>CM042836.1:113849932-118649932 GCA_023653725.1 Bungarus multicinctus
TTTATCTACAAAAAAAAAAAAATCATTTAATGAAATCAAGTATTACATATCTTTTCAGAAATCTTTCTATGTGATTATTCCGCTGTGCCAGGAGAAAGAACAAATGTGGTTTCCTCCAGCCCACAGTGAGCCCTAATTATAAAACAACCACCGCTTAATAAGATTTAAAAGCTAATGCAGTCTGCCACTACAAATTAAAAAATTGGGACAAGATTGGGCAGCTGCTATGCCATTTCTGAATTGTATTGAAAAACAATCATTCTAATAAACAAATCTGTTGATCTGGAATGCTTAGAAATCGATTCTAATTTCTTCTAAAGGTGCTAGGAGATTCCTATGCTATTAAAAATGTATGCACAGTATACAATAACATTAACAAATATAACAAATATCACTAACAGAAAAATGGTGCCATTTTGATAGCCTTTCATTCAGGAAACAAAAACTCTGATGTTTTGGGAAGGCTAAAAGAAAAAGATAAATCAAGGATCGTGTCACCACCAATGTGTGTTGTTTGTGGTGTCTTGGAATCAAAATGTAATTTTCATCTTGTAATGGGTTAATGCAATACAGGGTGTCAAACTCAAGTTGTCATGTCGACATCATGTGATGTATCAGGACTATTTCCCCCTTCACTAAACCGGGAATGGGTGTGGCCAGCACATGACATGTCCGGCCCACAGGTCGGGCGTTTGGCAGTCCTGGGTTAATGGATACCATTATGCATTTCCTTCCTTCCTTCCTTCCTTCCTTCCTTCCTTCCTTCCTTCCTTCCTTCCTTCCTTCCTTCCTTCCTTCCTTCCTTCCTTCCTTCCTTCCTGGATTGCCATTGTTAAGCAACTTCATGTGACTGATTATTTAGCAGTCCCAATTGCCATCACAACCCCAAGACAGACAGGTTATTAAGTGGAAAGAGGCAGGAGTCCCAGCTAAGGAGTGCAGGGTGTCATAGAAGGGATGTGGGGGAAGAACCTGGAGAGATGGTGAAGGCTGTGGGCAGATGGGTATGGGATTTTATGCAAGAGAAAAAGCAGAAGAGACTTATTAGATCCGGGGTGTCAAACTCACACTGCCACGGCTGCATCACATGATATATTGGGACTTTTTCCCCCTTCTGTAAACCGGGCATGGGCGTTTCAAGATGCATCCTGCCTGTGGGATGGGAGTTTGATAGCCCTGTACTAGAGTAACTTGTGAACTTCACTGTGGGCTTCCCCCTTAACTTTGCTTATGGGAAGCCAACAGGGAAGGTCACCTATGGTGATTATGTAATGCAGCTCAACTGTCATGTCCATATGTCAAGCTGGGATCCAAACACCTGGATTGCATTCATGTGACCACAGGGATACTGCAATGGCCAGATTTTTGAGGATTGCATCTAATTTTTAGGGCCAGCATAACTTTCAATGGTCACTGAATGATGACCATTAGAATAGAATAGAATAGAATAGAATAGAATAGAATAGAATAGAATAGAATAGAATAGAATAGAATAGGACAGGACAGGACAGGACAGGAATAGGAATAGGAACAGAATAACAGAATTGGAAGGAACCTTGAAGGTCTTCTAGTCCAACCCCCTGCCTAGGCAGGAAACTATACACCACTTCAGACAAATGGGTATCCAACATCTTTTTAAAAACACAGTGTTGGAGCGTTCACAACTTCTGGAGGCAAGTTGTTCCACTGATTAATTGTTCTAAATGTCAGGCAAGGATTACTTGAAGTCTGTATAAAATGTAGTATCTTCAGAGCAACCACATACATTGAATGCATTTTCACAATGAATCAATCTGATTTCTGTTTCTCTCTTCTACTCCAAGCAAGCATTCCTAATTCTAATAATAAAAGAATGAGAGGCACAAAGAAGATAGCATTCACCCTTAGTTTGAAGAAGTAGTAATGTTCATGGCTGGCCATTCACATGAATATGAAAGATAATTTCACCACTTGATACTCATCCCATCCACCCCTGTCTTTGGTGTCTCCATGTATGAAGTTGTATCTGAGGCTTCAAAAAGTGTTCATCAAATCTTTTAACCACCTTTGAATCTCTTTTGGACAATTTGAGGGAACGGGATTCTTTCTGATGGCTCAGAATGATTGCAAGATTCACTTTGGAAGAAGTGAGTCAAACAAATCTAGTTCACACTGAATCATCCACATTCAAATAAGCATGGCCTTAATATTCGATCCGAATCTTTAAGGCATTAATAAAAATTGTAGCCTTTCCATATAAAAGACTAACTAAGGACATTGACTTTTGTGCCCATAATATCCTCCCTCATATAATTTTGTATTTTGATTTATAGTGTTTTGGGTAAAGGCAGCAATCTTTTGTTTTATATCATTATATGCTTAATGGTTCCTTAAAGCCTATCTTTTGCAGGCTTCAAAGCACTCCCTAAATTGGGCATCATTCCAGAATTTAAATCAGCATAGTTCTGTGAAAGGCTTGTTCTTTACTATTGGACAGATTGGAAAATCTTGAAGAAACAACTATGAAATATTGTAAATAAACAGATCTATAAAATGGATCCTAAAAAAAAAGAAGAAGCAAATCAGCAAATTATTTTTGCTGCTGTTCCAGGGACTTCAGGGAATTTAAACAGCAGTGGCAATTTCCTGATTCATGTGAAACATGAGGGTATGATTACTCGTTTTTACAGGTCTCATCTGGACAGCCCCTTTAATGTTCTTTCCTCTAGCCTTAAGTGGATAGAAAAATATGTTTACATAAATTGAACTACTTCCCCAGGTGAGTTTACTAAACCACAACCATGAGGCAGGGCAATATTGCTGCCCTAACCATTCTTCTTGTGGGCACCTTCAAGAAAGTGATTAGAAGACTGAGGAAATGCCCTTGCCTTTGCCGTGGAGATGACTTTCACCTCCCAGAAATTTATATCACACAGGTTGACCTAGAAGACAAGCCACTCTCCAAGAAGAAGACTTAGCTGGAAATGTTGACTTTATTGGCAGCAATAGTGCAACAGCTTTATCCCAGAGGGCTGGTCCATGCTAGAAGAACTCTGCCTTTTCCTCAGGTAGCCTTAAAAAAAAACACAGTTGCTTTAAAAAGGGACATCTCCTGCCCATTCTCAAGTATGTCTTCCAAATTATTTTCAAAATCTGAACTGCCCTTTTTGATGGTCTTACCTTTTTGTGATAGCATCTTGAAAAGGGTATTATGGGTGGAAGTCACCATGCATATGATTACTAATAAAGATAATATGAGTATCTAATATGAGTATCTTTAAGCTTAATAAAATAAAAGCATTTATCCAAAACACAGACTGGATGAGAATTCAAGTAAGAAGTTACCGCCAACAAAACCAAGTGACCTTTCCCACCCATGAAAAAGTCAGAAAAAAAGCTGATTTTTGGGAGGGGGGGGTGTTCTTTAAAATGCTGAATCTTCAATCACCCTTTAAGTCATCAATCCTTATTCCATTCAGCAAGTTTTGTGCTTAGAAAAGTACACTTTCATCCCAAGTACACAGTACAGATAAAAAATTGGGTTAGATGTTGCATCCATATTTATATCTAATCTGATCTAAACATACAATTCCTAAATGAAAAGGCTCCCCACACATGGATATCATCCACTGTCATCCAACTGTTTTGATAAAACGTATGGTAAATGTCCACACGCAGCATCTGACAAATGTTCCCCTGGAGACCTAGGCTCATTTGTTACACCAGAGTATTTATGGGTTGCTTAAAGGGACAGTACACAGCGATTTTCCACTACAATTATGTGGGGTCCTTTCTAGCACAAAAACCATCTGTGGGTAAGGTTACATGAGGACATTTTGGGGAATGATGAGATGTTATGAAATTAGAAGGAGAGTTGTAGAACTGGTCTGGAGCCAGCTGTTTGAAATAAATCAACAGCTGTAAAAAATTACCAGAAAGACTAGAAAGGGATGATTCTGTGTTATTTCCATTGTGAAATTCAAGGTACTTCCAGAAGCCCACAATATGCCCTGTTGATAGCCAGATTTGGGTTTCTTTAGACCAGATATAGACAGGGAGTAGCTTATAGTTGACTGGTGGGCCACCAGGGGCATGCTGGTTGCTGGCATTCTTGCAAAGAACTTGGAATTTGATCTGATATAACAAGGCACTTCTTGTGTATTTAGGCAAGAGCTTACACTGGATGACTTAACACTGATTATTTGTGCCTTAACTGTTCAGTGATCTTAAGCATGCAGTTTTGTGTTTTAAAAATAAAATATGACATGGACCAAGGGAATTTTTTTTAAGGAATAAATCAAGAGTATAGACAGTCTGCTCCTGCTCTAGGCATTCTGCTGTTTCAACAAATAGCAACACCACTGTTTGCATAGGGAATCCCCATGATCTGCTTTGGATCAGTAGCAATCTGACATGCATAAGCAAATTCGTAATAACATATTCAATATAAATGCTGCCCAATCTGCTGATTAATTCTTAACTAATTGCTAAGCACTGCAACTGCCAGCCCTGGGAAAAGATTTGACTTATTCTCTTCATACACTGATAGCTACTGGTGCATTAGATGGAAAAAGGAGACACCCCCCCCTCCAATAGCAATGACAGGAGCTGCATATTTTAAAAATAAAATCCATACACAGGGAAGACAAATATTTTTCCTCTGCTCTCAATTTTAAGGGTACACCGGGCTTGCTTTTCACAGCATGTGGTTTAACTTGGTTGCTGAATTAAGTCTTTTTCTGTGTTTGCACAATATGCTGAATCAAAAACTTATTAAATGGGTTGGATTTTACACCCCACATCAGGCCACAAGAAAATGTACCATGGTTAAAAGTAAACAAGCTTGGCATGCAGTACAAATCCAGACTCCAGATTTTTCTCTGTTAAGGTTAAGTGTGTTATACTGCTAATACCCTCACTCTGAAAATGTGACAGGCTGAAGGTTGTCATTTTATTTTATTTTTTACTTTTTTAAAGAGCTTGATTATTCTGTTTTCCATTTTCTTACAAGTTTTTTTTACCCTAAAAAAGAAAAGACATTTTCCCCCTCTTTTCCCACTACTTTTCTTTATACTTTTAGGAGGGCTAAAGGATCTTATTGATTTTTTTCCCTTGTAAGTTTTTTTTTCCTTTATCACTCTACTATTCCCCTGATTGCCTATGCTTTCTTATTAAAAAAAATAATATTCATGGGAGAAGGTCTCTCTTTGTCTTCCTTCCAGATTGAACTGAAGGGTAAAAAGTCATAGAGGATGCAAACTCCCAGAGAGACCGCAACCCACTGAACTATAGGACACTGGCACACCATTTTTGGCCATCCCCCCACTAATTAAGTGCAAGAAGATCATATTCTACTCAGGGGAGTTTCAATAAACTTCTTTTCCCTGGAAATTATTTGGTGGTTATAAAATGAAATGAAAATTGCTCAGCGCAGCATTGTGTATATATTAAGGTTTACTATGCAGGGGAAAACCTTCACTTCCCCGTAATCTTCACTGCTTCTCCACCCTCACCTCATGATTAGAATAGGATCTAGAATATTCTTTATCGGCCCAATGTGGTTCAACACACAAGGAATTGTCTCTGGTGCATAAGCTCTCAGTGTCCATACAAACAATAAAGTAACCATAGCTGTATTATTGTTGTTGTTGTTGTTGTTGTTGTCCTTCTCATCTTTTCTACTACCTTATCTACTGGCATCTTATGATTATAGGAGAAGGTAGTAGAAAAGATGAGAAGGATAATAATAATAATACAGCTATACTACATGGGTAAATATCCTTAGGCATAAGACAGTGCTGTGGGGAATAGGTGTTTAGCAGAGTAATGGCATGAGGGGAAAAACTGTCTTTGGGTCTGGTTGTTTTGCATGCAATGCCCTGTAGCAGCATCCTGAAGGAATGGGTTTAAATAGTTTGTGCCCAGAATATAGGGGTCTGTAGATATTTTCTCAGTCCTCTTTCTGGCTCATGCAGTATACAGGCCTTCAGTGGAAGGCAGGCTAATTGCAGTTGTTTTTTCTGCAATCCTAACTATCCATTGACATCTGTACCTGCCCTGTTGCTGCACCAAGCCAGATAGTTTATTTATTTATTTTGTCAAACAATTATTAGATAACAGGTATAAGTATAAACATGGTTATAAATACATGAAATGGATACGAATAAGAAAAAAAGAAACAATAGGACAGGGATGGTAGGCAAGTTTTGGTACACTTATGCACACCCCCTACAGACCTCTTAGGAAAGGGGTGAGTCAATAGTAGATAGTCTAATGTTGAAGATTTTGGGGTTTGGGGAAGAAACCACAGAGTCAGGTAGACATTGACTACTCTGTTGCTGAAGTTGTATTTCCTGCAATCAAGTTTGGTGCAATTTATCTTTAGTTTGTATCTATTTTGTGTTCTTGTATTGCTTTGGTTGAAGCTGAAGTATTCATTGATAGGTAGGACATTGCAATATATAATTTTATGTACTATGCTTAGATCAAACCGAAAGCGGCGTAGTTCTAGGTTGTCTAGGTCTAAAATTTCAAGTCTGGTGGCATAAGGTATTCTGCTACGAGTAAAGGAGTGGAGGAGTCTTCTCGTAAAATATTCCAGGACTTTCTCAATTGTATTAATATCAGATATGTAGTGCGGGTTCCAAACTGATGAGCTGTATTCAAGTATTGGTCTAGCAAATGTTTTATATGCTCTAGCTAGTAGAGTGATATTGTTGTAGAGCAGCGGAATGACTGAGGCAGACAACCAGAGCAAACTTCAGCTTTAATTTTATTGAAATAATAAAGGGTTGCCATGGCTGCTGCGCTAACACGGCATCCAGCTGCAACGGCAACAGCTGATGCCATTTGAGAGCTCCTTTTATAACCGGCTGTCAAATGGCTTCAGCCAATAGGAGCTGTCCATGTTTCCCGCTTGAATGGAACTGCAGTCCAGTTTACAACACTCCTTCCTTCCAGATGGAGCGTGCGTAGTCTCTTAAGTATGTAGGGCGCCTGCGCAGACGGCCAGATCTTCTTGGCTCTGTTGGAAATGGCGCTGGACGGATATCTCCTGCCTGTCATGTGGCTTCCAACAAAGGAGGGGCTGGAGGCTCGCCTGGAGTCGGTTCTGGTTGCTGGACTGCTGTTTCTTCAGCTAGGCTTTTGTTGCAAACAGGTTCGAGATGGGATTCCTCGGCCGACAGTGGTTTTTCTGCATCGGGAACGTCTAGATGGCCTCTGGGTGTAATGTGCCAACACCCTCTTAGTTGGTCTATATGGGCGCCAGATGCACCCATCTTGTAGCTGGACTCTGTAAGACTTAGGACTAGTTACTGCCACCACATGCCCAGACATCCACAATGGCATAGTTCCTGGCATACACCAGGTCATTTTCTATAAAACTCCTGTTTTGGCTGTTTGACCCAAGGGGAAGCACTGGGGCATAATTTGGGTGAAGCCTATCTAGGGTGGTCCTTAAACGGTGCCCCATTAGGACTTCAGCCGGTGACCTGTTTGTGGAGAAACAAGGGGTTGTGTGCTGGCTTAGAAGGTACTTGGCAAGTCTAGAGTGCCAATCTTTGGGCCCAAGTCTTTGCAGGACCTCCTTAGCTGATCTGACTGCCCGTTTAGCCAGGTAGAGGCTCTGCAATGGAAGCCTTATGTGGCAAAAATGAAGCATAGAAATTTAGAAGTCCCCCAAAAAACTGAAGTTCAGCTTTATTAGTAGGCATGGGTGCCTCATGAATAGCCTTTACTTTGGATTAGGTTGGGTGGATGCCAGAGGCGTCAATTCTGTATCCTAAAAATTTGACTTGTGGAGTGGCAATGGTGCATTTTTCCTTTTTTAATTTGAGCCCTGACTTCCTGAAACATTCAAGGACATTTCTGACTCTCTGTAGCAACTGAGGTTTGTCAGAGGCAGATATCAGAATGTCAGCCGAAATAGGGTACTATGCCAGGTAACCCTTGAAGTAGTCTTTTCAATTTCAGGGCTTTAAGGGTCACTTGCCTTTTCCGATGACAGGAATGGTTCTGCCTTGGTAATCATGTAGAGTCAAATTGTAGCCTGGAATCTTCTTCCTTGTCATTCTGGGAAGCAGTTATTTCAGAGTGCCCCACAAAATGATGGACAGTGCAGAGCCAGTGTCTACTTCCATCCTGCATGGTTTACTTTCTAACGAAACAATGACACTAATTTTGTTAGAACTTCTTTTTGTCATTTTGGCTTGGTAGCATGTGCAACAGTCTTCAATTTGTCTTTGGAAGTGCATGGTTGTCTGAGGCCTTTGTGGCTGATTAAAAGTCTTTCCTGCTTGACATATCCTTGCTAAATGGCCCTTCTTTTGGCATTTTAAACAAATGGCATTTCTAAATTTGCAGGATGCCCTGAAATGGTTTCCTCCACAGCTTAGACAGGTAGGCTGACATAGTGGAGGTTGATTGGGAACTGACCTGTATTCCTTCTGATTGGTTTTGAGCTGTCTGAGGCGGTTTACATCAGTAGCCTCTTTAGAGCCCTCCTTTGTGGAGGCTTCATCAAAATGAGCAGCTGGGCTACTTTGACTAACTGGATTTCCCTGTATTTCAGCTGCTGAGAGTGCTGACAGCTCAGCAGTTTGAGATTTTTCTATAACTTGTTTTAGAGTCAAGTCTCCCTTAGCTAATAGCCATCTTTGTAGTCTTAAATCCCTGACTCCACAAACTAGCTGGTCTAACAGTATGTCTTCTAAATAGTCTCTGAATCCACAATGTAAGGCAGCTGTTCGTAAGCCTGCCATATACTCACTAATAGTCTCTCCCTCAGCCTGGGTACGTCTCCTAAAAGCATGGCGCCTGGCAATTCTGGATGGCTTAGGGGAGTCATGATTGGAAAGAATTTCCTGCAATTCTTCCCACTGAACAGTCTTAATTAAGCATGGAGCTAATAATGCTGTAGCTCTGTCAAATACCGTGGCTCCACAAAAGCTTAAAAAGTAAGACTTTTTCCTATGGTTTGAAATGTCAGCAAGGTCAATGGCATCTAAAAAACAGTCAAACCAGTTTCTGTATCATTCCCATGTCTCTGCCATCGGTCTGAAAGGCGGGAATGCAGGGTTCGAAGTCATCATCTTCTCAGCAGTGCTGCTTCTCCTGAGACGATTTGAAAATTGCGTTTTACGAACAGTGACAGCAGCTCTTTAATGTCTTCAGCTCTTTTTGTAGTGACTTCACTCTTATGTCTCTTTGCTCAGTTCGCCTCTTATATGTATCCCATCCTCGTCACCAGTGTTGTAGAGCGGCAGAATGATTGAGGCAGACAACCAGAGCAAACTTCAGCTTTAACTTTATTGAAATAACAAAGGGTTGCTGCGGCTGCCGCGCTAACACGGCAACCAGCTTGAACGGCAACAGTTGATGGTGTTTGACAGCTCCTTTTATAGCCGGCTGTCAAATGGCTTCAGCCAATAGGAACGGTCCGTGTTTCCCACTTGAAACACGGACCTGAGTGGAAACTGCAGTCCAGTTCACAACAGATATTACTGGAGAAAAAGCTACACAGAATTAGGTTAACAACTCTTAATGCATTTTTGGCTATGTAATTACAGTGGGCTCTAGCACTTAGATCATTTGAGATGAGTACTCCAAGGTCTTTGACAAAGTTTGTGTCATCAACAAGGTCTTGACTATTCAGCTTGTGTTTTATTTTTTGATTTTTTTTTGCCAATATGCAAGACAGAGCATTTACTTGTTGAGATCTGAAGTTGCCATTTGTTTGACCATTCTGACACATAGTCGAGGTCTTTTTGAAGGGTAGCATTATTGTCTGTGGTGTTGAATAGCTTTACATATCAGCGAAAAGAACATAGTTGCTCTTAATATAATCACAGAGGTCATTAATATAGAGTATAAAGAGAATTGGTCCTAGAACACTGCCCTGGGGGTTATAATATATAATATATATATAGTTATAATACTACAGATAACAGAATCAATGACAGATGATAGATGATCCTGTTAAATATAGATTATCACTGTATTTAATACGATCAGGTTCAATAAAACAAATGTATACAGACAAACCTGTATAGTGCATTATTTTCCTTAACATTTATTTAAAAGCCAGTTCTAAGGTTTAGATTAATAGAGTTGGAAGGGACCTTGTACGTCATCTAGGAGACCCTATACATTTCTGACAAATGGCAGTCCAATCTCTTCTTGAAAGTCTCAAGGTAACTAGTAAGATTCCCTGCTATGTTAGTGGTGATCAGCTTGAAACAAAATAAGTGATTAAAACAGATTTAGGGAATTGTAGCTCATTACTGGAAATTTTTTTTAAAAAAGCATTAGAAATCAAATTATGTACATTATTATAGCTAGCATTATTTGAAAAGTAGACAGGCAGCTGGAAACTAGCAACCAGAGCAAATGAACTAGAGTGCAAAAAAGGAGTTTTGTGAGGCAATTTTAGTAAGGAAAGAACACACTGACCCATCACATCAAGGCAAATGTTGTGATAGTGTAAGAAGCCAGGGCTCCAATTCTATAAAAACCATTCTATAAAAATAGAATTAGAATTTATATTTTGAATCAGTTTATAAAGATGAAAATTACAACAATAACTAGAAAAGTAGAAACCTAGTGAAGAAGAAGATGCTTTGAAGTTTACTACACAGTCAGATGAATGACAATCTGCTCATTGGGTATAAATCATAGGTTTATGTTCAGTGCAAGCAACTTCTGACCTTTGGAAGTAAATCATGTGGAACTAGAGTGGCTGAGCTGGAGACACTCAGAAAAACAGGGATGTATATAGGCAGGACCTCTGGGATGTGAGAGTTTTATCTCTTCCTGGATGACAGCTCCCTTGATATTACAAGGAAGGGTATCAGGGAAGTTGGACATCACTGCAAGGGGGCGAGAGAAATTACAATAAAGAGGACCAAAGCTTGGGAGAAGACACCATGAGCTTTCACAGCTTTAGAGGACAATTTTATCGTGGACGGGTTTCCTAGTCTGGTAATTGGTCATTAAGGAAGTGCCATGGGGATTAAATAAATGTCACAATGGTTTAGCGAATCCATTTTATCCAATGGTGTATTTGCTGGAAATGGTAAGTAAACAATGGAAACTGGCAAAAAAACCCTCATCAAAATCATGGTCAAATGACCACAGGATACTGCAAATGTCCATGAAAATGAGATCCCCAAGGTGATCTTTTTCAAAAGGCAATTGAACTATCAGAGCTGAAGAAGCTTCTTGCATGGGCAGCGAAACATCTTAAAAGAAAAACCAGAAAGTCTAGTTGCCTCTTGAAAAAGCACCTTTGGGACAACCATGACCTGGATGACTGAGAATCTCCATAGACACATAAAGCTGAGATAGCTGCCAAACACCCAAAGGGTGACTGTGTTACTGCATGGGTGTGTTTGACTGTCATAACTTTGAAATTGGGTCCTAAGTAAATCTGGGGAGTCAGTTGTTGTCAGAACTGCTACCTCACGTCTGCCCTTTGCTATCGCTCAATACCATGGGAAGTACCTATGACGGGGAAAAGTTACACTTGAGGATTTTGGTACGTGAATTTCAATTCTGGCTTTGCTTTACTGCAATTCACTTGACTTCTAATAAAACAATATCTTTTGCAACAAATGGAGCCAAGGATTGTTTCTACTTAGGAATTCAAGTTGAAGCAGGTCTGACAGTTATAATTTCAAATGGTTGCTAAGGGACCAGTCATAGATCAAGGACTACTTTTAGTATGTCGCAGAGGTGAAAAGGCAAATTTCATATAACAGATAATTGATAATAATTTAGAGCAGGGTATCAAGTTAGATTTCATTAGGGGCTGCATCGGAGTTTTGTTTGACCTTGTGGGAGCAGGGGGCATGGCCAATGCTATGTCACTTGTGTCAGGGGTGCCTGTGGTGGCCAGAGCACTCTGCCAGCGAAAACAGCATCACACTGTTTTCGGCTGTGATGGCCTCCTGCAATCCTCTGCTAGCAAAAATGGAGCTTGGGAAGGCCATGCTCCATTTTTGCTGGCAGAGGCACTACAGGCCAGTCCTTCACTGTTTCTAGGTCGGCCCTGTGGGCCACATCTAAGCACCCCACAAGCCGGATCTGGCTCCTGGGCCTTGAGTTTAACAACCCTGATTTAGAGTGTTGTAGTTTTCTTATATACAAATCTATGGTAACTATAGATATGGAATACTCTTTTCTGTTGAACATCTCATAAAAGTAAAGAAGAGGATAACCAAAATGATTTGATAATTCAAATATCATCTTCATAATAAAAGATGTTTGGGAAATTTTAACTTAGAAAAATGGTGAAAAGAGGGAAAATGAACAAAGTATCATGTTCAAGATGGAGGATGTGAACAGTGAGGGTATTTTTCTCCTTTCTTAAAAATATTAGGATTAGGGATCATCCAATAAAGTTGACTAGAAAGAAATTTAGAATAGGCAAAAGAAAACATTTCTTTGTACAGTCCATTATTATCATAATTCTCGCAGGATCGAGGTAATGAAAAAGATTTCTAACTATATTCTTGATAAAATTTCTAACTAAATTTCTTGATATATTCTTGGCTTGAATTTAAAATAGATGCCACTACTTTTGTTTTCTCAGAAGTTATTTTTCACGCACACACACACACATACACACACACACACACACACACACACACAGAAAATGTTTATTTGTTCCATTTAGAAATGACATACAGAAAGAAACTAAAGAATTGGTGCACATTTGATGGTTATTCTTGGCAACTTTGCACATAGAAAGACCTTCCAGAACTCATATATCACTGATTGGTTAGTCTGCCAGAAACAGAGGAGGGGGAGCACTGAAAATAGTCTCGTTATTTTAATTTAATGTCAAAATATCACCATTTCTCTCAATTGGAGACATTTTGACAGAAATCCTTAACGTGTAGTTGTTTCAGGTTCACAATGTGACAATCAAATATACCTCATAGATTTTTATGCTTTGCATTCATAAAAGACAATTCACAGCAGAATTTGTTCCAAAATAGACTTCCCAGGGCACAGTGCCAAGAAAAGCTTAACTGAAAATAATTGAGGAAAGGCTGATGTTTCATTTCTAAACTATTCAGTTATCTTTAAGCCTTAATATATCTACTTTATCTTTGGCATTTCCTCCTCTTGTGATGGCTTGCTCTCATAAATGCTTTTACATTTATATTATCATTCTCTCTTTCCTTTTCTGAATATTTTAACATCTGCTGTTATAGTTAAATGCTATCAGTGACGCTAAATAACTAAATTGTGTGATCATTATAATGATCAAGCTGCATGCTAAAGATTTTCATCAACAACTTGATTCAGTATCCTGTAAATTCTGCTCCTTAGTAACAAGAAAGAAATTGGGAAAGTCCTACAAAAAGCTGTGCCTGCTAACTTTTGTGCTAATACATAAACACACAGACACACACACAAACTTTTTAATATCCAATCTCAAGACCACAGATTATTTATCAGACCAAAGAATCAATAACAAAATACCCACTGCTCATAAACAGATCGATTCCTTTGATTATGAAAAATGTACTCTGGTTATAAACACTTACGTTGACATACAGTAGTATAGTTTTCCTGTCTGCTTAAACTAACCACATGCCATACTGGCATAACAGTGAAACATCCAACCAAATTGAAGTTCCTAAGTGATATGCATTTGAACTGAGTAGCAAATCCCCTAAGGAATTAAGAAAAATTGTGTGAGGAAAAATCAATCCCCAGAGAGAGAGGCAGGGAGGAGGGACGGAGGATAGAGGGAGGGAGAGAGAGAGAGAGAGAGAGGGAGGGAGGGAGGGAAGGAAGGAAGGAAAGAAAGAAAGAAAGAAAGAAAGAAAGAAAGAAAGAAAGAAAGAAAGAAAGAAAGAAAGAAAGAAAGAAAGAAAGAAAGAAAGAAAGAAAGAAAGAAAGCATTGCCATAAAAAAGGTGGCACATTATCAGGACCAATCAGGGGTGGGATTCTACCGGTTAAGACCGGTTAGGGCAACCCTTTTGCTCTGAAGATCAGCTGGCAGCAAACCAGTTCATTGCAACGAGCATGTGGGCCCACCTGCCACTCTTTCCTGTGCTTTATTTCCCTTTTTTAGAGTACAGCTGATTCACGCAGCAGAGCAGTTTGTCGCACCTCAGCTGTTTTATTCACAGGGACTGCAGTAGAAGAGAAGTATTAGAGCTTTTTAAAATGCAGAGAGCATGCGTGTGTGTGTGTGTGTGTGTGTGTTAGAACTAATGCTCTCTGGGTTTCTAGCTGGGTGTTTTAACTACTACACCAAACTGGTATACATACAGATAGTCCTTGACTTACAACAGTTCATTTAATGACCGTTCAAAGTTACAACAGAACTGAAAAAAGTTACTTATGATCATTTTTCACATTTACAACAGCATTCCCATAGCCATGTGAACAAAATTCAGACACTTGGCAATTGATTCATATTTATGATGGTTGCACTGTTCCAGGGTTAGAGTTAGGGTTAGGGTTAGGGTATGATCCCCTTTTGCGAACTTCTGACAAGCAAAGTCAATGGGGAAGCCAGATCTACTTAACAACTGTGTTGCTAACTCAACAACTGCATGATTCACTTAACAACTGTGGCAAGAAAGGTTTTTAAAATGGGGCAAAACTCACTTAACAAATGTTTCACTTAGCAACAGAAATTTTGGCTGAATTGTAAGTCAAGGACTACCTGTTTGGGGTATACATGTACATATCTGTATACACACAGTTTAACATATACATTTTGTATCTAACTTTTTCTAATTCAGTGTGTTGTTTAATATAAAATCTAGGGAAATTTGATATCCAAAATCTAATCTTTTTGAAATCTGGGTGGAAAGGAAGGAGTTTCTTCCAACACACCTGGTATTAAGCTGAATAGAAGAAGGCTGGTTATTCTGGAAATCCTAAAACAATTAACAATCCCTTCATCCTTGTTTTCTGAACAGACCAATATGCTTTGCCATCATGTGCATTTTAACACTGGAATAACTGTCTTGCTGGGTCAAATTAAAAATCTGTGAAGTCCAATTCTTCATTTCCAGCAATGACTAATTGGATATTGAGAGAGTTCATTTCAGGTTTCAATTCAGGCAGCTCCAAGTTGGGCTAGGGATGTCCGCTTCTCCTATTAAGCTGCTCCCAATCAGCTAGAGCTAAGAATAAGGATAAATTGGTTCGGTCTGCCTTCTTATGCAATCTTGAAGTAAAGGAGAGAAATGAATAAATACATTCAGATAAGATATGTACAAAAACCCACAAATTAAGGAACAGTGTGCTCAGAAACATATATGTGAAGAGAAATTGATTGGACAGATAAATATTTTAGTTGTGTCTTTTATTATTGTTTAAAAATTATTTTTATTATCTGTTATTTATGAGGCATTGTACCATTTTGCTATTTTCCTATCTATAAAAAAGATCTGAAAAGTTTGCTCACCCATTCCTTCTCTTACTCCCAAGATAAATCATTGTTATTCTCACTTCATAAATGTGAACTGAGGCTGAGCTAATGATTCCGAGTGTAGTTTTACTAGGTAAAAGTAGGAATTTATACTTAATGGACTTCTGGAAGAATTGACTCTTTCCCACTTTTAGTCTGTTGGCTATTCAGATAGAAATCCTGCTCCCTGTTTGTTTTGGCTGTTTTTTCCTGCCTGGAAGACTCTCCCTTCGGACTGTTTCTTACAGGAACACTCAAATATTTCCTTTCCCTTTCTCCCCCGTAAGGGCAGAAAGATCAGAGGTGCAGGTTTTAGCACATGAACTTCCTCAATAAATTTGACTTATCCTTTTTTGGTCCTTAAGTATCTGTCATTAGATACTCTTCAGAGGTTGCTTATGTTTTCCAATAAAAGAACTGGAGAATTCCTACCAGAATTCCCTCAGAATTTTCACTATGTTTGGTAGTAGAAATTAATTTGAAAATGGGTAATTCTAGATGGTCATCCAAGATGATATAGTAATCACAAAGCAAGAGTAAATTGTACTTTTGATATCAGTTAACTATATTTTAAAGGAATGTAAGGATTGTCTGCATATGCATTTTAAAACTTGAAATGCAACAAGAAAACTTCTCACTATAATCTGCATCAAGGGTCAATATTTCAAACAGATGTTCTTTGATAGTTACAACATTTTTTCTCATTCAAGGTATTTGTAGACCAGAGGTACGCAGCAAAGGATTAAATCGACAGAGTGTTCAGCAACTTTTCAAAATAGCTCATGTATAAAGTGTAATGTTTGCTCAATGATTCAGTAAATTACTGAATGTGAGTGATTTACTCAAATTTCAAGTGAGTAAATCACTCCTTTGATCGAGTGATTTCAAGAAGGGATTTGTACCTCTTAATCATTATAAGCAAAAAATCTCAACCAGGAATTGGAAGATTGCCCGTTCTAAAAGCGTAGCTCGTTGCTTAGATGATATAAACTGTTTTTCTCCACTTATGCCCAGGTAGGCAAAGCTTGATTTTGTGAAGGCTTGGTAAGAGTGCTAATTTTACCAACTCTTGGTTAAAGCAAATTTGGTCATGGCCAACTACATTTTGGTTTCTTCCTAATTATCTAATTATTGCAAGGCATGTATGTGGAATGACTTTTGAAAAGCATTTGGAATTAGAAGTGATGAAAAATGTTGATGAGCACGCCCGTGTAGTTGCCACTGGAAAGTCCAATTTGGAATAGTTTCCAGTTCTTTTCTGGATGTGATTCGAAGTGCTGGTAATTACCTGTAATTTAGGGATAGAGGTTTTGAAGGAAAATTGTCTGACATACAATTTTGCTTGTCCACTGCCTTCGACTTTGGAGGCCTTATTGGATTTATTGCATTTTTCCAATTTCATTTTAAACCACTGTGGGAAGTTTCTCGGGGATACAAATGATTTTATAAATGAATTTCGGTTTTCATATTCATGCATATATTTTGGAGTACAAAGAACCTCTATATTTTATTTTATTTCTTTATTAATCAAATTTATATAGCTGCTCATTTCGCCCAAGGCAATTCTCAGCCTAACCTCTACATTCTAAAAAGAGAAATGGCTTTTTCGTGCACTGACAATGCTTCACAAAGCACATTCATCTATGGGTAAAATCCTGCAGTCACCCACTAATCTCTGGATTAGAGTTCTCCAAAGTGGTCAACATAAACCTCCAAGGATCCATAGAACTATCCATTACTGTTGATGTTATTTGTAGTTCATTTATTAAAGCAATATTTAATAAATGGTTAGGGATTGATCATTAATCTGAAACTTCATAAGGGGCTCAATGACTTTGGGGACTCTTGCTCTAGACTATATTATGGTTTATTTATTCAAACATTCAGCAAATGACTCTGTGCACTCTCTGAAAGGTATAATCGATTCAGGTACTGTGGGTAAATGGTTTTTTAACTAAGAATCAGTCTATATTTTATATTATCCATGTAGCAAGGCTGCCCTTTCATTAGACCGGCCATGGGCAAATCTCTAAACCAGCCAGCCTTCAGAGCAGGGGTGTCAAACTCAAACAACACTTTGTCATGTGACGTATCACAACTTTTTTCCCCTTCACCAAACTGGGGGTGGTGTGGCCAGTGCATGAGGCATCTGGCTCTCGGGCCATGCGTTTGACACTCCTGCTGTAGAGGATTCATCCTTTCTTCCAAATTATCCTATGCCATCAGCAGAAATTATCCTTTTTGTTTGATTCCCTCAGAAGAGGGAAAACTCTGGAATAAGAAGAGCTTGGTTGGAATTAGTTTAACTTTAAACTCCCCTAATCTGCTTATGGTAGGTCAAATCCAGATTGTGACTCTGCACAGTGCTGTTTAAGTAAAGTAAAACATACGGTCATATATTCTTCATCTATAATGTGTCATTTGGTCCAACATTGGACATTTTTATTTGAAATGATGTGGCATGTGAACCTGTCACGTCTTCATTCTCCTCTATTCTCTGATGTGGTGCCTGTCCCGTGGGATAATCTCCCCTCCAAAATATGAATAGCCCTGACCCTGTTAGCCTTTGGAAAGGCTAGGAAGACCTAGTTTTCCCATGGGTGTTGGGACCAAGATATTTGTCCTCTAACACGTGACATATTGTACAGTGGAGCATTACTTAATATAGTAGGCTTTGTTATTATGTTTAGGGTCATTTTTATGATGTTTATTATGTTCTTCTTTGATTGTTAGATATTGAGTCACATTTTGAGAACTGGACAGCCATATAAAATTTTAAACAAACAAAAACCCTTTTCTCCCATTCTTCTAAAATCTGCTGTTTAAGATCTGGACAATTGATTGTGTTGATTGTTTTAGAAATGAAATGGCTGCTAAGTTATTTTTCATGTTCATTGTTTCACAAGATTCTTTATATTGTTAGGCAAGTTAATCTAAAGTCCTGGTCTTTTCTTAGATCAGAGAATTTCTTGTAAAAAAAAAAAGCTTTAAAAGCTCTTCTGGCAATTAGGGAGAATAAGATATATCAGTAGTTCCTCAATGATGCATGGAAGCTTGTTGTGATATTTTTGGGAAAAATAGTCCTTGTCAAGAACAAGGTCAAACTCCCAAAAGGAAAGCCAATTTGTAAATGCAGGAAAATGCTGAGAATCAGTTTCCATTGGTAGTGAAATCCTAAGTTGCTTAAGTAACTGTTCAGAATTGGTTACCATGCAGCACTTATAGAACACACCAGTTTCCTTGGCATAGACTTTCAGACAAAGAGGCCCCTGTTTTCTGACCTATTTCACTGAGCCATCAGTTTGCCCTTAAGAAAAAAAAAATATATAGACCTGGACATATTGCCATTCTACATGTAGATTTTTAGAGCACAGACCTTAAATATTTTAGAACATTTCATTATTGGCCTTGCAATTTCCCTATTTTATTATCAATATAAAAAGTGAATAATTATATTGACCGCTGTGTTTTAGATTGTCCATTGATCACTATTATTGCACCAAACAATGGAATGCATATATCTTCTGGCATTCAGAGATATGCCATTATGCATTTTTTGTTTAAATGTCAGGCTATTTTCAATCTACTTTCAGAAACCAGACTAACAAAACCATAGAAAAAATATTCATTGGCTGGATGATTTTCAACCAAGAATTATGGCTATTTTGCCACTATAGAAACATTTGTAGCATTACCCAAAATGATACTAAATCCTAAATCTTCCACTAAATCTAAATCTTGAAGTCCACCTCTCTGGGCATAACAAATATTTGAAGACTGCATCAGTGGTGGGATTCAAATTTTTTTACTACTGGTTCTGTGGGTGTGGTTGGTGGGTGTGGCAGGGGAAGGATATTGTAAAATCTTCAGTCAGAGGTGACATTTGCCGGTTCTCCGAACTACTCAAAATTTCTGCTATCAGTTCTCCAGAACTGGCCAGAACCTGCTGAATACCACTTCTGGAGTGCATAATTCTAAACCCTGGGAGGTCTATTAGAAAAGAATAGCAATATTATCTTAATTCTATTAATTCCTCTTATTCTTGATTTTGTTATACTGCCCAGTGTAACCACTCTCCATTTCTTCATTTAACTTGGTAAACCATTTACCACCCAAAACTCTCAATGGTTAGTAAGAAAACAAATTTTAAACCAAGCAATAAAAACAGTTAAGATAAAAATTAAAAATACAATAAAGAATAAAAGTAAAATAAAGAGTAAAAGTAAAATAAATATAAAAATGAACAATTGACTAACAGGCAAATTCTGTTTAAAGGGTCTTTTTAAAAACAAATAAACATAGAATATAATGTAACAGTTACATTACATACAACAGTTCCTTAGAATTTTAACTCCGGGGTACCTTGTATTTAAATGTTGCACCTGATTAGCCTGTTTTTCATGTCATCTTCTTTACTGCTCCTGCACAATCTTGTCCCCGTTAGTTCTTCCTCTTCTGGGTGGCCATTTTGGCTACTGCTACAGCCCATCTTTGGAGAGGAGTTTTGCCTAGCCAGGGAGGAGAGATGTGGCTCTCCTCGACCCAGCTGGCGGACTCC
This sequence comes from Bungarus multicinctus, assembly GCA_023653725.1. Classification (NCBI taxonomy): domain Eukaryota; kingdom Metazoa; phylum Chordata; class Lepidosauria; order Squamata; family Elapidae; genus Bungarus; species Bungarus multicinctus. Next base: position 113,869,914 of record CM042836.1, read on the forward strand.
TCTTTCTTCACCACCCCTACAGGGTGGCTCTGGCTCCAAAAGCTGACACTCAGAGCCCTCCGACGGAAGAGAACAGATCGAAGCCATGGACAATCACGGTCTCCGGTCCATCAGTGAGGAGAGTGCCACCAGAAGTCAGAATTGCCCTTAAATCCTGTCATATTCACAATCACTTTTAATGTAGCAAGCCCCAAATTTACATTAGAAACAATGTCTTATGAAACCATAGTCAATTAAATGCATTGTTAGACATCCAGATAGTACATCATTTTTATTTTAATAACTGCCTAGCCTTTATATGGCCAAACTGTTGTATATGTTGGACTGACTAAATATGCTAACATGAGCATGTTCACTAGTTATATCTTTAAAATTATTACCAGCTGTCTTTCTCTGAAATAAACTATCTCCTTTTCCTCTCTCCATAGAATATTTCTGGTTGGGTTTTTTTTTCTTTTAAAATATTTGAGTCCGAGTTGTTGTTGTTTTTTACAGAACACATTGCAAATTAAAAATAAAATTTCATCCAGCATTGGAATGGCTTGGTTAGACAAAGGTTGCATAAATATCTAGAGCATTTCCAGATTATAAAATAAATATCTCAGAAACAGCTACATTTTCTATTCTAGTTATCTAAGCCCTCTGTAGTGGCAGGATTAAGTCAATAGGACAGTGTTTCTCAACCTTGGCAACTTCAAACAGTATGTACTTCAACTCCAAGAATTCCCCAGCCAACATGGAATTTTGGGAGTTGAAGTCTACACAACTTAAAGTTGCCAAGGTTAAGGAACATTACCACAAGATGAATGGCTACAGGTTTTAAACCTGCACTTCCATGTTCATGGTTGTCTGCATTGCTTATCTAATGAGAGGCTGCAGAATGAAGATGGAACAGACACAGCTGCAGTCTAAGTAATACGTTATGCAAAGAGAATGCCAGTTTTCTCAATTGTTGATAAAATAATATATCCACAACTTGGATATATCTATTGGATTCTGCTTTGATTCAAGACATAAAACTAAACTTAAGCACATAGCTTTATGGAGTTGTAAATTTGGCACTGTTTTTTTTTTTTTAATGATAAGGAATTTTGTCTTCTAAATGCCTTATTTAATTCCAGATCCCCAGCCACGTGAATGTTTAGCAGCCAACATTTCTCTACAAAGATCCCTTGGAAAAAAATCAACCACATCATCTTGTAACCAGAGTTATATACCCAGAAATCATAGCATTTTCGTTATGTAAGGGTCTCTATGAAAAACAAATGCCATCAGCAAAGCTGTAAGACATTGAGAGGGAAAATGGAAATGGATGAGAGTGTTAGAAGTTAAAACCTATTCCTCTCCTAGGAAAATGAAATATTTTGGAATATACTAAAAAAGGCAGAATATTTCCCCTAAAAAGAAAAGTAGAAACTCAGAGAGGCAGAAACTCAGGGGCCTCTCACCTTTGCTAATGGGCCATTAAGGCCTAGGCCAGAGTACTCTACATAACAAAGGCCTCTGCCCATCTCACCACCTGACCTGGGAAGATTACATCAGCCAGCACTCAGGTGAAGCCATGAGGTCCAGACAAAGCCTACAAAGTTAGCTAAGACCCCACCCCTGGGAGTTTGACAGCCAATGGGATGCAATTCTTACACAGGAACAGGAAACACTAAGGTGGGGCCCAACAGAGGGTATATAACCAGGGGTCTCTCAGCATCTCAGCCCTTTTTTCTTTTTTTTTTCTTCTTCCAAGGCATGTGATCCTGTCCACCATTAAACCATCTTTTCAAGCAGTCACCATGTTTCCAGTGTCTTTCTTCCCCACTTGGAACTGAACCCAGAAGGGTATTTCTTTCAACAGAAGGGAGGGAGGGAGAGAGAAAGAGAGGGGGAGAGATAGAGAAAGATACAAGAAGGGAGGGAGGGACTCTGGGCAGTGTACAATAAAACATCAAGATATAACACAGTATATAAAATTAAAATTACAAACTTTTAAATATTTTGTATCAAACTTTATTGATTATACAACTAAAACAGCAAACGAACACATACACACAACACACACAAAAAGGGATATATATATATACTTTGTGTTACAACACCCTGTTAAGCCCCAATTAAGGGAGAAAGCATACTGCTTTCTTTTCTGTCTTTCGGCTCATCACCAGAGACCATACCGACAGAAAGCTATTTGTTTCGTTGTCTTTTCTTTACATGTGTGTAAGGTTTTTTTTTTTTTTAAGCTGATAATTTTAAATAATAAATAAGGGAGAAATAGATCTATACTAGTCTCCCTTATTTATTATTTAAAATTATCAGCTTAAAAAAAAAAAAACCTTACACACACACACATATATATATACATAACTATTCCATTATCAACAGTCTGTGATTCCTTGTTTGTTATCATTATTGGTATCATATTTCCAAATACATCTTAATTAATTAATTAATTATTATTTATTTATTTATTTATTTATTCGATTTATATACCGCCCCCCTCTCCCCGAAGGGACTCGGGGCGGTGAACAGCCAAGAAGAACACATATACAAAGTACAATACACGAGACAACATAATAATATTAAAATTTAAAAACTGAAATATAATATGGCTCTAATTAAAATGTAAAGCAAGTATTAAAAGAGATTAAAACCCGGTTAAAATTTAAAAACCCCTAGGCCAGTCCGGCCTGCCGAAATAAGTGCGTTTTGAGTAACCGACGGAAGGCCATGAGATTGGGGGCGGCCCTTAACTCCGGGGGTAATTCATTCCAGAGAGGAGGTGCTCCCAATGAGAAGGCCTGCGCCCTCGGGGTCGCCAGCCGTCCAGCCAGCGGCACCCCGAGGAGACCAACTCTATGGGAGCGTACCGGTCGGTGGGAAGCCGATGGTGGCAGGAGGCGGTCTCGCAAGTAACCTGGTCCCGAGCCATGGAGCGCTTTAAAGATAGTGACCAAGACTTTGAAGTACACCCGGAGGGCCACCGGGAGCCAATGCAGCACGCGTAGAAGTGGCATAACATGGGAGCCCCTAGGTGCTCCTATTACCACCCTCGCGGCTGCATTCTGCACCAACTGGAGCCTCCGGATGCTCTTCAAAGGCAGCCCCATGTAGAGAGCGCTGGCATAGTCTAGGCGGGAGGTCACCAGGGCGGAAGTGACCGTGCGAAGCGCATCCCAATCCAGAAAGGGCCGCAACTGGTAGATCCTACGGACCTGTCCAAAAGCCCCCCTGGCGACGGCCGCCACATGATCTTCCAATGACAGCCGTACATCCAGGAGGACACCCAGATTGCGGGCCCTCTCTGTGGGGGCAAGAATTTCCCCCCCCCCCACAGCCAGCGATGGAACCAGCCGGCTGTACCGGGGTGCTGGGAAGCACAGCCACTCAGTCTTAGATGGGTTGAGCTGAAGCCTGTTCCGCCCCATCCAACACCGCACGGCCTCCAGGCACCGGGTCATCACTTCGACGGCTTCATCGGGGCTTAATGTGAATATATAGTTACTACCACTTTTTCAATTTAACAATATTTCCTAATGTACTTTTTATTTTTGTTCTACCCAGTCATACCAGCATTTCCAGCTCTTATAATACTCTGATGATTCTTTATCCTTAAGTGCTAACGTTAATTTATCCATCTCTGCACAAGCTGCTATCTTCTGAATGATCATTTCATCTGTTGGAATATCAGCTTGTTTCCAACATTGCGCAAAGATTAATCTAGCTGCAGTGAGAATATGTAATATTATATATTTGGCTTTTTGGGAAAATTGTCTATTAAATATTCCTAATAGAAAGAATTCTGGTTTTAATTCAATTTGTTCCGTTGTTATTTCCTCTAACCATTTTTTAATTCTACGCCAATATCTTTGGGCTTCAGTGCAGGACCACCACATGTGAAAGAATGTTCTGTGTTTCTTTTTACACTTCCAGCAGTTCAGATTCATGTTAGGAGACATCTTTGCTATTCTCGAAGGTGAGAGATGCCATCTATAAAACATTTTATAGGCATTTTCTTTATATGTTGCTGATTTTGTAATTTTATTATTCCTAATCCAGACCTTTTCCCATTCTAATAATGTAATACTATGTCCTATATTTCTACTCCAAGCTATCATGTTGCCTTTTACTGCTTCTTCTTCTAATTCTGTCTCTAAGAGATAATTATAAAATTTTGTTATATTTTTTTTATCAGGACCCAATAAGATTTTATCTAGTTGTTTTAGATTACCGTAGATTCCAAAGTTTTCTTTATCTTGTCTGTATCTATTTTGAATTTGCAGGTAAACCCACCAATCTACTCTTAGCCCTTGTTCTTGGAGGTCTTGCCGTGATTTTAAAGTTCCTTGCGCATCTAGGAGGTCCTTGTATTTTATCATCTTATTAAGATCCAAATTGTTTGGGTGTATCATTGCCTCCATCGTTGAGATCCAAATTGGGATTTTTAAATAATGTTTTTTTATTTTATTTTATTCCAAGTAGCCAATAAAGAGTCTCTAATTATGTGTCTGTAGAAATAATTCTGTTTAGTTTTTCCGATGTGCCATAAAAATGCATGCTACCCCCTCTGTAAATTGTGGCCTTCTAGAAATAAGATTCTTTTATTCGACAGAATTACCCACTCTTTCAGCCAAAGTAAGGAGGCTGCACTATGATATATTTCCCCATTTGGGAGTGCCATACCCCCTCTGCTCTTCATATCTTGCATCACCTTTAATTTTATCCTCGGTTTCTTCCCTTGCCAAATAAATTTAGTGGTTATCCTATTAAGTTCCACAAAGTAATTTTTATGTATTTTTATTGGTATTGTTTGGAATAAATAAATAAGTTTAGGAAGAATGTTCATTTTAATAGTAGCAATCCTCCCTAATAGAGAGATTTGCAGTTTGACCCATCTTCTAAGTCGTTTTTTACTTGTTGTAACAATTTATTATAGTTATTTTCCATTAGAGTTTTGCAGTGGGCCGTCAGCCAAATTCCTAAATATTTAATTTTTTTTACCACTTGTAGTCCCATTGTCTTTTCCAATTTTAATTTCTGTTTTTCTGTTAAATTCTTAATTATTAATTTAGTCTTTTCCCTATTAATTTTAATTTCTGTAACTTTCCCAAATTGCTCTAACTCTTTCAATAATTCTTGACCTGTTTCAATTGGTTCCTCTATAAAAAAGACCATATCATCCGCAAATGCCTGCAGTTTGTATTCTTCTTTCTTAATTTTTAACCCCTTTATTCCTGTGTTTTGTCTAATTCGTGTAAGCAATGTTTCCAACGATAATATGAAGAGCAGAGGGGATAATGGACACCCTTGCCTAACTCTTTTCTCTATTTTTATTGAACGCGTATATTCTCCGTTAATTATAATATTTGCCCTTTGTGAATCATAGATTGTAATCACTATATTTTCAAATTTAGTGCCTAAATTCATATTGTAGATTTGTTGAATTAGGAATTGCCAATTTAGGTTATCAAAGGCCTTCTGTGCATCCAAGAAGACAAGGGCTATTTGTTTTTCCGGATGAGCTTCATAGTACTCCAAAACATTTAATACTATTCTTAGATTGTTCCTGATTTGTCTATTAGGGAGGAATCCGTTTTGGTCTTTATGTATATATTCATTCAGTATTTTTTTTAGTCTGTTTTCTATAATTGTAGTAAATATTTTATAGTCAGTATTTAACAGAGAAATTGGTCTATAATTTTGTATAAAGCTTAAATCTCAATCCTCTTTCGGGATCAACAAAATTAGTGTCTCCTTCCATGAATCCGGCATTCTGGCTGCCAATAGAACTTCATTGTATACTTCTACCATAAGAGGCCCTATTTGCTCTCCTATTTTCTTATAAAGCTCTCCTGGGATCCCATCAAGTCCTGGAGTTTTATTGTTCTTTTGATTTTCTATTGCTGTTTTTAACTCGGGCCACGTAATATCTTTAGTTAACATTTCTTTCATCTCATCCTCAATTATTTTATCTTTTGTTGCACCTAAATAGTTTCTTATCATTTCTTCATTTACCTCTTTCTTTTTATAGAGGTCTTCAAAGAATTTACATGCAATTTCTTTTTTCTGCTCTATTTCCTGCTGAACATCCCCATTTTCGTCTATTAATTGATAAATCAATCTTTTCTGTTTTTCTTTTTTGAGTCTATAGGACAACCATCTTCCTGGTTTATTAGCCTGCTCAAAAAATATTTGTCTAGCTATATTCAACTTTGTGACCATTCCTTCCTGTTCAATTAAGTTTAATTTATGTTTGATTATTATCATCTGATTTTGCAGTTTGGAGTCTTTTGGGGAGTTTTGTAATTGAATTTCTAATTCTTTAATTTTTTGTTTTAGTTCATTTTGTTGGGCATATTTTTCTTTATTTCGCCTAGCAGTGTAAGATATCGCTGTGCCCCTTATTATTGCCTTCATTGTATCCCAAATATTCTGCTTCGTAGTTACTTCATTATTATTTTCTTTTAAGAAAAAATCTAATTCCTCCTTAAGTCTATTCATAAACTCTTTCTCTTTAGTTAACTGTATATTTAGAGTCCACCTTTTCCTTGGTTTTTTCCTACCTTTCCACACTTTTAAATATTTTGAAAGGAGGAAATAATATTCAAACCCTGTTAAGAAATTGTTGACAAAGGCAAAGGGAGATTTCCCATGATACCAACCAAGCCCACACAGAGCCCACAGAGAGCCATGTTTTAACCCCTTTTCGGAAAGCCAGAAGAGTATTGATATCTTGTTGTTGGCAAGATATTAGAAAGGGTAGAGTATTCTTGTTCACCTGGTTTCAAAAATCTATTTGCTTTTTATTTAACCTCTCCCCTATTCTTAACTCTACAGTTTTCTCAGTTAGCTAGATTTTTGACTTGCTCTCCCCAGAGGTCCCTCAAACCTATTTTTCTGGCCAATCACTAAGAATGCAGACATCAGAAATATGCATAAACTTCTATCTTTTCTGGGTGACTTTTGTATATATATTTTTGAGCCTCGGTGGCACAGTGGTTAAAGCACAGCAATGCAAGCTACTCCCGCTGCAATTTGGCAGATCTAATCCCACCAGGCTTCCATCCTTCCGAGGTGGGCAAAATGAGGAGCCAGATTGTTGGAGGCAATATGCTGACTTTGTAAACCGCTTTGAGAGGGCTGTAAAACACTATAAAATGGCATATAAGTCTAGTGCTATTGCTATATGTGGTGTTTCTGTTAGAAGCTGAAGCAATAAGTCAAGTCTGTTTGTGAATGTGTCTTTATTACTTAAAACACCATAGAACCAGAGGTGGTATTCAGCAGCAAGAAATTTTGGATAGTTTGAAGAACCAGCAAATACCACCTCTGAAGATTTTACAATATCCTTCCCCTGCCACGCCCACTAAGCCACGTCCATGGAACCGGTAGTAAAAAAAAAAAATTGAATCCCACACTGCATAGAACACATGCTCAACTACATTATACCTGCAATATATAAGAGGCATCAATGCAAACTGTGGTGGAGGAGTTTGAAAAAATCCTACACAAGCAGCATCTGCTTAAGACCACCATGAAAAAGATGTTTTCATTCAGTATTGTAAATTACTAATTAAGATCACCTGGGATTCTTAGGAGAGAATTTTGCTCCTGCTGAACTCTGTAGCAGTGAAAACCAACATCACCTCCCACTGGTCTTCATCATTTTCATTATTTAAAAGCCCACCCCTGAACAAGCCTGAAAATATATAAATTTTCCTAGAAAAGTATTTAGGTTATTTTATTACAATATATATAGAAGCCAGAGGATTTTAATCTTTTTTTAATTTGAATAAAGTTGTTATTATAGTGTTATTATCTCTTAACAGAAACCTGACTTAAAACAAATAAACAAAACAAACGCATCTATTTGCACCTGCAGCATGTGGGAGGTTACACATTGCTGCTCCTTGGTAACACTTCCTGGAAAAGCCATGTGATGACACAACATTGAGGGTCTAGGACATGCTGCTGAAAAGAAATCTTTTTGTGAGGAACCCCCCAAAAGACATGCTGCTGAAAAGAAATCTTTCTGTGAGGAGCCATTTTCTGCCAAAAATTCAGGAAATCAAACCGTTCTTTCATAAGATTTAGCACGATGCTAATGTCAGGATTCTAGCAGTTGCCCCAATTAAATCATGAGTCTCAAGCTAAACTTCCAAAACTTCAAAGGATTTATCGGAGTTAACATGTCCGGCACTGTCTGGATGTAGCCAACTCTGAATCACATAATTCATTGTCACCCATGACTCTGGTTTTCTCCCACCCCCTAGGTGTATCATAATTCATATTCTCCATTGAGACACATCCATAGCTAAGAATCACCAATCATGTTCTCCAGTTAGAATTTTGAGAAGCAGAAACTTCAGTCACCTAGTTACTATCTTTGAAAACTATTTATGGAATGCACTTTCTGTTTCCAAGCTACTGCTCTTTCAAACCCCTTTCCCCACTCCCTTTCTGTTGGCTACTCTAAAACAACCATAGAAATATTTTATGAGTTGACAGCTACTACATTTCTGTACATACAAAGATGTAATATATATAAAGTTCAGGAATATTACAGGATTGTAAAAAATGTTACAAGAAGCTGTCCAAATTGGAAAGCTACTCTATTTTCTGTACAGTAAAACACTATACTTTGTTCATCCAAAGATATAATTTATATGAGTCCATTTTTATTTATTTTAAATATATACCAAATCTTTCTTCTTATTGTTCAGGGCAAATTACAATAATAATGAAGTGATAAAACAGCAATATATAAGAAAGCAACAAGCATAACAATAAAAATCCACTATAAAAACCACTGCAGCAAAAGCATCATAAAATGTAGTTGTAAAAAAAGCTTTGTTGAAAGATTGGAAAAATACTCTCCATCCTGCAAAGTAAAGCCAAAGCTATTTGGGAACATTAAAAAGCAATGTACCATAATATTCACAAATTATTAATCATTAACACGATACAGACTGATCACTTTTCATCTTAACTGAAAAAGGAAATCTGGGTGTGGGGGAGAGAGTCATCCTATGCAACTTAAAACTGAATAAATAAAGAAATTCAGAAGCAGTTACTCCAAGATAGTGAGGATAAGATTGTGTTCTGAGAATGCCCACGATTTTATAAAGGGAACAAAAACCGGATGAATTAATTTGCCTGTTTATGAAGCATGATAGTTTTGTATGTTCTCACTTAAAACTCCATTCCAGTCCATTTTTTTCATCGGTCCATAATTAAAAACAAAACAAAAAATGCAAAAAAAAATTGTTGAAAACAGATTATGTTCCAAGAATGTCCACTATTTTATAAAAGAACTTCATCTCATCTCCATCTCATACTGAGGTAGCTGAAAATAATCCATAGCTCTGCCAACATTTATGGTTTCAATCTTCTTCTGACCTAATTTGGTTGTGGATAAGATGTGGTATGTTTCATTGCTTCTTTGATGGCGGACACAGTCAGGAGTGGGGATCTGCCTAGATTCTACTGGCACCTTGAGCTTGATGTGGACATGTCCCCTTTCCTCTAATCACTGGGCATTGCCCTCCATGGGCATTTTGGTTCAAGCTGCAAGAAAGATTGAACTCTTGGCTGTTGTAAAGGAATCTGGCTCTATTATGCCTTACTGGCATTTACTGTGGAACTTCTCAGATCTTATTAACATGAGCTTATTGCTTTCTTGAAAGAATTCTATGTTGCACACAAATTTGATTTAAACCACAAAATAGAACAGTATTTAACCAGCAGTATGTTACCAGTTCTGCCATCAGCAAGAGCCGCAGTGGCACAGTGGTTAGAATGCAGGTTAGAGTGCAGTACTGCAGGTTACTTCTGTTGACTGCCCGCTGCCTACAATTTGGCAGATCGAATATCACCAGGCTCAAGGTTGACTCAGCTTTCCATCCTTCCAAAGTCAATAAAATGAGAACCCAGGTTGTTGGGAGCAATAGGCTGTCTCTGTAAACTGCTTAAAGAGGACTGTAAAGCACTGTGAAGTGGTATATAAGTCTAAGTGCTATTGCTATCATTGTGTGCATTGCATTCATATGTGATTGTATTTTTGATTGGCTTTGCTGCAAGTGAATGCTCTAACTATGACTCTAATTGGACAATGCTCCAAACACCAAACTCATGCAACTTCAGGTTCTGCATTGCACCATGGTTATTTACACCCTTCGGGGGGGGGGGGGGGTAGCAGACAGCGTGTTGTCCATTCCATTCCATCCAGCTCTGGTGATCATGTTTGCCATAACAATGACTGCACTACTACACACAGAGCAATCACAATTGCAGAAATGTCCTCTCTAGCACTTACTGTATAATCTCCATTCCATCAAACAGCTGCTTCTGTCAGTCTGAATTAGGTTGCTTGGTCACTTGCTGTCAGCACCACCATTCCTTTCTAGTGCTAATTGGTAATGGAGCTCACTCAATATTGATTGCTCCTACCACTTCATTCTGTGCCCTTTCTTCCATGTCTGTCAACTTGGGTATTTCTGAAAACTGTTTTAGCACTGAATGGTACCATTCCTGTGTTCAGAAATAACCTTGCTGACAAGAAGTCCAAGGAGAGGTTAAGAGGAAGTACAGGAATAGAAAATTTACTAGTGTTCGCCTTTATCAGAACATTTAATTGGTTATTCATAGTAGGTTGTGTCAATCTATCAAAGAAGGTAGGTAAAGCTTTAGAAGGTAAATTGAATTGGGTTAGAGTTGTCAGATTGTTTCCTAGTGTGAGTTGTTGGGGGTTGTGCAGCATATACATGTATTATTATTGTTGTTGGTCACACAGTCAGCCAGGTGTTTCTATCAGGTCCTTCCCAAGACTTAGGATAGGCACAGGGGTGGGATGCTACCGGTTCAGCCCAGTTCTATAGAACCTGTAGCTGTGAAGAGCAGCTGACACTGAACCGGTTGGTGTTTGGCCCACCCGCCTGTCCGGGCTCTAGGCTGTCCTTTATTCCCTGCTTTTCCCTCCTCAGCTGCTTTGCGCAGCACAGCTGAGGTTGAAAAAGCAGGTAACAAGAGGATTTTCAAACATTGCCCACTGGAGCGCAGCATTTGTCAGTTGTCCAGGCAGCACAGCTTATGTTTTCTTGCAAACGCTGCACACTCAATTGTCCCCAGTTCGGAGAACTGGCAAATTGCTCCACTGGCTGGCCCCTCCCCTCCATGCTCATTCACTACTTACCTGGCATGCGCCTGGTTTGGTAAGTTGCTATTTTTTTTCCCCCCTCACCCCGAACATTAGCTGTTCTGCTCTGCCAGGAGATTTAGATTAGCTAGAAAGCAGGAAATCCTTGGATTTCTTGCTTTCTAGTTAATCTAAAAGCAAAGCTGAACCTTCCTTAGGACTGAAGCTTTTCAGTGCAGACTCAAGTAGCCGATTGCAGATAGACAGATCTCTAAGTTAATCTGTGATTCTGTGAGCAATTCAATCTATCTGCCTACTTTGGGATAAAAATTGCTCTTTTTTATAAAAAAAATCATGGTGTTTTGTGAGTTAATTTTGTGAGTTTGCTTGCAAGCAAATTTTCTGTGACAGACTCAGATAGCTGATTGCAGATAGATAGATCTCTAAGTTAACCTGTGCTTCTGTGAGCAACTCAATCTGCCTGACTGCTTTGCCTGCTTTGGGGTAAAAGTTGCTCTTTTTTTATAAAAAAATCAATATTTACATAAATATTTACAATATTTACACACAAGCCATGCCCACCCAGTCACATGACCACCAAGCCATGCCCAGTCAGCAAGCCATGCCCACTCAGTCACATGACCACACCTACAAATTAGGCCACACCCACAGACCCTGTTGTTAAGAAATTTGAATCCTACCCCTGTATAGGCAGGTACTGTTTAATACTATTGCAGATATTGTCACAGGATGTTCCAAGTAAAGCTGCCTTTTGTAATTGACTGGTGGTGATTTTGTCATTGCCAATGGTGTTCAAGTAGTGCACCAGTTGTTTTGGGATTGCACCCAAGCTGCCTATTACTATTGTAGCTTTCTTTTGCCACAGTTGTTCTAATTCTATTTTCAGGTCTTTATATTTTGCGATTTTCTCTATGTTCTATTCTATTCTGTTGTCTCTGGGAATTACAATGTCTACTACATTCTACAGGTATCAATACTTCTAAGACTTCCCTCCTTGCAGATCTAGAAAGATGCAAAACTTCCTTTGGGATCAGTAATTGGTGACACTCACTCCAACTTGGTGGTTGCAAGGGTAGCAAAACCCAAAGAACCAGCCTGTTTAGTTGTGGATTCATCTTCCAAAATTCTCAGAAGTGTCAGGCAGAAACAACCAGATCCACTCATGAAGGGCCCAAGTCAATAACTTTATTGTGTTCTACCGATAATACAATAATCTCTCAGATTGCTTGCGTTCTCTTGGGAAAAATTAGATATGATACCATGGAACCTTATCTAGTTGTTATCTTGTGGCTGTGTAAGAAATCAAGGCTAGTTCTCCACTTGATTCCACCTTCCTGCCTAGCTGGGAGTTTCCCAACACAAAGACTAAGCTGTGCAAAGAGAGTATATATATATATATTGAGCAAACAACGTCTGCTTTTTGATAGAGCCTTTGAATTCCCCAATAGTACAGTGTTACCAGACTTATGTTTTAGCAAACAATGCAAGCAACCATAAACAAACCTTGCTCAGAACTTTAGTTTACAAGCATACTAATAAATAAATGCTTTATATTACTTGCTCAAAAGCACCAGTGCATTTACTGTGGTACTTCTTCCTATTTGCTGGCATTTTCCTTTTAAAAAAATAATAAAGCAAGCATTTTTTAAAACTAATCTTTAATGAACATTCCAAATTACAATACTATACTAATTCACCAAAAATATGTTTTCCCCAGGAACTACAACAGACTACTGCTGTTTCCAGCAACAGTCTGGCACCAGTGAGATAAACAGAAAAATAAACCTAGTCAGGAATTGAGAGTAGAGTACAAATAGAGGGAAAGAATTTCAAACACTGTGCCCTTCAGTCCTCAGGTTTCCTAAGGCTCTTAATGTATTATTCTGACTGATTACTCTAAATGTGCTGTTCATTCACACTTCCGAGCTCCCTTTCTACTTGCATGAGAAAAGGAATCCTTCAGGGGTGAAATTCAACCACCTTAGCCCACCTCCAGAGAGATGGTAGGGATGATTTGAATCGATTAAAAAATCACCCCTGGTTGCTATTACTACTATACCAAGTATAGCAAGCCATGCCCACAGCCATGCTCACAGAGCCAGTAGGGGGGAATTTTAAATTTCACTCCTGGAATCCTTTCAGGGAACTTCAATGATAGTGGTGAATATCTGCAGCTCGGGTGTAGGATGAGGGTGAAGGTCTGTTCTCCGAGCTTGTGGGTTAGTTTCCAAACGTGGGTTGATTTCGAAAACCTTTATAAATAGAAGAACCCTGACCTCCCTTTGGAAACCAACCAACAAGCTCAAAGAACAGACCTTCATCGCCAACTTTGACTATGGCCAGGTTGATAAACAGGCTGATCAGAAATCATCACAAAGTTAGAAATGCAACATGTATGCTTTAACAGCACAAGAGAAAATGTACTCCTGCTTAAATGTTTACAAAGATGCACCAAAGAAAGAAGGTATGTGTAGAAAACCTATATTTGTGTGCCTGCTCACACATGAATGTGCATTGTAGAACATCATTGAACTCAAACAATTATTTATATCAATTACAAAAACAACTATTCTGTTCAAAACTGAACCTTCTTTCAGAGCTTGCCTGAATTTTTAGAATAAAGAGGATTAATTTGGGATCTTCAAAGTTCTACTCTAGATTCGAAATGATTTAGTTGTGTGCTTTCTTGAGCAGCTAGAAAGGCTGCTGAGCTACTGAGCACCAATTTGAGAGAATTTCAATTTGAGAGAAGCATTATATCTTAGTGTTGCTCCTAAACCCCAAATGCACAAACAAATTCCCTTCTACATCATAATCTAAGCAAAATCTGATTTTAAAGAATCCTGATGTTTCAATTTCAGTTTTAAAACCAAGGCAATTTCTAAAAGCCATTTGCTGAAAACGTTGTTGTAGCAGTAATTCCAAGGATACACGTTTTCCATAGAGATTCCAATAAGCTGATCCTAAAAAGAAAACGCACTTTGCATCCAGAAATCAGACAATGGGATAAAGTTAAACCCTATACACTATACACATTTGTGTTCAGCCAGGTATAAGGTCATGAATATAGTGAATCATGAGGCTAATTGTACCTTGTGTATTCTGAAAGCTGAGAGCCAGTTTGGTGAAGGTGCTGTTGTAGAAACCAGAAGATTGTGAGTTCTAGTCCTGCCTTAGGCATGAAAGCATGGTGACTTTCTTCCCAGGAGACTCTTCAGAATCTTGCAGGGATGGGGATATTTACAGTTCAGGGACAAGAGTTGAAAGTCAGAGCATCCTCAGTTACTCTGCCACTTTTCTCTATCATAAAAGAGATATAAACAGACTAATAACCAAAAGGCGAGAGTTTCAGATGACCAGAAGAGACGGACAGCTTGGCAAATTATGGTTACCCAAATTCTTCTTCAGCAGAAATTATGCTATTTAAACCAAAATTCTGACACAAAAGATAGGTAAACTGAGTTTGCAGTATGTTAAAGGAACAGATGGTAAGAATCCATTTTGCCCCACAGGTGTTTTTTCAAGAGGCAACTGGACTTTCTGGTTTTTCTTTGAAGAAGTTTCCCTTCTCATCCAAGAAGCTTCTTGCCAACCACCTGACTGTTTCAAGTGACTCTGAGTGGCTTACAATAGTATTGCATAATACTTTTATATTAAGAGTCACTTAGAAAAAAGTCACTTAGAAATTGAAATGAAAAATATAGAATAGCAGAGTTGGAAAGAACCTTTTAAGGTCTTTCTAGTCCAATCCCAAGCTCAGGCAAGAAACCCTATACTATTTCAGTACTTCCTGTAAGAAGTATGAGGATTGAGACAGACATTTTTTTAGAAGTAAAGCTGCACTGAAAGAGAAACAGAAAGCTCATAGAGACAAAACAAATAGTTTGGTAGCTACAAACAGCTCATATGCACCTATATCACCTATATTCACAACCAGTTATGCTCTGTGAAGTCTTAAAAGTTGTAATAAAAATATTCGTGGGGAAATACTGGTGGCAAAGTCATATTTTGAATCTATTTAAATTCTTCAAGTGATATGAAAAACGAAGGAATGCAATGGCATTGTGCAGGCTTTAATGTGAAAACTCCTCAGATTATTTTCCAGAAATGATTAGCATATGGAATGATTATTAACAATAATCCTATCTCCGGCAATATATTATTTGTTTCTTTCCTATCTTGTTAAGGAAGAGAATATCTTATATCTTTTTAGGAAATAGATAACTAATAATTCATGGTATAACAAATAACATTTCATCTTGGCAACAGTAAAAAATATCTGCAGCTGCAAATTAATTTGAAGAAGCGCATCTCATTTTGAATTCCTCCATTTTACAGGCATCAAAGACTAATGTGGAATGTGATTTCAATATGAGCATAAATACATTATTTTTATTTCAGAGATACATTATATATATATATATATATATATCTTTATATGTCAGCTTTCAATTAAAATAAAAGCCCTGATATGACAATATACTTCAAGGTTACAAAATTGCATCAAAGCAAAAGAAAAGCTAAAAAAATAAATGCCAATATGATGTCAAACTCTGTACTGAGATGTCACTTTTATACTAGGCACAAGTGTTTGATTAATTGGTTTCTTGTTCCAGCTTTGTGTGAAGGTTTGACTTTTGTTATCAGAGAGATTAGTACTTTGATACTAAGATACCCCTTAGGTGTCTTTTAGCTTTCATACAAACAAAGGCAACAAGAAGTGATTGCTTGAAACGCAGGCTTGTGTAACAGTTTTCATCCTGGAGATAAAATCACTCTCTAATTACTGCTCAGACTGAGAATCCCTTTGAAAGATGTGGGCAAGAGAACGAAATACAAGCTGTGTAGTCTTTTCCAAATGGGGATTTTGAAAGAAGGCTACGATTGCAGGTTTGTTCCAATGAATGAGGACTGCATTAAATTGATAACCACAATGACTCTTCTTCCATAGATCGGCCTCATTCTCTATAACACATTTCTCTTTGGTTGCAACATAAATATTTAAAAACTAGTGGTTTTACAGAATGTAACTAATAAAGTGTTATAAACTGTTCCTCCAGTATCTAGTATTAAATTGGGTTTTTCTCCATAGCTAGTCAACCAATGCCATACTAGGGAAAACTGTAAAAGTGAAATTAAAATTCTAATAAATAGAATGAACATATAGATATCTGAGCAGAGACACACTACATGGTATTTTTTAAAGACGAAGGTGAATCACAATTACACCAATCAAAGGAAAAGCACCAGGGATGCATCCAGGAAGAGAGTTAAATTGACATTAAGTATAAATGAGATGGGATGTAGGATATATGATTTTTGTTTTCTCTTACAAGTGAACCATCTTTCTCAACTTGACACCCTCAACTGTGCTGGAACAGCAACTTCCAAAATTCAGCTGGAGGATGATAGGTTACAAAGGTTGTGCTTTATTTATTTGTTCGTTCATTATTGTTTGGCATATGACAATATTATATTATCTGGGAAACTATAGTGCTAATGCAGAGTAGTAGTTTGGCTGCCTAAGACTGCTAGCCCTGTCTGTTTCACACTCACACACTTTCCAAGGTGTGCCATGGGGTGGGGGTGGGGGGGCAAGCTAGCTTCACACTTAAAAGAAAGATGAATGGCTTTCCTGCAATGTCACCCAAAGTTCTCTTTTTTGACTAAAACTGCCTCACAAATGGGCATCACAATCAGGAAGGTTCAGCACCAGCAGGATTCTAACCATCTACACAAAGCATCAGCTTGTCTCCCTACTGAAGTGATACTTATTTGTCTACCGCTAGATATAACTGCTAGATGGGCAGAAGCTGAGGCGAGTGATATGAACTCCCTTGCTACACAGTGCTAGATCTTGAACCATAGGAGAAATGACCATTTCCAATGTCACTAAACGACTGAGCCACCATGCCTCCTCAATTTGTGGTAAATTACTGGGAATGGCAGTAGTCTAGAGCAGGGGTATCAAACTCACAGCCTTAGGAACAGATGCATCATGCGCTGGCTATGCCTACGCCCGGTTTAATGAACGGGAAAAAAAACTCACAATACGTTATGAGATGAACACCATGATGACATGAATTTGACACCCCTGATCTAGAGGTTTCACAGGAAAGTTAAATTTGGGAAGAAATATGCCCTTGGCTATACTGAATTTTACTTACAGAATACTCTATCTCAGCTGCTAAAGTTTGAGAAAGCCTCTTGTCCTTTGAAAGAATTCTGAAAGCAAATTCTTTTCCATCCACTGGATGAAAACTAATAGGAAAAAAATGCAGAATTTAAGAAGACTGAAATTTAGAACATTTGCATGTAAAAGAAGGTGCCACATTTATATAATTTATTAACCTTCCTCTACAAGTACCAACCATTATCTAACAAATATACACATGTTTCCTCTCTCTTTAACTCATTTGTCCTTCCAGAAAAAAATAAGAAGCAAAAGAAAGATGATAAAAATCAGGGTGGAGATGAAGCAACAAGAAGCTGTGACTGCGCTAAGATGAGAAATGAAAAGAACGGGTAGGCCAAAATTACATGAAGTTAAGAAAAGAGGGAAAAAAATATTGAACAGAGAAAGAAAAAAAGGGGAAGGGAAAGCTCTATTATAAAAAAAAGTATTTTGATAAAAGAGAATATCTGTAGCTCAGAGTTGAACTGTCTTGGCATTCTCTGAGCTTGGTGGGTTTTTTTTGCAGATATTCCACTCTAACTAGTGCACTGATGATGTTGAGTAATGAAACATCTGCAAGAAAACAACTAAGCTCAGACAGCACTAAAGACCCCACAAAAAAGATTTGATTTCATTAGTCAGCAGCCTCTCTCTCAAGCCAAATCTACCCTTCAAAAGGACCTGTGCTTTCCAGCAACAGCATCTTATGGTAGCTCCATTCCTTTACTTGGCTGACAATTATCTGGGACAAAGCCTTGTCTTCCATTGGGTAGATGCTATGTCTGTTTGTTTGTCTGACTGGCTGACTGCCTGGCTGTAAAAAGATTCCCTATAAATCAATCCCACATTCAATCTTCAAAAAAGGTTAAGTTATTATTGCAGTGGAAGAAATGGATTTGCCTGAGACCATAGAGTGGATTCCATTTTTGAAGAGTACTGTGAGTCATGCTTTCTGAGGCAAAAATTCAGGCGATCCTTGATTTAATCCCTCACAGGATTCCCACTGAAACATCATCAACAATATTTGCTCAGTGCTCTTCTCAAGTACAGTTATGAGACAGAGAAAAATGTTCAGAACAAAAAACATTTAAACTTGCAGTTGGGTGTAAATGTGACAGATCATCTGTGGCTTCTACTATTAAACTTCTTATCATCTATTTTTCTGAAAAATCCTCTTCATTTTAACCAGACACCAGTTGCTTTTACAAAATGCCTCTAGGGTGATCTTGAAAATTGTTCTCTTGGCAATGACTTGGACATGCTCTTTTAAAATCTATCTTTCAAGTGCTTGAATCAGGAAATGCACCCGCAAATGCAGGAAACTGAAAGAAGATAACAGATGTGTAAGAAGATAAATTCTTTTATAGAACATTGCTTGACACTGGCTCTTATTTCATCTTTGGACACATTTTCTGCTTTTTATTGGAAACATTTTGGGGTGAACCATTCTACTTGGCCTTCTTTTTCAGTACTGTCTAGCAGTAAGCAAGAAGAGATCATTCCCCAAGCTTCTCTTTTGTGGAGTACCACAGAGTTCTGTATCTTTTTCAACACCTACCTGAAACCACTGAGATTATCTGATGGTTTAGGGTTCAGTATCATCAATACACTTGATCAGAAGGAAGGAGGTAATACACCATCAAATACAGCTGATCTCTTTCAGTTCAATTCTGGCCTGGCTAATTAAAGTTATCAAGGTTCTGCCTAGTGCCTGGAGCAGAGGTGTCATTCAGCAGGTTCTGACCAGTTCTGGAGAACCGGTAGTGGAAATTTTGAGTAGTTCAGAGAACCAGCAAATACCACTTCTGACTAGCCCCACCCCCATCTATTCTCTGCCTCCTGAGTCCCAGCTGATTGGCTGGGTCTTCTTTTGTTGCCCTCCACAAGAGAACAGAGCTGGAAAGCAGATTAGTGGGATGTGGAGGGAATGGGATTTTGCAGTAACCTCCCAGGAGTGGGCTGGGAATGAAGATTTTGCAGTATCCTTCCCCTGCCATGCCCACCAAGCCCCACCAAGCCCACCAAGCCATGCCCACAGAGCCAATAGTAAAAATTTTGAATCCCACCACTGGCCTAGAAGCTGTGTGAGTTTGGATTCAGAGCAACCATCTCTTCAATCCTACCAAGACCAAGTGGCTATGGGTATTTAGACTGCTCAAATTTGGGGATATGCCATCTTCAACCTTGGATGGAGTGGCATTTACCCATTTAAAGGTGATGCTTAATTTGGGGATCTTTCTGAACGCACAGTTCCTGCTTGATAGCAGATGGCAACTGTGGCCAGGAAGGTCTTTGCACAGTTTTATTGGGTGTACCAGTTGCACTCTTCCCTAGATCGGGAGAACCTGTAGATAGTCACTCATACCAGGTCATCTCATGGCTTGACTATGGCAGCAACTCTACATGGGGCTGTTACTGAAGATCACCTGGAAGTTTTGACTGCTCCAGAATGCTGCAGTGGGGACTGAGTTGAGGCAGGTCCATGTAACTCCTCTGCTTTGTGAGTTGCATAGGCTGTGAGTCAGGATACTAGTTGATACCATCTATGTATCAGGGCCTGGGGCTCGGAATGTGTTAAAGCCCCTCTTATTTGGCTTTATTATTAGTTGATTAATAATCACAGGTGCTGTTTATACTTATTTATGTTGTGTATGTTTTTAATTTTTTAATGCTTTTTAAATTGTTTTATAATTTTAGAATTGTAAGCAACCCAGAGTCACTTGATTGAGTGGCTAGAGAAATCAAAAGGAGGGAGGAAGGAAGACCTGGTTACTTGATGGACTTCCATCTCCTCTAGTATCTGCCTCGCCAATCCAATCTGACGGGGTTGGCATTTCCAGGTTCCTCCAATTAAACATTGCCATCTATTGGCAAGTATGACTAAAGTCCCCTTTTTTGTATTTTTCTTTGTTCAGGTTTGGGTTTGTTATCTCTCCCATCTTTGTTTTTTTTTTTTTCTTGTTTAAAATGTTTTTTTTTTAACAACTTGTAAACCACCCAAGTTGGAAATCAGGCAACATATAAATTATTCTTTCTCACACCTGATTTTTCTTCAGCTTAGTAAATCATAATCGAGAGTTTATAATGTTCATTTGATCATTGGTTCTCACCCTCATCTCTTAGTCTTTTTCAGAACTTCACTTTCCCATTGAGTGTTGCCCATGAGTGTTGAAATTTGTTACAATTTCAATAATTTTGCTTCCTTCTTCCACTCAGAAAGGTTATTCTTGAAAGGCCCGTTTCTGTTGGGCTCCACTTCTACTTTGTACCCAAAGAAGTAGAGCATACTTGAGAAAAAACACATGTAATTACTTCTCTATGGTCCTTGGATAAGGTTAAAGATTATTTGATTATGGCACCTGAAGCTGAAACATGAGGACGGATTAGTTGATACTATCTTTTGATGGTGGCATATCTTAATACAGTAGAGACAAAGCTGAAGAAGGGAGATACCTAGATACAATGGGACTGTGGGCATGTTGACATCTAGGTGTTGCAAGAAAATGGGAGTTAAATAAAGTTGCAGTTGGCTGAAATCTACAGGGTTAGCAATGTGTTCCAGAAAAACTAAGGGAAGGAAGACCTGGGGGAGTGGGAGAGATTGGGGAAGAGAATATAATACAAGAAAATGGTATATTAAAGACACATGGGCATCGGTGTTACTGCTGAACCAAAGTCTGTGCAGAGAATGATCATGTGCAGCCTTTGAAAATTAAGGAAAAATACTTCCAACTTGTAGTTCAGCACTTGTACTGTACTAAATACTTCCAACTTGTAGGAAAGAAAAAAGAAGGGAAGATAAGAGTAGATGTCCAGTGGGGTTATTATAGGTCCTCTTGGGTCCCATAAGTAGAATCAGGCCTTGTATGAAGAGCAATGATAAATGACATTATCTTTACCTCCTTCTTTTCAAATATAGCAGACAAGGAGTATTACTTTCCACATCAGAGGATGTTGGAAAAGTTCAGTATGTTGTCCTTTCTTCTTTCCTTGGCAAAACATAAAGGTTACAAAAATAGAAAGAGCTGCTCCAGCTGCTGTTAATGGTAAGTGCTCCGCTTCTAAAATTGCTTGAAATTTTTCCCATTTGCAAAATACCATCCATCCATCAAAAAAAGAAAAGAAAAATTTAGTGTTTTGAACTGGGATTGAGCTCTGAAATATATATTTTGCAATATTCCTGGTTTTATTCTTGTGATATTATGTTGAGCATTTTTTTTTAAAAAAGTAACTGTTCTGTGTAATCTAATCACTTACAGAAAACATCTGAAGTAGAGCAAAATGAGGTCCCTAGTCCATTTGTCTGATAGCAAATCCAGAAATAATGAGATTATACAGAGTAATCACTGCAATAATCTAGCAAAATAAATATTTGATGGAAATTCATTAATCCTGTGTGTGCTGTACTTTGGGTGGTTTTACATAAAAATTGTACATAAAGCTAGGTCACTTTATTTCATATTGCTCAAAGAAACAAAGAATTAGATTTGATTTACATATGGAGACAGGCTAAATGCGTTTCGTGGTTGTACTTTGTAAAATGTATGTTTTGCCCCATTAATTCTGCCAGATGTAATATAATCAAAAAGAACAGGCAGAGTTCTTATTCCTTGTATGCTTTGTTGCATAATATTTTGTTGCTCTAAAATGCATTATTTAAGCTTTTTTTTAAAAAAAAATGCCTATTACTCTTTTCAAGCATCCTTCTTAATTAAACAATTACATTTATTTAAATTAAACTGTTAATGTATGCTGTTCAAGAATGATTCAGCATTCATCAAAGTTCTCAGAGTGTACCAAGAGAACACAAGACGATTTCTACTTAGATATAGTTCATATATTTATATACATGTTATCCATCTTCTCACCAGGAGTCACTCAAATTTGGCCCTCAGTAGCTGTATGAGATTGTTTAATGGAAATAAACTTAAACACGGTCAAAGTGGTATCTTTGCTTTGATTAATAAGGTATTATTATGAGGATGAATACTGCAATATATACATGTGCCAAGAGGCTGCCTGCTTTCCCTCATATGGAAAACATTTAAGGAAAAGCTTCTTCTTATTGTATGAAAGGCTGGATCAAGTTTTTCTATCCAGTATTATTTATATCACTGAAGCTATTTTGAGGGCGGGGGTGAGTTTGTTATCTGGTACTCTGCTGAGAACTTTACATTGTTCCAGTTTTCTATGTGGGATTCTTTTCAGATGCTGTTTTGAACAGCTCTACATTTTTTTCTCCTTTTGTCACTGATTATTTGACCTGTAGTTACTTACAGTTCAAAATGAATCTTTACTCATCTTCATTTTATTTTTCAAAAAATCCTTCCTTTTTTTGTGAGATTCATCTATAACAAACCAACTGTCCTAGTTGTATACTTTATGCTACAGACCTAAGAAATGATACTATGGAATTGATTTCATTGTTATCTTCTTTTCTCTTTGGGTATGCCAGTAAGGTCCACAGTCACTTGTGGTCTTTCACATGCTGGGTTTAAGGGGAGCAGGCAAGGTACAGGAATCTCTCTGGATCAAAGGTGGTGGCATCAGTCACTACCAAGCAGTTATATCAAGGCAAGAAAGCAAGGCTAAGGGTATGCGTACAAGGGCTTCTGGGAAAGGAAACTTGAGCTTTTCAACTTTTCAGTCCATAGACTCATTCCTAACTCCTCCAAGGCATTTCATGCAGTGGTGGGATTCAATTTTTTGTACTACTGGTTCTGTGGGCGTGGCTTGGTGGTGTGCCGTGGCTTGGTGGGCATGGCGGGGGAAAGATACTGTAAAATCCCTATTTCCACCTCACTCCAGGGGAAGGATACTGTAAAATCCCCATTCCCTCCCCACCCCACTAACCTGCTTTCCAGCTCTGTTCTCCTGTGCAGGACAACAAAAGAAGACCCCACCGATCAGCTGGGACTCAAGAGGCAGAGAATCGATGGAGGCCAATCAAAGGTGGTATTTGCCAGTTCTCCGAACTACTCAAAATTTCCGCTACCAGTTCTCCAGAACTGGTCAGAACCTGCTGAATACCACCTCTGCTTTCTTGCATGTGGCCAAAAGATGTAAAGAAATTTAGAATTAATTAGAAATTAATCTGAAATAGCTGAGTTGGCTATGTGTTCATTGAAGGAAGCAGTTTCAGAAACTCTTGGAATGTGCTGATGACAATGTCAACTTGATTGACTATGTCTCTATTGCTTCATTACATGCAGTTATTATTTATTATTATTTTTATTATTTATTTGTTTGTCAAACATGTACATGATAACAAGAAGATGTATGAACATAAACAAGAACGAAGAGCGTAAATACAGATAAATGGGGACAGTAAGACAGGGATGGTAGGCACACTGGTGCGATTATGCACATCCCCTTTAGGACCTCTTAAGAATGGGGTGAGGTCCAGGCAGACAGTTTGAGTTTGAAGCTGTGAGGGGTTGAGGCTGTAACAACAGAGTCGGGTAGGGCGTTTTAAGTGTTGACCACTCTGTTGCTGAAGTCGTATTTTCAGTTAAGGTAACACATGATGTAACTGTATAATTTCTTACATTTCACTTCTGCTGTCCAATCACTGATGGCGTCAATAATATGGAGGAGTACAGGGAACCGTATCTTATGAAAGAAGAACATGATGTTGCTTTCAACAGCAAATTTAAATCTGCCATTCTGGTTTCAGCATAATACCTGACACCCCATCTAATTGTTTTCTATTCATACATACTGTTCTCTGACTCAGCTTGATCTCCTTCTGCTTATATAAAATGATGCATATGATAATCCATTTATCCTGTTGGATGCCATTCTTATAAAAAGCCTGCCCCAACATTTCATACAATACTTCATAGTTTTGGTCAGTAGAAACTCATCATTAAATTTGTGATCTCCATGAGGCCTGGCTTTAAATACAAAGGCACTAAAATGTGCCAGCTACGTTATATAATAAGTGTTAATTGTTCACTACATGACAGTTCTGTATTTAATTTTTAAGGCCTTGTCTCCCCGCATCTCCCATCCCAAGAAAAAGACAGGAATTGGGCAGAGCATTGAGGGAAAAAAATGGAGCTAATATGAATAATTGTGAAGTTCCAGAAACAATGGCCCCAAAAAGAGATCTTGGATTATTAAAGTAGCCTATGACCTGCTGCTTATTTTCCCCTATTATGAATATCATCACAACCATATGTAACAGCCTGCTGCAATTATATATTCATAGTCGATGCTTTGTGAATAGACCATTCTTAGGAACGGAAAATTAAACTGAAGTTGGCAGAATGAAATATATCATAGCTGAACTGAATCAAAAGTAAATTCTTGCATTAATGGGATTAAGGCACTCAGAAGGATCTGCTCTTCCACTTGCTTCTAACTTTGATCATTGGGTTGGATCTGTCTTGCCTCTTCATTGGAACGACTGTCCTTCTGCCAGCCAGTTGCATGTGCTGATGAGGTTGCTTCAACCGCCTAAAAGAGGAAGTTCACAGAAATCTCTCACCAACTGCTTTTCAAAAGAAACAGTTGATCTAAAGACAAATAATCCATTATGACAGAAACAGATGCGTCGTATACAGGATCTGCTAATGTTGGTCTTGCAATATGGAAAAAAAAGTCTATGCAGAATGTATGTTTGGCAGTAAAACTATATTTGGTAGTAAAATTGCTTGTATCTGAGGAGTAATTTCACCCAATGCAGGGGCATAAAACTCAATTTCATTGAGGGCCACATTAGGGTTTTGTTTGACCTTGGGGACCCAGGGTGGGCATGGCCAGGGTAGACATGGCTAACATGGCATCACTCATGTTGGGGGGTGCCTGTAGTGGCCCAAGCACTCTGCCAGAGAAAATGGGCTCCCAAGTTCCATTTTTGGCTGGGAGAGCCTCCTGCAACCCTCTGCCAGTGAAAACAGGGGGGCATGTGCAGCCCTTGTGAGCTCTGTTTTTGGCTGAAACGGCCTCCTGCAACTGACTGCCAGAGAAAACGAAGCTCATGGGATGATCCTTCACTATTTCCAGGGCAGCCCTATGGCCAGATCTAAGCACCCTATGGGCTGGATCTAGCCCCTGGCCTTGAGTTTGACACCCCTACCATAATGGGACTAACCCACTACATTCAATCCAGCGGCCCTACTGCGGATCCTATCAGTGAAGGAATTCTGGCTGGTGGTATGAAGGAGAAGATCCTTTTCTGCTGTGGCCCAGGCGTTGAGAACATTCCACTAGAGGAAGATCTGCTTCTACCCTTCTGGCTTTCTGGAAGAGCATTAAAACCTGATTTT
This sequence comes from Bungarus multicinctus, assembly GCA_023653725.1. Classification (NCBI taxonomy): domain Eukaryota; kingdom Metazoa; phylum Chordata; class Lepidosauria; order Squamata; family Elapidae; genus Bungarus; species Bungarus multicinctus. Next base: position 113,895,505 of record CM042836.1, read on the forward strand.
GTCAATTAGCTTGGGGCCTTAAGAGAAGTGCTGTCCACCAGAGGTTATTGATGGGGTAAGAAGAAGACTTCATCCTCATCTCATCATTTATAGAGTGGTACTAATACCAGTCTATAAAACCTTAGTACGACCACACATAGAATACTGCATTCAGTTTTGGTTACCACATTATAAAAAAGATGTTGAGACTCTAGAAAAAGTACAGAGAAGAGCAACCAGGATGATTAGGGGATTGGAGACTAAACATATGAAGAATGGTTACAGGAACTGGGCTTGGCTAGTCTAGTGAAGAGAAGGACCAGGGGAGATATGATAGCAGTCTTCCAATATTTGAGGGGCTGCCACAGAGAGGTCAAGCTATTTTCCAAAGCACCCGAAGGCCAGACAAGGAATAATGGATGTAAACTGAACAAGGAGAGATTTAAGCTGGAAATAAGGAGAAACTTTCTGACAGTGAGAACAATCAACCAATAGAACAGCTTGCCCTTGGAAATTGTGGGAGCACCATCACTTGAGACATTCAAGAAGAGATTGAACTCCCATCTATCAGAAATGGTGTAGGGTCTCCTGCTTAGGCAGGGGGTTGGGCTAGATGACCTACAAGATCCCTTCCAACTCTGATTATCTGTTATCATCCTGTCCATCCCCTTGGTTGTAGGGGTTATATAATTAAATATATTTGGGGAAGCTGCATTTAGTATCCACAAAAATGCACATATTAAGGAATCAGGCCTATTTATTTGGTTTGATATAGACCTTTAATGGAATGGAACAATAACCAGATCTCTGTGTTCTTTTTCCCTCCTTCATCTCTATGGTCATTTTAGATAATAACACTTCCTTTAATTATGTTTCAGTAACCACAGACTTCATATTAATGTAAAGAAACACTGGAAATGGAGGTTTTTTTGTTTTTAAAGGAACACATTGACTCAATTTTAGATTGGCAACCTTAGATAGTTTTTCTTGGAAGCAGGTTCCCCTTGAAATGAATTGGATTTGTTAATAAGCTCTCTAATTAAAAAAAATATGAAACTGACTATTTCATTTCCTGTTTCCCATATTAGAATATGTATTCCTGGGTGTAATATTTGTTTATTTGATAAGTACATTTATATCACATTGTCAGGCAGTCAAATTCTCTACCATGTGTGTTTTCAATCAAAGGATGACCTGCTCTTATTGAAGTTGATGGCAAGATACCAAACAGAGTAGAGAAAAAGTGGCCTTATTGAGATGTCCTTAAACAGGGCATGTTCAGTGTCAATTTCTTGGACACCACGAAAGGGTATATGCACAGAGATCTTAGAAACCATTCTGTGGTTATGCATATTATTATTATTATTAAATAAATCATAAGGAAACATTTACTAAATGTGGAAATTTCTGAAGGAGAAGACCATCAAATCACGAGAACCAAGAACAACACGTGGAGTTAACTTCTGAATAATTTCCCATATTGTTCTTCACCAACAGACAGAATCTTTCCAGATTAAAGAAACTGTCTGCACAATTGTAGATACAATCTAGGAATTGCTATTTTTACTTGCTACCTCCTGACCAAATATTCCAACCTCTGCTGCCTCTTTGCCGTCTGGAATACAGCCCCTCCCTCCTGGGAATCCAGACTACATTCTACCACAGAGGCTGGGTGGTGTAATGATAATATCTCCAAATCCCTCTTCCCTACATACCTGGAAAGCTCTAGTGAGCAATCTTAAGTAAGTATGCACTCCAACTCAGGGCAAAGACCATCATGATGTGGTGTAATATGGAACAATTAATTTTTCTGAGCTTGTCCTTATAATATTAGGAAAGGAAGCAAGGGAAATATTGACTTTCATAATCATTAAATCTATCTTCAAATCAGAAAAACTTGTTACGGTCTCTGAAAATTCATTCTTCCTATTTTGTCTCTGTTTCAATTTTTGCAGGATTTTTTTCTTAGCATTTTTCATAGTGTAACTGTACATTTTTTTTTTTACCTATGCAGACTCTATTCATATTATTCATACTGTATTTAAGCAGAAGTGGGCAATACAAAATAATTCAAATATTTTGGACTATGTAGCCAATGGTGATAGTTGAGGGGAATATTCTCTAAAATATTTAAAGAGGACCAAATAGTCTACCCCAGAATATATGTGAATATAGCTTATGTCCTATGCAAATGTAGTACATATTCAGTTATTTCTTACTAATTGCAGCTCTTTTATCCTGGCAATAACTTAAGAGTTATTTTTTAATTTACTATATTCTGGTTTTTAAATTGATGAGAGAAAGCATGGTAGTTCAGGAGATGGAACAAGTGACATCTTACATGCCATTTACTTTGACAGTCCAACAACCACCAATTAGATATATTTTTGTTACAGATTGTTGAAAATCCTAATGGGTTAATTAGGAGAAGGGAATGGCTGCTTTTGTCCTTACTAGGAAGATAATAATCAAAACATATTATCAGTTATACAATGATCTAGAAATTCCAGTCAATTGTCTATTTATCCCTGGAGTGCAAGAAAACATAGATGTAATTTTACAGTGTTGATATATGAAGAACAGTCTTCTAGATCAGAACAAAGAAAAGAGCCATTCTCGTCTAGTATTCTGTTTTTCCCAATGTTCATCCAAATGTGTTTTAGAAGCTCGCAAGCAGAATGTGATCAGCACAATCCTACTTCCAGTTGACTTTTGAGTGGAACAAATGTGTCAGCAACACACCCAGAGTTCATTTCAATCTACATGATGTTCAGAAACTTTGTAACCTTCAAATTCTTTACCATCATGCCACGATCAGATCAACTAAATATATTAAAAGTAAACTATTTACATGTACTTCAAGTTATGAGATATTAAAGGCCATGGAATGATCTTTACAATAAAGCAGTAACGTTGATGCCCAGAGTTTTACTCAATGAGCTTTTTGCCTCTTTAGGGATTTGAATCTGAGTCTATTGTGGCTAAAGTTCAGCATTTTATTTATTTATAGTAACTTTATATTTTATTTCCTTAAAATTGTAAAGACCTATGTTGCTTTTGATTATTTGCCATTTTTGTTCATTGATACATTGCAATATAAACATTATTTCAACTGAAAAATTATTACCCAAGTGTGATTATGGCATATTTCTCTAGTATCCAAAAAGTCTTAATTTATTAGATACAATTATTCATACTGATATATTTTTTCCTGTGATGTATTTCACATTATTTAGAAATTGTAGTTTTTGAATGTCTTCAAGCAGGTTGCATAAATGGATAAAACAGATTTTAAAACAAATTCCTAACTTTGGATATGGCTTTTTGTTTGTGACCCTAGCAAACAAGAAAATCTTGCCAAAAATGCTTCAAATACTTTTGAAGGTTGTTGGCTATCCCAGAGGAAAATCAGACACCACAGGGTACTGTTAATACCAAAGCCGTGAACACCATTTCATGGTTTTATAAAAATCAAAATAGGTCTTGAATCATTGATTTAACTTATCCAATATTCAATCCACAGGGACAACAATATGGGAGCAATGACCATTAATTGGTCATTTGAATGCTGCCTCTAATATTCCTAAAGTAAGGGGAAAGAACATTTATGCCACCTTGAACCACAATGAGACTGTAAAGTCATTATTTTTACATTGTTAAGGAGATCTTAAAAATAATTCCATCCTTTACCATGCTCTGATTAATAATTCTGGAATTTTAAATTCCTTAAATAGTTCCTTAAATAATTAAATCATAATTTAAATTTGTTAAATAACTCCAATGCGTTTCTTAAATTGAGGACAAGTTCCCAGTCCTGAGATCTGTGCAGGCTTCATGTAAAATTACAACAGAAAGCAACAGGTCTGCAGTGGAGAAACGGGGCAATCATTAAAATTGTGAAGTTTTTCTTCTCAGACTATTAACCCTACTCCAATTTCCCACACTCTGATTTTTCCTGGTCTTTGTCATACTCTTGTTTTTCAAAGCTTGGTAGGCACTTCAACATCTTGGTGGTCTCCTCAACCCTAAGCTGCCATTATGCCTTGGCGTGAACATTTCCACTATTGAGGAATGATCAGTCACTTAAATCTCTTTGCTGTTGATTATGTTGGAAAGATACAAACCTGGCCTCAGGCACAGGGTGACCCATTCCCACACATATTACAGTTAGATATTCAAGCACAATTAGAAGCCACTTTCTTGTGACTGCAGCTTTACAGTCAAGTTGGCAAAGCTGAAGCATTTTTGAGGCTAGACCTAGAGAATGTAGAGAAAAGAGCAATGACATGGCAAATGGCCAGGGAGGGGACTGAACAAAAGCTGGCAAATTGCTTTGGAAATTAAGGGGCTCCCATTCAAACCAGGAAAACTAAATGGCAAGCAGTGCCTGGGTGGTGATACAGTCAGCGGGCTGGCAGGCTGGAATTATTATTAAACTATTCAGTTAAATCTGTATAAAATAATGCTTCTTATTCAGTTACTGCCCTGATTACCCGTTGGCACGCTGGAAAGCCAAGGTACTGTCATATTTTATGGTGCTGTGTTTTATTATGTGGCCCTATCAGCTCTGTTTTATACATCCTCAAGTTCCAATTCCCCGTGTGCCAACATAGTCAGAAAGTTAAAAAACAGCTGCACTGGACTTGGAAGAGAGGGAAAGAAAGGGCGACGTTTGCTGTTCTTTATTCTTTTTTACTTTCTTCAAAGTCTTCAGAGTTACACAAAAGATAAGTAAGGTTGGTAACCAGGAGGTTGGGACACAGTGGGAGGACGATTTAAACACAAAGGTAGGTGTAATAAGTTTTGAATGTACAAGGTGAAGCAACATGTGTTAAACCACATTTCTGTTCCCAAGTCAAAAAAACAAAAAATAAATTTCAGACTACAGCAGGGAAATTACATGCAAATGGCATTTGTATTGTCAACTTGGGGGCACAAACGAGAGAAACAGAGAGAGAGAGAGAGAGACAGAGAGAGAGAGACAGACAAATAGACAGACAGACAGACAGAGACAGAGACACAACAGAGAGACACACAGAGAGAGACAGAGAGAGATACACAGATATACACCTTCTCTAAATAAACATGATGTTTATTGTACCACTGCTTTGCAAGTAAATATTTTGTGTTTGTTTCTAATACATACTGTTCCTTAATAAACTGTCCATATATTTTCTTACAAAGCTATTTGCAGTTTCTTAATTGTCTTCCCCTCATTCACACACGTGTCCTTTATCACAATTTTAATATGTTCACTTTGTTGGACAGCTTCAGTATTTTCATTTCTCAAGCTAACTTTTAGCCAAGAGAAGAAAAAGAAAAGAAAGAAAATAACCCTAACTCTTTCTTGAGTTTCTGGTTATTCCAGCAGCTTGGTCAAATTTTACTCACTGACTCTGGATCTTTCCTTTCCAAAGGTAACTGCCTTTTCCATCAGCCAGTTTGCTCTGCAAAATTCTCTTTCTGATCCTGCTTCCTAATGTTGGATCTCAGCTTCCTTCAACTTTGTCTGGAATCCCATAACATCAATAGAACATCATCTGCCTTCTCAATTCTCAAATGGTGTTCATCCCTGGAGAGCCACAAACTGAATAACCACAATCTGTCCAAGTTCATCACCATTCAACCACTGGCTGGATTTTTGGCTGAAAATTGGATCATTGCAATATAGAAATAGAAAGCCATGTGAATACTAAATTTTTTTAAAAATTGACAGTAGGGAACAGGTCTATCAACTTTAACTCCGAATGTGGTAAAACTGTGATCTCACAAATATTACTTTAAAAAATGCAAATAAGGATGCAGCCAGAATCTGAAAATAACATTTAACATAGCATAAATAGTTCAGTTGAGATCTGTATATGTGGGACTGATTGAGGTAGATTGTTGAGGTGACACCGAAATATAATTTTATCATATTTTATCAAAGCGTAAATTATTGCATTTTATTCCAATTTCATTTTAAATTGCTTTTATCAGATTTTAATAATGGAACTCTGCACTTTGATATGGCCCAAGGGCTAATCAATAAATAAATATTGTGAATATCTAAACATGGGATGTTATTATATTTATTATTATTTATTAGAGGAGCCACGGTGGCACAGTGGTTGGAATTGTAGTATTGCTGGCTAACTCTGTCCATACACCAGGAGTTCAATCGTGACCAGCTCAAGGTTGACTCAGACTTCCATCCTTCCGAAGTCGGTAAAATGAGGATCCAGATTGTTGGGGGCAAAATGCTGATTCTGTAAACCACTTAGAGACGATTGTAAAGCACTATGAAGTGGTATGTAAATCTAAGTGCTATTAGGCTGGAGATCCAGTTGCCTTTAGCAATTTAAGATTCAGAGATTTTTATGTTCAAATATTCTTAACCAGGCTTGTCCTTAGATTTGCTATTTTGTCAATGGTACATAAAATAATAATTTAATTATACAATTTATTTTAAATTTAAATTTTTAGTACAAAATTAACTTTTAAAAGGCTTTTAAAATGGAGGGATGAGCAGGCATTCACAAATGCAATTATACAATCATAACCATATTAGGTGAAAATGTTGAACTCCCATGCTGTTAAAGATTAAAATATAGGGAGGAGATATTCAGTTGGGTTATCACTTTGTTTCCAGATTGTTTATTTAGTTGTCCATGGTTATAGAAAGTTTGAAAAAAAATGTGTTAAGCTGGATTTGTTTTTGGAGTTTTTTGCAACATCATTCCATCAAAACAACTAGATAATGTGAGACCTAGTAACTATGAACAGTAATGAAGTTAGCTATTACAAATTTGGTTTCTTGGCAGAATAGCTGATTTTGCAAATTATCATAATATACTATCATTTTGTAGTGTTCCAGAAAGTAATATTTCTTATCTGATCATAGCTTGAAAACATAATTCAATAATATGTATGACAAAAAAAAACTTTGCCGAAATCCTTTTTGCCAGAAGTACAATGGGAACTTTATAAAAGGCTTTCAATAAAAGAGTGTTTATTTCAGACATGGATTTTATACGGCAGCCTTCCTTAATAATGTTTCTTTCTAAATGTAATGGACTAGGTTCCCATCATTCTTACCTATATTTGCTGGGAATAGTGAAAATTTCAGCCTAACATATATGGACAGCCTCAAGTCAGCCAGAGTGCTTGAACTATATCAGATCAAGTCATTGTTTTCCCCACATCACAACTAATATTAATTCATTTCTGATGCCATCTGGATATAAAGGATAGAAAAGGCTGAATGGTGCTGAAGATGGGTTCTGACAATGTTGCATAACGTACAATTCAATAGGGGGGAAATATTAGTGACAATTTTAAAAGACCATGGTTTATAAAAAATGCTAGATAAATTTAACCCTGTTGATTAGGAAAGAAGTTAGCTATAAAAATGTATTTTTGTAGAAGTGTTTTTATGCTGGGGCATTATGCATTATGCTATTACCTGTGAACCTATATATATATGGTTGGCTATATATATATATATAGCCAAGAGGAACATACGTGCCAAATTTCAAGTTTGTAGGATTTATGGTTCTGGAAATTTGTTGATGATGTGTGAGTGGTAATCTAGAATCATATATGTGGTTTCAACTGATATATATATTCATCAACAGATGAAGTCTAACACACACACACACACACACACACACATATATATTAAAAAAGAAACAACCAGCTTTAGTACAGAACAGTTGAGCTAAGCCACACCCAGGCTCCTTGCTGTCTCCTTGCTTACACAGCAAATACTGTTTCAGTTTCCATGTTTCAGTTTCCAAACAGCCCTCAATTCTCTCACACACTCACAGGATGCTAGCCAGATGAATACCGATGGATGCTGGTAGGCAGAGGCAGAATTTTTTCCCCTTATTTTTCTCCCCAAAACCTAAGCCAGATCACATAGTTTCATAGGTATACGTGTGTGTGTGTGTGTGTGTGTATACAATACACACACACACACATATATATATTACACACACACTGTTAGCAGAATAATCCAGGGAGACATTGATTGATTGATCACCAAGCATTTCTTAAAAGCAACTACAAACTCAATAGAGTATGTAGCTTCACCTGATGAGTTATGATCCTACCTGTATATCAGAGGCTGAGCTGACCATTATATTAAGGCACAAAGTGTTTTTTCTGATTTAGCATGTAATTCCTCCATTACAGTTTGTAACCGTTTTATGTCATGCAGGAGCCTAGCCAGGTATGGTATTTTCAATAAATCATAGCTAAAGAAACTGAGATAACAGGGTGTGTAACATCGTTCAATTACTAGTCTATCATCTCTAACATAAGGACTACAGATGCCTGGCAGTGTCCCAGGAGAATCAGGTTGGATATTGCACATGGAGTTTTGCAAGTAACTGGGTCATTTATTGGGATTTAATTGGGGCAGAAAGTTAGAGAACTTTCTGCATATTTAGATCACTTCAGATTCAAATGCAAACACAGATGCAGTGACCTTTTTCTCTTGTTTTAATAGGGAACAGTATTTTCTTGACACCGGCTGTCTCTAACTGAATGCAGCTGAGGTCAGGAAGTGCTGATTTACTTGAAATATTCTTCTCCTCATTTAATAAGCTAAGCGCATAATAAAAAAATGAAATACAGAGGAGAGGGGAACAGAGAAATATGGACTGATTCCTTTTCTCTCCTTTTAAACAGCTTTTGCTGAAAGTGGGATGAATTTAAAGTGTGTTTTCAGCTGTATTCTTAACTTTCCCAGGAGTTTAATAGCAAGCCTCCAAGCACTAGCGCTATCATGCTACCATTGAGAATGAAAGGCTACCTCTGGACTGTTATTTTTCCATTTTGATGGGTCCTTCAATGGGGAACTCACTGCCTTCTGAGATGTTTTAAAATATAAGTAGAGAAGGCAATAAAGTGTGAAACTATGCAGCAAACAAGTTAATATCCTCACCATAAAAATGCTGGACAATAGTTTTCAATTTTTTATGGGGCCTTGTTTGTGCATAGAACATTTCAACTCCCTGTTAAATGTGTCCTCTAGCCTCTAGGTCTGCTTTTATTTATTTATCTATTAAATTTAGACACCACTCATCCTCATGTTCAAGTGACCCTGGGTGATTTACAAATACCTATAAAACCTTATAAAAGATACGTAATTAAAATTATAAAACAGAGTGAAGAACAGAGTTTAAGAAGTGAGTTAAAGGGCCACCCTGAGGGTTGCATGTCAATCTTCGATTCCCATGCCAATTAGCAAAGCCAGGTGATCTTCACACTCTTCCAGAAAGACAGAAGACTGAGGGCCAAACTCACTATTGAGGTCAAGATATTCCATAGGGAAGGAGCAGTGTTAGAAAAGGCTCTTTTCCTAGACCCCTTAACCAATAGGCTCCATAACAAATCCTCCCTGCCTCACCAGTGGGAATGGTCGATATAATTCTCAGTAAGAGTGAGAATGATTACTTCTCAGTAAAGTATGAAACAATCTTCATTTGTCCATTTCTTTACTGAGAGCCATGGCGGTGCAGTGGTTAGAATGCAGTACTGCAGGCTACTTCTGCTGACTGCCAGCTGCCGACAGTTTGGCAGTTCGATCCTGAATGACTCAGCCTTTCATTCTTCCGAGGTTGGTAAAACGAGGACCCAGATTGTTGGAGACATTATGCTGATTCTGTAAACCCCTTAGATAGGGCTTGTAAAGCACTATGAAGCAGTATATAAATCTAAGTACTATTGCTATTGCTCTTTGTAAGGAATGAAAAATCTCCATTAGCATTAGCATTTTCATTTATAAACACATACATCAGTGAATTTTTCTGGGGTACACTCTCAATAGTTGCTATACAAATCCTTTCCCATATAAAGTACTTGTCCAATACTTATCATCGCTTGGTTATGTGGCTTGCCAGAATGTCATACCCTTAGTTCTAAATTCCTGAGCTGATGCTTCATCACCAACATTGGCAATGTCTCATCAAGCTTTGGCTGATCCTTCATCACCAACATGGCCATCACACTGAATTTTCCCCCAATCCATTGTTTACCTATAAATGTTTTTTTTTTAATCTACCTTCAGCAAATTCATGCTTTCATATGCCAAGCCATGACTAGAAAAACAGTGAGTTTAGGAGGTGAGAGAACACATCAGTGGGGCTGCCAAGCGCAGTTTTGAAGAGCTTCTAAACTGATGTACACAAGTGCTATACTCCTATAGGAAATGGTGGAGAGCTTTGCTGTGCAATGAGGAAGAAAGAAGAAATATTTTTATGCCTCCACTTTGTTAATAAACATCTGATGGGCATTTGTTCAGGGGCTCCTTTTTCCTATTATAGGGGAAAATATTTTTCAAAGATGAAATTATTTGGTTCTAAACAGTAAAGAGCAGCAGCCGATTCCAGAATAGCAATTGCTGTTTAATTACGAACGGCAGCTTTCCTTACATTCCAATATTTCTGGGCTGCCCCGTTTTTTCTTTTGGTTCGTTCTCAGAAGCTTTCTCAGTGCCCCCCCATCCGTGGGGTCAGCGATGGGCCTTCTAGTCAGGCACCCCCCATTCCTTCCCAAGTGAACACTAGAGCTCAGCTAATGACACTGAAGATTTTTGTGAGTCTCAAGCAAACCCAAAGCAAAAACCAAGAGATTTTCCCAATAGCAGAGGAGAAAAATAGGACCTGCTTTTGGGGTTTGATTTTCAATTTCAATTATAATCTAAACAATAACGAAATGAAATGAAACTTTTGTATTTGCATTGTGATATTTCACTCAAGTGGAGGAGTTTGGGGGAATGATACGTGTTGTGTATCACAACCCCACCCCACCGCCCATCCCATAGATGTGGGTCTGCAAAAAAAAGTCATATGCTGTTCAGTATCGAACCACCAAAATATATGTCTTGAACCATTTTGACCAACCTGGTCTCCCCTGAAGAGCTGAGATTACAAATCCCATAATTCTTAGCAAGCATTTTGGGCACTGCTGGGCTATCTCATCAGGAGGAAATCAGGTCGAGAATGGATCTTTGAGGACTGGTTTTAACCCCTTCAGTGAGAGCCTTACTAAATGCAATTTAATGAGAGGTACTAAAAGCAAGGCAGGAATTGGCCAGAACAAAACCAGGAGGATAAGGAAGGAAAGCAGAAAGGATAACCTGAAATGAAAGAGTATCAAACAAGGAAACCACAGTGTTGTGCAATTCAACTGTACCTAAATAGCTTGACTCAATCCACTTAAAGTTATTATTTATTAAAATGAAGTGTGTGTGTGTGTGTGTGTGTGTGTGTGTGTGTGTAATGCACCAAAGGTGAGATCTGCTCCCGCCCTATTTTTGTAGGGTCTGAATAGGAGTGCATCATTCTAGGAGCCATGATGGTGCAATAGTTAGAATGCAGTATTGAAGGCTAACTCTGCTCACAGCCAAAAGTTTGATCCTGGAGGGGCACAAGGATGACTAGCCTTCCATCCTTTCCAGGTTGGCAAAATGCTGATATTGTAAGCCACTCAGACTGCTGTAAAACACTGTGGAGCAATATATAAGTCCAAATGCTATTTCTATTGCTATGAAGGAGGTGGCTATAGGATCAAGAGAAAATCCTACCTCTCCCCATGTTCTTTGTGTTCCCCTCTTTTAACTTTTATTTTTATTTTTTATTATCATTATTTATTGTTTTATCATTTTAATGTGCACCAGTTTTTAATGTTGATAAGTTGCCCAGAGCATGTACATCTAATAAATAAATAAAAATAGTTATTCATTTTTATTAAATAACTGCATTTTAATTGAACACCTAGTGGAAAATCACAAAATAAAATAAATCAGTCTTCCATACTGTCAGCTAATAGGGTAAATACGATACTTTTGAACTGAGTGTGGAGGACTTGTTTTTCTTAGATATACTACTTTTAAAACCATCCCTTATTAAGAATGTATTTATTTACAGCATTTTTTAAAAGTCCAAGACCCAGTGCTTTTCATTGTATTCCTTCACAAGAAAATTGCTGCTATTGTTCTGGCATGAAATGCTAACATATTGATTCCTTTAGTAACCTTTTCCCGAAGCAATTCTCTCCTTTTATAAAGCATATGTTTGAGGAAACCCATTCATCTATATTAAAAAGGGATGGCAAAGACGTTCACGGTTAAATATGAAAAATTCAGTTTTCAGCTTTTGCACATTCCAGATCAGTTTATGAAACATCAGGGAACAGTGAACAAATGCAGCATTTTTTTTTTAATTTTTTTGCAGTTGAGAGAACATAGGTATAGATTTATGGAAGTAATCAGGAATTTTGCTGTGATCTTACAGCCTTTGGATCAGTATCCCAGGAACCGCCAGATTTCCTGGCTTTTTCTTCTTGCACAGTGTTTGAAAGACAGAACAAACTCCCTGTCATTACTCTAATAGTAGCTACAAACGCAGCTGTATTTGTCTAATATTAAAAGAATGGCGGGGAAGAGTTGAAAGCTAAATAAAACCTGCTATTTATTTCAAACACTTTGATGCTTCTTTTTGAATGAAAGAACAGAGCCACACTTTCTGTTTGGACTGGACCATTCCAGGCATGAGTGCTCACCAGTGGTGGGATTCAAATATTGTTGCCACTGGTTTGGTGGGCGTGGCTTGGTGGGCGCGCTTTGCACGCGTGCACACACTTTGCGTGCATGTGCGTGTCAAACATGCACTTTGCGCAGGTGCAGAGGCGTTCTAACTCACCTCATGCAAGCCTGCACGATCCCTGACACTTCAGCAACTGCCATGCAGCACTATTCTGTGCCGCGCAAAGCAGCTGTGCTTCAAATTCAGCAGATAAAAGTGAATATGGGTGGGCGGGTGGGCTCAACAGCAGAGCGGTGGAGAGAACCAGTTCGGTCTCCGCTGCTCATTGCTCCTACCAGCTCACCAGAACCAGGCCAAACTGGTCAAATACCACCACTGGTGCTCACCCCTGAAAGAGAGGCTTCATACAGAACTCTAGAAGTGTGGCATATAGAATAGAATAGAATAGAATAGAATAGAATAGAATAGAATAGAATAGAATAGAATAGCAGAGTTGGAAGGGACCTTGGAGGTCTTCTAGTCCAACCCCCTGCTTAGGCAGGAAACCCTAAACCATTTCAGACAAATGGTTTTTCTGTATTCTGTACAGTGGTAGATTTGTACAGTGGTGGATTTGTAAGCTGTACAAATGCAGAGAGATAAACTCAATAAAACATCAGGTTTGGTTCATCAGGTATCTTCATGACTCACGTTTGTGATGAAGTTCTTTATGTCCAATTCCTTTGCATATCTGATTTGTAAGTAAAAGATGGTTATCTCCTAACCCATCTCGTAGTGATAGAAAGCAGCTGCCATGAGTTAGGGAATTCAGGCAAAAGTGAGGAAAACTCCCCCAACCCATCAAGGGTCAAATTAGTGACCAATCGGGATTACAGATGTGGCCACGTGACATGAACTACATTTCCCAGGATACCTTTAACTACATTTACCATGATGCATTCCCTTAAGGGGACATCTCACAATTGCTACCTCACTATCCAATTCCCATACACTGGCTGGACAGCACAATGGTTATCCAACATCTTTTTTAAAACTTCCAGTGTTGGAGCATTCCCAACTTCTGGAGGCAAGTTGTTCCACTGATTAATTGATCTAACTGTCAGGAAATTCCTCCTTAGTTCTAAGTTGCTTCTTTCCTTGATTAGTTTCCACCCATTGCTTCTTGTCTTGCCCTCAGGTGCTTTGGAGAATAACTTAACTCCTTCTTCTTTGAGGCATTGTTTTACTATCCAGTGGACATTTGCCTCAAACTGGTACTCCTACTTGGCATGGACAATCCTCCACCCACTGACTCATAGCCCCAAAGCAGCTTGTGATCCACACTTTGAGAAAGGCAAGCTTATTTGTAGCCTTTTTGCTTCTCTGCTTCTGTTTCACCATTGATGTTTTGACTGACGTATCCCATACTATGGGCATTTAAGATGCTTTCTGGTAGGGATATCTAATGTCTTACTTTTTTAAAAAATATGGATCTTTTAGTAAATTGTTTAAAGTTCTTATTGCTTTATCTGGGGGTGACATGTACACGGGTAGCAGTGTTCCAATATTTAATGGGCTATCACAAAGAGGAGGGAGTCAAGCTATTCTCCAAAGCACCAGAAGGCAAGACAAGAAACAATCGATGGAAACTAATCAATGAGAGAAACAACCTGGAATTAAGGAAAAACTTCCTAACAGCGAGGACAATTAACCAGTGGAACAGCTTGCCTTCAGAAGTTGTGGGTACTTCATCACTGGAGGTTTTAAGAAGAGATTGGCAACCATTTGTCTGAAATGGTGTTCCTGCTTGGGCAGGGGGTTGCAGTAGAAGATTTCCAAGATTCTTTCCAACTCTGTTATTCTGTTAAAAGGCTTAGAATATGCATATATTATACACACATTTCCACAAAACTTAATACATTTATTAATTTAATACCTAGAAATTGATTAACATTTCTTTAAACATCTTGACATCATACAGCTTAGTTACATTTATTATTTATCTCTTTACCGAAGGCAGACACACACAGTATCTATATATTCAGAAAGAAAGCGGAACTACATCTCTCTTATCAATGGCAACTTGGAACAATATCTCCAGTGAAGAAAGCAGAAGGAAAAACATTAAAATGCAATTCATAACTCAACTTCTTGCAACCTGATATCCTCCAGATGTAATGAAATGAAAACTTGCAGAATTCTCAACATATCTGAAGAGTACTAGGTTAAAGGGAGGCTGGGTTATGTGAAGAGATTGTCCGGTTGCTGACATATGTTGTGGAGACAGACTTCCTTAGCCTGCAAAGTAATTTGTACAGTCTGGAGTTTGTCGTGAGCCAGATATCCATACTGTCTATTGAAAACATCACTGGTATTTCAGAACCACATTAATCACCAGCCTTATGGTGATTTCTTCCATTTTAAATGGACGACAGGAGACAAATGTTTTTGAAACATATGTGGCTTTTTCTTCTCAAAAACACTTCACTCATCGCAGAAGGAGCTGTTTCCTGATTTATATGTAGGAGTGATTGCACAGTAACCAGAAAGACACAATTTAATTGCTCATGCACAGAAAGAAAACTAATAGTTTATGTTGCTTGGGGAAATGGAGGCTAAGCACCTAGGGTGAATTTTGAAGCAAGAAAAGAAAAAAAAGCAGCAATAGCTTGCCTGTTTTCATTCTCATATATAAAGGGCTTTGCTTAAATGCCCTAGGAAGTCCCCCATACACACACACACACACACACACACACACACTTTGTATTAGGGAAGAGGTGAGCAATATTTAGTCTTTATGGGACCACACAGACACACAAACACACACACAGTTGTGCACACATGCAGTAGTGTATGTTTAATTTATGCTTGTTCACTTGCTTTACTCTCTTACTTCTCACCTCATCCTACTATCCCTCCCATTTGACCAGATATTAAACTTTCTTACACCCCAACCCGCAATGCAGCTGAAAACAGGAGGAAATAATCCCATTGGTTATTGCAGATACCTCTAGTTTTCCAAGGTTACCCTGCCTGAGACTAAGGAAAAGAGGCTGTTCTTCATTTCAGCAGGAACAGATTAAAGTCTTTCTATTCTACAGATTAGTAATTTGGTGAACTTGAAGAATCACAATCTACTGGGATGTGATCGTTAGAGGAGATAAATTGAATCCCACCTGTTTTTTTTAATTTGCTTTTGATCATTCAATACTTTTCTCTCTGTGTCCCTTATTATACCTTTGCCTGGAGCAAATAGAATCAAAAAGGTGGTCTTAAAAAAAAATAGGGTAAAAAGCTTTCCAGCTTGTTTTTTTTTTTCCATGTCTTTGTAATGTTGATTCTAGCACCTTTATTTGTTTCCTTTTTAGTTTCACGTTGAAAGGCCTCCTTTAGCCACTTTGTTTGATCTCTTTCATTCCTGGCTTTAGCTTTCGTTCTCTGTTCAGCAACTTGGATGGTTTCCTGTGACAGCCATGTGCCTATCTTCATTGGGTATTTGTAGGCTTCAATGGGCTGTTTCAATGATAAGGGCTTTTTTCCTGTCTTCCCATAATTTATCTGATTGTTTCCCCATGAAGTTAAGTAAATTCAACAATTGGGGTCTTTAGAAATTGGGGTTTTAGAAATTGGGGTTTTTATATCTTAACTATTGGGGTTTTTAAGTATAAATTTTAGTAGCAGCCGTGTATTTAATTTCTTTTTAACTTTTGTAATTTGTATTATATTATAGTTGGCTGTACACCGCCCTGAGTCCCTCGGGAGAAGGGCAGTATATAAATTCGATATAAATAAATAAATAAATAAATAATAAATAAATAAATTGAATCAGGAGTTGTTGTTTTAAGCTCAACTGTATATATAGAGGTGATATTTTTTGTTCCTATATTTCTCAATACTTATGCTTTTTTTGGTGCTGCAGAATTTGAATTTAAGACACACTTTGGCTACAAGTACTTGATGGTCCAAGTCACAGTTTATACCAAGTAAAGTTTTAGTAGAAATAAGTCTGTTTTTCTATCGTTGACTGCACAAGATGCAATCAATATGGTTGTGGTACAGTCCATTTGGAGATTCAATGTGTACAATCAACAGTTGGTTGAATAAACAAGGTTTTGGTGATTGTCAGCCAATTTTCTTCATAGAACTGCTCCATGCAGTGATCTGCTTCATTCCCTTCGCCCAAACCAAATCTGCTAACAATTTCTACTTCTGGCATTGAAATCACCCATGATATAAATTATATCTCTTTTCAGCATGTGTTGCATTATTTCTTGAATGTCAGCATAGAACTTCCATTTCTTATTTAGATACATCTGTTGTTGGTGGATAGACATATCTGGAAAATTGTGACCTTCAGAAGTTTACCTCAAGTTTTAATAGTCATGATTTTGTCATTTAATGCTCAGATATTTTCTTCTGATGTTATCAATGCTTCTTCTTTGTTATCAATGCTGCTCCATGTCTTCTAACATTGTCATTTCTAGTATAGTACACAGTAAATCCATCTGATAGGCAGTACCTGATTCCAAACAAATTAATCTCACTAATTCTGAGAACACCTGTTTTGGTCCTTATCATTAATTTCTTGATGATACCCAGCTTTCTGTGATTCATGCTTCATACTTTCCACATACCAGTCTTGTTCATTTTCTTCCTCATAGACAATTATTTTCATCATAGCTTTCCTCAGCTTTCAGGCTTCTCAAGGATGCTTCTCCTATTTCCCAATTTATGGGAATGTTTGAACTTCTTGCCAGGTATCCAAATTTCCAGTATCATCTTTCAACTTTTCTTTGAGAACTTTCCAATAAAGTTTTGGTGATATTCCTGAAGTAAATCACCTAGCCTTTTTCCAGCTCTCTTCCATGGATTGAATAGTATTGACTGTTCAAGAATGTTTTTTTAGATCAGTAATGCTCAACCTCTCTGGCTCTGTGGACCAGCTCCAGTGATGGTGGGGGAGTGAGGATGGTATCTCACATGTACATGCTGCTTATGCAAATGCAGATTTGCACACTTGCCTGCCCCTTGTGCAGTCCAGTTCCCAAAAGGCCATGGCCCAATACCAGGCCACGGACAAGGAGTTGGGGATCTTTGCTTTAGACCGTCAGTTTTAGACTGTACTTATAAAATATCTTCCTATCATCTAAATCATCATTCAACCAACATTCCAATATTCAAACAATAAACCAAAATTCAATAGTAATTCTACCCATGCCAGAGAGAAATTTATCTTTCTAGTAGCATTTAAGCAAGAATGAATTTTACTTTCATAGAGTTGCACCACCTCTTCTAGTGGTATTATATTTCCAAGACATAAAAGCTTAATTTCCAAACCATCCTGACTATATTTCAACCTATGCCATAAATACTATCAGACCCAAGAATCAAGAATAATACATCGATTTACTTCTGAATAGTTTTTTTTATTGTTGCCTACAGGCAGAATCTAGCCAGATTCAACCATGTTTTTCTCAAAGATGAAAATCATTCTGCTGTTATTCCTTGTGTAAGACTATAAAAAGTGGGTAATAAAGTCTCTGCAAGTCATTCCCAACACATTAGTTTAGATGACATCTACTCAATGCAGCAGTGATTTTGAAACTGAAAAATATAGTTGCAAGATGAAACTGATATATATATTTGCAAAATAATACAGACTTAATAAAAGCTCAACATAAGAGTATTTACTTTATACTTCCCAAAGTATTAACTAACAGACTAATATACAGCTATTTATTACATATAGAATATGAGATTGCAAATCAGATCTGAAATGACATTGTTGGATGGATTCTTTGGATGTACAAATACTCTGGTAACTGAATATCCAAAGGCCACCTGAACCACAGAACTTCAGTATTTGAATGGAAAGCAACTCTTTGGCTCTACTTCTCATGACCATGATGGATAATGAGTTTAATGAACCATATGATGAATATTCAGCCTAATGAAGTACATACACACTGTTTGAATACAAGGTGTATGAAAATGCAACACAATGATGTGCTAAAGACTAAGAAAAGGTAAAATTATGAGTGATGAGTCAGGAATCAAGATCAAGAACAGTCTAGGAAAAGCCGATTCCCCATCTTCAAAATTGTGACAACATTCCATGAAAAAGAATGATGAAAACCAGCTGGTTGGGGTCCATTTTTATGCTATAAAATAGATAAGTTTCTAGGTTTTCTCTCTTTTAAGATAGATAGATAGATAGATAGATAGATAGATAGATAGATAGATAGATAGATAGATAGAAAGAAAGATAAATAGATATACACATACATACATACATACATACATACATACATACATACATACATACATACATACATACTTGATGCCAATTTGATCTACTGTTTTAAAGATTCAATTTTAATTCTCTTGGGCTCTTATTTCATGAAAATATACTCCCTAGATAATGTAAAGCCCCACAAAGCCCTCCATTTTTCCACTTTCATTAAAGGTTCATGATTTTGTCTCAGAACTAACACCCTTTCCTAATTCTAACCAATATAGCACTTTTAGCACGTCATCTGCCTATAGGTTTGTTTAAGCTGAGACTTTCATGGTTCACTTCCTTCTATATAAACCAGCCAGCTCAGGTCTTCAACTTGTCAGCTGAAATCTTCTCTAAATACCACCTCCAGATGAGTCAGAGACCTTATGATAAAGGTGCAACAGGAAACTCCATATCATGACATGATTGATCCAAAGAAGCTGCTTGGTTTCTAATTTCATAGCAATTCAACACCTGGCAATGACATTTCCCCCCATCAAGAATGTTTAAATTTCATTGCATTATGGCTTCCTATCATTTTAGTTCTGTGATGTTTCTCCTTATTTCAGGTATAGAAGTGCTGCCATTTTAAGACATTTTCTCTGGTTTTAACGGGATAGTTTGATTTGAACCATAGATTCCATCTTCAGATGTCTTAGCATTTTCAACTGTGTTTTATTCAAGCCTGGGTTTTTTTATAGCTTGCATGATGCCCCAATAAATCTTGTCTGAATCGAATCACCACCTACTGCCTTGAAGCCTTTAGAGTATTATGTTCAGTGTTCAGTATTGATAAATCCAGACATCTGAAGATGGAATATATGGTTTTCAATTGTAAGTGGACACTGTTATTTATTTAGCAAAGCCTTCTGCAGTTAGAAAATGAGACCACAATCATCTTGATAATTAAGACTTATTTCTCCAATGTGCACTACGGGAATGGTTTTAACTGAGAGTTGGCAACTTGTTCAGTGGTGGGAGCCAAAATGGATATATATCTTACTTCTCAACACCACAGATAATGTGCAAATTCTCCTTGAGTTGTTATTTTTGAATTGTTTTCATGACTATGGTTGAGATCAATCTTCAATGATGCTTCTAGTAGAGTTATTCAACATTATTATGCATATTTTAAAAATTAAAATGACATTTTATAATATTAGTCCTTATGCCAATAGCAGTAAGGGTGAGTATTCTGGCAAAAGAATCTAAATATATTCTTACAAATCATGCAATTTGGTAAATATTAGAGAGTTGTTGATGTTAACCTACTCCCTAGAGATTGTATGTGCTTTTAAGTAAAAGAGTTGTTAAGTGGGTGACTTAAATGTTTTTAAGGATAAATGTTTCCCAACTCAGTTTCAATTTATTCTAGATAACAATTGTGCTAAGGATATGAGTATATGAGTATGCATTCTGGCACTATATTGTAGCAGACTGGGAGATGTGGAAGAGGCTTTGCCTTGAGGGGAAAAAAATGAAACTTTTTATAGCCTGAATTTGATCCAGAAGTCTCTGGTTTTTTCTTAAGCCAAGCCTCACTACGATGAAGCCCAGTAAGATGGGGAAAGCTGCGTTTAGTCAATTAGAAAATAATGAGGATATAGATGCCTCCTATTGTATGTAGCTTGTCATTCTCCTAATAAATCAAGAATAAGAATGTCACTGCAAATCTTGTCTTCAGATTTTAGTTTGTTAAGTCTTTGCACTTTGGCTAATTTCTAAGAGGTTCAGCCATTTTTTTCTAAATAAGAATGAGTGGAATAAACAGAATTATTTGGCATAATAAGCCAGAATTCTCAGGGCTTATCATTGCATCTGTGCATAGACAGTGCTAGGCACATTCTAGCTAAATGAAATCAAAGTATTTAGTTCAGCTAAAGTCCTACAGAAATCAATGGAGCAAGTTAATCACAATTGAATTAGACGCTTGTTTGCAATAAACCTAACTCAGGGCTGACTGTATACATGACAGATGCCATGGACTTAAAAGCCTTTAAAACTATATATACTGCATCCCACCCCACTCTAGGAACTAAACTGGGTGATTCAGTGAGCAGAACTTTTTAATCTTTTGACTAAAGGGCAGCACCTCTGTGCTGTTTTACATCAGAAGCAGATGCTTCAACTTATCTTAGTGTGTGGTCTAAAAATGTAACAATATTTGTGTCTGTTGTTCTATATATATAAGGCAATTTTACCAAATTTGTTTTATGGAGTCTAATAAAAGATACTGGCCTGAATCCAGCTCTGTCTGTTGTCTGATATACATTCTCATTTGCTACAACCCCATCCCAAGTATTGGGAAACAGATGAACTGGTGGGAAAAGGTTAAACTTATTTGGCTCACTTCTGCATAGCACACATGTGCAAATTGGAGTGATTGGGCACAGCTTGTGGGCAGCCTTTGATCAATCCTGCAGTAGATAGATCTATCTAAGTGGATCTATTATCTATCTACCTAACTAGGTAGGTAGGTAGATAGATAGATAGATAGATAGATAGATGGATGGAAGGAGAGAGAGAGAGAGAGAGAGGGAGAGAAAGAGAGAGATTTCATTTCACCTACTTCTGTCTTAGAATTTTAACTTTATGCCTTGGTTTTAAGATACATAATATTCTTTTTGTTAACTTTGGAGGCATAGTTTATACTGGTAATAATAGTGTTAATATTCTGTACTGCCCTTTTAGCCAGGTGTGGGCTGCAAAAATTTTAGAAAGGGTTCTCTGCCCAGTTGCTGGGTGGGCATGGCCATGATGGGTGTGACTTAATCGGCCTCCTGCACCACGGCAGGGGGTCATTTTTTTCCCTTCCTGGTCTCCAGAGCAGAGGTGGCATTCAGCAGGTTCTGACCATTTCTGGAGAACTGGTAGCGGAAATTTTGAGTAGTTCAGAGAACCGGCAAATACGAACTCTGACTGGAAATTCTACAGTATCCTTCCCCTGCCTCGCCCACCAAGCCAAGCCCACAGAACCGGTAGTAAAAAAATTTGAATCTCACCACTGCTCTGGAGGCTTTCCTCTGGAGACGGCCTCCCCGGTCTCTGGAGGCTCTCTGGAAACTGGAAATGGGCCTATTTCCACTCTTCCCAAACTTCCGGGAAACCTGTTTTTCACCCTCTCTGAACCTCCGCACATGCCCTGCACTTCCCTGCATCCAAAATGGGCTGTGTGGGGATTCCTGGGAGGGTATAGTGGGATGGGTGGGGCCAGCCAGGAAGGGATTTGGGGGTTCTCCGAACAGCACAGAATCTTAACTAGGGGCTGTCCCGAACCCCTGTGAACCCTCAGCAGCCCACCCCTGGTTTTAGCTTATGCTTTTTACCAGAGTTCCCCAATATTTCTGGTTTTGGTGGGAGACAGAAAGAGGATGGTTACACAAGAGCAAATAGAGCATGTATGCACACACTCATCCACTGTTCGTGCAAGTGGGGATGCATGCACGCTTACCTGCTACTTCTGTGGCCTGGTTCTGGACAAGCCCCAGAGGTGGGCCCAGCAATTGGGGACCCTTGCTTTTTGTTCCACCTTCCTCTTTCACTCCTAAACAGTTTGTTAATTGTGTTCTTTGATACTGGTCTTGGACTGAAATAAACTTTGAACTAAATTGAGTTTGTATTCTAGAATCCCTGGACTCCACCCTCCCCCAATAAACTCTCCTTCTAATTCAGAGTGTGCTTCTCTACTGTTATGGTTCTCTGCATCTGTTAGTCTAATATTTCTTTGTGGCAAGTTACCAAAGTTCTCAGATTCACATCAATACAAAGAATCAAATCTCTCTGAATGTTCTGAGTAGCTTCTGTATGCTCAGGGTCTTCATGTGCATCTTTGAACGAACACAAGGGGTCTGTATAAGAACCATACATTTTTGAAGTTTTCGCTTGAATAAATTTGAGAGACTTTTAAAAAAATAGCAATAGCAATAGCATTTAGATTAATATACCACTTTATGGTGCTTTACAGCCCTTTCTAAGTGGTTTTCACAGAACCAGCATATTTCCCCCAACAATTTGGGTTCTCATTTTACCCACCTTGGAAGGATAGAAGGCTGAGTCAACCTTGAGCCTTGTGGGATTTGAACTGCCAAAATGCAGACAGCTGGTAGTCAGCAGAAGTGGCCTGCAGAACTGCACTCTAACCACTGCGCCACCGAGGCTCCATTTGCAGTGTTTTTATTATTCAATGCATATATTTCTTCAACTTGTGCATTTTTATTTACAGTGTTATTTATGGGCAGGTTTCACCAAACACTTTGTTCAAATGAAATTCATTTTTTGTCCAAGATTACAAACTTTTCCGTAACAAGCTTTTTAAAAAAAATTGGCAAGCCTAATTGCAAAATTTGGAACAAATTTCTAATAGCTATATATCTGCTTATATCCTGCCTCAAAAATAAAATTAAATACATTCACTTTCAAATGCAAGCCAAAATATTTTCTCTATATTTCCAGGCCTAGAAAAACAACAGGATTTTTGATTGAGGCAGAGAGTCTGCAGACCCTGATATCACCAAATAAAGCTAGAGAAAATAGCATCTGAAACCTTAGAGAACAGTTGACAGTTACTGTAGAAACCAGATAATACAGAGCTGTATAAATTATTTTGATGTAAGGCATCTTCCTAAATTTCCTATAGAGGTGTTCAGTGCTTTGAACTGATTATTTTTAAAAAAGTACTTTGGAGCAACTGAAAGCATGAAAACAACAACTTTCCTCATCAAAACAATTAATGTTTTTCCTAGAATTACATGGTAACCACAGAAAGTAGTCACATACTGTGACCAGGAAAAGACACAGAGGCTCTTTTAAGAGTTGCAGATAGATGTTACATTCTCACACTTAGACTATTGAA
Organism: Bungarus multicinctus; assembly: GCA_023653725.1. Lineage (NCBI taxonomy): Eukaryota > Metazoa > Chordata > Lepidosauria > Squamata > Elapidae > Bungarus > Bungarus multicinctus. Next base: position 113,919,128 of record CM042836.1, read on the forward strand.
AGCATATTTTAGAGATAAATGTGAAATATTGTACAATAATCCTGATTTCCTACAATAAAGTATTCTTCTTCCTCTCTTACATTTCTGACTAATCATATAAAAGAAATACAACATTTTACTAGATATAATTTCCTAATATAGCTTTCATTGTGTGCTCTTATATATGTACTTTATTTATTTTGGCATCGTTTATTCCACATGCTTTAGTGTGCTTCTCCATCCTGTCAGTGGAAGTTACAGGAAGTGGTTTAAAACTGCAAATGTCCTCTCACACAATTCCAGGCTAAGTTATGTTTATAGCCCATTAACTATAAGGATTTCATTAGTGATCTCCACTTTTTCTTCTTCCTAAATTTCAGAAAGAGTTTGAAATAGGAATTCTATTTAGCAGTGCTATTTAACAAAAATGTATAATTCATTGCTTTCCAAAAGATGGGTTCTGGAAAACTCATTTGATTCATTCATTCAATACTCAGTTGGTTCCATCAGCCAGGAACCGTAGGTCAAACAAGACAGGAAAACTTCCTTTCACTTGCCAATTGTTATTGCCATTTTATAGGTCAGGGAATTATAAACAGGTTTAGCAATAACCACATTTCTTCCTCAATGCACCTTTTCATGGGATTTGTTGGCAATAACACATTTTTATTAATCAGACCCAGTTTGACCATCATATGCTTCCTGTCTAGTTGAGTGCCGCTAGATTTTATAACCACAAGTGCCTAAGTTTATGATTGATTTTTGATGTTCTAAATTACTGTACTAACTCAGTAAACACTGAAAAGACATTTCAAATGTCACTTCAAAAAAAAATTAGTCTTGAAATGATCATTAGTCTCCTTGAGATGCTTTATTATTTTATTTTCTTGAGCTATCTCTTATTTTCTGCCCCAACTTGATTACTACTGTATACGGAATATCTGTTTTATATATTGGCAACAAAAATCAGAAAATAAAATACAAGCTAAATAGTCAAGACCTTGTTAAGGACCCAAACTTTGTCAAGGACCTTGGAGTACTCATCTCAAATGATCTAAGTACTGGAGCCCACTGTAACTACATAGCCAAAAGGCATTAAGAGTTGTTAATCTAATCCTATGTAACTTCTTCTCTGATAATATCACACTACTAACTAGAGCACACAAAACATTTACTAGACTTATACTTGAATACAACTCATCAGTCTGGAACCCATATCATGTATCTGATATTAACACAATTGAAAAAGTCCAGAAATATTCCACAAGAAGAATTCTCCGCTCCTCTACTCATTGCAGAATACCTTATGCCACCAGACTTGAAACTCTAGACCTAGAAAACCTAGAACTACACCGCCTCCAGTCCGATCTAAATATAGTATATAAAATCATACAGTGCAATGTCCTACCTGCAAATGAATACTTCAGCTTCAGTCATAACAATACAAGAGCACACAATAGATACAAACTCAAGGTTAACCACACCAAACTTGACTGCAGAAAATATGACTTCAGCAACAGAGTGGTCAATGTTTGGAATACTCTACCTGACTCTGTGGTTTCTTCCCCAAACCCCAAAAACTTTAACCTTAAACTGTCTACTATTGACCTCACCCCCTTCCTAAGAGGCCTGTAGGGGGCGTGCATAAGTGCACCAATCGTGCCTACCGTCCCTGTCCTATTGTTTATTTTTATTTTTCTTATAAGTATTTATCTCATGTATTCAAAACTATATTTATTCTTATATCTGAATCTTGTAAGCCGATTGACAAATCAAATAAATACTAAATACTAAAAAAAAAATATGACTCTCACCTGATATAACTTCCCCATCACAAGTCCCATCATAAGACTCTCACTGATGATTCACATCAGGCCCATCACACGACCCTCAGTTGACACACCATACCTGAAGCCCTTATTAATAGAGGAAAACTGACACTGACCTCCTCTAAATTCCACTGAAGATGTTACCTGGTAATGAAATGTTTAGAAACCAATTCACAAGTTTGGAGAATGAACCTTCACCTCATCCTACATCCAAGCTACAGATATTTGCCACTGTAAGAATTGAGATTTTAAAAGGGAATTGTTCATTATATTTAAACAGGTGATAAATTACTAAAATTGTTTATATGTGTGAAGAATGGGGAAGTCATTTCTATATGTATGCGAAATACCACTCATGCATCATCAACAAATCTCCAGAACCATAAATCCTACAAATTTGAAATATGGCACCTATGTTCCTCTTGGCTTCTAGGTGCTCACTAAGAAAGGATTTTTCAAAATGATCATCAGAAATTAGTATTTTGTATATTATTATTAACATGCTCTGCTGCTAAGGAGTTCTATTCCCCCTCCCCACCTGAAAAGAAATCTGTTCCACATGCAAAAAAACAAGCAGAGAAATTTCAGTTTTAGTTTCACAGCAGCAACCGGCTTTAGTACAGAACAGTTGAGCTAAGCCACACCCAGGTTCCTTGCTGTCTCCTTCTTGCTGTCTCCTTCTTGCTGTCTTCTTCTTGCTCTTTCTTACTTTCCAAACAGCCCACAACTCTCTCACACACTGACAGGACTGAAAAGACATTTCAAATGTCACTTCAAAAAAAAACTACTCTTGAAATGATCATTCGTCTCCTTGAGATGCTTTATTATTTTATTTTCTTGAGCTATCTCTTATTTTCTGCCCCAACTTAGTTACTACCGTTTACGGAATATCTAGCCACATTAATACTGATGGATGCAAGTAGGCAGAGGCACAATATTTTTCCCTTATTTTCCTCCCCCAAAATTAAACCTGATCACATAGTTTTGTAGCGAAGCATGGGTATCAAGCTAGTTTACTATATCCTTATATTTCTTTCCTTTTCTGTTTCTTTTTTGTACTTCTTATTTTTTACACTTATTTTTTGTTTAGTTAGTTTTTATCTTTTTAATTTTAAAGTTTAATAAAATTACTTTATAAAAGAAAAAATGGCTCCTTCAAAGGTATTTGGAGATGAGTAAGATTGTATTATCTTCAAATGATGGTGAGTACAAAAGAGAAACTGATTATAATTACATTAATTGGTATTTCTTTTAAACTTATTACATTGATATTTAAGCCACCCAGCATTTCCATAAATGGAATAGTATATAAGCTGCACTGATAATTAACTAAGTAAATGTTCTTATTCATCACTTCTATTCCCTTTCACCTTCCTTAGTTTATGTCTCCCAAATACAATGGGAACTAAGGATGTTCATTTAGATGTTTTGTATATCTACAACTACCTCTTTTAACACAAAATGTATTATACTGAACTTCCAGAGCTACAAAATACAATTAAGTCATACCTACCAATCACTCTAACAGCATTTTTATCTTATAACGATGAAAAAAGCTTTTATTTGCTACAAAAATCCTTAGCAGTAGGATTACTAAAGTGAGCTAAATCTGGTTAATTAACAGACCTATGTGTAAAAAGAAGAAAATAAGGTCACTACACACAATTTTGTTTGTGCTTATTTTATTGCATTTGTTTTCTGTTTAATCTTCCTGCAATTGGGGATTCACCTTCAATTTAATGTTATCTTCCTTTTGGATAAATAGTAATAAAAATTGCTCTATCAAATGGGCCCAATTAAATTTAGAACTCTTAACTTTATCAATGAGTTAAATGCCCAATAAAGTGGTTTACAAATTGAAATGCAATCTTATTTTCTGTAGCTTGAAAGAATACCTTGAACATCATACATGATTACAGGAGAAGTAACTGATTTGGGAGGACTCTGGTGGCATAGATATCTGAAGCAAACCAAGATATTGCAAAAATAACAAAATGCATTGTGACATTATAATCCAAACCCTAGACTTTTGTACTTGCATATTGTACTTTTGGACATAAGGATGTAGGTCATAAGGTTGATACATGTTCATCACTTACGCTTCCTTGTCACACCCTATCTTTTGTACACCTATACTTGGGAAGTAATTTCAGGTCCAGTAAAGCTGCCTATACATGTTGAACTGTGTCCCATTGGTGGGGAACACAAGGGAACAAAAGACAGCATAACACAAATTACATGATCGCATAATTTGTATATTAACTTCATGGGACATATGCTATCTCTCTGAATAATGCAATTGTGACTTGCAATGAACACGTATATTAGGCACCAGCTAAACCTTTGTTAAATCTGCAAATGTGTCAACTGTGGTACTTATTTTATTAGATTTAAAAGACTGCCAATTCACATAATTAAAAATAGGCAATATAGATAACAGGATGAGAAGAGATCTCAGAAGTCTTCTAGTCCAACATCTGTTCAAGCAGGAGAACATTCTGGACAAATGGTTGTCCAATACCTTCTTGATAACCTCAGGGCAGGAGCATCCACAACTTCTGGAGGAGAGAGAAAAACAATAAAAAATAAAAAGAACACAGGGTTTTATTTATTTGTTTGTTTGTTTGTCAAACATGTACAAAATAACAAGTATAAGTATGAACATAAGCAAGAACAAAGGGAGTATATACAGATAAATGGGGACAGAAAGACAGGATGGTAGGCACGCTGGTGCACTTATACATGCCCAGGGGTGGGATTCTACAGGTTCGCACCTAATCACTAGAACCGGTTGTTAATATTCTAAGCAGTTCGGACAACTGGTTGTTAGAAGAAATTACTGGCCTAATCCTGTAAGGAAGGCAGGAAGGAAACATTCTGGAGTTGCTTACAGAAACTGCCCCTCCATTAACCCTTATTATATTTTTGGCAGGACTAGATTTCCTGTCTCTGGAACTTCTCTGGAGGTTTTTTTTCCTCCTTTGCTGGTACTTTGCTTGTGTGGAGTGACCAAAGTTACAATGGCACTGAAAAAAGTGACTTATGACCATTTTTCACACTTACGACTGTTGCAGCATCCCCACAGTCATGAGAGGCCAGGCGAGAACATGCGTGCCTTGATGTGAGTGATATTGAATTGGCCACGCCCAGCCAGTCACATGACCACCAAGCTATGCCTACCAACTTAGCCATGCCCACAGAACCGGTTGTTAAAAAATTTGAATCCCACCCCTGTGCACGCCCCCTTTAAGGACCTCTTAGAAATGGGATGAGGTCCACAGTAGACAGTTTGAAGTTGAAGCTGTGAGGGGTTAAGGCTGTAACAATGGAGTCGGACAGAGCATTCCAGGCATTGACAGATGCCAGACAAAAATTACAAACAGACATGCCAGGAGCTCAAGAGGCAACCTAATTTCTGGCCTGGGAGCAAAACCATGTTTTCAAATATGTTTTCAGAATTTCTGACATTGTTTGATCGAAGCGATCCACTCTCCCTGGTCTTATGAGATAGGCAGAAACCATTAGACAGAAGTGGTTCCCTAATAATATTGGGCAGAGCCAGAATAGTTCTCAATGAAAAAGCCAAACAGACATTTAGGTAAGTTTTATTAGCTTTGCTGTCATTTCTTTGATTATTGTGACCTGCCCAGAATTGTTGTGAATCAGATGCTATACAAGTTTAATAACTTATTAAATTGTATTAATATAAAAATAGAAACTTATTAAATTGTGCACAAATGGTAACTGGGCAAAAAGAAGAAGCTAACATTTGATTGGAGAATCAAATGTTTTAGAGAAGAGCTTACAAAACTATTCATCTGGTTTCTATAACATATCCATAAGCAGGGAAAAATCAGCATATCCAGAGAAGGGAGAAGAAACTGCTTTCCCAACATTTTATTGCCCTCTTGAAAAAGTAAGGACGTAATTTCAAACAAATGTATCCATAAAAAATTAAAATCTGACACATGGAATATGCATTACAAATGCCAGAGTCAGGAGGCTACTTTAGGACATGCTTATATATATTCTTCCACTGGAATCAAAATATTAACTTTAGCTGAGTGATGCTCCAAGTTTTAATGACATAAGGGGGAAATCATTAAATGATAAAGGATTCATCAAAAACACAAAGAGAATTTGGCTGTTTCTCAACACCAAAAGCCTAATTAAGCAGTTATTTACAATTTTAAATGCCTAGGGGAAAAAATCTTCAAAAAGTTCCAACACATTTGGCTTACATATGCTCATCAATATGCTCCATTTGGCATGGTTTACCTTAAATTTTTGAGTATCTGGAACAAACAGATTTACATATTGCAACAACTCTGATAGGATTAACCAAAAAAGCTAGTGACTATGAAAAGCAGAGCTTTCTTGGCACTTAGATGCTAGAACCCCATGCTGAAATCCAGTAGAACATATGCTCAATCAGATCATAGGCTATTAGTGCCTTATTTATATTCTTTGGAACTGTTATTCATTTAGGATTATTATTGCATGTTATACCACTACATAGGGCAAATAATGAATAATCTAAAACAATCAGCAGTAATGCCTGCATTTGGAAGCGCCTTGGTTTTGTCTCCTCAAGAGTCAATATTTGGTAATTTCTAGTAATTTCTGAGATTCCTTTTCAAATTGCAAATGTACTTCCTTTTTTCATGTGGTTCCTCTGAGGACAGTTCTCCATTTTATTTTTTTATTTTATTTTCAGGTCCTGTTACATTGATGTTCACTTTTGAAGCATGTTTTATAGTCACCTTATCTGAACAACAATGGATTGCATCCACAAAAACCAAAGCAGGATTTATCTTAGAACATAGAACATATCTACAAAATAATGCTCTAGCTTTCTTCACCAGATGCTTATGAGAGCTGACGATTATATGTTGCCTTTCAATTTAACAAGCCCTATGCATATTCATTCTGAATTATTCTGAGTTCATGAACATTATTACACTAAGCATCTATTGCAAAGCCACATCAGTTTCTAGAAAGTTATGGTATGGACCAGTGGTGGGATTCATTTTTTTTTACTATCGGTTCTGTGGGCATGGCTTGGTGGGCGTGGAAAAGAAGGATACTGTAAAATCTCCAGCTAGAGGTGGTATTTGCCGGTTCTTCAAACTACTCAAAATTTCCATTACCGGTTCTCCAGAACTGGTCAGAACTTGCTGAATACCACCTCTGGTATGGACAAGGCAACGCTGATTATTGAGAGAGAGATTTAAATACTGGGATAACACTTCAACCACCTCAGACCATGAGTTCTAAGGACAATTAATATACTCTTTAACAGAATCCCATTAAACTATGTGAAATGTATAAAAAGAACCCAAAACATAATCCAATTCTTCAGCATGCCATTAAAATTCTTCAGAGAAAAAACTTGTTTTATCTTTGATAGCATACATATTGAAGCTATTGGTTGCTTTAATTCAAAGGAGAAAAAGCAGGGCTCTAAAAAGTTATGTCAAAATACAAAGCTGCAAAAGACAAAAACACAACTGACAGACAGAATTGGTTCAAATAAGAAATCTGTCACCTTAAGCCTTATGAATTCATTGACTAAGGATCCATTTCATCCATTAATTCTAAAAAAATGTTAATACAGGGTGGTTTTTTGTTTTATGTGGGAAATATTTCATTTGAATACACCTTGATTGAGACTTATTTCATCACCTAGAATATGTGAGGATCCTTTGGTTCTGTAAATACCAGCTTATGCTACATTGAAGATGAATTTAAATGAAATAGCCAGCACAAAAACTAGTATAGTTTTGTGGGGTTTGTGTATGTATGTATGTTTGTATGTGTGTTTTATTGTCTTACAATGCCATAACCACTTTAAAAATCTACACATATAGAATTCATATGAGATGAGCAACACATTCAATTTAATAAATAAATTTTATTACATAGATAAAATAATAAAACAGAAAATAAAATAAGCTCTTACTGTGCAATTATAAAAGCATCTTTGGAAGTGGTATTGAACAACACATAACTTGTCCTTCCAGCTCTTATCATGCATCAGACATCAAGGATTTTGCGAACCTAAGCACACCTGAAACTCAACTTAGACCAGGGCTGTCAAACTCCTGGCCCACAGGCCGGATATCATATACTGGCCACGCCCAGTTTAACGAAGGGGGGAAAGTCCCAATACATCATGTGATGCCGCCATGATGACGTGAGTTTGACACGCCTGCCTTAAACTGTTCTTTGTTTTCTGGAGGAATCCAAAGAACACTGCTAGACAGAAGTTGTGTTGGTGCAACATGCCCGTTCATGGTTTAAATAAATCATGTTTTACTGAGTTTACTCAATTGCTTGGGTACAGGATTCAAGTGATACACTTGAATGTATTGGCTGGATTCTCACAACAAAATAAGCCACAAACTAGTAAAGATGTTTTGGTAAATTATGTCATTACACTAATGACATTAAATCTGAAGGGGAAGCATCATATGGTAACAATAACTACCATAAAAATCAATTGGGGTGGATTCAGTCATGCTTAGAACAGAAATGCAAAGATACCAGCCTCATCAGAATTGTATTGAAACATTCACTCAAATTCTTCGTTCTACTACCTACTTTCTTTAAGAGAATATTTCAGCTGTTAGAAAAAACTGAAATTTTGCTTTGTTTTACTAAATTCTTGGGGACATTCTAAAAACATTGTGTATGGTCAGTTCACTGCAAGTTTGAGTTCATTTATAGCTTTCTCTCAGCTCTCCCTCCCTCCCCGTATCTCCTTTATGAGCAAATTCTATTCTACCACAGTGCTATAAAAAAATCCTATTTTGCTTTATTATTTTTCCTTCAGTTTTTGTTTTAAACAATAGCACATGTGCCCATCAAAGCATAGGGACAGGAAGAAGAGAAAGAGAGAATGAAATGGAGCAAAGAATCTAACCATTGCAGCCAATTCTATATTCTGTCATTTGCGAATTAATATTATAAATTCTGACTGTTAAACGTTAAAATGACAAGAATGCAGAGCAAATAAATATAACAACAAAGGAATGGCATGGGAGAAATCCTGCTATGCCAACTTATTAAAAACCAATTCACTGAATCCACCTTAAAAAGACATCTCTAAGGTCAGTCATTTATGATACATTTGGAGGCTCAACCAAGCAGTTTCCTCACTAATTAAAGGTAGGAATCATTGTCTGTGGTCCTCATCATTGGCTTCCAGATGTCATTAAGGAGAATACGCATTCCTACATTTTCTTTCATGTGCTATATTCTTCCCTCACTTCCAATGCAAAACTGAAGGGATACAATAAGAATGCCAAATCTGCTGTGCAGATGTAGACCTAAAACTGGTCTTTAAACAGTTAAAAGATGTGGATGGCTTCTAGAAACTCTATGTTTCATCACCTCCAGTTTTAATAGTGCCTGCTTTGTTTTCGACAAATGCTGATGCAGTCTTCTGGATGGTGCCAGCTTCATTATGTGATAATTTCAATCATCAGCAAATCCTGTTATGGGAACGATTTTGCACCCACGTTTAGCATGAACTATATTTTTATGAGCGCATTTCAAATCACCACTTATCAGTACTTTAGTAAAGCTACAGAACTTCTTTCAGCTGGTGTAGATGCATCTGTAGGCAGGTTCACACATGCAAATAAAGAAATCTCCACATTTTTTCTTATTTATTCAGGGAGAAAGACATGATGATATTCCACTTCACAAAGCATGCACTTTTGTCATTGTTTCTGCATTGCACAAATTAGCTCACATACCGTATACTCTTGAAAATATCCTAATATTGGAGACATTTTCTGACAGTTAGAACAACTAATCAGTGGAACAATTTGCCTCCAGAAGTTGTGAATGCTCCAACACTGGACATTTTTAAGACGAGATTGGACAACCATTTGACCAAAGTGGTATAGGGCACGAGTGTCAAATTCACGACGTCACATTGTCATCATGTGATGTATCATGACTTGTTCCCCCTTCACTAAACCAGGGGTAGGAGTGGCCAGCACATGACTCATCCAGCCCATGGGTTCTGAATTTGACACCCCTGGTTTAGTACAATATTTAGAAATTCATTAAAAATTAATATGTAAATCTTTTCCATTAAATGACATCAGGGTTTTGCTGTCATGGATCCATTAAATGCCATTGAGTCTGGATGTAATCCTTGCTGATTACATAGATGAATGATGACCTTCTTGACTTGTCATTGGCAATAATTTATAGATCCTTTTATGGACCTCACGGTAATCTCTTTGGTCTCAACATTCATTTCATTCATTTTCTTCCCCTTCTTCAGCTTCTTCTTTTCCCAGTCTCATTAAGATTAATCATCTTTTTTTTCTGATGCGTCATTTTCTTGCATCAGATGCCCAGAAGATATGAGTTTCTGCTTTCTGATATCACCTCATAAGAAGAGTCTGTTTTTATTTTGTCCAGGGTTGATTTGTTAATTCATATTACAGATCATGATTCTCTTAACAACCATCTCCAAATTTGTAATTTATAGGCATTTATTTATTTTATTTTGCTCTTTCCTTCTTGGGATCCAGAAAATATTTTCAATGAAATAATTAACAATGCAAATATGATTCGGGGAGCATTTAGGTGAAATAATAAGAGACATATGTGGATGTAGGAATGTATCTGAAGTAGGCAAAAATCATCAGATCTAATGAAATCATTCATTACATACTCAAAGTAGGTCAGAGAAGGTAATTAGTTTTATATATGCTTGCTCAAAAAAAAAGAATAGGCCACAGTAACATAGTTCTTTTATAAATATGGATTTAGGCCATAATGAAAATCCTGCTTTGGTGAATAAATCTCTATAAGACTCTTAGAGCTTATCTGAGAATGAGATGGGCAGTCTCTAAATTTGATAAATAAATATAAACTACTTACACTTCCATTTTTATGAGTCTCTTTTCCATCAGTTAAAAAACTCAGGAGGATATTGAGAATGACAGAGTGAAGCAGACACAGATCTAAAAAGAAAATGTGATAGAAAATTGTATGTTAATAAAATATGTTTCATTTTGTATTCTGTATTCTTCATTTTGTATTTTGTATTTGTATACAAAATATTCATTTTGTAAGCATAGTATTGCCGTTTCCCCCATTCCCCTAAATATTTTCCAGGTTTATTTTAAAGTCAATAACTGTTTTTACACCTAACAAAGTTTTGTGGTAGAAATGTGTTTGGGTTCACAATGAAGTACCAACTTGAATATACTCCAATGCAATAATTTTATTGAGGGAATACCAGTAAAAAGCAACAACGGGAGAAATAGGATGATTTTAAGCAAACTTTAACAGCAAATCTGGAAATGACCTAGTGGGCAGCTGATTAGAAGAGGTCCATCTACATACCAATCCCTATGACCGAGGACTTAACAAAATGTGCAAACTATTGTGCAATATCCTTAAGTTCTCATGCTAGTAGAATAATGGTTGGGACTATCTCAATACAGATTTGATCCCTACAGGGAAAAAGAGATGCCAGATATTCAATTGTGATTACATCACAATTTCCTTCTTTCCATAAACTACCCTTTCTAATTCTCATACCCATAAATCACAAGTTGATTTTTCTTTTTTCAGCAAAAAGTCCATAACAGATTTCCAGTCATTGATAAATGTAGTTTATTGAACTTTCTCTAATCAAACCAGTTAATTTTACCATTTCTATTAGGTCTGCTACCTTCAGCAATCCTTCCTCTGTTGTGGGTATTTTAGAGGTGATTTTTTTTGTTGTTGTCATATAATTTTTGTGCATATAATTGTCTCACAGCAGTGAACATAGTAATATTCCATGGCTCCTTTCTAATTGACTGTCCATTTATCTCAGCATGAAAAGTTCTGGTTTAAGTTGAAGGTTGTTCTTTAAACATTTTGTATCAGTATATGTATTTGAACACATAAATATCTGGCTTTTTTACAAGTCCACCAGGCATGATAAAATAACCCTTGATATTGTCCATATTTCCAACATGAATTTAAAGTATCTTTAGACATTGTAGACATTTTTTTCTGGAGTCATATACCAACAGTACATTTTCTTTATAAAAATTCTCTTTGAAGTTATAATGTAATGTACATTTCAGTCCCCTTAACCATATATTTTCTCACTGTTCCATCAGTAGATTGTGCCTGACGTTCTTAGCCCATTTTATCATACAATTTTTCACTTGTTCTTCTGTAGACGTTTATGCATTTTAGCAATTACATGTTCATCATCTTGTACATAGTTTTCTGAATTCTGTCTTCTGCAGCTCAGTTAATATCCTATTCATAACTTTTTTAAAATGAGAATTTATGTTGCTAGGTTAGAATTTTGTTAAAGGAGTTTTGTCCCATTTTACAACTTTTCTTGCCACATTTGTTAAGTGAATCCGGCTTCCTCATTGACTTTGTTTGTCAGAAGTCCGCAAAAGGTGATCACATGACCTTGGGACAGAACAACAGTCATAAATATGAAACAGTTGCCAAGCATCTGAGCGTAAATCATGTGACCATGGGGATGCTACAATGGTCCTGGGCTGGTTAGACAGTATATAGTTAGTTTAGGAATGAGAGCTGCTCCCTTAAGGGAATGCTTCATGGGAAATGTAGTTAATGCCTCTTGGGAGATGTCACGTGGTCACATCTGTAATCCTGATTGGTCACTGAATTGATCTTTGGTTGGGCTGGGGCAGTTTTGGGGCATTCTTACCTGGACCCCAGCATCGTGCTGGAGTTTTCCTTTGCTATAACGCTATGGGATGAAGATAACCATCTCTTCACACTATTAAGGTGACTATTAAGGCAAAGATTCGATTTTAGATGAATCTCAACATAACTGTGAGTTATAGCTTGAGGATATCTGATATAATCCAATAAATTAACTTTGTATGAAAGTAGTGTTGGACTGCTTGTCCCATGCTATCCCAGAAGAGTGGGGCTTGAAAGGTCCTAAGTGTGAAAGATGGTCATAAGTCACTTTTTCAGTGTCATTGTAATTTTGAACAGTCACTAAACAAACTGTTGTAAGTCAAGGACTGTCTGTACTTGCATTTATCCTGTCGTTATCTATGATTATTTCTAACATTAAATGCTGGATTTTACTGTTGTCTAGTACCAATTCTTTCTTTTGCCATTCTTAAAGCAATTTGAAAATTTAATAACTTTTTTTGTGTTAAGGGAACACTCTTCCATGGATTATAACATCTGGGCATCTCATAGTTTTGTGTTTGTAACAAATATATGACGTCAACAGCTGATTCTTGATGTTGCCTGCCAACTATACAAATTCTCTCTCTCACTGCATCCTGCCAAAACCCACTCGTCTCATCTGAAAGAGGTAACAAGGTTAACACAGAGAGATTGATTGTTCTCATCTCTGCAAAAATAGCAGGGGCTCTCAGCCTGAAACCCAGATGAACAAGCAGATTGACTGACTTCTGCTTCCTTTGAAAATTCCTCCAGACCCGTCCCCCTCCCAAGAAAAACCCCCATAGTTGCAGTGAAAGTGTATTTGGAATGAACACTTAATTATGGCCAGAAACTAACATCGGTTGTTAAAAGATGCACATCTTATTGTTTGGAAAAACATTTGGCATTAATCAGAACATAAGAAACTTTTGGTAGCAGTTAACTGCAATTAATTAATTTGTGCTTCCTTCTCACCATATTAATTCTTTTATGTTCTTGTATTTTAGTCATGCATTTTAATACTCATTTTTTTTAATGAAAGGCAGAAGCTGATGCTGTAGGCTCCATGATACAGAGACTAATGAGCAAATGTTTATGGCATATGGGCTAACATCCATTTTACTTATGCAATGTACTGTGAGAATGAAGTTGTATAGTAAATGGTTCATAACCAATACTTACCAAGTCTGGCATGGATAAATTGGACCAGATTCAGATATGTGTATTCTCTTATGTTTGTAGATTTACAATACACACTCACGCAGACACAGAGTATGTGTTTCTTTGCATTTTTATGGTTATTACATGTTGGGATTACTGTTGTTGCTGACATACAGGTAATCAACAGCTTCTTACTTGCTACTATACCTCTGATTTTTTTTTACTACAAAATACATTGGCTCAGATACTGGTCATTAGGCTGTGATGTGGGTGAGAAAAACTCTACACAAGATTCACATTAAATGCAAGTACATGCATAAGATCATCCTGAATGTACCCAGCAAGAAACATAAATTAGTTTAGCACAAAGCAAGGGTAGTAGAGGTTCGGAAAGAATTATAACTGGATGGCAAATACATGTTTTTCAGGGAGTCAGGGCCAGGGATGGGATTCAAATTTTTTAACAACCAGTTCTGTGGGTGTGGCTTAGTTGGTGGGTGTGCCTTGGTGGTCATGTTATTGGCCAACTCAATATCACTCACATCGAGGCACACATCTCCTCGCCTGGCCTCTCATGACTGTGGAGATGCTGCAACAGTTGTTAAGTGTGAAAAACGGTCATAAGTCACTTTTTTCAATGTCACTGTAATTTTGAATGGACACTCCACACAAGCAAAGTACCAGCAAAGGAGGAAAAATAAACTCCAGAGAAGTTCCAGAGACAGAAAGTCTAGTCCTGCCAAGAATGTAATAAGAGTTAATGGAGAGGCAGTTTCTGTAAGCAACACCAGAATATTTCTTTCCTACCTTCCTTACAGGATTAGACCAGTAATTTCTTCTAACAACTGGTTCTCCGAACTGCTTAGAATGTTAACAACCGGTTCTAGAGAATAGGAGCGAACTGGTAGAAACCCACCCCTGGTCAGGGCTCATGAGAATCTGTTCCACATCATCTCCGTCTTAAATGTAGAAATTGCATCTGCAAAATTGTAAAGTATCTGCTCTCTGTTATCTCTAATGTCATCCAAATGTGCTTCAATGGGCCAATTTGGGGCCATTCTAGAAGATTATAGACAGAAGGTTGTCAAGATCCAGGTTTAGATAAAGGGATTTGATATCCTTTCTATCAAAATGATAATTTCCCTAAAAACAGAATACAGCTGGTGTGGTTGAAGAAGTCAATAGAAAACATTCAACGTCAAACAGTTTCTGACTTTGTAAAGTCAAAGTCTTTCTAAAGGCTCGGAAACATGAATCTGAACATTCATCAAGTCTGGGTGAAGTAACGAAACATACTTTTCTTTTCCAGGAAACCTTTCTCCAAAAAATTCCTTATAGTGGTATTTCTCATTTTCAGCATATTAGCTAAGGAATTCTGGGAGTTGAAGCCCGTACACTTAAAATCACTGAGGTTTAGAAGCACTACCCTATAGGCAGGGGTGAAATTCAGCTGGTACAGACAGTTCAGGTGAACCTTTAGTTATGGCGATTAGTTGGTCCCACCCACTTAACCCTGCCCTAGTCTGTTCTATATTCCTTTGTTTTTCACCCCAGCTGATTCACGTGGCATAGAGGATTGCTGGGGACCAGCTGTTTTTACTCACCATAGCTGCAGCAGAAGGTAAGTTTTAGCTGAAAAGGGGGCATTTTGAAGAGTTTGGTGCATGCATGCATGTATGCGTGCAAAGTGCACACTCACTGAACCGGTTGTTATACTGGTGGCATCTTACCCTGCCTATAGGCCATATAAGGTAGGTGCATATATAGTGTTTGTGTGTGTCTATGCATTTCTGCTTTCACCATTATTGCATTCTGGATGTATTTCCATGTATGTATGGTTCAGTGGCTTACAATGGGGCAGTCAGTATTGTTCTGAGACATTGCCTGTAATATCTCTGTTTAGGGACTGAGTACCTTTGTCTATTTTTTTTTAATTGGAAGTAGCTTTTAAAAATCAAGTCTCTATAATTTGACCAATAATAAAATTGTACTGATTTTAAGTTGTAAATCTTAAAAATATGTAGGAAAAATGTATCTTGATTTAATGCTATATTAAATTACAAAATGCTATAAAATTAAATGTTATATTAAAACTTTGTGTAATTATCACCATCTAGATTACTTTTTTTTTCATACATTTAGGAAAACATTGTTATCCCATATTATTATGCTCATAAATAATAAACATATTGGCAGCTTTTAGT
Organism: Bungarus multicinctus; assembly: GCA_023653725.1. NCBI lineage: Eukaryota > Metazoa > Chordata > Lepidosauria > Squamata > Elapidae > Bungarus > Bungarus multicinctus. The sequence continues at coordinate 113,934,996 of CM042836.1, forward strand.
GCAATTCTTCAGCCAAATTAAGAACAGATTTGTATAAGAGATTTAGTGGAATATTTCACAGAATCATAGGATTGGATGGAACTTCAGTGATCAATGGATTTATGCATTTTTGAAAATTTATTGATTCCTTTGGGACTGTTCTAACATTCCATGAACACAGCACACATTTTTTAATCCAGGAAACATAATGTGGAACGGAGGGAAAAGAGAAGAAATTGAAACTCAATTAAATATTCTTGTCCGTCTGATTAATCTTTCATTGTTTTTTTTCATTTCTAAGCAATTTGAGACAATTTGGAGACATCTTCATATAACCACCTCAGATCATATGTATAATGATACTCTAAAATGAACACTATTTATTTATATCTATGAAAAGTGTAAAAAAAATAAACACTCTCAGGTCACAAAACCTGCAGAAATTTGGAGTCAATAACTGAATTGTGGGAGCATCAAAGTTTTTGTAGGTAATGGTGGGAACATGACTATATGGTAAATTTGCACTTATATCAGTTCTTCAGAGCCTGTTAACAAATTAAAATTTGCACAAGATTAGAAAACCATAGTTCTATTTAACATAGCCACATTTCAAACTAGAGTTCTGAGCAAAGCAACTTATGCCAACAAATATCAATGATGTTCAATTTAAAGCCCTAATGTCAAGTGAAGGAAAATCAGGAAGTCCAAGCAGTTCAAATGAATATAAATGTTTATTGCAAATTTACGCTCTCTACAAGAATCTGATGGTCAAAACAAATAGGTTGTAGATAAGAGTCAATGGAATTTGGCTAGGCTAAGTGTAGATCTCTTGTGGGCATGAAAAGACTTAAGACTGATGATGCACTTGACCCTTCCCTCAGGCTCAGCCTGATCATCTCCTATGCCCAATATTACATAGAACTTCCCAAGTCATTGAATAACAGATTGTAAAACTTCTGTAAAAGTTACTAGGGAATTGTTATTTTTAATGTGAAGGAAGGGGGAGAGCATTTACTACATAAAAACATAGATTTGCTGGATGAACTGCATTCAAGGGATGCAGTGTATTTTTATTTGAATTCAGATTAGGTAGAAATCAAATCAGGTTTTCTTCTCATCCACCTTATTTCTTTTGAGGGTGGGGCCCTTGACATGTTACTCAATGGCCAAAAGTGGCCCTAGCTTGGAAAAAACTTTTTCCCAAATTTTATTGATTTTTTATTAATTACATTGCTTAGTGCTACTGTTGAGAAGCCTTCTGCTGTAACACGACCAACAGGGATCACTTCCTGAATGCCAATCCATCAGACAGCCCCTGAGCATGCCATGTATAGAACAAACAAATGAATTTCTAGAGAGAATGCAGCTGTAACTCATGCAATGTAGGAGACTATCAGGCTGAGCCTGAGGGAGGGATCAACTGCGACATGGGTTTGGAGTCCCTTCTTGCCCACAAGAGATCTAAGCCGTCCTTGAATTTCTCTATCAACAATTTGCCTTGAGTATTAGTTATTTGGATTCTTGTTTAGAGGTAGCATGGAAGAAACCTGGACTCATTTTGGACTCAATCCTGGTTCTGGATTTCTTGTGCCTAACATGCCCTGCAGGGTCACCCCTAGGCAAAGGATTCTTATTTCTGATGCTTACTCTAGGATAGAATTTGAATGTGGCGGTGCAGGCAGCTGACAGATTTGTTTCTTGATGCTGATACAATTTACCAAAAATCCCTTCTTTCATGGGATGAAGAAAAGGTAAAAGAAAGAGGCAATGAAATGTACAAACTGAGGTCATGTTTTCCTATTTCATTAGTATTTAATGAAATGATCAGTTTATTTATTAGTCATTTACGAAGGTAAATTCTGGTCATCCTGATTCTCTGTTATTCTCCCCTCCTTTTGTCATTATGCACAATTGTATAACACAGGGTCTTTCTTTTCCATCTTCATTCCTCCCTGCTGCCATCCACAAAGAAGAAGGAGTAGAGTAGAGTAGAGTTAAAGTAGAGTAGAGTAGAGTAAAGTAGAGTAGAGTAGAGTAGAGTAGAGTAGAGTAGAGTAGAGTAGAGTGGAGTGGAGTGGAGTGGAGTGGAGTGGAGAGGAGTGGAGTGGAGTGGAGTGGAGTGGAATGGTATAGAATGGAATAGAATAGAATAGAATAGAATATTCTTTATTGGCCAAGTGTGATTGGGCACACAAGGAATTTGTCTCCAGTGTATAAGCTCATACAAGCACAAATGATAAATCATAATCATAAAATATAATCATAAATTATAAGATACAACACTCAATGATAGTCATGGGATACTAAAAAAAGCAATCAACATATATCATAAGATTCAAACAACAAAGTTATAGTGTTAAGGTGCTAAAGGAATAGGTAATAGGAAAGATGAGAAGGATAAGAGTAATATTGCTCTACTATGTGGTTTGACATCTTAGGGCATAAGACAGTGTTGTGAAAATTAGTTATTTAACAGAGTGATAACATAAGGTAGAAACTGTCTATGTCTGGTTGTTTTGACATGCAATGCCCTATAGCTTCATTTTGAGAGAAGAAGTTGAAACAGTTTATGTCCAGGGTGTGAGGAATCTGTAGATATTTTCACAGTCCTCTTTCTGGCTCATGCACTACACAAGTCTTCAATGGAAGGCAGGCTGGTTGTAATTGTTTTTTCTGCAATCCTAACTATCCATTGAAGTCTGTGTCTGTCCTGTTTTGTTGCTGGACCAAACCAGACAGCTTCAGAGATGCCAATGACAGACTCATCTGTACTTCTGTAATCTGTACCATTGTAATCAAAGTTCTGCAACTGGATAGAAAGATACTTTAAAAAGAGAAGTTAAGGTGCCTTCATGAACTCAGTGACCACAAATCCCACCAATGTTGACAAATTATGCAAACAGAAAGAGAAAATTGGGTCCTTAATTTCTTTACCCAATTCCTATTTACCTATGAATAGGAAATTATTTCACCAGTAACCTAGAAAATTTAACATTGTTTGGAAAAGACTGCCTCTGTTGCCTTTGAAAAGATGGGACAGTAAGCCGTTGTACATGTGTCACAAAACCAATCCTTCACCACTAGAAGTTACTGCCAAATAACCACCAGTTTACAGCTGAGTTCAGCAGGAGAAACAAATGTGATGAATGAAAAAGGTAAATGAAAAGGAATTAACTTTAACGCACTTTAGTATTTCTAAGCTCTGACTTAATAGACCACAGAGTGGCTCTTACAAAGGCAAAGTATTATTGCTGACATGCTTCCAAACTAAGTAAGTCAAAATTGCAGGATTCAGGGGCCCTTCTCATTTTGGTGAGTACTATGTTTTTTTCTTTTGGAAACCATACTGGAAATAAAGAAAATCAAACAGTACAGGTAGTCCTTGACTTACACCATTCATTGAGGGACCCTTTGAAGTTGCATTGGCACTTTAAAAAGTGACTTACAATCGTTTATCACATTTACGAACATTACAGCATCCCTGTGATCATGTGATCAAAATTCAGTGACAGTGGAAGTGTGTTGTGGTTAGCCGGCAGCAGGTGCAGACGGCTGAGGAGAACGAGGACTCAGATGAGGAGCCAGGACTATTAGAGAGTGGACTGCTGCCTTCAGAGATTGTGGGAGCTGGCAGGATTGCTCAGAGGAAAGAACAATTACAACAGCATGGGCAACTCAGGAGTAAGTCTGCAAGGTAATGGCTGCAAGATAAAAGCCAGCTGTGCAACTAATCTTTGCAGAAGGAAAAGACATTTTGAACTCAGCCTTGTGGACATTACAGTTGGTATTTGAAGACTCTTGGGTTGTAAACTATTTCTTATCTGTTGTTTTTTGGCAGACTTGAAAAAATTTGAAAGGTTCTTTCTTGTCGGAGCTAATTAGTTGGAAGCAGCCTTTTATCTGTGAAGAAACAGGATTCTTAGTTTAAACATAAAAAGGTTGTACTGCTGCCTTTGTCTTGTGTTTGCTCTCTTGGAACCAGGTTTGGGTCAGAACACAGTGTCCCAGTACCATGTGATCACCTTTCATGAACGTTTGATGTCCAAAGTCAATGAGGAAGCCAGAATCATTTAACAACCATATCACTTAACAACTGTGGCAAGAAAGTTAGAATGGGACAAAATTCACTTAATATCTACATCCTGCTTAACAAGGGAACTTTTGGGGTCAATTGTGGTTGTAAGTCAAGGACTACTGTAATGGGAAGATTTACTGATTCTTTCAAAGGTTTCATTTGGATCATTTGACCCAGAAATGCTGCATTTGCTAAAGGCAGAATGGCAGAATGGGAAATTAAGGAATCTTGACTGCTCTGCTTCTACACACACAGATAGAGCAAAACTGTAATCCTGCTTGCTATAAGTAGCAATTTCAGGCCAATCTATTTAGTGTCACTCAAATAAAAAGCCTTGTTTCTTTACAGATGGATTTCAAAATCAATTAAAAAATAACCCTTCATTTTCATTCATATGTTTCCCTGACAGCTGCATCTCCTGTGTGCATATTTCTTAGCAGGCATTATTTTTAATATAATTTCCCTAAAGCATCTTTTTAAATGAAACTTCCCCTGATGTTGTGTTGAATATAAATTTTCCTGGACAATCTTATTCTCTCCTCTTGTTTTCTTTGAAGCCACTAGGCTCCATACTGGAGGTGTGCAAAATCTCAAAGCAGTGTTTCACTTTCCTCCCCCTCAAAAAAAAAAAAAACATTAGAACAAAAACACCCCTTCAGATGTGCTTCCAGAAATCCAGCAGCAATTTCTGAAGAGTGGATCTGAAGAAGGTCACTTATACGGGCTTCATTTTGGGGTGGTTCAGAGGTGGTATTCAGCAGGTTCTGACTAGTTCTGGAGAACCGGTAGTGGAAATTTTGAGTAGTTCAGAGAACCAGCAAATACCACCTCTGACTGGAGATTTTGCAGTATCCTTCCCCTGCCACATCCACCAAGCCACACCCACAGAACTGGTAGTAAAAACATTTGAATCCCACCACTGAGTTGGTTTATTATAGGGAGTCCCTTATTGAAGAAAATATGCAATGGAGAAGACAAATCCTGGCCACCTTGCTGAGATCTAATAAAGTCATAGTTTTGTATGGGCTTCCTGAAACAGATGTTCTTTTTTGGACACATACTGCTCTGTTCCCTTTGTTTTGGATTGAGGGACCATCTACATCATGGGCTATGTTGAATGTTCTCATCTATCTTGCACTGGAGCCTGCTTGGAGGAGCTTACAAATCCACTTCCAGAGAAATGCATAGTGAAGTCCTGTTGCATCCTTCAATACAGAGAGCAAACAGAGGAGTTGGGTGTGTGTGTGAAAAATAGCTGCTGTGTTCCGTATAAGCAGCCCCTTACTGAGAGCATTGCAATATTTGGACCTCAAAGTTGTTAGGCATTCCAAAGTTAGCAGAGGGCTGGAAGGAGCTGATCTTCATTATTGGCAAAAAACCTTGGTCCAAGGAGCTTCTTAGTCATACTCTACATTGCAGATATACTCCAGATTCCAAACCACTCTTCTCTACAAGAAGAATGGTGTATTGTTTAAAGATTGCACGGGAGATGATCCATTGAACTCATTCAACGCCTTTCATAGTATATACTGCTGAATCCAGTCTGCCTTTCATAATGTATACTGCTCAATCCAGCCTGCTCTTACTATGCTTTCAAAGAAAGAAGTAGATGCTAAGCCTGCCTTTATGACAGAGAAGATGGAAAGGAGGCCTTTTCCCATCTTTGAATAAATTGGAGGGTTTACATCAGAGGAGGCCAAACACATCTGTAAGCATGTCTGGTGCGCACTATTGTATTCACATTGTATGCATGAGAGGGAATGTCTGTGTGTTTTCAAAGTCAAACATAACAACATGTCAGAAAAAGAATAAAGTTGTCCTCATTAACATGCCAGAGTCGAGCTGCCCTCATTTTACCTCACAAGCCAATAGCTTCATTCCACTGTGCTAGGATGGTCCTTTTACAATTTTCCTAACTAGAAGGTTTGCTGAATATGTGAAAAAGCACTTTCAGATGCAGGAATGAACGTCTCCCGCTGTGTGTAAGTAGATTTTTATAAAAAATATCTTCCTCTGCGTGGCAAAAAAGATTTCATAGAAAGTCTTCCTCTGTATGTAGATTGATTTTACTATGCAGATTTATTCAGGTTTCTACTCTACGTGCTTCTGAAAATGTACTATGTACCATATCCATCGTTAAATCTTGTCTGTTTTCAACATTTTACCGTTTTTCCAAGCTACTTAAGGAAGTGCCTGACTTAGTAATATATGTATAATAACTTTACATTCACATTTTTATTTCCAAGAAAAATATACCGCATTCAAGAATTTTCACTGAAGTTTAGTTCTTTTTCTACTTGGCCACTGTCTTCCACAGCTCAGGCTGCTTGTACCAGAACCTGTACGCTTGGAGACAATTTTCATCACCCTTATCTGATATGACCTTTCCCACAAAAATAAAACTGACTTTATTTTTATTTAAAGACTAATTTTTTTTCTTTTCTATCTTTCTTTTTACCCTTTTCCCTTTTAACATTTTATTTAATTCAGTGCCTCATGAGAACGGGGGAAATGACAAGGCCCATGGTGAGATGAGCCGTAGAAGAAAAACAGCAGCAGGAGGCATATTATCATCTGCACTGCCGTATAATTGTGAGTCCCTATTAGACTGATTTATTTATTTATTTTATTTGTCAATTGCTTACAAGATAATAGGTATAAATAAAAACATAGTTATGAATACATGGATACATATAAGAATAAATAAATATATATATATATATATATATATATATATGTGTAAGGTTTTTAAGCTGATACAAAGTAAGCTAATACAAAGTATATATATATATATATATATATATATATATATATGTGTGTGTGTAAGGTTTTTAAGCTGATAATTTTAAATAATAAATAAGGGAGACTAGTATAGATCTATTTCGAGCTAGTTAGCTCTCTTCAGCTAGCCATACCCTTACTGGGATTCGAACCAGGGAAGTATTACATGTGAGGCAGTTGTAATTGCCACTACACCACTGGCTCTTTCCTTATATATATTGTATTACAACACCCTGTTAAGCCCCAATTAAGGGAGAAAGCATACTGCTTTCTTTTCTGTCTTTCAGCTCATCACCATACCAACAGAAAGCTATTTGTTTCGTTGTCTTTTGTTTACATGTGTGTAAGGTTTTTGAGCTGATGATTTTAAATAATAAATAAAGGAGACTAGGATAGATCTATTTCGAGCTAGTTAGCTCTCTTCAGCTAGCCATACCCTGTCATCCGCAATGCTCTTTGAGGAAGAATTCAAGGGAAGAAAAGGCAACAAAAGTGTCCTAGGTAAAGATTTGTTATTGTTGATTACTAAGAGCAAAAATAAAGCTTTAGATTAACCTAAGATATATGTGCTTTGCACTCCCCTGTGAAGGTCAACACATCTGGAGGACATTACATAAGTGGTGGCTGACCTAATGAATTGACTTTCAAGTCTTCTGTACATTTCTATAGGATAAATGCTTTCAGCAGCCACCTTCTTTACACCTGTATGACTACTCATAAAGTTCAAGTATATTCTTCATTCTCTGAGATGCATGAATGAGTTGTTATATTTAGAATATAGAAAACCTCTTACTATCATTCTGAATATGTCCATAAAGAAATGGACATGTTTTCTTTTCTTTCCATAGTTATTTAAAGTCTAATAATGGTATGTATATGTAGCAGCTACTTTAAACATAACCGGATAGGGAAAGTACATACAGCAATGGCATCTGGAATCTTTCCCAATTCTTTTATCCACAATGGGACATAGGAGATATATATATATATTCTTCATTGTAAGGAAGTAACATGTTACATCTGCTTCTACTCTTCCTTTGTCTCACATCTGTATGTATTTATATCTATGCGTACATTGAGAAGCACAGGACAGGATCTGGGTCACATGGCAGGCAAGAGAGTAGAGGGCTAAGAATGGATGCATTGGGAAAGTGTTTCAAGAATGTTTTCCTCCAAAACCTCTATTTAGTTTTTAAAGTTATCCTGTTGATAGACAGATGGCCGAGACATGAGTTCCTTAACATGTTTTCTTTCCAATACTCTGCTCAGTTGGAAAGCATAAAAATGATTCTTTCATCCAGATGTAATGTATGGCTACTATGGATAGCTTTCCTTGAAGAAAGAAGGGGTGCATAGAATCATAGAGATTCCACCAAGTAATAACACAACCTTGAAAAATGACAGCGTTCCAAGATTTTTTTTTCCTAAGTTTTTTTTTCATCTCGGATGAACTCATATTACTTTTTAATCATCTTTTCCTATTGTAAACTATATTCATCTGAAATGTCTAATCCAGATTTGGTGGAAGATGTCCTCTCCCTCTCTGAAAAGAAAATTCTAGATGCTGAAACTTCATTTTTTATGTATTTCTGTATCTGGAAAGATGAGATTTTTCTCCCTATAATTTATTCTCCAAGTATGGTCATCCAAATAGGACTTTGACTTAGCATCTGCTAAGGATCATTGTCTCCACTGGTGAGAACAACTGACTTCCATATTTGTTTTGTGCAAACTGCACCTTTCCTTAGATATTTGAAAATACTCTTAAAATAGGAGAGAAATGGGAGTTATTTATATTCCCTTTCCACTTGAGGAATTAAAAGGTAAACAAACAGATCTTTTATTTGCAAGAATGCTATTTGCAAGAATCTAGGTATTAAGTTTTAAAGCATTCTGTGTTGGCATTTAATCAGTGAATCAATAGGTCAATCAAATAATCACATACATGCTCTACATGCGTACACTTACCTCCCATCTTATATTCCAATTTTAATAATTCTAATAATTTATAGTAGCCAAAGTTACATGTTTTATATCATGACATTCATCAAGGCACCCTGTCTCCTTCAGTGGATTCTTCTACCAGATAGTCTCAAAATATTAATGGTGTGTGATAATTGGCACTGAATATAACTGTTCTTCTGTGCTGATGACATTATGTCTATTCTGGATAATTATACATTATAATAATGGAAACTTGTTGAAAATGCACAGTAAAATGGTGTATATTCTGGCTAACTATTAATTCATGGAGAAAATCTATCTATGTGGTCGCTAAGAATTCACAATGATTTAAGGACACATTATCTATTAAATTTTATTAACTTAAAAATTGTTATGTTTGGGATGCAATGTATTTGTAGCTACAAGAATTTTGGATTTAGAATGTATACAAACTCTCTAAAATGCTTATATTTATATCTTTCACAAAATATATTAAAATATGTTGAATTAAATATATATAAATGCATAGATGCAATGTCAATGGATATTATTCAGTGATTAAAATGTCGATTAAGTCTCTAGAGTAAGATTCATATTATTAAAATAAATATTAATCAAGAGTAATGTATATTCCAGGAGGGATTCCAATGTTAATCTCATTAGAAGTTTTATACAAATAAATAAGTTAATGAAAAATGTGTATGCCATGCTAAAGACCCATAAATATCCTTGATCAAATATTCTGGGCATGGGAAAGGAAATCATTATTTTTTTTCATTACATAAGTGGGTAAAATCATCCTCCAGAATTAAGGAATGGGTTAAGAATATGAATCTGTTATCTATTTTTGAAAGTTTCTATATTCTAAACATGAAAAAACAAATCAGTAATGATATATGCTTAAGGATTGATTTGATCTTTATACTGATGCCTTTGATATTTTATTATCTCTCTGTCGGCTTACTTAGCATTTTCTTCTGTCTTGTATATCTTGTTTAGTTTATTTTAATTGTCATAATGTAGCAAATTTTGTTTTTCTCTATATAATCACCATTTAATCTTCGCGTGTGTGTGTGTGTGTTATGTTTTTTTGTATTGTATCTTGCTATTAAAAACAAAACCTAAATACAAAAATGCTACATGTAAACATTGCTAAAATTTATTCTGGACAGATTTTACTATATACTATAGCAGACAGCATATTTTCCAGAAGATACTGCCATGTGCAATTTAGTTAGTGATTGGCATGTGTCATTTAAGATTAAAAGTTCATCTAAAGTCAACTTAATCCCATTACTGAGAGAGAAGCTGTTTCCCTGAACTAGGTTGACAAAGGCTTAATTCTTCCTTTCCCAAATGCATCTGCAGGACCACATTCTGCCAGTAATCTCCCACCGACCTGTGCGTTCCCACAGAGAGGGCCTTCTCCGGGTGCCGTCGGCTTCTATGTGTCGTCTGGCGGCTCCCAGGAGTAGGGCCTTCTCTGTGGGGGCCCCTGCCCTCTGGAATGGTCTGCCTCCAGAGATACGCACTAACAAGGATCTGAGAGCTTTCAGACGTGCATTAAAAACTTGGCTCTTTGAGCAGGCCGGCCTAGGCTGATATAGGATTTTTAATTTAGTATTACGTTTTAATTAGGTTTTTAATATTTGGGTTTTAATTAACTTATGGGGGAAGGGCATAATTTTTAGACAGCCTAAATTATTTAATTTGTTTTTAACTTTTGTATAGTGTACTGGGGTTTGTGATTGGCTGTGCACCGCCCTGAGTCCTTCAGGAGAAGGGCGGTATATAAATATTACAAATAAATAAATAAATAAATCTGGCTTTAGGTTTTAGCAGCATGACCATAAGGAAAGATCTCTATGAGAGTTAAAAACATTTGGGAAACAAAATAAAATAAAAATGGCTTATAAAATCATTCAAAACTTTTGAAATGCATTACAATTTTATTCTTTAATATTTTGGGTGTACCCCAACCTTTAACAGTAACCAGATTAGAATAGGCTCCTTATTTCCCAGAGATTCAGAATGTACAACCACAGGGCCATAATTAGGAACATAATTCATGACAAGGCTGTTGTTTTAACTCTTATTGTCTCCATTTGTCATGCACAGTAACATATATCTTAGGTTTATAAGTCCCTACTAGAATTGTCTTAAGTTTCTGTATTAGTTGCTTTTTAGTCAATTTGTCAATCACTGGTTTGTACATGGATTTGCTATTTGCTATGCTATCTCCTCGACAATCTCAAACCTTCCAAATTTGGAAATTCCACAGAAATGAATTTCCAAAATGAATTTCCAAATGAATTTCTGTGGGTCAGATTGGCTGGAAATTATAGATTCACGTTGGAATGCCATCAATCTTATCAATGTTACAATGAACAAAAATGGAATACTTCTGGTATAGAATAATCATTAGGGCAATAAAATCTCAAAATTACAACAGTTATCAAGTAATACTAACCTAATTAAACAATTGACATTATTTCATCTTAAAAATGAATCCTTTGAGTTGTATTACTTAATCAATCAAGATAAAATTAATGTTACCTTAAAGTCACCTATATTCAACAAAGGAATACAAATTAAGCACTTATTTTAGTTTCTGTACAGCATCTTCAGTTTCAAAAAGAACGTGTTCTCAATCTTTCTGGAAAACTATTTTTATCTGTGGTTTAAGCAGTACATAATGATTTACAGTTTAATGGGTTTCATTTGTTAAATCCAATTCTCAGTTCAATTCATCCAAATATTAGTAATTCCAATAATAAAGACTGTTCTCAATCTTGCTGGCAAAGCAATCTGATCTGTCATATGAACAGTATATGATGACTTACAGCTTAATGGATTTCATTTGTTAAATCCAGCTCCCAGTTCAATTCATCCAGAAGTAAATAATAAATGTACTTCTCAGCTGATCAGCTGTGTAAACCTGGTTATAATATTTGCATTAAAAATCATGAACTGTTAAAGCAGGTTAAAGTCTATAAAACCAAAGGTACAAAACAGACATTTACTCCCAAATTCAGACTTAATAAAAACTAGTAATGCTCCCAATATTAAAAAGATTTCACAGAATTATATTTCTTTGCTGTTTATAAGGTGTTTTTTTGTTATGACAAAATTTTATTTCACAATGGGATGAAACATGCACTGTGATGTAAATGATTCAGTTCCGTTCTTTCATACTTGCATCACAATATTGCATGTAACCACATAAGGGCTAGAATTAGCACTTCCATATGACACTGCCTAGTTTGTCACTTTTCCTTCAGTGTATGCCTATTACACAGAAATACAATTAATTATGCGGGTTTCACTTGTGTCCATTCCTGCACCCAAAATAGTTAAATGCTTTCCCTATTGCATTTAAAAAGGACGAGAGAAGAGCATTTCAACTTATTGGTGGAGGTATTAAACAAGAGAAAAATAAAGATAAAGATATGAATTAAATTTAGATAAATTCTGAATCACATATCAAAGTTTCAGAATGGGACAATTTCAGAAATCAATATTGTTTGTTCAATTTCTGTAGCTGCCCAACTCAACCAGTTAACTCGGGATATGAATGAACAGCATTATAAATTTGAAAGATTTTATTTTAGGCATGCCCACTAGTATTTCTTTTTTTTTAAATAATAAAAAATAATAATTTTTTAGTAAACATAGTAAAAACTAATACAAACCAATCTAAAAAGGGGGGGAGTAAAAGAAAAGTTCAGAATCTTCAGGAAAAAAAGAAAAATCAAAGAAAACAGTAGAAAAGAAACAAGAAACAAAGAAAATAATATAGAAGTGGCTTTCAAACTTCATCACACTGAGCATAAACTAATATAGTAACTTTTCACCTCCTTTTAAAATTGCAAATAAAAAGCCTCTTCTTGTCGTAATCTAACTTTTATCTATGTACAATCCACAATCATTATTTTTTAAGTTCTGATTCAGTAAAAAGTCCCATAGATGTTATCAGAAATATCAATCAAATAGTTTATTCCTGATCAAATGTTCTAAATTTATATTCCTTCTTTTTTTCTCTTCACAATCTTGACTTTTAAATTGTTCCAATGGCATTGCAGGGTTTGGTCATCAATCTTCAGCTTCCAAAAGGAGTCTTCAAAGCTTTTACCAGCCTATTTCATCATAATTTCTTGTAGCAACTATTCCATATCCAGATTATTGTTTTTATTTGTCTTTTGTACATCTCAGTTGTGTTTCTCCTGCACTTTCAAATTCTATAATGTCTGCATTGGGTAAGAATGTTTTTTTTTTTAAATCATCTTCTAAAACTTTAACCATTGAAATCTGGGTAATTTCTGAAATATTAGTTACTAATTAGTTATTAATATCCTAACCCATATTTCAAAGATTACTTTAAGACAACTTATAAACAGCTTAGCCATTTTAATCCTTTTCTGCCTGCTCCTTTAGTTCAGCTTTAGTTCATCCCTTAGTAATCCCTGTATTATGAGAAAGAAATGTCTTATACAGTTTCTCTTTCTCTCTCTCACTCGCTTCCCCTCTCTCCCTCCCTTTTTAGCTGTCTACAAAATTTATCCAGCTATGATTTTGTTAAACTTATATAAAGCCTTTCTCTCAGAAGTTCAGGTCAGTGTGCATAAGACTCCCTTCTCTAATTTTATCCTAGTGAAACACTATAATATATTAGTCTATAGTCTGAAGTTTTCCAAGGCTGTATGTGGATTTCAACTTGGGTGTTCTAAGTTCTTATCCAGCACCCTAAACACAATGCTACACTATTTCATTGTTTGTAAAAGTGCTAGCAGTAAAGTATATTAAGTATGTTAAATAGTTTAAAATGCTAGGGAACTAAGGATATTGTTGATGATAGACATGATTAAACTCTTCTCTGAAATTTATGTATTTACAAAAACAGAACATAAGGTTTCCAAAGCATATTTAAGCCTTCTCAATTATGTCCTGAGCATGAGAGAAAGAAACACATCAGATATTAGTTTTATAGTAACCAGAAATTCCTTTGCTTCCCTAATACATTTCCATAACAGTGTACTAAGGCATGTTGATTACTTCTCATTAAAACAGTATTATTCAATAATTTAAAAAATCTGTAAGCTAAAACTACAACCAAAGGTTCTTCTTAAGTCTTTCCAAAACAGCCAATACCCAAATTTTACCAATAATTAAAAATTAAGCACTAATTTTATTTTCTTGTTATATATTGGATGTATGTTTGACAATCATAGAATAGTTTCAGAGTGCTAAAGAACAAAAAATAGCAAAACACTATTTATAAATACTTTTGGTCTCTCTTTGAAAAAGATGGCTTTAAAAAATTGAGGCAGGCTTTAATTTGTGGAAATAAATCAAAATATAGAAAGTTCTTAAAAATATATTATCAATATTCCTACACATGGATGCAAGAAGTTTGGAAAGTTATGAAAAATAGTGTTGTGATTAACCATAGTTAAAAGGCAAACAGGTCATTAATGTTTAATGTTATATGGAATAATATATCGGTGCATGCTTAAAGCCTCAAAATGATAGTTTTATATACTCCACATTTTATATTTTGTAGGAAATAATTTTATTATTCTATTACTTCCTACAAAATATAAAATACAAAAACGTGTAACCCCATGCTCTGTAATTCCATGTCCACATCTGCTTCTGGAAACCTGGTCATGTTCTTACTTATTTAGGATTTATCTATTGAGTAATCAAAGTAACATTCAGAAATGACTGTTTCTGGCCCTGTAAAACAAAACAAGATAAAAGCACTATTCAATTTCAGAACCAATAAAGCAGAAAACAGGAACTATAAAAGCAATACGAGATCTTCATGATATCCTTGAGACTGCAATCATGATTTAATTTTCTCATCCAACTCACTTTTGTGATCAAACTAACTCCCTCTAGTAATTGTCTCTCTTCACTTAAATGTCTATAGCAAAGTAGGGTAACAATGATAGGTCTCTTGCCTTGTGTTTCCTTAAAAAATATCCTAGACAGACACTTCATTGCTCTGCTGACTACAGAAAACTGGAAGGCATAATTTCTTAGAAATACCAAGTTATATTGCAACTCTAGAAACTTGAACTTCCTTCCTTCCTTCCCTTCCCTTTTTTCTTTTCTTTTCTTTCTTATTTATTGCCTTTGTTATTTTTATAAATAATTTAACAAACATACCTAATACTCCTTCCTCCTGTGAGGTGGGTTGGGTTCAGAAAGAGTGAGTATCCCAAAGTCACTCAGCCAGCTTTCATGTCTAAAGCAGAACTAGAACTCAGTCTTCAAACCCCACATACCAAAATGACTTGAAACTCAACTGATGCTGAAAATTGTGTTCTGAAGCATGCAGATTTTACTTGTCACTTCAACATCAAGGTGTTGAAAACCAAGTCAAGCAGTATCTTGTTAGGAAGAAGCAATGGTTATTACTTTAGAGGAAAGCAAAGAAAAAGTACAATTCCTATCCCATGGACAGAGATAATGGAGACAATAAGGATGTCTCTGTCACCACTTTGAGTAAGCCTGTCAAGAATCCTTCTAAAAGGAACATTAACAGAAACATTTGTATGATCAAATCTAGACCAGACAGAGATCTAGGTGTGTGCTCATTTTTCACATTTTTAAGGGTGTTTCACTGCCCATCCTGTGCAACTTGAATTATTATTTGAATTATTGAATTATATATTACAAACTTCATACATTTGGTTGGTTAATTGGTATTTTTTTTGTGCTGAGTTATGTCCTTTACTTTTTTCCACCCTTAACATCTTCCACACCTATATTTAGCCTAGTTACAAGACTTGAGCCATTTCTTATAGAACTTTTAATTCATCTCAATGTTTGAAACCCTTGTTCTTTTAATAAAGGCCAGGGAATTCTACATGTCATCTAAAGTACTGTCGTCATAAAGATTCTAAATTATACATTTAAAAATGATTCTTTGCAGCTATTTTACTTTACTTAAAATGTGGCAAACTGTCTTTTATATCCATTTTCTCTGTTAAAACTTCAAAACAATTTGCAATCTTTGAAATTTTCAAGGTATATAAAGAAGAGATTGTGTCATCTATTGTCAGACTGCATTTTTTCTTGTTTTATTTTGTCTTTGTTTATTTTAATGAAGAGGATCATCTTAGGAACAGAAATGTTTACTGTGGAATAGAAACATACGTCTACTGAGCAATAAGTAAAACTGAGATTTTAAAAGATTAAAAGATTTTTGGAACGCTCAAGAAATATACATGCAAAGCTTTACTTTTCCTAAACATAATAAATCAATCCAAGGTCACTATAAATTTTATCTTTAGGAAACCAAACATGAGGGTGGTGTTTGTTCTTTAGAAACTAGAATACATGTGTGCATTGGCATGTACATATGCACATGTTGAGAAAATGGGCCAGAAACAATCATGAAAAAAACCCTTCTGGTTCAGAGACAAGGAGTTCCTTGGCTTGTTGTATTCTCTATGGTGAGAAAAACTGATAGGCAGCAGGGAAACATTGAATGACTCTGCCAAGATTAGATCAATGTTGTCCTTAACACCAAAAATTACCAGAGTGTGCTTAGAGAAGTCATCAATCAAGAAATCATTAAAACATCAGTAACAGCTTTCAAAGGAGGACAAAGTTAATGTACTAGACTATGCTCATATTAATGGGTGGACCTGAATTTGAAGTGAATTCCTATCTTTTGTTCCATACACTCCAATAAGACCATGTCGCTCCTGCAGGATTCCCTGGTTTGTGAGGGGCTAACAGGCTATGTTCAACCTCAGCTGGATCTAAAGTTTGTGGGGTTTCTGAACATTTCCAGAAAAAAGTTTTGACATTTGCATGAATTTTAACCAGATGGAAGACTTCTATGAGGAGGGGCAGAAATTTGTGTCCATCTGTTTTTTTTTATAGTCAAAAAATAAACTTTTTATCTTCTCATCTAATCTTCATCCTCCTCCTCATTACTATACCCACTTCTTGTCTTCATTCTGTCAGTATTGTATATACAATTCCTCTTTCCTTACATGGGAATATAATTGGGGATATAAATTTCATAATAAATAAAATAACATCATGCAGAACCTACATCTCTTCTTTAGTGCATAAAGGAAGGTGGACTGTATATATATTATATATTCTGAGAGGTTTTATATATCCCCTCCTACAACATCATTGAACACTAGGATCAGAGGTGGTATTTAGCCGGTTCGGACCAGTTCTGGCATACCGGTAGTGTAAATTTTGAGTAGTTCAGAGAACTGACAAATACCACCTCTGATTCATGTGGCAGAGAGGATTGCCGCACCTCAGCTGAGCTAAAAAACAACTCAGCTCACCAGTGCTGACTTTTCCTACTAGTTCTTTGAGTCCTGTGTGCAGGCTGTGCACTCTCATAGAACTGGTAGGAAAAGATTTGGAATCCCAACACCGACTAGGATATTTTGTAAACAACAAATTAAAAGACTCAAGGTCCATCCCACCCTTGAAAGGACCTAATGGTAAAGACTGCAATGACAACACCATCAAAGCAAACCTCTTTAACACATTCTTTGGCTCAGTATTTGTAAACAGCAATGGATCAAGGCCAGTACTTTCTCGCCGAACCACAGACAACTACAATGATCTAATACATATTGATTTTACAGAAGACAATGTTGAAAAAGCACTACGCAATCTAAAACCATCCCTATCTATTGGACCGGATGGAATATGTGCCTACTTCTTAAAAAAAGCTATTCACTGCCATAGTCGAATCTCTAAGCATAATCTTTGAAAAATCTTTCAGGACCAGCTCCTTGCCAAAACTATGGTCACAAGCCATGGTCATCCCCATCTTCAGAAAGGGAAACCCCAGCCTAGTTGAAAATTACAGACCAATCTCCTTATGCTGCGTCACTTGTAAAGTCATGGAATCAATTATGAACCAATCCATTATCCTCCACTTAGAGACAAACAACCTACTCTCTAATAAATAATTTGGTTTAAAAAAAACTATCCTGTAATCTGCAACTCTTACACTGCAAAAACATGGACTACACAACTCAATCAGGGCAAAGCAATAGACGCAATCTACATAGACTTCCGTAAAGCCTTTGATTCAGTGGTACACGACAAACTACTATTAAAACTAAAATCTTATGGTATCTCTGGACACCTACATAACTGGATAGAAGCATTCCTGTCATATAGACAACAAATGGTCAAAATTGGGAGCGTCCTATCAAATTCTGTACCTGTCAACAGTTGTGTCCCCCAAGGCAGTGTTTTAGGACGAACTCTCTTCATACTCTACATAAATGACCTCTGTGATCATATTAAGAGCAACTGTGTTCTCTTCGCTGATGATGTAAAGCTATATAACACCAGACAATACTACTACCCTCCAAAAAAACCTTGACTATGTATCAGAATGGTCAATCAAATGGCAACTTCAAATCTCAACAAATAAATGCTCTGTCTTACATATTGGCAAAAAATAATCAGAAAATAAAATACAAGCTAAATAGTCAAGACCTTGTTGAAGATCCAAACTTTGTCAAGGACCTTGGAGTACTCATCTCAAATGATCTAAGTGCTAGAGCCCACTGTAACTACATAGACAAAAAGGCATTAAGGGTTGTTAATCTAATCCTATGTAGCTTCTTCTCTGGTAATATCACACTACTAACTAAAGCATACAAAACATTTGCTAGACCTATACTTGAATACAGCTGATCAGTCTGGAACCCGTATCATTTATCTGATATTACCACAATTGAAAAATTCCAGAAATATTTCACAAGAAGAGTTCTTTGCTCCTCTACTCATTCTAGAATACCGTATGCCACCAGACTTGAAACTCTAGACCTAGAAAACCTAGAACTACGCCACTTTCAGTCCGATCTAAATATAGTATATAAAATCATACAGTGTAATGTCCTACCTGCAAATGAATACTTCAGCTTCAATCATAACAATACAGGAGCACACAATAGATACAAACTCAAGGTTAACCGCACCAAACTTGACTGCAGAAAATACGACTTCAGCAACAGAGTGGTCAATGTTTGGAATACTCTACCTGACTCTGTGGTTTCTTCCCCAAACTCCAAAAACTTTAACCTTAGACTTTCTACTACTGACCTCACCCCCTTCCCAAGAGGCCTGTAGGAGGCGTGCATAAGCGCACCAATCGTGTCTACCATCCCTGTCCTATTGTTTCTTTTTATTTTTGTTATAAGTATCTATCTCATGTATTCAAAACTATGTTTATTCTTATACCTGTATCTTGTAAGCGATTGACAAATCAAATAAATAAATGAATAAATAAATGTATAGTAGGTAGTTGCTAAAGCTGATGTACTTTTGCTGATATACTATATACAGTCGTCTAAACTGTAGTGAGCTGTGAATTCAATTCTTGATAGACGGTTTGAATAGCTTTGGCTATGTATTCCCGAAGAATCCTAATAAGGAAGAAAGCAGTCATGTATTGACTTCTGGTGAAATAGAACTGAAAGCATCTCTTCATGTTCACTCATTTTTCTTCTCCTCATCTTCCTCAACACCTACTCATCTCTACTTCCTCTTAATCACCACAAGATGATGTCTTGATTCTTGATCACTTTGAAATTTTTAACTTCATTTCAAACCAGTCTCCATCTATTGCCTCCCCAAAGCATGTATTTCAATGCCCTTCCCTTTTCTTCTACATTGTCAGAGTGATGTAGGAGAAAACAAGAACTGAGAGAAATCAAAATGCCTGGTGAAATTCTGGAATTAAGAATTGGGGTATCTGTTATTGGAGAATTAAGGAGTCTAAGTATTATTGTAGGAAAAGTAAAATATACCTAAATGATTACAATTTGGGGAGGGATTTTATAGTTAAGGATTTTACAATGATATTGAACAAT
Organism: Bungarus multicinctus; assembly: GCA_023653725.1. NCBI lineage: Eukaryota > Metazoa > Chordata > Lepidosauria > Squamata > Elapidae > Bungarus > Bungarus multicinctus. Next base: position 113,954,655 of record CM042836.1, read on the forward strand.
TTTCTGGAAGAAATTTGTTATTTCATGAAGTGATTTGTCTCTATTGAACCCAAGTACCACAAAGAGAATTATTACTTCCTGTAGCAGGAAAGAAACTCATCCTCCTGGTCATATGAAATAGAACCAGGATATAACTTACATCTAGCACTAAGGCTGAAGTCTTATTTAATAGTTATGCAGTGAAAATTAAATCCTTTTTCCTATTTTAATTTAGGGCTATGAAGATGAAGACTACAACTATGGACAAAAACAGGCCAATCACAAATTTAATACTAGGGGCACTGACTACAGTGCTATGCAAACATAACAAATAAATTAAAGAAATAAGAAGGCCAAACAATAGAAGCATGCGATGATTCTAGGTGGATGGAGAAATTGATAAAAGTAAAAATGATTAAGAAATGAAAACTAAATGACTAATATTCCAAATTTACTCAATTTAAATAAAGACACTGCATGTGTGTTTTTAATATATGGGTTACTTGGAAAGACGTTCGCAAGTATGTTTCATGTACTTATTTTTGCTGTGCTGCTTGTCCTATCCACGGATAATTCTATTCATTGCTATCACTTGAAACACCATTTGGAAATTCTTGTAGAAACTCCAAAGATTTGCATTAGATTAATTAATATTTGCAGGCAATGGTGCAAAATTCTTTCACATTTTATGGAAGACTTCTTGGATTGCCAGGAGATCTCTTATTCGTCTAGAGACAAAAGTATGAAACCTTTGAAGTATATTTCTTAAAAGTTAAATCTTTAAAAAAGATTGCATTTAAGAATGAGGAAATCCAGGTTTTTCAATACAATATAATTATTTGCTAGATATGTTGAAAGATTTTTCATTCATCATACATTTATGGAGTTAAACATGGAAGCACAGTCACTGATGTGACTTCAAATCTGAGATAATACTAGGCCCATAGCATTTTCAATAAAAATAAAATATAATTTTCAATTGCACTAACTTTGTACATCTCTCATTGGGGGCATGGGGATAATATGTGACATTTTAGGCAAGTTTCAAATGAGGGTCTCCCTGTATTATGTGGTCACATTTGAAATACAACTAGTGGTAGAGGTGGTTGTTATTGTTTTCAACTCAAAGAATTCTAACATATTAGAAAAGATGAAGGGAAAACACAGCAAAAATGATCAGGGGGCTAAAGCAATTTTCTGCTAGGAAAACATTTTTATATTGATGGGTTTTTTAGTCTTTTTAGTTTTTAGTAAGAGTCACGGTGGCACAGTAGTTAGACTGCAGTACTGCAGGCTACTTCTGCTGACTACTGGCTGCCTGCAATTTGGCAGTTCAAATCTCACCAGGCACAAGGTTGATTCAGCCTTCCATCCTTCCGAACTGGGAAAAATGAGACCCAGATTGTTGCAGGCAATATGCTGATTCTGTAAACCACTTAGGGCTGTAAAGCACTTTGAAGCGGTATATAAGTCTAAATGCTATTGCTATAAGTTAAATGCTATTGATATTATTAAAAAATAGAGAAGAGATATATTAAATGATATTGGTATGATCGTATAAATCTCGTCTCTCCAAAAATATTAAAACTTAGGGTCCTCCAGTAAGTTGAAATATTGTGCATGGTGTCTACTTAAAGCATCAAGTCGGGTTTCCTCAAAAATCTAATTATGGCTAACAATTTGGATGGATTTAAATGAGTATTAAACAGATCAACAGAGAATAAGACTATCAATGATCATCAGTCTCAATGGCCATGTACAATCTTCAGGATTAGAAGTACCATTCCTCTTAACAGCAGTTAGTGAAGAACACAACTAGAAAGATATTATAGTACTTATCTCTCAGTTGTGGAGTTCTAAATTTCTAAGCACCTCTAGGGTAAACAATATGCTGGACTGTAGAGACCTTTGGTCATTCTCTTCTTATGCTCATAGACTACAGAAACTAAGATCCTTTTCATTCAGGTTTCAGTCCTGGGTTTGGGACTGGAATAATGTTAATTGTGCTTTTTTATTACCTCTGCCAAGACCAGGTTGAATATCTCCATCCTTGCTCTTCATGACCTCTCAGCAGCCTTCAATACCATTGACCATGGTATCCTTTTGGACCACCTGTAGGGTTGAAAGTAGCACTGTATTGTACTGGTTCTCTTACTAGTAGCACTGTATTGTACTGGTTCTCTTACCTCAATGGCCAGTTTCAGTCATTGTTGATTGGGCAGAGAGGTCCTGCCATATCCCAAAACCAATGGGTGAGATCATTAGTCACCATGGAGTGAGGTATCATCAGCATATATCATCTATATATCTCCATCCCAGTGAAGTAAGCAATGCTACCAATTCATGTGGCTCTGGGCCTGGTTATCACCCAGAAAGCCCTTCTCCCACTTTTTAATTAATTTTCACATTGACATTTAATCATCCTTGCATCTTTTAAAATTTTATGTATTGTTATATTTTTAATATTTTATTTGTACACTGCCCAGACCTCCTCTGTAAGGGAAATGGGCAGTTTAAAATTTGATAAATAAACTTAATATCTGGAGGCTTTAGTAGTCTGAATGGTGAACAACAGGCTTTGACTCAATCTGGCAAAACTTACTGGCTTTGGGTTTAAGGGACCCCAGGATCTAGGAATTTATCATATTTGGTTCTGGATGGGTTGCACTTCCCCAGACAGACCCAATGCACATAAACTGGGGTTCTTCTAGATTCACAACTCTTGCTCAAAGATGCTGGTGATAATCTATAATGTCCCACATGGCATAGGGGCAGGTTATGTGAGGGACCACTTCTTCCTAGTAACATCTACTATCCCATCAGATCCAGCAGAAGCTTTGTGGGTTCTGTCCACTAGAGAGTATCATTTGATGGGACCCAGGAAGAGGGCCTTTTCTGTTGCTGCTCCCAACCTAGAGAATATCATTTCCCTAAGATCAACCTGGCCTTGACCTTGATAATATCCTGGAAGGGCCTGAAGATTGGCTTTGTCATCTGGCCTGGGGAATCAAAGAGTGAGGAATCATAAAATGGCTGTATCATGTAATGACCTGGAGTGTGGCACAAAGGCTACTGGGTGGAGAAAAACTCTCCTAGGAACAGCCTTTGGCTGCAGAGAATCAAGTCCAAACTGCGGTCAACAAAAACTGTAACTATAAGTCCAAATAAGGCAAAATGAGGTAATTGATCGAGCAGGACAGGAGCAAGAATTCCAGAAGTGAAGGCACAGCAATAACTCAACATGGTTGGGAAGACACCAGGAACACAGATAACTAAAGTCAACACAAGATAAACTCATGTTTTCTCCCAGCAGCTGCCACACTCAGCATCCATTTTCTTTTAAACTCTCATTCCGAGGTGTGGCTAATGAAGGGAATCAGGGCCCTTTCCTCCCCCATAAGTGACACAGCCCATGTTGCTTTCTTCTCTGTTCCTCCCTGCATGCCCTAGGATGAAGAGGGGGTGGGCCTGGGTCTTCCTCTGAACTCCCTCTACCAGGGGTGGGATTCAATTTTTTTAAAAACCGATTCTGTGGGCATGGCTTAATTGGTGGACATGGCAGTCATGGCAGTCATGTGACTGCCTGGGCATGGCCAACTCAACATCACTCACATTGAGGCACGCATCTCCTCGCCTGGCCTCTCATGATTGTGATGATGCTGCAACAGTCGTAAGAATGAAAAATGGTCATAAGTCACTTTTTTCAGTGCCACTGTAACTTTGAATGGTCACACAAGCAAAGTACCAGCAAAGGAGGAAAAAAATTCAAGACATTCCAGAGACAGGAAGTCTAGTCCTGCCAAGAATGTAATAAGAGTTAATAGAGAGGCAGTTTCTGTAAGCAACACCAGAATGTTTCCTTCCTGCCTTTCTTACAGGATTAGGTCAGTAATTTCTTCTAATAACCGGTTCTCCAAAGTGCTTAGAATGTTAACAACCGGTTCTAGTGACTAGGTGCGAACCTGTAGAATCCCACCCCTGCCCTCTACCTTGTTCTACCTCTTCTCTGCTCTGCCCAGCCAGACTTTGCCTTTCCCTAGTTTCCTCCACAGCCAACAGAGCCACACTCCCACTCCCTGTCAGCTGTTCATCTTCCTCCTCGGATTCAGACCCCGACATATTGTTTTTGAATGGCTACACTTTCCTGGAGATTCTATTGTATGGCTTTTAATTGTTTAATTGCTTTTAATGTTTGTATGATTGTTTTTATGTGTTTGGCATTGTTTATGTTTTCATTGTAAGATGCCCAGAATCAAGAATATGAGATGGGCAGCTATATCAATTGAATAAATAAATAAACAAGAGAGTAAAATGGTGGGTGCTTCCTGTGGGATCTGCCTGATGCTTCCTGAATCTCAACCAGTGATCCAGAGAAAAAGCCGTGGGATATTTCTCCTTGATAAGTGATGCCATTAGAGATACACTCCCAATTCTGCTGTAGTCAGTTGATCAAACCCCATCAGGGGACATCTGTTTTGTGTTTTGCATGCTTGGGTTGTTTATTGCCTAACACAAGGAGGAACTCGAGCATAATGGCATGCATGTTGCTGACAGAAGCATAAGGCACGCAGATTGTACCATTGTTTGAAGCCCCTAAAAGGCATATTAATTGAAACTGACAGTAAATAATGAAAACAGGCATACCTCCCTATGCCTGCACTTATTGCTCCAAGATTCTCTGCACAATAGAATAACTTTAATTATTCTATTTAATTAGGCAATGACATATTTTAATTAACCCTAACTTGTAATTAATGCATGCTGTATCAGAAAAACACAACAATGTACATGAACAGAGTAAATTGCTACATTTAGAAATTAAAAGGATGAGACTCAGGGGAAAAAAGAGAAAGACCTTATTTTTTTTAAAAAAAAAATCCTATATATGCATATAATTTCTTTTTTAATTAATTTGGATTTTAAAGTCCATTGTCATTTGCTTTGGCAGAAAATGAAGTATATCGTATGTTTTTACCCCCAAAAAATTAAAATCATGTAAAAATCATGGTACAGGATTCTTATATTTCCTTACGTGTGAGTGATCAACAGATTTTTATAATGGCTGGTCTTTCTTTATATAATCCTTTCCAGTTTCCCAACCTCAATTAAATTCCAAGAGAAGGCATTATATTTATTTATTTATTTATTAAACTTTTATACCGCTCCCTCTCCCAAAAAGGGACTCGGGGCGGTGTACAGCCTACTAAAAACATATAATACATACCCAATAAATAATTAAAATAAATTAAACCAAATTGATCCGGCTGTCTAACCCAAAAATTCAGTTAAAAATTAAAAACTAATAAAACCCCGATTAAAATTAAGTTAAAACTAAAATACAGTTACTGGGCCAGGCCAGCCTGTTTAAAAAATAGGGTTTTCACTGCGCGCCGGAAGGTCAGAATATCCGTCATAGCCCGTATCTCCGGGGGGAGATCATTCCAAAGGGAGGGGGCTCCCACAGAGAAAGCCCGAATCCTCGGGGCCGTCAACCGACAACGGCCGGGCGGTGGTACCCCGAGGAGGGCAACCCTGTGGGAGTGTACTGGGCGGCGGGAGGTTGATGATGGCAGCAGGCGGTCCCGTAAGTACCCAGGTCCCGAGCCATGGAGCACTTTAAATACTGTCAGTACCACCTTGAATCGAATCCGGAAGGCCACAGGAAGCCAGTGCAGCCTGCGGAGAAGCGGTGTAACGTGGGAGCTCCGAGGAGCACCCACGATCACCCGCGCGGCTGCATTCTGGACCAGCTGCAGCCTCCGGAGACTCTTCAAGGGGAGCCCCATGTAGAGAGCATTGCAATAATCCAGGCGGGAGATGACGAGGGCGGAAGTGACTGTGCGAAGTGCGCCCAGATCCAAAAAGGGCCGCAACTGGTAAATCAGACGAATCTGATAGAAAGCCCCCCTGGCGACGGCTGCAATATGTTCTTCTAAAGACAGCCGTACGTCCAGGAGGACACCCAAGTTGCGCGCCCTTTCCACGGGGGTCAAGACCTCTCCCCCCACGGCCAGCGAAGGAACCAGCTGGCTGTATCTGGGCGCAGGAAACCACAGCCACTCGGTTTTGGTCGGGTTGAGACGAAGCCTGTTACGACCCATCCAACTCCGCACGGCCTCCAGGCATCGGGACATCACTTCGACGGCTTCGTTGGGGTGGCCCGGGGTGGAGATGTACAGCTGAGTATTGTCAGCGTACTGATGGAACTCCACCCCGAAGCCACGGATGACCTCACCCAGCGGCTTTACATAAATGTTGAACAGCAGGGGCGAGAGCACCGACCCCTGAGGCACCCCACATCGTAGGGGCCTCGGGGCCGATCTCTGCCCCCCCGTCAACACAAATTGCGAGCGGTCGGAGAGGAAGGAGGTGAACCACCGCAACACGGTGCCTCCCACCCCCAACCCCTCCAACCGCTGCAATAGGATACTGTGGTCGATAGTATCAAAAGCCGCTGAGAGATCTAACAGGACCAGGACAGAGGAACAACCCCTGTCCCGGGCCCTCCAGAGGTCATCCACCAACGCGACCAACGCCGTCTCCGTGCTGTGCCCGGGCCTGAAGCCCGATTGGAGGGGGTCAAGATAACTCGCTTCATCCAGGTACTGCGGGAACTGACGTGCCACCACACTCTCAACAACCTTCGCAACAAAGCGAAGGTTGGAGACAGGACGATAGTTAGATAACAATGCTGGGTCCAGGGACGGTTTCTTGAGGAGGGGCCGCACCACCGCCTCTTTCAAGGCGGCAGGTAACAGCCCCTCTCTCAAGGAAGCGTTTATAATACCCTGGAACCAGCCTCGTGGCCGAGGCTGGTTCCCGAGTGGCCAAGACCAGCCAGGAGGGGCACGGGTCCAGCAAACAGGTGGTGGCATTCAGTCCCCCCAGTATCCTGTCCACGTCCTCCACAGTAACAGGATCGAACTCAACCCAATTGACCGCACCGATATCCACCCCCGCCCCCCCGCCCAGAGATGCCCAGTCGGAGTCCAGCTCGTCCCGGATCTGAGCGATTTTGTCCTGCAGAAACCTAGAAAACTCCTCAGCCCGTCCCTGCAAGGGGTCCTCCCGCGCTCCTACCTCCAGTAGAGAGCGGGTCACCCTAAACAGGGCGGCTGGGCGGTTTTCCGCGGACGCAATAAGGGTGGAGAGGTAAAATCTCCTCGCCATCCTTATCGCCACTAAATACGTCTTAATATAAGATCGTAATAGTGTTCGGTCGGACCCAGAACGGCTGGCCCTCCAACTGCTCTCTAGGCATCTTTTCCGACGCTTCATCTCCCTTAGCTCCTCAGAAAACCAAGGAGCCACTTGGGATCGGCACCGGGTCAGAGGCCGCAAGGGCACGACTCGGTCGAGGGCCCCAGCAGCCACCCTATCCCAGGTGGCGACCAAGCCCTCAACCGAGTCGTGTGTGTGAGCTTTGGGAAATGGCCCAAGCTCCGTCAGGAACCTATCAGGATCCATCAGGCGCCTGGGGCGGTACCATTTTAATGGTCCCGCCTCCCTGCGGTCAGGGGGTGCGGAACGGAAGTCGAGCTTCAGGAGCGAGTGATCCGACCATGACAGGGGTTCTACGACTATATCCCCCATACCCAGATCACTCTGCCACTGATCAGAGACGAAAACCAGATCCAAGGTATGACCTCCCACGTGAGTAGAGTCCCGAATTAACTGGGTCAGGCCCATGGCCGTCATGGAAGCCATGAACTCTTGAGCAATCCCCGAGGTACCGCCAGCAGATGGCAGGTTGAAATCCCCCATGACCATAAGCCTGGGGGTCCCAACCGCCACGCCAGCTATGACCTCAAGGAGCTCAAGCAGGGCTGCTGCCGCATAGCAGGGAGCCAGGTATGCGACCAGCAAGCCCACCTGAACCTTGGGACCGAACTTCACGAAAAGGAGCTCACACCCGGTCGTCTGAGATACAGTGGCCTCCCTCGGACACAGATCCTCCTTAATAACTACCGCAACCCCCCCTCCCCTCCCCTGGGCCCTCGGCCGATGAAAGACCCGAAACCCGGCTGGGCACATCTCCACCAGAGGGACTCCCCCCTCCTGGCCCAGCCAGGTTTCGGTAACTCCCACCAGGTCCGTGCCCCCCTCACAAATCAAATCATGGATGAGAGGGGTTTATTAACAACGGACCTGGCGTTACACAACATCAGCCTAAGGCCCAGGGCCCGATTGCTCAGACCCCCTGGGGAACGGGAGATGACAAGGGGGTCGGAGCGCGCCACAGCAAGCAAACAGCGAGGGCGCGCTCCCAACACAGAATATGGCCCCCTATAACCGCCAAATCTGCCCCTCCCGCTCACCGTAACAATAGATTTAATTCCACCCTCCCCGGTGACCCCCCCATCCTCAATACGGTCCTGTCCGGACTCTGACTCTCCCGGCCACGCCCAACCCCCGGCCTGGACCCAGCCTCCGGTGAGTTATTTCAATTTACCCATTGTTTTTCTCCAAACATTGGCATATTTGAGAGCCAAGAACACCAGGAATGATGGGGGGGGGGGGGGGGCGGGATCAGAAAACAACATCAAGTCCTATCAACAATAAATTAAGTTTAAAAAATGCTACTATTAAAAACAAAACAATATAAAATTACTCTGACCACAAGGGTGAAAATTAGAAGGCTGTCTCATATGAGATGGAAAACATAACATTGGGGCAAGGGCATATCTTTAGCATAGTGTTAAGTATCTTACCTTCCCCTCTCCCCATCTTCCAACTTGATAGAACTCAAGGAAGTACACAGTGTGTGTGCCCAAGATAGAGTTACTAAAACCTGGTAAAAGAAGGACTTTTGTTCTCCTTTTTGTCATCATGTGCTCCATTCCACAGACACAGCCTAATCTGGACTGACTTTTTGAAAATCTACAAGCAATCTCTTCCCAGATTCTTTTTCTTTGCAGTGCAGCATAGTTGATTCAAACTGCTCCCCCAAACTCGGATTGTGCTGTTGCCTGAAGCTGATAAGACTTTAAGCAGTATCACACTCAGCACTTTTGCCTCCTAGCTATCTCTAGTCAATAATTATTATTATTTTTTTAGACCTCTTTCTGGTGCTGGAAAATGGTCGGCCTAAATACTTTTTTTTTCCTTGCAGTTTTTCATTGTAATTTTTGTTGCAGATGCCAAGAAAATTAAACAACTACTGTGTCTTCCTTCCCTATTTGTCCCCATTTCCAGTATCTGTCTCTTTCATTGCCTGTTCAAATAACCCTACTGATGTAGCTTATCAATATATTGGCTGAATCCATCTTGCTTAGCTTAGTAAAGTATTAATAGTAGTTCTTTTGCAGAACACCTAAAAGGGGCAATTATTGTCTTTATAAATATATACCTGTAGAGTAAAATATTTGAATCATCGAAGTTGGATAGAAGGTAAAGGTAAAGGTTTGTGCCCCCTCTAGAAATAAAATCTGTTCACAGAATTGCTATTAGATTGGCAATGTGTCATCCACGAAAAAATGATTCCCTTTAACTATTTTTTTGAGGGGGACATATGTCATTTTTAAAGGTTACTATACTTACCCTTGCCAAAAAGCAGAGGCAGAGGTCCCCTTTTCTTACAACTTGGAAGTAATCTGCTCAAGGACAGTCATGTGATCACAGTCAAGGCATTTGGCAACTAGTTCAAATTTATGTCCAGAATCACTTGGTCGTGTGTGGTCGTGCAACTTTCCCTGCCTACAAGTCGTTCTTGTAAATTGTTCCCAATCCTGCTGCTTTTTCTCCAAGGAGACCAGTCTTCCTCTCAACCAAACTAGAGAGACTTACTCTCAGCCAAACAGAAATCAGGGACTAAACCCCCAAAATATTTAAGTTAGAAGTACTGGTGCAGTGCAGCTTATTGATTCTAGGTCATATTTTAAAAACAACATTTTTTTAATTATCACTTGATTGTGAAAATGTGTCCTGGAACAGAATATTATTTTTGAAAAGAATTGTTATTGGCAATCACATTTCAAAGGAGAGCTGATAGAAACATCATCCTCATACTAAATTTGCAATGATCAAAACCACAAATATTTAAGGAAATAACCTAAAGTGCCAGGTGCCAGATGAACAATAAGGTCTCCTTTAACAGTGTACATGTGGGTCTGATTTAAAGACTGTTATGTATTAGCAGTTTTGATAGGAGGAATGTATTTTTTTTACAATGGCAGAGATTTCAAAGTTCAAGCATATAAAAGTAAGCGTTATCTAAAACTAGTGAATAGTTAACTAAGTTGGATTCCTTCTGCAGAAGAAAGTCACACAGATTATCTTCTGAGTTTACAACTATTGCTTTACTTTCACATGCAGGGTTGAGTGTTTGCCCTGAATTTGTGAATTCCCATTCTTATATGAGCATAGCGTGTGAAAGGATCCTAAGGAATCTAGAATACCAATGCAGATGTGCTTCCATGATCACATGATATCAATTCTACTACAGTCAGAGTAAATAGAATGTAACTCCCTTGGAACAGGGTAGCTGATCAGATAAACTAATCTTTGGATAAAAAATTAGTTAAGAAATATTGTGACAAAACATCTGGAGAAAATCCATTTTCCTGGATTCAGTTCATCTGTGGAAGGAAACTGGAAACTGAACCTGAAACAACACTGGAATTCCAATTTTAATTGGATCTTAATTTTGTGATTTAAATCAGGACACTTTCACAGCATTTGAGACTGCTCTTTTCAGTATAATTAACATCAGCAGTGCAGATGCTAATTCAATTGCATATTTCTGAAAATATAAGTATGACAACAGAAACCTACATTACGTATCTGATACTAGCACAGTTGAGAAAGTCCAGAAATATTTCACAAGAAGAGTTCTCCACTCCTCTACTCATTATAGAATACCTTATGCCACCAGACTTGAAATTCTAGACCTAGAAAAACTTGAATTACGCCGTCTTCGGTCTGATCTAAGTATGATATATAAAATCATACATTGCAATGACTTACCTGTCAATGAATACTTCAGCTTCAACCATAACAACACAAGAGCACACAATAGATACAAAACTCAAGGTTAACCGCACCAAACTTGATTGCAGGAAATACGACTTCAGCAACAGAGTGGTCAATGTCTGGAATACTCTACCTGACTCTGTGGTTTCTTCCCCAAACCCCAAAAACTGTAACCTTAGACTGTCTACTATTGACCTCATCCCTTTCCTAAGAGGTCTGTAGGGGGCGTGCATAAGCACACCAACATGCCTACCGTCCCTGTCCTATTGTTTCTTTTATTTTTCTTATATGTACCCATTTCATGTATTCATAACTGTGTATATACTTATACCTATTATCTTGTAAGCGATTGACAAATTAAATAAATAAAAATAAATAAATAAATAAACATACCCAGTTCTTAGGTCAATAATAAACCTTCAACCAGTTCTTAGGTCAAGTAGTTTGATTCAGTATACCCAACTTTTGTCAACAACTCTGTGAGAAAACCTTCAAAAAGTAAATACTATTATTGCATCAGGAAAAATAAACCTGTATACCTAATCACAAAAGCAGTAGCAACAACAAAAATTCCAATGGGCTAATGAATAGGGAAAATATCACAAAATGTATTTAATTTCTATAAAGTAATGTAATAATACGATACAATGGGAATAAGCAGTAAACTTCCTGTAGACAGCATGTAGTCTAATAAACATCTGGAGAATAAACAAAAATTATATCATCCTGTTTCCTAGAGTGGCCAGTCAAATGTCTGCAAGAAACCCACACCCAGGACCTGCAAGAGTAGTCCTCCCTATTGATTTTAGCAATATTGATCTTTAACGACAAATATCATTATAAGAAATAGCAGACAATACATTCTTTTTTTCTTTATGAAAATGCCCTGCTGAATGAATCTGTCAGACTCATGACAGGAAGAACTCCATCAGAAAATCCTACTAATTTGTGTTTGTTTATTTACTTGTTATTTATTATTTACTTGTTTAAAAGTTTTGATAAAATGATTGTTAAAAGAAAAAAGATTGATACACCACACACACACACACACACACACACAAAAACTAAATCCCGCTAGGAAATTTTCTTTAAGAAAAAGATATAAAAGAACATTCCTCCTTACTTTTAAAAAATGTATGAAATTGTCAGGGTCATGGAAGTAGTACGAAAAAGGTCAGGCAAACACTGAAATTTGTAACACAGTGCATTGAGTTTACAACCTACAGACACCGTAGTCTTTGCTCACTGACCATTGGTTTAATGACCATTTGAAATTACGATGACACTGGAAAAATAAAAGAGAATTTTGACTGTTCCAAAAAAGGCTATCATAGCATCCCCAGAATCACATGATCATGATCTGGGCATTTGGAAACCACTGCATATTTATTAGTGTCAGCATCCCACGCTCACATGATTGCCATTAGCAACCTTCACGGCTGGCTTCCAACAAGCAAAGTCAATGGGAAAGCAATATGTTGCAAATCATGATAATGAAACATTATGCTTAACTAACCATCGTGATTCACTAACAATTGCAGTCAGATCTGCTGTAGTAAGTCAAGCACAATCATATGTATTTTTCCCTTTAAAACCATCTTGCCACTTTAAGAGCATGATGGAATGGACAGTCCCAATTGCAATCAGCCTATGATAGCTATCTGATGGTTAAAATAAACTGCAAAACACCCCATGCATTTCAAGAATGAGCATGTCTCACAAGCCAATCTAAACCAGGGTTCTCCAAACTGGTCAATTAATGTTATTGTTATTTATTATTAGTTGTAGTGCTATTTGTTAAAGTAGCATTTATTAAATTACTTTCATATAATAAATATTTCAGGGTCAATCAACAATGTGAAACTTCCTGATGGGATGGATGAGCTAATGAACCTGGGAACTCAAGCGGACTGGCTTCTTTGTTTTAATAGATATTTTTATTTTTTTAAAAACAACTAAGGGAGGAAAACACCAGCTCAAAAATGCTGTCCTCCAAATGAAACACTAAAACAGATCAGGTTTACACATCTATACTGATGAACAAGTACAACTTGGGTGAAGTTGTGCCCAACTGTGACCAACTGTGTGCGATATAATAGGTTAATAATAATAAGAACGTTACATAAACATTGGGAGATATTGAGAAGTAAAAGAAGAAAGCCTGACAAAAATAATCAAGATGTGTTTTTTTAATAGCTCCTTCTCAGTTTTCACATAGAATGTAATTTATATATAGAAACTGATCCAAACCGTGTTTTATTGCCTAATGTACAAGGAGCCGGGTAAGCCAGCACATTTTTGTGGGCCAATATACATGAAGAAATCTATGGAACAGATGTCAAATTTCATTTAATATATTATTCTTATAGTGTGAATTAAATCTACTTCAGAACCCAATTTAATGAAAGGCCATGTTCTCCTGGAAACCTAATAGGTTTTACCAAGGAAAGAAGGTGGGTGATCAATTCAAGCTATATAATCTATGTAAAGTTTACCCTACACATCCTTAGATGGAATTAATACAACTTGGACACCATTTTGTTTTTCCATGCATAGCTCATTGACAAGAATGGAAGAAGGGTAAATTAGCAAGGAGGATAAATTAGGTATTACAGTTAAGTGGAGAAACAGCTGGCTCAACATTTTTATTCAGAAGATTTAGATCCATGAGTTCTTATCAAACTGGAATGAGAGACATGCCACAAGATTCCATCCTAAACCCTGCACTGGTCAACATTTTTATTTAACTTAGATGAAGAGATGGAAGTTGGGTTTGTGTGGTTTTTTTTCAAATTTGCGGGTGTTACATTGAATGAACTCTTAATAATTTTATTCTGCTTTGGTTCAAACTCCAACGTAAGTCCTGGGTCTAATACTGGGCAGCACACTTTTTAAACGATTTAAAGAAATTGAAAGAGATTCAGAGAGGTATCATAAGGAGGCCCAGGTCAAAAGTTACTTTCCATCAATCCAGTGTGCAGGATACGAAATAACAGAATCAAAGGCAGATTCTAGTTGAAAGTTAGAACAATTTCCTAATAGTAAAGGCAGTTTACTAATGATTGAAAATGGTGATGGGCTCCTTTCCACAGGATGCATGAAAAGTAGACATTCAACTGTCTGGCTTGCTTTAATTTAGATTTCTGCTCCAAGCAGAGAGTTGGATTTTTTAGTTTAAATGGCCCCTACACTATAATTCTACATTTATTTATTTTTCAACCTGGTGACTCTGGAGACCTGTGAAGATTCTATACTTAAATTATTTAAACCCTCCAAGTCTCAGCTGGTGGGAAAGCAGTTTAATCTATTTCAGGATTCTTTCACCCCCTTTTTCAGAAGGAGCCCCACAGTTTAAGAACCATTTATTTTGGAAGGAGAGAAAACCTCACTATGACATAATTGAATCCATTAAAGAGTAATAAATAAATAAATGCCACTGAAACTCAGATTTGGTCTCAAAATGCATTCCAAATTAGTCAGCGAGTGCTCATTTGCAGCTTGCTAGTTGGTTTCCACAGTGTGGTAGTAGCCAATGTGCTAATCAACATCTGCTCTCACTTTGAATGTTGAATGTTTTTTTTAAAGGCAGACAAAGATGCAATACCCCAAAACTCAGGCAAAAGGTCTATGCCATTCAAAATCACATCCATCATTTATTTACATTATTCTTGACTCACATTTTTTTTTTGCCTTGTGTTTGTTCATATCATCGAGAGTGGCTAATTGTCAAGGAAGGTGATAGGATCACAACACGGAAATTTGAAAAACAAGTAATGAATTTTCCTAAAAAGTGTTTTTGCTTCCATCTATATAATCTATGTAAAGTTTACCCTACACATCCTTAGATGGAATTAATACAACTTGGACACCATTTTATATAGATTCTGAAAAATCTAAATCAGTAGGTCAGTTGGCTAAGATTCTGTGCAGTTAGGAGAACCCCAAAATCTCACTCCAGGCTGGCCCCGCCCCACTCCATCCCTCCCAGGAGTTCCCACGTGGCCCATTTTGGATGCAGGTAAGTGCAGAACATGCATGGAGGCTTGAGGAGGGCAAAAAATGGGCCTCCCAGAAGTTCGAGAAGGCCAGAAATGGGCCCGTTTCCATCTTCCAGAGAGCAAAAATGCACCCCTCTGCCATGGTTCAGGAAGCCGATTAGGCCACCATGGCCACGCCCACCCAGCAACTGGGCAGAGAACCCTTTGCTAAAATTCTTGAAGCCCACCCCTAGGTTAAAGTCTAGATACCTGTACATATTCTTCTCCCTTTCTTTAGCAAGTACTTCTTCCATTATCCAGACTTGTCTTCTTTGCCTTTAAATATGCCATTAAGACAAATATTCATCAAATCCACTTTAACCTACATAACTGAGGAAATGAGATAGCAAGAATGGACATCTTTGTTTTTTCTGCTAAGTGTTCACCAGAAGAAAAGAGCAATGTCTTGAAAGCTATGGAGGTATGAGACCATTTCTCCTGTCCAGAAAAGTAGGGAAGGGCCTAGCTAGGAGAAAGGTAATCAGTCTTGATAGCTGTTGATAAGTACAAGGAGAGCTGGATTTTGTGCTTTTTTTTTTCAGTAAAAACTGTATATCATCCAGTGATTTATTCATAAACACTTTTGTAAATTCATCCACTCCCCATCTTTTTTTAAAAAAATCTACATCTAGAAGAATAACTTCTAGCCTATCTAAAGGAGGAAAAATATGTAACCTTGCAAAATTGATGTGCAAACACACTGGTAGTAGTCTAAGTACAAGTAGTCCTTGACTTACAACTAGCCACATAATGACCATGTGAGGTTCCAACAGACCCCAAAAAAGGGGAGTTATGACCTGGAGCAAAAGTTCAATGTTTGTCCCCTCCCATCACATAAACATATTTCAGCCAATACAGCTCCAATGACTGCTCTTTGCAATATCCCAGTCACGTGACTTCATTTTAAGACAGTTTTAACTGGAACATGTTTCCAGTTTTGGGCAAAATTGTGCCATAGGCAAACAATGGTTCTCTTTGTGACCACACTATTTGCTTAATAACTACAGTATTCATTTCACAACCACCACATTCGCTTAACAAACAACAGGGGGAAAATGTCATAAAATCGGCTCAGTCATGTGACCAACCTGTTTTACAAATGTTGTTGTTATTATTATTATTATTATTATTATTATTATATATAATAATAATAATAATAATAATAATAATAACGCTCCTCTCCCGAAGGACTCGGAGCGGTGCACAGCCATACAATTAAAACAATAAATATGTGAAAAATTAAAACTAAATTAAACTAAGGCCCTGGCTGTAATATATTCCCTTTTCACTGCCAAATCCCAACCATCCATTCCGCAGGGTTGGGCACAGAATAAAGCACAAAGAAGAGGAGGCACATACAATTATTAACACAAACACCATATCTGTGGATCCTAGTTTAGTAATACCAGGCGGAATTGTCTTGCAATGTTTCAAAATTTACACACATAACCTCATGAATACAGCTTTAATTTTTCTATGTTGTTCTCAAGATATTTATCTTTTTTTTTTAAAAAAAAAAAGATCTTTTATGATATTTTGAATTCCAGGATGGTAAATAATAGCAAATACTATTGTACATGCACATATGCAGGCTACTTTGTGACGTAAGTAGAAAAAATAGCATATTTCACCAAATTTCTGTTCTGGGGAAGAACTTTGAAAAGCAAATTCTCCCCCACACAAATCAAATGGTATTTGGTAGAAGGACTATTATTCTGGATGATACTACTGAAAATCTCTCTCTATGGTTGACCCTTCATGATGCATTTCAGTGCCTTGGATAGTGAGATAGAAACAATATCAAAAAAGGAGGAAATTGTTATTTCCAGTGGAGGGCCCTAAAATAAATGACCTTCTATTAAGCCTCCAACACAGTATTTCCATCAAAATAACAGCACCAAAAATAGGCTGTGTAAAGAGGACAAAGGCAGGTTGGTGAAAAACTATATCTAGGAAAATTTCAGTGTTTTAGCAAAACGTTTCACTTAACACAAGCTATCCTGATTTATGAGCAGAAAGGGAAAAATGGTTCAGATTTATCTTGGGCATTTAAACTTTCATCAACATGGCTGTTAAACTGCTCCACACCCCACCTCCAACCTATCATCTCCAGTCTGTTTTAAATAAATTTATCACTAGAGGATCAGAGGAAATATTTTATGCTCTCTTTTAGCAAGCCAGTTTGTTTTGTCTTCAATGTCTGCTTCTCTTAATCCAAAATAAGTCTCATTCTTTCTCCATACATATGGATTCTCTTTGCATTGGGAGAGTCCCACGCAGGGCTGCTGGTTATCTCGAGCATCTGGTAGGTGGAGTTCAACCCTGTGGAAAATATCTTCATTTTCATTTTCACAGATGCAGCTGAAGTGGCTCGTGTAGGTTAAAAGGAACTAGCACTGCAGAAGAAAAGTAATTTAAAATGAAACCACAATAGAGTATGATTTACTGGAAAGTGACAAGCTTTGAACTAAAATTGCAGGTCTTTGTGTCTTCTGATGGTGTCTTGGGCTAAACCCTGACTCTTTTAAATAATACAGTTTATCAAGTACAGAAAAACTCATTGTTGAGACGTTGTTTCTTTTCAAAAACTTCCTGTAAATCTCCATGAATCATACCAAGGGGTAAACGTTGTTTATACTGCCCTAGGCAAATCTTGGTATGATTTGACATTTCTAATAATCCAAAGGATTGCAAAGAAAGAAATTCTTCTTCACTGCTACCCCTATCACTTTCTGTATTTGATTTCCTGCCCTCCTCCAGAATATCTCAGGAGTATCTTATAAGCAGCTCAATGAGTATCCTCACCAAATCACTATTATATAGAAGAATGAAAATGTTTCATTTAGTAGTTAAACCTGCCAAAAGCAGAACATGTTTTGCTTCTAGAACCGTAAATGAGGGCAAATGTCTGCTATAGGTTGATAGCATTGCTGAAGGTAGGAAGTATGAAAGGAAAATAACTAACACTCTTAAAATGCAACACAAAATGATCACCACCATCACCTCTAAAGAGCCATCATCTCTAAAGATGAGTTTCTAAAATGAATTTTCCTAGTTCCTGAACCTGTTAAGAGTACCTCTTTCTTCTTCTTTTCTTCTAGTACATGTACAACTCAACATATTGAACCAACTCATTCAGTAACTAAAACTGGATTAATTGACTAAGTAGTCTTAAATCAGAACATAAACCTATTTTATGCTCTTTGCTGTTCTGCTTAATAGGTCAAGTTAATTATTCCCTTGTCCCCCCAAAAATTTTTTAGTGTTCTTGTGGTGTTTTGTTAATTTAAGAAAATTATTGAATAATTACTCTTTGACATTTAAGGGCTATGAGAGCTCCTAATTTTCAAGATAAAACTCCCTCTTCTGTTTTCTTGTATTTCCTTGCTCTTGGATTTATTTCTCTTGTGCTGAGCCATAAGGCAAGCTAGACCTGATATACATTCCAAGTCTAGTTATATGCCCCGAGCTATTTGGAATTTGCCTGAGACCATCATAACTTGTCTAGAAAAATTGAATTCATTGCATCCGTGGTTGGCATTAATTCGCCCTTTCTTCTGTTGCACATAGCTACCAGCTGAGGAAATGCTCAGGATTGTAAGGCCAGCTGAATTTTTTGGTGCTGCACATAGGCTGCATTTTTAGATTATAAGATTGGGCTACATTTAAATGGCAATACATGTTATGGTTTTAGTTTTCATTGTTGTTACATTTTATGAATAAGCTAGGGAACATGTGTTGTGGATAGAATTCTAATTCCGATTAGTTGCCAAGAGAAGAAGGAGGAAGAGGAGAGGGGAAAAGGAAAGTGGGAGGGAGAGGAGGAATAAATGAATATTTAATCAAGACAGAAAACAGATTGATCTTTTATAATAATGTATAGGGTATTTTTTTTAATTACGTGAGGAAAAAGTGCCAGTCCTTATTTTGTCAACCTACATAAAAATAAAAAAACTAATTCGTACTAGTTAAACCCATCAGTCATGTTTGGAAAATGCAGCACTATTTTAAAGAAATGGGGATTGAACCAGCAATCTCAGAATATAAAGAAGTTTAAAGATTTTCAACATAGACAAGTATAGTCGGTAATTTCAGATTTTTGCTTGGCTGGTTTCCAACTCTACTTTTATGGTAATGTAAGTTATTTCAGTATTTCAAAAGCAGCACTGGGAAGAGAAGATAGAACGGAGAAAAAAGTATTCGGAGTCCTCCATCTTGGAGACAAACTTTTGATATGTACCTTTTTAGTGATGAAAAAGTAAATGTAAATGTTTACCCTGTGCAGTCTTGTTTATTCTAGGGGTCGCTACTCATCGCTGATTCTTACCTGAGGGAGTCAGAGCGTTGTCCGAAGACATTTTCTGTGGTCTATATGCCGAGGTGCATGGAATGCTCTTACCTTCCCACTGAAGAGGTACATATTAATTTATTTGCATTTGCAGGCTTTCAGACTGCTAGATGGGCAGGAGCTAGTGCAAGTAACAGGAGTTCACCCTATCATGCAGTACTTTGGTCTCAAACTTGGCTGTCAGCTCTCCAGCTGACAAGTTCAGTGTTTTAGCGGCGGCAATAACGAGGCACGTACACTTAGTGATTTCAGCTCTCTCTTGTTTATTTCAGAACGGACACAATCGGCGAGCGCAGGCAGCCTCTCTTTTAAAGGCTTCCTGCGCTTCACCCAGCCAATGACAGGGCAAGGCTTTCCCGCCCGAATCACGGCCAATGAAGGGTAAGTATTTTAAATACAAATGAACCAATCCAGAACACCCCTCCCCTCTTGGTCCAGTCCGACCAATCAGGAGCTCCGCCTATGTTACGTAATCACGTAGATAGGCGGGGCCCCTGCGGGTCCGACTGGACCTGCGCGGCTCAGTCATTTCGTTGCTGACTGTCGGAGCGGGTGGACCTGTTGGTCCTCCTGCCTCTGACCTGGGAAACTTCTGGAAGGTCAAGCCGGCCGAGTCACTCCTGGCGGGCCTAGCTCGACTGGTTGAGATGGCTAGGCCGCTCCCTCTCTGGCTTGGATTATCGTCGGCCGTGTCTGCTGTTTCGTCTGGAAGTTCCCCTGGCTCAGGTACGTAGCTGCGAAAATCGACCGGAGCTAGTGTTGAGGGTGTGTGTGTGGAAGTTAGGTTGTCATTGTTTGTTTGTGGGTCTGCTGCTTGTTGATTGTTGGTTGGGTGTGGGTCTGTTGTTTCTTGATTGTGTGGTGGTTGATCCCCTTCCCCCCCAGGGGGGTCGCAAGGTATTGTAAGGGTGCGGGATCTAAGTTGATCGATATGCCGCTTCCAGCTTTTATTATCAGAAGTGGTAAGTCGGTATGATCGTGGACCGGTGATTTGTGTGATGGTAGCTGGTACCCATAATGGATGTCCAACCAAATTTTTTGCATAGACTAAGTCTCCGATTTGAAATGTTCGGAGCTTGCTGGAAGAATTTAGTGGTTTGTCTGTGGAGTATGTAGGGTGTAATCTATCCAAAGGGGAGCGTAATTTCCTCCCCATAAGTAGTTCAGCTGGGGTATTGTTTGTAGTGCTGCTAGGTGTGGTATGTTGTATAAATAGTAGTTTGTCGATGCGTGCTTGTATAGGGCCGTGGCCTAACTTATGGAGTGTTTCTTTAGTGAACCGAACCATGCGTTCGGCTCGTCCATTCGCTGCCGGGTGTGCCGGCGTGGTTAGGGCATGGCGTATGCCTGAGCTGGCTAAATAGCCCTCAAATTCTGTAGCAGTGAATTGAGGGCCGTTGTCTGAGACTTGGACGTCTGGCAATCCGTGTGTGGCAAACCATTTTCTGAGTTGTCGAATGACAGCTTCCGAAGAAGTTGATTGCATTAGGCTTACTTCTAGCCAGTTTGAGTAAGCGTCTACCAGGATTAAAAATGTATAACCTTTTGTCGGACCCGCGAAATCTATATGGACTCTAGACCATGGGCCCCTGGGTAGCTCCCACTCAGTGACCGGTGCTTTCGGGGGTGAGGGTCGGGATGTCTGGCATGGCTGGCAACCCGCAACCCACTCAACAACGTCCTTGTCCAACCCCGGCCACCAAATGTAGCTTCTAGCCAAACTTTTCATTTTAACAACCCCAGGGTGTCCTTCATGCAATAATCGCAGAATCGGATCCCGCAGTCTTAGTGGAATAACCACCCGGTCCCCCCAAAGTACACAACCTTTTAGTACAGAAAGTTCTGTTTGTCTCTGTTTAAAGGGTCTATACGAGTCTTGTAGTTCAGTTTCTGGCCATCCCTTTGTAATCCACCCACTCATTTTGTGCAGTAGATGATCGTTGGCGGTTTCGTGAGCGATGTCTGCCGGAGCTGTCATCGGGAGGTCGGTCAGGGTTTCAATTAGTAGTGTGGATGTGCTGGGGTTCGGGTCAGGGTCACTGTCCGGCAATGGGCAACGACTCAGAGCATCGGCATGCATGATGGATGGACCGGGGCGGTAGGCTAATGTATAGTTGTATGCAGCGAGGAATTCTGACCATCTCGTCATTCTGGGTGATAAAATGTTAGGCGTCGCTTTGTTTCCAGCCAGAATTCCTAGTAAAGGTTTATGGTCGGTAATTACAGAAAATAGTCGGCCATAGAGGTACTCATGGAACCTTTTAATACCTGATACAATGGCTAGTGCTTCCTTGTCTATTTGACTGTAATTTCGTTGGGTTTTAGACAATGTCTTTGAATAAAACGCAATCGGGGCTTCTCTGCCATTAGGTAAAAGATGGCTTAGAACGGCTCCGATCCCAAAAGGTGATGCATCACAAGTTAATATCAATGGTAAAGTCTCATTGTATTGTATGAGTACCTTTGCTGAAGTAATGAGGTCTTTAATTTTGTTAAAAGCTGTTTCTTCCCGACTGCCCCACTTCCAAAGCGTGTCTTTGTCCAGGAGTCTATGTAAGGGTTCCGCCACCGTTGCTTTCTGCGGCAGAAAAACATGGTAAAAGTTTATTAATCCCAGAAAAGCTTGTAGATCTCCTTTGTTAGTCGGAATGGGGGCATCTTTGATTGCACGGATTTTTCCTTCTGTCGGGTGGATGCCATTGCCATCAATTAGGTATCCCAGAAATTTGATTTTCTCAGTTATTAGTGTGCATTTTTCTTTTTTAACTTTGAGACCTGTTTCAGCGAATTTGGTGAGCACTTTTCTTAGTCGGTCTCGCAGTTGCGCTTTGTCTTTAGCTGCGATCAGGACATCATCAAAGTATGGAATGACTCCCGGTATTCCTTGAAGGAGACGTTCCATTAAGCACTGAAAAATGCCTGGAGCCACACTAATGCCGAATTGGAGGCGGTTACATTTAAATGCGCCCCTGTGTGTGACAATCGTTTGGGCTTCCGCTGTTTTTTCGTCTACAGGTAGTTGTTGGTATGCCTGAGCCAAATCGAGTTTAGCGAAGATCTTTCCGCCTTTGATAGAATGTAACAAGTGTTGCACAACCGGAACGGGATATGCACTTTGTTGCAACGCATGATTAAGGGTTGCCTTATAGTCCCCACAGATA
Organism: Bungarus multicinctus; assembly: GCA_023653725.1. Classification (NCBI taxonomy): domain Eukaryota; kingdom Metazoa; phylum Chordata; class Lepidosauria; order Squamata; family Elapidae; genus Bungarus; species Bungarus multicinctus. The sequence continues at coordinate 113,977,151 of CM042836.1, forward strand.
CGAATCGACCCATCCGCTTTGATAGGGGTAACTATGGGGGTCTCCCACCTGGCATGGTCCACTGGTTCGAGGACTCCTTGCTTAATTAATTTGTCTAGTTGTTCCTCTATTTTAGGTTTTAAAGCGAAAGGGACGCGCCTTGCCTTTAGTCTAATTGGGGCTACCTTAGGGTCTAGGTTAAAAGATATCGGGTTACCCCGAACTACTTGCCTAGTTCGCCGCTGAATAGGTCCTGGAATTCTTGAATGAGGTCTGCTTCCCAGTCTGCATCTGCGACGTGGTTGATACCGGTCATCCCAATTCCCAGCGGGTCGAACCATTCCAATCCTAAAAGACTTGGTCTGTTTTGGTCAACAATTGTGAGGGGTAAAATTTCGGTGCGATTTTTGAAGGTTACCTGAAAATGTCCAACGCCCACAACAGGAATTTTATTACCTTGATAGTCTTTTAGAGTTAAGTTTTGTACTTCAAGCTCTTCCTGTTGGATGTCTGGAATTAAGTCTTTGATAGTGTCCCACGATACCATTGAGAGAAATGATCCCGAGTCCACTTCCATTTTACAGTCTTGTCCTTCAATTTTTACTTGAATGTGGACTTTTCTTACATTCTTTGTATTTGAGTGTCCAGTTATGACTGTTTGGTGTGTTTCTTCTTTCCGGTAAGTTGATTCTTTGTATCTTCCCTGTCTTCCTTCTTGGCTCCAACGGCTACTCGTTTTTTTCTCTTTCGCTCTTTCTCTCTCTCTTGGGGGAGGGCTTCCTCTTCGCCTCGGGCTATAATTGGATCTGGCTCTGCATACCTTCGCGATGTGCCCTTTTCTCTCGCATTTTCTGCAGATCGCATCGATGAAACGACACTCAGATCTGGGGTGATTTCCCCCGCAGCGGTTGCATTCAAAGTCAAATTTTCTGTTTGCCCGCTCTTTTCTCCCTCTACCTGTCTTCAGGTGGCATACATCGTCTTCTTCACTACTGGTCTCAGTCTCCAGATCCTCATGGTGTGTCGTGGTCTTTTCTCGTTCCCCCTCTGGTTTTGGTGGTTCTCTGGTGTTGTGGTTTGCAGCTTGGTTAATTTTTTTCATTCTCGCTGCTGATTTCTGGGTGGCTTCGGCTGCGGTGGCTTCTTCTATAGCCTCCTTGACTGTTATTTTTGGGCGATTTAACAGTCTGCTCTGTAGTATTGGATCTCTCAGCCCTAGTACGATCCGGTCTCTTAGGGCTTCGTTGAAATCCGAGAATTCGCACTCACCCCCGATGTCTCTTAAGATTGCCACGAAGTCGGCTATGGATTCACCTTCCTTCTGATTCCGGAGGTAAAACTCATGGCGCTTAATTAGGCAGGAGACTGTAGGAGCGTAGTGGTCTCGTAGGATCTTTTCCAGTTCGGGCCAGGTTAAGGTCTTAACGTCGATCGGAGATGCAAGCGCTTTCGCCATTCGGAATACAGCTTGGCCACAATGGGTCAGGAAAACCGCTCTCTTCCGATGATCGGAGACGCCGTTCAGGTCGCTGCTCTCCAGGAACATGAGGAATCGGTCCACGTAGATCTGCCATTCCTCTTTTGCCGGGTTGAATTTCTCTGGCGGTGTGTTGTTTACAGACATGGTGCCGTTCGATCTCCGCCACTATCGTACTCGCTAAAAGTGCTGTCTCGATCCCATCCTCGTCGCCAGTGTTTTAGCGGCGGCAATAACGAGGCACGTACACTTAGTGATTTCAGCTCTCTCTTGTTTATTTCAGAACGGACACAATCGGCGAGCGCAGGCAGCCTCTCTTTTAAAGGCTTCCTGCGCTTCACCCAGCCAATGACAGGGCAAGGCTTTCCCGCCCGAATCATGGCCAATGAAGGATAAGTATTTTAAATACAAATGAACCAATCCAGAACATTCAGCATTTTTAATTACTGAGCCATCGTAGTTGAAATGGTAACTAGAACTTTCCTAATGCAGAAACAATATTCTCGATGGGACCCAAATAGAATTCCACTTTGGAAAAGGCATTAAGATCTTTAGTAATCTTCCACTACTTCATTAAATTGCTTTCTAATCATGAGGGTATATATTTCCACTATTACTTTCAGAGTCACATTTTTAAAAACCCATAGGCTATTGGTTTGACTTTTTCTGTTTGACTGTTGTTTCCTATTTCTGCGACATCAAAGCTATTTCTCTTATCTTAAATTCTAGCTCAAGAGCCAGACTTGAATGCCAATTGCTTCCTTCTCAATGATTCCACATTCAGTGTTATCAGATTGCTCTTGCCTTGCTTCTGTTTTGAACTCCATGGAGTTTGACAGTGGAACTTCCTCACTGGGAAAGTTCTGCTTACCTCTAACTTTCCAATTCTGTAGTTCTCCTCACCCATCCTTCAGAATTCCACAGTATATGTCATGCCTCTGGTGGAGATTGACTCTGAGGGAGAGGTGGAACAGCCCACAGGGAGTGAAAGTATGGCTCCGGAGGTTGTGGAGGAGGGTGGGGAAGGGCAGAGGCCGGCTGATCAGTCAGAGGAGGACCCAGGCCCATCCCCTATCTATCCTAGGGCATACAGGGAGGAGAGGATAAGGGATAGACATGGTCTACTCGGGAGGAGAGAGCCTTGATCCTCTTCATGGGCTCTAGCTGTGACAACTGAATAAGAGTACAGACCTGCATACAGGTGAACATTGGGAACAAAGCATGGAAATATCTGTAGTTGATGGTTCCTTTCTGAATTTGGCATCCTTCCCACTGTGTGTTATCTGTGGACGTCTTCCAGCCCTTATCTTGCCTGGTTTGTGTTGCTTTTTCCCTTCTTCTTGTATCTGTTTGTGTGGGAGTTTTTTTGGCTTCAGGCAAGAATCTTCGGAGCTTGGAAGCAAAGTGAAGGAATAAAAGAGGTTTCACCTGTTTTCTGTCATTGTGTTTGTTTTGTATCCCACTCTGGGTCATCACAGTATATGACATTGTCTTTTTGTAGCTAGACAAGGCCTTCTGAGTGATAGTTTCAATGCTGATTCCAGTTAAAATTAATTGTATGCCTCTGACTTTCAAGAAATTAAAACTGGAATGCATAGTACTTTCCTTCCTTAAGAGAAATAGCTGAGGAAAAAAAACCTCTGCTGCTTTATAGAGATGGGTTTGGGAGCAACAAAACTGCTTCATTTTACAACACTCTGATGCCTCTTGCTGGGAAGGTCCAGTAACCTCATCCAACTTCTGAAAATTCCAGGCAAGGCCTCAGAACAACCCAAATGACTCAATGGGACAAACCACATTGTCTTCATGCCTTGATAAGATGACTCACCTGATGGAAAATATCCTGCCAAGGAAAACAACAGCCACCCCACTCTTCCCCAATGTGTTCATCTTAGATTTGTGTATTCTGACTCCAATTTAGTTATTACTGTAATTTAGTATGCACTGTTTTAGGAGGGGGCTTGGCCCAGAAAGGTAGCTAATAAATTGCTGTGATAAGTAAAATAAAATTCAGGGCTCAAAGCCATTATGATTATTAAAAGCAGAGAGAATGCAGAATCAAGCCAGGAAATTTTCATTTGTCATATTTGCAATGGAAGGCAAACTTGAAACCTCTATTTTTATTAAACTTGGTGGTGGAGTTCAAGGCTGAATCACACTAAGCATGCTAATTGATTTCTAATATTATTTAGGATATTAGAATTTGTATACATGAAAGATGTTTCAAACACACACACACACAGACACATCCACACTCACACCTTAAGTCCGATCAGCAAGTTCACTTATCTTCTCTATGAGTACCAATTACTGTATCTTCTGCCAATGGAATGAAGAGGTAGATTCTTCCTCTGCAGTTTCTGGGTAGTTATTTGCAATCCATCAAATTATATTTTAGGTGGATAAGGATGGATCTTTATATTAGATAAGTTCTTAAATATGATTAATAAAATAAATAAAAAATAACCGTCGGCTGAGAAAACCACTTCAGGCTAATTTGATAAACATGTCTGAAGACTCTCTTGTGGATGGGTGTTTTGTTTTCTTGTGGCTCGCAGAAATCAATTATTTGTATATATTTATAATTATATTTTGATTACTACAGGAGAAGTTCAAACAGTCAAGTGTGGATATTCCCATTAAATCTTTACACAAATATTCTTAATATCATTCTTCTTATTCTGGAGATGCAATAAACTTGAGAACTGTTTAGTACATATGATAGGTCATATCCTAATCTGATTTCTTACACATTAATCCCACAATGAATCAGGTTTTGGGGAGAAAGATAATGTTTAAAGATGTCATTACTCTATCTTGTTTATTACAGTTCCAAAAATATGGAACTGTGCTTGCCTTCAAGATTAACTTGTTTACAAGTTGAATGATAGTATCTTTATCAAGTTGTATTAAGAATATTGCTGCATGGTAGTGAAGAATAATTTTATTACTATTTTTATCTTTTCTATATATAATGTTATTTTCTATTTAACTTTTTAAAAATATCTCTTTTCCCTCTGTTAGTTTCTGTTATTAATTTTTCCTCAGTATATATTTTAGTTGATCTGTTTGAATTTTATTTACAGAAGGGCCTTTGCTTTTGTTCTCCTGTAGTTGTACCTTGAGGAAAATCAGTGAACTAATATTTTGACAAAAACTTACACCAACTGTTGAGACATTCTCCCTATTGCAAAAAGAAGCTGGCAGAAGTTCACAGCAAGGAGTTGAAAGGCTCTCTCCAAGCTTCCATGATAAACATTATATTGGCATAAGCAGTTCAGTGTGAACTATACTAAAGAGCACCAGAGTAAAACATACATTTGCTTTATATATAGGTTGATCAGGAGCCAAGTGGCAGAGAACAATCAAGAAAAAGTTTTCTTATTGTGTGGGTAGAACTGCTCAATATAACTATTAGCCCATTGTTGGAATGCTGGAAAAAAGGCAGATTTCATGGTGAGTGTCATTAGTAAAAGTAAAAATTGCCAATATTAATTTAAATCTAGGTTATCATTCATGGAATGCTATGCAATCTTCTGCTCAACTCCCCACTTCCACCCCAGTGCAACAAAAGCAACCAAGATAGGAAAGCAATTCATGTAGAATGAATGTTTGTAACTTTTGGAGGTCTTTAGTTTAAAAGGAAAGGAGGAACACATAGGGATGCAGATCTAAAAGTATGTATGGTGTGGAAAAACGGAGTTAAAGTATTTGTTCTTTTTTTCCCGCCATACCAAAGGGTTGATTTAAAAGATGTAGATTTAGCATAAAGAGAAAGGAAGAATGTCCTCATACAATATGATATGCGACTAAAAAAAGATGGTGATGTTCACCAATGTGTATGATTTTTAAATGCAAGTGAGGTAAATTTATGAATATTATTTTTTACTCCAGAGTGTTTCTTTGGATGTTAGATATCAGGATAAGTAGTACAAGCAATAGGGATCCATCTTGTACATCAGTGAAAACAAAATGCTGAACTAAATAGCTCTTTGATCTGCCTTTAACAGAGCTTTTCTCAGCTCAGGAATCTATACAGAAAATATTCCTCCTAAGTCAGGGGTGTCAGACTCAAGGCCCGCAGGCTGCATCCAGTCCTTGGACTGCTTAAATTTGGCCTGTGGGGCTTCCCTGGAAACAGGGAAGGACCAGCCCATGGTGCCTCTGTCAGAGAAAATAGAGGGAAATCCTGCCTTAGAACTGGGCCATCACAGGTGCCCCCAACATGAGTGATGTTGCGCTGGCCACACCCACCCCAGCCACACCACCCCAGCCCCCTGAGATCAAACACAACCTAGTGCAGCCCTCAATGAAATCAAGTTAGACACCCCTGTTCTAGGTAGTGCTACTTCACTGTGTCTTTATTTAAAAAAAAAACTTCAGGAGAACCCCTTGTTCTCTTTTAAATATAATTGTTTTCTCAACAAATGATGGTTATCAATAGCACAAAATAATCTGTGTCTGAAGCAGAATTATTAACTTTCAGAAGAACAATGCCATTAATAAGACAAAAGAAAGTTCATTACAAGAGAGTAGGAAACAGCATATGTGAATAGTCAGCCATACCCTATAGTACCAATATTTATAGATTTCATACATGAAATACCAATTAGTTTTATATGTTTTTGCAAATCACAGTTATACCTTCCATTAATATAATAATAAAAATAATAATCAATTAATCTTCATTCTAGTATGGATAGCAGCAGAATTCAGGTTCAATTTTCAAAAAGTGCTTGCTCTGGATTAAAGAGTCACATTTTTTTAGAGATTAAATGTATGATACAGCATTTCTGAATCATATTGAACTGCTTCCAGGTTTTTGGTACAAATTATTTTGATTATACATGGAATGTTGGAGTATTGGTAAGAAATACATAATCTGCATAATCAACCATGTGAATTCTGATGATGATAAAGTGAAATGCAGCAATTGCTAGATATTTCTTCTATTGCTGGTGATACTGTTTGAGTATGTCTGTATATAATATTGTATTTAGGACTGTCCAAATTGGTTTGCAAAAATCCATAAGACCCAGTGGTAGTTAAGGATTCATTGTATCAATCTGTTGCCATTTAATGGTCATATGGAGTTTTCTAGTACACAGTGGGGGGGCTATGATATTGCTTTATGCACATCACTTCTCCATAGCAACAATTACTATTAACATATCATATGATCCTTCTGTCACATAATGTGATCCACTTGGTTCAGGTTTTCTTTCATGGATAGTAGCATTAAGAGCCGCAGTGGCACAGTGGTTAAAATGCAGTACTGCAGGCTACTTCTGCTGATCACTGGCTGCCAGCAGTTTGGCAGTTCAAATCTCACCAGGCTGAAGGTTGACTCTACCTTCCATCCTTCTGAGGTCAGTAAAATTGAGGACCCGGATGCTGGAGGCAATAGGCTGATTCTGTGAACCACTTAGAGAGGGCAGTAAAGCAACGATTGGACTGAAACTTCCATTGCTAAGCAATGTAGTCATTACGTAAGTCATAATGTGAGTGCACCTGATTTTAAGACCTTTTGTCATAGTTGTTAAGCTAATCATGTGATCATTAAGTGAATTTGGCTTTTCCTATTGAATTTGCTTATCAGAAACTGACTGGGAAGGTTGCAATGGGAGTCATGTTACCACAGGACACTGCAATTGTCACAAAGACATGCTGGTTGCCAAATGCCCGAATTGCAATCATGTGAATTCAGGGACACTGTGATAGTCATAAGTGCAAGGACCAGTCATGAGTCACTTTTTTTCAATACCATCACAATTTTGTACAGTCATTAAACAAACGATTGTAAGTCAAAGATTACCCACCCATGTAATTTATCTGCAGTAGATGATTTTGTGGTGGCATCATGCTGGGTTTGTAATTCTGTGTACCTGGAAAAAAAATATGGAAGTTATGATATAATAAGCATAGTTTGGGAGAAAAAAATGATCTAGCAATCCCTAAATTATCTTGCTCCCTAATTTTCTTTACAAATTCACATATAAACACAAATGTTTGCTGCCATTCTATGTCAGAGAAAAAAATTCTATAAGAAATTATATTTAATCTTCAACACAACTTATAATAAGTTGAACGAATTATACCATGAAATAGGCAAATATGACATTTGTACCCAAATGTGCATATTTATGATTATACATTTATATTTGCTACTTTACTCTTTCTCTTCCATTGTTTAAATATAAGTGAAAAACCATGTGGGCCAGTGGTGGGATTCAATTTTTTTTACTACCAGTTCTGTTGGTGTGACTTGGTGGGTGTGGCAGGGGAAGGATGCTGCAAAATCTCCATTCCCTCCCCACTCCAGGTGGAAGTTTACTGCAAAATCCCATTCCCTCCCCACCCCACTAATCTGCTTTCTGGCTTCTTTCTCCTGTGCAGGGCAACAAAAAAAGACCCAGCTGGGACTCAGAAGGCAGAGAATAGATGGGGGCAGTACCAGTCAGAGGTGGTATTTGCTGGTTCTCCAAACTACTCAAAATTTCCATTATCGATTCTCCAGAACTGGTCAGAACCTGCTGAATACCACTTCTGATGCGTGCTTTGTTTTGTTTCCATCTTGTCCCATCAAGTGAACTGCAGATAAAACATTCTACCTAATTTAGAATGAAGTTAACATCATCTGGTAAGCAGAATGCCTCATGTCTTGTTCCAGTAGTATTCATAGCTTCTGCCTTGTCTTCTAGGATAGCATGATTCTACTGGGTTTCACCATTTCCTTTTATATTAGTTGCTATTGATTTATATTGATTACCATGTGGTTTTAATGCATAGAAAAGATAGAAATTTGACTTACATAGATGAAGTCTTGTCTACCATTTTCATTTGATGCTGATAAAGTGATATATTGGATTATTTATTCTTAGAAGAATGTCTTGGTTGGCATTTAAAAGCAGGTATGAACCCCTCTCTTTCAGCACCTTTCTACCTAAAACTTCCTGGAAAACTTTCATGATGCATGATGCTAGCTGTATTTCTGGTTTGAAGGAAAGCAAGAAGGGTAAGCTATTTGAAGAAGATAGGAAGGAATGGCTGCTTTCTCATAGTAGTTTCATCGATGCATATATTGGAATGTTCCGCCTCAGGAAACATGTCAATGCTATTCAAGCACACGTTTGTACATTACGAGATTTGCTTATTCTTTCTTCCAAAATTTAGCTCTCCCACAAGTCCAACATTGTTCTGGAGAATGCTTTAATTCCCAGATCTGGGAAATATAGGAAGAGGTAAAAAATATGTTCTGTCATTTATCATTCTGAAGCAAGATGACATCACTTGCATATAGCACTTCATGTTAAGAAATACATGCTATAAATTATTATTTATTAATTGCATTTGCTGCTGACTCCTAGCAGTTTCGTGGCAGAACAATGTACAATAAAAGGGAGCAGAGAACTGGATGTCCTCATCACCAACAAGATGCTCTTAGGAGGGGCTGATAAGGAAAGAGAGTTATTATCCATGCAAGTTGTTCATATGAGCTGGCCCTTGGAAAATGTTCATTCTTCTGATTCTTTGGTAGCTGCTGGTGTGAAGGAACCATTCCTACAACTCCTAAACTGAACAAGAGAGAACAAAAAGCTGAGAACTTTATTCCAGAGGCATAATTGAGCAAACTGAGAATTAACATTCTGTAGAAACATCTGGATGGGATATACAGTGGATAATATTTCCTCCAGCAGAACTTCTTTCAATCACAGAAGCAGTCCTCTATTTAAATACAGCCAGAAATAGAAGAAGCTATGTCTCAGAGTAAATTTAGAGAAAGGAATATCCTGTTCCACCATGCTAGGCCTCAGCCCTATTGGCAATAATCTGTCAAGTCACAGCCCTGATGATTGAAAGAAAAAGACCAGTTCTTTAAGAACCAGCAACATAGTGTTAACGTCCCTGCAATTTAGTCTCCTAGCCTTACAGGAGGTTAATGAGTACCACAGCAGGCTGTTCATAGTGCAGTATGAATGGTGAAAGTAGGATGTGCAGAATTTGTACACAGGAGCATGTTTTTTTAAAAAATCTATATGCAAACATGCCAGAACCTGTTAAAAATCAAAAGTTTTTGAACCAAGGATTTCTGTGGTTATGGAAAATCCATCCCACCCCCAGTTATATTTATTTATTTTATTTTATTATTTATTTATTTTGTCAAGCGATTGTAAGATAACAAGTTTAAGTTTAAACATAATAATAACTTGAAATGGATATATATAAGAAAAATAAAAAGAAACAATAGGACAGGGACGGTAGGCACATTGGTGTGCTTATGCACGCCCCCTACAGACTTCTTAGGAAAGGGGTGAGGTCAATAGTAGACAGTCTAAAGTTAAAGTTTTTGGGGTTTGGGGAAGAAACCACAGAGTCAGGTAGAGTATTCCAGACATTGACCACTCTGTTGCTGAAGTCGTATTTCCTGCAATCAAGTTTGGTGTGATTAATCTTGAGTTTGTATCTATTGTTTGCTCTTGTGTTGTGATGGTTGAAGCTGAAGTATTCATTGACAGGTTGGACATTGCAATGTATAATTTTATATACTGTGCTTAGATCGGACTTAGATTGGACCAAAGTACTTGGATCGGACCAAAGGCAGTGTAGATCTATGTTTTCTAGGTCTAGAATTTCAAGCCTGGTGGCATAAGGTATTCTGCAATGGGTAGAGGAGTGGAGAATTCTTCTTGTGAAATATTTCTGGACTTTCTCAATTGTATTAATATCAGATACATAATGTGGGTTCCAGACTGATGAGCTGTATTCAAGTATTGGTCTAGTAAATGTTTTGTATACTCTTGTTAGTAGTGTGATATTACCAGAGAAAAAGTTACATAGGATTAGGTTAACAACTCTTGACGCCTTTTTGACTATATAGTTACAATGACTCTAGCAGTTAGATCATTAGAGATGAGTCCTTGACAGAGTTTGGATCATCAACAAGATCTTGACTATTCAGCTTGTACTTTATTTTATGAATTTTTTTTTGCCAGTATGTAAGACAGAGCATTTATTTGTTGAGATTTGAAGTTGTCATTTGTTTGACTATTCTGATACATAGTTGAGGCCTTTTTGAAGGGTAGCAGTATTGTCTGTGGTGTTGAATATTGCAATGTATAAGAGAAAAAGCTACGTAGGATTAGGTTAACAACTCTTGACGCCTTTTTGACTATATAGTTACAGTGGGCTCTAGCAGTTAGATCATTAGAGATGAGTCCTTGACAGAGTTTGGATCATCAACAAGGTCTTGACTATTCAGCTTGTACTTTATTTTATGAATTTTTTTTGCCAGTATGTAAGACAGAGCATTTATTTGTTGAGATTTGAAGTTGCCATTTGTTTGACCATTCTGATACATAGTCGAGGTCTTTTTGAAGGGTAATAGTGTTGTCTGTGGTGTTGAATAGCGTTACATCATCAGTGAAAAGAACGCAGTTGCTCTTAATATGATCACAGAGGTCATTTATGTAGAGTATGAAGAGAGTTGCTGCTAGGACTCTGCCTTGGGGGACACCACTGTTGACAGGTATAGAATTTATTTATTTATTTATTTATCAAACTTTTATACAGCTCCCTCTCCCAAAAAGGGACTTGGGGCGGTGTACAGCCTACTAAAAACACATAATAAATATACTATAAATACAATTAAAAATATATTAAACAAATTGGTCCGGCTGTGTCCCATCTAATTGAGGATTTAACAATATAGAATCAGGGATTCGATTAAAAATTAAAAATATAAAATTAACTACTAAAACCCAATTAAATTTAAAACCGGAACACAATTACTGGGCCAGGCCAGCCTGTCTAAAAAATAGGGTTTTCACTGCACGCCGGAAGGTCAGGATATCCGTCATGGCCCGTATCTCTGGGGGGAGATCATTCCATAGGGAGGGAGCTCCCACAGAGAAAGCCCGAACTCTCGGGGCCGTCAGCCGACAACGGCCGGGCGGCGGTACCCCAAGTAGGGCAACCCTATGGGAGCGTACTGGGCGGCAGGAGGTTGGCGATGGCAGTAGGCGGTCCCGTAAGTACCCAGGTCCCGAGCCATGGAGCACTTTAAATACCATCAGTACCACCTTGAATCGAATCCGGAAGGCCGGAAGCCAGTGCAGCCTGTGGAAAAGCGGTGTAACGTGGGAGCTCCGAGGGGCACCCACAATCACCCGCGCGGCTGCATTCTGGACCAACTGCAACCTCCGGAGACTCTTCAAGGGGAGCCCCATGTAGAGAGCATTGCAATAATCCAGGCGGGAGATAACGAGGGCGGAAGTGACTGTGCGAAGTATGCCCAGATCCAGAAAGGGCCGCAACTGGTAGATCAGACGAATCTGATAAAAAAAAACCCTGGCGATGGCTGCAATGTGTTCTTCTAAAGACAGCCGTACGTCCAGGAGGACGCCCAGATTGCACGCCCTTTCCACGGGGGTCAAAACCTCTCCCCCCACGGCCAGCGAAGGAACAAGCTGGCTGTATCTGGGCGCAGGAAACCACAGCCACTCGGTTTTGGTCGGGTTGAGACGGAGCCTGTTACGACCCATCCAACTCCGCACGGCCTCCAGGCACCGGGACATCACTTCGACGGCTTCGTTGGGGTGGCCTGGGGTGGAGATGTACAGCTGAGTATCATCAGTGTACTGATGGAACTCCACCCCGAAGCCACGGATGATCTCACCCAGCGGCTTCACATAAATGTTGAACAACAGGGCCGAGAGCACCGACCCCTGAGGCACCCCACACAGTAGGGGCCTCGGGGCCGATCTCTGCCCCCCTGTCAACACGAATTGCGAACGGTCGGAGAGGAAGGAGGTGAACCACCGCAACACAGTGCCCCCCACTCCCAACCCCTCCAACCGCCGCAATAAGATACTGTGGTCGACAGTATCAAAAGCCGCTGAGAGATCTAACAGGACCAGGACAGAGGAACAACCCCTGTCCCGAGCCCTCCAGAGATCATCGACCAATGCGACCAACGTCGTCTCCGTGCTGTGCCCGGGCCTGAAACCCGATTGGAGGGGGTCGAGATAACTCGCTTCATCCAGGTACTGCGGGAGCTGGCGTGCCACCACACTCTCAACAACCTTCGCAACAAAGCGAAGGTTGGAGACAGGACGATAATTAGATAACAATGCTGGGTCCAGGGACGGTTTCTTGAGGAGGGGCCGCACCACCGCCTCTTTCAAGGCGGCAGGTAACAGCCCCTCTCTCAAGGAAGCGTTTATAATGCCCTGGAACCAGCCTCGTGTCACCTCCCGAGTGGCCAAAACCAGCCAGGAGGGACACGGGTCCAACAAACAGGTGGTGGCATTAAGCCTCCCCCAGTATCCTGTCCACGTCCTCCAAAGTAACAGGGTCGAACTCAACCCAATTGACCTCACCGATATCCACCCCCCCGCCCGGAGATGCCTAGTTGGAGTCTGAGCGATTTTGTCCTGCAGAAACCTAGAAAACTCCTCAGGCCGCCCCTGCAAGGGGTCCTCCCGCGCTCCCACCTCGAGGAGGGAGCGGGTCACCCTAAACAGGGCGACTGCGTGGTTTGCCGCGGACGCAATAAGGGTGGAGAGGTAAGACCTCCTCACCATCCTTATCGCCACTAAATACGTCTTAATATAAGATCGTAATAGTGTTCGGTCAGACCCAGAGCGGCTAGCCCTCCAACTACTCTCTAGGCGTCTTTTCTGGCACTTCATCTCCCTTAGCTCCTCAGAAAACCAAGGAGCCACTTGGGATCGGCACTGGGTCAGAGGCCGCAAGGGCACGACTCGGTCGAGGGCCCCACAAGACACCCTATCCCAGGTGGCAACCAAGCCCTCAACCGAGTCGTGTGTGCGAGCTTCGGGAAATGGCCCAAGCTCCGTCAGGAACCTATCAGGGTCCATCAGGCGCCTGGGGCGGTACCATTTTACTGGTCCCGCCTCCCTGCGGTCAGGGGGTGCGGAACGGAAGTCGAGCTTCAGGAGCGAGTGATCCGTCCATGACAGGGGTTCTACAACTATATCCCCTATACCCAGATCACTCTGCCACTGATCAGAGACAAAAACCAAATCCAAGGTGTGACCTCCCACGTGAGTGGGGTCCTGAATTAACTGGGTCAGGCCCATGGCCGTCATGGAAGCCACGAACTCTTGAGCAATCCCCGAGGCACCGCTGGCAGAGGGCAAGTTGAAATCCCCCATGACCATAAGCCTGGGGGTCCCAACTGCCACGCCAGCTATGAGCTCAAGGAGCTCAAGCAGGGCCGCTGTCGCATAGCAGGGAGCCAGGTATGCGACCAGCAGGTCCACCTGAACCCTGGGGACCGAACTTCACGAAAAGGAGCTCACACCCGGTCGTCTGAGACACAGTGACTTCCCTCAGACACAGATCCTCCTTAATAACCACCGCAACCCCCCCTCCCCTCCCCTGGGCCCTCGGCTGATGAAAAACCCGAAACCCGGCTGGGCACATCTCTACCAGAGGGACTCCCCCCTCCTGGCCCAGCCAGGTTTCGGTGACACCCACCAGGTCCGCACCCCCCTCACAAATCAAATTGTGAATGAGAGGGGCCTTATTAACGATGGACCTGGCGTTACATAGCATCAGCCGAAGGCCCAGGGCCCGATCGCTCAGACCCCCTGGGGAACGGGAGATGACAAGGGGGTCGGAGCACGCCACAGCAGACAAACAGCGGGGACGCGCTCCCAATACAGGGTACGGCCCCCTATAACCGCCAAATCTGCCTCTCCCGCTCACCGTACTAATAGATTTAATTCCACCCTCCCCGGCAAACCCCCCCATCCTTAATACAGTCTTATCCGGACCCTGACTCTCCCGGCCACGCCTAACCCACGGCCTGGTCCCAACCCCCGGCGAATTGTCCCCCAACCCCCGCCCGGACATTCCTAACCCCTTTAAAAACCTAACTAAAAATTTATTTAAACACCCCTCCCTCCCACACTTCCTACAACCCCACCATCTCTCTGGATCCCAAGATCTGTCCTTGAGATAGGCCTTCGAGAGAGTAGAGGGCCATTCCTGAGACAGGGGGACACATCTCAGGGCCCACAGATCTTCCACGGAATAAGATAGCGTCCCGGACTGAGTCTTCTCCTTTAACTGACCCCGACAAAGCTGGGAACCGACCAGCCAGGGCCCGAGTCCAAGTCGAGGCCACTCGGGGCACGTCCATAGTCCTTCCAATCTCCTCACTTGCTTCCACTGCTGGGGCCGGGGGGGCAGCATCGAGCCTTGGCCCCAAGATGGTAGAAATGGTAAAAATGAGGCCGCCGCCGCCGGCGCCCACAGGCCTCCCGCAACGGTTCCGGCCCCGAGTCCAGGCTGCCCTTGCCGCCTCCGAATAGATGGAAAACGGAAAAAAGGCTCTAACCGCGGCGGCAGTCCTCCAGCCCCGGCTCCAACCGAGGCAGCAGTTCTCCAGCCCCGGCTCCAACAGAGGCGGCAGTCCTTCAGCCGCCCCGGCTCTAACCACGGCTCCAACCGCGGTGGCAGTTCTCCAGCCCCGGCTCCAATAGCGACGACAGTCCTCCAGCTTCCCCGGCTCTGACCGCGGCGGCCGTCCTCCAGCCCCGGCTCCGGCCGCTCGAACCTGCGGCGGTAATTCCAACTCCGGCTGGGGCCTTTACAATGGCCCCAGCCCCAGCCCCGGCAGGAATCCTCCGACCACGCCACAAACCGTCGGGCATAGCGCCAGTCCCGGCTCCGACCGCGGGGGCAGTTCTCCAGCCCCGGCTCCGATAGCGGCGACAGTCCTCCAGCCGCCCCGGCTCTGACCGCGGCAGCCGTCCTCCGACCCCGGCTCCAGCCACTCGAACCGCAGCGATAACTCCGACTCCGGCTGGGGCCTTTGCAACAGCCCCAGCCCCAGCCCCGGCGGCAGTCTTCCAGCCACGCCACAGACCGCTGGGCGCAGCGCCAGGCCCGGCGCCGCACCATGGCCTCGGGGGTCACCCACCCCCCCACGGGTCCCTTTGCCACCCCTGCCACAGGTGAGGACCCGGGGGGGAACTCACCGCACCATTCGGCCGTCGCGGCGGAGCTCTTCAAGCCGACCTCCTCCGGTCGCCATCTTAGCTCTTCGATAGGACACTCCCAATTTTGACCATTTGTTGTCTGTTTGACAGGAATGCTTCTATCCACTTATGCAGGTGTCCAGAGATACTATAAGATTTTAGTTTTAGGAGTAATTTGTTGTGTACCACTGAATCAAAGGCTTTACAGAAGTCTATGTAGATTGCGTCTATTGCTTTGCCCTGATCGAATTATTACTTCAGCAGTTGGTTATGTTCTGTTAAGAAAGCTGTCTTATGAACTGTCTTTGAATATGAACAATATAAATCTCTCTTAATTCAGAAGTAGAGGTTTTATTCTTTGTTTTCAGTTAGAATGTATGCACAAGCAACCTTTATCCCCCCATATCTATCTATCTATCTATCTATCTATCTATCTATCTATCTATCTATCTATCTATCTATCTATCTATCTATCATCTACCTATCTATCATCTATCTATCTATCATCTATCTATCTATCTATCTATCTATCTATCTATCTATCTATCTATCTATCATCAATCTATTTATCTATCTATCTATCTATCTGTTGCAAACTTAAGACACTGGTGAATTTTTCTATTTCTTTTTTCTTTCTAGAAAGAGTTTCCAGAAGTCATTGGACATAGATTAAAAATTGCATCTTGAATTAATTTGAATAATGCTGCCAAATATTTGCCAGCAATAAAATCTAAATATATAAAAAGCATAAAAATGTTGCCTAAATTGATATTTACTACTGTTCCCAAGTGTACAGAAAGCAGGAAGAGGGAAAGAGTTGATTTGTGAGAGTGTAGAATTTAAGAGAGGAAATGGGGGCAAAAATCAGCTGGATGACTTTCCATTGATGGTAAGAGATTCTTTAGGCTTTTTTGCTATTCACTCTGGCCATTCAATAAACCTTCCTTTGCACAATTTGCTGGCATCAATTCTGTTTTTAGTATACAGAGAATGGACAATTAAATACATTTTTTTTTTCTTCACTGAAAACTTTTGACAATTTATAATTGTGGGAAACCATCCACTTTTTCCACTGGATTCATGGAAGTTGCTTGGAAAGAACAGGATGGACAGGATCACATGCCTTGGAAATCTTGGGTGAAGCAAAAAGGATGAGATGCTAAAAGTCCCTGGGTTTTATGCCCTCTCTGGGCTCTGGACTTCCTGGGGCACAGGAAGAATATCCTGACTGATTGCTGTCAGAAGTCATAGCTAGCTTTGTAAGTTGTCTGTTTGCTAAGTTTGGTTGAAACTTGGTGGGTGGTGTAATGAAGGGCAATTCAATGGCTCTGCCTGAAGGAGGTAGACCTTTGTTATGTAGAATCGACTGGCCCAGGCCTTAGTGGCCCATTAACAAAGTGCGGGGCTGAGTTTCTGCCTCTCTGAGTTTCTACTTCTCTATTAGGAAAAATATTCTGCCTTTTTTAATATCCTAAAATATTTCATTTTTCTGCAAGAAGGGTTTGTTTTAACTTCCAACAGAAGAAGGCAGTGGCAAGCCACTTCTGAAGTCTTGCCAACAAAACTGCAGGACCAACCCAAACAGACCAACCCAGACTTGTGATAGCCTTCGATAAAAATGAAATAGTCTTAGCAATGCCCTAAAAAGATTTATTGCTACACCTTAATGATTGTTGTGTGGCAAGATTAAGCCATCAAGTACCAGATTGATTCAGTGTCTTCATAAGGGACATCATTCTATCTTATGTGTGGAGAAGCAGTCTATCTGTTCACCCCAAACACTCTTTCACTCTCTCTTTCTCTAAACAGCCCAGAAAACTAGGTAGGATTAGCTCTGCACGATATCTAAAATTGGAATTTTGAATGATTGTATTCAAACCAAATAGGCTAAGAAATCCACTTTAAACCAAAGATTAGGGTTTATTGCCTTATAAATATGTCTTGTTTCAATTCTACAAAGCTCAATCCCAGGGGTGAATGTTCCTTTAAGATATCACTTCAAAAGGGCGAGATAGCACTGTTCACAAAACAATTCAGCCAACTATATTTTTGCCTTGCTACTTAATGCAAGCATAGCTGGCTGCTGGGACAGTCAGGCATCCTGCTGTGAGTTTTGTTTGGCAGTAATTTTCTCCGGTTTTTGTTTAAGATACACGGAGGATCCTCCAACTCTGCTTTGATTTTGAACTGTTGCATAAGAATAGATAAGACTTTTCCAGCCTCGTGAGTTGTTCTCCACAGCAGCCTACCAGATGCTGATGAAAAAGTTGAAACAGGATGTATGTGTGGCCAATGGTCCTTTTCTTTAGTATTCACCCTGCTTCTACACTCAGCAGTTGATTATCATCTTCATAACTTGGCTGGTGAATTTGCCAAAAAAAAAAAACCTTTCTAAGGTAAGAACTGTTTCAAGAAGGGATTTCAATTCAGTGTAATTACCATTTCTTCACCACCACCACCTGTGTTTGTTGCAGACAAATCTTTGTGTCAAATCTATTGATTAATTTTGTACATTTTGTCGGCTCTGAGCTTTCCTTCTTTCATATTCCCTGAATGATTCTAGTATTTTTTTTAGTATTTATTTGATTTGTCAATTGCTTTCAAGATAGATAAGAATAAATATAGTTTTGAATACATGAGATAGATGTATTCAGATAGATACTTATAAGAAAAATAAAAAGAAACAATAGGACAGGGACAGTAGGCACAATTGGTGCACTTATGCATGCCCCCTACAGGCCTCTTAGGAAGGGGGTGAAGTCAATAGTAGACAGTCTAAGGTTAAAGTTTTTGGGGTTTTGGGAAGAAACCACAGAGTGAGGTAGAGTATTCCAAACATTGACCACTCTGTTGCTGAAGTCATATTTTCTGCAGTCAAGTTTGGTGCGGTTAACCTTGAGTTTGTATCTATTGTGTACTCTTTTATTGTTATGATTGAAGCTGAAGTATTCATTTGCAGGTAGGACATTGCAATGTATGATTTTATATACTATATTTAGATCGGACTGAAAGTGGCGTAGTTCTAGGTTTTCTAGGTCTAGAGTTTCAAGTCTGATGGCATAAGGTATTCTGCAATGAATAGAGGAGCGGAGAACTCTTCTTGTGAAATATTTCTGGAATTTTTCAATTGTGTTAATATCAGATAAATGATATGGGTTCCAGACTGATAAGCTGTATTCAAGTATAGGTCTAGCAAATGTTTTGTATGCTGTAGTCAGTAGTGTGATATTACCAGAGAAGAAGCTACATAGGATTAGATTAACAATCCTTAATGCCTTTTTGGCTCTGTAGTTACAGTGGGCTCTAGCACTTAGATCATTTGAGATGAGTACTCCAAGATCCTTGACAAAGTTTGGATCCTCAACAAGGTCTTGACTATTTAGCTTGTATTTTATTTTTTGACTTTTTTTTTTTTTTTGGCAATATGTAAGACAGAGCATTTATTTGTTGAGATTTGAAATTGCCATTTGATTGACCATTCTGATACCTAGTCAAGGTCTTTTTGGGGGGTAGTAGTATTGTCTGTGGTATTGAATAGCTTTACATCATCAGCGAAGAGAACGCAGTTGCTCTTAATATGATCACAGAGGTCATTTATGTAGAGTATGAAGAGAGTTCTTCCTAAAACACTGCCTTGCGGGACACCACTGTTGACAGGTACAGAATTTGATAGGACGTTCCCAATTTTGACCATTTGTTGTCTGCTTGACAGGAATGCTTCTATCCAGTTATGCTGGTATCCAGAGATACCATAAGATTTTAGTTTTAGTAGTAGTTTGTTGTGTACCACTGAATCAAAAGCTTTACAGAAATCTATGTAGATTGCGTCTATTGCTTTGCCCTGATCGAGTTGTGTAGTCCATATGTTTTCGCAGTATAAGAGTTGCAGATTACAGGATAGTTTTTTTCTGAAACCGAATTGTTTATTTGAGAGTAGATTGTTTGTCTCTAAGTGGAGGATAATGGATTGGTTAATAATTGATTCCATGACTTTACAGGTGACGCAGCATAAGGAGATTGGTCTGTAATTTTCAACTAGGCTGGGGTCTCCCTTTTTGAAGATGGGGATGACCGTGGCTTGTGACCATAGTTTTGGCACATATTCCGTCTGGTCCAATAGATAGGGATGGTTTTAGATTGCGCAGTGTCTTCTGTAAAATCGATACATATTAGATCATTGTAGTTGTCTGTGGTTCGACTCGGAAGTACTGGGCTTGACCCATTGCTGTTTACAAATACTGAGCCAAAGAATGTGTTAAAGAGGTTTGCTTTGATGGTGTCATCATTGCAGTTTTTGCCATTAGGTCCTTTCAGGGGTGGGATGGACCTTGAGTCTTTTAGTTTATTGTTTACAAAATTGTAGAAAGCACAGCTGGAATTTGTGCGTAGAAGGTTTTCGTCTTGTTTAATGTGATAATTAGTGCATTCAATTTTTATTTGGTGGCATAGATCAGCTTTTGAAGTTGGCAACGTGACCAGATTTGTTGTTTCGTCAAAGTGATCTCTTTTTGGATTGAACCTTCCTTACTGTTATGGGTAATCTGTTTTTCTTGGTTTTGGGAGTTGTTGTTGGTACATATAGTTTGATGGTTCTTTTGATTTCTAGTAAGAATATGTTGTAATGGTCTTCAACAGTATTGCATCCAGTGAATAGAAATCAAGGGAAGAGAGATCGTTGATTATAAGATCATAGTTGCCTTTTTTGAAGTTATAATTGGGGATTTTGTCGTTGTGGTGATTTTTTTGTGGACGTACATTGAAACATAAGTCAATCATGTTGTGGTCACTGTTAGAAAAGGGTTCTTTAATTTGTATTCTGTAAATTGAATTCAAACTACTGCAGAAGTTGAGATCGAGGCAGTTGTTAAGCCTTGTATTGTTGGTTACTAGTTGTTCCAGTCCCAGATTTGTTACTGCATTGTAGAAAGTTGCATATGTGGGTTCAGTTGTACATTTGTTAAGGGTCCAGTTAATATGAGGTAGATTGAAGTCACCAAGAAAGATAAAAGTGTGTAGGCAGGATGCTGCCCATGTTGGTAGTGTATTTAGCTTGTTTACATGTTCAATGTCATAATCAGGGGCTCTGTAACATAGCAAGAACCGAAATGTAATATTTAAGGTCAGTTCACAGATAATGGTCTCAGGAAAAGCAAGATAATAATATGCATTTGGATTATTTTTCCTATTCAGTGCCATCCTCAGTTCTTAAAATCAAGGCTGAATGGTAGGATGGAAATGATTTTAATAGAAATAAGGAACACTATATTACAATCAGTGTGGCTGTTCTCTTGGGGCTCTTCAAAGCTATGTTGGAATTATTTGATTGAAAAGAGATTCACTCAAATCCTCATATCAGATCAGAGCAGCTGCAATGTTTGGCTTCTGCTATATCTCTGGCCTTTTGTGGTTTGCTGCTCATGTGAACAAATCATCTCATCTCCCACACCCAAAGTGAAGTGCCAAGACAGATCATGCCTATCTTGCAGAAATCCTCTATTTCTTTACTCAGAAATGTAAACTGCTCCAAACTCGATTGCAGAAAATACGACTTCAACAACAGAGTTGTGAATGCCTAGAATGCACTACCTGACTCTGTGGTTTCTTCCCCAAATCCCCAAAACTTTAACCTTATACTGTCTGCTGTTGACCTCACCCTATTCGTAAGAGGTCTGTAAGGGGCATGCATAAGCGCATTAATGTGCCCTCCACCCCTGTTCTAATGTCCCTTTTTATTCATACCCATTTCATGTTCATGTTCTAATTATATCTGTTATCTAATACATGCTTGACAAATAAAATAAAATAAATAAATAAATAAATAAAAAATAAAAAATGAATAAATGTCTCTCTCCCATATTCAAGGGATCTTTATTACCACCATTCTCATCCTTTGCTTTCACCTGTTCCATTGCACCGTCATTGAGACCGCTATATAAACAGACTGATTGGAACACTCCTAACATAGTCCCCTTGGTTGTACAAGTCAAAAGTGATATTATGAGATATTATTAAAAGTATGGATACTTGTAGCCGATGTGATGGTGAGTAAAACATAGCATTTAGTAAAAAATAAGGGGTGAGTATTGTTACATTATCTTTCCCCAGGACCATACCATCAATAGTTCACTGATGACAGACCTTTGAGGTAGTCCAGACAAGAAGCACAAACTATGAGGAGTACTACTACTGTTTTTATTATAAGGTTACAGTAACAGGATTTGAAGTCTGAAAGCATTTCTTCCTTCCGTTGCTTTTACATTCCAAAAAAGTAGGAAGGTTTTCTTCTGATATGCCTCCCACATCTTTTTTCCATCTGAGGGTTAGATATTTCTTGAAAGATTGCCTAGGCTACAGGCTGGATGCATCATGCACTGGCCACGCCCAGGCCCGGTTTAGCAAAGGAGAACGAGAAAAAAGTCCTGATACATCATGTGACACCACCATGATGACATGAGTTTGACATCCCTGGCCTAGGCTGAGGCTCTTCCTCTTGTCTCCCAAGATCAGTGGTGGGATTCAAAAATTTTTACTACCGGTTCTGTGGGTGTGGCAGGGGAAGAATATGTAAAATCTCGAGTCAGAGGTGGGATTTGCCAGTTCTCCAAACTACTCAAAATTTCCGCTACCAGTTCTCCAGACTGGTCAGAACCTGCTGAATACTACCTCTGCCCAAGATATCTATGTACCATTTCAATTGCCCTGATTGGGAAGCTTTAATCCTAATAATCCAGCAACTTTAGACTGAAATCCTATAGAGACTACTAGGAAGTAAGATTTTTTTTAAATTTCTGGGATTGGTTTGAGATTAATCACATGTCATACTGAATAGTAAACAGAGGAATCTCATTTACTAAAATGGAAATACGTGAAGACAGAAATACTGCTTCCTTTGAAGCTGTCCTAAATTTGAGTTAGAACAGGATATTTTTTCCCCGTTGTTTCTTCATCTGGGTTTACTTTATGAATGTCCCCCTCAAAAAATGGTCATTGTCATTGCAACTGGTGGAAATGCCATGCCGGTTAAAGTGGTCATATCTGAACAAGGAAAGGTTTTTGGTTCATCTGAATGGAAAACCTCCTGGGATCAGTCATCCTCCAGTTCATCTCTCTGTCAGAGCTCCTTATAAGTTTCCATGATATTGAGGAAGAGAAAGACTTCTGCAAGACGATATTTCCTCCAATGTAGAATGTTTCTTTATGCCTGGGAAGAAGTGATCCAATCTGTGCTAAGGCTCTTACAATAACCTACTGGGATATTAAGATTATTATAACCTACATAAATTTAGCAGGAGGTAGAAATATTGCAGGTTTCATAAAGCCATAGCAGCATTTTAGTGAAATATCTTTTGTTTATATTCTGAACCCCACTCCACCCTAAACTAACACTTTAACGCAAATGCATTAAAATTAAAATTGCAATAAAAGTTTCAAAGTCACTACTGGAGAACAACCCACCCATTCACAAAGAAAATAACTATTTGTTTTAATCAAAAAGATCCTTAAATAAAGAATGTGGTTGAAATCTAGAATCACACTTCCTCTTATAATCACTCCCGATTGTTTTTATGCAGGCCTTAATTAAAAATCCCATTACACAAATGAGGAGTCAAATGTAAATGAAAGCATTTACTGAAAATAATTGTCATCGTTAAAATCTATGTTTTTAAACAGAATACACTTGTGAACTTGAAAAAAACTTATTTTAAAAGGCTTGAGGGGGAAAAATTAAAAAAATAAATTTATTTACTGGGCATTCAGGAGAGAGGCCAGAACAGTTAGAATGGCAAGTGTGAACATGCAATCAAACCACTAACATGCATCTCACTTATTTGCACAGTAATAAAAATGGGCAGGTCTTCAATAGTTCAATCATAGCAGCCATGGTGACCCAACACCTGGCTCATCTCTAAAAAGGGAAGGTTCTGGAGATATTGGTCAGGCTAGTTGCAGGTTTTGGATGAGGTAGATTATCTTGATCCCTTTCAGTTGGTTTTGAAACTTGGGTACAGTATGGAGATGGCATTGATTGCATTTGTTGATGATCTGTGGCAGTATGAGGGTTGGTGCACCCATTCTGACTTTTCTTGATTTCTTGCTGGTCTTCAGTGCCATCAGTCAAGATTCTGGACCACTTTAGGATATTGGAAATGGAAGACCTGGTGTTACAGTGGCTCTCCTTCCTCTGGGACCAGTTCCAGTTGGTGGTTACCTCATGATTGAATTACTGAAAAATGCTCTACATAGGATGTGCTCTGTATGGGATGATGACTTCTCAAACATGGTAACTTGCCCAGAATGCAGCAGTGAGGGTGGTTGTATCTTGATATCTCCATGTACACCCCTACTTTCTGTGATGCACTGTTCATCAGTAAACTTCCAGTTGTAATTAAGAGTGCTGTTTCTCACGTATAGACCTCTTCATGGAGCAGAAGGGAGTTATTGGTTGGCCTCTGACTGGTAATTTTTGCCAATCCAGTAAAATCTGGCAGGTTTTGCAAACTTCAAGTCCTGTCACTTAGACAGTGTCATTGGGTGTGATTCAGGAGATGTATCTTCTCTCTTACTGCCCCTGCCCTTTGGAACAATGTCCCCCCTGAGATTCAGTTGGTGCTGACCTGACCTACCTGCCTGCCTTTCAGAAGGGACTTAAGCCCTGGCTCTTTCTCCAGGCACTGGGGTCAAGGGGTGGTATGGTCCTGTTGGCTGAATCTTTACATTTCTGTGTTTTGTGTTTTATCATTCACCACGCTGGCTTTATATCGACCCAATTTGGGGATGCTCACTGATGATACACACACCATCCAGGGTCATGCCTTAAGCAGGTGGTTACATAAATCAGACAAATATAAATAAATCTCAAGATGAGCTCTATCTGGAATTAAGCTTTCTAAACATGTAAACTTAATGACTAAAAGATATTACATATTAACTAGAAAATAACAAATTTCACTTGTAATTATGAGTCACAACCAAAAATTGGAAAACATACTACATTTACAAATTAAATTTTAGAGCATGATGGTATGTAATCAGGATAAATAAATATTAATCTTAATACATTTTGCATGATACTGAGTTCTTGAAGCCAAAGGATTTTGTAAGGATTCAACAATTTGACCTTTTATTATTAGTTAGACCAGCCCTTAAATCCAAGGTTCACAATCAATTACTTCAGATGGCTTTTAGTCATAGTAAATCAGCAGAGCAAACCAATCAGGTCAAGCAGCACTGTGTACCCAGTGCTGTTGATATCTGTAACCTAAATGAAATTATTAAGGGCAACTATCTAATAGGCAATTGATGGACAATGACTTTTCTTAAAGGCACATTATCTTTATGCAGCAGTTTATTAGCTTTGCCACTGTTAGTCTTTCAACACCATGTGAGATAAATTTTATTTTTCCTTATTTTTATTGATCTGTAAAACAAGAATAAAAAACAGGGGTGGGATTCTACCAGTTTGCACTGGTTCTATAGAACCGGTTGTTAATGTTCCCGGTAGTTCGGAGAACTGGTAAAACGGACCCCTGGCTGGCCCCGCCCCTCTCCGCCCACTCCTCCGCTCCTGGAACCATTTTTTGTTATTGCACATGCTCGACATTTACACACATATGCGGCAATCCTTGCCACATTCTTCCCCACCCTCCCCTCCCTTCCTGGCCCAGTCATTCATTATTGCACATGCATGGCATTGCACACATGTGCAACAATCGGGGACAGCATTTTTCCCTGCTGCCAGCCTCACTCTGCAGTTTCCTGCCCAGTCAGCCATTATTGCACATGCATATCATCGTGCGCATGTGCGACAATAGCTGACTGCATTCTCCCCCGCCCGCCCCACCCCATCACTACTTACAGTGTATGTGCGCTACGCTTCCGACATTTTTCCACCCGGTGCCATCGCTCCCAGCAGCAGCAAAGCCAGCCAGCCATCATTGCCTGCCCTGCTTGATCTGGGTGAGTGAGGGCAAGCTGCAAGCCCCGGTCACCACTGCCACTCGGGATTCGCCCACCCAGCCTGCCTCCCAGGCCTGCCTGCTTGCCTTGCCTGGACCACCTGCTTCACCCAGATTGCCTCCACCGACCGCCATTACTGAAGACATGGATTGGTGAGTGAGACCTCCAAGCAAAACCCAGTCGCCTACCTGCTGCCCCCAGCCCCGGTCGAGTGCCGACTCCCGGGCTGCCCAGCCACCCTCGCTGATTCTGCCTGCCTCGCATCGGGCATATATCATTTAGGAAAAAAGAAAAGAAAAGCAAGTATCAACATATAACAACAGTGTAACAAAAATAATTACTTAAATTTCTTTGTATTGGTTTATTTCTAATTTTGTTAATTATATCAACATGTTTATAATCATCAACCCTCTGTATTTAATTCATACATAGCAATGATCATTCTCCACCTAATTTCTATCTCTTATCTCTATCCATTTCTGTACATTGTAATTTTTTAATTTCATTTTCATCTATAGGTATCTCTTCATTTTTCCACTGTTGTGCAAACATAATTCTAGATGCTGTTAACACGTGTAAAATTAAATATGTATTGTATTCCCTTTATTTATGTGGGTACCAACAAAAATATTTCTGGTTTTAAAATTTAAATCTATATGTTGCTTTACCATTTTTGCTATCCTTGACACTACATCCTCTTGAATAGCTATTTGAGTATAGCAGAGCCCAATACTGAATTCATATATTCCAGTTTTTTAAACTGAGGAATAAGTTTCAGAAAAAGAATTCAGTATTGCTCTGTGAATGTGCCTATCAATTCCATTCTTAATCTAACTTCTTAGATGATTTTGTA
The DNA here is from genome assembly GCA_023653725.1 of Bungarus multicinctus. Taxonomy (NCBI): domain Eukaryota; kingdom Metazoa; phylum Chordata; class Lepidosauria; order Squamata; family Elapidae; genus Bungarus; species Bungarus multicinctus. The sequence continues at coordinate 114,003,426 of CM042836.1, forward strand.
CTGTTAACTTTTTTTTTTTTTTGCACTATATATATCTGCATAAGGATGTAAAAAGCTTCAGTACATTTTTAAGCTGCATTCTAAAAAGGTTAGGTGACCAAACATGGCTTGCCCTGGCTTCTCTCTCTCTCTCTCTCTCTGCTATAGAGAGAGCATTCCATTAGGGACTTTTGGGCCAGGTAAGTAGTCTTGTCTAGGAAAGATTTTTGTGCCACTACTGGCACAAAATAACAAACTCCTTTAATTTGTTCATAGTATTTCCATTTTAAGTGTTTCTTTTTCAATTAATGAATTGAAATTATGAAAATATCAGCTATTCTTTTATATACATAGTGCAACATCTTTTTTATAGACTGTCATTTTCAAATCCACTTTCAGTTCCGTCTCAGTCTTATCTGGTGAAACTTGTTCCTATTCCATAACATATTTTAAACACTAACTAGCTATAGTGTCAGGGAATCTTAAAAGTAACTGAATATTACTGATCTCTACTTCTCGCCTGCTTTCTTTGGTTGCCACTGCCTTCACCATTCAACTTACAACAATCAAGTCTAAACCACTACATTGTTGATTTTTTTGCAGTATATTACCAAGATGAAAAGGCAAATTAGTTTCTTCGGCAAGAAAACAAAAGAAGATCCAAAAGAGTCACAACCACAACCACTGGAGTCTGAGGAAAGCAGCAGCAGCACATCATCCACACTGAAACCAGGGAAAAGCAGCGCCAGCATATCATCAGGTACTGGAAGAATTGAGTCAGACATTGAAAGGAATCTTCCTGATTGCTGGACACTGGCCTTGATGATTGATGTCCTAACTGAAATATCTCTTCTTTCTAATGTATTGTAAGCGAGAAACATAGACATTATAAAGGCTGAAAAACTTGTGGTAAGATCAATTAGATCATTTCAAATGCTTATAGAGGAAAAGGAGGCATATGTAAAAAAGGTTGATGAATTAATTACTTCAGAAACCTTTAAAAATATAAATTGTATACAAATCATCTATTTGTGGGACTTCCTCATGAAAAACTTATAGAAAGCATTGTAACTAATTTGAAGAAAAGATTGATGGATTGCAAACATTTAAAAACAGGCTGCCAATTTAAAGACACTGGTCAATTAAAATTTCTAAATTATTTGGAGCCAGATTATTGGAACATTGAAGAAATGGTGATTCCATGGAGGGAAGCTGAAGAATGATTGGTTGCATTTGGTGAAATTTTCAATTATGAAATCATTATTAATGATTATCGTGATTTCATAGAAAATGTATTAAAAGGTTTGGAAAAATATACAATTCCTTGCAGCATTAAAAAGGCTAGAGACATTATTAAAACTATTGCAATCAGTTCAGCAGAGGAGGCAAGGGGCTTCTCGCAGATGAACTAATATGTTCAGAGGCCAGAAGTCGCCTTACAGTTTTCAATATTACAAACCTCCTGACGATCAGTCTAATTGGCTTGCCTCTGCAAGAATGGGACCCTGTTCCTATAATAAAGAAGTGGTTACGGGCATGTCACCAGCTGATGATGCTCGTGTTAAACACAAGAAAACTGTAACTCAGGATGCTAATAGAAAAGCAATTTGGCAGTACTTTAAATATGTTTTTTTTGTTTTTTGTACAGTTTTGTTATGTAATAGTTTTTATTAATATTTTAAAATGTAACAATATAGTTTTGTGTACCTTTTTTATTATTTAAGCATTAAAGACATGACATAATATACTACCTTTTGTTTTGGTATATCTTTTTTTAATACTTAAAGTCATTAGGGCAAAGAAGTGATGTTGAGTTGGCCATGCCCTGCCGGTCACATGATCACCAAACCATGCCCGGCCGGTCATGTGATCACCAAACATGCCCACCCAGTCACATGACCACCAAGCCACACCCACAAATTAGGCCAGACGCACAGAACCGGTTGTTAAGAAATTTGAATCCCACCCCTGATAAAAAGTCTAAATGATTTGCCAAAGACCCCTGCTGCCTTATAATCATAATATCATGCCTTCTTTTTGCTAATATATATGTAAAGATTTTTGTGAATTATAACAATCATGGTTGATTTAATTTTTCTGGATTTTACAATTCAAGGAGTTTTATTGAAGTCAAGAATGGATTATAAACTATTGAACATGATTTGAAAATTTTAAAAAGTTCTTTTAAAAAGCCCTGGAAGCCCTATTTTTGGAAGTATAAAGCATGTTTTCCTAATTGTACAGCAGAAAACACCTTTAGTTTTCCCAGTATGAAATTAAATGTGTAAGATGTCTATAATGATAGGCAAGTGGAAAGAATAGTCTCTCAGGCAAAGACATAGCAACTAATACAATCAAATAGGTACATTTTTGAGATTTAGGATGTCAGAGAAGAACTGTGGTTTATATAAAGGACATAAAAAACATATGACTTGGAACTGAGTCCCTCTAGAGTCCATCTGATCCCAGCAAACTGGAAAAGATGATCACGTGCTTTCAGTTATCCTGCTGAAGTGCCTGGATGAAGGGGAAAAAATGTCTCAAGAAGGTGATTATATAAATCAGACAAATATAAATAAATCTCAAGATGAACTCTATCTGGAATTAAGCTTTCTAAACATGTAAACTCAATGACTAAAAGATATTTCACATTATCTAGAAAATAAACAAATTTCACTTGTAATTATGAGTGACAACCAAAAATTGGAAAACATACCACATTTACAAATTAAATTTTAATACATGATGGAACATAATCAGGAGAAATAAATATTAATCTTAATAGATTTTGCATGATACTGAGATCTTAAAGCCAAAGGATTTTGTAAGGAATCTCTACCATCTGACCTTTTATTATTTGTTAGACCAGGCCTTAAATCCAAGGTTCACAATCAATTACTTCAGATGGCTAGGAGCAAACCAATCAGGTCAAGCAGCACTATGTACCCAGTGCTGTTGATATCTGTAACCTAAATGAAATTATTAAGGGCAACTATCTAATAGGCAATTGATGGACAATGACTTTTCTTAAAGGCACATTATTTTTATGCAGCAGTTTCTTAGCTTTGTCACTGTTAGTCTTTCAACACCATGTGAGATAAATTTTATTTTTCCTGATTTTTATTGATCTGTAAAATACGAATAAAAAGTCTAAATGATTTGCCAAAGACCCCTGCTGCCTTATAATCATAATATCATGCCTTCTTTTTGCTAATATTTATTTAAAGATTTTTGTGAATTATAACAATCATGGTTGATTTAAATTTCCTGGATTTTACAATTCAAGGAGTTTTATTGAAGTCAAGAATGGATCATAAACTACTGAACATGATTTGAAAATTTTAAAAAGTTCTTTTAAAAAGCCCTGGAAGCCCTATTTTTGGAAGTATAAAGCATGTTTTCCTAATTGTACAGCAGAAAACACCTTTAGTTTTCCCAGTATGAAATTAAATACGTAAGATGGTCTATAATGATAGGCAAGTGGAAAGAATAGTTTCTCAGTTGAAGGCATAGCAACTAATACAATCAAATAGGTATATTTTTGAGATTTAGGGACTCAGAGAAGAACTGTGGTGTATATAAAGGACATAAAGAACATATGACTTGGAACTGAGTCCCTCTAGAGTCCATCTATTCCCAGCAAACTGGAAAAGATTTTCACGTGCTTTCAGTTACTCTGCTGAAGTGCCTGGATGAAGGGGAAAAGATATTGTCTCATTCTTTCTCTCTCTCTCCCTCCCTCCCTCTCTCCCTCCCTCTCTCTTTCCATAGAATAGTTTTTGTGTTTTTCAGTCAAAAACAAATTGATGATACAAGGAATTCATAAGGAATTATTTCTAGAGATATACCAGGGCATTGACCAGCTGAGAATTTAGATTAGTTTTTCTCAATCTTGGCAATTTTAGTATGGGTAGACTCCAAGTCTCAGACTTCCCAACCTGCCATGATGGTTGAGGAATCCTAGAAGTTGAAGTCCACTCATCTTAAAGTTGCCATGGTTGAGAAATACTGCTTGAGATACTGTATGGTTGCATGACATTCCTATAGGCTCTAAGTGGCAAAAAAATATAATCTATCTATCTATCTATATCTATCTATCTCTATCTCTCTATCCATCTATCTATCATCATATATCTGACTAGACCCGTTAAGAAAATATGTTTAAAGTATAAAGTTGGCTTTTAGCTTTCTGATTCAACTGAATGGAGTTTTACAGGTGTTGCATCTCATAACACCTTTCTGTTTCAGAAAGTGAACTTCGTGATTGAAGAGGTTAATGAAATTTGTGTCCACTGCAAGATTTCTGCTAATGTGATTATGACTCAGCCACCACACATTTTCCTATATGTCAGTTCTCACAACATGTTAAGAGTAGATACAAAAGAATCATCTCACATACTTTTTCACTAGTAAAAATGTCTGAACATTTCATCAGCAGTTGATAATCCTTTATGAAAAAGTTTGGACTGGGTCAAAATCAAAGACAATAGAATATGCAGAAACTGAAGAAATAATGAAAAAAAGCCAAATTTTCAAAGGTAGAAAAGTTTTTTTTTTCTTAGCAGCCTCAGTTTCCAAGATGAAAGTCTCATGAGCTGTGCTACAAAAAAAATGGCAGGCTCAGGACAAAAAAATATGTGGGTAAGAACAAAAGACTTATTAATGTAGATATTATTTAACTATGCATGGTTTAATTAATCAAAACCAATTTCTGCAAACAGTTACCAATGTGTCCCATCTCCCACCACCACACCCAACCCCTCCAGCAAGAAATACTTCAGTTTGACCTAGAAATTATGTGATTGAAAATAATACATGGAAATTTGTGATATATCATAGTGAATGCTTTGAGCCTGATGAGTGTATGGAAACAGCTTTGCAGGCCTTGTTGGAACTTGCAAACAATGCATAGTAGGGTAAAATAGCTAGAAGGGTAACTTTATTGGAATTGAGTTGAGATGAAGAAATGGACCATGAATTACTATTGTCATATTCAGTTTGGCACTATTCTGCCTTATGCGATTTGTGTTACTCAAAAGATGTTGGAATCTAAAAACAGATGGGAGCCTCTACAAAGCAAAGCTCTCATTCATGCATCAGGACATGTATTGGCTTCCATGTCAGCCATGAACCTCGCATGCACACACATGCTTACTTCATCATTGAAGATCCTTGAATATCTAGGTCACTGTTTCTCAACCACTGCAACTTTAAGCTGTGTGGACATCAGCTGCCAGAATTCCCCAACCAGCCACAGCTCAAAGCCGTGGAGGTTGAAAAACAATGATTGAGAAGGTTGAAGTCATCTGGGTGTGATTAGCTCATTATCTGGCGAATGTTCCAAATAATCTAATAACTGAACAGAATCTGGGTACTTCCACAAAGGAGAAACATTTTCTCCCCCTTTCTTGTATACCAACACCTCTTCCAATTCTCATTATATGGATCAATTAATGTCTACTTTCCTTCCTCAGCATAAACTTCCTTCTCTCAAAATCTCTGTGTCACCCATGCCTTCTGTATAACATATAGGGCAGTTGGCCTTAAGCCTGAATGGGGTGAATATGTTTAGCAAGGATATAAAAACTGAGTGATGGTGATTTCATAAAAACTGCACGCTTGGAACAAGTCCAGAAAAAAAAAGCATCAGAGGAAGCCAAAAAGAAAATAAAAGGGAAGGGAACATCCAGTGGAGAAACTTCATTTCTTGAGGGCACTCACTTCTTTTGTGGTCGCAGATCAAAAGCAATGACCTTCTTTCCTAGTGGATGAGTCACTCTTTCATCTTTCTTTCTTTCTTCAACACTGTTCCTTTTTTTTCCCCCTTATGGAGAAACTGAGAAGAGCTAGCACAATCATACATACCAGAGTGGGACACATATGAATATATCCAAGGTACAAAGACATGAAAATTGAGAAAAAGAAAATGACAGTCTAGTCATTTTCATAATGACTGTGATGCCCATTTCCTTCTTAGACTAGTGAATAAACTGCCTTGGGTGATTAAAATTTGTTTTTTAAAAGATTTCTTCTCTCACATTGCTAAATTACTTATTTTAAGATCAGGGTAATTTGGGCAAATTAATCATTAGCTTAAGAAGCAAGGGTGTTTTGAAATTGATCTATGTTTCATGCCACATGGCACTAATAATTCCAGCACTGTTGACAAAAATCACTGTCAGTCAATTGCAAAAGGCAGCTTTAGCTAGAACAGCTTACATCCTGCAACCATCAAAGAACAACATCTGCCTATTCCAGGTCCTTTTATCTCCCTTTATAAATGGATCAAACTTTCAAATGCAGTCTAAACATCTGGCTGACTGTGCAACCAATCAAAATTGTAATAGCAACACAAATGAGAGAGATTCCTAAATCAGAAAAACAACCCACGTATAGAAAAAACAGACAGTCATAATAAGATTTCATTATATCAAACCTGTTTTTCTCTTTGCTTCTCTTCAGCAACAGAATGATGAACTCCTGATTACCTCTCCAGAAGAACAGGATGAAACCCTAACCCTATGATATTTTCCCTTCTGTACCTAGCCCACAGTGTAGCTTTTGCTTTGAGCAGAACCTTGTCTAGGTAACCAGAAAGCAGGTAAAGTTCCTCTAAAGATGAACATTCTTCCTCTAGCATTCCTCACCCACCCCCAAACCCTCCATCCTTTATCCTTCAATTTTAGGAACAGTAAGAATAGGAAAGATGGAAACCAAAGACACAACCAGTCTTCCCCTCTTGTTCTTCCTCCTCCTGCTTACAATCAAGCAGTGTATCTTTTTTGGCGTGGATAAGATAATTTCTATGACTAGCAGCCTCCTATTGTGTCTCATAACCCCTCTGTGAAATCTATAGCATTAGGCCATATGACTTTCCAAAACTGCAGCAAGAAGTCTATAAATCAAAGAATACATTGTTCTGTTATGGGAAAAACTATGCTGAGAATCTCACAAGAACAATTGTTCCAGCTTCTGATATTTCCATAGCTTTTTTATTTTATGTTAATGCTTTCTGAAATATATTATAGGATTTATTCTGAAATGTTGTGTCTCATAGTGATCCTTTGTTTGTAATATATCAGTCTGTTGTTTGATTGGTTTTTGGGGAGGGGGGTGTTTCTTTATCAAGGTTATTTGCTTTTCTTCCAGGAGAAATAGCTTAATAAGAAAAATGTGTATTTTAAATTTAGTCTATAATTGGGGTAATCTGTTTTGTGCCAAAGTTATTTTATTTATCAAAAATATTGTTGGTCTCGCTGAATTTTTGGGAATTAGAAATGGAGATGTCTTAAAACCATTTGCAGTGCAATCTTCTTTATTTCTTCTTGACTCTGAAGTGTAGGGCTCAACATTCCAGAAGCAGATGGAGACAGATAAATCCATTTTGATTTCCCACTCAGAATATTTCTTGGACTTAAGGAGAAAGAGGAGACCAAAGAAATCGAGGGCCTCTGGGATGCCCTACTAAGGCCCTTAAGATTTTTCTAACCATAACTGATCCCTGTATTTTAATAGGGTCTTCTTTTCCACCCACCACACAAATATCACAATTCATCCAGGAAAAACTTTCCCCCAGTGAAACAAATGTCCACAGATAGTGCCTTTAGTGCAAACTGAAATATTACTGGGGATTCTTTAGCCTATATGCACATTTTCTACATCAGAGTTCCATACTGAATCCACATCAAAGATGCTTGGGTGTAGTCCATATCTGGAACCTGCTGCTCTTCTGTACCAAGGGCAAACCATTGTTCCTAAGTATGCCTAAGTGTAATCTATGCAGAGAAACATTAAGATGATTGATGTCTATTGTCAGCGTCTTCCTGGAAATCATTGAGCCGCTCTGAAGAACAAAAGCACCATGTGCATACTATAAATATGCATATTGCTGTGCAGTTCGTGGCCTCTTCTGAAATAATATTCTCAAGAAAATGTCAGTCTTTACAGAAGTCACATCAAATGACTACAACATGAACCTCCATGAGCATATGAGAATGAGAGGGGCTTGCTCTATAGACTATAGAAGCATAGTTTATTTGTAATCTTGATATCTATCTTCATAAAATATTAAGCAGCAAATGAATATAAGAAATCAGCACTGTTTGGTCTTACATCTGTCTTACATCTTGTTTCCATCATTTTTCTCCCCAGCCTGAGCAGGGTAGCTAAGATGTATAGCTGTCTTAGAGCCAGTCAACCTTGATTTTATTTGTAATGTTTTTATTCCCTGACAGAATATTTAATTCATAGAACATATCAGTGGGAAAATTGTTTACTATCAAAGCTCATGAGTGTTTCACAGATATTTTCCCCATCAATGGACTTTACTTGTCTTCTTATTCTGTCAAGTTGTCCTTGGGAAATTATATATGAGTATATAGTGCCATTTTAGTTGAAGAAACAAGCCAGCTGAGTGTCACAGTCAATTGTGCATCCCATGCTAATTAGGATTTGACTACCATCCATGTTGGCAAGTATTGTTTCTGCAACTGGCAATAGATCTCCAAAATCTCAAGGAACAGTTTTTCTCATCAAATACAACTAGATCCAGATCGTGACAGGGATCATACCTTTTTGATGCAAAAGGCAGGCATGCTGTCAGTGGAAACTGAAAAATCTGTCAGTTTAGGTGTAATTCTGTTTTTCATTTTACCATCCCTAAATTTATTTCTGCATCAGTCTAAAATGCAGACTAAAAGACGCGCTATTTTCAAGACCTTTTTCTCTCAAGAGAATTTCATATGGTGTTTTCAAATATGCATGTGTTTAAGTACATTTTCCTCTTAATATTTTGATAGGATATTCTGTTTGTATTATGAAATTTTGTCAGTGTCAATGCTGAAATAATATATTTGATATATATTGCAAATTAGATAAATTTATGTTAAAAGATAAAATGAACTAAGCCGCCCCCCAACATGCACACAGAGATATCCGATCCCTTCTATGATATTCTTTTTTGTCACTCTCTTTTTATTAGTTTATAATAGAAAATACAAAAATACAAAAGAAAATAGTAAGAAGAATAGGAGAGGGAAAAGGGAAGTGAAAAGTGTAAGAAAAAGGGAAAAAAGAAAAAAAGGTATTAACTTCTAACTCCAACTTATTTGAAGATAATAACATCAAATCTCAACTTTTATAAAATAGTATAAACTAGCCATTTCTATAATAACAAACCTATCTAATCAGTAAAAGCCCAAAATCAAAGTTTCATTTTTTTCCACTTCAAGCACAGAGTCCAGAACTGGTTTCCAAGTAATTGTATTTTTTTCTTTACTCAAAGCAGTCAGTTTAGCCATCTCTGCTAACTCCATCAACTTTTGCAGCCATTCGTCCAATGTGGGAATCAAAATGTCCTTCCATTTTTGAGCATAAAGTAATCTTGCTGCCATCAACATATAACATCAAAAAAATCTTTATATTCACTTTGAGAATCTTCTGTATTAGGATATGAATCCTATTCCAATATTTCATTGCTTTGTCACATGTCCACCATAAATGATAAAAGGTCCCTTCTTTACATTTGCATTTCCAACATTAATTTGTATTATTAGAATTAGAAGACCTCCAAGATTCCTTCCAACCCTTCCATTCTATTCTATTCTAGTTTGAAATATCTTTATACATTCTTAACATCTCATCTGGTGTTAAATACCAATGATGCATCATCTTATAGAAGTTTTCTTTTTAGTTATAATTTAGTGTAAATTTTAAACCCTTTGATCAAGCATTAAATAATAACCAAAATCCCTTGCCCACTGAATCATGCAATGCTTTACATATTCAGTTTCCAAATTCAAATTCAATAACAATTGATAGACCTTAGCAATAATATGTTTGTCACTACTACGCAATAGGATTTCCCATTTATTTTTCACAAAGTCAAACTTGTAACTCTTTTTGCCTGATTTAAAATTTTCTTTCAATTGTAAATATATAAACCAATGGCAGACATGTACTTCTGATTCTAACTCCTCCGTAGACTTGAGGATAAGATCACCAAATTAAAATACATTATTTGATCATAAGTCCATCATCTGGCTTCACCGCCATTTCTTTTATAAAAAAAAATAATGCTTTGTAAGGGGACACCCAAAGTGGTATCTTCACAGAGAACATTGTTTTATATTTATTTTAAACTCTTAAGATGGCACATCTAATAAAATGGTTATTAAAATCAATATTTACTTTAACCTTATCATACCATAAACAACTGTGCCATCCAACTCTTAATTCATGACCCTCTAGATCAAGGGTGTCAAACCCACTGAGTCATGTTGCCATTGTGTGATGTTTTGCAATGTTTTTCCTATTCGTGATGCTGAGTGGGTGTGGCCTGCACATGATGCATCTGGCCTGTGGGCCACCAGTTTGACACCCCTGCTCTAGGTCAAGTAGCCACTTATTTGGAGGTTCACCCATGTTTTTAGCCAGACGAAACAACCCATCGAAATACAATTTCAAATCTGATGCTAAGGGAAAATTCCCTCTTTCTTTAGCATCTTGCAGAAGTTTGTATCTAATCCTTGCATTTTTTTTCCCCTTGCCATATAAATTTAGAAATATCCATCTGTCATTGTTTAAAGAAGTATCAGTTGCGACCATTAGTAACATCTGAAAGAAAATAAGCATATTTGGTAAAACATTCATCTTAATTACAGAAAACCTTTTATGATATTCTGTAATGGCCCATATTATCCATATTAGTGGCAGAGGCCCCTGGCAAGATCTTACATTCATGTAAATATCCCTACAATATGATTGAGTTGAATCCAGCTGCCGTAGAAAATTACATAAATCCCTAAATGTATGGCAATTATTCTACAGAAATAATTACCAAAGATGTAATAATTTGTGTATTTAAAATAACACCTAAGAGAAATGCCATTTTATCCAGCTATCCTCTCACTGTAAGCATTGTATACATTGTTTATTATGAATTAACTTGGCATCTAATTGATCAAACCAATCCATGGTTAATAGAGTTCCCCTATATATCTAAAGCTTATTGCATGAAGAAATTTCTTTATAGATCAAGATTAAGAAAATCTTGACATAATAAGCACAGTATTAATATAGAGCTACTGGAACATCACAGAAGAAAAAGCGATGTTTATTCATGCCAACATCTGTCTGTACACCCAGAGCTTCAAAATGTTGATCTACAGTCATATCAAACAGAGTAGTTTTGCAGATACAAACTTCAAAAATTTTAGTGAATGATTGAATTTCAATTAACAAGTTACACAGTTAATGTAATTTCATTTTAGCATAAATTAACATGAGAAGAAGAAGCAAGACATAAAGCCATTCCTTCTCATTTTAATAAAGATAGTCATCATTTAGCAACTGCCTCATTTAGTAAACATTCACAGTGACAATGCTGAAAAAGTAACTTTGCATCCAATCCTTGCATTTACAATCTCTGGAGGCCTTTGCAGAGATTGAAGTAAGATCTTAGTACAGTTGAAGGGTCACTTAGTTACAACTTTGCTTAACAACAGAGTTGCCAGTCCTAATTATAGTCATTAAAGGAGGACTATCTATATTATTCTTGGTAAAAAAAATAAATCCCACGAAGGCTAATAACTTTACAGATGATATGTGCTGCCTGGAGTGGATATTTAGTTGAGGAATGAGAGCTGTGCAGAGTCAGCAAATGATAGATAAATTGACTTATAAAACTGGAAAAACATGCCAGACTAGAAATTCCAAATATATTTTTCACCCAGTCAACCTCATAAGGGTGTCACTGGTAGAATGAAATGAAAGGAGAATCTGACTTGAATTTCTACCGCAGGTGTGTCACACTCAAGGCCTACGGGGCAAATCTGGCCCACAGGGTGCTTAGATCTGCCGCACAGATCACCCTGAAAATAGTGAAGGACCAGCAAACAGTGCCTCTGTCAGTGAAAACGGAGCTGGGGAGGGCCACACATGGCCTTTGAGTTCCATTTTCACTGGCCATGCCCCCCCAGCCCTCAAGGTCAAATACAACCCTGATACAGGTCTCGATGAAATTGAGTTTGACACCCCTGTCCTGAGACATAACTTTAACAAAGAAACAAAATTTCAACAGGGGCAAGCATTCAAGATTTGTATTTGTTGGAGATGGGTGTGGGATGCTATTCACTCCTTAATGGCTCTGGAAATGGCTCTTGCCTTCTACCTCACCAACAATAAACAATAAGCACTGTCATAAAAAGGAGAGATATAAAACAGGTGCAACAAGGACAGTAGTAATTCTGGCTAAAAAAAGAAAGGAAGTTTGTCGAGTGAAGCCTTTTATAATAGATTTTCCCCCTCTTAAATAAACTTTACTGAAATCTGTGCTATCACTCATTTTTATTGATAGGATTAAAAATACAACTAATAATAGTTGCAGAGATCTCCGTCTACATCACTTTCTATTGCTTCTTTGCAACTCTTTCTCCTCACAGTAGGATCTACTTCAGGGGAGTTCTTGGAGGGGACAAGAAAGTTAAGGTGGCACAACTGAAACCCCATTCTAAACATTTTCCTACTTTGGGGAAAATACTTTCAAAGCAACTGAAATACTCAGCGAAACTAAGTCTTTATTTAAACAGTTATTCTGCATTACTAGATTTTAAAAACCCTCTCAGTGAAGCTACATTTATGATTATGGAAGGTCCCAAGGAACATAGGTATTGTTCTCCTTAGCCTCCAAAGGTGAAGAGAAATGCCTGCAATGGAAGTTATTGTCTACTATACTGTGGGAGTTTTGCTACCCAAGGCAAAGCCTCATCAGTGGAGTTTTGCCCACAGGGTCAAATATTGGAAGTAGATGTGGGTCTCTAGCAAAATTGGGCCTCTGAAAAGCTCTGAGAACCCAAAGGCCTTTCCATTTCTAGACTCCGGAAACTGAAGTTATAAAGCTCTCAGTGTTCTAACAGCTATGGCAGCACAGTGGTTAGAATGCAGTAATGCAGGCTGACTCTGCCCACAGCCAGGAGTTTGATCCTGACCGGCACAAGATTGACTCAGCCTTCCATCCTTCCAAGGTTGGTAAAAGGAGGAGTCAGATTGTTGGGGGCAATATGCTGATATTTGTAAACTGCTCACAGAGTGCTGAAAAGCACTAAGGGGCAGTATTTTTTTTTTAGTGGCCCTCTGCTATCTTTAGTCCACCAGGAGTTACTTTCTGGATGGAAAGAGTGACCCCCCAATTAACTTTTTCCTGCTTCCCTCCTTTCCTTCCCTAGGAAATATGTGATATTTTCTCCATCATTCAAAACACCTACTAATTTGCAGCTACGTATTCTGGAAATGGTGGAACAGGGACATATAAGGTACAGTTGGCAAAAAGAACGCGCCTATCAGGAGCTAATTGTTTCAGCTTCCAGTCCAAATGAGAAATATGGAAAAGGAAGTTGTAGACCCGAGTCATGGGACCTCTTGCCTTTGTTTTCTTGTTTGTTTGCTTCTTTGCCTGTTTGTTTGTTTTATATGTCACTCATCTCACTATCAAAATGACTCTTGGATTACTTATGAAGGCACACGCAAAACTGATTTACTTGAGAATACTCAGGAATGTATTCTGAACTATGCCTTCACTGCTGGATCAAAAAGAATATGATAATAAAGTCAGGATGAGCTGAAATTTTAAATGTCTGGAGATTGTTATGCTGGAAAAATAAGCTCACAAGTGCCTGCTAAAAGCTTCAAGAAAAAGCCGGCCATCATCCAGCAAACAAAGAACGGCTGACATCATTAGCATAATGCATAGAGAACTGGCTTTAGAAGACAACAAATTAATCCAACTAGTAAATAATTATAGGGATTGTGATCTGTCCTTGTACTATGGAAATAGGCAGAAAGCAAAAAGAAAGACAATGAAGAATTTTCCCCCATTACTTTAGATAAAAACGTAAAGAAAATAATAATGGAGATCATTTCTCTGAGAAATCAAAAGATCTCAAGAGAAAAAAAAGGAACTTCCTGATTCAGAAGTTTGGCAGATTAATTTACTTAATACCATTAATGAGGAAGGAAAGAAGGAAGGAAGGAAGGAAGGAAGGAAGGAAGGAAGGAAGGAAGGAAGGAAGGAAGGAAGGAAGGAAGGAAGGAAGGAAGGAAGGAAGGACCTTCTCCACATACACAGTTTTTAGACTGTTTCTTGCTTGCTTGGGCTAAAAAAGACGAAATGTCAATATTACTAAAGTACAAATGCAAACATTAGCATCATGAGAAAAAGGCCTGTCTGTTGACCATATGCTTTCTCAACATCCCTTTAAAATAGTTTTGATGTTTGCATCATTCTCATTTCTTGCAAAAGAAATCTGAAATTCAGCCAGAAAAAAAGCTTCAAAAGATACGTATCTAATTTTTTTTTGTCTAAAAGGAGAAGGGCAGAATTTATTATAATGTCCATCAATATCATCAGTGGTGGGGTTCAAAAATTTTTACTACTGGTTCCGTGGGTGTGGTGTGGTGTGGTGTGGTGAGCGTGGTGTGGCTTGGTGGGCACGGCAGGGGAAGGATAATGTAAAATCCCCATTCTTTCCCTACCCCCCTAACCTGCTTTCCAGCTCTGTTCTCCTGTGCAGGTCAACAAAAGAAAACCCAGCAGATCAGCTGGGAATCAGGAAGCAAAGAAAAGATGGGGGCAGAGCCAGTCAGAGGTGGTATTCCAACCTACTCAAAATTTCCACTACCGGTTCTCCAGAACTGGTCAGAACCTGCTGAATACCACCTCTGAATATCATGTTTTACATGATCATCTAGTGTATGTATATAATTTGGATGTGCCTCCAAAAGCAGTTGCACTTATGAGGCATTTATCAAACCTGGTGTCTGGCATAGTCTCCTATTCTATTTGTTTTGCTTGAGAAAAGTATTAGAGTAAAACACAGATCCTGAAACAGGATGAAACAGATCCTGCCATCTCCCACCTCCCCCACCAAATTAATTAGCCCATTTTAGCCATTAATCTACATAGAAGACTTTGGAGGGAAGACCATAGCACAATAGCAGAGTATTGCTTTGCACTGAAAAGAACACAGATTCAATACGCAACAGAAGAAGGGGTGGGGATGTAGTACAACTATTGGTTTCTATGGAATCATGAATCAGTTCGACAGTGGTGTCCCCCAAGGCAGTGTTCTAGGACCAACTCTCTTCATCCTCTACATAAATGACCTCTGTGATCATATTAAGAGGAACTGCATTCTTTTCGCTGATGATGTAAAGCTATTCAACACCACAGATAATTCTGCTACCCTTCAAAAAGATCTCGACTATGTATCAGAATGGTCAAACAAATGGCAACTTCAAATCTCAACAAACAAATGTTCTATCTTACATACTGGCAAAAAATATCAGAAAATAAAATACAAGCTGAATAGTCAAGACCTTGTTGGTGACCCAAACTTTGTCAAGGATCTTGGAGTACTCATCTCTAATGATCTAAGTGCTAGAGCCCACTGTAGCCAAAAAGTCATTAAGAGTTATTAATCTAATCCTGCGAAGCTTTTTCTTCGGTAATATCACTCTACTAACTACAGCATACAAAACATTTGCTAGACCAATACTTGAATACAGCTCATCAGCCTGGAACCCTCAGTACATTTCTGATATTAATACAATTGAGAAAGTCCAGAAATATTTTACAAGAAGAGTTCTCCACTCCTCTACTCATAGCAGAATACGTTATGCCACCAGACTTGAAATTTTACAGTAGACCTAGACAACCTAGAACTACACCGCCTTCAGTTCCATCTAAATATAGTACATAAAATTATATATTGCAATGTCCTACCTGTCAATGAATACTTCAGCTTCAACCATAACAATACAAGAGCACACAATAGATACAAACTCAAGGTTAACCGCACCAAACTTGATTGCAGGAAATACAACTTCAGCAACAGAGTGGTCAATGTCTGGAATACTCTACCTGACTCTGGTTTCTTCCCCAAACCCCAAAAACTTTAACTTTAGACTGTCTACTATTGACCTCACCCCTTTCCTAAGAGGTCTATAGGGAGCGTGCATAAGCGTACCAACGTGCCTACCATCCCTGTCCCATTGTTTCCTTTTTTTCTTATTCATATCCATTTCATGTATTCATAACCATGTTTATACTTATACTATTATCTGATAATCGCTTGACAAAGTAAATAAATAAATAAAAATAAACAATAGCAGAGTATTGCTTTGCACTGAAAAGAGCACAGATTCAATACGCAACAGAAGAAGGGGTGGGGATGTAGTACAACTATTGGTTTGTATGGAATCATGAATCCGTTCAATCCTCATTCGTCAGATAAGTTTGAAAAAAAAACTGTTTAATATATCAGACACTAATTATCAGAATGATGGACCGGTGTTTGTGGCGCAGTCCAGGGAAAAAAACCACTTAGAAATACTAGTTCTAACTTTATAGTAAAGTTATAATAACAGAATCCCCCAAATCTGAAAGTATATCCTGTCTCCCAAGTTCATTCCCATATACCATCATATCTAATAACATGACTGTGTTTCTCCTTTTACCTTGGCCAAAATGAGAAGTGATTTTTTTCTCTCCAAGTTTAGAGAAAATTACTTTGGTTTGCTATCTGCACTTCCATTTCAGACATGCCAATCAAGCACAGTTACTTGTCAACAATGGTACGGGGTTTCTGCTTGAACGGGGGTTGGACTAGATTACCTCAAAGGTCCCTTCCAACTCTGCTGTTCTGTTCTGTTCACTGGTATTTCTAAAGCAAAGCGACTGGAGTCTGCAGTCTGCTTCCATGCAGTTCCATATTTCAAGATTCTTCTATGAGTCATCTCCAATTTGTTCTACATTGAGATTCACTTCTATGGCATCTGTTTCTTAGATAGTTGGCCTGTCTGTCATTTCCTCTTCAATTTGAGAAGAGGAAGGCAATCCTCTATCCAATCTCCTTCTGGCTGTGTCACCAATAGAGATTTAAGCTCTCCAAATCCAGGTAGCCTAATTTGTATTTTATGGAAATTATACAAATTAGGCAAACCGAGCACATAAATTGTTGGATATCGTGCCAAGTGCTTTTTTGTGCCAGCCACACAAAACTGGGAAAGACCAGCCAGCAAAAACAACTTTTTCCTCCAGCCTGGATTTTCCTTTTGCTTTTTTCAGAGAATATATGGAAATCAAAACAATTTAACCAAAGCATTAGCCAAAACAATTTAGTCCCCACAAAAAGAAAACCTATTGTTAAAAATGATTAAAAGGAAAGGAAAAAAACTAAGCTCCTTGTTTTCTCTACTCTTGCTTTACTATAAAAATATTTAGATGCTATGGATACCTTTTGTAAAACTGTTATCTATAAGTAGTAGATAAAGGACAAGCACTGGTAAGTAATGGATCATAATAAATAGACAACCTGCCATTTCATCTGAGTTACTTCAAGCAATTTATTTCAAACTCTCCTTGATTCACCACTCATCATTCTGATTTTTATACGATTAATCTATGAGTTCTGTTTTCAGTTTCCCTCAAGCTGAAGAATACCACTTACAGTATATGTTATTACATTATGACATTGAGCTTGACAGGTGGAGCTCACAGCCTGGATTCAAGACCCACGCAAATCTGTTACTTTCTCCAGCTCCTGCCCACCTGGCAGTTCGAAAGCATGCAAATGCAAGTAGACCAGTAGGTACCATTTTAATGGAAAGATAACAGCATTCCATGTGACGTGGTCATGGTGACATGGTCAACATAGCCATATTGGACACATGACCATGGAAAATGTCTTCAGACAACCCTGGCTCATTCAGCCAAGAAACAGAGATGAGCACCGTACCCTAAAGTCAAACACAATTGGACAGGGAAATCTTTACCTTTTTACTCAGATTATTCTAAGAGGTTGGTAAATATCATACCATCTTGCCAATTCCAGGGCTCTCCTCTTCCCATCAAGTCACATGCCTTTATGTTTCACCAGTAGACAATTCAGGATGACTTGAATTGAGCAGCAGATACATTTGTATGTCTCTCAACACCAGTCTGGTCTAGTGATTAAGGCACTCAACTAGGAGACTGGCTGGGTGACTTTGGACCAGTGACTCTCTCTCAACCCAACCCACCTTACAGGGTTGTTGTTGCAGGGGTGGAAATAGGAGGAGGAAAGGAATATTAGATATGTTCAATGCCTTAAGTTATTTATAAAAATAATAAAGACAGATAAATAAATAATTTAACAAAGAAAGTCTGGAGATTCTTTCCTCCCAATTCACCTCTCACTAAATCTGTAATAATAGACTCACCACATTTGCCACATTTTTTTATTTGCTATGCAGCTACGGAGAGAGGATGAATATTGAAAAGACTACGAAGTAGGAACTGCCTAGAGTGGCTAGTCTTTTGTTGGTATCATAGAGCCCTAAACAAGGATGAGTCTGTTAGGTTTCAAAAATGGACTGATGCCAGTCTACTAAGTAGGTCAGCCAGGCAGATAGAATGAAAGATTTTGTTCAGGTAGACCAAGATATTTTACTGTAAGCCATTTCTGAACTTCCTATGCTGTTGACTAACATGATAGCAATGCAGTAGACCCTGTGTATAGAAATATGTCAAGTTGCCAGGGAGCTTCAGACCTGTAGAAGAACTGCTGAAGACTGCAGCCTGTCCAATTTACTATTTATAGGTATGCCTCTTTGTGGGGGTGGAAATATGGTCACTGGATTAATTCATTAGGAAAGAGTTGTTTAGCAAAATTATAAAGGTTACATTTGTAACTGTTATTGAAAAAAATATTTAGAAAGCCTCAATGTTTGTGGTAATTATGTCACCGGTTCAACGTATTTGCTTATTTACATCTTCACGCTTTCTGATTTGCAGATATGCGAGGGTATACATAGAATAATATTACTACTATACTTGCATTGTATTTATAGTTTTGAAACTTCTGATGCTTCACATTCCAATATATTTATGTCTTAGCAGATTAATTTATTCTGGTCTTTCAGTTCAACTGTCAAAATATAAAATTAATTTTAGATTTTTTTAAAACTCCGGAAACATTTTTAATAGAGATGCAGGTGAACTTCAGATCAACAGCTAAACTATTATGTAGAAATATGTTTATATGATTTCCCTAAATATCCTTCTAGCCCACTGAAAATGCTTGATATTAAAGAATATTTATTTTTTCAGAATGAGATTTTTTTAAAATTCTTTTTTGGGGTGGCTCTACTAATGGGCAGAAAGTCTCCCTATCAACACAAAGCCATATTATGTTACATTCAGATTCATTCTACAAATATACTAATGGTTGTTGTTGGGGTGTGAAGACCATCTGTTCATTAGCTAAGATATGCACATACCTCAGTGATTGCATTAATACATAACATTTAATATTTCTTACATATGACATTTTATTTTTTCTCATAATGATTTGATTCAGCAGCATGGAGAATAGGAAGAGAAGGCTGTTGCTAAGACTGATTTTTGCCATCATTTTCCCTCTTTCTCAGAAGTTTTATTTCAACCTTTCTTAAAGTTGGGAAATGAAGAGTAGATTGGTTGGAGAATAAGATTAGAAGAGCTGAACCCCTACTAGCACATATTTATTCTTCAGTGATTGTATTAACATATAATGTTAAGCCAAACATAACTTAAATATCACTTGGTAAATTTGTTATCGTGGCTTGGTTTGTATCTAACTCTAAGCTGTAATAGTTGCAGTGGTGGTATTCGACCGGTTCCACCTGGTTCTGGTGAGCCGGTAGGAGTGATAAGCAATGAAGACCTAACCGGTTCTCTCCGCCACTCTGCTGTTGGGCCCACCCACCCGCCTGGGCTCCCATACTCACTTTTATCTGCTGAATTTGAAGTGCAGCTGCCTTGCGCAGCACAGAATAGCACTGCGCGGCAGCTGTTGAAATGACCAGCATCGTGCAGGCTTGCAGGAGGTGAGTTAGAATGCCTCTGTGCCTGTGCAAAGTGCGCATTTGTCACATGCGTGCACACAAAGTATGCAAAGTGCACCCACCAAGCCACACCCACCGAATCGGTGGCAAAAATATTTGAATCCCACCACTAAATAGATGGCACATGGCACTAAAGCAAAACAACACATTGTCATTTGATGCCTGTATAAATCAGACTTTTTTTTTTTAATTTCAACATTTATATGCCGCCCTTCTCTGGAGACTCAGGGCGGCTTACAGTCTATGGAGCACCATGCTAAGTGCTCAGCAATAGCCTTCATTCCGTTGTATATGCCTGCTTATTACTAGGGCTTTTTGCCCCCCCCCCAAGCGGCATTTTTACAATGTCAGCTTATTGCCCCCAACAATCCTGGGTCCTCAACTTACCTACCCCGGGAGGATGGAAGGCTGAGTCAATCTTGAGCCTGGTGGGATTTGAGCCTGCAGGCAGCTTGCACTAAGTGCTAGATGATTAACAGCCTGCACCACCAAGGCTTGAGAGTAGTTCGTGTACTGGTTAAAGCATCAGACTAGAAATCAGAAAACAGTAAGCTTAGGTACAAAGCCAGCTTGTTGACCTTGGCCAGTCACTGTTTCTCAGTTTTATGAAGGAGGTAATGGCAAACCATTTCTGAAAAAAACTTGCCAAGCTTCCCCTGTAGGGATTTGTCAAGACTCAAAGGAACCCCTGCCTCCCCGACCAAAAAATAAAAATTAAATGTGAATTGGATTATTATGAACATGTGGGTATCTATCAATCCACTCCTCATGTGCATGTCTTTTGCAGTCTTGCTGTCGGTGGGACATCACTTAGCTGTACAATATATGTTGTATGGGTTAACTCAAGAGAATGTCATTTTAAAACCAAACTAACCTTAAACTATGAAAAGGGATGGTTGGAAAGAAAATATTGAAGGGAAATGTTCACATGCTTAACTGCTCACATTCTAAAATCTTTGCAATATCATAGAGTACTTCATTGCAAATCATCATTTAACTGTGGACTTTGCAACCATCAAATATGGTGATGGCCACAAGCTCAGGCAGCATAGAAAACCAATGGTTGCTAGGCTTGATAACAGCTTGTAATCTTCAGATTCATAGGAAGCCAACTCTATCCTGTGGGAGGGACTTGCAGAGCAAAATGTGATTTCTTCCTGGTCCATATTGCTGATTCTCTAGAACAAGCAGGTTGATCTATGAGTAGACACACAATGCCACTGACTTGATCTAAAAGGGCTTTTCTTACATCCTTACTTTTCTTACCTATCAGAACTCTTCTGTTATTTGGGGTTATTAGCCCAAGTCAGAGGTGGTATCAGCCAGTTCTGACAGATTCTGGAGAACCAAAATTTCTGGAGAAATTTTGAGCAGTTTGGAAAACCGGCAAATGCCACCTCTGACTGGCCCCATCCCCATCTATTATCTGCCTCCCAAGTCCCAGCTGATCAGCTGGGTCTTCTTTTGTTGCCCTGCACAGGACAGTGGAGCTGGAAAGCAGGTTAGTGGGATGGGGAGGGAATGGAATTTTGCAGTAACCTTCCCCTGCCACGCCCACCAAGCCATGTCCACTAAGCCACAGCACACCCACCAAGTCACACCATGCCCACCTAGCCACATCCACAGAACCGGTAGTAAAAAAAATTGAATACCACCCCTGTCAGAAGCACCATGTAGTCAGATTATCATCAATGCAAAAAAATAGAAAATCTTTCTAGCCAGACCGAATCAGAAACAAATGTCCTGGACTTTTCTTGACCAAATCTTAATTATCAAATCCATTTCACTTGTTTTTATATTTTTCACTAATGACTTGGTTGCTTTAGAAGGAATGTAAACAATTTTTCTCATTAGTAGATTTCAACAAAAATATTGTGTATAATGATTACTGCCAAGACTGTTCTACAAGAACAGTCTAAATAGGAAATTTGTCTTGTTCATTTAGAAGAGGTGAAGTTTTATTTTCCGCAAGCAAATGTTAAATAATCTGCTGTGTAGACAGATTTTAAAGTGTTTATTCCTAAAAATACAATTAATCTCTCCAAGCAGAAAATATGCTGCTATTTTGATCCAAGTCAGAGATGGTATTCAGCCAGTTTTGACAGATTCTGGAGAACCGGTAGAAGAAATTTTGAGTAGTTTGGAAAACCGGCAAATGCCCACTCAGAAGCAACATGTAGTCAGATTATTTATTTGATTTATTTGATTTGTCAATCGCTTACAAGATAATAGGTATAAGTATATGCATAGTTATGAATACATAAAATGGGTACATATAAGAAGAATAAAAGAAACAATAGGACAGGGACGGTAGGCACGTTGGTGTGCTTATGCACGCCCCCTACAGACCTCTTAGGAAAAGGGTGAGGTCAATAGTAGACAGTCTAAGGTTAAAGTTTTGGAGATTTGGGGAAGAAACCACAGAGTCAGGTAAAGTATTCCAGACATTGACCACTCTGTTGCTGAGGTCGTATTTCCTGCAATCAAGTTTGGTGCAGTTAACCTTGAGTTTGTATCTATTGTGTGCTCTTATGTTGTTATGGTTGAAGCTGAAGTATTCATTGACAGGTAAGTCATTGCAATGTATTATTTTATATACCATACTTAGATCAGACCGAAGATGGCATAATTCAAGGTTTTCTGGGTCTAGAATTTCAAGTCTGGTGGCATAAGGTATTCTATAATGAGTAGAGGAGTGGAGAACTCTTCTTGTGAAATATTTCTGGACTTTCTCAACTGTGCTAATATCAGATACGTAATGTGGGTTCCAGACTGATGAGCTGTATTCAAGTATTGGCCTAGCAAATGTTTTGTATGCTCTAGTTAGTAGTGTGATATTACCAGAGAAAAAGCTACATAGGATTAGGTTAACAACTCTTAATGTTTTTTGGCTATGTAGTTACAATGGGCTCTAGCACTTAGATCATTAATGATGAGTACTCCAAGGTCCTTGACAGTGTTTGGATCATCAACAAGGTCTTGACTATTCAGCCTGTATTTTATTTTCTGATTTTTTTTGCCAATATGTAGGACAGAACATTTATTTGTTGAGATTTGAAGTTGCCATTTGTTTGACCATCCTGATACATAGTCAAGATCTTTTTGAAGGGTAGCAGTATTGTCTGTGGTGTTGAATAGCTTTACATCATCAGCGAAGAAAACGCAGTTGCTCTTGATATGATCACAGAGGTCATTTATGTAGAGGATGAAGAGAGTTGGTCCTAGGACACTGCTTTATTATCATCAATGCAAAAAAATAAAAAATCTTTCCAGCCAGACCGAATCAGAAACAAATGTCCGGGACTTTTCTTGACTAAATCTTAATAATCAAATCCATTTCACTTATTTTAATATTTTTCACTAATGACTTGGTTGCTTCAGAAGGAATGTAAACAATTTTTCTCATTAGTAGATTTCAACAAAAATATTGTGTATAATGATTACTGCCAAGACTATTGTATAAGAACAGTCTAAATAGGAAATTTGTCTTGTTCATTTAGAAGAGGTGAAGTTTTATTTTCCGCAAGCAAATATTAAATAATCTGCTGTGTAGACAGATTTTAAAGTGTTTATTCCTAAAAATACAATTAATCTCTCCAAGCAGAAAATATGCTGCTATTTTGATCCAAGTAATGTTATATTCTTTAAATCAGAGGTTGCCTTTTGGACCTCAGGGACCACCAAAGTCATAATTTTAATTCCCAGGGATCACTAACCGGTTCTGTGGGTGTGGCCTAATTTGTGGGTGTGGCTTGGTGGTCATGTGACTGGCTGGGCATGATTTGTATGTAAATATTATAAATATTGATTTTTTTATTTAGAAAAAGAGCAAATTTTACCCAAAATCAGGCAAAGCAGGCAGCAGATTGAGATGCTCACAGAATCATTCAATGATCTATCTATCTGCCATCGGCTAGCTCAGTCTCTCAAATTTGTTGCCATGAGTCTGCACTGAATAACAGAACCTTCAGTCCTAAGGGAGGTTCGGCTGTGCTTAAAAGCAGAGCCGAAGATCTAAAGACAAACTAGAAAGCAAGAAATCCAACCATTTCCTGCTTCCTAGCTAATCTAAATCTCCCAGCAGAGCAGAACATCTGATGATCAGAAAAAAGAAAAATAGCAATTTAGCAGATAGGTTTGCCAGGTAATTTGTGAGTGGGCGGGGAGGGTTTCTTCGCACCATGTGGGCAGCGCAGCCTTGTGTTTCTGCACAGCGTGGATTAATTGCTTTGTGGGGGTTCTCTGTGGGTGAGATTTCTCTGTGGCCCACCAAAATTTTCTCATGGCCCACCAGTGGACCACAGCCCACCAGTTGGTGACCGCTGCTTTAAATACTACTTACCAACCTAAAACTAAGGAGAAATTTCCTAACATTTAAACAATTAATCAATGGAACGACTCATTTCCAGAAGTTATGGGTGCTCCATCACTGAGGGCTTTCAAGAAGAGATTGGACAGCTATTTGTCTGAAATGATACAGGGTTTCCTGCTTGAGGGTTGGACTAGAAGACCTCAAAGATCCTTCTAACTCTGTCATTCTGTTATCATCATTTTTCACAAGACATTCTTTTATATGAATCTTTTTTTCCATCCACAACTTTTTTATTACAGCATTTCAACGATCTTCTTTTTAATACTTCCCATTAGGGTAATTCCACACAACTTCATGATACTCTGTAAAATATTTTTTTCATCATTCAGCTTTCACTTTTTTCCCTTTTTCTACTGACACTATTGAGACATCCCTTTATCTCCTATCTTTTCACAAAGGACTTGTACATTCTTTTATTCTTCTAGTCATTCTATTTTCATTCCAGTTTTTCTTTCATTTGTTTTTTTCCTTCCCTTTCTATTTTCCCCCACGATCCACTCTTGGCCAAATTATGGTCTGCCACATATTTAAAAATTAATCATGCTTGTGTCCTTGCGTCATTTTATCTCAATATTTCAGCACAAAAATGGCTTTGTGTTGATTATTTTCATTCCTTGTCTATTCATTATTGTTTTCACATAATTCTCTTTTAGTAACATTGAGAAGGTGTAGACTTTGGTTACCAATTTTAGTTATATTAATGATGCTAATAATGATGCTAATGATAATGCCAAAACAACTATTTTGTGAAGCTAGGATTTCTGAGCTAGAGAATGCTTGCAAGCCAACCTACCATTGCCTCTATCCCATCTCTCAGAAGAAATTAAGAGTTTATTTTATCTCCTTGCTGCTATCTGATTGTCATCCAAATGTTCGCAAGCCAGAACTATGTAATATCCTTAGATAAAGGGATTTTGCCTTTCTTTAAAAACAATAGGACTGGCAATAATAAACATAAAGGTCTATTGAGATTTTCAATCATCCAAGTCATGATTGTCCCAAAGGTGCTTTTTCAAGAGCCAATTGGACTTTCAGAGCTGAAGAACCTTCTTGGATGGGAAGCAAAACATCTTAAAAGAAAAACCAGAAAGTCTAGTTGCCTCTTGAAAAAGCATCTTTGGGACAACCATGACCTGGATGACTGAAAATCTCAATAGACATATGTCCTTTATGTTGTCCCTTGGGGGAAAAAAATACCTTTGGGACATAAAGGAGATAGTGTTTCACTGCCATGCACAAAGGCTAGGATCATAATGTCTTTCATCTCTTATACCCTCTTATAAGGGTCAAATTATGCCTATGCCTATATCCTATTATCATCTATGAATCTCTCCCATTGAAGTGCAGTGAGCAGCTATCCAGGAGTGGCTTCTTCAGTAACACTCCCATCTCCAGAGTTCCCTCTCCACGCGGTTCATCTGTTACTAAGGTGATTCACATTTGGTACCAAGCAAAGATCTTTTTATGTGGCCAGAATTTTTTAAATCAATTGGCCTGTTAATTTTTTTTTAATTTTCTGTTTCATTTATTTTATATTTGGGCAGCTGCTTTGATAGTTATATTGTTGTAAATTGTCCTATTTTATATAAGACAATTGTCATTCTTTAAGAACTTTGCATAATTCTGAAAGCTAAATTACTGGCTTCTAAGAAAACCGTGGGAGTACTTATAAAATTTATGCAATCAAGCACTGGAATTAGTTACAGAAATTAAGGAGATTATTAAATTTGCATATGAGCTGTGTTGTAACCAAGTGTAATTTGAGGTTTACAAAGAACCAAAATTCCTTTCATGTATAAAACTAGACATCCAGGACTAAAGTGCTGAAGTATAAGATTGCATTTTTATACTGTACATAACCAAAATGCATCTGGGCAACTCTGAAAAATAGAATCATTTTAGTTCAGATGGGAATTTCATCTTCATGTTATGTTAAACTGCAGTGAATAGGCTTCCATTAATCAT
Organism: Bungarus multicinctus; assembly: GCA_023653725.1. Classification (NCBI taxonomy): domain Eukaryota; kingdom Metazoa; phylum Chordata; class Lepidosauria; order Squamata; family Elapidae; genus Bungarus; species Bungarus multicinctus. The sequence goes on from CM042836.1 coordinate 114,029,662, forward strand.
TCAGTAGGGTACCATATTCTAGTTTGTTTTCATAAAAACCTCTTAATTAAAAATAACAACAGCAGACAGCAGCAGGTTTCATATATTGCAAGATCAAAAGGGAAAAATACATGGAATAGCATTACATTCTGTGTCACTTTATGTGTGCTCTAAGCGTCTTGCACAGTTATCCATTCTGTTCTAAAACACACTGAATAATGGCAACTGTTCTTGATTGCTGACTTCCAAAGAGAATCATTTATTTTTAAAATAAATTTTGTAAATTAAAAGTCAGAGGAGTCAGAAGAGGAAAGCACAGAAACACAGTAGTTTAAAATCTAAATGCTTTGCATTATTGGTGCCCTGTGGTCTCAGTTTACTAAAAGTTGCCTACCAGTGAGTTTCTGCTGTTAAACCAGCAAAAAGTAATTAATAAAACAAGCTGAATCTTGTAGTGTAATCCTCTCTTCAAAGTAGAATTTGCACATTTTTTTTCAATAGGCATCAGTAATTGATTTTTTTTTAAATGTACTTAACTGAATACTGATAAATATTGGAACAGAACCTACTGTTTCATTTGTGTTCAGTAATTATCCTTCCCCCCACCCTCTTTTAACAAGCAGGGCATTATTCTTTTGTAACAACATCCTTGCTGTGCCAATTCCATTTCTTAAAGTAGGTTTAGAATGACTTCAACAATTTATTTTAAAAGGAAAGGAGAGGAGGAGTGAGAGAGCAGTCAGTCACTGTCCTTACCTTGGTGTCATTCTTCTAAAGAAAATGTTTGTTTTTTTATGTTTCTGTGAAACCAGCTGAAGATGATCTAACATACATCTTCCGTGTTCCATTTTCAAACAAGCCTATATATCTATAGAATAGAATACTTTATTGGCCAAGTGTGATTGGACACACAAGGAATTTATCTTGGTGTAAACAGTCTCAGTATACATAAAAGATACATTAGTCAAGAGTCAAGAATCAATAGGTACAACACTTAATAATAGTCATAGGGTACAATCAGCAATCAAATAATGCTAGGAAACAGCCAATATAAATTGTAAGGATACAAGCAACAAAGTTACAGTCCTACAATCACAAGTGGGAGGGAATGGCTGATAAGGAGTGATGAGAAGATTAGCAGTAATAGTAGTGCAGACTTTGTAATAGTTGAACAGTGTTGAGAGAATTATTTGTTTAGCAGAGTGATGGCTTTTGGGGAAAAACTATTCTTGTGTCTAGTTCTGGTGTGCAGTGCTCTATAGCGTCATTTTGAGGGAAGGAGTTGAAACAGTTTATGTCCAGGATGTGAGGGGTCTGTATTTTCACAGCCCTCTTTTTGACTCGTGCAGTAAACAGGTCCTCGATTGAAGGCAGGTGGGTAGTAATTGTTTTTTCTGCCGTCCTATCCTCTGAAGTCTGTGTCTGTCCTGTTGGGTTGCAGAACCAAACCAGTTATAGAGGTGCAGATGATAGAATCAATAATTCCTCTGTAGAACTGTATCAGCAACTCCTTGGGCAGTTTGAGCTTTCTGAATTGGCGCAGAAAGAACATTCTTTGTTGTGCTTTTTTGATGATGTTTTTGATATTAGGTGTCCATTTTAGGTCATGTGATATAGTAGAATCTAGAAATTTGAAGGTCTCTACTGTTGATACTGTGTTGTCTAGTATTGTAAGAGGTGGTAGTATGGGAAGGTTTCTTCTAAAGTCTACCACCATTTCTACGGTTTTGAGTATGTTCAGTTCCAGATTGTTCCGGTTACACCATGAGGCAAGTTGTACAACTTCTTGTCTGTATACAGATTCATCGTTGTCTCAAATGAGACCAATCACTGTTGTGTCATCAGCAAACCTCAGTATTTTAACAGATGGATCATTTGAGATGCAGTCATTGGTATATAGGGAGAAGAGAAGTGGAGAAAGCACACAGCCTTGGTGGGGGGCCCTATGCTGATTGTACAGGTATCAGATGTGCTTCTGCCTAGCTTCACCTGCTGCTTCTTATCTGTTAGAAAGCTTATGATCCACTTACAAGTGTGTTCAGGTACCGCTAGTTGGTTTAATTTACTTAGAAGAGTGACTGGAATAATGGTATTGAATGCTGAACTGAAGTCTACAGAGAGGACCCTTGCGTAGGTATTTGGAGATTCAGGGTGTTGTAGGATGTAATGCAGAGCATCATCTGTCGATCTATTTGCTGTTTCTATTTACCTGTTTCTCACATCTGGGTGGCCCCAACCCTGATACACAAAATTCACAAAGGTTTGAAGACCTGTCTGTTTCCCCAGGCATTTGGGACAGGTAGTTGGGTGAGCTCTGCAGTTGATGTTGTTTTTCTGATCACAGTTTTTCAATTTTAACCCCAGGTGGAGTGTATGCAGATGCTCTAGTTGTTGTTGTTTTGTTGTTGTACATTGCCCTCAGCCATTCTTGTGAAATGGGTAGCCATATAAATTATTTAAACAAATTAATACATTGAGATTGCAATAGACTTCTTGTAGTTTCAGTAACCTAGCATTCTGCTTTCATCTTTGTTTGATTTTCTTCACAGGCATTCAATGAATTCTCCAAAGCAAAGGATCACTGGCACAGCTTTGGACTTTCTTAGATTTTTCAATGCTTGTTATTATCATATATCAATGTAATTTGTTTTGGCAGGGGCAGGAAGTACTTCATTACAAAGGTGACTTTCAGATCTGGCTTTGGTCTTAGGCCTGGGATTGATGGGCCTTTGGTTTGGCTCAATTTTTCTTCTTTGATTATTTTTGCCTGAGATGCCTATGAGAGGGTTGTCATGTTTTGCATTTATATAATGTATATATAAGCTGCCCAGAATGGGCAGCTCTAATAAATGTAAGTACTGTAAATAAATAAATAAATAAATAAATAAATAAATAAATAAATAAATAAATAAAAACAATAGTCAATTTAAAAAAACAGTTTTATTTGGAACAGATTATATCCTGCAATGAGACCTTTTTATTACCAACTAATAACCTATCTACCTGTCCCAGGTCCCTGGGAAGGGCAAGTGGTTAATATTGCCAAATCCAATATAAACATCTGACTGACTGTGAACAAACCATAATAAAAGGGCAGTTCCTATTGGAATGGGTTTCTGCAAAAACAGTTTGGGGACAAGATTATTCCATTCCTTGGCAGTTGAACAGTTCCACTGAGCTGTATTTTATTCTGAAAACTGTTTAATATCTACAACAGAAGCCTAGAGAGTGATTATCCAAATATTTGGCATAGGGTTTCATCAGTACCCAGATGACATCTAACTCTGCCTTTCATTTTCATCAAATGCAAGTGGAGTATACTAAATCAATGCCAGGTAATGGACTGGATGAAGGCCAAAAATCTGACTCTGTCTAGGCAAAATTGACGAACGATTAGATAAGTGCTTTGCCTGCCAGGATGAATGAACTAAGGAGCCTCTTTTGAAAGCAGTTGCATAAACAATCTGATTTGTAATTTGGATATGATCTTATAATATCCAGTATTCTCCTAGAATCTTGATTAAAGCAGTATGATCCATGTACTATGCTCTGTTCAGCATGGATGTTTGTGCCTGCACACTACACATGCACAGAGGAGGCAGAGGGAGGGAGGGAGGGAGGGAGTATGAGAGAAATACTTTTTCCCTCCCTCTGCCATTAATGGTTATTTTATGTTGAATTGTTGGGCTGTCTGGCCTGAAAGACTGAGTGTTCAAAGGTTAAATGGTATTTATCTATCATCTATCTATTTATCTATCTATCTCTATTTACCTATCTACCTATCATCTATCTATTTTTGAATTTTGCCGAGTTTCCTCTCTAGGGGAGAATGAAATAGATAATTTTTTTCCTGACCCTTTTTTCCCTATAAGTCCTAAAAAATAGAAAATGCAATTGAGGCTTCCTCTGCTTTCATGGGTAGGAGAGGAAATAAAGCAGGAGACCCCACCAAGAAGGTGAGCTACGGTTCAGACGGAACACCTGGCCATCACAGTAGCCAAAGTGGAGAATAGGTTTCAAATCTGGAGAGGATCTCTTAAAACAGTTTCATTTTCAACTCATTTTCAAAGAGTTGACAACTATGATGTGGAAAAATCTCTCCATCTTAATAGGATTAAATCATGGTTTATTGGCTCTGATATTACCCATTGTTGAATTTTAAAAAATGTTGAGAATATGCATGAATGTTCTTGCAGATGGATAAGCCTGGATGACATCAAGGATAATGATAAGAGTTTCCCCCTCAAACTCATAATGATTGTCCTTCTAGCTAAATATACATACTAAATAGTAGTGAAGAAAAAATAGAATCCCAGAAGCCATTCCTGTTTGTTGAAATTGTTTTGTGAATAGTCCGACTATTCTTCCCAATTCTCAGTCTTTGCCCAATCATACATTCCCCAAACCTCAGATGATGAAGTCAATCCGATACATCAAAAATATCAAAAGTTGTTCAACATTATCAGCAGATGATATCATTGCCTTTGCCTTTCTCCAATAAAATACCATCAATCAAGATACAAAGCAGTTTACCAATATAATTTCCCTAGGACCCCTAATTTTAATTTTCTTTTTTTAAAAAAAAACATTTTATTAGATTATAGAATAAAATACAAAAATACAAAAGCAAATAGTAGGACATAATGGGGAGGGGAAGAGGAAAGTGGGGAGGAGATGTGGGGGGAGGGAAAAAAAAGGGTGTTGACTTCCGACTCCCTCTGTTACAATAGAATAAAGCATTAACATCGAACCTCAACTTTTTACTTTTCCATAATAGTATAAAGTAGCTATTTCTATAATGACAAATCAATCTAATCAGTAAATATCCCTAACTTTAATTTTCAAGGTATATAATGCCAAAAAAAATCAGAATAGCATGAGACTATGAGAGCGCCTTAGTGCTCCCTTATCAGAGCAAAGATACTCCTTTCTAAAATGTATCATCAGCTTTTGCAATTAAGGGAAACCTGGAAATACACCAAATACAAAGTCATCACACCATTAAAGCAGGGGTGGGCTGCTGGGAGTTTGCAGGGGTTCAGAAGAGCCCCTAGCTAAGATTCTGTGCAGTTCGGAGAACCCCCAAATCCCACTCCTGGCTGGCCCTGCCCACCCCACCCCACCCCCTCCCAGGAGTCCCCATGTGGCCAGTTTTGGATATAGGTAAGTGCAGGGCGTGCATGGAGGCTCAGGGAGGGTGAAAAATGGGCCTCCCGGAAGTTCGGGAAGGCCAGAAAAGGGCTTGTTTCCGGCTTCCAGAAAGACTTTGGAGCCCAGGGAGGTAGTTTTCGCCCTTCTGGAGGCTCGAGGAATGCCTCCGGAACCCAGGGAGGGCAAAAACACCACTCCTGCTGTGGTGCAGGAGGCCAATTAGGCCACGCCTATCATAGCCACACCCACCCAGCAACCAGGCAGAGAACTCTTTGCTAAAAATTTTGAAGCCCACTCCTGCATTAAAGTATTTATTTATTAAACAAATTTAGAGGGGTGGCCAATCCACACAGGGTGATTCCAGGTGGCCAATAGCATTGAGAAAAATACACAACATAAAACCCCCTCCCTTGTGGCATCAGCCAATATAGTTACACTAGCCAGATTAATTGTGGCTAAAGGTTCTTTCAATGGACTCAGATAACTATCAAAGATGTTGAAGACCATGCTTTTCATCAGGTCTTTTCACTTTGGGGCCATTTCAAATTATATTACAAACACTATTTTGCAACATATGTTTTCTGTTCAATTCACAATTCGAGCATACCTGACGGCCAAGGAAAGTTTCCTTAGAAACATTGCATCAAGTTACACACTAAGTACACTTGCACACAGGTAGTCCTCAACTGACAAGAGGTCGTTTAGTGACTGAGGTTACAAAGGTACTGAAAAAAAGTGATTTATGACCGTATTTCCACACTTACAACTGTTACAGCATCACCATGATCAAAATTTGGATGCTTGGCAACTGGCTCATATTTATGACAGTTGAAATGTCCCAGGGTCATGTGATCACCTTTTGAGACCTTCTGGGAAGCAAAATCGTTAGAGAAGCCAGATTCACTTAACAAACTACTAGAATTGATTCACTTAACATCTGTGGCAAGAAAGGTCATAAAAGGAGGCAAAACTCGCTTAACAAATTTTTCAGCAACAGAAAAGTTGAGCTCAGTTGTGGTGGAGGACTACCTTTAAATGATACTCTCAGCAGTTTTCTAGATTAAGAGCCTGTAATGAAACTGTCTCCAGTCAATCTACCAACCATATGAGGTTACTGGACATAAAACACAGTCATTGTCACTCAATATTACGTGTTCATTGAAAGCACTCCATTCTGCCTTTACATCTATGTTGACGTCTAAAGTGAATTGTCATGATTAGAAACATGACAATTTAAAAATAATGACAATTGAAAGACTTGTGGCCTAAAGGCAAATGTTTCTCTTTAATTTTCAGGAGAAACAAACATGATTTAAGTCTGCTCGATATAACCTCAAGCTGTCCTTGATGATTGTCTGATTTCAACTACTGCAAAAAAATTTAGCTCCAAACTTGCTAAATAAATAACCTAGATATGATGAAAATATTTCCTAGGTCGCGATGACTCATAAACCACAAGTTTTGTGTTATATTTGCTTGAGAACCAGTTTTGACTCCTACCATTAGTCAATGGCATCGTTTTGGGGTTTTATCATTCTTGCAAAATTAAGATTAGTGTAGAGAGAGTTCTTGGTTAATGGTTTTCAACTAGTCACTGACCTTCAACTAACCCCGAGAAATGTCCAGAGGGCTCTGAAGATGCTATCATTCTGCAGAACTGTTACTGAGGAGAAGAAATTGTTATGCAATATCATTTTTTTTTAGTAAGAGTGGAAATGTTTCATATGCTATGCCTTGTGGTTTTATATACATAATTCTATAAACTGGTAGGAGTTTCTGGGATTTGATGACCTAGACATGTTGTTAACAAATATAATAAAATAAAGACAATTTAAAATAAAATAAAAAATTGAAGCCCTTGAAGCCCTTTTGACAGAGGCTTAGGCAAAGCATGCATTGAAAGCTGATTTGTGAGAAAATACCACTGCCTGCTGTAATTGTTTATTTTGCCTGGTCCAGTTGCCTTCTCTCACAATTGCAATAGTCAAGAGAGACTTCATCTGCAGAAGCTTTTCCGGTTTTCGTGAGTGTCAATTCCAGCTGCCACATAATATAAAACCCCTCACTGAGGAAAATCAAATCAACACTTTACTTTAATGAGGTAAATCAAAGAGCACCAGACAGGCGTAAATTTGGCTATGAAAGATGCTTTAGTTGGAGATTTGCCAAATCTTAACCTCTCCTTTAAACAAAATCCAGTTGCATTTCACACATTTTAAAATGATTTTAATGTGTATATCAGTTTTAATGTGTATATATAACTACAAGGAGAAACAATACCTCACATCTGACATGGCAAATAACTATATATAGTTAACAGAGAGCAAATCCCACTTCCTTATAGCATTGAAGATGTTGCCTAGTCAGGTTATGAAATGTCTGCAAGTAAAGAATCAAGATCACCAAGAATGCCACCATTCAATCCTGAGGTATAGATATTCTCTTCTATTGCATTTCAGTGAAATGTCCTGCTGGTTTTCACCAATTGCTATATTTAATACTTTAATTCTTCACTGTTGTGCTTTTCCTTCTGTTGCTTTGTGGTAGGCAGGCATACCTGTATGAAGTCTGAAAACAACTTTACTTTTAATAAGTTTTGAGCTCCCGAGAATTGTGAAGGGTAAGTGGAAATCACATGCTTTAAATAAAAGGCAATGTTTTAATTTTGCTGCTACTATTCATAATTGGGAATCCCATTGGCAATATTGTGAGGAAGCTTGGATATATGTATCCAGAAGATTTCAGACAGTTGTCTCTTTCTGTCCAATGACATTGCCTGACCAAGAAATTAGAAGGGATAAGAACATTGTTAAAATGGATTTGGCTGCCGATGACATCTCGCATGAAAATTCCCTGGCATACCGTTGCTAACACACTGTGTGGTCATCTGGGAAAGGTGAATACATGTTAATTAAAATAAAAACATGCTCAATTCATAACACATAGATGTTTATGTGCTTGAAAACTGCTTGATAAAATACATAAATTTTTACATTCTTGAAAACTGCTTAATGTAATTTTTTTGTACATGTTCATATTCATCTGAATTTTTGTGTTCAGGGCCCAATGAATTATCTCCTGATTATTCACAACGTGGCCAAATATCTAAAATGTAAAAAGAAAAAAGTATAGGACTATATGAAAAATGCTATACTTATCTTGCAAAGTGCATCAAAAGAGATTTTTCCTTACTGCCTTAATCATAGCCATCATTGTGATCAATTTGGAGAGAAGTGAAATGCTGCAAAATTTTGCTCACTGCCCATTGCAATACCATATTGTATAAATTACTTGTATGAAAACAGAGAGGCCAAACTAGAAGAGTTAGGCCCTTGTTAGATAGAAACAATAATCAAGGTTTTCAATAAGTGTAAAGGTCTGGATTTCAGTAAACAAATAAGATATATATTAGGAAATATATATTAGACATTTTTATTGACATAAGAGGAAAAAACACTCAGCTTTTTAATAGATGTTAAGATAAGCAGAAATAGCATTGTACAAGAGTAGAATAATTTTAAAATACCTCCTTTCTTCTAAATTTAGATGTGTGTGTGTATGTGTGTGTAAAATGATTTTATTATTTATCATTATATATATATGATAAATAATAAAATCATTGTGCTTGAGAATAAACCCCACTGAACCAATAGTCTATATTAGCTGATCTAATATTCCTTTTAGATGATGATGATTAGTTCTGTTAAATTACAAACGTATTAAATTTAACAATTTAAAATGCTTATAAAATATCATTTCTAATTGCTATTTGAATTTTATCCATTGATGCTAAAGTCAAGCGTTGTGTGTTTCAGCCTATAATAAAACACAGATTGTTATGAAAATTATAAGAACTTTCCCATGCGTAAGCTCTCTTTGAGTTAAAAATAGATTATCCCTTACATTTTGTACTATTCCCCCTCTAGTTACCAGCAATCTAAAAATCACATTTTTCATCCCTGTCTAAATCATTTATAAATATATGAAACAGACTAAGGCCTAGAATGGAGTCTTGTGGGATGGCATTCAACATTTTCAGGTAAGCATGGTACCACTGATGTATATTTCTTGAGAATACTCATTCAGCCAGCTCTATATCCATCTAACACATTCCTGCCTTTATGTTGAGATGTTCATCCCTGGAAGATGTAAGCCAACAGAATACATAAAACTAAATTCAATCTTTTCAAAGTGCAAGAGCTGAGAGGAAGCAATGTGGAGTTTTAATCGATCCCAGGTCTTCAAAATCTGATGCTGTTTTTTTACAGGATGCGCATCTAACTGAGAAAGGTAAGAACTCTTCATTCAGAGACTGGGTTGGCCAGGTGTGTTTGATTCCACCTCAACCAAATGGCAAACAGATGGCTATTCCAATTCGTACTAACTTCCCTTTATAGGTTCAATCAATTATAACAGATAGAAAAGATTATTTGGTAATTCTATTTGGTAAAGTTTCTACAGCTATGATTAACATCTACAGTTTTGTCTTGATTTAGACTCCCACTCTGTTTCACAAGTGTTTTTATCATTTAAATGATATCTCTTATCACCATAATATTGCAGTGAAAGTTTTTAATGAGATATTAGCTTATAAATTAGATAGGCATGCATCCACCCACCTGCAAAAGGCCAATGATTAGTAACAACCATACACAGTTAAATCATACACAGATAAATTAAATTTGGTGAAACCCTGGCATTTGTTTTTTTCTACATATACTGAAAAAAATCTAAATTTTATTAATTAAAGGATGGAAGGAAAACTTATCCAGTGAATATGGTTTGGAGGTTTTAAATATTTGGGAGTTTTAAATATTTAACAAGTAGTTAAAAAAAAGTAAACTCCAAACTGATGAAAAAAAATAAGGTTTAGTCAAACTTTAAAAGGCTACATTTACAGCTCTGAGCTCTGTAGAATTCCTCAACTCCCAGCTCTTTGCAAGAGACTGCAAAAACATCAATTTCTGCCTTCTACTTCAACAGGAAAACAGCTATCAGGAGTACAGGGTGATCTCAAGAGCTCTCCTTTCTCCAGAGAGATTTCTGATGCTCAGGGTCCAGCATCCAGCTGCATTTTTAGCTACTGTTTCTCCCAGTAACTGCAGGATATCAATGTGCCATTCCTCATCGGAAGCTTCTCTTTCCAAATATTGATAGATAAGTGTTATTAAACCTTACAGTCTAATATAGGATGAGCAATCTTAAGATTATTGTAATTCCCAGGATACTTTATCTTTTGTGAAAAAATACCTACAGATATATTATTTATTTATTTTTATTTGTCAATCGCTTACAAGATAACAGGTATAAGTATAAACATAGTTATAAATACATGAAATGGATACATATAAGAAAAATAAAAAGAAACAATAGGACAGGGATGGTAGGCACGTTGGTGCATTTATGCAACCCCCCTACAGACCTCTTAGGACAGTCTAAGGTTAAAGTTTTTGGGGTTTGGGGAAGAAACCACAGAGTCAGGTAGAGTATTCCAGACATTGACCACTCTGTTGCTGAAGTCGTATTTCCTGCAATCAAGTTTGGTGTGATTAACCTTGAGTTTTTATCTATTGTTTGCTCTTGTGTTGTTATGGTTGAAGCTAAAGTATTCATTGACAGGTAGGACATTGCAATGTATGATTTTATATACTATACTTCAGGGGTGGGATTCAATTTTTTTAACAACCAGTTCTGTGGACATGGCTTAGTTGATAGATGTGACTTGCTGATCATGTGACTGGGTGGGCATGGCCAACTTGACATCACTCACATCAAGGGGTGCTTCTCCTCACCTAGCCTCTCATGGCAGAGGGGATGCTGGAACGTTCATAAGTATGAAAAATGGTAATAAGTCACTTTTTTCAGTGCCATTGTAACTTTGAATGGTCACCAGTTTTAGACCAAAACTCAAAAAGGGTATGTAAACTCATGTTTAAATGTCAATCTTTCTAGCTAGCCAAGAAGACTTGCTGAATGTCATTCATCTTGGTTCCATGTCATTAAAAGCTTTTTGTCAGCTCTGCTTCATTATTCAATTATTTCTTCAAAGTGCTAACTCCAACAGGGGAGTATTTCCTCCCAATAGCAGTGTAAAAGGCTTAAAACAACCCTTCCCCTTTAAGAAAGTACCAGCAAAGAAAAAAACCTCCTTTGGAGACAGTAAGTCTAGGCATACTACCAAGAATGCAAGAAAGGTGGAAAAAAACAAAAGGAGATTTCTTCCAACAATCAGTTCTCCAAACTGCTTAGAAAGTTAACAACTGGTTCTAGCAAATAGGTGAGAACCTGTAGAATCCCACCCCTGCTATACTTAGATCGGACCGAAAGCGGTGTAGTTCTAGGTTTTCTAGGTCTAAAATTGTGAGTCTGGTGGCATAAGATATTCTGCAATGAGTAGAGGAGTGGAGAACTCTTCTTGTGAAATATTTCTGGACTTTCTCAACTATGTTAATATCAGATACGTAATGTGGGTTCCAGACTGATGAGCTGTATTCAAGTATTGGTGTAGCAAATATTTTGTATGCTTTAGTTATTAGTGTAATATTACCAGAGAAAAGCTACATAAGATTAAGTAAACAACTCTTAACGCCTTTTTGGCTATGTAGTTACAGTGGGCTCTAGCACTTAGGTCATTTGAGATGAGTACTCCAAGATCCTTGACAGAGTTTGGATCATCAACAAGGTCTTGACTATTCAGCCTGTATTTTATTTTCTGATTTTTTTTGCCAATATGTAGGACAGAGCATTTATTTGTTGAGATTTGAAGTTGCCATTTGTTTGACCATTCTGATACATAGTCAAGGTCTTTTTGAAGAGTAGCAGTATTGTCTGTGGTGTTGAATAGCTTTACATTATCAGCAAAGAGAACACAGTTGCTCTTGATATGATCACAGAAGTCATTTATGTAGAGTATGAAAAGAGTTGGTCCTAGGACACTGCCTTGGAGGACACCACTGTTGACAGGTACAGAAATTGATAGGATGCTCCCAATTTTGACCATTTGTTGTCTGTTTGACAGGAATGCTTCTATCCAGTTGTGCAGGTGTCCAGAGATACTGTAAGATTTTAGTTTTAGGAGTAGTTTGTCGTGTACCACTGAATCAAAGGCTTTACAGAAGTCTATGTAGATTGCGTCTATTGCTTTGCCCTGATCGAGTTGTGTAGTACATATGTTTTTGCAGTGTAAGACAATGTAAAACATATCCAGAAAATGTTTTCAAAAAGTCAAAAACTTTTGTACATTTCTATGGAACTCCTCAATTCCAAAGATAACTTTGAAAGTGTCAGTTAAAGTTTGGCTTGATCACCTGTCACTATCATATTGATTTGAAAATTGTAGTATATAATTTCCACGGAAAATATGTTTTGATCTTTCTTCTGTTGATGATATGGGATAATTCTTATATCCAAATTATTTTTAAAATGGTTTTATGGAATATCTGGATGGATGTTGGGATCCTTATATTAGTTCAACTAATACAATAGAGTAGATGATAACAATGTGTTTTTATTATTTCTACTTTAAAAGATAAATGCTGTTTGACAGTTGCCACCCACTGGTAGAATGTACAATTACAGCATTTGGGCCGATGATATTTTCAACTTTAGAGACACCTGTGTTATTAAACGGAGTTATTAAGTCCTATGAGACCAAAGCACACAATTGGTCTTTTGCTATGCAAACTTTAAAGACTAAACAGAATAAAGAATTGGAAGCTTCTGTTCTGCCTAAACAAAAGGCTGTACCAAAATCAGCCTTAGATATTAAAGTATGGCTTCTGCAACAAATAATAATAATATTTCAAACTTATTGGACCCTATTAGATTTGTATAGAAAAGGAAATAATAAATCACTGTGTTGTCCAAGATGCATCAAGAATAATGTTTCATTAAAGTATACATTTCACAATGTCCTATTGTTACTATGTTCAAGAAAGAAGTAATTACATACACTAATTTGATTTAAAAATAAATTTAATATTCTTGAATAAACATATTGTTTTCAACTACTGCAAAGAAACTGACAGCTGGATATCAGAAATGGTTTTTCCATGCCCTTATTATTGCCAGGGGATTAGTTCTTCAACCCTGGAAAAACAAATTAAAGGTCCCAATTACTGAGTGGATATTACTCACATTCTATGAATAAGTTGCCAATAGACATCAATTATGTACAGATTATAACAATCAAATATGATTATATTTTCCTGAAATTGTCATGTAAAACATTTCACATATAAGTGTGGGTGTGAGACCCTATCTATATGTGCACACATACCCATATATAATTTTTATATATGTAAATGCACAGACACACACAAAAAATATTTGTAATTGCAAATTGTTTTTTTTTTTAAACATTTTTAGTTCTTTTTTCTGTATTCTATTAAACAAAGCAAAACCAAACAGAATTGGATGGGACACTTTGCTCACTGCTTTGCTGAAATTAATAAGTAAAAGCTGCTACTCTTTATTGCGATGGTCCTCTTCATAATTCTAACCTTGTTACAAAAGACCTTAAGTTGCATGAAATGTCTGCAATTGATTTTCCTCCCCAGATGAAACAGCTCAAGCCATAGTTAATTTACTGACAAGACTTGGAGGTAAGTCTCTTCCACTGTGCATTTCTGGTTGGCAGCGTACTTTACCCTTAATCGAATACAGAGGTCAGGAAGGTGTTTTTTCCAGATCTCTATGGGGCAGAAATAATAGACATACAGGGATAGGCCAAATCTGTGGTTCTAAGTCCTGACTGTTGTTTTAAGAAGTCAAGCTATGATTTTCAGTGAAGGAATACTCAGATTTCTGTAAACATAGCCGATGCTATGGTAAAGGCAGAATGAGTGGAAGAAGTGATGCTTTATGCACTGTGTACAATCCATCATTCCAAATAATGGAACGATTATTCTACAGGTTTGGCAGAACTCACATTTTGGAATTAAGGGCTAAATTCAATTTGTGTGAGGTTCTTTTTTTAAAAACTCATTTAAGGTTTGCATCAATTAAATGGGCAATTTTCAATTGGTGGATGGAAACTACAGTCCATTGCAACATCCTTTGTGTCAATAAAGTTCACACAATAATAGATGATAAGTACGGTTTTTTTTGGTCTTGATGGCTATTATAATCACAATTCAGGTTTTATTCATTTTCTTAAACCTCCTGACTTCTTCCAAATTGACATTATACAAATGGCACATTGAGACATTGTTTGGTTTCCTGCAGGAACATGGATCTTCTTTTCATGAGATACTAATCAGTACATTTGGCTTCCTCCATCTGTTCCTTGCTGAATATTAAGAGGCTACACCTAGCCATTGCAGTGATAAAACAAGGCAAATGCTCTTTGCTCCAGTTTTTGCTACAATTAACATGAAGCAAAGGCAAAAGAATAAACATTACCCTGCGCGGCATGGCGGCATCTACCTGCTATAAATCAATGATTCTGGTGACAGGAAGCATGTTTCTGTAGCTTAAAGATACAGGTAAGCAGGTTGACAGCTTCCTAAAGCTGCAGCTGTAAATAAACATTGTCAGAACTGAACTCTGGTGACGTTAGAGATACTTATAGGAAGGAGGAAGGATGCTTGCACTTGCATCTGATTGAAACTGAAGTGACTCAAGACCTCAATTATGTATTTCAGTTCTAATAGGGTTTTAAATATTTGAAATGCTCACCAGGTGGCACTTGAGCATCCTTGTTTAATGCATGGCAATTACTTTAGGTAGAGCCAGTTTGCCGAGGTGGGGTAAAGGCACTGGATTGGAAGCCTAGAGACTGAGTTATAATCCTGCCGTAGGCAGAGAAACTTGCTGGATGATTTGAGCATCTTGCTCAGATTTAGAAAGAAGCTAATGGCAAACTGCTTCTGAAAACATTGCCCAAAAAGTTGACTAATCAAATTCACACACACACGTTTTGTTTTGTTTTTAAAAAAAACCAAGCCCAATTTTATAGATTAAGGTGCAATAGTTGCTAAAGATTCAGAAGATAAAATTAAACAAGTTCAGATAAGGTCAGCAAGAATGATAAGGAGATTACCACGGCTTATGAAAAGGAATTGCAGGAGCTGGAAGCCTTGAGCAGAGAAGATATAAGAATGTCATGGGAGAGGTCAAGAATTGTTGTCTATTAATTCCAACTGCAGAATATGGAATAATAGGGTGACACAATGAAGAATGGCCAGACCTGTTTTCTCTCCATGCATAAAGATTTAAATTATAGAAAGGTAGCGCCCAACTGATTTTTAAAAAAAACACTCTATGAGTAATTCGTGAAGTTTACTACTCAGGCCTCCCCTTTATTAGATGTGTTCAAGCAAAAGCTATGCAGCCTTCTGACAAGTTTGAATTTGGACTGATTCCTATGTTCAGAGTCCTAAATGACCTTTTCCAAATGTAGAATGAAAAGTAGTATGTGGGAATGAGTTTGGGAGTCAAGGGGCTGAGCTACAGGCAAGGGAATGGTTGAATGAGGCAGTCGGCCTTCAAAAGGAATGAGGATGAGGGCAGCATCTCAGATGAGATCTTCTCTAGTTTCTTGGGTTGTTTAAAAGCAACAGGGGACAGGTGTGTACTTTGTAAGATTTCCAAGATTTTATTAATGTAAACCTAATGTAATCTTAATTAATGTAACCTTAGAATGAAGTAGAATTAGTTCACCTGGGCATGTTTCCTATCTTGACTATCTCACAAGGCTGACAGCATGTGACTTGGCATTTATTTAATGAGGTGTGTTATAATTTTAAATCCAAATTACTTCTTCAAGATTTTAAATAAGTTGCAATGATGCTTGAAACATTCCATCTAGTATTAATTGCAAGTTGTTTTCAGTATGACCAAACTGAGACCGTTTTTTGTTTGTTCCTGGCATCCCCGCAATAATATTTTGACATATTGTTGAAACTGAGAAGACTTCTGACCCTTCCTTTGAACCAGATCATGAGACTGCAAGAAAACTCAAGAGGGGAGAGCAGGATTTGAAATGTCCATAGCCAGATTTTTTTCTTTTTTGCATCTTCTCCCCCCAAAAAGCTCTACTGCCCAAGGAAAATGCATCTTTTTCCCTAATGAGAGGAATAGTCCTATTTTTCAGGCTAATCTCAAGTGTGGACTCAATTGCTTTTGATATTCTTGATATCCTTTCCTTCTCGACTATCTAGGACTGTGATGGCAAACCTATGGCACACATGCCAGAAGTGGTACGCAGAGCCATTTCTGCCGGCATATGAGAGATCGCCCGGAAGAGCCCCACTACGCATGTGCACTTCCCCCCCACGCCAGCTGATTGTTGGGTATCTGCTGTGCATGCGCAGGGGAGATGCATGGTGGAAGATGCACATGCATGCACAGAGGCATGCAGTGTGCGGGGGTTGTGTGTGCATGCGCAGAGGTGTGCGGTACAGGGAATTGTACATGCAGAGGGAGTTGTGCACGCATTGCATCATGGGTGCAGGCATGCAAGCATGTGCACTTTTGGCACGCAATGGCTAGAAAAGATTAGCCATCACTGATCTAGGATCATGGCGTTTAGGTTAATGAGTCCATTACAAAACAGTTTCTCCAATATGATGCTGAATTTGTACTCAGAGCTCGAGATCAAGGTAACTACATAATACACATATTTACAGAGCTTTGTTACACTCACGAATATATATATATTAAATGTAGATTTAAAATATCTTGGGCTATAAAGGTTATTTTGCATATTACTTTTTTCTGAATATAATTCATTGGAAAGCAAACAAAGTAGTTAGCATTGCTAACTGATCTCCTGTTAACCAAGCTTTTTCTTTAAAGGTTGCGCTTCCAATCTTCATCAGCTTGTTGTTAAGGAAAAAGCATTCTCTTTGTGACGCACCAAACAGGAAAGGCATGTTATGTATATTTTGTGACTCATTTCAATTTGCTATCTAAAGCCCTCATGCTTTGTTTATTAGCCTCTGTGTTGGTAGCTAATGGATACCCTGTAGAAAGCAATTTTTCATCATGAATGTTTGATGAAGATGGAAATCAGAACAAGCCTTGATGTAAAATATGCTAATCAGTTTTCTCCAGTCGGTTGTGCTCTGCAGCATGGCTGGATGAGCATGATGGGATTTGCAATACAGCATATCTGTTGATTAAAAGTCTAGCAAAAATTCCCCCCCCTCTCCAAAAAATTTTAATGTGAAGTTGATGAAGTTATAGATTATCTCCCCTTGCCCATAATTTTATCATGAAATTATGGGTACTAATATGAAGAACATTATATGTGTATATATATGTATAATTTGCCTTCTTTCCCAAAGAGGTAATTTGCCCTCTTTCATTTACATATATATGAAATATAAATAAATAAATATAAATTGTACAGCTACTTGTGAGAAGGGCCTTGCCTGATCACTCCAAAGTCAAGCATTTGGTTTCAAGCATTTGATTTCCAGAGCTGCCAATCAGATGCCTATGGAAAGTTAACAAGCAGGACATCATCACATCAGCACCATACCATGCATGGTCCCAATTCATATCCCTAGAAGTTTTTGGATTGTAATAGAATATTAACTGTTCTTAAAAACTAACATTTTGGTCTCAGCTCCCCAACAAGAGAGAGACTCACTAAAACAGCGTTGGTGGTATGAGAAAAAAGAGAAGCGAAAATGGTAATTCTGTTGCTTTTCTTTTGAAAATATCTTTGCTCTATCAATGCTCTAGTTGTTCATAAAAATAATGTGCTGCCAGAAGACCATGCTTGGATCCAGTCATGATGCATGTGTTTATGAAACTGTTATTGCTGCAACTGCTTAAAACATTTGGGGAAGAAAGATAAGCACGCAGAGAAATAGATATAAAATTTAGGATGATGTGATCAGTTAAACCAATGGTAATCCATTTCAGCAACAAGTATAAACTCTGCTTAGGGCAGAGTATTAAAAATGTGTTTAAAATCAGCAACGTACTTCTAGCTGATTTTCCATGTCAACTTCACAGCCTGACCCAAGAGGTGGATGTTTCTCTCCAGAACATGTTCCAGAATGCTCTTGCGGATATGTGGATTGTGTCATAAACAGTAGTGAAAGAATCACTTCCAACAACTCAAGGCAGTGGTTGGATTCAGATTTTTTTTTACTGCCAGTTCTATGGGAGTGGCTTGATGGGCGTGACAGGGGAAGGATATTGTAAAATCTCCAGCCAGAGGTGGTATTTGCTGGTTCTCCAAACTACTCAAAGTTTCTGCTATCAGTTCTCCAGAACTGGTCAGAATCTGCTGAATACCACCTCTAACTCAAGGACAGTGACTGGTTCACTGCAGAGGTTAACCCCTTTCATCTCCTCCCCGAAACAGACTTGATTTCATTGAAATTTGGTTGTACGATATATGTGGGTCCTGGCTTCAAAAAAAGGGGGGAGCATGTTGGCTATATGACAGTCAACCTGCTCATCGTTAAATTACAAAAATGTCAGACATGTTTCCTTGACTTTGGCCTTTTATTAATACAGGTGAAAAAATAATCTTTATCTGGATATCTACCACTGCATGTATGTCGTTTACTTGCTTACCTGAACTCAGCAACCGAGAGAATTAGGCTTGAAGTGTTTTAGTACTTAAAAATATGTTTATTAAAGTGCAAATTGAGCAAAGCACTGCATGAGATCAAGAAGATGACCTCCACCCGCGCAGCTAATTCTAATGGTGTCAGGCATTTTTACCAAAAAGGTTAATTCCAGGAAATCTACGTCATGCCAATCACTTCCAGAATTATATTAGATATGTAAACAATCTGGCATTTGGTGAATTTTATTTGCATGGAAAGGTAATGTTGTTATTGTAATTGACAGTGGTACCAATCTAATATTAATGACAAAGGGCTCTAATATGAACACATGTCTTTCCTCTTTTACACCTGGCTTAATATGATACCTTTGAAAGAATAGCCTGGCTGACATTTGGAAGAAAGCTAAGAACAGGATCTAATAAGTGCTCTCTGTGTTGCTGAAGGCTGCTTGCTAAAACAACCAAGTGTGGCTTAATTTACCAAGTTGTATTATAACTGGGGTAGTTGAGATGAGTGCTGCATTGATTTAAACTCTATTATGGACAGGTGCTTGTTATAATCTTCCACCCACACACTGCTGTCATCCTTGTCCTCATTCATTTCCTTCCTTTATAGCTCAGGATTACCAATCAACCATTTAGAATTGCATCAAACTGTTCGCTGATATTTTTTCCCTTCATTTATGTGAGGATTAAAGGAGATTTATAGAGAGATATAAGCAAACCTAGGATCGCATATTGACTATGTGTAGAAAACTGATCATTTCTATCATCAGCTTTTAAACCAAATATAACTCTTCCTTTAGAAAAAACAAAAATGGTATTTATTAGATACTTAACAATACATGTCCCTTTAATGACAGGAAGTACTTCTAACAGCTATACTGACTTTATAGAGAAAACCCATGTTCGTCTATCATTGCTAAAATCAGAAGAGGTCTTGTAGCAATAAAATGTGATAGTTGGGAAAAGTGCTCTCTTTGATTCTTCCCTACTACTAAATATTTCCCTACTTACTATCCATTTATGCACCTACTATCAATGATAGTTGAGCCATCAGTGAAATTAAGTTGTTGAGTTTTCTTAAATGTTCCACGCAACCCTACAACAGGGGTGTCAAATTCGCGTCGTTACAGTGACGTGGCGTGACGTAGTGGGACTTTTTCCCCCTTCGCTAAACCAAGTGGGGGTGGGGCTAGCACGTGACGCATCCAGCCTGCGAGCCGCAAGTTTGACACCCCTGCCCTACAACATGAAATGGCTTAAATAGCTCACATTTTCCAGCAATACAACTTTTAGGGAAGGAAGGTCTATATCTATATATCTAACTTATGTAAACATCCGTCTCACAAAAAGTACCTCTAGGCATTGTACAACCAAGTTATAAAACAGGTAAGCAATTTATTTATTTATAGCAATTAAAAAAACACAAAGCATAAGAGAGAATAGGTGTTAGCAGCAATAATGGAGGCATATCTCAGCACTTGAACATCTGCTTTGGATGCTACAGATCTCAGATTCGATCCCCTGGCATTTCTAAGAACTGGTAAGAGTCAGTATCAATTAGACATTCAGGATAGTTGGCAGTTTCCACATTTGAAAGGTGAGAATCCAAATCCATACATATGATCTTACACTCTGTCTGAATGTGGAAACTTGTCACTTCCTATGTGCATTACCTATTGTTAAGAAAAATAATGCAATTTTTTAAAAAAAATTCCAATTCTTGTATATAGTTTTTGGAAGCTTGATTCAGATATGTTTGCATTGTGAAACACTATGCCCCAAATCATGTACTATCAAATATTATTCTACTGCCTCCCTCTCCCCACTACCCTAGGCCAACCTTTCAAAGGTTCCGTCAAACATATCTGACAGGGAGCTTCGGGAGTGTGGAAAACCAAATGGACTGTACAAAACAGTAAATAGGGAAGTGGGAATAGGAAAGGGTTCTTCCATAGCATTAAATAATGTTAATGTTAAGCTAACATTAACTTCTTTTAAAATTGTTCATTTATGACATCTTTGCAAATGTAAATACTGTGATGAATGAGATCTAGACCCTCTACAATCCAACATCAGATGTGGTCTTCAGGGTTGCCTACTTCTCAAGGCTATCACAGAAATTTCCAACATTTACTCTTTAGGAATTATGTCACTACTTTTGGTTCATCTGTTTCTGAGATTGTTTAGGGTGAGTGAAATTGTGACAAATCTATACTAGAAAAGAAAACAAACTGAAGACATTTGGTATTCTCTTGCATTTTTTTATTTTTTAAAAATGCAAATTCTTGATTTTTTTTGGCCAATGAAGTTCTCTTTCAAAATATGAAAACAGAGGAGGGACAACTATTCAAATTGTTGGGTCGGTCAAAAATGCTTAAATATGGATTCTTTATGGAGCAGGAATTCTTAATTCATGTCTTAATTCTGTTTCCAATGTTCTATATCCTGTTTTGCCTGTTTTACAATCCTTATTAGATATTTAATTATTTTTGTAAGTATTTTAAGCATTGTCTGCTTTTTGAACTATTATATATATATATATATATATATATATATATATATATAATCTTTTGTATGCAAAAATAATAAACATTACAAAAATGTAAATCTCTAATAAACTACAGTGGCAAAATTAACATAGATGATATAGATGAACATTCTTCGAAGACGCTGCTCACACAATGGACGATATGAATAATCTAATAATCTACTAGTATATACAATATTTGAAACCAAAATTCAGATTTCAATGTAAAAGAGAAAAACTGGACTTTTTAATTGAATTACTGGATACAAATTTGTTTTAATGTAGTCAGCATCCTTCCTGGTAGGAGAAGTCACAGGAGAGAAAAAAGAAGGAGATGGAAAGAGACGTGGGAGAAGCAGCAACAGAAAAGATTTAAGAAGAAAGAATGTTTCTGGGATTTGGACCACTCAGACTATTATTAAGTCAAAATTACCCTAGTTATGGCCATTAATTTCCTCGATACTGTTAAGAGTCTTCTTTCCCATTGAAATAAATGGAACTTAATAAAAGCCTGATCACAGTCATAGATCTGATGGTAAATTCTCAGACTTATGAATGTTGGCCACCTCTGCCTAAAGATTTTACCAAAGACAATTCAGCCGGAATTTATTTACGAATTTAGCTCACAATATGCAGCACAATAAGAAGTTGTATCTTGTCTGTTATTTGTCTGGAAGGCTATGAGCCTGATGCCCACTGCCCAGGTAACTCTGTTTTCAGCTGAATACTATGCCCTAGATAAACATTTTGTCTCCTCTTGATAGTAGTGTTGAATCAGCAGCCAGTCCTCTGTAAATGTATTAGAATGCAGACTGTCCTTGTTAGACTTGGCCATTATGTGTTGACTAAGGAGGTGGACCAGCATAGAGAAATAATAAATACAGAATGAGGTATACTTGTCTTGGATGGGATTTTTTCTTTCCAGCTTATTCAAATATGAGTTCTATGGCTCTTTTTGGCATCTGCTAAGGCAGGACCAGCCAGAGTAAAGCAGAAGTCTGCTACAGCCCTTCATTCATAGGCATCACTTGAATGCTATGCATATTTTACTTTTTTTCCCATTCACCTTAGGATTGAGGAAGGTGGAATGGAAAGATCATATAACTCCCTTTTTACAACCCTGTAATCTCTTAATTCAGAGTAGAGTCTGGATGGAGCCACGCATTTAGTTGGCTGGATGCCTTCCTGATGCCATGTGAAGTTCGCAGCAGATATTCTTTCTTTGAGCCCCAATAGAGTAACATCTGTTGCTGCCTAGGTTAGAACCCTCAACCTTCCAAGTGGGAAGTGAACATCTTCATTGTTAGGTCACCATGCCTGTCATGGATGAAAAGATCATATCAGGGTCCAAAAAGGAACCTTTCTACTACATTTTCAACCTTCCACAAGACTTCCACCACCCCAAAAGATTTTGAATTGGAATGTTCTATAATTTTGTATAACTAAATAGACTTACAACGGATTAAAAACTCTTCACATCTGAAGTTAAGAACATCCATCTTCTAAGAGCTCACTCAAACCATGCTTTTAATAGGTGGGAGAAGAAGGGCAACACTAATATAGGTTGTAATTATAATTTGCATACTTAAGAGTATGTCTTTGCAGCACACATACTTCTTTCCTCTTTGTAAGTTTTGTTGCATGCCGTAATCATTCATAACTGAAATTACAGTACAACAGTTTTAAGAATGAATCACATTTAAAAAAAAAATTGCAACATCATTTTCTTAAATTTTAACAGCTTTGCATGATGTGCCAGGTTTCATGAAATAGGAACATAAAAAGCTGCTTAATTCTGACTCAGAATTCTAGGCAGAATTTTGGTCTGCCTAGCTCAGAAGACAGAAGAATGGAAGCAGCAGAATTCAAGAGGGTTAAACTGGTCATATCCTGCCATACTTGGAATTAAAGCTGAAATCTGATGATGCATGCACAAACTAAACCTGAGACTGATTAGACTCAAATAGGAGGCTTTACTACTGAAATGTTGGCCTTCCCTTCATCCTGAAAACATAGGTAAGCATTCTGTAAAGAGTTATAGTGAAGTCTGAGCCATATGTCTTCTGCCATCATTATGAATACAAATTTAGCCAGGATTTGAAGTTCACTTGACCTTTCACATTGTTGATCCACCAATTTTTTCCTCATGAACATGACATAACTTGAATTTTATACAGCACCATTCTTGGAACTTCAAGCTCACCCCTAAAAGTGAAGATTTTGTACTTAGTTGAACATTAAAGAAGGCATCATCAGATTGAAGAACAGGTGCATCATTTTGTGTCGTTGTGGCACTAAGGAACATTTAGGGAAGCAGGTCAGCAAAGAACCATAGGTCTCCTCTCCTTTTTCAACTGGTAAACTTAAAATGCAATTTGTTTCTGCTGTGACAAAAAAAAAAAAAAAACCCTCTGGAGATCTGAAATCTGAAGAATTTATTCAGTTCCTACAAAATTGTCTGGTATTAATGATCAGCTGAATGTAGTAAAAAAAAAAAATTAATCCAGGGAAGTTAGAAATGCTTCTTCTAGGGAACATTGTTAACCTATGCAGCGGCCTGCATGGCTTTGTGCAGACCTTGATGTGCACATATATCACCTTTCCTGCGGGAGCTGCATTGAGTGCCAATTTGCTTCCGGGTGCAATTCAAGGTGCTGGTTGTCTCCATGGTGGCTCCCTCTCTGGAACATCTTTCCCCCAGAGATTAGAATGGCCCCCTCTCTAATACTTTCAGACGGCGTTGAGGACCTGGTTCTGCCAGTGGGCCTTGGGAATCCAGAGCAGGATGGAGCCCATTAAATGGTTTGTGTGATCTGCTATTACCGGGAAGGGGGTGAGAGTAGGGGTTGATTTTATTATATTATACTATATTCATTTATTTGAATCTTTTTATTAGTGTTATTGTTTTAAATGTGGTTTAATATTATGTAAGTTGCCTTGAGTCACCATGGGCAAATAGGCAGCAATATAAATAAATAAATAAATAAATAAATAAATAAATAAATAAATAAATAAATAAATAAATAAATAAATAAATAAATAAATAACCTAATGAGAATGAACCCAAAAAAGTGATAAACATTAGCTCAAAGTTTAGCACATATCATTCTCTGGAAAAGCTGCTAGGCCTAAGAGTAGAATTTTGTACCTCTGTGCTAAGCTACCTTAAAGGCAAATTTGACTGTGCGAATCTACAGTCAGACCTCAGTATTTAAGTACTCAGTACTTAAATTCCTAAATTTGCCCTTATTTAATCAAAGGACAAGTCTGTTTTCCTCTCCCATTTTACAAATGTGTTTGTCTCCTTCCAGCATCTTTCTATCCTCCTATATTAACTGAGTCTAAACACAGCTTAGTAGTTCCTATAATAGCAGCTTTTTCTTCCATTGCTATCATATTTCCTTCAAATGTTAATTAAAAGTGAGCATAAGAGAGTAATCCAATACGATCCCCATAGCAAACTTCAGCAGTTGAGCAAACAGAACTGCTCACTATTGAGAAAAGATTAATTAGCTATGGAACTGATCCTAGTTTAATAGAGAATAATTTGATTGTTTGATCACTAACCTTTTCTCCTGGCCAGGAAGAATTTTCCATTTACTGTTTAGTTGTCAATAAAAGAAGCACCAGAGACTAATTTTATTGTGTTTTAACAAGCAGTGTAAGCAAATGACAGAAACATATAATCAGGCGATAAAAGCCAAAACATAAAGAGCAAAGGGCTTACTTGTCTCCATCATTGCTAAATAAAAAGTCACTTCCTTTTAGTGAAGGAAATGTCACTCATTGAACAAATTGAAGTACAACGGTATTGCCCTTCATCACTTCTTTCAACTTCCACATTAACTCCAAAGGAAGATGCTTCTACATTTAAAATGATCTTTTCGCTACAGAAAGCTGGAAAAACTGTTCACCATGGCATTTCATAGAAGAAAGAGCTGGTATCTGGAGCAGTTGGGTTCTCCCAAGGCCGAGGACTAAAGGTATGCAGTTGATTGGTTTATCTGATGCAGAGAACATTGGTGGGTTAAGGGGCCTGTTACTTCTTCCACATGCCCTGCATTTGGACATGTAGGAGAGATAGTGGCATAGTTGAAAGCAGTGTTAGGGTTCCATACAGATAGACTGTGATTAAAAATCAGGAAGAAGCTAGGAGGAAGGTTGAAAGTAATCAAGGTGAAGATGGAGAAGGATTGGGTGGATTGAGCAAACCAGGAAGATGAACTGAGAAGAATAGAGAATGAGAGAAAAGCCAACTGAAAGGATGATCTTGAAAACTGAATGAAGGAGGATGTTGCAGCAGAATAGGGACAGGAGTGAAAATGTGGGCTTCTGTGGTGCCTTGGTACCAGAGGATTAGCAGGTAGCATGCCAGCCACCTCTGGAAATGATATTGGGAGATAAGCAATAATGAGAAACAGCCCTTTTATTGGAAGAGGATAGAATTGGAGAATCTGCTAGGTGTAGGACCACTGTGAGAAGCAGGGAGCAATGCATGCTGGAACATACAGTCTCTGGGTTAGACTCACATCCTCACATCACTCAGGAAGGTGGCTAGGCCAAGGTGTTGGTTAATCCGTATTTAAGAGAGGATGGAGTGAGCTCTCATTATTTGTCCCAGCTTCTGCCAACCTAGCAATTCTAAAGCATGTAAAAATGCAAGTAGAAAAATAGGGGCCACTTTGGTGGGAAGGTAACAGCATTCTGTGCACCTTTGGTGTTTAGTCATGCCGGCCACATGACCACAAAGATGTTTTCAGACAGCTCTGGCTCTTCAGCTTTGTAATGGAGATGATCACTGCCCCCTACAGTTGGAAACAATTAGCACGTATGTATGTGTGAGGGGAACCTTTACCTTAAAAGAAGGTTGGTCCTGCCCTCTCTTAAGGAGGGTTTTACTATTTTAGTATTACAAACCACCCTGAGTCAAGTATGTGAAATGGGCAACCATATCAACTGAATAAATAAATACAGTAAATAAGATGGGACAAAGAGAAATTTGGAAGATTTATTGATGTTGGCCTGTTGAGGTAGACCAGGTCAAGCACCAAACATGGCAGGAATTTCGGGGATGCTTTTCATTGTAATATGGTAAAATAACACAATCGTCAAAATTTGTCCAAACTTTTTTCTAATCCCATTTTGTACTAAAGAAAGCAGAATTGTTTTGAATTTCTTTCTCCCACTTTCACCTTTCTCAGGACACCTTTTCTGCAGGTCCCCTTATTAATGGTTCACTTATTCCTTCTTTAATCCCAGGTCAAATTTTCAATCCTCTTCTATAGGTCTGACCCATCCACTTCATAGATTTACTTTGTATTTTGTTTACAATAAAGGAAGGCGCAGGAAGCCCCTCCACAGCATACAAAATCCCTTTAGCTATCACAATTGGGGCCAGCAACTCAGTCATTAAGTGAAGCAGTCACTGAGTGAAGCCAAGAGTGTACTCACAATCTTACTTCAGCTTTCCTTTGCTTTACAGTCTGAAGTTGAACATGAGAGGAATAGTCGCAAACTTATTTTTTTCATCACTGCCCTGAGTGCAAATAATCACTAAATAAGCAGTCACTTAACATGGATTGCCTGTATAGTTTTAAAAGAGGATTCGAACAAAATAAGAGAAATTCAGTAGATGTCTACCTTTTTGTCATATTTCCTAGAAATATATCCTGGAAACATCAAGAGTATGGCCTCCGGAGCTAATGTTAGCACAATTTTTCAAGGTTTTGGAATAAACAACTAGCAAAGGAACCTCTAAATATCTCTTCCAATACTTTGCACTAGATGTATTCCTCAATGTGCTTATCACATTTTAGCACTTTTTATGAGCTCTATAGCCTATTCTCTGTGGACCTGCCATCTGTAGAACATCATTGATAATCATGGCTGTGCTAATAAAGAAGCACTCATTTACCCATACATGATGAATCATCCTGCATTGCCATAAGTTGTTTATGATTTTCTGCTGCAAATTCCTAATCTCATATGCTTATTTCCCAGAATGGCACCAAATAGGATTAGACCATATGTCAACATGCTGCGTTTTCACATTATGTGGAAAGATTCTCTCACATTATTCTAGCCTGAGCAGGTGTACCAGCTGTTTTTAAATGTACAAGAGCAGATAGTTAAACATCTTGCTGTTTGGCAGAATCACTCAGGGAGTATTACCATATTTCATACAACTATCAGGCAAATGATGTGTCTTTCTGGATAATGATTTTGATGTAAGCTTTCCTCTGAGAAAATCCAATTTTACTTTGGTGAGTATGTTGTCTTAGGGAGAGTGGGAGGGAGGAAGAGAGAGAGAGAAAGAGAGATCTTATATCAATTTAAAATGTTGTGTTTACAGATGATTTCAACATAACATGTGTGCCTCTACTAATAAAAAATATATATCTATTTAAGATTTTCAGCAGCCCCTGACAAAAAAGTCCAACAGTGGATTTCTTTAACTGGCAGAAGGATGAAAGACAGAGACAAAGTGAGTCTTTTGACTAGATATTTCACCAGAAATGCCAGATAGAATGTTTGCTAAAAGATTAACAATAAAGACGTCTTCTATTTAACTTGAGGACAATGTGAAACCTAGTTGAGATGAAGATCAAAACAGATTAAATGACACTAAGCTCTTTGACCCTATCTCTTTGTGGTTCCAAGGTCCACCAGCTGTCTTGTTGCATTCTAGAAAGAACATGGAAACACAACATTCAAAAGGGTTTGGAACAAAACTGTTGAAAAGAAACCTTAATGTCTGATTTTCAGTAAATGTGAAATGACGGTCTTATTTCTGATAGTAGAATTAAATGGTGCCATAAATGAATATCTGCGGAATTTAGTCATAGCTGTGATGCTAATATTGTTGCTTATAATTTTGTTAGCCATCCAGAGACATTTGGGAATAGCTAGTGTATACATTTGTAAAATAACATAGTAAAGAAAGCAAAGAAATTTGCTTACTTATCTACAATAAGATTATATGAAGCAGATCCTACACTCTCTTCGTATACTGGTCAAGTATCTGGAGAGAGAAGAAAGTACCAAGTTCCTATATGAATGCCATGCGACCTTAAGGCAGAGGTGGAATTCAGCAGGTTCTGACCAGTTCTGAAGAACCGGTAGTGGAAATTTTGAGTAGTTTGGAGAACCGGCAAATCCCACCTCTGACTGGAGATTTTACAGTATCCTTGCCCTGCCACGCCCACCAAGCCATGCCCACAGAACCGGTATTAAAAAAATTTGAATCCCACCACTGCCTTGAGGGCATCTTAATTCCCCATTACTACATATGTGACATGTGATATTGTAAGATAACTTAATAAAAAAAATCAATTCATTATTCAATGCTGGTCTTGAACTTTGGTGAATCAGATAATCTATGGAAACGCCATCTTCCCTGATATTATAATACTTACTGATTTATATTGATTTCATTTTTCTTATTCTAATGCTACATGTTCTCCAGGACAGATACAATTATTTAATTATTTAAACAGAAATAAGCATAATCATTAAAACTGTTCTGTAAGATAAAATACTCCATTTTGTATATTTTTAGAGTTGTGAACAGCTGTCACCAAAGATTCTCTAAATATCCTGCTATTCTTGCTTAAATCACAGGCCAGCGCACTCCCTTGGCCAATCTTGTATTTATAGTCCAATCTTGTTATCTTTGGACTGTGCCTAACCAAAAGGAAACTGAGAAAATGAAGAGTTTGCTTTGATGCAGAGTTCTATATTTATTTTATTCTTGGGGACAAATGTAACGTTTTCCTATTATTATCAGGCTCTAAAGATTTTATTTTCTTAAAATATTTTTTTTAAAAAACCCGAACACACAAGGTTTTCTGTAGATGATATCTAATTAACTTGTAACCTTAAATAGAACAAAAATATGTTTCACCGTCTGATTTATTCTCTGCAGAAATCTTTTTTACAAGACATAGAAATGAGGATGTCCCATTTTTAAAAACTGACACAATAAGAAGCATTTAGTTGAGAAACTTTGAATACATTAAAGATACAACTATGTATTACTTCCCTTAAGTAATCTGTGATTTACTTCCATTAATGCTGAAATAAAACATTAATCAAGTGTCACATTCAGCATGTAGCATGGATCTCCGAGTCCCTGCATTTGGGAGTATATACCATATAAGATATGATGATGCTGTATAATTATAGCAGTAACTATATAAAAACCTGTAATTACATTGAAACTATATGTTTTTTGTTCTATGAAACATTCTGTCCATGCTTTTGATGCTCTGGATATGGTAAAAGGGAATGGTAAATATATGTTGGATTTGTTGCTTGACATTTATTGACACATATCTTCTTTGGACCTGGAATCAGATGGAAGAAAGAGTCACCTTAGCTGTTCTTCATGAAATTTTCAGAACTGCATAGCATTCGGGATTAGGGATTCTTCAGCATGATCTCCCCACTTAAAAGATGGAGGAGGAGGAGGAGGAGGAGGAGGAGGAGGAGGAGGAGGAGGAGACTTATCTTCTACTTTCCAGTGTGAAGAAAATTCTGGATTTTCTTACATACTTGCAAAAGCACTTTGCTCCTGAACATAAGGAGTTTCACAGTCATGTTCCCAGAGGTGCTTGATTTGTTTCACAGTCATCTTCCCAGAGGTGCTTGATTTAAACATGTGTTGAAACAATGCCCAAGGCACCATATATGACTGTCTGTCTTGAGACAGTCATTCTTGCATCTTGACATTAGCCATAGCCATATGTGATATGTTGGCCAACTGCCAAAACCTTGAATGATTTCACATTTATAGCTCATTTCTCATTGATACATTTTCTGATTTTCCCCCATAATTTTTTATTAGATATTTTGGATAAAAGAAGCTACATTAAGTTGGCTGGCTCTACTAATTTTTCCCATCCTTTGTTGATTACTGTGTCAACCCCAGACCAATTTCCTTCTTCAATCCAATTCCAATTTATTTGCATCCAGTATTCAGAAAGTTTTTATTAAGTCTCCATAAGATTTATTCCTGCCACAAATTTAAGTTGTGAAATCCCCAAGATGCCATCAACTCTTTCCCCAGACACTTGCTTCATCATTTTCAGAGTGATTTGTGGCCATAAAGGAAAGTTTCTCCATTCCAGAAACATTTTGGTCTTTGTGCTACTAACCCTTAAATTGCAGCTACTAACACTCAATTTTGCCATCAGCAACTACACCCAGTCCAGTGGCATCCCAAGAGGCAGAAAAAGCAATACTTTTAGCCCATTTAGCCATGGTGGCACAGGGGGTAGAATGCAGTATTTCAGGCAAACTCTGCCCACTGTCAAGAGTTTGATTCTGACTGGCTCAGGGTTGACTCAGCCTTCCATCCTTCTGAGGTTGGTAAAATAAGGACCCAGATTATTGGGGGGCAATATGCTGAGATTGTAAATCACTCAGAGGTTTGTGGAATGGGGGCTAAGAAAAATAAAAGGCACCATAAACTTAATTATTGAATTTTCTTGTTTTACCGACATGTATCAACAAGTTTCAACTGTGCAATTTTCTAAGGCTCCTAAAACTGAGAAAGGGGTCTGGAAGGACACAAAGAGTTTGCCCATTCCAGCTCCACACTATAACAGTTCTGTTTTAGGTTCAGTCATTCTACCAGAATATCCCTAGGATGGTTTTATTTTGTTGCCCTCCTGGGCCAATCTAAGCAAAAAACCAGAAATAAGCATAGATGGACATCACCACAAGCATGGATTTTTTTTTCCTTATGTTCCACATGACTGTATTGTTCTATTCATTCCAATCAAACAGAGAGCAAAAAATAAAATATACAATTTGGTTTTTTTTAAAGCTACTTTGTGGTATATACCATATATTGCAAAAGTCATAGTCAAGAAAAGAAAAAGCAAAAGCAAGGAGAGCATGCTTTTCGCATCGTGCTAGTTTTATTAGCTAGATTTTTCACTTCAGCCTTTAGATATAATGGGTGGATTAAATGCTTTTGAAATGGGGACTAGGTGGGAACATTAGTAATGGAAAGTGACTGGAAATAATTAGACTTGTGAAAAGATTTGAAGTAGGAAAGTGGGTTGGCATGGTATGTGAGCATATATGATTAACATTCCATGACAAAGAATATTTTCAATGGCCCCGCAAAATGTATATCTCATGCATATTTTCCATTTCTAGAGAAAACTAAAGGCTTTCCCCTTTTCCAGTCTCTTTCCCTTGGCATGCGACACAAGTTCATTTCCAGACATATGCTGTCAATAAGCACGTACAGTTCACTTTGTCACTAACAATCAGAACTTTCTAAGACTTGACTGTGGTCTCAGAACATATCAGGCGAAGAAAACATCTTGCATGGATGCTAAACACACAATAATAGTCAGGTGCCCAGGGCATGAAGGATGCAGCCAGCAATGTTAAGGGTCACGTCCTTGCATACTTTTTCAAAAGTTTCCATGTGAATATAACTTGGAGACTGTAGGAAGTTAGCAACCCACCCTCTCCTAGAAAAATGAAATATCCTAGGAAATATTAAAAAGGCAGAATATTTCCCTTAAAAAGAGAAGTAGAAACTCAGAAGCAGACGCTCACACCCCCACCTTTATTAATGGGCAGTCCATTAAGGCCTAGGCCAGAGTCTTCTACATAACAAAGGCCTCTGCCCATCTCACCACCTGACCTGGAAAGATTGCATCAGCCAGCACTCAGGTGAAGCCACGTGGTCCAGACAAAGCCTACCGTTAGCTAAGACCCCAGCCCCCACCCCGGAGTCTGACAGCCAATGGGATATATTTCATGCACAGGAACAGGAAACACTAAGGTAGGGCCCAACAGAGGATATAAACCAATTGCACTCTCAGCATCTTGCCTTTTTTCTTCTTTTCCTTCACCCAACATCTTGAAGCATGTGATCATCCTTTTCACTTTGGAGCTCCAAGCCATGTGGTCCTGTCCACCATTAAACCATCTTTCCAAACAGCCTCCATGTTTCCAGTGGTTTTTTCCCCACTTGGAACTGAACCCAGAAGGATAATTCTTCCAACAATTGGAACACAATGGCATTCACTAAGCACATATTGAAATTCCAGAAAGGTCACCTGGCACAGGATAGAAGGTGAGAGAGGCATTCTAATCCCATCCCATAGAAATTTTACAAACCGTGGTTGACTCTCCATGGCTACCAAGTTGCTCTCTCCAACTTGGTGCTAGATAAGTTCTCTAGAATTTTGAAAGGAAGTGGAAAACATGTAGCAGCCTTTGTATCCACAAGATCAAAGAAAGAAGAGATTTGATTCAATCTTGCTTCCCTGCAAAACTTTTTGAATGAAAACAACTGTTTGAAAGATTATTAGCTGCAATCTCTATGAAATATGACTTTCTGAAATAATTACCCCAGATCATAGGCTGAATCTTTGATTTTCTCCCAAATCTTCTCTGAACACCTAGCTCATAATCCCCAAGGACATCAGAAGCGGCTGTTTTCTGAGTGAGACATTGGTTCTTCTAGCATAGTTTTGCTGGCAATCAGGCAGGAGTATCTTCAATGCCATCTTTTTTTTTAAACATAGCTAAGACTTGCTGTGTCACAGAAGCCTTCCTAACACAACTTTTTGGTCCATATTATTCTATCCTGCTGCTGACATTGTTGTTATTTTAAGATTAAAGTATACCATTTTGATTATAACTTCAGCCTGGGCATGTTTTGTTACACATAAATTAACTGCAGATGAAGGAAAACATATAACTTTGAGAACTGAATATATTTTGTGTGTTATTTCTTTCGGAATGTAGTTTTAAAAAACCTATAAACCAAGCCAGGGGACAAATTTTATTACCACTCCATAAAACAGATCACCATAAACTAAAATTTAGTCTTCAGACATAGCCAGTCTCTGCCAAATTCATTGTGGGTATTGTGTGATCTATTCTATTTTTCACCCTAGCAAATTCTCCCACAGAAGATTATTTTTGACAGATTAATGAAGCAGAGCAATAATATTTCCGATCATCTATAATTCCTTCATTAAGTGAATCTAATTTCAAATACTTCTCCCACTGACCTTTCATATTACCATTGACTTACCTCTTTATATAAATAATGGCACCTCTGCTATAATTTCTGATTTATTTTGCCCCAATCCCTTCCAATACAGTCCAGTTTTCCTGGCAAAATCCAGGGATGTAGAAACCCTCCTGAACTGAGTGAACTAATGGAAATATCTATGAAAATATCTCCTATTTCAAATTTCTCCTTCCTTCCACTTTCCATTATGTTTTCTCTGGCCTGAATGCCATGCCAAATTTACAAAAAAGTTATTTCTGCAATTCTTCATTTTCTTGATCTCCCATTCCTTGAGAACACTCAAGTTTTCAACAATTACCTTGAAATTCTACTGCTTAAGAAAGCAAAGAGGAGAGGCCTCTCGAATCATTCTAAAATTTCTGGCTTAGCATTCAGGTATTTCATTCAGGTATTTCAAGTTGCTTTCTGAAAACTAAACCAAAAGCTGTTTATGAACATATTCATAATAATGTATATACTTTTCTACACTGTACCATTTTTCTTCCATAAGAAGTGATAAGCCAACCAGAACACATTCAGTAATTTTCAGACTTCTCCATATTGGTCATTCTCTCTTCCCTCTTGCAGTTATTGCTCTAACCCATGGGTCCCCAAACTTGGCAACTGTTAAGACTTGTGGACTTCAATACCCAGAATTCTCCAGCCAGCTAGACTGGCTGGAGAATTCTGGGAGTTGAAGTCCACAAATCTTAACAGTTGCCAAGTTTGGAGACCTCTGCTCTAACCTAAACCCTCATACTTTGCTCCAGAACAGATACTGATTTACTGGGGAGCCAACCTCTCTCCTTTTCACTGATAATAATTATTCTAGAAGTCAGAGGATTTAATGGGACACAATCCATCACTTTGTTTTCCATCAATCTCCTTGACGCTTGTGACAGAATTGATCATGATCTGTGTTAAAAACAACAAAAGATTACTTTCTATCTTGCCAAATCGTCCTACCCTATCTATTTTCCCATCTAGATCAAAGATTTCAATTTATCGATCCCTTCATGTCCTTTCAGGTTGTTCATCAACCCTAAATGTTTATTAACCCTAAATAATTTAATAAATGCTATTTTAACTAATAGTACTGTAAACAACAACAACAACAACAACAACAACAACAACAACAACAACAACAACAATAATAATAATAATAATAATAATAATAATAATAATAATAATAATAATAATAATAATAATAGGTAGTCCCATTGTCACTTGGGGGTTGATATTGACCACTTCGGAGAATTCTGGGGTAGATTATAGATGGCCTATCCATTCAGTTAAATAAAATTTTACTTCTGCACAGCGACCATTAGGATTAATTGGTCAGCCTGTCCAGATGAAACCTTCTTCACAAATGTGGATACTTATGAATTAGATTTATAACAATATGTCACATGCTAAAAGCAAAGAAAAAGAGAAAGAGGCTTCCCTCAGCATTATCTTTATAAGTAGGATGCAAGTTTTGCTCTTCACAGAATCAATAAAGAGTCTGTCAATCCCAAGTTATTGAAAGTGGAACTCCTGAACCAATTTAGTCTAACCCTAATTTTGTGAAGCTTGAGCAGTAACAGTTGTTGGCCCAGGATGGCCTACAAACCACTGGTATTCAGCCAAAGTAACTAAAAAGTTATTCCAAATGAAGGTTTCTTGTTGAGTCTGTCAAAAAGTATTATTTTTGAGGTTGAGGCATAGGGGTTTCACATAATGAAAACCACTTTGCTTTGATTCAGATATTGCTTACAATGACTTCTGGTTCAAGTTCCTATCCTTGGCAAATACAATATGACTTGGAGATGTATGGAAATATTTATGGGGAAGGCAAGGAGATAATTTGCCAAATATTTCATTAACACTTAGAACCTGCTTCAGGTGTTGACAGTTCTCCAAGGTAGACTAGAATAGGAAATCAGAACCACACATGCTAAGCTACCTTTATTATACGGTTATAGTAATATAATCTTACAAGTCTGAATGCGCTTCCCTTCCTTTATGTTTATGAGAACTAGGAAAGGCCTGTGCCAGAGGTGGTATTCAGCAGGTTCTGACCAGTTCTAGAGAACCGGTAGCGGAAATTTTGAGTAGTTTGGAGAACTGGCAAATACCACCTCTGACTGGAGATTTTACAGTATCCTTCCCTGCCACACCCACCAAGCCACGCCCACAGAACCGGTAGTAAAACAAAATTAAATCCCACCACTCTGTGTGAGACGCTTACTTTGGGTTACCAATTTGGCCCAGACTCAAATTTCTTTTATCTAGCCATTACCTTCACTGCAGCATTTCTTCCTATTCTTAGAGTGATTACTTCTGCCCATTGCTTGTCCAGACCATTGCCCTGCATCTCCTTCTCCCCATGTTGTCCAAACATGGAATCCAGAGCTTGACCTACAGCAAGATGCAGGACTACTTTCATGGGAGATGTGCACTTCCATATAAGTTATACTGCTGAAAAGTTCTGGGTGCCCAGTTGCCTAGACTTAAATCTTTGCATATATAACATTAAGATGCTTAGAGTTCCTGTGATTTGGAGGTGGGATGCTGGGGAGGGAGGAATAAGTCTACAGTATGAGCTCTAATGCTTAAAGCTTAGGCAGATGGACACATCAAAATATGTTCCCCTTTGTAGAGAGTGTTACCATGCAAATTTCTTCAGGTCAGCCTGCTTACATCATCTAATTCTTTAAGACTCTGGGACACATTTAAGGTGTCTTCTTGATTTGAGATTTTTCTTGATTTTTCTTAGTTTTTAGAGTTCTGTCAGGCTCCTAAGATACTTTAAAAGACTTACTTCCTAGAAGTTAAATGGCAAGTGGCTGTGTGAGAGAAAGAGGGCGAGGGAAGGTGGAAGACAGAACGATTTGGGGTTTTTCTACTCAGTTTTTATAAATAAAGTCTTGGATTTTAATACAAGATTGTCCCTAAAATTGAATATTCAGCTGATTTCCTTTAGAAAGAAAAGAAAAGAAAAGAAAAGGAAGGAAGGAAGGAAGGAAGGAAGGAAGGAAGGAAGGAAGGAAGGAAGGAAGGAAGGAAGGAAGGAAGGAAGGAAGGAAGGAAGGAAAAGAAAAGAAGAGAAAAATGGAGTGATGATGGAAACCACTTCCCTTTTCTTGATGTAGTGCACAAATGATTTCACATAATTATGTGTCCTCCTTGTGATAGAGAAAGGAATACAATGAAATTGAAATATACTTTTGGGAGCATGCAGCACATTTTACAGGGGACTGAGGAGATCCATTTCATGCTTTGTGGAGGGTTTTTTCTATTGTGTTTGCTTTTTGAGGCTCATGAAAGTGGAATGGCAGCCTGACTTGTACATGCTGGCACCTCATGCCCCAATCTGAGCATCGTTGGACTGGAAAGAGGGTCTGAAGGACACTTCTTTTCATTCAAAGGCTTTTCTTAGTAGTCTTCTTTCAAAGGCAAAACAGTCCTTTTCTCTGTGTATGAGAAAACACACAATAGAAATTTTAGCCCAGTGTGAAGCTGTAGTTTTCAACTGCTGAACCAGACAGAGTTTTTGAAAACCTCACGAGCTAAAAATATTTCAAAATGCAATGTTTCCTCCCTGGAGATCTAGAATGAGATCTAGGATTAGAGTTGAAAGTGTCAGACTATGTAAGGTATCTTCTCCTACTAATGTTCAACTTGCATATTTTATAGACAATATCAAATATTATAAAGGTATCCAAAAATATTATACCTTAAAAATGTGGTGAAGCCTACATTGAAATAGAGATAATGACCTGATTCCCTGCAGTTTTCTTGGCAAAATTTCCATCGCAGTTTGCCCCTTCCTGCTTCATAGAGCTGAGAAAGAATGAGGAACCCAAGGTCACCCAGCTGGTTTTGTGCCTAAGGCAGGACTAGAACTCACAGTCTCCTGGTATCTAGCCTGATGCTTCAACTACTAACCTAACCTTCTCATTAATATAAATAAAAACATAGAAAAAAATAACTGGATTGTGTAAGGGCCCCGGGATTACTTTATTGTTTTAAAATATTCCAGTTAGATTTCAATTTCATTCCAAAAGATTTCAATGTCATTGTACACATGTTGTGCATTGACAATAAATGTTTGATTGATTGATAAATAAATTCTGTTATTTGAGGATTTTTATTTTCCTGATCTTGTTAACATGTATTTTTGAAGATCAGAATGGCACGTTGGCATTAGATATACTTGAAAATTTCAAAGGGCTGATTTTTCTTACTATAATTTTGTTTCATACACATGTATATATACTATATTGTAATTGTGCTAATTTAATGAGGTTTTCAGATTGCAACCAGAGGTGGTATTCAGCAGGTTCTGACCAATTCTGGAGAACTGATAGCAGAAATTTTGAGTAGTTTGAAGAACCAGCGGTTAACCTTCCCCCAGGAGTGGGGTGGGAATGGAGATTTGATAGTATCCTTTCCCTGCCACTCCCACCAAGCCATGTTCCCCTAAGCCATGCCCACCAAGCCATGCCCATAGAACTGGTAGAAATTTTTTTGAATCCCAACACTGATTGCAACCTTCCATTATTTGTCTCGTGTGCATAAACTGGCATAAGAATTTTCACCAGAAGTATATGCTTTGGCCAGATGAGTGTTTCATCTGGACAATGATAACATACTTCCTATCCCCCAAGGAGTGGTTTCTCCTGCTTCTTTTTCTGGCCCACTCAGGAAAGTAAATACCAATTATTTTTCCTTGCTTGGGAGAGACTTTTGAGCACTGACAGGCAGATGGAGAACCATTTCACTTTGGTTAGAAAGGAAAATGTGACAGAATTTTCATCAATTTTGCTCAACTAAAAAATTCAAAGTTACATCTTTCCTCTGCCAAACCTGGTAAAAGGAATTACAATATTACAACATATTAATACCCAACATTTCACCATTTCAACACAGACAGAACTCATAAAAATATATACCAAGTGGCCATTGATGGCAGACAGAGGGGGGCAGGGTAGGTGCCCACCAAAACACATAGCAGTCAAACAGAACAAACAGAAGCTTTTGTGCAAGAGAAAATAAAGCACAGCAATCAGACTGGAACCACTCTATTTGCACTGGAAAGTAGGGAAAGTGGGTGAAATCAGATGTGGTGTTCAGCAGGTTCTGACCAGTTCTGGAGAACCGGTAGCAGAAATTTTGAGTAGGTCAGAGAACTTCCAAATACCACCTCTGACTGGCCCCACCCCCATCTATTCTCTGCCTCCTGAGTCCCAGCTGATTGGCTGTGTCTCCTGTGCAGAACGGAGCTGGAAAGCAAGTTAGTGGGGTGGGGTGGGAATGAAGATTTTGCAGTATCCTTCCCCTGCCATGCCCACCAAGCCACACATGCCCACCAAGCCATGCCCATAGAACCGGTACTAAAAAAATTTGAATCCCACCACTGGGTGAAATGCTACTTTTGCCAAAGAGTAAGAAACCTGGGTAGAGGCCACCTTCTCAGCAGCCTAACAGTAGGCTGAGGACAATGTCCTCCATTCCCATTATTCCAAAATGATAGGTGGCTCATGTGCTGGACAAGAAGGAAGTGCAAATCAGACAACTGAATAGAAATTCAGTAGCAGTTCGAAGTGACTTCCTCATCTTATTTGAGGAAACTTTTCTGGTATGTTTGTTCTCTCACCATGTTTGCATTTGGTTACTGTCATCTTGGCTATGATATGTCAGAGTCTTAGAATTAAATGTGAATCACTTCCAATGTTTTCTCTAGTGCCCTTGAATGAAAAATCAGGTTATATTATATTATATTACTGATGCAAGACATATTTGGCCTATTGCACCTTCAACAGACATTATTAGTTGAAAAGATGGGGGAGAAACTTTTTTTAAGGAGCAGTTGACATTCTGCATGTTTAATTTAGAAATATAGCTTTTTAGCACATAAGGAGTAATGAACAAAAGGTTTGTATATAATATGAAATTTTGTTTCTGGCTCCAGAAGAGAAAATTGGTTTTCTGAACCTCCTAAAATGACATTTCAAGTTTCTCGCCTACCTAAAGCCATATAATGTCCCATCCAAGTATTAACCTGGACTAACCCTTCTTAGCTCTTGAGCACAGAAGGTGACCCAGCTGCTGCCAGAAATAAACCAAAGGAATAAGTTCACAGAAATGAAAAACATAATAGAGAAAAGATTATTTCCGTACCATTGTGACAGGAAGAGATGGATCCATCACATAGTCCTATTCCACTCTGAAGTCAATTTAATAAGGTTTGTCAGGCATATGAGTAGTAAATCAGCTATATCTATACTAAATTGGTATGGATAAAAAATATTGTGGATTGGTCTTTAATATTACAGAACACTCCCTTGATTTCTTTGCCATGAAAATTTTCTTAGCATTGTTGCGTGTTTTCTTTGAAGACTAACAGTAGTAGAATTCCTTCGTTCCCATCATCCAAAGTTTGAACTGGCAGAATCATCCAGAAATCTATCTGAAAAATGAAG
This sequence comes from Bungarus multicinctus, assembly GCA_023653725.1. Taxonomy (NCBI): domain Eukaryota; kingdom Metazoa; phylum Chordata; class Lepidosauria; order Squamata; family Elapidae; genus Bungarus; species Bungarus multicinctus. Next base: position 114,069,375 of record CM042836.1, read on the forward strand.
GTAAAAATGAAGTGACACTGTGAACCTTATTTCAAATGATCACATAATGAAATATGAAGGCTTTCCCCTTCTATTCAACCACTGCAAACTCTTGGAATTGATGTAAAAATTATAGGAGAGGAAGTGCTTCCCGCTAAAAAAAATCTCATTTATTATTTATTGCATTGTTTGCAATAAAGCCTTGTTTCAAAAGAAGAATATTAAATGTCACAGCAAATCACATATTCATTTGTTAATTTCTAAAAATCCAAAAGATAAACTACCTTAAAATGGGGTAAGTTAAGGGTAGAACATTTTAGTCTACCTGATTTTAGGTAGATTAAAATGTTCTACCATTAACTCACCCTGTGGAGTGGGCTGTCTAATAAAACAGCAATGCCTCCTCAGCTATCAAGTACAATAATTGCCCAGGATCTATGATGTTCAACTATCAGTCAATTTTAAGTGAGCTTTACCATGGAGTAAAGGGGCTTTTAATAGAAAGTGCTTTACTATGTCCAGGTATAAAAATTCTGAAATCATATATTTGTGGACAAAATGAATTAACAATCAGGACACAAGTCAAAAATCTCTCACCACAACAGGACTGAAAACATGTGCTTGTCCACACTCTGACAATAAATGGGAGCCATTTCATCAGCTATTCCACTAATGAGGAAACAACTGGTTGAAATCATTGAAATCATTGATATTCAACTGATAAGAAATTTGGAGGGAGAAATAGTGCTGTGTGATGTATTACCCTAAAATTAGGCATGTTATGCCTTTCAATAATGTACTATCTAATGTTAATGTGGAAAAAATATTAGATTGTATCTATTCTGATTTAGAATGTAATCCTCCTACAATAGAACTAACTTTCTACATACAGTGCTCTGGAAAAGGCAATTTTATTCTCCTTTTTCCCCTTAATATTAGCATGTTGCATACTAATAATGTAGTTATTAATTTTTCTTACTCAATCTTAATATGTTGTGTTGCTTCTATACATTGTTGCTTATATAATTTGTTTAAAAACCATTAGTCTTCTATTATTTAAATATCTAGAAATATTGAGAATGGAAAGGAGACAGAGAATATTCTATCAATTTTAATTACAATTTAAGACAAAGACAATGATGATGATGTCCATTCAGTCATGTCTGACTCTTGGTGATTCTATGGGCAAATTTTCTCTACATCTTCCAATCTTGCACTACTCCTCTGAGTTTTTCTATGCTCTGTTCTTTGACAGCCTGGATTTCTTTTACCACTAACTCTTCCAAACATAATTGCTTTCTCCATTGAATTCCCCCACATGATATAGCCAAAAGGTAAGTGAAATGCAGTTTCATGATTTTTCCAAATGGCAATAGCACAGCCTTAATCTATTTAGGTTTCTTTTTATTCAAACTGAGTATAACATTTAAAAAAACATTGCAATTCACATCAAAATAATTGTTATACTAGAGAATTCAATATTAAACTGTTTACTTATTAAATCCCCCTTTGTATGGTATTATTACTTAGTGTGTTTGATTATGTGTGTGTGCATATATATACGAGAGAGAGAGAGAGAGAGAGAGATTTTATAATCTACTAACCAGAGAAAAAATAAATAACTAGAGCAAATTTAATAAAAAAAATAATTTTAAAAAGAAAAAGCAATTAGAAAATAGAAAATAATAACAGACCTAGGTCCATGTCCCCCTTAGACTTGAAACAATGGGTGGCTTTGAGATAACCTATTCATTCTCACAGAGCAATTGCTGAGAAGTTATAATAATCCCTATATAAGCCACCTTGAGCCCCTGGAGAACAGGTAGAATAGAAAAGCAAAAAAGAAATAAACAGAAGGCCACCTTCTTTTCATCAAAACTTTGCAGTTAATTGCATTTAGTTTGTTCTGTCAGGGGCTGCTCCCAATGACCATTCAGGCACTACAGAACACATCCAAATGACCCTTTATCTGTGCCAAAGCAGAGGAAACATAATATCAAAACCCCAAACCCAAACAAACACCAGAGACAACATAGGTGAAAAATCTATATAACATTTCAAAATGTTTAAATCTTGATCACTTTAACTATGAACATCAATTCTATCAATGGCACTGTAGAATAGAAGGACTAGATTAAGACCAAGTGATCTGGGAGCCTGCTCAATCTGTTATCCAACTGCTCCCATTTGACAAGCAATATTTTTCCTCTTATTTCTTAGACTTTGTCTTTAAATATAAGTTAGACTGGGTCACTTTGCATTGCATTCATCTCAGGTTCAAAGGATTAGCTGGTATTGCCTGGGGGATGCCCAATTGGAGACCCCTGTCATGTCCTTGGCAGGAGCTGGAGTGAAGGACGAGAGCTCACCCCAACCTGTGGCAACACTTGGGTCTCAAATATCGGCTTGCAACCCAACATCGTAACCCCTCAAGCCACTATGCTCCTTAACTGGGTTACTTGAAAATGGAAGGTTGACTCTCTATAGTGAGACATGTGCTGCACTTGGATCATAGATAAACTGATGGAAGCAAATTACATAATTTAAAATGTAATTGGCAAGTTTAGTCTGAATATTATTTCTTTTAACAAAAGCTTTAAAGACATGCTCTTGCAAATCAAGTTGAATATTAATGCCTCAGTCCATTATATTAGATTTGTTCCTTAGGGATAAATTTTCTTTTTTTAAAATACTACTGGAATTAACTGAAGATTTCCCATTCCTTTTAAGTGACCTGAACTCTCATAAATGCTAGTGACATATTTTTTTTCCAAACTATATTGTGCATAATCTGTTCAGAGCTATGAATCTCAAAGTCTTGGAAAACATAACAACCATTTTTCCTAATGGCAATCTTTTAACAAATCCACTCAAGACAATAAAAATTGCAAATGAAAGTTGTAACAAACATGTGAAAAACACTGCCTGTTCAGAGTAACAAATGCCTGGTCACAAGTTGAATCGGAGTGCAGTACATGCTTGAAAAAGAAAGGTTGAAATTTTGTTGAACAAATTATTAAATCCATTGTTGAGAGTCAATTTTGTTTTCCTCTTCAGAAAAGGAACACTTGAAATTTGACGTATTGTTGACACATACAAGTAGCAACTTTTCATTAGGCCTGTGCAGTGCTTCATAATCAAAGGCAAAATGGTGCTTTGGAGAGTACATTGATGTCTACAATTGTCTACAACTCCTTAAACCTGTCTTTTCAAGGACAGCCTGGAAATTGTTGCTCAAAGGAATAGCAGATGGATGTTATAAAAGTACTTCTGTGCACTTTGAAGCATAGTTCTTCAGGATTTTAGGGAATAGTAGGTACTTATTTAATATTAGGAATTAATTAATTCCTAATATTAAATAAGTATTTAATATTACAAATTAATTAATATTAGGAATGGAATCAGGGAGATGCTCCATCTTTAAGATATAGGTCTTCTGCTACTGAGTTTTCTTCTGTTATTGATGCATCTGTCATTTCTTATAGAAGTGTGGATTAGTAGAACAAAGCTCAGTGGCAGAGGATATCTGTCACATTTAAAAGATCCCTAGTAATTGCTATCTTCTGTTATTGCTACCAAACAGAGCAAAGATTGTATATTAGATGAAGCAATCATATAGTCCAACTTAAGATAGTTTTAGTTTGAATCATGGACTGTCATATACTTGTGCATTCCTAAAATTATTTTATGACTTGGTGGCACAGCAGTTCGAATGCAGTATTTCAGCCTAATTCTGCCGACTGCCAGCAGTTTGATTCTCACCGGCTCATGTTGGACTCTGCCCTCCATCTTTCTGAGATCAGCAAAATGAGGACACAGATTGTTGGGAGACATATATTGACTCTGTAAAATGCTTAGACAGGGCTGTAAAGCCCTGTGAAGCGGTATATGCTCTTGCTTTGACTGCACTTCCATTGTTCTATCTGCCATGATCATAGCAATCCATGTGAACCTGAGATTGTTCGTGTAGCAGAAGGGTGATCCAAAACCTAAAGTAAGCAAAATACAGGCATATCTATAGGTTCAAATCAAATAACAAGCACAAGGAAAGTAGCCCAACTAAAAATATCCTGTCTAGATATCTTGAGCCAATTCCTGTGACACACAATATTACCTAGAAATAAAACTGAATATCAAACATGCCCAAGCTCTTTTGGGGAATTGTTAGTCTAACAATGCCAGGCAAAGAGTTTGCCAAGTCAAGCTTTGGCTTTTGTGTTCCTTGGCAGCAAGTCCTAAGCAGAAAATTCTACAACGACGAAAGCAGAAGACAAAACACACTTTGCCTCCTCACATAAAACTGTTGGGGACAGGAAAAACTACTCAAAATACATGGAAAGAAAAATGTTGGGGAATAATATTAAAGCTGAAAGTGGAATGGTGGTGGCTTGTTTTCCCCCTGCACAGAATGTCAAGGATTGGGTTTTGCTGAGTGCTTCAAGATGTGAGAACAAGTACAGGCCTCTATCCTTTGGTTGTTGTTTTTTTCTCAGCCAGAACAGTTCAAAAGACTGGCTGATGGAAAGGCTGATGCACTTTTTGGAAGAAAATTCACCAGATTTTGGACCACCAAACATTGTTATTTCTTCTATTAGTTAATAAAAGCTGTGTTTGTTGTAGATTTAGTGTAAATGAAATGAGTATGTACAGAGAATGCATTTAAGAAGTAGATGGCAAGAGAAGAAGAGATTAGAAGAGAATATGTCCTGAGATTCTCAATCACCATGGTCATAGTTTTTTCTCAAAGGTGCTTTTTCAAAAGGCAACTGGACTTTTTTTTTCTTTGAGAAAGAGGAGGAAGGAGGAGGAGGAGGAGGAGGAGGAGGAGGAGGAGGAGGAGGAGGAGAAGAAGAAGAAGAAGAAGAAGAAGAAGAAGAAGAAGAAGAAGAAGAAGAAGAAGAAGAAGAAGAAGAAGAAGAAGAAGAAGAAGAAGAAGAAGAAGAAGAAGAAGAAGAAGAAGCTTCATCAGGTGTGATAAGATGATGACGGGTGATAAAAAGATAGGTTCTGACAGGATGGGGAGAATGGAAAGATTGTATTTCTTTGCAGTCATCTACTTGTTAGCACTCTCTCTGTTGAGGCCCCTTGGGGGATTTACCTGTGCTCTAAATCAAAATGCAAAGGGTGTGGAACTTTCTTGAAACTGCTAAAAGGACTGTGTTGTAGATAGGGGATTGGTGGTGCTGCATCCCTCCCCCCAGTGGTGTATTAACCATTAAGCAGACTAAGCATGTGCTTAGGGCACCAGGCCCAAAGGGGGCACCACAAAGTTGAGAATATGGCTTTGTTTGTACAGTATGTACAAAGGAGGGGGGGCACCAAGATTTTTCAGTGGTTAAGGCACAAGTGAGCCTTAATCCGCCACTGCCTCCCTCTCTGTTGAGAGAGGGCTGCTCAGTTTTAACATAGATGGACTCTTTTACTCCTGTTTTAAACCAATGGTCCTCTCTATCAAAATGTGGACTTTGTATGTCTGGCTTTCCATGAGCAATGCTGGACCCTGAAGAAATAAACACCCCCTACCAACCTGAAAGGAAAATAAATAATGAAGGTGTTTCCTTTCTGTAGATTGGTCAGAATTGTAGGAAAGAACCAGAAACACATAGGCAATGTATCTTTATATGAACATATTCTGAATCTCAAAACATTATTTTGGCCATGAAGGGAATTTTCTCCTTCAGAGACTAAAAGGGTGAGATTTGTTCATCTGTTTCTTCTAATTTAATTCATTTTCAGAGGTGTGTGTGCTGCCCACTAAAACATGAGTTGTGGTTGTTTTCATCCAAGTTTCATTCTTGTTGGGGCTCATTTTTAAATTGCTCTCTCAAATGTAGGTATTATTTTGCAGTCCTAACTTCTGTTTCCATGATGAAGAAGCAAGAAGAGATGACAATGTCTAGCAATCAATGCAAGAAACATTTGTCCTATTTTAAATAAGAAGAAATCATTAAGGAAAAGGTGTTTAGAGATGTGATTAAGAAGTGCAAGTATTACTTATTTCCCAGCAGATATGAGTCCTAACATCCTCCTGGAGAGAAACTGTATATATAACTGTTATACTATAACTGTTGTTTAGCAACTTAAAATCTCTACTGTAACCCAGTACGAAGCTAATTGGACCAAAGGTGTATCTTACCAAAACAGGAGTACTAAAAACAAGGTAAGTTGTGGAAACTATGGAATTGCTATCCAATGTTAAAAATCCTTTAAGGCAAAACTGAGCCATGCTTAGGAATAAGGGGTACTGACTAACTTCTTCTGCTCATAGTGGCTTCAAGAACTAAAGTTCTTTCATGACTTGTTTAATTGTCCTATAAAATTCTTGTATCAATATTGCTCTTTCTATGTTTACCTGACTGCACGAAGACTGCAAAGCTTCTAGTCACACGGATAAATAGAAAAACTGGAAAGTGTATATAACAATTTGAGGTATGTCTGCAGGCCACTGGAAACAAACTATGAGGTTCTGAATAACACCACTGTGCATGGGGCTGATATGTCTTTGGAAGAATTAAAATGTTCAACATAATGCTGGAAATTTACAACAGGCAATCTGAGAACATTAATTTCCAAAGCTATTCTGATACGATAATACCAAAGGGTTAATCAAATGAATTGTATGTTTGAACATTATAAAATATGCAGCAGGAAAACACATGCGTTCTTTCCTGGCACTTTAACACCATGTCATCCTTCTCACTGTATTTAATTCCAATTAAATATGTTGTTTCTGGCTCATCTCCCTAACTTATATTGATCTTCATCTTGTACGCACAACAGGCACATAGCCAAGAGCATAATTATCAAACGAACCTCTCCAAGCCAGGGTATTTGGCAATCACCATATACAGATATTGTACAATTTAATCTGTATGGGAAAATGCCTGGAGCACAATCTCCTATCCTACTCGCTAGGCACCAGCAAGTTGCAGAAGGAATTGATAATGTATAAAAAAGGAAGGGGGAAGAGATAACGGATGATTGGAAATTTTTGGGGCATCCATCAAAAATCAGATCAGCATGGAATTTGATCCCTAGAAAAGTCTGCCCAGCAATGTCATATCACCTTACATATGATCTGATATACTAGGCTAAGAGCCACAGTGGTGCAATGGTTAGAATGCTGTACTGCAGGCTACTTTTGCTGATTGCCAGCTGCCTTCAATTTGGCAGTTCAAATCTCACCAGGCTCAAGGTTGACTCAGCCTTCCATCCTTCTGAGGTTGGTTCTGAGGACCCAAATTGTTGGGGGCAATAGGCTGACTGTGAACTGCTTAGAGAGGGCTGTAAAGCACTATAAAGTGGTATATAAGTCTTAAGAGTTATTGCTATTGCTATGCTAGAATATGAATATGATATCATAGATGTACAGGGATGAAAGAGACCTTGAAGGTTTTCTAGTCCTTCCTGCCATCCCAGATGAATGGTTATTCACCCTTTGCTTGAAAATCTTTAGTGTTGGAACAGCCATGACTCCACTAATCAGGGTATTCACAGGTCAATAGGTCTCATGGTCAGGAAATCCCTCCTTATTTCAAGTTTGAATTTCTCTTTATAAATCTTTCAATCATGAGTTCCTGTTCTCCCCTTGGAGCTTTGTACATACACTTGTATCCTCTTCTCTATGAAAGCTCATCATGTAATGAAAATGCTATCATGTCTCCCCTTAATCTTCTCTTTCTCAGGCTAAATATATCCAGCCCCTTTAATCATTATTCATAAGATTTAGCTCCAAGCCCCATATTATCTTTAACACTCTTCGTTGCATATGATATCTTGTGATGGCAGGTGGAGCAACTACTATGTGTAATCCTTGGTGCTCTCTAAGCTTGGTTGTTTCTTGCTGACGTTTCATTATCCAATTATTTAAGATTTACCTAGGTGATTAATGAAATGTCTGCAAGAAAACAATCAAGTTCACAGAGAGCACCAAGGATTCCCCAGTTCAAATCTGAGCTGCAATTATTCTCTTCTATGGATCAAACCTGCTAGTAACTGCAACAAGGATGGAAAATAAGGTTCCTGCCTATTGTCTCCCATCAGAGAGAAGACCCTCTCTTGCTCTACCCCTTTTTTTAAAAAAAACTACCATTATTACAATTGTGATAGCAAAAAACAGCAAGGGATTACATAATCCAATGTGTAATGAGAACCTTATTATGAAATTAATTTTGGGGAAACCTTTTAAGCTGCTGGAATGTTGGGTTCTTGTGATCTTGCTGTTGCTTTTATTGCTATTTATGTTCCCTAGAGTCATGTATTCTTATGCTTTTGAAACTTTCAGTATGTTTTTGGCATGTTGTGGATGCATAGAGTTTGCTATGGAAAATAGCACTGTTATTTCTACTTCTTTTTTTAAAGGAACATTTGGATAAAATTGTCCTAACCACAAATGGCTGTTGGAGTTCCTTAGAAAAGAGTTACTGTGCATGCAGTTGAAAGATTAATGTGTGGCAACAGGTTTCACTTGAGGATCAAAGTAATTATTACAAAGAGATTTAACATTGAGGCTGCTGGATTTTGACTTCTCATAACAAATCCATAGTAGCAGTATTACACAACCTGTCCAACCTAGCCAAATACACTCAGATCAATTACCCAGAACCATGAACCTCATCAATCTCTGCCTCAGTACCTATTTTTAGTTTAATGGATAAATACATCAACAAATCAGAGGAATTCCATGGGATCACCATTTTCAGGATTCATATCAAAGACTGTAATGAAGTGTCTGGAAACTATAACATTCCCATACACACAACCAAAAGTATGGACTGAGTATGTAGATGACACATCATATTTTTATTGTTTTAAAATGTTTTTAGCATTATGATTGTAAGGTATTTTTTTTTTAATTGTAATCTGTCCAGTGTCAGCTTACACAGGAAACAATCAACAACATCTTCAAAAAAATAAAATGTACAAGGGTAGACAGAAAGAACACTCTAATCTTCCTGGATATCTTCATCAACAGAGGCAACAATGGCAAATAAGAAATGCAAATCTATTGAAAAATAAGTCACATTAACCAAGAACTCCATAACCAATATAACAACCCAACCTTCCACAAGAAGGGGAAATTATTTGGATGAATACAAATGCACTGCAGCAACCAGGAACACTGGAAAAAGGAAACAGACTGCTTATATAAAACTTTCCAATAAAATGGATACCCACTCAATTTTATCAAAAAGTATCTGACCACTCAACCCATTACGGCACAACACAAACTATAAAAAAAAGTCTCGCAAACAACCAACAGACTATTACAACCACACAGCATTACCATAGCACATAAACCAGCTAAAGTCTTTCAAAATATCTCAAACAAACCAAAAGATCCAGTAGGCCCAGAAAAAAATAATATGAATCATTTACAACATTCAATACAGAGGTTAAAGTTACAGGTTAGAAACCAGGAAACTATGAGTTCTAGTCCTGCCTTAGATGTGAAAACCAGCTAAATGGACTCCACAGTTCAAACCTGAGCAACATTTAAAATGTATTTGATTTGTCAATCTCTTACAAGATAATGAGCATAAGTATATACATAGTTATGAATACATGAAATGGGTACATATAAGAAAAATAAAAGAAACAATAGGACAGGGACGGTAGGCACGTTCATGCCACCTACAGACCTCTTAGGAAAGGGGTGAGATCAATAGTAGACAGTTTAAAGTTAAAGTTTTTGGGGTTTGGGGAAGAAACCACAGAGTCAGGTAGAGTATTCACTCTGTTGCTGAAGTTGTATTTCCTGCAATCAAGTTTGGTGCGGTTAACCTTGAGTTTGTATCTATTGTGTGCTCTTGTGTTGTTATGGTTGAAGCTGAAGTATTCATTGACAGGTAAGTCATTGCAATGTATGATTTTATATACCATACTTAGATCAGACCATACCATACTTAGATCAGTCCTATCATACTTAGATCATACATATATTCTATTCTATTGACTCTCATAATCTATTAGCTCCTCTCACAATTTTCAACTAGAAGAATATTTGAAACAGTGAGACAGCAGGGGCCCTCCCTAATTCAGTCAGAAAAAAAAACTATGGCTGGAGCAACCTGCCATTTGTTCACAGATGGTTGAATGAAAACATGCTGTTCTCAGAATGTATTGCATTATAGCTTTTGTGACACGTTGTTCAACTTTGTAGGTCACCAAGCTAAGAAAGATTATGACATATGTTTCGGTATCCCAGAGAACCAGATTTGTGGCCATCAAATATGGTAAAGGCCAGGATGATATTTTTCTTCTGTAAAATAAAAAAGAGTTATGAACCTGAAGTGAAGGAAAAAAATGATACTGTCCCAGAAAGGCTAGCAATCCTTTCCTTTCCAGTCCATGCTTCCCAAGTCAAAATGCAAGATTTTTCCCGTGTGTGTGTGTGTATGTGTGTGTATGATGGGTAAAGTTTCAACTATTAAATTTCTGCTTGTCACCCATCTGTAAAAAAAAAAAAATTTGTATTAACATATAATGGTTATAAATCTTATGAATCAAGGTCACACAGCTGTGACAAACTGTAGATCTGAACCAAGGCAAACACTTTCTAAAGCATCGCCTTCTCCACAGTAATCTTGTTTGACACAAAAATTACTCCTTGTGGCTATTAATCGCATCCATTACATTTTACTGATATCTAATGCTTCAACTGAGTAAAAAGACTTTTCCAAGAAGTATCTTCATTCTTACTTTGTAACATACAATGTGCATCTCTAAAATATCATTGTGGGTCAATAATATTCAAGTATTAAAATAACAGGAACGATTACTTACTTGAACTAGAAAAATCTCAAAGTTACAGCATCCCTTATTTTTTCTACAAACTGTGACATGAGCAGAGGAATTTGAGACAAGCAAAATATATTTTCTGTTCATCCAGGATTCATTGCTAAGTTCTATGTATTCCTATAAATTGTATTTCTTAAGTACAGACACAATTTAACTAAGTGTGTTTTAGAGTACTCAGATGCTGAGGGAGATCTTTGGTCTTTAACAGCAGAATCAAGCCCACATAAGGTTGTTTTGAAAGTTGATGGTTTTGTACAGGATCTTCATCCCATAGAAGTATATTGCATGAATTTTTCTGGCATGGGTGAATTATGTTCCTGAACAAATTTCTAGTCTTTCTAATAACAGTAAATCAGGGTTGGGGGTGGGGGGGAATGTGTGGTCCTCCAAATCCCTGCTACTAGCCTTTTGTCAACATTTAGACAAGTTCTTTGGCTGATCTGAATAATTTTCGTTCTACTTCTGCATACAATGGTACATAATCACTTTTAACAACAGAAAAAGAATGCAAGCATATTTCCATCCATACTTTTTTCTTGGCAGTCCATTACTGAAAGGCGAGCAAATTTGCTTGAATGCTCCAAGCTTGGAATTCTCCAGCCTTTCCTAACAATTGTTCTATCTTTGCTGCTTATGTTTTGTTTTGTTTCTGTTGTTATGTTAATGTTTTGCCCTAGCTCACTGCAATCTGTATACATATCTTGATAGGGCATATATTCCATTGTCAATTCCAAATTTTTTTGCAAATGAATCATAGCTGCAAGCTATGAATTTTGGGGATTCTAAAGACAAAGTGTGGTTTTCTTCAGAACAAGATCATGGAAGCATAAATGAGAAGAATAGGAGACAGCCATGGCCAAGAAGCCCTTTGTGTGAGTTGACCTGTTCCAGGATCAGGATGGCTTTGAAATGGTCATATCTTGGTCCCCTTTCAATTGGATTATTTTAATGCATTCTACATGGGGTCTTGTAGACCACTCAGAGACTATGGTTTGTCCAGAATACAGTAGAATAAATAGTGTTGCAGTATATGCATGTATCCCTGCTGCTTTGTGAACAACACTAGCTGCCAATGTGCTTCAGGGTGCAATTCAAGGTGTGTGTTATAACCTATGAAGCCCTTCATGGCTTAGGGCCTAGTTATTTGAGGAACCACATGTCTCTGTAGGCTTCAATCCATCAATAAGGTGAACTAGATTAGTCATATTCCAGGGTTCCATGAGGTTCCCTGGGAAGATACCATCCCTGTAGATTGATAATCTTTCCAGAGATTCCTACTGCTCCCACCCTTTGATCTTTTACAATTTACTTCTGCTACTTCAGATCTTGTTGTTTTCCTAGACCCTGGACTGGGATGGTGACTGAACACTTTTGGGCTTTGGGGGATTCTGTCCCTGGTCATTTGTCTTCTTTTTTTTCTTGCTGTACTTTGTTTTCTTCTAGTCACTATAGATTCAGGTAGCTTCAAAATTAATTAAATAAATAAGTAAGTAAGTACATTCAGCTATCATCCACAATGCTTTGAAGTTCATAACGAATGTTTCTTTTTAATGAAGCTTCTATTCATCATTAGCTGTGATTTTAGTACCTTTATAGGATGTGTAATAATTAATCAACTTTATAATAGACACCAACAATAATTAAACTAAACAGAAAAGTTCACAAATGTCAAATTTCTGTTGCCAGATTTCAAATACTGAATTTTGAGGTGAAATAAAATCTGTTATTTTCCATGCAAATAGTTTGGATATGTTGCAAAATATGATTTAATATTTTATACTAAGTACCTAGAGGATACTGTGCAATGGTATCTTCTAAGGCAAGACCAAGAAGGTCTAGGACAACTTGCCATGGCCAACTCACTACAGTCATCTGGTCCCAGCTGACACTTGCTAACCAACTCTCCCTGGCCAATTTGCCCAGGACAACTTGATAACTCAAGAGAGGGACCAAGTGAATTGCAGTGGGCCTTGTTTTTCTTTAAACTTGGACCTTCTCAAGTTAGACATCATGGAGGCTGGAGTTAGCTACAATTCTACTTATATGTCTCTTAAGTTATCCGACATTGAATTGTCCTGTGGTGAGTTGTCTCATTCAAGTAAGCCGTGGCAAGTTGTCATATTCCAAGACCCAAGATGCATTTCTGCCTCCTGGGATAGTACCATTTTCACCAACTAAGGAAGGAAGATTTGATGCAGCTTTCACTGTAGCCTTTTTATCTATACAGGTCTCAACTAGGCCTCAGAATAACAGAAAAAACTGAAAGGACCACCAAAGGTTTAAAGACATATTAAAATAATATATTGATAAATTTCAATAAAATGTTTTAAAAAGTAATAATTAAAATAATTAATAAATGTCATTGCTATCTGACTAAACTATTCTTTTATATTTAATATACCAAACATGATCCAGGGGGCAGTTTTTACACATTTCTGCTTAATTCTTAAGCAATGTAACTTTATTGTGTGTTCAGTATTCTAAATAATATTAATAGGATATAAAATAACCAGTCTGTTAGGATTCAAGCATATTTGTAAGCTGATTTTCTGCAATTAATTACATACGCTTCTAAGTGAGAATGCATAGAATTACAGGCTTAGATCTAATTTTTAAAAATAGCAGAGAGGAACATCTGATTTAGAACTTTTCACATTCTAAAAATAAGCTTCTATTCTTACATTCAATATGAGTTGAACGAGGGATCTTAGTGCAAAAGGTTATGTGTAATGATTCATCCCAATGACTGTTTCATCATGCAAATACCAATCACACAAAAATGTGGCCTCTTGGAATGGTAGTTATGGCAGCATACTTTTAAATTGTGATTAAACTTTTTCCTTGAAGTTTTAGAGAAACAATGCCTCTTTGTCTGTCTTACATTCAACATTCTTTAGTAAGTCTACAAGAAGAGATGGATATATTTTCATAGTCTGAATTCCACACTGTTTGAAGCGTCGATCACTAATCAGAAGAATATAGGTCACATGATATCAACAAGTGCCTCCATTATTTATTTCATTTCATTTTTATTTAATTTACTTTAGTATTCTCATAAAAGGGTGAAAATAGAATAGAGGAGGCCACATCCTCATTTGCTCCATTAGAAAGAAATGTCTTGGAAACTCCACCAGCCATACTGATGAAAAATCATTTAAAGTTGAATGTCTATGGCAATTCTCAGTCATTCAGGTCATCCATGGTTGTCCAAAAATCTTTGGGATTTAAAGTTGAACCAAAATTTTGTCCCAAACTAAGCCTTTAGTTGTTTTCAGAGGAATGTTTTGTGATATTCATGAATGAGGAACCATCAATAAATGATCATCCTGATTATGGAATGCTGGATTAGAAAAATACAGGGGACACTTGGGCTATGTCATAATGAAATCATAACATTGTCAAATAAAACCCTAGATGGATCAACATATAACTAAAATTACAGATAGGAAACTACCTAGGTGCAAATAATTAAATTGTATTTCTTCAAAGTGTCTCTGTGTGCATGAACCACACTCAAGTAGTTCAGTAGAATCTGTCCTGGCACAAATCCTTAAAACATATTGATGGCAGAGAATTATTGTTGGGTGTCTTGACAACAGGAAGATTTTAGTTATAGAGAAATGGAGGGGGGGAAATCAATTGATCTCATTATCCCCAGTTGGGCTACAATGATATATTGCAGAAATTATATGAACTGCACTTGTTGAAAAGTTGGCCTGGAAGGAAGACAAGAAACACTCTTGAAGATTAAGATCAAAGTGCATGCACAGATGGAGAGCTGTGATGAATTTTCCTTCTCTTAAACTAGAGGTTAAGGAATAGGGAGTATTCTATTTGATAATCGTTTCCCAATTTGGAGCCTCCAAATGTCTATATCATTAACTTTGGCTGGTACCCAGTTGAGAAAAACTCTATTAGCCTTATAAGAAAAGCAATAGCTTGTATACCACTTCACAGTGCTTTACAGCCCTCTCTAAGTGGTTTACAGAGTCAGCCTATTGCCCCCAACAGTCTGAGTCCTCATTTTACCAACCTCGGAAGGATGGAAGGCTGAGTCAAACTTGAGCCTGGTGAGATTTGAACTGCCAAATTGCAGGCAGTCGGCAGTCAGCAGAACATTCTAACCACTGTGCCAGCATGGCTCTCCGATAAAATAATATTCAAAACTAACACTGATAGAATCAAGATATCTATACCCAAAATAACTAGGTTCATTATTCAGGAATATCAAGACACATATTTCACTGTATATAGAAGGAATTGTATAAATCCCATGGTCATATAAATTTAACAACAATTAAATTAACAGCACAGTTATTTGGGTTCATCAAAACCAAATTGTTACACTTACATATATTAAAAAAACCAACAGTTGACTTTTATATGCTAGAGAATTAGAATTCCATACATTTAGCATCATGGCGAACAACTAGCAGATGAAGTTCCATGTGGCATATTTCTAGATAATTAGGATGGCAATCCAAGAGACTGAACTAACAATTTTGCTTTCCGTGATGAATTAATTTTATGAGTAATGGTAGATAGAATGTGCATAATAGGCTGTAAAGAGAAAGACTGTTAACACTGAAACAAGATAATGTACTAAAATAATTTGGAATACTCCACAGCATTCAAATAATATTTGAGAACCTCTTTCTGTCTTCATGTTTAACTGTTATGAAATTTGTTACAGTATGTTTATAGTGAAAAGTGAGCGATAATTCCAAAGCTAAGTGTTTTGTATATTTATTATACACAGGCTAGCAGATCTCCTCCTGTTCAGCTCTTGTTATATATAAATAGGTTAAAGATTTCTGTCATTCTGTTGGCATTTAGCATTTACTGACTTTAATAGCAAATGTGTTCACACATGTGTGAATGAGCCATTACAGAGAGGTCTCAAAAGCAGACTATTTATATTTTTAGCTGTGAACTCAAACAAAATGGTATACATAAAGCTCAGTTCACATTGTTATCTTAATATCATCAGATGTTTAGCAATGAGGTGATGTTCATATACATATATATATACGGTATACATACGCACATACATACATACATACATACATACATACATACATACATACATACATACATACATATATATATATATATATATATATATATATATATATATATATATATATATATAGTCTCCCCTGTGCACTGATGTATAGGAGATAAAGATTTGTTTTCAATAAAGTCCAACTATTTAAGCAGCAATACAGAATCTATGATTCATCACATTTTTTTTCTTCTGGCATTGAAAATGCATTCTTGGTGCAGATTTGTTTGTCCTTCTAATTTTGGGAGTTATTTGCCTTGTTGCAAGTCTGGCTATAATTTTTAATCTTATGATTTCAGCTGTGCACACTTGAATGAAAAGGCAATTAAGTCAGTGAGGAAAAATGCACAAATAACACTAAACTTGAGGTGCCAAACTCTGATTTGTAACTAATGTCATAAATAGATTAAACTCAAATTCATATCATTATGCAGGTCTGGGCTTCCTGGAAATTAACCATCCAATAAAAACAACACCTATTTTAAGAAATATGCACTCTGTTTATGCTATTATCTCTACATCTTCGTAACAGAAAACTACAGGCAAGAAAACCCATTATTTCTTATTAAGTATATTCATAATATAATATATTATATTAATATATTAATATATTATTATATATTAATATATTAAGTATATTGATACTATCGACCATAGTATCCTATTGAGGTGGTTGGAGGGGTTGGGGATTGGGGGAACTGTCCTTCGATGGTTCTCCTCCTTCCTCTCCGACCGTTCGCAATTTGTGTTGGCGGGAGGGGAGAGGTCCACCTCTAGGCCCCTGGTTTGTGGGGTGCCTCAGGGGTCGGTCCTCTCCCCTCTCTTGTTCAACATTTACGTGAAGCCTCTGGGCGAGATCATCCGTGGTCTTGGGGTACAGTGTCATCTGTACGCAGATGACACCCAACTATACATCTCCACCCCAGACCACCCCAACGATGCTGTGGGGGCTATGTCCCAGTGCCTGGAGGCCGTGCGGGACTGGATGGGCGGGAACAGGCTCCAGCTCAACCCATCCAAGACTGAGTGGCTGTGGTTCCCGGCACCCCGATATAGCCAGCTGACACCTTCGCTGGCTATTGGGGGGGGAATTTTGCCCCCCATAGAGAGGGCTCACAATCTGAGCGTCCTCCTGGATGTACGGCTGTTGCTAGAACATCATATTGCGGCCGTCTCCAGGGGGGCGTTTTACCAGATCCGCCGGATCTACCGGCTGCGGCCCTTTCTGGATCGGGACGCCCTGCGCACGGTCACTCACGCCCTTGTCACCTCTCGCCTGGATTATTGTAATGCTCTCTACATGGGGCTCCCTGTGGGGAGCACCCGGAGACTCCAACTGGTGCAAAATGCGGCCGCGCGGGTGATCATGGGGGCATCACGTAGCTCCCATGTGACGCCTCTCCTGCGCGAGCTGTATTGGTTGCCGGTGGCTTTCCGGGTTCGCTTTAAGGTTCTAGTTTTGACCTTTAGGGCGATCCATGGCACTGGGCCAGGTTACCTGCAGGACCGCATTCTGCCGGTGATCTCCAGCAGACCGGTGCGTTCTCACAGGGAGGGCCTTCTCCGGGTGCCGTCGGCCACTATGTGTCACCTGGCAGCCCCCAGGAGTAGCACCTGGCGGCCCCCAGGAGTGGGGGCCCCTGCCCTCTGGAATACTCTGCCGCCTGAACTACGCACCAACACGGACCTGAGGGCCTTCAGGCGTGCGTTGAAGACCTGGCTCTTTGAGCAGGCTGGCCTGGGCTGAGATAGTTTTTAATTGTCTCCTAAATTGGGTTTTAATTGGGTTTTTAATTTCGGGGGGAGGGTTGTATTAATCTAAACAGCCACTATTTAATGCCTTTTTAATTTTTGTATTGTTCGGGGTTTGATTTGGCTGTACACCGCCCTGAGTCCCTAGGGAGAAGGGCGGTATATAAATCTTAATAATAAATAAATAAATAAATAAATAAATAATTCATTATTATTAACTGACCATAAGACATGTGCAGAACAATTAGGTATAACATAAAAAATTCTATCCCAAAGAGGTGACAGTCTAATTTTATACATATCTCAAAAAAATTAATAATGAAGGAATATATGCATGTTTTGATTGCTTCCTCCGTATAGTTCTGTTTTTAAATTTTAGGGTTTTTTCCCCTACACTGGTTAAATTAACACAGGGCCAGGCCTTAAGCTGTAGATCTTTGTCCAATTGCAAGGCCAAACCTACCCTTAATGGCAGCCCCATACCAGGACATCAGTTCCACAAACTAGAACTATTTTTATTGGGATTGGCTATATTAACAGGATCTTGCAAATCTGATTATATTATCCTCCCCCCACAGTGAATTATAGAAATGTCTGCTGATCCATTTCTGAATATTATCTCCTTGCAATATGTAAGACCCATACATCAATAAGAACATTATTCTCTACAATTAAGCAGACATAACTAGATGCTGAAGGAACGAAATTCAGGTGCCTTAAATTTTGTGTGTTTATTGTGCTTTTCCAATCTGGCATTGTTGCCTCCCACAAATCATTTTCTGATTTGGAATTTTCCTATTTGTTTCAGAAATGTAAGTTAGTAAATGGATCAGTGAATGGTGCAACATTCAGAAACAACGTAAAATAATCTTTATTGTTTAGCTTCAAATTCTTAATTGAACATTGCTGTCACTATATTGAATAAGCTAATACATTTGTTGTTGATAAAACAATGACTTAACATGCTCTTCATTCTTTTGCTAAATCTTTACCAGACAATCTTTTAGATGTTGAGCTTTTCTTTGTGGGCATATGCTGAGATCGAATTTATTTAAAATTTAAGTTATTTGAGGAAATTATTCTCTTGGCTTAACTAGCTGTATGTTACTTAGTAACTTAACCAACCTTTTGTTAATAACTGTAACTTTTCTTAGCTAAACTTTTTAGAGTCAAGTCACTTCAGATTCTTCAGATTCACCACTTTGCAAGGATTGTTTGTCAATAACTGTTTCTTTGAGTTCTTATGATCATGTATGATGGTATCTAGTCAGTTTGTCTTCTGTCAGCCGCTTACTGATTGCCTTCAATTTTTCTAAGCATCAGGGTCTTTTCCAGTGACTCCTGCCTTCTCATTAAATGTCCAAAATATTTCTGTTTTAGCTTTGTTATGAATGCTTCCAGTGAACAGTCATCTAGTTTTAAATGATTTGTTCTTCTTGTATTCCAAGTCTAGTAATTTTTTCTCTCACACAGCAGAAAGATCTAGGTTGCAGTTATTTGAACCCATGCCTTTGACATCTAGAAGAGATGCAAGGGTAAAGACACACTCCTTAACTCTGATACGTCCTTCCACCATAATCTCCTTATTCTCTTTCTTCCAATTGATGTCTGAAGAATCACTGGGAACTCAGACTGTGGTCCAAGAAGCAGTGGAGGGAAGGGGAAATGGTTCATTTAATGCTAGTTCTCTGATCCCACAAAGCTGATCTATGGAATCAGAAAACTGTCAGCTAAACCATTCTTTTCCCTTTGGTTGCTTTTGCCAGGGTTGGTAAGAGAATTGCCTGGAAAAGAAAAGAAGGAACTGTTTTTGATATGTGCTGAGTGGTCTTCTGAATCTGGAAGACCACTGATTATGTGTAAAAAGAAAAAGAAATATCCCAGCTCACAGGCAGCTCAAGCAGAGCAGTGCAAGGCTGAAATGGGAAGGTGTTCTCCATATACATTTGGGGAACTCTCTGACTTCACTTTATTATCCACTCTACTTTGTAAAAGTTCTTGTCGGGCACTCTTAAACACATGTCTGGACAACTTGCATGAGGCTTTTAGTTTAGTATGAATAAAAAGCCCTATCTGAAGGCAACTCAGATGCCATGGTAATACTGGATGAAGCCAGAAAGAAATCTCATATGAAGAACTCCTTCCCATTTGGGCCAGTGTTGCTCTGCTCTTTGAACTGCCCCTCTATTGAGCCTTTCTATATGTGTGTCTAGGTAGAACTGGTGTGTGTGTGTGAGTGTGAGAGAGAGAGAGAGAGAGAGAATGAGAGAAAGAGAGAGAGAACGAGAACGAGAATGAGAATCAGAACTTGGATATGGTGGGAGCACAAATCTCTATGAAAGCTACAAACCTATATTTTCTACTGTCAACATTTAAGAGCATGGAATGAGCTTCCCAGATATGGAGGGAATGCTACATATATATGGGAAGTAAAACCCATATTGTCAATATGGTATGGTGGTTAAAAGCACTGGATTAGAAGCTGGTAAACTGAATTCTAATCCTCCCTGATATGGGCCAGTGATTCTCTCCCACCATAGAAAAAAGGTACTGGAATGTCATGTTCAGAAAATATTGCCAAGAAAATTACCTGGGCTTATTCCTGTAGTCATCCAGAGTCAGGAGGACTCTGCCTTGAAGGACCATAGTAACAAGGCCAGTGATATGAATATGCTATTTTGAGATAACTTCCTTGACTTCCTTTATCAAAAATTTCCTTCATCCAAAATTTCTTGTCATCACACAAGAGGTATATAACATAGCTCACTCAAAAATAAATTTATGAAAAGTTATATTTAAAAAGGATATCATTGATATCCTTCATCTTTGTCAGATTACAAAATAATTGTATTTCTAGTTAAAGGACAATATGGTCTTAAAATGGAGAAGATTTAGAACAATAATGAATAAGTGGGAACATTTAACTAACTAAAAGATAGCATAAGCTTTCCTTCATTTATTCTTCTTCCCTTCAGTTCCTCTTTTTATTGCTCTTTTTTTTTGTCAGTTCATATCATTCCCTCCTTCTATTTATACCAAATTCTTGAATGATGTACCATCTCTGTAACTGGATTAGATTTAAATCTCAACTTCGTCCATTTGTGAATTTTGACAAATGGGTGATTCACTCTGAAGATCTTCTTGGATGAGCTAACAGGTGGTCATTTAAGGTCATTATTAATGTAGAGTTGACATTTATATGGCAGTTACAAGAGATTATTGTGTTTTTTTTCTTTGATTGCCAAGTTTGTCAGGTACCAAGGAGAATGCTATTAAAAACAATCTTTTCTTCCCACTCCCCAACAGCCTGATATTGAATAGATAGGGTAGTTTTGTGAAGGTTGTTTAAACCCTAAATACATGAGGGGTCCAGACTGTTTTGAAGTAATGGTAAAAATATGTAAAATCTCAAAGAAATGAAAGATAATTTGGCCATCAGCTCAATCTTGCTCTCCCTTCTCACACACATACCACTTAAAATGCATTTTACTTCTAGAAATAGAACAGTTTCCCCTTGTCAATTACGTTATATTAGTGGCTAGAGTTTTGGAAATTCTTCTCTGCATTTTCCAAAAATGAAAAAAATAAAATTATGCTTTGCATGACTCATCCATGTTATGGTCTTCAAAAATTGACATCATGACCAAAATAGGTTCCAAATTGCTGTGTAAATAACAAGATTTGAAAATACTGACTCCAAGGAATAGGATAGTATGTTGTCAATGTGAGACTGGTTCTAATATGATGGCACAGCACAATCACACCGTCAGCGGATAAAATTTCTGTGATGCTATATATCAACTTGAAGACATCTGACTTTGATACAGGCCCAGATGTGGAAATATTGCACTTTCGTACAATATTAGGTTTTCATCCATTCATGGGAAACATCCACAAATCATAATAAGACAGAACTTTATAGCATCTAGAAAAGTGGCCATTCCAAAAATTATAGTACCAGAACTAATCCTCATACTTAGGACTGTTGCAGCATTCCCATGGTCATGTGATCAAAATTCAGGTGCTTGGCAACTGGTATGCATTTATGATGATTACAGTGGGGTCATATGATCACAATTTACAACATACCCAGCCAGCTTCTGCTGAGCAGAGTCAATGGGGGAAGCTGGATTCATTTAATATTTATTTATTTATTTATTTATTTATTTATTTATTTATTTATTTATTTATTTGATTTATTTACTGCCCCCTCTGCCATCAGGACTCGGGGCGGTGTACAGCCAAGTAAAAACACACACTTACAAAATACAAATTTAAAATAGAATTAAAAGTAGATTAAATTAATGGCTGAGATACAGTGATGATAAAACTGAACAAGGTAAAAATTTAAAGAGCTAAAACCGTTAAAACCAATTTAAAAACCCTACCAGTAAATCTAGGCCAGATCGGCTTGTTGGAAAAGATGGGTCTTCAGTGCACGCCAGAAGGTTTGTAGGTCAGGGATAGCTCGCATCTCCGGGGGTAATTTATTCCAGAGGGAGGGTGCTCCCACAGAGAAGGCCCGCATCCTTGGGGCCACCAGCCGGCATCGTCCAACCCCAAGGAGGCCCACCCCGTGTGAGCGCACTGGCCGATGGGAGGCCGATGGTGGCAGCAGGTGGTCCCATAAGTACCCAGGTCCCAAGCCATGGAGCGCTTTAAAGGTGACTACTAACACCTTGAATCGCACCCAGAAGGCCACCGGAAGCCAATGCAGCTCGCGCAGGAACGGTGTAACATGGGAGCTCTGAGAAGCCCCCAAAATCACCCGCGTGGCTGCACTCTGCAACAGCTGAAGCCTCCGGATGCTCTTCAAGGGGAGCCCCATGTAGAGAGCATTGCAATAGTCTAGGCGGGAGATGACGAGGGCAGAAGTGATTGTGTGAAGTGCATCCCGATCCAGAAAGGGCCGCAACTGGTAGATCCGACGGACCTGACAAAAAGCCCCCCTGGCGATGGCCGCTATATGATCCTCTAATGACAGGTGTCCAGGAGGACACCAAGATTGCACACCCTCTCCGTGGGGGTCAAAATTTGTCCCCCCACGGCCAGCAATGGAACTAGCTGGCTGTATCTGGGTGCCGGAAACCAGAGCCACTCGGTTTTGGCCGGGTTCAGTCGAAGCCTGTTTCGCCCCATCCAGTTCTGCATGGCTTCCAGGCACTAGGTCATTACTTCAACAGCTTCATTGGGGTGGCCTGGGGAGAAATGTATAACTGAGTGTCATCAGCATACTGATGGAACTCTACCCCAAAGCCACGGATGATCTCACCCAGCGGCTTCACATAAATGTTGAACACCAGGGGCAAGAGCACAGACCCCTGAGGTACCCCGCAGATCAGGGACCTCGGGGCCAACCTATGCCCCCCTGCCAACACAAATTGTGAACGGTCGGAGAGGAAGAAGGAGAACCACCGTAACACGGTGCCTCCCACTCCTAACCCCCCCAGCTGTCGCAATAAGATACTGTGGTCGACAGTATCAAAAGCCACCAAGAGATCTAACAGGATCAAGACAGAGAAACAACCCCTGTCACGGGCCCTCCAGAGATCGTCCACCAAAGCGACCAGTGCTGCCTCCATGCTGTGCCCGGGCCTAAAACCCAATTGGCGTGGATCTAAATAGACAGCTTCATCCAAGTGCTGAGGGAGCTGTCGTGCCACCACACTCTCAACAGCCTTCGCCACAAAGCGAAGGTTGGAGATCGGACAATAGTTTGATAATAATGTTGGGTCCAGAGACGGATTCTTGAGGAGAGGCCTCACCACCACCTCTTTCAAGGTGGCAGGCAAAAGCCCCTCACTCAAGGAAGCATTAATGATACCCTGGAACCAACCTCGTGTCACCTCCCAGGTGGCCAAAACCAACCAGGAGGGACACGGATTCAGTAAACATGTGGTGGCATTAAGCCCACCCAGTATCCTGTCCACGTCCTTGAGGGTCACAGGATCAAACTCACCCCAAATGACCTCCCCGAAATCCGCCTCCGCCCTCCCATCCAGAATTGCCCAGTCAGAGTCCAACCCATCCCGAATCTGAGCGATTTTATCCTGCAGAAAATTCAAAAAATCCTCGGCCCGTCCTTGCAAAGGATCCTCCCGCACTCCCACATCCAAAAGGGAGCGGGTCACCCTAAAAAAGGCAGCCAGGCAATTTTCTGCGGACACAATAAGGGCGGAAAAGTAAGAACGTTTTGCCGCCCTTATCGCCACTAAATACGCCCTAATATGGGACCACAATAGTGTTCGGTCAGATCCGGAGCGGCTGGTCTCCAACCACTCTCTAGGCGTCTTTTCCAGTGCTTCATCTCCCTCAGCTCCTCAGAAAACCAAGGAGCCAATTGGGATCGGCACCGAGTCAGAGGCCGCAAGGGCACGATCCGGTCGAGGGCCTCAGCCGCCACCCTATCCCAGGTGGCCACTAAGTCCCCAACCGAGTCGTGTGTGCGAGCCTTGGCCAACGGCCCAAACTCCATCAGGAACCTATCCGGGTCCATCAGGCGCCTTGGGCGGAACCATTTTATCGGTCCCTCCTCCCCACGGTGAGGGGGTGCGGCATGGAAGTCCAGCCTAAGGAGCAAATGATCAGACCATGATAGGGGCTCTACAGCAACATCCCCTATACCTAGATCATCCTGCCACTGTCCAGAGACAAAAACCAGATCCAAGATGTGACCCCCAACGTGTGTGGGGTCCCGAATTAATTGGGTCAGGCCCAAGGCTGTCATGGAAGCCATGAACTCCTGAGCAATCCCCAAGGTCCCGCCGGCTGAGGGTAAGTTGAAATCCCCCATGATCATAAGCCTGGGGGTCCCAACCACCAAGCCAGCTATAACCTCTAGGAGCTCAGGCAGGGCCGATGTCACATAGCAGGGAGCCAGGTATGTGATCAATAGGCCCATCTGAACCCCAGAACCACACTTCACAAAGAGGGATTCACATCCAGTCGTCTGAGGAACAGTGGATTCCCTAGGACATAGCTCTTCCTTAATAACCACCGCAACCCCCCCATCCCTCCCCTGGGCCCTTGGCCGATGAAAAACCCGAAACCTGGGTGGGCACATCTCCACCAGGAGGACACCCCCCTCCTGGCCCAACCAGGTTTCGGTAACACCCGCCAGGTCCGCCAGGTAACACCCGCCAGGTGTTAAGTGATTCACTTAACAATTACAATGATTTGCTTAACAACTGAGCCAGTTTGGTCTAATGGTTAAGGCACCAGGCTAGAAAACAGGAGGTGTGAGTTCTAGTCCCACCTTAGCCATGAAAGCCAACTGGGTGACTTTAGTATCTTATTGCCTATAGTATCTTATTGCGACGGTTGGAGGGGTTGGGGATTGGTGGAACCGTCCTCCGATGGTTCTCCTCCTTCCTCTCTGACCGTTCGCAATTTGTGTTGGCGGGGGGGGAGAGGTCCACCTCTAGGCCCCTGGTTTGTGGGGTGCCTCAGGGGTCGGTCCTTTCTCCCCTCCTGTTCAACATTTACATGAAGCCGTTGGGCGAGATCATCTGTGGTCTTGGAGTGAGATGTCATCTGTATGCAGATGACACCCAGCTGTACATCTCCACTCCGGACCACCCCAACGATGCTGTGGGGACTATGTCTAGGTGCCTGGAGGCCGTGCGGGACTGGATGGGCGGGAACAGGCTTCGGCTCAACCCATCCAAGACCGAGTGGCTGTGGTTTCCGGCGCCCCGATATAGCCGGCTGACACCTACGCTGGCTATTGGGGGGGAGGTTCTGCCCCCCACAGAGAGGGCTCGCAACCTGGGAGTCCTCCTGGATGTACGGCTGTCGTTTGACCATCACATCGCGGCCGTCTCCAGGGGGGCGTTTCATCAGATCCGTCGGATCTACCGGTTGCGGCCCTTCCTGGATCGGGACGCCCTGCGCACGGTCACTCAGGCCCTTGTCACCTCTCGCCTGGACTATTGTAATGCCCTCTACATGGGGCTCCCTGCGGGGAGCATCCGGAGACTCCAGTTGGTGCAAAATGCAGCCGCGAGGGTGATTATGGGGGCGTCGCGTAGCGCCCATGTGACGCCTCTCCTGCGCGAGCTGCATTGGTTGCCGATGGCTCTCCGGGTTCGCTTTAAGGTTCTAGTTTTGACCTTTAGGGCGACCCATGGCATGGGACCAGGTTACCTTCAGGATTGCATTCTACCAACGTTCTCCAACAGGCCGGTGCGTTCCCACAGGGAGGGACTGCTCCGGGTGCCGTCGGCCGCTATGTGTCGTCTGGCGGCGCCAAGGGGTAGGGCCTTCTCTGTGGGTGCCCCCGCCCTCTGGAATACTCTGCCACCGGAACTTCGTACCGGCACGGACCTGAGGGCCTTCAGGCGCGCGTTAAAGACCTGGCTCTTTGAGCAGGCCGGCCTGGGCTGAAAGAATGATTTTAAATTTTGATCTCCATTTTAATTTAAATTAGGTTTTAAGGGTGGGGGGGGGTTTTTCTAATTGCAGCTAATTCTAATATTTAATTATTTTTTAACTTTTATATTTGTGGGGTTTTTAGATGAGCTGTTCACCGCCCTGAGTCCCTCGGGAGAAGGGCGGTATATAAATGTAATAAATAAATAAAATAAATAAATAAATTTGGGCCAGTCTCTCCCCCACCCTCTCTATCTATCTATCTATCTATCTATCTATCTATCTATCTATCTATCTATCTATCTATCTATCTATCTATCATCTATCATCTATCTATCTATCTATCTATCATCTATCTATCTACCTATTTATCTATCTATCTATCATCTATCTATCATCTGTCTATCATCTATCTATCTATCTATCTATCTATCTATCTATCTATCTATCTATCTATCTATCTATCTATCTATCTATCTCTATCTCAGCCCAATTCATCTCACAGGGTTTTTGTGGGGAAAATAGGAGCAGGAAAGTGTGTTAGATGTTTGTTGCCTTGAGTCATTCATAAAAATAATAAAGGTGGGATACAACCAAACAAACAAAACAGCTGGGGCAAAAAGGTCATAAATTCAGTTGCAACTCACTTAACAGCCATCTTGATGAGCAATAGCAATTCTGGCCCCAATTGTTGTCGTAAGTCAAGGACTATGTGTAATGCTATAAACCATAAGGAAGAACATGCATTATTAGCTAGTACTTACACCCCACATACACTCCACATACAGTATGTCTTAAATCCACCAGGCCAGTGACGTTCACAGATTACTAGTCCATGATGCTGATTTAATGTCAGCATTTCCCCAACATTCTGAGGTGGGAAATATATTAAAACAATAGCAGATGGAAGAAATAGGCTTTATATGCCTGGGGCTGATGGTGGAGGTGCTATTATTCTAAGTGTTGCTATAAGGGAAAATCAATTTAGGGGATTCATATATGAAAGTTGCAGTTTTCAATTAATATCCCCAGGTTCATGTTTGCTAAACAAGTAGCTGCGTGAACCAAGTAAATACTTTAAACTTCTTAATTTAGAAGACAGCGTGATTAGCTAAGCAGGAGTTTGAGCACATACAATATGAACCCAGAAGTGATAATTTGTGCCACCAATCAGTTAACTTTTGACTACAGAATTATTGTTATAAGTCACCTGTATAACATGAGAAATGACCACAATACCACAGATAACTATAATTGTGGAGCTGTTTTCCTCTCTGTGATTCTCTTTGATTTTCTGTTTCAAACTATTACATTTAGAAGCAATGTATTGGAAACT
The DNA here is from genome assembly GCA_023653725.1 of Bungarus multicinctus. NCBI lineage: Eukaryota > Metazoa > Chordata > Lepidosauria > Squamata > Elapidae > Bungarus > Bungarus multicinctus. The sequence continues at coordinate 114,096,677 of CM042836.1, forward strand.
GATTTTACTCAATAAAATAACTTCCTCTAATTTGCATCAAACTGTAGTGCAGGTAAGAGGAAAACCAGACTTCCAGCCATTTTTTGTTGTCAAACAGCCACGCTTATGTAATGTGGTGCCACTTTAGGGCAGAGCTCCATTCATGATAATGAGGAAAGGATTCCTCAGATCCCAAAAGCATTGTTAGCTTATCGCATCTTATTTCATAAAGAAAAATAGCATGGCGTGATTCCATAAAATATTGTAGCTTCAATGGCTACAAAAATATGTGTTTTAGAAGCTTCCAGAGTTTCTAAAAATCTTTCTAGCCAAAATACTTCAAGCTCACATAATTTTGCAGCAGTTTGGAACATGATCCCTTTTTGATCTGCATTGTTGTAAACATTCTGGGTTCTAAATTTTGAAAAAAAAAGACAGAGGCACACTAGTGTAGCAAGACTAACTTCTGTCCAGAATCTAAAATTATCTAAACTGTAATTAGTTCGAAGGACCTCAACCTTCACTGATATTAGCAAGAGCCTTAGCAATCAGCAACATCTTTAACTGCTTATCTTCCTTCATTCCTTCAACAATGGGGGAAAGGTTTCCTGCCAAGAACAATGCATTCTGCTAATTAAAAGTCCTTTTCTCTCAAATATTGTATTATAATCTCATTCTGCTTGTTTGTGATCAATATTCCTTTGTCGAACCTACTGTTAAATTTGATTAAAATGTGCCCTCAAACTAGGTCAATTTGCTCTGTGAGATGCCTTCCTCTAGTTTCTATCTAACTCAAGAAACTTTTATGTACACTCTAAAATACCAGGGAAATGATAACTTACATCCTTGCCTTGTTTCAACCTTAAGCAAATGGGCTAAAGAATATAAGTGTCGAAAGGCAGCTGTTTATGTTGGATTTAGCTGAGGAAAAGGATACAGGGGTTTCAAACACCGGAACAAAAGTAGGCTGAGTATGTGGAAACAAATATGAAGAGATTTAAGAGAAAGGATTGCACAGCAAAGGCAGATGTGAAAAATGGAAAGCCCAAGGAAGGAAAGTTGGGATGCTTGAGTTTGAAATCTAAAAGGAAAAACAAAATAACAATGGGAGATAGGATCACACTACCTAAGCAATAGCTCTAATTCCATAAGTTAAAAAACGGTTCCCTGTGCATTGTGCTAGAATCCTTTTAAGGCTTCATATTGCTTTATCCCTTTGTGTGGTGCTTCTCTCAGGAAAAAAATAATGTTCTATCTTCTGGCTATAGAATATGAGATGAAAAAAATCAAAGTAGCACCAGAGGAAAAAAGAGGGCCAGGATCAAGTAAATGTTTAACAGCTTTGGTAGGAAAAATTGGTGTGTGGCTGCCTAGAACATTATAGCTGGCAGATTTCAATCTAATGGGCTAAGACCTCCTTTGGTTTTTCACTAATTTTTTTTTGTTCCCAACAGATAGAGCTGTGTGGTAATAAAAGATATGTGTGCCCAAATCCCACATAAGCTGCATTCACTACTAAATCTATGAGATGCCACCCTCCAATGCATAGGAAATCTTTGAAGTGTCCTTGTAAGAAAACATTCACAGCAAGCTTCAATGACCCTGAGGGATGACCAGGCCAAGACTTGGTCAGGGATCTGTGGCCCAGTGAACCAAATTGTTTCTATTCATTAGCCTTATCTCAGAGATAGTGTAGCTGGCAGGCTGACCTAGCAAGAAGGGATAAGTAATGATAATAATAAAGGTCATGCAGATGAGTTTATTTAAAATATTCTGATGTTGTGTCTGGATTTCTATCTGGATTTCCATTCTATCTGTGTTTTTTTTTGCCTTTGCAATATAGCAAGCCAAAGGTATATGAGCCCTGGTTCTATTTTTTTCTCACAGTTGCTCAGCAAAGTATCCAAGCTTTCCTGGATGTGGAGTATGAATTGTATTAACTGAATGCATGCAAATAAAATTATGTTGTATCTTCAGAGTGGTTTGTTTGTTTCAGATGAGGTTTTGACTACAACAGGTGGGAAAAGGTGGTATTTCTTTCCCTCCCTCTGTGTGTGTGTGTGTGTGTGTGTGTGTGTGGTATGTTTTGTGGTATGACTAGGAAATGTGGGGAATAAAATCATTGCTGTTTACAAAGACTGAACTGAAGAATGTTATAATTCAACCAGAGTCACTTGTGGGAGATGGGCAACTATATAAATTATATGAATAAATAGATTTGGAATGGGAAAACAATACCCAGGAATGGCCATTTCCTTTTGATGGCATCCTGGAAGAGACAGATGAAAGCCAAGGATCTGTGGCGCAAAAATTTTTTTAACAAGTTCCTACTCACCTCCACCCCACTCCCTTCACACAAAAATGTCTCTGGGGCCAGCACTGTTCTTTGTGGATTATGGCTATCAATAGTTCATAAGCTTAAATGTGAATAATTATAGCTGCATACACTATTCCTAATGGAAGAAAGTGAGCAGAGTTTCTTTAAAATTAGGTTAAAATAAATCAGATGTCACCCTACTTTAAGGATTACCTTCTGCAACCAGAATCAAACTTTCCCCTTAAAATTGCTCATAATTCACAGCAGAAATATACCATGAATGTTCATTGTACTTCCAGACAATTTGGGTGCACACCATTTTATTTTATGGTTCTGATTTGTCACACTGGAAACTAAAATAATTTTTGTTGTTCTTTTAACTTATAATTCAGGAAGGAAAAGTGGCTTATGAGCAAGAAAATTGCGTTTTATTTCATTTTATGGGTTTGGAGAATATCATGTACAAAGCACCAAAATATTAATTATTGATTCATTTGTGTTAGATTGCATGTGAAGAAAACAGCACCAGAATAGTCATTAAATATCTGGACTTGCTTTTTTTATTTTTCTCTTTTCTACAACTTGCTTCATCTTAGCATGTGATCATTCCAGAATGCACCATGGTAGCGAAGAAAGCACACTGACGTTTGAGAAAAGGCCAAAAATGCATTTTTGTCACCTTTGTCAGCAATTAGAACAGCAAATTACTTGTCATTATTGCAATTCAAACTGGCAGCCTTTGTAGAACAATACTCTAGACGGTGATTACATGGAAAGTATAATAGCTATTCTTCAGAAATGTACTGTTTTTCAAAAAAATAAACTGGATAATTTTTTTAGGAAAAATGCTTCTTTTTTTAAGTTCCCTTGGGTTTAATATTCATGTTATGGTATGATTCTATAGTGCTGTTATAAAAGCAAAGCAAAACAAAGCAAAATGAATATAAGTACCATAGTGACATGTAATTACGACATTGAAAGGTTAGAAGTTAAGTAGATGTTTATATAAAGGATTTAAATTCCAAGCTAGTCACAAAAGTATAGCCTGAACAGACTCCTAAGAAACTGTCCACACCCAGAAAAAGCTTAATTTGACTTTTTTTCCCCCCTCTGCCGGATAAGACTATACCATTGACTCTGTAGGATTTAAAGCTCTTTGTGGCGTGGATCACAAGAACTTTGATTGCTGCTGGTATTTTGGGCCAAGGTCTCACCAAAATAACTAGTATAAAGTAAATTATCTTAAGAAAAACAAGATGTAAAAAGAATCAAAACATTCATGGTGAGATGTATCAGTCTTCTTTCTCCAAGCTGCTCTCCAGATGTTTTGGGATGACTCCTTCCAGATTGCCCAGCTGCCATGGAGACTGAAAATTTGGGAAGAACTATAGTACTAATCATTTTTAGCCAGACTAGAAAGCTGATATACCTTAAGAAGTATCTGAGAAGGCACTGGAAACAAATCAGTCAGGACGTGAAACTTAACTTTATTTTTGTTGCTCTATAAAAAAAAAAAGGAAGAAAAGCAAAAGCCACAGAAAGCCCTTTATTTTGTTAAGTGCCTCCTAGGGGCTAAATTATGTAATGATACTATCCACAAAACTAGTATAAATTATAGAAATTACATGCTTTGATACTATTTTCCAAAGATAGATTTTTTTTTCATACTCTGCAGAACTGTAATGTTACTATTATGTGTTTTTCCCTTGTAACTGTCTACACTTATGAGAAAGCCAGACTAGGTGTGTGCACCTAAAGCAATAGGATGTTCAATTCATCTATATGATTGCTTTATTAGTATATTTGAATTATTTGAATTTAGATGAATTTAGTAGTTTGGACATTACTGTTTACATGGCCATAACATGGAACTCTAGGGCTGCCTTAAATTGGATTTATAAGTTATTTAAGCTAAAAGCAAGATTAGGACTGAAATACAACTAGCCATCCACACACTTTATACTGCAACACATGGATTTTAATGACCAGGTGTGACTGCTGTTCTTGTGGCACATAGAGTGAGCAGATTCACAAATTCTGGAATTGAAGAGCAGCTATTCAGTTAAGTGATGTGCTGACTTGGCTGCTAGCTGGAACTGTTGTGGGAATATTTTATTGATTTGCTGATTTAATACATGTTTCCTGCCTATCTCACTGCAAGGTGAGATGTAGAAAGGGCAATCCCATTGGCTCAGATTGGTACACAAATGCTGGGGGTGAGAACCTGAGGGTGGGGGAGGACACACACCTCTTCAGCTGATGGTGAAGGTGATGCCAATCTGACCAAAACTGGAGACAGAGAAAGAGAGGAGAGGAGAGAAAAAAGACTTGCAAAACAAAGTGGCTAGAGAGAAAAGTTGGTGTATGAAATTCCATGAGCCTGCAGGGCAGTTGCTGGTTCCTGGTCAGGAAGGGATAAGAAAGATCCACCAGTGGCTTCCCTGGAAGAAGGAAAGTGAAGATCTAGAGCAGGCGTCTTCAAACTTGGCAAGTTTAAGACTTGTGGACTTCAACTTCCAGAATTCACCCTCCAGTCATGTTAGCTCAGGAATTCTGGGAGTTGAAGTCCACAAGTCTTAAACTTGCCAAGTTTGAAGACCCTTGATCTAGAGAGACAACTTTTTTTATCCAAGACCCAAAACAGGAAAGAGGTATTTTCTGGGTGCAGAGAGCATCTTCACAAAGATCCAAGATGGGAAGTAGGGAATTATTGGTCATTGGCAAAGCCCTGGTCTCTGGGGAAAGATTAGGCAAAAGACCCTGAGGGAGGTTCTTCCTCCAACAGAGAAGCTTTCAGCTGAACAGATTCAAGAGAAAATCAAGCTGGGCTGACCACCCTACAGTAAATCCAGGCAATTCCTTTCCTTTCACTCTCTCTAGACAAGCCAGAATCAGGGAGGAAGTCAGAGTGAAAAGGGAGGACAAAGGCAGTGGTGGGATTCAAAAAATTTTACTATCAGTTCTGTGGGTGTGGTTTGGTGAGTGTGGCGTGGCGTGGCGTGGCATGGCATGGCTTGGTGGGCATGGCAGGGGAAGGACACTGTAAAATCCCCATCCCCTCCCCACTCCTAGGGGAAGGTTTCTGCAAAATCCCATTCCCTCCCCAGTCCTCACCCCACTAACCTGCTTTCCAGCTCTGTTCTCCTGTGCAGGACAACAAAAGAAGTCCCAGTCGATCAGCTGGGACTCGGGAGGCAGAGAATAGATCATGGCAGGGCCAGTCAGAGGTGGTATTTGCCAGTTCTCCGAAGTACTCAAAATTTCCACTACCGGTTCTCCAAAACTGGTCAGAACTTGCTGAATATCAGCTCTGGACAAAGGAGACTTGGAAGGGATAGAGAGAATTGGGAGGAAACCTGACATCAGGTGAACATTAGAATTGTGATTTTATAAATCACTTTTCTGTAAATAGTTTTTAAAAACAATCTACTGTATAGGTTTTTGTCTCAGTTGCCACTCTTGCAAAACAAAATACATCTCCAGTTAAAAAAGAAGCTCCATCACACTGTGACATTTACCATTGCATAAAACCATTTCCTCTTCTATATCCTTGCAGTAGAATGGTTATAAACTATCCTCTAGTGCATGTTTTTGTGGAGAGAGTGACACTTTTATCTCCATTCGCCCGACTAATAATGCTAAATTTTTAGTGAAAAGGGTCTACGTTTGGTCAAATAAAACATGTTTTATATTTTCCTTGGTTAATAAAGGAGAGAGTGTAATGGACTACAGTGAAGTGGCAGCTTCCCAGGAGGGAGGGAGAACATTCCAAGAAGAGTGGTGAAACAAGAGGCAACACACAGCCCAGAGCTGAACAGCACACAGAGAAAGAGAATTAAGATACTCCCAGGGTATACCAAAAATAGGTCCACCAATTCCAGATCACAAAGGCACCACACCAACGAGAACACCAAACCAGGTGTTTGACCACTATTCCTAGTTGGGCCTTGGATGACCTGGGACAGGCCATGGAAGTTGTGGTTTCCATGATATCACAAGCTATCTCCAACCCCACCTCTAGGGAAGGCAGGTTGAAGTGCCCCGGAACCATAATCCTGGGAAGTCCCATTGCCAACCCTGCAGTCCAGGAGCTGAGGCAGTAGTAGGGAGACTGGTACAATAGCAGTAATCCCAAATGGTCCCTGGAAGCCACTATAAGAAAAAGGATCTCATATCAGAGCAATTGTGGAGGTACACCTCTGATAGCAGTCAGACACTCTTGGATAACAATGACTATTGTGTAGTGGGCTTCAGTAGGCAAGAACCAGACCAGCATAGCTGTAACAATATTTATTGACTTAAAACTGGAACTGAGGAACTGTAGGCAAATGCCTGTAATTTATACTCCGGGCCCACAGGGCCTTAACCAATCATAATGCTTGAAAAACCCGCCCAATTATAAATGTTCAAAGTTTCCCTTCAAAACAGTTGGAGTTAACAGTGAGGGTCATCTAAGGTTAGTTTCACTTTAGGAAGGTTTAACAGTAAGGGTCATCTAAAGGTTAGTTTCACTTTAGGAGGCTTACACAACTATATCCATTCAATACATAACAATGACCACACCACGTCCCTCTAGGCTGGTGCCACACCCAATACCCACCCGGGCTCATTTCTGAGAGGAGAACTTCTCTCTCTGGCCCCAGCCAAGCTCTTTTGGTACATGCCAAGTCCATTTTCTCTGCAGTGATCAAATCAGCAATAAGGAAGGTTTTATTGCAGACTGATCTGGCAAGTCAATGAACATGAAAAAAGTAACTGAAAGAACTATAAAGAATGGAGAATGACTGCAATAAATCTACAAACTGTGTAAAATATTAGAAGAGAAGTTAATCTTGAAATAGAATGAATGGAAGGTGAACATAAGGAAAGACAATGCAGAAATTGTTTGTAAAGAATTATTTGTAAATTATCAAGTGACATAAAATGGTATTGGAAAAGGTGCTTGGTGGAATGATGATGCGAAGGAGGTTATGGATGCACAAAAACATTCAAAAAGAACTCCAAACAAATGTGATGAAAGATTTTGCACAAAATGTTTAGAAAGCAAAATAATCAAAGAGAACAAGTTACAGTTAAGATTAAAAGAGTTATTTTGATGGGAATAAAAAGTATTTTGGAACGAGGTGAAAACAAAGAGATTCTAGCAGGGTGGACAGAATCCAAAACAAAAACTAATGACATGATTTGGGATGAAACTAAAGTGAGAGAATGTTGAAAGTATTTCAGAGATATGTAAGGGAAAAATAATAATATATTCAAGAGTAAAATTAAAATGAATGCCATAAATGTTGGTGTTCAAAAACCAGAAGGATGAAAATGATATTACTAATGCTATGACAATGTTGAAAAATGGAAGAAAGCAAGATATAGATGGTGTAAATTAAAATGATATAAAATATAAATATGGTTTACTCACAGCATTCAGCTTGATTAATTTAGGTGATAAGACTGCATCTCTGGCTGGTATGCTATCTTTGTTCCCTTATTCAAGGGGTAAAACAGTAAGAGTGGCGGGGGGGGAACCCCATAAGGAAATTTCCTTTGTCAACTGTGCCTGGGAAAGCATATGGCAAAATTCTGATCAAAAGGAATGAGAGGTGATAACAGCAAGCAAAATTTGGGAAGTGCACTGCAACTTTATGTTGGCCAAGGAATGCATTAATTTAAGCCCTTGTTCATTCTGTATAACAGATGTCTGGGTGTCAATGGACTCATACAGATGTGCTTGTCTGGCTCAACAAAAGACGTTCTCAAATCTGGACAGCACTAACAAGTCACTGCTCCCTTTGTCCAACATCTGCAAGATTAAAGGAGAATTGTGTGGGTGCTGGTCTAAGCAATATCCATGGAATTTAAGTATAGGTTAATATCTCTTGCCTCATCAGCACTGCTCTAGTTAAAATGCTATTTATCAAGCAGGCCAGATATTCATCAGTATTTTATTATAATGTATTGCCATTCCTGAAAGACAGGAAGAAAAGGTAGAACTAATGTAGAGAAAAGTAGTGATTTGCAGCTGAGATTTGAGGGCTAGGAGTTTTGGCCCTAAAGATCCTTTGGGTTCATATTGATGTATATGCTTTTGGTCATCTTAACCTTCTTTTACTGATTTTTGGATGTTGTTTATTGGCTGTGTTATTTAGTTGTTTTTAGTTATGTGAGCCACCCAGAATCACATAGGTGAGATGAGCAGTTAGTTATACAAATTGAAAAAAATAAAATAATATAGCTGTGCTTTTGTTTTTCTCAATGGGGGCCAAAACAACCCAGAAGAGAGACTTTTCAAAGCAGGCCAACATTAATAGAGAAAAAGAAAAGGTTCCTGTTTTCACAGAATGGCTGGTCTTGTCCACGACCTCTTTCTCTGTTATCCTTCAGGAAGATAACAAGACTTTTTAAAAAAATAACAGCCTGAATTTAATTAATCTGTTATGTTTCTGATATTTTTATCTACTGTTTTTATAATATTTCGGATATTATTCATGGTTAATTATTGTATTTGTTATTAGTTGCTGTTTGATCGCTAATTTTGAACTTTACTGTAGGCTATAATCCACTGTATGGAATTATCCCCCAAAGGATTACTAATCCTTGTATTTATTATTTATTATTATTGACACCAATAATAAACCTCAATAATAAATTCAAATTCACCAACCTCAATAATAAATTCAAATAAAGAAGGCTGTTCTATAAAACTATCATTTTAAATCAAGGAATATTTTCAAAATTGCTACATTGCTTTCCTGGTGCACACAGGATTCCACTTTCCATTTTTTTCAAAATAAAAAGTAACTCAAATAATATCTGTGTTTTCATGAGCACAATTTCATGACACAGTGGTTAGAATGTAGTATTGCAAGCTAACGCTGCCTACTGCCAGGAGTTTGACTCAGATTGACTCAGCCTTCCATCTTTCCAAGGTCGGTAAAATGAGGACCCAGATTGTTGATCCTGCTGACTCTGACTCTGTAAACTGCTTAGAGAAGGCTGTAAATCATTATGAAGTGGTATATAAGTCTAAGTGTTATTGCTATTTCAGCCACTTTTATTCACAACTGTGAACCTTTTGTTCCTAGATCATATAATAGTGTTTGCTGCCCAGAAATATAACTAGTTAAGTCTTTTTTCCTTTTAGCAAATGTAGATTTAAAAAAAAAATTCAGAAATATGGGGACAGTATGCCATTATTAGGTATTTAGATATTTGCCCTTGAATATCTATCCAACCTCGAATTGATATGCTAAAAGTTTCCAATGGACAGGTGGTAAGAAAGAAATCAAGCAAAGGAAGAAAGATATTGAAATTCTGTGCAATAGAGATGTCGATATCTAAAATACCTTAGATTTTCCCAATGTACGGGAAACTTTAGTGCTAGGAAATCAAGTTACATTAGTAGCTTGATTGCTAACAAGTTACAGGAATGGATGGAATTTCTACTGAAATATGGCAAGCAATAGAAGAAGAAGCTATCAAGGTTTTAACCAAACTATACCGCAAGGCTATGGCAGTTATAAGCGCCATGAGTCCACAATTGGAATTGCTGAAGGACCAGCAATAGGGAAAGATCCAGTGGTATTATACTGGTTCGGCCCGGTTCTGCCGAGCTGGTAGAGACGATGAATAGTGGAGACCGAACCAGTTCTCTCTGCTGCTCTGCTGTTGGGCCTACCTGCCCACCCAAGTTCCCATATTCACCTTTATCTTCTGCTTTTGAAGCACAGCTGCTTTGCATGGCATAGCAGAGTGCCGTGTGGCAACTGCTGAAGCAACTGGGAGAGTGCAGGCTTACATGTGAGTTGTAATGCCTCTGCACGTGCAGAAAATGTGCATTTGGCACACGCACGTAAAGTGTGTACATGTGTGCAAAGCCACACCCACCAAACCGGTGGTAAAACTTTTTGAATCTCACCACTGGAAAGATCATCATGGAGAAAATTTATCTAGGTCAGACTTGAACTCCAATTGCCCGCAGGCCACATGCAGCCCTTTAGCTGTTTTTATGTGGCCTACAGCAATGTCTTCAGTGGGGACAACAGCCCTATAAATTCAGTCCTCCACAAAAGTCCCAGTTTCCCATGTAACTCTGTGGGAAAATTAATTGCTCACCCCTGATCTTGATGATTGTTAGGAATAAACAACAACTTGACGGCATGTAATCAATCAGTTTATATCCATCTGATCATCAAAGTGGCTTAAAACAATAAGAAATACGAACTGTAAACAAAACAGCAATAACCCAAGTTGAAATTTGGATAAAAGCTAAATATTAAAAGAGGCAAGGATTAAAAGCTTTTCTGTATGTCACAGAGTCAGCAGTGGGAGTTACTTCAGAAGGGCTTTTCCTATGAAACTGAACAATTCAGTTCATCGTGAGAAAAGCTGCCCCACAGAAACTGTGCCTCCAAGCTGTTTATGGCTTTGTGAGTATAGACAAACACCTTGAATCATGTCCAATAGTGAACAAGCAGTCTGTGTGAATATTTCAGTACAGGAATATTATGACCCATGTACCATGCATCAGTCAGCGGCCCAATTGCTACAGTTTGTGCTAACTGCAATCTCCAGACCTTTTCTAGGGTAACATTTTCAAGTCAGGACATGTGCTGATCACTGCTGCTGCTACTTTCGAAAAAGGACATGAATGGGTTACATGAGACTGACTTTTTGTGGGTCAAGCTAGGGCTTTCTTTTCATAAAAGTTTTATAATAGCCTTCTTAAGACATACAGAACCTTGTCCTAGTCTTAAGGAGAAATTCATCTTGATTCTGAAGCCACTTCCAGTTTGGCTGCTTTAATCAGCCAGCCAGAATAAGAGTCAAGAATTTGGTCAGTCCAAAAATGTGTTTGTAATATCAGACTGAGGTGAACATCCTTTTGTCCTGGTGATGTTTCTTCCTTTTGCTTCCAGCAGCTTGACAGAAAGAAGAAAAGTTTCTTCTTCTTATATAAGCTACCCTTCAAATTCACCTCAAATCACCCAGAGAAGGACTCCGTTATAAATGACATGTAAAGAATAGCAATCATATGTATCAGATACAATCTGATCACAGCCAGTTTAGTCTAGAGCAGGGTGTCAAACTGGATTTCTTCAAGGGCCGGGTCAGCATTGTAATTCTCCTCTGCGGGCTGGCTGGGGTGCGGGGGGGGGGGGAGACGGGATGGACACTTCCTGCAGCACTCTGCCAACCAAATCAGACTGCATAGAGGCACTGTGCAGCTCTGTGCAACCTTGTGCAGCCCGTTTTTGGCCTCCCTGGCTTCCAGTAACACTCTGCTGGCTGAAAAAGGACCATGTAGCAGCTCCCCAAGGCCTCTGCATAGCCCATTTTCAGCCAGCAGAGTGCTGAAGAAAGCCATGGATGCTGAATATGGGCCATGAGGGGTGAGTGCATGCGGCCACTCCATGGCCCATTTTGGCCAGCAGAAGCACCATGGGCTGGTCTTTTGAAATTTGCAGGCCAGATTTAAGCACCCTCGGGGCCGAATCCAGCCCATGGGCCTTGAGTTTGACACCCCTGGTCTAGAGGTTAAGGCACCAGGCTATAAAGCAGGAGACTGTGTATTCTAGCCCTGCCTATCTATGAAAGCCAGTGCGGTGATTTTGGGCCAGTCACACTCTTCTAATCCAGCCCACCTCACAGGGCTGTTGTTGTGAGGAAAATGTGTTTGGATATGATTGCCACCCTGAGTTACTTGACAAAATAATAAAGATGGTATACAAATACAGAACTGGAATGGATGTGAGAGGTAGCAATCAAAATCCTTGTTTTGGACAGTGAGAGACAAAATAACTTCCCTCATTCCATCCTGCTCCAAAACTGGTGTTGGTGGAGCCCATTTTCTCCACCGTGCCTGAGATGATGAGGGTAGCTTGAGGAAACAAAACCTGATCTATGTAAAATGAGGACAAGTGTCTGCATTGTCCTGGAAATTTCCAACAGAAACAGCTGCTTCATATATTTTAGGATAGGAGATGGCTGGTTCTCCTGAGGCAGATTTCTGCCTAACATTCCCTTGAGAAACTGTCTCTGGTCCCAGCAAAGCACCCATCTCTTTCTATAAAGTTGTATTATTTCTGATGGTTTGTCTGAAAATCACATTCTGAGCATCCCATTCCCTGCAATCAATGATGCTGAAGGTGATGAGGAAAACATGTGGCATTTTAATATGTTTGAAATGAGTCCAAAATGTGATTGTTAGTCAAAAATGTGACCATTAACACAAAGACATGGAGTGGCGATATAGAGAATTAGATACTTATTCCCATTAGAAAACCATCATCCCTCATTTAAATAAGATGTCATTATGATATACTGTATGCATATGTTGTTTAGCTCAATATGCCTATTAATGGCTGATTTGGCTTCTAGGAATTATCTAGCATTTTTGGTGTGGACTTGGTCTATTGGTCAATTATGTTTGTGTGATGTGTGTGTGAAAATTCTCTCAAAACAATGGAAAGTTTTTGGGAACTTCCTTAATTTTTTAGAAATCACCCTGACCAGTAAAAAAAAATAGATGTTTTTATGGGCATGCTACTACTGTAAATAGAAAATGAAAAGAAAATCCTTATCATGCTCATTGGAACAGTCAAAGCAGCAGATTTTATTTGATTTTATCTTTTCATATACTTTCAAAGAGCTATGGTGGCCCAGTGTTAGAATGCTCTACTGCGGACTGCCAGCTGCCAGTGATCAGTAAAATGAGGACCCAGACTGTTGGGGGCAATATGCTGACTCTGTAAACCACTTAGAGAGGGCTGTAAAGCACTGTGAAGTGGTATATAAGTTTAAGTGCTATTGCTATTGCTAATTTCAGTGGGAAAGAACAAATTCCCCGTGATGTCACAAATGCCAGAGTGCTCTGTGGGTAAACAGATTTCATTAACAAATTTGAGTATCCTTAAGAATCAATAAAGTGTGTATGTAAAACAGAAGCGTGCATTAGTCTATAAGTGGCCCATCATATAACTGAGTTGCTTGCACAGTAATACAATCTTGAATACAATTTTAGCACTAGTAGTTTCTAAACATGCTGAATAATGAAATCTTTAGGTGACCACAAACTGTCAGGGACAATCCCACAATCCTTTATACTGATCAATTTATCGGCCACAACTAGCAGAAAGGCAAATATATGTCAGCCCCCTCATCTGGATACAGTTTTAGTAGTGTTCTCCCCACCTGCTCCCTTTCTGACCATCCTTCTCCCATCTCTGAATCATAGTCTCTGCCATCCATCCAGGGCTCATGTTAATAGTAGAAAGTAGAATGGTAGAATTCTTTATTGGCCAAGTGTAATTGTACACCCAAGGAATTTGTCTTCAGTGCATAAGCTCTCAGTGTATATATAAAAAATATATTCATCAAGAATCATAATATATAACATTAAGTGATAGTCCTAGGATACTAAATAAACAATCAAAATCATAATACGAAACTAAATAAAACAATATAAGTCATAAAGATAGAAGCAACAAAGTTATAGTCATAAATCGAAGGAGATAGGTAATAGGAAGGATGAGAAGAAGAATAGTAATACAGTCTTAGTAAATTGACAGTGTTGTGGGATGTAGTTGCTTAACAGAGTGATGGCATGCAGGGAAAAATTGTCCTTGCGTCTACCGGTAGTTGTTCTGATGTGCAATGCTCCATAATGTCATTGTGAGGGTAGATGTTGATTCTCTTCTTCATACAGCAAAACCTAGAGAGAGAGAGAAAAGCATGATCATGAGATATACAGTATATTAACCCAGCATTATTCTCATTCTAACTTGGTACAAGTAAAACAGTTTTTCACCAGCCTCATCTTTATCGTTTGTTAATAGTACTTTGGAGAATCTTTAACCTTTAATTGGAACAAACAGCATCATAGATAAATGTTGGGAATGTGCTCATTAGTATAAATGTTGGATGTGAAGGTCTGTTGAATTCTAAGCAGGGTAATTAGACATTTCTATTTGACTGCCTGCAGAGCTTTGTTGAAAGAAAAATACTAATTGTAGAACTGGAAGACCTATCAGTAGTTCCTCATTAGAACGTCTGTGTTCGCAGATGATTTGAATTAACTAATGTGCCATGCATACCCTTATGCAATAATTAATAATTATTTTCCATACAAAAATAACCTGTGTAACCCTTGTGTCTATGGAGATTCTCAGTCATCCATCTCATGGTTGTGTAACCTTTTTTTCTTTTTTTTGCAATTGTTGCTCTGTCAGCCACCTCTATGAAGAAAACATAGTAGAAAATGTTTATTTCTATAAATATCAACAAAAGCAAACAGCCAACCTGGCTATCATTCTAGTTTGGACGGTTAAAACAAGTAAAGGAATCAATGAACAATGAATAACCAAAAGAAAATGAAAAAGTGATTTGGTAACTACATCAAGTTTTTGAATGTTTTTATCTCTAAGGTTATAAGATTATAATTATAAGGTTATAATGAACTAGACTATATATGCAATTTTAGTGAGTGAAATCCATGGTAGGATTACTTTATCGAGGCTGAAAAAAATCCAGATGACTGCTAGCTGGAACAGAAAGTTACATACAATTCTAATTCTTCCCTCTCACCTTGGGGTTCTTTGGACTTTTTAAACATATAAGATTTCATGTACCTAACAAAGCGAAGGGGGGGTCCTCTCACCTCCTTGGGGCAGAGAATCTGGCCCAAAGGTCCTCTTTCTTGGAACCACCAACATAGCTGCTTTAGCTAATGGGACATGAAACAAGGACTTGAATCATAACTTTAAACTGTAAATTCAAATGAAAGGAAGTGGCTCTTTAGGCACTCTAACCTCAAAATATAATAGGACCTTGTAGGTCAAAATAAGCAATTTGGATTGTACAGTTAAAGTAGAATAGAAATAGAAGCCTTGGTGGTGCAGGCTGTTAATCATCTAGCACTTAGCTCAATTGCCTGCAATTAGTGCAGGTTCGAATCCCACTGGGCTCAAGGTTGACTCAGCCTTCCATCCTCTCAGGGTAGGTAAAATGAGGACCCAAGATTGTTGGGGGCAATAAATTGACTTTGTAAAAAATGCTGCTTGGAGGGGCCAAAAAGCCCTAGTAATAAGAAGGCATATAAAATGGAATGAAAGCTATTGCCGAGCACTTAGCATAGTGCTCTAAAGACTGTAAGCCGCCCTGAGTCTCCGGAGAAGGGTGGCATATAAATGTAATTTTTTTAAAAAAAATTGTTTGTGAGACTTATTGCCATGCTTGAATATGCTCGAATTTCTATAAATAGCATCTATCGTCTGTCTGTCTGTCTGCCTGCCTGCCCATCCATCCATCCATCCATTCATCCAACTATCCATCTATCTATCTATCCATCCATCCATCCATCCATCCAGCTATCATCTATTCAATTATTGATCCATCATGGCATACTTATGGACTGCATATTTTATTAGTTTTTGAGTAGGTGTTCTTCAATTATCACTGATATTTGAAAATAAAATCTAAACCAACAGAAGATCCTTAGGACAACTATGTCAACCACCTGAATTGCACAAATCAACCAGAGCATCAACATAGTTCATAATTTTAAGGAAGGAAAAAAGCCAATGTTATCCTTCAGGATTCATCAGCATTTCAAAGCAAACTAATTTAATAGATTCACCATTCTTGCAAGGTAATTATACATCCCAAATGTGCAGGTACATTCCATCCCAATTAGCAAAAAAAATCGTTTCTTTGTTGGCCAGATAATCATTTATCATGATCATTCACATTAACTCACCCCATCTAAATCACATTAGGAATCCATGGCAAGCAAGAAATCCAAAGCTGTGAAAAGTCAAGCTGTCCTAATATGATTGATGAAATACAGCACGCAGTGTAAGAATCTACCACTATCTAACAACCTCTATATATAGTTTACCTGAGAATATAGTTGAGCAATAGGATGGTTTACAACCAGAGGTACACTCTCAAATCTCAAGAGCTAGTGAAGAGCGCATTTCTATAAAGGAGTGGGCACGCTTACTAGTTCGTATATGAGTCAAGCAATGGCTTTGAGGCTATTTGTAGTTGGATAATTACTATTTTTTCACACAATTTTTAACTTATAATATGTTCCGTAATTTAATATGCATATTAAAAACAAGCTACACAGCCAATAAGCATGCTGGCACAAAGAAACACTACAGAGAAACAAGATACTCCTAATGAACAATACTTAAATGTATTACGGATCCCCCCCAAAAAAATTATTGCTGCCCCAAAGACCATACAGTCTTTCCTGTGCTTGTCCCAAAACAGAAACACAACTTGCAGCAAACAGAATAGTTTTTCTTATAGTAACTAAAAGTGTACAGTACTGTTTCTGAGAAGCAATGAGTTCCCAAGCTGCATTTCCAACACATTATTTTCTAAGGAATCCCTAGAGAATTAATTTTGTTATGATTTGAAGATTCTCTTTTAGGTTTTGCTTTGAACTTTTTCTTTTGTCTTATAAAGTTATTTTAAAGTTTCTCTTCAATGATTTTTCTGTTTGCGACTTTTCCATTTTTTCTTTTTTATTCTTTAACAATTGTCTCACCTAAATTCTTTTTTCTCATAAAAATATGAGGATTTGCAGTTTTTTTATGTGCAGTGTGTTTCATTTTTGTCATCTTTATTGTTTCCTGGAATCTAAAAGGCTTTAGATGTCCTTCCAGAAGTATATGGAGACTTACTATATTCAATAATTTAAAAACTGAATTTTGTTTGAGTTGTGTTTGTTCTTTTACAAGAAACTTTCTGCAAGAAATTCAAATTTTATCTAGAAAATGTTAAATAATATATTCATGGAATTATATAATCTGTTGTATCATAATTATGGCTACCAAATTTTCAAACTCAGAAATAGAACAAGAAGGAAACAAAATATTTCAATATTGTTATTAAACATGTTAATAATCACTTCTATTATGATTAAAAACAAGTCATGTCTTTCTGAAGAGTGTGCTAAATGTATCATTACTAAATGATCCAATCTTATAAGAGATTAAATAAGATTTTGGGGGTATATATAGATAATTCCTCGACTTACATGACATTTGAGCCCAACATTTATGTTATCAAGTGAAAAATTTGTTAAGTGAATTTCTTGCCTCAGTTATTAAATAAATCACTGCAGGATAAATTAGTAACCCAGTAGTTAAGTGAACCTGGCTTCCCCCTTGACTTTGCTTGTCAGAAGGTCGCAAAAGGAGATCACATGATCTTGGGATACAACAATGGTCATAAATATTGAATCACCATGTGCAAATACGTGACAATATAAATTTCCTTAAATACATGCATACATACAAACATACATACGTACATACATACATACATACATACATACATACATTAAAATAAATACATAAATATGAACCAGTTGCCAAGCATCTGAATTTTGATCACATGATGAGGGGAATGCTGGAAAAGTTGTACCTGTGAAAAACAGTCATAAGTCACTTTTTTCATTGCCATTGTAACTTTGAACAGTCACTAAACGAACTATTTTAAGTCAAGAACTACCTGTATACTCTTCATAGTCTTACTTCACACATATTCAAATCCAAAAGCTCCTGGTTATACGGGATTCTTTAAAAGCATATTATCTGCATATGAAAAATAAAGATTTAAAACATTTGGAAGATACTTTTAAGGAGCTTTTGACTACCTATGCAAAATAATATCCATTAGAATTACTGAAAGCTCGTATGTCTCCAAAATTGGAAATTAATTCCCATTAATCCCTTGATAAGGAATAGTTATGGAATGGTATAAAATATTCTGGAGTTGAATATTTACAGTTATTATATGTTGGTGATATGTTCTATATTACAGCCACATAAATTGAATTAAACAAACCAACATATAAATAATCAAGTTATTCAATGGGGCAAGTCTCATGGGCTCAGAGGGGGTTTTCAGCATGTTCTGACCAGTTCTGGAGAGCAGAAATTTTGAGTAGTTCAGAGAAACGACAAATATCACCTCTGACTGGCCCCACCCCCATCTATTCTCTGCCTCCTGAGTCCCAGCTGATTGGCTAGGTCTTCATTCATTCATTCATTCATTCATTCATTCATTCATTCATTCATTTATTTATTTATTTATTTATTATTTGCTTTGTCAAACACTTACAATATAATAGAAATAAGAATAAATATAAGTTAAATATAAGTTAAGCTGGTTTTGGCCACTTGGGAGGTGACACGAGATTGGTTCCAGGGGATGATTAACGCTTCCTTGAGAGAGGGGCTTTTACCCGCCGCCTTGAAAGAGGCGGTGGTGAGGCCCCTCCTCAAGAAACTGTTCCTGGATCCAACATTATTGTCGAATTATCTCCAACCTTTGCTTTGTGCCGAAGGTTGTTGAGAATGTGGTGGCACGACAGCTCCCTCAGTACCTGGATGAAGCGGTATATCTAGACCCTCTCCAATTGAGTTTCAGGCCCGGGCACAGCACAGAGTCGGCGTTGGTCGCATTGGTGGATGATCTCTGGAAGGCCCAGGACAGAGGTTGTTCCTCTGTCCTGGTCCTGTTATATCTCTCAGCAGCTTTTGATACTGTCGACCACAGTATCTTATTGCGGCGGTTGGGGGGGGTTAGGAGTGGGAGGCACTGTGTTATGGTGGTTCTCCTCCTTCCTCTCTGACCGCTCGCAATTTGTGTTGGCAGGGGGGCAGAGGTCAGCCTCGAGGGCCTTGTTTTGTGGGGTGCCTCAGGGGTATGTGCTCTTGCCCCTGCTGTTCAACATTTATGTGAAGCCGCTGGGCGAGATCATCCATGGTTTGGGGGTAGAATTCCATCAGTATGCTGATGATACTCCGCTATACATCTCTACTCCAGGCCACCCCAACGAAGCCTTGAAGTGATGACCCGGTGCCTGGAAGCCGTGCGGAATTGGATGGGTCTTAACAGGCTTCATCTCAGCCCGACCGAAACCGAGTGGCTGTGGTTTCCTGTGCCCAGATACAGCCAGCTCATTCCATCGCTGGCTGTGGGGGGAGAGATCTTGACCCCCACGGAGAGGGCACGCAATCTGGGTGTTCTCCTGGATGTACGGCTGTCGTTAGAAGATCATATTGCAGCCGTCGCCAGGGGGGCCTTTTGTCAGGTCTGGCGGATCTACCAGTTGTGCCCCTTTCTGGATCGGGGCACTCTTTGCACAGTCACTTCTGCCCTCGTGATCTCCCGTCTAGACTATTGCAATGCTCTCTACATGGGGCTCTCCTTGAAGAGCATCTGGAGACTTCAGCTGGTGCAGAGTGTGGCCGCGCGGGTGATTTTGGGGGCTCCTCAGAGCTCTCGGGTTACACTGCTCCTGCGCGAGCTGCACTGGCTTCCAGTGGCCTTCCGGGTGCGATTCAAGGTGTTGGTAGTCACCTTTAAAGCGCTTCATGGCTTGGGACCCGGGTACTTATGGGACCGCCTGCTGCCACCATCAGCCTCCTGCTGGCCAGTGCGCTCCCACAGGGTGGGGCTCCTTGGGGTGCCGTCAGCTGGACGATGCCAGCTGGTGGCCCCGAGGGTGCGGGCCTTCTCTGTGGGGGCACCCTCCCTCTGGAATGAATTACCCCCAGAGATGCGGGCCATTACTGACCTGCAAACCTTCCGGTGCACACTAAAGACCCACCTCTTCCAACAGGCCGGTCTGGCCTAGTATCAATTACTAGGGTTTTAAATTTTAAATTTTTTTGTTAATTTTAACTTTTCTACCTTGTTTTATTGTGTTCTTTCAGCCACTAATTTAATCCTTTTAAAATCTATTTTAAATTCTATTTATTGTGTGGTTTTATCTTGGCTGTACACTGCCCTGAGTCCCATTGCGGGAGAGGGGGCGGTATAAACGTTTAAATAAATAAATAAATAAATAAATAAATAAATAAATACATGAAATAAGAATTAATAATTGGGGACAATAGGACAGTAGGACAGGGATGGTAGGCATGATTGTGCATTTTTGTTGTCCTTCACAGGAGAATGGAGGTGGAAAGCAGGTTAGTGGGATGGGGAGGGAATGGAGACTTTACAGTATCCTTCCCCTGCCACGCCCACCAATCCACATCCGCAAAACCAGTGGTAAAAAAAATTGAATTTCACCACTGCCAGAGGCGGTTTTCAGCAAGTTCTGACTAGTTCTGGAGAACCGGTAGCGGAAATTTTGAGTAGTTCGGAGAACCGGCAAATTCCATCTCTGACTTGAGATTTTACAGTATCCTTCCCCTGCCATGCTCACCAAGCCCCACCCACAGAACCAGTAATAAAAATAATTGTATCCCACTATTGCTTTGAACATCCGGTTGATGAGAGCATACCTTATATCTTAAACAGGATTCAGGGAGCCTGATATTAGCCTGACTTTCTGTAGTCAGTCAGTACATGGTAATGCCTGGAAGCCGGTTAAGATAAAGGCAGTGCTGTTAAGAACAACATTGTCTTCCCACTTTCCAAAATTCCACAAAAAGATGCATTGCTGAAAATAAATTTGTCTCCCTCTTAGCTGAGACATAATTTTAACTACCTGCCACCCATTCTTTAGTTTTCGTGGTATGTGTCAGTAGCTAGTAGATGCATTGTAGAAATAGAGGTTATTATAAATCCTTCCACTACCATACTTAAGTATTTAAACCATTCAATTACCTTCCTGTTACTATCTGTGGTGTGTCTCCATTCTTTCAAGAGGCCTACAACAACTGCCAAGGCATAAACACACAGTCTCACTTTTCCTTCCTGTTTAGAGCAAGGCAATAATTTGGAGCAAGGTCAGAGTTGTTTATTGTCTGACCTCCTTCAGGAACAAAAAAATGCCTCTAATGTAATATTTTCAAGTACTGCATTACCTTGAACGCAGCAAGGAGAGACTAAAAGTAAATTAAAATTAATTCTTTCAGATCCTTGTTCTTTTTGAGAGTCTCATCTACAGTGAAATAGCTTACACAGGTTATAGATATAGGAAAATAATGAAGGGATTCATAAACTATCTAGACAGTTTACTAGATAGTTATGAGATTTAAAAAAATAGAATTTCTTCACATTCACAATACTTCTAGGTAAAAGGTACCTGAAACTAAAAAACATTATTTTCCATTGTAAGCAATTAACAGAATTGTAAACCATTATCAACACTTCAGGGTCCCTGAATTTGCAATGTTCCAGCTACACAGCAGATAGGTCATATCTGAGTTGGCATTGTTGTTTGGTCTGTTTATTCCATCCTTCATAATCCTAATGTCATTTGTTTTGATATTGGAAGCAACCTTACAGATCTTAATGCCAGTGTTTGTCAGCAGCCAATATTTTATCCCGAGAACATGAAATACTTTCATAACACAACAGGATGCAAAAGATGATGTAAAGTACCATAATATTGGCATGCCTCTTGCTAGGTATCCTTATATTTACATAATGTATAGACCAAATCTCTATTTATTGCCCTATAAAATTGCCCCACATAATTTTAAAAGATGAATACACTTTGAAGTTTAAATAAAATCAAACATAACCAACAAAAAAAAAAGTAATATGGATGTGAAAGACGAAGCAAATGTGCAGGTGACATTACTCAAAGATAGCACCCCAAACAGATGAAAGGTAAAATGTCCTTCAAGCCATGCTTGCTACTGCTACCATATCCAGCTCTGTAACCCACCAGAACTCCCACTTCTGATACGAAGTCCCCTGCTTGTCCCCTACAATTTGGTGTTGAAATTCAGGGGTGTTCATCGCCAACCTGCCATTGAAGAGCATCTCTCTTTTCATTAGTGTTCCTTAATCAAGAGCCGTGGTGTCGCAGTGGTTAGAATGCAGTATTGCAGGCTATTTCTGCTGACTGCCAGCTTCCTGCAATTTGGCAGTTCAAATCTCACCAGGCTCAAGGTCAGGAGTGGGATTCAAATTTCTTAACAACCAGTTCTGTGGGCATGGCTTAATTTGTGGGTGTGGCTGGCTGGGCCATGGCTTGCTGGCATGGAGTGGCTTGCTGGTCATGTGACTGGCTGAGCGTGGCTTGGTGGTCACATGACTGGGTGGTTCAAAAGACAGAAATTCACTTTAACAATGCTCTTGATGCGGGGTTGGACTAGATGACCTCTGAGGTCCCTTCCAGGCCTGGATTGCTTTGCTGTTTCAAAGCATCCTCTGAAGCTGCGTCTAGTGCCAGAGTTTGTGGTCCTTTCTTCCTCTCCTTTTTCTTTCCCTCCCTCCCTCCCTCCCTCCATCCATATCTCATTCACATTCCCTTCCCTTCCCTCTTTCTCCCTTCCCTCCCTTTCTTTCTTTCTCCCATCCCTCCCTTTCTTCTTCTTCCTTTTAAAAGAAAGAAGGAAGGAAGGAAGGAAGGAAGGAAGGAAGGAAGAAAGAAAGAAAGAAAGAAAGAAAGAAAGAAAGAAAGAAAGAAAGAAAGAAAGAAAGAAAGAAAGAAAGAAAGAAAGAAAGAAAGAAAGAAAGAAAGAAAGAAAGAAAGAAAGAAAGAAAGAAAGAAAGAAAGAAAGAAAGAAAGAAAGAAAGAAAGAATCTCTATGGTATTCATGGTATATTTTCAGCTGTATATTTTCTTTCTACTTAAACCAGGGGTCCCCAAACTTGGAAACTTTAAGACTTATGGACTTCAACTCCCAGAATTCTCCAGTCAGCTATGCTATATATATAAGTGCTATTGCTATTAAATGTATTTAAAGGGTTGCGGAGGCAAAGTTTACTTTCCTCCATGACCTTGCCTTTAGACCAAGGCAAACATGTCTGCTTTCTCATCAGTGAAGAAAATTCTAAACTGAATCTTCTGATAAGGGCACTTGCGAAAACCAGGGTCTGAAGATGGTCAAATGCAGTCACAGTATTCCATAATACCTTCAATAAAGATCTGGGGCTTTGTTTTTTCTTTTCTCAAAAGCCATTAAATGAAATACTAGCCATCGGAGCAAGGTCATCTAAACCTAAAGCAGCTAGCTGCTCCCAATCTTACAACAAAGGGACCAGGAAGGCATGCCTGGCATGCTAAGATAAAAAGTAAATGTTTGGTTGTGGTATCAAGGTTAACGTTTAACTGTGCAGCTCACCCCTGCACTTCACAACCCTCACAATTTACTTGCCAGTTTGCAGATTGGAATCAAGGTCTTCCCATAGAAGAGAAAGCAGGAAGTGGCCACTCCTCTCAAAGGGTGCTGCAAACAGTTTTAATCAGTGGTGGGATTCAATTTTTTTTTTACTACCGGTTCTGTGGGTGTGGCTTGGTGGGCATGGCATGGCTTGGTGGATGTGGCAGGGGAAGGATAATGTAAAATCTCCATTCACTCCCCACCCCATTAACCTGCTTTCCAGCTCAATTCTCCTGTACAGAGCAACCAAAGAAGACTCAGCTGATCAGCTGGGACTCGGGGCCAGTCAGAGGTGGTATTTGCCAGTTCTCCGAACTATTCAAAATTTCCATTACTGGTTCTCCAGAACTGGTCAGAACCTGCTGAATACCACCTCTGGTTTTAATAAATGAAGCTTTGAAAAGCCCTTTTTTCAAGAGATGCTCTGCTCTCAAGTTTCCTTTGCAGACAGAGAATGCCCTGTTCAGTTTTAGTCCCAATTATAGGAAGAAAATAAATAAATAAAATAAAGTAGGGTCTGACACATACATCTCCAAAAAAGAGGGAGAGCACTCTAGCACATAGCTAAAATATTAGATCATGTCACCACACAGCCACCTTCTGTTTTATTTGCTGCATTTTAAATACGCATGACTCTGTTCAAATATTCAGCTTCATTTTAAGACAAAACAAACATTTGTTTTAAGTTCCCTAATCATTGTTATTTCTCTGTTCTTAAAAAAAAAAGTAGGGTAACTATGAAATTAAATGCTGCAGCAATGCGTTGCAGTTTAGACACATCCTGCTTACCTCTCTTACAACACTTTTCTCCATTCTAGCTTCATTCATCGTTTTCTCCTCCCTCCCTCCCTCCTTGCCTCCCTTCAATCAGTGTCCTATGGCTATCAAATTCACTTTTTAGGCTGTTCTAGGGAAGGTGTATACGTACCTTTTAAATTAAAAGGACAAAGCAAGGTCTTTTTACACAAATATTGAGTAGCACTGACAATGTTCCCTGGTTTGGGTAATGAAACATCTGTAAGAAAACAACCAAGCTCAGAGAACACCAAGGGACTCCCTTCAATTCAAAGGGATCCTTGATGCCTATAAATATTCTCTTGTACACCCCGGGGTGGGCTGCTGGGGGTTTGCAGGGTTTTGGGAGAACCCCTAACTAAGATTCTGCACAGTCTGGAGAATCCCCAAATCCCACTCCTGGCTGGCCCCACCCACCCCATCCCGTCCCTCTCAGGAATCCCCACGCAGTCCGTTTTGGATGCAGGTAAGTGCAGGGCATGCGTGGAAGCTTGACGGCGAAAAACAGGCCTCCCAGAAGTTTGGGAAGGCTGAAAACGGGCCTATTTCTGGCTTCCAGAGAGCCCCCGGAGCCCGAGGAGGCCGTTTTTGCCCTCCTAGAAGCTTGAGGAAAGCCTCCGGAGCCTTTGGAGGGCAACCCCCCCCCCCCACCATGATGCAGGAGGCCATGCTCCAGCTAGGCCTTGCCCACCATGGCCACACCCACCCAGCAACTAGGCAGAGAACCCCTTGCTAAAATTTTTGAAGCCCACCCCAGGGTACCTAGATATTAATCCATATAGACACCATACCCAATAGGATTTGGAATTTTAATAAGAAACAACCAATGGAAACATAGGCCATTCCAATGTGTTTCTAGAAGCAAGTTGTTTTTGTTTTAAATTTGCTTTTAATTTTTCCATTGTTGCTTCATTCTCATACTCCTAGCTACATTTCTGTTGCTTTCTTCCAATGTGGGAACACAAGCAATTAGATCTTATATACCAATGGCTTTCTTGTTACTCTCATTTACTCTCTGTAGTGAAAAAAACATGTTTCTCCTTTTTGAATTCTCTCCTTCATTTTTCTCGTTAATGATCACAATAAGTTGCCTGGCTGAATTTAGTCCTACAACTATGACAATAGCCCTACATTTATAAAAAAAAAATGCTCTTCCTTTTTTAAAAAACAAAGAAACAAAAAAGCCCTGTTATTCGCTATTCATTGTCTCATTTTTCTTAACCTTCCCGGACTGTTTTTAATTTTAAATGCAGCTGAACAGCAATATTTAAACACTATTTGGAACTTTGGAATCTTGATCGCTCCATTAGAGAAATAAATAATGTATTTCTCTTAATAGCTGTGAATTTGGAAGGCTTCAGTCAGCTGTCTCCCTTGAATTCCATTTGCCATTTTCTTCCAAAGAGTTCATAAATGGTATATTTCTTTAATTGCCTTATTGTCGCCTTTCTTAATGCTACCTTTGTTATAGCTACATGTAACAACTTCAATTGCAGTATTTTAATCTATTTTAAAATGCAATGCATCATCTTATGCCATATTTTTACCATTTCCTCTATGCTTTCCCATATTTACCTCTGACTCAATTCAAAACAGAATAAATTGCTTGTTTCTTGCTTGATTCTGGCTTGGTAGTCAGTCAATCTGTATACAGGCTCACTGGAGCAAATTCAACTGCAAAGAGAAAACAGCCATCTTGTTGCCCCCAGAATAATTTTACCCACATCACTTCTTAATTTCACATGTTCCAACTTTATTTTTAGAAAAATCACTCTAAGCACTTACTCTCAACCCTAGGAAGGAAGCTGGGGCAAATCGTTTATGAAATCTTGCCAAGAAAATGCAAGGACGTGTCCAGACAGTATCCAAGAATTGGTCACGATTAAAGGGGCGAGGTAAATGTAGCATTATACTGGGAAGTAATTTTAAACTCATGTTAGATTAGTAGCCTGAGGGAATTAAACAAAATTCTTTTATATTACATATTTTATGTAGTAAATACTACTGACTTTGGATTGCAGCATTATTTTATTGTAGCTTCCTTTTTATTTTTCTGCTTCCAGGTATACAGGTAATATTATAAAAATTAACAATATTATTAGATTATAAGCATTGTGAC
This sequence comes from Bungarus multicinctus, assembly GCA_023653725.1. Taxonomy (NCBI): domain Eukaryota; kingdom Metazoa; phylum Chordata; class Lepidosauria; order Squamata; family Elapidae; genus Bungarus; species Bungarus multicinctus. The sequence continues at coordinate 114,122,973 of CM042836.1, forward strand.
TTAGTTTCTCCTGTTGGTCATATCCAATGTCTGGATTAAGTGCCACTTTATTAACTATAACCAAACTGACAACCTATAAAATTTTGCTTGATTTGTGGAGGGAAAAAAGAATGAAAATAATTGCAAGCTATACACTGAAAATGTACCAAATGGACCAACTTTTGACATAAACCCATCCCATTCTTGAGGAACATCAAAGCTGTAGACATAAAAGGCAAAGCAATAGATTGTAGGCAGTGGTGGGTTTCACTTTTTTACTACCGGTTCTGTGGGCGTGGCTTGGTGGGGCGCGGCTTGGTGGGCGTGGCAGATCAAGTTCTATATAATTTCAGAGGTTACCTCCAAAATCCCTGATTTAAAATTATGCCTTCTTTTTCTGAATGAAACATTGTTTGCTGCAGGCCATGGAACCAATCAGATTTCTATCTGATCATTGGAAACTTCAAAATGACTCACCAACTTATATTTTACTCCTTGGTTGCAGAATGATTACAGGATGTAGAGCTGAATTACTGTTAATTACCTTCAAATGCTTCCTTGATTAAACCAGACAGATATAAAACCATCAACAATAACCAGTATCTTTGGTATCTTCTTTCCACTATCCCAATCTTGCATTCCCATTATTATAAAAAGAAATACAAATAACCTGAAACTTAAGATTATTACCATTTGACCACCTGCAATCTTAATATACCATTACAGAACTATCTTTGAAGATTATCCTAATTTTTGGTTATCTACTGTTTTATCTTGGAAGTAGAAGTGCTTTTCTTTAAGTGGGCCTAAAATAATTTAATGAAATGTGCTTAATAGTGTTTTTGAAAAGTTATTTGCTAATATTTGTATAACTATTGCTCAAATCTTATAAAATCTGCTGCATTTGATTAGAGGCAACATTCAATGACTGCTTATTCATTTACATTTGTGCTTTAACTTTTTATGTTGAAGTTCCCTTTTAGAGTCTTCTGAAACCTATCAATCTCTTTTTTAGGAAAACCTGTGTTTAAATGAATAAAATAAAATATATATTCTTTATTATAAAGGAATCCAGATATGCTCAAAAACAGTTATCACGAATTTAAAAAGGTTGTAATCCAAATGGATGCCTCTTTATGTAGCCATTAAATCAATAATAAGACAGTAAGCTTTTAAAGGCTAATTTTAGATAAGATTTATTAACTTAGCAAACATTTTTGGTCTACAGGCCATAAATTACTTTGGACATTATTGACTGAAAAGCTACACTTCTATTAGAGGTTAGTGAAAATAAAGCTGTAATTTTTCCCGTAGTTAAATTCACAGACCCCATAAATCTAACTACAAGACTCATGGATCCATGGAACACAGGTCAAGAACCCCTGATTTAAATGCTGTTCCAAGACTTTCTTCAAAACATAATATATGCACTTGAAATATGATCTGCAATCTGAAATAGATTTGTGCTTGCTGTGTGACCTGCTGCCTTAAAATTCTAAGATGCAGAATTCCTTTTGAGTAAACAGGAATACCTCTAAAGAGGTACGCTACCAGTAGGATCTGTAAGAGCAAAATATGAACCAAAGTTTAATTCATTCTTTGTTGTGTATATACTGTATGACTATAAATACAAAGTGGATTAAACAAATATGGTGGGGTCCTCCTGGACTCATGACTCCTGCTTGAAGAGCAGATGGCAGATATGGTTAGGAGGGCCTTTCACCGTTTTGTGTTGGACATCAGTTGTACCTATTCCTGGATCAGAAGACTGCTCAGCCACTCATTTTCGGTCACTTCCCAACTGGACTACTATAAAACACTCCATATGCATCTGCTCTTGAAGACTATCCAGAAGCTTCAGCTGGTGCACAATGCAGAGGCAATTTATGTGTGCCCCTAGAATCGCACATATTACACCTTCGCTTTGTAAGATGCTTTGATTACTAGTTTATTCTGGATGCAATTTGAAGTTAGGTTAGGTTAAGATTAAGGTTAAGGTCCTTCATAGCAGGAGGACAAGTTATTTGAGGGGGTTATTTCCCAATTGTATCCGCTTGTACCATCAAATCTGGCAGAAGTATGATGTGGATCCCATTTGTGAAAGAGTTATATCTGCTGTGGCATTCATACTGCGATGAGATGGATCCCATCTCCGCCAACCTTGAGGAAATCCCTTAAAACTTAGTTGTGTCAAGAAGCCTGGGCATCACAAGGAAATAGTAATTTGATTAGATTTGACTAGTAATTCCATAGCTGATCACCTGATGCTCTTAAGTCTTTTATTATAATCTTCACTTTTTGTAGTTTTTAATGTTTTTAAAAATTTTATAGTTTGTATGCCACCCAAAATCACATTGCAAGTTGGGCGGCCATATACATATACTGTTTTTTTTACAATTATATTCTCTCAATAAAAATTCCATAATATAAGAGGGTAAATATCATATATGACAAAACAATTGCTTCCAAAATTCTTATTTTAGCAACCTGACTTTCTAATGCAATTTGCAGCCTTTTTAAATTGAATTGTATCCTATCTGTTACTCCTTTTATTTTCTTCTTTAATATTAAAGAAGAAAGAAGGAAAGACGTTTGACTAGAAGATAGAGAATGAATGACCATTGAATTATCTCAAAATTATAGTAAGCAGACATCACAGCATTAATAATTCATAATGGCTTGCTTGTATTTTTTCCTTGCTGGCACAATTTTAAATGCCATAATTTCCACCTTCCTAAAAAAAGGGAAGGCAAAATAAGGTAGTAAGCCAACAGAAAGCAAAGTTTAATGCCATGACTGAAGGTAGTGCTGTGTCCAAAGTATTCCAGCTATGATTTTAAAAATCACCTGCCACCTTTACATCAAGAGGCAGCTCAGAAATTCTGGAACTCAGAGCCACAGCTCTTTTTTTCGTACTGCTTGCTGACAATATCAGACAACTGATGGATGGCTCCAGGAGTTTCATGTAGTTAAATAAATTGGGAGGAGGAGGAGACTGAACTCTTGACACTTGAGGGTTTGGCTCTCCTCCTGAAGCAAAACGAAATGGAGGGGTCTTCCATAAAGGACAGTGCCTCCAACCGGCAACCTTTTTAGACACTCCAAAGTGATATTAAAGAAATCTCATAGGATGAGAAGTGGTAGCTACCTCCCTCCAAGTCCCATCATTGATTACTCCAGAAGAGTAATCAATGTGGTCTACGCCCTGTTATGAAGTTCAATTGCATCTGTTTTATTCATCAACCTGTTCAGCTGCCTTCTTAATAATCTTTCCAAGAAATGAGGCTGGGCAGTAGACAAGGCTATGTCCAGAGATGGCTTAAGGAGGGCCATCCTGAATCCTTCAAAATAGGCGTCATTACCATCTCCAATACCATGCCAGTGTCTTTCTGGCCAGCCTTTTTATTCAAGAAAGGAAAAGGTCCATTTAGAATTGAGTTCATTCTGGAGAACTCTGTCAATTTCCTCAGTATCACAGATTTGAGAGTCCCAGATAACCTCATAACATGGTACTTTTGTCTTTTTATGAAACTATTTATTGTGTATTCAGTTCAAAACTCCTCAAAGTATTGGCAAAGTGTTCCCTGACCCAAAGACAATTTTATCAATTGCCCTGGCTGCCAGCAGGCTTCCAGAGACAACTTATTTTCTATAAAACCTTAACTAGTTTCATTCCAAGACATCTGAAAAATCGTGTCTTCCAACTTATATTATTCTGCAATTTAAAATATGCTTTGTAGACTCCTTGTTCAGTATTTCACTGCCCATATTTCTGAACACAAGGCATAGGACATTCTTTCCGAAGCAACTCTACCTATGGACATTTCTTTTTACAAACTTGAGGTGAATTCTTTTTGTTTAATGAAGGCTTTTTTGTGTCAGTTTGCTTGGTCTTTTAAGTATCACTAATTACTGGAATTCAGTTCTGAACAATAAATGATCTATTAGGCTTAAACTGAGCATATAAAAACTATGCTCAAAATTATTCTAAATATAGTACATTATAGAAAAACTCAACCTAAGAGTGTTAACATTTAGTCACAGAATTCCTAGCACAGATGAAAAAACAAATCTTCCTCAAATTGATTTTGTATGAGTGGATACCATCACTGGGTCATTTAATTTGAAAAATTTAGAATGGTTATATGCATGAATAAATATCATTTTGACATTGGCTGACTGAAAATTTTTCTATTACAAGAAACTTTTCTTACCATAAATCACAGGCATTAATCAAGAGATAAACTGTAAAACAAATATACTTCATTGCACTAATGCAGCAAATAAAAACTTCAAATTATTTTTTGAAAACTCATTAAAGCTTTCAAGTTATATAACAAATGATTGCAGTTGTTAGAAGCTATAACTATACTAATAAAATCATACAATCACTGATAAGTATTAGGTAATCACCAAATCTCGACATTTTTCCAATAATAGCATAGGAAAGGGCATAGGTTGGCCATAAAATATTTAAAACAAAAAAGCACATTATTTTCTCTTAAATCATTTGCTGACCACTAGATTCCATATTAGGGGGAAACATTTTCATAACTATTTTAGCAATTGTGATTTGTGCCTACGTAAAAATTCCACTTTGCAATCCCTCCACATCCTCATTCATCTTCTTTGCTAACCAAAAGACAGTAACTTTTTTTAAAAAAACAGATAATGTTAATTATGTTGGAGGTGAAACATTTTGCAAAACAGAAGCTATTTGGGAATTGATGCCATACCACAAGATAGAAAATGAAATACTGTAATGGAAAAACTACCACAAATAATATTAAATACTATCTAGCAGAACTGTAAAATTTTTGATTTATGGCAAACAGAAGGTTAGATGTTCTGTAGGAGTTGTCAACATACTTTGTGGCAAATATTATTTTAAAAGTCATATTTGAGAAACGTTAATGTTGGGGGAGGGTGCTGCACTTTGATAGTATAACCAAAGTTTCTGTTAGAAAAAAACATGTAAAATGTTTTTTAAAAAAACAGAAAATGTGGCATTTCTTTAATATGAAGGTAATGAAGGCCAAACCCAATCCAAATGGATCCTTTGCTCTTTTCTTCCTCTTAACTACCTCCCTGTCACATAATCAAGAAGAACCAGGTTAGTCCAATCTTTTGGATTGTAGAAATATTTTCACTATTTTTAAAATCTCTTTATGTGCTTAACATAGAGAAAACATGTTTCTATAAACAAGAAAATGATAGATTTTCAATTTTAAAAAGTGCAATGACATAAAATTTTCATTTACAACCACTTTTTAAAAGATGGATAAATAGCAGACCAGAATAAAACTATCATGTAAATATGTCAATTCTATAGCAATTAAAATAATATTGTGTTGCGTTTAGTCACTCAGAAACTATGAAAGCCTTTTTTTTACTTTTCTTGATTTAAAATGAATAAATTACTGATGATTGAAGTTTGACACTGGGAGTTCAAAATTTCATTCATAAATCTATTTCTGCCCCTATTTTAAAAGTGTATATGGTGATCATTGCTCCATATTTTCTTGACTTATGAATTGCAGGATGATAACTTTTAAGATATTGGTTGTACTCCAAACCAAAGATTTCACCTCATGAACAAATAAAATCATGGGAAGGAATTTGGGCTTTTAAATTCTGATCTATAATTAAATAATCAATCATATTATACACAAGACAACCTAAAGAAACAATATATACACAGTACCTTCAATACATATGGAAGTTTTCATTAACAGTTCCCACTTATACCATATAGACACAACTAAAGTGGACCTAAGCTGAATTCATATTTTCACAAATAGCTTTGCTCCTATATAGTAAATTCTTAAAAAGAATATTGTTAAAAATTGAATTCTTATCCGACTATATGTAGACATAATATGGTCAATTCCAAATTCACAGTAAAATATATATATTTGAACATACTGTTCAATATTGGTCCACTGCCAGAATCAGTTATTTCACTGAATTGGTTTTTATACTTTCCAAGTTACAAATCTGTAGCACTTTCATTAAATGAAAACACATGAACTATAATGATTGTTAGTTTTTAACACAGAATGTTAAAATTATTATTTGTTCTTCAGTTTAGTTATATTAAAAAGCTGGCAACTTTTATTTTAGAGAAATGCAATTTTAAACTATGTTTTACTAGTAGTTCCATATCTCCTGGCAAGCAATGTATCATTTTTACATCCACAAGTAACTTTTTTGCACAATAAACTCACAAGGCATGTATCCTGCACAGCAAAGGCATTTATCCATAAATACAGGTCAAATAGATGTACAGTGCCATCTAGACAATATTTAGAGAGCAGCAGTCCTTCTGTGAATAAGTTGCAATAATCAAAGTAGTACATCCAAGTCTTATTATAAATGCATTAAAACATAGTAATGTATGTTCTTTGAACAGAAAGTGTATAGTAACATTCAATATTTTAGACAGTAGAGATCCATGCCAAAAAAAATTATATTTTTCTAGAGTTATTTAGTGTATAAATAATTTATGTATTGTACTGTAACATGTGGTAATTAGAATCATTAATTTTCCAAGGTAACTTTTTGCATGACAAATCCTAATGAATAAATTTCAGACTTATCTGAAGAGACATTTACATAATTTAAAAACAGAAATACTATTTATTAAAGATATTCAGACCTGCTCTCTAAAAGAGAAATTGGGTTTTTAAAAAATACTTTTTAATTGCCCACATTTAAAATATCTCATAAACTGTCCAATAGAAATTTCAAGAATGCAATGAAACACTTTCATTTTAAGGAACAATATAGTGTTATGTGAAGATTTGATTCAGAGATTTAATCTCCACAAAATTTAATGGATACTCCAAACTCTTCACTTTCACAACACTGAACATTCCAAGCTTTTCTAAAATTCGATCCAAACTGGGGCTCAACTGCATATTTCACTGCCTACTGGGATATTGAGATATAATACAACTGAATATATTTCAGTTTATGTATAAGAACACAGGTGTAGTAAGGAGGTGACATTTTTGTAATAGTGTTGAAACATTATGGAACAATCCACATCTGGAGATTAGAAAAGTTCTCACACAGGAATGCTTTATCAAAAATTTTTTAAAAAATCATCCAACTTTCTATTTATTTTGCTAGCTACTCTAATGATCCTTTATTTTAAACTTGCTGGCTTTATCTTTGTTACTGTTAGTATTTCCCTAATATAAGCCACTTGAGTATCATCAAATGAAAAACAGTTGCACATGATTTCTTTGATCTTAGGAAAAAAATAGTAATAATGTAATTTTATTTCAAAATGTGTTGGAATAAAATGTGTTATCTCAATTTTCTAGTCAAGATCTAGCCAAGAACTTTTTCACCTAGTAATAACCGGATCAAAACGGAAATTATTCTACTAATGCTTCTGCTTTCAACCCAATGAACCCAGCTCTTTTTAATTCTGTAAGGATACACTGCATACATTGCAAATTTCAAATGTCCCAAAACAATCACAATTCCCATTTTACAAATTTGAAAAACCTAATATGCTTTCACATATATTCTATTCTGTATATTCTCACAAATACACATCAACACTGCCATGTTAACATCTGAATTGGCTAGAATCCATTAATTTTGTATTCACATTTTTGGTGTCAGACTGAGCTGTTCTGAATAGATTTAAATTTTTATCTAGCAATAAAATAGTACTCTGAACTGCTGTAAGCACATTCAGATCTTGTCATAATTTTCAGGCAATTTAGAAAAGTAGAGGATGATGAAATGTCTAGAAAAACACAAAAAATCCCCTCAGGTTTTCTATGAAAGAAAAGTACTGAAATAAGGAAAGATAAAAGAAATTACATATTATGATATATATGTGACAGATCTAGTTCTAATTGCAGGGAATTGTTTTATAAGTGATGTCATGACGATGCCTGCTTGTTCGTTCTTCTCTCCCGCAAAGTATTTTAAAAAGGATTACAATAGCCATCAGATTGGGCTTGTGTTATCTTTCTCATGTCTTCCTAGGGTAGTTTCCTTCTTTTCCATCCAACCTTTTCCTGTCAATTTTCCTAAAACCCTTTTCCTTGTTTATTTAGGTTTTGTTTCAGCCTATATTTCTTGTTAAATGCAGTTCTACCTCAAAAATGTCATTTTTCATTCTCCCTTATTTGTCCCATGCTATTTTAGTTAGAGTTACATAGATAACATTTCAATTTATGTTCAATTTTCTGTTCCAGACTGGTATAGTAATTTATGCTGTTCTAGGGGTTGAATATTCACTTTCAGCATCTGTCAACATTGGCCTCAATTCCTAAGAATGCTGCAAGTTCTAGTTTCATTAACTAAGTAAGACTCATGAACTTCAACTCCCAGAATTCTCCAGCCAGCATGTTGCCAAAATAAAGAACCCTGGTCTAGAATGTTATTTAAATAATATGCATAAGAATTATTGAATACTTATTACATAATGCAAACTTTTAATTTACAAAAATTACCTAACCACTACAGACTTCTTTTTGAAATTGGGTACATTACTTACATAAGGAAATATTTGCATTTACAGGTTTCTAGGGACAGAATAATAATCTCTGATCGTCACTTAATTTTCGGTAGGAACAATGGAAAAATGAACCAGAAGATGGATGTGTCTCCCCTATGAGTGATCTATGTGTCTGAAATGCCAAATGCTTTCTTTGCTAACAAGGATTATTATTATGCATGCAGATTTCATTTCATTCTGTTAAAAAGCTTAATAATTTATCACCATTTTAAAATTCTGCAATGATAAACAGGGAAGTCTTAGACTGCCAGTTATAAACCAAATCAAATGACTTCTTCCCAAATTGCTGATAAAGCCAGCCAGAATAAATCTAACCAATCAGTTTAATTTTCACACAGCAACAAAATATTAGAGCCTCCAACTGTCTGCCACTGACAGAGAATTTAGGTAAATGCTTCAAGTATTTCCATATATATCTATTACATGAATAATTTCTGTCTGTTCTTATTAATAAACATAGTCCCCTGATATTTAAATCTTCCATCGAAACATCTTGGAGAATGCCACATTTCTTATAAAAGGGCCCGAATCAAGTATGTCTGGTTTTTTTATGACAAACTATTGGAATGATCACATCCAGCCTCTCAAACAAGCCAAATGTTTACATGAAAGAATTTGTCTTACTCTCCTTATTAATGCACCTATGATGCACTTGTCAATCTATACTAGAGGATCCTTCAAAGCTTCCAAGTGATTTCTGGAGACAGCTTGTATGAATACAATAACCAATGATGATATGTACAATCTACTGTATTTAGGATCAATACATACATAACAAGTCTACTGTAAAAACTGTAACATACATTTGTCAATTAAGGCAAAAAAGTAGATCACAGGTCTCTTGATTACAATTTATTAAATTCAACCTGAGCCTTGATTTGCATGATAAAACAAGTTAGTCTCATGTGCAAAATTGGGAAAGAATCAAAATAAATATTTTACATGGCCATATTAAACTCCATATCTGACAGAATTTTGGCTTGATCCAGAAAAGAATCTTGAATGGTTATTCCCGATAAAGATAAAACAAAATAAGCCCAAGTTTAATGGCAACCATTCTGTAGATAGCAGTTTAATTTTCTTTCTTCTTTCACCTTTAAAGGAACAGAAATTGAATATGTTTTAGGTTTAAATATCATTTTAAGTGAACACTTTGAACTGTTTAGTTTGCTTTCCCAAGCATCCTTATTATTATTATTATTATTATTATTATTATTATTATTATTATTATTATTATTATTATTATTATTATTATTATTATTATTATAAGTGCTATTAAATACAATAACATGCAAAAGTTTAAACATCCCTAATCATACTGTAAGCTTCAATAAATCCTTCAGTGAACAGAATCTGACACAATGTCTATGTGGTAGAAAGTTAAGCACGACAACTTCCTGCAACTTTGAAAACCTGTTTATAAACCTCAATATCAGTGCACAACTGTTTACCCATAAGCTGAGTAATGAAATGTCTGTGAGGAAAACAGCCAAAATGCGAGGCCACATTTTAATCCTGAATCATGAGTATTCTCTTCTACTGGCTCTTTACTTTATAAGGATGTTTACACTAAGTAAAGATGCCTTGTTTTCTGATATATTCTTAATAATATGGGGAGCAAATAAGAACATTATGTCCTCAAGCTTACAGTTACAAAGGTTCTGGTTTTTATGGTTTCATCTTCCTGTAAAGTGACCAAGCAGACAACTATAAGCTACATAGCAATTTTTTAAAAAGCCTCATGTGATCAAAGAAACAAATGAACTATGTTTTGCTAAAGTAAACTGTGACATTCTGTGCCCCCCTTCCCAAGATCAAGCTCTTTGAGCTCCAAAGAAAACAAGGTACGGAACATAAAGCAAGCTAGCGATATTTACCCCAGGAGCAGGTTAAGTATTACTCATATCAAAAATAAATCTTGCTACTACTATTTTTGTAGCTTTTTACACCTTGTCCAAGCTTTAAAAATGGCAAAGTAAATAAAGACATTTCAATTCCAGAGTTTTTCTGGATCCCCATAGTAAATGGCATTTGTTCTGAAGAAACCCTGGAGAAGAGAGCTACATCAATCCAAATTTAAGTTTAATTATAAGGAGGGAAAGTAGCCATGCCTACTTTGGTAGATAATCTGCCTTTGCAAATATTTTATCCTTTTTTACAATATTAGAATTCTTAAATTTCTGCTGCTCTCCTTTGGCTGGACCTGCTAAACGTTACTATGCAATATTTCCTTAAAGGTAAATTTCTTTTTTTAAAATGTCTTTTTGTTGAAGAATTGAAAAGTATATTGAGAAAAATTCAGAATGCAATTTTTTAATATACATCAAATTATCTTGACATATATCACAAAGGCAGGAATAAAGTTCTAAAGTATTTAATAATCTTTTTTCTAGCAGGGACCTTAATGACAATTACACAAAGCAAGTTCAAGCACATTGCAAATGCCTTTATGTTGAGATACAATTGCTTTTCTCATAACTGGCACGTTGGTGTGCATATGCATATAAAACATATATATATATATATATATATATATATATATATATATATATATATATATATATATATATATATATATATACTACAACAGTATATAGTATATATATATATACAGTATATATATATATATATATACTACAACAAACTTTTAACTCATTCTAATAATTCTAATAATATTCAAACAACCCGTACAAACACTAAGGCATTCTTTGGCATTCACAAATGGAGAATTCCCTGTGTTACTATTTATCACAAAAGCTTGTGCATATTTTGAAAACATTATAAATTCATATTTGTACTGTAGCTTTCAATAGGTTCAGGGAAGGAGGTCACAAGGTAGACCCAAAATATTTGTTCTGCAAGAACAATTCTGAAAGAAACGGGAAGGCTGAACCCTCTCCATGACATTTACAGATATTAAACCACACATTTCAATGAATAATAATTCTACTTTTCTCCAGTGTCTCATTGAACAGTTCAATTTTTTCTCACTCTTTGTGCTACTATTTAACATGTTGGCTGTGGCAATGGAGAATGGAGAACGCAGCCTTTCCCTGCACTGGGTAGTCATGACAATTGAGAAAACAATCTACAATATAGCTGGAAATAACTGAAGATATGTGATGTCTGAGTTCTCTTTTTATTTCATCGCAATGCTTCATGCAATTGTTTATTACTCTGGTGCTTCATAACAAGAGTACCACCATGGTTTGCAGGGGGAAATCTTTATTGAGTTCAAATAACCCTTCAGTCTAAAGTGTCTGTAGTGTATGATTCTGGTGACCCTTTCTTCATATTAGGAAAATTGGAAGTAAAGGAGCTGTAATGGTTAAGAACATAAGACAAATAATTAAATTAAATTGAAGAGACTGAATAGAATAGATAGGAGGGAGAATCACAGAGAGAAAGAATAGGATTGGTCTTTTGGGAAGTTCTAAATCAGTGGTAACCAAAGTGGGTGGTACCGCCCCCTGGGGGGATGCCTTAGGGGGGTGCTAAGAGGCAAGGGGGCTGGAGGGGGGGCACTAAGAGGCAAGGGGGCCGGAAGGGAGCGCTAAGAGGAAAAGGGAGGCGTTCGAGGCGCCGGCCCCGCAGGGTCACTCTATTGACCACTGACCACTCCGGAGCCAGCGCCTCGAATACGGCAGATCCGATGCACTACTCCGGTGCAAGTCAATGACATCCATGGATAACCTAGGGTGGGAGTCGGCAACGTGAGGCTCTGGAGCCACATGTAGTCCTGTGGACCCTCTCTTGCGGCTCCCTGTCAGATGATTCCACCACTGGCTGCCCCTGCCCCTGGCCCTCCCCTCCCCCTCACTCTTTGCCTGCCCTGAGAAGAGAAGGGCAATGGCGGCAGATGGAGTCTCATTCCGTATTCTAGGATGGGAGTGAAGCGCCCCTCTACTTGCTTCTTTTTCTGGCCATTGTTAATGTTGTATTCACCTCGGTTGCTGGGAGAGATTTGTGACTTTTCTCCAGCCTGAGACACTGGCCGGGTCAGCTTGGAGCTGATGTTCCACACTGTAATGGGCTCAGGAGGAGGGGGAAGGGATGGAGTGAATTGCAGTAAATGTGAGTGTGCTGCACAGGTGCTGCAAGAGCAGTGAACAGCCATGGAGCCGGCTGTGGTGGGGCCTGGAGGGTGCGCACGAGAGGAGAAAGAGGGGGAGAGGGAGGGAGGAAGCCTCCGCCACAGTTTACGTTCGTTCCTCAGCCAACCTGGATTTCCAAAAACTCACCAAGAAGAAAGAAAAGAAGTTTCTCACACTCTCGGAAAGCCCTGCGTGCTCTACTCGGGGCTCTTCACTATCCGTTTTTCTTCCTTCCTTTTGGAAATCCAGGCTAGCTGAGGAATGAGGGGAAGCTGTGGTGGAGGCTTCCCTCCTCCCCCTCTCGTTCTTCAGCCAGCCCATATTTCCAAAAGGAAGAAAGAAAAGGGGGCAGCAAAGAGCCCCAAGGAGAGCACGCAGGGTTTTCCGAGAGAGTGAAAGAGACACAGAGACAGGGAGCGAGAGAGTGAGATACACATACAGAGAGAGAGAGATTCGGCTCAATTCAGCTCTGTCTGCTCCCCTCTCTCTGTCTTTGTCCAGTTTTGCAAGGATTCAACAGCGATCTAAGGCAGCAACCTTGTAGCACTGTGAGGTAACAGCCTGACTGTCACTCCTTTTGGAATGCAAGGTTTATTTTTGTATCTTTCCAGAGACAGAAATTTCCTTACAGTTATTCCCTGGGTGTGGGAATTGGGAAGTGGGGTAGGGAGTGGGGGAGAAGAAGGGAGGAAGAGGCATAGAGACAGAGAAAGAGAGTTAGAGGAGAGAGAGAGAAGGAGAGGGGGAGAGAGAAAGAGATGAGAAGGAGGGAGAGGGAGATAGAGGGAGAAAGATAGAGGGAGATGAGGGAGAGAGAGGGGGGAGAGAGAGAGAGAGAGAGACCTGATGCATCAGATTGAAATGAGGCCTAGTTTAGACTGAGGCCCTTTTCCACACTGAAACATCTTTGCCAGCACATTGAAACATCTTTGGCTTCTATTAAAGGTTTTATGGACGAAACATGGTCAAGACTATCAGGAAGCTCTCACATTTTGTTGAGGCTTTAAACAGGATCCATTGGACCAGATCTCCACGCTAAAAAATTACTTTTCCCCAATGTATTACAGTGCCAATTCTGAAGAAGGCAAAACCAAAATGTACTGGTCAGTTACAAGGAGAACACACACACACTCCCTTCTAACACTGCTGGAGCAGATGATTGGACTAGAATAGATATGTCATTATCTTTCTCCTCCCTCCTTCTTTATTTCTTTTTCTTTCTGTCCCTTCCTTCCATCCTCCCCTTTCTTTATTTTTATTTTATTTTTTTTTATTTTTAATTACATTTATATGCCGCCCTTCTCCGGAGACTCAGGGCGGCTTACAGTCTATGGAGCACCATGCTAGGTGCTCAGCAATAGCCTTCATTCCATTGTATATGCCTGCTTATTACTAGGGCTTTTTGGCCCCCTCAAGCGGCATTTTTACAAAGTCAGCTTATTGCCCCCAACAATCTTGGGTCCTCAATTTACCTACCCCGAGAGGATGGAAGGCTGAGTCAACCTTGAGCCTGGTGGGATTCGAACCTGCACTAATTGCAGGCAGCTTGCACTAAGTGCTAGATGATTAACAGCCTGCACCACCAAGGCCCTTTTTCTTTCTTTCCCTTTTTTTGTCTCTTTTTCTTTCTTTCCCTTTTCTCTTTCTTTTCTTCCTTCTCTCTTTCTCTCTTTCTTTTCTCTCTCTCTCTTTCCCTCTCTCAGGCTCACCCCATTGACTTGGTACACTGCTTCGCTCAGGTTCCTCTGGTGCAGCGGGTTCAATGGGGTGGACCTGCGAGGCTGGCACCTAAAACATGGTAGTGGTGGCACGTTTGAAAAGTCAAGCAATACCAGAGGTCGGTAACTTTTGCTGCAAAGAATCACAAAAGCTTCTGGGTTGTGCACAAGAAGGGACACACATGTCAATGCAACATAAAATAAAGAAATACAAATAAAACAAATTAACAAGGATCAGCAAAGCATCTCTCATTAGATTTTATTCACTACTAGAATCTAATCAGAGATGCTTTGCCAATTCTAGTCCAATGACCTGCTTCAACAGGATTAGAAGGGAGTATGTGTGTATGTGTGTGCATGGTTGTCAAAACTCCAAAAACAGGTCAAATAGCTCTGGGGAGGCCAATCATAAATTAGAACACTTGCTAAGCAACCGGCCATTAAGTGAGGACCACTTGTATTTGGTTTGCCAGTCACCTGGCCACACCCACCCAGTCACATGACCACCAAACCATACCTACACGGTCATGTGACCAGCAAGCCACTTCCAGCCAGCAAGCCACGCCTACCCAGTCACATGACCAGCAAGCCACACCCTCAAATTAGGCTACGCCCACAGAAATTTAAATCCCACCCCTGGGTGGGGGGCACCGAGGATGAGTTTGTAGTCCAAAGGGGGCGGTGGACTGAAAAAGTTTGGGAACCACTGTTCTAAATTACCCAACCATTTGTCCCAAAGGTGCTTTTTTCAAGAGGCAACTGAACTTTCTGGTTTTTATTTGAAGACATTTTGCTTCTCATCTAAGAAGCTTCTTCAGCTCTGACTGGATGGTGGGGGTGGAAGGATTTATACTCCCTGCAGACAGCTGGTCATTTGCATCCTATTAGAGGGTCACTGAAGCACTTGGAGGTTTATCCGTGTGCTCAGAATGGTGCTCCTGGTTCCTGTAGTCTTCAAAAAGAGTGGTGCTCCTGGTTCCTGTAGTCTTCAAAAAGAGGACCTGGATAGCTAAGGACAGGTTAGCTGACCATCACTATGGTGAGAAATTGAGGAGCCCGTCTACCCCAGTAAGAAAAACACCAAGGAAGAAATAAGTAAAGGACTTTGCTGAGGGCTATGCAGGGAGTGGGGGGAAGAGAAGAATAATTATCAAAAGAAATTAGAACATATTGGAATGCTAGAAAATAAGCTTAACAACTCACTAAAAGAATGCAAATGGCCAGCTGTCTGCAAGGAGTATAAATCCTTCTACCCCTCCATTATCCAGTCAGAGCTGAAGAAGCTTCTTGGATGAAAAGCAAAACATCTTCAAAGAAAATCCAGAAAGTCCAGTTCCCTCTTGACAACCATGACCTGGATGACTGAGGATCTCCACTGACATTTACCCCAACCACTCTGTTCATAAGGCTGGGTCCAAGTGGACTTACCATCTTCCTTAGAAAATAAGCTAACTGATGAACTTGTCAACTCAGAAACTAAGCACAATCAGGTCATGCGGAGAAATATCAGAAAAAAACAGAAGTAAGCCACACCATCCTTAATTTTAATATGAAGTATACTGCCCTACTACAAAAGAAAGCAAAAGGGGTGGCATGAGAAAAATCAGAAGAAAGCAAGGCTAAGGAATGATTACTTTCAGGGATAGGTACTTGAGAGGAACTGAAGCTTTGCTGAACCCATTAAATCAGGGCTTGGATATTTAAGACCAACATGGGAGATTCTTCACTGAAACTATTTCTATGACAGCTTTATCTCGAAAATGCTGCCTGAATGATTGATCCCCAGAATAAACCCAACAGTTATGACTAAGTCTACTGTGAAATGTGACTACTGTACCCGAGAGTGTTTTTTGGGAGCTGTGCCGGTGCTATTGCCTGATCTCTTGCAACCAATATGAAGGATTAAATCCTGATTTATGGTTTTATGAGCAAGAATAACTGTTGAGTGGTTTTCCTGATTTATAACTGCTGCTTGCCTTCCACTTAGGCTATGAAAGCCAGTCTAGAAATAAAGATAGTTTTTCTTTCTAGAAAAGTTCTTATATACCAGCCTCCACCTTATTTTCAACAAGGAGATATGTAATTATATATTTTTAGTAAAGAGAGGTAGACAACTTGTGGTATTTTGGAAGTGGCTGTATTGACAGATTCCAAGAGAGTCTGCCATATGTTCAATCATGAGAGATGCTAAGACCTCTATCAGAGATATCTGGAAAGCTGAAATTCACTTACAGTAGAACCTTGGGTCAAGACCATAATCCATTCCAGGACTTTGGTTGCAACCCGATTTGGTCATGGACAGAACAAACAAGACTGACTGCGCATGTGCAGACAAAAAAAATGGTGTAGAAGTGGAAATCACTGTGGCTCTGTTTGATTGCCACCTGAAGATTTGTTCATGACCACAGCTAAACATTTTGTCAATTTTTTGGTCAGCATCCAGTTTGGTTGTGAACAGAAGTGTTCATGATCCAAGGTTCCACTGTACTTTTCTTATAAATAAGGCACTTCCAGCTTTACTTCTTCCTATATTTGGTGTTAAGCAACATAGCATCTACTAACTGTGTACACATTTCTAGTGTGAGTTTAATAACACATACAACTCAGATCAGGTTTAAGTTTGTAACCTGAGATCTAACTGCATTTTCCCCTATCGAAATTAAGGGTGAAAATGAAAAGTAAAATAACACCCCAAATACCTGATCCTTCTGCATCCAAACCACCGCCTGAAATGATGCTCTGGATCTTTCAGTGCTTTTTCCACTCTTAAAATTCCCCTACAAAAACACTCCAATGCCCCTCCCCCTTAATCATCATCATTTTTTGGTGACATGTTTACAGACTTTCCAGACCTTTGGAGTAACAAGTTGCAGCCATCAATGTTGGGGAAATTGCTCAAACTTGTCCTAAGTTTTTATTGTAAACCTATGAATTGTACTTATAATTTACTCTCTAAATTAACAATCAAAAGTTTACCATGTTTCCTATACGTAGTTTCAGCCACATCAGTGAAACTTATTCCATAGAAAACATTGTGATATTTCTAGATTAGCCTGTTATTCTAATGTTTTAGGCTCAAATTGCTTTGGGAAGTTTTTTTCTCACCTGGACATCAATAATTAATCATTTTCCGAACTGCATCATAGCATTTCCATTTGTCTGGGATATAGAATGGTTCAAAGATGTGAGGAAATGGGGTGTCATAACCACATACTCTTGTAATAGGAGCTTCCAGATTTAAGAAACATTCCTCCTGTTAAAATAAAACAATAAGAAAATGATTGAAGTCTATAAGATCATTCATCACATTTTAATACTTGCTAAAATATACCACATTGACATTCCTGAAATTCAAGATATAGCCCGTAGGAGAAAATTAAATCTTCATGGAAAATCCATTGAAGTTATCTAAAAACAGAACATGCATATGCAAAGCAAATATATATATATAAAGAGAGAGAGAGGGAGGGAGGGAGGGAGGGAGGGAGGGAGGGAGGGAGGGAGAGAGAGAGAGAGATGGGATCACCAGATATTAAAAACAAACAGAATGACAATGGCTTGTGTGTTTTCTAAGGACATATGTTCAGATTCTGCTGAACAGCAGCTAATTTTTTTCCCCTAGAAATACAATTTCACATTCTTCATTTGATCTATATCCATGATGGCGAACCTATGGAATGTGTAGCAGAGATGGCATGGAGAGCCCTCTCTGTGGACATGCGAGCTGTCACCCCAGGTCAGCTGTGCTGCGCATGCATGGGAGCCTCCAGCCTACCAGCTGGTCTTCGGCTTTCTGCTGTGCATGCACGGGGGACAGGGCACATGTGCGGAAAAATGTGTGTATGCGCACAGCACATGCACACGGCACGCAAGCACATGCATGGGGGTGGGGCGCATGCACGGGGAACACGCGTGTGTGCATGGGGAACATGCACAAATTGGGTTTTGGGGATGCACACATGCGCACTTTGGGCACCCGGTGCCAAAAAGGTTAGCCATCACTGATCTATACCATATTGATCTAAATACAAATTTTATTTAGAAAACTCAGATAACCTGTTGTGAAACAAATTTTAGGAATAGTTTACATTGCTTATATGACATAGATACAATAAATCAAATAATATATGAGAAGCCAATGTGAAATCTGCAGAGATTAGAGAACAGAATTTCAGGTAGTGGAAGCAAGGGAGTGAAAATGCAGTTGTACAAGTAATTTTCAATTATAGGATGCTCAATTTCCTCTGAATGCATACACTAAAAATTAAAACTGATTATTCTACTAATTTGCTAATTCAAAATGAGTTTGAACAGAAGATGTTAAACCGTGTTCTAATTATGAATATGTCTCATTTTCCTACTAGCTGAGTTAAAAACTGCCTTGATTAAAATTCACATATGGAATGTCCAGGATCTCATCTCAAATTGCCTTATGCATTTCTGTCTCTGACAGCTAAACTAGTTTATAGAGGTCATCATTAAGATGAGAAACTGTCCTAATGTCCCTGGATAAATGAAGGGATATAAATTAAATATGTTCATAAAATTCTTTGTTTTCTTTTGTTTTTACCTTCAATAAACAAAACAAACAAGTGCTTAAAATTTAAATTTTATTATTTAAATCTAACTCTTTTTTGAGCATTGTAAATGTACTATCAAATTCAACAATCCATTTTTTTCCTGGTTCATATAAGAAATACCCAAATTTAATTTCAATATTTTTATAATGTTGTACAGTATGTCATTTTATTAGTTTAGATCAATATGAATTTCTGCAGAATCTTAATATAACTGAACTGTAGAGTTGTATTCATTTTATGATTAAGTACCCTACAATTTATTCTAATGTGCTTATTATCAAACAATTGTAAGTATATAGAATAAGTGCAGAAACAGCAGATTATAGATGGTGCAGAAAACACCAATATTTTTATTACAGTATCTATTTTCTCTCTGTGAATGTATTAGAAGTGAGCAAATTGCTCCAGGGCTGAAATGTTCCAGTCCCAAACATTTGTTTTGATCTTGGACACCTGTTCTAAGATAAAATTCCTAGAGAAGTTCTGGAAGACTACCAGAAGCTCCTTGAACTTTGAAATGAAGCGTTCCTTATGAGAGTTTTCAAGTCAAATTGCTTTTTAAGGTTGGGTCAGGTGCTGTGGAACACTACCAATAAGGGCAGAAGATACATTGACAAAAGATGCTATGGGGTCAGGATATTTTAACTATGTGTTAGAGATGTTTAAGTGCTTTGTCAGTCTCTGTGAATGCGACAAATATGTCTAATGCTTACATTTTAGGAGAACATTTCATTTCTGAGATCAGAGAAATGTAGAATAATACTAAGACCCACAAATTTTGACTTGCTAACCATTTAAATCTCATGTCAAATCTTTATTCACACATGTTTTGATGTGTGAGCTGGTTTGCCAGATGGGTACTGTATGTTTATTTATGATCCAAGACTAATCATTAAAATGGCATACAAAAATGTAGTGAATAAAAGAATCAAAGTTTTTTTTAACTATTTGTTTTGCTGGGAGGAAAATGTATTTATAACATTTATATTAGCTGCTCATCTTCTAACCAACTCCGGGCAGTTCCCAATCAAGAGTTAAAATGACATATAAAATCATCTTAAAACTATAAAAGTAAAAAGATCAAAACATTAAAAACAATAAAAATGTTTTATTTACTGATTAATTTTTTGTTTTAAATCCTGCCTTTCTTTCAGGAGTTTATTGCAACAGAGGGTTCCTGCCTCTCATTTTATTCCTCAAACGCCATCCCTGGAAAGTAGCTTGGGCTCCAAGAGAGCCTCTGGGGCAAAACTATTCAGGAAACATAGTTTCCATACTCATAGATTTGAGCTGTATATTAATTACAGTACAATTTTTCAATTTCCTTTTTAGTTTTATTTAACCTTTTTTTAACTACTTATCCACTATTCATGAGAAAATAGTGAGGTATAATTAAAAAAAACATATATTAGCAATATTATACATGTACAGTGCTAAATTGTATTTCAATAGTGAAGCAGAATAGCGTATACTGCCCCTCTTTAGCACTGATAAATCTTGTCCTGTTTCCTACATAAAACTATACACATGTAGCAAATACAGAGCTGGGCATAAATTCAAAGCCAGTCCTATCCAATTACATATCTTTGAAATTAAAGTTGAGTTAAAAGTTATGGAAAACTTCTAACTAAACAATTATTATATAAGTATCTCTACGGGTTTATATCTCTTTGAAATTGAAATTCATTAAAAAGTTATGGCAAACTAAACTTATGTACTGTAAGTGTCTCAATGTAATCATGTTAAGAATGTGTTAAGACTCGGCTATTTATATTAATGTACTCTATCTCAGGCTAATTGTAGATCTGTTAAATAGTCACCTCACAATTAATTCAGACAGGTTTCTTTCAGAAATTGCAAGCATAGAGGATTCAAAATAATCAGTAACAACAGAGTTATCTGATCATACAATCCTATACAACAAAATGCTCAACCTTGGAAGAATCATCTATGAAGGACCAGCAGAAATATGCCTGCAAATTAGTTTGACATTACAGGAAGATCACTTGATTCAAATAAGGCAAAACTTGCATTCTGTTTCATACCTACTGAAAAATGAATTTCTTTAAAATCAAAAATTTTTAGACTTAGTATTAACATATCTATTTCAAAACCATATTTAAGACTTTACTTTCATAGTTCTTTTTTACCAATCAATACAAGTATAATGTTATATACTATTTATTAGCTTCTTTTTAAATTGATTTCTGAATACAGTCAACACATATCAAACATTGTTTTTGGCTCTGGGATTGTAATCTAAGAAACTCACATAAAACTGTAGTCCTGCCAACACATAAATAATTGGAAATAAATTTTTAAACACAGAAAAAAGTAGAAGCATAAAAAAGCCTAAATTGTTGTCTGCCTGACAAATCGCAGTGCATACATGTATATAAGAACTTTCAGACATCTGTTTCCAAAACTATTTAGTATTTTGGCAGTAAAGTCTCCAGCATTTGTTCTGCTAGTACCAAACATGATTGAAACCTTGAATAATACCAAAGATGACATCTAATTTACAATGATGCAGCTAGAAGAACCACAACAATTTTCTGATTTTGATCAAGCTTCTTCAAAAATGTCAATCTTAGACATGAGACCACATCTCAAAGTCAGCCCCCCACTTAAAACACAGAAGGCTAAATGAAATAATATTGTAAATGTAATCCTTTTGCATGGCGAGATTTCAAATAACTCTCCCTCAGCCTGATTCTGTGAAGAATCAGTGAAGAAAGCAGGAGGAAGGAGTATTAGATATATTCCCCACTTTGAGTTACCGGTATTTATAAATTTAATAAAATTGGTATAAAACAAAACAAACTGAATTAAATTAAATACTCCTCCAACCGTTTCAAAGCATAGGGCTGGTTCCAAACATGCCCATTCATGAATGAAAAAAATTCCTTTGGAAGAGTTTTCAGGAAACACAGGGAAAAAGACAGATCAGTCTAAACTGTCTCTGCAAATTTCATTGGTTGGTTTTCTTATAAATAGTAATCAACTTAAGTGATGCCTGTGTCCAACACTTAGAAGAAGGAGTGTGCCAAAGCTTTTCATGCCATTGCACAATAGGGGTAGAGAATATGAATCAATTAAGGCTTAAAGGTCAGAGTGAATTTACATGGGATAGAATAATTCCAACAAAATCTTATGCTATTGGATAGGCTATTTCTGCTTATCTGCTTTTCTCATATAACATCACTGTAACCGTTGCAGGACAAATTAGCCAGCTGAAAACTGGCTATATATTTTACAAACTAAACACAGACTTACAGTGAAATGTCAATAGAAGAGCACAGTTTACAGGCACACTGCAACAGGCTTGTCGGTTTAAACTGCAGACAGTGGCATAAATATTTCACTTTTTTTTTTTCCAAATGCATTTTCAACCCGAGTGTGCTTAAAAGAAAGGTTGTTTTTTAATATATAAAATACACACACGACATTCTAATATGCACGTTTTAAAAATGAAACGTGATACTAGCCTCTTTTCAATAATACACCATTCAGTGCTAGCCACCCAAGGGGCCTTCCAGGAATGAAATGCAGAAACTTGGGCTTGTAGATAGCTCCTTTGTGTGACAATACCGAACAGGAAAAGTTTGGTTGCATGTGGATGAGCAGCCAAACTTTACATATTTAGGATTCATATGTTTCAGCTTTCCAATAAAAGCATGGAGCTTTCAAATTATTTTCTTTTTTTCAAATTCATCATCTGAGTTGTCCTTGGACTATCTGTACACAAGCTGTTTCTTGTATTCTATTTGGACTGCACTGACACTGTATTTTAGCTTTCCTGATCTAATAAATTATAACTCTCCCCACTTGAATTAAGGTGAACAATTAAAATAAAATGAAAACTTTAAAATACTTTTCAAGTACATGCTTATTGCTTTCAGTAATATTTTTCAAATTTCTCATTGTGGAATGAGGATGCATTCAGTTTTTTTGTTTTGCTTAATTTTTTTTCTTTAGCATAACCTACATTTATTTTTTTTCTAGAAGATATATTTTTAAATATGTGAAATTTTATATATTCTCTGTCTGAATTCATTTGTAAAACTATTGCAATTTCTTAAGAGAAAAATAAGATTATATAGATTAAATATGTATCAATAAAGGAGAATTAAATATGTATTTGTGTTTAGAGAACATATGGAGACAAATCCCTAATCCTCCATAGGTGAATATTCCATTTCATGTTGATAGATACAAATACATAATTATAGAATAGCAATTTCAACTGATAATATATATTGAATCTTTGGTAAAAACAGTGAGGTTTCTGCTTAAATGCATTTTAAAATGTAGAATAACATTTCGCTCTGCTAGTTTCCAGAAGCAGAAAAGAAATGCTTAAAGAAAAAGTGATAATCCCTTTAGGAATTATTTATATCTACAGCGTTTGTTACAAAACATTTGATTTAATACCATTAATTCTTAGCACATGTTATTTAAATTCAAAGATGATTTAAATTTTAAGAAATATTTGATATTGTCTTACTGTTAACAATTCGAAACTGGGATGATAGTTAACTGCACATGAAAAAAAAAATCCTTCTTATATTCCAAACATAGTGTAAATCTATCCTTAACGGTGAGATTATTTTCAAAAGAATGCAATGGGGGAATAAGAAAGGAAAAAGAAAAACATCTGTGCTTATACAGCTAGCACTGAATTACAAAGTACCCTTCCAGGACTAACTGATATTGATTCCCTTTTTATTAACATGTGGTGAAAAGTAAAATCCTACACTAAATTTGTTTCCTACTACGGATTCAGACAAACCAAATAGGATAACAGGAATACTGTAAATACAAAATAATTTCTGAAATACACTGGGCACATCATTTCAGGCTGGATACATTTAATCCCACAATCAAATATGCCGGAAATACCGCTTTTAGGGCTTAAAAATATGTCAACCTCGGGCTCAAATTGTAGCAGATAATGCAAAAATATGTGTTCTTAATCAATTTCATGAAGACAAAATATTGGACTGTTGCAGATATTTTAGAAGCTAAGTGAGTGGCAGTTGGCACTGGGTAAGAACAAGTTAAGTACAAAACTAGCAGATGGTTTGTTCAGCTAGCAATGATTAATAATACTGGTTGTTCTATTTGCATCTATAGCAAATCATCAAGCACTGTTCTAGATAGTTTAGATTATGGTAATGTGTGAAACAGCCCTGATATTACTGCAATGATCTTCAAAAGGATCTATAAATTCTAAAGCCTTACCTTACTGTTAATTAAAGGCCTGGGACATTACATATACTAAAAGTGTAAAATAAAGGAGAAAAAACACTGAAAATTTTCTTTAGAACATATTGAAGTATTAGCCTACATATGAATTTAAACCATATTTATTTAGACTTAATTTATATTGTCATTAATTAGTTTTCTCCACTTAGTTTCTTCCCCACTTCACTTCTTTGATATTACTATAAGCTGCCTGTAATATACAGCAACCAGCAATATCAGTAAGCTACATTGGCAAAAATGATCTTTAATAAGAAAACTTACCCTTTTCAAATGTGCTTTCTTAAAATGTATACAACTGATCAATTTTAAGAACTTGATTTTTGAACTGTTTACAAATATCAATTATGAAAAATGTTTGAAAATCGTAAGTACAAATTTGAACCAATATGAAAAAAGCTTGTTATTTACCATAAAACTAATGGAAGCATACAGCATAGCCAAGGGCAATATAAGATGATTTAATATTAACTAAACAGAAACTCATAACAAAGGAAAAATCTAGACTGTATTTAAAAATATGTTTAAAGAATACAACTTGCCCTATTGCAAAAGCAAATTTAGTAGCTATTGATGTTTTCAAAGTCAACATGTACATTCTCTTGAACTAAAATGAATCTTTAAGTGTTGAATTTAAATTATCTGGCAAAGCCATCAATTCTGGAGAGAGAGAGAGAAAGGGAGAGAGAGTGATATTGATCATATTTTTAATATGTGAAATAATTCAATTCCCAGGATGTTCCTAAAATACTGTATGTTTCACAAATTATTTTCTGTCAACATCCTGATTATAGACTTACGCAGTTCAAAGATTGCTGGATTTTTGTAGGTTTTATGCAAAACTTTTCTAGCTATGAACAGTTAATATCAGCTTGCCAGGGATCAGAGGTGTATAGTATCAGTTCAAAATAGAACAGAATAACAGAATTAGAAGGGGGTAGAAGAAATGTCCAAAACACTGTTTAAATGTCTATAAAATTATTCAGAAAATTATGGAAGTTTATTAACTAAACTAACATTGTTCTGTTTTTATATTTTACTTTCTAGGAAATGTTATGGTAAAACTTAATTCTTAATCAAATTAACATGTTCACTAAATGACCTAAGTAAATAAGTATTTTTCAGACAAACACCCATCTAATGAAATGTAGAACATAGAAAACTTGCCATTTTTTTCTAGATTGATTTCTAGTAATACAGAATTTTCACCAAGCTTCAAATTACTATTTCAGCTATTTGTTAACACTTCAGGAATTTAAATATTTCAGCAAGTTGGTGAAAATATGATATAACAATTTAAACTTACAGGTT
Organism: Bungarus multicinctus; assembly: GCA_023653725.1. NCBI lineage: Eukaryota > Metazoa > Chordata > Lepidosauria > Squamata > Elapidae > Bungarus > Bungarus multicinctus. Next base: position 114,148,465 of record CM042836.1, read on the forward strand.
TCCACAAAGTTTAGAATACTATTCTATAACAATTGAGCAGCTATACAAAATCACTTTCTAAAAAACAGTATAGACTGGTTCCTGTGAACATTTTAGAGTTAACAAAAGCTTTGTTACAGTCCATATGAACCACTTGAAGATCTTAAATCAACTAGGATTACATCTCTAAGAGATTAATTGAAGTAAAAGATCATTATTCACATTTTACTCATTCCTTTTCGTGGCCTAAAAACAATGTATCTTTTCCATGAACTAAACATTACTGAACCTTTCCATACTCAAATATGCTTTTGAGTTCTTTGAAAGCTCTCTTTAAAGAAAAAAAGTATCTTTTTTCTTTTAAAAAATCAATTACTTTTATATAATGAGTATGTACAGTATTTAAATATTTGTCAAATATTACATTAATATGACTATTAATAATATTTCCAAGCTTTTATTCAGGCTAAAATACATTTAGTAGTTTCCTTCCTTTACTCACCTCCTCCAACTCTAAACAAAATATATACGTTTGTATATATGTTTGTATATTTATTCCCATCAGCAAACTTTTCCCAGGGATAAAACTGCCCTGAAATTCCCTACAAATAGAAGTTTTGTTACCAAACAGTACAGCTTGCTGTTTACATGTAATAAAATGATAGGGTTAGCTTTCCAAACTGATAATATAATAATGTTTAAATTAGAGGTAATATGATGATGATAGAAAATAGTAAATAAGGTCATTTTATTTATTTATTTATTTATTTATCATATTTTTATACCGCTCCCTCTCCCAAAAAGGGACTCGGGGCGGTGTACAGCCTACTAAAAACACATAATAAATACGCTATAAATAGTGGGTCATACCCACAACTAGTCTGAAATCAACAAAAATGACATTAAATCAATTGACATTCAAGCTGACACTTCAGGGCAGAGGTCACCTTGAAGTTAAATTATCAATAGTTTCATGCATTTATTCAAAGTGCCATTATTATTACACTGAATTGTATCTTTCAACAATTATCCTCCATTGGAGACAGTTAAGTTCTCTCCAATTCCCTTTTAGAATAATGCTGTGAAAGGAATATTAAAAGATAATTAAAGAGATGGCTGAAGATATTAGAGAGAGTGGAAATTTCCTGCAAGTTTGAATGCATTCATATATATCATTTTATTTGGGAGATTTGGGAATAAACACTTTATCTGAAATCAGTTGGCCTGCCCTCTCTAGCATGCAGTTACTTCTAAATGTTGAGGAGAAAAGTGCTGAAAAATTGAAAGACTATACAAGTTTAAAAGATTGTAGATCAGTGGTCTGCATAAAATAAGGAAAATCCATAAGGAAAAAAAAGAGGTTAACATTGTGCTCACTGACAGCTGTATGTTTATTTTATTTAATTAGTTATCCCATTTCAAGACTGCCCAACTCTTTAGGTGGCTTACAAATAATGTTACTTTTCAAGCTAATTTAAAGAAGCCTTGAAAGCAGTTTCTGTATTATCAAAACTTAAAACATATAAGCTAAGAAAAGTATAGCACAACATAAATACCATCAGCTAGCAAACCATGCTTTCACATTTTGATACATTAAGTATGTATACATTTTTCAACTGAATATTCCTAGTTTCCTTTTGCAAGAACCGAAAGCATGACTGAAAAATATGGTTGAACTAATCATGATAATTTTTACCTCAGGGACAAATAAATCTATAACTGAAAATTAGAAGAAATTGTGGCTTAAATCTATTTATTATTTCTAAAATGTTACAGCACTGCATATGTTAGCCTTATATTTTGTACTAAATCAATTTCTTCTGCTAAAAATGGGTAAAAGGCATTTTCTTTGTAAAAGAATACATGATAATCTCTCAAATATAAATATCCCCATTCAATGCAGAAAATATAGCCATTTCATAATCATTTGATCACACAGTACTCTAATCTTCCTAGAAATTTTCCTATCAGACATATAGGACATATTAATTTCATGTTTCTTTCCTAAATACCAAGTAAGTATTTAACCACATTCACTGACAGAATGAGTAAATGACTAAGTAATCACATCAAGTATTCAGAAGGTAGTCCTCAATGGAACTACATCTACATGGAGGGAATCATGCAGGGGGGTGCCTCTAGGTTTGATCTCTTCAACATCTTCATAAATGATCTACGGTGAGGCAAAAGGGGAACACATCAAATTTGCAAATAACACCAAGCAAGAAGAACAGCCAATACCTTAGATAGAAAACAGGCTCAAAATTGAAGAATCTCAATAGATTTACAAATTCGGTCCTATCCAACAAGATATACTTCAATGGTGAGAAAAGTAAGGTTTTTTTTAGAAAAAAAAACAAATGCACAGGTATAGAATAGGTGGCACCTGAGTCAACAATAGTAACTGTGTGAGGGCTCTAGGTGTCCTGATAGACTATCACTTAAGTATGAGCCAGTAGTGTGCTGCAGCTGCCAATGCAGCCCTGGACTGTATCAATAGAGGGATAGTGTCAAGACAACAAGAAGGGATAGCACCACTTTACACCACGCTGGTGAGACCACACAACCTACTTTGTAAAACAATCAGAGTTGCCAAGCAGTAGATCTACCAACAATTCTCTTCCCAATTAATCTATACTAATCAAGGAGACAACCAACCTAGAAATAAAGAGAAATTTCCTGACAGTTAGAATAATTAATCAGTGGAATGACTTGTCTCCAGGAGTTGTGGATGCTCCAATACTGGAGGTTTTTAAGACAAGATTGGACAACCATTTATCTGAAATGCTACAGGGTTTCCTGCTTGAGCATGAGGTTGGACTAGAAGACCTCCAAGGTCCCTTTCAACTCTGTTATTCTGTTCTTTTGTTAGGAATTGCTTACCCAAACAAGGCAAACAGCTAAAAGCCCAACACAGAGTGCTTTTCCTACACTATCATTACAATACAGGCTCAAAGCTGAGCTCAAGCCCATCCTTGATCAGATTAACTTCTAGTCTTTCTCTGCTTGTCTGACTGGTTTTACAAGAACTTAAATGACAATTTGGGAAAAGAGTCTTATCACTGTCCACAAGTTTAGCCCATAAGCCTAGATTCTTGTATGCACATAATAAAGGTAACTTATTATTACTGAGTACCTTAATGCTGGCTGCTTACGTATAATAAAAACATGAAGATTTGGAAACTAGTGCATCTCAAATTTCATCCTTCAAACTCTGTGTCATTCAAACTGTATAATTAACAATCAATATGTCAGCCCTATTCAACTGCTTCAGGTTTTAATTTTCTCCACATAAAAGTGAGAACTCCGCATAAAAGGAAATCAAGAACTGTAGCTGACATCTAGCACCTGCATATAAATGCTATGTGAATGCATGGGTATTTATCATCTAATATTTTTTGTTCTACTGCACAAGCATACAAGACGTATGCAATTATGCATAATATCTAGACCCAAGAGTTAACTTTTTATAGCATTGTAATTTCAGCCTTTGTTATAGCTTGCAGAAGCATGGTAAATATGAACCATCTCTAGTCAATATGGAAAGAACTGTGACAAGGCAAGAGAAAATGCCTCAGCCAATAAAAAAATGTTAAGTCACATGCAATTTCACAAATATAATGAGATCCCACTGCTTAAATTCATGCACAGTGCACTCAAAACTAAAACATGACATCAAAGTATCAAATAAAATCATTTCTCTTTTTCATATTACTTAAGAACAAAAAACAATTGGAAGACACATAAAACATAATTCTCCTCGTGTTTCAAACAACTACAACCCTGGACAAAATCTTTTTTCATTAATGATATTGACAGAAAAGATAAAACAGAAAAGACTATAAGTTGACTTCAATGCTATATCATTTAACTTAGGAGTAGTTAGTCATTTTGAAATTCTATCCCAGGCCAGTAGCTCTTTTGAATTCTGCAGTGTTGGTGCGGTGTTGGGGTTTTCGGTTCAATGTGTGGAGTGTGAAGGATGTGTGTTTGTGTTTATTTTCATGGTCATGATGTGCACTGAAGATGGTGTTTGATTTCGTTGTACGAGGTGCAATGACAATTAAGTAAAACTAAACTAAATAAAGATAAAATGGATAGTGTCTCTGGTCAGGCAAAATACACATTGATTATATGGTGATATTCAACACAAGCAAGTTTATAAAATGCAAAACAATAATATCCATATGGTAAACTGCAAGAATTGTTATTTAGTTTCATCCTTCAAAATAAGGATGCCTTACTTCTTCCTCACAAACTGGATAACATAATGATATAAAAATGTACAATTTACTTTAACTGGACTTGATATAGGTTTTATCAATTCCATGTGCAAAATTAAAGAAAGAAAAGAAAAAGAAAAAACAATTTCAATCTCGGAGACTTTCTGGCTTTCTTACTATGCATTTCATCCAGAAAAATGGTTTTTATAACTGTTTTTCTTTTATATTCATGATACAAAATGTCTAACACTGAAACCTTACTTTCACAGTCAAGTAAATATATGTCAGAAATTAATAAGATCAGTTCTTCTGCATGCCTAAAGCAACATTCCTCTGTGAATACACTTCATAAATCACACATCAAACAAACGTATCTTATTTTTATATACTATATGAAAAATGACAAAGATTTATCTACAGGAGAGGGGAGAAACTATAAGATGAAACAAAAAAAAAATTGAAACAGGAAACACCATTTCCTAAACTCTTATGATTTAAGACTTTGTAAATCTTTAATTTTTTAAAAAAAAGATGCTTCATAATATATAGGCATACATTCAAGGGACCTCTTTATCCAGGCTTCCACAGCAACTTTAGGAACTGCTCTCAGCTGTCTTTAGAGATTTGAACATGAATAGCCACTCCACTTTGCATTTCTCTTAGCAAAGCACTTATCTTTTCAGGAGTATTATAGACACTCTGTTCTGCTTTTTTTTTTTTATCAAAGCACCTTGTCTGAAGGATTTCCAAAACTCTACTCTGAACCTGACACCAAGCAAAAAACAAAATGAGTGAACATTTTTCATGGTATTCTACAGTGGTGGGTTTCAAAGGTTTACCAGCGGTTCAGTGAGCGTGGCTTGGTGGCCACACTTTGTGAGCGCGCACACAATTTGCGTACATGCAGAGGCTTTCCTACTCACCTCCTGCAATCCCTGTAGCTTCAACAGCTGATGCGCAGCAATCTGCTGTGCCGCGAAAAGCAGCTGAGCTTCAAAAGCAGGAAATAAAGGTCAGTATGGGGGCCCAGGCAGGAGGGTGGGCCCAACAGCAGCTCATCAGAGAACCAGTTGTGTCTCAGCTGATCTTCGGTGCTACCGGTACGGCAGAACAGAGCTGAACCGGTAGAATAGCACCACTGGTATTCTACCTCTTGGTCATTTGACATAAGTAGAAAAAAATCAACATTGCTAACTGCAAAGCTGGTATTATTCCTGGCCCTTACTGGGCCAAGTCAGGGAGTAAGGAATCATATGATTCCTAGAAACTCCTGGACCACATGATTCCTAACCTCACTGCGGCCTGGGTAAGGAAATCTGCAGGACTTCTGCCACTGCATTTGGTAGAGTCCCCCCAACCCACATACACACAGAAAGACATTTTTGACAGAACAGCATTTCTACCACTACCACAGAATGCTATAAAGAACAGATGTAGTAAATTTAGGATTGTAACCTAAAGCTTATAAACACTATGAAGCCAAATGCACAGTAAATTCCCAAAGACTTTTTTTTTTCATAATTATCAGAGCAGAACAGTGGGTATTTTTCCCGTACAGGATGAGACAATCTTGAAAAACAATCATAACCGTAGCAAAACGTAGCAAAAATAACAATGAGAAAGTTTTTGTCCAACTTTTCTATTTGCCAACATTGTTGGATGCAGAATGACACTGAAAGATTATTCCCTATCTTCCAAATACATGTTGTGCAGCAACCACTTACAAATATCTATTTATTTATTTAGTTAATTTATATAGCTACGCATTTCACAGATATGATCGTAGGTAGATAAATAATGATATAAAAAAATTTAAAGCAATAGCTCATGACACCCAAGGTAAATGATATTTACTAGTCCTAAAATCCCAGTCAAGACAGAACTTGCCTAACTTGACCCAGGCCTTCAGAGTGTTATGAAAAGCTAATAGAGTGAGGGCCGAATTAACCATTGGTTTTCTCTATTTTTACTATGAAGGTCTATGATGTTTGAATGTAACTTTATACAAATAATATATAATTTATACTGTGACACAAGTTAGTTTACAATTAAATATAGACTTTCAGTGTATGCTACACTGAACAAAAGACAAACTATTCTTTGGCTTTCTCAATTATTCAGTATACAGCAGCACTGAAAAAAGTGACTTATGACCATTTTTCACACTTATTACCTTTGCAACATCTCCATGATCATGTGATCAAAATTCAGATCCTTGGCAACGGGTTCATATTTATGACCTTAGCTGTGTCCCAGGGTCATGTGATCACTTCTTTTGAGACCTTCTGACAATCAAAGTCAATGGGGAAGCCAGATTCACTTAACAATCAGGCTGCTAAGTTATCAATTGCAGTTATTCACTTAGCAACTGCCGCAAGAAAATTCATAACATGGGGCAAAACTCACTTAACAAATGTCTGACTTAACAACACGAATTTTGGGCTCAATTATGCTTCTATGTCAAGCAGGATCACACTATAAAAAAGATGTTAAGACTCTAGAAAAAGTACAGAGAAGAGCAACCAGGATGATTAGGGGACTGGAGGCTAAAACATATGAAGAACGGTTACAGGAACTGGGCATGGCTAGTCTAGTGAAGAGAAGGACCAGGGGAGACATGATAGCAATCTTCCGATATTTGAGAGGCTGCCACAGAGAGGAAGGGGTCAAGCTATTTTCTAAAGCACTCGAAGGCCATACAAGGAACAATGGATGAAAACTGAACATGGAGAGATTTAAGCTAGAAATAAGGAGAAACTTTCTGACAGTAAGAACAATCAACCAATGGAACAGCTTGCCCTCGGAAGTTATAGGAGCGTCATCACTTGAGACTTTCAAGAAGAGATTGGACTGCCATTTGTCAGAAATGGTGTAGAGTCTCCTGCTTGGGCAGGGGGGTTGGACTAGATGACCTACAAGGTCCCTTTCAACTCTGGTTATCTGTTATCTGAGTACCTGTATTTTGCTAGCATGTGAAATCAAAGTACTATGCACATCCTGTTAAGCTTCCTTTCTTTGGCTTTAGTACATAAACTGATCATTTTCAAGCCACTGTTTGCCAGTTTTGCTGGTTAGAACCTTTTTTGGGTTTTTTTTTTCAGCTGCTTCCCTTTACTCTACAGATATTCCATCAATTCCTATAGCTTTCTAACTTGCCAATAACCATTATGATCTACTTTTAAGTTCTAGTACTAAGAATGCTTATAAGGAAATATTTTGGATAATAAGTATCTTGGATGTTGCCATTTCCACCATGCAGCGTTTCACTTTACTCCTTCCATCTTTTGTTTTTGAATCAGTTACAATGTGTTCAATCAATAACCATATAAAAAGAGTGTCCTCAAAGTTTCTTTGATAATATTTGTTCATTGACCTGCATTAAACCCAATATTACTATTTTCCTCTTGACTATGGGAGAAACACTATCTACTGTTTATCTCCTAAACAGTAAACTGTACGAATTTATAACTGAAAGTATCTAATTCCAGTAAAATTCAATGTGCTGAAACCGAAGATAGTAATATGTAGTTGATTTATTTCATCTTCAACTCTGCTGAGCTTTCCCGTGCTCATGCTTCTTACACTCTATGTTCCTATGTGATTCTATCTTTGCAGCATGGATCTTCTTTCCCAGCATGGCAATATTGGCAGTTATATGCCAAAGACCTTTAATCTAGTCATGTCTTAAATGCCACTGATACTCTGGGAGGATCCTCAATCCTCAAGTAGCATGTTGTGGATCTTCCCGAAGTACTAATCGCATTTATGACAAGGATCCCATCATCTGACACTACATCATTGATCACTTTATCTTGTCTACCCATGTAGGTTTTGTTGCTTTCTCCCACGCTCTATAAAATGATGCCTTTAATCTTGTCATTCAAATGTTCGTCTGCTTGCAGTTTAGTTATATATCACTGCTTCCTGATATAGGCACCTGCTTATTTTTAGCTGGGTAGCTGAGATTACCTTCATGTCTTGGCTGAATCTGTGGTGGGTATTTACTCTTGATATACACTCCTGGCTTTTTTGATCCTTTCTTCCAGGAGTACCTCCATTTCATCAAAATGAAGCAGCGCTATAGGTCTTGGGGAGGAAATATGATTTCCCTCCCCATAAATATGTATCTTTAACACATATTTTTTTCACCTGTGAAAATCCCACTCATTAACCAACTTGAGTTTCTTCTGAAAAGAGCTCAACAAATTTAGTACTTCAGGAATTACCTGCACCGTGGAGCTAATTTCAGATGCAAAACCTCCAGTAACAGGGGCTTCGTGAGTGATGAGTAATCGTCCAGTCTTTGCCACTGACTAAAAAAAAGAGGAAAAAAAAGAAAGATTTTAAAGATTTATTTATAAAGACACTTTCTATAACTAAAAAGGGGCATAATACAGGTAATCTTTGAGTTATGACATAGCGACTGTTCAAAGTTATGACACAACCACCCTAAGTATTTACAATGCAGCCCCGAAGTTACGAAAGTTGATGCAGTACGACAGTCGTTCACACTAATGAATGACCGCAGAGGCACTGCAACATTTGCTCTGCCTATTCCTCCACACACCAGGTCTCCACTGGCACTGGGCCTTTGAAGATTCATTTACTTTGTGATGATCTAGTGAGCCCTCAGTTTCTTTGCCTACTTTGCCTACTTTGGTGCATTCACTGAGAACAGAGGCCTAAAGTAGTTCGAGATCACACAAGATCAGTAGTGTAAGATCTCACACTACTCTTTTCACTCCACAAGATCTTTTGCCTTCACAAGATCTGTGGCAAAAGGCTTTGCAAACGGTGAGTCCTTCCCTCCATTTGCAAAGCCTTTTGCCATGGATCTGGTACAAGCCTTGGTACGCAGAAAACAGAGGCCTAAAGTACTCTAGTGCAAGATCACACAAGATCACGGCCCCAGAAGCTTCCAGTCTCAGCACAAAAACTGTTTGAAAGCCAATGGGAGGCTTGAAGCAATGCAATTTCGCTGCCCCAAAGTTTCATTCGCTTGCAAACACTTTTCATGCCGAGACTGCAAGCAGGCAAAGAAATTAGGGCAGAGAGGCTTGCTAGAACTTCACAAGATAAATGACCCGGTGTGGCAGGATGTGGGGGGGACAATTTTTGGGCTCCCAGGGGAGGGAGCATGAGGTACCTGACTGGGTCAGGGGAAGCCTTGGATGGACTAAAGCAGGTGGCCTGTTCCTTCGCTAGGCCCCCCCATGACCTTCCCCACTTAGATAGCTCGTGTGCACTTAATGACCCGCGCATTCGATTAGCAAATGTGTGGGCAAAAGCAGGGAGTAATCACATTTGTTTCATGTGATTCATTTCAATGAATCCTTAGGTTATGAATGTAATTTGCAGACTCCATTACATTCGTAACTCGAGGATTACCTGTATTTGCCTCTTAAAGGCACACTTAAGTTATTTTGAAGTCCTGGCAATCCAAATTGATGACAGTAACTATAGAAAGTATCTGGGTTGGATACAAATTGTTTAGCAAGCCATGATATCAGTTATACACACTTTATTAATATAATGAGATAAATAACAATTTAATAACTATTCAACTTTTCAGAAATAATGTGTGCAAAGTTTTTTGAGTTCTATGTTATACTGTTTATATTTTGAAAATACTAATATATTAAACAAGTTTTTAATGCCAAATAAAAGATAAGAATATTATCATTAGAATATTAATATATATCAAATACTTTTAGATTATGAAAACTCATGCTTACATTACTGTATATACATACATACATACATACATACATACATACATACATACATACATACATATATATATAAATTATATAAAGGACTTGATCAACACAATTTGCCCAACAGTAATAGTATTTATTTTCACATAATCAACTATTATTTTTAAAGTGCTCTAAAGCTCTTAAAACTAAAGCCAAAAGGCTCTATATTATTTACTTTTTTTAAAAAAGCAATTTTCCATAGCAACTTACAGTCTAAATCCACATAAAACATTGAAGCAGTATGAAATATACAGTATAAGACAATAAAACAATAAAAATAACAGCCAAAATGAATATTTCTAGAAAACAGTGTGTTCAAAATCAACACAATGATTTAAATGCTCACAGTGGGGGGAGCTTTTGTCAGTAAATGGCATTTCAGAAGCAGGCAAATGCGACAAGAAAAGCCCATTCTCTGATAGCTGCTGTCCTCATCTCAGCATAGGTAGCCACCCAGAGAAGGTGAAGATTATGTTAGATTGCCGATAAAAACACACTGTCAAATATTATAGTAGTCCTAAGCAGTGAAGGGCTTTATGGATTAATACAACCACCATAACAAAAGCCAGAAATGAAATGGAAGCCAATGAAGAATGTTCAAAACTAGAGTAATATATTCACCATACGCAGTTCTAGTTGTAATTCATAAGCAGAATCTAAAGTTGGCCATGTTTGAACATAAGTCTCAATGTTTTTTTTTTAACAAAAAAAGAAACGAAAACATCCAAACATGTGTTTTATCTGGCTTTTTATAATGGAACAGATGGGCCCACATACAGCTCTTTCCAGGTGTGATGTCCTGATCAGATGTTCAACAACATACAGATGATTCTACTGCTTAAGATTAAGCGAAGCAAATTAATACCAGTTACTAATTATTGCATTAAGCAATTTTGTGTGTGCAAGAACTAAAGTGACACATTATATCTTTCACTGTAGAAGAGTTCAAATATTCTAAAATAGTTATAGTTACAACCTTTTCTTCAAATTCATTTGAACATATTAAATTCCTCCCTAACCCATACATATGGCTAGAAATAGCATATCTAGAAGACCAAGCATCTCATTTCAACTGACTACAAAATAATAAAGTGTATATTGCAAGGATAAAGACTCCCTCAAGTCAAATTCAACTCCTGTTGAGTGCATATACAACACATTAATCTTATTCTCAAGTTGAAGCACTGACAAGTTCAAAGCTCTGACTGGCAATAAACTGGCTGGACCAGAAGATAAAAGAATTAGTCTCCTGTTTTATGTTTTATTTTGTAACCTAGCCAGCCAAGGAACTGGTAATTTTCCTCCTGATGGAATGTATGGATAGAAATTAGAAGCTATATAGAGCTACCTTCTGGAAAGTTGGGAAATTTAAATTTATTGTTTCACAAAGCAAGATTCAGAATGTCGCAATTACAGATTTTGCTTTTAACTAATTTTGCCTTACTCAATATTATGTCTTGATAGACTTAACAGATTTAAACATATAATTGTTACAGTGTGGTAACTAACCAATTTATGGACAGTTTATGAATGATAAAACATTCCTGTCCTCCAGAAGAAAAATACCTTTCCAAGTCATGAAAAAGAGCATGTAAATTGTGTGTATGTGGGGAGGGAGAATTTAACCTAGACTTCATAAGATTCAGAAGTTCCTCGGTCATATATTTTTCCCTCATCACAGACTGGCATTTATAGAGTTAGTTTTAAATACTCACACATTCTCTCAAATTATGTTTATAAAAAACCCCAAGTCTAAATCTATAACTTGTTCAATAGAGCGAAACAGTATAATTTATTCAATAAAAATGTAAAAATTGTCCCCAAACCAGATATTAAAATAATTGCCTACAGCAATCTGAGTCTAATCCTTATGCTGAAATTCTTAACACATTCACTTGAGATTAACCTCCAGTGAACTCTAGAGTTTACTTCTGAAAAGCACAGATAACACCTGTTTGTCAGACTTGAAAAGCACGCCCCAAAAGAGTTAAATTATGCCAATAATGTATGTATGGTTTAAATATAGCCAGGAATTAATGAGCAACCAGAACAGAGGTGCAAGTTAATTTCATTAATACCATTTCTTAATATCAAACCATCCACCCATCCAACAGAATTAGGAATCCCAGCACCCATATTACCTCAGTGATTACAATTCTAAGTAATAATATACACAGAAAAATTTATAAGGAAAAATTTGCACTCTTAGTTCATGAATTGGAATGTAATCCAATCCTTTGAAGTTCTACAGACTGTTAGCCCAAAGAAATACAAAAGACAAATACAAGAATGCAGCCATTCTCTCTGCCCACAACTTCATTTTAACACTATCTAGGGTGAAGTAGAAGAAATTGTTAGCTGTCAATTCTGCAATAATGTCATGGGTGTTCTCTGAGTGATGCCTCATATTCTTGAGCAATCATTAAGGAAGCTAATTATTAATATGGATACATTCTTTCTTCATATCCTAGGCCCCCAAAGAATGCTTGTGCTGCCATACTCTGCATTAGCTGAAGCTTCTGAATGCATTTCAATGGTAAGCACATTGCAGTAGTCTACACAAGAGAGGATTATGGTTTGAGTGATTGAACGCAGGGAGCCCTGATTTAGAAAATATTTATATTTATAAAATTGTTAGTCATATTTGTTTATACTTTACAACAGAATGATTTTCAGTATTGTTATTTTGGTAAAGTATATTATGAGCAGTTTACTAGAAAAGAGGTTTACAATATTTACTAGTATTATTCCAATATACAAGGTTTGTTCTCTCATACTCTCTTCTTAAATCTTGAAACATTCCTATTCTGTTTTTGTTTTCCCTGTAAGGCTTTCTGAGCTTCACTTTATCCTCTTCTTTCTCCACCATGTTACCATTCCTCATTTATACGCTTCTACTATAGGTCAAAAAAGGATAGGATTACTATTCCCTTGATATTTTAGGTACAATCATTGTCCTCACGATTTCCATTCTCCTTTACACTATTCTTAATTATAGTAATTCCTACATTTCCCTTTTCAAATTCCTTTCTGTAAATGTAAAATTTTACTGCAGTTAAACGCTTTTCTCTTTAATTGCTTTCTTCTTTTTCTTTTTTTATAGTCTTTATTGATACTGGATCGTTATTTTTTCTTCCTCCAGACAAATTCAGTTTTCTTAAAAGTGTCTCTCACATTCTAGTGTCTTCCATACACTTAATTTTCCTTTTGATTATCCAACTTAATCCTCCCCTCCCATTTTTTGTTGGCAACCTTTGTGAGAATCAAGCTCTCATTTTTTTTATTGTTTTAGTATTTTAACCCAAGCATTGCAAATCCAACTTAAGTACTACACATACATTTTGTCTAGCAACATAATTAATTATAAACCAATATACTGGTTCATCCGATTTATGTACTTCATTTTCTTGGAGAATCCATTTTTTCACAATGGACAATGACTCTTAAGACATGTTATTCAAGTATATATAAGCCTAGAAAGATATGGGTAATAACTTAATTTCTTGGCATGATAGACCACTTATCTAAAAAATAAAAAGAACTGCATCATCTAGAAGAGTGGCCCCCAACCTTTTGGGCACAAGGGATTGGTTTCCTTGAGAGTATTTTTCTACAGATGGGAGGGGGCATTATTTCTCATGCTGCCTGTATCCCGCGGATGGGGCTTCACTTGTTTATGCAGCCTGGTTTCTGACATGCCATGGACTGGTATTGGTCCGTGGACTGGAGATTGGGAACCCCTAATCTAGGACAATGATATGTGACTGCAAATATTCAGGCAACAGATAGGAAGAAGCAAAGAAGTCAGTTTTGTGACTCTTTTGCCATCTAGACCAGATTTTTCCAGCCCAGAAAAATGGTAGCCCTATGAGGGAGGCGGTGATGATGATGATGAGGGTAGTGATAAATTTGTGATCTGCGGTTGCAAAGCAGTTGCAAAGCAACTATATTGGGCAATATATATTCATTATGAATATTTTCATAATCACTGAAACTTTGAGTCTGATCAACGCCTTGCCTGAACAGTGTTTCAAAATCTCAAATGTCAACAAGGTATCCGAGATTGATGTTCACAAATCCCTCAAAATACAGGCTGATGAAAAATATATATTTTGTGATAGTTCAGAGACTAAAACCCACTTTATTATGAGAAACAGGATACAGACACACACACACACTATCACTCCAGCCCATTTCAGGTTTCTTTAGGTACATGAAGATTTATATTGACATTTGCTCCCTCTTTGGGAAGCTATTGCTAGGCTCAACTGTTCTGGACAATTTTTCTCCAGTCTCTAATCTTCTCTTTTTAAGGTAAAATTGTTGAGAAGGTGGTTATGCATCCTTACTCTTGACCTCTCAGAGGCTTTCAATACTGTCAACCATCTTTGGGATCAACTCTGACAGTCAATGGGGGCAGTTCACAATTGTGTTGGTTTTTTTCCTTCCTTCAGTGTCAGTTCCAATGAGTATTGACCTGGGAGGAGGTCCTGTCTTTGGTCCTGCTTTGCAGGATGTCACAAAGTTTGGTACTTTCTCCTCTCATTTAATATTTATATGGGTGAGGTTATCTGAAAGCGAAGGATGAGTTATCCTCAGTATGTCAATGATACCCAGCTTTGTATCTCCGCCCTGGGCCAATCAATTGATGCAATGGAGGTTCTGTCCTCTGGAGGTGGTGATCGGTTAGATGAAGAACAACAGGGTTCAGTTCAAACCAAGCAAGACTAAGTGGCTTTAAGTACTGGATCCTCCTGGATTTGGGGACCTTCCATCTCTTTTTTCTGGATGGGATATTAATCCAACAAAACCTGTGTAAGATCTGGGGGTCTTCCTGGACTCACTGCTCCTGTTTGAAGAATAGTACCAACTGTGGTCAGGACAACTCTTGCACACCTACTACTGTATGTGTCCATTCCTAGATCATGCTGACTGTCATTCATGTCTCATATGGATTACTGCAATGCATTCTATAAGGATCTGGCCTTGAAGACTATTCAGAAACTACAATTGGTTCAAAATGCAGCCATGTGACAGTTATATGTGCTCCATGATCTGTGCACATTATACCTTTGCTCCAGAAACTGCATTGGCTGCCAGTTTATTTCTGAGTTTAATTCAGTAACTGTAATGATCTTTAAAGTCCCACATGGCATGGGACCAGGTTGCTTGAGGGACTGCCTCAATCCAATTACACTTACCCATCCCATCAAGTCTGGCAAGAAAGGCATATTTGGGTACCATCAGTCAAAGAGTGTTGTCTGGTGGACTCAGGAAGAGTGCCGATTCTGCTGTGCCACCTGCTTTGTGGAACATGATTCCCTGGAGATGAGATTGGCCTTGAGCCTGCTATTTTATTGTAAGGCTCCAAAAACATGGTTTTACCAACAGGAGTGTAATGGAATCTGTACAGTGGTTGTATTAATTGTTTTAAAGATTGGGTTTATCTTAGCTGTTTTATAGATTTTATTATGTTTAAATATGCTTTAATATTTTTTCCTCATTTTTAAATTGTATTGTTCTTTTTGTTGCTTTCATTTTTGTTTCAATTTTTTATAAGTTACAAAAAGTGCAATTTTTTGTAAGTTTGTAACATACTGTATGTATGTTTAGTAAATACTACACCTATATATGAGGTGGGTGGCTATATAAATTCAGGTAATATATAAACTGATGCACATCTAAACAGTTTAAGAACAGTTCTTTTGCTTGAGAATAAAAAGGGTATTGATATATGAAATTATATAAATGAAAAAGAATAGAAATGATAGTACATAATCCTATATTTCTCTATATAATTAATGTACATCTCATTTTTTCAGTCTTGAGTACTAGAGGTTTCCAAAGGAAAGAAAAATCAAAGAAATTTGATTTTGTATTGCTAGAAGAGAAGATGCAATTAGCAACTAATTTTGCTTTCCCCATTGATTTTTGTGATAATTAATTAAAAAAAGTGTTGAGAGTGTACAACAAACACATAGATTACCAAATTACTTTCAGCTACACAAATTCTTCTCCCTTTTTATACTTTTACATATGCCTAAATTAAGGGGGAAAACAACTCTTTCCACAAAAAAAATATGCATATTTGGTAGGAAAAATGTTACAATAATTATCTCACCTTCTCATATATGTTTGTTACAATATTTATCTTATTTATACTGCATGTATGTTTAGTAAATACTACACTTTAAGATCATTAATGTTTTTTCAAAAATTGCAAGTAGCTCTATAAAATAAAACAAGTAACAAAAACACTATCGTTACATTTACAATTCAAAAATATTATACCAGAATAATTTTCCAAAAATATTACATTTGTATTGATTTTGTGGAAAGTTATCCATGCCCTGAACTATAACAGTTAAAATAATATCTCAATACTTCATTCTGCAATTCGTTTTCCACAAATCAACATAGACTCAGCAAAGCTTAAATTGTGTTTAGCTTATTTATGTCCATGAATTCTCTTACAAAAAAGTATAACTCATGCCAATGGAATCACAAAGCTGAAATGAAGAACCGAAAACAAGAAAAAAATGGTTTCACCACCATCATTTACAAAGAAAAAAAAGTCTCAAATGTAAATGTTATCCCAATTCAAAAAAAATTTTTAAATAAAGCAAAGAACCTCTTCCTACCCTTAATCATACATTTTTAAAGGGTTTTAAGAAGCTTCCACCATCTAGTATTTTTGGAATGGAGCAAACTTTGGCACATGATTAAATTGTGGCAGGCACCTGCCAATTTTTGTTCACCATAATTCAACATTTAACCGACTATTACATGTATCTCTATCAAATTTTTAAAAAACAACTTGTGTAGAAAAATCTGGAAGAAAATGACAACTTGAGCTGAATGCAGGCATGCTTTTATAGAACTAAATTATAGAATTACTCAGTGTTTTCCCTTTTCATTCGTCAGAGAAACCTAGAATTAAGAATATAATTATAAACTACAAAACAGGCTAAGAATTTCAACTAATATGCTCTGAGTAATCTTGAGCTATGGGTTTGGAAGCCTTTTGATGACAAAGATGCTCTACCTTTTGACTCCAGACAATGTGACACTTCTCCATGAAGAAGTGGTTTATAAGTTGAGGAATCCTTTGGGCTCACAGGACCAACCTGAAAAGCAGGTGGCAATTGTGGCTTGGGAAAAATCATTTTCTGCTCCAGTTAGAGTCTTTCCTATATGAGGAGCTCTGCTTATAGCCAAAAACAATTTAATCAGCTCTTGCTAAGATTACTACTACTAAGCTCTTAAAAGAACCTTACCTAATCTAAAATGCAATGCCTTATCAAGTGATGGGAGCTTCTACATCATCTTAGGGAACATAGGGACAAGGTCGGCAACAGCAATCATTGACTGTCAATGCTGCAACTGGTCCAAAGTGTGGGCTGGTTGCCAAGTATATGAATTTTGGTCATGTCACTGCGGGGCTACTGCAATAGCCAGAACTTTGAGAATCAGTTGTAAGTGCCTTTGTTCCAGGGGTGGGATTCTATCAGTTCGCACCTAATCACTAGAACCGGTTGTTAACATTCTAAGCAGTTTGGAGAGCCGGTTGTTAGAAGAAATTACTGGCCTAATCCTGTAAGGAAAGCAGGAAGGAAACATTCTGGTGTTGCTTACAGAAACTGCCTCTCCGTTAACCCTTATTACATTCTTGGAAGGACTAGACTTCCTGTCTCAGGAACATCTCTGGAGTATTTTTCCATCCTTTGCTGGTATTTTGCTTATGTGGAGTGATCATTTAAAGTTACAATGGCACTGAAAAAAGTGACATGATCATTTTTCACACTTACGATTGTTGCAGCATCCCCACAATCATGAGAGGCCAGGCAAGGAGATGCGTGCCTCGATGTGAGTGATGTTGAGTTGGCCACACCCAGCCAATAACATGACCACCAAGCCATGTCCACCAACTAAGCCATGCCCACAGAACCGGTTGTTAAAAAATTTGAATCCCACCCATGCTTTGTTCAGTGTCATCATAACTTCAAACGATCGCTGAACAAATGGTTGTAATTCAAGGACTACCTCTTTAGTTTGGAGTTGGATTTCATATTTATTTAAACACAATTAAGGAAATCATGGCTAGCATTACAACTGGATCGGCCCCTTATTTATCTCTACTGAAAAAGAAAACACATTTCTAAATCAACAGTATTGACTTATTTCATCTGATGAAGATATTTCTTATTACCAAGAATTTCAAACAAGTTTTCTTAGATAGTAAAATAAGGGGAAGCAATCTGTTATGGTACAGAATACAAGAATAGATAAAGTTTAAATTCACTGAAATAAAATGTAATATAACTTTGCTCAAATTAATACTCAGTACACATGGATAGCTATCAGCTTCAGTATACTCATGATCTACTGGTGGCCTATTCATCCTTATCTTGAGATTTGATAATATATTACTAACATCAAATTATTGCAAAAACAGTTCAAATTATGAAACAGAGATTATTTGGGGAAAAAAAGTAGAACCAGCTTTTAGAAAATACTCAGTAAAACATATGTAAAACTCAGATTTAATTGATGTAACAGAGACCTCTAGTGGTAGGAACATGATTATACTATTTGTAATTTTAGAAAAAACAAAACCGTTAACAAATGTCTATGGAGATTCTCAGTCATCCAGGTCATGTTTCTCCCAAAGGTGTTTTTTTCAAGAGGCAACTGGACTTTTTGGTTTTTCTTTGAAGAAGTTTCGCTTCTCATCCAAGATGCTTCCCCACATTCCCAAAGGCCCAGTCTACATTCTTTCATATTTGGGACTGAAATAAATCCAACATCCCTATAGATAACTGTTCACAGGCCAGAAACAGTACTTGCAACTCTTCGAGAGGGGGGGGGAGGTAATTAAAGGCTCAAAATCCCTCTTCAAAACCCACATTTAATATTTTTCCTAAGAATTTGGTTTCCTTGAACCATAGATTTCCATATACAAACAACATGTATCAATCTTATATATTACTATTGTATAATAATCAGATCATTATAAATGAGTTTGATTAAATGGATATGTGGACATGATATGTACACTTACCTTGCACACAGTCTCTGCATCCCAAGGCAAAATCGTCTTCAAATCTATTATTTCACAGGAGACTCCTAATTTTTCTTGAGCCATAACTGCCACCTCTTTTATAACATGAACCTAAGTGTTAGGAGAAAGCATGAAATAAACTTTAGATCTCATGAATTTCAACAAGATCTTAGCCTCACTTACGTTCTGGTTCTAATCCTATCTATTTGGGTCTTATTTAATTTTCATCACTTTCATTAGAAGAATATTCTAGAATCTTTACATACACGCATAATGGAGGACTGAACGAAACATAAATATCCGTTGAAGTGATTGCTTCAAATAGCAACACTATCCAGATGAACACTCCAATAAAGTGATAATGGTAAAGAAAGCTTTAGGAAGTAATAGTAGGAATTAGTAAGAAATATTTGGGGGATTTTTCTTCCTCAAATCCTAACAAATTTTACTCACCTGAGTACCCCAAGCCACCAAAGTTACATCACTTCCATCCTGAAGCACTTCTGCTTGAGACAAAGGAATGGAGTAAGGCTCCACAGGGACTTGTTCCACTGAGTAAAAGAAAAGCAGTGAAGTTTATAATAGAACAAAGATACGGTACTACAACTTCTAGCAGCCACAATCAGCACGTGTGAAGTTGAAAGGATGCTGGCAAAACCTGAAGGGACAGCTTGTTCCCCATTCCTGCTGCAAGATGACTAAATTCAGAGCCATAGCTGTTAATAGAACTCACTAGGAAAGTTTCGTTCTGAAGAATCAGAAATCCAGCGGCAATGTAAAAATTAATTCACTTGTGTCGTTGTGCAATTTATTATCAGTTTGAAACTATGAGTGCAAAAAATAAAAAATAAATCCCAGGGATATAATTTAGGAATTTCCCTTGAATCAGAAAACTACTTCTAGTAGAACAGCCTAAGATTTACTGAAAAACTTAACCACAATTAAAAGCTGGATGAAATCCAAGTTTTTTGGGGAAAGGAAGCAACAACTAAAACCCACTACAAATTTAGCAGGCAGATAAATGCCTTTATAAAAAAAAAAAAAAAAAAAACTGTTTGTGTTCACAATTATTCGGATATAGTGCAATAATAACCAAACAAAAATATAGAAATAATCCAACAAGATGCCATTTTTGCAAGCATAATTGGCCATCTCTATGACTGTATTATAGTTCAACCAGAATAACAGGGTGTCACAATAACAAGAAATTAAGCATATGCATGATATATACTAATATTACAATTTATGAATGGGGGTACAGATTTAACAGCAATGGCAGAAAGCCAGCAGTGATGAAAGAACTGTCTAACATAGTGCCCTATGAGCCACGGTGGTGCAGTGTTTAGAGTGCAGTACTGCAGGTTACTTCTGCTGACTGCCAGCTGCCTGCAATTTGGCAGTTCAAATCTCACCACACTCAACGTTGACTCAGCCTTCCATCCTTCCGAGGTCAGTAAAATGAGGACCCAGATGGGGGTAATATGCTGACTCTGTAAATCACTTAGAGAGGGCTATAAAGCACTGCAAAACGATATATAAGTCTAAGTGCTTTTGCTATTTCTGATTATTTAATCTGCTGAATGTTTATGTGCATGCAAAAGATGGATACAATAGTTTCAGAAAGACAAGGCACCCACTAACTTTCCCTCTTTTCAAGGCTACTGCTTCCAATTGATAGTTTTTTAGAAGCCAGTGCTAACTGTCAACTGAATTTTTTGCTTCCCCTCCCCATTCTGCTGTAGAAGAGGTATTCCTCCAACCAGTTGTTTTTTGGGGCTCACCTACTAAACTTTCTCAGTCAAAACATTTTATGGCAATCTCCTAATCTTTGGAGGTGTCTTTCAAGGATGCAAAGTTTGGATCAAATTTTCACTGAATCACCATACTCCATTTACTATTCAGGAACAAAAACTAGTTTAGCTTAGGGTAGAGTACAAAAATTCAGAAATTAAGGAAATGAAAAATGAGATCAAGATTTTATATTTTATCTAGTACAGTCTACAAAGATTGTGTTTATTCTTTGTATGTCATAAGAAGCTTACAAATTGAAGTCCCTGTAGTCACAATCTGCATCCTTCTTTCAAGTTAATCTTGGGCTTGGAGGGACATATCCAGTCAGACTTCAAGAAGTGAATTTCCCAAATCCCTTGATAGAATTCCCTGATGAGGTAATGTCTTCTTTTATAATTGCATTTTATGGAAGTGCATAAGAGTTGGCACTCCATTCCCTATAGTTGTATAATTCATCCACAATTCATCCCTACCTTAATCATACTGAGTTCATATAGTATAAGGCCACTATGAAGCATACTGATGTATATCCCAATATTCTAACAGTTGTGCTATCACAGTAAATCCATAGACAACTTATTTCTTTGCTGTAAGCATTAAGAATGTAATTGTCACTCAGTCTCTTGATGCAGTAAAGCTATAGGAGACAATCTAATGATCTTTGAAAAAGAGTCTATTCATATATTGAAGAAAATGTGCTGTTTAAAAAATATTAAATTGGCAATATAAAAAGACAACCATTGCGAGATTCTAGTTCTCCCTATGGAAAGTTTTTAGTAAATGTACTAGTTTGTTAGCTGGTTTTAGAACATTTAGGAAAAGTCAATTTTTTCTAACTTTCACATAATTATCTTAAGTGTTTTCAATTATTTCACACTTGCTGCTTTTCTTAAATTTGTTTGCTTTGTATATTTTGTGTATCTTCCATTTAGAATAACATTCTCATCATTTGGAAACATTATAAAGGCTTTCGTTTATAATTGTCATTTTCATTCAGGTCTTTAAATACTTTGTGAAAACTTAATTATAAATATATTTTATATTTCATTTATATTAATAAATGTTATTATCAAACATAACATCTTTATCCTGATAAGATATTCATTCCCCGATATTTGGATAAGGACAGCTGCTAATTCAAACGTGTTGCAATATATGAGTTTTAATTCTATTAAGCCTTACTTGTAGTAGGAAAACATGTGTAGATATTGTGACAGGACATTTTGAACACTGATTGAAAAACTGGTTGTTTTTAATCTTACTTGCCATGTCACTATAACAACCACTGATGCAAATCACTTATTTCTATACTATTTATGTCATATAAGGTGGAATTAAATGAAGCTGAAAAGGTCATAAGAACAAATTCTCCACAAGAAATTTAAACCTGATAATGTCAAGATGACTCATTTTTTCCTCTAAGTACCACTATTTGCTTTTGAATAATTGAACAATTTATTTGAATACCCTCTGTTATTTAAAGTTTAATTTCTGAAAAAGAACTGTCATGTTTGAGTAGAACAGTTTCTCAATACCCCAAATTTGTGTTATAAGTACTAAAATCATAAGAATGTCCTTATAATGTAAGTCCCCTGTCTTACAATAATCAGTACTGTTCCACAATAAAATCCCACAGCTATTTAAAGAGGTCACAAATATATGCATCTTGCAATAAATTTTATACCTCACAAGCTAGGGAAAGAATTTTGGTTGAATGCAGATTCAACCAAATGTCAATTCAATTAAGTTGAATGTAGATTCAACTTAACTCAAAGAAACAAACTGCAAATTATCAGCCATGACTACATGACCTATTATAATTTGTGGGGGATTCAGTTTTATTTTCTCCTTTCATTTGACAAAAGTTAGGGATTTGTTGAACATTCCAAACATGAACCTTTCCATGCACAGAATAGCTATTTTTGGGTAGTCAATAACCAAACCAAAAGTGGAGTGGCATGGTTTTGTTCATGCATTGAACGAAACTATTTTAATTTTGATAGAAAAGGTAGAGGAAGAAGACAAGGAGAAAACAGCGAAGTCATCAGAAGTTGAGGGGAGACACAGGAAAAAGGGAAGTTGCTTAGAAGGTTGGGGAGCTGGTGGGATATGTTGCACTGGACACTGAAGGGGACAGTTCATATCAGAATTGAGATTCCATACTTGTTTGTAGCTCACAATACAACAATCACTTTATAATACTAGAAAATGCACTTGCACTGTTTGACCAACACTAAATATAGTGAGAAGAAATCTTCAATCAGTGAGATGGTCAATTATTAGAGATGGTTAGTAATTCTGCACTGAGCAAACGATTGAACTAGATGATACCCTGTATAAGGTCTGTTCAACTCATACATCCTATGTTTCTACCATCATGTGAGTAAATAAGATATAGGTTATTTTTTTTACCTTGAATATAATGAGAAGAATTTACCTGCTGCTCTGTACATTATTTTAGGTTCAAAGAATATGCAAGGGTTTTTATCTTCTATACATGACAATAATAGTCCCTTCGCTTCAATAGGTCCTCTTGGAACAACAATCTTCAAGAAAATGAATACACAAAGAAGTTAGAGATTATCTTGACTAGGAAAAATATCAAGAGTAAAAAAATAAACATTGTTCCAAGGGATAATTTCCTATTTCAAATTATCCCAATAAGACTCAGTGAAAAGATGCCAAATGAATGGCAAAGGCAAATAATTTTATCTGGTTAAATAAATGACCAGGCATTAAAGAGTTTTTAAACTGAATAAGAAAAAGGGAGATTGGTGGCACCAAGTTACATTATTAGGGTAATTACAGTATTCAGCCTGGATCATAGACTCAAATAGCACTATACAGATGGATTGCATCTATGGAAGAAGTAGTATATGCATATCTATCTATCTATCTATCTATCTATCTATCTATCTATCTATCTATCTATCTATCTATCTATCTATCTATCTAGTAAGTATATCAATCAGCTCCTATTAAAATATGATTCAGAGATCAAACATGTCAATGTCTGTATGATTAAATGGATGCAAAATTTAAGCAGGCTAACTGACATGCAAAAATGGGAATATCAATGAAAATGAAAATCAACTTTTGGGTGAATAATATACATAGAGAAAACAGGTACAAAATGTTCTATTGTTCCAATGATGATTACTAAACTAGATAATGAATATGGAAATAAAATATGGAAATATATCAAATCAAGATGGAATCATAAATCATATATGACGGCAAAGTCAAAAAACTCAGTTGCACTGCAAAATAAACTACTATAGGATGCAACAAGTCTTAAAGGTTGGTTTTCCATTTCCATTGGTCATTTTTTCATTATTAGCAAACATTATATACTTACAAATTACACTGAGCTGATTTTATATATGAAAACTGGTATCACAAAACTGGTATCAGATTTCTTATTGGAAATCACATCTGCTCTTTCATTACAAGGCAGCTGAAACTATGGGAACACTAATCAATATGAAAAATAACTTCATATATGGACAAAAAATACCCAAGTCTGATCGTAATTTTAACAGGGAAATCATTTATGAATTATTCTGCACATAGATTGCTGCCACATCCAAGATTTGAGTTTCCTTTAAATAAGGTTTTAAATCTCTTTAACCAGGGTTATTCACTACATAGCTATTATTTAAGATGACTTTAAAAATAGCTTTGAAAGTATTAAGCTGACACAAAATTATATTTGTTGAAATCCAAGTTGATTACCTAAGCATAAAACAGAGATTGTTTTTTTCTTCCAAGGGGATTATTTTATAAATACATACATTTAATTTTACTTTGTGATGTATTATTCTGCAAATTTCCCTGTGTAATATTTGTATCCTATAATTTCCTTGCATCTTTTTTAATATAAAAACATTTTATATGTAACCTTTTATATTTAAGAAGAATTATTAGAACACTCTAAAGATTATCTAATAAATGATTACTCGATACCTTCAGGCCTGGACAGTGAGCAAAAAAGGATTCTGGGGACTGAGAGTGATACAATGCACCATGACCCACACATCCCCAAGGTGCTCTTATTGTAAGACTTCCACAGTTAAAGAGATCTCCAGAACGGTATCGATACTTTGCTGCCTCATTAACAATCTGAAGGAATATATAAAGATATATTTAAAATTACACATGGTTATCAAGACATATTTATGTAGTTAAAGCACATTCATATTCTACTAGAGCCGTGGTGGCGCATTGGTTAGAATGCAGTACTTCAGGCTACTTCTGCTGACTTCGGCAGTTCAAGTCTCACCGGCTCCAGGTTCACTCAGTCTTCCATCTTTCCAAGATCGATAAAATGAGGACCCAGATGTTGGGGGAAATATGCTGACACTGTAAACCGCTTAGAGAAAGCTGTAAAGCACTGTGAAGTGGTATATAAGTTCAAGTGCTACTGCTATTATACATTATGCAGCAACAAGAGGCAATTATGCCTCTAATTTGAAATTATGGTTATTATCAACAGAAGTGTAAAGAAACTAAAATGCATTATGTGCACAGCTTGGTGTTGTACAAAATAAAGGAAGGGAATCAAAACAATGATAATAATATGCAAATTAGAGCCCTACATGGAAAAAAATGTCAGATGTACAAACTAGATATAGAAAAGGAACACAAGCCATGGTTTCTGGCACAATCTGGGTAATTGAGAAAGCCAAAGAATATTAAAAAAGAAGTCATTGCTTCATCGATTACAGAAAGTCCTTTAATTATGTTGATAACATCAAGCTGTGGAATGTAGTTAGAAAAAATGGAAATCCCAGAGCATCTCCTTGCCCACTCTTCTGATCGCCAAAAAAATACAAAGGATTTGTAAGAAATATGGTAGTGAAAAAAATAATACTAAAATTAAATATAAAGTAGACCAAACTAACAACAACTGGTAGAACAAAACCAGGATTGACAAAGAAGATACTGAAGTGGAAGATAGCTTTTGTCTTTTAGGCTCAACCATCCCAGAAAAGGAACAAGCAGTCAAGAAAAACACTACTGGCAATTATTCTATATCGCAGTCATGAAGGTCTTGGAAAAAGATATACAGATACCACGATGTGCTTATATCTGCAAAGACCAAAATTGTGCAAGACATAGTATTTTTTATGACACACTCTGGAATGGAAAGTTGGACTTTGAAAAAAGCAGGATAGGAAGAATGTTGAGGTTTTTTAAGGGGAATGCTGAAGAAGACTCTTGAAAATAACATATTTATTGTATTGCATCGTCCAGAATCACTTGGTTGAGTTGGACGACTATAGAAAATAAATAAATAAATAAATAAA
This sequence comes from Bungarus multicinctus, assembly GCA_023653725.1. Classification (NCBI taxonomy): domain Eukaryota; kingdom Metazoa; phylum Chordata; class Lepidosauria; order Squamata; family Elapidae; genus Bungarus; species Bungarus multicinctus. Next base: position 114,174,587 of record CM042836.1, read on the forward strand.
TAAATAAATAAATAAATACCATAAGAACAACAGATCATGAATTAATATGAATTGTGTTATCATGAACAATGTAAGATGAAAACAAATAAAAAAAGATGAAAACAAATAAATCCTAGACCAAATCAATCCACTCAAGGGACGAATAACCAAGCTCACATACAGGTAGTCCTCGACTTGCAACAGTTCAATTAGTGACCGTTGGAAGTTACAACGGCACTGAAAAAAGTGACTTTATGACCATTTTTAACTCTTATGACCATGGTCACGTGATTTACATTCAGATGCTTGACAACTGACTCACATTTATGACGGTTGCAGTGTCCCACAGTCATGTGGTCTCCTTTTGCAACCTTTTATCAAACAAAGTCAATGGGAAAACTAGATTCACTTAACAACTGGGTTACTAATTTAAGAACTGCAGTGATTCACTTAACAACCGCAGTGAGAAAAGTCATAAAAGGGGCCAAACTCACTTAACAAATTTCTCACTTAACAACATAAATTTTGGGATCAATTGTGGTTGTAAGTTGAGGACTACCTGTATTTTACATTACACAAAGGCCTAATTCTTTGAAGAAGTCTGTAAGGCTGGGAAATGTAGAAGGAAAGAAGAGGACGACTAGAAGCCAGGTGGATTTTCTCGGTTATAATGGCAATGCATGCATTGTTGGAAGGTATGAAAGATCAGGTTAGGAACAGATCACCATGAAGAATATCTACAGATAGTCCTCAACTTTTGACCAGTTGCTTAATGATGATTCAAACTTACAACAGCCTCAGAAAGGGTGCTTTGCAGCTTTTAAAGCAATTCCAGCTATCACAGAATACCATACCAACATCATCCCTGCAGTCACATGATTGTAATCTGGGCATGTGGCAACTTGTTAGCACTGACAACCAGTTGCCAAATCTCAATGATCAGGTGATTCCCTGCTGGCTTCCCCAGAAAGTTTTCTAGTTTGGCAACCCCCTCTCCTATTTGTAGCCACCTCATGCAGTCCACATTTTCAATGAATCAGCCTAAACATTTGGGGGTGTTAGGGAATGTGAGTTCAGGAACTCACTTATATCTTCTACTGGTATAACTTCATTTAATCAAATAAATATCGTTTCCCACATCAACCTATTGTTTCAGTTACTGAAGTATTTAGAGACACTTTCTCTTTATTTGAGCCAACCACAAATATAAAATTGATTTTTAAGTCTTAGAAATTACCTGGGGTTCTCAAATGTGATAATGCAGCCCATTTTATCAAGCAACAAACAATCCCAATCAGAGATGTACCAGTGCCCAACTATGAGTCTATTTTTACTATGGACCCCTTCCCATTACAGGAAGAAAAATATAGCACTGGTATGCTCATACTTCTGACATTACTTGTTCTAAAAGCATTACTTCATAAAAGAATTTTATTTTCCTCAAGAGGAACACATGCAGGATTTTCAACTGTCCATAGCAGAAGTGCCAATTCTCTTTTTGCACGTTAATTGAAATAGCAAGCTCTTATCAACATATTCTCATAACTATTTTTGTTCTTTTTATAACATACAAAATGGCAAAGATTCTTCAACAATTCTAAATCATATTCAACTGTCAGACCTAATCTCTCTCTCCAGTCACATTATCATTGTTTTAAAAAGGTTAATGTAACATTCGTAAATTTTCTTCTAATTTTCAATGTCTTAAAATATGCTCTAACCTGATCAAAGGCGGGGTAAATATAGTCAGCAAACTGGATTTCGGCGATAGCTGTAGCACCAGTGACTGCAATTCCAATGCCAAATCCCACAATTCCTTGTTCACATAAAGGAGTATTGAACACTCTGTCTTTACCTATAAGAGATTTTTATTAATAACTTTTAAATGAATTTATATAAACCAGGAAAATATTTTAATACATGATATCTGAATGGAATGACAAGAGCTTACACTGTTTGTGTTTTTTTTAATTATCCTTTAACTAAAAGTAGAACTAAAAATAATATTGGAAAAGGCCATTTTGGCCAGTATCTCCAATCCTCTTCTCTATAGAGGAATCAGAATTAAGACATTTGAGACAGATTGGAAGTCCATTACTTCTCTGGGTAATTGGCACCATCACTAAACTGCTCTTGCAGTCTCAAAGCTTTTTCTAGCTGAAATCTGTCTTCCTATTATTCAAAACCTTTAATCCACATTATACACACTGGATTCCATGTACTTCAGACATTTTAAGAATGTGGTCATATTTCCCTTCAATATCTTCCCATGGCTAACTATTCCCAGTTCATAGCTTTTTTTCTAACTTTCTAAATTTTCCTCAATAATCTACGCAATAATAATATCAAGAGTAGACTGCTCTAATTTATTTCATGTAAAACTATGCTTGTGCAACTAGATTCCTCAGTAGAACTCCATACCATGCACGTATGAGCAATATATCATTTACAAGATCATAAACTTGACACCATACTATTTTCCATATACGTTATTGTTATATTCTTCTGAAAACATTCACATACTTCAGTGCCAACACTCATTATATGTAATGATCTCCCCACCTAGATCAGGTGCATTCCCAATCTAATTATTTATTCAATCAGATTTAGATACCATTCAAAATGGCCATGGATGGCAAAATAGTATCCATTTGCAAGGATATTTTCCCTAATTCATGACAGCCATTCCAGTAATTGCTCTAAAGTTCTATAAAATTACAGTTTTAATCAATGATGTCCATTTTTAATTATTGCTAATTATGTTTATTTATTGTAAAATGAAAAACAGTTCTATGAAAATAATAATGTAATATGAGATATGATGAATTATCAAATTGTGAACTTACCAAATTTATCTCTCAAGCCAACGGTACATCTGAAAACACCACCAAAGGATACATCTTCACCAAATATTACTGTGTGTATTAGAAATCAAGGAAGTAGTTGTTCAGAAAGGAAACTGGATTATTAAAATTGAAAGTCACCTTCATCTAATTTTTTCTATTTTTTCTTTATATAACATTAATTTGATGAGTGATAAGAATCAAGACCTTTCATAAACAATACTGAGATGGAGATGAACGGGACTAGCCAATTTACACAAATCATGAAAGAAATGTCTTTCCATTAAAGCTGTACTTTTTCAACTTACTTCGTTTCCTAAGTTTTAGCAACAAAGGCTATCTTCAATTTTTTCCAGCAAATAAAATTATATTAATTTAGCAGCATACAATACTGATGTAAGCTTCAAACTTCAAACAGAAACTTTATTTGGAGCAAATTCAAAGCCTGCGTAGAATTGTTTTACCACCAAAAAATGACACGAGGGAGAAAATATGCGGATTCAGAGTAACATAATTAGGTTTTCCTTGTGTAATAGTGAATATTCTCAATTGAAGAGGCCCTAAGTAAGTTTCTCTTAAATAGCAAAGCATAAAAACTTACCTGCAGTTGGATCTCTAGATAAGGCATTATCCAAGGCACTTGTTATAGACTGGAAAAGGTTCATTTTTTGTGTCTGGCCTGTGAAGAGATTATTTGGTTAAACAAGGCCAACTACTGAACTGACTGCTAAAATAACACCATATAAATTGCTAAATAGCTTTATATAAAACACCAAGATCTATTTGGAAAGCTTTAAGACTTGTCAGAATCCAATATTTTCATCTTTTTTTCAATGTAGGTATCACTAATGTATGTACTCAGTGATTATTGTTTATTGAACAATGAGTAACAATTTGTGGGAATAGGAGGGGAAATCCACAAAAATCATCCCCTTGGTTGGTTAACCAGTAAATAAAAATTGTCCCAGATTAAAAGGTTTTTTTAAAGCATTCTTTCCATTTGTTAAAAGATCTTGCTGGTTCACCTGCTGCCCACACTTACAAAATTCTCTTATTATAATTATGATTTAATTCTTTAATTTTTCTGAGATCATAGAATTCTCAATTCTATGGCTTGGTTAGCACAAGAAGACTGGTTAAAGTTGCGGTTTACACTTGAATAAGAAGATGGAGGGGAATTTCTTCAGAACTAAACAGCCCTCTGCAACACACAGTCTTAGCTGGAGGGACCAGTAATAAAGTCTTAGACCAAGAATTATGACATTTTAAAGGTGACCTCAATTAGTATATATCATATATAGGTCTGGCACAAGATATTTACTTTCACTCCTACCTAAAGGGGGCTTTTCAATATCACCAATATCAATTCAATATCATCAATATCTCTTTCTATATTCAAAAGGACAGTGAAGGGTATTTTTGTCAAAATGAAACATCGACATGCCATGATGAGGACAGCAAATGAAGTGACAAGACAGAATGGCATAAGAGTGTAGTTGTCTGTATTTACGAAGGCAAACACTGCAACATTCTGCAGAAGGGCCAGGCCTCAGGCTAGGAATGAGAAAGTGCATCTACAGGCAGTCCTCAACTTACAATAGTTCATTTAGTGAGTTTGAAGTTGTAACATCACTTTAAAAAGTGATTTACGACCGTTTTTCACACTTACAACGGTTGTAGTATCCCCATGATTTACATTCCGATGCTGCAATGTCCCAGAGTCACGTGATCCCCTTTTGTGACCCTCTGACAAGGGAAAGTCAGTGTAGAAGCCAGATTCACTTAACAACCATATTATTAATTTAACAGCTTCAGTGATTCATTTAACAACTGTGGCAAGAAAAGTCATCAGATGGGGCAAAACTCACTTAAGAAATGTCTCACTTAACAATGTAAACTGGTGGTCGTTGAGGACTACTACTGGCTGCACTCAACAGTTTCTTCTTCTGTAACATTCTTCACAAGGAAGTCCTTCATCTCTCTCTCTCAACTTTAAATAAGGGGAAGGGACAACCTGCATCATAACCAGGCACTTGGTAAGTTGCCATTGGCTTTGGTGTGTTGTCATCCCACACGATTTCCCAAACAATCATAGCTTGTTTGCACTAGACCAAATCAGTGGCTGCATCTGCACAGGTGGTGGACACTTCGTTTTAGGCTGCAAATGGAGGAAGAGGAGGAAGTGCTTTCTGACTCGCCTGCAGGACTTTTTTACAGGCACAAAACACAGAGGGGGTCGCCGTTTTCATAAAAGACCCCGGCTTAGCCTACTGTGCCCCTAAGGCTTTCGAAAAAGCCAGTCTCCCGTTTGCAGGTATGCCAGTTCCCACAATCTCACCCAGATGAATTGGGCGTGGGGGGGGGGGGGAGCCACAGCAAAGGGAGTTGGAGGAAACGGACTCCCTCCGACAGTGCAAAGAGGTCGGAAGGCAACAGTCTTAGCGTCCGCTCCCTATGACGGTAGCACGGACCCGGGGCCGAATACGATTAAAGCGCTCACCATATTGGGTGGGCTCCGGGTCCGGCTGGAAAGCGAAATGGGCCGCGCGCCTGCGGGGTGGAGACCCCGTAGTCAGACAGAGACGAAGAGCGGAGACAGCCGCTCTCCGGAACCCGAGACCGGCGACAGCCATCTCGACCACCGCGCGGGTCCTGTCCCAGGGACTAGCGCGAGCACGTTGCGGAGGAGGCGGGGACCCACGCCTGCTCCTCTCATTGGTAGCGGCGCCAATGGTAAAATAAACCAATCGGAGCCCTGCCAGCTGGGGCGGTGCGTTGTTGTTTTTTTAAAGGAGCGGAACCTTCCTTTACGGACGAGCGACGCTTTGTTTTACGCGTGCGCAGAGGGCGAGCGTTGATACGCCGATGGGCTAAAACACAGTTGGTTGAGAGAGGAGTGTGAATGTTTGGGCGGAGCTTCTTGTAGGGGAAAGAATATGTTGTAGATTTACACTTCGGGTTCTAGTTTGGTAAGTAGTGGTTGCGCTAGCTAACATAAGGTCGTAAAGACGGCATGCTTTCCTTTGCCGGGAGAAGTTAAAAATTAAGAGGGTAAAAATGTTAAAGAGTCAGAGGGAATGCGCTCATCCACTTCCCCCAGGGTTGCATATCATTCCTAGAATGCCATGCCAATTGGCAGAGCCAGATCTTGACCCTCTTCTGGAAGTCCACTCTTATCCCAATTACATTGATTCATCCCACCTAGGGTTGTGTCAATGTAATTGGGGCAAGACGGTTCCTCAGATAATATAGTCCCATGCCATGAAGAGCTTTAAAGATGATAATCAACACCATGAGTGGCACTTAATGCAGTTCATGCAGCAGAGATGTTATATGCACAACCCCAGGTGCACTCAAAAGTGCTTATGCCACCCACATTCTATACCAGTTGCAGTTCCGATACTCTTCAAGGATTGCCCCATGAAGAGCATATTCCAATTATCCATACAGAAGATGACGAGGGCAAGAGTGACTAAAAGAAGGGCTTCAGAGAAGGGTGTAACAGGCACACAACATGAAATTGAACAAAGGCCCTCTTAGCAATGATTGCCATCTTCTCCAGCAGGAGTTGTGAGTCCATGAGGAATCCAGATTACACATCAGGTTCATCTGGGCAGTACAACCCCATTCAAGAACAAAGATGGTAAGCCCCCAGATACAGGAGATCTATTATTCTTCCATTGCACAGAGTATTTCTTATGGTAAAATCACAGTTGTTATCCCATGTTATTCCATACTAAAAAAATATCTCAACCATTCTCTTCCCCATGCTATTTACCTCTATATGAAACCTCTAGAAGAGATCATACATTAGCTTGCAGTGAGATATCGTCAGCACACTTGATTCACTTTTCAATACATCCCCATATTGATATTAATATACCTACCCCACAGAAATGAAGGTAGAAGTTTAACAAAGGTAGAAGTCAAACAAAATGTTGAAGAAGAAAAGTATGCATTGGGTTATTATGTAAAAGACAGCTAAAAAACCATGTAAGTTAAAAATTGTATTCATCTTTTATTTCTTATACATTTCATATCAAAATAATGTAATAAAAATACAAACAATACAAAATACTGGCAAGGAAAAGCTAGTATTTGGCCAATTTCTATAAAAGATTGAGGGGAAAGTTGATAAAGATAAAACTTGGCTTACAACTAGAGCATTAAAACGAAAAAAAGAAACTGAAGGCTTGATTTTGGCTGCCCCACAGCAAGCTATTCAAATTAAGGCAATCAAGGCAGAATTTAAAAAAAAATCAAATGATTCAAAATGCAGATTGTGCAAAGAAGTAGAAGAAATAGTATGTCATATGCTGAGCTCATACAGGAATCAAATGAAAATATTGTTGGCTTTCTGAAAAGACTTGATTCATAATACCAAATATAACTGGTTGAAAAAAAGAAACTGTAGATTACTCATATGGCAATACCAGGAGATTGATGAATAAAAGACAAAAAATTGGGGAAGATTACAAACTATCAAAATCTGAAATTCAAAATCGAAAGATAATATAAAAACTAGCTATTTCTTGGACAGCACTTAGAAAATCTGCGCATTGATAGAATTTCCATTTGTGAATTATAAAAGGCTAAAACTGTTTGGATTTGCACATATACTGCACTGATACATTACAACATTGTAGGTACTTGGGAAGAATTTGTTACATACGAAGGCCAACACCAGCTAAATTGAGTTCACATTTTTGTGAACAGATAATAAACTGAGCCAAGTAAACCTCCAGAGTCACAAGGAACCTTGCACATTACCACAGCATGAACTGAACAGTAGCATCATGTAACAAGACTTCCCACTCAGTCAGTGCTCAGGGGCACCAAATAATCTTTGTTGCGCAGCCTTGCAGTGGTAGCCAAACTGCCCAGATCTTACACCCTCCAGAGGGCACAAATAGAAGGTATTAGAAGAATACCTTCCTCTAAAAAGGATTTATTTCTCTCTACCCTCCAAAATAGATTAATTTCCTTCCTCCTCCTCCTCCAAAAAAAAAAGGCTTAATATCTATTGAACTGGATCACACATGGTTGTTGTTAACTTCATTTTTAAAAGTCAGTTTTAAATTAATAATTAAGTTCAAAACACATGATGAGAAGAATGGGGAAGAAATAAAAGAGGAGGCTATCTAAATGCATGTTGTTATACTATTTTTCTGTTTAATGTTTTAATTTCATTACAGTATCACATGCTAGAAAAAAATAATGATTAAAAATATTGATTGCAATTATCAATTATCAGTGATAAAATGAATTTGTATTATAATATGTGAACACATATGGGTAGAGTCAATATGAGGTAGTGGTTAATGCACCTGGCCAGAAACCAGGAGACTGCCAGTGCCAGTCCCACCTAAGGCACAAAGCCAGCTGGATGACCTTGGACCAGTCAGTCTCTCTCAACCTTACAATGGAGAAAAGGCAAGCCACTTCTGAAAAATGCCATTAGAATGCCATTAAAACAGCAGAGGACAGCAACTAGAAGCAAAAAAAAAAATGCTGCCTACTTTTAAGCATGCATGTTGCATGCTGAATTATGCTTTCTGGTTTCTCTACATTAGCTAAGAAATATGTGAACATGTAATGTAGTGCTATTACATGAATTTGCAATGTACTTGTATAGTCATATTGTGGTACACAAGATTTGTTCTTACTTTTGGAAAAGCTTCACAAAATGATTTTTTTTTCTGTGTACAGCATGTCAGAAAATACACAGAGCATTTGCTCACACCTGTTTTCACAACAATGCTTCTTGGCTTTCAAGATCTATGTGTTTAGTATCTCTGCTCCTCAGACTAATGATGAGCTATTGCTATAGATGTTGTAGATATTGAGAAGATACATCCTTAGATTAATTGGCTCAGATTGCCTCCCTCAGTTTCTGGGAAGAACATGGATGAAACTGATGTTTATATAATGTTTAAACTATTGTTCTTTCTTGGTTATGGGACCCATTGATCACGGACTCAGTTTCTGTGGTGTTTAGATTCCTCCAGGAAGCATTCAGCGTGAGGATGGTAGAGGACAGGAAGGCCTGGAGGAACATTGTCCATGGAATTGCGATGGATTGGACACGACTTCGCAACTAACAACAACAGGTTTGAAGCTGAAAGCAGGCTAGCATCAGTGAGGTAAAACCAAAGGGATTACCCCTGTAAGGGGCACTGCACGAATGACTGATGTATGGCATCATATAACATCATATTTCTGCTGTGCGCACAAAATAATGCTGATGGTAACCTGGGATGGAACAAACAGGTCTAATTAAGTATCAAAAAAGAAAAGTATTGGCTTCAGGGAATCATTGCCAATGAAATAGGTATCTTGTGCTTTTCTCCTCTTCTGAAGAATAGAATTGTGAGGATCTAAAAAATGTGTCTAGCAACCTCCTGGTATTGTTAAATGTCAAGATGGTAAACAAAAATAAAGTTTTGTCTTTTTTCACAATGATTCTTTACAAATGTTGTTTTACAAAAAATGATCTTTTACCATGAATCTTTACAAAGTTATCTAGTCTACAACTTTGAGAAATCCTGATGTTCTTCTGGTCTCACATCCAAGTACTAAATGTAAATTATGTTAGTATCAAGCAATGTACAAAAATCTATCCATGACTCATAGACATAACTTTTTTTTACACAGCCAGGTACAAATGACTCAAATTATCACATTTTGGATATGAGAAGATCAAATTCCATTGAACAATCCATAATGTTGAGAAAAATGAAAGGAAAGAGAGGATGATGACAACCATCAGTATGGGGGATGAATTTAATGCACTGTTTGGAAGACTTGAAGGACCAAGATGAGGACAATTTATCCTGCACAATATCTATGTGGTCACTAAAATTCAACACTGACCTGATAGCAAATAATATTTAAACTAATAAAGCTCAAAACAATGCAGGTCTCCCTTTAACACTTCCCCTATTCCTTCCTCAACTCTAAATTTCTTTATACACAGTACCTGAAATCTTAAAAGGATCACTATTCTCAGTAAGGTTGATTGCCAAAGGATCTAAGATGCAATCAGCAATTATGTGGATCAGTAATTGACAGTTGTATAAATGGGGCAATGCTGTGTTAAGGTGGATTAGAGGGTCTGAAGTAATACCCAGAGTAAAAGATGCTTGGGAACAAAACACCTTGTTAGAATTGCATGCAGATCATGTTTAAGGATTCTTGACATTTCTTCATAATACCATTTATAACCTTTGATCTCCAGTAATTTTCAGTGGCCTTTAATCCTGCCTCTGTCATTTGTCAGTGCCTTGCTAAGTCCTAGGTGGAGCAATCAAATGTAGGCTGTGTTGTGAAAACACAGATGCTCAATGAAAACATCAGAGGGAATGTGTTAATACTTAAGTGATCAGTTGAAATAGTATGCATCTGAAGAAGCAAGCGGCAGCTCATGAAAAAAAAATACGCAGTTTGTTAGTCAGAAAAGGTTCTAGACAGGAGGAAGAGCTGCAGCTTAGACAATTTTGACTCGTTAGGATTCAAAATGAAAATTTGTCCTAAGGAGGACAGGTGGCAAAAAGCACTCAGGAGGTATCCTCCCTAGATTTGGGGAGAGTAAAAGTGAAAGAAGGTATAAGTATTTACATAGTTATAAATACATGAAATTGGTACATATAAGAAAAATAAAAGAAACACTGGGACAGGGGTGGTAGGCACATTGGTGCGCTTATGCATGCCCCCTACAGACCTCTTAGGAAAGGGGTGAGGTCAATAGTAGACAGTCTAAGGTTAAAGTTTTTGGGGTTTGGGGAAGAAACCACAGAGTCAGGTAGAGTATTCCAGACATTGACCACTCTGTTGCTGAAGTCGTATTTCCTGCAATCAAGTTTGGTGCAGTTAACCTTGAGTTTGTATCTATTGTGCGTTCTTGTATTGTTATGGTTGAAGCTGAAGTATTCATTGACAGGTAAGTCATTGCAATGTATGATTTTATATACCATACTTAGATCAGACCGAAGATGGCGAAATTCTAGGTCTAGAATTTCAAGTCTGGTGGCATAAGGTATTCTATAACGAGTAGAGGAGTGGAGAACTCTTCTTGTGAAATATTTCTGGACTTTCTCAACTGTGCTAATATCAGATACATAATGTGGGTTCCAGACTGATGAGCTGTATTCAAGTATTGGTCTAACAAATGTTTTATATATTCTAGTTAGTAGTGAGATATTACCAGAGAAAAAGCTACTTAGGATTAGGTTAACAATTCTTAATGTCTTTTTGGCTATGTAATTACAGTGGGCTCTAGCACTTAGATCATTAGAGATGAGTATTCCAAAGTCCTTTAGAGTTTGGATCATCAACGAGTCTTGACTATTCAGCCTGTATTTTATTTTCTGATTTATTAATTTTTTTGCTAATATGTAAGACAGAGCATTTATTTGTTGAGACTTGAAGTTGCCATTTGTTTGACCATTCTGATACATAGTCAAGGTCTTTTTGAAGGGTAGCAGTATTGTCTGTGGTATTGAACAGCTTTACATCATCAGCGAAGAGAACCCAGTTGCTCTTAATATGATCACAGAGGTCGTTTATGTAGAGTATGAAGAGGGTTGATCCTAGAACACTGCCTTGGGGGACACCACTATTGACAGGCACAGAATTTGATAGGACACTCCCAATTTTGACCATTTGTTGTCCGTTTGATAGGAATGCTTCTATCCAGTTATGCAGTTGTCCAGAGATATCATAAGATTTTAGTTTTAGGAGTAGTTTGTCGTGTACCACTGAATCAAAGGCTTTACAGAAGTCTATGTAGATTGTGTCTATTGTTTTGCCCTGTTTACCTAAAATATAAATTCCACTTTATCTAAGGCATCCTCAAGAAATCAGTTTAATATGGCAGCCTTTTTATGAGAGCTGTCCAGGTCATATAAAAAGGCTGACAAGATTCCTTTGGATCTCTTTCAAGATCATTTCAGGATACTTTGAAGTTTAGTAATGGTTGCAGAGTGCTTTAACACAAATTGCTGATTTGGTTTCAAAACTTGATTTCAGTTTGATTATTTCAACCATTTAGAAAATCAATATGAATTGCCAAATTGATCAACTTAGTCTGGATTTCTAAAAAGCCTGTTTCTACATATGACTAGTAAAAAGGTTCAAAAGTATCTCTTTCATCCAACATTTTGGTTTGACTTTGTTTTCAGAATATCAAATCCATTTGTGGAATTTATCAAACTGCTTTCACATTACATTTCTAAATTGAAGGATTGTAAATTCTTAAATATGTAAGCATTCTCAGCTTCAAAGTGATGCAGAATAAATATATGTTTTAATATGACAGTTTACATAAATGACAACCATTAAAATATTGATCTACCTGCAATGATGAAAGCTACTTGTCCTGTTCTAGACTGAATAATCTCATAGTAGCAGGATACAACTGATTTAATGATGGAATTGTAATTCAAACAATTGAGAAGGCAAACAGAATGATAAGCTATGCCATCATATATGAGCTCCAGAAAAAACACAGGTGTTTTTCAAGGTAACATCAAGTAGTCAGGAGGGCTAATACCAGTTGCAGCCAAGAGTCCCAAAGGGGCTTTTCCAAAAGGCAAAGTGGACTTCTTTGTTTTTTTTTAAAGATTCATTTCTTACCCTCAACATAATTATTATTTTATTATTATTTTAATTATTTTAATTTTTAAATACTCTGTAGTGTGATTGTGATGTGGTGTTTGGGGCACTGTGCTGAGTAGCTTTCAAATTTCATTGTATTTGTAGAATGCAATGACAATAAAGGTATTTTATTCAATTACTTGCTTCGCTCATTGCAGTAATACCTTACTAAGGCCTTAGATTAGCTTTGCAAATTGGGTATATCAAGGTTTAATCAATGTATCATGGTTAAATAAATAATCACTTATTCACTGCCAGTAGAGCCCTATTTGCATTTACACCAATGAATAGCTGCAGAAGGTTACAAGGGGTTCTAACCACATAGCGAAATTATCATTCCTATTACATCAACACTGAGAAAAAATTGATGTTATTGTTCTGAATACTGATGGAATTCCATCTATATTAGGATATATTCATTTTTAAAAACACAATGGCTATAGACTGCCTTTCACATAAAATGGTCAAGATGATGATGTCTCCTTTCATAGGAGAAAAAAAGGAGGCAAGAAAATCACAATTGTAACACTGAAATTAAGACTAACTGAAGCATGGGAAGAAGAAAAAAAAGGGTAGAATCACAGGTATTTATGACCCAGTTGTCAAGTTACAATGGCTCCCCTTCTCCTTGTTGTCACTTGATCACATTTTTGGTGCTTTGGCAACTAGCCCACCATTTGCAGCGTACTACAGTCACATTACCAATTTACGCTTTTGCCAAAACCAGCATTTATTTCCAGTTTGAATTGCAGTAACGATCAAGTACAAAATAAAAGTCTAGTTACAGAACCAAATTAACTTGTTAATCTAAACAGGACTACCTCTGAACACACAATTCTGATTCAGAATTTCTTTTCAACATCAAAACTAGATGAACTCACTTTACACAAAAATATTCATCATTTTATCCCCAAGCTTTCTTGATTAATGTATTGAAGGAGGGGAAAGATATGTTACTGCTACTATTAGACAATTAAGAGTCAAAAATACCGGCAGATCTCAGATCTAAGAAAATAACCCAAGATATAACTGTTGTAAATGGCAGTAGCTCAAACTGTAAAATTAGCTTGGCTATATAGCTTTGATAACTCATACTTCTCGTTCGATATATTTGTTCCCACATATCACATGAAAAGACACAATTGACCTATTTGTGGCTCAAACATAGTTTGGGATCTTCTTTGTGCCAAGCAGAGTTCATAAACTAGTTTTACAGTCAACTTGCTACCACTTTCACATAGTGTCAGTATTCAATCTGAAATCAATATCACACACTCTCTCTTGGTTTGGGCCTTAATTTTTAATTTTCAAAGAAGTGGCCCAGAAACAAATCAGTGCTCATGCACCTAATTCTACAAGGATATTTAATATTCATTCATTCACCTCTGCATGTTCAGAGCAAATGTTGAGCTGCCAAAAGAGCAGCTGGGACAAATATAATTCTTTGCATTCGGGTGTGTATGAAAATGTTATTCCTCTTTTGCTGGTGAAATGTTTTCCATCAGCTGAAATGGAAGATCACAGTTCTTTTCCTTTCTCCCCTTATAAACCTATTGTGCCACAACCTGTTTCCATTCCCCTACAAAAATGATTATAAGACAGAAGAGCAACTACTATTTTTGCCTCCAAAAGCTCCAGTAACTAGACAGACAGGTCAGTCTATTTTGTGGGGTGTTTTTTATTTTCCCTTTCATGTTCATACCATTATGTCCTGCTAAAGGTAATCCTCAACTTAATGACTGCAACTGAGCCCAAATGTTCTATTAAGCAAGACGTTTCTTAAGTGAGTTTTGCCCCATTTTACAACCTTTCTTGCCACAGTGCAGAATCAGTGCAGTCGCTAAGTTAGTAACATAGTTGCTAAAATGAATCTGGCTTCTCCGTTGACTTTGCTTCTCAGGTGGTCACAAAAGCTGATCACTTGTCCACGGGACACTGCAACCGTCATAAATGCATCCCAGTTGCCAGAAGTCCGAATTTTGATCAAGTGACCATACGGATGCTGCAAGAGTCATGAAAAATGGTCATAAGTCACTTTGTTCAGTCCCGCTGTAACTTTGAACAGCCACTAAATGAAAGGATTAAGTCAAGGATTACCTGTCGAAGGTAGCACAAAACAGTCTTTTTTTGGTTTTGCAGCTGGCTGCAGCAGTCCTGAAAGTGGCTTCATTCAATACAGCATTGTAAAGAAAGGCTTAGTACAGGGGTCCCCAAAGTTAGCAACTTTAAGACTTGTGGACTTCAACTTGCAGAGTTCTCCAGCCAGCTATGCTAGATAGACTGATTAAGGAACATGCTTATTGGGCCACATTTTTCATTTTCACTAGTAAGGGTATCAATTTTAGCAATAGGTATGCTTACAGTAATAGAATTATCAATACTTAGTTTGTGGAGAAACTAAACCTATATTTACATGTAATTTTTTTAAAAAAACATCCTTAAGATCAAATTGAGGAGAAAAATGCCACCAATCAGACCTGAATAAATAGAAAACAGACTCATACAGGAAATTTCAACCTAATGCTTGATAGAATTAAGTGGCATTGGTGGCTAGATTGGAAATAGTTTTCAGCATGTTGTCTGAAGCATGTTGATCTAATAATCTACCTTGTCCGTTTGATAAAATAGTAACACAAGGAACAATAACTTTACAGATTAAGTTGACTTCATTTACTGAATGAAGGAAAGGGGATACTGTTGTTGTTCCCTATAGTGATGCAATCCTTTAAAAGAATGAGCCACTATAGGTGGGAGATTTACATTAAGATATGCTTTTGTGTGCATCACTGGACTGGATGTTCTCTTCCAGTCTCTTCTTTGGGCAGACTATGTACAAAAATTCCCTTTTCTCTCTGCTGTATTTTCCCTAAAGCAGATAGGTGCACCTGTGGTGGTATAGATGTGTTTCCTTTTGTTGCATAGCTGGTGGTTGCTTCCTTCTTGGTTGTTTAGGAAGATCCAGTAGACACCCTTAGAGAGACTTCTAACTTATCCCATCTCTCCCCAGAAAAGAGTGATAGGAGAGTACAATTAGTCTAAAGTATGTACATATAGTTGTATAGGTTTAGGAGGAAATTTTTAAAAATACTAGAGTATTTATATTAAGCCAAAATCAAACAAACGCTATTAGGGTAGCATATAGTATAAATAGTGTATCATTTAAATAGAAACCTGCTTATATTTCTAAAATGGACCTTGGTGTTAAAAGAAACTTGTTTCTCTTTAAACAAATCTAACAGCCTAGGGAATCTTGGGCCAAGATTCAACTAAAGTTGATGCACACCCCTAATTTATATGCATCCATATGTACTTCCTTTGTGGTTTGTTTCATTGTGTATTCAAATGAAGCAAAATTAGACTTCACATATGAAGAAACTGATAAGAATATTCAGACATTTTCAAGATAATGTTAACAGCACAATCCTATGCTTTCTTTTTTCCTGTTGTCATGTCCAATTCTCGGAAACGGCCTGGATAGGTCCCTGCAGTTTCCTTGGCAAGGTCTTTCAGAAGTGCTTTGCCACTGACTTCTTCCTATGGCTGAGAGAAAGTGGCTGTTCCAAGGTCATCCAGCTGGCTTTGTGCCTAAGGGAGGATTAAAAGTGACAGCCTGTTTCCACCTTGGTGCCTTAACCACTATACCAAACCGGCTCTTATCTACTCTGAAGTACCGGTAATACCATCAGCTAGGCTCACACATTGCACTAAGCCTTGTTTGGTTTTGGCTGATCTCAAAAAAGGTTAAACAGGATAGACCTACTTAGCGTATGGGTGGGAAATCAAAGGAATAGCAGGGTTGTAGCTTGGAAATCTGGAGAATCATCTTGGAAGAAAGCAATAACAACCGGTGGCCCTTTTGTAGCCAAAACAGAGCATCTGGTCATGTGGCCCTGAGGATAATGTACAGAGTCTGTACATTTTGTGACTTTAGACTTAGAATAACTTTGTTGTCACTTAGAAGGTACACTAATTGGCATACTAATTTCACTAATTGTGAAATTTCGTTGAATACAGCTCTCAAAGGGTCACCACCTCCAATATACACTACATAAACTTGACAAAATAAATACAAAATGATATGAATTTATAATATGAACCCATCACTATGATATTAAAACCATGGTTCATGCCTACCATTCATCTTTGATTTATTCAGCAAACTACGGATATAAGTAAAATATGGTGTTACCTAATGTATGGACCTAGAATATAATTTATTTCAAGAAAGTGAACAAAGCCAAGTGTTTGGGTCATTGACTCAACTGTCACACACTTTTAAATAGGGCACCTCTTCTAGCACAAGTGCCACCCTGATTTTAGTAATCCATCCATTAGAATCAGCGTATCATGATTGCAGCATTCTTACTGTTCTCTCAACCAGCAGGAGGTATTGAGGTGAAGAGTCAGATTGTAGTTCATATGTAATCCCTTCCAAGAAATCTCTGACAAATACACTGCTTCCATCACCTCTTAGCATTTGGGGTTCAAATTTCATGGTCATTAATAAAGAATATTTGTAGCTCGGGGTTGAAATGAGGGGTCCTTGGTGCTCTCTGAGCTTGGTGGTTTTCTTGCAGAAAGCAGTGATGATGTTACCTAGTTTGGGTAATGAAATGTCTGCACAAAAACAACCAAGCTCAAAGAGCAACAAGGACCCCCATCCTAGCTGGCTATTTATGTGTGCCTATGTGACTGCAGTGACTCAGTGGCTAAGGCGCTGAGCTTGTTGATCAGAAAAGTCGGCAGTTCGAATCCCTAGCACCGTGTAACCAAGTGAACTCCCATGTTAAGTATTTTAGCAGAGTTTCCTTGGTATCAAGGAGTAATACAGCAGACGGAAGTAGTGTTCAGATTGTAGTAGTGAGTATAGAACCCCACAAGCACAGCAGTTGAAGTGCAAAGTCTTTATATACAGTGATATAAACACAGTCCAAGTTCAAGTCCAATATCATACACAGTTCATCCATCAGTAGATTAGCTTACTAACCAGTCTTGTTCAGTACATCTTCAATACATCCATGCATCAATGGATAAATATAGTTACAGTGTTGAAGATACTTGCCAAGTAGCAGAGTAGAAGCCTAGCAAACCAGTAGCAGCATTCCAACAGACAAACAGCACTCTAACAGACACTAATAGCACTAGCCATGTGCTCTCTGGCTTCTTACTATATAGCACTCCTGCTTCCTGTAGCCAATCAGCATCTTGGCTACAAGATAGTGCTGAATCATTTCTGACTTGCAGCCATATATGGTAAACCAATATAGTTAAGTTTCTTAAAGAAACCTAACATCCCATTACTTGTCCCAGCTTCTGCCAACATTCGAAAGCAAAAATGTAAAGTAGAAAAATAGGGACCATTTTGATGGGAAAGTAACAGCATTCCGTGCTGTTACTTCAGCATTTAGTCATGCTGACCACAGAGACGTCTTCCGGCAGTGATGGCTCTTCAGCTTTGTAACGGAAACGGGCACTGCCCCCTAGAGCCGGAAACAACTAGCATGTATGTGCAAGGGGAACCTGTACCTTTATGTGACTGAACATTATAGAAAATCTCTTGTGTTTGCTCCTTCCGTGAACAATTTCTCATTATGTGACTTGTGATTAAATATCAGACAAATACAATATGTAGACCAATGTTTGTCAACTTTGGCAACTTTTAAAGATATGTGGACCTCAAGTTGCAAAGTTGAGAAACAGAGACATAAACTATTCACTGGCTTATTTTGAATTGGGAGCCTAGTATTTCCTGTGAGATCTCATAAGTCTTCTGTACACTCCAACTATAATTTGTGCACAAAAAAGTTAAGTTTTTTTTTTCCTGGAGGACATGAGAAAGAAAAGTGATGATGTTTTCTATGTTTAATATTTGCATCACTTTGTTTACCATAAAGGAACATGCATACCTTGTACAAACTGAAAAACAGCACATCTAGGCTGTTCTCTTATCTCATTCACTAAATAATGTGAAACTATTATGCATATAGTAGAGATAGTCCTCAACTTACAATGATAATTGAGTCCGGCAATTATGGTCCTAAGTCATGATAATTATAAAGTGAGTCATCATGTGTGATGACCTGGAACAAGAAACGAAGGCCACACAGGCAGTTGAGAGTTCAAATTCCCCTTTAATGCTCCAACTTTCCCCCAAACGCTCCTATGTTCATGGCAAGTCCCAGAGAAAAGTGCTCACACACATATATACACACACAGCACTCTCTGGCTGCAAAAAGTCCAACAAAGCAAAGGAACAGGGAAATGAATCCACGAAGCAAGGAACAAGGCACATTCCACAAAACAGGGAAGAAGCAATGAGTCCACGAAGCAAGGAACAAGGCACTGAGTCCATGAAGCAGGGAAGAAGGCAGTCTTGCAAAAGCCAGAAGTCTGCAACAGCACACAAAACTCCACTAATTCAGCGTTTGTTCCCTACAAACACCCCTCCCCACAGCGTCTCCTTAAATCTCAGTCCCCAGGTATGCCTTTGGAAGAGGGGCAGGGTGCTCTCCTTCCAAGTTGTTGGTACAGCCTGTGCTGTTCCCACCTTCTCCCCACTCTCCATGCTCAGGGATCAGGAGGCAGTCCTTGTTCATCGCCTGAACTCTTATCGCTCATTTCCACAGCTTGCCCTCTCTGTCATCCTGCCCCCGTTCCTCCCTGGTAGCAAGCTGTCCCATTCCCAAGGGACCCTGGGCTGCCTTGTCCTGCTTTTCCCCGTATTCCTCCAAAGCTAACAAAGTTGCCTCCTCGATCTCTGTCAGCTACAGCTCTGACTCCTCCTCCTCCGCAGATTCAGGTTGACGGGCCATGACACTGCTAAACTGGACCTGGTTTTATGATCTGATTTGTGGCAGCTGTTAAGTGAATTGTTCACTATAAGCCAGTTCTTGCCAGAAACCAGAAGTAAATGCAGGTTTCCAGCAAAACTATGGTAAATCATGGTCATGTCACCATGGACCATTACAGACACAATTCAGGCCTGTTGCTGAGTGTCCCAAATGCAGTCAGAAACTGAGCACCCTAATTGGGGCCCTGATGTTGGAAATTCAAAACCTCTTTGTAAGTAGTTGGGGAGTGTTTCAATCATAACGTTTGAATGGTCGCCAAGTAACCAATTGTAAGTCAAGACTCACTTGTACTGCTATGTCTGAGTATTCATCATAAGTTGGAGCACTTTTAAATTAAGAGTCAAATGTGCTAAAAATATTTGCAGGCTTTCAGCAAAAATGCTGTAATACTCAACCTATGCACATTGGAAGCATGTCCCACTGAATTCAGTGATAGGGAAATCACACTAATCTAAATGCACATTGTACATATTTTACTACGATGTGAATTCTTACATAAATTTTATGAGGCTACCTCTTTCCATAAAAATCTAAGTCTGTATCCAGAGCTTTGTCCATCAGTCGATCTTTATAAATAACATCTTAACATAGGCCTAATAAGATACATGCATAAGTAGATTAACCTACAGTATATCTGAAAAGATCTGACAAATGTTTGATTTGATGGGCAACAAATTTGGAATGTGGGAATGTAACTATTATGAATTCAGAAAAAAAAAGCTGTCTAAAGCAAGCATGAGTTGATGCTCTATGTTGAAATATCAACATTTCCAGAAATAAACTGGGGCGGGTGTGTTGCCTAAAAACTCTAAAGAATTGATGTTATTCATACCTCATGATAAAATATTTAATCATAGTTTACTGAATAAATTACAATCAAATAATTTACAATGAGAGCACACCACCAGTGAATTAAATGTCAATTTTTGTCTCTTTATCTAACTTGAGAAGTAACCAGTCCTTCTTAGTACTTAGATGGGAAATCACTAAAAAAAATCCATTGTTGTAGACTGAGAACATGGAGGACGGACAGGAAACCTCATATAATTATAGAAAAAAATAATGGCAAACTAGTCTATAATATTTCCAAGACGTACATGAAAAGGAGGCTTTTTTTTTTCAAATGAAGGCAACAGATCAAATCTGCTTAAAAAAAGAGAAACTGTAGAAGAGGCTAGACTAGTTTTGTCAATCTACCATCTCTTATTTGCGTAAATGCTTATCCAATTCCCAACCCATCCCTTTGTGATTCCTCCTGTGATGCCTCAGAGCTGGAGGATTCTGCCTGTCTTCTTCTACACCCATTCCTTGGAAAGGGAGTGGCATCCCCAAGGATTTCTGAGACCATAAAATATTTTAGAGGTATCAGCTGTGATTAAGTAGTGTTATATTTCAGAGTGAAAAGGCAATTCATATTACTTCCGGGGACCTAAGAAATTAAATCAAAACCTTGTGGGGATTAGGACATTTATCTGTGTTTTAGGCACTTTCCCACTGTGATTGTTAGGGAAGAATTAATTGAGTGAGTTCAGGGAATGTGTCTGCACAAGATATTATTCTTAAGTTTTTTTTAATTTTTGTTTTGTTGTTTTGTCTTTTTTAGGACATGGAAATAGGAACTACCTGAAAATTATTAAACTTCAATGCAAATTTCACATCACAAAACGGTTTGCCTAAGTGATAACATAGTTACAGTAAATAAAAAATTAAAAGAAAACCTTCAAGCTTAACAGTAAAGAGGAACAAATTTGTAGAACCAGAATTACTAGATTACAATTTCAATTTCAGGATCACTAACTTGTTAAGCTTTTCAAATCAAGTTATTTGATTTTTATAGGATGCTCTGTTTACTTAGAAACTGCAAGATGATTACACAGGATGAGTATCTTTTTATTTACAAAGTTGAACATCAGTATAAGTAGCCTATCATCTGTACATCAAAATCTTTCCATGGGAATATGTACAGGATAAAATAATGGATAAAAGCAGCATAATTTGAAGAACTGCTTTTATAGTATCTACCACCAGCAAAATATGAAAAAATGACAGCTGAATCTGATAGAAAAGAACTGACTTGATTCATAAAGATAGTTGTCCAGAACTCGAGTTCCTCAGTTCATGTTAAAACAAGTAAAAATATTTCCCTCAAGATTCAGAATAGCAGCTAAGCTTTATTCAACTAATCCACAAGTATTTGCTATCCAAATATAACAGCAGACCAGCATGTTATATAGCAGGGATGATCCATATTTATATGCAAATAGTAGATGAACAAATGATGAAAAGCATTTGTAAGTGGCAAGACAAATATATGCAGATGGGACCAGCCTTTGCTTAGAATATCTTATTTTCATTAATATCTTTTGTAAATCAGGCCTTTTATTACTTTGTTTTCCAGGTTGTCCAACTGTCAGATTTTGAAAAAGCAGACACATCTAAACCTTCACCTTTGTTACACTGCTCATATAATGTCTGAAATTTAAAAAGACAAGACAAATTATTAAATCTTTCCTCTTTACTTTCAAATCCCCTTCTTTTTTTTCCTATGGAACATTGAGCTTAATCCTTTTTTGTCATCATCTCTAACTAAAACAAATCCTTCATAAATATTTACTCCTCTTCCCACCCGAAGTTTTTACTTTTGCTTCCATTTTTCTCTCAGTTCTCTCTGCTATTTTTTTCTAAAACGTCTGCACTAGTGGTGTGTAAATGCCAGTTCAGTATATACACGAGCACAGTGAAAGCATACAAAGGGAGTTCCACTGTTATACACATCCTGCAAATAATAGAATTTGTAACACAATTTGGTGCAGGCCTTATTTTTCTCTTGTTTTCCACTTAGCATACTTTTTTATTCTTCTGGAGGAGAAAAAGAAATAACCATCAAAGAAACCTGGTTGATATTACAAATGCAGTAAAACATAGAATACTAATTTTATAATAATAAGGGTTGGCAGTATCTGCTGATTTATAGTTGAATCTCATTAGTTTACATAGGCTTGGAAAGACACAAGTAACTTGAATAAAATAAATGGCAGCTTCTGTTCACACATTTTCCTTATTCTTCCCAACACATATTGCAAATAATCTTCTGGAATTTATTTTGGCCATACTCAGGAATGGCAGGTTTAATAATTAATAATTTAGAGTCTCTTCATACTTTCTTATAAGACTTCTCTACTATTTTAGTAAAAAATCAATTTTAATTAAAATTTTATTTATTTTTTTATTAAGACAAAGGATTAATGTATTTTTCTGCAATTATTTTCAAAAGGAATTGGAAATTATGTCCATAAATATGAGTCATTAGAAAGCCGCACATTATATGTTGCTTATTTTGACCAAACTAAGTAAAAACACATTGTCTAATGAAATATTATTTTATTTCTGTATCTAAACTCAAATAGACATGATGAAATTTTTCTTTTAAAAAAAAAACAGGGAAACCAATGAGAAACCAACTGGCTACTTCCACATTTATAAACTTGTTCATTTAAAAGAGCTTACTTGATATTTCAAAACACACTTAATGAATGAGCTGGAATTCAAGACATTCAGGAATAACTCTACTCCTAATACTGATCCCCTCAAAATTAGAACATATAGTGTAAATTGTAAATACTCCTCCCCCAAGCGACAATTTCTTGGAATAAAATTAAAAGTTTATCCAATTATCCACAGCTCATTTTATTTTTTCTTGCTGTGCTGCACTGGTGGGAAAAGAGGACTCTTTTAGGGTCTTCTGTACAAATACAGGCCTTGGCCAACGCCCAAAGAGTCCCTGGTCAGGGCATGGAAAAAGCCCTGGCAGCACCAGCGTGAAAGGTGGTGAAAAGGCTCCCCCAGTACAGTAGTGGCACACAGTGTGGCAGTGGAAAGGACTGGGAGGTGGGAGCAATTGGACAATAGGCCCAAATACAGGTAGGCCCAAGTAAACCTGAATTTTGTTCATGTGACCATGAAAGTAATGAAACAGCCAGAAATGTGAAGACTGATGATAAGTCTTTGTTTAGCATTGTTGTAATTTTGAACAGTTGCTGAATGAACAGATATTAAGCAAGGACTACTTGCATAGAAGAGCGTCCCATTTCACCTAACTCAAACTATTGATCATTGTCTACTTTAATAGAGCCTCAATTTCTTCAACAACATAATTCCTTATTATTTACTTACTAACTCTTGAAACTATTTCTTATTACACATTCATCACTCGATGAGCCTATTTCTCTCTCTCCTGAAGAAACTCTAAGCAAGAAATTTATAGTTCTAAAATGATTTTATTATTTTCATTTTAATTATACTACCAGTGATGTTACTTATTTACTTACTCTAGCAGCTTTAGAAATAGAGTTAGGAGAATTCAAGCCAATCAGTTGACCAAGAATACGCTTCATTTCTTCTGATGTTCCTTTTGCATTTTGATGTCCTAGGGGAATTTAAAATTAAATTTTGTTTGAGATGTATGCCCTATGATTTGATTTTAAGCTGTTTGAAAATTTTGGTACATAGCATTTGGTAAACGTAAGGTAACATACATACTTTAATCTGCAAATATTTTAAAATCACTTTTAAATTTTAGTAAAATAAACACAATAATAATATCTATTAAAAAGTTGAATTACCTATTTGTGAATTGGACTGTATATGTACATAAGGATGAATCAAGAGTTCAGAGATAGATATTCTTTGCTTAGGATTCCTAATTAAACATTTCTGGGGGGAAAAGACATAAAGATAGGAAATAATTGAAAATGGAACCAATCATGCTAAAGGATATATACATAAAATCAAGAAATATGAAATCAGGAAACCTATTGTGCCTCCCATATACTGGGATATTTAAACATAATTAAAATCATGACTTGGAAAATTATCTCTAAAGCAGAACTCAGAGCATGAAATCATTATAAAAAAGAGATACAAAATATTACCTTCAAGACATCCAGAAGATCCTTTTCTGCAATATCAGGAAACATTATCTCATAATTAGGGTCAATTATGGCATGAATTTTTGTTATATTGTTTATTATGTTCTGAAATGGAGTTTTTCCATAAGTCATGCAATATAAAATACAACCCAATGACCACACATCACTTTTTGGGCTAATCTAAAAAGTAGAAAGAAAAATGGGCTCACTCAATCATACCATTATTTTGACATTCTTACCATAACCGTATCTGATACAACTGATTATGCAGTAAGGAGGAACCATTTATTTTATACGATCATACATTGTGATTCTGCATATCACTAAAGTGATGTATATTAACATCTGTACGTGTCATTAATTCACAGTCAAATCAATGAAAGTGAAAGATAATTAACCAAAAGTCAACACTGTTTTCAAGGTAAACAATCTAAGTGGCATTAACAGATCAAGTTTTTAGGAATATGATAAAGGAATGCTAAAATTTTGCATCCATTATATCACAAATTAAATACCAAAGTGGCCGCATTTAAATCTGTGTAAATTGTATGATCAAACCTCCTTAACAGATTTAGCTGAATCTCAGGGATGACAAAGAATAGGTGAGAGGAGGCAGAGAAAACTGGATCAGGAAAGCAGAACATCCCACTTTAGGAAGTGGTTCTAAATAACTGCAGCAGCAACAGCACAGCATAATTTGAAATCACATGGAGGTGGCAGTAGTTCTACATCATGCAACTTGCCTATGTATCAGTAGAAATGTACAGTAGAGTAAAGATAAGGCCAGGGTGAAGAAATCAAGCACTATCACCCCAATTTTATTTTTGTACTTGAAAACAATATTGTTTGAAGTTGCCGTGGGCTAAATTTTGGCATCAAGGACCAAATAGTTCAAAACGAACAGTAAAGGGGGAGGAATCCCTGTCAATCTTCCTGACATCAAGAAGCAAAGGTAGTTCACTATAGAAGGCCATGAAAGAACATAAATATGGAGGCAAAAGAACGCAATGGCTAATGCCACCCATTGCACTAACCCAAGGTCAGTGGATGACAAGTGATACTCTGAGATGCAGATTACATATAATGTCATCATTTGCATAATATTTCAACACAGATGTAATCATTTTGATGTCTTCAACTTGTTGTTGATGTCTATGGGAATAATGCCCCTTCCTCTCTAAGCAAGTCATCTTCTACCATGTTTCTCCAACAATACTGCACACCCCAAAACGAAGGCCCAGCACTGTTTTGTGCACATGCAGTTAAATTAAGGGCCTGCCCTCAAAATTTGGGCCTATTTAAGCACATGCCACCTCCCCCTCCTTCACTTTCTCTCTCACACACAAGAAAAGCGAGCAAGAAAAAGGAAGGGAGAAGGGGGTAGGCACTTTTGAACACGTCCAGAACTTTTCACTTTGTCATGATCAGCCCCTGCCATGGGTGTGTGGGTGTGTTTGTGTGTGTAGGTTTCTGGCAGAGATGAGGGAAAAGAGGGAGTGGATAGGAAGAGATTTTCCCCATGAGAATGGGGAATGCAATGCTTATAGGGTGTGATTTATCCAGGCTGCCTCTCCTGTTATCTCTGCAACCTTGGGGAAACTTGTGGGGTTCACTAAGATTCTATGGTGGATTTTTGACTTTTCCCAATTTGCTTGCTGGGGAGGGTGTGTGTGTACATTCTCCTCTAGCCTCTGCCTTTTCTCTTTGGCTCATAGCTTCCAGAGTTTTCCCAATACACACACCATTGGGGGTGGGGGGGAAGCTTCCATCCAATGCAATGTCTCTGTATTAATCATTGTTATTCTTCCAATCCACCCCCTCTTTTTCCTAATCTCTGCCAGAAACACTCACACCCTCCACACATACACATACACACACACAAACACATACATCCATGGCAGGGGCTGATCATGACAACATGAAAAGTTCTGGACATGTTCAAAAGTGCCTCCCCCCCTTCTCCTTTTCTTGCTCGCTTTGGATGAGCGACAACTGTGGCAGGGAAAGCAGGGATCAAAAGAAGCGGTGTGGTGGCCAGAGTGGACAAGTGGACAATGGCAGACTATAGGTAGGCAAGCAAGGGTGCGTGTGGGATGCTCCTTACGGCCGCTAAAGAAGCGGCCCAGTGGAAAGGCAAGGGTGCACGCCCAGCCTTATTTTCTGAGAAACACAGTGTTAATATTAAATCTCTGCCTGCCTGCAAGATGCTTATTTTAGTAAATTGTCTTCCACTTGCTTAATATCCATCTAATGTAGCAAAGCACGGAGATGGTCATGCTTGTTTTTTAAGGAATCCATTCAAAAGTTAATGCAACTCTTAAAGCCACAGTAAACCGTTTTTTCCTAGCTCCTGTTGAAGCCTGAAATAGTTGGGCTGCTTTTAATACTTTTATAGGACAGAAGAAAGGTGCTGCAGTTGTTCAAGGTCCAACTCACTTCTAAATCATTCTTTAAAGCAGTGGTCGCCAACCAGCTTGCATTGTGAACAACACAAAGTAGGGAGGGGAGGGGGGTAGGGAGGAACTTGCCCCATTCTCCCCACGCTCCTCACCTGGCCACTGGGCTGCTTCTTTCTTCTTCTCTTTTGGCTGCACACAAGAAAAGCAGCAAAAGGTTTTCTTTCTCTCCCCCAAACTCCACCAGAAATGAGTCTTTGGGACCCTGCAAGACTCATTTCTGGTAGAGTTTGGGGGAGAGAAAGAAAGACTTCTGCTGCTTCTGCTGCTTTCCTTGCATGAAGCCAAAAGTCTCTCTCTCTCTCGCCTGGAGACAGTATCCTGCAATCCCAAATAACGAATGATCAATCAGTATGAAAACAGGATGGGGAATTTTTCTGCAGAATTTTGTTGGGATTTTCCCAGGGTCTCTGGTTCACGGGATTTAAAATTATGAGTTTGGTGGTCCCTGAGGTCCAAAAGGTTGGCGACCCTGCTTTAAAGCATGCACAATCCTCACAATTTTGTGCTGCATAAATAAATCCCATGGGTTTCAATCAGCAATTGGCCACATTTAAAATGAACTTTTTCTTCCATTTCGTTTCAGAAAGAGAGATGATAGGAAAAAGGAGTTTGCCACAGCTTTCTTCTCAAGCTTCTTTGTAATTTATTTCTATCTCCTTGTTCAAATAAAGTTTGCTCCAATTTAGAAAACAATAACATTTTATCCTTTGAACTATAGGAAGAATATATTACCTTTGATCTTGACTTGCCATTTTCTGCACTGGAAGACATATCTTTGATCGCCTCTGGTGGCATGTAATTCATGGTGCCGACCTTTAGCATAAAAAATAGAATTATGTATATTTAAATAATAGTTGCATTTAAGACTTTTATAACTGATTTAAAATTTAAATTATGTTAGAGATTTAACATAACAAAACTTTTTGGGTTTTGAGAATACTCATGGATGCTACAAATCAAACCTTTTTCCCCCAAACTAGCATGAGAGTTTAGCAATTTAATCCCAAAGATCTTACAGGCATTTGACTGTCTTATTGAACATTTCAATAGAAGTCCGACACCTCATAAGAATTCAGCCATTTTAATTCTAATGTATGTCTGTGGATGCTATGTAACTATACCCTGTTCTAATATATTTTACATTAAGTCAGGAATTCCTGATACAATGTTAATGGATACTAATATTAACCATGCTAAAGGATAATTAGGTTCTCTGGTTAAGAATTCTAATAAAATTAAAATCCTAATACACTCTAGAATCAGTAATAACTACACTAATTTAGCTACTGTCATAACAAGAGAAACTTGTTTTACTGAAAAACCAATGCAGTCATACAACCCATTCATGATTGCTTAACTTTAGTTTAAAAGTGGAAAAGTTCTACAAATAACAGCACGTGTTAGCTTTTTAACCATATTGCAGTGACAGGGCAGCAGATACTCCACTTTTAAACCTAAAGGTGGCCATTTAAATATTAAACTCATTGGATTCTAGCTTCTCATCAGTTTTAATCAGAATAGCCATCCACAGAATGAGAGCTAAAGCCACATCTAGAGACCAGAGTATTGTTTTATCAATATTTTTAAAACCTCTTAGATTGATGTTTAATACATAGTCCTATACATGTACATATACAAGATTCTCCTGAAAGTTTTCAGCAACAAAGTGAAATAACTGGAACTGTAATAGCTAGGACAATTCACTTTTCTCTCTCATTAGAGGTCATTATGAATCCTTCAACCATAACCATTGGAAACATAGGGTTTGACTCTGTCCAAGCATACCAAGGAAGAAAATAAATGAAACACATAAATGCAATGTGTGTGTTGCTGAATGTTTTCTGATTACAATATGTTCTTATCATACTCCATTATCAAACAATAACAGGAAATTATTTAAGATAATTGCTTCTTTTATGTTTAGTAGTTCAAATTCTCACCTGGGAATCTTTAACAATGCTAGTCACATCTGGCTGCATCTGATTTGCAATGCCAAAATCTATTAGTTTCAGCATTCCATCTACTAATAGAAAGTTTGCTGGTTTCAGATCACTATGAACAATACCTGCAAATTAAAATTTGTTCAATTAATTCAAAGTGTGTCAAGAATGATTATTTACCCACATATTAAAACACAAGGTAGAAAAAAAATCAAAATCCTATGTAAAGTATCTAGGTAATCAGGAGTGGAGGGTTTTTGTGTCCTTGATATCACTGGATCTTTTCAGCTATATTGTAGAACAACTGATTTAGAAAACTCTCTGGAGACATATGTGCAATTTTGAATTATATTTTTCTCCTAGTTTGCCCACTGCATAAATGACCACATTCCAACACGCCATTTTCTCTATTGACTGCCTCTGAAAACATCTGGAATCCTCAAGTAGTACAAAATATTGCTATTACAATGTGTAATTCCAATTGCAGTTTGAACTCCTGGTTTTATTTTTAGAATTTTAAATAGTCTGTAATTGGAATCTAGCTACTTGGAAGACTGCCTCTGTCTATTTCAACCTGTCCGTCACTTAAGATTCATCGCTATGAACTACTTCTCCATGCCGATGCAATAGCAATTCATAAGAAAGCAATTTTGATGGTCTCATCCTGAAGTGGAATTTGCTGCCTCAAGAGCCTATAATCAGCTTCCTTCTTCCTTTGGTTTCTGTGAAAATCGGATTGGTTTTAAAAGGGGACTAAAAGTCTTTGGAGTGGTTGGTTGGTGTAAAGTCTGTAAAGTTTTTTCCACCCAAATCTTCTTTAGCTGACAGTTCTAATTAAACAGCTCTTTACATTATTATGGATATATAAATATTTTGCCCAATCCCAAGGCATTATTTTAAATGTACTGTTATTGTGATGGTTGTTTTAGTGTTAATATTTGCTGAGTAGGTTGCTGCTAAATTCTAAAATAATTTTATGGGATTGATTTGTAACTATTGCTGTTTGGTCTGGTTTTGTACTACCCTTTGGTAAATAATAATGATTAATATAATTAATTATATTAATAATGAAGTTAATATAAATATGAAGTTTACAATAACAATAATGTATTTAGCAATAGCGCTTATATACCGCTTCACAGTGCTTTATAGCCCTCTCAAAGCCGTTTACAGAGTCAGCCTATTGCCCCCAACAATCTGGGTCCTCATTTTACCCACCTCAGAAGGATGGAAGGCTGAGTCAACCTTGAGCCTGGTGAGATTTGATCCGCCAAATTGCAATAGGAGTAGCTTGCAATACTGCACTCTAACCACTGCACCACCGAGGCTAATTTGCTTATTTAATGACTATTAGTTTTGTTTTTTCCCTTTTTACTTGCTGTACATGTTTAAATTATTTTAAATAGAATGTCTATGCTAATTTGTAAGCTACATTGCTTTTTTATGGGAAAATGTGTATGAAAGCTTCTTAAATACAGGTAGTCTTCAACTTACAACAGTTTGTTTAGTGAATGTTTGAAGTTACAATAGCATTGAAAAAAGTTACTTATGATCATTTTCACACTTATGATTTTTGCAGCATCCCCAGGGTCACATGCTTTACATTCAGATGCTTGACAACTGGTTCGTATTTATGACGGTGACCGTATCCCGGAGTCATGTGATCCCTTTTGTGACCTTCTGACAAGCAACATCAATGGGGAATCCAGATTCACTTAACAATCGTGTTACTAACAACTGCAGTGATTCACTTCACAACTGTAGCAAGAAAAGTTGTAAAATGGGGCAAAACTCCATAAATTGCTCACTTAGCAATATAAATTGAAAGAAAGACAATGAGCGATAACATCCTGTGCACGCTCATGTCGAGAAACAGTTACCCATAAATAATGAGAGTGTCTATGGAAACATGCAAATTACTATAGGGCTTGAAGGCTACAAATTATGTGACATCCATTTGCCATATCTGATTAGCATGAGTGCCGCGGGGATTAACCCCAACTGGAAATGGGACGGCCACTTGTTGACAGGCAGGACAGGTTTGTACGATATCACGTGCCTGTGACAGAGGAATATGAAACTGCTTAACCAGTGATTTTGCAGTTTGATGAAAATATGAATGACTTGCAACAGGGTCAGAAAACAAAGAAGTAATTGCTTTTAAAGATTCATCTGCTTTCCGATTTCCTTCCGTAAAGGCATTAGTAAAACTAGTATGACTTCTTATATGTTCAACATATAAAGGATAGGAACGAGTTTCCAAGACATTTTTTAAAGATAAAACAGGGCCAACAAATTTACATCCAAATTTAAGGCACAATACGAGTACGGTAAGGACTGCATGGCCAGATACACATATTGAATATCAACTATCAAGTTAATAGGTTGATCAGAAAATAAGTGTAATGCCAGAATTACGGCTGCCAATTCAGCACTTTGAGCTGAAGTTTGTACAGAGGTATATTTGGAATGCCAGAGCTGCTGCTCCTGCCATACAACAACTCCTTTAGTTGCGGACCCATCAGTAAAAACTGTGATAGCAGAAGACAAAGGAATTCGAACAAAAATGGAAGAGAAGGCAGGATTTAAAGTAGAGGTGATTACTATCCGGGGGTCTTTAGGTAAAGAATAAAGAAGTTTCCCCACATATTGGGAAAAGGCTATTTGATAAGAGTCAGAAATAATCATTAGATGTTCATGTTCAGAAATAATCATTAGATGTTCATGTAAAGGCTATACTACTTAGATCACATCCAGTAAGGACTAAAGCTCGCTGTCTTGCTTTAATTATTATGTCTTCTAAAGCGGACTGATAAGGGTAAATATTACGAGGTGGAGTAGCAGATAAATTAAGCCATTCATGTATGTGGACCTGCTTATCAGAAACAGGTGTATATAGACAGCCAGTGGGAAGGGGAGAAGTGGGGAGTATAGCCAGATTAAGATTTAATGATAAAGAAGCTATCCTATCCACATAGCGTTCCTTAAATTTTTGTAGAATAGCTTGAAGACAATCCTTCTGAAGATTGGTAAGGGCTATTATATCCCCAGGGCGCTGTGAACCTTTCAGAGAAGTGAACAACGGCAACATATCCCCTGTAATGATACAGAAGAACGGTCGCGCCCAATTAATAATTCCAAGCAGTTTTTGCCATTGTACCAATGTATATGTAGGTTGTACCTGCAAAGTCTTGGGGGCTCCTCTGAACTCCTATGTTACACCACTTTTGCGCGAGCTACATTGGCTCCCAGTGGCCTTCCGGGTGCGATTCAAGGTGTTGGTGACCACCTTTAAAGCGCTCCATGGCTTGGGACCTGGGTATTTACGGGACCGCCTACTGCCACCATCAATCTCCCATCAGCTGGTGCGCTCCCATAGAGTGGGTCTCCTCGGGGTGCCGCCGGCTGGACGGCTGATGGCCCCAAGGGTTCGGGCCTTCTCTCTGAGAGCCCCCTCCCTCTGGAACGAATTGCCCCTGGAGATAAGGACCATCCCCGACATGTTGATCTTCCGGCGCGCACTAAAAACCCACCTATTCCATCTAGCCGGTCTGGCCTAGAGTTATATAAAATGGTTATAAATTCGGCTTTTAAATGGTTTTTAACTTTTCTAATTCCCCACTCTTAACTCTTCAAGCCAATCTATTTAATTTTTTTAATTTATTTTTAAATTATATATTTGTATTTATATGTTTTTATCTCGCTGTGAACCACCCCGAGTCCTTAGGGAGAGGGAGTGGTATACAAATTTGAATAAATAAATAATAAATAAATAAATGAATAAATAATAAATAAATAAATAAATAAATAAATAAATAAATAAATAAATAAATAAATAAATAATAAATTCTGGGCTCAATTGTGGTCCTAAGTTAAGGGCTACCTGTATCTTAATACCTAGTTCAATTGTAGAATAGTGCAATAGCTTTTTAAGCAATAAGCAACTGAGGAGGTTGCTGACTGAGAAATATTTTCACACCTGACCTACATATGCTTTTGGTATTGTGTAAATTATTGCGTCAACAGCAATATGTAGCCTGACCGTTCACACATAGCCAGAGGAAAACAACTTTATAGCAAATCTGGTTATTCTCAAAGCAAGTTTCCAAGTTTCCCAAATAAGGCCAAAATAAGGCCACCTACCTTATTCTATAGCTCAATTTGGAAAAGCACATAAATTACATTTAACTTCACTACAGGAGTTTTTTTGATAGCAGTAGCCACTGAATTCTTTTGTAAGGGCTTCTCAGGCTTTCTAGAGTAAAATTACTTATTAGAAATGTGTGTAACTATATAAGTAATTTGTATCAGGGCTGTTAGAAAAACATGTGCTATCTTTAATGTGTATATGTATAAATATATCTAACTGAAATGTAGCATTATTTAATATTTAATAATATATTTTTACAATTTATTTTTTTTTCTCACAACTAGCTTTGTGAACCCCCCTTTTTTTTAATCAGAGAAGAGTATGAATTGCTTTTCAGGCAAAATTTCATTCCCATATGCTGACAAACCATTCTTTCTCCCTTCATCTTCTCAGGTACTGTAGTTTGTTGAAGTGCCTCAAACCCTCCAAGAAACATGTTTATTCTTAACCATCACTTTTCTTTGTTTGCTCAGATGAATATTAATGACTAACAATAAATTATAGTACTTTCTCTTATATCTATCTGTATCTGAAACCCTGGATGGGCAATCTTTTTCGTGATAGTACCCAACAATGCCTTTGTAACTAAGGCAAAGTTACAAATATCATACATGTGAGTGAATGTGGGCTAAACAGGAATTTTTCTTTTTAGAAACTTTTTGAATGTGCATTTTACTCCTACCATACCATGCATCTATTGTCTTGCTGTTTTATTTTCTTTGGCTATTCCGTTGTACTATTCTAACTGTATTCCTTACACTAGTTCGTGAAACTATTCTAAAGAACAGAGTCCAGACATACAAACAGTAGTTACCATGTTGGTGAATTGTATGCACAGCTTCCAGCATGTTTTTCCAGTAACTTTTCCGTTCCCATGGATTAATTGTCTTTTTCTTTTTAAGCCAGCTATTAAGATCAATATTTCCACATTCCATCACCAGATAGACATTCTTCTCACTGATTTCACTAAAATAACACAGTTGCAAAAATAAAAGTTAATCTAAGTGTGCATGGGAAGGCAGAAAGAGGGATTAAACGGATTTTACAAAAGTGTTTACTTACTAGTCATAAAGTCGGATGATCTTATCACTATGCTGCTGAAGTTTGTTTAAGTGGGCAATCTCATTTTTATAGCTTTCAATGATCTGTTGATCTGCTTCTTCTAGATTAACATGTTTGATGGCAAAAAGCTGTTTCTTTTCATCAAGTACTTGAAATACCTTTAAAATCCAATTAAAAAATAACTAATTATTTTTAATATATTGCTATATTTATTCAATATCATTTTATTTTGGATAGATACATAACTTTACTGTGATCATTAACCAGCACAAGGCTATGAATTTCAACATATTGTATAATCAAAAATACTCTGTATTTAAAAAACCAACAAACAGAATCCTCAATTATGTATGAAATAATAAACAGGCTTGGCTGAGGTTCATTTTCCATTTAATACACCATATTAAAGCCAATGAACCAATGTTTTATTTTTCATTGCTTTGCCACTATCTACAATCTTGTTTTGAGTTCTTTTTTTTAAGAGCCTTTAAACAGTATGTGATTATTCCTGCATTACTTTCAAAGTCTCAAAATTAATTTATTTATGGCATTAAATATATGCATTCTTATCACTAGGAGGGAGAGTCAAGTATTTATCACTGACTCAAGATTATCCATATATTTGCCTATTTCTACCGACTGGAACAATGTTAAGGAGAATTAATACCGGTATGTATAACCATTTAGCATTGTTATTGTTGGTTTAAATGCATTTGCTGAGAAAGTATATCAGTTTTTTAATTAAAGTATGAATGTACTTTTCAACCAGTTTTTCTTATCAATTTATATATTTAGAGATCTGAACTTTTTGAGCTCTAAGAAAAGAGTAAAATTCTAAATTAACTTTGGCTGATGGTAATTGTGTTTGGATTTAAATAGTTTTCACTGACTCATACCTCATAAATGCATAATTGGATGTGTTTCATATGATGTGTTCCAAATAAGCTAGCTTTGAAGACTGTCCAGAAGTTCCATCTGGTACAGAACCCAGTTAGTAAGTTATTAAGGATATGTGTGTGTAGATAAATAGCATTAAGTATGAGTTTGATGGTAGAATTTGTATATAGAAATCTCAGCCACTGAAATCTCATAGAGCATTAGCCTTGCATATGCAGGACTGAAGTTTCAGGACTACATCCAGTGTTATGGTAATTATTTGGGGTTTTTGTTGATCTATACTACCTGTGCATATTCTTAACTGGAGTAGAGGAGTCCAAACTATGCTTTCTAAAATAGATCTGGCATTTTTTTTTAAAGGAAAAGTTATGAGCTGCTACAATTGTCTACTCTGTGGTTGGAAGTATATAATCAAATATAAAAATATATTTTCATGGCTATACACATGAAACAAGTATCTTTACAACACAGAATATTTTAGTATCAAGAATAGTTGCGATTTGTTTTCAAATAACGGATAAAATAAGCCTGCAGTTCCAAGCTGTGAGCTGTGGCACCTTGAAGTGCTACAGTGAACTCCCCAAAGTGCTATGGGATATTTTAAACTTTTGAGATCCATTTAAAATGTCACATTTTTGCAACACCAAGGGTGTGGTGAACTGAGAACCTGTGATGTAATCTATTGATATTTTATTCTTCATATACCATCTTAGTCACTTTATTAAAAAAAACCACAGGTATATACTACTGTTGCGTAGTATGTGCTTATTTGCTGAATTAATGAATAAACTGGCTTCTGCTGGTCAACAAATGAAGTATTGGATAGTGGCGTCTTAT
This sequence comes from Bungarus multicinctus, assembly GCA_023653725.1. Lineage (NCBI taxonomy): Eukaryota > Metazoa > Chordata > Lepidosauria > Squamata > Elapidae > Bungarus > Bungarus multicinctus. The sequence goes on from CM042836.1 coordinate 114,210,187, forward strand.
GCTGATCTGCTCAAAAGCAGGCACTATTGTGCTCAAAGAGACTGCAAGCTTAAATTATTCAATTCTCTGAACCAATTTATAAGTACTATATATTAAAATTAACTAACCATGAGATATTGTATTTGTAGCTAAAATTTACTTTCCTCTTTTCCAAACTGAACCATTAAAATACGGAAATGAGGGGAAAAATACTGATTATCAAATATTGATGGTATGGAAAGAGTGTACTTTTTGATTGATCCCAATTCACCCAATTAATGGATTTTGCACTTTAGCATTCATGCCCTTTTTCTATATTAATCTGAGGTTTTAACTGAATTGTATGATGAATGGTATAATGAATAATTTGAGGATTGAAAAAAATCATATAATGGAGAAGGGAGGCATTGTATGTCTATGATCTTAGCACAGTGAAGGTTTAAAGTAAATATATGCAATTTATTTCACAACAAACCATTTCTCACAAATAACAGTTTTCATCAAATCAAACAAATTTATATTATAATATTATCTTACCTTACTAGATCCTCCACTGCCTACTTCTTTTAATACAGAGTACAATTTTCCTTTAACAAGTATGCATTCATTTGGTGATACAGAAGCTGAAACCTGAATAAAAAAGTTTGTATGTGAAAAGAAATGTACATTAGAAAGAATCAAAATCTCTAGCTTCATTGCATTTACCATATTGTATTTTTACCATTTATATTTTATTGGTTTTATTGTGATTTGATTACTGGGAACCACCCAGTCATTGAGTTGGGTGGCATACAGTATGTTTAATGAATTGTTTGTTGTTGTTGTTAAAACAAAGGGTAGATGTACAATAAGCAATATGATTTTATGAAGATGTAAATGATAAAATCAAGGAAAGCTCGCTTAGACCTTTTTGTGTCTCTCTTTGTGATTTAAAGTTTGGCGGCAAAACAAACATCGGAAGTGTTATTTTCCAGTTCCTTTTTAGAAAAGAACAAAATAAATAAAGACAATGTTAGCTTTCAAATTGACTGTAGTGCATGCAGGTAACCCTCGACTTATGATTGGTCACTTAGCAACCATTCAAACTTATAATGACCATCCAAAAAATCCTTATGACACGGTTTCAAAGTTCCAACATCCTACCCCAGAGTCACCATGACTGCATTTTGGACACTTGGCAACCAGCCCATTTATGGTTGTTTGCAGCTCCTTGTAGTTACCTGACCTCGATTTATGATGGTTTTGCTGGAAACTAGTGTTTACTTCGTTTCCGACAAAAACTGTCCCATAATGAACAACAGGTCACTTAGTCAGGGCATTCATTTAATGACAGCTGCACTTGTTTAACAACTGCTGCAACAATGGCTGTAAAAATCCGGTTCAGTCACATGACTTCCTGCTCTACAACCATCACCATTTATGACCATAATTGCAGGGCTCAGAGTTATAACTTGAGGACTACTTGCACATAAATGTATTGATACATGCTTAAAAATCAGTCCTTTGACCACATTAAAAAAACAAAACCAAGCTTCTTGAGAGACCAAGATTTAAAATCAGTCTCAAAACAGCACTAGCATTACATTCTGATGAAGTCAAAAAAGCAATTGACCTTAAAGGGATTTAGTTTCCAATGATTTGTGTACAATTAAGAGAACAAGTAGACAAATGGACCCTTAGAATTGAACATAAGTCAGCATTTGAAACTGAATTACCTGCAAATTGTGCACATGTAATTGCTAAATGTATTTTACTAAAATTGGAAGATGAACAATTTAAAAAGTGTGTGATAATGTTGGTTATAATATACAGATGGATTAATGGGAAAATATGTGATTGTAAAAAATATTTTTTATAAAATAATGAATCGCTGGTATGAGACCAGAAAAATTAGCTAGGATATAGAAATATGCTTCAAACTTTTGGAAAGGTGGAAAACATGAAGGGTTGTTTTATGGACTTCTAAAAATCTAGAAGAAATGGTTTCAAATACATACAATGATACAAAGAATAATATTCAATTAAAACCAGAACTTTTTTGTTGGGACTAATGAATACCAAACTAGAAAAGATAAGGTAAGATATGAAAGATAATTTTTGCATATGGTATCTATGGCAAGGTTATTATATGTGCAAAGATTGAAAGACTCTGAAATATCCACAATGGAGGAATGGTTGGTGAAGATGATAAAATTTGCAGATGGCAAAACTGACTTGCTTGGTTAGGGAAAAGACAACTACATTTGTCAGTGACAAAACAGAAAAAAATAAGAATTTGTGATTGACAATTAGAAAGGGTAGGATATGGAAAGAAGAAAATCACAGTGTAATTATACATAGGATAGAATACAATTGCATTTTATTTCATTCATAACTGCAATAAAGAAGATTGGAAGCTGCTTTTTATATTTCTTTCCCTTCTTGCTTATTCATTAACTTACTTTCTTATTCTTATGTTTATTAATTATTCATTTTTTTCTTTTTTTCTATAAATTTGTACTGTTTTACTCAATACAAATTAAATTTAAAAGAGTTAATGTTAATATGAAATCACCAGCAAAATTCTTAACCCCTTCTTGCTCAAATGAATGAAAATTATTCAGAAATCAACACTTCTTTTGCATTATCTTATACAATTTAGAAATAGTTGATACCTGTAATCCACTGTGTAGATGGAATGGAGCTGTTGGAGTACAATGTTGCAAATAAGAATAATGATTATATGGTGTAGTTGCCTTATCCATAGGAAGAAAACTATTTCTTACACCTGGAGTACTGAAACAGGAAGAAAAAATATAATTATAATCCATGCACAAAATACTTTATTTCCTAACAATCATATTTGCAAATAATGAACAACCTGGGTTTTTTTTTTGTCTGAGCACCAAGATTTGAAGGTATAACGTTTGTTTTATTGGACTACTGTGGAGTATATGCCATTTCACTATTTTAAGAAGTATGTTAGGCCAACATGAAATAAATTTCCAGAATTACTTTTTTACTTTCAACTTCACATGAATCCCTTAGGACATATTTCAACTCTTCATTCACGTGTCTATTTTCTTATGATGGCTTAAACTATCCAAAAGCAAATTCAAATAACCTATAAACAAATCTGAATATTAAAAATAACAGCCTCAAATGAAATTACCAGGCCATATAATCATGAACCATGTTGTTGCGAGGTGTTCCACCAACAAAAGCTTGACTCTTTCTTTCTGAAGTAATCTCTGGTGAAATGGTACGTGAAACTTGCTCTGATGGTGAACATCTTTTAGGAATTGGAAAGGCAGCATGTTCAAAACTTGAGTTTTTTCCCTGCAAAATGAGGAAGACTTTTATATGATTGGTTCTTAAGAAGAACATAGTATATATCCACTTCCATTGATTCATAGTTGACAATATAAATTGAACTGGAAAGCAGAAATGGATAATATTACTTACTACAATGAGTACAACTATCTTAACATTTCTGGGGAAAAACAAGTCATTGGAGAAATCATAGGGATGGAAAGGGCCTTGGAGGTCTTCTAGTCCAACCCTCCTAAGGCAGGAGTCCTTACTTCACCCCAGACAGATGGTTGTTCCACTCTTTTCTTGAAAACCTCCAGTAATGGAAGCAAAAGTAAACTGAAATCACAGATTTATTTTGCTTTTCTAGATGATTAAATGCATTTTTATGACTTCAACAAACAAGGTTAAAATAAACATGGGCTTGTGTAATATGCAATCCAAGCCAATCCACTTGATTTTTTTCCCCCAGAATGCAAAAAGGTTACACTTTCAATTTTGCAAATCTAATCAGAATTTTCATTCTGGCTATATTTTTTCTGCTGACATTTCTGTGAATGCTTGGCTGTAATAACCAATCAATCTATCTAGTAAGCTTCTGTCAGTTTGAAAAGCACCTGTTCTCCATTTTGAGTAGAAACTCAACCAATCTTCAGGCTTATTAGCAGTCATCATAATCAGAATAACAGCTCCAGAATTATCCATTGTATAGCTTTACTTAAAACTATTTGTTTCTAGTAAACATGTTTTTATAAGGAACATGGTCAATTTCCTTCCCTAGCGGGAAAGGTATATAAAAGGGCAAAAGAAAAAAATGTTTTTTTCCTACAAAGGATGCTGCTGTATACTGAAAACTATGGTTTAATATCTACTTCTAACAAATATGTTGTTTATTGAAGTAGAGGCTAAATTTAATTTTTAGTCTACAGCAACTTCCTTTGTAGGAAAAATCTTTCTTTTTCTTCCCAGTGTTTTTTCTGCAAGTCAAAGGTCCACTTATTTGGGCCAATCAGGTATTGATGCATTGGTTATGACAGGAATTGACATCAGTTTGTCCCTTAAGCCTAACATGGGTTGAGAGAGAATGAATGAATCAAAGTCACCTAGCCAGTTTTCAAGCCTAAGGCGAGACTTGAAGAGAGTCCTCTGTTTTCTAACACATATGGAATGTTGACACATGATGAACACCTTCACAAAATGTGTTGCTGCTATGGTTACCATGATCAATCACAAACAGCCATTTATCAGAAGGTGGGCTGTAAATTTTCTCTCAGATGCTCTCTGTCATCTTAGTGCCTACTTGAGTATGCCTATGTATAAATATGATACTAACAGCTAGTATTTTCCAGATTCCTCTTTACTTTTCTTGATACTTTTTAATAATAGTAATTATTTATCAAATTTGTATGCTGGTCGACTCTCAAAGATTCTGGGTGGCTCACAATAATATAAAAAATTAACATAAAGTCTGAATAAAAATCAAGTGGAACAAGGAGTCCGGTGGGAACTAAATGAGGTATCTGGGATCATACTAAAATAATCCCAAGCACTAGACTGCCTACCCTCACTTTAGAGTAATCTGGTTTTTTCCTGGACAGCAAAAGATGGGGTCAAATTAAAAAGACCCAAAACTTCATTATATTATAAATTGCAGCAAATGTACAATCTCAAAAGCCGGGTAGCTCAGAATCAATTTTTACATTGACTAAATTAATAATTTGTATTAACAGATTTACCTCTGAGTTTCTTTTATACTGTGTTTCAAAGCAGGTCCATTTATTTTTAGATGCAAGACAATTTAATTTGAACTGCTCCTGCTCCTTTTGGTAACTTGCAAGAGAAAGAAGGGGCTGCTGTTGTCCTTCCAGACAGGAGGATTCTATTATTCTTGGTTCCTCCTGCAGTATTTCAGTTTCTGAAACAAATAATCTAGTTATTAAAATCAATATGACAAATTCCAGTTGGATATCTAAATAAAATAGCCAGTCAAGAAAAGGACAAATAATGTAGAAAATAAAATGTTTTTAAAAGTAATCTATTTGTCAATTTCCATTGTTTTCTATGGCTGAAACACCTAAAAAGATTTGAAAAGCAAAATGGAATGCATGCATTCCTTCAAATTTTGCTTCAGCAGAACATAGCCAGTTCAGAATATTTAAACAGAACAAGATTGTGCTGTCTATTTCTATGTTCTATTTGAGTATAGAAATCTATGCATGCCAACTTAATTGCCCACAGAAAGCATATCTTAAACAAGCAAAGAATATTGCCTTTTTCAGAATTAAATTTTCAATACAAAATCAAGTTTGACACCCATATTCAAGGTATAAATCATAAGCCTTTGCAGTTCCTTGTATTCAAAGGGAAAGAGTTACTTTGGAGAACATGGAGACAGTTAAAAAGCACCTTTCAAACTCCTTAAAGCAGCTGCATCTTTACTCAGGCTATGTTCCACAGATGCACTGAAATCCCACCTTGTTCCTTTTGAACCCAGAGACTGAACAGTGCTAATAAATTATAAAAATTTCTAAATAATCATAATTCCACATCCATCAAAACAAACCTCTTTTTTTAACATAAACAGGATCATTTTTCTCCTTTAACGTTAAAGTTGAATTCATAGCAACTTCTGAATTCTCTTCGTCGGAGTGTATAAGATTTCTAATTGGCAAAGGCTAAATAAAGGAGGAAGAAAAATAAGGCTCCAGTTAATGGCTACATGACCACTCACTCCTTTCCCCATTTCCACTTGTCCAAAATCCACAGATGAAAATGTGCAGCATACCAAGGGGGTCTGAACAGGGGTGGGATTCCACTGGTGTAACAACCGGTTCGGCCAAATGCATGCTCTGCGCATGCATTCCACATTTAGAAAAGCTCTAATACTTACCTTCTACAGCAGTCCCTGTGAATAAAACAGCTGAGGCACAGCAAACCACTCTGCCATGCAAACCAGCTGTACTCTAAATAAAGGGAATAAAACACAGGAAAGAGCAGGGGCGGGCAGGCCCACTTGGTCATCGCAGCGAACCGGTTCGCTGCCAGCTGATCTTTGGAACAAGGGGTTCACCCGAACCGGTCTAAATTGGTAGAATCCCACCCCTGAGTCTGAACCATGTTAAGCAGGTGTACCCTTCAAAGAGAACATATGGCACAGAAAACGGTTTCCCAATCTCCCCCTCTATGCAAGTTACCACTGGCCTAGCGATTTTAAAGGCTTTACTGAACAATGCAGAATGAGACACAGAGGTTACTGGCAAAATCTCTCCTGAAAAACTTTACAGCATAAGAATCCAGTGTCATCTAAATCTCATGAGTAGAAATTTCAAGCCTGTCATAAATATTCCGTTTACCATCACAATATATCACTTGAGGGTACAGTTCAGATGTTCTTATTTTATCAACTGCTGTGTTGTTAAGGCTGAATATCTAACACTTGCTTTTGGATTGCATTCAAGGGAAAAAGAGGGAGGGAAGAAGGTACAGTTCACCCACATTTGTCCACACCAATGGCTTTACTTTTATTTTATTTTGCAAGGTATCACTGAATTGTTTCAGTGACTATGTTTTAAAAACAGGGAAAAACAACTTAAATTCAAAGCTAAGAATACAAGTAGTGCCCAACTTACAACCCTTTATTTAGAGATTGTTGAAAGTTATATCAGCTTTGGAAAAAAAAATGACTTATGACCATTTTTCACCATGATAACCGTTGCAGAATCCCATGGTCACATGATCAAAACTCGGGTTGCTTGAAGACTGCATGTATTTGCCACAGATGCACTGTTCTGAGATCATGTGATTCCCATTTGTAACCTTCCCAGCTTGCTTCCCGAAAAGCAAACTCAATAGGAAAGCCAGATTCACTTAACAACCACATGATTCACTTTAACAACTGCATGACTGGCTTAACAACTGCAGTGATTGGCTTAACAATCATGGCAAAAAAAAGTTGTAAAATGAGGCACAACTCACTTAGCAACTGTCTTGCTTAGCAATGGAAAGTTTGGGCTCCCATGTGGGTTATAAGTCGAGGATTACCTGCAACTCATCAGACTAGGAAGATTCAGTTTGTAAATGTAAGTGGTACCCTATTTCCTAATAGTAAACAATTTTTGACTTATATACTGTTTCAGTGCTTTACAGCCTTCTCTAAGTGGTTTACAGAATCTAGATTCTCATTTTACCGACCTCAGAAGGATGGAAGGCTGAGTCATCTTATAACAGGACCTGTTTATATAACAGGATTATCTTCTTCATTTGAATCTCATCCCAAAATCTGCTTAGGAAAAGTTCCTCCCACTCTATAAAGTCAGTATAGCTCTATTACCAAATCTCTATTTTTTTTTCTATGAGAGCCAGTTTGGTGTAGTTGTTAAGGCATCAGGCTAGAAATCAGAAGGTAAGTTCCAGTCTTGCTTTAGGCACAAAGCCAGCTAGATGACCCTGGGCCAGTCATTTTCTCTCACTTCTAGTAAGGAGGCAATGGCAAGCCACTTCTGGAAAACCTTGCCAAGAAAACTGCAGGGACTTGTCTAGGCAGACTCCAAGAGTCAGACATGACAGAACGGAGAAAAATAAATTGTCTATATATACTGTACGCAGAATGGAGATCTCCAACTGTGGGCCGACTGGCCTGCCCTCAGCCAAGGGTGGTTGAAGCAGAGATCTTCATTTGCAGTGCAAGTCATATTTAACAAGTACTCTAGCTAGAACAGTGATGGCTAACCTTTTCTGCACCAAGTGCCCAAAGCACTCGCACATCTCTAAAATGCAACTTGCGTGTGCCCCATGCATGCACCCTGCCCCTGCATATGTGCCCTGCCGCCATATGCCCCCACACATGCATGTGTGCCCCACTCCTGTGCATGCACACATGACCCCTGTCTGTGCACCCCACCCCCTGCACATGTGTGTGAGACCCCCCACATGTGCATCCCAACCCCACGCATTCCATGCCCCATGTACATGCGCGGCAGAGACTCGAAGACCAGCTGGTCGGCAGGAGGCATGCGTACATATGCACAATGGAGCTGAACTGGGGTGATGGCTCGCGTGCCCAGAGAGAGGGCTCTGCATGCTATCTCTGGCACGCATGCCCTAGGTTCACCATCATGGAGCTAGAACATCTGCAAGGAAGACTTTCCTTCAATTACCATTCTATTTTCTTTGATAAAAAGAGGCGATTGATATTATCAAGGCCCACATTTGCTAGACATTTTATTTGGAGCATTGCAAGCACAACTCTGCTATTTTCTCTGCAGTATTAAATGTCCCAGTTAGTGCTACAGAAAAAAAAAATCTGTGTGTAGGAGATAGCAGCAGGAAACCCTTTCCCCGTGTTCCTGGGTGGAGAAAGGACATCAAGAAGCAAATTTTCCCTCCACGATTAGAACTCTGATATTTCCCTCCCCTCCCCCTCCCCACTCTCTTATTTGTGTCAGTAACTTCTAGATGCAGTTCCCCACAATTTAATCAAATTCAATTTCTCTTATTCCTCCTCCTACAATTTATAAATGATAACATGAAACAGAGTATTTTATTACCTTCAAGTCTCTGGGCAGATAAGGACCACTTTGGTTAGGTTTTGATTCAGGTTGGATCAGATTGGTTCCAGATGTTTGCCTAGTTTTCCACAATATTAAAATTTAGTTACAAGATTCCAGACATAGAAGCAACAACACTCAAAAATTAGCACAAAGAACAAGCTAATATAACTATTTAAAAAACAAGATATTTAAACTGTCTCAATTTGGTGCCTTTTCTTGTTAAATAAACTCAAACACTTTAAAATAAATAGACTTCAATAGAAATTTTCCAAATCCTGTGGCCTTCGGTTTGTCTTTACAATACTTTCTGCCCTTTCACAATCCAAATTCAAAATTGTCTTTTAGAAGCAAATGAGTTTGAAACATTACTGTGTAATAGGAATGACCAGCTTGTGCCCCAGAATTGTACTTACATCTAAGCAAATTTTTTAAAGCTATTCAGAGATCTAGAAAGTTACCTGCTCCTTCCCTGTCTACTACAAGTGGGAAAGAAACAGAAAAAACAGATCTAATTGTTCTGTTATTTTATCTTACTTACCACAAGCATTTAACCTGATACATTATCCCAAAGAAAACTAAATTGCTCCTTACATGCACATCTATCACACGATTCCCTTTCAGGATAAGTAATGTTATACAAGCCACAAAAAAAGGAGTAAGAAATAGTAAGCCAAAAAATTAGAAAGCATGAGGAAAAGAAATTAAAAGTAAATCTATTACTTCCACAAACACATATGTAACTAACTTTGCAGATATCTAAACATCTATTATTTATTATTTTTTTATTCCGCCTTGTTTCATCAACAACTCAAGGTGGTGAACATACCACAATACTCCTTCTTCCTCACTTTCCCCATAAGATGAATTGGGCTAAGAGAAAGTGACTGGTCGTTTTTTCTTTCATTCCTTAATTAATTCATTCTCTTTACCCTTCAGTTCAAGGCCAAATCTTCCATGTGGCCTGGTCATCACCAGAGAGGTCCACAGATATTTGGCTTCTGATGGCCATCATTTATTCGGTCAATCAAGACTTTTCAAGTAACAGTTTGTAAGAGAAGGGTGTAGATTAAATTACTGGCCTTCGTTTTCTCATATTTGGGCTAGCACGCCACAAATGCAACCTAGCTTGCTCATGCTATTCCGTACAACGTAGGAATTCTAGTCTGGAAACTACCTTCCAAGCCAACATACTGAAGACTGTCATTTCAACTTCAAGGTACACACAGGATACTCTTTCCTGTCAAAATCCCAAAAGCCTTTTCTATAGCCAGTTTAATTGTTTCATACCTCTTTGCAACAGTAGGAATTTCCACCTTCAGTGATTCATTTGCATTACTCTCACTTTCATTTCTTAATTGAAGAGGAACTCTCCCAAACATACATTTCTAAATAATAAAATACAATGGAACTAATCAGATGGAAACAAATAAATAAATATAACAGAAGCATAAAGAATATGTTATATTTGTGGAATATTTATAGAAACAAAAAGCTTTCTACCTGATTAGACTTATTTAATTGTGTTAATGGTTTGCGTCCACCAAAAACTAATTCAGTCTCTCTTGAGGAATCATTTTTCTCTCTAAAATGAAAATATGAGACATGTAGTTGTATCAAGGTAACTGAAGCAAGAACAAAAAGAATATTGTGTAATATTTTAATCCACTTACCCTGGGAAAAAATTGGACATACTGGTAGTGATCTCATTAAAATCAGTATTTTTTTTCTTATTCTGCAAGTTTCCAGTTACACTGTGCAAGTTTGGTCCTGTAAATATGCAATTTATTGATACAAAATTAAAATATTTTAGCCAATCTCTGCTAAATACTGTACATTTAAACATTACAATAAAATTCACAATATTTCAGACTACATGTTTTAATATTTTATCATAGCACTGTGAAGAACTTTTAAGAAGTTTGCTCATCTTTTTCTAGCAAGTAAGGCATGTTGGATAATGTTTTAGAATTTGAATTAATGTCACATCGTGATTCATAACTAACCATACTTATTCACTCTAAATCAATCAACATTATCCTCATTCTTCTAAAATTCATATTGCCCATTAGAGCTATACAGTGATTCAAAGGGCAAAATGTATTTCAAAGTGCATGTGGACTGACATATAGCATCTATCAGGAACACCTTAAAGCAACTGCATCTTGGCACATTTATATTCCATGGCAGATGCATATCCAGAAAAATATGCATTTGGTTTACTGCAGGAATGAAGTGTTACGTCCATGTCCATTTTTACAGAATCTAAAACACATACATAATACTTGCTGACATCTAGCCAAATAAAAATATCCAGTGCTTGGGAGCAGGCTTTCAATGCTTTCATACTTCTTTCTTACTCTTTCCCCTTATTAAAATAATTTCAAAAAATATCCAGAAGAGTACAGAAAATGAGGAAAAATAAACATATTTATCTATTCATTTATTAAATATATGCACAGCCCAACTCCCAGTAACCCTGGACAATTTATAAAATGCTAAAAGCAATCTAAAGTTGAAGATTCTGGATGATCTTCAAGGGCAGCCCTACAGCCCTTGAGATGTCTAAGACATGAATAACTGATAGAAGGATAACTGATAGAAGAAAGCACAATTGACATACTACATGAAGCTGCAAAGGTCTTCTTGGCTACAGTTGCTACCTATTCATCAAGCAGGAGCTGAGGGTCCAGTGAGATCCCCAAATGGTATCCTCAAATTTGAGATCCTCAAATTTAAATGGTACCTCCAGGCATTGGAATATAACTCGACAGCCTCACTTGACCAGCCCCAGTTGAAAGATATATTTATTATTTATTTATTTGTTCATGCTTCTATACTGCTCCCTCTCCCAAAAAGGGACTCGAGGCGGTGTACATTCAACAACGAAACAGTACAAGTAACGGAAATGAAAATAATGAAAATAAATAATGATCTAAAATGGCTAAGAACAACACCCATATAATATAATTGGATATTCATATAGATATCTGGGATCTCATACTCAGTGGTGGACTCCTCAGGAGAGAAAAAAATACCAGGAACAACTTACTGAAGTGACTTGCAACTTTCTCTGCCAACATTCTGATTGACTTTGTGGGAAGCCAGCAGGAAAAGTCACAATAGGTGATGTGATGTGGCTGGCTGTGATATCATAATTGCGAGTCAGACACCCGAACATCCGGTCTGTGATCATGTGACCACAGGGATGCTGCAATAGCCAGAACTTTGATTGGTTCTATGTCCATTTTTTCCACTGCTGTCCTAACTTCACTGAACGTACAGACATAAGCCAAGGACCACCTGTACAGATTTTTCTTAAGTAAAATTCCCCCTATCTATAATTGATAGGTTTCTGAATATTAAACATCCGGTTTAATTAGAGTTAACCAAGTCACAAGCATTATAGGCAATAAAATGAAAGCTGGAATTATGATTGATATATTTGAATGAATAAATTAAAATTGTGAGCCATTTTTTTCAAAAATAAAATAGTTATTTTCTAAATAGCTATAATATATATTAAGTGTTTAATTTCCCAGTGAAGTGAACTTCAAACTTTAAGCTTATATGAAAAGTCTAAAGACTGTGGGGTTAGCTTAGAACAGAGTGAGGTAACTTATCCAACTTATAGTCCTTTTAATTAAAATGCAAAAGATCAACAGTTTATGGCTCACCTGACAAATTTTCTTTTTCTTCTACAGAAAGTAGTTGTGTTTTTTGTAAGTTTAAGTTTCGTAGAGCAATTTCTAACATTTCTGCTGGAACTGCTCTTGATTCTATACCTTTTTCAAGTAGCTGCTTCGCTTTCTTGATATTTCCTAGTAAAAGATAACAGTCCTTTAATTTTTACAAGAAAAATCACATATTTTTGAAAATAATAAATAAGAAAAACATGTCCTGAGTTGAGTTCCTATTGTGCAATTATGTGAAAATCCCAATGCAACTTTCTTGGCAACAGCACCAAATAATCTTCCGAGATGCCCTTTGATGTCCCAATCTAACCTAAAGCAACCAAATTTCCTAGAAATCTTCATCTTAATCAGAACCAATCCTGTCTGACTCCCAAGTACAAAGTATATAACAAAGAACTACTATTTGTTTCAATTATTTCCAAAAGGATTATTTCTCAAAGTGCTCTGCCGAATTATTTTTCTTTTGCAGCATATCTAGCTTTTCTTTTTGTTTCTTATGAAACATTAATTTCAAAAGTAAAGTATCATAGAGAAATTTGTTTACAGAATAGCTTTAATCAAAAGAAATAATCCATAATTAGTCAAATAAATTTACTTGAGAGTTTTCAATGTCACAGAGATATTTAAAATAAATCAATGGTCAATGCATTTTCTCTATTTAAAATTTGACATTATCAAGCTAAGGAAAAACAAGACAAGATGCAGACATCAATCTGATTGATATTTATTATAGACTGAGATAAGTAAACATGGTCCTTCCTTAATGTTCATTTGTTCAGCTATCTTTCTAAGCGACAATAGTGTTAATGAAGGGACTTATGATTGGTCCTTTTAAGTTCCAGCCATTGTAGCACCCCACTGGGATCAACTGACCAAAGTTCTGGACTAGACTAGCCACATTTACAATCCCCTTTTGGCTGCCCATCTACTTGCTGCCTTTGGTTAATCCCCCAGTCTGGCCTTGCCTGCTGCCACCATGCCACCTCACTGCTTTCCACCACTGTACAGATTCGGGCGTTCTTCTGTGCCAGTGCAGCTAGGGCCTTCCTCTTGTGCACCTGCTGGGATTTCTCTTGCACTTTGGCTAGGGATTTCTTTCACGAATGGAGGATAAGGTCAGCATCCAAGAGAAAATTTCCCCTGCACTGGCACAAAAGAATGAAGCATAAAAAAAGTCGACCTGTACAGGGGTAGCATGCAATATGGTGAGCACTGTAGGCAGGGTTGAGCAGTAGGGAGAATCAGCAGAAAGGGATCAGTGGATGAGGGAAGATGAAGTGGAGGCAGCCCCTTACCTTCTTCCAAGAATGGATTGGATCCAGGTGGGTCCTCATGTAACTACTACGTGAGTCACTCAACAACAGCAACTGGGATTGCCAGAAGTGCTGTCGCTAAACAGAGTGGTCAACATGATGTTTTGCGTAATGACCGCATCATTTAGCAACAGAATTGCTGGTCCCTCCCATCTAGGATAATTAAGTGAAGATTACCTGTATTTCCTTTAAGATCTAAAATGTATATATCAATATTTTTCTAAAAATTTAACGTAGTTGTCTTGAAAGTTGAATATTAAATTATTTAAATATGAGCACCAGTTTGGCAGGTGGTTAAGGGCTGAGACAGAAATTTGAAGGCTTGGGTTCTAGTCCTCTCTTATGCATGAAAGTCAGTGGAGTGATTTTGGGCCAGTTATTCTCTTAGTACAACTTTCCTAATTAGGTTGCTCTGGTGGAGAAAATAGGAAATGGGAAGATTATGTATACCATTTTGTATTATCTAAAATAAAGATGGAACATACATCCTGTAATGAAATAAATTCAATTTAAAGAATATTAAATACGTTATTTAATATTTTATATATTTTATAGAAATATTTAAAATATTTAAATATTTTAGATTTATTTAACAAATAATCACTTCCATCTTAGTTTATTTCCCTATTTCAATTTACATCTGCCCAAGCGCTGCACAGCAAAAATATCTTTATATTGCAATTAAAAATTTTCCTTCTGATCAATTGAATTCTCATTGCATTGGAGAGGTAGTGAACTGAAAAAATACAGAGTGAGGACAGGACAATATGATGCTCAGGTTATAGTAAAGGAGTGGTCTATTCTAATTTTGTCTGCTTTGGTATAACATTTGTTGGAAACTACCTTTAAAAAGAAAAGAACCATTTAATAGTTCTATTATCAAGTGTTCTGCTACCTAACCAAATAACTGTGTCTTTAGAAGAAAAAACACTGCATAGTTGAATCGCTCTACATGGCTATGATAGCTAAATAGCAGCAAATCTACATTTAACTATAAACCTGTTCCTACAAACCTTGTGAGAGTTCAAATTGTGCAAAAGCTACATGAACAAAAGCAATTTTCTTGCAGTTCAGCCTAGCAAGATGGAATTGATCACGTGCGTCTTCTGGTTCTTCAATACTGCAAATTAAAAAAAAAAAATACAATACAATTCAGAGAGAGAAAATTACATATGGCTTTAAAAAATAAAACCCTTATAGAGTAGCAAAAGCTATAACATTTACACAAAACTATATTCTTCCTACCGTAAAGGTATATCATTCAGGTCAAACTCAATTTTGGGTGTCTTTATCGGACATATCCATCTGCGTTTCTTGGAAACAGTACAGAACTGTTTCACTATTATTTTTTATCTGGAATTTTTTCATTTTCCATTCTTGCCTACATACCTAGCACGGTGGTCTCTAACAGAAGTATATCTAGTTCTGCTTAGTCAAAGCCAGCAAAGCTATTTAAAATAACAACCAAGGCTCAACTAGAATATGTTCCACAACAGTGGTAGTCAACCTGGTCCCTACCGTCCACTAGTGGGTGTTCCAGCTTTCATGGTGGGCGGTAGGGGTTTTGTCCCCTACTTTATAAATCACCATTACTGTGGAACCGGTGGGCGGTTAGAGAAAACTTTACTAAGTGGGCAGTAGGTATAAAAAGGTTGACTATTCCTGTTCCACAACAATTCCACATGATCAACCAAATCCAAGCATGAACTACCATGGATTTCTAATAATGTTCAGGAAGCTGCCACAAAATGGATACTCTATCCTAATGAGGAAAACAAAAGGAGCTGAAAATGTGGAAGGAATTGAGAAACAGGTAGCAAAAACAACAAAATGAGTAATAAGAATTGCTAATGTCAAGTCTTTAAAATTTGACATTAGGTTTTGTCAAGACCACCTCTTCTAATCACAATCAACCTATTAAATGCCTGCTTCCTGTGATAACCTTCTAAGTCTTCTCTACTTCCATGAAGGGAAGGAAGGGAAGTCCAGGAAGTAGGTTTTTTCCTTTTCAAAAGAGCCTTGTTTAATAGTCTTCCTCCATGAAATCACACTTTGAGCAATTAAATGAGAAAGGAGGGAAGGATATGGAATTTTGTAACTCACACCTCCCCAGACTTTTGGAGACTTTCTGAGAGCCTCAATAAATGTAATGTTGGGGAATCACCCCATCAGCTTGGCTTACTTGAATTTTCAAAAGCTTTTGAATTAGTGATTAAGGGATAGAAGATCTTCTAAGAATTTGTACATACAGTACATAACACAAAAATACAAATAAACTGTCAAAAATATTAATGAAAGTGATTAAATGGAGTCACTTAAAAACATGTTTGGTTTTTAAACTGCTTTTAATTATCACGATTTAAAAGTAAACAGTGAATTGGCCAAGTATGCAAATGACACCATCTCTTTGGGATGGTGAAAAGTAATGTGATTCTGAAGAACTCCAGAAGGATCATTTTGAACAGAGTGAATGATCAGTCAAAAAGCAAATGCAGTCAAGTTATGCAAAGATTAAATAATAGAAATTAGGGCAGTATAATTATGTAACTTTACACATGCAAAGTTGAATGACAAATGCCTCCAATGTTACAAATTGTCCACAGATGGCAGTACTGGTGTGGCATGTTCTTTAGCATTGGTCTATCACTTCATTTGATTGGAAGCAAGAGACTTGTATTGCCATTGTTTGGAAGTAGAAGCCTGCAGTAAGTACCCATTCCTGTGCTTCAAGTAATAGATTGAATTTTTGTGAGTATTGGCCCCAAACAATGTGAAGATGGTGAACCAAGAAGAGTGGTGTAATCACATACAAAGTGAAGGGTAGTGACAGCAACTGACAAGTGTCATATCAGAAAGGTTGATAAACTGATTAAAGACAATCAGTGATTTGTTTATAGGGAAATGGCTTGGCTTTTCGTAAGAATGTATATAATACATTGATGTGTTTCTATATTAGATAGTTTGTGGAAGATGGATTTTACAGCACAGAAGTATTTAGTTCTTGATTTTATTGTACGCCCCCCCAGAGTCAATTTGAGTTAAGATGGGAAGTCATATAAATTTGACAAATAAAGATAAATAACAGTTACAAAATCAATTACTGTGATGATAGCCATATGTGGATGGCTTTAAAAGAAAACTGGATCAATTTATGAAAGACAAGCCAATCAAGGTCTATTAGTCTTGATGGCTTAATATCATTTCCAGTCTGAGAGAAAAATGCCTTTAAACACCAGTTGTAGATAAACAATGGAAATATAAGATTGTCTCGACTTCCTCAAGACTACCTCAGAGGCTGGATGTGTAAAATGCCGAGTTAAGGTGGGCCTGATCTAGCAGGACTAGATTATGTTCTAGATGGGGTCTGTGCAGAGTCAAAGCCTCTAATCCAGAAATGCAAGGGCAAAAGCAAAAACAGCAAAAAGGAAGCAATTAAAATTAAAATTAGATCAGGATTATTTTGCTTTTGTAGAAGATACACTTTTTATGACTTCAACAAAACATAATTAAAATAAGCATGGTTTTGTATAAACACTATCAAAGGGAACCCACTTGAATTTTTTTTCCAGATTGCAAATACTTACGCATTCAATTCTGCAAACCTAACCAGAATATGAGCATAATTTTCATTCTGGCTATATTTTTCTGCTGACAGTGCTGCAACTGCTTGGCTATAACGACCAATCAATCTATTTAGTAAGCTTGTGTCAGTCTGAAAAGCTTTCTCCATTTTGAGTAAGAAACTCAACCAGTCTTCAGGATTATTAGCAGTCATCATAATCTGATTAACAGTTCCAGAATTATCTAAAACACACAAACAAAAAAGTGTCTTTATGGCAGTGTTTAAGAAAAACAAATCCATCTTCAAAATTAATATAGGAAATTATTCCTCACAAAATAGTAATCAAGTCTACAAACAGATGTGTGTGTGTCTGATTAGATATAACAATCCCCATTATACATCCAGGTTATTATTTTAATTTATAATGCAACAATTGTGAAGAGGGACTGGTGGCTTGTATGCATTACATAACAGCATCAAGTATGACAATTGAATATTTTCTTATAATGCTTTTTGAATGGAATTATTTATTAAATATAAAGATGCATTACACCTAAAAATGTAGGAGTTTGGTAATCAAATGACAAATATTTAGTTGAAAGAAACTCAAAATAACAAATGACCACTGGAAGTTTTCTATTTGTGTGTATGTATATGTGTGTGTGCGTTCATGTATGCACAATAATACAGAAAGAATGAGTAGGCAACATATTTCAAAATAGGCCATTCCAGATGATGTCATTATCTGACAAATAAAGAAATGTTCCTTATATTTGGCTATTAAAAATAAGTATTACTTAAATCTTTAAGATTCAAAGAACAAAGTTAAACGAAGTATCAACACAAAAAATATAGCTACCTTAGCAAAACGTTGGAGGGAAAATAGAAAATAATAATTATAGAAGAGAAACTACATTTATTTTTATCTGTCAGAAGAAATGTAATACATGTCGACTGAACATAATTTGTTAAAAAAAATTAAACATTTTTTGGGAGTGGGGGAGGAATTCTTCTATTCAGTTTATCATTAATTTAGCTAAAATGTTACATACCTGTTGTATCAATTGATACTTTAGTAAAGTTAAGTTCATCTGTAATATTTTCTTCATTTTTATTCTTGCTTTTTAGGTCTCTAACTCTACTCATAATAGATGCGACAAACACACCTTTTTCATTCAAATCGTCTTCCTGCATCTCTAGAAAAAGGAAAGTCATATTAAATGTAGAGCTTTCTAAAAATCTGACTGTTTAACTTTAGTGTTAAAAAGAAACCGGGATAACTTTATAACCAATAGTTTACAGAAATAATTAATTGCAAAAATATTGTAATGCTATACATTTCAGTAAAATAGAATAATTTAGATCTTTCAAATTCTGCTTTATTCAGCACATATACTAAGAATTCAGTTAAATCATATTAATTTGTACATTAAAAAAATAAGTAACTTAGTAGGAAAAATTTGCATTTGTCTAGCTTAGTTTTTAATGCATTATTTTCTGTGTTCCCAGAAAGCCAGCCAAGCAACTATCCTCAGAATGTGGAATAATTACGTATAGCATATACATTCAGATTTTCTGGCAAGGGAGCACATTAACAATCTAGTCATGCCATACTGAGATGGGAAATGTTGCAAAAGCAACCAGTTTAAGCAATATAAAGCCACCTCACAGAATTGCCACATTTGCCTCTCCTCAGTCGATCCTCATTCGGCATCTAAATTAAAAGTATACGATCTAGGATGTGAGATAAAAATTATGTCATTTTTAAAAAAATCAATTGCTAAATGTATCAGTGATGTTTTGCTAGGAAAAGTATTCAAATCTTCCTTTATTTCTACTTCTTTTCTGTGAACCAGATTAATGGAAAGAAATAATTCTGCTCTCAAAAAATAAATTGTTTCTGGTGTCCCTTTTCCTTTTTATAGAGGTGTAACTAACAACTGCATACATTTGCTCTTAAGAAAGGGAGAGGGGCTCTGTTTAATAGATACATCAAACTTTCATCCTCTTAAATGAAGTCCATTTATCTCTGAGCACATGTTTTTCACTGATCCTGCTGGATGTGAAGGTATGTAAGTGGGAAAATGCTGAACCATTACAGAAAATTTATCTGACACCTGGGACAGTAAAAAATCTAGGCAAAAAAACCTGAAAACAGCTCCACCTTGATTGGGTTAAGTATACTGTAAATGGAAATAGGAAGGACTTTGACAAGCTTTCAAGAGTCTGTTGCAATCATCTAAACCTCATTAAAGTGTATTAAAGACTCCTAATACTACCTGTTTCTTGACCGTGTCTACTTTGAAGAGCTGACAAAGGCGGTCACTTGTTTTTGAGTCATTGTTGCTTAACCATCTTTCTAGGTTGTTTGGCGATTTGCTTTCACTTGGGAAACCTGATTTTCTCCAACTTCTTAAGAGTCTGAAATCAGATAGTGGACATTATCTGTAAATTGGGAATGAGACTCTTCTGTTTAATCTGTTATTGAGATTTGTTTTCCTTCATTAATTTGCTAAAGTTAATTAGTGTAGCTCTTTCTTGTTCAACCTCTTTTCTGACTTTTTTCATTCACTCAAACAATTCTCTTCACTGCTAGTAATTTCCCTACCTCTTCTTTGGGGTAAAATAAAGCATATACCTTAATAGTCGTTTGTACATTTCAATATTTTCCTGTTTTTTTTTTTCTAAAAATCTTGACTGTTTTTCCTTCTTGAAAATACTGAATAAGGAAGACCAGTTTGTGTTAATTTATCAGAATATACAATATGCACAATATGATTCCCCTTGCATAAATATTAATTCATATGCAGAACCAAGTTGCATTCTTAACACAAACATTCAATTCTCTGATAACAGAGGATTCCTGTCTTTGTTTCCACACAGTGCAGTCATTAGAATTAAGAACTATAGTAACTGAAATACCAGTTGATCATAATAAAACAGAAAAAAATCATTGATTTTTGATCAAAAAACAGAAAAAAAAATCAAAACAAAAAAAATCATTGCATGAAGAATTTAAAAAGAAATGTTGACGCTAATGTTTTGTTATAAATTGCTTTGATTTGAAACTTATCTAGTTTTGGATAAAATGGATTTTTATCTTGTGGATCCTTTTATGCATCCATAAAATTCCTCAATAGGCTCTTTCATAATGTGGACTGTTCATAAGAAACTGAGGCAGAAAATATAAGTGAATGAGGAAAATGGTACCAGGCTGCCAAAACATTTATTAATAAAGCAGTAACATTGAATTTTTAATAGAAAATAATACTTTATTGTCATTGTGTGAATACACAGTATACACATACGAAATTCACATAACACCAAAAGACCAGACCTAACATGCGCACACACGACAATCCCCAAACACACCCCACCCACCAAAGTTCCCCACCCCCTTAAAACCCACAAGCATCCACACAACAGACCATACTGTCCAACAGCTCACTGATGGTGGTCCTTAAGTTCATTATAAAGTGCAATTATAGCTCTGGGATAAAAACTGTTCAGAAATTGTGTGGTCCAAGTTTTAATTGTTCTGTATCTTCTGCCAGAAGGCAACAGAAGGCAAACTGTGAACAGGGTGGGAAGAGTCTGAGAAAGTTGTGCAATTTCCTCAAACAACGAGATGCGAAGATGTCGTCCAGGGCTGGTAGCTGCAACCCAATAATATTATGGGCAGTTTTAATTATTCTCTGTAGAGCCTTTTTGTCCCCTACAGAGCTGCCCCCATACCATGCAAGTATGCCAAATGTCAGGACACTCTCAATTGTGCTGAGGTAGTAGGACAGAAGTAGATGCTGAGATAGATTTATCTTCCTGAGCATTCTCAGGAAGTACAGCCTCTTCTGTGCCTTCTTCACAGGCATCTTAGCATTCATAGTCCATGAGAGGTCCTCTGAGATATAAGTGACCAGAAATTAAAAACTACCAACTCTCTTCACATCCTCACCATTTATGTACAATGGTAAAAGTACATCTCTCTTCCTCCTGAAATCAATTATAAGTTCTTTAGTTCTTTTTGTGTTAAGTGTAAGATTATTTTTTTTACACCACAGTGTCAGCCCTTGTACTCATTGTTCTTATTAATGAGCCCCACCACTGTCGTGTCATCCGCAAATTTGATAATTGTGTTGGTGTTATACAGTGGGGAGCAATCATGTGTGTACAAAGAATAAAGGAAGGGGGGCTCCTGTGCTTAGTATCAAGAGTAGACGAATGGTGAGATTCCATCCTTACTGACTGTGGCCTATTTGTCAGAAAATCCTTTATCCACAAACAAATCCTCTGATTTATACCCAAATTGGACATTTTAAGAAACAATCTGTTGGGTAGAATGGTGTTAAAGGCAGAACTATAATCCACAAATAACAGCCTTGTGTATGTGCCCTGTTGTTCTAAATGATTCAATACATTATGGACAACAATAGACGTAGCATCATCAGTTGATCTGTTACTACTATATGCAAATTGGCATAGGTCCAAACTAGATGGACTTAATGTAGCCTTAATGTAGTTCAACACCAGTCTTTCAAAACATTTCATGACAACAGATGTTAAAGCTACTGGTCTATAATCACTGAGAGATACCACTACTGTCTGCTTAGGGATTGGCACTATAATGGATGTCTTCAGGCAGGTAGGGATAGAGCACTGCCGCAGGGATAGATTGAAAATATCCGTGAACACTCCAGCTAACTCTGCAGAGCAGTCCCTAACAACACGTTCCACAATTCCATCTGGCCCAGCTGCCGTCTGGTGTTAACATTCTGGAAAGGGCATCTCACATCAGAAATCTGCAGTAGAAGTGGTTGTCTATCAATGGTAGATGTTAGTGGTGTACTATCAGTGGTAGATGCTGGAATGATGGTCGTTCCTGTTTCCACCTCAAAGCAGCTGAAGAATTGATTTAGCTGCTCAGCCAAAGAATCACTACTGCTAGACAAACTATTTTTGTTGCTCTGCCCCGTAATTTGTCACAGACCTTGCCATACCCGACAAGAGTCTGAGCTCTCAAAACGATGTTCAATCCTCCATCTGTATGTAGCTTTAGCGTCCCTGATGCCCTTTTTTAATTTAGCTCTTGCCTCGCTGTACTGTAGCATATCACCAGAATGAAAAGCAGCATTTTTAGCTCTTAATAAAAGACACACTTTTCTATTTATCCAGGGCTTGTTAGAAAACACCCATACTTGTCTGGTGGTGGTGACAGCATCAATGCAACTTTTGATATAAAACAATACTGTTGAGGTGTAAGTATCAATATTGTCCTCCTCAAACAGTGCCCATTCATTGCTCCTAAAGCAATCTTAAAGTTGCTAAGATGCACCCATTGGCCACGCTTTTATTTCTCTAATTGATGGTCTAATTCTGTTGACAAGAGATCTGTATGATGGAATCAAAAACAGAGATATATGATCTGACTGTCTCAGACGGGGTAAAGGCATAGTCCTGTATCCATGCATGATGTTACTATATACCTGATCCAAGGTATTTTTTCCTCTAGTGGGACAGTCTACATATTGATAGAACTTAGGGAGAACAGTCTTTAAATTGACTTGATTGAAATCACATGCAGCCACCAGCACTCCATCTGGGTAGGCCTGTTGCTGTTTGTTAATAGTAGTTAACAGGTGACTCATAGCTGTAGTCATATTAGCATCAGGAGCTATATATATTGCAGTTATTATTACAATATTAAACTCACAAGGCAGATAAAAGGGACGGCATTTCACTGCTACATACTCCAGATCAGGAGAACAGTGAGTGTCTATTATTTTAACATTTGTGCTCCAGTTGTTTTTTATGTAAACATAAAGCCCTCTTCCTCTGCTCTTCCCAGAGTCAATGGTTCTATCAGTCCGATGTACTGAGCGTCCTTGTAATTCGATAGCCTCCCCTGGAATTATGGGGTAGACGCTTGACAATCACCTTTGGTTTTGTAGATTCAAAGTTTATCAACCTATTTTGATCATTAGCTTGGTGGCTTATCGCCAGGGAAATCCATAGTTAAAGGAAAAGATGGGGTATATTTTTAGATGGTATCTTTCAAGTACTCAACAATACTTGATTATCTATAGTTCCGCAATTTAGCCAATATATTATTTTGTTTAATATAATTTTAAAGTGACTTGAAGCTTAGCATATTGGCTAAGAAAACACTACTCTCAGTTACTGATACTGGGCAATGACAATAAGCATAACATAATCCTATAAACAACTGCACCACTAAGTTGAAATGAAAATAATTTGGAAAGCAAATGTCAACAGTAATCTCACATTCATTTTCTAACATATGCACATGAAGACACAAAATCTTTCAGTCTATCTTAAATAATCCTTTAACATTAAGCAACATTGCTACTTTAGAATCTTGCTCTCGACAAGGCAGTCCCACACTCTCACACAAGAATTAAGAAACAGAGTTTTATACCAACACCAGACCTAATGCCCAAAATCTCACTTGTGTAGAGGCAAGAAGCATAATTTGCATTTACATCACCACAGTGTTAGGCAACTTTTCCCATTGGCAATAAAAGATTTTGCTTAGTTTGTTCCTCTGATTGAACTGATTTTTTTTTTCACAAACAAATCACTCCCTTGCCTTAACTGATCCTAGCATCTTGAACAAATATGGACTTGCAAGAATTTGGAAACAAGCAAATGCTTTTTGGATCTCAATTGGCACACTTCCTGTTGATACACTGTAGTGTTCCTTCTAGGGAGGCAGACACATTTAGAATGCTGCAACAAATACATAAATGAGGTTTTGGTTTTATGTACCTGATCTGGGGCGATGGCTTGCATGCCGGTAGAAATGTCTCTGTGTGCTACTTCCGGGCAACTGCATTCCTGGAGGTGGTTTTGTTGGGTCAGCATAATCTGTTTGGCTATGGCTATTAAAAGTCACCCATTTAAATCACCATCTAAATCAGAGGTGCCAAACTCAAGGCCTGGGGCCAGATTTGGCCTGCGGGATTCTTAGATCCGGTCCATGGGGGAGCCCTGGAAATAGTGAAGGACCGGCCCACGGTGCCTCTTCCATCAAAAATGTGGCCCTCCCAAGCTCCATTTTTGCTGGCAGAGGGTTGCAGGAGGCCATTCCAGCCAAAACCGGATCTCGGGAACCTGTTTTCTCTACCAGGACGCTCAGGCCACAGGTGCCCGCAACATGTGTGATGTCAAGCTGGCCAACCCTACCATCGCAATCAAACACAACCCTAATCCGGCCCTCAATGAAATCAAGTTTTATACCCCTGATCTTGTAAGACTATTCCAAATTGGTTTTCTAAACCCAAGCTTGGTGCAAGGTAGATCTCTAGGAGTCATTGGCCTGTTTATCTTATTCCATTCTTGAACTGTCTGTTTCTGCCACCTGAGACCAGGAGGGGAACTGTTAGAAACAAAATGGAGCCACAAGAGCAGTGTGGATTTAAGGGTTCCAGATATTATTCTTGTGTCATTAAGGTAAGCACCAATCTTCTTGGCATAACAACTTCACCATAAAATAGGTCAGCAATATTCACGGACAGAGTAAACTAATGATTATGCTACTATATGCAATGTTTCCTAATCAAATTGTTCCTGGTTTTCAATTTTTGACCAATTACTTCAAGGTGTTTTCCAAATGTAAGGAATCTGTCAAGAATTCTTCCAAGATATTTTGGGTGACAGTTGTGTTTTATCCTTTCTATAAAAAATGTTTAGCTCTTTCTTTGTTGTATAATTGATTAGATGGAAGGTGCATACTTCAGTTTTATTTGGGTTAGGGCATAGCCTCCACTTCTAATAATATTGGCTTAGAGTTCTCAGATCCTTGGTAAGAATGTATTCCGCTTCCTCAAAATCCTTGGTTTGGATAGCTATTGCATAGCAAAATTGGCATAGCAAAATTCTTCAGAATTGGTCTCTGATAAATCACTATACATAGTGGAGCTAGATCAGAGGCAAGCCATTCTTGATGGAAAAGGATTTACTAGTGAAGCCTCCAACAATGTCCTTGAAATATCATTTTTTCCAATTGCAATTGATCAAGCAAGAGAGTTCTGTTAGATGAGGACCTCACATTTCTTCTGCCTTGCCACAATCAGCTTCACTTCAACTCACCCAACTGGCTGGGTTTCTAGAATTGTTTCCAACATGAGCTGCAGAGTGTGCGCTGTGTCCCTGGGAAGCCTGCAACTTCCATTTCCTCCAGTTATGCCACCATCCTAAACAATACCTCCCAAACAGCCTCCAGCTTTGCCCAAAGAGCCACTGCCAGCTCTCCTGCCTTAACTGACAAAGGGTGCTTCACCAACCTGTTGTCTTCTCCCAGGCCTGGTCTGGCAAACTCTCTCACACAAGGCCTGCTGCCATCTCAAACTCAGGAATCCTAGGACTGGATCCAGAACCACCAGCAGCAAGAAGACAGTGAAGGTCAGCTGCGGGCAGCTGCAATATGTGCAGGGTACCCAAAAGTGCACAAATGTGGGTGGGTGGGGAATACGGAATTGGTTGAAGTTAAAGTGCCCCTGCAGTTGTAAGGAACACATACATAACTTTTTGGATTATCAGAATACAATGCATACAGAGAAATAGGACTATGGAAATGCAACTTCTGAACCCAGTCATGAACCTTTGTTTAGTCACTCTCTCCCAACATGATCTACCTCAGAAGTTAAGAACTTCACTTTTTATAAAGTTCAGAGAAGATGCATGATGTAGAAAAGTGGGAATGTTGCATTGAGTTTATTGAATGAAAGGCAAAAAAGTTATATACTTCTCTTTTCACCCTCCAAGAAAAAAATAATTGGGTGGGGCACTTAAATTGGGGCACTGTTTGAATGCAGCAAAAGATAACTGGATGTGGTTGATGTGAAAGAGCTAAGCAAGTAGTAAGGAATGCTTTGTGATAGGCATGATTTTGACAGGAGAGAAAAAAAAGGTAACATGGCCTGCTGTTAATACTGCAAGAGACTGCACCGGCCTAAATTATCATGGCTTTAGAACTCAGTTGCTGGACTTCCCTATAGAAAGTCTGTGCACATTAGGATTTGATAATGCTAGAAAGCAACAAATCTGGGATACAGATTTCTAAATTAGCCTAAGTAAGGTAAAGTAACACTTTCAACCACATATTTATCATCCATTCCAGTTTTAAAGTTTCATTCTTTAGGTTAGATACTATATTCTTAGCATGGATGTTTTAAAGGTACTCCTAGATATCTTTCATTATTTCCATGTAATGATAGTTCAACAGAAACTCTAGGCCATATGCTCTTATATAAGTTCCCTATATAAGAATTCTAGTCAGACTCATATATCCTGTCTTGAAGAAATTTCCAGGTAGGGAGTGCAATTTCTATTTAATGTGCTTACTCTCAGACAAGACTTAAAATAATCTCTCAAATTGCACAGTTCTGTGCTACCATTTGTATGATATGCCACACCACTACTTAAGATTGAAACTTTTTATAATACTATTTTTTTTTATTTATTTTAGTAGATCAAGTTCCTAATTTTTGTTAGATTCCATTGCTACTACTACCACCCTGAACAAAACCCAAGGATTTCATTGGGGCTAGATTAAAAAGAAGAAAAAAGAATAACCTCGCACACTTGGCAATCAAATTTTAAATCTTATCTATTAAGCAAAACAATGGTAGAGCCCTCTTTATTTTCCAAAACAGGATCCTTCAACTGGAAGCAAGCTGGAAAGCAGCCAAATTCAAATCTGCTCCTCCAAAGGGAAGGGTTGCTGCACAGCCTCTCGAGGTATTACTTTTACTCAAACCCTGATCCACTTTTAATCAAGGGTTGATTCTTGCTTCCCCCAGCAGCAGTGCAGAAAAACTTGCTACCATCCCTCTGAGCAAATACTCAACAGTGATCCAGCCAGGAGCTGACATATCACTGATGCCTGCAGCTGAACCCTTAGAAAGGAAGGAAAGAAACACTTCCAGCTTGGGCTGGGAAGATAATTGTTGCCTTGTCCAAACCACTTGCTGGAGAAAACAGAAGGTATCAACTTAGGTTGCCTTATTTTTTTTCATTCTGTCACTCAGGATTGCATAAATATTCCAGATGTTGCCAATCAGAACAGGCTCATTTTGTATAATGAGATGGGCAACATAAATTTAACAAATAATTATATTTATATCAGAAAAAAATGTTGTGCAATTAAAGGAGGAAAAGTCCTTTAATTTCCTTTTCTGACTATTTTCCTCTGACTAATTTCCTTTTCATGACTATTATCTGCATCAGCTATTGGAATTTGGATAGGAGCAGTCGATCAAATAAAAAATTCAGATTTATTATAGCCCTGAGGCCAGATACAAACAAATATTGAATAAAAGAAGTATTACACCCTTCTATATGTATGCAAGTATATAAAAGAAAATAAGTAAGTAAGAAAATAAGTGGTAGTAGTAGCAATCATTCAGATTTGTTGGTAAAGGGGAGGAGAATTGAGCATCCCAGAGTTGAGTAGTACCAAGCCAGCTATGGAAAACAGGAAAACATCTGCACATTCAAAGCCGCGCAACCTACAGAAAACCATGGAATATTTCAGGAGCACTTCCCCACTCAAACAGCCCAAAAAACAACACTGAGCGCCTGAGAGAGCAGCACTTCATAGCCTCGCTCTGGTTTCCCCGACCCCTTGGAAATACATTACTGGCCTTGACTGAGTCGGCCAAGCCCCCCACCCTCTTTTTCTTTTTTTCCTTTTCCATCAGGTTCTTGCTCCGATTAGCGGGACCCAAACGGCGAATAGGGAGGCTCGGCCTTCCGTTAACACCAAAACCCGGGAGAGGAGGAAGGGGGGATGAAACGAATATACCGAGAAAGGCAGCGACTCAAAGAGGGGAACGGGTGTGTGTGGGGGGGTGAGCAGCAAAACGGGCCGCGAAAACGTCCCCCCGACTGGGAAAGGCCTGCAAGCCAGGAGGACATCAAGAGCACCGCGCTCGCCTTTCACAGGAAGGCCTCTCCGGAGCAAAACTTCACCGAGGCCCGAAGGGAAGAGCGCCATTACGGAGCAACTCACCGCGTTCTTGTTATTACCACACTCCGTGGAAAGATGAGGGTGGGAGGTGGAGGGGGCGGAGGAGGTGCCGCCTTCCCACCGTTTGAATCTCGTCACCAAGGAGCAGCTCGCAGGCGATTGGCTAGCTCCACGGCGGAAGCTTGCGTCAGATTGGATCGCCGTTTGATTAGCGAAGTAGCCCAGGCCGCTTCGGATTGGATCATCGTTTGATTGGCAGGCGGCTTCTTGACCGGGGAAAAAAAAATGGGTGGGGGGAATTGACGGCTGGTTCCGATTGCTTGAAAAGACACGCTTTAAGGCGGGGGAATCGGTCGCCAGCGAAGCCTCGGGTGCGCGGAGCTCAGGGCTCAAAAGATACCTATCGCTTGGAGGCTATGTTCAGCTCAGCGCAAACTGCGGTCGCCTCAAGGCTCTTCAGTCATGGCGTTAAAAAAGAGAATCACAGAGTTGGAAGGGACCTCGTAGGTCATCTAATCCAACCCCCTTTCTCCCCCCCCCCCGCCCAAGTAGGAGACCCTAGCCTAGCCAGGGGTCTCCAACCTTGGCAACTTTAAGACTTGTGGACTTCAACTCCCAAATCTTAAAAGTTGCCAATGTTGGGGACCCCTGGCCTAGACCATTTCTGACAGATGATAGTCCAGTCTCTTCTTGAAAGCCTCCAGTGATGAAGCTCCCATAACTTCCGAAGGCAAGCTGCTCCTTATTTCTAGGTTGAATCTATTCTTGATAAGCTTCCATCCATTATTCCTTGTCTGATCTTCAGGTGCTTTGGAAAACAGCTTGACTCCCTCTTCTCTGTAGCAGCCCCTTAAATATTGGAATACTGCTATCATGTCCTGGTCCTTCTCGTCATATGGCCAATTCCTGCAACCATTCTTCATATATTTTAGTGTCCCATCCCCTAATCATCTTGGTTGCTCTTTTCTACACTCTTTCTAGAGTCTCAATATCTTTTTATAGTGCAGTGACCAAAACTGGATGCAGTATTCTAGGTGACACCTTACTAAGGCTTTTGATTGTCTTTGGAGATGCTCAGTCACCCAGGTCATGGGTGTCCCAAAGGTGCTTTTTTCGAGAGGCAACTAAATTTTCTCGGGGTTTTCTTTGAAGATGTTTTGCTTCTCATCCAAGAAAATTCTTCACCAAGAAACTGATGGGAGCAAAACAGATGAGAAGCGAAACGTCTTCAAAAAAACCCCAGAAAGTCCAGCTGCCTCTTGAAAAAAGCACCTTTGGGTCAAGGCTTTTGATTGTTGATTGATTGTTCTCAGTGTCAGAAAATTTCTCCGTAGTCCTGGGTTGAATCTCTTCTTGATCATTTAGGTCTGCGCGCATTGTAATGTTGCTCTGATGAAACAATTGGAGGTTTCCGCGCACCCCTTTCTCCCATTTCCCCATATATACTGATAAGCACAAGAGATTTTGGAACATACAAAGAGAATAGAGAATGTGGAATTATGACAAGGGAATGCACTGAATGGTAAAAGATGGCCGTGATTAAAATCTGTAATTCAGAGAAATTCTTCGGCGTGCTTAGGAGAATTCAAATGTTCAGCAGGCTTGGCGCTCTTTTCCTAAAGCATACCCCAAACCCAAGGTTTTGTATTTATATATCCAATTTAGATACCACCCATCTCATTCATAGAGCAATGGGAAGGGGGCTGTGTGTAATTAAAAACATAATTGTGTTGAGATTTTTCAGAGCTTTGAAAGACTAAAGTCATTTCTGCAATGCAAGCTGACAAAAGTTTTATCCCGGAGTTGCACCTAGCCGAGTCTTGAGCATTTTTATTGTTTGCCGATAACAATAACAGTATTGGAAAGGACTTTGGAAATCTTCTAATCCAACCCCCTGGCTCAGGCAGGAAACCCTATACCATTTCAGACAAATGGTTGTCCAATCTCTTCTTAAACACTTCCAGCGTTGGACGGTTCCCAACTTCTGGAGGTAAGTTGCTCCACTGATTAATTGTTCGAATTGAACATGATGATTCAATTCCCCAGATGAATGGGGAAACTGTTGGATCTAGTGGTCAAGATGCTGGCCTGGAAGCCAGGAGACTGTGAGTTCTAGTTTTGCCTTAATGTTAAAAGCTTTAAAAGTTCAGACTGCGAACACAAAATGGCTTCAGTTCGGCTCTTTATATTCTCAGGTGTAATAACCAAATTTTTACTTATAACAAACTGCAACCTAATAGACTCAAGCAAAGCAGCCCACAACAGTATCTGCTGCTCAAGGAGCAATTTCCCAGAGTTTTCAAATACGTGTTTGCAAATTCTTCTAAGATTTTTTTTCTCAAATTTAACCAGAGTGTTTATTCAATGATAATTCCTTTTTTTTTCAATTATTGTGGAAACTTTAAGCAACTTAATTCAAGGTTCCAGGATTCACTGCAGCCCAGCATGTGCATAGCAATAACATCTACCAGACCCTCTAGTGCCCTCTTGTGGAGCAAGCGATACCAACAGGCATGTTTCTGCGTTCAGCCCTCAAGTCTTCTGACTTCGCAACACAACCTCTAGTGCCCCCTTGTGTCGCAAGCACACAACGCACCCTAGAAACAGCCATACTGTGTGCTGTGCTAGCATCGCCCAGACTGCAGCGCTACCTACATGCTCAAGTATTAAATCCAGCAGCGATTCTACTTTCTGCTACCTGCTTGCAGTGCACCTAGTACAAAAAAAGGGAATTGCACGGAAACTCACTAAATTTTCCAAAAGTCACCTTTTACCAATTTGAAACATGGCAACTGCTTCAGCCATTACAGATGTCTCTGATGTACCAGGGGACTCTGACTCTCCACCCACCCTTGATGTAAATTTAGAGCCTGGTTCCCAATAACCGCCTTTAAATGTCCAAACCTCTGGAAAAGCCACGATACCTCAGAAGGCCTATGACCTCAGACAGCATAGGAAGCTTACCTCATCTGCGGTGACACGCTTCAGAGAGGATTGGGACAAGTAGTATCGCCGTCATGCAGACGCATGGCTGGAACTGTTCAAGATCTGTGACACCCCCAAAAGCAAGTTGCCCCCTTGACAGCCTCTTCCTGATGCAGAACAAGTTAGAGGAGCACCTCGCACGGTGGAGAGACAGTGAAAATAAGCTCAAATACATAAAGTCAAACTTGAAAGACCCAGAGTTCCAGGAAAATATTCATTGCTTCGAGGCGGCGAACAAAGAACATGAAGACATCATTCGGGAAGGCAGAGACTCCCTCCAGGCCGTGATTCTCAATGCGCTTCAAAAGGAACAAGGGATGAGGGAGAAGTCCACATCCGATATAGGTCTTCAATCACAGGCAGCTTCTTCCCACCACTCAAAGAAACCCTCCTCCCTCCATCCCAAACTGGCTAGATCACAAGCAGGTTCCAGTGTCTCTTGCCAATTCTCTGCTGCCAGCTCTCACCATCCTTCCAGAGCATTCTCCCATCATAGCGGTGCATCTAAGGCTTCCAAAGCAGCAAGTTACATCGACAGGCTGCAGATGTTGAAGTAGAAGCTACAGTAACAGATGCAGAGCTACGCGCCACAGAGGAGGTAAGATGGCAGAAGATGGCAATAGCGGCTTAACAGGCCAGACAACAGGCAGAAATGGCTGAAGCACAGGTCAAATTGGAGTTGACCGAACGGCAAAAAGACATCACAACAAAGATGGCATGTGGCACTCCCTCCTCCCTCCAATTCAACCTCGAAGAATTGGGAGAAGAGAGCCCAAGTACATGGGTCACAGCCTACGTGAATGAGCAGCACTCGCTTCGAAACAAGCAGGTACAACCACCTCAGATGCCTAGAAGTCTTCCACTACCAAGGGAGAACAGGGATGAACCTCAGCCACAGACTACCCGTCAGTTATGCAACTGATGTGGTAAGACCCAAAATATGAAATTCACTTCCCACCAGCAGCAAACCCTCCCCAAATGACATGGTACGTACTAAGGTCCGAGATGCTCTTCCCAGAATCAACCACACTGCTCCAACGTCTCACGCCCTGCTGGCCAAGCAACTTAGCCCACCAATGCTTACAACGACTTCTCGACGAGTCGACATAACATCAACGACAACTGCCACACTCAATCCACAGGCAGCAGCATTCCTGCCACAACTTCAATACCAATCCGGCTCCCTGACACCACAAGGTAACCGCACCCAGCCTACACAGGAGCATGATGCTCGATCATCATCCCCAGTATGGGAGAACGACATCCTCCATAAGTACTGGGAGGAAGACTACAACCCGTTATTGACTTACAACCCGAACCCATCCTACAAGAATCCAGGGGAAGAAACCTCTATGTCAATACCTCTCCACAACTCAGCAAATGCTGAAGATTATTGGAGAAACTTGGCTGTACAGAGTGGAAAGCTAAATTTGCATGCCAATGGAGTTCGCAAATTCTCTGACAAGCCAGGCAGCGAGTATCTAGTATGGAAGAAACTTTTCCTGCGCCCCGTTCAGGCGGCACACCTGAACCCTGATGAAATAATCGTACACTTGATAGCATGGCTAGGGCCACAGTCTGCCGACATACCGAGGGCACTTTATGCATCCTACTTAGACAACCTGGCCGCTGCACTACGGTTATCATGAAAAAGGCTTGACGAACTGTATGGCGCTTTCGAGGACGTAGAAGCAACACTCTTGGATAACCTCAACAGATTCCTAAAATTCCTGTCGACAAGCCTCGCCGGATCATAGACCGCGCTAATATACTTGTTCAGCTGAAAATGGCACAACGGGATCCCAACTTACCTGGACTCACCTGTCTCAATCACGTCGACACGCAGAACAAAATTGTTCAAAAACTTCCGCAGGTGCTACTTGAAAAGTGGCTCTAGTTGTTTGACACCTTCATGGCCAAGGGTCGCCACCACTTTATACCCTTCACATTTCTTGAAGAATTCATGTCCCACCAGGCGACAGTGTGCAAGACACACTGGGCCCCTGGACTCAGAGCTGTTAGTTCTCCTAATGACAGAAGATACAACAGCAACCATATATCACCTATGCACACCACCAGAGAAAGACCCTTCATGGTTGTCCATAAAACCGAATTCGACTCCTCATCCACACACAGTTGGGGAGAGAACTCATCAGATACAACCCAATTTAGATCTCCAAACACAAGGTGAGTACACTCGCTGAACAGCTGCACTGGGTTTGCAGTGAAATCACTGACCCACCAAAAAGAATTGCTAAGGGAGTACCAATACTGCTACAAGTGTTACGAATCCAAACACCCGTCCAAGTACTGCACGGCCAAGGTGCAATGTGACTTATGCAATAGTGACCAGCACCTGACCGCGCTGCATCCAGACTCTGAGCCACCACTACAGATATCTCGTAGCCCTCCTTCGGACAAGGAGCCTCAGAAGCATGCAGGGCTCCTCAGCAGACTGTCAAACCGCAACCAAAACCAAGGATGAGTGTCAACTGCACAGCACTGTGCGCCGACTCACCATGCCCTCGTTCGTGTCTTATTTATTTATTTTATTTGCATTTATATGCTGCCCTTCTCTGGAGACTCAGGGCGGCTTACAGTCTATGGAGCACCATGCTAAGTGCTCGGCAATAGCCTTCATTCCATTGTATATGCCTGCTTATTACTAGGGCTTTTGGCCCCCACAAACGGCATTTTTACAAAGTCAGCTTATTGCCCCCAACAAGCTTGGGTCCTCAATTTACCTACCCCGAGAGGATGGAAGGCTGAGTCAACCTTGAGCCTGGTGGGATTCGAGCCTGCACTAATTGCAGGCAGCTTGCACTAAGTGCTAGACGATTAACAGCCTGCACCACCAAGGCCCTTGTAGCCAAAGTATGCCCTGAAGGATGCCCTGAAGATGCCGTGAAAATTTGCGTGCAGATAGACACTCAAAGCACCTGCACCCTGGCCAGACCCGCATTCTTCGACCTCTTTGAGGTGCAACAGGATGAACTTCCCTTCACTGTTTCAATGTGCCATGGACCAAGAAGCATGGTGGGGAGGAGAGCTACTGGACTTTGCATAGAGTCATTGAATGGAAGTTCACGGTTCACACTACTGCCCGTATTTG
The DNA here is from genome assembly GCA_023653725.1 of Bungarus multicinctus. Classification (NCBI taxonomy): domain Eukaryota; kingdom Metazoa; phylum Chordata; class Lepidosauria; order Squamata; family Elapidae; genus Bungarus; species Bungarus multicinctus. The sequence goes on from CM042836.1 coordinate 114,244,657, forward strand.
AATGTGATGGGGTACCGAACGACCGCAGTCAGATCGCAACACCTGAAGTCATAAGTAGCATGCCTCACCTACAGCTCATCACTTCCCTGCTCTAGATCCGGAGGCTGATATCCTACTCTTGCTGGAAAATAATGCCCCACATGCTTTTCTCTTCTCCGAGTCAGTCGGCGGCCCTGTAGACGGCCCAGTGGCCACCACATCTCCACTAGGCTGGGGGATTGTAGGAATTGTCAGTGTTGATCAGATGCAGGCTCCAACCCAGGCAAATGCCTTAGCACCATCCATTCCAACAGCCTTCCAAAGCCCTTTAGTACCATCGAAAACAAGAATGATGTTCCAGCCTAAAAGGCCGCCAGCGATCAGTACACTTTTGCTAGGATACCCTAAACGGCCGCCAACAACCATCAGACGTCCATCAAGACGCTCTACATGAGCATATGCCTCCGCAACACCCTTTCCAACAGCTTCCTGACGCCCTTTGACACCATGGAAGTAAGAGTACCATTCCAATCCTAAAAGGCCGCCAGAAGCGACCACCAAACTTTCACCTTCGCCACCAAGAGTACCTGTACAGACTTGCACCAAGATGTTGACCTTGAAGATTGAACCTCAAGCTTTGCATGTGTTGCTTTGTTTGATGCTTTATTAATGTTTACTGTTTCTTAGTTATATACAGGCGTGGGATTCAATTTTTTTAACAACCGGTGGGCATGGCTTAGTTGGTGGGTGTGGCTTTCTGTTCATATGATGGTGGGCATGGCCAACTCGTCGTCGCTCACATCAAAGGGCGCTTCTCCTCGCCTGGCCTCTTATGACAATGGGGATGCTGCAATGGTCGTAAGTGTGAAAATAGTCATAAGTCACTTTTTCAATGCCATTGTAATTTTGAATGCTCACCAGTTTTAGACAAAAAGGGTATGTAAACTCACGTTTGAATGTCAATCTTTCTAGCTAGCCAAGAAGCCTTGCTGAATGTCACTCATCTTGGTTCCTTGTCATTAAAAACTTCTTTCTGACAGTTGTACTTCATTATTCAATTATTTCTTCAAAGTGCTAACTCCAACGGGAGTATTTCCTCCCAACAGCAGTGTAAAAAGCTTAAAACAAGCCTTCCCCTTTAAGAAAGTACCAGCAAAGGAAGAAAAACCTCCTTTGGAGGCAGTAAGTCTAGGCATACTGCCAACAATGTAAGTATGATAGAAAAAAACAAAAGGAGATTTCTTCCAACAACCGGTTCTCCAAACTGTTTAGAAGGTTAACAACCGGTTCTAGCGAATAGGTGAGAACCTGTAGAATCCCACCCCTGGTTATATAATTATATGCTATTCAGTTAGTATTACTGTCTACTGTTTAGCTTAGTTTATAGCTAATTTTTTTTCTCTTCTTTTAATACTGGAATTTACAATTTCAGGCGGGGAGTGTGCTGTCCAGCCAGTGTATGAGAATTGGATAGTTAGGTAGCAATTGTGAGCTGTCCCCTTAAGGGAATGCATCATGGTAAGTGTAATTAAAGGTATCCTGGAAAATGTAGTTCATGTCACGTGGCCACATCTGTAATCCCAAATGGTCACTAATTTGACCCTTGATGGCTTGGGGGAGTTTTCCTCACTTTTGCCTGAATTCCCTAACTCATGGCAGCTGCTTTCTATCACTACGAGATGGATTAGGAGATAACCATCTTTTACCTACAAATCAGATATGCAAAGGAATTGGACATAAAGAAGAACTTCATCACAAATGTGAGTCATAAAGATACCTGATGAACCAATAATAAATACTTTGTATTGATATTTTGTTGAGTTTATCTGTCTGCATCTGTACAGCTTACAAATCCACCACTGTACAGAAGACAGAAAAAGCAGCCTTTCTTCTTGCCATGAATTAAAAGTGTGAATCAATCACAGGACAGTGTTGATAAGAATAATGCCTGATCACACTGTTTAAGCTTTATTTTAATTGGATGGAAAACCTGATACCACTGAAGCTCTGGATTACCTCATACCCAGTGGGGCCAATAATTGGAGATAGTGGAGTGATAGTCCAAAACATTATTAGTGTTAGTATATTAGTATTAGGACAATAGTATTTACTTCTCAATAGACAGGCAAATGATATGTGATCAACATCAGTGTTTAAGTATCACAGTTCTGACTTTATAAGGAAAAGACAAGCCATGAGAGCACGAGGAAACCTCATCTAAACAAATATGTGTTTTAATTTTGACATGATCTTTTTATGCAATAAACATAATATTTACGGATATTTACTATTATGGGTATTTAGGCACAATCTTATGCATATTTAATGTAGGATCACTAAACTTCAAAGCCTTAGATTAGAATAACTTTATTGTCACTTTAAATGTACACTAATCAGCATACATTAAAAAGGAAATTTCATTGCATACAGCTCTCAAAGGGTCACTACCTCCAATATGCACTACATAAACATGACTAAGTAAATAAATATAAAATTATGCATATACTCACATACTTTACATGACACAGAGAAACAACACAGCCTAATTCAGATGCATATATATGGCAAGAAAAGCGAATCTTGCAAGTTTACCAGATGGATGGCATAGGGAACAAAGGTGTTACAGAATTTGGTAGTCCTGCTAGAAATACTTCGAAACCTCCTCCTTATGTTTTGATATTGCTTTTTAAAGTCCTGAATAATCTAGATAAATATTTTTCTTAAGGGACATCTTCTCCCATATACATACCAGCTCCATAACTATTTACCATTCCCAGTGGCTTTATTCCATGTGACCCATCAAATAAAATTATCTTGGTGGCTACTAGAAAAGGCATTTTCTTCGCTATGGGACTGCATTCTTCTCCCAAGTGAATCTTTTATTTTAAATCGTTTACATTAATTTTGATGGTAGCTTTTCCATGGATTTGTTCTTATATCTATTATGGTCTATTTACTAATAACTGGGAGAAGGGATTTCCCTTTTAATGTTTTCAGCAGGTTTATAATCTATCAATAAAGTCCATATATTGAATGGATTATGCAAGACAGGAAGAAAATCAACTCATTTGAGCTGTGGTGCTGAAGAAGCCTCCTGCAAAAGTGACCAACAAGCAAGTACTGGAGTGCATAACAACAGATATGACCCTGGAAGGCAAAATTAAGAAACTGTGTCTCACTTACTTTGGCCATGTCATAATGGGGGAATTCATGAGAGAAAGTAATTATGTTTGGAAGAACTGGAGGCAAAAGAAAACCAGGCCACCAAAGAACAGGGTGGGCATCGAAGATGACACTACCCAAAACATACAAAACCTCAAAGCAGCACAACATCGGAAGATGTGAAAAGACTTGGCACATAGAATCATCAAGCGTTGATTCATTAACAGTACCAATCAAGACCTCCCTATATTTCTGGAAATTTAGATTAGTTGGGAATACCTTTCTATCTCACTTTTCTTGTTTTGTTCATTCTTGGCTCATTACACCCAGATTAGATTATTATAATGTGCAGTATATTAAAGTGAAGTTTATTTGGAAACTTCAATAAATGAGCAGCTGACAAGGTGTTAACTGGAGCTTGTAGATTATAAACTTGAAATATTGTAGTGTATTTCCAAGTTTAACTGTAAAGCTGCTTTTCATTTTTATCTTTAAACAGCCTACTTTCTCTTTAAACAGCAGCTTTCTCTATTCATTGATATTATGTTCTACAGAAGTTTTATTTGTTGTTCCGCATTTTAAGCGGGAGTTTTGTTTGTTCTGATTAACTATAAAAGGGAGCTGTCTGACAGCATCAGCTGTTACCTATCAGCTGGCCAATTCAGCAACATATCGGCTGACTAGGGTAACCTGTTTCTTTGTTATAATAAACATTGTTTCGTTCATCAATGCCTGCCTCAGCTCATTCTTAGAAAGAATTTAATAATTGCTTTAATGCTAAATCTATTCTACTGGCTCTACTATGTATCCTATCAACTCTCAAGAAAGCAGGGATAAGAGTTCTAATCCTACATAGCTTTTTCTCTGGTAATATCACACTACTAACTAGAGCATACAAAACATTTCCTAGACCAATACTCGAATATAGATCATCAGTCTGGAACCCACATTATGTATCTGATATTAGCACAGTTGAGAAAGTCCAGAAATATTTCACAAGAAGAGTTCTCCACTCCTCTACTCGTTATAGAATACCTTATGCCGCCTGACTTGAAATTCTAGACCTAGAAAACCTTGAATTACGCCGTCTTCGGTCTGATCTAAGTATGGTATATAAAATCATACATTGCAATGACTTACCTGTCAATGAATACTTCAGCTTCAACCATAACAATACAAGAGCACACAATAGATACAAACTCAAGGTTAACCGCACCAAACTTGATTGCAGGAAATACGACTTCAGCAACAGAGTGAATACTCTACCTGATTCTGTGGTTTCTTCCCCAAACCCCAAAAACTTTAACAGACTGTCTACTATTGACCTCACCCCTTTCCTAAGAGGTCTGTAGGGGGCATGCATAAGTGCATCAACATGCCTACCATCCCTATCCTACTATTTCTTTTATTTCTCTTATATGTACCCATTTCATGTGTTCATAATGATGTATATACTTATACCTATTATCTTGTAAGTGATTGACAAATCAAATAAATAAATAAATAAATAATATCAGACAAAGGGCAAAAAAAAGATGAATGTAGAAAATAGGCTTGTCATTACTGTGAGATAAATATTCTTTTAGTGGAGATCAGCATTCTCCATCTCAGTTTGTGCTTTGGAGAAAGACACAATTTTTCAATACATTTGGGGGGGAGGGTATACCATTTTAATAATGACATCCTTTTAAAAAGGGGGGAGTAAAATAGAAATAGAACCTTTCCATTTTTCTGCATTAAATAATCTTGCTGTGGTTATCATGCACAAAAACAAAGTTCCTTGACCTTTTTCCAACACTTTGTCCATTAATCTCAAAAGAAAAACTTTTGCTTCAACTGAATATTAATCTTTAAAATTTTCTGAATCAATGTATTTGAATCCAGAATTTTCTGCCTTTTTTACACTTGTTCCAAATATGATAAAATGTCCTTGCTTGTTCACATTTACAACATAAATTTGAAGCGCTCTTATACATTCTAAACAGTTTCTCTGATGATATATACCAATGGAAAATAATGTTTTTAAAACAAATTGTCTTTAAGAGTATAATGCAGTGTAAATTTCAATCTTTCAGCCACAAATTTTTTCCATTGTTCTGTCAGCATATTATAACCAAAAAATTTAGCTCGGTTTATCATACACTCCACTTGTTCTTTTGTTTCATATGTCAAATGTTAATAAATGTTAATACAATTTTATTAATACATGTACACAATTCTATTTCAATCCTATCTAATAGTGTTCAAAAACATAAATTCTTTTGTCTAGTGTAATTCTTTATAACAACTGTAGGAAAAGGCATTTCGTGAAGTGCTTAAGGCATCAGGCTAAAAACCAGGAGACAGTAAATTCTATTCCTGCCTTAGGCACACAGCCACCTTGAGTGATCTTAGGCCAGTCACTTTCTCTCAGCTCCAGGAAGGAAGCAATGACAAACCACTTCTGAAAAACCTTGCCAAGAAAACTGCAGATACTTGTCCAGGCAGTCTCTGAGAATCAGATACGAATAAGTGGAATATTTTTTAAAATGTAAATAAGAGAATCATTGAGAACTATATGCTTATATACCACAAGTTCTTCTGATTTTATTATACATTTCTTCTTGGCAAAATTCTATTAATCATGATAGGTTTTGTGTTTGTGTTTGCCTATCATTTCTTATCCATAAATGCTTCATGTTGAGACATATAAAGCTGGTTTTAGGCATAACCTGGATTTGTATTTATTCCGATATTCTCAATATCACATGTCTAATATAATGATTTTTAAAATCCATATTAACCTTGACTTTACCATATCCCTACCGGTATTATCCATGCCTCACAAATTTCAGGTCATGTCCTTCTAACTCAAAGGGATTTATTTGTCAGTAACATCCATTCTTTTATTCAAACCAAACAAACTGCAAAATATAATTTCAAATCATGTAAACCCAATCCTCTTTCCTTTCTGCATTAGTATTACTATTAATCTTCTCATCACTCCTTATTGCCCATCCCCTCTCACTTGTGACTATATGACTGTAACTTTGTTGCTTGTATCCTCACTATCTATATTGACTGTGTCCTAGTACGATTTGATTGCTTATTGTACCCTATGACTATTACTAAGTGTTGTACCTGATGATTCTTGGCTTTTGACGAATGTATCTTTTCTTTTATGCACACTGAAAGCATTTGCACCAAGACAAATTCCTTGGGTATCCAATCACACTTGGCCAATAAAAAATTCTATTTTATTCTATTTGCAGCTGTGACAATTTAACTGATGGGGGGAGCGTTTCTGCCACACAAATTTAGATATACCTTTCTGCCACTGTTTAAAAGGTGCATTAGGTGTCAAAACAGGTGCTATCTGAAACTAAAATATCATTCTGGGCAAGACATTGATTTTTTTTATCAACGAAAATTGATTTAAAAAATTATGGAAATTCTCTCCCAGCAAAGACAAGTTGTAATTTCTCCCATCTTAATATACTGTACCCCTTCTTAATTTTATACCATGTCTTAACATGTCTTGATATAGTTATTTCAAAAATCACAGTGACAGATATTTTACCTTTCCAATCTTAAAACTCATTTTATTCATTAGTTCTATTTGATTGTCCGGGTTCTGATGGAAGCCCTAATCAAATCATGAACCAGGAAAGCTTTACGAGCTGACATCTTCTATTTTCACATTTTTGTTAATATCTTCATCTTTTGTTTATTAATCTTGAAACCTGTTAATGTGCCATTTTTAACTTGCCAATTAATATTTCAATTCCATTTAAAGGATCTTCATATTAATAGGGGTAGCTTGATATAGCTAGCATTTTAACTAGATATATTTGTATATCTTTGTATTTCCCTAGGATACAAAAGTACACTGAAATATATCTCAATGTGCAATAGTAACTTGATTTAAATAACTTTAGTAAATATATATATGTGTGTGTATGTACGTGTGTACATATACGTGTATACATATACCTGCATACATATGTATATACACACATACATACAGTATATGAATAATAAGAAACATGTATAATCTCTGTAGAGTAAAACTTCAGGCCATTCAAGTATAACTCATGGCTGATAGATGATCTCATAAATTTGTGCCTATCATATAAAAGTATATTGCAACTCATGTCATTTAAAAATCAAAACTGTGTGTGTGTGTGTGTGTGTGTGTGTGTATACACATCAACATCCAGTCTCCCTACTTTCCACTATGTTGTCACAAGCCACTGAAGAAGATTAGTTTGAATATTAATGCAGAAGTCATGATGCAAAATTATTCTTTGAACAGATACACACCTTCAACTAGGTGATACACCCACTGAGATGGATGTTGTAACAATAGTATACACCTGTGTTGTATGGACCAGCTAAGTGACATACTTTAAATCTGATCATACTTGAGACTATAATTTCAACATAAAACTCCTAGTTTGGCATATCCTTGCCTCAAAGTCAATACAATATACATATTGCAAAAATTAACCACACCTAATATATGCTAGATAGTATGATAACACCATTTTAACTTATTGCTCAAAAGATTAATGTAATGAAATTTGTAAGATGCAAATCCATAACATTCTAAAGCAATGTATGTCCATGTATATTGTTAATACAGACAGTCCTCAATTTACAACTGGTCATTTAACAGCTGGTTGGAGTTACAACAGTCTCAGAAGATGTAATTTAGGGCTAAGCACTTCCAGCCATTTTAAAATATCACATTCCGCCCCCCCCCTCCATCACATGACCTCATTTCAGACACTAGGCAACCAGTTCACATTCATGGTTGCAGCGTCCTGTAGCACATGACCAAAATTTGTGATTTTTTTTGTTGGTATCCAACAACAACAAAAAAAAAACCCTGACCATTTGAGAGAACGCATTCTGATTTACAACAGTGTGATTTGGATCTACCACTATCACATAACGACTGCCATAAAGACAATAATAAAATCAGGTCTGGTCACATGGGTGCCTCAATGTATAACCATCACAGCTTATGACCAAAATTCCAGGTGCAATTGTAATACTTTTATCGATCTACATCTATGGCTGTGGCTGTGAAGAAAACAAGAAATACCTGAGATGATTTTTGATCATTCATCATCTTCATCTGTATCATTTGCTTTTCCCAAAGCAAAGCTCCCACAGCTCAGGAAGAAAAGATAAGTTGTTGGCAGTATTGCTAATCGTTCCAGTGTTCTTTTTTTTGTCCATTCAAGGAACTTATTAAGTATTCAAGGTGCACCACTCATTCTGTTTTCTGCTGGGGTTGTTTATTTTAACATAAAACCTGGTTGGATTTGATCAATAAAGACTTTCTGATCTAGTAGTCAGAAAGAAATGGCCATCCAGCTCTTCCCATAAGCAGGAGAAACCCTGCTCTTGCATATTATCCAATTCTTACTATTCAAGAGCTGACTGCTCTTGATCAGAGAGATAATAAAGGGTTTTTTTAAGAATTCGGAATACAAATGTTAATTTGTAAAGTTCTAAGCTCCCATCCCCAATCTTTTTAGGAGTGGATTTTATGTATGTGCTCATTGAAGAACGAACTTTTTCCCCTTCTCTCCTGTATTTCCCACATTTTAATAATATGCATTCTAAATGAATGACTAATTTATGTATTATTTTTAAAGTTTTATCTCACCATTATTATTTTATAAGTAACTCAAGGTGACAAACATACATAATACTCTTTCCTCCTATTTTCCCCACAACAACAGTCCTGTGAGGTGAGTTAGCTTGAGAGAAAGTGACTGGCCCAAAGCCACTGAGCTGGCTTTCATGCCTAAGGCGGGACTAGAATTCGCTGTCTTTTGGTTTCTAGGCCAGCACTTTAGTTATTACAACAGACTGCTAATATTAATATTAATATTAATAATAAGTTATAACCTAATATTGCTGTTTGAATAAAACTCAGGTTTTTAAAAGATCTGATACTCCAATTTCCTTTTTCCTGTGTATGTTTTTATCTGTTCTATCATTTTTATTTTGTTCAAAGTAAAATAGTCTGTGCTTAGCTGCATAACTGGCTTTAACCTGAGAGGTTGAACTTGTTTGTGAATGTTCTAGAATTTAAATGGTTCCACCCATCACCAATGCAGTGATCTAGTCCTCAGATTTCTCCTGTTCCTTCTATTGGTAGATACATCACTGGACTATGAACTGAATATAATCTTGCAGTGATACATATTGCTTAATCTATTTGGATGTTTCTGTATCATTTTGACAGATAATAGCAGAATCTCTCATAGGCAATACTATTTTTATTCATGAAGCCAAAATATTAGTATTTAGTATTATTATTCTTTCTTTTATTATTTTAATGTGTACTAGTTTTAATGTTTATAAGCTGCCCAGAATTGTCTCTGATGAGATGGATGGCACATAAATTTAATAAGTTAATTAAGCCAATCAGCACAGTGTTGTTGACCCTACATCTTTTACATCACCTTTGTAAAGATAAAGAATAAAAATTTATTTTACACCATCTGCGGTGTGAAGAATGTTTTAGAATCAAATCTAAGAAACCTGATTGGTTGTTTGGGTATGTAGAAAGTTAGCACCCACCCCTCTCCTAGAAGAATGAAATATTCTAGGAAATATTAAAAGGGCAGAATATTATATTTCCCTGGATGAGAAAAGGAGAAATATGTTTTAAAGACAAAGCAGCTTCCTGCAGCTCCCTGCCCCCCCTTCAGCTCCAGTGTGATGGGATTAAGACATGGCCCTCAGGAAATGATAAGATTACCCATCTCACCCCATGGTCTGGGAAGATTGCATTAGCCGGCACTCAGGTGAAGCCATGTGGTCTAGACAAAGTCTACAAAGTTAGTTAAGACCCCCACCCCTGGGAGTCTGACAGCCAATGGGATATTCTTACATAGGAACAGGAAACATTAAGATGGGGCCCAACAGAGGGTGTAAAACCAAGGGATTCTCAGCATCTCTCCCCTTTTCGCCCAGGAGCTCCAAGGCATTGGTCCTGTCCACCATTCAACCTTCTTTCCAAGCAACTTCCATGAATCCAGTGTCTTTTTCCCCACTTGGAACTGAACCCAGAAGGATATTGATTCCAACAGGTAGATGCACAAATGTGTGCTTCATTATTGAATGAGGGTTTTTTTCTCCTCCTTTCCTGGCTCTAACGGAATCTTTACAATAATACTATGCAGAGGTAACACAAGATAATCCAATTCATCATTCTGTTGTTGGGGCATAAAAACTGAACATTATCTGCCTTAACGAGGGGAAGACTATCACAGGCAGGAAAGCAATGGCAGTGCCTTCTTTCTTTCTTGACATTAACTGTGGCAGAGTTTAATATGATATGGTCATCATTCAGCACCTTTTTTGTAGCCTTGTAGTAAGTTTCCCAATGACCTGAAGGAGCAGATAACAAGGCAGTGTTTGTGCTGTGACTGAAATACTAGTTGTTCAACTTCTGCTGTTAAGATCTCCTCCCTTTGGGGAACAATTGTAATTAACTGATAAATATTCAAGCTTGCAGTCAGCAGCATGCAGCCCTCATTGGTTCAGAGTGGTAGTAAAGTATGGTCATAGCTTGATCTAGTGGTACGTGATCTGCCTTCTTTGGTCAAAAGCATTGTTGAAACCAGCATAGTTAGTAGGCAGCAATCAATTCCTCATTAACTAGTAAAATGAAACAGGCACGAGGGAAGTGAAGGGCCATCAGTTTTGAGAACTATGAGTTCTATACCATAATAATTCTAATACCATGAAGGCTGGTATAATTAAGGTTAAAAAAAATTACTGTCTCCATGTTTTCAATGCTAAGGGAGCAGTTTCTCTTTATCCCGTCTCAGCTTTTCTTTCTACGTCCACATGATTCTTTTCTGTGAATCCCAGATTTCTTGCCTAATTTTCTATTTTCTTTGCCATGCCACCTTAAAAGAAAGCCAGTTTGGCATGGTGGTGAGTGTGCCGGCCTAGAAACCAGAAGACTCTGAGTTCTAGGTCTGCCTCAGGCATGAAAAATGGTGAGTTATTTAGTACCAGATACTTCTCAATCAGAGGTGGTATTCAGCAGGTTCTGGCCAATTCTGGAGAGCCGGTAGAGGAAATTTTGAGTAGTTCGGAGAACCGGCAAATACCATCTCTGACTGGCCCTGCCCCCATCTATTCGCTGTTTCACGAGTCCTAACTGATTGGCTGAGTCTTCTTTTGTTGCCCTGCACAGGAAAATGCAGCTGGAAATCAGGTTATTGAGATGGAGCGGGAATGGAAATTTTGCAGTAACCTTCCCCCAGGAATGGGAAGAGAACAGAGATTTTACAATATCCTTCCCCGGGAGTGGGATGGGAATGGAGATTTTACAGTACCCTTCCCCTGCCATGCTCACCAAGCCACACCTACCAACCACACCATGGCCACCAAGCCACACCCACAGAACCAGTAGTAAAAAATTTTGAATCCCACCACTGTTCTCAGTCCAACCCACCTCACAGGCCTGTTGTCATGAAGAAAAGAGGTGGCAAGAGTATTACCTGTGTTTGTTCCTTACCATATATATTCCAAAAAGGACAAAGTCCCTTGGAAGAGAAACAAGTTATACCAGAAAAGTCTGAGGCTAATCTGAAAGTAGATTTTAAAATGACAGGTTACAAGAATGAGACGGAATGAGATTTTTAAAAAAGGAAGGGAAAAAAACCAAGAATGACAACTATTACTCAACAAATTAAACTTTTACTGAGGCAATTATCTGTGATAAGAATGAGAGAGATGGAAATAAAGATGATCTATGCAAAACAAAGAAATTTTGAACTAGCAAATAAGCCAGAAAAATGGCATGTAAAAAGAAAAAAAAGTGATATTAAAATTACAAGAAGGTAATACTATAATAAAAGATAAATCAAATATGCAAAAAGTGCTTCATTCTATCATATTATTTTATATAAAGGTCAAAAACTTACCACAGAAAAAGTGGATAAATATTTATATAAACAGAAGTTACCAAAGATTACAGAGAATCAGATACCAGTGTAGAACAGACTAAATTTAGACTTATTTAGTCAAAAAGACTAAAACAGAAAAGGCACCTGGTCCAATGGACTGTCTGCTTTTTACTATTTATGTTTTGAGGTAAAAGCTTTTACCAATTTTATAACGAACAATGAATATTATTCCAAAAACTGGAAAAATTCCTGACAGCTAGAAAGATGCTAATATGGCATTACATTTAAAGACTTGACTTTAATAAGAAACTATTGATCAATACCTATATGAAATACTGCCAATTTATTAATGATTATGATTTTCACAGAATGATTGAAAATAATTTTACAGATCTTTATTCATGAAGATCAATACATAAAATTGACATAAAAGACAATTATTAGATATTAGAAACCTGTTGAATATGTTGGAGTATTTGAAACAACAATGAGTTGCATTGAAATTCTTATACAAAGAAGGTATTAGACAATTTGAATGGGATTTTTTGTTAAGAATTTTGGAATCTTTGAGCCTTCAAGATAATGTTATTAAATGGGTAATATCCATTGATACTTCAGTGTAAACACAAATAATTTATAACAAAGAACTACCAAATCCTTGTGAGATTGAAAAAAAGACAAGACAAGGATGTCTACCAACTCCACTCTTGTTCATTTTAGTTCTAGAACTAAATAATAGAGACATAAGACAAGATCAGAGAATCACGGGAGTAAAGATTTTAAAAGAAACTTATAAGTTAAGGGCATTTGAAGATGATTTGGTGTTAGTATTGGAAGATCCACTAGAGGGAGTAAAAACATCAATGAGAAAATTAAAAGACTGGTATGTTCACAGGTTTTAAGATTAACAATCAGAAAATGAAGGTGTTAAAAATATGAAATCTATAAAAACCAATTAGAACTGATAGAAAAAAAACCTATTAAGACTATGAAAAAATTAAAATACTTTGATATTATTAAGGTAAATATGAATTGTATGTTATTTCAAAATACCTACTGGTATATTAAGACATGGAATGAAATCAAGAAAGATATGCATGCTAAGTTGGGAGAAATTAACATTATCGCTGTTAGGGTGTCTCTAATTAAAAAATGAATGTTTCCTAGAATGGTGTTTTTGTTTCAGACAAAATTTTGACAACTGATGCTTCATTCAAGCAATGGCAAAATATGTGTCTATTTTTTAATGGCAAAGTAAAGAACAATGAATTAAATATAAAGTACTAAAAGATGCAAAGGTAAGAGGTGAACTCTGTTTATCTGATTGTATCTTGTAATTTGGTCTGGGTAAAATAATGGATTTGCAAAAAAAACATTTTTGAAGTTAGAAGGTCACTTTGATTTGGATGGCATAGATATTTATGGTACAATAAAGTTAAAATTAATTAAAAATTTAAAAATCATTTTATTAGATGTGCCATTGAGCCTTGGTGATGCAGGGTTAGAGTGCTATACTGCAAGCCACTTCTGCTAACTACCAGCTGCCTGCAATTTGGCAGTTCAAATCCCATCAGGCTCAAGGTTGATTCAGCCTTCCACCCTTCCAAAATGAGGACCCAGGTTGTTGAGAGCAATATGTTGACTCTGTAAATGGCTATAAAAGCACTGTGAAGTGGTATATAAGTCTAAGTGCTATTGGTATGTTGAGAATGTGGAATAAACCAAGGTTGTGACCAAAAATACATTTGTGAATCTCAGCACAAGAAGCATTCCATAGAAGTGAAACAGCAGGCAAAAACAAATGCTTAATTTATCAGGAATTATTGGGAAACCATCAAAGGTAAAATAAAATTAAATCAATTAGTGGCAAAAGAATATGGTTGTCAATGGTTTTTCCATTTACAATTATTAGAAAGATTCAAAATAGATAAAAAGATTTATGGCATGGAGAAAAGTAAGACAAAATGTAAAGTTCCGTTGTGTATTGATATTGAACGTATGATTGCTAAAACGTATAAACTCTTGTAGAGATTTAAAACAGGAAGAACTAGATTAAGGAATGAATGATAAACTAGGTTGAGAGTATAAAATATGGAACCGTGGTGTCAGTAAGCTGAGATTCATTTACAAAGAGCTCTTTGGAATCTCCTGAGCGACTTGTATGTACAACTGGGGATTAGCTGAAAGACTTCCTTCCTTCCTTCTTCCCTCCCTCCCTCCCTGTTGGCATAGTAGGAATGAGCGTCAGAGGATTCATAAAGGATATTTAGTACAAATAAATTAGAAAGAAATTGTGCTATGGTCATATTACATGGAACATTCACTATTGCATGTTGTAACATTGCATACATGAGCCTTAAAAATGTTGTAATATAATTAGTGGATTATGTGGGCATTGATCCTGCTACCAATTTCTAATTCTATGTTATTCACATTTCATAATAGGATTTCAATTCGACCTGAGATGACATGACAGATGACACATTTCAGTGTCTGAGAGATGGGCTGCCCCAGTTGTGTAAGGCCTCTGTCCTACTCTGACATTGTTCCATTTCTTCTCCACATATGGTGCCCATAACTGGATCCAATGCTCAAGCAGGGCTCTCATCAGTGTAGAATAAATTGGAACTATTATTTCCCAAGACTGGGGAACTATACATCTATTAATTGGAACCTGAAACTGTACTTTTTCAGCCACTTCACAATGCCTGCTCCTATTCAATATGTAATCAATTAATATTTCAAGATTCTGTATTCTAAGTTCTATTACTAGGCCATGTAGCTCCCTACATGCATTTGTACTCTGTAACTCCTCTTTAAAGTTACAACACAACATGCTGCAGCCGTGCAAAACAGGTCTGAATAAAAAAATTTCTTTATCATAACCCCTGCAACAGGACTTCTGGCGGCCGGGCCCTTGTGTCAGAGAGTGCAACGTTGTCTTTTGCTGTGGTTTTAAAAACATTTTTGGAATCAGAGCTAGCCATCTTCAAGACTGCCGGAATTAAATTGCTAGTTGTTCAGGCCTGGCTGTGCAAATTCCGCTGCCCCCCTTGCAAATGACCCGTCCTGGAGTCTCGCGCACGTCCAGAATCACTGGGGAATATCATGCCCGGGCATGTCCCTAACCCTAGCCCTAACCCTAACCTCTCCTTTCTACTAGCAGATGCCTTGCGCGGGTGCAGAATCACGGGAGGGTATGTCATGCCCGGTCATGCCCCCGAAGAAGTCCTAACCCCTTTTCTACTAGAAGATTCAAACACGCATACCCGGTGCCATGTTCCTGACTGTCCGTCTCTTGTGGGCATTTTTTTAAAAAAATTCCTGTTAATATTCCTTGTCTTTTGCTGTAGGGGTAGAACAAAATTTATTAAGCCTGTGCTTCAAACGCTTACATGTATATGTGGATTTGAGGGGGGTTGCAATTGCCAAAATATATGTCTTTAGATTTTTACAAAGATAAAAACCAGCTGTGGGTTTTAAAAGGTCTGTGGGTTTTCCCCCCTACATTTGAGGGGGTTTTAAATGCAGACCCTGGCTGCCTTTTAGGTACTCCTTTTTTCCCCAGCTTTTGAGGTATTGATTTTTAAAACTCCACAAAAATTAAAAGCATCATTAGGCTAGAATGATTAGAAATAAAAAGCCTTTTCTATTACAGCTCCCCCCAAAGCAGGGTTTTGTTTCTAAAAAAGACAGATCTCTGTGTTTCTTTTGGTTTTGAATGTCCATAGAATTAGTCTAGGGTTAATGTAATCAAGTACCCCAGAAGCTTGACTGCCACATGTTTCTTGATGGGATTTGGTTCAGCAAGACCCCCCCCCCGAAAATCGGGCTATGACCTTGCACTACACATTATCTGTTAGGGTTACTCATGCTTATTTTGATGGGCTTAGGCCAACACGTCATATCCGGCTAGGGTTATGACCTTGTGAGTCCTGCACCACGTGCGGGTAGATTATGCACATCACATCCATGGAGAAGGGCTGTACACGTCACTTCCGTTTATGGTCATGTTCTGGTGACATAATCAGCACGTGGCTTTGTTTACCAAAACTACTGATCAAAATTACTGAACAAAACTATTGATAATTTTCATTAAAAAAAGGTATACATATATTCTTCTTAGGTCATAAGTCATAGTTACAATCATTAATCATAAGTTTCAAACAACGACTGATAAATCATAAGAAACCAATAAGACAAGGAAATAGGAAAGATGAAAAGATGTGAAAAGATAAGAAATGAGACAGTGCTGTGGGAATTGTGTTCAGTAGAATGATGGCATGGAGGAAGAAACCACACCTTTATGCCTAGTTGTGTTGACATACAATGCTCTATAGCAGCATCCTGAGGTTTAGATGAAACCTAAACCAAAAATATAGGATCCCACCCTAAAAATATTTTAGAAAACTTCGCTGTCTACTTTTTTTCTAGAACAGGAGTCCCAAACCCTGGTCTGTGGACCAGCATCGGGCCACGGTATGCCAAAAACCAGGCCATACAAACAAGTGATGCAGGCAGCACATGATGCAGGCAGCACATGAAATTACCCCCATCTAGGCTGTGGAAAAAGCCTCTCTCCATGGAACCAGTCTCTGGTGCCCAAAGGCATTGGGAGCTGCTGTTGTAGAAGATAGGCAGTAATAGAGGAAAACATATCTCCAGGGGAAGGTTATTCCAGAGGACCAGTTCCCAAAAATAGCGCTTTCATCCCCGCTTCACACAATGGTAACAAGTAGCTGTTTCTCCTGGTATGAATGGTGTGGCCTTAATAGGGAGATCTTGTTCAGCAGTTAAGTGATCCTAACATGGGATTATAATGAAAGGCACATCGTGTTTCATAATATATCCACTAATAAAAAGGGTTTGCTAAGCTTTCCCAGGCATAAGGAACAAACTAATTATGAAAACATCCTTTGACCCCAGCATTAAAAGTCCGTATAAACTAAGTGTTGTAAACCAAGCAAGCAGGACATTTTCCTTGATTTGCATTAAATGTCTCTGATTAGAGACTACAACTTTTTCACTGAAGAAAGGCAACAACTGCAGATGGTATTTTAACCGACTAGTTTTGCTTTCCTAGAAAGTTATTTACAGTTGTGATTAAACCTGTACATGGTTTTCTTGCATCATCCCTCCATTCACTCTCTTGTATATTTTTCCTTTCAGATGAAACAAACTGTTCTTTTTCAGAACATCAGCTCATTTTACCAAAATTATTAGTATAATATAGATAGGGTGCTATCTTTGCTGCAGGATTTTGCATATGACTTGATGCACAGTATGTACTTATTTATTTATCTATTTATTTGTATTTCACAATTTTTAATTGCCCATCTCTCTTTTATCTACCTGGGCAGTAATGAAAAAGTTTTGTTACCTCCTTCTTTCCTTCCTTCCTCCATGTTGTTATAGTAGTAATGCGTGTGAGAATATTCAAAAATATACAGTATTCTACAGAAATAAATTAGAAATTGATCGTGCTTCGGGCATATTATGTGGAACCTTCACTATTACATGTTGTGACATTGCATGTAAGAGCTTTAAAGGTTTTGTAAGATAATTGGTGGATTATGTGGACATTGATCCTGCTACCAATTTCTAATTCTATGTTATTCACATTTCATAATATGATTTCAATTCGACCTGAGATGACATGACAGATGACACATTTCAGTGCCTGAGAGATGGGCTGCCCCAGTTGAGTAAGGCCTCTGTCCTACTCTGACATTGTTCCATTTCATTTCTTCTCCACATATGGTGCCCATAACTGGATCCAATGCTCAAGCAGGGCTCTCATCAGTGTAGAATAAATTGGAACTATTATTTTCCAAGACTGGGAAACTATACATTTATTAATTGGAACCTGAAACTGAACTTGCATAAAACATAATCACCGAACTGATAGTAACACCAGTTGAATCCAGTTCGCACCTATTCGCTAGAACCAGCTATTAACATTCTAAGCAGTTTGGAGAACCAGTTGTTAAAAGAAATTACTGGCCTAATCCTATAAGGAAGGCAGGAAGGAAACATTCTGGTGTTGCTTACAGAAACTGCCTCTCCATTAACCCTTATTACATTCTTGGCAGAACTAGACTTCCTGTCTTAGGAACTTCTCTGGAGTTTTTTCCCCCTCCTTTGCTTGTACTTTGCTTGTGTGGAGTGACCATTCAAAGTTACCATGGCACTGAAAAAAGTGACTTATGACCATTTTTCACACTTACAACTGTTGCAGCACCCCCACAGTCATGAAAGGCCAGGTGAGAAGATGCGTGCCTCGATGTGAGTGATATTGAGTTGGCCACACCCTGCCAATAACATGATCACCAAGCCATGTCTACACAGTCACATGACCACCAAGCCACACCCACCACCTAAGCCACCATGCCCACAGAACCAGTTGTTAAGAAATTTGAATCCCACCCCGGTTGAATCCACCTCTGCTCTAAACATGTTTTTTTTATATTGTGGTGACCAAAATTGGATGCATTATTCCAAGTGTGGTCTTACCAAGGCATTATAAAGCAGTAGTATCACTTCTCGTGATCTTGATTCTATCTGCCTGTTAATACAGTCTAGGATTGTGTTGACTTTTTTGATAGCTGCAGCACATTGCTAGGTCATAGTTCAGTGATTGTTTACTAGGACTCCCAGATCCCTCTTGCAGTTACTGCTGTTGAGCTATGTTTCACCAAATCTGTACCTGTTCATTTGGTTTTTCTTGCTCAAGTATAAAACCTTACCTTTTTCTACAATGAATTTAATTTTGTTAGATAGGGCCCAGTGCTTTTTTTTTCTGGAATTCAGCATTTAGTAGGAGAATCCCCCCCCCCATGTTGCTTTTTCTTTCTCCTTCATTTAGCTATTTTCAATGAATCTACCCAAAGCCCATTTTGCACTTCAGGGTATTTTTTTAAATTGCTTCATTGTTAACAATATCATGAATTTTAGTCTAGAATTCTTCAGGTTCTCTATTGAGCCAGTCTACTTTTTAAAAACTTTTCTTCACCTGATCTAATCGCATCAAATATGGTTGTCTTCGTATCTTGGCGATCTGATAATTATTATTATTATTTAGTTTAAATTGTAATTTTATAAGGAATTCTTTATCTGAGAACTAGTTATCACCTGATCTTGTTTTTGCTGACTTAATAGAGGTAACTCCATAATAGAGGTAACATTTTAGTCTGCATAGTAGTTAGTTTGATTTAATGATAATCATTTGGAAATGTCCATGTGTAGAGTATTTGATCAAAAACAAGATAATGTTAGTTTAATGAACTCTATATGTAAGAAATAATAACATGGGGTGATAACCATTAGAGTTATCACATTGATCTAGAAGTACTTTACAAACATGTTCTTTATGATGTGCTTTATAATTTTCTTTGGTATCAGTGTCAAAAATAGCTTCACTATAGTTACCTGGTTATTTCTTTTCTCCTTTTTCAGTACCAAGATATCCCAAAGAAGTGCTCTTTGGGATTTTTACAGATAACAGAAAAAAAAGCCAGCTGGATTATAATTCACTTGGATTCACTTTAGAGTACAATTTATCTTGCCCTGGTGATTTAAATTCATTCAAATGTTTCCTTGCCATTTTATTATCAATTTCAAATTTTACTCGCACCCATTTGCTCTGTTCTTCAGTCCTGTGTTCTACTGTAAGGAGTGCTTAAGATGTTGCAAAGTTATATTATTAATTTGATTTGATTCATATGCGAATAACTCTATTCTGATTAACATTGGCATATATTTGATTATTATTTATTAATCAAATTTGTGCATCAATACAATCATAAGATTTGGGGAACAAGAAGATATAAAGATGCAATGTTTGTTTATCACATTTTTATCCCCCTCTTTATTTCTTGATAAGTAACTCAAGGAAGCAAACAATGATCATACTCTTTCCTTCTTCTCTTTTTCCCACAACAGCAACGTGTGATGTGGGTTGGACTCAGTAGTGGGATTCAAAAAAAATTACTATCGGTTCTGTGGGTGTGGCTTGATGGGCATGGCAGGGGAAGGACATTATAAAATCTCCAGTCAGAGGTGATATTTGCCGGTTCTCCGAAATACTCAAAATTTCCACTACTGATTCTCCAGAACTGGTCAGAACCTGCTGAATACCACCTCTGGTTGGACTGAGAGAGAGTGATCCAAAGTTACCCATTGGCTTTCATGTTTAGGTGGAACTAGATCTCACAGTCTCCTGATTTCTAGGCCAGCGCTTAACCGTTCTCTTTCAATATAGTATTTATAGCTGAGGAAAGATGAAATCTAAACAAAATATATGCACCAGTGCCAAAAGCCCTCCAGAAAAGCTCAATCGCCTACTTTTTCTAGAAGGTAGATGATGCTAGGTGCAAACCAGTGTGGGATTCAAAAAATTTGACTACTGGTGGTAGGCTTGATTGGGTGAGCGTGGCTTGGTGGGCATGGCAGGGGAACGTTGCTGAAAAATCCTCATTCCCTCCTCACTCCCCTAACCTGCTTTACAGCTCTGTTCTCCTGTGCAGGGCAACCAAATAAGACCAGCCGATCACCTGGGACTTGGGAGGCAGAGAAGAGATGGGCGGGGACAGTCAGAGTGGTATCTGCGAATTACTCGAAATTTCCACTACCAGTTCTCCAGAACCGGTCAGAAGCTGCTGAATACCACCACTAATGCAAACAAATCTCAAATGGGAGGTTATTCCAGTGTGGGCCAGTTCCAAAAATAAGCACTTCCATGCCTTCTCCTCTCCCCAAAATGAGGGGCAACTATGATAGTTGCTTATCCTAGTGTGATTGGATGGACTGATCCTAATGGGGAGATCTTATCCTGCAGATAACAAGCATCCAGCCATAAATTTCATAGATCAATAACAAATGTAAATTGTCCTTGGGAAGCCAATGCAGAATCCTCAAAACATATATAAGGTGTTCCTTGTAGTCAACTTCTGTGAGAATCTGACTGCTACATTTTGCACCCCCTGAAAATTTCGGGTGATCTTTATTGCAATGTGTTCTCCATCAGACTATCTTTAAATCAAAATATGTGGTGATGAGACCATGAGGCAGTATATCAAGTCCTTTCAATTATAAATGTGTATGACTGGTTCATGATCATTCTGTGAATATCTCCACTCCAGTGAAGAAAGTGATGGGACAACATATGGAACAGGTTTCCTTGATCAATTTTCCTGACCTATTACAAGTTGCACCAACTAGATCCATCTGAGTCATGAGTCATAGTAAAGACTGATGTGATAATAACAGGCTCCCTTAATGAATGCAAATTTCACCTACTACAAGTAAGAAAGGCCACTGGGCCTGATGGGATGTTCCCAGAGTTTATTAAACATTTAGAACCACATAGTAGAAATGGCTACAACAATTTTATATAGATGTTTTGAACACTGGAAAAATCCCCAGTCAATTCAAAATTTCCCAAATCCAGAAAACCACACAATAATTCAGTAAGTTACCGCCTATAGCTCTGCTAAGCATTTGTTATAAACTTCTGGAACAATTACTTTATAACAGAATGTACCAAGATGTTGATGTTGATTGGCTTGTCTCTTCTTTTCAGACTGGGTTCTGGACTAAGAGAAGCTGCTGCAAGCAAGTTCTGGCTCTTATTTCATTTATCATTTTCCAAAAGACTAAAAACTTCTGTGGCTTTTATTGATTTGACTGCTGTTATGACATGACATGGCTTGATAGTTTGATCCTCAAGCTGAAGGAAACTATTCTGTGTCTTAAAGTCACAAGCTTCTGGAGAACATGTTAGAAAACTGATACTTCAAGGTTACTGTAGAAGACACCACTAGTAAATCCTTTTCCATTAAGAATGGCTTGCCACGGGGATCAGTTCTAGCCCCACTTCTATTTAATCAATATACTAGTGATTTGCCAGAAACCAACTCTGAAAAATTTTTCTATGTCGATGATATGGCAATAGCTATTCAAGTATTTTGAGGAAGCAGGAATATATTCGTACTAAAAATCTGTAGTCACTAAACCAATATTATGAGAAGTGGAAGGGTATGCCCTAACCCAGGGCTGTCAAACTCACAATGACACGTTGTTGTCACATGATGTATCACAACTTTTTCCACTTCACTAAAATGGGGGTGGGCATGGTCAGTGCATGACGCATCTGGCCTATGGGCCCTGAGTTCGACACCCTGCCCTAACCTAATAAAATGAAGTATGAAGTTAGTCCTGCTTTCTCTCTGCTGCCTGTTACTTCCTTGCTGTCTTCTCTCTTTAGTGGACTGACTGATTTTTTTTGTTATTTTTTTCTTGTTATTTATATATGATCTTTTACATATGAAATAAAATTGATAGTTACTAGGTTTTACAAAAAGTCCTTGAGTTATGATCAACAATTGGGACCATAACTTCAGTTACTAAGCAATGTGATCATTAAGTGAACTGCACCCAATTTTACAACAATTTTTGCTATAATCATTAAGAATCAGACTTCCCCCATTGGGGAAGCAATCTGAAAAGGTCCCAAATAGTGGTCACATGACTTCAGGAGACTATAACTATCATATTTTTGGTTTTACTATATGTAAGTACAATATGTATGTATGTATTGAGTTTTTGAGCTATCCAGAGTCACTGAGAATGAGTGGGCGGCCATATAAATTCTCTTAAATAAATGAATAAATAAATACATGCCAGTTCCAAGTGCTCAATTTTTAATCACGTGACCACAGAGACACTGAGATGGTCATAAGTATGAGGAGCAATTGTAAGTCACTTTTTTCAGTGCTGTTGCAACTTTGAACAGTAGTTAAATAAATTAAACTAATAGCATTAACAATAGTACTTAAACTTATATACCATCCCATTGGGTTTTACAGCACTCTCTGGGTTTTTTACAATGTCAACATATTTCCCTCAACAATCTGGGTCCTCATTTTACTGACCTTGGAAGGATGGAAGGCTGAGTCAACTATGAACCCATCAGGATGAAACTCCAGCCTGTTGGCAGAGTTAACCTGCAAGATTGTATTCTAACCACTGAACACTACCTGTAAATTAAGTTGTGAAATAATATTTTCAATAGTATCTCCCTATGTTTTGGAATAATTCCAAACAAAGGTTTTAACAAACTATGCGATATGTTCTCAACTTCAAAAGAATTTCTTAAATGTTTCCATAGCCTGCAGTATATGAGAAATAAAAAATATAAGTAGCTAATGCCTCCTGCCTTATGCAATGTATTCAAAGAACATTTTGCTGTTTCCTAGAAACATCCTGTGTCCCAATTGCAAAGAAATACAAAATAAAAATTGTTTCTAACACAAATGAACACAAATATACGTGTCTCAGGATAATGTTTCAAGATCCAATCTGAATATGCGCTTTGGGCTTTTCTATGCTTTGTATTTATGTGAACTGTTTCGAACAATTCTAGTTCTGAGACGAATTCCCTTGTAATGGAAATCCATGCTAACAAAACCAATATTAAATTTCTACTGGTAGTAGGTGAGTGGAAGCTCCAACTTCTGATACCATGTTTTGATTAACTGCAGTGAGGAATGGCACATATGAAGTATTGTAATGAGAGAAATGTGGGAGGGAGATTAGCAAGGGAACAGAGGAACAGAGCTACAACCATTGCAGTATGTGAGTGTGTGTGTATATGTTTATCTATCTCATAAATCTGCTCACTGAACTCCATTAAAAGGATAACACATCTTCATTGCCTAATGATACTCTATAAAGTTCCAGAAGAAGCTTGGGGTTTTCCTAAGGCTCTGATGGGTTTCAATGAGGCCTTGGTTACAGCCTACAATTGGCAAGTAACCAAGTACTTGCACTGGATTTTTCCTATGAGGACTCTCATTGTTAATGAATACCAAAGACATTCCAAGGTGCTTTTTCAAAAGGCAACTGGACTATGTTTTTCTTTGAAGACATTTTGCTTCTCATCCAAGAAGCTTCTTCACTTCTGACTGAAAGGTAGAGGATAGAAGGATTTATATTCCTTGGTCGCTGCCACTCTTTCTGTCTTTCTGAGGGCTGTTCAGTCTTAATGTAGATGGCCTCTTTGACCCCTCTTTCTAACAGTGGTCTTCTCTGTCCAGAATGTGGACTTTGCTGCCTTCAAAAGAGTGGCCTTTGTCTTTCAAATGCAGATGGATGCTGAATCTTGTCCTGATGGGTTTGTTCATGTATGTTACACCATGCATTTTTGAAGTGATTGTTTTGTTTCTCCAATGTATAGAACTATATATATCTCACTGCATTGTACTACGTAAAAAGGAAGTCCAGCTGCCTTTTTAAAAAGCATATTGGGACAACCATGACCTAGATGATTAAGAATCTCCATAGACAAATCCCAAAGTACTCTGAGTAATTTGGGAAAACAAAATGTCCAGAGACACCTAAAGCACTGTTGGAACTGTTGGAACCAAGCAGGAATGAGCCTACATTAAAAATTACAAAATGGCAATAAGAATAGTAAAACATAGTTATTTCTCCACTGCTGTTGTATCCACAGATTGTTGTTCGGTGGCTCTCTTTAAATAGATGTATCCCTTGTTTGGATGAGGCCATCTCACACCAGGCTATTGTGAGGAAAATTGATGGATCTGATAGATAAATTTGAAAGACTTTCAAAAACTTTTCCTTTAAGGAAGAAGGAATGAATAATTGGCTGTAGTGGTACAGTTCTCCCCATTATTAAAAAAAGGGGGTGTGTGTGAAATTTTTTTGGGGAAATCCCTGGAAGCCATGCATCTGAACCCGTACTTATATGTCTAGCTGCTATTGCAGGTGTGCACACTGAACAGCAGTAATAATAATAGTGTTATTTATTTATTAAAAGTCCAGCATTACAATAAAACCTATTTTTTAAAAACAAATACAATGTTACCAAAAAAAAAAAAAAAACCAAAATAGTGTTAAAAACCTACCATATATTATACCAGTTTATAATATATACCTGTCCCTATACAAGCAAAAATGAAAAAGAATAAAAAATATTCCCCAAAAAGGATAGGGGGAAATCTTACACTAAAAAAAAAAAAAAAGCCACCATCATAATAATATAGTAAACCACCTAGGTATCTAGCATATGTGTTTATAAAAGAAAAGAAATCAAACTACTAAAATTACATTTTATTTGTTTATCATATTTAGAAACAATCTTTCTCTCTCTTAGAAGGACCTGGAGTTTCTAAATGACTTTCTTCCATTTTTCCAAGTAGTGGCTGAGTTTTTAAATAATAAATTGAACCTGTATCATATAGAATTATACTGTCCAGCTTTGATTCTCTGTTGAAGGTCGATAATAGACAATTAAACCATAAATATTCTCCCACAAATACATCATTAATTCCTTGCCACTATCCAAACATTATGAAACCAACATTTTTCACAACTTTAAAGATTCCAAATTTATGGCACATAGTCATTTTTTAAAAAGTGATTTCTTTAGCCCTTAATTGCCTTTGAAAAACCTGGTTTACCCCACTCAATCATAATAGTAATCATAGTAGTAGTGGTTCTCTTATGCATTAATAACAAGTGAAACACAAATATAAATTAAAATAACAATTGAAATAATAATAATTTAATTATTATAATATCATAGTTTTATATGACATAAAAGATATAATATATTTTTCATTTTTTAGTTGTAATATAATGTTATATGCTGTTCTAATGTTTGATTGGGAGCTTCATAGAGTTGGTTAGAAGGTGGGCAGGTATATAAATGCTTCAAATAAATAAAATAATATATATAATAACCAATTTCTAAACTAGCAGTAATGACAATTTTATATATAATATACCATAATTTAAATCAATTTTATTGAGTAAGGAGCTGAATTTGTGCTTTTTTAAACCTTAACATGAGCATATATGCTGGAAAGATATGCTTGACCTTGGCCAGGTGATTAAATCAGGTCCACTGAGTTGCCAGCAAATGGGTGGGCCAAGGCTTTGAAACATTTGTAACACCATCAAAGCCAAGAGTATGTCTTCATGACCCAATCAACCTCATTGGTTGATTATTGCATTGAGTGTTGGAAGATGAAATTTCCTGTTTTTGCTGACAGAGGCAGGAGCCAAGGCATAAGAGGCAAAACAATCATCTTTCAGAAAAGGATATCAGTCAAGCTATTTCATAAGCTAGGTTTTGTTTTATTGTTTTACTGTTTTCATTTATTGGTTTTATTGTTGTCGTCGGCCACCCAGAGTTGCTTAAGATGGGTAGTCATCTAAAACTAATAAACTAACAAACATGTTTTGAGCCAGTACTGTAGCATAGGTAGCATGTATGTCAAAATAAAAGGTAAAAATCTGGATACTTGATTTCTGTGAAATTTGTAGCTGTTCCAGGTTCTTGTAGCTGATCTGGATTTGAATAGGGCATTTTGCTTCTTCCGAAAGGTATGAAATGTTGAAAGTCATCCCTCATTTTTGAGAGTTCCTTCTTAAACAATATCCTAACTTTCACCAGGCAGCGATCATCTCAAACAAAGAGTACAAGACATGTTTTGTTCTAGATCTTTATTCAAGTCACCGATTGTCCAAGGGAGAATTTTCCTTAAGGCTAGATTTGAAGCCTTTGTTTGGACAATAAGCAGATGGCTTGAATCCAGATGGTAAAATAGGAGATGGGAGGTTTAAATATTCTTGTACTTCGCATTCACTTGAAGGGGAGCTCTTTTTTGTAAATTATATAAAAGTCCTTGTGCAAGTTGCAGAGTAGAGCATCAAGCACTTCGTTATACAATACCTTCTCCTCTGCCTCCACCACATATCTTTGTCTTTTTAGGAGGTCACAAGGATAGATCTATCTGAATGCCATCAGAAAATACATGTCAGCCCAAATAATCCAAAACAGGCAAATCTAGAGCAGTGGTCACCAACCAGTGGGCCGGGGACCACTGGTGGCCCATGAGAAAATTTTGGTAGTCTGCAGAGAAATGTCACCCCCAAAGCACCCCCAAGCAATTAGTGTGGAGTGTGAAGGATGTGTGTTTGTGTTTATTTTCATGATGTGCACTAAAGATGGTGCTTGATTTCATTGTACAAGGTGCAATGACAATAAAGTAAACTAACTAACTAATCCAGGTTGCACGGGAACACAAGACTGCTCCACCTTCATGGCCAGTGAGAACACAAGGCTTGCGTCGCTTGCATTGCGAACAACATGAGGTAGTGAGGGGAGGGGGAAAAGGACAGGGGGGGAACTTGCCCCACTTGCCTCATGTCTCTTGCCTGGCCTGCTTCTTTCTTCTTCTGCTTTTGGCTGCACAGAAGGAAAGCAGCAAAAGTCTTTCTTTCTCTCCCCCAAACTCCACCAGAAATGAGTCTTTGGGACCCTGCAAGGCATTCTGTTCCAAGAAGCTGCACCTGCATGACAAGTCTCACAAAGACTCATTTCTGGTGAAGTTCCTTGCATGAAGCCAAAAATATCTCTCTTCCTCTACCCCCCCACCCCCTTGAACAGAGCTGGAAATAATATTCTGAGATCCCAAATAAAGAACAATACATCGGTAGGAAAACAGGGTGGGGAATTTTCCTGCAGGCTTTTTTTTAAATTTTCCCAGGGTCTCTGGTCCTCGGGATTTAAAATTATGAGTTTGATGGTTCCCGAGGTCCAAAAGGTTGGTGACCCCTGATCTAGAATACATTTCTCCAGTTTAGCAGTAATGTGGTGACAAATCCTGTCAATATCCAATCTGGGTTGGTCAGTGGAACTAGACATTTAGTCTTCTGAGCTTACGGACTCATGTTGGAGCCAGCATGAGTCCGAAAACTCAGAAGACAAAAGCTCTGGTTCCGGTGACAGATCCAGATTGGCTCCCGCAATATTATCCTGGGTCACACGTGTTTGCTTTCAATCTTTTGTAAAGCTTTGTATTTTACTCATGTTTATTCCCTGCCATAATATTGCATCCAGTTGTGACAGAAATGAAATAAAAAAGATGTTGAGACTCTAGTAAGAGTGCAGAGAAGATCAACAAAGAAGATTAGGGGACTGAAGGCTAAAACATGTGAGGACAGTTGAAGAAATTGTATATGTCTAGTTCAGAGGTGTCAAACTCGATTTCATTGAGGGCTGCGTCAGGGTTGTAGTTGACCTCAGGGGGCCAGGGTGGGCATGGCCAGGGTAGGCATGGCCAGTTCGGCATCACTCATGTTGGGGGCACCTGGGGCGGCCTGAGCACTCTGCCAGCAAAAACAGGTTCCCAAGCTCCATTTTCAGCTGCGACAGCCTCCTGCAACCCACTGCCAGCAAAAATGGAGCTCAGGAAGGCCGGCCATCCTGAGCTCCATTTTCACTGCCAGAGGTACCGCAGGCCAGTCCTTTGCTGTTTCCAGGGTGGCCCTGTGGGCCAGATCTAAGTACCCCATGGGTCGGATCCAGACCCCAGGTCTTGAGTTTGACACCCCTGGTCTAGTTTAATGAAAAGAAGGACTAGGAGTGACATGCTGGCAGTGTTCCAATATTTAAGGGGTAACATAAAGGAGAGGGGTTCAACCTATTATCCAAAGCACCAGAAGGCAGGACAAAAAGCAATGGATGGAAATTATTGAAGCAAAAAGCAATCTAAAACTAAGGATAAATTTCCTGACAGTGGCAATTAATTAGCGGAATGGCTTGCCTTCAAAAGTTGTAGGTGCTCCAACACTGCAGTTTTTAAAAAGAGATTGGACAATCATTTGTCTGAAATAGTGTAGAATTTCCTGCCTGAGCAGGTAGTTTGACTAGAACAGGGGTCTCCAACCTTAGCAACTTTAAGACTTGTGGACTTCGACTCGGGAGTCAAAGTCCATAAGTCTTAAAGTTGCCAAGGTTGGAGACCTCTGGACTAGAAGACCCCCAGGTCCCTTCTGACTTGGTTATTCTGTTATCTGATTCCTGCAATGCCTTGACCATGCTTTCACAAGGATTAGAACATCCCAAAGCTAAAAAGTATTTGTTTACATTGAGTGGGGTATGTGTATGTGGAACCAGACTATTCTAAGGATTTAGACTGAGGATGGGAAAGATTATCCTATTGTACACAAGTGTTCCATATCAAGCACAGGCAAAACAGATTGTAATCCTCTAACGACTAAAAATCAATGCTTGCTCAATCCTGCATTATATACTCAACCATTCCATGGCAATAAAAAAGTTTTTTAATCTACCATGTACACACCACTATCCAGTTCCTCCCTGTCAATCTCCCGGTGAAATCATTATCATTACAATAAGCCTACACAAGATTTGTCATGTCTATTTTATTTTTTAACAAAACAAATTCTGAAAATAATGGTGGTTGAGTGGAAGTGTTTGACATACAAGGATTGAAAAGTGGAGCCCCTCTGAAAACACTGCCCTGACCTCTAGGTCTGCTTATTCAAAGGGTATATTGGGCCAGGGGTCTCCAACCTTGGCAACTTTAAGACTATATTAATTAATTTATTTATTTAATTCTGAGAGTTGAAGTCCACAAGTCTTAAAGTCTTAAAGTTGCCAAGGTTGAAGACCCCTGTCTTAGGCCACAGGAAGAGATCTGCTTCTACCTTGAAGGAAGAAAAAGTCTCTAAATAAATGCTTGCAGTGAAATCCAAGCCCTTGTTGTCAACACACTGGAGACAAGAGGAATGTGTGTGATTCTTTGATTTTGGCTCTGTTTCTGACTGTAGTTTACCCCGCCAATAGCATTTTGATCACTGTTCAAAACTGTAAAAAGGAGCCAAATCCTATGCAAGAAGCTGTAGCAAAACTGTCAACAATCTGAATAAAAGCATCCCATCAAATCCTGTACTTTGAAAGACTGGGAAGGAAAGAGCCTTATGCAGATTAATTAACTTTGACAAACATAATGTCAGAGTTCCAAGTAATAGACTCAAGATGGCTTCTGCCAGGTCAACTTCAGCACTGAGGCATGGCATAAATAAATGAGGAATTCTGCTACACAACTGTTACCACATTGTGCTCTAAATAGCTTGATTTGTAAATAGAACTGCTCCATTTCCAATCATTAAACTATAGCTGAACCACACACTTGTATTTGTACTTGCCTACTGAAGTTGTCTACATAAATTTCCATCTCAGCAATATGACGCTGTTACTCATATCATTATGAATAATTATTTAAACTTGGAGGCAACTCTGCATATGCTTACAAGGAACAAACTCCTTTGAAGCCCCATGAAATTGTCTTCAGTGCTGACATGTATAGAATCTCATTGTAATTTAGGTTACAACCATTTAAAATCTCTGTATGGGATTTATGAATAGAATAGAATAGAATAGAATACTTTATTGGCCAAGTGTGATTGGACAAGGAATTTGTCTTGGTGTAAATACTCTCAGTATACATAAAGAAAAGATACATTCGTTAAGAATCAAGAATCATAACATACAACACTTAATGATAATCATAGGGTACAATCAACAATCAAATCATACTAGGAAACAGTTAATATAAATATAAATCGTAAGGATACAAGCGACAAAGATACAGTCCTACAATTATGCTGTTATTTCTGATGTTAACAGGGATCAAAAAATAACACCGAGACTGGAATGGCAATGCTTTATGGCTTTGTTATAGATTAGAGATGGGATATGGGAAGAAGAGATCTTTTGTTGTAATTAAGAGGAGGTGTAAAGTTACTACATTATTAGTTAGTTTACTTTATTAATTAGCCTTTGGGCCAAATCAAAGTGCAGAATTCCAGACACAAATTATTACTAAAATCTGATAAAACAGTTTTAAATGAAATTGGAATAAAATACAGTATTTTAATATATAGATAAATAAAACATGATAAAATTATATTTAGGTATTACTCCTACAATCTACCCCAATCAGTCCCACATATGCCAATCTCAACCGAACCATTTTGCTCAAGTGTTGTGCTGTGTTAAATGTTATTTTCAGATTCTGGTTGCATACAAGATGAGTTGTTTTGATATGGGGATTCCGATTCCATTCGTTTGGTATATAGACTGAGGTATCTGTCTCTTACCCTCTTATACAGACAACAATCAAATAGGATGTGAGCCAGGTCTTCTACCTCTGCCACTTCCCAAATGTAGAGATGTCCATTACAGGGTATAGAATGGAATCCTCCATATCTGACCATTGTGTCACGCTGTTCAAAGCTCGTTCACATAATTATCTCCCTAAGATAGGGATGTCAAACTTGATTTCATTGAGGGCCTCATCAAGGTTGTGTTTGACCTCGGGGAATCAGGGGGCGGGGCCAGGGGACGTGTCAGGGACACCTACGGTGGCCTGAGGGCACTGCCAGTAAAAACGGGCTCCTGAGCTCTGTTTTTGGCTGCGATAGCCTTCTGCAACTCTCTGCCAGTGAAAACAGAGCTAGGGAGAGTCACCTGTGGCCTCCCGAGCTCCATTTTTGCTGGCAGAGGTACCATGGGCCAGTCCTTCGCTGTTTCCAGGGTGGCCCCATGGGCCAGATCTAAGCACCCATGGGTTGGATCTGGGCCCCGGGACTTGAGTTTGACACCCCTATCCTAAGATCTTTTGAAAAATACATTTGTATTTGCTCAACCATTTTAAGTTATCCACCTTACTAAGGATAGCTATATCATTTTGTGCTTCTATATCCATAATTATTTGGGAACCTCATTGTTTTAAATTGTTCCCCTGTAAGACCGCAGCTTCTTGCAAAATTTGTTAGTTTGGTGATCCAAACTATTTGTGATTTGTGATTGTGATTTTATCTGCTCTAGTAGACATAACTTGGGGAGTCTATCAGTCTCCATTTCACTGATTTTGTAGTCATATGCTCAAATTTTGGGTAGTGCATGAATTGTATAAATTCCCAATTTAGCTCTAACTGCTGTAGCAGATGTTCTTAGATTTACATCCAAAATACATCTCAAGTACTGTGACTGTGTTTGTTCTAGTATTGTAGTCGAGTATAGACTCTAAACATCTGTTCCATACAGGAGCATAGGGGTAACCTTAGCTTTATGTACTAATGGGGCTTATGTATTAATGGGCTTAGGGACCCTGGATAACTATGATTCTTTAATTTAAGCAGTAAATTCAAATAAGCTTTTGCTCTAAGTGTAGTCCACTGATGATGGCAAGCCCAAGAACCAGTCTTGGAAAATACTAGATTATTTGTACTTCTTCTGATGAAGTTTGGGGTTGACTTCTTTATATATTTCTTTCCTTTTTCTTTACCTTTTTCTTACTTTTTAACTTTTCTTCTTGTCTCAAAGGTGCTTTTTTCAAAAGGCAATTGGACTTTCTTTGTTTTTTCTTGAAGACATTTAGCTTCTCAGCCAAGAAGCTTCTGACTTCTGGAAGGGATGGAAGGATTAGTTCTGACAAGATGGCAAGCATGTAAAAATGCAAGTAGAAAAATGGGGACCACTTTGGTGGGAAGCTAATAGCGTTCCGTGCACCTCTGGCATTTAGTCATGCCGTCCACATGACCACGGAGACGTCTTCGGACAGCGCTGGCTCTTTGGCTTTGTAACGGAAATGAGCACCACCCCCTAAAGCTGGAAATGACTAGCATGCATGTGTGAGGGGAATCTTTACCTTTTACATGAGGGCAGGTACAATATTGTAGCTATTACTGAAACTTGGTGGGGTGGAACTATGACTGGAACATACTGCTAGAAGGATATAAATTGTACAAAAGAAACAAACCAAAAAGGGGGGAGAGTTTCAATGTATGTAAATAATTATTATATCTCTACAGAAATGCTCAATACCAAGAATGAAGACCATTTTGAAAATATTTGGATGAATATGGAGGTGGGGGATGACATTGCTATAGGTGTTTACTACAGGCCACCCAACTATGCTGAGGAAATAGACAAAATTTTTGCTAATCAGTTAACCGAGGCATGCAGGAAACACTCTACTGTAATCATGGATGACTTTAACCACCCTGACATCAACTGGGAAGCAAACTCTGCAGGGAGTGGGAGATCAAAGCGGTTCCTGACATGCCCCACTAGGGGGGTAGGCAGACTAGGGGGGACCAGGGAGGGATGGAGGGAAGGGGGCTTCAGAAAGATAGCTTGGCTCGCAACTCAGTCAGCTCCAACGAAAGAGGAGAGGAGGACCAAGGCTGGAGAGGCTTCTGGCATTGCAGAAGGGCAGTTGGGAGGAAGCAGAAGGCAAATGGCAAGGCTGGTGTGGCTTCTGCGATTGCATGGGGTGTGGGGGAAGGGTGCAGGCAAACGGCAAGGCCAGCTGGCTGGGGGGCATGGGCAGGTGAAAGGACGTAGTACGTGGCTTGGGGGCAGCCAAACTGTCTGTTAGGCATCAGGCCGGAGTGGCAGTGGTGGGGCTCTCCCAAACTCTTACCTGCCATGCTCCCCATACTCCCTGAAATCACAGTAGCCATGCCAGGCTTGCTGCACATCCCCCATGCCCCCTGCAATTGCAGACTTTGGAGCAGCTGCAGTACTTTTTAAAAAGATTATTGCATCACACGCTGCCTCACATCCCCTGTGATCACCTATTGCCAATCGTACGCTGCCTCCACAGCAGCATTGCTTCTGCCTGCCACCCAATTGGCTGGGGGCTATTTGTCCCATGTAACCAAAGGCCCAGGTCAAACAATGCCTGGACAAATGGACAGGGCCGGAGGGCCAGGGGCCCATTGGCTGTGGAGAATGGCCAGGGGAGGGCCAATGGAGGAGGAAAGCTGGCTATAAATGGTGGATGGCTGGGGGCAAAGAGGTTGGCCAATGGTCCATGCCTAAACATCCCATTCTGACTGAACTAGCGGATCAGGGAAATGCTGTGGATAAAGTATACTTGGGACTTCAGTAAGGCATTTCACAGGGTAGACTACAACATGTCTTGATAAGATAGAATAATATT
The DNA here is from genome assembly GCA_023653725.1 of Bungarus multicinctus. NCBI lineage: Eukaryota > Metazoa > Chordata > Lepidosauria > Squamata > Elapidae > Bungarus > Bungarus multicinctus. The sequence continues at coordinate 114,278,573 of CM042836.1, forward strand.
GAATAGATAGAACCACTACCAGATGGATTCACAGTTGGCTCACCAACCGTACTCCGGATGTAGTCCCCAACAGAGCTACATCTACGTGAAGGGAAGCATGCAGTGGGGTAACCTCAAGGTTCTGTCTTGGGCCTAGGGATCTTCAACATTTTCATAATTATCTAGATGAACGGAAATTCATCAGATTTGCAGACAACAGCAAAATAGAGAGAATTGCCAACACTTGGCAACAATTGGAAAATAAACTCGAAATTCAGTGAGATCTTGGCAGACTTGAGCATTGGTCCCTATCCAGCAAGATGCAGTTCAGAGATGAGAAAAGTGAGGTCCTGCCATTAGGCAGGGAAAACCAAGGTCCTGCACAGGTATAGAGTAGGAGATATCTAGTTCAACAATAGTAACAGTGAGAGGGATTTAGGTGTCCTGGTGGAAAGCAGGTTAGTGGGATGGGGTTGGAATGCAGATTTAGCAGTATCCTTCCCCTGCCATGCCCACCAAGCCACACCATGCCCACCAAGCGACGCCCACCGAACCGGCAGTAAAAAAAATTTGAATCCCACCATTGCATTTAATATAGCTAGTAGATCATACCATGGTTCCAACATTGGGGTAAATTACCCAAAATTGAGTAAAAGTGTTTTTCTTTGGGTAATGAAATAGAAACCCATTATGCAACAGGGACATTTAAATAAATATTTTCTGATAAGCAGGTTTGACTAATGAAGGAAACAAATTTGGGAAGCGTTGGTTCACACATTCTTACTAAAGTACCCCACTTCACTGTGTTCGTTTTCTGGTGTGCTATGTTGTTGTTGTTGTTATTGTTGTTGTTTTTTTGCAAGCTCCTTTTTTTTAGATTAGACCTGTGTCTTTAACAGTCTTGAGAAAATTATTTTGAGAGAATTATTTGAAGTGCTGCCAATAATTTGTCTGTGTTTATAACCTTGATCTAGTCTTGAGATACATACATTCATGGCCATCTTAATTATGGTATAGTGAATGTTACAACAGGGGATGGAAAACATTAAGAGCATTGCTTGCTCCCAAACTGTATTACTTATAGTATGTCAAGCTTTATGCAATAGAGCGGTATGTTAGGGTAACTAATTAGAAATTCCAAGGAGTAGCTGTGGGAAGAGCTTGTGGGATTGGTGGCCTGTTATGACAGCAACATAGGCAAGGATTATAAAACTCAGAACATTAAGGATAGAAGGAGGAGATGATTGCAATGGTAGTGATGACTATGATAAGGTTGAAGCAAGTGTAAATGGGTACCTGGAGAAACAATGTTGCCCAAATTGGGCTATTATACAAGATAACTCCATTTAGTCCATCTAACCTGGTCATTCAAGTTCATTATGCAGTTATGGAATGGTCAAGAAAATATATTTCCCTAGCATTGTTAATTGATAATTTTACATTAAAGCTTAGTTTCAGTGTAAAAATGTATCAGTCCTTATTCTAACTCAGGTACTGTAAGATATATCAGTGTCCATGAAGCTCAGTCATAAAGGAAAAGGTATTTAGATGGAGCTCCCTCCCCACAGGCTGTAGAAACACACAGAATAGTTTGGATAAGTATTTTTTTTATTATCAACAACAAGCAAAGGAAGCTTTTACTCAGGCTACCATTCAGTCTTAGATCAGGGACTCATCATAACCTTTTCTGTACCTTTCTTTTTTTTATTAGCACTATTTATCACTGAAGTGAGGAGTGCTTTTTCTCCTTCTTTCAATGCAATTTGGAATAATTCTTCTTTAGTAAAGGGTTGAACACTGTTTATTCCTTTCCTTCTACAGGAAGGAAAGAAGCGAATCATAATAATGATACCAATAGAGAATACCTCTATTGGTATTGTTATTATGATTATTATCCTTTGTTATTATTATTATTACTTTGTTGTTTTCCATGTGCACTGAGAGCTTATGCATGAGAGACAAATTCCTTGTGTGCCTAATCACATTTTGCAAATAAAGAATTCTATTTCATTCCATTCCATTCTATTTTACTACTTCTCCTCCCTTATTTGTCTTACCTTCTACAAGTTCCTTTGCATTTGAATTCATCTTTGTGTTATGGAGGAGCTTCGCTATACAACATCCCTCACTAATCCCTTCCCTTCTGTTATTTTCTTTCTTACTCTTTTCCTATGTCCTACATTAAGTACTGGCAAATTTGTCAAGGAAACCTTCCCTAGAACTCTCCTTTTATTCGCATTACTGGCCTGTGTCTCTGCTTCTTCTTTTTTAATTTAAAATCTTTGACAGAATTGCCCTCTCACAATTGGTTTCCAATTTAAATTCTATAGATTTTCCAAACCATATCAACCAGGATTTTGGACTGGTTGTTCAATTGAAATAACAGCTCAGGTATCAAATGATACTCTGCTGTATCAATGCCAGTGGTGGGATTCAGCCAGTTTGTGTCAGTTTGGGTGAACCTGTTGTTAAATTACATACACACACACACACACACACACACACACACACACACCGCTATCAAAGTGGATCCTGGATGCTGCATTGGACTGCAGTGGAAAAATGGGCAATGGAGCAGCCAGCGCAAGGGAAGAAGGCCGCTTTCCATCTTTCTTCTCCCTGCTCCTCCTCCTCCCCTCTTGCCAGCTAGTCCATTTCCTGTTTCTCCATTGCAGCACAGCGTCCAGGATCCACTTAGATTGGGGGTCGGGGTAATTTGACAACCAGTTCACCCAGGGTCAGGTTGGCTGTCGCAGGAGGCTCATCCCACATGCGCAGCAGAGCTGGAGGATGGGGATAGGCTATGCCTCCCATGACAGCCAACCTGACCCTGGGCGAACCAGTTGTTAAATTATTTGAATCCTACCACTGATCAGTATCCAGTTCCACTACAGGTCCTTGGGCTTCACTCACTGTATACTTTAAGTCTTTTGCGTTCTTCCATTCTAGGCAGTGGTACATAGTAGATTATAGTATTCAAAGCTTGGTTTCTACAGCAACAGGATAAGTGAAACCAGGAAATTGTTAACCTCTCATGTCAAGAGGGCTATTACTGATTATATGGTTATAAATTATAACTGTGGCCGGAAACAATATACTTCTAAATACTATAAGTATTTATGGGGAGCATTAATGCAACAGTACTGCCCACCTCGTGGACAAAATAATTTCCATATGTTTCTACTGGGCCTCTTTGTTGCAAATCTTAACTGATTTTATTTATGCATTTGTTTATTTATTTATTATTTATTTATTTGTTTAAACTTCTATACCGCCCCCTCTCCCAAAAAAGGGACTCGGGGCGGTGTACAGCCTACTAAAACATACAAGATATACAATAAATACAGTTAAAAATAAATTAAATAATTTAATCCGGCTGTCTAATTCAGATTCAATTTAAAAGTTAAAAACTAAAAACCCCAATTAAAATTTAATTAAAAACCTAAAACACAGTTACTGGGCCAGGCCGGCCTGATTAAAAAATAAAGTTTTCACCGCGCGCCGGAAGGTCAGGATATCCGTCATAGACCGTATCTCCGGGGGAAGATCATTCCATAGGGAGGGAGCCCCCACAGAGAAAGCCCGAACTCTCGGGGCCGTCAGCCGACAATGGCCAGGCGGCGGTACCCCAAGCAGGGCAACCCTGTGGGAGCGTACTGGGCGGCGGGAGGTTGACGATGGCAGCAGGCGGTCCCGTAAGTACCCAGGTCCCGAGCCATGGAGCGCTTTAAATACCATCAGTACCACCTTGAATCGAATCCGGTAGGCCACAGGAAGCCAGTGCAGCCTGCGAAGCAGCGGAGTAACGTGGGAGCTCCGAGGGGAGCTCGGATTTGTTATCTTTATATCCCACCTTACATTCAGGAGCTCAAAGCTGCATACATAATGTTTCTTCCTCCAATTTTTTTGTTGCCATATCAATCAGTTATAAGATAGGTTGAGCTAAGAGGCAATGTTTAGGACTGTATAACTCTGAAATGAAAATGAGTCCTCATTTTTTATCTAATAAATCACTAACCACATTGCACACAGTTAAAATCAGTAATATCTAGCTTAGCAAAACAAATCAAAACAATTTTAACTTGCAATGTAAAAGACTGCAATTCTTGAGGTTGTACAAATTTACCTTAGGAAGATATTTCAAAAAAATGATGGGGCAGGTTCTAATAATTCTCTGCATAATATTTCAAAGGGAGAAAGATCAAGAATATTGGTCTCTGGAGCAGATTTTAAAGCTAGGCAGGTTTATATTTGAGAAGGGCCTTGATATATGGTAGCCCATATACATTTAGTTTAATTGACGTTAACAGGGGGAAAAATGTACTTTGAATTTGGTTTAGGTTGCTGAAATTTGAACCATCTGAAATCTTCAGTGATAGCATTGATATTACCTATATATCACTAGACTAGAATAATGTGGAAAGATCATATGTATCCATGAAAAGATATTCTAGAAACCAGAATTATTTCCATAAGAATATAGAAATCTAATGTAGTTACTATTAAACCTTTTAATTTAAAGGAGCATTGGATAAACTAAACCAATATCTGATTAGACCATTTAATATGACCCGCTTCTGTGCAATCAGAATTCCAGTTTAGACAAAGGTGAAGAAAAACACATATCAAGCTAGATATAGTACTATTCTGGTGATTAAAAACCTAGTGTTCATTTGTACAGTGTTGCTGTATGTGTGAGCAGAAAATGCATATACAAACACACACGTGATCGTATCATGAACCTGATTTGGGTTTTGATTATATTGATTGAAGTATTACTATACTGGCATGATTGAAAGGTTTTTCATCTTAAAGGCTTACATAGACACACCATGTAATTGATAAGTATCATCCAAATAATCCAAATTACACTGCATATTTAATGGAATTTATTGCTTTAAGATGTGAAAAGAATTAATGTCTTAGAATGCAGTTCTAACTACATGATATTGATTCCTTAAGAGTCAAAAATTAAGTCGATGTATTGGTCCCCCTACTAGATTTTTGCAGAGGGACCAGATTCTGAGAGGCCCAAGTCAAGAAGAAAGCTGCAGCAAGCGGCTCAAAGGAAAACAAAATAAAATTGATTTAAGGTTCAAAATTTTAAGTCAAAACTTTTGTCTGTTTATGATTCTTTGCAAAAGAATCATAAACAGCCATTATCAACTTCCTTTTGCTCAACTTTTATTCTGATGGTGTCCAGGTGTACTTCTTTCCACCAATAAGTACTGGCCAGAGGCAAAAATGCAGATAACAGATAATCAGAGTTGAAAGGGGACCTTGTAGGTCATCTAGTCCAACCCCCCCCCCCCAAGCGGAAGACCCTACACCATTTCTGACAAATGGCAGTCCAATCTCTTCTTGAAAGTCTCAAGTGATGGCGCTTCTACAACTTCCGAGGGAAAGCTGTTCCATTGGTTGATTGTTCTCACTGTCAGAAAGTTTCTCCTTATTTCCAGGTTAAATCTCTCCTTGTTCAGTTTCCATCCATTATTCCTTGTCTGGCCTACAGGCGCTTTAGAAAATAGCTTGACTCCTTCCTCCCTGTGGCAGCCCCTCAAATATCAGAAGACTGCTATCATGTCTCCCCTGGTCCTTCTCTTTACTAGACTAGCCAAGCCCAGTTCCTGCAATCGTTTGTTGTATGTTTTAGACTCCAGTCCCCTAATCATCCTGGTTGCTCTTCTCTGTACTTCTTCTAGCGTCTCAACCTCTTTTTTATAATGTGGTGACCAAAACTGGATGCATACTCTAGGTGTGGTCATACTAAGGCTTTATAGAGTGGTATTAGTACTTCCCTTGATCTTGATATTGTATCCCTCTGTTAATACAACTTAGGATTGCATTAGCTTTTTTGCTGCTGCTGCATACTGCTGGCTCATATTTAGCTGGTTGTTCACTAAGACTTCAAGATCCCTCTCACAGTTACTGCTATTGAGCCTGGTTTCACCCAGTCTATATCCATACTTTTGGTTCTTCTTGCCTAAGTGTAGGACTTTACTTTTCTCTATATTGAATTTCATTTTGTTAGATATGGCCCAGTGTTCTAGTCTGTCAAGATCCATCTGGATCTTGAGCCTATCTTCTTGGGTGTTAGCTATTTCTGCCAGCTTAGTATCATCTGCAAATTTGGTAAGTTCTCCTTCTATTCCCTCATCTAAGTCGTTAATGAAGAGATTAACTATTCCTGGAAAATTGCTCCATTGCTTCTTTGATAGGCCAGCAAGTTTCAAAACAGGGCAAGAATTCCAACACGTTTCACTAGTCCAGAGATCTCCAAACTTGGCAACTTTAAGACTTGTGGATTTCAACTCAGAGTCTTAAAGTTGCCAAGTTTGGGAACCCCTGCAATTGCATACCAATTTTGATAAATAAATGTGGGCTATCTATTCCCTTCCGATCTCAAATTAAGGTGTTGTTATTAATGTTTAAAGTCCTAAACAGCTCGGGGTACCTAAATGAGCCCCTTAAGACACTGAGGCAGGGATTTTGATGGGTGCCTATATTTTTCTATTTGTTTTACATGACTGAAATCCCAAAGGCCTTTGGCCTGTACGCCACAGTAAAAAAATCCAAACAAGCATCAACAATGAAGAAAAACAAGGATCAAATACAGGGCTGGAACCAAAAGCATCTTGAAACAAAATGTATTTAATCCAATTATAGAGAACTGGGAGAAAGCGAAGGCTGCGTATACTTTGTGGGAAGAGCATTCCATAAATTATTGTGTGCGGGGCATTCCTGTTAAGGTAAAATGTCAAACTGGTTAAGCATACAAGTCCCATAATGCATTACCAGTTATAAAGGATGCCCACTTTTGGTTTTGGCCAGACTTTTCTTTACCTCCTGGAGGAGTGGTGTATCTGGGAGAGAGCATGGACGTGAATTGGTTTGATTTTTCTACAATAAAAGAATTATTCTGATAGCAAATAGTTTTGGGAGTTGATTTTGGCTAAGATCCATTATAAGTTATCAACAAATGGTAGCAGAGGATAGTTGCCAAATTAACTTGAACAAAACATGTCAGGATCAGAAAAATCCAGAATTAATACAAGAGCCTTCACCAGACAGATGGCAGCTCAATTGACACCAATGGGAGCAATAATAGGAACTGCTTTGGATGAAGAAAATAAAACTCCTACAACTGACAAAAATGAAGATTTAAAATCAACCCTGCTCAGAATCATCGAAATATCAACAAACAGCAAGGACCCAATGGCAGAATTAAGAGGACTTTTTCAAAATACAGATTAACCTCAAACTGAGGAAAGGCAAACAGAGAAAGAAAATAAAACTGCGAGCGCTGAACTGGTAAGTCCTTTGCAACCTTTTTTAAACTTACCGGAGGTGGGAAAATATGAAGAGGCGCCATTTTCAAACCTACACAACTCAAAGCCACAACCAATAAAAATGGCCAACCAGCAACCAATTACTGCAGAAGTTTTGAAAAGGGAGGCAAAAAGAAAGGGTAGCCCTGAGAGCAATTCTCCCTCAGAACAGGAAATATCAAGAGCAATTGAAACGCTCACAGCAGCATTCGGAGCTGCATTCACACACCCCACTCCAAGACAGTCACAGACAACAAGCACCGAACTTCCGGCAGCCAGGTTATCCCCTTGCAACCCAGCAACCACAGGCAGTCTCCCAGCACCTTCAAGCAGCATTCCAAAGGTTCCAGAAGCGACTGCAAAGAACACAGAAGTCACGATCCCTCTCAGCATGTATCCAACAGTTATCTCCAATCTCCAAACAACCCAGAGAGACTTCACTGCTTCTTTCTCATTCCCCACGGCCTCACTGGCTTCTGCAGCGGTCCTAGTGCCTCCAGGTTACTTACTAGCACCACCAATAGCTCAAGTCTCCCAAGGGGAATTTCCAGTGCCAGGAAACCCACTCCTGAATCCAGCACAGCTTCAGGATACTACAACTTCCCAATGAGGAACTAAGAACAAAACCACAGCTCCAATGCAATTTTTTAACCCTTCACTTTCTGCAACAACTCTTCAGGGAGCATCCTCCACAGGAAACCAACATAAAGTGAACATGGCATAAATTCAGAACTTCATGCATATACAGTCAGCTCCAGTCATCTTACACAAAAAAGGGACAGTGAGTTTTTCGAACTTTACAGCTTGCATACCAATGTCCTTCTGCCGATATACACACATTCCAGAACATCATCAACAACAATTTTTGAACACCAACCCAGCTCAACACAACATTTTACCCAATGTTTTCCCCAAGCTATGCGCAACAGGTAATAATCTAATAGACTGGACGCAACAATTTCAGATTGCATTAATGAAGGAGAATGCCCTTATTCTCATACTGAACCCACCCCAAAAACCATGGTCTATAGAGGTAGATTGTATTCACCATTGGACATTTTGCTTAATGTTGAGTTCCCTCGAACCAGCCATATACCACATCATACCCAATGGGTCCACCATCTCTGAAATTTAGGAGAAAATATTTAACCTATTTTATAGCAAAAATAGAAGTACCACTAGCAGAATATCTAGAGAGTTTCATTCTGCTAGATTGAGACCAGGAGTAAGCATGAGTGAACATCTGCTCAAATTAAACGCCATGAGATCTGATCTGTTACAAAGGGGTGAGACAATCACAGAGGGAAGTTTTATTAGTATTATAATTAATTCCCTCGACTCTAGCTGGGACTATTTTCTTAATCAATTGGATAATCTAAATTATGACAACATTTCACTCGAAACATTATCAGGAAGGCTGGTGGCTGAGGATAATCTCAGAAAGTATCAAGCTTTGCTTCATAAGGAACACAGGGTTGTAAAAAGAGTTAACTTTGTGGAACGGGTAAACACATTACGGAGGTGTTATACATGTGGTTTGAGAGATCACTTTAAGAAGAATTGTCCTAAGGCCTTTAAAGGCAGACAACCCATTAAGCATCCCCAACCCTACTATACAAGTTATCAGAGGGAAAGGTCTAACTCTGAACAAAGATATCAAGGTAGACACCCCAGTAGCCAAAGAAACGATGTAAACCCAAGACATAGAAAATCACCAAGCCCAAGAAGGGGCAGGGGATCCAGTCGGGAGAACAATAGGACTGACACCAATTCCATGAATGGGATTAGAGATGTAGAACCGAATCTTGGCATAAACACAAGGGAACAATGTTGGTTAATTGACTCCGGGGCAACAACACATACATCTTGTAATAGAGAACTGTTCACCTCTTTAGACGAGGTGTTGTTTAACATTAAACTCGCCAACCAAAAATTCATGCAGGTGGTTGGGAAAGGGGATGTCCACATCCCAGGTCTTGGGAGAATCAAGGAAGTTCTGTTCATACCTGAAATACCATATAACATCCTATCTGTAATTAAATTAAGCAAAGGTACCAAAATTGAGGTGTTATTTAAGAATGACACCGTCCAACTTACCAATGATGGCAAGGAGGTAGGGGAAGTCATAGTGCCCAATGGGTTATCTTATTTTATACCCACGATAAATCCACAGCACAAGTCATAGCCAATTTATCAAATGATAGTGTTAAGAATGGAAAGAAAGAGAGGGAAAAGGATGACGATGCCGACAGTGACACAAGTGATGGGGAAATAGAAGGGGAAAGTTATAATGATATTAACGATGTAAGTGTTAAAATATTGTAATCAAAACGAATGACTCAAAGCATGTTTCAACTGGTAAACCTTTACATAATAATTCTGCACATATTTTGCATAGAAAGTTGGGGCATATTGGTTTTCCCGTTGTTAAAAAGATGTTGAATTGTTCTGAAGAACTCAAGGTAAACAATTGTGAAAATTATTTAGAGTGTTCCATTTGTAAGAGTTCAAAGTCAAAAGAAAAACCCCGACCAAAAAAATCAGAAAGGAACACCACACACATTTTTCAGTTGGTACACATGGATCTAGTGGGCCCCTTGAAGCCCTCTATTGGACATAAAATGTATTTTCTCACAATTGTCGACGACCATAGTAGATAAGGTTTCATATACACCCTCAAACACAAAGGGGAAACATTCACCAAGTTTAAAGAATTCTATAAAAGGGTAGAAATCCAATACAACATTAAAATCAACAGATAATGACAGACCGTGGTTCTGAATTTCTTTCCAAAGAATTCAGTGACTGGATTAATAAACATGATTTAATATACTTTACAATTTCGCCATTTTCTGCTTTTCAAAATGGTGTGGCTGAACGCAGGAATGGCGTATTATAGACTATGGTTAGATGCATATTAGAAGATGCCGGATTAAACTTTTCATATTGGGGAGAGGCCATCTTATATTCATACCCTTAATAGAATATGGTCAAGTGTGATACAGAAAACCCCATATGAAATAATGTACAATCAGCAGCCCATACTAGCACATCTCCATGTTTTTGGGGTAACTGCCGACGTACACATACCCAAGCAACTCAGATGAAAAGGAGACAATGTATCAAAAAAACTCAAATTTGTTGGTTATGAACCAAAAACCAAAGCTTACAGATTCATGGATAGAAATCACAAGGTAATCATATCGAGATCAGTAAATTTCCATGAAAACACAAACTGGAGTAAGATACACTCAAGTGAAATAATAATTGGCAAGGATACATTCAAAACTGATCAGAAACAAACACAACTTCACACACACACTACAAAAACAAAATCCAACAGAAATTGCATTAAGGTTAGGGATGGAAAGAAGGTCATCACATACTCAAAACCAAAGGTATAGATGAGTACAGCTCAGATGACCCATCGGAAAACAATATCCCAACCGAAAACATACCCAGGAAATCACTAAGCTCTAATAAGGGCAAAATTCCAAATACCTTAAGGGACTATGTGATGTCAATTGATACCACCATAACTACACCTAAAAATTGTAATGACATACACACACTCCCACCAAATGAACAGTTAAAATGGAAAGAGGCTATGCAGAGGGAGATAGAAAGTATTAAAAAACTAGAAGTATGTACCCCCTCAAAGGTCCCAGAGAACAAAAAAATTATCGATACCAAATGGGTATACAAAATAAAAGCCTTAGAGGATAACAAAAATCTATAGAAAGCAAGACTGGTAGCACAAGGTTTCTCACAAAAATTTCCAGATGATTACATAGACACTTATTCACCTATAGTGAGGGCAGAGAGCGTTAAGACAGCCTTAGTCATTGCCTCAATTCTAAATGCACATGTATATCAATTTGATGTACAAATTGCATACCTACACGCACCATTAGATAAGGAATTATATGTCAGAGCACCACCAGAAAAAAACTGGCTACTCAATAAGAGTCTCTATGGTCTGCGACAATCGGGTAAGAGATGGTACGATTGTTTTTCCAAAACTTTAAGACTAATAGGTTTCACTGCCACATCAGCTGACAAATGTGTATTTATTAAAAGGGAACAAGGTATATGTGAAAAAGTACTTGTCTATGTAGATGATATATTATACATATGTAAAAGTAAATTTAAATGTGACCAATTCGCCAAGGAACTTCAAAAACACTTTTCATTGAAATGTTTGGGAAAAGTCGATAAATATTTAGGAGTTCAGATTACCGAATCAAGTAATAGTTTTATACTATCACAAAAGGAAAAGATATTAGAATTACTGGAGAAATGCAATATGTCTGATGCAAAACCATCATATACCCCCATACAAACTGACTTTCTAAAGAACATGTTTAATGATGATGAGGTATTTAAGGACAATACAATCTATCGATGTACAATTGGTTCGTTATTTTATATAGCCAATTGGACTAGACCAGACATAGCACTATCAATCAACTTACTCTCAAGACACGTGAATAACCCAAAAATGTACCATAGGAATGCGATAAAAGATTATTGAGATATTTGAAACACATCGCTGATGCAGTTTTGTCACTTAATCCAAACACATTGAGCACCCCTAGACTTTCATGTTACGCAGATGCCGATTGGGCTGGAGATGTTAAGACACGAAAAAGTACCTCAGGGTATGTTATTTTTCTGAATGATAGTCCCATCCACTGGTATACCAAAAAACAAAAACTTGTATCAACTTCAACTACAGAAGCCAAATTTGTTTGTTTATCAAAGGCCGCAAATAACTTAATTTGGTTCGATGATTTATTAATGGACATTTGGAAAGAACCTTCATATCCCATAATCATTCAGGAGGACAATAAAGCAGCAATAGATATATCCAAGGCCGATGCTGTAGGCCACAGATCAAGGCACATCGACATAAAATACAAGCATGTGAGACAGTTATCAGAAATTGGATTCATAAAAGCTGTACACACTGTGAGACTAAGGAACAAACCTGCAGATATTTTGACCAAACCTCTTCCCCCAAAATAACATTCATACCTGACAAAGAAACTGTGTATAAATATATGTTATATGGTAATATCTATGTTAATGTTTCCTCAATGATTAATCAGTTTGACCTTAGAAGGGGAATTGTTAAGGTAAAATGTTGAACTGGTTAAGCATACAAGTCCCATAATGCATTACTGCATATTCCCCTCTCACCAGTTATAAAGGATGCCCACTTTTGGTTTTGGCTAGACCCTCCTTTACCTCCTGGAGGAATGGTGTATCTGGGAGAGAACATAGATGTGAATTGGTTTGATTTTTCTACAATAAAAGAATTATTCTGACAGCAAATAGTTTTGGGAGTTGATTTTTGGCTAAGATCCATTATAAGTTATCAACAATTCCGCACCCCAAAATGGGACTGGAACCTTCTTTCCGCAGGCCTTTTCTCAGTGACAGGACCAGGTGACATTGAATTCTGGTGTATCATTGCCCTGTATATCATATTTGGAAGCTGTGCCATTTAAAGGCTTTAAAAGATTTAAGTTTAGGTGGAACCAAAGTGAGTGGGCGGAAGGATGAAACATCCTTTCTAAGATGTTCTAGGGCTCTTGCCAAGACAATATTTGTTCATAGATGTGATGTATTACTTTATTGTATCTTTTGTGGCCTGTTGCCTTTCATACGATCAGAGACGGAGGAAGAAGATAAAGAATTAATACAGAGGGGATCTAGCATCCCCCAAAGGTTCTCCCCCTTCCCCTATCGTACGTGGGAGGGGGGGTGTTTGCTGGCCTCCGATTCCTGGTTGGTAGGCAGCCTGGCTTCGCAAGATACCGCAAGGCAGCCCTTCGCAAGATACCGCAAGGTACCTTGAGGACCCGGGGCTCCACTTCCAACCCTATCCCTTGGCATGAATGGACTCTCCTAAGATGCGCAGGGCGGGCGCCTGCGCCGGGTGATGCCATCCGGAAAGAGGGGGCGGGAAAAAGAGAGGCGTCACGTGCGTAAGCGCTTACGGTCCATCCCAAAGGTGCTGCAGCCTCGCTTCGGCGCCGGTTCTTCTGCCTTTTGCCATCTCCCTGCCCCGGGCACGGGTGTCGTCTCCGGAGAGGCGGAGCTTGAAGATAGACACCCAGAGGCAGAGATTTAAATTTCATTTCCACCTGGAAAGAGGGGAGCAGCAGCAGCAGCAGCAGCAGCCTCGGCCGAGAGCCAGAGTCTCGTTTGTTCTGAGCCGACCTAAGCTAAGCCTGCCGGTTTCTTCTTTTGCTGCGGTTGCTGCTGCCGCCGTCGCCGCTGTTTGCTGCTGCTCCGGCTGCTGCTCCGACTGCTGCAAAGTCGCCCGCCTGCCTGCCTGCCAGCTAGCCAGCCATGGGTCACTCCGGAGAGCCGGGCCTCATAGCCAACGTGGTGAACGACACCTTGGAGTTCTATCGCTGGTCCTGGACCATCCGAGGTAAATGCGAGCGCCAAGCCTTTTTTTTTTTTTTTTGGTTAAGTCTCTCCTCAGCCTCTTCCCGATGCGCCGGCACTTGGCCTGCTTTCCCGTTAGCGCTCCTGGCTATGCTGCACCTGCCTTGTCTCTTCTCCACCTCCGGCAACCGGTTCCTCCGGCCCGGCTACTGCCACCGTCTCTGCCATCCTCATCACTTTCCCAGCCAGGTTCACAAAGGGGGACTTCCACCACCACCCGCCCCATCCCTCCCCCAAAATGCCTCCTTGACTCTTCACTGTCACACATCGGTCAAAATGGCTCCGTGTCTCACTCTTATCTTGTCTAAAGCCAGTGGCTGCCTGACAGGAGGCGGCAAACTCAAACGGAATATTTTTTACTAGACATTGGAGGGGGGGCTTTTTCCTCATCTCCACATTTGGGGGTGGGTGGGTAGGGGAGCCCTAAGTCATAAGTAAAGAAGAAACAGCCATACCATTTCAGTTTGTGGCCAAGGATGCTGTTCTGTCTCCTTTTAAAATTTCTGTATTAGCCTTTTACTGAGAGTAGATAGTGGAAGCTTACCAAGCATTTAGAATGACTTCTAAAGCCTTTCTCTGAAAACTGGTACCAAATCAAAGCCAAATTAGCCCAGGACTGGCGGTGGTTGCTGCAGACCTGTTCTAAAACACTGACCCTTTTAACTGTAAGCATGCCAAAGAAAAAGAACTACTGCCCACACGCTGCTCTATATTTAAAAAAATATTTGGAAAGTGCTTACTCTGAAGTATGCTTACCATAACTCCATCAGCCATAAATCTCATGTCTATGGAGGTGCCAAGTTGACTACCTATGCTGATTGGGAATGACTGAAAATGGATAGTCAGTACATCTGAAAACTAGTGGCCAATGCAAATTGGGGAAAATGAGACTAAAAGGATGATCCAGTGGCATCCTTTGGATTGTAAAAGGAATGTAATAAATCTTTAGGGGTTTTCTTTTTTCTTTCTCTCTCTTCTCCCCCTTATTTTTTGTCTTTCTGTCTGTTTGCCTTTTTTATGAAGTCAGATCATTCCTGATACTATATTTCAAGTTTCATAGTGTAGTTTGTTAAATCTAATCCCAAACTGATAGTTTATTTCTAAAAGGGAATGAAAAATATAAAAAGTAGCTAATAGGTTTATATCAAATGTGTCTAATGATACAAGAGGGTATCATTTAGGGTTGGCATGGCAGGTGCAAGAAGACAGTAGAGCAAGATGATCAAATTGCTTGTTTATACTGAAGAATAACTTTTTGTTCAGTGGGCTTTAACCCCAGATAAATTACCTGAAGTTGCAGCCTTAGATTGCTTCTTGTCTTATGCATCAGCAAATAGCTTTGTTCTGCATGCATGATAAATGAAATAATACATGGATAACCGGATGTTTGACATTTTCATGCTTATGACTGCAGATGGTATACATACATATTCTTCAGGAGCCAGGATTGCATTTTATATTCAAGCGGCCAATACTGGTTTTAAATGCTAGGATAATTCTGCAATATACTGTATGGGTTTCACTATAGGGAAGAATTAAATTCATACTGTGTGGGTTATAAATTTTGAGAATTCATAAGTAAATGCTGGCACTTATTAAACAATGCCATTCTCACTTCAGAAATTTTGTTTTGTGCACCATCTGCCTAATTAGTCTCTATTGTCTTTTGTTTTTAGCCATACTTCAAATAATATTCATCCAACATCAACACTAATCCAAAACTTTAAACACTAAATGGAATAGTGATGTGTTTACATAAAGCTTTCTTTCTTGTACTTTTTACACTTTCTTATTACAAAGCACAGTTAGGTTAGTTATTAACAAATACATTGTTAATAGTATGGAATTATCAACTTTTTAAATAACTGCTTTACCTCATGATTGTTACTTTGTACTCCATACTAGATTGCCAGAATCTAACTGAATTATAACAATTTTAAACTTAATTTTAAACTTTCTAGCAGTGGACTTCTGCTAGAAAACACTTCATTACTTCCTTCTCTTTAGAAAGCCTATCTGTCATCTGGATAATTTAGAAAAAGTTGCCTAACATCTCATGCTGAGCAGACTAATTTGTACTACATTAAGTAGTAAGGCAACATCTGAAATTGATATATGTATATCTGGCATAATCTGATGTTCCCAAATAACATTATGTTTAGTTATAATAGTTAAAACACATTTTCCAGTGTATTGGTTATCTTGAAGCTCTTGAAATGAGATGGATATAATTCAGATAAAGAAAAGCATAGAAATTGCATTGTATTCATAGGCAGTGGAATGGGCTGGATCTAGCAAAAACTTATTGCAGAAATAAACTTTTTTTTTCTGTCTATGGAAGACTTTTCATCCAATAAAACATTTTCATGGCTTCACAGTGGGCAAGAAATCACACTTACTCAGCTACTCCTTCCCTTTGCTATCCTCTGGAAGCCTGCTCCAGAGATTTGGAGAGCTTCCAGAAAATAAAGGAGATGGTGGTATGGTTGCAGAGTGTAGGATATTTAAGAAAAATCTTTCCTTCCATTCTGAAGATGGAAGCAAGCAGAGCAGGTCTAAAGCTGAATACTGATAGAAAAAAACTCATTATGAAGGAATTATATTAGTAATATGATTAGGTTCAGACCATTAGGGTATGTGTGTTTCTAACTTAAGAGATGTGTGTGTGTGTAATATTCAAAACTACATTTATACTATTCAGAAGAGTTAGAAAAATATAATGGGAGGAGTTGTATGACTTCTGTTTATATCATTGACTCTTGAAATTAAGGATATTAATTTGAAAAAAAAACATGTTTGTGTGAATGACAGTAATAAAGTGATTGCTTCCTATTATTCTAAATAACAATGTTGGCTTTTATTAACTTTGCCCAGTCATACTCTTTTAATATTTTAGTAAAAGTAATACTCTTTTAGACATTGTCATCAAATGCATTATTTACATAATTGTTAATCATTGCATTAATTATTCCTATTACCATTGTTATATAATTTTTAACAAGGGGCTTGGCAGAGAGGATAGGCCAACTAGTTTTCTTAACTCTTCCCAGTGAGTTGATACCTAAAATATTTTTTTTAATTTAGGATTTCATATTCTTAACTGCTATCCTTTGTTATCAATTTTACTTTGTTTAAATTTTCTTTTGGAAAAAGAGTAGATCAAATGCTTCTATTTCTTCTCTCCTCTAATCTAACTATGGATTTGTTCCTATAGTTATTTTTATTTATTGTGAGAAAGTTTTAAAAAGTAGACTGAATCTGAATGAAGCTTCTGTTGGACAGATGGTAGTTTTGGTCCTTCAGACAGCTTTTTGGATTCCAATCTTCTATAATTGAAAAAAGAAACACAATCCATGTAATCTTCTGAAAACAAAATACCCAAAGTATTACTGACCACAATAATGTGGCTTTTTGGAACCTGACTATAAGATTCTCTGATAATACCAATGGTGCTGCTGAATGGATGAATCAGTACACCTATTGCTGTACCACAGCATTTTCAATCAACAACATCTTGAAATTATATCATGCTTTTCTGGGCAAGGCCAGCAACCCTATCATAAAGGCCTGGCCATGTTTGGTTGTTGCTCAACTCATGAAATATTTCATCACATTGCAAGCATCCCTGCACAGCCACATTGCACAACAAATGAAGAAATTTTATTCTCACTAAGACACCTACACAGTTTCTCTTACATTGTTTTCATCATTCTTATACTTCTAAAATCAGATTCTCAAATTATTCCTTCCCAACTCTAATCAGATGCTGGAGGGCCAATTCATGCAATTGTGCTCTCACTAAGTTGTGGGGGTGAGGTGATGGTATAATAATTGGAAGTTAGTTACAAAGAATGTGTTATGGTTCCACTTCCCCGCAATTTCAGCCTATCTTCCATGGTTAGATTTTGATCTAGGCTTAAAGTGGCATCTCAAGTGTTACTGTACTTCCTACCCTTTGTATGATGAATAGCAGGGATGAAAGTGAATCCAATACAAGAATTTTTTTCTTTTGACTCTAATATATAAGACCTGAATTTTACTTTATGTCCAAATCTATAGATAGCTTATTTTTTATTTTTCAAATTTTATTTATTTATTTCCCAGTGTTTCTGTAAATGAAAAACTTGCAGGGTACATATAATCAAAAAATATCAGGGGGAAAATATTCAATAGTTTATACATTATGTCAATAATGTAATCCTGTTGATTTGTAACATTATTGAAGTGATACAACACATTGGTTTTATTCCATGTATTTCAAAATCGCCCCCAAAACAGACTTTTGAAAAACATAGGTCATCTATGTTTAAAACTGGTACAACCTAATATATAAAAACATTTAAGAGTTTTTTATAAGATCCCTTTCAGTACTGTTAAGACAGATAACCAAAATCTGAGCAACATCAAAAGTCATTTTGAAATTAGCTTCAAGAATGAATAAGTAAGGTATAGGCAACAATACAAGTCAAATGACTTTTCCAAAAAAAATAACAATAAAAAATGAAGCCATGTTCTGCAAGAAAAGTGACATTCATGGTGAATGTCACCCATTAATTGCTTCATTATTAATATCAAAGTAACCTGTTTTCTATTTTAAAAATCATAAAGATTCTAACATCTAAAATGTAGGTACTAATCACAATTAGAGAGAATGTGGTCAGGCCATCAGAATAGAAACCAGGAGACTGTGAGTTCTAATCCTTCCTTAGGCATGAAAGCTGGCTGGATGACCGTGAACTAGTCTCTCTCTTTCTCTCTTTCTTCTCAGTATTTCACAGGGTTGTTATTGTGGGCAAAATAGGAGAAGAAAGAAATATTAGACATGTTCACCACCTTGTGTTGTTTATAAAAATAATAAAGGAAGGATGTAAATAAAATAAATAAACAGCAAATAAAATGTCTAACTTCTATCAGTGAGGACCATTAGACTGATGTTATACAGGACATAAATATTCAAACTATTCTCCATGAGATAATGCCACATTAAGGATATTTTGCCCCAAAATATTCCAGAACCCTTCTCTTATTAACCTCTAGACATGGATCAAAGTTACAGAGTTCTAACTTAAGAGTTAATGTGGTACTCCAGCTGCAGAACCTTTCCCATTCATTTCAATCAAAGCACTCAAAACACACAAGCATTTGTTTGTATGCGTCACTTTCCCTTTCTCTGCATTAAAATGAAAATATGTTACATTTGACATGATGACAGTGAGACTTCTAGACAGTTTTTACTGCTATGGAGAAACAAGGCATGGGGATCAAAGCTTGGGGACCAAAAACAATACCTGAAGCATTTCTGTACACACATTTTGTGTGCAGCTGCTTTACCCATTGGGTTCAATCATTTGCATTTTGCAAAGAATTTTATAATTGTTCTGGGAATGGATGCCCAATTTTTTCCCCCCAGATGAAAACAAGAATAGCATTAGTGGCACTGTCCAAGTGTTAGATTAACTAGTACTGATGTGCAAACTTACCCTCCATCTCTATTTTTCAGTACTCTTCAGAGTTAATAGTGGATTATCTATATTTTTTAATCAAAGAGGTTACACAATACTTTGTGGTGACAGATACGCCTTTGTTCTTGATTTTGTTTTGAAGGAGTCATTATGAATGAAACTTTTTCTTCAGGGAAATGCATGTCTGGGGCTAATTTGTGCAAAATATTATTGTGGCACTTTTGTAAAATATAATATTTTATTCATTTATTTAATGTAGTTATAACATTACTCCATGAAAACATTTTTAAACGTGCATATGTTGATTATTTATTTTTGTTAATTTTGCAGAATTGTCTCATTTTAAATATTTAATTTAAAATTGTTTACTGCAACAACAATATACTTTTAAGTTAATTTAAATTCATTACTAAGTTTCCAATGACAGGAAAAACAAAGTAAAATACAGTAATGTTTCTCTCAAAGTGTCTGTGGTCATGGTTGTCCCAAAAGTCCTTTTTTAAGAGGTGACCAGTTGCCTCTTGAAAAAGGATTTCTCTAAAAAGCTTGATGCTTTTGTGTCTCAAAGGTACTTTTTCAAAAGGCAACTGGACCTTATTTGTTTTTCTTTGAAGACATTTTTTGTTTTGTATTTTGAAAAAGCACCTTTGAGACAGCCATGACCTGGATGACTGAGATTCTCCATAAACATTGATATTTTTGTGCCCACCAACATCAAGCATGCAAAATATGCCACAACTTAAACAACTTCTCATACTACTGATTTCTGATCATTGTAAAATGGTTTTATATATGCCTATTATACTTATAACCACATGTACTTGGCCATCAGTCATATGATAATGATGCTTCTGAGAATTATTAAGATTGTCTGCTCTTTTCTGTTCTGTGCTGAAATAATTTGTTCTTATTGTTGTCTTTAAGTAGGATAGAAGTTTCTGCTCAACAGCTCAGACCATTCAGCAATAACATGCAATAGCAACATTTTACATAGGAGCCTAGCCTGGTCTAGAGAAACTATTTCCAATGAGAGAAAGAAAGCACAATCAGGGTCTCTTTATTGCCACTGAGAGCAGTTGAGAGAACTTGAAAATCTTGGGAATATTGTTTATAAATATTAAACAAAATGCATGCCTTGGGAAACTGAGAGTTAGTATCATGCCATCATGAATTATTTCTTAGAAAAATGGTACACAGCTGTTTTCTTAGCTTTTGTGAATATCCTAAAAATTGCACTAAGTGGGGCTAGTGCAAATGCTAAACATAATTTGATTGGCATGCAAATAATTGAATATTATTGAATTGAATTGAATTGCAATCAATAAATGCAGTTAATATAATTGGCCCACAGTATTTAATGATTTTTGCTTTGTCCCACTAAAAATTACTTTTCAATAGTGTACCCTGAAAGGGCTCTGTGTGGGTCTATGCAAACCTTGGTAGGCAACTTTTACATCCATGTTATGAAATGGTCCTATACATGTTTTCTCAGTAGTTCCCATTATATTTACTAGGCCTTCTTCTGAACTAATGTGGAACATAATTTGCTAATTGTTATCTAGGTACTCAAATGTTTTTTAGTTTTTCCAGTTGTTTTTTTGTTAGTGTACCAGATTAGTCGGTTGAAATATAGAGAATGCCACAGAAAATTCAAATGAAATGTTATGATTTTAAAATATTGCTTGATTCCTATGATAACAAAAGAGTGCCCTCTTTCTTAAAAAGTTGGAAAGGAGAGGAATAAGTTCAAGGCTTTACAATGTCAATCCATTGTCAAATTCCTAAGCAAAGACCAAAGATGGAAAATAAAAACTAAACAATATAAATACACAAATAATAAAAGATAAAAAAAATTAAAGCTTAACATCAGCTTTATTTTAACACAATGAACTGGTTTGGTCGTTCAAGACTTGTGCAGACATGACAGAATCCAGTAGCAATGACAATAGCACTTAGACTTATATATCCCTTCATAGTGCTTTATAACACTCACTTACAATGTCAGCATATTGCTTCCAACAATCTGGGTCCTCATTTCACTGACCTTGGAAGGCTGAGTCAACTTTGAGCCAGTCAGGATCAAACTCCATT
This sequence comes from Bungarus multicinctus, assembly GCA_023653725.1. Classification (NCBI taxonomy): domain Eukaryota; kingdom Metazoa; phylum Chordata; class Lepidosauria; order Squamata; family Elapidae; genus Bungarus; species Bungarus multicinctus. Next base: position 114,299,895 of record CM042836.1, read on the forward strand.
CTGTGGGCAGAATTAGCCTGCGATTCTTGCAGAACCCAGTCCTCATCTCGGAATGTTGAAGAGTTTCATGTGGTCCATGACTATGGGTTGCCCACCCATTTAAAAATTATGGCTGCAGAGGTACATCATAAAGTCTCCATATTCCAGAGGTGGTTTTCAGCAGGTTCTGACCAGTTCTAGCGAACCGGTAGTGGAAATTTTGAGTACTTCGGATAACCAGCAAATACCTGCCATCGTCAACCTCCCGCCCAGTACGCTCCCACAGGGTTGCCCTGCTTGGGGTACCGCCGCCTGACCGTTGTCGGCTGACGGCCCCGAGAGTTCGGGCTTTCTCTGTGGGGGCTCCCTCCCTATGGAATGATCTTCCCCCGGAGATACGGTCTATGACGGATATCCTGACCTTCCGGCGCGCGGTGAAAACTTTATTTTTTAATCAGGCCGGCCTGGCCCAGTAACTGTGTTTTAGGTTTTTAATTAAATTTTAATTGGGGTTTTTAGTTTTTAACTTTTAAATTGAATCTGAATTAGACAGCCGGATTAAACTATTTAATTTATTTTTAACTATATTTATTGTATATCTCGTATGTTTTAGTAGGCTGTACACCGCCCCGAGTCCCTTTTTTGGGAGAGGGGGCGGTATAGAAGTTTAAACAAATAAATAAATAAATAAATAAAATAAATAAATACCACTTCTGACTGGAGATTTTACAGTATCCTTCCCTTGCCTAGCTCACCAAGCCATGCCCACAGAACTGGTAGTAAAAAAAGTTGAATCCCACCACTGCCATATTCCCTTTGCCACCTAACTATAATTAGCTTGTAACATACATGCATAAAACATAAAGCCAGAATTTGTTTAATATTAATGAGGAAGCTTGGGACAAGAAGGTGAGGCAAAAATTAGTATTAGATAAGTCAACTTTGTTTTCTTGCTACTCCAACAACTTGGCTTCCAACTTTCGATTTATTAGACAGATAATGTGAAATACCATCTGATAAATGAACAAATCACACCTAACATTCTCCTCATTCTTTCAGTGAAGATAACATCTATATCCAGCAATACGACATGAACTGCTGGACTAGATAAAAGAAATGATTGATATATGAATGAATTATTTATACTGACTAAGCAATATATAATTCCTATATGTGGTACACTTTAATTATAGTATAAGGTTCCTAAGTTATCTTACAACTATTATTAAAACCAGTCATAGACATGGGTCTTTGTTGTGGTTTGCTAAGGAACATTAAGTTATAGCAAAATATGTTCGTTAGAAGCAACTAACATAGAATAATTGGGTTTTTTAAATCTAAAAGTTAATTGTATTAAAGCTGCTCCAAATTTATGTAGAATTTCTTTTTTAAACCAGACTCTTCTGGCATGCAAGCTTGCTATGCATAGGTATTTCCTCACTATGCCATGTATATTTATGGGTAATGGGATTTAAACATTAAATGTTTAAGAACAAGCTGCAGCAAACCTCAGGCTCCTGGACATACTTCATTATCTAGCATATGCACAAAAAAGAATATGAATATTTTTATTTGTGTTTGATGACTAGAAGCAAGCTAATTTCATTATAACAATCGGTTTATTTTTACTATTATTACCATATTGAGTGGTCACCACAGTTTTGCATTGAGATAATTCATGAAGTGTAGATAATTGCATTGAGATAATTCATGAAGTTCCATTTATCAAAAATGGAACCAAAGCTTCCAATTTTTTCTTTGAGGCCAAACTGGAACTGAGAATGTGTTCATATATACACAGGGCTAGATTAATTCACCATTGTCTTGTGTTACATTGGAATGAAATTTCTAGCAAGAAGGTTGAGTTCACATGCTCACTACCTTCTTATTTTTGGTTTAGCATATTATGTAAACTAAGCTGGTCTGGGGAGAATATATACATGTATGCATACTCATAGGATAATTCTGTATTCATCCAATAAAATGGTATTAATAATTAATAAATAAATAATTGTTAATAATTCAGAATTTATTTTCAGCAAATATGCATTGGAACATAGGAATAAAGGAATATAGCTTTCCTATAGAAGCTATACGTGCCTATTTTAATGGTTCAGCTTGTTTGATGCTGGAATTTCTCAGCAGTAAAACTGGGATACATCTATAGAAGGTTCCACATAAAACAACCTATCTGGATTTCACTCAGAATTCCAAGCAAGTCATGGAGGCAGAAACAGTATTGATCAGTTAGATAGATATCATTAACATTAGGACCTAGGCAGGTCCCTTTTGATTCTTTTAGACCTCTTCCTGGTGTTTGATACCATCAACCATGGAATCCTCTGGCCTCTTTCAAGGATTGGGAGAGGGACATTTGTTTTCACTTGCTATTTAAATAGGAAGCCTAGTGGCCAGGAGGCACCTTTGCCCAACTTTGACTGCTGCACCGGGTATAGTCGTACTTGGATTAGAATGTCCCAGAGACAGGTAAGTAGATAAGTCTCACAGTAAAGTGATCCCAATGCTATATGAGCAGACAATTCTGGCCTGTGGTGCTGGGAGAAATCTCATGTCCTTGGTTACTCCACTATGATGTCCCTTAGGGCTTAGAGCTGTCTTCTATGCCATTTAACATCTACGTGAAACCAATAGTAGAGAATGATCTGTCAGGGTAAAGTGTCATCAATATACTAATGGCATCCCCCAGTAGATTTCCCTCTGGGCTGAGCTAGAAATGCTAGGGAAGTCCTGAACCAGTTCCTGGAAGCTGTGAGGAACTGGATATAGCAAAACAGCTTAGATTAACTCTTTCAATTATGAACTGGCTGTCCATCAACAGATGAACAACAGAACAATAGAGGAACCTACTATTCATCAATAAATAATGTGGCACTCTTAACAGCTCTGATTATCCTAACACTAGTTACTCTGGATCAATATAGAAAATATGGACTTTCTCTTGTAGGTGCATATCTGTTCCTATGCATATTTGCTGAAATAGTAAATATAGTATGAGACGTTGTCTCTGGAACATTCAAATCCAAGTAGGATCTTAAAGGGAATAACAATCAAAGTTGGGCAAAGGTCCCCCTGGTCATAGCTTTGGCTTCCTATTTAAATAGCACAGGAAAGCTTATTCAAACTTAATCACCTTTCATCTGGATTATTGCAAACATACTCTGTGTGGGATTGCCATTGGAGATAATTTAGAAGCTGTAGCTGGTATAAAATACAAGGCTGTGATCAGTCCCACCAGTGCAGAAATCCTATTTTAAAATCATTGCCGGGGTACTGGTAGAATTCCAGGCCTAATTAAAAATACTAGTTATTTATCTTAATGCCACAAACAGTGCAATATCAGATTAACTGGGCAATATCTTGCCATAAAAGAAGCTGCCTCAGTATTTTCAGTATAACTTGCTGAGAGAGCTCCTGTTACTGAGGTACATAGAGTGTAGACTTGGTAGCTCCTGTTTTCTGAGGTACCATAGGGTGTAGACACAGTAGCAGACCTCCTCTGCAGTAGCTGCTTACAAAATAAAATAAAATAAGTAATAAAATATTGATCAGAATACAGCTGTATCAAAATAAAATTACATCACAAGTATTTATTGGCATGAGTGCTAAGCTTACTGATTCCTTTAAAAACAAAATGGGGGGGCAACCACATAAATGTTTAGCATTAAGATTTTTTTTTTCTCCAATGAGCTATTTAGGTTATAATAATTATGTAGTATTTATTGTGAAGATTTATTATTGCTACTGCATATTAGGCCCAATTGTTCAGAAGTGTAAAAATATGTTCTTATAAATTCATGTAAAATCATTTAGGGTACTAGTTGAAATTTGTAAAACATTGTGTTAAAGTTAACAGCAAATATTCATTTCTGCCTGTGAAATGAATGCAATACTATCACAAATCATCTGGATATAATCTTTTTATTACAAATTTCCAGTGGAATTACAAAATTAATGGAAAGAATTGGAAAATATGTAAGAATTTGTGTAGTAATGTTATAAAATGTTTTAAAATATTCAATCTCAGGGAACTTCTGCATTGACCCATAATATCTACTCAGAGGAACTCAACAATTTTAAAAGAGCAATTTCTGAGAAAAGCAAAATCTACATATAGAGATGTATTTGCAGTAAATGTTTCCCTATTAGTGATTCAACTGCAAACATTGGAAGAGGTCATGCTGATTGAATAAAAAGGTGTGCTAGATTGGCCTTTGTACTAAAAATAGCAGCCACAGCTATTAATACTTGGTAAAGCTCCACATGTGAATTAGCAAGTAGAAGTTTATGGTTAGGAATTTATTTACTTCAGTTTAAAATTGAACCAACAAATACTGATTTAACATTTGCCAAATGCATTTTTTAAAATATTCACTTTTGAGTGATATGGAAGTAAGAGTTTTAAAAAATATGCCTGATGCAATTTCCTGCTCTAATACAGGCAACATTTGAATTCAGCATTTATTTTATTAACTTGTTTATTTAACTTATACACTATCTCAATTGTTGAAATAATTCTCAGTTTTAGTTAGGAAAATTATGCTTAAATTTCTCCAAAGTAGTAAAAATTTAAATGCTCAGCTTAAGGTTTTTATTTCTTTTGTTTGGCTCATTATACTGCTTACAAACAACTGGTAACTCTACCAGCCAAACCAAATTGTTTACTATTCTGCCCTTTTTTTAAATGAATGAAAGGGAAAAGGATGGAAAAATACAGTTGAGAAGACCCCATCAGTTTTATTAGTTTTATTTTTTCATTTATCTCAAAGAGGTCAGCTGGATTTTGGAATTACTTAACAAATTGATTATGAACAAAGAGTGAATTACAAAATATAGATTGAATGTTAGAGACAACTAAGTTTTATTAGTACTACAATATACAATCTTAGTGGTTTAGGGGCACTCATATTTTTGGTGTTATATACTCTAAATACAAAAAATTGTTCTGCCCAATGTAATAAGTTGAAATTGCTTAGGAAAGAGTGAAATCCGCTGACTGGCATATGGAATAGGAGCTTTCCATGGGACAATATTTAATCTCATCCTGTTTGTATAGTCTGAAACACTGCTTAAATGATAAGCAATCTGAACACAGTGGATTGCTTCAAACAAAAGAATAATTTCAATATACCTGAGGAAGATATTTATCATAAAGTAATAATTAGAAAATTAAAAGTAATTCAGGGAATACATTTTCTGTATTTTTCATTTTACTTTATAAAAAGATAACAAAAATGCAAGAGATAAACAATTACTATAACTATTAGGTACAGTATGTTCAGTGGAATGCTTCACCTGAAATTTACTGTTGAGAAATACTTATGATAAACCATTGGGAAGTTAATTAACATAAACCAGGTAAAGAATGTTACATGATTCATGTCCAAATTTCTAGCCCTATTTAATTATTTGAACTACAATCAGGCCAGGTAAAAGCTTGGAAGTGATTAGGGTTTGTCTAGCATGTGGAAGCTGTGGTATAAAGACAGAATATGATTAAGCCTTTTAGACTAACCACCACCATGTCAGAAATGAGGCATAGTCATTTTGAGAAAGCCAGTCTTTCCATCCCATAGTCTTCCGAATCCAATTTAAAAGATCCCAGGCAATTTTATCTACTCAAACTGAGGAGTGCTACAACAAAGGTGTGTATAATTTGCAAATTTATACAATTTGACAGAAACACCAATCAATTCTAGCCAACTGTTGAGCAGGCACAGTCCATCAGAGTTTGCTTGTCAATCATTAATTCACCTTCTAATTTAATGAGGTGCTAATGCTTAAACACTCATTCCTTCCCTGCTTTCATATCTGTATGGTTTTATAAATTTGTAAATTTTTGTTTGGTTTTGTAAATTTGTCTTTATCTTGTGGGTGATCATATTATATTCTGCTCAATAACTCTTGTGGATAAAAACATATACAAACAATATATACATGAGCTTTTTTAAAAGAAGCTCTTTCATCTATCACTTAGTGGACTCTACAGCAAATAAATAATTAGCCTTTTCCAATAGTTTTCCCTGTGCTCCCTATGGCAGCAGACTTCTGCTGTCTTCAAAATTCCTAATGGTGACCTTCCAGTAACTCTGCATTTTGGTTCTTTTCCCCAAATATGGCACATATTGTTATGATGGGGTGCCAGGAGAGAAATTGAGTCAAGTACCTTTCCAATGAGAGCAGAGATAATCCTTTGAAGCACACGGAGGAAGACCATGCCTACTGCTACTGGTTGACTTGAAATAGCATTTCAACATTCACGGAGATGATACCATTTTTGTGGGGACAAAATTAATTTCTACTTATCTTTCCCCAATATTATTTTGACTAGTTTGAGATTCTGCTTGGTTTATAAAGAGAGGAGTTACTCTCTTTGCTTCTGTTCTTCTGTAAGTTTTTGTAAACATGTTTTATATTCAGAAATTTATTCGGCAGTGAACCTAATGATCCGCATTTTCTCATGTTTACTTGTGCCCACAAAATCAGTTTTAATTATGTATATTATCAATATTTTATTTATTGTATTTAGTGTTATTATTTATTGTTAAAATAATTTTAGCAAATACAATTAAGCATGCTAGGTTTTTTAAAAATCCAGTTTAAAGACATTTTAAAATATTAATATTTAAAAATTTATTTCCAACATAATATTTCACAAACGTTTTAACCATAACATTTTTTGATTGATGCTTTATCCTCCTTAGGCAATCATACAAAATATTCCTTGGCATATATTCAGTATCACATCTTTTAAAAGAAGATAGTCTTTTCACAATTTTGATACATCATATCAAAATAGAAAATGCTTTTGAAAAATGGCTTTCCATACCAGCTGCAACTATTTGACATTCACTCACATGAGATACAATAGAAACACTCTTTAGACATAATTCATAACTCATCATCCAAGCAGCAGTGAGAGGCATCTTTGTTTTACATATAATGTAAATCACATCATGTAAGCTGATACATCAATTAAGAAAAAAGCATCCCCATGTCCTGTTTGTGACTGCAGAAGCTACTGGATTTATGTCTGCATGTGCACTGGTTTCTACTGGAAGCCAAACTCTGGTGGCAATTTAGAATAGAATCCTATACATTCATACATACATACCTGCATTTGAATTATAAAAAGTAGATGCCATCTATTTTCCATCTGTTGGAAAATAGTGTAAACTGTTATCAGCTATTTCACAGTTTTACCCCTCACATTAAACCAATAGATTGGGTTTCCCTCCTGTATTGTTGCTTTGTTACATATATATCTTACAAGCCTATTTACTTATTGCATTGAGGAGATTCAAGATACTACTCCATCCTGAGTTCTACATGTAGTCCTTGACTTATCGCCAGTTCAGTGTCATGTGATTGTGTGTTATGGTAGTTTTGCCAAAAACTGGCACTTAACTTCCTTAATGACCACTACATTTGTTTAACAACGTTTACAAAAACACAAAATCAGGTTTGTCATACGACTAACCCATTTTACAACCATAATGACATATGAGACAGTAATGGTCAGGCTCTACTACAATCATATGTCAAGGATTACATATATGACAGGATATATGATACTCTGCTGATTTTTGTCCCTAAAAATAGAAAAAATTAGCACAGGAATGTGATAAGGAAAACTATGGGGAAAGTATAACTGCAGGAAACCAGAACGATGATAGAAGTTTGATATATACCTGGGGAAAAGTTTTATCAGAAGATGTAACAAAAGAGTCACTGCTAATTCTATTTTAATATCTCTTATATTTAAAAGTACTTATAGTTAAGATTTATAGTTTTTTAAAAAAAATTATGAACAGAGCAACTCTGCTATGTTACATTAAAATAGGTATGTTAAATATAAGAAAATTTTCCTTGAAACTAAGTGATAAAGATACTAAAATAGATAGTAATGTAGCTGTTTCTTTGAACCTGTTGAAATCTATTTGAAGGAAATAACAACAAGCACAGAGAAATGCAGTGTTGACATGTTGGGTTGAGTAACTCTGTGACTGTCAGCTAATGTTGAAGAAAACTCCTGATTGGTTTAGCAGTTCCAGAATAATCCCTAGAAACTGTAATGACTATTGCAGTTCAACAATAAAGAGGAGACCTGCTTGGAAAGACTAAGATAAATCAATGTACTTAGAGGAGTTCTTTACTTCCAGCAAATAAGGCTCATTATTCATTCAGTTATCATATATAGGCACCCATCTCACAAAATGTGACTTTATTCCTATATTCATGTCCTTAGAATAAGTATTGAGGTTGGCACTTATTCTTTAGTAAATATTTATATAATTAAGTTTTACGTTCCAAAGTGAATAGGATATTCAACTCTCATTTTTTTTCTCTAATAAGTTCAATTCAATTTTATAAGCTACTTTGTTTGCCCAACAGGAAAGTAGAATGCAAATATATCCCCTGCGTTATAAGAGTTCTCTAGGTCAAAATCATGTTTTGACTATGTCTGTTGACTGAGTGATGATCAGACATATTTATCATCATCTGTGACAGCAAAGAAAGTCACAAAATGAATGCAACTAAATACCAGTACTTGATTTTTTTTTTATCAATTGCTGTGAACACAGAATAATCGATTACAATGTACATATTCTTTCCCTTTGTAGTTGAGACATTGATAACTTAAATCATGTTCCCATTTTGCCCTTAGCATATTGTGTCCCCACCTTACATAGCTTTGGATGGATCTGTGTAGCTTTTAGGTGCTCAAAATCTGTCAAATCCTTGTGGACAGGATATTCCTTCCTTATGTAATGTTGGGCCAGCAGCAGTTGATAATTGCTTAACATAATTCCTCGGACTAGAGCTGTTCTGTTCAAGGAAAGAAAAACAGCCTGCCCAAATTATGTCCATCAATTCCTTTTTCCTCTGCTGCCACCCCAAAAGAAGGAATATTTAATACTGTGTTAAGGAAGAAAGGAAGCAAGCAGTTTCTTCTATGGTTTCTGAAAATATCAAGTGAAAAGCTTATATTTAGACAAATCGATCCTATGGAGATCAGAAGGGGGAGAAAATTGTGATGAAAAAACTGCCAGACTTATTTCAGATAAAATGAAAGGAAGCAAATAATTCTTCTTTTTATGTTTCAGTGCCAGTTGTTCTTGTTGTTACTACTGTCTTTGTTTCCCATTATTTTAATGGGTCCAAAATTTTATTGTACAGTACCAAATATAGAGCAGACATATATTTCCAACATGCCCAATTTCTCCCATTATCTTTGGAGCCTGGGAATAGTTATGACAGAGACAACTGTTGCTGTAACAAAGAAGCCTCCAGACTTTAGCTAATTCTGGAACTGAGTACATCACACCAAATACTTCAAGGGGCTACAGATTGACCTCCCCCAGCAATTTTCCCAATGAATCTGTCCCATTGAATGTGTATGTCAATTATAAATAAATTTTGTGTGTTTAATTCATACATATTTATATTCCTTCGTGTATATTTACATACCTCTTCCTCAGCAGCTCCTTTTAGATATCATCAGGTATATCAGGATAGATATGTAGTCAGCTGAACAAAATTAGCTTTAGAAAGGTCCCTTTTGTAACTGAAAGAAAGAAGCATGTATCTTACATTTTCCAAAGAATCAATCAAAGCTGTATATAACAGTCGTACATTTCTATGCAGACTTCAGCTCTGTTTATAGAAGTACTTTTGTCAAACCTAATATACGTAATCCTGAATTGTTTTGTAATTTTTACTTGAAAAATCAATATTCAAGTAAGGAATTTTTTTTTGCTAAAAGCCTTATCTAAAAAAAAATCCCAGCTGCATAGGGGAATCAAAAAAAGTTGCAACTTTTTCCCATTCCTTTTTAATCTAACAATGCGTGACATCATGTGAGAAATTGAGGGTGGGAAAGGAAGGGAAGAGACAGAAATAATACTCAGCCCAAGGGAAGAAATGTTTCAAAGAATTCAAAGAGACTCCACCTTAATTAATTCACTATAAATTAGGCTGGGAATTCCTATTACAGTTTCTGGGATTATGCATTGACTCCAAATTAACAATCTTTGTTTTCATGGTTCCTTGATCTTGCCCAGCTTCATGGAATTTGACAGCAATTTTTGTTTGAGAGGTGACTACAGAATTTCCTTCCAGCAACATTTGTTGTGTGAAATTTATCCTTTCTTCTTTCTCAAATATAATAATTTTGATTTCTTGTATCCCAATTAGATTGTGTGAATTGTTATCAGTCTTACCAAATTTTCACCTCTCCCAGAACCCACTTAGAATAATCAAAGCATGTGAAGATTATTAGCAAGGTAACATTATTATTACAGGAACCCCAGTACAGCATTATTGAGTCCCAATAAATGCCTTAACTTTTTCTTCCTGGATACTCCCTGAATTTGCATCCCTCCTGCTACAGTTAGTTTCAAATATGCGTCAAAGGGAGCCCTCTTTAAGCAAATCTAATGGAATATCCAAGAATAATTATTCTTCCAAGCATTTTCCTGTTCCACCAATTGATAATTATGATCCATTCATTCATATCTGACTCTTGAAGATTCTATGGGCCAGGTCTCTCTACATCTTCTGATCTTGCACTACTTCTTTGAGTTCTTTTAAGTTCAGGCTGGTGTCAGCTTTGATGGGCTCCACCATCATGTAGTAATCTTCAGATAAAATTCTTTGATATTATGTGCATGTATGTTTTATGAACTGATCTCTGTCCTTCGAACTTCTTGTGCTCTGTACTGACCAGTGGGACTTTTAAAAAGACAGTTGATAGTTCACTGATGCAAATGGTAACTCGTGTTCAGGCTATGAATACCATGTCACTTGGTTTCACATAGTTGGAAGAAAAAAATGTAGTTTAGCTCAAATGATATGTATTCTTAATGTGGTCTATATATGTGATAGAAAAAGAGAAATTCTTTCCTCTTGCATAAGTTCAACAGAATATGACAGTTCTAATGTCAAACGCAGAGTTAATACTCTAAAATGATCTGTATGTATAAATATTAATGCATATAAGCCCAGCTCACATGATTGGTCCTTGGATTAAATATATGCATCAAAGCCTTTGTTCAAACATTGAAAAAAAGGACTGCCAATACAAGTCATAAAGCCACTTAAATATTTGTGGTACTCATTTGTAACATTTATAATGTAATCCAAAGCATAGAACTGTTAGATTGCAATTTTGTCTACATGACTTAGCATGGAATGGCATTATCAGTTTTCCAAAGCAATATTGTTTTGTTGGTAAAAACAAAAACCCATAGAGAGGCAGGAGTATCAGACTTCTTTGGAAAAAATAAATCTTCAGGGAGGAAGCACCTGGCCTACAGAATTATTGTCCCATCAAAAAAGGGGAGGAAACCGAAAACTAGGGCAAAGAGGGAAAACACCACTGATTGGCTAAAACGATAACACTCTAGGCTCCCCATGTATGTGAATTTGATTTAAAACGGGATGCAAAAGCCTATTCTCAGACATATTCTTTCTGTTTTCCTTTCAGATAAACGTGTTGACAACTGGCCTATGATGCAATCTCCAATTCCAACCTTGATAATAAGCACATTGTACCTCCTCGCTGTTTGGCTTGGGCCTAAATGGATGAAGACAAGGGAACCTTTCCAGTTTCGCTTTTTGTTGATTTTTTACAACTTTGGAATGGTCTTACTTAACTTCTATATTTTCAAAGAGGTATTTCTGCTTTCATGCTGAACATGGATAAGGAAACACATTAGATAGGCCTGTAATGCACAGACAGATATATAAAGATAGTTACATATATATATATCCAGTCTTATACTTTTCTTTTCAGGAGACAGTTCAGAGTGCAACATGTCTAATTGCAAGGGAGTTCTATTTAGGACTGTAGCCAGATTTGCTAAAGGTAGTCCTCGACTTACGACTTGTTGCTTAGTCACCATTCAAACTTCCAGTAGACATATCTAGGGGATACAGGCAGATTTCAAGTTCCGATGTGCCCACTCCACACAATCATGTTACTGCACTTCAGGCAAATGGCTATTAAGCCACATTTACAGTCACTTACGGCATCCCTCCATCACATGACTGCATATGTCAATGGTTTTGCTGAAAACCAGCATTTACTTCCATTTTTGGCAACCTTTGGTTCTCACTTAATATTTCTGCAAAAAAAATAATAAAATCATATCAGTCACATGCCTGACCCACTTTACAACAATTACAGTTGCGATGGGTGGGCTCCATTACAGTCATAACTCGAGGACAACCTGTTTTTGTGACTCATTATTTCAAGTGAAATACAAATACTTGGCCAGCCTGATTTGGATTTAAAAGGTGGATGTTCCTGCATTTAGTTATCGATTTCATTGAAATTGTTGAGTGGAATGCAGGAGTGTGCAGACTCAAAGTTTGTGAACTGGTTTCTTACTTCAGAGGACAAGAAACAATTAAATCCCTTCAATAACGCCCATTCGAAACTCAGGGACATGCATGAATTATTTAGCACCACAATTATGTTAAGTCATGACATGATTTGCTTGGTTTCAGCTTAGCATAGTTACATGAAATCTATGTAAACAATGGTTTATGGTTTAGAATTATGAGAGAATTCGTTCCCTAATTTCAACAAACCCTGGTTGAAGGTAACACAATATAGAGTGTAGTATCAAATCTGCAACAATATTTCAGCAGTATTTTTATTTGGTATATTTTTATATCAAAGCACTGTATAAGCAGACAGGGCTTGCAATTGCATCTTGCAGAGTATGCAAAAGTATAACGAATTTGCCTTCACTAGGAACCAGACATCCTGAGCCATCTACTAGAAGAGCAAGTAGCTATGGCTGTCTCAGCACTCCATCTTCTACCAGCTGAGCAGGCAAATCTAGGGCTGCTCTTAGTCTTCAGCTTTAAAAAAAATCTTGCCCGACTCTTGAAAGAAACATTAGATAATTAAATGTTTAGATAATTAGATGTTTATCTTAGTGTTTTTTTTTTAAATGATGTGATAAACAATCATTTTGGAATGTTAGCATCAATTTAGGTGAAGTTTTTTTTGTATTTCTTCTTTTCTTTTTTCCCCCACTAAGATTCCTGAAACATTTTTATTTGTTCAAAACGTTTTATGTGGTAGTGATAAAAGGGACCATATGAATTGCATTTAGGACCAGACCTATGAGATGCCCCCCCCCCCAACATGTGGATTGCTTAAAGAGCCCCTATGACAAGGTTTACAGCATGCTGAATTGACCCTGAGTAGCAACAGGGAGAAGAATCAGTCATGAACCTGTAGTTCAGTAAACCAAATCATTTCTATTCTCTGACCATATTTCAGAGGTACTATAGTTAACACACTAATCTAGTAGGAAGGGGTAAATAATGAGAAGGTCACTCAGATGAGTTTATCAGCATGGTTTATCACTGTGTTTGCCTTTGTCTTTGAAATGTAGTAGGGCGGAGGTATATAAACTAGGGTTCTTCTTTGCTGGGAGCTGCGTGTACACTGTACTGATCCCTGCTTAATCAATTCAAAGTGATTTGGTTGCTTTAGGGACAGAGGTTTTGGCCATAACAATGTATAGAGCCAATTACTGGGTAGGCAATAGAGAGAACCTCAGTATTCTGTAACATTGCACAAAATGCCTCATATCCTAGTTATGCTGTCATTATCATATTATGTTGTTTAATACAAAAACAACAAAAACTAACAAACCTAATGCACTAAGTAGCTATCACAAAGATGGCTGGGAATACCAATAAGAGGAGTAATGGCTATCAAAATGTAGCTGTTCATAGTCTATAATGTCATTTGATAAGATATTCAGGCAGCTGCATTACTGATGGTTTATATCAAACTTAGCATGAACCCACTCGTACATGAAGACAATAGTTCAATATTATGCCTGCATAATGAGACAGGTATGATCCCTCACTAATACATTCAGTGTCCAGTTTTATTGCAGTAATTACTACACTTCTTCTGAATTATTGATGTGATGGCAAGGCTGCACTTCATCACAGAGCATTAAGAAGCTTGCTTTTGCTCAGGTCCTGTTACAGCAGTAATCCTCTTTCTGCTGAATAATCTGGACATGAGGGGAAGGGCTTTGACAAAGAAACAAGTTGCTTGAAGCACCCTTTCCCAACCTGGTGGCTTCTAGAATTCAGGAACTTCCTAGATGTTAAGACAGGGATTAGCAGTATTTTTCCCACTAAATGCTTGGTTTTTTTAACGGTATGCTGAAAGCCACTTCCAAAAACTCTGAAAGACCAGGAGAAGGAATATGCTTAGGACAAAAACTTAAGTTTGATTTGTGTGTGTGTGTGTGTGTGTGTGTGTGTGTAAAAATTAAGTAATTTTGGTTTAAGGCATAATAACAAGTGTTAGTGTTGAAAGTCTAAAATGGCTTAGAAATTGAACTGCAACAGAGTAAGGATTGCATTTGGCCAGTAGTCTCTTTTGCCTCTGACAGCTGTCTTTTTCCAACCCAATAAAGGAGCATATCTGTAGCTCAGGGTTGACATGAGGGGTCACTGGTGTTCTCTGAGCTTGCTTGTTTTCTTGCAGACATTTCATTACCCAAACTAGGTAACATTGTCAGTGCTGTCAGTGCTACCTAGTTTGGGTAATGAATTGTCTGCAGGAAAACAACTAACCTCAGAGAGCACCAAGGGCCCCTTTTTTCCAATCCGTTAAATGTTTCCACTTACGGTATTTGTAGGCTTTTATTTGAGGTATTTTTGTTTTCTTTTGTGTAATAGTTGTGAGATGCCTTAAGTTTTCAGTGAAATAGAAAAAAAAACCCAAAGAACTAAGTTAAATGAATAAATAACATAAGTTATAATAAATAACAAGTTTCATATTCTCTCATGCCAAAAGCTTTGTAATGGTGATCCATGGTACTTCCATAGGGATTGGGTACCCCAGATCAAAGTTTGTAGCCTAGGATTTACACATTGAACTTAAGTGACCCTTTGAGAGGAAAAAGAGAGCAGAAATTTAAACTGAAGCTTTATTAAAGGATGCTGGTTACTTTAGAAAGGTTGTTTTTAAGTGATGAATTTTTTTCAATATTAATTTGTGAATTCCTACTTTCAGCTATTTTTGTCATCAAGAGCTCGAGGATACAGCTATATCTGCCAGTCTGTGGATTACTCAGATAATGAATATGAAGTTAGGGTGAGTAACAATAACAATTATTCCTATATAACTTAAATTACATTTATAGGTTAATATTACTTATGTCTCTTCCTGTCCTCTAGTGAAAAACTATTTCAGCACATAGATATTGTAAGACTTTTTGTAAGAGCTACACTACATGTTACTTTCAAGAAGATTTTAAAAGTATGTTTAAACTTATCACTTTATTTTTAAGAAACATGCAGGACCTTATAAGAATTGGGATTCTTCCCTTGTTTCCAGCCATATCTCCTCCAACTCTCCCCTTCCCCTCAATTTTAAATTTTAAATTATACTCCCTAACTTTTTGTATATACTTCAAATTGGTTTAAATACTAAATGAGAGATACCATGAAACAGGTAAAATGTCCTGTTTTGGGAAGTATGTGTTTTTATTGTTTAGGAACAAATAATATCCCCTGTACTAAAGAACTGCAAGTTAACGTGTGCAGTTTAAAAGTTTTATTATCTAAATATCCTCAACTGGGAAAATGGGAAATGTCTCTAATATAATTTATTTTGCAACTAAGTCACATTTTCTTGTTATTGAAGGCAATTTGCCTTAGACAATTCAAGTTGTCCTTAACTTACATTAATTTACATTATTAATTTAGCAACCATTCAAAATCAGAGTGGCACTAAAAAAAATGATTTACAACCAGTCCTCACATTCATGTGGGGATGCAGCATCCCCATGGTCACATGACCAAAATTTGGGCGCTTGACAACCAGCATGTATTTACAATAGTTGCAGTGTTCCAGGGTGATGTAATCACCTTTGTGCCAGCTGGTCTTCAACAAGCAAAGTCAATGGGGGAAGCTGGATTTGCTTAACAATGTTATTTGCTTAACAACTGTGGCAAGAAAAAGAAGTCACAATTCCTCGACTTACGACCACAATTGAGCCCAAAATTTATGTTGCTAAGTCAGACGTTTGTTAAGTGAGATTTACGACCTTTCTTGCCACAGTTGTTAAGTGAATCACTGCAGTTGATAAGTTAGTAACTAGGTGGTTAAGTGAACCTGGTTTACCCATTGACTTTCCTTGTCAGAAGACCTCAAAAGGAGATCACATGACCCTGGGACACAGCGACCGTCATAAATATGAACCCAGTTGCCAAGCATTTGCATTTTGATCAGATGACCATGGGGATGCTGCAACAGTCATAAGTGTGAAAAATGGTCATAAGTCACTTTTTTCAGTGTTGTTGTAACTTTGAACAATCATTGAATGAACTGTTGTAAGTCGAGGACTTACCTGTACTGAACCCCGACTCACTTAATAGCTGCCTTACTTAGCAATGGAAATTCTGACTGAAAGTCAATTACTGTCTATACTGTATTCTTATAGCTTTCCAGAGCCCTTTGTTCCAATTAATGGAGACAGGCAATAATTCACACTGTTTTTTTTAGAATTTCATGATCTGAATTTAATGTCTCTGATCTGAAGACATCTGAGATTATTCCTGAGAGCAATAAGATTCAGATTTAAATGCTAATCCGTTTCATATCTTACACTAAGATACTGATAGCTTCAGCCAGTTTTCATGATACCGTTGCAATTTCTCTGTAGGCTTATATGAAAATGTGCTGAACCAAGTTTAAGCTACAGTAAGCTACAGGCTACAGTGTGAATCAGGCCTTCTAAACACTGACTTTTACAAAATGATCAAAGCAGTGGATATCAATATCAGGCAACGTCATATTTTCAAAGGAAGAGAATATGTTTTTATTGGACACATGAAAAATGATTGCTTCCAGCTTATTATGTGCGCAACAAAGTTGTAAGGATCCTAGAAGTTTATTTGGCTAAAATATTTTCAATATTGCCTTCTTTAAAGGATTTTTTTAAATAATAATAATAATTTATTTCCTTCTAGAAATTAATGACAATCACAACTATTATCATTTCCTTACCAGTTGATAATATAATATGGAGGAACTGTTTGAATTTGCCTTCAAAATATTTTCTGAGGGCTCTATTATTTTGTTGCAAAGTTTCAGTTAGAATGTATCTTTTAGGAATCTTGTTAAAGTTTCGCTGTAAGTTCTTTTTAATTCCAGGCAGTCTCCTCCATTTTCCAGATCCCGCCTTATTCTTGCTTTTTCTCTCCTTTTCCTTCTTTTAAATATTTAAGTATCCAAGAATCATTATCTTTTATCCCTTTGACATTTTATTTCCAGCTTAATTGCCTATTAATGTCAAAGCGGATTTTTTTTTCCTTCACTTTCTCTTAACTGTCAGCATAAGGAAAGGAGGGAGAAAAAACAAACAAACAAATCCTTTCCTTTTTGTTTCTCCTTTGCTGCTTCTGAATCTTCCTTGGGAACAAGTTAATTTTTTATAGTTAAAATTCCAGGGTATCTTATCTTACGTTCTTGGTTTTTAATTCAACCCGGTCAGCCAAAACTTTCTCTTCTTATCTTCCTCCTGCACTTTCTTTTCCGGTTGAGCTCTTCTTTGTGGTGGCCATTTCTAGTCACCGCTACAATCGCCTTCGGGAAAGGGAGTAAAGATCAGCTGGGGAGGGGAGATGCGGCTCTCCTCAACCCTGCTGACAGTCTCCCCCTTCTTCACCATCTCTATGGGGTGGCTTAGCCCCGAAACCAGCCAGCTCGGGGCACTCCAGCGGCAAGCACAGACAGAAACCGTGCACGATCGCAGATTTCTGACTGTCTCTGAAGAAACTCAAACAGGAAGTCACCTTCAAGATATTTTCATGAGCCTTAGTTCTAGATGTTAGTTAGATAATGATAAAAACATGGTCCAGTTTCACTCTTATAATCATATATATGTCTAAAGGCTTCTTCTGTTAAATTTATTGTGCCCATCAGCCCAATCAAGTAACTCTGAAAAGACTGTTCATTGAGAATTGAAACAAATAGTGGCTACGATGTATATAATGGAAATTACACATAAACTAAAAATTTAAAAACATATAAATGTGAGTATTAATTTGGTGGCATTTGTTCTTATTGGATTTCTTAAATATTTTTGAGGGAGATAATAGTAAAGCTTGATGATAAGAAATATTCCATCATCAAGAATTCTCTCTCCTCGATGTTATTTTTTAAATGCTGTGTTTTGTAGCCATCTGTCTTTTCAGAAACTAGATAGAGAGCTGTGAAGTAAAATTCTACAAAAAAAATGTGGTTTTTTTAAATCTGCAAATTCCAGCATCATTCTAGACTTTAGTTAAATCAATAAAGTAATAGTAGTAATAGCAGACATGGATTTATGGATTAATCCAGCAGTTATAGATTTATAATATCATCCAACCACTTTGTGACATTGTATCGCTTCTGCAGTAGCTTAAGAACACTATTAATTGACTGTGCAAACAAGCTAGGTTTTAAAAGAAGCTTTTAAAAATATTTCAGTTAAAAATACCCCACACTAATAATCAATGCAATCTCTCTCTCTGTATGTATATGTATATGTGCATACATATACATATGTATATACGTTTGTGTGTATATATGTGTGTGTTTACAAACACATACACAACCTCTGAGAATGAGCCACCAAGCAACTAATTCCACTATAGAAGTAATAAACACACAAAATAAAATTTTTATTTTTAGCATAAAGAGAATAAAAGAAAAGAAACGAAAGACAGAAAGAGCCAATTACTTAAAATAAGTTTAAATGTAAAAAAAAAAAAAAACCCTTAGCAGACAAGGTATAGAGGTTAGGCCTCTTAATCATAGTAAACAAAATATTTTTATATCATTTGGGGGTCTTAGCAAACTGTAAATATATGCTTGTTGACAATAGTCTCATATTTCTGCTCTTATAGGTTTTTAGAATGTTTTATGTACGTTGACATGTTTACAGTCTTTGCAAGTAGTTTATACAATATTTAATTGAAGACAACAACAGGATATAATAAGCACTTTCAGTTTCTTTTAGTGTGGATGTTTATTCAGTAAACTGTGGTCTGAGGAGTCCACAAATTTATTCATTACAATTGCAATGAATTGGTGCAAGATAGGGCAATTAGAAGTTCTAAATTAGGGAGGAGACCTGAGGTTGGATCTCTTGGGTCCATTATGAAACAATTGATGTACTGGGTTACTGATTGTATAATGTCTGGTTCTCCAATCATGGATTTATCCCAGTCAGAAATTGTGCATTCCATGCATATAGGCTTTAGCAATAACTAACTAACAGTCAAGTAACAATCAACATCTAGAGTTAGATAAGGGTCAACAGCACCTAACAATTCTAGGCTGATTCCCCTTATTCACTCAGGCATTCCCAGGTTCTGCCATTCCTTCCCCTACATACAGTATATATGGTGCTATAGTAAACAAGTGTGTTCCCCCCCCACCTTACTTCAAACTGAAGAAATGAAAGAAAACATGCATCTAACAACAAATAAAGGGAGAATAAATGTGTCATAGAACCAAGCAGACCTGCTTGGAGACTCCGCATAAAAAAAACTAGGAGCACATCATAGTAGATAGAAGCTCCATCTGCTCACCAGTGGCCTGGCCCATATGGGGGTTTATTGACTGCCAGGAATAATGGTTTTCTCCCTGCCACCTCTTTAACCACATCTCTTTATACTCTTTGAGTCATTTGGCTGCTGTGCTCCCCACAGGCCACTTGTATTCAATTTAGTGAACTTTCCCCAGGGAGTTGACTGGGGATTGCAAAACTGTCTATATTCACACCTGGCAAATGTAAATTGCTTTGTTCTCATTAGTGATACTGATTATTTTTCTAGCTTTGAGCTTTCCGACAAATCTAGCAAACAGCTTTGTCACCTAAAAGATGGAGGAAGGAACTAGAGGGTCAACTATACTAGACTTAATCATTATTAACAGAGATGAAATGATAGAGGGGTTGAAATTGTGGGGACTTTGGCAGAAAGTGATGAGTGAGAAAGTGAGAAGGACTATGGATGATATGATAGCAGTCTTTCAGTACTTGAGGGGCAGTCATAGACAAGAGAGGATTGACCTATTTTTTAAAGCACCTGAAGGCAGGACAAGAATTAACAAATGGAAACAAACTAGAATTAAGGAGAAATTTGCTGACAATGAAAACAATTAATCAGTGGAACAGCTTGCCTATAGAAGTTATGGGTGCCCCATCACTTGATGTTTAAAGAGATTGGAGAGCCATTTGTCTGGAATGGTATAGAGTCTCCTGCTTGAGCAGAGGTTGGACTAGAAGACCTCCAAGGTCCCTTCCAACTCCGATATTCTATATTCCCACGAGATGCTGTTTGTTTTTGATAATGAATTCCAAAATTTATTGTAAAAATTTCCATATGCCAATTTTATCTGAACCTTTAGCCTATAACTTTCTAGGATCAAAATCTTATTTAGCTTTTTGCTATTTATTTCAGATTTTTTTAAATTCCTGTGCTTATGATTAAATTTTTATTTTGCTCAGGATTAAAGGCAGCCTCACCCAAGTGTTTTCAAATTTGTCTTTTTGAAGGGCTTTAAAACAGTTTAGCAATAGTTAATGAACAATTTCTGGAAGTGATTGGAAAGTGAAGTATGTGAGCTTAGTATCCTTTAAAGATATCTATCATGGTTGCAACAAGATGACTAGTTCCATCATCTTCCTGCATTCAAACTCACAGAAAACTTCTGCCCTACATCTCCTCATGTGGAGCAGCCATCCTGAACACCTGTGGATGATCTCCTATCCTCTCTTTATCTGGAGAACTTTCAAGAACTTTCTCTACTAACTAGTTTTTGGGTCTTTACCATGGTTGATAATTCTGCTGTCACAGAACTATCTTCAGATCACCATATTTCCTTTGGAACTTTGATTTATAGAGATTTTTCAAAGAACTTGGTATCAATTACCATCTTAGAGAAGTGATGCAAATGATGTATGATGATACTTTGAACTTTGTGGCTTTGCAAAATCTCACATTGTTGCAGCTTTTATCCTATATATGGACAGCGATGTGGGGAGATGCAATACAATGTTGTCTCATATTAACTCACCTGATGAGTTTTATCACGTATGCAAATTCTTTATGGCAACAATTTACCTGGCTGTTTGTATGTCTTACTCTTCTGTTAGAATTCGTTTAGACAGATTTACTCTGAAGAAAATAGCAAGCTATATCATTACAAAGATTATAAGACAATTTCTTTATATAAATAATCGTGATAGCACATATCTCAGAGTTCTTTGAATTTCTATGTCCTAAAGCTCACTTTATTCAGGAAGTCTGATCTGGGCTGCATCTGTACCATTACTAGATGGCAGCAAAGAGCTAAAGTTATTTGTTCCTGTTTGTTGCTACCTAATAATTATCCAGATATTTACAGACCAAACTTGGTAGCCCTGTGTTAATTATTCTTGATACAGATTATGTTCTTTAGAAGGTGCTAGTACTTTCCACAGTAAATTGGTTGATAATAATGTAAATTTTATTTTTACATTTTGGGTTGCCAAATTTATTTTCAACAGCATACCTTTTATAGCTTCAAAATGAAGGCACCAATCTAAAATATATTTTCCATGTTGAATAGCAATAGCACTTAGGTTTATATACCACTCCATAGTGCTTTACAACAGGGGTCCCCAACCTTGGCAACTTTAAGACTTGCGGACTTCAACTCCCAGAGTTCCTCAGCCAACTTCGCTGGCTGAAGAACTCTGGGAGTTGAAGTCCGCAAGTCTTAAAGTTGCCAAGGTTGGAGACCCCTGCTTTGCAGCACTCTTTAAACAATTTACAGAATCAGCATATTGTCCCCTACAATGTGGGGATCCTCATTTTACTGATCTCAGTTGGATGTAAGGCTGAATCAACCTTGAGCCAGTCTGAATCTAACTCCTAGCAGTGGGGTAGAGTTAGCCTGCAGTACTGCATTCTATCCACTGCACCATCACAGCTCTCATGGAATATATGAATACTGAATATACTCCACATTGAAAATTAAAAATTTATTACATACTGAAAGTGGAGGTTATGCAACAGTTGAATTGAATATAAATTCATGCTCTGTATTCTATTCCCTTTAGCAGTGTGGTTAGTCGATGCACATAAAGTATATTTCTTCTTTCAGGGTTTCCAGATTCCTTCCTCCATTAAGATTAAATTGGGTGTCTCTTTATGATCAGTAAAAACATAGTTTTCTAAATTTGTTGATGTTTTATTTTATTGTCTTTATTCAATTTTAGATTTATTGTGCATATTTTTTATTTTGTCTTTTTATCAGTTTTTTTTTAAATACATGTGTAGTAGAATTATTTAAAATATAAGATATCTTGTATAAATATGAGGACCCAAATATTTTTTTAAATTAAATCAGATAGGTTTCAGATGAGTCTGAAGGCATTTGACAGCCTCTGTGTCAGTGTTTTTCAGTCTTGAAGGTATATGGACTTCAACTTTCAGAATTTCCTAGCCAGTTTGGGAAACACATCTTAAAATTACTGAGGTTGAAAATGCTTTTCAAATCATCCAATATTCCTGAATGTTACACATAGTTTCTCACAATGCTCTTATTCTTATAGTAAGGTATGAGGAGATTAAATTGAAGGAAGAGGTAGCTGGACCAAAGTTAATGAGTGGCTAGTATAACTAAGTGGGATCTAAATTGAGGTTCCGCTAGTCCAGGGCTGTTAAACTCATGGCCAGCAGGCCAGATGTGTCACGTACTGGGCCCGCCCCTACCCTGTTTAGCGAGGGGGGGGGGAATCCCAATATATCACATGACACCGCCATGACGACATACGTTTGACACCCCTGCCCTAGGCCTAGTAAAATTCTATTTAGAAGGGAGCAATTCTTCTTACATAGAGAATTGGCTCTAATAGTGAATAATGTGAATAAATATAGCATTAACAATAGTTTTGAAAATCAGTATCACAGACGTTTAGAACAAGTGTCAACCATTCAGTATCTGATTTAAAATAAATTAGGGAAACCATGTAGGACAGTTGAGGCCATAGGAGGTACTTGGATTTCCTACTTTATAATGATGTAACCTGCATGTTTCTGCTTTCCTTTCATGTTGTATCTCTGTGCTTTGTATATATATATGTGTGTGTGCCTTAAGACAGAATAGCATGCTGTATATGCTTTGCTTTGGGTCACATGACTAGGAGGGAGGAGCTTAGAAGGGAGCAATTGTGGTTTTCTCCACAATGAATTTCTTAGGTTTGTTATTGTTGTTGTTGTTTAACTCAATGTTTATTATAGTTCTCTCTCCAAGCCATAGTTGGTTGTGTTTCTTGGAGAGTTTCCTTGCTGATGAACGGACATAAAGATAAAATCTTAAGCTTCCTTATATAATTTATTTCTAACATTTTTTGGGGGTTGGAAAGAATAATTTTAGCAAATTTTGTTTTTCACGCAATTATTGCATAGGTACATTCCATACAGCGATATCAGGAATCATCCAAAGTATAAATATAAACGTTGAAGAAACAGAACAATACAAGACCAAATTTGATGTGGGGAGAAAAGTTAGCAAACTAATATTCATGTTTGAAAGAAAGGGTGATCAAACCACAATCTGCAGAGATAGAGGAAGAGAAAAATTCCCCTGATATATTAATCTGGGGAAGGTAAATGGCAGTTTGTTTCCTTCCTTCCTTCCTTCCTTCCTTCCTTCCTTCCTTCCTTCCTTCCTTCCTTCCTTCCTTCCGCCATGCCATACCATGCCTACCAATTCTGCATAACATACAAACAGAAATAGTGATACTCCTTGTCAGACAGTACCACTATTGCTACCTTGCATTTTGTGATTGTTTTAACAGGCCTAAAGTTAATGTCCCCCAAATGTCCCATCAAACTACCCTGCTAAAAAATTCATCACGGATTGTTACATAATGTGTGGCGGTAATTGCACATGCTTCCAGATGGAACTCCTTTCGAGATGGGACTCTAAGCCAGCCTTCTTTCCCTGAGCCCAACAAATAAATTGTCAGTATAAAACTCAAAGGGATTTGCAGTGAGCTAATATACAGTCTCAAAAATACTGTTCCGTGGTTTGCTGGTATATTCTTAATGACAAACTAACGATGGAAATTATGCCCTTCCAACAAAAAAAATCAACAAGCCAGTTAACCACATAATTCATTGCAGTGAGCAAATGCACCTAAAATGCCTATTTTTTGTGTGGGCTGTATCTTGCCTCCAATCTCAGATGCACTCTGCCCTTTAATACCAGTTGATGAAAACTGGGAAGAGTCTGTTCTGCTGTGGTGCTTGGCTGTTTCCCTCAGGCATTGAATTGGCAATTGTGGGAACAGAGTGCTGAACTGGAAGATTTTGATCTATACCAACAGGCATGTTTTACAGTAAGATTTAATTATGGCTCTCTTTACATTTGAAAAAAAAATGGAATGTATTAATATTGCAGGATCCAATCTCCATCAAACCAGAAGTTTTGTCTATTGTATGTGGCTTTTTAGATGTTGATTGGGGTGTTGATGGCTGGCTATCATTGGCTGTTATTTGCTCGTGCTGCCAAGCCCTCATCTCCTTAGCTGGTGGCCAACCATAGCTAGCCATCAACACCCCAATCAACATCTAAAAAGCCATATAACAGGCGCCATATAAATACCACACACAGAACAGCCCAAAGCACATTCTCTGTAGTTCCCTGAAAATGGGCTCCAGCATGAGTCTGAAAGGGACACGTATATTTGCCTTAATTCATGTATTAATATTGTTAGCTATGAAATACTGTTTTAGAAAGCAGGGAGAGATTACTTCTGTTCTTTCAAATAGTAGCAGAACATCAACTTTCTAGATTGTTGTGTAATAACTAGAAAACGTTATTTGTTTATTCACATGCTTTTCATGCTGTCTTTCCAGGCTGCCTAGTTCAAGCCAGTTTACAGACGTATAAAAATATTATTGCACTTCAATAATAAAACCGACCTAGAACAGGGATATATGAACATCTAAATAGTACAACAATAAAGCAAATTTAGTATTTTTAAAAAATCAACTTGAAACCAGTGCTCACTGTTATGAAATCATTCATTCAGAAGTTGAGAATGGTAAAATTGTTATGAAGATGTTTAGTTTTAAACTCTGCAGAATGTTGAACCGCATCATCTCAATTAAAAACTACAGTATTTAAAACTGAAAAAACGTCTTTAAAGGAGTTATAAGACATGTGAATGATAGGCAAAGCAACAAAAAGGGTCTCTGATACTAATCTTAATTTTTTAAAAATGTTTATACAAATCTAGTAATCCTTTAGATCAGGGCTGGGCAATTCATTTTCTCAAGGGGCCACATGAGAAATTGGGACTGTTGTCTCTCTCTCTCTTCCCCCTCCCATGGCCACCAGCCGATTGAAGGAATGCACAGCGATTGCATAGAGTAGGGCCTGATTCTGATGCTTTTCCTGCCCCCCTGCAGTGCACTTATTTACATTTGATTTCTGATTTCCAGTTGACCTCATGTGAGTCAGACAGGAATAGTCAAAGGCCAGATATGTCCCAGGGACCGTAAAATGCCCAGGTCTGCTTTAGATTAGGTCAGAAATGCAATTAATACAATGTAACACAATATATTATTCTGAACATTATACTGGTACAACACGACCTGTTTAAATGCATGTAGGTAGTCCTTGACTATTTGTTTATGCTGTTCAAAGATTTAGCAGTGCTGGAAAAAGTGACTTGCAACCAGTCTTTGTGCTTATGACCATCGTAGCACCTCTACGGTCATGTGATCAAATCATCATGACTAACTTAATGATCATCTCACTGAACAATGGAAATTTCTGTCCTAATTGTGGTCATAAACCGGTAGTCCTGACAAGTACCCAAGAAGCCATTTATGTAAAGTCATGAATTGCTTTTCAAAGCCACTTGACCATAATAGGGTATTATGACTAGGCAAGGTATTAATGCATGTCTGAATGAAGGCAAAATCATGCAGTGTGCTTCTAAGGAGCGGGGAGCAGCAGAAACCAATTGTTTATAATGTTTTCCTGAAATAAAATAATCAGAATTAAATAGAATTGTCTTCTGAGACATGGAATATTTAGAAAAGATTCATCCATTTATCAGTATTCTTTTCATAATTCCATGATTAGGATTAACTCTGTCTTCATTGTGCTATTAAATGATATAATAATATTTGAAAATAATATTTGAAAAGTATTACGAACACAGCCAGAGATGGGAGAGTAATTGCGACAGTGTCCATAGTAAATCTTAATGATAGCAAAATGACAACTTGGGTGGCAGTAGCATTGTACAGAATTTTGCCATTACTTACATGCATGCCAACATCTGATGCAAGCGTACAAGTTGTGACATTTGAATGATGCTATTGCACATGTTTTGCCATTTCGTCCCTTGTGTCCTTTGCAGATTCCCAAGCCTGGTTGTTTCCTCTAGTCATATGTTGCAAATGACTTTGAGTTGAAAGTGCTCTAGACCAGTTAAGGTGTTGTTCCGTAGGGATGATGTGAACTGTAACTTTTATGTTTTTAAGAAAAAGAGAGCCATCAGTTGTCCACTGTGGAAAGATTCACATTTTAGAGATACTGCTTAAATAACACTTTATATTCTCTTACTTCTACTCTATATTTTTCAGAAATATTTATAGATCCTGAAAGTTTTAAATGTGTGCATAGTATGTTAGAATTAATTTTTTTTAAAAAAATATTGTTTCACATAGTGATACTGTGTTACATATAAACATCACTCCTATTCACTTTATTTGTAAATTGAGAGCACTCATTTATACTCTGACAGAAACTGAAAAGTAGTAAATGTTTAAGTGGTTAATCTTGGTTACAACCATAATGATTAGAACACTGAGATATATTTAATTTCATTAGAGAAAAGACAGTATCTGTTTACTGCTGCCTGTAACTTTGTATGTATGTATGTAAAAATGTATGGTTTTAATGTTTAAATAGGACAGACTATAGAAAGAATGGATTATAGTGTAACTTTAGAGAAAGAGATATATCTACAATTATACTTATAACTGCTATAAAGAAGATCAGAAACCACTTCTTTATATCTTTTTTCTTTTCTATTGTTCTACCTTTTTTCTTTGTTTTTTGAACTTTGGCTCTTTTATTTCCTCCTTTTTCATTTTTACTCTTACTCTTTTTTCGTTTGTATTAATTTTTCTCTTGATTTTGAAACTTTCAATAACATTATTTAGTTTTATTTATTTACTATGTAATTTATATGCTACCCACGTTGTTCAGAGTGATGCTTGGTGACTTACAAATAATAAAAATAGCAATATAAAAACAAATTATATACACACATTATCTCTCCCTCCCTCCCTCTCTCTCTCACACATACACACAGAGATTATCTTTTGAGAGAAAGTGAGAGAATATTTGTGAATGTGAAAATGAAAATAAGAAATATACCGGAATTACAACAATTGAATAAAATTTAACAAGCCCAGATGAAAAAAAATTGCAAAAATGTATAAATATTTGTTAGAGGTAGAATTAGAAGAAGAAGTTAAGGGAAGTATGATAGCTTGGGCTCAAAACATAGGACATAATATAAATTTGACAGAGTGGGAAGGTATTTGGAACCTAAATTATAAACTAACGAAAGCGGCATCATACAAAGAAAATATTTATATGGATGGTATTTACCCCCCACAAGGTTGGCAAAGATATATCCCAATATGAATCCGGCATGTTGGAAATGTAGAAAGAAAGAGGGTACCTTCTACCACCTGTTCAGAAACTCAGAAATATTGGCTTAAAATTAAACAATGGCTGCAAGAAATTCTCAAGGAACAAGTAGAATTGGAACCAGAATTATTTCTGTTACGAATATTTAAAAAGAAATGTGGAAAAAATATAAAATATATTGTATTACACATCTTAACAGCTACTAATAACTTAGGCTCAATGCTGGAAGCACAACTGTATACCCTTGGATGAACTGATTATTCAAAAAATAATGGCATGTGCTGAAATGGACATATTGACCTTAATGTTACAAGAGAAAGAGGAGTTGAATACTATAGAATTTGAGAAAAAATGTATAATTGGATCGAATTAAGATATAACAAATGAAGGAATTAAAGATAAGCAACTTATAGATTAAATGTATATATTCTCACAAAATTGTATATATTTGTTAATAGGCACAAAAATAGAAATGTATGAGATGGGTGTCACAAAACTGTTAATATCATGATATTTATTTTTTGTTTTATTTTTAAAATCCACAAAAGACTAATAAAGTTTATTTAAAAAAAAGAAAATGAAAATAAGAATATTAATCATATTTCTGCACTTGTATTAGATGGCTAGGCCTGATGAAGTTGTGTTCATATCTGATTTTATCTTAATTTCCAAGTCATGAAAGCTGCTTGTTCCATAATAAGACTTCAAATGGCTAAAATCAGGAGAATGTGGGTGATTTTTTAAAATTGTTTTTTAAAGACTTTTTTGGGGAGAATAAAGTACAAAATGGTTTCACATCTCTTGTCTTAACATGACAAAATAATGTTTAACTCTTCATTTAAATACTTACTGAGACAAACAGTCAAGGAGAAGAGATAAATACTGTGCAAATTGTACAGGAACTTCTTAACCCAGAACAAACTGAGCAATTAAAGCTTCTGTAGTGATGCACATCCTATGCTCCGTGGTGCATTGGTTTGATCTTGTCTTTGTATTCTTCTTTCGTTTCACAGATAGCAGGAGCTTTATGGTGGTACTACATATCAAAAGGGATTGAGTATCTGGATACAATATTCTTCATCCTAAGAAAGAAATTTAATCAAATCAGTTTTCTTCATGTCTATCACCATTTCACTATGTTTACTTTATGGTGGATTGGCATCAAGTGGGTTGCAGGAGGACAAGGTGAGTAAACTTGTCTACTAAGTGGAAAGTGAATATTGAAAAAAATGAATATTCATATAGAGTATTGCATGTAAATATTTTCTATACTACAGTTATAAAAATGAGTATGTCTTAATTATGTGGTGCTAATAGTTTAAACGTATATTCTTCCTTGTCTGGGAAATGAGGGGGAGGAAAAATATATTACTATAGTCTTGGGAAACCCTTTTCACACTGACATAAATGCATGATTCAGATTTTAAATCGATATTCTTCCCCTTGTGTTTAAGTCTATGAACTGCATGAAGCAACAAATAGATCTAACTTGCCGAACTAAAATTCTGCAACTGCAGGCAGATAAATTTTTTGATTGTGCCTTGCTTAATTTAGCATGGTGATGAAAGGATCTAAATAAATAAATAAATAGTCAACAAAGCCATAATAAATTCAATAAGACTTCCATTTATGCTTAGAACACCTGTATTTATTTTATTTTTGTGCACTGTGAAAACCAGTTTTAACTGCTTCATTTTACTCTGTGGATAAAAATTGTACATAAAGAGTTTATCATGCAATTCTTTTCATTTTTTTCTTTATGGTTCTTTAAGTCATACAACTCTCTTTCTTTAAATCAGAATCTTGGCCTTAGTTTGCATTTTCTGTCTTTCATTATGCATGTTTCCCTGTGTATACATTTCCATAGATTGCCCTATAAATAAGATATTTTATTCTCTTATTAAATACTAAATTCATAATTTCTATTATATAGTATAACTGTTCATATGATTCTGCAGTCCCTATATATTTTATAGTTGTAAACTATAACTGTTTGAAAGCATGCATATTTACCCCAAATCAACATCCTTTCCAGTACAAGTCTAGAAAAATGAGCCATCACAAATATCAGTTTTCTGACATGATCAAGTTTTACATTTACGTGTTCAGTCCAGCACAAGAAAGCTGGGGGGACTATCTCTTTTCTAAGTCATTAGTACAGTTAGTTCTCAATTTATAACCATTCATTTAGTGACCGTTCACAGTTTCAACAGCACTGGAAAAAATGACTTATGACTGTTTTTCACATTTACAACTGTTGCAGCAACCCTGAAGTCACATGATCCAAATTTGGATGCTTGGCAATTGTTTCATATTTATGATGATTGTAATGTCCTAGGGTCATGTGATCATCTTTTGTGACTGTCTAACATGCAAAGTCAATGGGGAAGCCAGGTTCACTTAACAACTGTGTTACAAATTTAACGATTGCAGGGATTCACTTGTGGCAGAACTCACTTAACAAATGTTTTGCTTAGCAATATAAATTTTGGGCTCAATTGTAGTCATAAGTCAAGGATTACCTGTACAACTAGTAGTACAGATGACTTATTCATTGCTTATCCTCTATTGGATTAAAAATGGACATGTAATCACCAAACATCTCTACTCTTAGTTATGCTGTGTTATTACAAAATAAGTTTTTCAGGTACACATATCACATAGAACAAGTGATGTGGGAATATGATTCCGTTCTCCGATATTTGTAGCAATTTATGGTTGCAATGAAATCCAGAGGGGGTATTCAGCAGGTTCTAACCAGTTCTGGAGAATCAGTAGCAGAAATTTTGAGTAGTTCAGAGAACCGGCAAATATCATCTCTGACTGGCCCCGCCCCATCTATTCTCCACCTCCTGAGTCCCAGCTGATTGGCTGGATCTTCTTTTGTTCTCCTGCACAGGAGAATGGAGCTGGAAAGCAGGTTAGTGGGATGGGGAGGGAATGGGATTTTGCAGTATCCTTCCCCCAGGAGTAGGGGTATTCTTCCCCTGCCACACCCACCAAGTCACGCCCATAGAACCGGTAGTAAAAAATGTTTGAATCCCACCACTGTACCAATCCATTCAAGCTATATAGTGCCTACCTCTAGAGTCCCATAGTTGGGTTTTTACATGAATAACAGAGGAGTCTCTTGCTATTTTTCTTCTTGTCCTCTGATCTATTCCTGAGAAATTATAACTTTTCAAAATTACAAGAAAGGATAAGGGAAACTGATATTGAGGCATTGTGCTTTCTTCTCCTGGGTGACAAAAATTAAATATCATTGAATATTGAATACCTTAATGATTTCCATAATGTGCTTCTTTTGTTTCTTCTACCCTACAGCGTTTTTTGGAGCTCATATGAATGCTTTAATTCATGTTGTTATGTACATGTACTATGGACTAGCTGCCTGTGGCCCAAAGTTCCACAAATACCTTTGGTGGAAAAGATACTTGACCATAATGCAATTAGTAAGTAATCAGTTATTTTTTAAATTGGGTCTTTTCAGTGTGAGAACTTTGAAAGTAATAAGCTCATAGACACTACCTTTAGAGGGAGACTTTTTCAACATGAGGAAACTCACAAAGATAAAGGAAGAAACACCTACCGCACACTATTGCCATCAGCACATAGAGAACTGCAAGAATGGCAACAAGATACTCACCTAAAACTCTTATAGCTCTTCTCCCTTTTCCCATACAATCACTCCTCATTTAGTGACTGCACTCCATTCCAATGATCATGTCATTAAGCAAAATGGTCACCAGGTGAGCATGTAGTGATAGAAAAAGATGTTTCGAAGAGCACTAGTTGATGCTGTTTCATTCAAATAAAACTCAAGTCCTGTGGCTGACCCATGATTTCCCCACCTTTCAGGGAAGTGATATTGCTTAAACAAGTTATTTCTTCCTGAGCTGCTTTTCTCCACAGGGCAGAACCTCCCTAAAAAAATGTTAATCACAAATTAACATGTTCAGGTCCATGACCTTAATTTGTTGAGTAGAACAGTCCAGGCAACTGTGCTACTGCCTGAAACTAATCAAACTTTTAATCAGTTTCACACCAAAGGTTGTCATAAATGTGCACATTGGTTAGAATTTTTTTTTTTTACCATTGCATTTGTGAATGATCGCTAACCAAGATAATCATTAAACAAGGAGCGGCCTTATACAGAGTATATTTTTTTAAGAATAATGGGAGAAAGCTTATACATAATAATTATTTAAATCTGCTAAACATAAGTACAGTTCATATAACACACACAACTCTGGTATGCTCTCAATTCTCAGTAAAAAAAAATAATCCTGGTGATTTTTTTTCCCCAATAAATATGAATCCATTTGCAAATATGTGTATCAAGATACATATTGGCCCCCAGACAGCACCCTAAAAGCGGGCAAGACCTTGAAAAGAAATTATTTATTTACTTAAGAAAACTTGTTCTCAGTGACTTTGGGCAGCTTACAAGAATAAAGTCCAATACAAAAACAACAATTAAAAAAAAAAACAATAGCCCCACTCCATACTCTGGGCAGCAATAATCAAGCTTAGGGTTCCAAGTCAGCTTGCTAGCCTCTTCCTCCTCTCATTTCTAATTCATAATTAGGGGATTCGTGTCTGCAATGAAGACCTGTTCTATCTAGAGTGGTGACCTCTATCAGTCTGATTTTTCAGAGTTACTCTGATGGAGAGCCTCTGTAGATAGAGGAGACTTTGCAGATGCTTTCTTCCCCTGAAGAACTTCAAGAGGAAGGCAGGAGTCACATGCTCATCCCCTTTGAAGCAATGTTGGCAATCATTTCCCTGTTTCAACAGCATCTTCCTTCACTGCATTCTCAGCAACATAATGTAAGATGATTAGAGAGCCCATCCTGGTTTTAAGTAAATAAAGAAATGTATGAATGATATTCAGACACTTTTGCGGGGGCGGGGGGAACTCACATAAACTCTAACAGAAACTTATTATTCAGGATTAATGGACCTTCTGTTATTCTACCTTTCAGCTTCAGTTCCATGTGACTATTGGCCACACTGCCCTATCTATTTATATTGATTGCCCCTTTCCTAAATGGATGCACTGGAGCGTCATTGTCTATGCTGCCTCTTTTATTGTTCTGTTTGGTAACTTCTACTATCGGACATACAAGATGCCCAAGCAGCCCAAGGAGCTCAAGCAAAAAGAAAAGAATGGCAAGATCACCAACGGCATAACAGCAAATGGTAAAAGCAAACCAGAAAACGGTGCAGTTATGGAAAATGGAAAAGTGCAGAAGAAAACCAAAGGAGAGTAACTTGATTCAAGCCTTAAACATTGCAAGCAGTGAGGAATCTTCAATCTGATAATAAAAGAAAAGGAATACTGTCCTGTCTTTATCAATTGACCTTTAGGTTGTTGAAGAGATAGAAAATATTATTTATGAAGATTGTTTTAACAACAAAAATCCTATTGTAATTATGTAATTATTGAGATTCGTTAACTTTATGTAAACTTTTAGACTGCGGGTGTTGGTAATGTAAGAAAAAATTACTGAAATATTCTTTACTGTCAATCCAGTGGTTAAAATTGCAATTAACTATGGATACAACTGATTTATTGAAACAGACATCTTTTCGAAAAAGAGAGCTTATAAATTCTACCATTTCTAATCAATGTTTTAAGAAAAAAAGAAAAAAAACACTCAATGAAAATATGGAGAGTGAAGTTTGCTCTCTTTTTTAATAATTTGTAGTTTCTTCATCTAAATTATACAATATTGCTGTATTAGGTTGTTCTAATTTTCCCCTTATGTCTGTTACATTGTTGTTCATTGTGTGAAAATACACCTACCTCTTTATTTGGTAAAAAAATATCAACTACTATTAAATATTCATTTCTGAAATAAGGAGCCCGTAATATATTATTTAGAAAAAACATTTGTTTCTCATTAACAGAGTGTATTTTCTTATTAACAAGCATAAAACCACATTTGAACATCTTTAACGATTCTTGTATCCAATTGCACGAAATGCATGGTGTTGATGCTTTTTCAATGGTCATAGT
The DNA here is from genome assembly GCA_023653725.1 of Bungarus multicinctus. Lineage (NCBI taxonomy): Eukaryota > Metazoa > Chordata > Lepidosauria > Squamata > Elapidae > Bungarus > Bungarus multicinctus. Next base: position 114,333,689 of record CM042836.1, read on the forward strand.
GGGTGGATCAAGGATAGAATTAAATTTTTACTTTGCTAATGGCCTACTTATTTAGCATGGGACAAATTCAATATAAAGAGGAGAGAGATTCACAATTATAAAGAACTTTGCATTTGAAAGCTTGAAAACCCACAGTTTACTGGAATTTAATTGTGGCAGCAAGTACTTCAATGCCATGACCAGATGCACTGTACCTATATTGTTGTGAATTGTTTGTTCACACAATAATCTTGCTCTTTGGTACTGTAAAACTTCCAGACTCATTTGTTTAAAACAGGATCTGTGCATTATTGGTGCATCCCTGCAAGAACAATAACGGTTTGGTAAGATTTTATTCTTTTCATATCAGCTTCTCTAAGTCTTATTTCCATAGATGCTCTTCTGATTCCTTCTGCTGCACCATTGTGGCTTCTCTCTAAAGTTTGATAGAGTACGTGAAGCCCTTTTCTACTATGAACTGCATATATTAGATTGCACTACAATAAAGGAAGTACAATAATGACTCTTCATTTGCACAGCTGGGGCAATTTGGAGAGAAGTCATGATTTGCTCCAGCTTGGAATGGCTTTGAGGGAGAGTTGCATCACCCAGAAGGTCTTTAGATTTCTCTGTCCTAAATACAAGAGCCAACCCTTAAGTATTTTTTCAGAAACAGTTCTTTCCAGCAGCATATTTTATATCATGGAAATAAAGTTATTTGGTTGAGATAGAAGCTCACAGAATATTCTGTTTTATTTTACCTGTCTTGTATTGTCTACAATAAACAGCAGGAAAATAAAAGCACCTTTCTTGATATTCATAAAGTCTCTGACTTGAACATTTTCAAATTTAAAGATAATTTTAACTGTTTAGGTAAATAGCTTGGCTTTGAAGGTAGTAACAGATTGACCTATAGACCAAGGGTCTTCCACTTGGCAAGTTTAATACTTGTGGACTTCAACTCCCAGAATTCCTGAGCTAATATAACTGGAGGAGGAATTCTGGGAGTTGAAATCCACAAGTCTTAAAGCTGTCAAGTTTGAAGACCCCTGCTGTAGACTTGTATCCATAGTAATCCAATTTAGCAATGAAATACTGATGAGCTTCAATTGTCTCATACATACACTGCAATTAGTCTTTATAAATTCAGTTTTACTTCTATGATCTGTACTGAGGTGGGATCACATACTAATAACTTGAATTTTTGTTGATTTCAGTGGGGGGGCGTTACAATTTTTTCTTGATTCTTTAGTTCCTTCACTAAAGTTCCTACTGAAATCAGTAGGACATCTTTGTGCATAATTTTAGCTAGAGAGAGTTAGGTGTCAGGAGATAAAGTAAAATTTGTTTAGATGTATTATGTTCTTTTAGTATATTATAATTTCATTGTGGTATGGTGTAATGTTCTGTCATAATTCAGATTGAATAATTATTTTTATCCAAAGGCAGAGTATTCAAAAGTATAGTTAACCATGATTATAGTAAGTCTTGCTACATATTTTCAGCCAGATTTCATCTGACATAATTTCTTACATATCTAAATCTCGATGTATTACATGTATTCTAGATTCATATGCATGACAGTACAACTCTGAGCTGTAATTCTAATTGAGTTTTGCTATTGAAATTCTGGATCATTTAGTTCTTATACATAAGGCCCTTGTTGATGAATTACACCTGCAGTAAGTTCTTTCTTACACCTCTACCCTTCTTCTCTACCCTTCTTTCTTATCATGCTTGAGTTTGTGAAACACTTCTGCAGTGATTAAGATTTAGGATTATTCCATTTTCAATTTTTTTGCATTTTTGCACATGTGTACATAATTTGTATATTGCCCATTGAGGTAGTCCTCAACTTATGACAGATTGCTTAGCAATCATTCAAAGTTACAATAGATCCTCTTTCCAAAAGATACTTAGGACTCAGTTCCAAAGTTTTGACAGTCACACACATACCCATGACTGCATATTGGCCTCTCTGCAATTAGCCTGCATTTATGGCATTAATTTCTAGTTTTTGGCAAAGCCAACCCATAGTGAACAATGGGTTTGCTTTACAACTGTGTTGTTCACTTTATGATCACAGCCTACAACTGTAGAGGTGGACAGATTCTACTATGAATCATGAGTCAAAGTCTACCAGTATTGATGTACAACAGCTAGAAAGCCATTCATTGACCATTTATCCATGAATGCATCCTTGAATTTGCCTAAAAAGACAACATCTGCATTTGTTGATTTGATCTTATTATTTCCTTTCTCATGGAAATTAAGTTCTATTAAATATCAATAAATGACCATTTGAGGCCAATAGAGACTTTTCAAAGGACATGTTCTAGATAACTCTCCATAAATGGATGTCATAGAAAGCTTTGCTTGCCTGTTGAACAAAACAGCTTGGTGGCAAACCATGACCCTGCCACCAACTCTGCCCTATCAGGTTATTCCCTTTCAATGCAGTTTCCCATGGTGTCTTTTCTAGGAAGGTGTTTAAAAACAAACACTGGACTATAGTCCCCTATTTGTGGTGTTATTTAACAATATGGGAAGGATATGGGGCTCAAGATTTCACTGGAAATAAAAATAATTCCACGGATGGTAGTTTCCTAACTACCCACTTTATAAATTGGATTTAAAATGTGCCACATTCCCATTTTGTAACTTTTTTACATTGATAAGCTCTTTTTAATAAAAAAAATTAAGCTAGATGGACACTTAGAAAAATATCCACAGATACCACATGACCTACCCTTAGGTTGTGATTCTTCAATATTGGAGTATCTGTATTTCTAGGCTCCCATCATTTCTCCACAACTTTTGAGAACAGATATTGAGGGCACATAGTCATGTAATCTCCTAAACTACCTATAATATCCTGTCTACTTGCTCCTTTTTCTAGAGCTTTATTATTATTACTAATTCTCAACCTATGGCCACCTTACCTGTTCACATTCTCTTTGCCAATAACTGGGGAAGAAAATGCAGCACAGAAATGCACAAGTTGTGTCCTGAACATCTTTTAATCTTTCACTTTTGTTAGATTAACAACATTCCCATCTCAATAGTTAGGTGATTTATGTTGGACATATACAGGATTGCCTGAATCATTTTTGACACACTGCAATTTGGTTGGGAGCGATAATTCATTATTTATGTGGGACAAGTGAGTAAATTGAAAGTATTAAGATGGCATCTGGGAGTGGCAGGAGGAGGTTAAAGTTTCACTGTAACACAATATAACATGACAGAAATCATACACCAAAATACATCATGTTTACAAACAACAAAACATGACTTCAGATTGACGGAGCTGAGAGTGGTATACTTAACCTTGGTGTATCTGCATTTATTATATCTGCAATGTCATCAGCTAAAATAAGTATATGGTCATTTGGTTTTCAGCTAATATTTCTTTATTTTTTACTAAAAGGTAAACTAATTACAGCTCAGTAACTATATATTGTTAAATTGCTAGAATGATTCCACCCCCACCCCACCCCTCCCAGTACATAGCTCCAACAAAACAAAACAGTAAACGGCAAAATACAATTTTAAGTCAGGTGAATCCAGCCCTCTTTTTTCTTTGCACTCATTTTCTTTGCACTTCACTTTAACTCATTTTTTTCATTGCCACACAAATTTAGATATATAAAATTCAAATAGCTGTGTTGAAAGTTTTATTACAACTGAGATTCAGCTCTCTTATATAAAATCCTAACTCTACCCAGCCTGGTAGAATCTCATGGCAAACCAGAATTAGTAGTTGTGGTTACACAGAAGAACAACAAAGAATCTTTCTAATAGGCAATTAAATGGGCTGAAACAAAACGGTTTGTTTAATTGCAATATAAGGCAAAACACTTAATTTGAAATTTTCACTATTTTTTAAAACATTATTGAGGTTTTCTATCACTTAGAATGTGGAATCATAAAAGCCATGCTTGGCTGTATAAAAACTTGTTGCAAACATGTTAGGCAACCCATGGTTTGAGAAGACAAGCCACAAAATGGTTGGAAGTTTTCTTTGATCTTTTAACTGAAGTATGCTATTTGGAGTGCACACCAAAATGTTCACCTCATCTCAAAACGTCAGAAATTGTGCAGTTATGTTGGAAGAAATATCCTTCTGGATTCAGTTCCAAATGGGGAAAAAGTCATTGGAAACATGGAAACTGTTTGGAAAGATGGTTTAATGGTGGACAGGATCACATGCCTTGGAGCTCTTGGGCAAAGAAAGGAGGAAAGATCCTGAGAGTCCCTGGGTTTTATGTCCTCTCTGGCTTTGAACTTCCTGGGGCACAGAAAGTGTATCCTGACTGGTTGCTGTCAGAGGTCATAGCTAGCTTTGTAGTTTGTCTGTGTGCTAAGTTTGATTGAAACCTGGTGGGTGGTGCAATGAAGGGCAATTAAATGGCTCTGCTGAAGAAGGTAGATCTTTGTTATGTAGAATAGACTGGCCTTAATGGCCCATTAACAAAGGTGGGGGGAGCTGAGTTTTTGCCTCTATGAGTTTTTACTTCTCTTTTAGGAGAAATATTCCGACTTTTTAGTATTTCCTAAAATATTTCATTTTTCTAGGAGAGGGGTGGGTTTTTACTTCCAACAGTTACTTGTCAGTAACCATGAACTGAGAGCTCTGTGGCTGCAAAGTGATAGCCCAGAAGATAAAAATGTGCTTGGGGTTTGAGATTGGTCTCTCATCCTTTAAACAATGGAAAATTACTCCAGTATTCTTCTTATATAAAGAGCAGCAGTATATAGTGGTTAAGATGTTAGAGTAGGAAAGGAGGGATCAAGGTTGTGGTCCTGCCTTAGGTATGGAAGGTGGCTGAGTGGTTTTGTGCTTTGTGGTGAGCCTACTAATAATAATAATTTTTTTAAAAGCCTTGTCTCATCATGCATTGATAGCTTTCCTTTGAGAACAAGGAAGTACATTATACTAAATGAGACAAAACACCAATAAAGGAGAATATTTTTAGTTCGAGGTTGAAATGAGGGGTCCTTGGTGTTCTCTGAGCTTGCTTGTTTTCCGCAGATATTTCATTACTCTGACTAGGTAACATCATCAGTGCTAGTCTACTACTAGCACTGATGATGTTACCTAGTTAGTGTTGAAAGAAATAACCTTCTGGGTTCAGTTCCAAGTGGGGAAAAAGACACTGGAAACATGGACGCTGCTTGGAAGGTTTAATGGTGTACAGGACCACATGGCCTGGAGTTCCAGAGAAGTCTGATCACATACTCAAGGTGAGAAGGTCAAGAAAAAAGAGCTGAGGCACTGAGAGTGCTGAGTTTTATACCCTCGGTTGGGATTTGAATTGGAGCTTGTATTCTAATTGGTTGTCAGACTCCCAGGGGCAACTCTGTAGGCTGTCCTGAGTTCCAGGCTGGGTCTAGCCTTGCTGGGTTATTATGCCCTTAAAGGGGCTTTTGGCAATTTCTATAGCTTTACCTGGAGTTCCTTCTTATATAAAGTATTCTGGCCCACACCTTAATGGCCCACCCATTAACAAAGGTGGGGGTGAGTTTCTGCTTCTGAGGTGAGTTTCTGCTTCTTGAGTTTCTACTCTTTTTAGGGGAAATATTCTGCCTTTTTAATATTTCCTAGGCTATTTCAATTTTCTAGGAGAGGGGTGGGTGCTAACTTCCTATATTAGTATAATGAAACATCTGCAGCAAAACAAAACAAAAATGAGAAACAAAAACTTAAGAACATCAATAATATCCTTCCAGTATAATTCTACACATATTCTTATATTTCAGCAGAACTGTAAGAAGAACAGTACAAATCATTTATCCCTGTCTCTGCTCCCCACAGAAGGCTTATTGTGGTTGTTTTAAGGATGTTTTAAGGATGTTCCCTGGGCATTTCCACATGCACGCCTGCTTTACTTCATTTCACAAAGCATTTTTGCAAATGCTTTGCACAGATCTAAACATTATTTATGAGCTTGCCATGTTAGGTGTATGCATCTGTGTAAAGCCACGGTCCCAGTGCATATCTTTCATTTAAGATTATCTATACACAGACAGACTGGATTAAAACTCTAGAAAATAGATTGTAATGCCCGTAATGATTTGGAATGCTGATGTTCATGTTAAGTATTTACATGTCTTTGCTTTGTTGAAGTTTTTTTCTTGGATATGGACAAGGACCTTTACTTACTATGGGAATAAACATAGGCCCTCTGGCTATGTGTATTTGAATGCTATCGCATGCCGTAATTGTACAAACGTTAAGTGACAGGATGGAACAAAGTTGTCAATAGACAACTTTTAATACCTGTGTCTCATGAGCTTATTTAATCCTAGTGAGCAACTAAATTTCAATTTAATATACTAAACTTAATTAAGCAATATTCTGCATCATCCCAGAAGGATCGATTAATAAGTGGAAATAGCCATAATCAAAAGAATGTATGGACTACAAGAAGGTGATATGTCCTGGTAAAAGCTAGTAAGTTAAGATGCTAAAGATACCCATTACTAAAACTTATATTTATTTACAGATACTGATAAATGACCTAACAGAAATAAATATTATCTTTGCTATTTATTTGTTTGTTTGTTTATTTATTTGTTCATTTATTTATTACAATATATTAGGCATAGGTTTGCTGATTGACACTTACACATGAAGACAAGGCCTGCCTTATCATAACCACGGACACCAAGAAAGTCTCGCCCCCTCATCATCACGCATTACTGAGAGTGAGTTCTGTTGGTTGCAGTAGTAACAGTCAATCTATCAGGCTCTTCATTCTTGAACATTCAAAATGCTTTTCAGAACAGACTTTTCTCCAGGAGCAGATTGTACAGTGAGATATGATATGTCACAGCATGTTCAGAAAGTAATGGCTCTCAATAACAAAGAAGAAATGTTTTTTCCCAGGTTAGCTATAATATTCAGTTTATATTTTGTAAATGTGTCTATTTACAAGAGAAAAGTTATATATTTCTCCTATGTTATCATTCTACTGACTTATACAATTAAGTACAAGGCTTTAAACTGAGAACTAACTAAGGATATTATTATTTGATACATGAGCTCTGATTAAAATAAGGTTTCAACCTTGAGCTACAAACATTCTTCTTTATCAGTTACTCTGATTTATTTGTAGAACAATAATAAGACAGTAATCATGGGCCTAGTTGTGCTTAAACTATATTGGAAGAAAAACATTGGATTGGCAATCCTGTCTTTGTTTTGTATTGCAAAAATATATCCAGGACAATAATTATAAAGGGATTATCAAATTAACAAGACACTCAATGTTCCCCTGAGGGTTAGTTAATTGAACCTAACTATGTAGTCTATTTTTTTGTGTATTATTTTTTTAATGAAGAAAAATGCTTCATTTCCCCACTGATATTTTAGTCAATATAACTGCAGTTCCACCATTCTGTCCACAAAAATCAACAACACAATTGTAACAAAGATCCAGAAATTAATAGTAATTTAAGCTAATCAGTTTAGTCAGATTACGACTACATTTTATCTTGAAAGCAGAGTTATAAGAATCCCAGTGACTCCATGATCTGTATATTTAGATTTTAAAAAGTGCATTAATTATTCAAAGTGTTCTATCTGATGTAAAACTAATACATAGCTGGATCCTCAAAGTTGGGGGATTGTAGCAATGGAAAGCAGATTCCCAATATAAATAATAAAGCCAGAAAAAGATATACATGTGGGAAAACAAGCAGCAGTATTAATGAGAGACATTTAAGTTACTAAAACAACAATTTTTAGGTGCAGATTTATATATATTACTTGTCTCTATAATGAGAAAAGTCTAATCCTGTCATCTCTACAATATCTGTAAATGCAGGCTTTTGCAGCTTTAAAAATATGCATCATTCATTGTGTAGAACTAAAGATTTTATAGACCGCCCAGTTAAATGCTCCAATTTCAAACCATCTAACTCAAAGTTTAACTGAAACCAATTAAGAAAATTAGAAACTAAAATCTCTTGCATGTATTAAAAAAAAAATCTGAGTGGAACTGTGATTAGGAACACATATTTTTTTAAAATTTATTTATTTATTTTGTCAAAGAATTATTAGATAACAGGTATAAGTAAAAACATGGTTATAAATACATGAAATGGATACTAATAAGAAAAATAAAAGAAACAATAGGACAGGGACCGTAGGCATGTTTTGGTGCGCTTATGCACGCCCCTTACAGACCTCTTAGGAAAGGGGTGAGGTCAATAGTAGACAGTCTAATGTTGAAGATTTTGGGGTTTGGGGAAGAAACCACAGAGTCAGGTAGAGTATTCCAGACATTGACTACTCTGTTGCTGAAGTCGTATTTCCTGCAATCAAGTTTGGTGCGGTTTATCTTTAGTTTATTTATTTTTATTTATTTATTTATTTATTTAACTTTTATACCGCCCTTCTCCCTAGGGACTCAGGGCGGTGTACAGCCAATCTAAAACCCCAACAATACAAAAGTTAAGAAAAAGATTAAATTAGATTAGGCCGAATAAAAAGCCCACCCCACCCCCTTAAAACCCCCTAATTAAAATTAATGGAGACACATTAAAACCCTCTCTCAGCCCAGGCCGGCCTGCTCGAAAAGCCAGGTCTTCAGCGCGCGCCTGAAGGACCTCAGGTCCATGCCGGTACGCAGTTCCGGTGGCAGAGTATTCCAGAGGGCAGGGGCCGCCACAGAGAAGGCCCTACCCCTTGGGACCGCCAGGCGGCACATGGTAGCCGACGGAACCCGGAGAAGGCCTTCCCTGTGTGCTCGCACTGGTCTGCTGGAGATCACCGGTAGGATGCGGTCCTGTAGGTAACCTGGTCCAATGCCATGGATCGCCCTAAAGGTCAGAACCAGAACCTTAAAGCGAACCCGGAAAGCCACTGGCAGCCAATGCAGCTCGCGCAGGAGAGGCGTCACGTGGGCGCTACGTGACGCCCCCATGATCACCCGCGCGGCCGCATTCTGCACCAGTTGGAGTCTCCGGATGCTCCCCGCAGGGAGCCCCATGTAGAGGGCATTACAATAGTCCAGGCGAGAGGTGACCAGGGCCTGAGTGACCGTGCGCAAGGCGTCCCGATCCAGAAAGGGCCGCAACCGGTAGATCCGACGGATCTGATGAAATGCCCCCCTGGAGACGGCCGCGACATGGTGTTCAAGCGACAGCCGCACATCCAGGAGGACTCCCAGATTGCGAGCCCTCTCTGTGGGGGGCAAAATTTCCCCCCCAATAGCCAGCGACGGAGTCAACTGGCTATATCGGGACGCCAGAAACCACAGCCACTCGGTCTTGGATGGGTTGAACCGGAGCCTGTTCCCGCCCATCCAATCCCGCACGGCCTCCAGGCACCTGGACATAGCCCCCACAGCATCGTTGGGGTGGTCCGGGGTGGAGATGTATAACTGGGTGTCATCTGCATAGAGATGACACTTCACCCCAAGACCACGGATGATCTCGCCCAGCGGTTTCATATAGATGTTGAACAAAAGAGGGGAGAGAACCGACCCCTGAGGCACCCCACAAACCAGGGGCCTAGAGGTGGACCTCTCCCCTCCCGCCAACACCAATTGCGAACGGTCGGAGAGGAAGGAGGAGAACCATCGAAGGACGGCTCCCCCAATTCCCAACCCCTCCAACTGTCGCAATAGGATACTATGGTCGATAGTATCGAAAGCCGCCGAGAGATCTAATAGGACCAGGACAGAGGAGAACCCTCTGTCACGAGCCCTCCAGAGATCATCGACCAACGCGACCAATGCCGTCTCAGTGCTATGTCCAGGCCTGAAGCCCGATTGGAACGGATCGAGGTAAGTTGTTTCCTCCAGGTACTGAGGAAGCTGACGTGCCACCACACTCTCAACAACCTTCGCCACAAAGGGCAGGTTGGAGACTGGACGAAAGTTATTTAAAACAGCTGGATCCAGGGAAGGCTTCTTGAGGAGGGGCCGCACCACCGCCATCTTCAGGGCGGTAGGAAGCGACCCCTCTCTCAGAGAAGCGTTGATAATCCCCTGGAGCCAGCCTCGTGTCGTCTCCCTGGCGGCCGAAACCAGCCAGGAAGGGCACGGGTCCAATAAACAGGTGGTGGCATTCAGACTCCCCAGCAACCTGTCCACACCCTCGGCGGTCACAGGATCGAACTCTCCCCAGATAACATTCACAAGACCTGCCCCGGACACCTCCCCTGGGACCATCCAATTGGAGTTAAGACCCTCCCGAATCTGAGCGATTTTATCATGCAGGAATCGAGAAAACTCCTCTGCTCTACCCTGCAAGAGGTCATCCCGCGCTCTCGGTTCAAGCAGAGAGCGGGTCACTCTAAACAGGGCGGCAGGCCGATTTCCTGCCGACGCAATAAGGGCGGAGAAATACGAAGATTTTGCCGCCCCTATCGCCACAAGGTAAGTCTTAATATGAGATCTTACCTGTGTTCGGTCAGATTCAGAACGAGTCGCCCTCCAAATGCCCTCTAGACGTCTTTTCCGGCACTTCATCTCCCGTAGCTCCTCCGTAAACCACGGAGCCAAATGGGATCTGTGCCGGGTCAGAGGTCGCAGAGGCACAACTCGGTCTAGAGCCCCGGCGGCCAACCCATCCCAGGTGGCCACCAGGTCTCCAGGCGAGCTGAGAGCCAGAGATTCAGGAAATGGCCCAAGCTCCCTCTGGAACCGCTCCGGGTCCATTAGGCGCCTGGGGCGGAACCATCTAAGTGGCTCCGCCTCCCTGCGGTGGGGGGTGGCGGAACAGAAGTCCAGTCTAAGGAGGAAATGATCTGTCCATGACAAGGGAGTAATAACTAAGTCCCCACACTTACAGTCATTCAACCACTGCCCAGAGACAAAAATCAGGTCCAGCATGTGTCCTCCTATGTGAGTGGGAGCAGAAACTAACTGGGTCAGGTCCATGGCCGTCATGGAAGCCAAGAACTCCCGGACCAACCCAGAGGTTTCACCGAGCGATGGCAGGTTGAAATCCCCCATGACCAAGAGCCTGGGGGTCTCAACCGCCAGCCCGGCTATCACCTCTAGGAGTCCGGGCAGGGCTGATGAGACGTGGCAGGGAGCCAGGTACGTCAACAAAAGGCCCATCTGAAACCCTTGCCCCCACTTCACAAAAAGAGATTCACAGCCAGCCGTCTGAGGGACAGTGGCCTCCCTAGGACAAAGGACTTCCTTTATAAGCACCGCCACCCCACCACCCCTTCCCTGAGCCCTAGGCTGGTGAAATGCAAGGAAACCTGGTGGGCACATCTCAACCAGAGGGACACCTCCCTCTGGGCCCAACCAGGTTTCGGTGACACCTACCAGGTCCGCGGCCTCCTCCTGAACCAACTCAGAGATCAGGGGGGCCTTATTAATCACGGACCTGGCATTGCACAACAGCAGCCGGGCATTCAGGGCCTGAGATTCTGGACAACCAGGACTACAGGATGGGTAAGGAGGGTCGGAGCGCGCTACCGCTTGTAAACATCGGGAGCGCGATCCCCTAACCGGATATGGCCCTCTACCCCCGGCATACCTACCTCTCCCAGTCACCGTGCTAATAAAATTGGCCCCCGGCTGCCCACCCTCTGTCTGCCCCCCCGACACGGGAACCCCCGAGGCCCCCCAGGCGCACAAGCCGGCCCGGTTTATATCTATTTTGTGCTCTTGTATTGTTTTGGTTAAAGCTGAAGTATTCATTGATAGGTAGGACATTGCAATATATAATTTTATGTACTATACTTAGATCAAACCGAAGGCGGCGTAGTTCTAGGTTGTCTAGGTCTAAAATTTCAAGTCTGGTGGCATAAGGTATTCTGCTATGAGTAGAGGAATGGAGGACTCTTCTCATAAAATATTTCTGGACTTTCTCAATTGTATTAATATCAGATATGTAATGTGGATTCCAGACTGATGAGCTGTATTCAAGTATTGGTCTAGCAAATGTTTTATATGCTCTAGTTAGTAGAGTGATATTACCGGAGAAAAAGCTACGCAGAATTAGGTTAACAACTCTTAATGCCTTTTTGGCTATGTACTTACAATGAGCTCTAGCACTTAGATCATTTGAGATGAGTACTCCAAGGTCCTTGATAAAGTTTGTGTCATCAATAAGGTCTTGACTATTCAGCTTGTATTTTATTTTTTGATTTTTTTTTTGGCCAATATGCAAGACAGAGCATTTATTTGTTGAGATCTGAAGTTGCCATTTGTTTGACCATTCTGACACATAGTCGAGGTCTTTTTGAAGGGTAGCAGCATTGACAATGGTGTTGAACAGCTTTACATCATCAGCGAAAATAATGCATTTGCTCTTAATATAATCACAGAGGTCATTAATATAGAATATGAAGAGAGTTGGTCCTAGAACACTGCCTTGGGGGACACCACTGTTGACAGATACAGGATTTGATAGGACACTCCCAATTTTGACCATTTGTTGCCTGTTTGACAGGAATGCTTCTATCCAGTTATGCAGGTATCCAGAGATACCATAACATCTTAATGTTAGGAGTAGTTTGTCATGTACCACTGAATCAAAGGCTTTACAGAAGTCTATGTAAATTGCATCCATTGCTTTGCCCTGATCAAGTTATATAGTCCATATGTTTTTACAGTGCAAGAGTTGCAGATTACAGGACAGTTTCCTTCTGAAGCCAAACTGTTTGTTAGAGAGTAGGTTGTTTCTCTCTAAGTGGAGGATAATGGATTGGTTAATAATTGATTCCATGACTTTACAGGTGACGCAGCATAAAGAGATTGGTCTGTAATTTTCAACTAGGCTGGGGTCTCCCTTTTTGAAGATGGGAATGACTGTGTCTAGTGACCATAGATTTGGCAAGGAACTGGTCCTGAAAGATTTTTCAAAGATTATGCTTAGAGGTTCTGCTATGGCAGTGGATAACTTTTTTAAAAAGTAGGCACAAACTCCGTCTGGTCCAATAGATAAAGATGGTTTTAGATTGCGTAGTGCTTTTTCAACATTGTTTTCTGTAAAATCGATATGTATTAGATCATTGTAGTTGTCTGTGGTTCGACTAGGAAATATTGGGCATGATCCATTACTGTTTACAAATACTGAGCCAAAGAATGAGTTAAAGAGGTTGGCTTTAATGGTGTCATTGTTGCATCTTTACCATTTGACCATTTACCATTTACCATTCTTTTAGAGGTGGGATGGACCTTGAGGCTTTTAGTTTGTTGTTTACAAAATTGAAGAAAGCACGGGTGGAATTGGTGCGTAGAAGGTTTTCCTCTTGTTTAGTGTGATAATTGGTACATTCAGTCTTGTCTGGTGGCATAAATTTTTGTATCAGCTTTTAAAGTTGGTAACGTGACCAGATTTGTTTTTCCGCCAAAGGGATTTCTTTTTGGATTGGAGCTTCCTTATTATTATGGGTAATTTGTTTTTTCTGCTTTTGGGAGTTGTTATTGGTACATATAGTTTGATGACTCTTTTGACTTCAAGTAAAAATATGTTGTTAACAGTCTTCAACAGTATTGCATCCAGTGAATAGAATTTGCCAATCAAGAGATGAGAGATCATTGTCTATAAGATCATAGTTGCCTTTTTTGAAGTTATAATTGGGGATCCTGTTGTTATGGTGATTATGGTAAGTCAATCATGCTGTGGTCACTGTTGGAAAAGGGTTCATTAATTTGTATTCCATAAATTGAATTCAAACTGTTGCAGAAGATGAGATTGAGGCAGTTATTAGTTGATTACTAATTGTTCCAGTTCTAGTGTGGTAACGGCATTGTACAGGGTTGTATGAATGGGTTCAGATGTACATTCATTTAGTGTCCAATTTATAAGAGGAAAATTGAGGTCACCAAGAAAAATGAGAGGGTGTGGGCAGGAGGCAGCCCATGTCAGTAATGAAGTTAGCTTGTTTGCATGAATTATATCATAGTCAGAGGCACGATAGCAAAGTAAGAAGCAGGTTGAGAAGTTTAAGGACAGTTCACAGATGATGGTCTCGGGAAGAGCAAGCTCTTGTATAATTTGGATCGTTTTTAGGTTTAGAGATTTTTTAAAGAATATAGCAACTCCACCACCTCTACGGATTTCACGATCTGACCGAAAAACTTGATATTCTTTTGTAGTGGTAATGGAGTCTGGAAAAGATGCATTTAACCACGTCTCACAGACAAATATAATGTCAAATGTGGCTGATCTTAGAAGGATGAGGAATTCATGCATTTTATTTGTGAGGCTTCTTGCATTAAGTAGTTTGCATTTAAGATATGAAGTAGTGAGGCTGGAGGAAGTAAGGCACGTGCATCCCTAACATTTATATTAGTCCACTTTTACTTATGTTAATCTCAATTAAAACATTGGCCTGCAAAACTGATATTTATGATTCATCTAAATAAATAAATAAATAGGGGGTTTGCATAAGCGCACGACCGTGTCTACTGTCCCTGCCCTATTGTTTATTTTATTTTTTTTATTTTTCTTATATGTATCCATGTATTCATAACTATTACCTTGTAAGCAACTGACAAAAATAAATAAATAAATAAAATAAATAAATAAATAAAATTAATATTTCTTAGCTATCACAATACTTAATTACAATCTATACCATTTAAAATGATGGCTTTGTCCAGCTTCCTTGACTGCAAAAAATGATATACTGAGCCAGGAATACCATATAAAGTTTTATAAGTTTTGAAGAAATATATAATTATTAGAAAGATTCATTGCTAAAAATCTAGTACTATGTACTTCCTTTTTTTTTAATTAGGGCACAATATCTGGTGTTGGTAACCATACAGACATAAAACTCCGACCTTCCACTCACTTGTCTGGATTTTTGCAGGTCAGATGCAGTACCCATAATCTTTAATCATTTCAATGATTGACAATAACTATTATTAAAATATTACCCAAAGATTATCATGGCATATCTATTTAACTTTCTGTAAAACTATAGTATGGCAGCCACTGATGCATGACTATGTCATCTCACGGGAGTAAATGGGATTTATGTAGGATTACAGCAAATACAAGAATCTAAGAGCCACAGTACACATAATTTTTTTTACATACTTTGCTTGGAAACAACTGAATAATTAATTTGATGAAATCCTGTGGTGTGTAAATAATGACCTATAGCTGTCAAATCAATCTGTATAGAACTTGTAAAAAATACTTTATCATTGAACAGTTAGGAGGAAAGATAGGATATGATCAGAATAGCTTTACTTGTTTTGTATATAACTAGAATTATCCAATGGATCATGGTTTGGATTTGGCTTGAATCAAATAAGACAAGAGCTGTACTTGGATTTTCTTGTTGTTTTATGGTAATCTGCAGCTTATTTTCAAATATTGGGGATAAAGGCTAATAACATATGTGCCATTTTATGTCCCTGCCTAAATTTAATCTGTAAAATAGATTTTATTTTTGAAAAAAAGAACATACATTTGGGTCTTTTGATTACAGTATATAATTGCCACAAATAAAATAAATAAACAATAATATTCTAGTTTTTCCTTCTTTTCCCACTTGACATCAACATATGCATTACAAAAAAGGATAATGTAATAGGCTTCTGTTATTCTATTCTTAAATGTAATCATACCACCATTTTGTCTTCCTGTTATACAATTTCTTGGAAATAAGTTCCTGCTTTAGTGAAATTATTCCCTAGCAAGTAAATTTAAGATTACAACTTAATATAACAACAAATGACATAAACATATTTCTATGTTTTTAAAGGGGAGATATTATCAAAGGAGAATGAAAGTACAAGCCGTTATTTTATACAAATGCATTGTGAGTACATACAAGGTTGGGAAGAGAATGCCAAATGTCTTAGCTTCTGCTATAAACAATTCCTTGGGTATGTTGTTAAGTGTACAGAGACTTAAGAATTTTGGCTGAATCTAGAATGACATCTGACCATAAGATCTACATTTTTTCCCCAGTGCATATATCCTGAAGAGCATATGCCTTACATCAATCTTACACAAAATTAGAGATTTTCCTATAGTCTTACACACTATTGACCACTATTCAATGTCTTCCTCCAATGTCAGGCTTAAGTTATAAGTCCTTATGGTGGCCCCATAGGTGGCACAGAATATGTTATCAATAGCTCCTTTAGCAATCCCATTTATCTGTAACAGGCATAGCTCTGCTGATACATCAAGTGTCCATTTTCCTTCTTCTTGGGAATCTTTAGGAAATATACTACTTCCTCACTTAGTCTAAGATATGAGGTGTGGTTTATACTTGGCTTCGTACAAAGAGAGTTATATAAGAAGTAAATCTTTCTTATGCAGAACACCTCAGTCTTTGACAAGCATGTCAATTTTATAACACATCTGAGAGTTAATCTCAGTGATCCAGTCAAGCATCAACTATGACATCCGTCACCTCTAGCTAAGTAAGAGCTTAGTGGGCAGGTTCAGTAACTGGCTTTTCTTTGCTAGCTCAGAATGTAGTCGGGAATGAAAGAAACTCTGTTGGTCATCTTAAAAAGGGACTTTCAGATACAATCCAAGAGTAACACTTTGCCAGGACTCTCCAGAAATGTTATCTGTATAAATCTAGATACTGGAGTCAAATATAGATGGGAAGGAAAATTGCCATTATTATTTCAGCTCCTTTTTCTTTTTCATTATGGAAATTGAAACCCTGTAGTTGGGAGTTAGCATAGCTTTGTTATCTGGCTGATAAAAGTTGCACCAACATATTTATTCTGTGGAGAACTAGATCACTTCACGTATGAGTACAGTTGTACTGTACACTGCCGTTGTTAAGTTAGTAACCTGGTGTTAAGTGAATCTGGCTTCCCCGTGGATTTTGCTTGTCAGAAGTCACAAAAGGTGATGACTTGACCCCAGGAAACTGCAACCATCATAAATACAAGTCAATTGCCAAGCATCTGAATTTGGATCACAAGACGGTGGTAATGCTGCAATGGTGGTAAGTGTGAAAAACGGTCCTAAGTCATTGTTTTCAGTGCCATTGTAATTTTGAATGGCCACTAAATGATCTATTCTAAGTTGAGGCCTACTTGTATAAGTGTGAGATCAGCAAAGAAGATAAGCTCAGTATACATCAGGGCTGTCAAACCCCCGGCCCGCAGGCCAGATGTGTCATGTTCTGGCCATGCCCACACCTAGTTTAGCGAAGGGGTGCAAGTCATGATATGTCAGGTGATGATGCCATGACGATGTGAGTTGAACATCCCTAGTATACATCATCTTTAAGATGTCTTGGAGTACTTGTCAGACACTCTATCCTCCTGTTCCTTTCTGTCTACAACTGAACCTGCCACGGGGGGAAGGGGGGGAATCATCTGTTCTTGATATTCTCCCTAATAAAATATTACATCCAGGGACAAAATGATAGGAAGTCATCTCTTATCTAAATCTAAAGCAGTCATCTACATAAATAGGAGCATAAAGCTATAGTATATCCATGATACAGTATGTTACTAACAGAAAGCTTCATATTGTTATTACCTGATGTCTGTCATTGCTGAAATATTTAAGAGGTACTAATTACCCAAGATAATGGACAGCCATTAGTAAGTAATTCAATGTATGTTGCAGCATCTCAATTTTGAAATTTTAGCATGTATTTCCAAATGTTGCAATAATCAATTCTATTGTTTGCTAGAATATGATAAGTAAATAAGAAATTTGATAATTCCACTTTCAAAGTCTATGGTGACAATAATCTTACTTGATAATAATAAAATGATAATATTATTAAGATAAGCATCTAAAGGTATTTAAATGGTGGTATTATCAAACCACATCCAGGATGCAGGAAATATCATTATAGGAGAAAACTTCATCAATAGAATAGAATAGAATAGAATAGAATAGAATACTTTATTGGCCAAGTGTGATTGGACACACAAGGAATTTGTCTTATTTATTTATTTATTTATTTTAATTTATATACCACCCCCCTCTCCCAAAAAGGGACTCGGGTCAGTGAACAGCCATAGTAAAACATACAATTAGAAAAGTTAAAATAAATTTAAAAGGTATTAAATAAATGGCTGAGCCGATAAAACCCCATAAAAATTTTAAATTGGTGTAAATACTCTCAGTATACATAAAGAAAAGATACATTTGTTAAGAATCAAGAATCATAATGATTCTTTGTACCCTATGACTTAATGATAGTCATAGGGTACAATCAACAATCAAATCGTCAATATAAATCATAAGGATACAAGGGACAAAGTTACAGTCTACAATCACAAGTGGGATTCAGGAAACACACTGATATTTCCTGCATCCTGAATGAGGTTTGATAACACCACCATTACATACCTTGATGTGCTAGAAATCATATTATACATTGATGTTCCTATTACCTTGTTAAAAGTGTTATTCTGAAATGCAGCAAATAATCATTATAAATCATTGCAATAAAGATTAATCACTAGTCTTTATTGTTGAGGTTCATTAATCACATGTTGATTTGGTTAAGGTTTCATCACTTATCCTTCAATATATTCCTAATCCTGAAGTCCTGAATGATTCTCACAAACTTCCTAACTTCATCTTGAATAGATGATAGATAGATAGATAGATAGATAGATAGATAGATAGATAGATAGATAGAAAGAAAGAAAGAAAGAAAGAAAGAAAGAAAGAAAGAAAGAAAGAAAGAAAGAAAGAAAGAAAGAAAGAAAGAAAGAAAGAAAGAATAGAATTCTTTATTGTCCAAGTATGATTGGACACACAAGGAATTTGTCTTGGTGTAAATACTCTCAGTGTACAAAAAAGAAAATATACATTCATCAGGAGTCAAGAATCATAAGGCATAACATTTAATGATAGTCATATCATTTATTTATTTATTTATTTATTGGATGCAAGGACAGATAGATTTTGCTGGCATCTGGGCTGTAATGGTGGAAAAGACTTGAAACTGCATCATGTTATAGGTAATTAAGCCCGAAATTTATGTTGCTAAGTGAGATGGTTGTTAACTGAGTTTTGCTTTATTTTAGGTCAGGATCTTTCTTGCCACAGCTGTTCAGTGAATCACTACAGATGTTCAGTTAGTAACACAGTTGTTAAGTGAATCTGGCTTTCCCATTGACTTTGTTTGTCAGAGGGTCGCAAAAGGCGATCACATCATCCCAGGACATTGCAATGGTCATA
Source organism: Bungarus multicinctus (assembly GCA_023653725.1). Taxonomy (NCBI): domain Eukaryota; kingdom Metazoa; phylum Chordata; class Lepidosauria; order Squamata; family Elapidae; genus Bungarus; species Bungarus multicinctus. The sequence goes on from CM042836.1 coordinate 114,352,787, forward strand.
AATATGAACCAGTTGCCAAATTGTAATCACATGACCATGGGGGATGCTGCAAGAGTTGTAAGTGTGAAAAAAGAGTCATAAGTCACCTTTTTCAGGGATGTGTCAGTTTGAAAGGTCATTAAATGGACTGTTGTAAATTGAGTATTTACAGGGGGAAGATATATAGCCTCAGTGGTGGCATTCAACAGGTTCTGACCAGTTCTGGAGAACCAGTAGCTGAAATTTTGAGTAGTTCAGAGAACCAGCAAATACCACCTCTGACTGGAGATTTTACAGTATCCTTCCCCTGCCACACCCACCAAGCCATGCCTATAGAACCGGTAATAAAAAAAAATTGAATCCCACCACTATACAGCAGCTAAAATATTTTCAAGCTCTTTTTTTATCATTTCCTATTCCATTTGTGCTGGTCCAGAGGTGGTATTCAGCAGGTTTTGACCAGTTCTGGAGAACCAGTAGCGGAAATTTTGAGTAGTTCAGAAAACCAGCAAATACCACCTCTGACTGGTCCTGCCCCCATCTATTCTCTGCCTCCAGTGTCCCAGCTGATTGGCTGGGTCTTCTTTTGTTTCCCTGCACAGGAGAACAGAGCTGGAAAGCAGGTTAGCAGGGTAGGGAGGAAATGGAGGTTTTGCAGTATCCTTCCCCTGCCATGCCCACCAAGCCACGCCCATCAAGCCATGCCCATAGAAAAAAATTTGAATCCCACCACTGTGCTGATCATTCTGGAAACTAGCAAGGAAAAACTGTTCTAACCACCTAGCAGCAGCTGTAAAACTTCAGAGGCATTTTACTTTCATGATTCCATACAATAGAAGCAAGTTTATGTTTGAGCTTTTTCTAAAATGAGATGTTAGCCACTCTCATTTTCAAGTTATAAAAAAAAATCATTCGCCTTAGAGCACAATTTAAACATGAAGCACATATGAATGCTATAACCAAAAAGGTTCAGAGATGCTAACACCTAGTCAAGGAAAATAAATCTTTAAAAAAAAATTACATAAATCAAATTGCCCAAATCTGTAAGATCTCAGCAATCTCAAGTAAATTTTTGTGCAGTTTTTAATATCCTCATTCAGGCTCTGGCCATTGCACTGACTACACAATTGTACCCATAGTTAGAAATGATTGTAATCTGGTAATTGGAAGTGACTGAGATAATGTAACTTTATTGTGGTCTCCTCAAAACTGTAATTATTAAACCCTTTTGTTGCTTTGCCTATCTATAAGCTAACACCTCTAGAAAGAAGAGCAGAAGAAATGTGAGATTCTTAACATTTTTCCAGGCTATATCTTGGCCAATAACAAATACTCTTTGGGGAAAATATTACAGGAATGTATTCTCCTAGCACGCACTCCAAATGTAATATCAACAAAATTGCCTAATAAAGATGTAATTGGGTGCAGTGATTATATATGCCAATTTCAAATGTTTATTTTTTTTTAACACTCCCATATAATTTCTGATCTGAGTTGTAAAGGCCAACATATTATCAACTGGCAAATTATATGTTTGTTTAGTTGCATAAATTCTTCAGAAATGTGGGGCAGGTGTGGTGCCCTCCATTTTTTAAATGAGATACTAAATCATCACACCCTTGCATTAGTCAATAAGTATGGCTCATCTATGATGGTCCTACAAAAACCAGCCAGTTACTACTACAGAGCTGGCTTGAAGGTTGCCCGTAGGAGATAACAGAAACAGAATAATAGAGTTGGAAGGGACCGTGGGGGACTAACCCTACACCATTCAGACAAATGGTTGTCTAATCTCTTCTTGAAAACTTCCAGTGTTAGAGAATTCACAACTTCTGGGGACAAGTCACTCCGCTGATGAATTGTTCTAAGTTCTAACTGTCAGGAAATTCCTCCTTAGTTCTAGGTTGATTCTTTCCTTGATTACTTTCCGTTCATTGCTTCTTGTCCTGGCTTCAGGTACATTGGAGAAAACGTTGAGCCCCTCTTCTTTGTGGCAGCCCTTTAGATTTTTAAACACTGCTACCATATCATCACTAATCCTTTTTTTAATAAACTAGACATATCCAATTCCTGCCTCTGTTATCTGTACATTTTATTTTGTTAGTTAGCGCCCAATGTTCAAGTCTGCCGACATCCTTCCATATCTTAAGCCTATCTTTATTTTTTATTTTGATTTGTCAATCGCTTACAAGATAATAGGTGTAAGTATATACATAGTTACGAATACATGAAATGGGTTCATATAAGAAAAATAAAAGAAACAATAGGACAGGGACGGTAGGCACATTGGTGCACTTATGCACGCCCCCTACAGACCTCTTAGGAAACGGATGAGGTCAATAGTAGACAGTCTAAGGTTAAAGTTTTTGGGGTTTGGGGAAGAAACCACAGAGTCAGGTAGAGTATTCCAGACATTGACTACTCTGTTGCTGAAGTCGTATTTCCTGCAATCAAGCTTGGTGCGGTTAACCTTGAGTTTGTTTCTATTGTGTGCTCTTATGTTGTTATGCTTGAAGCTGAAGTATTCATTGACAGCTAAGTCATTGCAATGTATGATTTTATATACCATACTTAGATCAGACCAAAGACAGAATAATTCAAAGTTCTCTAGGTCTAGAATTTCAAGTCTGGTGGCATAAGGTATTCTACACCGAGTAGAGGAGTGGAGAACTCTTCTTGTGAAATATTTCTGGACTTTCTCAACTGTGCTAATATCAGATAATATCTTATGGAGTGTTGGCTATTCCCACCAGCTTAGTGTCATTTGCAAATTTGATGAGTTCCCCATCTATCCCCTCATCCAAATCATTGATGAAGATGTTAAAGAGTATTGGGCCTAAAACAGAGCCTTGGGGTACCCCACTGCATACTTCCATGTAGATGAAGATCCATTGAGGACTGCAGTTGAATGTAGTATTCAAAATAAATGGCCTTTTGTAGTAGTTTTTGTTCACGTTGATTTATCTTATCTCTTATCTCCTTCACTGCATTGTTTTGCCATTGTTTCAGATGAGAAAGTTTAAGGGGAATTTATCATTATAGGTTTATGCCTGGGGTTGAGTAATAAAAATGAATGAGATTTTCTTCAGCAACAGCCGATCAGTTTCACAACAAATTCCCAGGGTATGTTGCAAATATATTAGATTTGACACCCATGGGTATCAAAAACTTTGGATACACCCAGGAGAATGGTATACAATACTAAATAAATATTGACTATGCTCTACCTTGCAAAAAAATTAAAATTTTGCCATAAAGAGAAGCTAGGAAAGGAAGGGTAGTTGCAACAAAGTTTGGGCTTGGTGCTTTAGATTTTCTTGGGGAGTTTTGACTCAATATTGCTTTCTTTATCAAAGCAAAGAAGCAAAGTAACTTGTCTTAAGTAACACCTGCAAATTCAGCAAGCACTGTTGGAGAAATTTAAGAAGACAGCATAGCTTCAAACCTCTCCAGCAGAGGAGACTTTTGTCAAGTGACGTGCTGAACAACAGCCATGAAACAGAGCAAAATAAAATAATACGGTAACTTTGCTTTCTTCCTAGAAGCAAAGGGTATAGTGCTTTGTGAACCAACTTCACTCAGAACTTCCTCAAATCATGGCACCCTTTTCAAAGACTTCCACAGTTCTGAAAAAAAAAAAGTAAACAAAAACTTTGAAAACCTTCAAATGTTTCTAGTTGTCTCAGTGCCAATCCCCTCTGCTTCTCGGACTTGCAAAGGTGAAATGATTATGGGCAATTTGCAATCAGCCATTGATTGTGGTTATAGTTTGCTCCAGTAGCTATATTAGAAAAAGAAAGGGGAAATTATAAATATATTTATTGGATGAAAAAGACTCTTGGAACAGGGTGCCTATTTTTTGCCAGGGAAGGTGAAGGAAAGAGTGCAATGAAAGATTTGAGCCTAGAGACTCAATGGCTGTAGCAAGAGATCCCACAAATAGAAAAACTGATTAGGCACAAAATCTGAAGAAATGTCACAAAAGAGGATACTAGCTTTGCTATAGTTCTCTATAAATTAGAACAGAGTAGAAATAAACTCATCAAACAAAACAAGGCTGCAATATCACACTATTTAGAGCTAATCCCAAAATGTACAAAATTTAAATACAGAGGTACCATTTTTGAGCATGGATTGAGATGTGATGCCAGTAATATTTTTTTCATTAACTTACAATCAGAGTAACACAGTATCTTCACTTTAAGCATAAATAAAGTAATGAAATCAAAGAAGAGAACTTTTAACATTTCTCTACATAATGTGGAAATTTACTAGCTAATCAATGTCTAGTTTAAGTGTATGTATGATATTTGAAGTCAAGTATGAATTAAGTCACAATCTTAGCTGTAAATTTTATCATAATTTCAAATAAAATCAAAAATAATTCTCACGGACTTTCCTGGACAGAAATAAGAAAGACTTAGTTTCCATGCAAAAGTGTAGATGCACTCTCAAGAAAGATCTAAGTAATGTCTTATCACTGGGAAGATAGATTCAAAAACTCCCTTTTCAAGAGAGATGGGCAGTTAAGAAATATGAAATATAAATAAGTCAATAATAAAAGCAGGTTGGGTAAGGATAGAGATATACTTTACCGTTCTGAATTTTAGGTCCTACAGCAGCTGTGATGTAACAGCAAAAGGGTGGCAATATACTTGAGAAATTGCTTAGCTATGAACACAAGACCTGCTCTTGGGGTGATGGCATATAATTTTGTGTAAAACTGAGCTTAGGGTCAAACTGAGGATTCTGGACATGTACTGTATTGGTCACCCTTCTGCAGGATCTCTCCTGAGCTCCTCAACCTCAGTTTTGGACTGATCCTGTCATGCCCCTGGTGAAAACTGACTCTGAGCAGTCATAGGAGGACACAGGCCCATCCCCTATCCATCCTAGGGCACTCAGGGAGGAAAGGATCAGGGTAAAATGTGGTCTACTCAGGAGGAAAGGGCATGATCCTCTTCATGGGTTGCAGGTGTGAGATCTGGATAAGAGTTTGGACCTGCGTGCTAACAGACACTGGAGACAAATTGGTGTTTTATTTCTAAAGAAGGTTTATCTTGGTTGGCGTTCTTCCAATGGACTGTCCCTGGTTATCTTCCTGAAGTTGGCAATTATCTATCCTGGTCTGTCGAGGAACTTTATTCAATGCGGTTTGTTTTTGGGTTTTGCTTCGTTATCGGCTCTTTGAATGTGAACTGTGTTTCTTTCCTTTGAAACGTTATTTTGAAAATAGTTTACTCCTCCACTGTGAACAATTAAACAGTGAAGCCAAGCTGAAGGCATTAAAGGACTTTTAGTTACGTTTTGGGCTTTGTTATATTTCTGATATACTCTGGGTCATCACAGATCCCTATCTCTACTGATACCACTGCCTTGCAAGAGGTCTGGGAAAGCTCAGTAGTTCATGATCTCCACAATAACCATGTGCTTATCCCAAATCACCCCTGCCTAATGCATATAAGCTCATTTTTGTCTCAGATAAGTTTATTGTGATCTGCAATGAAAAATATACATTACTCTGAGTTCTTTTCCATGTTTTGATCACTTTCTTGTCCAGGTTAGATTTGACACTACCCACAACTTTCATGGATAGTTGGACAATTAAGTTAACCCTAACAGATTCTGAGATACTTACAACTTTCCCCTAACTCTTAGCAGGCAGTTCTGTTGAGTCTCTGGTTGAGAATTGGAATGTGGAGATGCTTGAGGTGAATGCCTTTGAGTGGCCTCTTTCTGCTTTACCGCCCCAGGATGGTTACTTGAAGTGAGGTCTGAAGTTCCAATAAGGAACTTTGTATGAGTTCCTATTGAAGCCTATATTTTGGCAGTAAGAACAAACTGTCACTACGTTCTTTTTGATTTGTCTGCTAAGTGTCCAGAGAATATTGTTATCATGTTTCTATAGCAACTAAGATATGAGTGTCTTGTGATGTCTGATTTACTGCGCATGTTTGCAGGGGAGGAGTTTTACTTGTTTTACTTTCTTTTCTTTCTTTTTCTGTACTTCTTAGTTTGTATTTCCTAGTTATGTGTAATAAAAGTATGCTGGCAAAAGGAAAGCACGATTCACCCCCTCTAATTTATAAAAGCTGAATTTTTCGCTTTGACACAAATAAACACCAGTATTTATCCCTGCTTCTTGCTTCAGCATCCAAAGATATTGTTTACAGTAACTCCACCCAAGATCGACACCCTTACTGCTATGCTAATTTTGCACATTTTGCTAATAGTTGTTCAAATTGCCAATGCTAATTTTTCATGAGTGGGTCTGATGCAATGGCTGAAGTAACATCTTAAACTTTGGGCTAGGGTTTGTTTTTAGTTATGGACTTGGGTGAAATGGGTAGGTTATCTTCTGATATTAGCTCCATGCCAGTGGAGCATGTAATTTATATTTCTTCTGGCTCAGTTACAGAGTGTTCTAGAGGAAGCAAATTGTCTAGACCCTATTCTGTCAGGGATCAAGCTTGGGCATATGATAAAAATGCCATTGGTTATTCTGGTTAGATGACCAAGCAGGATCTGAAAAAAAAAGCTTGCATTCCTCCTTCTCCTACTGATCTCTCAACATCATCCAGTACAATTGACATTGGTTTAAGAGTAGAGTCACTGTTTTGTAGTGGTTTCACTCTTTCCTAAATGGGGGTTACAAAGAGGTTTGGCCTCAAATGATGTTAGCTCCTTAAGGTAAACCTGACTAAGAAGCCAATGTCAAGTCCTTTTACTATATTAAATCAGCTTGAGTAACAGAATCTTGCGAATTAAAATGTGCTTCCTTCTTCCTTGTCTTATCTTTGTGCGAATAAGGGAGGGGTCTATCTGAGATGTTTACTCAGAATGGGAAAGGTATTTTAAAATTGCTTGGGTGGCTGAGAGAAGCAATTTATATTAAAAGAAATTCAAATGGGTTGCTATCTTCAACCTACCTAGTCTGATTAGCACCTTATGCTTGAATACTTCCACCAGATGTTAGACACAAGGAACCAGAATAACTCCATAAATTGACCAAAGTAGTTTCCTTATTGTTGGATCACCTATTTACAGGAATCTCTCAAGACTGACCACATTCCCTTGGGAAAAGGCAATAAAGGCATCAATAGTATGATCTGTATCATTTCTTCCCATGGAGCAACTCCAAGCTAGACCCTCTCTTTACTCCTCCCTCTGCTCTAGCCAATGATTCCACCACACCAAAAGAAATATGGAATAATAATCAGTGAAACACCGCAGGATATGAAAGAGCTTTCTTAAGGTGATTACCATGTGATGATGTAATGATTTATTTATTATTATTTATTTATTATTAAAACTTTTATACCGCCCCCTCTCCCAAATAGGGACTCGAGGCAGTGAACAGCCATAATGAAATACAATCGATATAAATTTTAAAATGAGTTAAAAGAGAAATTAAATAAATGGCTGAAATTAAAAAGTAAGACCAATAAAACCCCGTTAAAAATGAAGATTTAAAAATTAATTAAAACCCTACTAATGGGACTAAGCCAGACCGGTCTGCAGAAAAAGGTGGGTCTTCAGTGCGTGCCGCAGGCCCATAGGTCAGTGATGGCCTGTATCTTCATAGGAAGCTCTTTCCAGAGGGAGGGTGCCCCCGCAGAGAAGGCCCGTACCCTCGGAGCCGCCAGCCGGCATTGCCCAGCTGGCGGCACCCCAAGGAGGCCCACCCTGTGGGAGCACACTGGCCGGCGGGAGGCTGATGTTGGCTGTAGGCGATCCCATAAGTACCCGGGTCCCAAGCCATGGAGCGCTTTAAAGGTGATCACCAACACCTTGAATCGCACCCGGAAGGCCACCGGAAGCCAATGCAGCTCGCGCAGGAGCGGTGTAACATGGGAGCTCCGAGAAGCCCCCAAGATCACCCGCGCGGCCACATTCTGCACCAGCTGAAACCTCCGGATGCTCTTCAAGGGGAGCGCCATGTAGAGAGCATTGCAGTAGTCTAGGCAGGAGATGACGAGGGCAGAAGTGACCGTGCGCAATGCATCCCAATCCAGAAAGGGCTGCAACTGGTAGATCCGACGGACCTGATAAAAGGCCCCCCTGGCGACGGATGCTATATGGTTTTCTAACATCAGTCGTACATCCAGGAGGACGCCCAGATTGTGTGCCCTCTCCGTGGGGGTCAAAATTTCTTCCCCTATGGCCAGTGATGGAGTAAGCTGGCTGTATCTGGGGGCAGGAAACCACAGCCACTCGGTTTTGGTTGGGTTGAGCCGAAGCCTGTTAAGACCCATCCAACTCCGCACGGCCTCCAGGCACCAGGTCATCACTTCAACGGCTTTGTGGGGGTGGCCTGGGGTAGAAATCTATAGCTGAGTATCATCAGCATACGGATAATGATGATGATGTTTACCCTGTGATGACTGAACAACTTAATCTGAGCAAAAACCCACGGTTTCCATAGGTAGACACTTTTATTATTTACTCCATAAAATGTAACAATCTAACTAGTAGATGGAATCCATACTGAAATGGTCAATAATCATCACATTGTCTTGTTCCTCTCTAGGACTAGAGAAGGGAAGGCAAAATGGCCTCTGCAGGGGGAGATATGTCAACAGTGAAAAGCACACACTACACGTAGACGTTGTCTTCACAACCACCATCAGAGCCACAGATATGGTCAGTGCAGGAAGTGTGACTGTCCTCCAGCCTGATCCTCCAGGAATGGAGTCTGAACAGTCGAAACAAATCCAAATTTAGGTCCAAGACTAAGTCCAGTTTCAATACAATTAAGTGTTGACCCAGATATTGCTCTAACATTCCGCACAATCATAATATGAACAAGCCATTTCTATAAAGATCTATCAATATAATTGGTAAAACCCAAAATCAAAGTTTCATTCTTTCCCACTACAAGCACAAACTTCAAAAGTGATCAGACTCTTTTAATATTAAGAATAAAGAATATTTTAATTTGCAGAGGAGTGGCTTCAGGGATGGGATTGTACCAGTTTTCACCTATTCACTATAACCTGTTGTTAACTTTCTAAGCAGTTCGGAGAACAGATTGTTAGAAGAAATCTCCTTTTGTTTTTTTTCCCACTTTACAGGACTAATCCTGTAAGGAAGGCAGGAAGAAAACATTCTGGTGTTGTTGCTTACAGAAATTGCCTCTCCATTAACCCTTATTACATTCTTGGCAGTAGCCTAGACTTCCTGTCTCCGTAGCTTCTCTGGAGTTTTTTTCTCTCCTTTGCTGGTACTTTGCTTGACCTTCTTAAAGGGGAAGGGTTGTTTTAAGCTTTTTACACTGCTGTTGGGAGGAAATATTCTCCTGTTGAAATGATTTAGCACTTTGAAGAAATAGTTGAATAACGAAGCAGAGCTGCTGGAAAGACGCCTTTAATGACAAGGAACCAAGATGAGTGACATTCAGCAAGGCTTCTTGACTAGCTAGAAAGATTGACATTCAAACATGAGTTTACATACCCTTTCTGAGTTTTGGTTTAAAGCTGGTTTTTGGTGAAGTTTAATTCTGTGTTTGGTGATGTTTAATCCTGTGTTTATTGATTGAATAATTTTCCTTATTCAACTTTGTTTGGAAGGAAAAAGGTTAATCTTTGTTCCTGAAAAAAAAATTGGTTGAGAAATCTGTCTACTTCCTATGTCTATTTGTTCTGGTAATTGGTTTAACAAGCAACAGCTACTGTTGTGATTTCATTATTTGTATTGTGTTTCAATTTTTTTCTGCCTCATGGTTTCTTTTTCTATCTGGGGAGGAAGTCTTCCTTCACTGTTTTAGTGGTTCCTGGTACTGTCTTTTTGGGGTATACTTCCAAGAGGCAGGATGCAAGCTTGGCATTGATGTTTTTACTACCTTTCGGGGGAGACCATGTGATCTTTCCTTAAATCTGGGTGATTTCCTTAGAATATCTTGTGAGATGAGTGAGACCAGCTGGTATCTTTAAGTGGTGCAAATGGATCTAAGGATTGCTTCTCTTGGGTGTGCTCTTTCTGGAGAGCTTAAATGACCTCTCTGCTAAAGGGTTTCACTTTATGAGCAAGAGTTGACTGCTTGATAGTTATCACTGCATTTTAACTATTTTCATTCCTCAAGGAGCTCTAGCACCCTGCCTGATTTGTAACTCTGGCTTGCAGGTATTTTTTAATCTAATGATTGGTATTTAGGACAGATTTTTGCAAGCAAAGAAGTTTTTTGTATTTTTGTACAGGTAATCCTTGACTTACAACAGTTCATTTAGTGACCATTCAAAGTTACAGTGGCACTGAAAAAAGTAACTTATGACCATTTTTCACACTTACGCCTGTTGCAATATCCCCACAGTCATGAGAGGCCATGTGAGAAGTGCCCCTCAATGTGAGTGATAGTAAGTTGGCCACGCCTACCTAGTCACATGACCGCCAAACTATGCCCACCCAGTCACATGGCCATCAAGCCATACCCACCAACTAAGCCACGCCCACAGACCCGGTTGTTAAAAAATTTGAATCCCACCCCTGGGCAGCTTCTTACACTACCAACATCTGAGGGTTGTTACAGCCTGTAGGCTGAGGCCTACTTCCCATCCAGCCATCCAAGGAACTTGCAGGACTTGGCCTGCTTCTCAGCTAGTTCTGGGGCCCAGAGCACCCAATTTACCATTCTGGTTTTTGAAGAGGCTTCCTACCGATACAATGCGAGACTCAGCTTTCCTACAGAAGCTGTTTTCATGACAACCTCGTGCTATTCTGCAAGCAGGTTGTCAGTGTTCCAGCAAACCTCCATTCCAATCAGTAACTCCGAGACAAACATAATCTCAAAAGTATCTTTATTAGAGTAGAATATGGCACATCTGTGGAATATGGCACATCTGTGGAATCTCGAAACTAAAAGTTTGCCAGACTTCCCACAATGTCCCAAACTTCAATCCATCCCCTTTTTTCCCATTATCACATCACAGTGTAAAATCCATCCTTCCATCCTGTTTAATAACCTTGAACTATCAAAATAATTTTATTTTGTCTACTTAGAACTACTCAATTGAAATCACCCCCCTCCCACTTTCTCAGGCTATGTGGCAGCATGGAATATGGCTTCCAAAGCTGATACAGGTGCTATTCTCACAAGCTCTGTTTTTTTTAAGGAGACTCCATTTGTTTGTGGCATTTATGGGGCTTTCTTAAAAATAGAGCCTGGGGCTGGGCCTGGGCCTGCATTAGGCCTCCCAATGCTTCCTGCATCCCGAGGCACCCCATGCTGTGCTTGGTGACTCGTGCATTCATTTAACAACCACATCAGGCAGAGCAGGGGCTGGGGGTCATTAAGCAAGGCTGTCTCACTTAATGGCCATCACTACTTGCAATGGTAATAAGCAGGTTTCATTGCAGACATGAATAGAATAGAATAGAATAGTTGAAAGGGACCTTAGAGGTTAGGGTTAGATTTAGGGTTGTGGTTGAGAAGAAATTGCCACAAACAATTCTTGGAACTGCATTTGTTTGTTTCCTTGCACGTTCCTTTTGTCTCAGCAATAAAGGTTTTGGCTGCAGAAACATAGTGCTGGTATTTGCTGGAAGCAAGGGAATATTTTCTTTCTCAATCATATCAACAACAAAATCACTTGCAGGCATTAGAGTCTTTTCTTTCTCTCTCCTTTGAACTGTTGCCCAAACCTCGTTTCTTGCCAGAAAAGCATGCAAATTTTTCTGATGTTTTTAAGAACAGGAAGCTGCCTCACCCAGGCATGCGACTATACTATCAACTTGTTACATCAAGCCCCAATCCCAGCTAAATAACAATAGCCCATGGCTGTTCAAGAATTAGCAGCTTTAAAGGAATTATCAAGGTTACAATCCGAAGAAAGAATGTATTCACTATTTTTTTAATTTCTTGCGTCTGTGCCTTTTTTTTTTTTTTAAAGAATGGAAATTCTTCTGCATGACTTCATGACCATCAACTTCTCAGTTTGGTAATCATTAGAGGCCATTGCCATTTGCTTTTATTTCAGGCCTTGCTTGCTTTCAAAAGGCAAGCATCTTCATTAAATTGGATTGAGAGGAGCATACAGTTTGGAGAGGCATCAATACTTAACAGTCTTTGATATTCATTATGGCATATTAGAGTAAACAGCAATGCCTTTCGATCTAGTTAAAGTCTCTAAATGTCTTTTCCAGATTCATGAATGAGATATTCTGTGGACAAACATGTAGTACTTCAACTGGATGACATCTTCGTTATTTCAAAACATCCTTTTCTGCATTCTACTCATGTGTTAAAGTGACTACGCAAAGAGAAGCTTTCTGGTACATTGCATAAGTAGACATTTGATCTTGCTGCCTCGGAGCATTTCTATTGTCACCTCTGTAGAGAAGTGGTGTAAGTTGGATCCTACAAAGATACAATCCATTCTTATATGGCAGGAATCCAGAAAGGAATCCAACTTTCAGGGGTTTTGCCAACTTTTATACATGATCATGGCTGAGTTTGTCAAGTGTGCAGATTGGCTAACTCAGCTTCTGTAAAAATGCTAATTTAATTAACTGGCCTCCTGAAGAACAAACCATCTTTCAGGACTCAAAACTTGTTTTTTTTACTCCCAGTCTCTATAGCATCATCTGGCTCCCAGATGCCCCTTTTTTTGCAAACTGATGCATCAAATTCTGCTTTGGGTGTGGCTCTATTGCCCTGTGCAATTTATTTTAATCTCCTGCCAGCTGAATCTTCAGTAAAGAGTTGCTACTAATAATCAATATAACAGTTCAGCAAAGAAAATATTTTTACAGGGAGTGGGCCACTCATACAAGTACAGAGAGACAGGGGTGGGATTCTACCAGTTTGCACCTATTCGCTAGAACCAGTTGTTAACATTCTAAGCAGTTTGGAGAACTGGTTGTTAGAAGAAATTACTGGCTTAATCCTGTAAGGAAGGCAGGAAGGAAACATTCTGGTGTTGCTTACAGAAACTGCCTCTCTGTTAACCCTTAGTATGTTTTTGGCAGGAGTAGACTTCCTGTTTCTGGAACTTCTCTGGAATTTTTTTCCCCTCCTTTGCTGGTACTTTGCTTGTGTGGAGTGACCATTCAAAGTTGCAATGGCACTGAAAAAAGTGACATAACCATTTTTCATACTTATGGCTATTGCAGCATCCCCACAGTCACAAGAGGCCAGGTGAGGAGATGTGTGCCTCGATGTGAGTGATGTTGAGTTGGCCATGCCCAGCCAGTCACATTACCACCAAGCCATGCCCACCAACTAAGCCACGCCCACAGAACCAGTTGTTAAAAAAATTGAATCCCACCCCTGCAGAGAGATCACAAGAATTGGAATGCAGGTAGGTTGTAATTAGTGCAATTTGAAATAGTTCAAAATTCATTTTAGTGTGATTTATACATTCATATCAGGTTGTGAATAGTGGAAGCCAACATTCACGTGGTACGAGGCTAGTACACAGTTGAAGCTAAAGAGCACACAGCTGAAGCTGGTGCTTGCTCGCTTGTTATTGGGGTTTTAGACACAAATCCTCCTTTGGGCAAATAGAGAAAAGGAATGTCTATGGAGATTCTCAATCATCCAGGTCATGGTTGTCTCAAAGGTGCTTTTCAAAAAGCAACTGGACTTTCTTGATTTTTTCCTTGAAAATGTTTCACTTCTCATCCAAGAAGCTTCTTCAGTTCTGCTTGAATGGTGGAAAGTGGAAGGATATATATTTCTTAGCAGTCATCTGATAGTTAGCACTCTGAAGATCAATCTTTAGCTCTTCAAGAATGGTTGAGTCCACTTTGGGGATTTATCTGTACCCTTGGGGTCACATGAATCAGAGTGCAAATGGATGTGAAACCTTCTTTTTTTAAAATCAAGTTTTATTGGGTTTTAACAAACAGATAAAACTTCTTATCTGAGTACAGCATGATTCCAGGTTGTCACATTTCCATACAGACACAATTTCATATATATATATATTCACCTTATATATTCAACTTCATATCTTATCATTTTTTGCCAACTTCTCACTATTTCTCCTTTGACTTCTCTGAATTTTCTTTTATAGTCCTTCAGTCTAAATTTCTATATCTTTTTATTCATTATCCTTATACTTTTGTCTGTCATTGTTTACAATTTTATATATTCTCTTCCAACATTCTTAAAAAAAACAAAAACAAGGTTCCCCCTATAATTGCCAATCGGAGTACAACATCTTTAAATCTTATATTTATAATCATATGCAATCTCATCAAACATTAAATTTATACATTCAAATTTCTAATATCTATTTTATATCCTGTAAATCTCATCCTTCAGACTCTGGTTGGTACTTTTCCTTACAAATACAAAAAAAGAAAAAGATTCTACACAACTAACAAAAACATTGTATATATATATATATATAAACATTAGTAAGTAAAATAGTTATTCAAATTCATTCTAATGCTGGTATGAACCTTATAAATCTTTCACATTAACCATCTTTGGAAACAGCTAAAATATTTCTCTCCTTTCTTTATTCTTACATTAATTAGTAATAAATATACCATTAAATAATTATGCAGCTTTATCTAATAGGCAAAGTAATTATTCAAATTCATTCTAATAGCTAGTATATAAATCTTTTACCCTTTCTTTTGAATCAATCTTTAAAAATAATTATTCAAATTCATTCTAAATAGCTAGGTATAAATCTTTCATCTTTCTTTTCCATATCTTATCAATCTGTAAAAATAATTACCCGATTTCCCTCTCTTCTTTAAATAAACATACCAGACATAGTAATATAATTATATCTCCTAACTTACTTACATATTTCATTTCTAACACATTATAATATTCTACTATCACAACCCTATTTTTAGTACCTTTACAGAGTTCTCAATTTTAACTTGATTTAGCCATTATTTCTGTGCATCCTAGCTGAGAAAATACCTTTAATCCTAGTACGTTTCCCTTTTTTCTTTATTTCCTGCTTTTGTTCCTCATAATTTCTTTCCCTTTCTATCTCTCCCCCCCCCTTTTTTTCTCATCCCCTTTTTTTGTAACCTTCTTTCTCTCTTTTCCCCTTCTGTGATTTACTTTTCTGCTTCTCCTTGCTATTATGTTTCTTTTTCAAAATGTTTTCCTTTTTGGTTGTTCCCTTTAATCTGAAACCTTTACCTCCTTTCTCCCTTTTTCCCCTTTTTACCACACTTTGCATTGTTACAGTAAATATGGCTTCTTCTTTGTCCCGCCCTTCTTCTTCCTCTTGAAGCTTTTTTTTATAGTCCAAGATCTCCATCTCAAGAAATTCAAATATAAAGCCAAAAGATCTTCCTTCTTTTTCTGCCTCTTTTCTCTTTTTTAAGATACATTTTCACTTGCTCCAGGAGTGATGCCATTTTAAACAACCACCCAAGTGACTTTAAGTAACAAAAGAAAAAAAGAAACCAATCTCTTCCTCCCCAGGCTGTTCCTTCTTGTTTTTTCTTTCCTTTTCATTGGTTACTGTATCTTTTAATGAGATTTCAATTACAATGTATCCTTGGAAATCTTTTCAGAGTTCACAGTTAGTTCCTTTTTTTTTCTTTTCCAGGTGAAACTCCGTTTTTGATTCCCAATTCCACCCTTTTATCTTCTCTTCTCCTTTTTAAAACTTTCAGATGACCAGTAAGACCAGATAAAAAAAACTTTTTTTCCTCTTCCTTTGACACTTAAATTTCAGATTAAAATAGCCTATTAGTGTCTAAGTAATTTAGCATAAACTTCTTTTCATATCATTTATGATTAACAATATAAAAATAGGAAAAGGGATTTTTAACCTTAACCTCCTTTTCTCTCTTCTTTGCCGCCAATTACAGTTTCTTTCAGAGGTATCTCTCCTAGTACTTTTAGTTTCAGGATACCTTGCTTAGATGTTTTCTGTGTTTAGCCCAGTCTGTCCTGCTTTCCTCTTTGTCTTCCTCCTGCACATTCTTATCCTGTCCGGTTCTTCTTTGTGGTGGCCATTTCTGACCACCGCTGGCCGCTTTCGGAAAGGGAGTTTAACCGGCCAAGGAGGAGAGATGCGGCTCCCCTCGACTTGGCTGGCAGTCTCCCCCATCTTCACCATCTCTACGGGGTGGCTTCAGCCCCGAATCCAAGGGATCAGGGTGCTCCAGCAGCAAGCATGGACTGAAACCGCACACAGTCGTGGATTTTGGTCCGTCGCTGAAGAAACTAGAACCGGAACTCCTGGATGTGCAACCTTCTTAGGGCATAGGAGTTAGGTGGTGGTGTATCCCTTTCAAATTTGCTCCTTATCCCCAAGAAGGGATCCCCCCCCAGATTAAGGATGGAGAGGTAGGTAGTAGATTGTTGGGTTGCACTTTCAACAATAGGACATGTATTTAATTCACTGCAAGGGCAGCTCTGAGAGAGGGAGGGAGGGAGAGGGAAGGAGGAAGAGAAAGGGAGAGGGAGGGGAGGGGAGGGGGAGAGACAGAGATCTGGGAATAATATTTATTGATGTTTTATCTCAAGGTTTTTAATTGATTGTAAGCCATCCAGCGATGGGTGAAATATAAGTTTATCAGTAAAAATAAAATAAATAGACATGGGGAAAAGCAGATAACATCCTTTCTGAAATGTGAAATGACTTGCCACAAAAATCTCTGCTGGGTTTTTCCCCCCCCAGAATTCTTCGAATCTAAAGGCTATTTTTGTGCTGCACATTTTGTAAAATTTATCTATTAAACTATGGAGATTTGGGACCAATCTATTTCTTCTCTCAGCTGTACGTATGTCGCAGAGTTATTGAGAAAATAAAATTGGAGATATCAGTGGGATGCATGCTTCTTAGAAGGAAGCGAGGAGAGGAGAGGTACAATCTTCTCAGAGGTAGACCTTTTCAGAGGTCAAAGCATTACTTTGACCATGCATCATGGTATGACTTTAGGTTCTGAGACAAGTTAGTGCAAATCCCAGGCTGAATATAGTTCTTAATCAAATCTTCCTGCCAGGTCACATTCTCAAGAATAAGCATTATCATCTAATTTTAATTTATATTACATCACTTTGTATTTCTTGTATTTATTTGATTTAGAAAGATACATATTGTGTACAAACTTCTATCATTCAAAATTCCATGGTTTCTCAAAACATATTCATGCTTCCTAGGTATCTGACTTAGTAACTGCCTATACTTAAAGTTCATTAAAATTGTTTGAATAATTTATGTGTTATACAGAGTATAACACATAAATCTCATGTAATCCTTTCAAACATTTCTAAACAAACAATAACTTTTATGTATTTTGGTTGCTCCCAATAAAGGTATTTTTTGATTTTGATTTTGTTTTACCTCTTTTTGAATAATACATTCAGTTGTGTGCTTTTTAACAACCACTAGAGAGCAATAGTGATTGAATTAACATCTTCTATCCCATTCATTTACTGTTAAAAGAAAAAAAAACTTGGAGCAGAGATTCGTTTTATACAATCAGCTAAAGTAAGCCCATGGTTTCAACTTAAGACACATACAATTATTAGTTACATAGCATTAAATAAAACAGATCCTGAAAGCAAAATAATAATACAGTTTTTAAAAATGCAGTAAAACACCTACCAAGTTGTTTTACTTCATTTTGTTGGCACTGCTTTTGTTTGCTTTTCAATTTATATTCCATTCCTGTCGAGACTGCCATATCTGGGATGGAAAAATGGCCTGCAGACTGTAATTACCTAATGTAATAGCCACAGTGGAGGAAAAGTGAAAGAAATTGTCAGTAAGTCAAATATGAAAGTATTTAATATAAATACACTATGTTAAGGTGGAGGTACCAAGTTAGCCCAGCACTATTCTACACCAGGCCTTACTTTGGTAAGCTGGCAAATTTTTTTTTAGAAGGTTCAACATTTCTTCTACATAAGGATTAAGCTAATGCTTCTTCATAACCTGCATTCCTCAGGAGACAAGTGTGTAGATATCAAGGAACGTTTTCTGCACTGGATTTTAAGGGTCAAAAGTGGATCCAGCATGTTCAGCCATGCAATCCCTTCTGTGCATTCTTTCAATGTCTAAGAGGGTAGAATTGATGTGAGCCAATTTTTAAGATGGAATAGCATTCCCATTTGCTCTAAAAATGAGGTTCCTTCTCTCTCTTTTTAAATTTTTTTTATTGTTTCCAAATTTTAAAAACGTAAAATAAAACTGTATACGTTGTTATCAACATCAAGACATCTTTTGCATCTCCTCACATTTTTCAGCATATATATTTACTTATTCCTTTACCATTACATCTTACTCTTACTATAAATCAATATCTTTTATCCTTACAGCTCAATCTTCTCCATGATATATTTACATATTTACATATTCCCTCATTCTTTTCCTAACTGCCATTTTATTTTCTTTTTATTTCTAAACCACTCATTTCTTCAACTTACATACTCAGGGGTGGGCTGCTGGGGGTTCGCAGGGGTTCGGGACAGCCCCTAGCTAAGATTCTGTGCAGTTCGGAGAACCCCCAAATCCTACTCCTGGTTGGCCCCACTCTTCCTGCCTGCCTCCCCTCCCAGGAATCCCCACACGGCCCATTTTGGATACAGGTAAGTGCAGGGCACACATGGAGGCTCGGGGAGAGCAAAAAGCAGGCCTCCCAGAAGTTCAGTAAGGCTGAAAATGGGCCCGTTTCTGGCTTCCAGAGAGCCTCTGGAGGCTGTTTTCGTCCCCCTGGAGGCTCAAGGAAAGCCTCCGGAGCCTGGCGAGGGCAAAAATGCCCCCCCCATGGTGCAGGAGACCGACTAGGCCATGCCCACCATGCCCATGCCCACCCAGAAACCAGGCAGAGAACCCGTTGTAAAGTTTTTGAAGCTCACCCCTGTATAGATTGTACATGTGGGAGCTGATTTTTTTAAAAAATCCTAATCACTAGTCACAATCATATCTGGAAATATTGTGCTTTGGAAGAAGGATGTTGATGTAACATCAAAGCACTGTTGCAACCCCAAAGCATTTATATCTTTTATTCTCCTAGGAGAATCTCCTTTAGGATCTTGGCATGGGGAAAAAGGTTTGGAAGATATTCTGAGATTCAGCTTTTTCAGGTTGTAAATTACTTTTATTAGTTAAACATAATGAGTGGTTTTGGATGAGGTAATTAGCTGACATCTGGCAGGCATCTATAAAGAAAATTTGCTCTGATTTTAATGATTGAAAGCAAAGTAAAATACCCAGGTAGCTCATATTTGTAAGTACTACTGTAATGGCTATCTTTGTATTATTAACGAATCTGAAGCATTTTATCAAAGAGATTTTATGGTTTGAGTAAAAGTAAAAAGAAATATAGACATGTGTATGTGTGTGTGTGTGTGTGTTTTCTTAAGTTTTCGTGGGTATTTATATGTATGGTATTCAGCTTTGTTTGGGTATTTTCCCACGTCATTATAGTTGTGCTTTAAAAGTTGTAGCGACGTTTTGGCAGAATCTCATCTGCCATCATCAGGCTTGTGTATTGGGTTCATCAGATATATATATATATATATATATATATATATATATATATATATATATATATATATATATATACACACACATACACAGTATGTGTGTGTGTGTATGTATGCATGTATATATACACACACACATATCTTGGTGTGTTTGGGTCTTTTCCCGTGTAAGATTGAGACTATCTGGGCAACATTTCGACAAGATCCACTCACCATCTTCAGGCTGCTGCTTTCGGCTTTGTGTGAGCAAAGCGTGATCTGAGCTGCTGTCTCCCTATATATACTGGTGGGGACGTTGGCTGTGTTGTCATTTCTTGATTGGCTGATGGAGTTGATGTTTGCAGATTGGCTGGCTTTTTCTTAAGAACATGTGTGGCTGAGGTATTGGCTGTGTGTGTATCTGCCTCCTGTGTTGCAAATACCTCATTGTATATTTCTTGACACCTGGACAAAATAATTAAATGAAATTTTATTCACATCCTTGGAGAAAGAACTTTTATTGACTAACAATAATTACAAAGATTAGAAGAGGTGAGACAAGGGCTCCCATCCTCCTCCTCCATATCTCTGATGAAGACCTTATGAATCCATCAAACTGCTTTACCCAGGCATTAAACAATCATTAAGGCCATTCTTATTTCTGGGAATAAGAATCATGCTTTAACTGTATCCCATTATCCATAGATAATGTACGGTTGATTGAAAAGTCTGATTTCCCAACCCATTCTAGTTTATTTCTATAGAATGGAGAGAAATATATTTATTTCTTTAATATATTTGTAGGCCACTGTCTTCCAAGCAAGAAGGTGAATTGTCTTGTTTTATCAGCACATACATATTTGTTGGATTAGAACAACAAATGGCAACATGGGAAAGAAAGTCATAGTTACAAAAAAAAAAAAAAAGCTTCTGTATAACATATAGGTTGATCCCAAAGTAATTTCCTCCCACTCTGTGTGGGCAGTCACTATGAATCAAAAATTAGTGTTAGGTAAAATCAATTGCAAAAAAAAAACCAAAACCAAAACCAAAGCCACACATCCCAATCTAAATACAGGTGAAACTCGAAAAATTAGAATATCGTGCAAAAGTTCATTTATGTCAGTAATGCAACTTAAAAGGTGAAACTAATATATGAGATACTCATTACATGCAAAGCAAGATAGTTCAAGCTGTGATGTGTCATAATTGAGATGATTATGGCTTACAGGTCATGAAAAACCCCAAATCCACAATCTCAGAAAATTAGAATATTGTGAAAAGGTTCAATATTCTAGGCTCAAAGTGTCCACTCTAATCAGCTAATTAAGCCATAACACCTGCAAAAGGTTCCTGAGACTTTAAATGGCCTCTCAATCAAGTTCAGTAGGAATCACAATCATGGGAAAGACTGCTGTCCTGACAATTGCACAGAAAACCATCATTGACACCCTCCATAAGGAGGGAAAGCCTCAAAAGGTAATTGCAAAAGAAGTTGGATGTTCCCAAAATGCTGTATCATTAATTGAAAGTTATGTGGAATGGAAAAGTGTGGAAGAAAAAGTGTGCACAAGCAGCAGGGATGACTGCAGCCTGGAGAGAATTGTCAGGAAAAGGCCATTCAAAAGTGTTGGGGACTTTCACAAGGAGTGGGCTGAAGCTGGAGTCAGTGCACCAAGAGCCACCACACACAGACGGATCCTGGACATGGGCTCTCAAACAAATTAGCCATCAACAGGCACATAGAGATAAAGAACATATAGTGGTGGGATTCAACCACTGGTTTCTGCCCTAATAATTTTTTCCAACAACCAGTTCACCAAACTGCTCATAAAGTTAACAACCAATTTTCTCGAAGTGGTGTGAACTGGCTGAATCCCACCACTGACAACGTATCTGTTTACATATCACTAAAAAGAGACAATCAAAACCGCAAAAGGAAATTAAAAGACAAAAACAGCTGCTCACCAGCAATCAATACCTATAGGAGCAGAGGTTAACATCAAGATTTAAACTTTAGGATTTTAGAAGATTAGGTTTATTGTCCGTATCTAAGGAGCCAATAACTTTTTGATAATATTTGCTCATAACTATAGTTAATGTGCATATTGTTTATAGCTTTATTAAAATTGCCTTGGTTTTTTACTCCTACTTGGAGAGAAATTTCAGAGTCTGTGGATAACTCATAGCTATTTGGAAAGAGAAGATTGCATGTCACATTGATTCATTTCAGTATACTACAGGTGAAACTTGAAAAATTAGAATATTGTGCAAAAGTTCATTTATTTCAGTAATGCAACTTAAAAGGTGAAACTAATACATGAGATAGACTCATTACATGCAAAGCAAGATAGTTCAAGCTGTGATGTGTCATAATCCACAATCTCAGAAAATTAGGTACAGGGAACAAATAAAGGCCAAAAATGAAAAAAGGAACAAAGGAACAAATCTAAAAGAGGGTCATAAGAATTTTTAAAAAATGCTTATGTTTACGTCTTGAATTGTTTATATATATATTTTGTTCTATCATTTTTTCTTCTGTACTGTTTACATTATTTTCATTTTTCTCCCCTTTTATTGTTTGTAGGCTGCTTAGAATAGCCCCATGGTGAGATAGGCAGCAAATAAATTTAACAAAGTATAACAATCTTTGCTTTATCTTTTAATTTATTTTAAAAAAACAATTCAATTTCTCTATTTTTCACATGATTGAAAAGCCATGCCATTTATACGATAAAAGTTACATGACCAGAATAAAGATAAAAAGTGAAGTTTTGAAAAATAGAATACAACCAGTCCTTGACTTACAACCATTGGTTTAGTGACCATTCAAAGTTACAATGGCACTGAAAAAAGTGAGATATGATTGTTTTTCACACTTACAACTGTTGCGACATCCTCATGGTCCCATGATCAAAATTTGGACCCTTGGCAACTGGTTCATATTTATGATGGTCGTATTATTAACAACTGCAGTGGTTCATTGAACAACTGCGGCCAAAAAAAAAGTTCATAAAATTGGGGGAAAACTCACATAACAACTATCTGGCTTAGCAGTGGAAATTTGGGACTCAATTGTGGTTGTAAGTTAAGGATTACCTGTAACTTCCTGAAATAAAAGGTTGTCCTTTTTAATAAAAGATGTATAATCACTGTACTTATCGGGATGTTGTGCCAGAATCTACCCTGAAAAAAACATATCAAACCTTATTTTAATATAAATGCTTTCCTATATTTGGGGAATAAAAAAGATTGCTGGCAGGTCCACCCCCTCTCCCTCACTCACTCCCTCTCCCTCTCTCTCTCTCCTTCTGTCCCTCCCTCCCCTGTGTGCATTTGTTTGTGTATGTTTCTGTGTAAATCTCTTTGGGACTTTTAGGGTGGTCTACTTTTTGAGGATGGAAAGAAAGACTGTCACTGCTTCCCCAAATTTACTTGATGAAAACCTATGCAGTCAAATGCATTTGAGTTTGCAATGATTTGCTTAATTGAATCCTTTAAAAATAATAGTTGAGGGATCTTGGCTATTTCAGCTTGCTGCACTGAGAAGCCAGAATTAAGACCAGCCATCTTAACCATATCAAACTTTCTAATGCATTTGCAAACAACATATAGCTTTGATTTCCTATAATGTGGAAATTTTTGCTATCTGTATCTATTACCCCCTCCAAACCTGCTGCACCATTGCAACATATCTAAGGCAGAGGTGGTATTCAGCAGGTTCTGACCAGTTCTGGAGAACTGGTAGCAGAAATTTTGAGTAGTTCGGAGAACCAGCAAATATCACCTCTGACTGGAAATTTACAGTATCCTTCCCCTGCCATGCCCACCAAGCCATGGCCACTGGTAGTAAAAAAATTTGAACCCCATCACTGATCTAAGGTTATGCTGAAACTAAGATGATAAAAAAACAAAATTACAAAGGTATTCTGAACCTTAATTTAACCAAAACTGAAGCTGCCATTTATGTTGCAGATTAAGACTGGTACGAACTGAAGTCTGATATGATCCAAGCCTGTGCTGTTATAGTTGTTGCACTATAGACTGTTGTAAACATGATTTCATTGTGACATGGGATGTTGTCTGACTTCCTCTATTGTGACTCTTTCAGCAATAAATCACGTTTAAAATGTCTAGTATGTTTAGTTGATGTGTTGACCTAGCTTTTATTTATAATTGAACATCTGTCCAAAAATTGTCTGTCTGTCCCCCAACAGACACATGTAATTGAAAATTCAGTATTTCAATTCAGGCAGTATGCCCTTCACCAAAAGGGGAATGGAATGGAAATCAGCAATCTATTCTCTCATTCTTCCTTTTTCTTTCTTTATGTTCTCAGGAAGTTCAGCTCCTTATCTTACAGCAGCCTTGTTCAGAGTTAAATCTGATAAGGATATTCAAATTGATGAGAGGGAATGTACTATAAAACTCACCTGCCTCCAACCTCCCTTTGTATGTGTCGCCTCCCTTCATTCTCCAATCTTGATCATCAAGATAGGAATTTCGTCAACATTTGCTTAAAATGTACATTGTTTCATTTTGGCATAGCACAGTATGTGAAATATCTGAGTGATTCATTCCAAAAGCACTGAATGAGCCAGTCTTTAATTAATTAATTAGCATTTGTGATCACTTTAATTTGCTAATTTTTCATTTCCCTTGGGAGGAAAGCTGAATATGGAACAGCAAATTTAAAAAAAGACCCAGCTTTCCATGCGTTGACTGGATGATCTTAATGAACCCCTCCTAAATTCCTTTCCTGACATTTATGCAAGTCAGAAGATAATTCTTCAAATTTTACTTTTGCTCAATTGTTTTTGTTATTGCAACACTAAAACTGCTTTTCACTTTAATCAACAAATTTATTTTAAAACAAATCCATGCACATTTTCTATACCATTGACCTAATAGGCACTTTGGTAAGAATGTTTCCTAATATTGTGCATTTTCTGGATACTGCTTCTTAATATTCATTCTATATGTATTTTCTTTAATCAATGCATTTATATCTATTTATTAAGTTGTGAACCAAATAATAAAATGGTGAACATTTTGAATTTTATCATTTAAATGATTCATAGTTAGTTTCCAAAATTAGGAATTACATTTGTATTACAGCACAAATCACATTAATTTCTGCCCCATACTTTTCTGTTCTGAATAGGGAAAAGATGCTAATTGTTTTTCTGCACATGAAATGTAGTTCATAACCTCTGAGAGCATCTGTAAATCTCAAGGGTTCAATCTTTAAAAGAAAACAAAAACAAAGAAATTATATCAACCGTAATTATTTCAGTATATCTAGAAAAGGGATAGCATAAGAAAGCAAAAATAATGATTACACGGATTGACATACATTTTTAAAAAGTAATTATGACATCCTTTTAAACAAATAAACACAGAACTTAAACCAAGACAATATATTTCATTATTATTGCTTGATAGAATGTTATTCTTTAAATAATAATATTTTCTGAACTCCTGTTTTTACTTTCAAATATTATCTATTTCAGTGTGAGTTATTATATTTGGTTTCTACACATAAATTATTTTTTTCTTCCTTTACCCACAACTAATATACCTGGCTGAGCTTGAAGGCTAACTAAGGTAGTCTGGTTAAAACTTGGGAAATTTTCAGAGTTGGCCTAGGAAATATATTATAATTTAAAAAACCACTAATGTATCCCAATATTGCTCCCAATAATTTGTGGGTGCATCTAAGAAATAACTAGGAATGAACTCAACTTGTAAATGTGTCACCTTGAGTGAACCTAGGATAAGACAAAAAATACAGTACAGATTTTGTAAGTTGTCCAGAGTTTTCTGGAGTAGGTAACCACACCAAATCTAATAAATTTCATTAATTAAATTAAATTAAATGCATATGGATATGAATATGATGTAGAGCAATGTTCAGTGGGTATAAACTGAATTAGCAGTGAATTTTTTTTCAGTTTGGGTGGTATAATTTATCAGACATGGAGAAATTAGTAACCAGAGTCAATTTGTAGAGGAGACGGGTGGCATAAAATTTAATAATTAAAATAAATAAAACTTGAATCTGAATTTATTTTTTTCCTTTGGAAGTTTGGAAAAAATATTAAAATTTTTGACTACTATTACTTCTCTCTTTTTTCCATTCCTTGAACATTCTATTTTTAAGCCCCAAGATAAAGGTGTTGACTACAGGGAATGGAAAAATAGAATTAATTAAGGCTAAAAATCACATTACACATTATTAATTGTGTTTTCATAAAATACATTTAAAAATAATGATATTCCTTTGGACATTTTGCCAAAGGAATGATCAGTAATTTTCAAACAAGTCAGTTTCAATAATTCTTTGGTAAAATATCTGAATCTCACAAATTAAGACTTCTATCAACACATGAAGAATGGTGTATATCAACTCCATATCATCCCATATCAAGGGATTCTCATAAACTCTAACTTCTTGGAGAACATTTGGAATTATTGGGTTCCATGAGAACACTTTGTGGAATTTATTTTTAATTTATTTCAACAAGGCAGCAAGAATTGATCATGTAGTAATCCTAAGTGGCAATACTTTATAAGCTGTCAGGATTGATCATTTACTTGATTAGTGGCATTTAAAAGAGAAGTCTTTTAATTGGTTAAATGAGACAAAAACAAAGAGCTATTGTAACTTTAGACAAATCAGATATTCAACTAAATATAACAATAGTTTTCTTATAACTTCATTTATTTTAAGATCATTCCTTACAGAGATATTGATAGGGGACAGTTTTAGGACAACAATTGGGTGAATTCCTCTCTTCTCCTCATGCACCATTAGAATAGCTGAAGGACCAGACTAGGAATAAATCATAAAATCTATGTGATCAGTAAGATTCAACAATAATTTAATCGCATGTCATCATCATCATCACTTTTTCAGTCATTCTGAGTGAAAAGTAAACCAAGAATGATTTACTTCTTGTAATTAATTAAATACAGTAAAATATACTACCATCACTGAAGCAGAACGAAAAGCTGTTGAGAAAGGTTATAAACCTATCAAGTAAAGTTATCCATTGGGACAACTTTAAAAGTTTCTAAGATTTCAGTGATACAAACAGAAGATGACCACTTACTTGTCAGATAGTCATTTGACCACCATTCCAGAGGATCCGAAATATAAATTATATAGTAAAATGTTTTACATGTAAATAATCCAGCAGAAAGACAAATGTAAAAAGCAAATAAGTATTGTGACTTTATGTCCCAAACTCTGCCTTTTGGGCTTACATCCAAGTATTTTGTAGTCTGACATTTTGTCACTGGTCCCTATTCCATGATTATAATGACAGTTTTTCTCTAGCTTTTTGAAACTCCAGTAATGTTTTAATATTTCTGTCTTGGTTTTAGATATATATCCATCTTGGGCAATACTATTCTTGTTTTAGCAGTTCAGTAATAAGAAGAGTTAATTTTATTTAGCATATCGCATGTGTTAGCCAGGGATTACTGAGGTGGCTGCCTGCCTCTGTGAAATGAATTTTTTTGGACGGTGTTATTTTTATCCGCGGGACACCTGAATGACACCTGTAGGCATTCAGGGGAGGCTTCTTCCTTGTCCCTATGCAGTTTATTCGCTCACGGGAATAGAACCGCTGAGCTGCCAACCTCAGTAGTGTGCAGGCCAAGTGTCTTACCACATGAACCACCACAGCCCCCTATAATTAAAATGTACAAATCTTTCAAATACAGCCTTAATTGCATTTTGGTTCTGTAAGTGGCTTCAGAAATAATAAGAATATATGATTCCTGAGGGAACAGAAAATACTGCCAATTTAATTTCTGCAAAGCAGCAAGTTGTAATGTCTTTCCATTCATTTGATAACTGAGTAGAACATAGAGGTGAAGTAGTCTGATGTCTGATTAATACTTGATTTTCATAATGAATGAGATATTTGCATGGATGTTTGTATCTTTAATAATGCCATTACGCTTCATGCTATGCAGAATGAGGAAAAGATAACCCACTTATCGATTTTCATCCTCTAAATACATTAATCTGCAATACCCATCATCCCCAATCTCCACTGTAGATTACACCAAGCAAAGACTGAAAGAACATAATTTTTCCATAGCATTTTAAAAAATTCCATAGTGGAATAGACTGGGAGACTGGGAGTTCTAGTCCCACCTTGGGATGAAAACCGGCTGGGTGATTTTGGGCCAGTAACACTCTCTCCCAACCCATCTCACAGGATTGTTGTTGTTGTGGGGAAATAGGACAAGCAAGGAATATTAAGTATGTTTGCCACTCTGAGTTACCTTTAAAGTAATAAAGTTGAGATAAAAATCAAACAGACAGACATACAATATAAATAAATACATACATAATAAATAAGTAAGTAAGTAAGTAAGTAAGTAAGTAAGTAAGTAAGTAAGTAAGTAAGTAAATAAATAAATAAATAAATAAATAAATAAATAAATAAATAAATAAATAAATAAATGTGGCCAGGAATACCATTAGATACAAATGACTCACAAATGTGAAAAATAAATATTTGAACTGTGGAAGGCAGGCTTACCATAAACAGGAGCTCCATCATTCTCGAGACTTTCAAACTAATTTGACTTGGAACTGCTGACTAGAAAGGAATTTTTAAAAAAACGTGTGTAAAAGAACTTGCATAAACATTCATTTAAAGTAGATGGGTAGCAAAAAGAAGCCCCAGTGGCTGCTTCAAAGTCAGAACTTGCAAAGACATAAGCAAAATAGAATGAAGAGAGAGCTGGCCCACTGGTTGGAGTGGTAAGATCAGATTAATTCTTATACCCTTACTTGAAATGCATTGAATGTGAATAGCCCTGGAGTTTGGGTGCATGTCATTTTCTTTCTGAATGCATTAAACTTTCAGGTAAATTATCTTATTTTTAAAATTAGAAACTAATATTGTCAGTTTTTTTTCCAGAGACAAACAATAGTGATTTTGTATGTTAGGTTTTACAGAGAAACGCAAAACACTAGTTTATTTCATTTAACCGGTACACAATTTCTTACAAGTATTTCCCTGCATCAACTTAAAGTGGAATAATAGTGGAGAACAATCCAGAATAAGTGTCCAGTTGTAGTTGTTGTTGTTGTTGTTGTTGTCTTTCCAACCAAGGACTCAGAATTTCAGCTTCTGAAATGAATTTCTTTATTTCAGCTTTTTTATGAATTTCTCCTTCCAAGCTAAAGTAGAAAAATAATAACACTTTCCTACTGGTCCTTCTGGCTCTTCCAGCTTAGCCTATTCCCTTCCCATTGTTTCGCCAACACTCCAGGCCATTTAGTTTACTCCATGGCTGCCTTGCTAAGCTTTCATACAACAGGAATATTAATTTAGATAGACTGATGCTCCATTCAGACATCCCATCTATTGCTTTAGTATATATAAAGTTGTATAGGGCAAGTTTGGCACACTTAAGGTCACGACATATCTGAATAAAGGAGAACACAGACAACTGGAAAGGATGACAAATGGGGGCAAAGGAGGACACAGTAGTGGTGAAATTCAAAATATTTTACTACTGGTTCTGTGGGCATGGCCTGGTGGGCTTGGTGTGGCTTGGTGGGCATTACAGGGGAAGGTTACTGCAAAATCCCATTCCCTTCCCACCCCACTAACCTGCTTTCCAGCTCCATTCTCCTGTGCAGAGCAACAAAAAAAGACCCAGCCAATCAGCTGGGACTCAGGAGGCAGAAAATAGATGTTGGCAGGGCCAATCAGAGGTGGTATTTGCCGGTTCTCCGAACTACTCAAATTTTCCACTACCGGTTCTCCAGAACTGGTCAGAATCTGTTGAATACCACCTCTGGGACACAGTGACTGTTTAACCTTCCTGGCAACAAAAATCACAGTGAAAAATTACAAAAAAGGACTTAGGCCTGCATATGTATGAAATTATTTTTTCCCCCAACAAAAAAAAAAAATTCCATTTTTTTCAATCAATTTGCTAGCACCAAACAGGAAGTAAAAGCATTCAGCCTAACTTTTCAGACCGTAAAGGAGATGATGGGAGATTTGTACAAAGATTGCTGTCAGCTTTCCCACATCATTAAATAGGAAACATTAGATCAAAATCAGATGAATTAATTCTAATGTACTTTAAGGTCACATCAACATAATCTCCCAAATCTGAAAATACAAATCTCTCACTGCTTCCTTTACAGCCTGTAGAGTTAGGGAGGGTCCCTTCCAAGTCTCTTTTTCCACCCATTATGCCCTCTCTTATCTTACTGTTCCCTAGGCAATATCTGTTTGCAGCCATATCTCAAGGTCTTTCTCACATATCATTACAGATTCAGACAGCTGCACAAGCTATAGGAAGGGAGGGTTTTTTTGTCAACTAATTAAGGTTACAGAGTGGAGCTTGTTAATCTGCCCTTATTAGGGGAGTGCTGCACCATGGAGAAAAGCTGTTCCAGAGGAGATATTTAAAAAAGCGGACAGTATTTGAATTTAAAGCTATGCCTGACAGATGGAGAACATAAGGACAAAAAAGAGTTATGTTCAGCTTTTGCTGGAGTTCCAGAGTTGAGCCCAAATGACCCAAGAAACAATACGAGAGCAATACACAAGTTGAAAATATTTCATTGTGGCAAGCACAGCAAGATGGTTTGTTGCATTTATTCAGTTTTTATAGTCATTTATATACTATATGTTGCCAAGCTGAAAGATACTTTATAATACTCGTAAAATTGCATATTCAAAAGCTATCTCCATGTAGATAATTTAAAAATCTGCATTAAAACAAAATAAAAATCTACATTAAAACAAAATAAATCTATCTGACCAACAATATTCCTGTTTTAAAAAGTGACCTAGCTACTTATAATATGCTCACTGAAATGGTCTTCAGAACTTTCTAAAAAGTATTAATGGATGAGGGCCCTAAACACCTTAGACAAAGTTCTGTTTCAGTGAATGGATGCCTCGGTGTCTACTGTTTGGATTGGGAACTCTTGCCATTCCCTCTGGGAAAGAACACACAGGATGGATGGAGTCCCATAGATCCATACGTACATAGGAACCAAGCCCTTTAGGACTGTATAGGTCACAACCAGCCTAGTCACCATCTGGTGGCCAATGTAGCAACTGAAGTATTGGGTGTTGACAGCCCTAAAAGGTAGACTAGATCAAGAAACGGATATCAAGTAAAAGGAATAAAGCTTAAATTGATTTATCTATTTGTTCTCTCAGTAAATGGAAGACCAAATACAATATACCCATACACTTGTCTATATCACACACGCACTTACACACCACACTAAGATAGTCTACCACTCAGTAAGGAACCAATAAGAGAGATAAGGTTAGCAACACATGTTCAAACCTCTATGGTATTATCTGCACTGTCTGAATGGATAGGCAATTAACTCTGGCTGCCATTTTTCCTTCACTTGCTACCAAAGCAAAGCCAGAGCCTTTTTTTTGCTGCTGGACTAGAGGTAGTATTCAGCAGGTTCTGACCAGTTCTGGAGAACTGGTAGCGGTAGTTCAGAGAACTGGCAAATATCACCTCTAACTGGCCCTGCCCCATCTATTCTCTGCCTCCTGAGTAGCAACTTGATTGCCTGGGTCTTCTTTTGTTGTCCTACACAGGAGAACAGAGCTGGAAAGCAGGTTAATGGGGTGGGGAGGGAATGGGATTTTTCAGTAACCTTCCCCCAGGAGTGGGGAGGGAATGGAGCAGTGGTGAGATTCAATTTTTTTTACTACTGTTCTGTGGGCATGGCTTAATGGGTGTGGCAGGGGAAAGATACTGTAAAATCTTCATTCCCTCCCCATCCCACTAACCTGCTTTCCAGCTCCATTCTCCTGTGCAGGGCAACAAAAAAAGACCCAATCAATCAGCTGGGACTTGGGAGGCAGAGAATAGATGGGGGCAGTGCCAGTCAGAGGTGGTATTTGCCGGTTCTCCAAACTACTCAAAATTTCTGCTACCGGTTCTCCAGAACTAGTCAGAACCTGCTGAATACCACCTCTGGAATGGAGATTTTACAGTATTTTTACAGCCTACCAAGCCACAGCTACCAAGCCACGCCCACAGAACCAGTAGTAAAAAAAAATTAAACCCACCACTGCGCTGGACATCTGAACTTCCTTTACCCCTCTTCTGTCACCTTGAGGCATCTATCTGTGGAGGAGCACAAATGTTTCAGTTTGTGGCAAGATAACCTTAGCTCCTTTGAAGAGAAAGGAAAAAAAGCCCAGCCCCCATTTGAATTAAGTCAATGCTTATCATGCTTTTTAATACATTCTTACAAGGAGAAAAAGAACGGACATAAGTTAGATGTGAGAACAGTTCTTTGCTTTTATTTAGGTTAATCAGCTGTGCACTGATGAACCTCTATCTGAATCTGTCCCATGAGGGCAATTTCAGTCAAGAAGGTTTCAGCTACCACTGTTTCCAAGTGGTTAAGGGACTGCATGCCAAAGGCCTGAAACCAAAAACAATTTTCCACTTGAGTGACCCACTCTATCAGGGAAACAGCTATATCCTCACTATTTTGAGGTTTAGCGGTGTGTCAGAAAATCCTGCCAGACTTTTACCTTATATATCACTAAACAAATAATTTCTCTTCTGCTGCTGCAGTTTTTCTTGTGTATATGTTTATTAAGAATTTTGATTACAATAGCAAAAACTAATACAAACTAAACTTAGAGGAAGAAAAAATTAGTAAAAAAAATGTGCTAAAGAAAAAGAAAAATATATAAAGAAGTTGTTTCCAACCTTCATTATAACAAGCATAAACCTATTTAGTAACTTTCTAGCTACTAAAAGGTTATAAACACATATCTCTTCATCTCATATTCCACCAATTAGCTATAAGCAAATCAACTTTTTAATCCTGGTATCGACAAAAAAAGTCTATAAAGAGTTGCCAGAATTTTGCAAATAAACTATTTTATTTTAAGCTTGATTAAATAAAACAACTTTATATTTCTTTCTCTTACACCTCAATCTTAATCTTCAATTCATTCAAATATTGTCATTGGATTTCTTTTTCCTTATCTAATTTTAGAGATTACTTTAAAGGTTTAACAAGCCTCCTTTGTAGATCCAATAAGAAAACATTTTCTAGGTCATTCTCTTAGTTCATTATTTCTATTTCCCA
The DNA here is from genome assembly GCA_023653725.1 of Bungarus multicinctus. Classification (NCBI taxonomy): domain Eukaryota; kingdom Metazoa; phylum Chordata; class Lepidosauria; order Squamata; family Elapidae; genus Bungarus; species Bungarus multicinctus. The sequence goes on from CM042836.1 coordinate 114,385,300, forward strand.
TTTACTTTTTAAAATGTCAGCCAGGTTTCTTTTCTAGATCTAATAATGCACCCCTTTCCATATCATTGATCTGTCATTTGTAGTCTCACTTCCATACAAAACAGTTTCTGTTTTGTCAAACAAAATATTTCTCCATATCTATCATTTCCTCATTGACATATTTTGAATATTGTCTATCTGTATAATCAGACATCATTACTGACATTGTTGGTATTGTAATTACTAATTAATAGCTCCATCTTTCAAAAATCTTCTTTAATATTTCCAGCTTTATGACTTTTTCTAGCTTAACTGCAATGAAAAAACATTTTACTTTTTTAAAAAGATGTTGCATAAAAATTATCATAGGTAAAGAAATCAGGTAAGTTAGTCTGGGAAGAAGCTTTTGTTTAGAGGAGAGATTAGAGTCAGGAATTTCTGGTGATATGGTTGGAGATTACAGACTGGGGAAAAGTGAATAAAATGTTGTGTGGGAGAGTGCGGAGAAGAAAGGAAAAATGAATAGAATATGTCAAAAATGCTCATTAGCGAGGAGGATTCCTACAACAACAAGGTAATATCAACAACAGGGACCCTGGGAATGAGCATGTTTGCTGATGGTTCATTTTCTCAGAACAGCTGATTCTTGAAGATAAGGATTACCTCTCTCCTAGTAGTATTTAGGAGGACCATTTAGAGCAGGGGTCTTCAAACTTGACAGCTTTAAGACTTGTGGACTTCAACTCCCAGAATTCCTCCTCCAGTCATGTTAGCTCAGGAATTCTGGGAGTTGAAGTCCACAAATCTTAAACTTGCCAACTTTAAAGACCCTTGATTTAGAGAGATGGAATGTCTGATTTACATTCTCTCGAAGTGACTTTATGGATTAGTATGAATTTGTGTTATGTGTAAAAGCAGAAATAAAAAGAACAGACTTGATATGCTGAAACACGTAACTGGCTTTATTTAAGATACTGCAGTATCGATCACCTTTTAACACATACCAAACATAGTATGAGGAAAAGGAGACGCCTTTTCCCAGAAAGACCACATATTTATACCCAAATATAGTTATATAAACAGTTACATAACACATCTTGTTTTTTGATTACAAAAATATATAGAATCCCATAGGAAAGTTGTGGGTATTTCCACTGACCTTTCCTCACTTGACATTGGACAGTTACCAACATCCTTTTCTTGGATTTATCTCCAGATGTCCGGTTATGCAATTATCAGAGGGCTATTATATAATCATTAATTTCAATTAATGTGACTATATAATGTCAGAGTGTCCTTAGAACAAAATTCCAACTTAGGCCAAGAACATACTTTCACAATCTAACATATTTGTCTCACAAAAACACATTTCCCAACTGTTCTGATCTTTTAAGTTCAGACTGTGGACACAAAATGGCCACAGTCTGGTTCTGTATGTTCTCAAGTATAATAACCAAATTTTACTTATAACAAGAATATTGTAATTTAGGGGAAGGGGGTTATCTTATATATTTTCAACCTTAACTATTATATTGAAATTTTGTATTCCATTCAAATCTGATGGATTGAACCAATATACTGTGTTTTTATCCAAAAATAAGACCCAACCAGAAAATAAGCCTTAGCATGATTTTTCAGGATGCTTGTAATAAGCCCTACCTCCAAAATAAGCCCCAGTTAAGATTGTCAGCCAGACAGGTGCATTTAGTATTGTATTTCCCTGAAAATAAGATCTAACTGGAAAGTAAGTCCTAATGCATCTTTTGGAGTAAAAATTAATATAAGACCTGGTCTTATTTTCAGGGAAGCATGATAGAAGTCTATGTGATGAATTATAAAAAAATATATAAACTGAAAGTTGTCTTTATGGTAATTGATCTGTGATAGAGTATGCACAGATCATATAGCTCAACATTTAAAACTGTAATAATGAAACCATACTCTAAACCATGAGTGTCCAATCTTTTGGCTTTCCTGATTGCATTGAGTGATGAGGAATTATCTTAGGCCACATATAGTTTTAACATTATTATGTGATTTATATACATTAACTAGATTATATATTATAGTTAATGTGTATAAATCACTAATAATGTTAAACCTTTATGGTCTTGTGGGACCACATTACTAGTCATCCAGGGCCACATGCAGCCTTGAGGCATGGGTTGGACATATCTGCTCTAAACAAATACAATTTTAATGCATTTGAGAATGTAATCCTGAATACAAATATAAGGAGAAGGAATTTGTCATTGTTGTTGTTAAATCGCATCTTTCCCCCAAAATGCACATATGCAAGTGATTAACCTTCTAAGAACAGCTAATCAGGAATGTTCTACAACAAGCTTTTGATTTCAATATTCAAAAACTCAAATTTCCCACTCTGTCACTCCATACTTAAAAATTAGCAAAACCTGACATTTCCCATTCAAAGATGTGTCCTTCTGAGTTTTGAATTTTTTAGCATTCTCAGTTCTTTGGAAAAGGCAGGGCCCTCAGGGCACAAAGGAAATAGGAAATAGGGAAGGGGTGCATAGCTTTCTTGCCTACTTATATTTGTTCTCATAAGTTCATCAAATGATTCCTGCCCCAAAGTTCCTATAAGCAAAGAGGAATGAATCCTTCTAACATGCCTAGCCTGGTTTCCTAACATCCTAGCCAGAACCAGTTTGTCTGGTACATGCGTTTATTTATACTTCGTTTGTCTAGTAGGAGACTGTTAAATAAAAAGGTTAACACCATTTTCCTCAAACTGGCCACTCTAGATATACCAAATTTCAACTTCTAGAATTTCCCATATGGGCCAAGAAGTAAAAGTGAGCCCTCTGCAATAAAGTATATTAAAAGAAATGTTAATCTAGTAGAATCAATTTTGCCTCTGGAAGATTTTAATATCTGAGCAGTGAGGAATAACTCTGGGTCACAGCAAGAAAGGTGGTTAGAAAGGTGTGGACTTCCAGACTCCAATAATCTCCTCCAAAAGGCTGATCTGATACATGGTGGTGGTGGTGATGATGATGTATTTTTAAGAAAAGGAGGAAAAAAAAAGAGGAAATGGAAACTTACAAGCAAAGAAGAACAAAATAAGGGAAAAGAAAAATAAAACACGTAAAAAACAAGCATCATAGGATTAGTTTAAAATATACTATATTCCATTAATTTGTTGTATAACTAATCATATGATTTTAAAAGCTACCAACTACTGCTACCATGTTTCTTCAACAATATGCCTCCCCAATAGGAAGTCCCAGCATGTTTTCTAGGCATAAAATGAAATTAAGCCCCTCCCCCAAAATTTAGGCCTATTTTAAAACATGCGAAATGGGGGGTAAGGGCGGGGGGACTTGCTGTTAGGAGCGCCCTGCGGGCAGCCACACTTCACCACTAGCCGCTCCTAACTGCCGATCATGGTGGAGTGTGGAGGGCTCCCTACCCCCGCCAAGTGCCTTTGCTGCAGACCCGGGTATGATGTTGGTTGCAGGCCTCGGCAGGACATTTTACATTGCAAGATCTTCGGCACCCACCACTGGTGCTACCTCTACCAGCAGTGTTTCAGCCGCTTCTCAGGCAGGGCAGCCACCTCTGTAGCTTCCACTGTTCCCGCCGCTGCTGCCGCTGTTGGTGGAGACAATGCTGGCAAGAGAGGGACAGCTGCAGCTCGGCCTGGGCATGCTTGCAATGCAGGAACGGGGTACACACTGGGACTTTTATGGAAACTTGCAGAGCCCGAGGCTGGAGGCACAGCCAGCCAAGGGGTGTGCAGCACCAAGGGTAGCAGCAGCAGAGACACTCACTTGGCTCTTCTCATGCCCAACCAACTGCTTGGGATTAAATGAAAATGCATCGCGCGGCGCTCCCAGGTACCTCAAAATCTTTTTTTCCCTGTTGTTACGGGGAAGGGGGGAAAAGTGGGAGCGACTCAGACACTGTTGTTGGAGATGGCGCTGACAAGAGAGGCGCCAGCGCTAGCAGGAACTGTGGAAGCTACAGAGCCACCTCCCTCACCCGAGAAGCGGCTGAAACGCTGCCGGCAGAGGAAGCAGCAGCGGTGGGCACCGAAGGTCTCATGATGTAAAATGCCCTGCCAAGGCCAACATCCATGTCACCGCTGCCCGCCCACTGACCCGGCCTGCAACCACCACCATACCCGGGTCTGCAGCAAAAGCACCTGGCGGGGGTAGGGAGCCCTCCACGCTCTGCCATGATGGCTGTTAGGAGTGGCTGGTGGCGAGGCGTGGTCGCCCATGGGGCACTCTAGGTGGGGGTGCACGGGGGGGGGGAGAAATTAATTCATCCCCAAAAAGACAGATTAGCCATTTCTTCGGGGCTCAAAAAAAAATAAGACCCGGCCTTATTATATGAGAAACACGGTATTAAACTCCAAGTAATATATGAATATGAGCAGCAACAGGCAATGCAATATAAATAATAAAGTGAGATTAGGAACAACAGTATTTCCTGTCCAAGCAATAAAATCTTGATGTTAACAGAACCCCAAATTTCAGATTTGGTTGAAGTGTGTATATATAACACTGTAAGTCAAACATGTTTTCCAAGTCAAATTACATTCCATGTCAGATTTACATTTCAATACAAGGTTGTTTTAAACATAATCTTGGCATTCAGCCATTCTTCTTCAGAAGTAAATTCAGGGGTGGGTTTCTACTGGTTCTGTCCACCTCTGTAGAACCGGTAGCTCTGAAGAATAGCAGACATAGAACCAGTTCTATGTCTGCTGATGTTTTTGCCCACCTGCCCACCTGAGCTCTTACCTGACCTTTATTTCCTGATTTTTTTCAAGTTCAGCTGCCGTGCGAGGCACAGCTGCAGTTTAAAAAGCAGGAAAAAAGGGCTTTTTCAAAGGCTGCTTCTCTGCACGCAGCGTGCTGATGACGATTTACAGGCGTGCATGGCAGTGTGCAGGGAAGCACATCGTAAATCACCGAATCTTGTAAATCAACCGAACTGGTAGTTAACCCTGTCGGATCCCACCCCTGAATAAATTGATCATACTTTTCAATGAGAAGCATAGAATATTTTTGCAGCAGTTCCCATGCAAATTCAGTGCACTTTGCAGGAATGTGTAATTTAGAAAAGAAGCTTGCCATCAGAAGTTGTGGGTGCTTCACCACTGAAGGTTTTTAAGAAGAGATTGGAAAGTCACTTGTCTGAAATGGTATACGGTCTCCTGCTTGAGCAAGGGATTGGACTAGAAGACCATGAAGATCCCTTCCAGCTCTATTTGTCAACTGAAAAGATACTCCTTTGGTCCTTTTAGCTGCCAGAAAAAAGGAGTGGGGGAAAACAAGGCATTCTTGAAATGCCTAGATATCAACTCAGCAGCCCAAAGTTGTCGGAGCATAAGAAGGTTATTGGAGAGCCTGATTGATGACTTTTGGAGACTGATGTGTCCTATTGGAAAAGTCACATCCAGGGGGTGGGGGAAAGACCAGGGTCAAGGGGGAAATGTTTGATGTGATTTAGTACCAGTTGCACCCAGCCATGCACCAACATGGCAATTTCTAATAAACCAATTTACTTTTTCTGAGATGCGGCTAGAGAGTTTTGTTTTGAATGAGGGGGATTTGTTGGAGCCCTGGCACTATTCTGATTGTAAGGACTTGATTGTAAGGAGGTTGGAAAGGAAATTCAGCCTTTAAGATTTGTTTCATTCCATTTTAAATCATTCTCCAAAATTCAGGTTTACAAGACTGCAACCAAATGTGAAAGAATGATCCCATTTGACCATTGTATTTTCAGCCATGTTTAGAACACAAACTGTCCATTTTAGCAATCAATACAGGGGTAATTTGGCAGTCCTTGCTTACCCACTACAACTGGGACCAATAACTCCATCATTAAGCGCCGCAGTCACTAAGCAAAACATCACATGAATGCACCAGAATTATGACCTCACTTTGGCTCCCATCATTTAAGTGAATCACTGCAATAGTTAAAGGAAACATCACATAGTCGTGACTTGTTGTTTCACTTCCACATTATCCATTAATTCCGCTTGTGGGAAGCTAGTTATGATACATATGAATGGTGATTGCAAAACATTGCAACAATCATAAAAGCAAGAAGTGGCATAACTTCAAACGGTCATTAGACAAAGTTGTTGGTAAGTGAAGACTGCCTGTATACCAATAGGAAAATACCGTATATCATTCCATGTAATACTCTTCTTCCAAAAGCTTCTATTTAGGTTTTTGTTTGACTTCACAGAGACAGAGAAGTCCACATTCCAGTTCATTACAAGATCCCTTGTGTGTAAATTATGGATTATGATGTGATTTTAAATTACCAAAATATATGCAAAGTAGAGGGTATAGGTTGCTTATACTTTTGTTGAAACTTGAAATCAGTGACAGACTTCAGGCCTGCTTTTTTTGAACTACACTTCAAGATCGAATGGAAACTGCTCTACAAGAAATTCTGAAGCCCAAGAACGCATTATGTTCTGAATAGAGTACACACACACACACACACATACACACACACATTCCTGGTTGCCCCAAATTTTCTTCCTCTGAAGAATATGATTTAAAATTCAGGAATCATTTTACTGATGATCAGAATACGTGTCCATTTTATTGCAAATTGCCTTAAATTTTACCAATACAGAACTAATGTCTATGCATTCCATCTCTAGAAGACCAGATAGACCAGTCAAGCGATTTAATTTCAATGAAGGTTAGGATTCCTTTCAAGCCTCATTTGAATTCTGGGAGAAGTTCAGTAAAGCAAATCATTTGTGCAAGTCTAGACAATCCTTTAATGCAGTTCCTGACTCTCTGGCTTCCTTCATTGCTTAAGAACAGGGCAAAGCGTGCTAATGTTCAAGCTACAGTTACACAACTGCATGTCCAAAAGCTGGTTTCCTGATAATCTTCATGCAGATATTCTTGTCCTGCCTCTTTATATAAGATGATGCCATCCTCAGACACCCTGGGAAAATTTTGGAGCACAACATCTAATGCAGGGGTGACAAAATTGATTTCATTGAGGGGTGCATCAGAGTTGTGTTTGACCTTAGGGGAGTGCCGTGGGCGTGGCCAGGATGGCGTGGCCAGCTCGACATCACTTGTGTCGGGGGCACCTCTGGTGGCCAAGTGCACCCTTCCTCACTCTCATTATAATCTCCTTCCTTCCTTCCCTCCTTCCTTCCTTCCTTCCTTCCTTCCTTCCTTCCTTCCTTCCTTCCTTCCTTCCTTCCTTCCTTCCTTCCTTCCTTCCTTCCTTCCCTTACTTACTTTTCTTCTTTTTCCTTCCCTATTCATTCTCCTTTCTTCTTCCTTCCCTTCTTTCCTTATTTTTCCTCCCTTGCTCTCTTTCTATCTTTCCTTTTTTTTCTTTGTCTTTTCTCTTTCCCTTTCTCCTTTCTTGTCCCTTCTTGCATGCTCAAAAGCAAAAGGGGGAACATTTCTCCTTTTATTTTGTTTTTAGTTTGTTTTGCTAGCCCTCTGCCAGTAAAAATGGAGCTCGGGGATGTGTGTGCGACTCCCCAGGCCCCGTTTTTGGCCATGACGGCCTCCTGAAGTCCTCTGTCAGCAAAAATGGGCTCCGTTTTCACTGGCAGAAGGCTGCAGGAAGTCATTGTGGCTAAAAATGAGGGCCAGGAGGGCTGCACGCAGCCCTCCTAAGCTCCATTTTTACTGACAGAGTCATCACTGGCCACTCCTTTGCTGTTTCCAGGGCGGCCCTACGGGCCAAATCTAAGCACCCCACAGGCCTGCAGATCTGGCCTGCAGGTCTTGAATTTGACACCCCTGATCTAATGGCTTTAAAAGACATGCATACAAAATATATATGGCAATGAAAATGCCCATTTCTATCCAGGGCTGTACAAAATTACAAACATTGTCAAGTTGTCAGCTAACAAAGCACTGGGACAAAACTTGTGAACGGATGTCAATAAGAGTAATTCTGAAACATCTGGTTTTGGTGAATAATTTGTGATGACTGAATTACATATCATCTGATGCTCAATGAGCAATGAACGTATAAGGCAGAAATGACCCTGAGGGTGAACCATTTTATATTTATCTTTCCTCTGGTTGTGCAAGTTGGAAGTAGATTAACCAGTTAATAGGTTAGCTGTCAGTCAAGCTGTGCCCTTCCCCCAATCAGGGCTGGATGAGCATCACTCGCAAAACACAAAAAACATACACACCATTGTTATAGTTCAATAAAACAATTAAATAGATAAATAAATAAATAAATAAATAAAATCCAAGGAAAGAATTAAATAATTGCAGTGTGAACTCTGCCAAATCCCAATTACACTTACTAAAAGTCTGAATTTTCTCTCTCAGTTTTCACCCTCTACCCAGCAAATTCCTAATAGTGGCCCGGTGAAGACTCATGTCCAGCTACAGGCCTTTTAATGACAGTTTTGATAGCAGTGACTGCCACACGGAGCCAGAGGGGAGACAGTTCCTTCATCTTTTCATCATCTCTTCTGTGTTTTTTCTACTCTCCTAAAGTCTTGTGCAATCTCTTGGTTATCTCTTAGTTCCAAGAGATACAGAAATGTTGTTTTCATAAGAGCTTCTGGCTTGCGTTATAGTTCATGAATGCGAACTATAATTATTTAATTACTTGTTAACTTTATATGCCGTCCATCTTGCTATTGAGAGTAGCTCTGGGGATCTTACAATGTAATAAAACAAAAAATATAAAACACAGAAATATTTTTTAAAATTAAAAGCACAGAAATTAGAGGCACGCAAAGTGGGGTGGGGTGCCTCCTTCTGTTACAGTCCAACCACTTCCAGCCTGCAACATCTTGACTACACCAGCTAGAAGAGCCAGATCCTAAGGCCCTTTCTGAAGGCCAGATGCATGAGAGTGGACCTCACCTCTGGTGGCAGGATGTTTCAAAGCACAGAGGCCATGGTGGAAAAGGCTCTTCTAGGTCCCACCATTCCTTGGCTGACGGGATCAGCACTGGCTTCTTCTGCTGAAACGTGTGGGACCGGCCACTCGCCTTGGGGAAAGATGGTTTGTCAGTTGTCTTGAAGAACCATTAGCCACATGTTCATTTTTTGTTTTGCTAAATAGTGAGTCTTGTTTTCAAAATACGCAAGCAATCCAGACTAGCTAAGTCTCACAAGAACAGCTAATTAGGAATTTTCTACAGCGGGCTTTTATTGCTACCTTCATTTCTACCCGGCTATCTCCACACTTAGGACTCACCAAAACCTGACATTTCAGAGATGTGCTGTCTGAGTTTTAGGTTCTTTAGAATTCTCAGATTCTTGTGCAGGGAAGGAGATAACAATGAACATGAGACCTATCTTATCTGTGAATAATTCTCTGCTCCAAAAGTGCCAGGGTGGAGTTGGACAATAGGGTTTAAGTTTGAGGGTCTTGCTCAGGTATTAACAATTATGATGCTGGTGATTGTGATGCTGGCGATTCTGGAATCTTCTGGGGTAGGCAATCATATAAAGCCAATTAAATTAAATTCCTGCGCTCCTAGACCTCGTCACTGAGCTGATTTACAGTTACTTTTGCTACTAGTGCCAAACAATTTCAATTGTAATGCCTAGATGGTAGGTTCAAGGAAGCTTTGGGTATTCATGGCCTCCATGTTAATCATGGACCTTTCCCAAGTAATATCTAGTTCAATTCATAGAGAGATTCTTTTCTCAAAGTAGTCATTATGTGATTATTAATGTAATAATGAATCCTTTGTCATGTTGAATGATTTCTGGGTCCAGATTAGATTTCTCACTGTCTTCTGCTTCTGTAGGACTGATGGGGCTACTGAGATCCAGATGGATTCCAAAGAGCTGTTGAGGACTTTCCCAAGAATAGACAAGCCCTTGGTGAACTTTTGGAATCAGGAAGCAAACAGACCAATAGCAATAGCACTTATATACCATTCCATAGTGCAGAAGTCTCCAAACTTGGCAACTTTAAGACTTGTGGGCTTCAACTCCCAGAATTCTCCAGCCAGCTATGTCTTAAAGTTGCCAAGTTTGGAGACCCCTACCATAATGCTTTACATCAACTCTGAGTGATTTACAGAATCAGCATATTGCCCTCAACAATCTGGGTCCTCATTTTAACAGCTTCAGAAGGATGGGAGGTTGAGTCAACCTTGAGCCCATCAGGATCAAACTCCTGGCAGTGAACAGAATCAGTCTGCACTATTGCATTCTAACCACTGCATCACCACACCACTAGAGCATCTGGTATGATTGTTTCTGAGAAACTCCTTTGTTGACTGATCCCAAGGAGCTCCTGAAGGTTCATTTACGACATGATCTTAGCATTACTAGGTGAAATTACTGCAGTGCTTTTAACATGGAATTGCACTTGAGGGCTATTTGGAAACTGTAGTTGATTCAAAATGCAACAGCCTGCTTGCTGACAAATGAGGATTAATACAACTGCAGAACCCCTATATGGCAACTATTACATAGACTGCCAAAGGGTTTCCAGGTGGTGCAATTTATAGAGCTAGTTTTAACCTATAAAGCTTTATATGAATTGGTTCTTAAGCACCTCAAGACTGTCTCCTTCCCCTTGTTGATATATGCTCCCCAGTGAAATCTTTTACTTAGTTTCCCAGTTTCCTGAGAGGAGAAGGCAAGGAGATACCACTTGTGAAAATCTTGCCAAGATGATCGCAGGGTCTTCTCCATGTAGTCTTCAAGAATCCAAGGCACAAAAAGGATTTCTCCCGAACAGATATTCCACTAATCCATTTGGCAAGGCTCTGTAAGTAACTGGGATAGGATTTTTTTGATAGTTGGGCAAGGGCCTCCAAGATGCTGTGCAGACCTTCAATGAACCAATCAACCTTTATTGTCAGAGTACAACATGTGTACAATGAGATTATCTGAGCCTCCCTTCATACACTCCCCCAACACAACTCACAGTGAAGACAGAAGTCCCTAACCCATTCCCAATCTTATTGTACCACGTGACCTTGTTGCACAATGTGCCGGGCCTGCAAGTCTATCATACTATGTTGACATGAAGTTATTTTCCATTCAGGAGTCTGACAGCGCATGGGTAGAAACTGTTCTTCAACCTGTTGGTGCGGCTGGCTATACTTCTATATCTCCTACCTGATGGTAGGAGAGTGAAGAAGTGCTAACCGGGGTGTGAGTCATCCCTGAGAATTTTCCTCACTCTTCTAAGGCAGCGAGCCCTAGCGATGTCATCTAGTGGTATCAGGGAACAGCCCACCATGTTTTGTGCTGTGCTCACCACCAATGGTGGAATTCAAAAACTTTTACTACCAGTTCTGTGGGCGTGGCTTGGTGGGCGTAGCCAGGTGACTGGGAGGGTGTGGCTTTTTTGCAGTCACCACCCATTTTTGGGAGCTTCTTAGCCACAGAGGAGCCTCTGGGGAACGTTTTTGCTCCCCTAAGGCTCCTCTGGGGCTCTGGAAGAAAAGGAACAGAGCATGAGAGGGGCAGGGAGCACCCCTCCAAACTCCGTTTTGGGAGCTTCCTAGCCTCAGAAAAGCCGCTGGGGGGCGCTTTTGCTCCCCTAAGGCTCCTTTGGGGCTCTGGAAGAAAAAGAACAGAGCACGGGAGGGGCACGTAGCACCCTTCCAAACTCTGTTTTGGGAGCTTCTTAGCCTCAGAAGAGCCTCTGGGGGAAGGGGCTTTTTGCTCCCCTAAGGCTCCTCTGGGGCTCTGGAAGGCAAAAAATGGAGAGGGGAGCTGAGCTCCTCCCTCCATTTTTTGCCTTCTTGGGCCTCAGCAAGGGGAATCCTGGCACAGCTGATCTTATCTACAGCTGATTGGAAGGGGAGAAAAAAGAAATACCTTAGGTGAATATCAGGCGGGCGGGTAAGCGAGCATCGGGTGGGAGGGTGACCAGATCGGGGGTGTGGCCAACCAGAACTTACTACCGATTCGGCGACCCATGCCAAATTCTTGCTACTGGTTCACCCGATCCAGTGAGAACTGGCTGAATACCACCATTGCTCACCACCCTCTCTAATGTCTTTCTATCTGCGGCTGTCAAGCCAGAGTACCATGCTATAATAGAATATGAGAGGACGCTTTCTATAGTGGACTGGTAAAAGGCGTTCAGTTGTTGTTCCACTTTATTTTTTCGCAAGACCCTAAGGAAATGGAGTCCCTGTTGGGCCTTTCTGGCCACCTGCGTTGTGTTGATTTTCCAGGTAAGATCTTTGCTGAGATAGACTCCCAGAAATTTAAAGGAGGAAACTCTCTCCACATAGCTCCCCTTGATGTAAAGTGCGGTGGGTTCCTCTCTCTTCTTCTGAAAGTCTAACACCATCTCCTTTGTCTTGCTGATGTTCAGGTACAGGTTGTTTTCTAGGCATCATAAGGATAGTTTTTGAATCTACCCCCTGTATGCTGTAATTGGACCCAATACAGTGGTATTATCTGCGAACTTAATGATCACAGTAGGTGGGTCAGACGATACACAATCATGTGTGTACAGTGAGTACAGATAGGGACTGAGCACACAGCCCTATGGGGAGCCAGTGCTAAGGTTCAGGGAGGTGGATGTGACAGACTCAGCCCTCACTTTGGTCGGTCCCTCAGAAAGTCATTGATCCAGCCACAGATGGAAGAAGGAAAATCCAAGTCAGTTACTGTAGCTTTTCGATAAGGATGCTCGACAGGATAGCATTGAAGGATCGTATTCAAGAGATACAGCTGCCTCAATGCTCTTGAGCAACAAGCTGGGTTCCCTTGTTCTAGTATTTAGTATGACAAAGCGTTTCCAGATCAGAACATCCGCAGGCTTTCCTTCCCTTTAAATTCTTCAAGTGTGAAAACATACTCATTACTGATTGGGGAAAAGCCATTTTCAGGATGTTGAAAGATTGTAACAAGAGTTCATGTGAAAAGTTATTACTTCTTAAATCTTCCAGGGAGCATGTTTGTTGTGTCTAGTTGCCTGACCTCCTGCTGTTATCAGTATCATTTCTGGCAATGATCAGTTGAACTGATGGGAGCTCTTCTTCACAGGTGGGAAAATGCAAATAAATGGGATGAGCCTGGGATGGGATGAGGAAAAACTGGAACTTACAACCTTACTCCTTCCCCTTAGGCCAGTATTTAAAAAAGGGAACCGCTTAATTAAAAACACTTCCACTGGAATCAATTAAAAGCCCCAAAGAAAAGTCACCTTCTACTCTACCAGCCACTCTGGATGTTAATGTCCTTGGTTCGTTGTCCATCGAAGCAGAGCGTAAAAAGCACAACTTTCAATCAGAACTCATATATTATCTGTGGCATGGAGATACCTCACTGAGTTCTGACAGCCATAATCCTACGGTTATATGACAGTATCTGGGAATTTGGAGATGGAGAACTTTGGTGAAAGAATATTTATTGCAAGCAGCGAGTAAGCAAAGCTTGTTAAAAGTACATTAAATAATGCTTGGATCTCGTCTAGCCTCCCAGTCTCAGGATGCCAAATAAAAACACAGGGAGCCCTGTGGTCTAACAAACACAGTTGTAGCAAAGCTTTATGAACCTTTTAGCTCACACTTCAAAATGAAATAAATGAACCCTCAAGGACCAACCTCTGGTCTAAGAAGAATATCAACTAATTTCTGTGGTTGTCTACCTGTTGTTTTCCCAGCAATGTTGAGCAGGTGTGTGACAAAAGGGGAGGGCAATTCTTCAGCTGGGATTTGGGGAAATCATCCAGAAATTGTGCTGGTTCCTGATAATTGGCTTCAGATAGGGAGCTTCCCAGGCAGCGATGAAGATGTTAGATTCAGCTAGTTCACTTTCTTCTGCCTCTCTGTTGAAAACAGTCCAAATGCACTTGGGCTCCTACTAGGTACAGAGAAAAATAACAGGACATGGAGAGGACATCAAATATTCTTTTTGAAATTACCAACTTAATTTGCCTGGCTCATACTTTCTTATAAAATTGGAGGCAAAGCATATGTCAGCAGAAGACATAGGAGCTGGAGACAAGGTTCCAGTAAGACTATGTATTGGATGACTGAGCACTGTCTTAATAATAACCGTAATTCTAAACAGAGACATGAGAACAACTCTGAAAAGTCCACACCCTTCAGAAGAATAAGCTGTGGTATGCAGAATGAAAGAGACACTTTCATTGACAACTGCAGATCCTACCTCTAGTGCCTTGCTAATCCTTACACAGAGATAGTACTATATGGCTATATTGGTATGTGAGAATGACCTTGGAAGATTGGGTGAAGGGATGCTGTTGAGGGAAGGGTCATATAAGAGACAGCATAGCCCTGGGGTGTCAAATGGGTGGTCCGCAGGCCGGATGCATCACATGCAGGCCACGTCCACCCCCGCTCCATGAAGGGGAAAAACATCACAAATCGTCACGTGATGGCAACGTGATGCAGCGAGTTTGACACCCATGGCATAGCCCACAGTTAACTTATGGATGGGACAAGAAGTTCAGAAGAGACCCTCCCTAGTTTTTCAGGCTGTAAAGGAGATCCGGGGGAGGGAGGGGAGAATTATAACTTTCAAACTTGAAAGATTCTGTCAATACAGCTTACAATAAAATAGAATTAGTTCATCTGATTGTGATTCCTATCTGGTTTCTTGTGAGTATGAAAATACACCCACCCACCCCCGGTCTCCTTTACAGCACAAGAAGCTAGCATGGGCTTCTTCTGAGCCTTTTGCCCCACCCACAATCTCACTGTGAGCTATGCTGTCTCTTATCTGACTCTTACCTTGGTAGCATATATTCACTCAGTCTCCCAAGGTCTTTCTCATGTACCATAACAATGACAATGTTGGTTTACCAGCTCTCCCATGATGACCCAGTATCAGCCATAGAAATGACCCATGGGAATCCAACTCTTCCAAATATAGACACCAATATTTTCCTTTTTCAGGCTTCGTGTGTCTTCAGAAACTGCTTAATGTACAGCTTTACCAGGACATCAATGTCTATTAAAACCTTTAAATGCAAGTATCAAGTGGCATCTCTTTTTTATGGTATAGATTTTACCACCATTATTGAAATTCAAGGCAAGACACCTTTGATAGCAGTATGAGCTGTTTATAAAATAACTTGGACATAAAAAGATAAAATGTGAAAACAACCCACCACAATATATTTAATAATATATTTTTAAATTACAGAAATACCCGCACAGCCTTAACTCAGAGTTATAGCACCCTGATTGCAGCTAGATACCATAAGCGTTTTAACCCATATTCACCTACACAGCAAGCCCGTTGATTATAATATGGCTCACTAGTGCACCCTAGAGCATTTATGAATTGCCCCAGTATTAGGAAGCTGAAATATATCTTCTGTTTTGACTTTGATTTTCTATTATTTCCACTTCTATGCAAAACTCATTCTTTTTGATAAAACAGATCATCTAATTTGAAGTGGGACATTATTTTGTCATTTCGATTTTCAGTCATTAAATGTTTTGCTTTATCTTCTTATTGGTTGTCTGTTGTTCATGCCATTAGGAATGGAAAGTATTATGCTATTAGATGAAGCAAAGGTCACTGATCTAAGATTCCCATTAAAAATACATTAAAAAAAATTAATTTGGGCTGCGTTTACTACCAAAAATAACAAAAACACGTTCACTAGGATTATGTGGAATAAAAAGAAAGTCAAGGGACCAGTTAGACTATGCCAACGCTCTCTATATGGGGCTCGAAGAGCACTCGGAGGCTCCAGCTGGTGCAGAATGTGGCCGCGCGGGTGGTGTTGGGGGCTCCTTGGGGCTCCTATGTCACGCCGCTCTTGCGCGAGTTGCATTGGCTCCTGGTGGTCCTCCGGGTGCACTTCAAGGTATTAGTTACCATCTTTAAAGCGCTCCATGGCTTGGGGCCGGGGTATCTACGAGACCGCCTCCTGCCATCATCGGCCTCCTGCCGGCCAATACGCTCCCATAGAGTGGGTCTCCTCGGGGTGCTGCTGGCTGGTGACCCTGAGGGTGTGGGCCTTCTCGTTGGGGGCATCCTCCCTCTGGAACGAATTACCCCCGGAGATGAGGACCATCCCTGATCTCCTGACCTTCCGGCGGGTGGTGAAAACTCATCTATTTCGCCAAGCCGATCTGGCCTAGGGTTCTTTTAGGGTTTTTAATCTGGTTTTATCTGGTTTTTAGTCTTTTTAATTCCTTTTTATATGTTTTTACTTTTCAGCCATTATATTTGATTTTTAATTGATTTTAATTTTGTATTGTTGTTGCATTTTTATCGGCTGTACACCGCCCTGAGTCCTGTCAAGGAAAGAGGGCGGTATATAAGTTTAATAAAATAAATAAATAAATAAATAAATATTTGGAGAAGAAGAAGGTAAAGGTAGTGGCAATTGACAAGCCGAAAGATGAAGTATAGAAGACCTGGCTATTATTCTAGGCACTGGGGCAGGTTGAGAGTGGAGTCCTTATGTATCTTGCTGCTTCTGAGCCACAGAATAGTAAGTAGCTTCTCAGCTATGCAAAGCTTGTTGCTTTTTTGGGTGGCCAAAGGGACAGAGATATGGGGAGAAATAAGGAGCTATGGGAGATAAAGGCGAGGCAACCCCTTATTTTTGAAGAACTGAAGCTTGAGCCCAAAGGGGTCTGGAAGCTAAATCATATGATGAACAGCTAAAAGAACTAGGTATGTCTATCCTAACAAAGAAAAGGTTTGGGAGTAACGATAGTTGTCTTCCAGTACTTGAAGGACAGTCATAGAGATGAGGTTCAGAGGTGGTATTCAGCAAGGTTCTGACCAGTTCTGGAGAACCAGTAGTGGAAATTTTGAGTAGCCCGGAGAACCAGCAAATCCCACCTCTGACTGGAGATTTTACAGCATCCTTCCCCTGCCACGCCCACTAAGCCACACCCACAGAACCGGTAATAAAAAAAATTGAATCCCACCACTGATGAGGTTGACTTATTCGCAAAAGCACCTGAGGGCAGGACAAGAAGTAACAGGTGGAAGCTCGTCAGAGAAAGATCTAGCCTAGAAACGAAGAATTTCCTGACAGTGAGAAAAGGTAATCAATGGAACAGCTTGCTTCTAGAAGTTTTTGGGTGCTTCATCACTGGAGGCTTTCAAGAAAGGATTGAACAACTATTTCTCCTGGGTGGTATAAGGACTCATGTCTTGGGCAGAGGGTTAGACTAGAAGCCCTACAAAGAAACCTCCATTTTAAAAATTCTGTAATCCCTTAATTTGGGGTAACTAGATGGAGCTGAGTGTTTACTTCTGGACACCACACAAAGTTCCCAGTAGATATTTTTTCTTTGCACCCTAGGAAAGAAACATCTGCTGTTACCTAAAATTGAAGTCTCAACTTTTCAAGTGGGAGATGAGCACCTGTTTTAAGTATGCATATATCTTTTAAAAATATTTGTGTATGTGTATGTATACACACACACAAAATGAATCTTAAAGAAGGTTAGACATCTTCATCATCGCCTGCCTCTATGACTGTACCAGTGGTGGGATTACAATTTTTTTACTACCGGTTCTGTGGGCATGGCTTGGTTGGTGTGGTGTGGCTTGGTGGGCATGGCAGGGGGAAGGATACTGTAAAATCCTCATTCCTTCCCCACTCCACTAACCTGCTTTCCAGCTCTGTTCTCCTGTACAGGGCAACCAAAGAAGACCCAGCCAATCAGCTGGGACTCAGGAGGCAGAAAATAGATGGGGGCGGGGCTAGTCAGAGGTGATATTTGCCGGTTCTGTGAAGTACTCAAAATTTCCGCTACCGGTTCTCCAGAACAGGTCAGAATGTGCTGAATACCACCTCTGGACTGTACGCTCGGGAAAAATAAGATGACCTTCTTAAGTTAGAGCTAAATTGCAGAAAGAATGTAATTTCATTTTCAGAT
Organism: Bungarus multicinctus; assembly: GCA_023653725.1. Lineage (NCBI taxonomy): Eukaryota > Metazoa > Chordata > Lepidosauria > Squamata > Elapidae > Bungarus > Bungarus multicinctus. The sequence goes on from CM042836.1 coordinate 114,403,094, forward strand.
GTGTAACAAATGTGCATTTTCATATTTTAATTATATATTATTTTGATGGGAGGTAGGATTAAATGGACTCATAAGAGTCCATAAAGACCTTCTGAGCCTCCATAGTGTCATAGGTGAATAAAAACTGTGAAATATTCTGCAACTTCTTTGTAGCCCTCTAGATGTCAGTAACATGCAAAGAAAGAAACAAATAATACACCAATTATCCCTTTCCCATCGTGGTGTTCTTAAGAAATGGAGCATCCCATTCTCCACAGTGGTACACTGACCAGGAATTATGGGAATTGTAATCCACAGTTGAAGACGGGGATGGGCCGAATGCAACATCTTTGATTAAATTATGCAACAGTTGTTATGTAAATTCTAACATTACATGTTGTTGAATTGTCCAGAAACAGATATGTGCGATTATGATTAGACTTAAGCGTAGCACACAAAATTATCTGCTACAATGTCCTACCAGTCAATGACTACTTCAGTTTCAACCACAACAATACAAGAGCACACAACAGATACAAACTCAATGTATCTTCAAACTGCTTCAAACTCGATTGCAGAAAGTACGATTTCAGCAACAGAGTGGTCAATGCCTGGAATGCACTACCTGACTCTGTTGTTACATCCTCTAACTCCCATTCCTTTAACCTCAAACTATCCACTGTTGATCTCACCCCATTCCTAAGAAGTCTATAAGGGGAGTGCATAAGTGCACCATCGTGCTTACCGTCCCTGTCCTATTGTCGCATTTACTTGTACCTATTTCCTGTATTCTTACTCATGTTTATACTCATATCTATTATCTTGTAAGTGATTGACAAATAAATAAAATAAAATAAATAATAAATATTTCTTGAGTGGCTTATTCATTCAGAGTGGACTTTAGTTGAAGCCCTGCTGCAGAATAAATTCAAACAACTGTTTCATCCTTTAACTAATAACAGGGCCTCAGAAATCCCGAGTATCTGAATTGTCTGAAGGAATATTTTGTTATATACTGACTATGCAGAGATACAGATTCTAAGGAAAAAACATTTTCAAAATGCAGCAGGTATGCATGTCAGAAGCACCTGCTGGGGACACCTTAGAGCAGACATAGATAGTCCTTGATGGATAACCATTCCAGAGGTGGTATTCAGCGGGTTCTGACCAGTTCTGGAGAACCAGTAGCGGAAATTTTGAGTAATTCGGAGAACCGGCAAATATCACCTCTGACTGGAGATTTTATAGTATCCTTCCCCTGCCATGTCCACCAAGGAATTGTCCACCCACAGAACCGGTAGTTAAAAAAAAAATTGAATCCCACCACTGATTACCTTTCATTCACGACCATTTGAATTGGATCGTTTGCTTACAATGGCACTGAAAAAATGACTTACCACTGGTCCTGGCACTTGCAATGGTCACAGCATCCCCCACAATCACATGATCAAAATTCAGATGCTTGGCAATCAGCACTTGGCAATGGAATATTCCACAGCTGTAGTAGCATCCCTGGATCATGTGATCACCATTCCCATAACCGTCCCAGCCAGCTTCAATCGAGCAGTCAATCAGGGAACCTGGATTCATTTAATCATTTCATAATTCACTTAACAACTGCAGTGATTTGCTTAATAACAGTAGCAAAAAAAATTATAAAATAGTGTGATTGACTTAATCGCCTTGTTTAGCAATGGAAACTCTGGTTCCAATTGTGATTGTAAGTCTATAGTCTTTTCCTAGGTTTGTGCCAATAGCCTCTGCAGGATAATTTATATCCCAGACAACAGTGTATTTGGGTGATAGCATTCCCCAAAGACAACACACTACATACACAGGTATGCTTTGAATCACATTCGCCTCTCAGATGCATATCTCCACACAGACCTAATATAAACATAGTTGTTTCATGGCCCCATGCATTTGCTAATTGCATATTTTATGGTTACACCAATAAAGTTATATCCCACTCCATTTCCTCCAGGTAAAGTTTTCCCCTGTCCTGTCATGTCCAATTCTAGCAGATGGTGCTCGACTCAATTTCTTAGCTGAGGGAGTCAGTGTTGTCCGAAGATACTTCCATGGTCATGTGGCCAGCATGACTCTAAGCCAAGGTGCACGAAGCGGTCTTACATTCCCACTGAAATGGTACCTATTTATCTACTTACATTTGCATGCTATTGAACTTTTAGGTGAGCAGGAGCTGTGGCAAGTAATGGGAACTCACCCCCTCACACATTTGCCCGGGTCTTGAACCTGGGCTTTCAGTTTTCCAGCTGACAAGCTCAGTGTCTATAACCAATGAGGCATTGCACCACCTCTTCCTCTGGGAATTCAAGGCAATTGTCATCTGGAAAGCCTTGATGGGCTTTCCCCATATGAGCCAAGGTGGCGCAGCTACTTCTGCTGACTGCCATCTGCCTGCAATTTGGCAGATCGAATCCCATCAGGCTCAGGGTTGACTCAGCCTTCCATCCTTCCGAGGTGGGTAAAATGAGGACCCAGATTGTTGGAGGCAATAGGCTGACTCTGTAAACCACTCAGAGAGGGCTATAAAACACTATGAAGCGGTATATAAGCCTAAGTACTATTGCTATAATCCTGCTACACAGATAACTGGATGTGAGATTCTCTGATTGAAGCTAGAGAGAAACTGAAAAACAAGAAAGAATCCAATTGAACATGGGCAAGAGGCCATATTAGGGATTACATTGTGGTAATAAATGCGGTAAAACGTTGGAGGTCTTTTTTTCCTACTGTTATCTGCTGATAACTTCTAGCAACTTTCTTCAAATGACCCATTCTTTCTTGGGGAAGAGTTGGATCACAGGACCATTTGCAGTTCCTGGCCATCTGGTGAATAAAGTCACTCAGATTCTGAGTTGATTTTGGCAAATCCTATCAAGTGACAAAAGCATGTTCTTGCATGATTAGCTGGAATCAGTTAGAACCTTTAACTCCTAAAGAAGTAGATAGATCTTTAAGACTATTAACCAAGCTATCTGTTTATTAGGTCTATGTCTTTCTTGGCTGGTAAAGCTGCCAGAGATGTGACATATGGTTGGGTTCATGCAACGTTGTCAGTCTCTCTAAGAGAGGGGTTGATTCTGCCCACTTTGAAGGAGGCGGTGGTCTGCTTCCTCCTCAAGAGACCACCACTAGACACAACTGCCCTGGACAATTTTCATCCAATCTCCAAGCTTTTATTCCAGAGAAGGTTGTTGAAAAGGTGATTATGCTGCAATTTCAGAAGACCCTGAAGGAAACGGATGATCTGGACCTTTTTCAGTTGTTTTTCTTCTTAAGACATTCCAGTATTGAGTAAATGCATGCATCTCCAGCAATAAATTGCTCTGAATCAGCTCTAAGTAGGCAAAATAGCACTAAGTCTATTTGAATTAGTGCTGAATCTAAATCTTCTACAGCCCCCCCAATTATTTTTTTGGCACTCCATTAGATTCACTGGGAATTAATTTGCTGGGTCCTCAGCTTGGTATAATGTTTTATCAGGCCCCAAACCAAGAATGACACGTGGCAATTTTTCAAAGCTGAGATTTTTAAAAAATTGTTATGCCAGACTGAGGATTCTACTAACTGTATCTACAATATACTTTGTGAACTATTAGGAAGGAACTGTATTCACCCTCTTCCTCTCACACATGATATCTGAGCTGAGTTGCCTCTTAGTCTTCTGGAATGCACCCTCTCCCTTCTGGGCATCCATCTCTTCACTACATTCCATCATGTTTGATCAATATCATAGGCTTCTCCCTAAATTGGTCGTGCTTTCTAGCTGCTAAAGGCTTTAGTATGCAAAGGTTGTGCAACCAAAACAAATGTACTTTTTTAAAACTAAAAAAAAAGCTTGTCAGTGATATGGTCAGAAGTTGTCAGTCAAGTTCCTAAATAGCTTTTTTCTATATTCTGTTGATGCAGCTACTTGATAAAATACTGTGATAAGTTCTGGGAACAGAAAAGATGGACATTTTTGCACAGAATGTATGTTAATTTGTGTTTAATATGAACATAACACCTGTATTGATGAGAATGTACATCCCATGTCACTCTGCATTCTATTCACCATTAATAATAATATCCATATCTCATGTAGACAAATTGTACAAGGCTCAAGAGACCACTTATAGCCATGATTGTGGAAATGCTGACAAAGCAACTAAGTATTGAAGTGTGCTAAGCCAAGAACAAGCACTCTGCAAGTATTCAAACAAAGATTCATGCTGTTAATTAAAAATTAATAATTACCTTTGATTCAACAGTCCAGAATAGATAATAAATGCTAGCAGGCTCGGGCAGCTCATTACACTTAAAAAGTTAAAAGTCTTGATCTGATCTCTCACTTTAGAGGTCTGAAAAATCATAGCAATGTTTACATTGGCACCCCAAGTTTGTGTCAGCAGACTGCATATGACTACTAAGTGATGAGATGTGGACTACCCTGTATCTCTAAATTAAAAATCATAAGATTGTACAAAATAGCCCAGTGTTGGCAAACCTTTTCGGCACTGAAAAGGAGCACCTTTTTCGCTCCTGCCTTTCGCCCTGTGGCCATGACTGCTGCTCTTCTGGGGCGTCGGGGCAGCGCGTGGAACCACCACCACCCTCTCGCCCCCAGTGGTGGCAGAAGCAGCAGGTGGGGCAACGTTAGCTGTCTGGGCAGTCAACTGCCCCATGCCTGAGCTGGCTGGCGCACCAGAACCCAGAAGAGCAAAGGGAGCAGAGCTGCCGGCCAGGATGGACGGGTTGGGACTTCCCTTCCTTCCCGCCTGAGTGGCCTTCTTGTGTGACCCCAGCCCTCCAGCCCACGGCACTGACGTGCGGATGCGGTCCAGAGTGCCTGGCCGGCAGCTCTGTTGGGAAGATAAATCTTCTGGTTTCTGGCACACATGCATACCAGCCAGCGCACATATGTGCTCCAGAAAATGAAAGACCAGGTGGCCGGCGCACATGCATGCTCTGAGAACCATCTTCTCAGCATGCCCATGCGCACTGGGCGGCTGTTCTTCTGGTTTTTGTTGCACATGTGTGCATGAAGTCCAGCTGGCCAGTGTGCTGGAATCCGGAAGAGCAATGGGCGATGGCTGGCATGCCCATAGAGATGGCTCTGTGTGCCACTTCTGGCACGCATGCTATAGGTTTGCCATCATGGAAATAGCCTAAGTCTGGCTTTGGTTGAACTTTGAGCTAGTGTGTCAAAACTGTTATCTTTTCTGTTATCATAGAATTTGTATCCTTTGTCATGGATACAGCAAAGACTGATATCTAGTCTATTCCTTTTCTTTCTTAGGCCAGTATCTATCATTTGATGGCTATAGCATAAGCCTATAGTAAGGAATGAGGGAGGGAGGGAGGGAGGGAGGGAGGGAGGGAGGGAGGGAGGGAGGGAAGGAAGGAAGGAAGGAAGGAAGGAAGGAAGGAAGGAAGGAAGGAAGGAAGGAAGGTCATGTGCCTATAAAACTAAGGAAGGGGAAGGACATAATAAAACTAAATGAAAAGAGTCTGATTTTATGAAGTAAAACTGATGTAATACATAGAGAGGTTGAACTGTGAATAAAAGAGCATCCAGGTGCTGTGGCTGTATATGCAAGTAGAAATTCATAGGTTGGCAATAGGTTCATCTTATTCTCTAGTGAAAGGAGGTAAGAGGGAAACTATATTTGATCCAAATAAGGGAGAAATTGTTCTGTTAAATAATATAAAAGGATGGGTGGGTATGAGAAAAGAACAAAGTGATTGAGTCATTTGGAGACCCAAGAATAAATGAAACTGGGTGCTGTGGATCTGAGAATAGTTTGAGTATCTGCTTAGAAAAAGTTATTTGTTTCAGTTATGAGGTTTAAGTAAAAATATAGTATTAATTCAAATACATAATGAAGTACTATATAGTAATTTAAGAGCATTATTGATTTGATCATGATGAAAGATACATAGAATGAAAATGAAGTTTTAAATGCTGGGAGAATGTTGGAGGAATGCAAAGCTTCATAGATGGTATGTAACTGCAGGAATATCAGAACATGGGTGTAGTTTTTCCCTTCATTTATTCAATGTGCCTTGCAAATCTTTGGCAGGATTCTCATTAATCCTGTGTGAAAGGTAAAGGTGGGCTGTATTTGGGAAGGGCAACCTAACTTTTTACTGGGCAGATGTGCAGCCAAATTTTGGTACTTCAGCAAGTTACAGAGAAAATTTTGGTGTGTGTGTGTGTGTGAATGGCATATACTATCTGCCGATTTAGAGAAAATACATGTGAAGTGAATAAGTATGAATAAAGGAATGCTTTGTCCAAATATGGAGTTGGTTCAATGCAATAAGAAATGTTTATAACGGAAATACAGCATGTGTCTGAATGAAACGTTTATTAACTGGTTTAGTACTCAGCTGGATGATAAAGGCATATGATACAATGCCTTCCTGGTTATTTAATGTATAAATGGATATATATATAAATGGGCAATTGTGGTGATGCTAGAGATGTATCTCTTGAAGATGTGAATCTATGCAGAGTTCTATGATTATGTGTATTTAACTGAAAACCCAAATCTTGGCTTTTCCAAATGCTTCTCTCCTCCCTCCCCCATCAGATAACATTTCTACTACCTCTTTTTTTGTACATTGGGCCAATCTTCTGCAAGCATGAGGCTCAGGCTAATAGTGTCTTGTGGTGTCTTCATTTTTAATTTAAATTATAATTATTCAATGGTCTTCCTTTCGCTCATATTTTATTTCCACTATTCCCTTTCTGCTAACAATTTAAACAGAACAAATTAAAAATAAAGAGATGTGTTTACAGTCTTTCTGAAATACAAAATAAATGGAATTCAGTCTTTAAACTGCATATAGAAAACCTATAATTGGCCAAGCTTCATATTTGTGATGCAGGAGAACCTCCTTTCTTTTCCACCTATTCAGAATATTCCCCTTCTATGTTGGGGAAATTTGCTAAAGGAAGAACTGCTCTTGAAGGCTTCAACACTGGGGTTGATCTTTGATATATCTTAATATCCTGATCCTGGAAATGATTTCAGAATTAGCAATTAATGCAGATCTTTCCATACTGGACTGTTCGATATGAATACTAGATACCACCTGCAGTTTAACGGGTTCCATTTTGCATCAATTGAAGGTTGTTGAAGCATAGCAATTGACCAGCAGAAAGCACATGTGATGGCTAAAGACAAGGTTGATTATTTAAATTTCAAAGAAAAATGAAAGGAGGGGGGGGTAATTCAGCTATATTTGAAAACGTTTGAAATCTTTCCAGGAAAAGGTTAACAGTCCACAAGGAATTAAGAGCACAAATATTTTGCATTGATTAAACTTAATATTTGTTCAGATGGAGTCTCTAAGTTTGATTCAGGGAATAAGTTAGTCAATCGAATGCTCTTTATAATAATAGCAGCCCATTTTAATCTGTTTTGTTAAAACTGTCTCACAAAAGGCACTTCCTGACAGCTAATTGAATCAAATCCCCTTGTCTTTCTCCTATGAGATCCCCTCACACACACACTTCCATTTAGCAGTAGTTACTTTTACTTAAAAGTACTATTTTAAGGCAATCTTCTCTAAGTGATGCTCTCAGATATATTGAATTTTAACTTCCACCATTCCTAGTCATACAGTCATGCTAGTTGGGAATTTCATGAAATGATTCTGGACACCGCTGGAGAGAAAGGAAAGACACATTGAAGTCAAACTCAGCAACTCCAAGCATCTGCATCATTGCAGTTTCATTGGCAACTGAGATTTGATGCAGCCTTTAGGAGTGTTTTTGATATCACGCACGTACACACCTACCTCAATGTTAATACTATATCTGTATTTATTACCTGCAAAGTCATTTTGATTTCCCATGTAAAGAATATTGTCCTCCTGGAGAAAGGCTAAACAAGTACTAGTAGTTCATTTTCTACTTCCAACCCTGACATATTGGCAACATGTAGGAAAAGTTTCTAGCATTTGGCAAGTGATCCAGGATTTAGAATGCTTGAATGAAGCATCACAAAAGGGTAACTTTAAAGAACAAATAATACGTACATTGTAATCATTACTAATTTTAAAAGAAAAAAGGATGAGAAATCTAATAGCAAGCAAAATGAAAGACTGACCAATTTTTAATTTAAAAAAGCCAAACATTTAATTAATTACAGAATAGCATTCACTAATGAGCTTAAGTGATCTGATTCAGTCATGAAAACAGGACACTTTTTGCAATTGCATTCTAATAATATGCTCCCTCTTCCAAAAATTCCAAAATCCAAAGCAACAATAAAATCTAAATGTATATCATCTTATAATTAAAATTAGCTAAAATCTCATCCTATTTTAAGTATGACAAGGTTTGCATGTATACAGTAGAATGGATAACACAGTGGATTCTTAAAAGTTTCCCACTCCCTTGGAATGCCTGTTCATAACAAATACTTCAGAAACTTCCCTGAGTTTTGAGTGAGTAACTGAATACAGATCACACTTACCTGGTTTCACTATTAAATATAGGCTTTCCCCTGAATGCAGCTAACTGGGCTGGGCTGAAAAATCAGTGACCACTAGATAGCAGCCAAGGGCTAGGGTGGTTTTGGAGGCCTCCGCCTTTTTCTAACATCTATAGCAGCAGTCCCCAACCTTTTTGGCACCAGAGACGGGTTTCATGGAAGACAGGTTTTCCATGAACTAGGGAGAGGAGGGGGGGAGGGGAGAATTATTTTGGTTTCACTCACACATCCGGCTGCTCACCTCCAGCTGTGTGGCCGGTTCCTAACAAGCCATGGCCTGGTACTAGTTGGGACCCCAATCTATTGGTCATCCAGATTTTTTCACCCCAGATCTACTTAAACAGAATATCTGAATTTATTGCTCTAATTAAGAGGTTCATAGAGGGGACATCTTGATGAAAGATAAGACAGAACTCTAACAGGTGGGGAACTCTGTGTATACAATAAAATTAACATACTTCATCAAGTCATTTAGTTCCAAAGATTACAAGTTGTTCTAGAGTGCAAGACTGGGATGGGGCACATCTAGATTTTTAAAAACGAAACAGATCCTGGGTGCTCCTACTACAAAGTGTCTGTGGTGAGGGAGCTTCTCTAAATACACAGTGGATGCTACTGTGCTGTGACCAATCGCAAGGCATGCATGTTTGTCAAGACAAGCAAAGGAAGATGCTTTCTGCCATGCTATCAGGACCGCTTCTGCTCCCTCAGCTTCCCTTTGCTTTTCTTCTTCTGCATACTTTCATTTCCAAACAGTTTGATGCGGTCAGCTCTCATTTTTAAAGAATTTTTAAAGAAGTCCTTGGGGGGGTAATGGTAGCTACGTCCAAACAGAACCTGCCCAATTTTAAACCAAAGAGTGCCTTTGACAGGAAGACAGTTGATTTTCAAAACTAGCTGTAGTGATGAAGGGGTGGAAAAACATCACATCTCTTCATCACTACAGCTAGTTTTGAAAATCGGTTTGGGAATTTAAATAAGACGTGTGCTAAATTTAACTGAATATAATAGGACTTACTTCCAAACAGAATGTCTTGGCTGAGCTATTTTTCCATAGTCCCATCCATTTATCACTGGGTTGTCTGTTCTTATGTGCTTTAAAAGTGGAAGATACTGTACTGTCTTCACTCAACACAATCATATGAAATATCACATTTTATAGGCAGAAAAGGTTCTTTTCTTGAAGAACCCCTGCCCTTTTCCCCATTAAAGTGATTGAGCATGGCTTCTGTCTTGTACAGATGTTGCTCACCATGTATGGTGCACTCCATGTTTTGAACTTGACTCTACAATTAATTGACACCATTAACTGTTATGAATGCTTGACATTGAAGGCAGAAGGCATCTGGAAAAAGAAAATTTGGCAATGTTGTTCAGAATGACACAGACTGCTGATACGTCTTCTTTTCTACTTTTGTTGATCAGTTGATTTGGGATTGTTCTTGAATTCAAGAACTTCGTCTCTCTCTCGGGTCGAGAGACTTAACAGAACATTCTTAGATGGTCATCAAAGCAAAAACATTCTTCCTCGAATTAAGCAGTTATACAGAAAGGCTTATGCACTGGACGTGTGAATCCCAACCATGTATGGATGTTCTTGCTTCTACCAGGAATATATATTAGGCCCATTTATGGCAACAAAATCACATTAGCACATATAGCACAACAATGAGATGTTTTGCTAGGAGAATTATTGTAATAATTTTGGAAAATGAGAACTTTGCCACCTCAGGATATTTGTAATCACAGTTAGAACAATAAGTCATCCCTGCAGTAATTCCCATCTCAGCAAAGTGTAAACACTTGGATCTCTGATGCTATAATAATGCATGATCTGATTCTGCTGCCATTTGTCATTCTTGGGAACCTTAAGTCATCATTTAAATGGAATAATAGTGCATATCAGAACAATGATCCACAGGATTAACTACAGATATATTTGCAAAGAAAGAAGAGCACCCGACACAACCAGTCACCCCATTTTTTGTGTGTATATCCGTTGTCTTATTTTCACCTCTTCAGCAGCAAGCAAAATACCAATGGTGCATATTGGCTTGTATCACAGTGATCCACAAGGGAAGGTGTAGCGTGCTGAACATCGAGGAATTCATTCTCCCAGACAAAGTGCTTCTGGAATCTTCAAGTTTTCCTAAGGTTCTGATTCCTAATTTTTAAAATATATATATATGTATATAAATTATTATAGCCATTTGAAGCTTATAAAAATAGGGTGAATTAGGGAAACAATACAACATGAAAATGAACAATTAAAAAAACGTAATTATAGCAATGGCTTTGCAAAATCATATAACTAAATGTAAAAATACTGATCAGGAGAAATTAAAAATGCAACGTAACAGAAACTGCTGCCAACAAATCAAGTACAGCTCACATTTCAGCTTTCTTTTCTGTTTTTGTTACTGTTTTGCTTTTTGTTCTAAATAAAACACAGTTTCCCAGGTAAACCAGCCAGGAAACACAACAAGATGACCTATTCTACTTTATTATAAAGCTACATTAACAGAATCTTGCAAGTCTGAAAGTATATATCTCCCGCTGTCTCTTTTACAGTCTGAGAAACTGAGAAAGGCTTTCTCCACCTACTGTACTACATCTGTGGGCTATGCCTTCTCTTATCTGACTGTTCCATAGGCAGAATTTCCTTACCATCTCTCTCTCACACATTCTTTCTCACACAAGCACACACACCCCACAAAACAATTAATCACAAATTTCTTCTTTAAAAGTCAGCATTGTTGCAATGCTCCCTTAAGAAAATGATCTCTAAAACTGGTCTTACCACATAAGAAGTCTTGTTTCTAATAAATACCTGCTTCAATATTCAACAGAGTGATATAGAGAAATTGTCAGATAAATAAGGAAGCAAATAGCCATTTAGATTTCTCTTCATAAAAATATATACGTAAGTTAAGTTCATTTGCCACTAAACCTCTCTCAAAATTTCAAGGACAGCCAACACAACTATTCCGCTCAGGTTCAGAATGGTGATTTTTCTTCTTATGGGGATTCCAGATTACTTACCTAGACCAGGGGAAAATTCCACTATTTTCCCACTGAAATCAATAAAGTCATAACAAATACCAACATGTCTTTTCCATGTGACAAAGGGCCAATTTATTTGAGAATCTATTAGAATTAACCCTCCCAAAAAAGCCAAATGAAAATCAGCTGAATTACCTAGAAATAATTAAATAGGGCTAATATGTGTGGATAACTAATATATGGCATCAAAAAGATACAGAAACCATTTAACGCTTTGCTCCCCTCTAGTGGCTGTCTGAATTTTTGCAGCCCTGGTATCCTTATAATTGTGGACAGCAGTATCACTACAGAGGCTCCCATTTCAGCTTCAGATGCCTAAAATTGTTTATGCTGCTTCCCTATTTCACTCTGATTACACAAGAAGGATAAAATACATTGAAACCCCAAACGCAAACACTTTAAACTTTACTTTATAAATATTCACCTGTGAGGCCAAATTAGACTTCAAGCGAAGAAAGGTAAAGACGGTGTTACTTTCCTTGGATTCAAAAAACGAGTCGTAATCCTAAAGATAAAGAAAGGGTTTTTTTAAAAGTATACTTTTAAAATGTACATCCTTCAACACATAAACATATGTTTGTGTGTGTGTATGTATGTGTGCCCTCAGATGTATTTGATTAATTCCCACAATCCTTTGCCAGCATAAGTTAAGTCAGTGTTTTTTTTTTTACCATGGCAACTTTAAGATGTGTGGATTTCAACTCCCAGAATTCCCCCAGCCAGCCATACTGACTATGGAATTCTGGGAGTTGAAGTCCATGTCTTCTAGTTGCCAAGGTTGAGAGGCAATGAGCCAAGGATTATAGGAGTTAAATCTAGTACATCATGAAATTGGTGTATATAGTCAAAAATTGTTAAGCAGTTAAGATATACACACAAATAACTAATAATGTCCCCTGGAGATACAACTGGTGCCCACTTTTCTGAAGTTCTAGATAGCCCTTAAAAATTGGCTCTGTTCCCAGGTATTGGGTTCATGTATTAATATATTTGCAGGGGACCTGCTGTATTTAGACATTTTACTTCTTATGTGTATTTGTTTTTGTTGTCTTCTGGATTTGTAGGCCACCCAGAATCTAATAGAGTGGTCAACTACAACATATTTAATAAATTAAATTTAGAGTTGAAGATAATTCTATTTTGTTCATCCATCTAAAGTATCTGGTAGAAATACAATAGAATAAGTCGCAGCGTTCCTCACAAGAAACTGTACTACTTTCCTTGTGATATGAAACCACAGGATAAACAATAAATTAAATATTTACTTTCCTTTCTAGTACCACTGCCCCACAGATCAGGACAGATCAAAGGACTATAAATGGCTGCTTAATCTGCTGCCAGACTGGACATAGAAGTGTAAATAATTAACCACTCAAACCCACTTATAACAAGGTAAATTATATGTAGATTCATTGCTCATACATTCCCTGTTTTGCCATTTCATTCAAACATTCTGACTTCAGAGACACCCCCAAGCCAGGCCAACACCTTTGAAACAAGTTAGACAACTTCTTCTGGTTTCAAGTTTGATGTGGAAAAGAAAGCAGAGTTCATGATTTCTGGTTGTAATGTCTAACTCTTCAGGCCAAACATGACAAACCAGCCCTACAGTGAAGATCTGCTCAGTCACCTGGGGGTCATTTACTCCCTAGGAGAAGGAAGGACTAATATGTATGTTTGCCACCTTGAATTATTTATAATCATACAATGACGGGATAAAAATCTAATAAATAAATAAACTATTCTGCCAATTTCCCATTCTGTCCCATATTACAGGAAGTGCATAAGTTTAATAAATAAAATAAAAATAAATAATCCAAATTAATTGGAGTGATAAGATTGAAGAAGCACACTTATGCTAAGTTTCTTCTGAATGCCCAGCTTTGTTCTATAGCTCTTGTCCTCAGGCCTTCCCTACTCTAATTCAAGATGTAATACTGCATTTACTCCTTTCTCACATAAATTAAAGCACTGTCTTAATCATTTAACCACACCCTTTAAAATCTGGTATTATTATAAAGAATCTAGTGCATTAATAATACATAATTAATATAGTTTGTGTATGTTGTTATTTTTAAAAGGCTTCTTCTTGTACTTTTTAAAAAAAATTAATATCCTGAAATGAAGCAGATTAACTTCTCTTATCACTCCATTCTAACAGAAAAAACTTGCACTGAATTTCTGCTAGAAAAAAAGTTGGATTATAATTCAACATTATTTGATAGTGATCTTTCCCTCCCTCCCTCCTTCTTTCCCCCCCCCCCTCTCAGAGACACAAGAGGTCCATTTGCATTATTTTCTTTCAAGGTCAGAATATTGTACCAAATTCTGACAAAGACAGAGAAAAGTATTTAACATTAAAGTGAATTAAATATTTAATAAAACATTTAATACATGTAATAAAAGTTATTAAATCCAAAGAAAAGAGATAATTCAGGTTGTCAGCCAACATTATAATTCAATTCTGAACCTCCCGCACTTTACTTCTACCATACAAAAAAATCCCAAAACTGAAATCAAACTTGTTCAAGGCCATGTTCTGAACACATCTAGAGGCTGAATAACAATGGTAATCTAGTTCTCCCATTACATTAAACTAAATGCAAGAAAAATCATTTGATGGCTTAACTGGTATAAACAAAGCCAAGGACTTAAATCCTTTTGCAGGCTTTATGTTCCTTTTCAGTTTTTATATTATGAATAAGTTCCACTTCCCATATTTTATTTCTGCAACAATCCACATTCTACATTTACCATGTCATCCTTCAAGCAAGAATACTGGAGCCTCTTTGAAGTAATTGGCCCTATTTCTCTTAAGTACTCTAACAAAAAATAGCACCAAAAATAGCACTATATGAATATGTGCTATTGTACACAAAAAGGAATCTGATGTGAAGGAGGAGAATACAAAAGGAACTAAAGAGATGACAGAGGAACAGAGGAAACTCATAGGAGTATATGAAATCAGTTTTTATGTTTAGGCACCCAAGAATTAAAAAAAAAAAATTCCAGGATCCTTTTAATTCTATCAACAGCTAAAATGCCAATTAAAATATTTTAAGAGATACACACAGTCCCTAGATCAGTGGTTGCTAACCGGTGGACCGTGGCCCACTGATGGTCCGCAAGAAAATTTTGGTCGTCCGCAGAGAAATGTCACCCCAGAGCACCCCCCAAAGCAAATAATCCAGGCTGCCTGGAACACAAGGCTGTGCCGCCTACATGGCCCGTGGGAACCCTCCCTGCACACTCACTCCTTACCTGGCAAATTTGCCTGCTAAGTTGCTATTTTTCCTTTTTCTTTCCCCATCAGCTGTTTTGCTGCAAGCAGAGCCGAACCTCCCTTAAGACTGAAGGTTCTATTATTCAGTTGCAGATTCAGATAGTCAATGGCAGAAACGCAGATCTCTAAGTGAATCTGTGATTCTGTGAGCAACTTAATCTGCCTGCCTGCTTTGCCTGATTTTGGGTAAAAGTTGCTCTTTTTTAATAAAAAATTCAATATTTACATACATGGTATGTTGTGAGTTAATTTTTGAGTTTACTTGCAAGCAAATTTTATGTGACAGACTCAGGTAGCCAATGGCAGAAAGATAGATCTCTGAATCTGTGATTCTGTGATCAATTCAATCTGCCTGCCTGCTTTGCGTGATTTTGAGTAAAAGTTGCTTTTTTTAATAAAAAATTCAATATTTACATAAATATTTATAATATTTACATAGAAGCCATGTCTAGCCATCACATGACCACCAAGCCACATCCAAAAATTAGGCCACTCCCGCAGAGCCGGTTGTTAAGAAATTTGAATCCCACCCCTGCTTCTGTGTGTTTTTGTGTGTGTGTATATGAGAGAAAGAGAGAGTTCTCTCTCTCACTCACCGTCAGCAAGCCACCGTCAGTCAAAATTCATATTAATGGTCTTCAGGATTTAAGATTATGAGTTTGGTGGTCCCTGAGGGTGGTCCCTGCCCTTGATTGCCCTGAGTAATCATTTAAAAAATAGGAATGGCTTAATAAAAAATACAGAAAAGGTATAAAAAACACAAATTTAAAAAAGGAAAGATCTGGGAGAAGAGAAAAAAAGAGAAAAAAAGCAAAATTGAGGGTGCAGTCAATAAAGACTAAAAAAAAAAGAATAGCTTGTAACTTTCTTTGATACAGATACAAATATAAAATAGAATGACTTTATAAATAAATTAAATCATAATGTACAATATTTCTGAAATCAATAAAAGAATGTGATCCATTTTTTTTCCTTTGGGGACTTATCCAGATGAGAATAAAATGGGAGGCCTCTGGAAGGGGGTCAAATTATTCTCCAAAGCACCAGAGGGCAGGACAAGAAACAATGTTTGGAAACTAATCAAAGAGAGAAGCAACCTGGAATTAAGGAGAAAATTCCTAACAACACAATTAATCAGTGGAACAGCTTGCCTTCAGAAATAGTGGGTACGCCATCACCGGAGGTTTTTAAGAAGAGTCTAGAGAGTCACTTACCTGAAATAGTATAGATTCTCCTGTTTGAGCAGGGAGCTGAACTAGAGACCTCCCAGGTCCCTTCCAGCTCATTCTATTCTAAGGAGGTGTTGGAAGTTAAAACCCACCCCTCCTAGAAAAATGAAATATTTTAGGATATGCTAAAAAGGCAGAATATTTCTCCTAAAAGAAAAGTAGAAACTCAGAGAGACAGAAACTCAGCCACCACCACCCCAGCACCTTTGTTAATGGGCCATTAAGGCCTGGGCCAGTCTATTCTACATAACAAAGTTCTACCTCCTTCAGACAGAGCCATTCAATTGCCCTTAATTGCATCACCCAGCAAACTTATTGCTAATTCAACCAAATTTAGCACACAGATAACCTACAAAGCTAGCTCTGATGACAACCGAACAGGATACTCTTCCTGTGCCCCAGGAAGTTCAAAGCCAGAGAGGTTATAAAACCCAGGGACACTTAGCATCTCTTCCCTTTTTCTTCAACCAAGAGCTCCAAGGCATGTAATCCTGTCCACCATTAAACCATCTTTCCAAACAGTCTCCATGTTTCCATTGTCTTTTCCCCCTACTTGGAACCGAACCCAGGATATTTCTTCCAACAGAGGCAAATAGGAAGCAAAGAAACTGCATGTGGCTAGTTGGCCCACCCATCCCTGCCCCAGTGAATGAACTTCTGTTCCATATCAAAACTGATGGCAGTTACTTACCTAAGGAGGTAAAAAAAAAAAAAATCTGCTGCCCCAGCCAGATGTACTTTGGTTGGCTCCTGGCCAGGGAACTGTTGGAATCTAGCAAGACAGTCTAGCACAGAGGTCTCCAAACTGGGCAACTTTACGACTTGTGGACTTCAACTCCCAGAATTCTCCAGCCAACTATCTACTCCAGACGACCTTTCTCCACAGTCCCTGCATGCTACAATTAACATAACCTGAATTCACTTGCCTATAGCAATTACCTTTGTAGATGCTAGCTGTATCTATAACTGTACAAATGATCAAATGATCTGTTCCCTTTATAGAAAATAGGAAATGGTGAGAAAAATCATTTGGCAAATTGTCAGAGTCAAGCACCCAGACTCAGATAATTAACATGCAAAGGACAATTAAGGCCTGTGAGCTTTTAAAAAAGGACTCTTCTCAGCACTGCTTGCAAGTGTTGACTTTTTCACTAAAAAAAAAAGCTGTGTAGAATGTTGTAGGTTCTTAAAGAAGGACAATTGCCTGGTTTTTAACCTATTTACTGCTTCACTCTATCCACCAACAGCCTTATGCTCTGAATAGGAGCTTCCTTGATGGAAGTGTAAAGAAATCAGACGGTATGGCCTTCACTGCTCATATGTAAAATACCTTGGGCTAAAATCTTTTATTCTGTAGCAACTCATGCAGTTAAGCTGGCTTTTATTCAAAACAGCTAGCAATATTTTCCCTCCACAGAAGACATATTTTAAGTTTAACCTTGCAGGAATTTATTTAAGTACACTTTGAATCTTTCTTTAAAAAAATTCCTCATGTATATGATAAGCTCCTGCTGCCTTAGCTTTTCCATGTTTATTTCTATAATATATTGTCTACCTTTCTACACAAAGGATGGGCTGTCTTTCGCTGGCAGAGGGCTATGCACGGTTTTTTTAAATTGGGGTAAAAGGCAAAAAACACAGCTGGTTAAATATATAAACAAAGGCAGGCCCAGGTGAGAAAAATGAACAGAAAAGTTTAAAAATATCCTACAACCAAAAACAGTTAAATATGAATCACTGCAACAGACTTTTTCCTCTCTTAACAGACACCCCAATAATTAGACAAGTCGTTCCAGGGGCATAATTGGGGGACTCTGTGGACTTTGGGAGATGGGCTCCAGAAAGTATCCACCCATCAGAGCAATGGGATTTGAAACCTTTGACCCAGTTAATCCTTTTCTCCTCTCAAATAATGTCATTATCTCTATATCACTATCCCCACAAAACCCAGAGATTTTTACACAAGCGTCTCAGCAGCAGCAGTTTCAAACCGGATCCTCATCTCACAAACAAACAATTTTTAAAAATTGATCCATTACCTCCAGGATATGTTCAAATTACCTCATGCTTTGATCCATTGCCTTAGACCAGGGCTGTCAAACTCCTGGCCTGTGGACTAGATGCATCACACACTGGCCACACCCGGTTTAGCGAAGGGGGAAAGTCCCAATACGTCATGTGATGCTGCTGTGACGACGCGAGTTTGACACCCCTGCCTTAGACCATTGCTTGCCACTCCTGTTGTACAAAATTCAAGGCAGCTCTTAAGGAGCAAAGCAAGTAAGGCATAAGAAAAGGCGAATCAAGATGCAAGCAGCAAAACACTAAATACAAGGAAACCAATGGGGAGGCACTAATCCACCTGACCACTAGAGGGCAGCAAGCAGTTCGCATTTATTGTATCACTTTAGTTTTTAAATCAATTATCTAAATAGACAATTGTAAGAGAAAGAAATGACCGAGGACCCACTTCTACCCTTAAGCTATTGCCTGAGTGGTTAATGGGAGTTTTATTACTACAAACAATTTTCCTCCTAAGGCAAACAAAGATGACTATTGTTTCAGAACAAGTGAAAGAATGGGCAGCTGTTGTTTAATCTTGCCTGCAAATTATCTTTGACTGTTCTTATGTATATCCCACTAGCTATCTGAGGCTTCTACCTCTGGGAGCTCTTTCTGCCAACCCCATCTTATTCTGAACAAGGGCATGCATTGTGTATTGTTATGATTGTAAAACACCACCTGCAGCCTATTTATCAGTTGGCAATCTGCCTCCTATGTAGGATCAGGAGTTTTCCACTGAACTCTGTGTGCAGCTGTAACAAACACACCAAGGTAAACTACTCCCACCAAAGCAAATCTTGACAAGTATTTACATGCCCATGCTTTTTTTCCCCTTTCCTGAAAGACAACCATTTGTAAATAAATAACTTGGTTTTCTGATACCTCTACTTCCTCCAGGGTCAATATGCTGCAGAAGTAATGCATTTGTGACTGCATTATTTTATTTATTTATTTAATTTTATTTATTTTATTTATTTTATTGGCTGCCCATCTTATATTGTTAATAGTTAATAGTTATTGTTATAGTTAATATTGAGGGCCCTGTGAGGCCCTGAACCAAATCTGAGGCTGTGGGGTTTTTGTATTAATCCTAAAAAGGCTATTGTTTCTATTAGAAAACCAGGCCAATCATTGTCCATTTAAAGAAATAGTTCCAGGAATATAAAGAACATAAATATAAAGAATATGTCCTTCTTTAAAAACAAATATTTCAACTTTATGGCACTAAAAATTAAGTAAGAGCTCAAAAACATATTTTAGTAAAAAAAAAATACAATAGTTTTGTCAACATTCATACATGAGGTAATATTGTGTCATTGGTAGCCAGCTGCTGATTGTTATATATTTATCAGAGAAAGTAGCATCCTCAGGATTTGTGCTCAAACACTAGGAAAATCTCCAAAGACAGCTGTTTCATTTTCTCCAGAACACTTGAGAACATACAGAAAAAGAAACATTAACAGAGAAAAATTTAACATTTTTACAGAAAGCTATTGGGAGATTTTTCAAACTAAGTTTCATTGTTTATAAAGCACTGTGGTTAAAGGACTGCTTTATTTGGAAAATGTAGCACTTAGTTTCAGTTCAGAAAGACCAAAAATACTTTTATATTTCCCCTGACCTATTTATCACAAAACCGAAGCTGTCATTTTTACTCTTCAATTTTCAAAGCTCAGATTTTTAATGCAGAATAGCCAAGCTCTTGTAAATTGATTAAAACAGATTATTATGAATTCAGATATGCTAGAATTGTTATGCAAAAACAAGATTGTTATGCATAGTACATAGCTACTGACAGATATATCCAGATGTTGGCTCAGTTCAAATTTCATCTTTTTTATTACACATCCAACCATGCCTGAATATCCATATCAATACTCACAACACAGATTCACTGAATCAACAGTACTGTTTGGTTAATAATCCAGTGAGGTGTTATTGGCAATTGTTGCACTCACATTAGTCATAAAAATGCAACCCCTACACACACGAATACACACAGTAACACTACTATTAACACTATTTCATTATGCTGTGCTTTTAATGATTTTTTTCCAGTGCTAAGTAGGCCTCCTATTAATGGATAATTTATAATAGTTTTTTTTAAATGTTCATGATAGGCCCTTTCATCCTTAAAACCCTTAAATTTATTTATTTACCTTGCCCATAAATATGAAATGGCTTCCTAACAAATTAATGGAGCTTTTTTCCATTATTTGGGTAACTCCTTCGCATTGCAATTCAGCCTCCTTTCAGTCTGAAGTGGAAAGAGCATTTTATTTATTCCAATATAAACAATATGGCTCAATTGCTAGAAATATTAACAAGTATACATAAGGGCTTTTAAGTGCTAATTAATGCAATGATTCACCAACCAGCAAACAGGTTTTGGGTGAGCCCATACAAGAGCAATGACACTTCAAGACCATATTTTTGGAAAAATAATGTTAGGAATTCAACATAAAAGTGAAAGAACAACATATTTTTCTTATCTGCAAAAGATGAAATGTTACTGTTTGCAATGTGTTTATTCCCAACCAAAGAATGAATTAATTCAAACCACTAGATTATGCTATTTAATTTAGGTGGTACACTGGGCAAAAGCAATCTCTTTAAATCAACTAGTAGATCTTATTACATAGTCCAATCAGGAGGTAGAAAGGGACAGGAGGCAAGAAAGACAGAGCCTTAACTTATATATCTGGTGATTTCAGACCACATAAGGTTCTTAATCATACCTGTGTTCCCCCCAAAAGAAGACTAGGTCTTATATTAATTTTTGCTCAAAAAGATGCATTAGAGCTTATTTTTCAGTTAGGACTTATTTGGGGGGAACATGGCACTAAATGTGTCCATCTGGCTAACGATCTTAACCCGGGCTTATTTTTGGGGTAGAGTTTATATTACAAGCATACTGAAAAAATTATGCTAGGACTTATTTTCCAATTGGGTCTTATTTTCGGGGAAACATGCTATCTCATGAATTCGTAATCTAATTTCAAAAACTCTCAGCAACAACATATTCATTCTTCTGGCAGAAGTAATCATTTTCTTCCCTGGCAGTCTACTATGTAACAGAAAAGAGTCAGAAAGAGAAGGAGAGAGAGGGCTGGAAATGTGTAAAAAAGAAAAGAAAAGGCAATTGGCTAAGAAAGCAACGGAGAACCCTATCCCCATATGATTTCCCCTCTTCTAATTTCAGCTTCATTTACCTTTAGTCTATGGCCTCCCAAAAGTTCAAGAGAAAATTAGGCCCTAACACAAGAAAAGAGTTTGACCTCCCCTGCTTAAGTAATTCTGCCATGAATCCTGTCTTTGTGCTTCTAATTTCATGGACTACAGGGATGCTTGCAGCTTTTACTTTAATAATTAGGAGAAAGCCAAAATCTCAAATAAAATCTTTATTGTGGTCATTGACCAGCATAGACAGAACCAGCAAACTTTCTCCCATCATTACGGGAAAGAAGAGACAAAAACAGACATCCTTTCATAATTCCTTGGGAGATGTTACTTGAGCAGCCTGGCTCATGCGTAATCAATCAGACAGTGACAACCAACCTATTTCCTACCTATCTGAATCACTGTTCTAACTTATGAAGAGTTAGAACAGGGTAAAATCAAACAGAAAATTCCCTAATAAGATGAAACCTGACCCAACAAAAATTTTATACTGATCTATTTATGAACACATTACTCTTCATCATGAATCTGATGAAGACATATGATTGGGAATTGCCCTGTCTTTATTTTATGGAGAGTAGATGTTTGACATACAGTATCATGTGAGCAAGAAACACTGGGAATGTATATTTCTTAGAGATGTATGTTTCTTTAAAACATGCTTCTCTTTCCTGTTGGTTTCCACCAAGCAAGGGCTTTTTAAATTTTATGTAAGGCTAGAAATATGTCAGAGACAGAAAATCAATCACTAAATGTTTCATTATTCCATAATAGCTTAGCATAATCCGAATTCCTGCAGAGCACATGGGAGGGGATTTAATCACCATGATGCCATCCATATTCATGTTATCTGGACATTGTCCAATACATTCCTTGTTTTTCTTCTGTAACAAAATGGAGAAACCACAAACTTTTGAAAGTTACTTACTCCACAGTACTCATCATTGCTGAAGATCTGAGGAGGCAATGGGTTGCCTTGTGCAGGCAGTTTATCTTGAGGAATATTTTTATACATCCACCGCCTTTGCTCCTCTGACATGGTGATATCCACTTGTTCAAAGTCAATCTTGTTGGCTTCCAGAAATCGTACAATGTCTTGTTGCCTCTTCTTTATCTGGAAAAAAGAAAGGCAGAACTAAGAGATGATCACTTGTTGCCCAGGACAACTGTGCTAGTCAATCATGGCAAAGTTTCTATTGTATGCAAACAAATCTATAATGTGTTTTCAGTCAGCAATAATGTCTTTTCTTGATCAGAAAAAAATTAATTTATCAATCTGAACAAGTTCCACCATATTCACCAACCATTCCTCCATTGTGCATAGTACAAAATTTTTGTATCTTTGTGCATACAATAATCTTACTGAAGTTATCATGCACAGAAACAAAGTTTTTTGCAACTGCCCATATATTTCAAAAAGAAAAACCTCTGGTCTCAATTGTATATGAATAAACATAAAGCAATAGATACTGAAGCCATTTCTTCAGCACATAACTGAATAGTGGGGTATATAGTGGACTAAACAACAATGCCTATTATGAAAGCTTTACTAAGGACCTCCAAAAGGGGGGGAGGGGTTCAGTAGTACTTTGCTATAGCAACCGCTTCAATATGAACATCTCAGGAGAGGGTGTTGATTTCCCAAGGCAGATGTTCAAAGGTACTACAGAGGCTAGTTGGGAAGATGTATTACAATGTGCTCTACAGTTTGTTTTTAAAAAGCAACTGATGAGACTAATTTGCTAACTGAAGTACAGTGTGTGCAGCTGACACACATAATCCAGAGAAATCGTTCATCTTTGAAACAGGGATCCCACCAAAAAGCTCAATGTCTGGAGGACATAACTCAATGCCAGGTGGTCAAACTGATCACACCATTCCTGCTTCTTCAGGAAGAGGAAGGAGGATCTTCTGTGGCTATCTTAACCCTTCATACTACTTTAGCTTCCTTGCCTTTGCCTTGACAAAAAGCACTTTTCTTTTTTACAATTTATAAAGAATATGCTTTCAGATGACCGACTGGAAGGAACAATGTTGTTGAAGTGAACAACATCAGTTCCAGTCAACAAGAGTTAGGAACAATGAAGCCTAATAACATCTGGAAGGCCACATTTAATTGACTCTGCTCCCCCTTCCACTGAAATGGCTAGTGAGACACAAAGTGATAATTAAGAGATTCATACAAAACAATTTAAAAATATGCCATATGGACTCATGGATAAGCCCAACATTTTAGGTTCCAAAAATAACTCCGAAAGATTAAGTTTGACTTATCTGTGACTTTATACGATACACCTTCAATCCAAACAGCTTTACATGCAAATTAAGTAAATATGCTAAAGTAGCACATTTTATTAATTTCTGAGTAAACAAAGCAAAAAATAAACACAAGACTCCTTATGTATGTAAAGAAATATATTATTTTTTCATTACTAGCAACTAATTATTGGTAAACATTAGTTTGTAATGCTACAGCTGTTTAGATCCAGCTCAACTGTCTCAAAAATACACTAAAGAAGAAAATGCCTTTCTCAATTCCCAGTATTTTATCAGACTGTATCCAGAATATGTTGTTTATTTCAAATTATTCATTTTATTAAACATTCTACTTTTTCAAGATGACATATTATAGTGAAACAAATGGAATTTTTCCATAACTAACTTTGCAATTCTACCCAATGAACTTTGTACAATCCAGAAAATTTGCAGAGAGGAAAACTTTTTGTTGTCTAGGTTTCATTTCATTGTACTAACAAGTGAAAAAAAAGAGATCATATTATATTACACATATTCCAAAATTGTCAGAATAATGGGAGGTGGAATCCTGCATATGGTTTCCCCAGTACTAGGACTATACAATCCTTCAAAACAGATGCTTTAGAAAAGATTGGAGTGCATACAAAGCACATCATTTTGAACCAATCAAATCATTGCATCTTTTCAGTGAGAACAAATAACCAGTGGAAAAGCTTGCCTTCAGATGTTATGGGTGCTTCATCACTGGACAGCCACCAGTCTGAAATGGTATAGAGCCGTGATGGCAAACCTATGGTACATGTGCCACAAGTGGCACGCAGAGCCATTTGTGCTGGCAAGTGAGCCGCAGGCAAACTTACTTCACTGCTCATGCGTGCGCCTCACAGCTGATTTTTTGGGGGGGGTTGGTTTGAGACCTTTTTCGGCCTCCCAGAGCCTTAGAAAAAGCCTCTGCAAGGCATTTCAGGATGAATTATAGGCCCATTTTGTCACTTCCTGTAATACTGGAAGTGACGAAATGGGCCTATAAATTGTCCTGAAAAGCCTTGCAGTGGCTTTTTCCAAGCCTCTGGGAGGCTGAAAAAGGCCTCAAACCAGCTGAAAAACCAGCTGTGAGGCGCAGAGCAGGTAAGTGGGTGGGGGAAATTGCACATGCATGCACAGGGGATGTGGGGAGGGGGGGCACATTGCATTCTGGGTGCTGGCACGCGAGTATGTACACGCTGGCACACGGGCAATTTTTGGCACAGGAGACCAAAAAGGTTAGTCACCACTGGTATAGGTGAGTGACTTGCTTGAGCAGCAGTTTGGACTAGACGACTTCCAAATCCCTTCCAGCTCTATTCTGATTGATTGATTGTTCTTTTGGCCCAGCTGTTCAGTTATTTTTGACTATTTCCACAGGCACATACATTCACAGGCACTTTGTTTACTGTATCCCAATACAAAGCAAAATAACTATAATTGCACATAGAGGCAGAGACCGCCAGGAGCAACCTCTGAAAAACCACAGCAAGGCTGAAAGGAGGAACAGCTGCTTTAAGTGCTTAAAAAGGGCACTCTCTAATGTTCTAAATCATCCTTTCAAATAATTTGCAGATCTCTGTAGATTAATGGTGCCGAGTAACTGAGAAAAGTGGGGGATGCAAAAGAACTAAAAAGAAACGGTGGGCATTAATCTGTCAAAACCAGGTGATGGTGCACTTACCACAAGGCAACATCACTGTACTGTATATTTCACAAAACTGTTCTAAATGCTAGCAGTTTATAGACAGCTTAGGAACACTTTGTTGATGACAAGGTAGCATGGTGTAACCTGATTGACAAACAGTTCTGAGGATATTTAATTGAGGGTTAAAGAACTGAATACACAAAAGAAGGCGGTATCCAGACCAAATAGTACATATTCTAACTCAGGGGTCTTCAAACTTGACAGCTTTTAGACTTGTGGACTTCAACTCCCAGAATTCTTTCTCCAGTCATGTTAGCTCAGGAATTCTGGGAGTTGAACTCCACAAGGCTTAAACTTGCCAAGTTTGAAGACCCTTGTTCTAACTCCACATGTGGCACTATGTCAACATAGTTTAATTATTATTTTTTTCATAAGTCACAATGACTGAGGTTATATATGATACAACCCTAAATCATGGTTTGCAAATCACACTATAAAATTTGCAAAATGTGTGAAGTTGGAACTAAAGAAATCACATTTTGCTGTTCAGTATTCTATGAATCTAGAAATTAAGCTGAATAAAGCTGCCAAGCACTTGAGACTTGCAAATTTAGCTAGCCTGTTTGCACAAATTTTATTTTTATAAAATAACGGTAAAAAAAAATTACCTTAAAACCTTCAGTTCAAGATTTCTGATATGTAAGATTGAAAGACAGTATTTACTTTTGCTTTAAAACTGCACATCTGACCGCATGCTCTATAGATTATTGGATTGCATGCACAGCATACTTTAGTAAAATTTATGGAACTACTGAAAACAACTATTTTCTGTTGGCATCTTGCATTCTTGTTTAAAAAGAACAATTAGCTCAGCAAACGGTAGAAGGCACAGAATAGAATTTCTGCATGCTGCTCTTTTTTTTTTTAACAGCTAAATCTGGAGCGTGATCAGCAGATGGATGACAAGAGTTGGATAAACAAACACCAATATTATTTAAAATGACTCAAAATGTAAATCAGCCAGTCAGGGATTGGGAAAATAAGACCAAAAACATGCCAGCTGTTGCTCAACAGAGGTGTCTTGAATTCTGGCTTAGAATTTTGAAATATTCTTTGATTAAGCCAAGCGTATTGGAATTCCAGGAAAAGGATTAAGAATGCTTTTGGGGAACAGCATATTTATGCTGTGTGATCAGAAACCAGGAAAAAATATTCAAAATATATAATTTTCTATACTGAATATTTTATAAACCACACAATCTGATCAAATATCTGTATCATATTTCAACAAACTGAGAGCCAGTCTAGTATTAGTTAAGATGATGGGCTGGGAACCAAGAGATTGAATTCTATGCCTCTGTTAGGCATAAAAGCCAGCTAGGTGACTGAGAGACTCTCTTTCAGCCCAACCCACCTCAGAGAACAACTGTTGTTGCAGGGAAAATAGGAGGTAGGAGTATTAGGTAGGTTTTCTAAGGTCCTTAAAAATATTTTCTCTTCTAAACATATATCTGACCCCATTGTTTCTGATGCTACAAATTGTACTATATCTGTCCCCATCTTCTCAATGAATGGCAGTATGTAATGAAATCATCTACATATAGAGAAAAACCTTAAATGATTAGAAACCAGAGTAGTCTTCACACAAGATGTACCTATATATTACTCACACAAGATATATCTATATATTACTAAAGCTCTTGTTGTCAAGACCTTTAATTGGGTGAAATGGTGCATCCTAGGGCAATAATTTTTGAACCAAAGCACTTCAAATGGGTTTACATAATGACTCCAAAATCTGGGGGCCATGACTTCTGAGGGATTAAATTTGGGTCGATTGTGGCTGCCTCTGTACTGCTGGTTGCTATTATGCTGCTGCTGTGGTTGTGTAATCTTCATTTTCAACATTCTGTGAGTTTCCCTCACTTTCTCCACCAACCAGGGGAGGGGAGAGGAAGATTTCCAATGTGCACTCTCTCTCTCTTTCCCTCTTTCTATATGTGTGTGTGTATAAATAAATAAAAATAGGGGATTGATTGCCTAATTTTATACAAAAATGTCTCATCCTACATATTGTTCATTCTGAAGAGTGATCTACATTCAATATAATAAGGTAGCAATTGAAATCAAGGATGAAAGACTTGAGATTAAAGTCCTGCATTTTGCTAATAGTATCAAGAGTCTTTTATTCCTAAAAATAATGAATGAAGTTACTGGTACTTTCTATCATTCATTAAAAATGAATTTCTGCTGTAATCCTCAATTCACTTATGTGGAAGAAAGATCCCTGAATAATGTAGAGTATTTCTAAATTTAAAAAAAAAATCCCAGAAGGGCAACCATATTAATCCACAGAAGGAAAACATATATTTTGCAGCCTATTACAAATTTTTAAAAATGGTAGAAACATTCACAGACCTAGAGTCCATTCTATCAGATGTGCAAAAATAAGCTATAATCAAGGGCTTTCAAATTAATTTAAAAGCTTCCCTTTGTTTTTATTCAGTAAACATAGCACCTCACCTTTGTTATAAAATACAAAGGAGATTCCACAAGCCTGACATGTTCATTTTTTTATATATTATCCATAACAACTTTGTACTGGAGTAATAATAAAGAAATGGAGATTAAGGGAACGGAGCCCTTCTGTTAAGTGAAGAGAACTCTCAATTCAGTAATTTCAAATGTCTGTTCAGGAAGTATAGCTTATTTTTTATACAGTCCAAATGATCACAATATTTTATCAAGTTAATTCTGAGAATTGTTTCACTTCTATCTTGAGGAATATACAGTGTTATCTCAGTAGTCATTGTTAATTAGTTCCAGAAGGCATGATGAGTATGGAACTATTTTTTACCATTAGGTAAAAAAACCACAATTTTTTACCATTAGGAATAATGTACAGGTAATCCTCGACTTACAACAGTTCACTTAGTGACTGTTCAAAGTTACAATGGCACTGAAAGAAGTAACTTATGACCGCTTTTCACTTACGACTACTGCAGCATCTCCATGATCACGTGATTTACATTCGGATGCTTGACAACTGACCCATATTTATGACAGTTGCAGTGTCCAAGGAACATGTGATCCCCTTTTGTAACCTTCTGATTAGCAAAGTCAATGGGGAAACCAGATTTACTTAACAACCATGTTATTAACTGAACAACTGCAGTGATTCACTTAACAAGTGTGGCAAGAAAGATGGTAAAATGGGACAAAACTCACTCTACAATTTTCTCACTTACCAACATAAAGTTTGGGCTCAATTGTGGTCATACGGTGAGGACAACCTGTAGTAAATCACTAGGCAGCCATTATCAACTTCTAGCTTGTGCATTGAGTATCAAACAAATGATGAGTACTGGGACAAAATTTTCGTATCAAAATGCACTGAGTTCCAAATTCGATGAGTTGCAAAGTAGTTGAATATTAAGGTACCACCGTATTTGGATAGTGGTGGGGAAGAGACTTTTGTTGTATTCCATAGTACGTATACTTTGGGATCCTTCAAGTTTCTACTTTTTAACAGCAATGCACTGTCATCAAGGGCATGAAGTGTCTTCTACCTGCATGCCATACCAGCTCTCTTTGCTATCTGAATCAAATGAGGGTTTAACAAATAGGTGAATGTTGAAAGGGCAATTAACCTCAGTCCAACTCTGCCATTGAAATTTAAGCAAGCACTACTACCTGCTCACTTGCTTTGTGGCCAGTTCCAAACTCTGGTACTTAACTTTCAAACATTGGGACAGTTTGGGTGCCAAATATATGAACATTTTCCCAGATTGACTTATACTTTAAGTTCCAAAGAGGAGACTCTTCTCAAAATCTCTTGCATTTAATAACAAATAAGATGATATGACATTGCTTTTATGGAAAACTGTCCCAATAGCAGTAACTGAGGTCAGCTTCAGTCTCATTTTGTTCTAGATGAAAACCTACTTATTAGTTGGCAAGTTGAATCTAATCTAATCTAATCTGTATTTGGTTCTCCTTGGATATCTTTTTATTACTATATTGATTACATGTTGGAATAATAGCCATTATTGATGTGTTAACAAAGAAAGTTCTTGCTTATGTTACATATTTACCAAGTCCCTTTTGTACAGGGCCAGTGGTGCATGCAAAACACAATTTGTCCAGGTACAGATTCTGCATGTTCTTTATATAATTGCTGGTTTGGCATACTATACTCAATAATACAAATAATGCAAAATTATTTATACATGGTGCAAAACACAATGGCTAGGTTCATACAACATAATGCTAAGTTAAAATTAAGCAAACCGCATAATATGTGAATCTAGCTTTTCCTGGGAAGGGGGAAAATAGCAGAGGTAGATGGGGTTAGCTCAGATCTCAATATATGAATAATAGCCTTCCCCCTCCTGCTTACCAAATTGAAAGACCCTGTAGTAAAGGAAATTGCAAGCAAGAAATGACTTTTTTTGCAACTGGTACGTAATAAGAGTATTAAGAAAGAGTATATAAAAGACAGAAAATTGAAATCCACTCTTCATTATTTTGTGACAGCTTTGCTTCTACTGATGGAGTACTTTATGTGCACAGTATTCCATCATTTGTGCTTTAGTTAAAGAATGGTGTAGTCTGATACTATGGATGATGTTATGGGCAGTGGTCTATATCAAGGTTCCTCAATCCCCCAGGCCCTGGCCCACTACTGGGCCGCAACCTGTTTGTAACCAGACCACATAAGCAGTGGGCGAGCGTACATGCAAAGATCCATTTGTGAGAGCAGATGCACATGCCCGCCGCTTGCACAAATGCACAAAACATGCATGCTCACGTGGGCACCTGCCACTCACATGGAACCCTCCACTCTCCCTGCCAGTCTGGCAAGCTGGAAAGGTTGGGAACTGCTGGTCTACATTATGGTTTTTGCACTCTTACTACTGTAGAATTGCCAATAGCACTTCTCAGACCTATTGATTATTGAGAAAGGAATAGTAGTGGTGAAAGTGCTTATGGCTACACCACTTTTCACAGTGTACCAAGTAGAAAAAAATCTAGCACCGTGATGGCGAACCTATGGCACGTGTGTCACCGGTGCCACGCAGAGCCATTTGTGCAGGCATGTGAGCCCCAGCCAAACTTAACTGCACTGCGCATGTGCGCACCTCCCAGCTGATTTCCGGCCTGTTTGAGGCCGTTTTCGACCTCCCAGAGGTTCAAGGGAAGCCTCTGCAGCCCGAAAAACTGGCCTTCCTGAAATACCGCAAGTGCCATTTTCAGCCTCCCGAGGCTGCAGAAGCTTCTCTCGAGCCTCTGCGAGGGCAAAAACAAACTCCCCCAAGCTCCAGAGGCCCTCCCGAGGTTGCAGTTTCCCTTGAGCCTCTGGGAAGGCAAAAACAGCCTCAAAGGGGCCAAAAATCAGCTGGGAGGCACATGCATGCGCAGGTAAGGGGGCGGGACAGGAGTGTTGCATGCGCATGTGCAGGGCACAGTGCATTGTGGGTGCCGGCATGTGCGCTTTCGGTACACCACAACAAAAAGGTTCGCCATCATTGCCATAGCATTAAGTTTACTTATATACCACTTTGTTAGATATCCATGTCCCTTTGCTTTGAGCAAGGAAATTATTTGCTTATTTTAGTTTAAGCACTCAATTACAGATATGGCACCCAGGAAATGAGTAATAAACTTTAAGGGAAGGAAGGATTTCCTGAATTGCCCAAGGCAAATAAGTACAGAACCAAAGATAAATAATGCGACTTGATGTATGCCTGCTCAAATATAAGCTCTGCTAAGCCTAGTGAGTAGAACATCCCAGGTTTTTTATTTGAGACAGGGACAGCAACTTCAGTTTCTTGGTTATTTTAATCGTTGTTTTTAAATATGTGACACAGATTAAACATTTTGATGATGTATTACTATAAACCACTTGCTAAAAATAGACCGACAGTTCTACTATGACAGAGGCTTTTATTGTAAATGTTCAGTGACTGCTCATTATACAGGTTCTAATAATTACTCACCAGGCTCCTGAGATGGATAAATACTCATTATTGGCTGATACAGCTACCTAGCATGATACATACTTGTGCCAAACCACACTGTACTTCAGCATTTATTACATGAATGGACAGAACACAAATATCACACACAGCTATCAGATCTATCAGAAACTTCAGAGTCTATAGAGACAGCATAAGTGTGTTTTACAGAAGGTAAAGTTCAGTATCCCAAACATTGAAGGAAAAACAGTTATGGGTGTAGAAAATCTCCTTCAATGACATTCACAAAAAGCCCATGCAGGTCCATATTTATGCTTACTTTGACAAGAATATATAATTCAAACAGAGTTCTCTAGATAGCAAAGTTAGTTACAGCAGCAGAAAGTCCAGGGATTATAAACTACCTTTACAATATGTCTAAGAGCCTTTCCTAACTTGGTGTCTTTCAAACTGCACAACACTGCAGGTCAGAGATGGCTATCTCTGTTAGTACAGTAATCTTCAAAGGGTTAATGGAGGTTCTCTTTGTTCACATTATCATATAAAGAGACACCAATCCTACATTCTTTGAGCGACAATCCTTACAGTGCCAAAATATCACTGTGTCTGTGCAAAAGGGAAATATCTAAAGACTAAAAGTATCTTGAGAGAAACAGGACTGAGAAAAAACATATTAGTGGGGATCACTCCAAAAACATTTTTTTTAATGGTGGATATGCCAACCACATGCAGCTGAAATTTTTATGCACATTTACAGAGGAAGCTTAATTACTTAAACAGCACATGCTACAAAGCTAAAATGTTTATTTTTGAAGAATTGTGGGTGTTGGTTTAGTACTGCTTTCTAATCATTTTAGTGTAAATCCTCCCACCTTCCTTCAGTAGAGAATTTATTATCAAGATCTTACTAAGGCTTAAATTTGACTTGCATCCGAAATACAACTTTTTGAGTTTTTGTGTGGACTGAAAAATGCTATTGAAGCAGCAATTTTATGGTGAATTTAATGTGTTTACAAACTCAACTATATGCGTATAATTACAAGCTTTGTTATGAGTACAGATGAGCTTTGGCATGTTGATGGCGAGTGGATTGTTTATCGTTGGGTGTTGGAAAGTATGTGTGGTAGGTTTTGTTATAATCCTGTACATTGCCCAGAGTCACTTATGTGAGGTGGACAGGCATATAAATCATATAAATGCATACGGGCTTCTGATGCACCTAGCAGTCCCATTTCTACATATGGAGTCCTTTTTCAAAAAATACTGTGTTATTCATTATGGTCATTAATTATTAACTATTAATTACTTCATTTTAAAATGGGGGTCACGCCAATTTTTCGGAAAGGGTAACAAGAACGGTAATGCTTTTTGATATATACTTATTTTCTTTCACCCTTTCAGATTACCAAATTAAAAGAAATGAGCCAGCGGCCAGTAAACAACATTAGTAAATTACAACATGCATATTCCAGCCCGCCCAAACCCAGAGATTCTGCAACCGAGGCTGCCGATAGGACAGCTCACCTCGCCTCTCTCTTTACCGAGAAAAAAAGGCTGTTATTAGCCACGAAAAACAACTACGCCGCTTTCCAGAGTTACGGACTTTGCTGCCCACGGCAGAAATCTCTCTTGGTTCGGCCGGTTCCCTACTTGAAAGATTTCGCGCGCGTTTTGCTTTCTGTCGGATCGCGATTTCGATAGCCTAGGCGCATAGATGCTCCCCCGGGGTGGTCTGTTGAAGGCATACCCTTCCTTCCCTAACCTCGCGTCCAGAGTGCGATGGACAACTCTCCTACCATCGTCCAGCCACATGGGTCGTGCGGGGCTAAGGCGTGATGGGAGTTGTAGTCCGGCCCAACATATTTGGGGACACCAAGAGGCAGGTCAGGGCGATGAATGAATTCAGTGGCTCCCTCGCCTAACCCGTTGGGACTTCCACGCTCCCCAGCCTCCCTTTTCCACTCACCGCCACGGAACCAGAGGAAGACGCGACGAAAACCCGAATGACCATCTTCCCTTCTTTCCTCCCTCCCTACATGCGCTTCGAGGCAGCTCCTTCTGCCAAAGTCTAGAAGCTGCGAGCCTTCCGCACCTTCGTGTCGCGCCGCTTCGCCTAGACTAGAGTCTGCCTAGCCAGCGCCTAGCCTGCCTCGCTCCTATAAGCCCTTCCGCCCTACGAGCGCGCGATTGCAGGGCGCGCCGCAGATAAGCAAGGGCTGCGAGTGACTCCGAGATGCGGCAGGAATCCGAAGATAAAAGAAGGGGGGGGGGGAAGGGTGCAGGGTGCAGAGATGTCTGGGAAATGTAGTTTTACGGGCCCTGGCATAAACCGAAGCTCCAACTGAGGAATCTTTCTTTTCCTTTCACTTCCTTTTGAGGCAAGGGTAGTATGCAAATAAATAAGAGACGGCACATACCATTACTTTGTTATTGGAGAAAAATAGCAAAATCATCTCAATGACAAACCAGTGGAATAAAAAATATATCAGTTGAACTGAGAACTGCAAAAAACATATGGACTACTCTACTTGACCAGGGTAAAGCTAGAGACGCAATTTACATAGACTTCTGCAAAGCCTTTGATTCGGTGCTACATGACAAACTACTGTTAAAACTCAACTCTGATGGCATTTCCGGATCCCTTCATAAGTGGATTACTGCGTTCTTGTCAAACAGACAACAAATAGTAAGAAAAAGGGAGCGCTATATCAAACCCTGCTCCAGTTAACAGCGGTGTCTCCCAAGGTAGCATTCTAGGACCCACACTCTTTATACTCCATATAAATGACCTTTGTGATCACCTTATAAGCAACTGCATCCTTTGTGGATGACGTAAAACTATTCAACACTACCGATAATGCAGTTGTCCTTCAAAGCGACCTTGATTATGTGTCTGAATGGTCAGAACAATTGGCAACTCCAAATCTTAACCAACAAATGTTCTGTCCTACACATTGGTAAAAAAAAAATCAGTACACCAAATACTGTACAAACTAGGCGGATATGACCTCATTGATGATCCTCACTGTCAAGGACCTTGGAATTCTCATATCAAATGACCTAAGCACCAGAGCTCACTGTAACAGCTTTGCCAAAAAGGCATTAAGAGTTGTAAATCTAATCTTACGAAGCTTCTCCAGAAATATCGAATCGCTAACTACAGCATACAAAACTTTTGCTAGACTAATAGCTCTTCATTCTGGAATCTGCACTGTATATCGGACATTAATACAATTGACCGAGTCCAGAAGTATTTCACTAGAAGAGTACTACACTCCCCTGTTTGCAACAGAATATCCTATATCACCAGGCTTGAGATTTTGGGCTTGGATAACCTTGAACTATGCCGCCTACGGTTACACTTAAGCATAGCAAACAAAATTACCTGCTACAATGTCCTACCAGTTAATGACTATTTCAGCTTCAACCACAACAGTACAAGAGCACACAACAGATACAAACTCAATGTAACCTTCTAACTCGATTGCAGAAAGTACGACTTCAGCAACAGAGTGGTCAATGCCTAGAATGCATTACCTGATTCTGTTGTTACCACCTCTAACCCACACTCCTTTAACCTCAAACTATCCACTATTGATAGTTACCCCATTCCTAAGAGGCATGCATAAGTGCACCATCGTGCTTACTGTCCCTGTCCTATTGACCCCATTTATTCGTATCTATTTCTTGTATTCTTATTCATGTTTATACTTATACCTATTATCTTGTAAGCGATTGACAAATAAAATAAATAAAAAATAAAATGAACTGAGAACAGTAGAATAAAGAGTTATTCAGCTATTTCACTGAGCTTCTTAACAGATGTTTAAAGAATAGTGGATAGTTTGAGGAAAGATGATATGCAAAGAAGGGATGGGGGAAAACCAATGCAAAGACAAAGCCATCGAGTGCTTGTGCATTTTCTGTAAATACTT
Organism: Bungarus multicinctus; assembly: GCA_023653725.1. Classification (NCBI taxonomy): domain Eukaryota; kingdom Metazoa; phylum Chordata; class Lepidosauria; order Squamata; family Elapidae; genus Bungarus; species Bungarus multicinctus. Next base: position 114,438,246 of record CM042836.1, read on the forward strand.
ACAACCTAACAATCGTGTGAAGGATGCAATTTCCCTATTTTAAAACCTCACCTAGAAGAACCCAAAGCAAGAGAGAGTTCATTTATTTGCACCCCACCATTATTTTTTCTATAAATAACTTAAGGTGGTGACATATATGATACACCTTCCTCCTCCTATTTTCCACATAACAACTACCTTGTGAGGTGATTTGGGCTGAGACAGAGTGACTAGCCCAGCTGGTTTCATGGTTAAGGCAGGATTAGTTGATGGATTAATAGGTGACTGTACAAGAACTAAGAAAGTTTGCTTTGGAAGTGGAAATTCTTGATCTTTAACATAGATATATCCTTGATTCACATTATAAGCCAGACTAATCCATCCCTTTGGCTATAATTTGTATTTGGCTCCTAATTCAGATTAATGTACTAATGTTTCCATTAGTGGCTCTTTCCTTTCACGCTTATCAGATCCTTCCTCTTGATCTTTTGCTTTTATTTATTTATTTATTTTATCGGATTTATATACCGCCCTTCTCCCAAGGGACTCAGGGCGGTGTACAGCCAAATAAGAACACAATATAAAATTACAAAAGTTAAAAATAGATTAAATTCAAGGCTGCTACTAACATTATACCTTAAAACCCCAATAATTAAAATACAAAACCGATTCTCAAACCCCAATTTAAACCCCAATTTAAATCAGCCCAGGTCGACCTGCTCAAAGAGACTGGTTTTCAGAGCTTTTTTGAGTTAAAGGTGGTGGTTGCCTTTTTATTTATTTTCTCCATTCCTTTGGAGCTATTTAATTTAGATTTAGGGATTTGTACCTTTGTTTTTCTTTGTTCCTTGGAACTGGAAGCCCAAGACCTGACTGTTAAAAGTTTCAGTCCCTGCAGGTTTTTGTGGCAAGGGCTTAGAACATGAAAATATCTTGATTGCGTTTGTGACTCTCTTTAATACATCAGTCCTGCCAATCTTCTAGTTCCACTTTGCTGCTAATCTAGGGCTTATAATTTTATATATGTATGTTTTCAAAATATGCAGCACAAGTTATATTTTATCTAGTCTAATATTTGTATTTTATATCAATATTTCTTTTTATGCATTATTCCTTCAACTGACTCGGACGTTTAGAATATATTTGTGCTTTGTCATACTCACTATGGACTTCCCCTTTACATGTAGAATGCAACTGGCGATGAAAAAAGTTTGCTAAGCCCAAGTTCAGATCCTGTCTGAGGAACTTGAGAAACTACCAACTGTTTGCACCCCCATTCTCTACTCTAAGATTCTGTTCAGAACATTGCACAGAGACTAGCAATAGCTCAGAGCATTTCCCTTACCATTCCAAAGAGTAGTCACATTTTTTTTCTGCCAGATAGGAGTTTGTATCGTCTAGCAGCCACTCATTTGCCTTCTCTGGAAACCTGTTTTCACAATGGTTTAAGTACTGTCATCACATGAAATGCAAAATAGATTATTAATAGATGCATTCATTCATTATACTTTTAAATTATTTGCCTATTGAAAGCAGGGCACAAAAGTAGCACTAGAACAATGGCTAAAGAATTACTGTTTTTTCATTTAACAATAAATGTAGCATAGTTATGCAGCAATAAGAGTTACAGAACTACATAAATCCAAGGGGAAACAACTGCTGGGGGTGGGGGAACCCTACCACCTTAGCAAAATGGATAGGGATGGAAGTCTAGCAGATTCCTTCTACTACCCGCTTGGAAAAGTATTTTTTAAATATCAATAGAATCTGCCGAAAGATCATTCAGGTACACTATATACTGCCGCTGCAGAAGGATTTATTCATTTATTTATTAATCAAATTTATATACTGGCCATCTCACTATTTACGTGACTCTGAGCCATTTCTAAGTAAAAACTGTAAGAGTGGTTATATAACACAGGCACTTGGAAGAAATCTAGTGGGGCTTCATAGCAAACAGCATCTTTGAATAAATGTAGCTTTACATTTGGCATCCTTGTCCAAGGATGTAAAAGGCAGTCATGCAGTGGATCTGATTATCTCTTTCCAAACACTTGAAGAAATAGAGAAATAGAGAAAAAGAACTGAATTCCATGAACATGCTAATTATCTATGAATATGCTATTTGTCTGAGTCTATTTTCTTTGACATCAAAAAGAGGCAGCTCACCTAATCTGTTTCCAAATTGTGTGTGTTTATTTCACAAACCAAATTCCTACAGGAATAGCCAGATCTTTTATCACTTTTGTGAAAGTCCAACATGGTTCCAGTAATCTAAATGCTCTTCCACAGAGCAAGTGAGGAGACAAAGAAGATTCAGTACCCCTCCATTATTTTATATTGAAATATTAGACTTACCATCTTTGTAGGCATTTAAAATTGTCTCTCTTCCACCCTATTCACTAAATATTTCTCAAAGTGACAGTTTACTTTGCAAATGTTAACTTAAGACATGTCTATAATGCTGAGTCACCACAAAAGAACTTAACTAAAATAAAACAACCTGGCAATTTTGTAGAACTCCAACGATATCTATAAACATCCAGTTATGGAACAGAACTAAACTTATTTTTATAAGGATCCATCCCATTCCAAGCATTAGAAAGAATCAGGGATTTCAATGTTCTTGAATAAAGTCACTAGAAATGTTTGATGTTTCTATGCCGTAAAGTTTCCTTATACTGTACATACAGTATATACAACTTGAATGAAAGATAACGGTATTCAGTATTAGTACTCCAAGAGATTCCTCTTTCCACCAAATTTTGGGGTAATACAGGTTTTCTTGCTGTAAGCAAAGTCAGTTTTCATCCTCCTTTTTCCTTTCTAGGAAAGATTATTGTAAAAGACTATTCTCCTCCCCTTGGCCTAGTTAAGCCAAGTGAGTCATTTCCATCTATCACGTATGCTTTCTTAGGGCAATTCTAGCTCCTAACATTAGGACGGTCAGGTTGCCAACTCCCCATTGTTGAATGAGCTAAGACGCCTCCATCCAAAATCAAGAGGATTCCTGACAAGTGTCTTAAGGGCAAATCAGACAATAATACATCAATTCTATATTTCCTCCAACGGGTGTTTTCAAAGTTATTTAATTACCAGAAGGCAGCAGAATGATCCAGAATGTGGGGCTATCACGTGAGAGATGAGAGGGAATCTAGCTCCCCCATTCCGTCAAGTTTTCATAGGAAACCTCATATATGCTTAAGATTATATGCTGCTTAGAAGTAAACTGTAAAGAGTGTAAAAACAGAAAATGCACATCCAAGTATGTGAGAAAAAGAAAAATGTGATTTTGGATAGGAGAAAAGTAACACAGGAACTTGGATATATGTCTGCAGGGCAAGCAATGAAAAAGATTTTTTTAATTTACTATTGAACTATAATCCTACCCAAATTCTTACTTCTGTACTTTATAACCTATCCACTTTGTTTCTACCATACAGTTTAAAAAAAAACTGCTCGAAAGGAAATTGGTTAGTTCGAGCAACCTGATACACATATATTTACAAGCGTATCCACACATGCACACTCCTCACAAGCTTCCAATTATTCTTGGTTTGAAAGACTTTATGTAAAGCTAATAAAATGAGACAGAGCTTTTGGCTATCAGTTCTGGATTATAAGCAGCGGAATGTCGATTAGATATAATGATTAACTGTGATGTTAGGTTTGCAAAATAAACTGTTGTGGACACTTATTATAAACAATGTGTCACTAGCAGAATGTAACATACGGAAGTCCAAGGAAGCAACATCCTTCTTCTTTAAAAAAAAAAGTTATTGGTTAGAAAACTTAGTAGAGATTTTCTCATGAAAGTACAACACCCTCTATGATTTTTCATTTTTCCTTAAAAAATCATAATTTTACTGTAATATTCTTCTACAGAAGCAATCTTCCAAAATCTGCAGTTCTATAGAAACCAACTGTTAGAACAGGGGTTCCTTGACCATTTGACCACAGGCTTGTACCATTTCGTGACCTATTAGGAACCCGGGCGCACAGCTGTAGATGACTGGCAGGCAAGCGAGAGAAATCATCCACTCCAGCCCATGGAAAAATTGTCTTCCACGAAACTGGTTCCTGGTACCAGAAAGGTTGCGGGCCGCTGGGTTAGAAGTTCTAAAACTTGTCAATTCTAGGTTTACATTAAATATTTATAAATATATTCAATTATATTTAGTTTCTTAATTGTATTTAAGATCAGGGCTGGAAGAATGGTCTAGCCAAGATCCTCAGAAAGATGGATAGAGGGATTGGTGAGATCTTTTAGATAGAAATGCAGTCCATCAATGATGTGAGAAAATCCAAACTAACTTTGGGTCCTCTAGACCAGTGATGGCTAACCTTTTCAGCCCTGAGAACCCAAAGGGCACACGCATCTGCACAAGTAAGTGCATGCACAAACCACCAAAATGCAATGAACGTGTGTCCCTGCATCAGCGCCCCCATGCGTGTGCATCCCCGTGCATGTGCTCTGTCCCATGCATGCGCATGCAACCCCACATGTGTGCCCTCCCCCCATGCATGCATGGCACAGATCCAAAGACCAGGTGGCCAGAGAGAGGCGCGCATGCACGCGCGGCAGAGCTGAGCTGGAGCAACAGCTTGTGTACCCGCAGAGAGGGCTCTGCGTGCCACCTCTGGCATGCGTGCCATAGGCTCGCCATCATAGCTCTAGACATTTACAATGCTGGATATATACACTTGTGCCTTATCCTAATCTCCTCCTGGTTTGTCTAATACAATGCAAGTGAAACAAGAAGAAAACAATCATGATTACATATGACAGTTGACAGTATAATGACAGCAACATGTAGGTCACCATTCTTTATTGATGGATTTGCACTCCTGTCTGAAAGAAACCAATGTCTAATAAGCCTAGCCTCGTGATGTGAAGAGTATCATGAAGCTGTGAGTAGCACTGTTCTTGCTGCACTTGGATAAACTTTTGGTTTATTGTATATGAACACTTTTAAAGATAAATCTTTAAATCTGTAAGACACAGAGCCTGATAGCTTTTTTTTAGGAGTCCTGAAAAAGAAGATGTGTACTTTAGTTCGAGATTCAAAGCGTAATAATACATATTTGACAACAAAAGAAGAATGAACAGGAAACAGGTAGTCCTTGACATACGACCATTCATTTAGTGACTGTTTGAAGTTACAATGGCACTGGAAAAAAGTGACTGGTTTTCATACTTATGACCGTTGCGATATCCCCATGGTCACATGTTCAAAATTCAGGTGCTTGAAACTGGCCTATCTTTATGACAGTTGCATTGTTATGTGTGATCGCTATTTTAACCTTGGTTTTCGACAAGCAAAGTCAAGGGGAAGCCAGATTTGATTAATGACATCATGAATCACGCTGTCAGGACTCCGGTAGTTACCCCCCATTTGGATTTTTAAAGCTTAAGAAGATTAGGACTAGCCATGCCGGTGCTGCCTGGGTGTAGCCGACTCTGAGACACATCATTCATTGTCACCCTTGATCCTGGTTTTCCCCCAGCCCCTGGGTGTATCGTAATTCATATTCTCCAATGGGACGCATCCATTCCGAAGAGTCATTAATCATATTCTCCAGTTAGAATTTTGCACAAACTTTGGTTACCTGGAAACTATCTATGAAAACATTTATGGAATACAGTTTCGGTTTTGCAAGCTGCTACACTACTCCCCCCTCCCTTTCTGTTGGCAATACTAAAAGACCAGAGAAATATTTTATGAGTTGACACACGTTACAACTGATTCACTTAACAACTGTGGCAAAAAAGAAAAGTCACAAAATGAGCTGCAACTCATTTAGCAACTTCCTTTCTTAGCAAGGTAATTTTGGGCTCCACTGTGATTGTAAGTCAAGGAGTCAGGACTACCTATATTTGTATTCTCTATTTTTTGAAAAGCTGGCATTCAAGTTGCAATATTTTCCTACGAGTTCAAAACATACTGATCTAGGATCCCTTCAACAGACTGGGCCAGTGCTTCCTCCTGCATCCGCATGATCAAATTTCTGTGGGCATGGGAAGCTGAGCTGATTAACTTTCAGCTCAATCTTCTAACAGGGCAATTTTACAAATTTTGTGCAGCTCGGAACAACTGGTCCCCTATTAGAAACCTGCCTCCTGGGATTTTCTCCTTCCATCTGACATTTCTATGCGAAGTTTCCAGGTCCCCCACCTCCCGATACAGGGGAATGTTAAGAGGTGTGGCTATGCTCCTCCTCTCACCATTTTCCTCTTCCTTGCTGCACAAGAAAATGTATCAGGGAAACAAATAGAGAATGTCAATTTTCTAATTTCCTCTTCCGCCGTCTTTTATACTCCTCCTCCTCCTATTGAAATTTCAGCTGCAAAGACACTTATGAAACACTGAAAAACAACAAAAACAACAGGAATCACTTGTTGAGATGGGTGGCCATACAGATAGAATAAAGTATGTAAATAAATAATTTGGGACAAAACTGGCAACTGGAAGTATCATTCTCCCCTTAAAATCAGTATTACACGGCTAGTAATCTACAAGACAATGTACCAATATGTTGTTTATTGCTGTAACAAAACAGAATTTTATCACAATTGTCTGAAGTAGAGTTGAAGCTCCACTCAGAGGATTCATAGACAATTGCAAGGATATTCACATCCGTTCAGAATTTTTTACAAAGCAGCAAATGTAGCACTAATCGCAATTATGACCCTGATGGTGGGACAAGTAACAGGAGCTCACTCCATTATGGGGCACTAGGGATTCGAACCACCAAACTTTCTATCGACAAGCTCAGCATCTTAGCCATTGAGCCACTTATAAGAAGAATTAGTCCTCTCTTATTAACAAAAGATACAAAAGTCTCCCTGGAAGGTTTTGGGTCAATTAAAATCTTTGTGACAATTTAAAAAATTCTACAATACATTTTTTGGGTAAGATACTAAGCTCCAATTTTCTTTGAGGAAAAATGTGGTATGAATATAATAATGTTAAATAAATTGGAAGAGTGAATTCCCAATCCCATGCAGTTATTTAACTGACAACTTTAGACAGAAATGAGAGAGGCATTAATGGGAACAATCTATTACTTTGATATATTTATTATTGCGAAACTATAGCAAAAACCAACTTGGGTTGAAAAAGGAGATAGGGAAAATGCAACTTAATTAAAATTAATTCAGAAGACATTGAGTTACTTGATAGTCCTCAACTTATATTATAATTTCATATAATGATGGTTCAAAATTATGACGGCCTCTGAAAAAGTGACATGACCTATCCTTGAAGTTACAACTGTCGTACCATTCCCATAGTCACTTGATCACAATTTGGACATTTGGCAACTGGCTGTCATTTTCAGTGGCTAGTCACATGATTGCAGTATGCTACCTTCCCAATCAGTTTCAGATAAGCAAAGCCAACTGTGGAAGTGAATTGCTTAACAACCGTATGATTGGCTTAATGACACGATTCACTGAACAGCCATGGTAAAAATGGTTGCAAAATTGATGTGATGACTTGCTTAATAACCACATTGCTTAACAACTAAAATTCTAGTTCCAACTCTGGTTTTAAATTGAGGACCACCTATATCTAGGCATTAGAATGTTCTGTCCCCTTGAGGCTGAATATGATTATAAATCATGTGTGGAGGAAATAAACAATTAAGTGAAAACTCAAACACATTAATGTTAGGAACCCGGATAAGTTTACAAAATGCAAGAGCTCACTATGCAAGTTCTGCCTCTTTTCTACACATGTTGTAATGTTCTGTTCTGTAGGGACAGAGCTTATCACATATTTATTTTCTAATGAAAATTGATGGATTCTGTGGATATCAATGGATGAATCCTCATTTACTGATCAAAAAGTACAAAGTAGAAGTAATGACAGGAAGCATTCTAGTAGTGTTGTCAGAACAAAGAGGATCAATACGAAAATTAATGTATCAAAGTTAAGATAGTTTTGATCTGACAGGAAAAATGAAGTGAACAATTGCAAATTACATATGGCAAAAATAGAGCAAGTACTGTAGGTGGATGTTTACTAATGATAGGAAGATGGATTGAGAAATTTTAAAATCTGTAAGAGTGGGTAGAAGAATGGCAGGTAGTATTTAGCCAGTAGTAAAAAAAAGAGTATTGAAACAAACAAAAATGGCTATGCATAAGATTGCTTCTATATATTTATAGTTTGTTATATGGAAATGAAAATTGGATATGTCAAAAGAAACGTAAAAATAGAATGCAGTAAGAATGACATACTTAAAAACATATGTGATATAATAAGAAATATGTTCAAAAAAGGAGAGTAGATGAACATGGGCTGAACACAAAATAATCAGTACAGAGTTCTTGCTTAATGGCCTTTGGTTTAGCAACTGTTTGAAGGCATTGAACCAGGGGATTTACAATGCAGCTGTCAGTTTCCCGTGATTGCAACTTAGGCACTTGACAATCACTTTGCAGTTGTGATGTTGCAATGTCCTGTGATCATGTTATTACCATTTGCAAGCTTTGTCTCCAGCTTTGACAAGCAAAGTCAGTGGGGAGGCCAGTAAGTCACAAATGGTGATCATTTGTGTAAGACATGCATCGCCTACTTACTGATGGCACCTAGAATTGCCAGAACTCGACATGATCATGTAGCATCATGTCTTATAACTGCATCACTTAGTGACAGAGTTCCTGGCCCTAATTACTGTTAAAAAGTGAGAATACATTGCATGAAAAAAGTACTTTGAAGGATTTGTTCACACAGAATGAATATTAATAATTTTAAAAACCGCACAAATATATGAAAGTATAAGTGTGAGTGACAGGGGAAGACCGAGTTTGTTACTCTAAGACAGTGTTGAGGAGATATTTTTAAAAAAGAGAATAAAGGTAGTCCTTGAATGGAATGCCCATTCCATTCGTAACCAGAGGATTCGTGGAAGTGAATCTTGTATCTTGAATGAGATCACTCCCTCCTTTTGGCCACACATTCGCTAATCGCTAATTGAATGTGAGGCTCATTAAGTGCACAAGGTATTTCAGGGTGGGGAAGGCCATGGGGGGATGGAACAGGCCACTTGCCTAAGAACACCCAAGCCCCCCTCCGACCCTCTGAAGTACCTCATACTCCCCAAATTGCAGTCTCCTCTGCAGCCTTGTGCACCCCTCTATAGTTTCATGTGGCCTGTGGCAGGCTGAAATGGAGCCTTCGGAGGCCGGATCTGGCCCTCCAATACTTCATTCGGCCCTCCACGGGCCTCCCTGGCCCATTGCAGGTCAAAATGGAGCCTCTGGGGGCCAGTCCCTGGAAACTCCATTTCTGCCTGCAACGGGCCGGAGAGGCCCGTGGAGGACCGAACGGGGCTTCGGAGGGGCGGATCCTCCCCTCAGAAACTCATTTCGACTGGCAATGGGCCAGACGAGGCCTCTGGATTCCCGAATAGGGTTTCTAAAGGGTGGATCCTTTCCTCAGAAGCTCCATTTTGGTCAGAAATGGGCCGGGCGAATGTTGCAGAGCCTTTGTGGTTGTTCGTAAAGGCAAACAACTGCCATGGTGCTGCAAGGTTTGTAGTTTTGGGCCATGTTCGCAAACACTACTGTGTTTCTCATATAATAAGGCCGGATCTTATTTTTTTTTGAAGCCCTGAAAAAACAGCTAAGCCGTCTTTTCGGGGGTGAATTAATTTCTCCCCCCGTGCACACCCTCACCTAGAGCGTCCGGCAGGCAGCCATGTCTCACCACTAGCAGCTCCTAATAGCCGATCATGGCGGAGCACAGAGGAATCCCTATCCCCGCCAAGCGCCTTTGCTGCAGACCCAGATATGGTGTTGGTTGCAGGCTGGGTCAGCGGGCGTGGATGTCGGCCTTAGCAGGGCATTTTACATCACGAGACCTTCAGTGCCTGCCATTGCTGCTTCCTCCGCCAGCAGTGTTTCAGCCACTTCTCGGGCGGGGGAGCCGCCTCCATAGCTTCTATGGTTCCTGCTGGCGCTGGCGCCTTTCTTGCCAGTGCCGTCTCCAACAGCAGTGTCTGAGTCGCTCCCGCTTTCCCCACTGTCCCCGTCCCTGCAACAACAGGGGGAACAAACATTTTGAATTACTTGGGAGCGCCGCGCGGTGCATTTTCATTTAATCCCGAGTGGCTGGTTGGGCGTTAGAAGAGCCAAGCGAGTGTCTCTGCCGCTGCTACCCTTGGTGCTGTGTGCCCATTGGCTGGCTGTGGCTCCAGCCTCGGGCTCTGCAAGTTTCCATAAAAGTCCCAGTGTGCAGCCCGTTCCTGCATTCCAAACATACCCAGGCCAAGTTGCAGCTGTCCCTCTCTTGCCAGCGCTATCTCCAACAACAGCGGCAGCAGCAGCGGGAACCCTGGAAGCTACAGAGGTAGCTCCCCCGCCCCAGAAGCGGCTGAAATGCTGCCAGCAGAGGAAGCAGCAGCGCCGAGCGCCGAAGATCTTGCAATATAAAATGCCCTGCTGAGGCCGACATCTATGCTACCACCACCCACCCGCTGACCCAGCCTGCAACCAGCACATACCCGGGTCTGCAGCAAAGGCCCTTGGCAGGGGTAGGGAGCCCTCCATGCTCCGCCATGATCGGCAGTTAGGGGTGGCTGATGGCGAGGCGTGACTGTCCACAGGGCGCTCCTAACGGCAAGTCTCCCCCAACCTTACCTTACCCACCATTTTGCATGTGTTAAAATGGGCCTAAATTGGGGGGAGGGGCTTAATTTCATTTTATGCCTAGAATACATGCTGGGACTTCCTATTGGAGGGGGCGTATTGTTGGAGAAGCACGGTAAGTGTGCACTTTTCACATAACTTCGAATGTTCGTTAAGGGAACATTCGTAACCCAGGGATTACCAGTAGAAGTTTAAAGAATAAGCAAGTATAAAGGTTTACATGGACATGATAGAAGCAAAAATAATACGCAAAAATAAAACATAATCACCGAACTGGTAGTAACACCGGTTGAATCCCATCCCTGCCTTTATGTATTTATTTATATCCTGCCTTTATTATCTTTATTAATAACTCAGGACCATGAACTATCTATATACACAATTCAGAAATAATGATCCATTCAGCAATTATGTAATGTGAAGTATCAATTTGTTATCCAAATAAAAACGTTATGCCATCACTAAAAACAGAACTGAAGTTGTACTTATAAAATAATTTGATGGAAGTTATAAGTAACTCAGTGAAGCTAATATACATTGATATTAGTAAGCCCTTTTAAATTAGTGGGAATTATTCTGAAGGAAATATTAATTAGCTCTGCATATTTCATAAGATCTCTAATTTGTAGATAAAACACCACTGGCTACAGCAAACCTCCTTCCCAGGCAGAAGAAAATGAACAACTAGCAGATGACCTGAATGTGTTTTACTGCAAGTTTGAAAGGAAACTACAGCCACCTATCTCCACAACCCCCATATCAAACATACCAACAACAGCCAAGCCTCCTACAATTGACCCCAATCCATTGGGTTCACAATCTCTGGTGATCACAGAAAAAAAAAGTGAAAGATCTATTTCACAGACAAAAGCCAGGAAAAGCATCAGGGCCGGACAACTCCTTCTTGCTTAAAAGTCTGTGCTTTTATCATTTTACCAAAAGAATTGGTCCCCATCTTCACCCGAATCTTCAGTAAATCACTGGAGATGTGCTATGTTCCTTCTTGCTCCAAATGCTCTACTATCATCCCAGTGCCAAAGAAGCCCTCCATCAAGGAACTAAATGACCAATTGCTCTAATATCTGTAGTTATGAAAATCTTTGAAAGGCTAGTGCTGTCTCACCTGAAAACCATCACAGATTCGCTTTTAGATCCCATGCAGTTTGCATACCGAGCAAATAGATCGACAGATGATGCTGTTAATATGGCTCTGCACTACATCCTACAACACTTTCAATCTCCAAATACCTATGCAAGGGTCCTCTTTGTAGACTTCAGTTCCGCATTCAATATCATCAGTCCAGACATTGCTTAAAATAAATTAAACCAGCTAGCAGTATCTGAACACAAGTGGATCATAAGCTTCCTAACAGATAGGAAGCAGCAAGTGAAGCCAGGCAGAATCACATCTGATACCTGTACAATTAGCACAGGGCCCCCTCAAGGCTGTGTGCTATCTCCACTTCTCTTCTCCCTATATACCAATGACTGCATCTCAAACGATCCATCTGTTAAAATACTGAAGTTTGCAGATGATACAACAGTGATTTGTTGAGACAACAACGAATCCGCATACAGATGTTTATGTTTATTAGATTTATATACCGCCCTCTCTCAGTGCAGGACTTGGGGCAATGTACAGCCAAATTAAAAATGCAGTAACAATACAATATTTAAAAACAATTAAAAGATTAAATATCGTGGCTGAGAGATAAAAATCAAACTAGGATTTAAAAACTAAAACCAATTAAAACCCTATAAAAACCCTAGGCCAGACCAGCTTGATGAAATAGGTGAGTTTTCAACAGGCGCCGGAAGGTCAAAAGGTCAGGGATGGTCCTCATCTCCGGAGGTAGTTCGTTCCAAGAGAGGGTGCCCCCAACGAGAAGGCCCACATCCTCGGGGTCGTCAGCCATCCAGCCAGCAGCACCCCGAAGAGACCCGCTCTATGGGACCGCACTGGCCAACGAAAGATCAATGGTGGCAGTAGGCGGTCCCTTAGATACCCAGGTCCCAAGCCATGGAGCGCTTTTGCACCTGAAAGATCACCGGGAGCCAATGCAGCTTGCGCAAGAGTGGCGTAATATGGGAGCTCCGAGAAGCCCCCAAAACCACCCGCGCGGCTGCATTCTGCACCAGTTGGTGCCTTCGGGTGCTCTTCAAGGGGAGCCCCATGTAGACAGCATTGGCATAGTCTAGGTGGGAGATAACAAGGGCGAATGTGACCATGCGAAGCGCATCCTGATCCAGAAAGGGCCGCAACTGGTAGATCCTATGGACCTGACTAAAAGCCCCCCTGGCGACGGCCGCTATATGATCTAACGACAGCCATACATCCAGGAGGACACCCAGATTGTGCGCCCCCTCTATGGGGGCAAGAATTCCCCCCCCCCCCACAGCCAGCGAAGGAACTAGCTGGCTGTATCAGGGTGCCCGGAAGCACAGCCACTCGGTCTTAGCTGGGTTGAGCTGAAGCCTATTCCACCCCATCCAACCCCGCACGGCCTCCAGGCACCGGTCATCACTTCGACGGCTTCATCGGGGTGGCCCGGGGTAGAGATGTACAGCTGAGTGTCATCAGCGTACTGATGGAACTCTACCCCAAAGCCATGGATGATCTCACCCAGCAGCTTCATATAAATGTTGAACAGAAGGGGCGAGAGGACCGACCTGAGGAACCCCGTAAATCAGGGGCTTTGGGGTCGATCTCTGCCCCGCCAACACAAATTGCGAATGGTCGGAGAGGAAGGAGGAGAACCACTGTAGAACAGTGCCCCCCACTCCCAGCCCCCCAGCCACCGCAATAAGATACTGTGGTCGACAGCACCAAAAGCCGCCGAGAGATCTAACAGGACCAGGACAGAGGAATAACCTCTGTCACGGGCCCTCCAGAGATCATCCACCAACGCGACCAACGCCATCTCCGTTCTGTACCTGGGCCTGAAGTCTGATTGGCGTGGATCCAAATAGACAGCTTCATCCAGGTGCCAGGGAAGCTGTCGTGCCACCACACTCTCAACAGCCTTCGCCACAAAGCGAAGGTTGGAGACCGGACAATAGTTAGATAAAAAAGTTGGGTCCAGGGATGGTTTCTTGAGGAGGGGTCTCACTACCGCCTCTTTCAAGGCGGCAGGCAGAAACCCCTCACTCAAGGAAGCGTTAATAATATCCTGGAACCAACCTCGTGTCATCTCCCGAGTGGCCAATACCAGCCAGGAGGGACACGGATCCAGTAAACATGTGGTAGCATTAAGCCCATCCAGCATCCTGTCCTGTCCTCGGGGGTCACAGGGTCAAACTCTCCCCAGATGACCTCCCCAAACTCCGCCCCCGACCCCCCATCCAGAGTTGCCCAGTCAGAGTCCAACCCATCCCAGGATCTGAGTGATTTTGTCCAGCAGAAAATTCGAAAAATCTTCAGCCCGTCCCTGCAAAGGATCCTCCCACGCTCCCACTTCTAAGAGGGAGTGGGTCACCCTAAAAAGGGCAGCTGGGTGATTTCCTGCAGACGCGATAAGGGCAGAAAAGTGAGAACGCTTTGCCGCCCTTATCGCCACTAAATAGGTCCTAATAAAGGACCGCAATAGTGTACAGTCAGATCCGGAGCAGGTGGCCCTCCAACCACTCTCTAGGCGTCTTTTCTGGTGCTTCATCTCCCTCAGCTCCTCAAAAAACCATGGAGCTGAGTGGGATCGGCATCGGGTCAGAGGCCGCGAGGGCACGACTTGGTCAAGGGCCCTAGCCGCCACCCTATCCCAGATGGCCACCAGGTCCTCAACCACGTCTTGTGTTCGAACACCGGGAAACGGCCCAAGCTCCATCAGGAACCTATCCAGGTCCATCAGGCGCCTGGGGCGGAACCATCGTATCAGCTCCGCCTCCCTGCGACAAGGGGGTGCAGCCCGGAAGTCCAGCCTAAGGAGTGAATGATCCGACCATGACAGGGACTCAATAACAAAGTCCCCTATACCTAGATCATCCTGCCACTGTCCAGAGACAAAAACCAGATCCAAGATGTGACCCACAGTGTGAGTGGGGTACCTAATTAGTTGGGTCAGGCCCAAGGCTGTCATGGAAGCCAAGAACTCCTGAGCAATCCCCAAGGCCCCGCCAGCCGAAGGCAAGTTGAAATCCTCCATGACCATAAGCCTGGGGGTCGCAACTGCCAGGCCGGCTATAACCTCGAGGAGCTCAGGCAGGGCCGATGTCACATAGCAGGGAGCCAGGTATGTGATCAATAGGCCCATCTGAACCCTGGAACCACACTTAACAAAGAGGGATTCACATCCAGTCATCTGAGGAACAGTGGATTCCCTAGGACATAGATCTTCCCTAATAACCACCGCAACCCCCCCACCCCTCCCCTGGGCCCTCGGCCGATGAAAAACCCGAAACCCGGGTGGGCACATCTCCACCAGGGGGACACCCCCCTCCTGGCCCAACCAGTTTTTGGTAACACCCGCCAAGTCCGCTCCCCCCTCCGAAATCAGATCACAAATCACAAATGAGGGGGGCTTTATGAATTATGGACCTGGCGTTGCATAACATCAGCCGAAGGCCCGGGGCCCGATTATTCAGACAGCCCGGGGAACGGGAAATGACCTGGGGGTCAGAGCGCGCCACCACCCGCAGACAGCAGGGGGCGGGCTCCCAAAACCTGATGCGGCCCCCTGTCATTGCCATACCTGCCTCTCCCGCTGACCGTGCCAATGACCATCCTCCCTCCATCCAGATAGGAGGTTGTACAACTTGCCTCGTGGTATAATTGGAAGACACTCAAAACCATAGAAATGGTGGTAGACTTTAGAAGAAACCCTCCTATACTACCACCTCTTACAATACTAGACAACACAGTATCAACAGTAGAGACCTTCAAATTTCTAGGTTCTATTATATCACATGACACCTAACATCAAAAACATCATCAAAAAGCACAACAAAGAATGTTCTTTCTGTGCCAGCTCAGAAAGCTCAAACTGCGCAAGGAGCTGCTGATACAGTTCAACAGAGGAATTATTGAGTCTATCACCTGCACCTCTATAACTGTCTGGTTTGGTTCTTCAACCCAACAGGACAGACACAGACTTCAGAGGAGAATTAGGACTGCAGAAAAAACAATTACTACCCACCTGCCTTCAATCGAAGACCTGTATACTGCACGAGTCAAAAAGAGGGCTGTGAAAATATTTACAGACCCCTCACATCCCGGACATAAACTGTTTCAACTCCTTCCCTCAAAACGACGCTATAGAGCACTGCACACCAGAACTAGACACAAGAACAGTTTTTCCACAAACGCCATCACTCTGCTAAACAAATAATTCCCTCAACACTGTTCACAAAGTCTGCATTATTATACTATTAATCTTCTCATCACTTCTTATCGCCCATCCCCTCCCACTTCACTGCAACTGTGTCGCTTGTATCTTTACGATCTATATTGACTGTTTCCTAGTATGATTTGATTGCTTATTGTACTCTATTATTAAGTCTTGTACGAATGTATTTTTATGTATTCTGAGAGCATTTGCACCAAGACAAATTCCTTATGTATCCAATTACACTTGGCCAATAAAGAATTCTATTCTACAAGGTTATGATGTATAATTTGACTTTTAACCTAATTTGAAGATAAGCAAATCATGCAATAGACAAGTAAACAAATAAAAACACAGAAGAAAGAACAAATGGAATGGATATGGAAATTATAAAGAGCTAGCTCGATACCTGTGCTTTGCTACCAAACTATGTGGTCGGGCTTAGTTTTTTGGGAGGCAAATAAGAATTCTGCCTCTGCCTACCAGCATCCATTGGTATTCATCTGGCTAACATCCTGTCAGTATGTGAGAAAGTTGAGGGCTGTTTGGAAGCTGAACAGTATTTGCTGTGTGAGCAAGAAGACAGCAAGGAGCCTGGGCATGGTTTAGCTCAACTGTTCTGTACTAAAGCTGCTTGATGCTGTGAAAATAAAACTGAAACTGAAACTCCTCTCCTCCACTTGTGTTTTGTATTTGGAAGATATTTCTTTTCAGGTGGGGAGGGGGAGTAGAACTCCATAGCACCAGAGCGTGTTAATAGTAATATACGAAATACTAATGCTCTGATGGTCATTTCGAAAAAAACTTTCTTAATGAGCACCTAGAAGCCAAGAGGAACATATGTGCCAAATTTCAAGTTTGTAGGCTTTATGATTCTGGAGATTTTGTGATGATGCATAAATGGTATTTCGCTTTTATATATAGATTTATTTATTCAAATCAGAATGGATTAAATTGCTGATTGCCTTCTCGGAAATGAGGTGCAATCTATTTTTATTTGCTTTCTACAAACTAGAAATATATTTAAATTTAAATTTTGGCTTTTCACTATTTTATAAAATGTTGTTTTATAAACAAGTTTGAGAATGATAGCAATGGCAAAAATATCAATGTTTTTCTAGCTTTATACAAGTTGTGGAGACATTATTTGGTCTTGCATATCTTTATACAGGTAGTTCTCAATTTACAACCACAACTGAATCCAAAATTATGTTGCCAAGTGAGAAATTAATTAAATGAGTTTTTCTCCATTTTATGACTTTTCTTGCCGCGTTTGTTAAATGAATTACGGCAGTTGTTAAATTAGTAACCTGGTCATTAAGTAAATCTGATTTCCCCATTGACTTTGCTTCTCAGGTAACAAAAGATGTTCACATGATCCTGGAACACTACAACTGTAATAAATGTGAGTCAGTTATCAAGCATCTAAATGTAAATCACGTGACCATGGTGATGCTACAACAGTCATATGTCTAAAAAATGGTCATAAATCACTTTCTTCAGTGCCATTTTAACTTCAAACGGTCACTAAGTGAACTGTTGTAAGTTGAAGACTACCCGTATTTTGAAAATAAAGAACCTATACTGTTTGGGCTGAAATTCAAAGATTTATTTCAACTCTGAATTCCATATTAAAAAAAAATCTGCTATGACCCACTTCAGGTTAAAAAAACAATAAAAAAATATACGCAGATAAAATAAGGATAGGGATTTCGCTCATAATAAAAAGCAGTTTGGCATGTACTGGATTTGAACCACTGAGTGAATTAATATAAAGCCAAAACAACAACAAAAAGTAGCCACTTTTAAGCTGTGTTAAATGAATATGTCGATCAATATTTATACGGTTCTCACTTCGGATATACTAACTGGAAAGAGGCTTTTCATTATTCACAAATATGTTACATATAAATATCCGTTAAATATAGCACTGCACCGATTTGTGTCATTTGCATAAAGATGACATTACCAAATTCTGTATCACAGATATCTACTAAATCGAGCTCTCACTGCCATTAAAATGTATGGCTCCTTGGTGTCATTCCTTTGACTACCAGAGAGATTGTTAAAAAAAATCTTATATTTATTTACCTTCATAAGATATTGATAGTTAATATTTGATCAATATATATCTTAATAAATATTTATCTTAATAAGATAAATACTGATTAAATATACCTTATTTTTTTAAAGTTTGCTTAGGAAAAGCACATTGAAGAGCTTACGAGGAAAGTGAGGCTTCAGCGTTTAGGGAATTTGAACCGGTACCCTACTACGAGACAAGCGCAGCGGGAACGCAACACAAGACTGACACCTCCGCCAGACTGACAACTCGCACCTCGCAGCTGGAATAAAAACCACTCCGCCTGCATCGCCAGACCAGAGGATTTCCCTTTCTCTCGGAATCTTCCGGTGCACGAACCAATAAGGCAAGCTTCCCTGCATATTCCTTTTCCACTACCACCCCGCCTCCATGAAAAAAACGCCGCCTTTCCTCTTTTGCCCGCCCTTTCCGGCCTAATCAAACGTGGGGATTGGTTTTTCAGGTAAGAATTTTTGACAAAGCAGGCAGCCAATAAGACAGACTCTGAGAGCCTCCTCCTCCTTCCCCCTCTTATCCCCGCCCCTTTGCTTTCTTCTTCTTCACCCGCGTTACCTTGGAACCTGCTGTAAATATTCTGGGGCACCTTGGTGACGCGGTGACGCCTTTAAGGGAGCCCCGGTAACCATCCGGCTCCGTCAGGGGTGGGGGAAGTAGAGCCCCCGGAGTCAGGTAGGGCGAGGGGCTCGCTGGGAGAAAGCCGGAAACCCGGGGGTGGCGGGCTGGCTGGCATTACGGGGAAAGATTTCTTGGCACTCGCATTGTCTCGGTTCCTCGCTGGTAGCCTCTAGTTCCCAGGTTGGGAAATGACTGCTTCCAATGTCCCCCGCGTCCTCGTTTTGTCAGAGCTTTTTTTTTTCTTTTCATACACTGTAAAAAAACCACTGGTGGCTCCCTAAAGCCAGAGGCAGCTTTATTTGGGGCGCCAGTGATTAGACAGGGGGACTGGCACTTAGAAGGGTCAGTTTATTTGGGGTGTCAGTGATAGTCACTTTTGGCTGGCACTTAGAAGGTCAGTTGCCTTCCCGAACCATCTGACTTAATGCATTTTTTTTTTACGAGTTTATCCCTTAACTCGCTAGGTAATCCCTAGGACAATCATTCTCTCCCAGCCGAGCCTACCCAGAAGGGTTATGGTGAAATAAAAGTGGAAGGAAGGATATCGACTTAAGTTACCTTCGAGGAAAAGTGGAATAGAAATATAACACCACAAGTGAAGTTTGGGTAGAAATGTCATAAATGGAACTTATTACACGGCAAAGCTGCTGTTCAGTTCGCCTCCTCCCCCCCTTTCTATTACTCTTTATGTTTACTTATACCCAAGATAATTAAAAGATAATAGTTCAAGGACCTGAAATATTTGCAAAGTAATGCAATCCTAGTTGTGCTTACTTAAGTCAAATCTCACTGAGTTTAGTGGAGGTTAATGAGACCAGAATTTGCAACCAAACTAGGTTAAGATTTCAAAAGCGTAAAACCTAAGTGTCTCGATGAGAAGTGAAGTGGAGTGATCACCACGGAAAGTTAATATGAGAACAAAACATCTTTTTACTCTAATTATGTGATGGTCCTTTCTTCCTGCAATATTTCAAAAACTGGTTGATGAGAAAATACATAAAATGTCTTCTATAATATGGGGAAAATCAAGATATTAGTATATTGTTTCCATTTTCTTTCTTGTGTTCAGATTGTGGTGTGTTCAGATTGGGTAGGTACACTCAAATGAATATACAGTTCTTAGCAGCTTTATGTTTTTACTGGCAAAACATTTTCTTTTTTTATGCTTGCTACTTGATTAATGTAATTATATTTAAAAATTGGTGGTGGGAAATCAGATACATAAAGTATATTTACATATTACATTTATAATATAAATGCTATCATCATAAATAGACATTCTAGAAAATAGACTTCACTGAGCACTGGGATTTACCTCTGAATAAACATAAATGATTTAGATTATTCCATATTATTTAGTATGAAGTACTTCTGTTTCACACTGGCAGGAAGAGGAAAATGTGCCTTGCTTTCATTATGGTATCTCATGGGGTAAAATATCCGCATTGGATTCATTTGAGATTACAACATGGTGGAAAACTTGGACTGAATGAAATTTGCTTTTATCCTTATTTAGGTGATTGTTTTTTGTTTTGGGCTTAAGAATGTTTGGATAGTAATATTTTAAAAATCAATTTCCAAGTTTAATATCAAGTAAATGTATTTAAAAATATCACAGAATATGCAACTCAGAGACGTTCCATCTTCTCTTGCTATATTTATACATTATAAATATATTAAAATACCTGGTGTTATCACTCAAGTAACATCTTAAAAAAAAATATATTTTCTAACTTGTTCCTTGGCATCATTTACTAGGCTTTTTTATTTCTTTCATGGATAAGTATGCATAAATATTGCTTTTGTTATGACAATCATATATTCTCAAAGTCATTACATCAGCATTAGAGAGAGCCAAATAATTCTGTGCTGCATTGTGAGAACTGATGTATTGTTGTATTATTTGTCCAGTACACAAGCTGTTAAATCAAACTGAAACTGCATTGAATTTAATCAAGTTTGTACTTGAATTGAAGCCTGAGAATTCAGTTATAGCCAGAATGGTAAAGTTGAAAGAAAATTGCATCAAAGTAAACAAGTGAAGCGGCATGTCCTTTTTAATCCCTTTTTATATTTATTTATTTATATATTTTTTATATTTATATATTTATATTTATTATTCAATTTCCAAATTGAAGTATATCATGTTCTATATAACTGTGAACATCACTGAAAATAAAATCCATGAGGGAAAAATTATACAATGATTCTGAAAGGTTAGAAATAGGATTTCATGATTTTAAATTCTACTCTGCTGTTGTAGCTGTTATAAATTTAATTTCATTCCAGGCATATTAAAATTTCAACCAGTCAGACTCAACTGGCAGCTTTTCATACAGTGATTTGCCATTTTCTTCTTCTGGGTTGTTTTACTGGCTTCCCCATCTAGCCAAAATCTATCTGAATTTTAAACTTATCACATATATTCATAGATAAGCTGACCCTCAAAAAATCCACAGCCACAGATAAGCTAACCATCAAAATATTTGTATGTTTTAATTTTCAGTTTGCTTACCTATGGATAATCAACAGATTATATATTTTCATGGTATTTTGGTCAGGTCAATTTATCCAGAAATGTGCTTATTCACAAGTATATATGGAAAACATGACTACTTTATACACCGTACTCACGGTTAAAGTATAAGTAGGCCTCAACTTATAACCACTATTTAACCCCAAATTTCTATTGTTAAGTGAGGCATTTGTTAAGTGAGTTTTGCCCCATTTTACAATTCTTTTTGGTTGTTAAGTGAATCTGGCTTCCTCATTGACTCTGCTTGTCAGAAAGTCACAAAAGGTGACTGGCATAAATATGAGGCCAATTGTCAAGCTGTTGAATTTTGATCACGTGACCATGGGGATGCTACAACAGTCATAAGTGTGAAAAACAGTCATAAGTCACTTCAGTGCTATTGTAACTTCAGACGGTCACTGAATGAACTTTTGTAAGTTGAGGACTACCTGTATATACTCTCAAATAAGCCCATCAGTGAATCTCAACCCATTTTTTTTGGAAGGGGGTGTGTGGAGTTATTTTGACAGCTAAAATTCTTAGTTTATTTGAAAGTATGTACAATAAGTTCTCACAGTACTCAAGAAAATATAGATAACCAGGATATGAATTGTGTGTGTGTATTGAAATTAAAAGGATTGTAATCAAACAAAAGTTTCATGATAACTTTTTTAATTGTAAAAGTCCT
This sequence comes from Bungarus multicinctus, assembly GCA_023653725.1. Lineage (NCBI taxonomy): Eukaryota > Metazoa > Chordata > Lepidosauria > Squamata > Elapidae > Bungarus > Bungarus multicinctus. Next base: position 114,460,122 of record CM042836.1, read on the forward strand.
TATAATTGTGGAAGTAAAACAAATGTCAAAGTCATGAATAGTCTCTAAAACTAACATTTCTTTAGCCTGATGAAATTATTTTAAAAGTTGGCGGAGTATTAATCTGGGCAGAGTCTGGCAGACTATGCTTAATTTCATGTAAAATGTAAAAAGTTTATTTAAGCAATAAATATTATTGTTGGAAGCTCTTAAGACTATTTGAAAGTTTAAATAAATAGATCACACTCTTAATGCCACAGTAATTTAAATATGGTTCGTGTTACAGGGTATATCTGAGGGTTAAATGAACCCGATTGAAAAGAGCACAAAACAGTATTTTGATTTTCCTCATTATTCAGAGTACCAATAAAAGCAAAAATAGTTTCAATTCTTTATCCAGATTTGCAAGTACAATTTGTATTCACTTAAATTACTCCACATGTGTACTCTCAACAGTTTCTCCTTACACTTTAGATAAGACAGTCTTTTCAAAATTAAATGTTAGAGAATTTTTTTCTCCTGAACTCCAGTTGTTAGCCCTGATCTCTTAACCTTGTAAATATGTGTATTTTAGGTCAGGATAGAAGCTTAATAAATATGTACTTTATTCTAATACTTTTTTTAACTTACTGAAGAGTTGAAGAAGTACAAGTATTAGCTGCAATATTTTCCCTCTCCCTCTATCTATCCTTATCCCTCTATCTCAGTCAGACAAATTGGCAACCAGCCTTCATCTAGCTAATTATTCCTTTGCAAATAAGACCCTTTGTTTTCTTTTCTTTTTTTCATCTTCAAATGCACTGAAGGTCCCTCTGTCAGAAGCACATTTTTTACATGCCAGTCCTTTTCTTCTCCAGCACTCTTTCCCCACTTGTAATCTCAAACACTTTGTGGACTTTATATCACACTTGCATTAACAAGCCTTTAGCAGTACAAACCCTGCCTAATCTATTTGAGCCCCAAAACCACACTTTTTTTTCTGAACTGAAACCAGCAGCACATCTTCAACAGCATTACAGTTGTCTTGGCCCATTTTAGCCTTTGCAGATGCCAGCCATTCCCTTCATTTCCCGGCTTGTCCTTCCTAGAGTTCTCCTTGCCAGCATTTCAGTGACTTCACTTTTGATGTCAGTGTGCATCTGATATTGAAACCAGCACATCTGCTTCCCTTTCTTTCCTATGAGACCTGTGTCTTTAGGGGTTTATAGTAATATTTGTGCTCAGCTCCCTATTGACAAAACAAATAAAAAATGTTTTGGTTGGGTGTCAACATGGATATGTGCAGAACCAGCAAGAAACAATTGCTGAAGGGAGGTGAATCACAGTTTGTGGTAAGGGTCTTCTGAGGGTGGTCTGCTGTGCTCTTAAATATTTATTATCTTGTAACTTTAACTAATTTGCAAAACTGTAGAAAGGTAATAATTCTAGAATAGGGGTCTCCAAACTCGGCAGTTTTAAGACTTGTGGATTTAAACTCCCTGAATTCCCCAGCCAGCATAGATATGTGACTGGCTGAAGGATCCCAGGATCTGGGAGTTGAAGTCCACAAGTCTTCAAGTTGCCTAGTTTGCAGACCCCTTTTCTAGAAAGATACTTTGACTAATAATGGTCAGGCTACTACCGTACAAGTATTTGTTTTGTTTTAAAGTTCCCAGAAGCTTCTTTTAAGATTCATCTTGATAATATATTTATTGGCATTTTCTTAGTAAATTTCACTTTCGCTAGTAAACAGGAAGGGAATAATATTAAGAATAGAATGTTTTCCTAAATATGTGCTTGTTGTTTAAGAATTTTTCAATGCAATATAAAATGCTTTTAAAAGAACCAATAAAGTAACTTTTTAAATAATTGCATACCTTAGTTCCAAGCCATCAAAACATGCAGAAGAGCATGATATCTCTGGTTTAGGAATTTATTGTTGAATTTAGACATATTTAAGGATTTTTTCCTCAAATAAGCATTACTTTTTTCTGCTTGTAATAGTTACCTCAGCAGGTGGCAGCACCTACCCACCTACCCAGTCCTTGCTGATCTCAGAAGCTAAGCAGGATCAGCCCTGGCAAGTAATTGGATGAGAAACTGCCTAGGAATTCTAGGGTTGCAGGCTACATTGGAACATTGGGAAAAAACATCTAGAAGAACATAATGACAAGCCACCTCTATAATACTGCCCAGAAAACTGAATGGCTGTAGTCCTTAGGAATCAAGCTTAAATTGAGGGCATCTTTACTGCAACTAATTACACCTAAGGCTATATTTCCACAATATGATCATTTCATTCTATTGGGAAATGTTAATGCTAAAAATCTTTCTCATGAAAACACATCCATAGCACAACCTTCAAAGCAAATTAAAATTTATAAGGAAATGTAGATAAGACAACATTAGACTTGTAAAACCTTTCTCTGAGAACATCTGCATCATTACCTTTATGAAAGCTTTCCTCAATTAATAGTAAGTTACGACTTTTGCTTTGTGGCTGCTACTTTATGATGATATAATCAAAAGTACATCCTATTCTATAGAACTTGTTAGATAAAAAAATCGGCCTAGAATTACAACAGTAATGTTAAAACATTATTTCCGATAGTTTGTTTAGTAAATGTAAATGTGGAAAAATATATTCCCACAAAATTTTATTTAGAGATACTTATTAGAACTCTGCAATTTTTCTGAAGCTGCATTTGTAAATTGAGTTTAATTATCAAAATTTTGCTCATAGATATACACTGAAATGAGGCATATATACATATGTATCAGTTTGTGACCACTCCAAATTACTATGAACTCCTCAATTTGAAAACACATTTTTCTATTGCAATCTACACTGATGTGTTAAAATTCAGGTCTCTGTTTTCCATCTCTATACGAAGTACTTATTGTGGAAGGCAGTCCATTTTCTACCGGATTTCTCTTTAATTACAGGTTCCATTTTCTTATTTTGTCATATGAGCATTATGGTTGAAATAATCATGTTACAGGCAGGAATTGTTCCAAAAGGCATCAGTGGAGATTTATTGAAGTAGTTTTAGATTAAATGAGGTCAGAATTATAGCAAAAATGGTGGACTCTATAAAGGTGACTTTCATAATTTCATGGTTAAATTTACATCTGACTTGAGAAGGAATATTAAACTGAGAAAATGCACTTCGCTCACTTAAAAGATAGGAAATTGCACTGCATTGTACTAACGAAATGAAGAAATGATATTTAGAGTTAGCGGCAAAGGATGGAGGTAAAATGCCATAGGTGGACAGCTTATGCTCTGAGACATTTAGTTTTAGTGACTAAAATATAATATAGCAAACTTCCGTATACTAAACAACATGGAGAGTCTTCTTTCTCATATTAGAATGAAAGAACATGAAATACTGTATGTTGTCATAAAGGAAGTCAAAATATTGGTTCATTGTTCAGTATTTTTTCCACTGAGTACCAGACTTTTAATGTTTGTATTATCTAGCTTATATACTATACTACTACGGTACTATAAAAATAGTTTTGTTCACAATTAGATTTATTTTTAAAGATTTTGAGTAAACAAATTTGGGGTAGACAAATTTGAGTAGACAAGTCTATCAATGATAAAAAAATATGAAGTCTATGTTCTACATGGTATAAAATCTAGGATCACTGGGAATATGAAGGACTCAGCAGCAGCAGCATGTCCTATAATTAATCATTTTGAAAGAGAATATTTGGTGTAGATTAAGTTTGGTCTGATTTAGTAAGAACACATTTTTTGTTAGATTTGTCTGTACTATGATGATACTTAAAAATACAAAACAAAACAACTAGTTGAGATCATCTTAAATATTTGCTTAACTTTAAAAATGTTTGGATATGTTCAAATCAAAGGACTTTCATGTATTTATAAATTAATAATTTATACAATTATGAATGTTCTCATATTGAACATGATTTATTCATATATCTATTTCTTTGGAATTATTATTAAAGTTTTTTTTTCAAGTGACATGCTGCCCTTCTGCATATGCTTTTTAATATTTTCCTTTGAAAAAATTCCTCTGTTGTGTTACCAGTAATGATAAAATGGTAATGTGTAACATGGGTTATAATTAACAAACTCTAATCTGCAGAAGTTCATGTCACAAATGTACATAAATAAGACTTAATTAAACATTAAATGGAATAATCATTGGCCACTGTCATTCATTTTAAAATGGTTATTATAATCAGCTTCCATTTTTCTCTTTGAATTCAGATTAAAAGATACATGAAAAATATTGATTGCCAAAATGATGTCAGCAACTCTTCTAAATGTAGGTAATGAATTGACAAGAAGCCAGTAGTGACCGTGTAATAAGCCTTCATCTGGAAAATGACTATTTGAGGAAAAGTTTCTTGTAATGGAGGAAAGAGGAAGGAGTCTGGATTCTGGGCATAGCAGAAAATCAGACAGTGATAAAAGCAGTAATTCTTATTACTCAGATGATGATTCATCTCATGCTTCTGATCAGTCTCCAACCATCAGCACCCAGTCTATACAAACTGTAAATAGAAGCAATAAAATACAGAACTTGAAAAGCCATGCAGATTATCATGGTAAGTATTGGCAAAATACAATTTATTATGTGTGTTTCTGTGTGTATCATAGTGTTAAATGAATTATGTGAAAATAAGATTATTTCCTTTGAAATATGGCTTAATTTCAAAACTGAGCTGACATTTGTAATAAAATTAACATTTAGGTTTTAAAATAAAGTACAATTTTTTAAACAGAAAGTACCCTGGCTTGCTTTTTCTTTGTAATTAAATTGGTACATACTTTTGTTCTTGTAATTATATGTATTAATTGAATATAGTCAGTTATAAATATCTCCTTTCTTCACTCATAGTATAGCATCTTAGATACAAGACAGTAGAGAGAGTAGGTATTAAGTCTCTTATTCAGTTAACAGATCAACTGATCATGACCATTTAAACATTCATTTAGCAACAATATTGCATGAACAGACAGTGCAAAATATAACTTCCTTTTCTTTAAAAAGATTGATAAAGGTGTATTTTTAAATACAGACTCAATATTTAGTTAGTTATAAGGTGTTTACAAGGGATTTGGGCTGCAAAAAATCAGATGATACTTGATGGACTGCCATTAAATGATTCAGATTTTTTGCACACCAGATACGGTATTAGTTTCATTTTGGTTTTATTTTAGATAGATGAGTCATCTATTTTTAATTTTTCTCCTTGTTTTCTTTTGTTCAACTCTATTGCTTCTCTTCTCTTACTCTAACCCATAAGTGCTTTTAAACTTTACAATCGATTTGAAGGATTCACGTTCTCCTTTACTATGCCAACATATTGAACTCTGTTAGACTGGTATCTTTTTAAAAGACTGTTTAAGGCTTTTAGAAAATCTGGATTAAAAAGAATAAATGGTGTAAGGGTTAATATATGCTGATTTCATAGTGAATATTTGAGAGATTGTTGTAATATGTTTTGCAAGCTATGAGAAATTGGTACATCAAAGATATTTCAGTCCTGGTATGATTTCACTAATTTTCATTGTAATCTTAACCTTGTTATATTTCTTTGCAGCCACAAAGCAGTTTTACTCTAAATACGCACCCAGCAAGAGAACCCGCTGGGGTTTTTACTCCCAGAGCCTCACCAGGGAGTCTCCTGCCAAAGATATCAGTCTTGTTACAAAGAGAGTGCTTTCTGCTAGGCTGCTGAAAATTAACGAGCTTCGTAATGAACTGACTGGGTTGCATGTCAAACTTGATGAGTTGCAGAAAGAAAATAGGGTACTAAAGCAGCTTCAGTACCGACATGAGAAAGCCCTTCATAAGTTTGAAGACACAGAAAATGAAATCTCTCAACTTCTGGCTCGGCATAATGATGAGATGAGAATACTAAAGGAGCGCTTAAGAAAAACACAAGAAAGAGAACAAACAACTGAGAAGAAACTCAAGGCTTCGGAGGAAGAGCTATTCAAAGCTAAAAGTGGTTTGCAAAAACTGAAAAAACTTGCAGAAGATAAGAATCTCCCTGAACGTGATGAGCTGGCTAAGAAGCTGGCAATTGCAGAAAATAGATTGGAAGATAGTGAGAAGAAAATTAAGGTGAGAGCCATTTAAAAAAGCATTTCAAAAGATATGTTTTATTTTGTACATTCTATGGTGCGTACCATATTTATACACTTACTGGCTACTCATACACAGGGAAAAAAAACTTAAACTGAAACAGGCCAATTTAGTCTTGTGATTTCTTTGCATCTGATAAAGAACCAGTATCACACATTATTTACTAACATTGCCATTATAATCCACAGTTGTAAAATCCTAGCCAGTAAACAGTGGGACTGTTACTTCTAAACATACTTTATATTTTTAAATAAATATGTATAAAATTTCTAAATTCTAAATTCACATTTTCTTTTGACATACCACTAATTCATCAGAATCCTTAATTGGATCCTTAAGATTGTAAGAGGGGAGCAGAGTTCACAGAAAGCCTGCTTTGTGTACCTGCTAATAGAAAAGGATGAAGTAGTTTTCCCCAACTTCCCTATGTTCTAAGAAACCCTGATCTATAGAATGGGATTTTTCTGGAATTATATAGAGGTGATGCAGAGACAGATTATTGGTGAGAATAGTCCTCAACCCTCTCATAGTAATCCCTTCATTATTTAAGGCCCTTCGTTCATCAAACTCACAGGGATAAAATTTCTAAGGTTACTTTGTCACTCTGTGTTTGCAAATGTTAATGCAGTTTTAGGGTTAAGTTTATGGGACTATGCATGTAATATTTTTGTGCTGTTGTTAAAATTGATTTAATTTTGCTTGATTTATTATTAAATTTGTATGCCGCCCATTGCATTGCTCAAGCAAAGGGAGGTTTACAGAATAATATAAAAGTTAAAAAAAGACAACAAAAACACTTAAAATTAAGAAGATTAAATAAACTAAATACCAAGAGGACGAGCAGCAGAGGAGTAGGGGATCTTTTCTTATTACCGGAATTTGCCATCCACCAAGAGTTGAAAATTGTAGCATAGGAGTCTAAATGATTGAAAAAGGAAGTAGAATAATATGAATGTTCAATGGAAATATGAAACTTTATTAAAGCTGAATAAAACTGGCAAGAAGTCTCCAACCACTTCTAGCCCCCTTTTTACCACCATGATAAAATCTATACTTGATTAGGAATTAATTTTTAATACTGTATTGCTAACGTAGAATCTAGAACTTTTCCTCGTTATTTCTTCTTTAAAGTGATACATATGACCATATGCTATTTCTCTAAATTGCAATGGAAAGTTAGTGGAAATTTATGCTGTGTGAAAATAAGTTAGCATTCAGTAATAAAGAGCTAGAAAAGAGAGCAGGTGGAACTTCTTTTTTTGCCTTTGTACTTACAGCATTTGTCCAAGGAGAGCAAAACATGAATCTCTGTTCAAACCCTATGATAAACAAAAAGAGTTCATTTTGTTGTGTTTTGATGTGCCAAAGGTGCTTTTTCAAGAGACAACTGGACTTTCTCCTTTGATATTTCGCTTCTCATCCAAAAAACTTCTTCAGCTCTGACTAGATGGTTGGGATCACAGCTGAAGAAGCTTCTTGGATGAGAAGCGAAATATCTTCAAAGAAAAACCAGAAAGTCCAGTTGCCTCTTGAAAAAGCACTTTTGGGACAACCATGACCTGGATGACTGAGAATCTCCATAGACACTCTGTTTTGGTGCCTCTTGAGTAGCTGAAGTTCAGACTTTCTATAAGATACATTGATGAGTTTATGCATCTTTATGCATCCTTTCAGTTCATCAGATGTTGGGTGACATTTTGTCATGATGAAAATAAACAAGACTTTCAATTTCTGTCCCATTGCATGTTGCATCCAACCACCGACATCAACAAATAAGATAAATTTGTGAAATTCTTTATAATTTAAATATTTTGATAGGGTTGAGAAAGGCCATGAAATGGAATGAAATATTTCATGCAGAAAAGTATTTGAATACAAACAATTCCTCAGTTCTGTCCCTTCAAAAATATTTTTACCAAAAACATGATTTTACTATTATACTGAATTGTAGGAATTTGAGAAGAAGCTTGATCTTAGCAGTAGTAGCTTCCAAAGACAACTGTACTCTATGAAAAAGAAATTTTATGAAGCACAAGAAGAAAATAAAATTATTCAAGAGGAAGTCCAACGATTGAAACAAAAATTAAAGGTAAAAATTGGTATTGTCTAGCATAGAACATGTTTATAACATATCTTCTAATCTAAAATATTTTTTTTCATATCTCATAGTTCAATATAACTACTTGTTTCCCTGAAAATAAGACCCTGTTTTATTTTCTTTTTGGCCCCAAAATAAGCATCAGGTCTTGTTTTCGGGGGGTATCTTATCTGCTTACCTTAGGACCACCGCAGCCACGCCTCCCATGTCTGTTGCATCGCTGCTTGACTTCTTCTGCGGCTACTCACAACTGCTCATGGGCAGATGCCACATGCCATATCGATGCCATGCTTGCAGCAGGACTCTGTGAGGTTCGTTGTGCCTGTGAGCTGCTGCTTAGGTTTGCTGAGAGGGCTATGGCTTTGGCCATGCTGCTAAGGGCAACTTGAGTTACCTGCAGCTTTGCACTGTACTGCAAGGACACTTGGGGTTTCTCAGGGCATGGCAGTTTGCTCCACACTGTTAGGTGGTTTAGGTTTCAGAATTGTTTGTGGCTTCTTGCAGCTACAGAATTGCAGTGCACTAAAAGCCCCCGAGCTACAGTATGACAAGCAGCACCCGAGCCATCTGTTCTAGGACCGCTTGCTTCCCTGCAAGTTAGGGTAAAATGTGACCAAAACAGCAGAAATGGTGGTGGTGGGGAAACAGATGATACAGAGAGTTAAAGAGGAAGTAATCCTTTTCCTTATCAAAACTCATAGCTGGGAGATGTCCAGAATGGTTGGACTGAGCTGGGTCCATGGCTAACAACAGTGGAATTTGGTTAATGATGGACTGCTGTCGCCACGTTGATGTGATCAAATGACATCATACTTTATGACCACATTGCTTAGCAACAGAAGTTCCCATTTGTGATCATAAATTGAGGACTACCTGTACTCCCCCCGCCGTTCAGCCTAATGATTGACAGTGGCTATTTTCATAATCAATTTCAGAAATTATATGCAAAACTAAGAAAAATAATCCTTGTTAAAAACATGACTTAAAGTTTGGAATTAAGCAAAACTAAATCCCAATTTTATTTTATCCAACCTTATTTTACTAATGTGTAAGATTCACAGTTTTATTCTGTATAAAGATCAACATGTAATTATTAAAAGTAAATAGATATCCACCCTAGCCCCAATGAAACAATTAAATTTTATTTTTTGGTAAGGTAATGGTTCCCCCACATATGTATGCTAGTCATTTCTGGCTCTAGGGGCAGTTGTCATCTCCGTTTCTAAGCCGAGGAACCAGCACTGTCCCAAGACGTCACCATGGTCCTGTGACTGGTATGACTAAATGCCGAAGGCACACGGAGCACTGTTATCTTCCATCAAAGTGGTCCCTATCTTTCTACTTGCATTTTTTTACGTGCTTTCAAGCTGCTAGGTTGGTAGAAGCTGGGACAAGTAACGGGAGTTCACTCCATCACATGGCGCTAGGGATTCGAAGTGCTGAACTGCCGACCTTCTGATCAACAAGCTCAGCATCTTAGCCACTGAGCCACTGCGTCCCTTATATTTTTGGGTAGGGTTACACAAATTCATATTACTGATTTAGGCAATTAGGATATGGAGTGTGATAATCCCTGTGATATAAAATTATGTTCCGGCTTTGTCTAAATTGTTAGACTCGTTAGTCATATTAGGGCTGCAACACAGACATAATGTTATTCAAAAGAAGTCTTCCTTAGACTGCAGATGTATAGTACATCCTCCTGTAAAAACCTGATAATGATCTGTTTAAAGATTGGTCAAAGAATATCCTTCCTTTCACAGGATCATTCATGCCTTATAAAACTGAATAGTAGTACACACTTTTTGTTAACATAATCTTATGTCATCCCATTCCACATCTGAAAGTTATTTTGCTTTCCGGAGTATAGAGTTTATATTCTGGGTAGAGAGGGTGTATTATATCATATCATCAAATAATAAAACATCTGGGCTGAATACTTCGAACACTTCAGAATTATCTGGTTACTCACGTACAACTCCAAGACATATATTTGTTATAAAAATTGAAATATAAATATTGGACATATATCTCAAAAATCTTAACGAGGCATTAGAACTAAAAATGTAAGAATTGCTTAGTTTTCTGACAATTTGTATGCTTCTATTTTTATTAGGAAAAAGAGAGAGAATTAGATGCAAAAAATATATATTCTAATCGTATGTTAAAACACTCACCCAAAAAGCATGATGATATCACACCAAGAAAAAAAGGTAAATCCTATATTAACAGTTATATACAAAATTGTGAAGGTTTACTTTAAATAATATATCACTTGATGAATGATTTCTCAATATTTCCGTATTTCTAGCATATTGAACCCATTGCCTCTCCTTTTTAGTGTTTAATCAATTGAAAAGTGAATGATCTTTATTCTAATTTTTGCATTTGAAAACTGAAGCAAACCAACTCTTAGATTGATTAAACAAGAATAAATTATTATGCAATGGTATTGTTAAGTGTGAAGAAGCAATTGGCTTAATAAGAAGTTTTTAAATCTTTATTGCTGTCAGCATTCCAGACTTCTTACAGCTCCATATTCCATTACAGATGTTTTAAGGGACTCTCTTTTGATATACATTCAAGTCATTCATATTACTAATGAAACAAATGAGTGTAAATGTCCTGAAACTGTTTGTAACTCTTTTAAATAAAACTATTGAAAATGTGGCACAAAATTTATTATAGTTGTTGAGAAAAACACTGTAAAAGAAGTACAGAACACAAAAGGAGTACAGACTACTGGATACCTTTCCCCGATAGAATTTCCATTGCCACCAGACTTCGTTTCTGATGAAATAGCAGAGAAAAAGGAAGAAGATGGGCACCTCCAATTGGTGAGTTGAAACTGTAATTTCCCTTTTTACTGTCTTCTGTTTAGTCACTTCTCTCCATGTCGTTGAAATTGTTTGTGTTCAAGTGAAAGTAGATAGTCCTCAACTTACAACCATTCATTTAATATAAGTCAGAAAAAGTGACTTATGTTCTCTATTTGCACTTATGACCATTGCATCACCCTTGCAATTACATGATCCCAATTTGGGCATTTGGAAACTGGTGTGCATTTATGACCAGTTGTAGCATCTTGTGCTCATGTGATTGCAATTTGTGACTTTTTTAGGGCAAAAACCACTGATTGGGGAAACTGGATTTGCTGCATGACTGTGTTGCTTGCTTAGTGACTCTGATTCACTTAACAACCACCATAAAACTGTCATGTAATTGGCCCAACTCAATTTATGACCACAAGGATTTACGATGGAAATTTTGGTTCCAATTTGGTTGCAAATCCAGGACTAGCTGTAACTGCAAATTGAAAATCTAAGTTTTATCATGATAAAATATAGGAATGCCCAGGTTTCTTCAGATATCTAAGATCTGAAGATTTTGTGAGTTGAATCCAGCTAGAAGTCATTGTGGGGAAGCAGGCAGCATCTTTTTGTCTGCTTCTTTAAGTGACAGTCCTTCTCATATCCCTGAAAAGCCTTTCTTAAGAATGGAAAGTCCTTCGTGAATGGAATAGAGGGTGTCTGAGCTAAAAGGGATCTTGAATATCAAGGGGTAGCATCTTCCTCAAGTAGGAAAGGAGTATACTCTACTCTTTCTATTAAGAATACTTTGATCATAATTTTCTGATATTTTTAGTTAATGTAACGTTGCAAGTGAATTGAAATGACAATATTTGTTCTAATTTCATCCAAATGGTTTTTGAAGAGCTTTTCATTCTATGTTTATATTTTTAGGAACTGCCAGTTAAAGATTGGAAAGAACAAAGGGAGGATTTCAAGCAGGAACAGAACCAAGAAAGAGAAAGAGAAGAGAAACTAAAAAATGAACAAGAACTCCAAGCATTGGAAGAAAGAGCCAAGAAACTAAGAGAAGGTAAAGTAGAAAAGTTTACATTTGCAGGATTTATGTATGAAAATGTCATGTAATATATACCCTTCCTCCAATTATTATAAGCTATATTTCTTATATAATGGTTATTCTCGGATAATAAACAAAATACTTTTTTTAATTTTTACACTGCAATAAGTAAATATTATAGATAAGGTTTTATCTTTGATTGTTGTGGGATAGCGAAATGGAATCCTATCACATAAATCAGTGGTTTTTAAACTGGAGGTAATTACACCCAGTGGGATAATTTGGACATGTCCTGGGGATAATGGAATAATTTGTAATTGCTTGTTTATGAGTTGAGGATCCAGTTTGGAACTGCCTTGGTGCCAAGACACTTGTGAAAACAATGGATGTGAATGTTATTACAATGGCGTAATAACATTATTAGAGACAGGCAAAATAGGTAATTGGATGAAGCAGTTTAGGAACCACTGACATAGAACCTTAAGCATTGTATTGAGAGCCTCTAGGCAAAAGATAAGACCTCTCTTGAGTACAATTCTTGGTAACTACCTGGATGTGTCCTTAGTAACTGTATGGAACTGGCTTACCAATATCAACTTCTGGTTGTTTTTTGCTTATCAAGCCTTCAGCTCTAGGATTTTTTTGTGGCTGCCAAACCAAGTATTAAAGAGGACTGGCTTCCCTAGCTGTTTTTAAAACGAATAGTTGTTAGATGCCACTATCTCCTTCGAGTGCTTGGCTCAATGCAGTAATGATGGTTGTCTCCATAGAACTAAATGGCTCAGGACCAAATAATCTAGATAAACCTGCCTCCTAGTACAAACCAACTCATATGTCAAGAACAGCAGGAGAGCTACTCTTTATGGTTCTACTTGTAGATTTGGCAGCGTAGTGAATAGGAGGAATAAAATGGTTATGTCACGCAGTTATGGTACTCTCACTTAGAAAAAATACAGACTATCCCCATGTTATCTAGTCTCAAAAGATAATGCTTGTTCTCAAGATGTTTCCAAGATGGCAATTCAGAAGCAGATACTTTTTAAGTGAACACTTTTTTCAACTGCATAGCTCCATGCTACATTTTAATGGTTATTTTCCTTTGATATTTGTTTTATTGTACTGAGCTTACTGAGACCATTTCATTGTTTAGTTTCTGTATAAGCCTCTGGAATTCTTAAGGAAAGAGGAAATATATATACATATGTGTGTATAATATAAATAAATGTGTGTATGTGTATGTATGTACATATCCAGTGTATTTGTGTGTGTATATGAATATGTATGTAAAACTACCACTGGAAGAGATATAGTTTTTACACTTTTTTGCAGTCCTAAACACTGGGACGCGGTGGCTCAGTGGCTAAGACGCTGAGCTTGTCGATCAGAAGGTCGGCAGTTCGGCGGTTTGAATTCCTAGCACTGCGTAACGGAGTGAGCTTCCGTTATTTGCCCCAGCTTCTACCAACCTAGCAGTTCAAAAGCACATAAAAATGCAAGTAGAAAAGTAGGGACCACTTTGGTGGGAAGGTAACAGTGTTCCGTGCGCCTTCGGCATTTAGTCATGCCAGCCATATGACCACGGAGACGTCTTCAGACAGTGCTGGCTCTTCGGTTTTGTAAAGGAAATGAGCACCGTCCCCTAGAGCAGGAAACGACTAGCACTTATGTGCGAGAGGAACCTTTACCTTCATATGTACACTGTGAGTTTATGCATCAGAGACAAATTCCTTGTGCATCTGATCCCACTTGGCCAATAAAGAATTATGTTGTATTCTCTCTCTGTGTGTATATGTGGTAAACTTGTGTAGGACTCTCAGAAGGCCAGTATTTTATGGTGCTTGATGATATAATTTATTATTATTTCATTTTAAAAAGCATGAATCTGTTTTATTGTATTTTAATTTTATTTTAAATATTTCTAAATTGCATTTTAATCTGATTCAGGCTGCACTTAGGAGTCTTGTAGACCACATATTTTTGACTCTGCTGATGTAGAAAATATAGCAGAATTGTTCTGTGGTATTCCTGAAAATGAGACAAGTCACGAAGAGTTTAAAGTACAAGAGAATCTGGGCAAATTTTCTAATGTAATTGTTGTTCAAGAGGGGATGGGATTATTATGGGAGATAGTAGACTCTCCTTTGCTGGAGGTATCTGAATATACAGGTGAAACTTGAAAAATTAGAATATCATGCAAAAGTTCATTTATTTCAGTAATGCAACTTAAAGATGTGAAACTAATATATGAGATAGACTCATTATATGCAAAGCAAGATAGTTCAAGCCATGATGTGTCATAATTAAGATGATTATGGCTTACAGCTCATGAAAACCCCAAATCCACAATCTCAGAAAATTAGAATATTGTGAAAAGGTTCAATATTCTAGGCTCAAAGTGTTCCACGTTAATCAGTTAATTAAGCCATAACACCTGCAAAGGGTTCCTGAGCCTTTAGATGGTCTCTCAGTCTGGTTCAGTAGGAATCACAATCATGGGGAAGACTGCTGACCTGACAGTTGTGCAGAAAACCATCACTGACACCCTCCATAAGGAGGGAAAGCCTCAAAAGGTAATTGCAAAAAAAGTTGGATGTTCCCAAAGTTCCCAAAGCAATTAATAGAAAGTTATGTGGAAGGGAAAAGTGTGGAAGAAAAAGGTGCACAAGCAGCAGGGATGACCGCAGCCTGGAGAGGATTGTCAGGAAAAGGCCATTCAAAAGTGTTGGGGACTTTCACAAGGAGTGGACTGAGGCTGGAGTCAGTGCATCAAGAGTCACCACACACAGACGGATCCTGGACACAGGCTTCAAATGTCATATTCCTCTTGTGAAGCCGCTCCTAAACAACAAACTATGTCAGAAGCGTCTTACCTGGGCTAAAGAAAAACAGACCTGGTCTGTTGTTCAGTGGTCCAAAGTCCTCTTTTCTGATGAGAGCAACTTTTGCATCTTATTTGGAAATCAAGGACCCAGAGTCTGGAGGAAGAATGGAGAGGCACACACTGCAAGATGCTTGAAGTCCAGTGTGAAGTTTCCATAGTCTATGTTGATTTGGGGAGCTATGTCATCTGCTGGTGTTGATCCACTGTGCTTCATTAAGTCCAGGGTCAATGCAACCGTCTACCAGGAGATTTTGGAGCACTTCATGCTTCCTTCCGCAGACGAGCTTTATGGGGATGCTGACTTCATTTTCCAGCAGGACTTGGCTCCTGCCCACACTGCCAAAAGCACCAAAACTTGGTTCAATGACCATGGGATTACTGTGCTTGATTGGCCAGCAAACTCGCCTGACCTGAACCCTATAGAGAAAAATGGCTATTGGGCATTGCCAAGAGAAAGATGAGAGACATGAGACCGAACAATGCAGAAGAGCTGAAGGCCGCTATGGAAGCATCCTGGTCTTCCATAACATCTCAGCAGTGCCACAGGCTGATAGCTTCCATGCCACACCGCACTGAGTCAGTAATTGCTGCAAAAGGGGCCCAAACCAAGTACTGAGTACATATGCATGCTTATACTTTTCAGAGGTCCAATGTTGTTCTATGTACAATCTTGTTTTATTGATTGCATGTAATATTCTAATTTTCTGAGATTGTGCATTTGGGGTTTTCATGAGCTGTAAGCCATAATCATCACAATTATGCCAAATCACGGCTTAAACTATCTTGCTTTGCATGTAATGAGTTTATTTCTTATATTAGTTTCACCTTTTAAGTTGCATTACTGACATAAATGAACTTTTGCATGATATTCTAATTTTTCGAGTTTCACCTGTAGACTGGATAGTTATCTGTTGGGGATGCTGTAATGGTGGTTTCTTGGACTAGGTAGGAGATGGACTAGATATCTCTGACTCCATGAACTTTCACTTAAATATTTTGCTATATGTATCTGAACTGTACAAATGGAAGAACTGAGATACCATCCTCTTTGTAGGTGTGCGTTCATCTATCTTTCCATGGGAATTGGTGGTTTTGCCCTTTCATTACAGTACTTTTATATACCATAGTCAATAGAACTATTAACATCCAAGTTCATTCTCCTCAGACACATGCATAGGGATAATTGTAGAAAGTGTTTTTTAAAACCAGCTTTTATTTATTTATTTATTTTATTTGTCAATTGCTTACAAGATAATAGGTATAAGTATAACATAGTTATGAATACTTGGATACATATAAGAAAAATAAAATATAAAAGAAACAATAGGACAGGGACGGTAGGCACGTTGGTGCGCTTATGCACACCCTCTATAGACCTCTTAGGAAAGGGGTGAGGTCAATAGTAGACAGTCTAAGGTTAAAGTTTTTGGGGTTTGGCGAAGAAACCACAGAGTCAGGTAGAGTATTCCAGACATTGACCACTCTGTTGTTTTCCTGCAATCAAGTTTGGTGTGATTAACCTTGAGTTTGTATCTATTGTTTGCTCTTGTGTTGTTATGGTTGAAGCTGAAGTATTCATTGACAGGTAGGACATTGCAATGTATGATTTTATATACTATACTTAGATCATGCGTATTTGCTTGTCCTTAAAAGAAATATGTAAATACTACTCATTGGATTATTTAAAAAATCTATTATATCCTAATTTTAAATCATAACTATGTTATGATTATGCAATTGCGCTTAATTGTTGCTTAACAATAATTTTCCTTCCAATGAACTTTTGTCACACATGAAAACGTAGCCTTGGATCAATGAATAAATGAACAAGGATTATGTTTTTGATTTATTTAATGGGATTTTCTTTATCTAGTTTTAGGAGTGGTATGAAGAATATGTCATGTTTAGGACATATTTATACAGAAATTTTGAAACTTCAATAGGGTTTACATACTTTTAAGAACCACTGTATAATATTAGTAGCATTTTTTTGACCTAGACAACAAGATACAATTGTGGGAAAGCATAAAAGTTCCGAATCTCTTCTCAGACTTATTGGAGGAGAAAAAATTGGCTTGTTTCAACTCATGTATGTCATACTAAACAATAGTTTAGCATCACATGTGAATATCAATGCAATCAATATGTAGATATAAATTTATTGTATTTTAATCTTCAGAATGGGAGAAAGAAGAATCAGACAGAAAGAAGAAAGAAAACAGTGATTTGCTTGAAAATGAAAAAGTGAAGATAGAGACAGAAGTATATATTTCAGAAAAAGGAACACAGAATCATGACAGAACAGAGGAAGAAAGACGGAAAGAAATTCTGCTTGCCAAGATGCATGAAATAGACAGGGAAACTCAAAACAATATACATACGGTTTCCGAAGAACTTACCACAGATACTGTCACTGTACCTTATACATTGGAAAAAAATAAGAGACTACACCAATTGTCAGAGACAACAGAGAAAGTGTCTAATGGTTTGCCGGAACCAGACCGCTTTAGTACAGTTGTCAAAGAAGAAATCCAGAAACCGCAGTCTACAGACATCACATGTATAAACAACGATGTGATATTTGGTAGTTATGTACCTTCCTTTGGGAAAGGGTCAGGGAGGCCAAGCTGGCTTAATCAAAAAATTGACTTCTTAGATGAACTCACTAAGGAAAACGTAAGTCTTGATACTAAGAAAGAGAGAAAGTCTAATTTAATGGAGCAGCTGTTTGGTAGCAATGTCAATACAATCACTCCACCTAAGAGAAATGATTTTCAACAAGACGGTAATACAAACAATGGTTTTCAGGCTAAAGGAACCATGGTCAACATTAAACATGACACTGATCTTTTTTTTAGTGAAGGAAAGAACTTTATACCCCAAAGACAACGACTGCAACACACAGCAAATAGACCAGCAGTTAAGGCACTTGATTCTTTAGAAGATGATATTGAGGAAGTATTATTGCAGTGATTTTATTCTGTAAAATATGTAAATAGTTATATTTAATATAGTTTTAGTTTATAAATACAAAGTGATTGAAGTTAAGTTATATAGCTTCGAGAATGATCAAGAATGCAACTTTTTATGTAATGCCCTACGCAAAAATGATGACAATTAACAGATAAAACAAGATGTACTCAATAATTATTTTCCTATTTTAATTCTATTAATAGAATCACTTGGCCCTCTTCTTGGAAGGAAGTAGTATTATCTACATATTTGTCATCAGTCACTTCAAATTGACATTTCACTAGCACATTCAAATAAATGGGGATATTTTCTGAATTTGAATCCTTTCTTATTTAAGGACTCTTTTACCAGCATTTTGTTAAGTATCACTTGTAGAGATTGCTTCCTTTATGAAGAATTTTATGTTTTGAAATTGAGGGTGCAGGCAAAACAATTACTGCAGAAAAAGTTGGATTGACCCTGTAACCTTAGTTTATGTTCTAGTTTTGCATAATACACCTACATGTTTGCTTTGAATGTAATAGATGTTTATAAACCTCTGTCATAGAATAAAATTGACTAAGATTGATGGCAATATAGACAACGTTGTAATTTGTTATCGTATATCTTCTATTGGAAAGCTTATGATAAAGATATTTAATTGAGAAACAAAAAATATATGCCCATTAAATTTACCTCCACTTTAATTGTACCCTGCCAGCTTTATTAAAAAAACTACAATACAATAACTGGGTTGTGAATTAATGACATGAATATAATCAATTTAGCAAAGTGAAGTGTTTATACAATGTAACTTTAGTGACTATGCTAATGTTCTTAGAGGGCTGCACCAAATGTCATATCAATATAAAACATTCAGTTGAAAAATATTTGAAAAGTTGAGCAAAAGGATTGGTTAGCCTGAGCCTGAAGACCCAAAGCCCATAATTAGATCTACACTTTGTGTTTTGTTTTTTTCATTTTGGCTACAGACAATTGTTTTATCCTAGGGGACATCATTTCTATGCTTCATATGAACACAGAAAATGAATGAATGAGAATGATGCTGATGCATTACTATGAATGTACAGAATTCTTTAACCTAAGGCTTATAGCCGAACGATTTAAACAGATGTTCTTATTACATGCGGATTATCTCTTAAGGCACAAGATCCCAAGTAATTGCAGTTAAAGGCAAGAAAAACATTCATGTGTGGAGTAAGGTTCAAAGCTATGGAAATATAAAGGGGAAGGCTCTTGGTTACCACAGAACTAAGTTGAAAAGTAAGAGGAAAGAGGAAATCAGTAAAGTTTTCCATTTCCAACAGTATCATGCTGCATAGTTCCCATTTCCATTACTGTTGGTTAATCCCAATATTAACTCAATATTATTTACCGGCAGATATTATGGGTTCGGGCAATACCAAAGTAACATTTAGGTTTTGATAGTTTCCCAAACTGCTAGTTTAGCCTCCAGGCTACTTGAGCATTTGGAGAAAGAGTGCAGTGGACTCTAGAGAAACATTCTCCTGTGACACATTGGCAAAACAAAAGGCTTTTGTGCACCCTGAGTTTTAGTATTCTACTCTCTAATCATCCAGAATTCACACACACAAGGTTTGGTTTATATCATAGATATTTTCTAGCTTTCAATTAGAACCAAGATGGTAGGATTATGTTTTAGTTATTAGTACCTCTTTTGGAAATAACTAGATATCCTTACATTTTTAATGCACAAATAAAGATTTGGGTTTTTTTTCTTTTAAGAAAATTGTTTTCACTGAGAAGAAATACAAATTCTGCATTATACACAAACACACAAACACACTTTAGCATTTTGTCTAATGGTTGAAAAATGTAAATGTTATTTGCTTTTTATACATTTATATTTTATGTACTAGTTACTTATGGAAACATGCTTGGATTTTTAGAAAAACATATATTTTTATTGAAGTATTAGTATTTCTGACCTAAACAAGCACAAGTACTCTATTTTTGCTAACATAAACATTTCTGTACTTAATTCCAAAGATATAAAATGGGGAACAGACTAGCTTTGATCTCATGACAACTGTGTTTATGAAAGTAACAAATCTATTCACATACTTACATCACTGTAATACTTGTGATATTAATGTACTTTGAACCATATTTACCTTGAATATTTTTTTAATTCCATTTTGCACATGAAATCAATAGCAACTTGTTAGGTAAATAAGGTGAAATGGCTTGTGCAACTTCCCTGCTGCTTAAATACTCATGAGACAGATCTAAGTCACAAAGTCTCTTTGCTTTTGCTCTGTTCAGTGTGATGATTGTTCAGTATGAATTATGTACAAACATAGCCATTTCGGCTTATTCAATAATCTTGGCATAATACAACATATTGTCACCCCTTCAGTATAGATGGAGGTCAGGAAACAATCACTAGAAGTCTTGGAATACACTTTAATGCCATTAGAGAATTATAACAGAATCTTGAATGCCTACCAAAAGCACCTTCTCTGTAATATGTAGCTAGAGAAGCAGTTGTGAGGGCAGTTTTGGCAACACAGCTTTCCCAGAGAGAAGCCCCAATTAAAAGAATGCACAGTCCCAAACAGGATGAGGCAGGGGTGAAGAGGTTCAGGGTAGCTACACTTAGAATCTCCCAGAATACATCTAGTAGTTTACATGATTACAACTTTAGTTTGGCAAGATTCTGTCCATAATTGCCTCATCCTTCTAGGACAAGGCCACACTACTTGTTCCAGCAGAGTGGGCCTACTTTGCATCCCAACACAGGGAATATTTTATTGAAGAGGGCAATTTCAAACAGGAAGCCACTGAGTAAATTGATTTATACAGGGAAGGTGCTAATAAACTTTCAGTCAATGAGTTTGTCAATGAGTTAGAAAGACGATCAACTTGGAGATGTGTCAATCAATGAATGCAGAAAATTTGTACTTTTTAACAGAAACGTTGACTGGCTGTATCTTGAGCATTAATGGCACACTCCATCCCTTTGTCATCAAAAGTCGCATATTTATTTTTAAAGATTTGTATCCTGCCTTTTCTCCAGGAACTCAATGTGATGAACATAGCAGTTGCCTTTTCCAATTTTTCCCTGTAATTGTCAGAATCTTGTCTTAGGCTTCTGTGGAGCCTACTGGATTCAGTGTTCACTCCGAAACAGTTATCTCAAAACAAGGGATTCTGCATTATTGTTCACAATATTATGAGTACAAAATAGTTTAGCAGGAAAGGAGGCTCCAGTATAACTACAGTATTTTAACTAGATTAACATTTCAAATAATTATCTGCCTCGGAGAAACTGTGAAGTTCATCTGTCATTCTGTACTCCAGCTTGCATGCTGGAGAAGCAGGCATGTTTCTGCAATCATCAGCTCTTTGCCTTGCTGAAAAAAAGTGTGAACCAAATGTGAGTTTTTTGGAAACACATGGGCAAGCTGCCAAGGTACTAATGAAAGCTCATTCCAAGAAGAGTTGTCAGTCTTTTTATTGTACTGTGTTTCAGTCATCCACCTCCACAAAGACTACAGCTCATTTAGTTCCAACTCTGCTGTTGGTCTTTGCAGGAAAAAAAAATCAGTTCTGTCATTTGCATGAAGCTTCTTCTGGAACTTTTTTAACATTCACCCAAACCTTTGCCTGAAACATCTTTATGTTTTAACCATACATCCTCTGTTTATTAACCCCATCTCTTAATGTTTTTGTTTGTGTAATATCCATATTTAATGTAGCAGTTTTTTTTAAAGATTAACCTCATATACTAATAAGCAAAAGCTAAAAATTGGGTCCATACAACTAACTGTGTTAAAATATGGTAAGCTAATTTGTGGATCAATGTGTTGTACAAATACAACCATTATCAAAAAAAACCTTTCAATTCCAACTGCATTTATACTGCTTAAATTTCTATAGAATGTAAATGGAGAGGAATGGAACAAACAAATCATGTTAGAAGTAGGAAATGTATGCTACCTTTCCTTGTATCCTAAGGTAAAGGTAAAGATTCCCCTTGCATATATGTGCTAGTCATTTCCAGCTCTAGAGGGTGGTGTTCATCTCTGTTACAAAGTCAAAAAGCCAGCGCTGTCTGAAGACGTCTCTGTGGTCATGTGGCCAGCATGACTAAACGCTGAAGGTGCACAGAACATTGTTACCTTCCCACTAAAGGTGGTCCCTGTTTTTCTACTTGCATTTTTACATGCTTTCGAACTGATAAGTTGGCAGAGGCTGGAACAAGTAATGGGAGCTCATTCCGTTATGCGGTGCTAGGGATTCGAACTGCCAAACTTTCTGATCGACAAGCTCAGTGTCTTAGCCACTGAGCCACCGCATCCCTTTACCTTATATCCTAGATAAAGTCATTTCTACAATGATCTAATACATATCGATTTTACAGAAGACAATGTTGAAAAAGCACTACGCAATCTAAAACCATCTCTATCTATTGGACCGGACGGAATATGTGCCTACTTCTTAAAAAAGCTTTCCACTGCCATAGCAGAACCTCTAAGCATAATCTTTGAAAAATCTTTCAGGACCAGCTTCTTGCCAAAACTATGGTCACAAGCCACGGTCATCCCCATTAACCAATCCATCATCCTCCACTTAGAAACAAACAACCTACTCTCTAATAAACAATTTGGTTTTAGGAAAAAACTATCATGTAATCTGCAACTCTTACATTGCAAAAACATATGGACTACACAACTTGATCAGGGCAAAGCAATAGATGCAATCTACATAGACTTCTGTAAAGCCTTTGATTCAGTGGTACACGACAAACTACTCCTAAAACTAAAATCTTACAGTATCTCTGGACATCTGCATAACTGGATAGAAGGATTCCTGTCAAACAGACAACAAATGGTCAAAATTGGGAGCGTCATATCAAATTCTGTACCTGTCAACAGTGGTGTCCCCCAAGGCAATGTTCCAGGACCAACTCTTTTCATACTCTACATAAATAACCTCTGTGATCATATCAAGAGCAACTGCGTTCTCTTCGCTGATGATGTAAAGCTATTCAACACCAAAGACAATACTGCTAACCTTCAAAAAGACCTTGACTATGTATCAGAATGGTCAAACAAATGGCAACTTCAAATCTCAACAAATAAATGCTGTCCTACATATTGGCAAAAAAAAATCAGAAAATAAAATACAGGCTGAATAGTCAAGACCTTGTTGATGATCCAAACTCTGTCAAGGATCTTGAAATACTCATCTCAAATGACTTAAGTGCTAGAGCACACTGTAACTACATAGTTACAGTGAAGGAAGGCAGGTTTCCAAGATGGCGGACGGCTGCTTTCGCCGGAGTTTCCTCCGACCCGGGTGGTCTTCGATGCGAGCCCCCATGCCCCCTGGGCCCCCTCGCCAGTGGCAGAGGTGGGGGAAGACCAGGGGGGACCAGCGGTTTCCAGCAGGAGCTGGTTGGGGGCTTGCCGGAGCCATGGGGTCGGAGGGAACGATAGCGCTAGCGCGGCGGCCCCGGCGGCCTCGGAGCGGCCTCGGAGGCTTCGGTTTCGGCTTCGGAGGCTCCGGAGGCTTCGGAGGCCTCGACTCAGCTGCAGGGGTCCCGGAGCAGTTTGTGGGCGGCCTCGGTGGCTTCGGGAGTGATGGTGTCGGTGCGGAGCGGCCCTGGTGGACTCACGGTGACGGACCCAGCACGACCAACGCGGAGTTCCGCCGCCGCTCTCACCGGCCTGGACGGCCTCAGCTATGGCCCCCCTTATCCCCTGGGCCCCCCCGCCGGTGGCAGAGGCGGGGGAGGATCGGGGGAGACCAGTCGGGACATCTGAAAACTGGCTGGGGGTCGGCTGGAGCCGCGGGACCGGTGAGGAGGGCGGCGTGGTCGCGACGGCCCCGGCGGCTCCGGGCTGATTCTGGAGGCCTCGGAGGCCTTCTCCGGCGGTCGGCGGAGCGGGGCGGCTGCGGACGGGCGCTCGGCGGTGATGGACGGGTGCTCGGCGGCGGCGGCCCTTCCCGGCGGTCGGCGGAGCGGGGAAGCCGCAGACGGGTGTTCGGCGGCGGCGGCAGTGGCAGCCACGGCCTCCGGACTTGCTGTGACGGCGCTCCCTGTGTCCGGTGTGCCGGCGGCCTTGGTGTGGGTTCGGCGGCCTTGTTCGGGCCGCGGCGGTCGTGGGAGGCCCCAGTTGGTTCTGATACGGGCCTGCTGTGGTCAGGGCGGCCCTGGAGCGGACCTGGGGCACCCTTGATGGCCCCGAAGATGGCGTGGAGGCTGGGAGACCCACGGAGGGGCTCGGCTGAAGAGTGGGGGTGCCGATGCCCCCGTGGGCCGCTTGGACGGAACTATGGTGTCCCTTCCTTTCCTGGGGCCCCCACCGGTGGCAGAGGTGGTGGGCCTGGGGGAGGGTCTAGCTCTGCCTGTGACTCTTTCCCCCCCGGGGGTCCCACCGGTGGCAGAGGTGGGACGACCGGGGGGAGGCGGCATATACCCCAGCCTGACTGGACTTCAACATCCGCGGCCAGAGGATGGCAGAGACCGCAGACGCTCCGGGACTGTAAAGATGAGGCGGCCGGGTCCACGGATGTACCCGAGGGCAGAGCTTTGGGCCCTGAGGGATGCCCCCCTCTCCCTTAGGTGGCCTTCGAAGCTCTCTAAGACCTTCTGTAATGATGGATCCTGGGATCCGGAGCGATGGTGGGACCGGGGAAACCGGGGAAAGCATTGTAAACCTGGGGTCATCAAATTTTTAATGGGGTTTTTTAAGGGGGAAAGGTCCAGGGCGGGCGGGGGAGACAGCCCGCATGGAATTGGGGGCAGCCGGGCCGGCTTGCGCGCCTGGGGGGCCTCGGGGGTTCCCGTGTCGGGGTGGCAGACAGAGGGTGGGCAGCCGGGGGCCAATTCTATTAGCACGGTGACTGGGAGAGGTAGGTATGCGGGGGGTAGAGGGCCATATCCGGTTAGGGGATCGCGCTCCCGATGTTTACAAGCGGTAGTGCGCTCCGACCCTCCTTACCCATCCTGTAGTCCTGGTTGTCCGGAATCTCAGGCCCTGAATACCCGGCTGCTGTTGTGCAATGCCAGGTCCGTGGTTAATAAGGCTCCCCTGATCTTTGAGTTGGCTCAGGAGGAGGCCGCGGACCTGGTAGGTGTCACCGAAACCTGGTTGGGCCCAGAGGGAGGTGTCCCTCTGGTTGAGATGTGCCCACCAGGTTTCCTTGCATTTCACCAGCCTAGGGCTCAGGGAAGGGGTGGCGGGGTGGCGGTGCTTATAAAGGAAGTCCTTTGTCCTAGGGAGGCCACTGTCCCTCAGACGGCTGGCTGTGAATCTCTTCTTGTGAAGTGGGGGCAAGGGGTTCAGATGGGCCTTTTGTTGACGTACCTGGCTCCCTGCCACGTCTCATCAGCCCTGCCCGGACTCCTAGAGGTAATAGCCGGGCTGGCGGTTGAGACCCCCAGGCTTTTAGTCATGGGGGATTTCAACCTGCCATCGCTCGGTGAAACCTCGGGGTTGGTCCGGGAGTTCTTGGCTTCCATGACGGCCATGGACCTGACCCAGTTAGTTTCTGCTCCCATTCACATAGGAGGACACACGCTGGACCTGATTTTTGTCTCTGGGCAGTGGTTGAATGACTGTAAGTGCGGGGATTTAGTCATCACTCCCTTGTCATGGACAGATCATTCCCTCCTTAGACTGGACTTCTGCTCCGCCACCCCCCACCGCAGGGAGGCTGGGATGGGCTGGCCGCCGGGGCTCTAGACCGAGTTGTGCCTCTGCGACCTCTGACCCGGCACAGATCCCATTTGGCTCCGTGGTTTACGGAGGAGCTACGGGAGATGAAGTGCCGGAAAAGACGTCTAGAGGGCATTTGGAGGGCGACTCGTTCTGAATCTGACCGAACACAGGTGAGATCTCATATTAAGACTTACCTTGTGGCGATAGGGGCGGCGAAATCTTCGTATTTCTCCGCCCTTATTGCGTCGGCAGGAAATCGGCCTGCCGCCCTGTTTAGAGTGACCCGCTCTCTACTCGAACCGAGAGCGCGGGATGACCTCTTGCAGGGTAGAGCAGAGGAGTTTTCTCGATTCCTGCATGATAAAATCGCTCAGATCCGGGAGGGGCTTAACTCCAATTGGATGGTCCCGGGGGAGGTGTCCGGGGCAGGTCTTGTGAATGTTATCTGGGGGGAGTTCGATCCTGTGACCGCCGAGGGTGTGGACAGGTTGCTGGGGAGTCTGAATGCCACCACCTGTTTATTGGACCCGTGCCCTTCCTGGCTGGTTTCGGCCGCCAGGGAGACGACACGAGGCTGGCTCCAGGGGATTATCAACGCTTCTCTGAGAGAGGGGTCGCTCCCGACCGCCCTGAAGATGGCGGTGGTGCGGCCCCTCCTCAAGAAGCCTTCCCTGGATCCAGCTGTTTTAAATAACTTCCGTCCAGTCTCCAACCTGCCCTTTGTGGCGAAGGTTGTTGAGAGTGTGGTGGCACGTCAGCTTCCTCAGTACCTGGAGGAAACAACTTACCTCGATCCGTTCCAATCGGGCTTCAGGCCTGGGCATAGCACTGAGACGGCATTGGTCGCGTTGGTTGATGATCTCTGGAGGGCTCGTGACAGAGGGTTCTCCTCTGTCCTGGTCCTATTAGATCTCTCGGCGGCTTTCGATACTATCGACCATAGTATCCTGTTGCGACGGTTGGAGGGGTTGGGAATTGGGGGAACCGTCTTTCGATGGTTCTCCTCCTTCCTCTCCGACCGTTCGCAATTTGTGTTGGCGGGAGGGGAGAGGTCCACCTCTAGGCCCCTGGTTTGTGGGGTGCCTCAGGGGTCGGTTCTCTCCCCTCTCTTGTTCAACATCTATATGAAACCGCTGGGCGAGATCATCCGTGGTCTTGGGGTGAAGTGTCATCTCTATGCAGATGACACTCAGTTATACATCTCCACCCCGGACCACCCCAACGATGCTGTGGGGGCTATGTCCAGGTGCCTGGAGGCCGTGCGGGATTGGATGGGCGGGAACAGGCTCCGGCTCAACCCATCCAAGACCGAGTGGCTGTGGTTCCCGGCGCCCCGATATAGCCAGTTGACTCCGTCGCTGGCTATTGGGGGGAAATTTTGCCCCCCACAGAGAGGGCTCGCAATCTGGGAGTCCTCCTGGATGTGCGGCTGTCGCTTGAACACCATGTCGCGGCCGTCTCCAGGGGGGCATTTCATCAGATCCGTCGGATCTACCGGTTGCGGCCCTTTCTGGATCGGGACGCCTTGCGCACGGTCACTCAGGCCCTGGTCACCTCTCGCCTGGACTATTGTAATGCCCTCTACATGGGGCTCCCTGCGGGGAGCACCCGGAGACTCCAACTGGTGCAGAATGCGGCCGCGCGGGTGATCATGGGGGCGTCACGTAGCGCCCACGTGACGCCTCTCCTGCGCGAGCTGCATTGGCTGCCGGTGGCTTTCCGGGTTCGCTTTAAGGTTCTGGTTCTGACCTTTAGGGCGATCCATGGCATTGGACCAGGTTACCTACAGGACCGCATCCTACCGGTGATCTCCAGCAGGCCAGTGCGTGCACACAGGGAGGGCCTTCTCCGGGTTCCGTCGGCTGCCATGTGTTGCCTGGCGGTCCCGAGGGGTAGGGCCTTCTCTGTGGCGGCCCCTGCCCTCTGGAATACTCTGCCACCGGAACTGCGTACCGGCATGGACCTGAGGTCCTTCAGGCGCGCGCTGAAGACCTGGCTTTTCGAGCAGGCCGGCCTGGGCTGAGAGAGGGTTTTAATTTGTCTCCATTTGCTTTTTAGTAATTTTAATTTGGGGGTTTTAAGGGGGTGGGGTGGGCTTTTATATTCGGCCAAATATTCAATTTAATCTTTTTTTTAACTTTTGTATTATTGTTGGGGTTTTGGATTGGCTGTACACCGCCCTGAGTCCCTAGGGAGAAGGGCGGTATAAAATTTTTATAAATAAATAAATAAATAAAATAAATAGCCAAAAAGGCGTTAAGAATTGTTAACCTAATCTTATGTAGCTTTTTCTCTGGTAATATTACACTACTAACTAGAGCATACAAAATATTTGCTAGACCAATACTCGAATACAGCTCATCAGTCTGGAACCCACATTACGTATCTGATATAAACACAGTTGAGAAAGTCCAGAAATATTTTACAAGAAGAGTTCTTCACTGCTCTTCTTGTTACAGAATACTTTATGCCACCAGACTCGAAATTCTAGACCTAGAAAACCTAGAACTACGCTGCCTTTGGTTTGATCTAAGTATAGTATATAAAATTATACATTGCAATGTCCTGTCAATGAATACTTCAGCTTCAACCATAACAACACAAGAGCAAACAATAGATACAAACTCAAGGTTAATTGCACCAAACTTGATTGCAGGAAAACAACAGAGTGGTCAATGTCTGGAATACTCTACCTGACTCTGTGGTTTCTTCCCCAAACCCCAAAAACTTTAACCTTAGACTGTCTACTATTGACCTCACCCCTTTCCTAAGAGGTCTATAGGGAGCATGCATAAGCACACCAATGTACCTACCATCCCTGTCCTATTGTTTCTTTTATATTTTATTTTTCTTATATGTATCCATGTATTCATAACTATGTTTTACTGATACCTATTATCTTGTAAGCAATTGACAAATAAATAAATATAAATAAATTTCCCCACAGTTGGTATTGTGTTTAGTTTTCAGCAGCAGCAACTTACTTACAGTAAGTTTTTTTTGCAAATTCAGATTTCTTACAATATTAAACAATTCTAGGATTAAATTTAATTATTTTTAGTTCATAAAGGGATATGTTCACAGGCCATCCTCACCTCCTCTAAAATAATGGCCATTGATCAATTAAATCCCCACACAATATTAACTCAGCAAGGCTTAAATGAATGCTGCCAGCATTTCTTTAAAATTGTGTTTATTTAACAGGACACAAAAAAAGAATAAATAAATTGTACATACCGGTATATATGTATGGTATGTGTATCTCTTGTTTGTTTACAGAGTTTTATACAATTGTTTTAACAGAGGATGACAACATTTCATTATAATTGTTCATTCAATAGTCTACTATTGTTAATTCATAAGCAACAACTAATATCAGGTCTTCAGTTCATCAAGTAATTGGGATCATAAATTTATCTTTTCATACTGAAGAACAATATACTGACAGCAAGAATGGTGTAGAAATTGCATCTATTTCCATTTTCCAGCCACTAGTTTCTATGTAGGTATAGACATCAGAAATTAAAACCTGCTCAAAATCAAGTTAATATAAGTAATGATTTTCTGTGGTAAGTTCAACAAGGACATGCCATAGTTTGCAAAATAAAATAGGTATAGAGAGAGATAACATACACACACACCCATACCCACTGACAGTGTATTAGATGCTCAAGACTATGAATTATATTGTAGAAAATATCTTGTTTCTGATTTGATACTGTTGTTACTGCTGGAAGTGATGCCTCAGGTTCCTTTAAGGGAATCTTTGTGAAATAAAATCTGTGACTCATGTCACAAATCAATATAATTATTTGGGAATCAAGTTCTAATGTTTAACAAAATATGGTGCCAACAAAAAATATGCAAAAACATCAGTGATGTTGTTTAATGATTTGGGGGAGTTAAGACTTGCAAGCCATCTGCTAATAGGAAATTAACTAACCATTTAACTGATCAATTACCAGCTGCAACTGCAGATCCAGGAGCATTCTGTATGTGTAATGATGATACATCCTGTACAGCATGTAGTGTTTTTTTTTAACAACAACATCAACAACAAAAAGGACAATGATTATATTACCAAGAAATATAATTATAGTGAATAAAGGAAAACATAACAAGAAATCTCAAATTAACAAGAAAAAGACCTATGCAATAACCTCAATTAACAACATAGTTAATTCAATAATTAAGGTGATATATAAATATAGACCACTTAGCTACCTGCTAACTCCTCATGTCTAGACTTGGTCTAGACCGCTGAGACTTTTCAAAAATAGGTAATACATTCACATTCCAGATCATTTCTTAAGAGAATAACTTTCTTTCCAATTACATAAAATTATCCTAGTTTCTATCTTTTTGGGGGGGCGGGGGGTATCCAGTAAACCCCCCAAAAAATTTCTGATGAATTAATGGAATTAATTCCGCCTGCTAAGAGGTATATTTAATTTTTTTTAACATTTTCCAAAACAGGATATTCCAATTTGTTATTCCTCAATTCAAATATATAACTAAAACTGACTATTTCTCATTTTAATATCTCTTATAAGGAAGTTAAGATTTCAGGAACCATAGAAAGTGGTTTAGATTTAAATCTAGATTTAGGATGCATTTCAAAGGTGTTAAATGCATGCTCTCCAATAGGTCCAACAAGCAGAATAACCATAATAAATCTTAGTATCAAAAATATAGATATAAACTATAGATATTATTACAGTATCATTAACCCAAAACTAATCCTTGTTTTGTGCAAGCTCTGTAAACATTTGTTCTGCTTCTCAATATAAAATTATGTTTAAAAATATCCTAGTTTATCTTTTTCATTTTACTGCAGTAGCAGTTACATAGTGGAATCTCAATTTATAAGACATGGGTACAAAAATTTGCATTCAAGAGACTTAATTCTATGGTGAAGTATGTCATTTACATAATTACATAATTCATTCAAGTGATGTAAAATTGCCATGATGCATTCTTCCCTCTCTTCAATAAGTCCCTTAAAATGAGGTTTCATTATGCTTATTTTCATATGATTTTAGGTATTACATGATGTATTCAAGCAGCAGATGCTTGTGGGCAAAAAATCAATGCAAAACGTTGAAAGACAGAGCCCTGTGTATTATACATTTAGACAAAATCATGCTGCCCTGAACTATTGTGAAAGATATCTTCCCATCCCTTGTGTTGAAGGTAGAGTCATCTGTAAGTTCCAACAATTCCCTATTCATGGAAAGAAAGATGAGATATCAATTTGCTGTTCCACTCAAGTAACAAAATCTCTTAGACGACCTATGTGCGAATTGCTTATAATATATTTAAACATTTATCCCATACAACAAGCACCACCATATCAAGGAATTGTGCAGCAAGTGTTCAAATGATGTCAAGAGACACTGATATGAACTTTTTATAAATAAACATATTTTACATTTATATTTACAGTAGACAAGATAATCAGGAATACAGGAACATTATGAGACAAATCATACAGCACACAGAGCACAAGGATGAAAAAACGTGAGGGCAAAGGAAACTACGCCTTTACACCCACACAGCAACCAATCACAGCCTAGATTCCTCATGCAGGAGTCAACACTCTCTAATCAATCAAGTACAACTGTGTATACTGGCCCATTGTACATTTCGCTAGCTACTAAATTGAATTATCCTACTAATATTAATTTAATATTTAA
Organism: Bungarus multicinctus; assembly: GCA_023653725.1. Classification (NCBI taxonomy): domain Eukaryota; kingdom Metazoa; phylum Chordata; class Lepidosauria; order Squamata; family Elapidae; genus Bungarus; species Bungarus multicinctus. The sequence continues at coordinate 114,491,423 of CM042836.1, forward strand.
TATCCTAATACACTAACTCTAAACTCCCTTTTTACCCTTTTTATGAGGGTATTTACTATTTGAATTTTCTTAAAACTATTACAAATAATTGTGATGTAGCTTCAGAATGCTACATCATGCTATGTGACTGGCCAAATAAATATTCAGGCATGGAGTTTCCTATATTTTAATCACACTAACTTTATAATTTAGACTTGTCTGGATCCAATTCAAAAGATTAATATGTACCTTGACTTCTTTTAAATCTCCTCCTATTCATACTAGGATTTCTGAACTCAATTTATGCTGGATTATGATAGTAATCAAAGAAATGTCCACTGTCTGCATAAACTACTTTACTCAGCTCATCAAAGTCAATATACTGAAGCCAGATTTGTACCTTCTAGAAACCTTTCTAGCAATATACATAGGGAATCCACTGGTAAGTTGGTGAGTTTTTAGAAATTTCATTTTATAATTTGGAGCTGCTTTTCCTCTCTGAAAAAAAATAATGTTCTCCCTTTTGTTTTGAATGGGAATTGCTTCTCAACCCGAGGGTGGTAGTGAAAGGATGATGAGGGAGCACAGAAATGGAAAAAGTTCAAGTGTAGAGATTCCCACAAAAGAAGATTTGCTGTTTACAGAATAAAGATCAGGCTATTGTCCACTTACCCTCCTGTCTCCCATGTGTGTGTTTTTTCAATCTAGAAGTCTCCACTCATTTTAATTACAGTACAGAATCCTTTAAAAAAAAAAGGCACCTCAAAGTCAAAACTCAAGCAAAATACAGAAATAAAAAGTCTTGAACCAAAGATAAGCTTAGTAATATTAAAACTTTAAAGAGATGCTAAAGTACCAGTGGAATTATCATCTTTTCTCCCTCTAATAGTACTAAAGATCTGGTTAAAGAATGCAATTTTCATAGAAAATAAGGCCCCCTGCCTCTTGCAAAAATCAACAAGACACGAAGATTAGCCTGGTCTCAGATAAAAATTGAACTGCTTCCTCTAGAGCAGAGTGGAGAACTACAGGCTCTTTATGACTTATGGACTTCAACTCCCAGAATTCTGGAAGTTGAAGTCCATAGGTCATAAAATGGCCATAATTCCCCACTCCTGCTCTAGAGAAACTGCTTTCTATTTCTTGCTAGAAAGTTCTGGCCTTCTAATACCAGTTGCTGAAGGAAGGCCCTTTGGTGGCCTTCTCCATCTGAAAGGAGACCAAAGGACTATTAGGAGCTTCTATCTCATGTCTTCCAGAAGAATAGAAGCCAAGATTTCAACGGGGTGTCAAAAGGACATTTTTCTAGGGCGGGTGATTTTGCACATTTGGCAATACTGTCACCAAAAGGAGATAAGTGGTTCTTATACTGCCTCTCTAAGAATAGTAGAAATGATCTTTACAAATAGGTTGCTACGAAGGGGTTTTAATTAATGTACACTTTTCTCTTTTGTGTTTAAACTTTGAAGTGCTGAGAGGAAAATGAGTCATCAAAATCAAGAATTTAGAAAGAATGCTGGCAATGAAGCGATGGTATTTGGAAGCTCTAAAGAAATTATGAGTAATGGAAAGCTAGAGAATGCTAGTCATTTCACCCAGGGTCAGATATAGACACTCCTCTTATTGAAGGGAAAGGGCCTAGATATGCATATTTTTGCATGAACGTAGAAGACATAATAAAAATCCAGAAAAATATCCAGTAAATTAAAGTACCTTGATTGACACACTGATATTCCTTTCTTCTTAGCAAGTAAAAAAAAGTTCAAAGCAATGTCAGGCATGGATTTCAATCTATACAGATAAACTGCTATGCTGATATCAATCCATAGTGGAATCTGAATGAGGTTGGAAACTGACTACATTAGGCTAGACACAGTTATGAGACACATTCTAAGGCAGGGGTCCCCAAATTTGGCAACTTTAAGACTTGTGGACTTCAACTCCCAGAATTCCTCAGCCAGCTATGTTGGCTGGAGAATTCTGGGAATTGAAGTCTACAAATCTTAAAAGTTGCCAAGTTTGGAGACCTCTGTTCTAAGGTTTAAATTATCCTAAAATTTCCTGCAGTGTCTAAATCAGTGTTACTCAACTTTAGCAACTTTATGGTCTGTGGATTTCAGCTCCCAGAATTCCAGAGCCAGCATACTGGTTGGGGAATTATGGGAGTCCATGTATCTTAAAATTGCTAAGGTTGAGAAAAACTAATCTAAATAAAAAGTAACTATGGACGCCCCTAGTCTTTGGTACATAAGGACTGTAGTCAGAGAAGCATTGATGGGAAAAGAACAAAGAAGTATCAAAGCCAAGCGTTTCCATGATTTAGAGATTTAGGTTGCCTTTGTTTTTTTTGTTTATCTATTACCTCTGGTACAGATTTTGTGCAGCTTTCAACTAGAAATAACGGACAATCTTGCTGTGAATGTTTGGGTATTATAGTAAAGAGAGGAACCCAGGGCCACATGTGGTTGTAGTGCCACAGAAAACATCCTAGTAATCAATACCTTGATCAGAGCACCTCTTCTGTCATTTTTCAGCAAACAGTTTTTAAGGTGCAAGGTCTAGGATTCTGGACTAGACAGCTAGCAATATTAGCAGCTATTGATAGCCTGTCCGTTTTGTTTCATAATATTCAAATTGGCTGCAATGTTACAGAAAATTCCAAAGTTGTAGAAAAAACATTTCCTCTTCTTGGTTTTGAATACCTTTGACTTTTGTGTCAGTGGGTAGCCTCAAAATTTAATATTGTGAGAGGGGAAGAATAACTTTTTCTATCCACTTCACATATGACTTACCTCTTTCTTGAGCGATATTGCTCTCTGTGCAATTTCCAAGGAAATTTTCTTTCAATGTTACTACTTTAAAAAGTCATTTTACTGTTTATTCTTGATTTCTGCTTTCTCTTTTTTAAATAATTGCTCATCTGTAAGAGAGCTGTCATTTATTCCACAATTGTTAAATTTTTTTATTAACAGCTGTGGGTCTGGATTTTTGTCACAGCCACTTTAAAAGTTCACATGCACAATGCTTATTGGAAAAGTTCTATCAAATGTTTGTTCACCTCTAAAAAAAAATCTTCAAGTAAATAATGTAGGACATAACTTTGCAGAAGATATGGTACTTTGTCCTCAAGGTTTATTCTTCAGTTTCGTCAATTTTATTTTATAATCTATATTTTGCTTCCTAGCAGGACACTAACTGAATGAGGATTAAGGATTTTTGAAATCCTTAAGTTCAGCTGTAGTAACACAATACAATGTGAAGATACTGTCTGTAAAGATTTTTAAAAATATTTCACTCTGGAATAAAATGTAAATTAATACTGTTATATACCTTTCTGGCTGTGGATGTCCTTTTTTTATTACCATTTTATTCTTTAAAATAACATGAAATCCTATAACCAACTGAAGGTATCTATAGAATCTATTTGTCTTTGCTGTTATTTCTAAGCCACTCCTCCTTTGGTTTAGAAATTCATCCATTCTTCTCCTTTATTTCTTTATACCTATGAGGAAACATGACTAAATAGAACAGGTCTCCAAACTTGGCAACTTTAAGACTTGTGGACTTCAACTCCCAGAATGCCTCCTCCAGTCATGTTAGCTCTGGAATTCTGGGAGTTGAAGTCCACAAGTCTTGTCAAGTTTGAGGACCCTATACCTATTGCATATAATTTCCAGAATTTTTTGGTTTATGTCAGCCTTTCCAAAGTCTGGTGACCTCAAAATTTAATGCAACTACAACTTCTAGAAATTTCCAAGACTGGCCACTTTGGAAACTGGACTGAAAAAACTATTTTCAATACAGCAAAGGCATTTTCCCATTTTCGCTAGGCTTCAAACTTTTTTGTTATTGTGTTATAGCAGCTAAAATGCCTGAGTCATCCCAAATGCAAGTGTTTATTCTGGCATACGATTAATTCCTTGAATTATGCTGTTCCCAGGCTGCTAGAGTGGTAAAGCCAGGTGTGGTTTTGCATATCTAGCACTACTACTCTTGGCAGAGCAATTCTGCAGAATACTGTCTCTCTTTTTTGATTTTCAGTAGGTAGGCTTTCAAAGTTTATTTTGGATCAGATGGTACTGAAAATACACAGAATATCTTAACAAGAATCTATGTCAAGAATGAGGATGAGAAGAGATTAAGAAAATAAAATTAGAAAAATAGGCAGGATTGGCTAGTCCCCAAAGAAGAATCATTTAATAAAAGCCTACAAACTTCCTGTCTCTTTATTTAGCAATTTACACATCTTGTGCCAAACCAGGTCCTACCTGCAGTTTCTCAGAAAATTCAATTACCGGTAATTCCACTTGGCTGGAGGGAAGGAAAATCAACAGCTGTATATTTTAAAAGTGCCTTCTTTTAAATAGTAATTTATACATTAGACTTTTTCCACCTGTTTGCTATTCAGGTGTGATGAACATCAACTTTCATCTTCTTCCCAAGTATGCTATTGGTCTAGAAAATGTCTGCTTGCCTTCAGTTCCCATCAATACCAACCAGCATGGAATTTGTAGCCCAACATGTTTGAAGGCTATTACATTGGGAATCTATTATATATATATACTGGATATTGAGGTTAACTAAAGTCAAAGTTTGGAGATAAATTCCAACAAGAGGTATTACCTCAATATTATACTCTTGCCAGTTACTATAGAATCTGCATTTACTAAAAAACAAAAAGTAATTGTTGCTTGGTTGCATAAAAAAAAAATCTGGGAATGGTTACTTGAGATCTTGAAGTTAATGGGATATTTTTCAACCAATATTAATAATTCCTCCCCTCTTTTTCTCAATGTCATGTAGCATGCTGGATGTTGTATGCCAAAACATTCTAGTATATTTATAAAACTATTTAGTTTTATTTGTTATTGGTTGAACTAAAAAGAGTTATAAACAGATCTGGTTAGTCAGATGACCTGAGAAAAGAGATAAGAATTTAATGACTTACATTTAAACAAGATTTAAATCTTGAACAATATTATTTTGTTACTGACAGCAAAGATATCTGGATTGACCACAACTAAATGCTATCATCTGTAATAGGACAATACCTTGATTATGGAACAAAATAGGGTTAAAATCACAAGATCCTTCAAGTAGAATGAACTGAATGTCAACTGGAACAGGCAGAGACACTGCAGCTTTTTGTAGCATCTCCAAAACTGTTAACTGAAACTATTGCATCCCATGAGAAAGCATTCAACTCACAAAGTTTGTGACAATAAATCCGTTGCCCATTAAAGTACCCTTGGTACTAGAAGAATCCTATGAAAAAGCAGAGAAAATATTGGCAGCTCCATAGGAAGCTAGGAAGAAGTTCTATCTCCATTATTAATTTCTATGCTGTTAATTGTACAAAGCTAGGACAGGAATATGTGCAAAGATGAAAAAAACCATAGCTTCCTTTTATTAAATCTGCAATTTAATGAGTAAAACTCATCCATCAAATGATGTATTGGTGATAAACTATTGATTACTCTCTGACAATAATAAAATCATTATTAGCACTAGATTTATATTAAGATGTTCAAATATTATATATATATATAGTATAAATAAAACAGAAACTTTAACATACAAAGCAGGAAACACATATAGATGCAAATTGCAAATAAGCAGGAGAAAAGGGGAATACAGTAGTAAATTACTATATCTAGTCTTATAAATGGAAGCACTATGATGGTGTCCTGCTTTGCTTTCTATTCTTCCTTGAAAAAATTAAGTGAATGTTAAGGTCTTACACCGTTTTCTTGAATTTCTTGGTAGCCATGTGGAAGTTGTTTGCCACTGTCCTCTTCCATGTTTTAAATTCTCAGCCTAGCTTGCACTTTTGGGGTTTCCCACTGAAATGCCAATCAGGCCTGGTTCTGCTTAGCTTCAGAGTGCAGATAAGTCAAGTAGATACTGTTTGCTTATAAGCACTTACTTAGGAAAGCCATTTGTTTATTGGATAAATCAAGGCAAGGCTCCGATTTAATAATTTTATTTTGTCTAACGTCAATAATTTACGAGTGCCTATCCCCGCAGTATCTCAAATACACTGACAATAATGAAAACTGCCATTCCTCTTCGCAAACAATACGCAATTTAAAATAATCGTTTAGGACCTGACCGACTCTCACCGCTGCCAATTAAAAAGGCACTGATGGTTCCTCTGAACAGAATATCAGAATTAGAAGGGACCTTGGAGGTTTTCTAGTCAAACCTCTTGCTCAAGCAGGAGATCCGGCCTATACCATTTTGCACAAATGGTCGTCAAATCTCTTTTAAGACAGAACCAATCCCATGCACGTTGAATTTAAATGTCTGCAAGGAATAAATCCATCCGACCGATTTACTGAGAAACACATTTCATAGATCACAAGTATAGATTATTGACCCCAGCAACATTTTAAAACCAACGTTTGTTTATACAATTGAAATTTATATAAATATAAATTTGTACAGATCCAAATCTATCACGACCCAATCTTGGCTTTGGAAATAAATGAACAGGTTATCTTCTCAGCAAAACACGGAGGATTGCGACATCGGAGCCTACTGGGTCCTAAGTAGTCTGCGGTCGAGGAAATGAACTTTACGCAAAGCCCTCGAGGTTCGCACCCACTCGGATCGATCCGGCCACCTACCTACCCGGCGCGCCGCGGCTCTCCCGCTTCCAACCTCGGCGCGTTCCTTTGGGCAGCATCCGAGAGCTGCCCGCTGGCCAATCACGGGACCCCGCCTCGCCCCAGCGCGTCCTGCCTCTGAACCGCAAGGACTTCCCCTCCTTCGGTTCTATTCCCAAATCGGGGGCGGGGAGGGGAGAAACCGAATTGGGGAGCCAATCGCAAGCAGAGCTGCACCTCTCCGTACCCACCCACCCACCCGCCTTTCCTGCTCTCCCATCGAAGCGGTGGGCGCTGAGCGGCGTCGCCAGGCGGAGGCCGCCTTTGCTTCAGCTGTCGCCCGGGGAGGGGTCAACCCAGCGGCAAGGCTGCCCTGCCAGCTCTGGTGATCGCGGGCGGCGGGCAATTTCCCGAAGACTGCCAAGAGCGATCCGGGGTTGCTGGTGCAGCGACGAGCACAACCCGCGGCTTCTTCCTCGCTTGGGCTTTCAGCCGCCTGCAGGAGGGAACACCATGCCGAAGAGAAAGGTAACGCCGGAGCCTCGTTTCCCCTTTTTAGATCCACATCGGGGAGGGGGAGAAAAATAAGCCAAAAAATAATAATGATTGAGGTAGCAACCCCCTCCCCTGCCAGCCTTTCGCCACTCGCTGACTGCCTTCCAAGTCACGGGCTTGATTTCACTTTGGGAGGCCGCGGCGAGATCTGTCTCTAACCCCAACCCCCCCCCCCCCCTTAACCGCCTGTTGCAATAAAATAGGGCGCCAGGTTCTCGCGTTCTGCAATTTAACGCGGCCGCATTTCCATTCGTACTCTATGCGGCTATAGCGGTGCGCACGGCTTCGGGGCGCACGGAGAAGACCCGTTACTCGGGTCGGTGTCAGTCTCCGCAGGCCGTTCTCGTTCCCAGAAACGTCAAGCGCTCTTGGCTCTCCCCCCTTCACCCCCCCCCGCCGCCATACACACATACACATACGAGAGAGAGAGAGAAAGAGAGAGCTGGGCAGAGATTGCTCGCCCTTTTTACGCCCGGAGGAGAAACGAAAAGGTTGCAAAAAAAAAAAAAAACCAAACCTCCCCGCGAGAATCTCTGGGCAGTGTGTGGCTGAGGGAGTGTTTGTGTGTGTGTCTGTGTGTGTGTTTGCGCGCGTATTTACGAAAGGAACGCTCCGAGAGTTCGCTCTCTGCCCCATGGCCTTAGTAGTAGTGGTGGTGGTGGGGAACTCTTAGCTCGGGTTCGCGCGCGCCTCTCTCGAGCCGTCCTGGGGACGGTGTGTTTGTGTGTGTGTCGTGGGGACGACTGCTAAGGTAACCTGAGAGCGCGAGGGGGCGGAAAGTAAAGGCAGAGGAGAGCCATATTTAACTACCCCGCTCCCTGCTTTCCGTGGTGGCAGACCAATTTGTGCCAACTCGGGTCTCTCGGGACCGACGGTTGATGAGGCTGGGCCTTTGACCGTCGCAGCTGAGGTGGCGGTGGCGGCGGAATCCGATGCCAAGGCAGTGGGAAAGAGTTTCTAAAGAGCCCCGAGGGCGCTCGAGGAAGGCGATGGGGAGGAGTTTTGCACCTTCGAGACGCGAAGGACCCGCTGCAACGGTTACTCGAGACAGAGAGAGAGTTGCATGAGGCCGAGGCGTTTCTCTTCCTCCTCGCCGTTTCCTTTGCCTTTCTTTTTCTTCCTCTGCGGAACGGCTGCTGGATTTTTCAGCGACTTCTGCACTTCTTGTCTCCTCCCGGCTCCGAAGATAGGGATTTCTGGTCCCGGTCACATTTGACTTTGGGATAAATAAAAACGTCTTTTTTTCTGGCTCCGGGTGTATAAATTGAGAGGCAATCTGGTTGTAAATTCCAACTTGCATCTGAAGTTGAAGTCGTCAGAGATTATTCAGCCTCGTGGTAGATTCTGAAAAGAGAGAGGTGCTTTGTATGGGGTTAAATGGCTCCCACAAATGTGCTGGGAGCAGTTGAGAATGTGGGATGAAGTGTACAAGTCCTTAATTAAGTCGACTGGGTGGATCAGTCATTCCTGCAAAGTCCAACCTATCCCCAGGAGTTGTTGCCAGAAAAAAAGGCAGTGGAAATTGTGTGTATGCTAACAGAGTTCCTGGAGAAAAGACAGGATATGCATCTAAAAAAGATAGGAACCAGGGACGGTAACTGAAGGTGTGGTTTATTCAGTTCAATTTTAGAGGAGCTTCCATAATCCTTTGTGCTACAGTTGAGATTATAAATTCCTGAGAGTAAAGATTAGATGCGCTTGTAATCAAGGATAGAAAACTTAGTATCTTCCAAAGCTTTGGGATTTGAATTCCCATCAGTCCCAGCCAACATGGCCAAAGACCAGGCGTTTGTGGGAGTCATCCTCCAAACCTTATGCAAGACCTTGATGTGCTTAGCTGTTTTTGGTGTCCACTGTGAAATGTACTGTTGTGGGCACTGATGGTTCTATAGAACACTAACAAAAAAGCAAGTAACAAAATTGCACTCCAACTGACTATGATGGAAAGATAATTGTTTTGCTGCTTCAAAGAAAGAATAAAAATAAATTTGCACAGCTACTTCTTTATGGATTTTTTAGGCCTTTTAAGAAGCTGAGCTGATAAAAATACCTAACTTTTGTACTACTAATTATTTTATCTACATAATGCTTTTCCTTTAATTTTATATTTACACATTCTCCATTACAGTAATTAATACAACACAAAAATGTTGTTAGGCTAATGCCACTGAAGGAACAGCAAAAATATTTCATTTCTGCATGATTCTTATGGAAATATATTTGTGTGCCATACTGGGTATAAAAGTGAAATAAGTGTTATTTTGACTAGCAATCCAGTGTTTTAAGCTTCCTTTAAATAAATACTACTTTTAAAACTGTAAGCTGCTTATTGGACTTTAAATAGTTGTAGAAGGAATTTCATCTTTTGTCTGAAAATATATACAGTTACCACATATCCTTTCATAATTACCATTGCTTTTCCCTTTGGGGAAGTGAGTTACAATTTTGATTTTTTACTGGTTGAAAGTTCAAGTTAATTGAAATATTTAAATAAATATATGGCTTATAACTATGTGTTGCATATCTGTTCATATTAAGTGGAGACTTACTTCTGGGTAGATCTCAGTAAAGATTTGGCTTTCATTAAGATAGAATTTTATACTAAACTGTACACATTTACCGGAGAGTTACTTGCATTGGATTTAGTAGATTTTTTTGGTATTATGATTCTTGTTGTCTTAGATTTATTTTTATCCCTGATAACCTTGTTTGCTCTCCTGTGCCAGAACCTTATTCATTCTGCATATGTGTATAATGCCTCAGATATCATAGATAAGATATATCATAGAAATCTAGAAATAGGTCATTGTTAGAACACATTGCATATGAATATCTCAAGGATTGATGGATGGGTTTATTGGATTAGAATTCTTAGAAGAAATCTTGATGCATTGTATTCTGAATTAAGATTTAGACTTGGCACACAAATGCCCTTGACTATCTCTTTCTCCTGGAAGAGTGGGAAGGGGGATGGCAACTTTATTGAATCTTGGGATTTCTCATTTGTGTTGAACCAGTGGTGTGTTTCAAAGAGGTTTACCACCGGTTTGGTGGTGTGGCTTGATGGGCATACTTTGCGCTCACACACATATTTTGCCTGTGTGTGTGCCAAATGCGCACTTTGCAAACGCACAGAGGCTGTCCTACTCGCCACTTGCAATCTCTGTAGCTTCAACAGCTGACACGAGGCAATCTGCTCTGCTGTGCAAAGCAGCTACGCTTCAAAAGCAGAGAATAAAGGTCAGTATGGGAGTCCAGCGGGCCCAATAGCAGCTCATCAGAGAGAACCGGTTTGGTCTCAGCCGATCTCCATGCTACTGGTACACCAGAACCAGGACGAACCAGTAGAATAGCACCACTGTGCTGAACTCATTAATCACCCCCCCCCCCAAAAAAAATGATGTACTTGAAGAAGCTGGGGATTAAATATACCACTTTATGATGGTGGTGATATTGGAAGAGATAACAGAGATACATACTTGATTCCTTGGAATTTTTGCAAATGTTTGCCTTCTTTCATGTGTCTCTATGTAACTTAAGCCACTGGACAGAGTCACAAATTGGCTTGAGACTAATTGTCAGCAGGGTATTGATGATACTAAGATGTACTTCTTAGTGGATGTTTTGAGAACTTGTGCAGATTCCCAAATTATAAAGGACAGAGTGTGGAAAAATAAATTTAAGCTGAACTTCGATATGATTGATTTACTTCTGATCCTAGAAATTGAGTTTCTGGATCCAAGGGAGATGTGCGGAAGAAGGAAGGAAGGGAGAAAGAAAGAAAGAAGTTCAGTATCAATATTATTTCTCTTCTAAGTTCAACTTCCATAGAACTTCAAAGGAAAGAACATTGAGCTGGATTCTGATCTTCGTTGGTATAAGCAATCACAGTATATGCATAACTTTTTCAAGGCCTTTATGGTGTATCAAGAGCTAGTCTGCAACTTACTTCCTGACTTGTGGTGACTGTTGATAGTTGACCCTAAAAGGCAAAGGCTATCAACCACTTCAGTGTCAATTGTACAATGATTGCTATATCTATTGCCCTCAGTTGTCCTCTTTATTTTTAACCTTAGTCCCATTTCCCCCCTTTGCTCTTTGACTTTCATTACCAAAGCTTGCAGATCATTTGTACTTTCAGCTAGGCCAGCAGGTTGTTGATGTTTCTTCCTCCAATTTTAAAATCACACGTAACTTCATGTCTGTCTGTCTGTCTATGTATCTATCTCACTGGGATTTTTTCTGAGGACAATGCACTGCTATGAGATTCCTGTTTTTTGGAAATATACTGTTTGATATCGTCAATATACTTACATTCTTTGGCTTTCTTAATTATCCAGTGTATATTTTCCTTCCCATGTAGGGAATCTAATGTACATTGGATGATGTGCTGTTTTGCTAGAAGCGTGATAATGTGTACACTTCGTTCAATATGATATTGGTATGTAGATTGATCTTTTCCAGTCTGTTGGCCAAGTGTATATTACGTAGATTTGCAGGCATAGTTTGGTGAGAATTTTTATTTACTTCTGTTGCTTGCCATGTTTCTATACGTTTTTATAGCCTTCTGACTTGGCAGAGCTTGGAGTGCTGATCTAACCTCATTGTCAGTACAATATTGTGAGTAAACTATTTTGTAAAACATTTTAAGTGTTGACATCTTCAAAGAATGTCAGTATGTTCCTTTCACCTTCTATCTTCTTTGAATTAGTTACTGTCCCTCTGATTGTCCTTTAGCACAGAGGTTGCCAACCGGTGGTCTGCGAATCATGGGGTCCATGAAATAATTTTGGTGGTCCGCAGCGCACCTGTGTCTGCAACACGGGTGATACCGGCAGCGAATGGACTGATGCACGTGGGGAGGGAGGGTAGTGCGCAGGAAATTGTGGCATTAGAGCCCTTCCTGAGTGTTTCCACTTCTTCCCTCAGGAGCTGCAAAGGGCTTGCCACCCCTCTGGCAGCCGCCAAGCCTCCTCCCATCGTGCTTCTGTTCCTCCTTGCCAGAAGCGCTCACACACAGCGGGAAGGAGGAGGCTTGGTGGATGTCAGAGGGGTGGTGAGCACTTTGCAGCTCTTGAGGGGAGGAGTCGAGCCTCCCCCTCGCAACATCTTCACCTGAGGGCATCGCTGGCAGTCGCTTCCTGCGGCTCAGGAAATCCACGCTCTTCCCACTGCTGCTCGGCCTTGATGTATGGAGGCAGCAGGCAGCAGCCATGACATGGGTTTGCTAGGGGGACTGCAGGATTGCCCCACCTCCCCGCCAGCCATCTGGTCTTCAGCAAGTGGCTTCCCGGGCTCTGGACATCAGATTCCCACCACCAGTTTAGAGGTTCCTCCCCAGGACAGAGGGGGAGAGAGAGAGAGAGGGAGAGGGAGAAAGGGAGAGAGAGAGAGAGATCTATATATCCCGGTATTTTGTTTTCTATAGGAAACTGGTTCAAATGCCTCTTTGAGTATTTAAGGTTGCAGAAACAGGCAACCAAGCTAAGTGCCTGAAGAACCCCATCCCGTCAGTGGGAGTCCAGGTGCTTCAGCGAGCAGCATCTGGATTCATATAGTGGTCCGCGGGATTTTAAAGTATGAATTTGGTGGTCCCTGAGGTCCAAAAGGTTGGAGACTCCTGCTTTATCATACCCATTCAAGGTTGGAATTTCTTTCTCAATGTAGAGATGTTTTAGAAAGACTTCCCTTGTTTTTCTGTGTCTCTTCCCATTATCAATGTCTTTACAGATGTTGTAATATTGTTTCTTGTTTCTTCTGATGGCTTTCTGAAATACTTGATTAAGTTCCTTTGTGAGGGTTTTGTCTTTTTTGTCTTTAGTTTTACTTCTTTTCTTGGCAATTTTTATTCAGAATGACAAGAGCCATCTCATACAAATTGGATGTATAAATATATACATTAATACTGGAAGAGAGCAGTGTCAGTTAAAAGTGATGTAATTATGAATAGGAATGAAGTCTGTGATCTCAGGCAACATGTACAAAGTTTATGTCCTGTGGCATTTCTCGCTTTCTACATGAACTTTTTCTTAATTCTAGGCATAAAAGAAAGCCTGTGATTCCTAGGTGCTAAATAATATTGGCATAGCTATAGAAGGAAAAATATAGGAGAGAAGTGCAGAGAGCGTATATATCACAGATATCTAGGATGATACAATCTCCACATGAGAAATGCTTTGGTTTTTATAGTGTCTCTTTGTCAAAGATTTCTTTGCATGTAAATTATGTAAAAATATCTTAGCCTAGCATTCATACTGTGATATTAACTTTGCATATTCAAGATAAAGTTATAAACAGATTTTGCATTTTAGGAATATTAGTAGATGCTGAATTATATCTCTTCTCTGCTTTACTTACTAGGCCCAAAGGCAAAGGTCAAATGCTTAAAGTTATATCTTTGTTTTTCCAGACATCTGTCAGCCAGTATTTTGCCCTCTCCTGAATCCTTTTTATCTACATATATATTTGTGTACCTAATCTCTATAGGATTTTAAATCCTAGAAAATCAAGGGAATGTCCAGATAAGGCTCTGTGTTGCACATATTCATTGTTCAAATGTAGAGGGTGAGATGAAGTTTGAGATAGTATTGAGTTACTGTTGTGAGAAGAAAATCTCCTCTTCAGTCATTCTTCCTTCTCTAATTCAAAATCACAAATTGAAATAGGCTTTAGAAAAAAATCAAAGTGCAATGGAAAATATGTCAGAGCATATTCATGAACTGGAATAGAGCATGGTAACAAGGTCAGTCAATGAATAGGCATAGCAACTAAGTCAGCCAATGAAGACAGTTTGGAAACTGAAACTAGAAGTAGCCTAGGCGTGGCTCTATATTAAGCTCTGCAGCTCTGAAGCTATGTTAAACTCTGAGTCTGTCTATTGAAGATGAAACTGCTTCTCTCCTCTGCTTGCCTGCTGAACTAAAGAGGAACTTGCTTGCTTGCTGAAAACTAGAGCTCTGATCTGAACCTGTAACATGTCTGCTTCTGTTTGAATTTGCTCCTTGTTGGAGAAATCTACAACTGGTATTGTAAAATTTACTTGGTCTTTATAAAGAAGTTAAATGAAGCCTCAGTCATCTGTGTTTACTTTTCTGGCATTGAATTTATGCTGCAATACTCTGAACAAAATACCAAACGTAATAGGTTGAACATTCCTCTCTGTTGGATCCTAAATTGAGATTTGATTTCAACTTGAGATCTCTTTCATCAAATTAAAAAAGACCCCTTTCCTCAAAAATATTTTTATTCACCAAATACTAAATCATAGCCCAGCAGCATGCTTGACTGCAGAGGTGCTCCTTCTCATAATGCCAGCTAAGTGCATTTCCTTATAATTCATAGCGGCTGTGATTTTGTACATTTTTGAGGTATAAAGACAAGAGTTTTCTGTATGAGATTGACTTACACCCATTAGTTTAGAGACTGTTCAATTATAATGGTACTAAAAAGTGACTTACAACTGGTCCTTCCACTTTCAACCATCATAGCATGGTCATGGTCATGACCAAAATCCAGGTGCTTGGCAACCAGAATGTATTTATGAAAGTTGCAGCATCCCAAGGCCATGGAGTCACTATTTGCAACCTTCCCAGCTAGCTTTCAACAAACAAAGTCAAGAGGTGAAGCCAGATTTGCTTAACAACCGCATGATTCACTTAACAATTGCAGTGATTCACTTAACATTTGCCTTGCTTAGCGATGGAGATTCTGGTCCCAATTGTGGTAATAAGTTTAGGACTACCTATAAAGAGCTTTTATGAGACTGTGGCTGCCCACAGCCGCTGATTTTTACGTATTGTGCTCTTGAAATAAACTTTTCCTCTGATTCAAGGAACTGCATTCTTTATTCTCAACTCAACTGGTAAGATTTCTTTCTAACAGTACTCTATGGGGTTTTTTTTCCGTCCCCCATCCCCTACGTTGGTGACTATATAATTATAATGCCTGAAAAACGCTCCCTTTGTGAATGAATAGATATGCAGACAATATAGTTACAAAGACAAATATGACAATCTAAACTGGAATTTTTCAATTCTAATGGAATTTGAGTTTACAGGTGAAACTCGAAAAATTAGAATGTCGTGCAAAAGTTCATTTATTTCAGTAATGCAACTTAAAAGGTGAACCTAATATATGAGATAGACTCATTACATGCAAAGCAAGATAGTTCAAGCCATGATGTGTCATAATTGTGATGATTATGGCCTATAGCTCATGAAAATCCCAAATCCACAATCTCAGAAAATTAGAATATTGTGAAATATTCTAGGCCCAAAATGTTCCACTCTAGTCAGCTAATTAAGCCATAACACCTGCAAAAGGTTCCTGAGCCTTCAAATGGTCTCTCGATCTAGTTCAGTAGGAATCACAATCATGGGAAAGATTGCTGCCCTGACAGTTGTGCAGAAAACCATCATTGACACCCTCCATAAGGAGGGAAAGCAAAAGAAGTTGGATGTTCCCAAAGTGCTGTATCAAAGCACATTAATAGAAAGTTATGTGGAAGGGAAAAGCGTGGAAGAAAAAGGTGCACAAGCAGCAGGGATGACCGCAGCCTAGAGAGGATTGTCTGGAAAAGACCATTCAAAAGTGTTGGCGACTTTCACAAGGAGTGGACTGAGGCTGGAGTCAGTGCATCAAGAGCCACCACACACAGACGGATCTTGGACACGAGCTTCAAATGTCGTATTCCTCGTGTCAAGCCGCTCCTGAACAACAAACAATATCAGAAGTGTCTTACCTGGGCTAAAGAAAAACAGAACTAGTCTGTTGCTCAGTGGTCCAAAGTCCTCTTTTCTGATGAGAGCAACTGTCGCATCTCATTTGGAAACCAAGGACCCAGAGTCTGGAAGAAGAATGGAGAGGCACACACTGCAAGATGCTTGAAGTCCAGGGTGAAGTTTCCACAGTCTGTGTTGATTTGGGGAGCCATGTCATCTGCTGGTGTTGATCCACTGTGCTTCATTAAGTGCAGGGTCAACGCAGCTGTCTACCAGGAGATTTTGAAGCACTTCATGCTTCCTTCCACAGATGAGCTTTATGGGGATGCTGACTTCATTTTCTAGCAGGACTTGGCACCTGCCCACACTGCCAAAAGCACCAAAACCTGGTTCAATGACCGTGGGATTACTGTGCTTGATTGGCCAGCAAACTCGCCTGACCTGAACCCCATAGAGAATCTATGGGGCATTGCCAAGAGAAAGATGAGAGACATGAGACCAAACAATGCAGAAGAGCTGAAGGCCTCTATTGAAGCATCCTGGTCTTCCATAACACCTCAGCAGTGCCACAGGCTGATAGCTTCCATGCCATGCTGCATTGAGGCAGTAATTGCTGCAAAAGAGGACGAAACCAAGTATTGAGTACATATGCATGCTTATACTTTTCAGAGGTCCGATAATGTTCTATGTACAATCCTTGTTTTATTGATTGCATGTAATATTCCAGTTTTCTGAGATTGTGGATTTGGGGTTTTCATGAGCTGTAAGCCATAATCATCACAATTGTGACAAATCATAGCTTGAACTATCTTGCTTTGCATGTAATTAGTCTATCTCATATATTAGTTTCACCTTTTAAGTTGCATTACTGAAATAAATGAACTTTTGCACGATATTCTAATTTTTCGAGTTTCACCTGTATATTTAAATATTTGTAATCACCAGAAGACTGCAAAAGGCAGTGCAAAGCAGTTGTGCAAAGAAGCAGCTATTTATTATGAAACTGAAATAAACTTCCTGTCAAACTTGCACATATATGCTTGGTTGTTGTACAGCCATGTAATAAAAAGCATATAAAACAAAGAACACACTGAATGAGCATTTCAGTATGATATTTATGCCCCAGTATCTTGTATTTATTTTTTTACATTTTAAATTCTTGCAGAACATAATATTGAAAATGAAGCAACCGTTAACTAAGAGATTACAGTTGATCTTTATATGACTATTATTTTTTCATTGGCCATTCAAGAAAAAAGGAATTTTACTATGTGACAAGTAGTCGTGTGTACATGAAAGAAAAAATAATATTTTTTAAACTTTACTTCTTTAACATATTTGTTAACTGAAAACGGTATAATTTAAGTCTGAACTTTCTATCTTAGTCATTTGTTAAACAACTCAACAACAACCCCTGGATTGTTTTACTTGCTAAGTTAACTCAAGGTATTTTTTACCCCAAAACCTGGCTTGCATAGTGGGACAAATCATGAATTTGCTAATTATAATTGAATTTTGATGACTTCTTCCTAGTCAGTTAAGAAAGGAAACAAGAAATAACCACTCTGCTAAATTGTGGTTCTGGATTATAAATGGAGATTGTTATTCAGAATGTTTTTTTTTTTTAAATTGCTTTTCTTTGGTAAAACTGGTTTCAGATGTTCCCTGATTCTTTAAATTCTGCTCTACCAATCTTCTAACTATTAATGATGCCATTTTAGAGGGTTCCTTTTTTTTAAATCCACACATTTTTTAATCTACAATTTTTTTGTAGGAAAACTAACAACTGAAACATGTTTAGGCATTGTTTTATATTTAAATAGGAAAGCAAGGGTTTCACAAATAGAACATGAAAATATTTTTGTTTTTACAGTTCTTACTCTGAAGATCAGGCCTTGAATTTAAACCATGTTTAGTGTTTAAGAGTGAGCAGAGCCAATTGTGCTGTAAGGCAGGTAATACCCTGTGTATTAGAGAAAGTTTTCATTGCAAACTTTGGCTCCTTTGCCTTCTAATGGTTTTGCTGTTAACAATTATGTGTCCTACTTTGGATTTCTGTTAATAGAAAGTCAGTTGCCATCTTCAATACAATTATATTTCATAACGCTTCTCTAAACATTCTCAGTTGGAAGCAAATCTTATATTAGATGAATATGTGTAGAATATTACAACTTTAGGCTGTTAAGTTCTCATTAACAATTGTAAATGCTTTAGTATGATTGAATATTGATTGGTGTGTAATAAAAGTGTCGGCTCTGGAAGTAATACAGAAAATATGTCATTTAATGCCTTTTAGTATGGCTATTGAAGAAGCATATGACATTCAAAATAGCTCCCATGGAAAATGTTTGGCTGAATCTTAAGGTTTTTGCAATGTCCCTATATGTGGCTTAAACCTCCCTGCATAAAATAAGTAAAATTCATTTTGAGAAAGGATTTGACATAATACATTTAGCATACTTCTTATATATTATTGTTTAGATGTACATACAGTATCTACCTGCTTCAAGTTGAAATATTAATCCTGGATCAATCACTCCACAGAATCTCATGAACAAAATAAGTATTGCCTATTTCTTACTTCACTTAGTTACTGCAGCTGCAAAATGATCATGAAAAGATCAGTGCAAACGTGTGTTTCTCCACTGAGCGGAAGGGAGAATCCAGGCTGGGCTGTCTCAAGCCTCATAGTTCTGCAGACTGAATTGAAATCTGAGGACCCTCTCTTCCCCCCCCCCCCCCCCCGCGGTAATGGTCCCCAGTTCTTCACTCGGTCTCAGAGTGTTCAGGTCACCCTAAAAGGGCTCTGACATATTGGACTTTATTGAAGAATAATTCTATCCCTTGGATTCCTCTATTCAGTAGCTTAGTGAAAAGGTGTGATAGCTGGCCGGTTTTGTCGGTTCAGCCACTTTTTGTGTTTTCGTGCCTTTTTCCTTTCGTGCCAGTTTTGGGAATGAATTATGGACTGTGATTGCCCTAGGAGTCCGTGTGGCCTAGGCTGGAGGCCAGAGTCAGTACCAATTCTTCAGTCTGTCTCTGGCTTTTTTTTTTCTTTTCCTTGTGTTTGACAGCCGCGGCAGCCATGAGTCGCATTAGACTGCCTAATTTACAAGCAGCTAGTTTGGGGGAATTTGGGACTTGGACATTAGGTCCGGTTCGCTTGGCAGCCCCCAGAGTACTGTGGCAGCGGCAAGACGCTTAAGCCTGCCTCTCTCTAATTGCGGTGCTGCCATGCTTCGGCTCACAAGTCAGGGCTTGTTGTGGTTTTAAAAGGGTCCACTATTTTTTCCTTTGGCTCTTTGGAACTGCCTCACTTGAGGAGCTGCGCTGGAATAATCACCAGCTTCTTGGTCACATTTGCCTCCTGAAGTGGTGGACTGCCGAATCAGCCAGAGCAGCCAGCCTTGGGCTAAAGGATTTTATTTTTGATTTTGATTTTTTTAAAAAATTTTTTTGTCACTGACAGTTGATTTTGGCGGACTCAAAATGGCAGCTGGGGAGCTGATCATGATTTATCAGCTCCTCAGCAGAGTTAGAGAGCTGCCAGAGAATGAGCTAAGTCTTCTGGTTTAGAGGCAGCAGCCAGAATTAAAGCCAGGGTTCTAGCACCTAAAATACCTAGGGCAGAGGAAAGACAGGACAGGCGCAGACAGAAGGTCTTGGATAAAGAATTTGACAAGGCTCTGAGGGAATCCAAGATGGCTGACACCGGTGCCATATATACTCAGCAGGACCAATTGGCAAATAATAGACAATATTTGACAGTAGTAGCTCAGTTAACCAAGATTTGCAGGGAAACGTCCAAATTATGGCAGAGGCTGATTATTCTGTTTCTGAGCAATCAGAAGGGCTTATGGCTTCTGGACTGGAAGGCCAATCCTCCAGCAGACAAGATCTGCACCAGAGGCCACTTTTATGCCTACAGTGGCGGGACTTCATCCAGAGGAGGCTCAGGTGGAAGCGGTGCCAGCCTTCATGAGAGCCTGGCTCTCTCAGGCAATTAGACAAAAAATTCGAGCAGAATTCAACCAGCAGTGCCAGTTGTCATCTGTGGACGCTGGCAGAAGCATTCCTCAGGTGCATTGGCAATCCTTGTGGGAGTAGCTGACCACGGAGATCGTTCTCCATCTCCATCAGGGAGGAGCCAGTCTTTCCGAAATAGACCTCCCCACCGGAAAGGGACTTTTCAAAAGATGAGACAGAGGCAGCAGGCACCCCCTCATTTAAGGGCCTTTTCCAGCCGGCTCTATTTAAGACTCTGCTTTTTAAGGCTAAGAGTACGGCCCATCTAAAGAAGGACACGGTTACCTGAGATCTTCCCCCAGAGGGAAGGAGCAGGAGGATATCTTCACTGAAAAAACATCAGTGGTGGATGCTGTTCCTGTGCCCCAGATGTTTTTGGATGTGATCAAGAGGCAGTAGGCCTCCCCAGGCGTGTACACTTTCGATTCCACATTGCTGCCTGCTCTTTGAAACTCCCCCCCTTCTTTCTGTTGACAACTATAAAACGTATATAAAAATGTTTTATAAGTTGACATGGAGCCCATTTGGTGTTGGTGGCAGATGTGTTGGGAGTTTCTGCTGAGTTCTCTACCCCAATACCTTAAAGAGATAGGTAGTTGCTTTGTCCTCTGTGCTTTCATTCGAGGACTCAATCACTCTTGCCAAACACCCCAGGGTGAGAGCCTTCCTCCGGGGAGCCATGAATTTGAAACCACTGGTGGTTCATTGTTACCCCACCTGGGACTTGCCGAAGGTCTTGCAGGCACTGACTTCTCCATTTGAACCTTTGCGTGAAGCCAGCCTGCATCTGCTCATGTGCAAGATGTCATTCCTAGTGGCCATTACATTGGCCAGACGTATCTCAGAGTTGGCAGCCTTATCAGTTAGAAAGGACTTTTGTATTTTTCATGCGGACAGGGTGGTTCTGCGGTTGGACCCTATCTTTCTGCCCAAGGTGAACTCCTTATTCCATCGTTCACAGGAGTTGATTTTGCCTGACTTTTGTCCAGAGCCTAAACATGCTCTGGAGAGGAAATGGCACACCTTGGACGTCAGGAGGGCCCTCTGCATCTATATCAAGCGAACCTCTTCCTTCAGGAAGACTGAATCCCTGGTTGTCTCCTTTCAGCCATCAATTTTGGGCCGTAGGGTGACACCTTCCATCGTAGGTCGCTGGTTCAGAGCCTGTATTGTTAAAGCCTTTGAGTTGCAGGCTCTTCCTGTGCCCAGGAGAATCACCGTGCACTACCAGAAGTGTGGCGATTACTGTGGCCTGGGCAACACAGGCATTGGTTCTAGATATTTGTTGAGCTGCAACGTGGTCATCTGTGACCCTGTTCATCAGACATTATTGGATTGACTCTTTTGCTTCGGCGGAGGCGGTCTTTGGCAGGCGAGTCCTGCAGGGCGTTCATGTAGAGGCGGGGACTTCAGATCAGACTAATTCCCGCCCATAGGACAGCCAACAGCCAGCTTTGGTATGTCCCAGCCTGGATTCTCCCTTCGGCTCAGTGGAGAAGGAGCGTTGGTCCTACTTGATACGCCACTTCTCAGGGAGTCGAAGGGAGAATCCAATCCCACCCTGAGGTTTGTCTGGTCAGACTCAGGAGAGGGATTTCATGGAGAGGACTATCTTTTAAAGGACGATGGACAGCGGAATTCACTTCGACTTTGTTCAGAACTGGGAACCGTTACCAGGGGCGCATGTCCTCAGATTTCAACTCGGTCTGCAAAGCTATAAGGCTTGAGACAGCCCAACCTGGATTCTCCCTTTGACTCTCTGAGAAGAGGTGTATCCGGTAGGACCAACGCCCCATTCCATACCAAATACTCACCAAAGGCAAACAGAGAAAAGAGAAAGTGCCATGAGATCGCTAATAATTTCAAATGGGGGCTTTGAGGAAAAGGATAATTTATGGAGAAATCTGATACCAATTCAGGAGTAGGTAACATGGTTACCACATTGCTAAGGTCACAATTGGGAAAACTCAGGGAAAGTCTTTAATGTTTGTATGCAGAAATCTTTCACTCCTAGATGAAGTAAAGGAAAGGTTGCTATAAAAAAAATTCTAAATGGTAACAGTTTTTTAAATCTTAAATTATGATAGCAATTTTTTCCCTCATTAATGATGTCATAAGGCATTCAAAATTTCTGTCACATGTTCTATTTAATGGCAAGGAAATCCAAGAATCAGGAATTTGTGGAATCTTCCAAGGGACCTCAATTTCAGTAAATGAATTTAGAATGGATACAATTGAAATATAGAAAAACAGCCTTGCTGGATTAAATTATTCCATTAAACTGTTCTCTTTCTGGATGCTTCCAATAAACCAAAAGGAAAAATATGGAGGCAATAACCATTTCTATGGTTGGATTATATTTCTCCAATTCTATACATCACATTGTCAGAATTATTATTCATGGAGCACAATTGTTGCTCTTTTTGTGCTAGGAATTAAGTATTTCCAGAAAAATTAGAGAATAGTAGCATTATGTGTTCTATTTTCTCTTCCAGCAGGTTATCTTGTTATAAAAATACTGATATTTGCTAGACATGAGAATGAACATAAAGTTAATACAGCATGAAGAAGCAAAGGCATATCAGATAGTAACCAACCCTGTATGCAGTCTTTAGCTGGTCTCTATCTATTTCACTGCTCTAATTGATCAGAATACACAATTTCTCCAAACAATAAATCTCTGGTCCTCTAATTAGTGTGTTCTCACTCTGAAATAAATGAAAATAAATCCATTGAGAAGGGAGGAGGATTATAAAATAAAAAGATGGCACTGTAATTTGTTACTGCTGACATTTGTATGCTGCTGAGTCTTGTGACTCTGGATGGCTTATATGAAAACAATGTACAGAAAACACAATAGAAAAAATTGTAAAACAATACTGATTCACTTAATGATAGTTTAGTTGATAAGTGCACCTTCCTATGTTTCTTTTGCCTCTATTATCTGTTTATTCCTCTTTTAATTTTTCTGCTGTTCTTTTTTCTGTTCTTGAAATCAAACTTAAATCATCTTCTTTTCATTCTCTTAACATGACATGGTTCCTCAGAAACCCTTCTGGTGACCGTGGTAGAAAAGGAACCCTTTAAGGGAGCTGGATGACTGTAGCTCACTGAGCTGTTTGATTTTCTGTTTTCCCTCAAAGATAAAATGGTTCTTTAGATGCTACAGCAAGCTGTATTTTAAAAAAGGAATTTTCATTTTATTTGCACACAAGGGAAATGTTAGCAGAGGTTGCCTGCTATTACAAATGTAAAGGTGTCCTTCATTTTATTTAAAAAACTTTGGATCTAGTTTTAACTTCCATTAATGGAAAGACAATATTTTTTTCTACACTACAGCTTCATAGACCTTCTGTACTATTCTGGAGGATCCCCAAATCTTTGGGGGAGGGGAGATTTGGGGAGTTTTACAGAGAAAAAGCAGAATTACCTTTCTCAAAGAGTCAAAGTCTTACGATTGCTTTATTATATTCTTTCACACACAAAAAAAACACCATTACATATAACTGACAGAATTCTTCAGAAATATTTGAATGGATCCAAAGAATGTGAACATAAATTTTTTAAATAACAATTTTATTAAAATTTTTGGTTCCAATAATAAAACATAATACAGACTAAAAAAGAAAAAATAGGGGGAAAAAAACCCTTAAAAAGCATCTTCATCACAAGTATAAACAATTTCACTATCTTTTCACCTCTCTATAATTAACAAATATAAAACTCTTCATCCCATAACTGCTAAATGTAGGCAAATCCAATGAGTAATGATAACATCAATATATATAACATTCAACATTCCAGATCATAGCTCTTAACAGTGGGCAAATCCACACTTAAAAGACATTAGATATCCTAGGATATCTCAATAAAAACAAAAGATTAAGTTTAACGACAAAACGGGAAGATTTATCTTTTAAAGAAAACAAGCTCCTTTTAAGTAGAAAGACAACTACATGCAAAGCCAGTTTAAATGCTATCAGATCACAATACCTAAAATAACTGCAAAGAGAAAAGTTTAAACATTTTAACTGTAATCAAACCCACTGCACATCATTTTCCTATTCCAAATGTCAGCAAATCCAAAGAGAACCATCCCAAATAACATGTTCCATTCAAGTAAACATTCCTTCTCCCAACTCTTAACTATGAGCAAATCAAAATTTAAAAGGCATAAAGAAACCCTAGTGTCCTAATTACAAATAAAAGAGTATAATTTAACATGACAGAAGGTAATTTCTTCTTTAAAGAAAATGAGCTCACAAAATTCCATATTTTAAGAGAAAAGATACCTAAGTACAAAACACTATCGCATTAGAATATATAAACAGTAGGGGGGGGAACTTGAACAGCATGCAAACTGTAAGCAAATATAATATTGTAAATTTTTCCAGTCCAGATATGCAAAATCCAAAAAGAACCACCCAAAATAACTTTTTAATCTTTATCAAATAAACTGATTTTGTGTTCCTTTTTTTTACATATTTAATCCATTCTGATGATTATTGATTGTTGTTTCAAATTTCTTTAAAACTTTAAACAGCTTCTTTTGCAAATCCAGCAAAAATAAATTATTCTAATAATTTCTTTCTGGGATTGTCATTTTTTTTTCTTTTTTGATTTTTAATGCCTCGCCCAGGTTCTTTTTGTCTCATATTCCCAAGAAGCTGACCTTAGTGTGCCATTTATCCCTGGAGATCTCCTAACATGCATTTGAAATGTCTTTATACATTCTTGAAGGTTTCTGTGGCATCATGTACTCCTAACAATTCGATAGTGGCACAATTCCATAAAATAATATACAAAAAGTAACAAAAGTTATAAGATGAAACAACGGTTCACATAAGAGACAGCAATTTTATTGTAATAATTTACATCACGAACCACCAGACAATATTTTTTCAGAGACAGAACATACTTTTGTATTTTAGTTTTCCCCACCTGGACAGGTATCCTGTTTTAAGTCAGAAAAGGCTATTGAAAAGGCTTGAAATTCATAGAAAGAAGCCCCTGCATTAAATTATGTTTTATTTGTATGCACATTTATTTGATAGAATAATAATTCATCCTTTGTATGATCGGTTAACAATTTGTTTAATTGTGTTGCAATCCTGATTTAATGGGTTGCAACCTTAATTGAAAAGTATTACATTTCTGATGCAATCTACATTAGTAACATCAATGCATTTTTTAAAATAAAGCCTTATTTTGGCCATCATTTAGAATTTATTTCCTTAAGTTTTCACTTCCAGTTCTGTTGGATTGGAATATGTATAATGCCCAGGACAAGAATAAAAAAATCATCTAGCAGCAATCACACTGACTGATGATTAAGTATAATTAAAAGTTACCACTAGAGGGTTGCCCTCATTCCAACAGTCTACCCGATTCACCATGTACAGTATTTTACTCTATTTTGATTCATACCCATTATGTTAGAATTGCAGCTCTCAGAATTTCCAGCCAATGTGTGGCTAAGATGAAAATTTTAGGAGCTGCAGTTGCAACCATATTTTGAGATTGTCAGGTCATATAAAGCTGTTTTCAATCCTGAGAATAGGCTTGGAAGGAATTTGGACCTTGTGGTTGCTATATGTTAAGTAGACACCATGACTTGCTATTTGGAAACTAGTCTCAAGTGCTGCATTTTTTGGAAGTGTGTGTGAAATAGTTTGGATTTGATTTGCAAAAAAAAAAAAAGTTTGGGGGGGATGCAATAGCATAAATATAGCTTATCTATAATCCTATACACTCCGCTTTTCCTCAGATTTCCTGTTGTAGTTGCAATTAAGTTGTTTAATGAAGCAGTCCTGAAGCTTGAAATCTGGCCATAGTTTTCAAATCTTCAGTTCACCCCGACCATTGCTTTAATTCTGATGTTTCTTGGCATAGAGATTGGGGCTGTGCAGCTGTGCCCTTTCCTGGTAAAAGACACATTTGGTTAAGGAACGCCATACAATGATAGCCACATTCCTAACGTTGCATGCCTTGAAGCATTTTTCTGCTTTTAGTATAAAACACTGCACAGGAATATCATCATCCTTCCTAATCTTGTCAAGGTTGTCATTGCTTTCCTTCCTAGAGTTAATCTTTTCTTTATTTCTCCGACAAACAATCCATCTTTACTTGTGAACCCAAGAAAGCAATGCAGTCTTAATTTATTCTCTGTTGGCTGTGAATTAATTATACATACAGGTATTATTTTTAAATTCTTAATATTTAATATCAACCCAGACTGAACTGCTTGTTTAATTTCGTTTCAAGAAAGTCTTATTGTATGATGTTGACATTGTCTTCTTTGAAAGGAAAAAACAATGATTCTGCATTCAGCGTTTATTCTTAGAGCATACATGCATTTGATTTTTTTTGTTTTATGGTTTATTAATTATTTAGTAATAACCTTATTCTGCAGTGGAAAAATAGCACAGCATACAAGATTAGCATAAAGAAGTAAGCCGTGACCATTAGTTGTGTGTTGCCTCTTGCAGGCCACGAGAGCTGGAGAGCTACATGACCTAATCTCTGTGTTCTTTAGGCTTTTAACTTGGTTTTTTTTAACAACAAAACAAAAGAATGCCCCAACCCACTGCAATATACCCTTTGGATTTTTGAAAACACAATTGGAAAAAGTTCATAATGATTGGTTCAAATTTTCTTTTTTTAATTGTTTACTGTTATAACATACATAGAGAAAGAATAATTTTTAAAGGTTAGGGAACTGATGCAAGATGACTACAACTAGGGAACAGAAGGGTCCATGGAGAGATTCAGAATGGACAGAAAGACTTTCTCATACTACGCTCAATTAAACTAGAATTCATTGTTATGCTAATGAAAGCCACTTTGGATTGTTTTGGAAGGGAACTGGACAGATTCATGGAGTACCAGTCAGTGGTGGTATTCAATTGTTTTTACTACCAGTTCTGTGGGCGTGGCAGGGAAAGGATACTCTAAAAATCTCCAGTCAGAGGTGGTATTTGGCGGTTCTCTGAACTACTCAAAATTTCCGCTACCGGTTCTCCAGAACTGATCAGAACCTGCTGAATACCACCTCTGGTACCAGGCTATCAGTAGCTACTAATGGTGCTGGCTCGATTATTATTATGTCCTGAATGCCTTAGGTGCTGGTTGCTGGGAAGCAACAGAGGAAGGTGATCATTTCTTTGGCCAGAATTGTGAATTTCCTAAGTGAATCCAGTTGACTTGTTTGATAGTCAGTTAGACAAGATGGGCCAATAGTCCAATTCTGCAGGACTCATAAGTAGGTAGGTAAGTAAGGTGGATGGATGGGTGGATGGATGGATAGTATATATATATGTATGTGTGTATGTATATGCATATGAATACATAAGAATCTCCCCATATAAATACCTTAAATATTTATCAATACATAACAGTATCTATATATTTGTTAGATATTTAACAAATAGATACTGTTAGATATAGAGATACTAGCTCTATGCCCGTGCTTTGCTATGAAACTATGTGACCCGGTTTAGTTTTTTGGGAGGAAAATAAGAGAAAAAATTGTGCCTCTGCCTACCAGCATCCATCGCTATTCATCTGGCTAACGTCCTGTCAGGGTGTATGAGAGTTGAGGGCTGTTTGGAAACTGAAACTGTATTTGCTGTATGAGCAAGAAGGAGACAGCAAGGAGCCTGGGCGTGGTTTCACTCAACTGTTCTGTACTAAAGCTGGTTGCTGCTCTGAAACTGAAACTGAAACTTTTCTCCTCTGCTTGTGTTTTGCATTTGGAACAGATTTCTTTTCAGGTGGGGAGGGGGAGTAGAACTCCTTAGCATCAGAGCGTGTTAATAGTAATATACAAAATAGTAATTCTCTGATGGTCATTTCAAGAAATCCTTTCTTAGTGAGCACTTAGAAGCCAAGAGGAACATATGTGCCAAATTTCAAGTTTGTAGGCTTTACGGTTCTGGAGATTTTGTAGTGATGTGTGAGTGGTATTTCACTTTTATATATATAGATTTCAGAATGTGTGATTATCATGTCTTAATCTAAAAAGTTCGATTATAACTCTTACCATCCCAAATTAACACAGTAATACAATACTGCATTGGTCAGCTATGGTCAGAAAAGCAGTTGTATACATCTGGAAATAGCATCGGATGTGGAAAGGCCAACATAGATAAAAAAATTATCTATTTTTATCTGTCTTATATAACAGATAACAGATAATCAGAGTTGGATGGGACCTTGTAGGTCATCTAATCCAACCCCCCCGCCCAAGCAGGAGACCCTAACCATTTCTGACAAATGGCAGTCCAATCTCTTCTTGACTTATATGATATGGGCTGCATATTTTAGGACCACTATATATGCTAAATATAAAGCTTCTGTTTACTTTTGTTTTCCATGATTACAAAATTGTATATCCTCAAAAACATACTTACTCTTGTCCTTGGGGTTCGTATTTGAAAAAAAATGCATTTAAGACAACAAAGAGAGCAATTAACTGGGTATGACCCTGTTAGCTTTAGAAATATACAGGTGAAACTCGAAAAATTAGAATATCATGCAAAAGTTCATTTATTTCAATAATGCAACTTAAAAGGTGAACCTAATTTATGAGATAGACTCATTACATGCAAAGCAAGATAGTTCAAGCCGTGATGTGTCATAATTGAGATGATTATGGCTTACAGCTCATGAAAACCCCAAATCCATAATCTCAAAAAATTAGAATATTGTGAAAAGGTTCAATATTCTAGGCTCAAAGTGTCCCACTCTAATCAGCTAATTAAGCCATAACACCTGCAAAAGGTTCCTGAGACTTTAAATGGTCTCTCAGTCTGGTTCAGTAGGAATCACAATCATGTAGGAATCAGTAGGAATCACAATCATGCTGACCTGACAGTCGGGAAACCATCATTGACACCCTCCATAAGGAGGAAAAGCCTCAAAAGGTAATTGCAAAAGAAGTTGGATGTTCCCAAAGTGCTGTATCAAAGCACATTAATAGAAAGATATGTGGAAGGGAAAAGTGTGGAAGAAAAAGGTGCACAAGCAGCAGGGATGACTGCAGCCTAGAGAGGATTGTCAGGAAAAGGCCATTCAAAAGTGTTGGGGACTTTCACAAGGAGTGGACTGAGGCTGGAGCCAGTGCATCAAGAGCCACCACACACAGACGGATCCTGGACATGGGCTTCAAATGTCGTATTCCTCTTGTCAAGCCGCTCCTGAACAACAAACAACGTCAGAAGCATCTTAACCTGGACTAAAGACAAACAAAACTGGTCTGTTGCTCAGTGGTCCAAAGTCCTCTTTTCTGATGAGAGCAACTGTCGCATCTCATTTGGAAACCAAGGACCCAGAGACTGGAGGAAGAATGGAGAGGCACACGCTGCAAGATGCTGTGTGAAGTTTCCAGAGTCTGTGTTGATTTGGGGAGCCATGTCATCTGCTGGTGGTGGTCCACTGTGCTTCATTAAGTCCAGGATCAATGCAGCCGTCTACCAGGAGATTTTGAAGCGCTTCATGCTTCCTTCCGCAGACAAGCTTTATGGGGATGCTGACTTCATTTTCCAGCAGGACTTGGCTCCTGCCCACACTGCCAAAAGCACCAAAACCTGGTTCAATGACCATGGGATTACTATGCTTGATTGGCCAGCAAACTCGCCTGACCTGAACCCCATAGAGAATCTATGGGGCATTGCCAAGAGACAGATGAGAGACATGAGACCAAACAATGCAGAAGAGCTGAAGGCCGCTATTGAAGCATCCTGGTCTTCTATAACACCTCAGCAGTGCTACAGGCTGATAGCTTCCACGCCATGCCGCATTGAGGCAGTAATTGCTGCAAAAGGGGCCCAAACCAAGTACTCAGTACATATGCATGCTTATACTTTTCAGAGGTCTGATATTGTTCTATGTAAAATCACTTGTTTTATTGATTACATGTAATATTCTAATTTTTTGAGATTGTGGGTTTTCATGAGCTGTAAGCCATAATCATCACAATTATGACACATCATGGCTTGAACTATCTTGCTTTGCATTTAATGAGTCTATCTCATATATTAGTTTCATCTTTTAAGTTGCATTACTGAAATAAATGAACTTTTACACGGTGTTCTAATTTTTTGAGTTTCATCTGTATGTGGTAGTATTCTCTTCTAGCATAGCCATTCTAACACTGTTTCATCTGGTTTGAAAAATATCTAAATATGTTTACTGAAACAGTATAATTTTCAATCTGCCAAGATCAGGCTGATGCCTACCAATTCGGCTTATGTGTTTTGTAAAAAAATATCCTTCAAATGTATTAAAACTAATTAATAAAACATAATTAAAAATTATATAATCCCGATTATTTTATTCAGGGTTCTAATTTATTTTCTTGATTTTCCAGAGGTAGCTAATCTCTCTTGTATCATGCCAGACATGTGGATTGCTAAGTGGAAGATCTTTATTAGTATGTCAATAACGTGTTATAAAATGAATGAGAACAATATAGATTTATTACTGCATAAAATAAGAGCTCTTGTCTGAAACCAGGCCTTTTCATGATTTGTATCACAAAAGGAAAATAGCGTAAAAACTGGCAATGGAATAGAAATGGTGATTTTTGGCACAGTAGAGGCAATAGTTATTTATTATTGCCTTTAATTGGAACTGAACTCTATACCTATTATGGAGGTTTTTTGAGAATATCTTGCATCAGAATGATTTTTCTGGCAAATTTTGGAAATGTCTTAAATCAGTTAGGGATATGAGATAGCATTTTAACTTGACATATTCAATAAATGTTATACTTCATCAATAAACTATTATTATAGTTCATCGTACAATCAGCTATGGATTTGGTCTTGTTATCCACTTATTGATTCTTTCCCAAAGACCTGGGATAGGCATAGGTGTTTGATGATGTTAAAGGTACAGTTGCAGGATGTAAGCTGTTCCAAGTAAAGCTGCTTTTACAGTTGACCAATTGTAAGTCTGTCAAGGCCAGAGGTATTCAAGTGGTGGTCCAGTTGTTTTGGGATTGTATGCAAAATGCCTATTATTATTGATACTACCTTTGCTTATTTTAGTTACGGTTCATTGCACAGTCAACTAGATTAAAATGAACATTTAGTATATAGTTGTTTCCCAAGAATAAACATCAAAATGCAGTTCTATATTGTTTTTGAGCTGTTTTCAATCAGCTAATATTATATGAGTTTGCCAATAAGTCATAATTATTTACTCATCTACAGTATAAGATGAAGTCTGATTAATTAAAAAAACATAGTTAAAATGCCTTGGTGTAGCATTATCTGTGAATGAAGTCATTGGATTTTATCTTGGGAACCTCAAGTGGTGTTCCACATATAAAAGGAAGCATTCCAAGTCTTCATTTGCAGCTCTTCAACAACACCCATCAAACTGGATCTGAGGGCTAGGGCTCCCTTAGAATGATATGAGACATAGTGGAGAATTCTGAAGGAGTTTTTGAATGTAAACACTTTATTTTATCACAGTAGAAATATTTAAAGATGAGCCATTACCTGGAACTTATGTCAATAATTTAAATGCCCCAACAAGGGGCAATGTGCTCTGCTGATCACCTCCACCAACTGACTTCAGTTTGTTACTTCAGCTCTCTGTTCACTTTTAATTGCCATTGCCATTGCAAAATATAAAAACCCACAACGAGCCCTTGTACCATGAGAATATTAGCTTTGTGATATCACCAGTCCCTTCCCAATGGGTCAGTGCAATAGGTATAGAAGATGAAGAAAAATGGGAGAAATAGGAAGTCATGGAAGAACTAGTTGTGGCCCGCAAGCTGCCAGTGGAGCTAGTGGCAGACTTGGACAATGAGGAGGTTGGGGAAGAACTTAAATCAATTCTTGAACCTGGGGAAGGCTCTGATGGATGCTCAGCGTCAGCCAGGGCCTTCCGGCATTTCCCAGCCAGAGAGGCAGCTGCCTTTAGAGTCAGAGATGAATGAGGAGGAGCAACAGCTGGAGTCTGTTCCAGATGTATGTATATGCAGAACAGATAGGAGAGGTGAACAATGGAGGACAATGAGCTGGCTCGGGAAGCAAAACAAACATGGACGCTGACTGGACCCTCCCTGGCTTTCCTTGGAAATCTTTTGATCACATACAACCTAGTTATCTATACTACCTTTAGATGTTCTGTCTGCTTTTGAAAAAGTAATACCTCAAACCATGTTGATAAAATAAACCTGTGCCAGATGACACCTTGCAAGCCATTTTAATTTTGCAGTTATGAAAGGAATGAAACAAGGAAGTTAAAACTATAAACAAAGACTTTTTTAAAAAAACTGTAGGATACAAAAATCTAAAGTATTTTCTTGGATCTGCTGGTTGAAGACGATGAAAGGGTGGTCAGATAAATGACAATTACATTTTTAAAATAATTTTTTCACGGATACAATTTTGCTCAGCTCTTGACCTGATTTAGGAATATTTTCTCTTCAGTCAGCAGGAATGGTAATTGAAGCAGTTAATAAAGCAAGGCTTATCAATAAATTTTGCCTCATCGCCAGCCCATAGCAACATTGCATTTAAATTCAGGAGATACAACAAAAGAATAATTTACAATTAGATAAGATAGTCTTGGAGAATCCAATTTCACCCTTCACCTCCTTCAGTTCCCAGCCCTCAACTTTGACATTTGTACTAAACATTTGTAACAATGCAAGGCTTTAAATTGTTAATCCTTGCATAAAACAGTCTATCATGGAGTTGATATTCTCTTCCGCAGCTTCTTTTC
The DNA here is from genome assembly GCA_023653725.1 of Bungarus multicinctus. NCBI lineage: Eukaryota > Metazoa > Chordata > Lepidosauria > Squamata > Elapidae > Bungarus > Bungarus multicinctus. The sequence continues at coordinate 114,524,055 of CM042836.1, forward strand.
CACTGGCTGAAGGATTCCCTGAATAGATTTTGATCTGCAGATGTTGCTGCTTGCAAAAAAAACCCAGGAAGAACCTCAGATGGTAGCGAGAATTCCCAAACTTAACACAACTACTAGCTGGAGGGATGGGAAGAGTGAAGACCATGCCCTCTCTTTGCATTCCACAGTGACATTCTTTTACCGAATCTGAAATGCCTCCTGTGGTGAGAAGGCCGCCTCTTCTGTTGGGGGGGGGGGGGGGGCATAGTGGATCCTAAGCCAGCCCAGTGTATTGTACTACAAGCTTCTTAATTGATTCAGCATCTATTTTATAATTTGTATAAAGTTGTTTGACTTTACATTTTTTAGGCTTCAGCAATGTGCTGATAGAGTTTAATTTAAAACATTCTGTTTCTTCCATTATTCTTATTAAGATTAATGAATTTAATAAAATTTAAACAAATGGTTTATAAGTGGATAATTTAAACAATTTTGAGGAGAGAGGTTTGGGGGGGAGAAGCATAATTATACACAACACATTTTTTATTAGAGGAAGGGTTTTTCTTGAAGAGTACATTCTTGCCTGTAGCTAAAATGATTCATCCAGTGAGACATAAAGCTGGAACCTCTTTCTTTAGCACATTTACTTTGAATAAAAGTGTAAAGCAGTGAGAATAGTGTTGAGTGTAAGATAGCACTCATGAGACCAACCCGATTATATGACCATTTGTAAATTGTGATCACATGACCACAGGATGCTGCAAACGGTGGTAAAAGCAGAATTTCTAAATATCCCAAAGGTCATGAGACCATGGGGGGGAGGGGTTGTCTTTAAGGACTTTGGAACTTTTGGTGGGTCCATTAGAACTTCAAATAGCTACTAATGGCCAGTCGTAAATCAAGGACTACCTGTAGATGAATTCATCAGATTTGATCCAACTGAGTCAATGCAGTGTCAAATTGGATTGTCATCAAAGCATTTCCAGTTGAAACCCATTTTCTACCAGAAGACTCATCATTATTAACTTCTAACACATTAGGGATGAGAAATCTTTTATTGATTGCTGTGGGAGAAAATGCGGGTTGCTTTAAATTTTGGGGAAAGTTCACTCTGCAGACCATTGATTGGTTTGGGATTTCAAGTAGCAATATGGGATTGAATTTTTTAAAAATGGAAATGGATACTAATTTGTTGTTCAGTCACTAAATCATGTCCGACTCCCTGCAACCCCTATGGACCATAGCATGACAGGCAAATTCTTTGCTTACTTTGCCTTCCATTTTTAACAATTTAGTTGCTGTGTGAACTACTGGAGTAAAACCTGCCAATATTTATTTTCAGAAATGTTGGAGACTGCTTGTGTAGTAGTCTCTGTCCTGGTCATGAGGTGTGGTGAGGTGTGGTGTACTATAGTACTGCAGTTATAGACATCTTGTAGTTATTGAATTCTGGGAATTGTAGTTCCAATACATTATGCGGCAAAGGCTGTTTAGTCTATCTGTAGCAACTATAAGAAACCTGGAAAAGCCAACTAACATGAACTGTAGAAATCAATTATCTTTCTTTCATTTTATTCTATTCCATAAAAAATCCTGCATATAGTGTTTGGTTGATAAAGGCATTATTTGGGAAGCTCTATATAATTATATTTCTCTGCCCCCAAAAGTATTTACCCAGGTTTAATACAGGTGGTTCTTATTTAACATTTAATTAGGATTGGCAGTTTGGTGATCGCTAAGTAAAACTTCATGATTTTACAGTCTTCTTTGCTTTACAGACCTGAAAAGGTTACAAATGCAAGGACAGGTTACAAAGTTATTTTTCAATTATTTATGTAACTGTGGATAGTCACTAAATGTGACAATTGCTAAAGGACTACTTGTAAGTACTCTGTCCTGCCATGTCACTCATTTGGAATCCAGTTACTATGCTGCAGATGCCCTTTCCTGCACAGCTGATAGTGTGTTGAAATTATATTCCAAACTATTGTGTAGATCCTCCTGTATCATCTACCATACATATGGGACATAGGATCAAGATAAGGCTTTACTAGTTTCACATTTTTGCTGCTTTGAAATGGTTTTAATGCAATATTATGTATATTTATTTATATATACAAGTTTTGGAAGTTTAAATTGTTTACCTAAACATCGTAAACAAGATAAACATCTTATAAAATATCCAAGCCAAGCAACATTATTCTATCAGTAAGAATCTAGGTTTAAATATACCTAGTTGAAGTTAGTCCTATTAAATTAAACTTAATTTTCCTTTAAGAAAAATTAAGATGTTCTTTTCTTACCACAGATTTTAATTTGTAGTATAACTAATAAGGTATGTTGTCCATCTCCATTATTGAGAATTGGATGGGAGACATAATAGTTGCACTTCTGAGTTTTTGTATCTTCATCAAAACTGGATTATAGATTTTCTTTTCATTTTCATTTGACCTGAAAACTATACTTGAAATAACACCTATGTAACTGAATGGCTGTACTTAAAATCACCACTTAGCCTCTTTTTAAAGAAATATTTTTTTTAAATAGAAAGTTGTTAATCCCTGGTGAATGTTGTCTTCAAAACACTTCAGTTTATAATAATCTAATGCTCAGGTGATCTCTTAACACATTAGAAATTAGGATGGAATTAAATATCATTGTCTGTTTTATTGAAATAGTATAGCCTATAAGATTTCCATTTGGTTCTATATTCCTGATTGTCTGTTTTAACTAAGGAGAATGCAGTGTACTTAATCTTATAATTTTCTTTCTAGTCCCCAGAGGGTGCTGAAGCCAAGGATGCAGCAAAAATAACAAAACAAGAGGCAAGTCTGATTGTTTCAATTCTTTCTTTTATTGATGGCAAGATAATAGAGACAAAAACAATTACATTCCTCTCTGGCCATAGTCAGTCTATTTAATAAAGTGCATGGTGCTTTTGTAACAGCTGGTTAACACTTCATATATTTTGTATATTTAAGCAAATCCTCTTCCTTGAAATGTAACATTTTGATAAACAATGTCCTTATTTACTATCACTATGTCTGATTGATTGGGTAGTACCTGCCTGTCTGTGTGGATCAGGAAGTCCCACAGGATCCTGCAAGGGCAGGGTCTGCTTTTAGGATCAATACATGTTGATCCATTGGTTGCAAGAGGAATTGGCCAACCAGCTTGTTGGCCAAGCCTGATTGACAGTCTCCTGATTTTTAACCTCATACAAAGGAGTGAGCAAATGACAAAACATGCCCCTTAGAAACTTCTGTGCAATGTTATGAGGGAAGTTTGAAATGTCAGATATGGCATTGTAAGTTCATGTTTTATCATTTTGGCATCATTCTGGTTAGGAATAGATGGATAAGCTTAATGTCCTGTCAGTTACAGTTGCTACAAGAGTTGTTCCCAGATGGCCTTTCAAAGTTTTGCCACTATATTAATGGGCACATTGAGAGATAATTTCTTTCCCAGGCAGGAAGAACTTCTTCAATAATTTCTACATTCTGGGGCAGACACCTTTGGCAGTACAAACCTCTGCAAATCATGTTGCCCTAGTGACTGAAATTCAATAAAGTTGCCCACAAGAGTCAGAAGCTTGATTTGAGGGAGGGAGAGGGAGAAGGAGAGGGGAGAGGGAGAGAGAGAGAGTTAAGATTCTAAGAATACTGAACCTTGTTTCAAGTGAGAATTGCTGTAATGATTACTATGAGTGCAAACTACACTGTGTTCTCTGTTTAGATTTTGAAGCAGAGTTATAGGTCCTTAATGCAGACTTATGGGCCCAGTTTGAAAGTAATGGTATCAAGCAAGGTTGTGGTGCTCCTGACTTGCTCTTCTGACAATATTGAACTCACAGATAACATCTCCCAACAGGAAAAGCAAGCAAGCAGCTATGTCTTGATCTATTTCAAGAAGACCTGGCTTTTCGAGCAGGCCGGCCTGGGCTGAGAGAGGGTTTTAATGTGTCTCCATTAATTTTAATTAGGGGGTTTTAAGGGGGTGGGGTGGGCTTTTTATTCGGCCTAATCTAATTTAATCTTTTTCTTAACTTTTGTATTGTTGGGGTTTTTAGATTGGCTGTACACCGCCCTGAGTCCCTAGGGAGAAGGGCGGTATAAAAGTTAAATAAATAAATAAATAAATAAATTTGCTCTTTTGTAATGAACCAGAATCATCATGTGCAAATTAGCTCATTGCATTTGGGGAGTATTATGCTCCCAAATGCCAAGATATAGATATTTGTGCTATTATATAACTTTTTCCAACTTGCTCCCTTCTAGATGTACAGGGAGCTATAGAATGCACAGAGTTCAAAGGACTTCATACACATTGATTTACTCATTCTTATCATCTCTAAAGCAGATTGGTATCATTATTATCCCCCTTTTGAAATGGTTTGGTGGGATATCAAAGAATATTCACTTGTGTAAGAAACTTGTCCATGAGAACTCAATGAAGTGGGCAGTCATAACCTCATATATCATGACTGGATGCCCTCATGCCCATGTGTACCATGAGAGGTGAGAACAAAAATAACAACAACCCCTTTATATTCCACTATAGAGATTCTTTGTATACAAGTACAACTGTCACTGTGGACAGGACCAAAGACCAACTACTTAAAAATCATTTGAATGTTCACAAGTTGTTTTAATATTTGCATGGAATATACAAGTTCCAAAGTCTTAGTGTAAGCTGCTGCTATTTTTAAACTCCCTTTGAAATTATAACTTCCTTATTTTAAAAGCAGAAGGAACATGCAAATAAACTTGTGAGAGATAGAATGCTCTTATCTCCAAGGACATGTCTGCTCTGTAAGAGAACTCATTCCCATCTGGTAAAAAGTTAGTTCACTCCATTAGTGAACTGAAGCAGCTTAAATGAGGAATCTGCTTCTCAGACTTAGAATTGTCCCTCACATTGGAATCTTTTGGAAATAACTTGAAGTAGCTTTTTTCTGCTTGTCACACTTTTTTTAAAGAATTCCCCACCCCTCCCACCAAGAATACCTCTACTGTAGTCGTTTGCATGGTTTCCAATTATAAATGAAATTGATTTTAAGGGAAATAAGACAGAAGCTCCCTTTGGTAAAAATAGCAGCAGCAGCAGTAATATTAGAAGACTGTCTTGAAATAAGTATTTCTATTACAGTACAATTGTATTTACTTTGCAGCAGGGCCAACATAAGCTAAGATTAGCCTTGACCCTAGGAGGAAGGTATGCTGAATATATTTACCACTTTGAGTTATTTGTAGAAATAATAAAGGTGGGGTATAAATAATCAAATAAATAAAAACCAAGTAGGGATCTTGGGTAAAATACTGTTAAGAGGTGATACTGACCTAGAATCTTCTAAAACAGAATCTTCTGCACTAATATCTGTTGGAATATCACTATATACTCAACTAAGTAGTTTTTCTGTGATAAATACAAAGGCTTGAAGTTGTATGTGCTATCACAACATAGTATGTAATGAAACAAACATATTTTGATCATCTCTGCAATGTTCCCTTTTTTTCCTGAAATACCCATGAATACTCCTGAAATTGCATGTTAGCTAAGCATGGCAGCTAAGATAATTCATTTTGGAAAGATCTTATTGATAAGATGTGTAGGGGGAGTAGGGAATGGCCCTGAAGGATAGGAGGAAGAACTGCTATGAAGACAGTAGTTAGATAAGCAGGGCTTGAGCCAGGCTTTCAAAATAACTTGAGAAAATATTTCACACAAAGTCCTTCCAAGTTCATATGAAGATAAATGGAAGTACATTCAGATTTGCAAGACTTCTGTTACTGAAACTTAAAATAAAAATAATCCTGACCTATATGGCATTGTTTTCTAAGTCTCATATACCTTGTATATGACAGCAGGGAACCTCATCAGAACACATATATTTTCTTCACTATGAAGATTACTTATAGTTCATAGGAAATCCATTCAAGTGACAGAACATCAAGCAAGCCCTAATTAATATTTACTAAGGTATTTTTTTCCTTTTTAATCAGATTTTTAAACTATACATTCTGAGAACAAATCAGTACAGCTCTTGCTTGTTTCACAGGGGCTCATTTCTAGGTTGTTCTTTCCCTTAATTCCTTAGAACATAGGTTTTATGACAGATTTATTTTTGAATTAATGTTCCATTAAAGAACATTTGATTGATGTTGCCTTTAGTAATAAACTGATAATGGGCATATTTTACCAAGATATACTGAAAAAATGTCTCCAGATCAGCTGAAATGAATGCATGCTTTTTATTTTTTAAAAACACTGACAATTTGAAAGGATATTTTAATTTACCAAAGCAATTTTCCTGAATAATTAACCATGAATTGCCTCTCTTCTTAATCAAGCCAGTGTTCTCTAGGAATTATTTTTCTAAAAAAACTTGTTATTTGTAGGAAACTAGAAATGTAAAAATTCGTGATGCTAATGGATTAAGCTGGGTTGTTCATGTGCATATATTTTCAATATGTCCAGAAGGATGTAAGGTTTTATTTTATTTTAGGAATGTCTATGAGTTAGCCATAACCAGCAAATTGTTTTTTTTAAAGCTGAATTATTAATTTACTGCAGTTAAATAATAATCCTTTTTATGATAAAGGATCCTCACTGTAAACACACACACACACACACACACACACACACAAACATAGGCTCTCCATTTAACTGTAATAGTTATTTTCATTACAGTGGAGAAACTTGCATACATATTTTCCTGCATGCTGCTAGTTTTAAATGCACATTTAGAAAGAAAAGTGCATTTTTCAAAGCAATTTTACATTTGCATGATTTTAAGAACTGGGGAATTGATACATCATGAGTCCACTGGTAGAACAGCTGTCACATCTGTTGGCCGCATAGACACAAAAAGGGAAAGACTAACAAATACAATTTTTGAGACATTGTACTGAAATAGCTGCCAAAGTGGCAACATATTGGACATTTAACTGATTATCTTTTTTTGTAAAACGTTTGTTTACACTGTCACTTCAAATTTAAACTAGTTTCCAAAATGACTTAGGAAAAAAAGATCTATTCTAATGTGAATGAAAAGCAGAGGCCTCCTTCCTAGGAACAATATGTATGGAACAGGTTTGTACGAATAGAAGTCCCCTCAATCACACTGCAGGCCCTGGATAGTCTCTCCTGCAGGTTAGAGGCAATCATTTCCAAGGCAGTGGTCTATTTTACAGTCAATGAATGAAAATGATGGAAATAAAAATTAGTAATTATGTTTAGGGAAAATGTATTAAAAGATACCAGTACTTGCACTTAGTACTTAGGATAATTTTACTAAAATCACACTCTTTTCTAGAAAGAATGGGTCTATACGCAAGCAATACAGCAATAATTTAATCTAATTTTAGAAATAAGAAACATAATTCAGACTGTTAATGGTAAGATCTGTAACAGCCTATCCCAGCTTGATGGCTACAATTCTCAAAATTCCCCCTAAAACGGAAAGGTACCCGACTAGGCAATATCATTTTTAGCATAGCAAGGAAGTTTAAAAGCCATGCCTGGCAGAACTGAATTTCAAGTTTCAGTCTGCTTTTTTAGTCCTACTCCGTGAATGCTAATTAGAAGGTTTTGGGGTGACAAATCGAGAAAAAGAGTATTTGAAATCCTGGGGAATGGTGCCTCTAGTGATCTCTTTCAATATTAACAAGCAAGTTCTTTCACTTGTGAATATTTCAGTGCTACAAATAGGTTGGAACCACAAAGCCAAAGTTCCAAATTCTTTGCAGTATATCATAAAATATATTCCCAAATGTGGCCAATGGCTTCTGCAGCAATATGTTGTTTCTGAAATTAACGCATTCAGGAACCAGAAGTATAGCAGAAGACTGAATCTTATAGTTTTGGTATTTTCATTTTGGTATTTCATGTAAGCCATATCATTGGCATAGGTGTTGCCTGTTGCACTAACAAGCTGTTTTTTAGACAGAGCAGCAGGATATGGTAACACCTTCCCCTAGTTGGATATGAGCTTGTCTTCTCTCCCATGTATAGCAATGTTACAAAGTGTTATTTTACCAAGATTTTTTTCAATTTCATTGTACATATGTTGTGCATTGACAATAAAAGTTTGATTGATTTGAAAAAAGAATCAAGTGATACAGATTTATAATATGGTATTTAACCTTTATTTTTGGAGGTCAATATCCTAAAGCAAATCTTTGAAATCCTCCTATTTCATGAATTTTGAATTCCCAAGATTTTCAATGTAAGTTTACATGTAATACTAGATTCTGTTAGAACTTTTCAAGTTCATAGACTGTACTCCAAAGGAAATAGTAAATCAAACAAAAAATTATTGATGGCTATTGTCACAAGTATCAAATATTAATAATCAGTGCTGCTTAGACCAGGGGTCCCCAGCCCTGGGCCATGGCCGATTACCAGGTTGTGGCCGGTTCAGAAGTGAGCCATGTGAGCAGTGGGCCAGCTGCTTTAGACTATGATATAAAGAAATTCAATTTCAGTTATTTATGTCTGTGTCTATCTGGATTCATCCTTCCACTATCTAATGCCTTCTAGATACATTGAACTACAACTGTGCTGCATGGAGCTGTAGCTGATCTCACCTGGAGTATTCCAGGTTGGGAGGGAAAGGCTGGTTTATGCAAGATATTTACCTGTATATTATCTTGTGTTGGAGCATTAATAAAATATGTCATTTTTTAATTTTAGAAAATTCCAGAAGTCACATAACAAATGTTATTTGGCTATCAAAATAATTATTGAAAGTACTATTGATTTGCTTGTACTTTTGAGTGTAATCTGTCAAATCTTTAGCCTGATCCTACCGCAAAAGATTTCCACTACAAATGGAAAGAAAAGAAAGGAAGATAAAATTTCCAAGAATAACAATTCAATTATCTTACTTAAGTACATTGCATGTATCTAAAATAATGTAAATACTTTAACATAAGATACAAAAGGCTTCTGCTGCTTTTGATGCATATTTTATTTTATTGGCAAATGAACGACAAACTCCCAATCCCCTTTTACCTAGTACCATGAATCTACAAAGAGATTTTGTTTCTGTTTTATAGCCGACAAGACGATCTGCAAGATTATCAGCTGTAAGTATTTATAAGAGTTATTTCTGTAAGTATGAAGACCCATTATTTCTTAATCCAATCCATACAAGTATTGGTTATGCCATATGAAGATATGTAAGATAATCGTATCTTAATTTTTTAACTATCCACAAGAGAGGATAATGTACATTAAGTCTTATCTGAAATAACCAAACAGTGCTGCATTTTTCACTTCCATGAACATTCCAAGCGCCAAAGCAGTTTAGTACAGTTGAAGTTTATTTTGAAGCTGAGAACACTGGACATCTAGGACAGTGTTATAACATTTACTGCATCTATAAAATATACATACAGAGCACACCTGATTGGGCAAATACAAACTCTCCTGCACATTTAATCAATAATCTTGAGATTTGCAAAAAATTGAATTTCTTACTCAGATCTTTGCCTCTTTCTTCCTAAGTTCCAAATTAGTTTTCTTCCTTTGTTTTGATGGAATGTATCTCTCCCCAAAGGCTAGAACAGAGGTCCCTTGCCCTTTTGGCTCTGGGGAAACACTTGGTTGTTTGTGTAGTTGTGATGGCCAGCTCAGTCCAATGGCTGCAGGATAAGAAAACACAATCTAACTGCCTCAGAGGCCTGGCTAGCCACAGCATTTTATGAAAAACTCCTTTTGTCTTGTTTCTTCTTCTTTCTTCCTGCTGCCTACTTTGCCTTTTGGCCTTAAATGGCAGCATCAACCAAAGCAATTTTTACTTTTCTCTCCCACCCCTTTTTAATACAAATAAAAGTAATTATTTGCAATTATAGTATTGCTGTCTCCAAGCCCTCACGCTCAAGAGCTCTCACCCCCACCTCAGTTGATACAGATCCAGTAAGCAAGCAGCCAGTTCATGAGGCAAAGCTTTTCTGTGCTTGAGCCAATCTGGACTTTGGAAATGGTTAGAAAAATAATCCCAAAGAAAGAAAATGCACAGGCTAGCTCAATTTTCAAAGAAGTTTAAAAGAAGAAAAAAGTTAAAATCCTCTTACTGTTAGAAAGAGACACACAGTCATGCTTCTAAACCACCATCTCCTTCAAGAAGGACTTTAGTGGGTACCATGAGGAGTTCTTATGAATATAATGTGGCCATAGGCAAAACACTGGGACATTAACATTCCCACAGGTCATCTGACTGGAGACAAATTTCAGGATATATGGAAGACATTGCTGGTCCCATTAAATTTGGGTCCCACTAAATTTGATACGTTAAGTCCAGGCTCATTCATAACAAATCAGTCTACAGCAATGATGACTAATGTGATAAATATTTGTTGATTATTTTCTTTACAGGAAATAGTATTTTTAAACAAGAAGGAAAAAGTGTTATATCTAGTTCAGATTACCAGGAAAGAGTTTCTTGCAAAATATTTATAATGTATAGGAAAAGAAACATCAAATGTTTCTGAAGAAAGTATAGGAACTAATTTTTACAAAGGCAAACTGTGTTTATGGACATCAGCTCTTTCCTTATCATAATAAGAAGGAAAGGAGAAGGAGTAACTTAATGTTTGTTACTACCTGTGCTAATGGTTGCATTCTCTGAATATATTTTCTAGAAACCTGCTCCACCAAAACCTGAGTCTAAACCGAGGAAAAGCGCTAAGGTAAAACACTCATGATTTTTACCATGTGCAGTGAATATTTTTATATTTTCTTAATCATCCTTTTTGGTCTGTTCTAGTTTTAGTCTTTCTGTAAGGAGCTCAAAGTGGCGTGTGTAGGGCATACTCCCCATTTCATTTTCACAGTAAGGATTCTCTTGAGATAGTTTGGGGAGAGAAATAGAGACTGGCCTAAATTCACTCCGTGACCATTGCATTCATACAGGCTAGGAATTAGATTTCTCCAGTCACCTGATCATTGTTTCAGATTTTTCTCCACCAGCATTTAAAACACAATTATTGTTAACACTGGAAATAATAATAGTGAATTGTAGATTTTTATGCCAGAAATTATTGCCATGTAAGGCATCATTATGAGCATAGACTATACAGGTGGTCCTCACTTAACAAATATAATTGGAAGTGAATTTCTGTCACAAAGTGATGCAGTCATAAAGCATGATGTCAGGTGACAACAAAGCTTAATGATGGAAATTCTGGCAATTCCAGTTGCCTTTATCAAGAAACCTCATGCTTTTGTTAAGCACAATATTAAGTGGTCACCATTCACAGCCTCCTGTCTTGCCCATTGACATTGCTTTAGGAAGCCAGCAAAGAAAATGGCAAATGGTGATTATGTGACCATGGGATGTTCTGACATTATAATTGTATTCTGATTGCTGAGCGCCCCCAGTTTGCATTCATTGTCACACTGCAACCATTTATAAGTACAAGGACCAGCCAGAGTATCACCTGTTCAGCACCATGATCAGTTTGAATATTGAACAAGAGGTAGTTAAATGAGAACCACCTGTATCTATACTCAGAGGAGAAAGTGGAAAGTGGAGCAATCAATGTATTTTATGAAATCATAACTGGGGAAACTAGAATATATATTGGACATGGTCTGGACAAATATGGAAAGTAGATTAGCTGTATTTTTTTTTCTTTCCAAGGTAAAGATGTTATAATTCTTTTTAAAAAAATAAATTTTATTAGATATAAATTTTATTAGATATATGAACATGGTGTTTCTTCTTTGACATACATTTCTGTCCAATCTTTTAACAGTTAAGAAATAAAGAAAGAAAAAAAATCAATACATTTATATACATACATACATTTTTGTGTATTATTTTTCCAATCATCTTTATATTCCTTTTTAACACTTCTCCACAATTTAAATCTATGAAGATGTTATAATTCTTTATTACTGATGTAAATGTACAAATTACAAATTTCTTTATTATGAGAACCCAAAAACACCTCATTCTTATAGGCTGCAGAGCTATAAGCCTACCACCTTCTCAACAACTTTCCCCAAAGGGAAAAGTGGAAACTAAACAGAAATCATCCAGTACTGCTGGATCCAGGGATGACTTTTTGGGCAGAGGGAAGACCATTATTTAGTTTAGGGCAGGTGGAAACCTTCCTTTTTGCAAAGAAGCATTCACCACTGGTTGGACCCAGCTACTTGTTAGCTCTCATAAGCCATTGACCAACTAGGAAAGACATGTGTCTAGTACATTGATAATGTGTATTAATATGAACTATGCCAAGGAAACCCACTGGGTGTTGCTGAGCTAGTTACTATCATCAAAAGGTCTTTTTGAGATAAAATACAAAGAAAAGTGCACTTAGTTCTTTACTCATGGAGCAAAGGCAGGATATAAACATAATAAATATCACAGTTGACAATGCCATTTGTTTTGAGTGCAGCCATGACAAGGTAATTGGTTTGAGATAATAAGGTGATAAAAGCCTCACAATTAATGAAAGACATATTTTATAAAAGTTACAAGTCTACCCTCTATAATAATCTACTTTGTTCTTACAGCTTTTTAAATTCAGTCCCACATCTCACTTAGTCTACCTTTTGTACCTTCCTCCCAAATATTACATCAAAGCTCAAGCTCCCCCCCATCTATATATGTACATATGTATGCACGCACACACATATACATAACACACACACACACACAATTAGAAAGCTTGGCATGGGAAAGAACCCATAGCAGTCCTTTCAATCCAAATACCATGCAAAAGAAACAATTTTAAAGAGAAAGCTCCAGTAATGGTGAAGGGAGGACATTTATAATCCACTAATCTAGTATAAATTAATGAGGTCTTCCAGTGGGGAATATTAGTAATTAACTTGTTAAACATAATGAACCAATTGGTTAGAATGGCCTTCTTGGTGTAAGAGTACTCACAGTGGATTCCTATGCATGTTTATAAACAAATAAATCTCTGTTTTTAACTCAGTAAAATATGTATCACAGGATGATTGTACAACCTAAGGTGGACACCATTCCAATATTCTATAGGGTATAACCTTCTGCCCTCTGATCTGGCAATAAGTCCCATTTTCTTTTAATCCCTATTTACAAACAGTTGGATTCAGCTTCTTTTCCATTAACAAATAATTCTGAATGGAAAGGATAATCGTAAGTGTGATTTTCAGCAGTTTTCCAGCTTGTAGATCAAACTTTCTCTCTCTGATTTTAGGAGGTCTCCAGGAAATAGGATATAAAGGAGTGCAATAGAATTGACAAAAAACACTCTTCCTTTCTGCAGCATAATTCTTCCTTGGATCTGAAGGCTCTCATCTATATGAGGCAGGATTCAGATCCAATCCTGTATTAGTATGTTTAATCTGAGATATAAACAACCCATAGGCTGGGAATGTTGCTCTGGATTATTTCTTGAAATTTCATCCAAAAGCATATTCCATGTTCTTTTCAATTACTTTCTCTACTATGAACACTTTCCAATTTATTATTTGATATGGTAAAATGACCCCATATTGGATAATATTTTAGACACTTAGATTAACCAACATATTTACATTTCTTTTGGAGACAGGAGAAAAAAGCATGAGTTACCTCATTTCCTTTCTTGTACACAAAAGAGAGAAACATGTTCCCACGATAGAAATGTGTTTATTTATTTATACTATTTTACTATTAATAAATAATTCAAGGGAGCAAACATACCTAATACTCCTTAAATACCTTAAATATTTTTTTCCTTTTCTTCTTGAAAGTGGGCCAAAAGAAGGGAAAAATACAAAAAAAATCATGGGCAATATAGTATACTTTTATATCTTTCAGATTTAATGGTATGAAAAATTTATAGCAGTGTCAAATCACATAGATTTTCTTTGCTAAAATTTATCCACCTAAAAGACATTTGGTGGTTTTTAAAAACTTATTTGTAAGAGTAACATGGTTCCTTGTCTAAAATTTTGAATTTATCTGTGGTCAGAGTCTCAGTCCAGAACATCCAAGATGTGAGAAAACTTTGGCAGGGTTTCATTTCTTCGTACACCCCAACCATTCCATCAATGGTTTTCAAATTACAGGAAAGAATATAAACTGCATTTTTGTGAGATACTGCTGGTTATTGCAGTCATAGGGTATCATGTCAGACCTAACTCCAGTTGTCCTAATGATACTCTCTGTAACATTGGGATAATTATACTGCTACCACACTCAGCTTCTTGGGGAATACAACCAATCTTATTCTCCTGCTAAAAACATGGGAGGTCACAATTACTGCTGCTCAGAAGCTAGTCATTTGTTGTTCCTGTAAAACAAGGCTGTCAAACTCATGGCCCATGGGCCGGATGCATCACAGGCTGGCCAGGCCCGATTTAGCCACATGATTTGCTGCTGTGACATGAGTTTGACAACCCTGCTGTAAAATGTCATTTAGTATTTCTTGCCAGCCAACATAGTTTTGACTCTGTTTATATGCCTGTGCCAGGTATCTCTTCTATAAAGATAAGGAGCCTCACTATCTCACCTGTCAATCATTTCTGTATTTCTCATGTGATAAGGGATTCTCATTTAGTTATTAGATAGTAACAAGAGTTGCTATTTGCCATTTTCTATGCTGGTTTCTTCTTGTAGTCTTCATAGTCTTGATTTAACTAAAGTTTATACTATGACAGCTATAAATAACGTAAGAGTCAAATTCCGAATGTGACATGACAGCAAAAGATACCTTGAAGGTGTGCATCAGAGTAGTGTGGGGTTTCACCAAAATTATCCCATCTCTGTAACTTTGATTATGGCTCTGCATAATTTCAGAAACATGTACTGTCTTCTCAAAGAAATAGAGCTAAGAGCAAGTATCTTGTATTATTTCTGGAGAGTTGTACCTAGGTGCTTTCTCCAGTGTGTAATATATCATTCTGTACGTTTGATCTGTTGCCAGAAGGAACCTGGAACAAAGGCTAATAAAGGTTCTAAAGGGAAGAAGGATGAAAAACAGGACACTGCAAAGGAAGGTACTACACCATCTGAAAACGGTGAAAGTAAAGCTGAAGAGGTACTTTATATATCCTGCTGATTCAGTCAGTGTTTTACAATTCAGTTGCTGAGCTGTTGAAAGCATGTTCATAATACTTTTTTTTGTTGCCCCGTAATGTTATTACAGATTCTCATCTCTCGCTCAACTATTAGTGTTTCAACATCCAGAGGTATCCCACCCAGCACATGTCAGTAAAAGGGCAGATTGAAACAGTGAAAGTTTTAAGGGTACAGTAGAGCAATCTGCATATGCAGTGAATAGGAGCAGGTAGTAGTGTGGTGCTTTTCATTGTGAACAATGGGAGCTAGCAGGTAAGGTTTCTATGGCTTTTACAAACCAGGAACCTTGTAAATGTAGGAATATTTATAGTTGTCCTGTCTATAATACAATAGTTGTAAAATAACCTGTTTCGTCTGCTTCAAACCTTTGTAGCAAAAGGAAACATGGCGAGTGCTGAAAAGTGGTTTAGAGAAGATGAGGTAGAGTTAGTCTTTCTTTGTAAAAGGCAGACTGGCATAACATTTTCCCTTTTCCCTTTTACAGGCACAGAATTGAATCAGTAGATGACAGGTGCATATGAACTGACATGAACATTTGAGGATGTTTTTATGTACCTCTTGACAACTTTTAAAAGATATTTTTATCAAGGATTTTGTAAATGCTAATTTTTTAGGACTTACAATAAGCTGATAAACTATATATGAACACTTCTTCCTTCTATATCAGTACTTCTAGAAATTCCCAACATTGTCAAGTTAAGGGGAAAAAAGCATCATTAACACAACTTTTGGAAAACAAAATATTTATAAAATTGAACAAGCATTCCATATATTTGCTTTTCAGAGGTGTAAGTCTTGGTGCATATAGTGATGTTTTTACTATGGGTGTTAGAGATTTTTTGCCATTTCCCCCCTAGAGCAATAATCTGTGGTGCTTTTGTAATTAAGGATTAAGTGTTTTTAATGAAACATGTATACATTTGGCTACCTGCTGCCCGTATGGATCCTTTTCATTTTTTAAAAATAACCAAGTGTCAGTGCTAACAAATGATGTTCATCAGTACCTTTCTAAATCAGAAGTATGCCTTGTAATGCTTCTCAGAAAAATATTAAGCACCCTTGTTTAGAAATTTTGTTATAACAGTTATTTCAGAAATATAGCTCTTAAAAAACGGGGCTTACAACATAATACAAAAAAATTGATTGACTTTATGGTTAGGAACAAGAGATAAGAATATTTACAATTCATGTATTTTAAGCAAACTAGCAGAGCTTTAAGAGGCAACCACCCCCTTTGCAGAGCTATTTGCCAAATATACCAGAACACCCAAAGCTTGGATGCAAAACTAGAGTCTGATGAGCGATCTTACACACCTGGATGGTTCACACATCTTGAACGCCTTATACATTGTACAGAAAAATGTAAATGGCCCATGGATTATGTAACAAATTATTTTTTTCAGCACTGTTTTTTGTTATAGTATTGTAAGTGGAAATTAATTTATGCTTTCTTGAAAGAACAGTTGTTTCACTTTTGTATCTCTTTCTCTTAACTGTTTCCCAATCCATAGACATAGATACTACTATGAAAACTGCAGTTCCTCTCAGCTTAACCTTTAGTATTCTCTGTTGCTTTTTTGCATTTACTTAATTTTTTAATATCAAAATGGAGATTTAAAACACTGGGCAATGAAGCAATGATGTAAAAATATCTTTGAAGGAGTCTATAATTGTAATGATGTTAAAATAGGAAAAAAAAATTCTAATTCATATTGATACTGCTTTAGCCTCCTGTAAGCATCTAGTTATTTCTCTCTTCTTTTGGGCTGAAATTTGAGTACTTTTATTTTCTGAAAGTTTGGAAAAATTTTCTTCATAACATTTTTATTGCTGCACTTGTGGCCATAATGTTTGGAGTTATATGCATGTTTCAACCAATAAAGTAATTATCATCCAATCCAAATGTCTTTATTTAGTATTCAGCAAAAATACTAACAATAATGGTTAGCTACTTTTACAAATCTTACTTTGTTTTAAAAGAGATTCATTTCCTCTCCTATGCTTATGTTTCTGGAGAAAAAATATGATGTAATAAAAACATTTCATGTGTGGATATACATGATAAATACAATATTATACATTGAAAGCTTGAAGATACGTTTATGTGAAAATGATTTTTCCCTAGTCCATATCGTTTTGCAAAGATTCAAAGCATTTTGAATATTATGCAGCTCAATCTTTTCATACAGTAAAACATAATAACACAATTTGTGATTGTTTTCTAAAGTAAAACCCTACTGATTTTCTTCTTTAGCTTTTATCACAATAAAAACTAATATTAGGTTTATGACATACAAACACTAATGAATTTCTTTGCAGCATCTTTTTGATGTAGGTTACTCTTATTCTCCATCTTGCAGTTAGGTAATTAAGACACAAGAGGTTCATTGCCCACTCTTTAAAGGATTTCTACTAATACAAGAAAAAGAATGAATAGTACTTACATTGTCCTAAAACTGAAAAAAAGAAAACAAAAAAAAATGTTCATGGGAAAATTAGAAATTAAATCAAATGCTCCTGTCATAGTATTAGAAACTTTATTATCACATGTCCATGATTTCTCCCCATGTCTAATATATTTTAAAACTTCTTTTACTAATTTTCCATTGTTTGGTAAGGTGTAATTTATACAGATTTCAACTTATACAAAACACAATTTTAGTTTGCTGGATGGATCTGAAAAATACATTACATTGGGCCATACATTTTATGTAATGCACAATTGTAGGTAAAATCTGTAAAGCTGGTTTATTTATTGATCAAAAATAGCACTCCATATTTAAAATGTTAGATGTTCTTCAAAAGCCCTTTTTAAAAGTATATTTGAATCCTATTTAGTGTAGATTTCTTTTCTATAGCAATTAAGAACCTACATTTAAGATAGTACATAGAAAAAATGGTAGATGACAAGAGGTAAAGCATACATTGTCTCAGTTTACATAGAACACACACAGAGGTACTATGATGGAACTATCCTTTGCTAAGAAAACACAAATTAACATCTACTTGGACATTTTTTACTCACACATGGTAATAGAGGAGAGATGGGGAACATATGTAATGGCAAGCATTGACCCTTCCAAATATTATTTTCCATCAATATGGACTCTGACATAGGCTATAGGGTAAACATCTAAGTAGAAACCTCACTCACATGCAGAGGCTAAAATTAAGGTTCTAGGTTTATAAGAAGCCTGAAGCCTGCAATGGAACACAAAGTCAGCAAAGGTAACTCTTGGTACTTAGAAGGCGGAGATGGTGAATGGAATAGAACTATCATTTTTACATTATAGTTCTTCCTCTTCAATTTTCGATTTTTTGCACTGTTGAAACATACATCAGAATTTTTGGCAGTATCCTTTCTCACACCATTAAGATAATGTATAAGTGACGAGGTAGAATATTTGGTTGGTAGTGAAGAGTATTTTTCTCAGCACTTGACATTTCTACAGTTTGAAATAATTACAAAAAGGTAAATTTAAAAAAGTAAAATTGTGTGAGAAATATAAGTGATTGCATAATTACTTTGTACAACAGTTACTAGAAAATCTCTAAGAAGCAAAGATCCAAATAGCAATTAATCAATGTAGGTGGGCCTTACTTGATGAGAAAGTCAAAGGGAGAAAATGCGTACCTTATTTTTATAAGATTGAGATCAAGAAAAGATCAGGAAAAGTTGCAAACTAAGAAAACAGGAAAACTATACAATTAGTGAGATTAAAAGGAACTGAATAAACTTTGAAGATTAAGGGAAGCTTAATCTATAAACTAAAATTACAAAGCAGAAATCACCACAAAACCTCAGAGTTAAGAGAAACAGTATTAAGTATTAAGACTAGTAGAATTCAGTGTTCATAAAAATACACCTGTTTGCCTCTCATTAATTTCTCTGGACAGAAAATTCCATTAATGGCACATCACAACCAAAATTACCTAAAATTACTGTACCTTTCAGACCTTGAATAGCAGGGAGACCTGGATGATAACTATGCAGTTTTTTGTAGCAGAAAATATTCTTCAAGTAACTTGAGTCCTGAGATATAGGGTTTAAAAGACCTGTATTTTGAATTAAAATTGATAGGTAGCTAGATAATTTTAGCACTATTAAAAGATACTAAAAATATAATTAGCCCTCTCATTTTGAGATTTAAAAGAACATGTTGGTGTGAAGTGTATGCTGTAAGAAATTCTGTATCACTGTAACTAAGAATTATTAAATACCCATGGCTTTAATAGTCCATAAAAGAATTTTACAAAATGTGAGAGATAGGCATTGCTGGCATTTCTGATTTGAAGGTGGAAGAGTATGCATCCAAAGTATGCATCCATTATTACCAAAGTATTTTACTGTACGAGGACGAGGAAAACAGGAGCACTCCACTGTCCTACTCTGCTTCCGAAATCCCTTGCTGTGGCATTAAGGGAACAGGAAGACACCAGACTCCACTTCATCATCTGTCTTTCTAATAAGGGAGCAGGTGCTGTTTATCTACTTCAGCTTTGTATCTCTGCTTTTCTGCCTGAACTAAGTCTCTAGCCAGACACATTAATGCTTTCACCCTGGGAGCCACTAGAGAGTGGAAGTTTGAGTATAACTGCTATGTCAATAGGGATGTCCATCTTTTTTTTTTTTTTGCTTTCTTTGTAATCCAGATATGTGAAGCAAACATAACTTCAACTCTTTCTTATGCTCAGTGCCAGCTATTACTTTGCTTACCATCAAGATTTGTTTAGATAAACTTATTGTTTTCAAGGTAAATGGCTAATATCTTAGAGTAGGTATGTGAAAGACTAAAAGTTGGTCTGGTTCATACAATTATGCTTTACTAATCGATCACACAAATTTGTATGTAATTTATGAATTCTTGCAGTTTCCGCATGTCCTTTGTTATCACATTTCTCCTTTAGTAGTTAATTAGTAGTTAATTCACTATATTCTTTTTTTTTTTTTTGCAAGTATGTTGCATGTAGCAGTCTTAATCTCAGGATGAGTTTTTATATCAGCTAGAACAGGGGTCTCCAACCTTCTGGACCTCAGGGACCAACAAACTCATAATTTTAAATCCCGCGGACCAGAGACCCTGGAAAAATTCCCCAAAAAGTCTGCAGGAAAATTCCCCACCTCATTTTCCTATCAATTGATCGTTCTTTATTTAGGATTGCAGGATACCGTCTCCAGCTCTGTTCTCGGGGAGAGAGAGAGACTTTTGGCTCTGCCAAAAATGAGCCTTTGTGAGACTTGTCGTGCTGGCGCAGCCTCTTGGAACAGGATGCCTTACAGGGTCCCAAAGACTCATTTCTGGTGGAGTTTGGGGAGAGAAAGACTTTTGCTGCTTTCCTTGTGTGCAGCCAAAAGCAGAAGAAAGCAGCAGCCCGGTGGCCATGTCAGGCATGTGGGGTGAGTGGGGCAAGTTCCCCCCCTCTTCCCCCCTCCCCTCACTACCTCGTGTTGTTCGCAATATAAGCGACGTAAACCTTGGGTTCCCACGGGCCATGTGGGTGACAGCCTTGTGTTCCTGCGCAGCCTGGATTAATTGCTTTTGGGGTAACATTTCTCTGTGGACCACCAAAATTTTCTTGCAGGCCACCCGTGGTCTCCGGCCCACTGGTTGGCAACCACTGATCTACAACGCTGCTATTTTAGTACCCTTTTATAAAGAGAAAGTGAAAATTAATAAGCACAAGTGACTCTATTTAAGAAACCCTTATGGTCTCCTGTAATATATTTCCTATTACGTTTACATTGGTAAAATATGAACAGATGCACATCTCTAAAATAGGTATAACTGGGCGGCTTCAGAGTTATACTAGAACATATATACATATATAAATTTTGTTACATATTAATACAGATATTGATGACGAAACATTAATTTCTCCATATAAACTTAATTTCTAGTTACATGTAATTGTTTCTTTTTTGAGGTCCATATAACAAGCCCACAGATGTCGATGTCTTTTCAGGTATGCAGGCAGTCTACTATTGTAGCAAAGTTGCTTAGATCACAGCGATTAATTACATTTCCATGTTACATTTCTATATAGTTAGTATTCTTTTAAGCAGACACCACTAGCACACTGTACAAAACATAAAGTTTGGTCATTTTTTATCTTTGAACCTGACAATTTTTAATTATTTAAATGTGGTCTTGAATGTAATATAATTGCTGTCAGCTAAAAGAATTTTGTTTCAATAACACACACATGCATACACACAAAGTAAAAGTACAGTAATTGTTAAAAGATTTAAAGCCTCCTGAAAGCATAGTTATTCAAATAAGCATTCACGAAAAGATAGCATTTATCACTAAGGCCAGTACTTCCCAGCGTACCACATTCCAGGTGTCTGGGATTTTACCTTCCATAATTCTCAATTCAGCATTCATTAACATTTAGAAGATAACAATTTGGAGAAGGCCATCCTGGCTATCTCTGATTTTATTTCTTGCTCATTCAGAATATACTTGAAAAAACCATCATTATTACCAATGTCTGGCATCACTAATTTAGCCTTAACTATAAATGCTGAATGTGAAAATATTCCCAATATGCTGTACTGAAATTGAATATTAATATTTTTAGCATGGATTTTAGTCCACCATTGCTTTCTGTTTAAGAGGATACATAGTTAAAAACATGCCGTTTTTAATTTCTGACATATTGGAAAACAGAAGAAGCCAGTTGTTGATGGAAAAAGGCACTGGGTTCTCGCTTTTATGGTTTTGCTGTTTTAGTTGTATTACTAGTGTGAGTCACC
Organism: Bungarus multicinctus; assembly: GCA_023653725.1. Taxonomy (NCBI): domain Eukaryota; kingdom Metazoa; phylum Chordata; class Lepidosauria; order Squamata; family Elapidae; genus Bungarus; species Bungarus multicinctus. The sequence continues at coordinate 114,545,858 of CM042836.1, forward strand.
CAGTGTTGTAATAAGGCAGCCGTACAGATCTTTTAAATAAAGGTAGAAAATAATGGTATATACTCACTCCTTGTTTAGAGTTCAAGTTTCATTCCACTGACCCGATCGTTATGCAAAATTATTACTTGTGTGTGTGAGAGAGAGGCAGACAGACAGATGCTGCAAAAATTATTGGTTGATGCCATTTCATTTGGAAAATGTTTTTGTATAGCCATATCTTACTCCACGGCACATATTATCAGGTATATAAAATTGGATTGTAAATGTGTATCATCAGAATTTTTCTTTATTACCATCAAATTTGTGAATGGTCACTAACCAAGGTAATAACTAAACAAAGAGTAGATATAAAACCCACAATTCTCTCATTGAAATTATGTGACAAGTGGACAGGGAACAATTAATACATGCTTTATATAATAATTCTGAATGTTTTATAGAATTATGCAACAGATTATTTATATTTGAAGATAGAAATGTCTTCAGCTTTGAATATTGTTCTACAATACACTGGTCAGGCAATACCAGACTGTTTTCTTTTTTCCATTCCCAAGGTATTCCTTCCTTCCTTCCTTCCTTCCTTTCCTTCCTCTCTTTCTCTCTCTCTCTCCCTTCTATCACAGCTGATTAAGAATTGAAAATTAGATTACTTCAAAAGAACACCATGTAAAACAGTTTGCTTAGACTTCTTTTGTTATGATTTATACATGTCTGAAGCATTGAAGTTAGCTGTTCAACATTCATCTTTCTTTTGGCAAGTGTTAGGAAAGCAAACTATTAATCCTATATATTTGTACAACGGTAGATAAAATATTGGAACTCTTATTTTTCTAGCAAAATCTTAAAAAAACTAGTAGCAGTGACAAGGAGAACAGGAATGAAAATGACTGAAAATGACAAGGTAGCTTGTCATGCATGAATGAAATTTGAAAATAAAATTGGAATATTAGGATTTTGGAAAAGTCTGTTGTTGAACTAAGAATGGTTAAGGCAGAGGTTAAGGAGACTTCATTCACCAGCAAATCATTTATCACTTGAAAATCCAAGGACCATACTGGACTTTGAACTCTGCTGTGGCCAAGAGGATCTTGGCACAGATCCATCTAACCCATTCCTAGAGTAGGAGCATCTTTAGTTACTTATACCCAGACTCCTGTAATGGACTCTACGTTGGGCTGCCCTTGAAAACTACTGCTGATTCAGAGTACAGCAAAACATCAATGAGGAACATGCCACAATATGCCCATGAGCCATTACTGCTTTGTAAAGTTAATTAGTTACCATTTGGCTTCCAGGTGCATTTCAAGGTTTTGGTTATCACTTACAAAGCACTTCATGGCATAAGGCCTGTTATTTGAGGGACTTCCCATTTCCAATAATTTCTTCCTGCACATAAGAATTGGCAGAGTGGATGCATTCCAGATTCCTTGAACCAATGTCTCCTGTCAGATTTTAGAAGCGCACCTTTTCTGTCCTATAAAAGTCTCAGCCTGCAAACATTTAAAAAGTTTTTGGAAACATGGTTTTACCCCAGACCTGGGTTATGATAGTTGTGGAGCCTCTGTTGGTGTGTCCCCCCCCCCCCCCAATCTCCCAATAGGTTAGACTTTTTTTTTTCCTCCCCTGGTATCTGTTCTCATTTTGTTTCACACGTTTAAAAGGTAAGTCATTCGAAGATGTATGGTTGGGTAACCATGAGCTCCAAAAATATAAAATACTACAAGTAAATAGAATTTATTGTTTTTATGCACTTCAAGTACGCTCTGAAAAGTTGGGGAATTTCAGAAGATTTGAGATTCACATAGGGAGAGTAATGGAATTCCAATTGTAGGAGGTGAAATTCTCATGTGATGTTAGATGTAGCTCCATAATAAATAAAGTATTATAAGATGCACATAAGTTCTAAAATCAAACCAAATCAAATCTTCATTCGATTATAGACCAACAAATAAAACTTTGCAATTTCTAAACAAAAGTCTGAATTTCTGATTCATCTCTTAGTTACTGAGATTTGATAGACTTTTAAAAAAGAAACAATTTTTTGCAATTACAATCATTCACAATCAATGATTGCTGTTAGAAGTGCTAGAATTTTAAAGGGAAATTAAATAATAGCTTATATAAAATAGAAAGAAAATAAATGGAATATTAACTATAGTTCCTCTCTTTAGATTTTGATAAGGAAATGCAAGGTATTACATCAAACTTAACTTTTGTTCTATTTTCTAACATGAATAATTCATACTTTTTTTAACATGCTATTTTTTATTTTTTCCAAGTTAGCTTTTTTAATAATTAAAAATACGAACAATGCATTATAGAATACAGATAGTAACTGAATATAGTGTTTATACAATAGAAACTGGAAAGTGTTAGCTCTATGATTTAAATCAATTAAATATTAAAAGATGAGACAAAAATTAGATCAGCATTAATACTATTTCTAGGACATTAACATATTTCTAGGACATTAACATATTAATGTTACATATGATTGACAAAAAGTTGCAAAATGCATTGTATTAAACATTTAAGCTTAATACCTAAGTCTCCGCTATGTTGATATTTGTGGTTGAGCAGATTTTTTTTTTTTTGGGGGGGGGGGGGGGGGGGGAGAGAAGATAAAGGAAATTAAAAAAGGAACTATTTGAAAGAAATCGACAGGTATTTATCCCTAACTTCCCCTTTCTTTATACTTCAACTGATTTACCATATAGTAATTTATATTCTTCAGCTGAACTCCTTTGAAAAGAGTCTGAAGAGGTCCTGCTCTATAGACAGTTACAGGGAACAATGGCAGCTGGGATTGGAATTTCCATTGCTAAGCGATGCTGTCATAAAGTGTGAAATCACATGACCATTCTGCTTAGCAATGACAGTTCCAATAGCTGTTGATAAGCCTGTTATGTGGTTGATAGTTGCAAACTTCCTGCAACCACATGACAGCATACTTAACAGCTTCCCTGCTGACACTGCTTGTTGTAAGCCAGCAGTAAAGGTTGCAAATGATGATCACATGACCATGGGACACTGAAACATCTTGTGAGTGGGTTGCAAAGCACCCAAATCACAGTCATGTGACTGTAGAGACGCTATGTTGGTTATAACTACGAATATTGGTCAGAAGTGCCACTTGTTCAGTGCTGTTCTAAGTTTGAATGGTTGCTGAACAAGTGATCATTAAGTGAGAATCACCTATATTTAACACTGATAAATGTATGTTTATTAAGCAGTTTATTTTCAATTAATGATAGGATTGTGAAAAAGTATTAAAATCTTTATTTACCAATAATGTTACTCTGCATAATACTAAACTGGGCTGGATCTCTTAAGTATTTTTGTATGGGAGAACATCAGGAATTTCAGGACCATAGTTTTCAACTGAGAAGTTGAAAAATATTCTGGGAAAAGCTAATAACCACAACTATATTGCTGCCAAGGAAGCCACATTTTATTTTCAGTTTCATCAGGCAATTTTCTACCTAGAAAAAATGTCAAATTGGAAAATTATTCCAAATTATGGAAACCTACTGTAAGTAAAAGTCATTGATTTTTAATATCATTTTTGTAGTTAATGTTCAAAAAGTGTTAGAGAGCTTGAACAAAAGCTAAAACTTCTATTGCTTTATTTTAGTTTACCTCACCTAACATTTGAGGACTTGGTGTCTCTTTCAGTTCAGAATTCAGGGTAAGAACTAGCTTGCCTAACCCTCTGATGTCACTGTGAACATATGATGTGTTACAGTGCCCTTGGCTTAATGACTTAAAAAGATTAGTCTGATTATTCACTCTGCAAAGAATAAATGTATATATAAGTAAAAATGCTTCACTTTTTGGATGAAAACTGAAAGCCACTAAAAGAGGCAGAGGCAACAGATTACAATTTTAAAACTCTATGTTTGCAGTTGCATAATATAAATATTCTCAGTTATTAGTACTTTTATGTAAATGCACTGAACAAGTGAAATAAGCTTTGAATATAAATGCAGCAATTAAAGATTATGAAGGAAGCTTCTAATATAGATAAAGGAGCAGTTGAGAGGCTGCTCCTTTTATTAGTGCATGGATATGTGTTGTTAAGACAAGGACAATTTAGCACATTGATTACTAACACACATTTAAAATACTACGTTTGAAGTGGCCAACAGGGGTAACACATATATTACTGTATTTTGTTCATATGTGAAATATATCACTAGTTTTACAGTATTTTTACACTAAAAATATATCTCTAATATTTAACCGGTAACAGGCACTAAATATTAAAGGCACAGTCCTTTAGATATAATTTAATTTAGTATGCCTATTACACAATAAGTATAAAAGTAAAACACTAAAATGATTATTAGAACTAGTAAACATTGAGATTAAACTAAATGTTCTCAGAATTCCGTCAACATTCTAGGGCAACTTTAAAGATATACAAAGATACAGGTTTTTTAAAATTTTAGAGATCAGATGATTGTCTTAACAAGCTTTAATGGGTAGATAACCCCATATATAACTGATTTCACAATGACTGTAGAAGTTAAATCTCCAAAGACAGCAAATGTACACAACAGAACCAATAGCAATAATTGTTTTTCTACAAATATTTTGTAAATCTTATTAATAAAGTACTTTTGCTACAAGATTTTTGGTATATATTTTATACTTATTTTTGCTCTTTAACAGACATAATATAAGCTTTATATTTAAAGATACATGAATCTTTTAGTGTTTTAATGAATTCTAAAATAATTAAAATGGACTTCAAGACTTCTGGCATGTATTTTATAATCAGGTAACTTCTAAGAAGTTTGGTTAGACAGAATCAATTTGTACTATATATAAACTTAGTTTGGGATAAGACATAGAGTAATTATTTGATTACACTAATGTAACTAAGGAAAAAGCAAAGTGAAATCAGGCTTCTTCAAACACTTGGTCTTGAAAAGGTGGAGATTGGTATATAATTTGATGATGAAATCTGCAAGAAAGCATCTTTCTACTCATACGCAAGCATCTCCTAAGTATGTAAAACTTTGGAAACATTTCTTCTCAAGAAATACCTATGTCTATAGAAAATGTTACATTTATGTATTATTTAAATTTTCTGCCCCTCTCAACTCCGGGCAGTTTATAGGTAAAATTTAAAAAACAAAAAAGTTCAAGATGAAAAAAGCAGTTGATTAGATGATCTGAATAATCAAATCTCAACATTTGAGAGTTTAATGCAGAATCAGATAAGTGAACCAGCAATGTCCATTATGTTTATTTTTGTAGAGATGAGACTATTAAGAGTTTTAGGATCTTATAGGGCCAGTAGTGCCCATTCTGGGGCCCTCCCGAAGTTTTGGATGCGGTTGTATCCTTCTGCTGTTGCATGCTGAGCTTTCATAGGAAGACAATTTCAAATGTGGTAGAAATATATTAAACACAATGAAATAATCATATTAATTGCATTTAATTATATATAAGGCAATGCTTGTCTGGTCCTCACCTTTCTGGAATGTAGTGCACACTTCACTAAAATATCACTGGCAACTTCTACTGAAAATGATTGTCTCTGTTCTATACACCATACATATGATAGAATTATCTCTTCAAAAAGCTATCTATAACTGAATCTTTACATAGAAAGTCCAATCATTTACAAAATGAAGGAATAAAACACACTTGAAAGGTAGATCAGACAGTTAATTATTCCTAAATTAATCAAGGTTTATAATGAGTGTTTCCTCTTGCTCCCTACCTCCACTTGTATATTAGCTCAGATGCTTCAGTCTGAACATATGTTAACCAAAATTCATAAACAATAAATTCTGACTTAATCTCAAATAGGCAATTTATGATGCTGAAGGGGATCACAGAAGTAGAAGCAATAAACGGGTTATATGACTAATTGTGTGAATAAATTTAATTTGCAATAGTGCATAACTATTGTGTTATTTGCTAATGGCATACAGTAGAAACTATTGATACATGTAACAGCAGCATAAAATATCATGTTCTATTGCCCAATACTACAATTAAATTTGGCCAATCCCCGAAAAAGTTGAAAAATGCTGAAAGATTTCAGCTACATAAATGTGATGATCATTTTAAAATATTTAAAATTATCATTTTATGAAAGGTATGGTTTGAATTAACTTCTTAGACAAAGGCTAAGTTTTTTTAAAAAAACTTTCTAGACAGATTGGAATATTTTAAAAATTATTCCAAAGTGATTCTTAATATCTCAAAAGCTATGCAATAAATGATGTTCTATGGCTCAATAACTTAAGTTTTATAAGCTAAGAACTAGATAAATTTTGCTTGTTTTGTTCTTTGTATTTATTGGCTAGAAATGTATTATTTCATTTGAACTGCCCAGAGAAAATTGAATAGGCACACACAATATAAATTGCATAATAAACAAATAAATAAAAGGTTCAAATTTTTAAATTTTTATTGCTATGAGCGACATTTTATAACTATTATTGAAACTAATAGTTTTCATTTGGGGTTCCCCTCAGAATCTTGTGTTAGTAAAGAAAATTCCCCTCTTCTAAAAAAAAAAAAAAATAGAAACTTAGTCTTTATTTTAAAAGCAGACATGCTGAATCAGGAAACACCAGGAACATTTTATTATAAACTTAAGTCTTTATCATTACAATGTCTCATAATATTGGTTTACTGTAGGATATAATACACTGCTACTTCTTATATCATCATGAAGTTTTTTGTTCCTTCTGCTTTTCTGGTAACCACAGTAAAATATCGTAGGCAACTGCAAGAGGCAAAAAATAGCATGCATCACCATCACTCTTTTCAGAGATTCATCAAAATATAAATTGTAAATCATCTGGTCTACATATTGCATCACCTTGCAAAAAGAAAAATAATATAAAAGATAATGAAGAAAAGAAAAACTAATTGGTATCATATCTGATTACCTAATTTATTGAAAATAAAGTAATATATGTCTAGTATAATGCTTCAAAGTATGCTTAGTTTGGTTGCTTTAATACCTAACAACAGCTTGAACTATGCAGATTGACTATCACTTATTCTTCATTATAAAATATAGAAATTCAAAAATGTAATTCATGTCAGGTAAAAGATAATTTTTTGCAAAAGTATTTTATACAATAATTTTAAGAATTTATAGCAAGAATCTACATTTCAGAATTTTGTAAAGGATTCTTTCTTGAAACATTTTAATGCACTGATAGTATATCTAAAATAATTTTGTAATGTTTAAACTAAATAGAAAGTGTTAAAACTATCTTCAATGGTATACAATACCAATTTTTACACACATATATAATTTATAATATCAGACATATTTTACAAAAACCATTTCCCCCAAATATCCATTTTACTTATGAAAGTTCCTAATTAGGTAGAAATATTTTCTATGAAAAATGATCAGAACTATTAGAAGTGATTTTGACATTTCAAGTCTTGAACAACTGTTTAAAGTATATACTGTACAGCCATTTGCAACTTTTAACTACTGTAATTTCTCTAGATTCAATCAAATGTCCTAGAGGCTGAATTGAAAAGGACAAGCAGTTGCTATACACAGAACAGGGAAGCATAATTGATTCTCTCTGGACTAGGCAAACATCTGGTAGAGAAAGTTAGACATTTTTAAAAACAGCATGGGATATAGTGCAAAAATGTTGGAGAGGAGGTGGAATTGGAACAAATGTCTCTCTTCATTGTCCCTTCAGGATTTGCTAATGTATCAAAGTTATCCCTTCACAAAAAGGCTTTTTATCCCATATATTTAATAGTTCACTGATAACATCCTATTCATATTTGCAAAGCCAATCCAAATAAATTAGGTGCCACAATTTCCTATTACAAAGCAAGCCATAAAAGCTGTGATATAATTAATTCTGCACTGGAAAGCAAATCATGCAATGCAAAATTGCATAAATCCTTAATTTTTAGTAAGACTTCTACAATAGACAAAGTATTTAAACCAACATTTATTCCTATATGTGGCCTACAGAATTATCACATGACTAAATACATCATATTTAAATACTGTACTATAGATTAGATATGTTTTGCATGACAGATCAGGTATTAACAAAAGAGTTCATATAATTGTCCTAATTAAGTGAATACAAGTTCATTCATGAACTTTATCTTAATATTCTTCAGAAAATATCGTATAGAAATCAAATTATTCAACATTAAATGTTAGGGGATATAAAGAACAGTGAATGTTATTTTATGATTAATATTTCTAATTTCTTACTAAAGATAAGTCATTTTCTTTATAAAGTAAGCTGTTATCCTCCAGCAGTACTATTATGTATGGAAATGATAAATATCCTGAGTATATTAATGACCCCAAAAATGAGATGCTCATATTTAGCAAACTTAAAACAAAATCGTATGTCAACAATAGATTCCTATAAATACAATATGATTTTGTACAAAATTATAAAATCATAATTATAACATACTATATTTTGAGCAGCCATTTTAATTTAAAAAAGACAATGTTCTTCATATAAAGCAGGGCTCATTTATAACAGAATTGGCTCACAAAGAATCATCTCATCACAATGAATCAGTACAACTAAAACAAGAATGATAGAAATAAAATTCAAAAGCAATACTTTGTAAGGAAACCTGGAAAACCTTACTGAGATTAAGTACTTTACACTAAATTACATTGCAAACTGAATTAACAAAATATGGTTATAATTTCAGAACTAAGCATCACCAGTAACCTCAATATGTTACAATACCAAAAGAATACTTAACCTTCTATGGAAGCAAAAATAACTTGCATAAAAGAATAATAAAGAATAAAAGTTCACAACTCTTGTCTGTAACTCTTCACTTATATGATTAATATTTTTGATACAGATTTTTGTATATAAAATCAATTATGCAATATGAATTCAAATAGATTATGCAACATTAAAACAGTAATTTCAAAGTAAAAAAAATAAACCATTCCATATTAAATAATTAAATATACCCTCAATCTGACATAAACATTTCATTCGAATAAGCTTATTTTGCATCCATAAGCAATTTAAAAAGGAGGTATGACCATTTTTTAAATCTATCCATAATTTCTGAGAATTGCTTTTTATTTTCTACATCATAAAGTTATAGTATACTTAATTAAAAGTAAATTATGGAAAAGAGCAATGAAAATAACATCTTTATTCTAATATACATTATAAGCAATTATTACAACCTAGAATTAAATGGAATCCATAAAATAGTTGTACAAAAATGATTGATATAATAGGTTTATTATACTACCAAAATTAGTTAAAATGTTACAAAAGTAACATTTGAAATACATGTAACTTTATATTACATTAATCAAAGTACCATAAATGAAATGTTTCTTTTCCCCCCAGATGTAACCTAAATTGTGTTAGACTAGCTACATACAATAGTTTATTTAATTTTCCTGTAGATAGTTTCTAGTGTAAAATGAAGCTGAAACATTATTGCTATAATTCATCTTAAAGCAACAGTTTTATGTTAAAACAAGCGTTTGTGTAGTAACTGTTTCCTTTTGTGGGCCCAGTTCTGAGTAACTTGATCTATAACTTCATTTTAAATCATCATAAACAGACTGCAATACTATAACTGGTTATTAATTAAATGCTATATAGCTTGCATCAGTAAGAAAAAAGAGCATTTTAGGTTAGTTTTACTGTTAAATATTCACTGATCAAAATGTAAATGTAATTGGCCTATAACTAATGCAACCCAAATATTTCAATGGCTACATATTCTTATTGGAGGCAAAATACAAACTAAAAATCTTATTTTCACTATCCAATCATAGATTCTTTACACAATCAATATTGATACCGGTATGCTTTTGGCAGAACATAAATAAACCTGGTCTTCACTATGAAACACAAGGGGTCATTTTTGGCAGATTAAGTCTATTCACTGCCTATATGCAGCATTAAAGACAAAAAGGAAATGTGACTATTTAGTTTGCTTAACGCTTCTGTTTGTTATTGATCCAGCTGTAAATTACCTCACCTCAAATGCAACCATACTTCCATCCCATTCCGTCTTTCTCAATGTATATACATTTTCATAAAACCGTTCAAAATGGGGGTGGGAAGCCCACCATCTCCTATTACTAAACTGGCAGCGACCAGGAAGAATATTGAGGCTAAAATTAAGCACAATAGATAACAGGATATTATTCATCATCTCAACCAGAGAAAAAAAACCCAACAACAACAAAGGACAATTTACCGAAAACGCTTAGCAAAACTAGACACATTTTATTTGTCATTCACCCCGATTCTCCCACTCATACTGAGGAACACTCACACAGGAATATATACATATAACTATATACATATATATGTATATATTTATACATGGCATGGTAACTTACAAGCAGATGGAAAGCTGTACCATATAAAGGCGGCAAGGAGGGCCATGAAAGCAAGAGACCCTGGCAGGATTCTGCTCAACCTTCCTCCCTCCCTCTTTCCAAAAGGCCCTGATAACGAGGGCTAAGTGGAGCTCCTCATGCCCGCCTCACCCAGTGAGGCCTACGGTCCCTGGGGGCATTTTTGCCTCATTTGGTTCCTATTTCGGCTACATTGAAACTAAGCAACTTCCAGCGCCACCGCCGCCAACGGGCCTCTTCCCCTCCCCCCCCCTCTCGCGCGAGGTATCCCTCCGCCGAGGCCTCCCAGCTCTTCACAGAGAAAGCGCCTTTCTGCCGAGCGAGCTTTACCCGCCCACCCTCCACCCCGCCTCTGCTGCTCCGACATCTTCTTCCTTCCAGTGTTGAGCCGGCACGCGAGTCCTTCCCGCCTGCCCCGGCACGCCGAGGACCGACAGCCCAGCCCTTGAAGGGTTGTTGGGAGGTCGAAGGCGACGCGGGGCAGGGGTGCGCGGGCCAAGGGGGTGTGCGCGCCTTGAGGGAGGGGGCCGGAACTCTTTGTCGCGGCGGAGGGATCGCGCTCGCTGGCGCTGAGGCAAACGGCCAGGAGCAGCGGCGGCAGCAGCGGCGGCGGGTTTTGCTGCGAGTTGTTGTTTCCTCCTCCTCCTGCCCGGGGCTCGAATGGTGGAGCTCCGACTCTCGTTGCTGCTGAAGAAACCGTGACAGCCACTGGGGGAGCGTGCTTTTCAGCTGCAGGGCCCCATCGCCGAGGAGCTCGGCCTGAGCGAGCCGGGCTCCTCCGCTCGCCATGTCCGGGGACGGCGGCTCTAGCGGCGGCGGCAGGCACTCGGCGGAGCTGCGAGCGGGTAAGTGGGTGCCGGGCCGGGACTGCCGCCTTACAGGCCGCCTCGCCCCTCTCCTGTGCTTTCACGGTATGTGTGTGTGTTTCCCCCCCTTTCTCCCCCTCCCCTTTGCAGAGCTCTATTTCCTCATCGCTCGCTTTCTGGAGGACGGACCCTGCCAGCAAGCCGCGCAGGTAAGGATCGTCGCCGGGGCCGGGCCTGGGAATGTGGCTACTTCCCTCGCGTTCCCCCTAACCCTCTTCCCCTTTTTTGTTGCTCCTCCAGGTCCTGATCCGAGAAGTCGCCGAGAAGGAGGTGAGTGGTGCAGCGCCTTCCCCGCGTTTCTTCCTTTGCCCGCCCGCTTGCCGGAGTGCCAGCGGCTGCGGCGGCCTCGCCTCCTCCCCCCTCGTCGGGGAGCGGGCGGGCGCTCCGGGGGCTGTTTTCTGGGGGTGGGGGGAAAGGAAGGGGGTCTCTTTTAGTGACGGGCGATGTTTTTTTCCCTCCCCAGCTGCTGCCCAAGCGTACGGACTGGACTGGAAAGGAGCATCCCAGGAGCTATGAGAGCCTAGTAAGAGAAGCGGCCAGGCGGCGTGGTGCGGTGTGATGTACTAGGGAAAGTTTGCAAGCAGCCCTTTAAAAATTGAATTTCCCGCAATTTTTTTAACAACTTAAAAAAAAAAAATAAGGGCAATTTTTAAACTCCTGCTTTCTGCCTGAGAACAGGCGAGTTTGTTTTGTTTAGTAGAGCAGGTGTTGTCTCAGGAGTCATCTGTCTGGGGTCCTGCAGTTAGGGTAAATAATAATAATCCTACTAATGCAAGAGCCGTAGAGTCATTATGCTAGAAATAAAGGTACGTCATGGATGTTGTGCAGGGAGAGCAGGAGGCGGGAGGGGAGGAGCAAACGAGAGAGCTTGTGTGAGCCAACTAGGCCTGTAGGAGCGCTCTCTTGTATGCAGTCCTATTTCACATAACACAATAGGGCTGTGCAATTATTGAGGAATTATAAGCAGTCTTTATAGACGAAATCTCTCTGTTTTCCATTTCTTATTTTGCTGAATAAACAAAGCAAAACAGGCTGGGGGAAAAGCTGCTGGTCTAACCCTGGCGGATAGTGTTAATGTTAAGATCACACAGCTAACTCTTTCTGTTTGAATGTGGTGGGGGGCAGAGTGTTGTTCTTAAACTGATATTGGTTTGACAAAAACAAACATGTGAACTGTTGTGTTGTTTTAAGGCACACTTAGCTTGCACTGTGTATAATTGATCAGTTTGTGGTTCTATTTGTCCGTTTTGACTAGAGACATTTTTTGTTTCACATTCAGGAAGGAACATCTATGGAACTAAGCTAGGAAACTTATGGATCTGTGACAGACTATTGTTTGGGATAGTTATGAGAGGGATTTTTTTTGGTAGTTCAAGGAAGTTTTTACTGGCATATAGAATGTATTTCTCTCTCCCTCCCCCCTCCCCCCATGCAGCAGAAATGTCAAGAGTTTGATTTTAAATGAAGGGAAAAATCAAAAGGGTAAAAGCAAAATATGTCACTCACTTGTAGAGCAGGTAGGGAACTCTGATAATGGATTTCTTAGGATTTTTCCCCTTGAATTATAATCAGTCACATGTCCCATTTTTAGTCAAATAAATTTTATTTCATATAGATACGCTATGGTTTGCATCTAGACTTCTTTTAAGAATCAAGAAAGAGACAAACTTTGCTTGATTCTTTTTCATATTAGTATACCAATGCCACCTTTAGTTTTTTTTGCTGTATGTTGGACAGCGAATTGTGGAAGACAAGTTTCTCTCATGGGAAAAACTGTTAAAAGCCATTAGCCTTACTAGATTCAGCCTTCTTCTTCCATCCCCTCCCTTTGATTCATTATAATGCTCTTGTCTGACAAGTAGAAGAAAGTCACCCCAGAGTATAAATTCACATATGAGGTACAATGATCTGACACCTTTGAAGACAGGTACAATGTTTCTGATGCCAATAACTACATAATTCAATAATTTTGGACTATAGATGCAGAAAAAATCATGTGAATTTTGTAGTAATAAAGGCTGATTGTAGGATTTTTTGCAAAGCAGAAAATTATGCAGATAGTTTAAAATGAATCTTTTCCAAACGGGCATCTTTTTCACAAAAGCTTTTAATGTATTGTTTGTGACAAAGTAGTTTCTTATGAGCTAAGTTTGGGCATTGTTGGTAGAAAATATTTGTAGAACATGGACTGCTTGCTAAAAGATAAGGGATTTTATATTACATCTCAGACTTAAGTATGAAGTTAAACTACATGACTTTTCATATATTCTAATTTTAAGGGTTGTACAGTTTTACACATTTAGAAAATGTAGCTTTTGAAATATATTGTCTAGTGATAGTACTATTTAAATAGAGTACATAACTAAGGAATGCAAGAAGATAAATGTAAGGTAAAATGTATGTACAGCTGCCTACATTTTTAAAGCAACATTTTGTTACTGATTACCTGCTTCAATTTCAGAAATCAATGATCATAAGGGTACTTATTTAGTAAAAGATACATTTTTATTCTTTTTAGGAATTGTATCACTTTGGTCTAGTTGGCTTAACCAAGCTGATTACAGAGCATATTTTAATGCTTATTTAAAACTTAGTTTATTAAGAATTGTTAGAACAAAATCTGTAGCTAAAGTAATATATTTAAGTTGGTGGGTCAGAAGTTGTACATGCAAGATTTATCTTTTGATTTTTTAAAAATGCATCTTATAAATAAATGCTATTAAAGGTGGTTTTAATCTTATTGAATATTTTTATGCATACTTGAGACATTAATCTCTATTATATAAATGTTATTTATCATTGATTTAACTTAGTGCTAAATTATGCTGTTCATGTTAAAAGTTTATTTCAGTTGAACAGCAGTATTATGATCTTTTCTTTCTTATATAAACAACATAGTTCTGACTATAAAAATCAAATGAAAGCATGTATTGCTTTTTTAAACAGATGATTTCAGTTTAGCTAACATCTTAACTGGTGTTTGAATTTTTACAAATTAATTAATGTGTTCTTAGGCAGCAATACTCAGCTTTACCAGCAAACTTTAGAAAAGTTAAAAGGATAGTGTTGTGTTACATCTATTAATTTATTTTCAACTGTGTATTTTATTGATCATATTACAAAGGAATAATTGTTGCAGAAAAAAAATAAATCTTAGCATATTACTTAAAATATTGATAAGAATCAGTTATCAATTCCCAGTTAAGTCAGTGGAGTTTTTAGAATAGGAAGACAACTGTGTTTATTATTATAGATCCAAAATCATAGAAATCTGAAGAATGAAATAGATGAAACTATAAATTGTTAATAGATGTTTATCTTATTTCAGATCTGAATTGCTTTACTTAAATTTTTAGCCTTAGTGATCTGGTTCACATGACATGCTGAGCAATAATGTGAGTTATCTGGGTTAATATGTTATGGAATTCAGGCACTACAATTTGTAGATCATGATATAGTGATTTTATATTATGTAGTATTTTTGACCCTTAAAATAAATCAAATGCTGAAAGTATTCTAATTTTTAGAGGATTTAGAGACCCATTTTTCTCCTCCCTGTCTTTTAAACTTGGTATGACCAGGACATGTTATTTTTAAAAAAATAAAACAGCAGTGTGTGTGTGCATTCTACCTTTTTCTAGAAGCTCAAGGTGACATACATACTTTCCATAGCTCTACAAGTCTTCATATGTCACAATTGTTGAGGCTGAAATTCAGAAGGGATTGTATAATATACCAGTTCATGAAAACAGTTCATTCTTTTTTTTCTTTTTTGAAACATTGGAAAAATTCCACACGCACTGAAGTACTGGTCTTGAAGTGTTAGATAAACAATTGCGTGGTTTTAATGCAACATCTACATTAAATATTGATAGTTTTCTTCAGTGGGCAGGAAATATGTATTCTTTCTTAAGTCTGGGTACTTTAAAGTGGTGAAAATGAAACTAATGTAAAATGAGCTTTTAGGTACTGTTATCAAAGTTAATAAAGACAAAAAGTTCAGCAAGAGAGTTAGTGGGCAGCATCAATAATCCTGTGAAGAGTTTACACAATTTTGAAAGTATGTTATACTGTTTTGCAGGTGCTAAGTATTTCCAGAATAGTTCTTCAGATTTATTTGGTATTTCTGTGGGGCAAATATAGGACAATCATTAAAAAAAAATCATACTTCAGGGGGCTAATCTGAGAATGGAAAACTATTTTGCTGATTATTTAAAATGTTTAAAGGTCTTCCCCCCCCCTCCCCCTTGGTGGTCATATTTATAATTTTGAGAAAACAAATCATATTCTAACAAAAGGACTGCCATAATGGTGGTGAGAAATTAGTAAAGGCTAAAAGAAAATAAAACTAATTCCCAATTATATTGAAGAATGTGGATTAACGAGCGTCTGAATATGAAGAGAGCTTAGGTGTGAAAACTAAAAATCAGTACATAAAGCCTAGTGGAAAATCCATTTTACAGAAAGTAGATTGTTGGTAATCTGAGAAATACAGTGAGGCAAAATATGTACTATCATTAAAACCAAACATAACTTTTATCTCTAGTGCCCCACAGAGACAAAACCCAAACATAATCCCAAAGGCTAACGGTATACTGCATAGACATAGTCTCCTTCCCTGCATCATTTTTAATCTTTCAAGATGTTTCCTAGTATTTCCCAGTGTGTCTTGTTTTCTGTGTACATTTTAAAGCAAAAGGCTTGTTCATATCTACCTACCTTTTTTATATTCTAAAATAGTTCCAGACTCCATGTGGGATCTGGTAGTATGGTTGGAAGTAAACAGCTTTAGACTTGAGCTTCACTTTGATGTATTCCAATTACTGCCTAGTTATTTTAATTTCAAGAAAAAAGAAATGGTTCAGGAACTCTATTAGGACCTAGTACACAGATGCAGTTTTGCCCTTAGACATCAGATTAGGTCTGTATGTTTGTGAATTGGAGACTTGTTACTTTTTATATAATGTTCACTGCTGTTAAATTCTTTACAGATATGTAAGTTACATTGTAATACAAACAAATTGTGATATAGAAAGTAATTTACTTTTTCTAAATGAATACTGCTACTGTAAAACGTTGCTAAGATTACTTTTTTTGTCTGCCGGTGGAAGTACAATATTAATTTAAATGTAACTTCCTAGGCACTTAAAATTTGAGGTTCCAAGAGATCGTTTTCACCATATTTTGAGAGTGCATATGAGGAGGAAGTAATTGTTCTCTCTGGATCTGTGAATAGATTTGGCTTTACAGATATTTAGCTTCAATTTTTGCTTGACTTAGAACTTTTCGAATAGCAACTTTGGTTTATAAGTTAAAAGGTAAATATACGGTAGAGTCAATACAATCTTGCACATGTCTATATTATTTAGTGACAATTTCTTGTGAAATGGGATTTAATACCATGCATGTACCATGATTTCATTTTTCCTGAAAAGTTAAACCTTGAAAATGATCAACAGTCTGCAACTATATTATATAAACAGTCTGTTTATTATAACAGTAATTGATAAGTGAAAACCAAACAATCAGCTTACATTTATAATTTGGACCTCTTGATTGATTATGCTTCCTGAGGAAGAAAAAAGTTTTCAGAGTGCATCTCAAACCTTGTTATAAATCTTGTTATATTAGTTGCCAAATTTTGGGAACTGAGCAGAACAACAGGTAGTTGAGCTGGCCAGAAAGAAAAATTAAATCATTTGCTCTGGAGTTTGCAATAGGAAGAACACACTGGACCAGATTCACACAAGAATGCTTCATCGTGTTCTCCTTATTGTGAATAAAATACAAACAAACGGCATATCCATAGCATTTCTTCAGATCAGCTAGAGCTATTTACAGATTCAAAATCCTGCTTTGCAAGGAAACCCAATGGTATCTACATACCCAGATGTATGTAGAGAAAATCTGATCCTAGAACAGTCAGATACCTTAATTAGGTGAAATGCTAAATAGATGGGACCCAAGCAAGAAAAAATATTAGGAATGGGAAGTTAAACCGAGGACAGCTGAAAATACAACTGAGGGCAAAACCGTGCGGTTCACTTAAATTCTATCACATAATGAGACATTGTTTCAACATAAAAATAATCTCAGTTGGATTATATGTGGAGCCATAATCTTCAGTTTATATCTTCACTTCCTTTGGAGGATGTGGCTAGATTGTTTAAAGGGTCCTTTTCTGATTTTATTATTAAACTTCCCTGAACCTTAGTAGAAGATTAAAAAAATCTAAAAACTAACAAAATATTATTGTCATAGTAGAAGATTTAAAAAATATCCTTTCATATACTTGGAAGTGCCAACAATATGGCAGAAACTGTCTTGAGAAAATTATGTGAGCCTTCTCTGGCATAATATTTTGCTTTACTATGGAATGTCCAATAGCTAAAACTTCAGGGATGACTAATTCAATCACTTAACAAATCATATTAACTATGAGAGATTGGGGGAAGTTGGGAAAGGAATTGACCAAAAATAGAAAGTGGGTCAGTTGGCAACTTATTTCATAAACTATGTAGCCAGGTAGAAAGAAGTCTGGAATAAACATTTCAAAGCCAGTCTATCATAATTAACTCACTATGAATGCAAGTGTGAAATTCCTTTTCAGTTTCTTCAATTCTATTTTACCCTATTCCAAGTAATATACTCATAGCAAACAGAACGTGGCAGGTAAATTCCTCAAAGAATAGTTTTATTGGATATATCATATTGGCACAGGCTTGTGAAAACTGACTCTGAATGTTCCCGTAGTTTTCACCTAATTAAAAGTAAAAGTTTACCCCCTTCCTCAGTCACATGGTCCAATCAAGGTGTTGTCCAGTTGCCTGGTAACTTCATCCCCTTTCCGACCATCTGTGAGAATGTCCTTGGTTCCCAGGAGAAAGTATTTTGCTTTGGCTACAAACCCCAGCTATCTCTATTCCCCCCCCCTCCCCCCATCCCTCAGCTCCAGTGTGGCAAAACTGAAGGCTCAAAATGACCTTGGTCAGGTCAGTTTCAGGGTTGCCATCTATATTGGTACAGCAGTTCCTGCTATTTTGGTCGTGACAACTGTGGGATTCGACACTAACTCTGATACTTATTTGATTGTATAAACCCAGCTACCATGATTTGTAACTTTGTATATTCAACCAATAGTGATTTATTTAAGTAATCAAGTCCTTTTTTTTCTTTTGGAAATGTGTGTTAAAATTTCAGATGTACTCTGTACATTGAAATACTTTGATTATCTTAAAATCATGGATGGGCACCCTCTAATTTTACTTTTTTGTGAGTCTGGTAGAAGCTTAACCCACTTTTCCTCAATGTCTAACAGAACAGCCATCAGCCTGGACTTTGGAAAAATATTATCCAGCAGAGTAATGGGAGAGTTGGGGTGTAATTTATTTATTTATTTATTAAATTTTTATACCGCCCCCTCTCCCAAAAACACAATTAGTAGAAAATTGAAAACAGATTTAAAAAGAATTAAACTAGTGGCTGAAAATATAAAATTGCAGTAATGAAGCTCAATAATCACTACTCCTGATGTTTAGAAATTGTGCTTCATCTATGAGAGTTGAGTAGGGATGACTGAAAAGAGCACCAAGTGTTATTCCCTTCTCCTGTGTACAACAGAAGTTTTGTCAGTATAGTCATAGTGTGCTATGGTCATGGATGATTGCATTATTTAAAAAAAAAAAATTAAAAAAACACATTTTAGAACAGCTGTGTCCAGCCTTTTGGCTTGCCTGGGCTTCATTGAGTGAAGAGGAATTAAATATGGCATATAAAATACATAATAGAGTTAATGTACATAAATAACAAATGTATGTGTGTCTGGGTTTGCATGTGTATATATGTATATAATTAATTATACATATATACACCAGGAATGTAGCCAGGGAGCCTTTAGTTTCTTTCCTAGCCAGACGGGAAGAGATGCGACATTGTGAAAAAGTATGTAGAGTTAACTCATAGATTTCTGCTGGCCTGGCACTGATTTTTCTCTTCTGGACTCTCTTCTGATACATGGTTATGTTCAGGAAGAAAGAATTAGCATAGAAAACAAACATATTTGTCTAATGAAAACTTACGGTATATTCTAAGAAGAGTATGGCTCAATAGAAAATGCTAGAGGTCAACAGATGACTGTTAAATTACATATTTTGAATATTGAAAATAGTTTTCAGTGTCTTGACCTGAAGAAATTATAGGTAGACTTGTTTCTTATTACAATACGGTAATACAGCTTAACTTACAACTGCAGTTGAGCCCAAAATTTCTATTAAGTTAGTTGTTAAGTGAATTTTACCCCATGTTATGACCTTTCTTGCCACAATTATTAAGTGAATCATTGCTGTTGTTAAATTAGTAATGAGGTTGTTAAGTGAACAAGGCTTCCGTATTGACTCCTTGTCAGAAGATTACAAAAAATGATCACATGACCCCAGGATACTGCAACTGTCATATAAATATAAGTCAATTTCCAATTGTCACCTGAAATTTGATCATGTGACCATGGGGATGCTGTAATGGTTAAGTATAAAAATGGTCATAAATAACTTTTTAAAAATGCTGTTATAACTTTGACTGGTCACTAAATAAACTGTTGTACTGGAATTCAGCCTTATCAAGCACATAATAATTTATTAATAAGCAGAAAATGTAAAATAAATGAATTATCTTGCTCCTGAACTATATAGCAAAGTCCCAATTTTACTCCTCCCCCCTCCGTTTCTCTTCAGAGTTAAATCTAATGTGGCGAGTATGACTTGTGTACCAGCTTATCACTTTTGTGTGTTTGTGTGTGTATATACATATATAGCAGCAATATTTATCTGAAATAAAATTAATATTTGTTAAATTTAGGGATATAGATCAAAATAGTGAGAAATCCCATTTAGAAAATTAACTGACTCCTCATGTGACAATTATTTTTGTTTATACAAAAACAAATTTATATGTGCATGCTCTATAATAGGTCTCGTTGAGTTTAATAATTCCAGCAGCTTTTATGTTGGGAATATATTAGTTTAACACAGATTTTTTTTTAGTCACTCTTTTAAAGTTTAAGAAGAGAATGCAGAAATGCCTATGATTTATTTGAATTTGTCTAATTTATGGTATTCCTGTTCTAAAGAAAATATTTACTCCAAATAACATGGTAAAAGAGAAAAAAGATAAGGAAAAAGGAGAAAACAGTGCTATATTTTAAAAGTTTTGAAAGCAGTTTATTTTATAGTTTACATTATAAGAAGAAAATTTGATGTTTCATATTCTTGGAAAATGTAATGGTATTACAGATAGTTAGAATCCTTCAGTATTCTTGACATCTAAACTAATAAAAGAAATAATTGAAAGCTTGTTTTGGGTTTGAAGCCATAATACCAATTATTGGATTTTCATGTATTGCAGAGCAAAAACTACATTTCAGTAAAGAGTCTGTGGAGTGTACGTCTGTATGTGTGATTTTTAAACCCTCCTTCCTGTAGCAGTATTTTGGAGGATTTGTAGTATTTATTTCCTTCCTATACTTTTATATACACCATCAATAAGGGCCATTCCTATCTTTTCCCACTTGGCTGTCTGATTTTAAAAAGTGAACAAGTGAAATTTCTTTTAACTTTCTGATAGATATGTGTGAAAGAGACCCAAAAAGAATTGAGAATAGCTGTTGTAATGATGTTACTTTTCCATTGAGATTTGGTACAAAAACTACCATTGCTTCTGATGGTTCTGCTCTTATCATCCTTGCCATCCTATAGTTGCTTTTTTTTCTTCTGGCAATCAGAGTGCTCTTTTTTTCCCCTTCAAGCATTTGACAAAGGCTGGATAAATAGATGTTATGGTTACAGCTGCTTAGATGTACAGATGTGCACCAATGATACTTTAAAGTCTATGATCAACTATTATTTTTCACTCTATACCTGATTTAGTTAGCAGCATCAGCCAGAAAGCTGTATCCTATATCAGAGAACTTTCAGTGTTGGAATAATGCCAGGACATTCAGTAGAGAGATGCAAAACTTGGCTCTGATTGGAAAGTCAGTATTTAGCCTGTGGGAAGTAGAGCTTTTTCAGAGTAATGCATTCCATGCAAAGTCATCAGTGTGTTAGCAGTGTTTGTTGGACCCAAGTATTTCTATCCAGCGTTTTTTTCCCATCAGTGTGCATCAGCTACTGCTCTCTACATCATGCTCCTACTTACAGTCCTATCAGGTTTCTAATCTTTACTTTTGTCTGGAATAAGTGAATTTGCTGCTTTGTTGGAATCACTTCTGGTTTTGCTTACATGAGTTGCAATTTTAAACATCTTGGTAAATTCCACTGTTTTTGAATGTTGGTGTTAGACCAAATTTCTCTTATAGGGGTCAGTTGGCATATTCAGTATTGGTTATCAAAGTGTTTTTCAGAGATGGAAAGATTAGGTTCTTTCTCCCCTTGAGAATAGTCAATATGATTGCCCTTACATTCAGAGGTTTTACCAAAAAGTTTGACAACATGTATGGGAATTTTTGTAATGTACTGTTAAAATTCTTATATGAAAGTCTTTATGTTCTATCATTTTGGTTATGTACTATATAAACATTTTATATATTTAGGTATCACTTAATAGAAAGTATTATTTTCCTAAACTTGCTTTTTTGTGGAAAAAATATAGAAAATAACAAAGAAAATGGCATTTTCCTTTTTCCAGCAGGCAAATCTTGATTTCTATTTTTCTTGTAATTGAATTTGTTGGCTTTCCTTGTTCTTGTGCTTTTTACCACAAGTTGCAATAACTCTTCCTCCATGCGGTATTTTTGGGAGTATGAAATTCTGATCAAAAGACATCTATAGTTTATAGTTTTGACACCTGTCCCTAAATTTTTAAAACATAAAGAAAAGTTGTAATAAAGTCTTACTTGATTTTATTGGATTGAGGTAAGCAATTATCCACAATTGTACAACAATTTAAATTTTCAGCTGCCAGGCATGCTTGTCTTTTTACCATTTCTTCATCTGATGGTGCTAATCCCAATTGTTATGGATCATATGATCAAGATTTTTTGTATTTTTTTAAAAAATGTACAAATACTTTGCATTTAATTTATTGTACAATAGTCTCAAAAGAAGCATGAGTTTGGTAGTTTGCATTGGACTTCAATAAAGACATAGCCAGCATGTTTTATAGAAGTAGCTACTTTGAATGAGCTTTAGTTAAACTTGTTTTCCTCTTAGTATTCATTTAGATTTGATTTGATCAAATTGGGTCATTTGGGCATACAATTCATTGATAAAATGTAAGGAAACTTTGATTACAAAAGAAATTTAAAAACAAAACAAAAATCAGTTAGGTATGTATTCCCTTTTTCTTTAGTTCTGCAGTGTGAGAGAGCTTAACACAGCCAAACCCTTGGGAGGGAAAAGCCCTTAAAGAAAAGGCATAACACTTCTGGAGCAGAGAGTTTCTGATTATAATGTAAACTGACTTCACTAGATATCTGATGCACTTGGATAATTACATTTCCATGTGACAATTAAAATAATAATGAACATTTTTTTATCTGGAGAGAAGTGTTGCATTTTCTTGGATTCAAAATACATTAACCTTAGAACTAAAATGCTGTTGGGAGAAGAGACGTGCAGATGTGCACACATTTTTTAATATTTGTTTTTTTACATAATTGTTCACTCAGGGAAGCCATTTGTTAAAAATTTTCTGAATACAGCTAAAATCTTGATTTTTGAAGCTTGCATTTAGGGGAACATTTTGCACTTGTGGGTTTTGTACTGAGAACTAGTTGTAAAATAAAAAGGTGGCATTAGATTTAAAACACTCATTAAAGCATTGACACCCACAAGAAATAAAGACATTCCAATATTAATAATACAAATTCCACCCTTTTTGTTATTACATAGCAACATAATAGCAATAGCACTTAGACTTATATACCGCTTTATAGTGCTTTACAACCCTCTCTAAGCAGTTTACACAGTCAGCATATTGCCCCCAACAATTTGAATCCTCATTTTACCCACCTTGGAAGGATGGAAGTCAACCTTGAGCCTGGTGGGATTTGAACTGCCAAATTGTAGACAGCTGGCTGCAGAAGTAGCTTGCAGTACTGCACTCTAACCACTGCACCACAGAGCTCCTCTTATAAAATGTATATAAGTGGGTGATACATGTTTTGTGACATCACAGTGCACATTTCTTTTTTACTTTAATAACTCTTTGATTTGCTGAAATGCCTTGAATGAATGGATAATATCTACCATTATAGTTCACAGAATTCTAGACTGTGAATGGATGTAATGGATGTAAATTCTAAAGTAGTTACACTTTCACTTAAAGTGTACAACTCAAATAGATCCATTGAAATAAATTCCTTTCTGGGCAAGAGCACTTTTACAATATGTGTCATTTTCATAACTGCCAAGTCTTTTATATATATATTTTACTACCCCAAGTTAATAATCTTACCTCCCTTTCTTAATTGAAATTTAGGAAGATATGTCTCTACAGAAGAGATAGCTATGCCAGCAGATATTGTCTAATTCTATCTAAAAAGTATACAACTGATACATATGTTAATATCTAATAATATTTTTGAACTTAAATAAAAGTGAGTCCAAATTCTGGTTTCTTTGTAATTAGTTATGCTTTTTTTCATATGGCACATTTATAAATACCGTATATAATTTTTTCATAAGTGTTATGTACCCTGAACCAGGCAGGATTCATAGACCTAGTTCAGCCATAAAGACTTCCTTACAAAAATCTCACCTGTCTGAAATTTAATATATTTTATCTGTAGAGAAGTAGTAGGTTAGCCAGTAAATGTAACTTCATTCTGCTAAAAATCCCTCACAATTTTATAGATATTTTACTTCTTCAGAGAAAAGTTTTTTTAAAAAATAAGTCAGTATTGTTTTCCTGTTATAGATTACAAAGGGCAAAAATCTAATTTCAAATGGACTCCTGAGTCAAAGGAGGTAACCTTCAATTTAGTTTGAGTAAAATTCTGCTTATTCACCTTGGTCTGATTGAAATTACCTAGTCAACACAAAGTTTTAACTATAGAATTTGTATGTCTTCATATAAGAGAATTTTCACTAATTATAGTAACTATTAGAATATATTATGGTACTGTATCATGTGAAATGTCTTATATGAATTTATTCACCTTTATAGCTTACATTTAAATATGTCTTGTGAACATTGTCAAAAGGATTTAAATAGAAAAGGGAGTTTTATTTTCAAGAAAACAATTTCTGAAATATTAGAGTAAAGCAAGCAAGCACCCTTTTATTATGTAGGACTGTCATTAATATAGTGTAATTACTTGGAATGTGTAGTAGAAACTAGGAACTTCATAGTTAAAATTCATGAATTTCCATGAATTAGATTATTAGTAACTCTCTATGTCTTAATTCCAGTTATTGTTGTGTATTAAAGAAATGGGGCTGCTAATGTATGTGCATCATATTATAAAGATTATGCACATTCTTTTTATGATACTAATATTGTCAGTTAATGTTATCCTATATTTGTTATTTTGTAATGATTAAAATGAAAATGATGTTATGATTTATGAACTGTTAACTGTTTATAAATAATTCAAGGCAGTGAATATATTCTACACAACTCCCTCCTCTTATTTTCCCAACAACAATCATGCAAGGTGGGTTGATTAAATCACAGAAAGAGTGATTTATATTTAGTATATAGTTTGTTTAAAGACCTATGTTTTAAATTGTTCTCTCTGTAGGGTGTAAAAACAATGCCTTAAGTACCAAATACATATCTCATTTTTGAAATATATTTTTCACTTTAAAAAGTGAAAGTAAACATTGTACAAATAATTTTTGGTTTATTAACAGGTAAAATACTATAGACACTTGGCACCTGATCATCTCCTGCAAATATGCCATCGACTTGGACCTCTTCTAGAGCAAGAAATTCCTCAAAGTGTCCCAGGAGTTCAAACACTATTAGGAGCTGGAAGACAGTCTTTGCTCCGTACAAATAAAAGTATGAGTATGCAAAAGGAAAAGTGGCTCGATCATCTTTTTCAGTGTATATTTTTATGCTTATATTTATTTTTTTGTATGTAAATAGGTTGCAAACATGTTGTGTGGAAAGGTTCTGCTCTTGCTGCATTGCATTGTGGGAGACCTCCAGAGTCACCAATAAATTATGGCAGTCCTCCCAGTATAGGTAAGAGAGTTAATACATAATTGTAGAACATTGGCAATGTAACACTGTATCTGTAATGATAGTTTTTGGCATGTAACTTCTCCTATGTAGGTTTCTTAAAAATTGTCTATGTTAAATCTGATGTTAGGTTTTAAGAAACTGTCTTAAGCAACCAGAACCGACTGGATATTTCTATGTGTATTTGGAAGCCTATCTGAAAATAATTCGACAGCACAGAATGATTCCCACCACCATAATGAGTTGAGATCCCAAATGTGGCTTCTTTAAATATTTGAAAGTGTCTCTTTACATGCCAGAAACCATATTTTATACACATCAACCAGAAGGTAGATCAATTGCATATAGATATCCAGGAACAACATAATTTGGGAATTCCTTCTAAAGATTTCCGTTTAGTTCCATTCCCTATTGAATTTTGATATGTTAGACTTCGAGTTGCTTCCTTAACCTTGCTATGATAAATTTTAATATTGTTTTGGTTTATTTTAAAAGTTACTTTGTAGGTCCAACTATGTAAATTTTTTGAGTCCTAGTTGAGTGACATAGCTGTTGTTTTTAATCTTTACAATACTTATTTTGAAACAGATTTCCAATTTGTAAGAAAAATTAAATCTTAGTCACTGTAAGACTAAAGCTTATTTATATATCCAAAAAATTAACCCTAGGTCTAACCTAAGAGATCATTGTTAAAATATGATTTTGAAAGAAATAGTCAACTGCAGAGGAGAATTTTGACACCTGTCCCCCAAACAACTTTTTGGTATGAGGAGCCACTTTTATAACATTCTCTTTTTTCCTCTTTGTCATACTGTTATCAAAAGATTTTGAAGGATTGTCGAAATGAAGTGTATACCAATTTTCCTCCTCTTGTTTGGAAGGATCAAGCCTTGATTCTGAAGTTCCCCAAACTATAAGAATTGGTTTATATTTCACCACCATACATTCAGCAATCACGTTATGATGTTGAACAAGGGCACTTATAATTGTTCTTGCCGTTGCAGCCATTGCATCATTATTGTGTATTTGGGCATCTTCCTCACAGTTACAACATTACAGCATCCTATAACCATATGATTGCCATTTACGCCCTTCACTGCCAGTTTCCAACAAGCAAAGTCAATGAGGAAATCAGCAATAGGTTGCAAATAGCAATCATGTGACTTTGGGATGCTGAGTTTGCACAAGATTCGTCTAACAATAACTACTGGGACTGCTGGAACTGTAGGAAGTTGGTGTGATAATGTGATGTCACTCTTTACAACTGTATAGCTTAACTTAGTTCTTGGTCCAAATTACTGTTGGTAAACAAGGACTATCTGTACCTGGAATCTTTCAATTGGGTGTCTGACCTGGGTTAGCAAGATTGAGGAATTTTAGATTTCAGGGCTCACTAAATCTGAATATATTCCATTCTTAATTCTGGATGAGGTTGCATTATTCCAAACAGAACTAGTGCACAACATGGAGGTCCTCCTGGATTCATAGCTCCTACTTGAGTAGTAGGGGGCAACCATGATCAGGAGGGCTTTTTCCTAGACCAGGAGGCATTGTCATGATTATTTATGCCTTGATCATCTCCCAAGTAGATTCCTGAAAACTGTTGCACATAGGGCTGATGTTGAAGAACATGCAAAAGATGCAGTGCAGTGGGCGGCTGTGGTAAATCTCAGTGTGCTTGGACTATCCATCTGCTCTATGGGATAAACATTGTCTTTCATTGTGCTTCTGGATGCAAATCAAGGGGCTAATCAACTGATAGTTTCTATTGATTTGGCCAATGGGCAACTATATAAACTGAATTTAAAAAAGATTCAGGAAGAATACTAGTAGAAAACTAAAGTAAAATGTCATAACGATATAAGAGCATGCTTTCATGTGGCTTTACAGATCTGGTGTTCATGGTCCAAGATTTTTCTGTTCCAAAAAGGATTAGGAAAGATATGACAAGGCAATAATTTCCTTCCACATTTTAACTGGGGAGGTAAAAAGGGGATCATGCCTTTAGAATGCTTTCTTACACTGTAAAGAAATCTTCCTTGATATGCTTCAGATCATCGTTCACTCCTGGTTTAAAAAACAACCAGAAATCATGTTTATGTCTGAATTGCAGAATTACTTAATACAGAAATGTACTAAGAGAATACCAATGACTGATATTCCTGCCTTGGCTTAACTGAAGTGAAACTAAGTTTAAGTAATCACAGTTCATTAATCTCAGATATTCAGAACTTTAGTTTGTAAAATATAATAATTAGAATATTTTGATATTTTTTATCTTTGCACATGGCAGAAAAAGTTGGGGGAAAGCATTGCAGTTTGTGCCCTTCTAAATTATGCTTTAGATTATATCTGAAAAGTCTCTTGAGTAAGAAAACAGTTTTGTTGCTATTGTTGCTGCTGCATTTCTTTGTGGTTTTAATAACATTGAATAGGCATATTAATTACATTAGAATTTGCTGTACAATTTGAGTTATAGAGGATTAATTAAAATTTGTCTGCTCTTAAAAAATAAAATTACTAGCTAAGATAGTTGACATAAATTTCTTAATAGCATATAAATGTGCCACTGGAGCTATTCTAGTTTAATCAATTTTGAAGCTGAACAAAAATGTTTTAAGATTTTTTAAGAAACAAATTAACAGAATAACAGTGTTGGAAGGGACCTTGAAAGTCTTCTGGTCCAAACCCTTCCTCAAGCAGGAAACCCTAACATTTCAGACAAATGGTTGTCCAATCCCTTCTTAAAAAGCTCCAGTATTGGACTGTCTACAGCATCTGGAAGCAAGTCATTAATTGTTCTGTCAGGAAATTTCTCCTTAGTTTGAAGTTGATTCTCTCCTTTCTCATTAATTGCCATCCATTGCTTTTTGTGTTGTCTTCAAGTGCTTTGGAGAATAGCTTGGGCCCCTTTTCTTTGTGGCAGCCCCTTAGATATTAGAACACTGCTAACATATCACTCCTAATCCTTCCTTTCATTAAACTAGACATACCCAATTCCTGCAGCCATTCTTTATATGTATTTCCAGTCCCCTAATCATCTTGGTTGTTGTTATCCATGTTCTTTCTAGAAAGTCTCAACATCTTTTTTCTGTCATGATGACCAAAACTGAATGCAATATTTCAAGTGTGGTCTTACCAAGCTTTATAAAGTGGTACTAACACTTCACGTGATCTTGATTCTATCCCTCTGTTAATGCAGCCTTGAACTGCGTCTGGCTTTTTTGTAACATATAGCAACAGTTTATATTGTATGTCAGTATGGGATTTGTACAGAATACATTATGATTATGAAATCAAATATGTTAATTGTAGAATATTTGATAATGTAACATATAAACCAAATACTGTTATTTGGAAAAGTGGAAATGTAAAAGATCATTTTGTAAATGGGACATGTCAAATGTATGCTGATTATTTCTATTGAAGAAACAAAAGAATAAATTTCAACTATTTAAAGAATAACTTTCAGGAAATTACCAGAATAGTTTGTTTTCTTATGGTTTTGGTAGTTTTTGGTAAATAAAAAAGCTCTGATTTTGCTCTTTGTCCTGATAAGATAGCAACTAAGTATGATTACGATGCTTTGCTAATGACAACAGAATCCAGAATAAATTGAATGACATTGAAGCTTATATAATAAATAAAATATTTTGATTTGCTAGTAATCATGCAATATTGTTGATATAAATATCATTAGTCATGTAGAAGAACTCATAATAATACATCCCTATGAAGTAACCTGGGATTCATAGTTTAAAATATATGAACTAGCAGATGGCAGTATTTGAAAAATAGTTTCTAACTTTGCATAAGTAATTAAAGAAAGCAGGAGGATAGCTTTATTTGTTTTATCCCAGGATTATGTTAAGTATGTTCAAAGAAGCATAATTACACAAGGCAGCAGAAAAATTAGATCATGATTTTAATACAGAGTTTAGATATAATATAAAACATTGCTTTTTGATGCTTTAACCAGGAATGCTTAAGGTGGGGCTGAATAGCCCACATGTGCTTGCTTATTAAACAACGAGTTTTGGCTTGACATGGCATACAAGTATATAAATAAAAATATGTTTATCTCCATTGAACAAAGTCAATTAATTATAGTAATTAGAATGGCATCATAAGTAGTAGGAGAGAAAACTGGTAATAATCACTAATATACAGATAGCCCTTAAGTTATGATTTAATTGGGATCACTAAGTGATGCACATGACTGAATCACTAAGCAACAGCAATCTCAGCTTTCCTTGTTTTCCTTGTTAACTAAATTCCACCAGCCATTAAGTGAGGACCCTCCATTATACAAGACATTCCAGGCTTCGTCACTTTCTGCCCTGAATCTTGGTGAAGTAAGGGACTGCCTCCTCTGCCTTCTCTTCCACTCCTATTCCCCCCCCCCCAGCTACTTATCTCTCACTATCTCTGCTCTTTTGGCTGACCCTGCTGCTGTAAATCTGATAGTGTGCCAAGTTCCTGAATTTTGATAATGTGACCACATAATTTTAAATGATTGCAGAACAAATGATGTTTAAGGAAGAACTACCTGAGTGTTTCTCTGACAGATTTCAATCAGACTGTCAAATTGTAAAGCATTCCTATGCTTGGCTCATGATTTAATTAGGGCAATCGCCAGAACCCTGACACAGACAATTTATTGAAATAATTGCACACATAGTAATCCATGGCAAATTAAGCTGCGGTTTTACTTGCAAACATAAAGTCTAAAAGAGCATAGGCATCTATATAGGCAAAAGTACTTCCTTAAGTTGCCTTGCCCTCGATCAAATAGAACAAGAATTTAATTGTTATATTTTAGTTAGATGCACTATTCGTTGAATTATACGCAAAGGTATTTTTACATTGCAGTCTGTTTAGAAATTGAAAAAAATTATTCCAATTTCTCCTTACACGGATGGTTGAGCATTTTTCATTCTAAGGCAGGGGTGTCAAACTCAAGGCCTGCGGGCCGGATCCTGCAGCACTCTGCCGGCTGAAAAACTGCCCCAAAATGATCTGAAAAATTGCCTCAAAAATGGGCCCAAAATGGCCTGAAAAACAGGCTGAAAACGAGACATGCCAACCCCACACCGGCCTGCAGAGGAGAACTGCAAAGCTTATCTGGCCAGTTTGATACCCCTGGTCTAAGGGAAATATATTGGTCAGATCTGTGATTTTGTAAAGTGCAATAATTTTTCTGTTTGTTTCAATTATTGTTGAGACCTATGAAATGGTATATATACCATGTACAAGTAGTCCTCGACTTACAACAGTTCATTTAGTGATTGTTCAAAGTTACAATGGCACTGAAAAAAGTGACTTAAGACCATTTTTCACATTACGACCTTTGAAGCATCCCCTTGATCATCATTTGATCAAATGCTTAGCAACTGATTCATGTTTATGATTG
The DNA here is from genome assembly GCA_023653725.1 of Bungarus multicinctus. Classification (NCBI taxonomy): domain Eukaryota; kingdom Metazoa; phylum Chordata; class Lepidosauria; order Squamata; family Elapidae; genus Bungarus; species Bungarus multicinctus. The sequence goes on from CM042836.1 coordinate 114,576,714, forward strand.
TTGATATGTCCTGGAGTCATGCAACCTTCTGACAAGCAAAGTCAATGGAGAGGCAGAGATTCACTTAACAACCAGCATACTAATTTATCAACTAGCAGTGATTCACTTAACAACTATGGCAAGAAAGATCGTAAAATGGAGCAAAACTCACTTAAATGTCTCACATAACAACATAAATTTTGGGCTCAATTTTGGTTGTAAGTTGAGGACTACCTTTATTTGTTACATTCTTACAAATTACTGTGTAACAATATGTCTCATATGACTTGAGAAATCTGGGGGAGATGAGATTCCTTCATAGAATGAAGTTATGATAGATTTTCTTTGTAATCTATTTAAGTGGCTTGTAATTTTTCATTACAAACATTATTTATTTACATGAATTATGCATATTAATAACTGCTTAAATCTTTATTGCTTAACAAATCTGTTTTTGAATATATATCTAAGTATATATATATATATATATTTTATAGCTGAAACTCTCTTTTCAAGAAAGCTTAATGGAAAATACAGACTGGAACATCTTATTCCAACTGCTGTATATCAGCACATGAAAATGCATAAACGAATCCTGGGACATTTGTCTTCAGTATATTGTGTAACTTTTGATCGGACTGGTAGACGGATATTCACAGTAAGTGCAGATTCATGAAAATATTTTAAAAATGTATTTCTGCAATGTAAGAGGAATAAAGAATAATGAGTACAAATTAACAAATAAAATGAAAGAAAAATAGATGTTTGAGAAACCAACAGAAAAAGGGAGAATGTAATTGATTTGAATTAGTAGAATTGAAACATAAATGTAAGGAAGGGCTCAAATAGACATTATAATGTTTTTATTGACAATTTAAACTTACAAACAATATGTTCTGGAACTCAATGCATTCCTAAAGTCTCCTTTACTTTCCTTAATCAATACTACTACATCTTCCCCCATACCTGTCTGGGAAGAGACATAATAAGGTTGAACCATTTTTGGATAGTTGAAGTAAATGATGGTGGTTATAGGAGCAGCAATGATGCTTCCAGCCAGCATTTTTTTCTGCAATAAATGAGAGCAATGCTTGAGGTGATTTTATTTTAATTTTTACTAGATATCATTAAGATAGGTAAGCAATATTTGCAATAAAAAACAAACATAACATTGAAAGAAACTGCTATTATACTGCTTTCCAGTGAAAGAATTACACTCTCTCTGAAAAAACATTTGTGTTATTCTTTGCTTAGCTGCTTTCTACTTATCTGTTAAGAATGTATAAATACTAGTAGTGATGGGAAATCTTTGTATTAACATAATGAGAAAAAATATTTCTAGTCCTTGTTGAACAAAGTTTCTGACAATTAATGCAGTATTTGGCATTACAAGTGTTGCTCTTCCTTAATTTTTAGCATGTGTAATAGCTGTAATGAGGCAGGTCAGTGTTATATAAATAGCATTTTCTTTTACTTCCATGTAATTAGATTTAAGAAAATCATAAAACCTCAAGGCATTTAAAGTACTTAAATTCAAACAGCAGACCTTTATCTGTGTGTACGTTTCAACACACAAAAGCGAGAAAAAGGAATCTAGTATATTGGGGAGGTTAAAATTATGCTATACAGTATACATATGGGGGATTTCAAGTAATCTTCCTTATCTAAAGTATTCCTTGGATCCAAGGGAAGATCTCATAGTCTACATATTGATGATTAATCTGTTTATAGGGGTCTGATGATTGTCTTGTGAAAATCTGGGCAACAGATGATGGACGGTTGCTTGCCACTTTAAGAGGGCATGCAGCGGAAATATCAGACATGGCTGTTAATTATGAGAATACCATGATTGCTTCAGGGAGCTGTGACAAGATGATCAGAGTGTGGTGTCTTCGAACATGTGCTCCTTTGGCTGTTCTACAAGGACACAGTGCATCTATAACATCTCTACAGGTAAAATAGATGACTAAGATTTAAAATTTTGGAGGCAAAATAACCAAGAAGGAAGTAAAACAGTTTATGCTTCATATTCTTTTTCATGTATTGTGCTGTAATTAACTATGCATGCGTAGTTTTCATTCTTGTGAAAAAATGAAACTAGGAAAGAAGGCAAAGTGTATGCGTGCTCATACATAAAAAATATTGTGCAAGAGAGAGAACTGTTGCAAATAGTTTTCTGACAGAGCATTGCATTTGGTTACAACTACTTTATGTAGAAGTGGTAGTAATGACTCTTTAGTATATTCCAAATCACTGGATTACTCATTTCCTTGCTTACCATAAATAAAAAAGTTACCTAACAGTTTTGCTTTACTTTTCTTACTTTCTTTTTTCTTTTTGCAGTTTTCTCCCCTATGCAGTGGCTCAAAGCGATACTTGTCTTCAACTGGTGCAGATGGCACAATATGTTTTTGGTTGTGGGATGCTGGCACACTTAAAATCAAGTCAGTTTGTATCTTGTATTCCTGTAAGATTACATGTAGTATTTTAAAAACTGTTCAAAAGCTGGAAGTATTTTGTTTGCATTTGTCTGGACCCAAAATATTTATCAAAAACAGTAAAATTGCCTTTTTTTCTGTAGAAAAATGGGGCAGATTTCTGAATTACAAGATTAGGATTTATAAATGCAGTAGATCATGCATTGATATTAATAGCTGATATTATATCAACTGTTGTGTCATATTAGTTGCTTCTGTGTCTTGGAAAACACACAACTTTATTAATAGGGATGTGGAGCACTTCAGATATGGCATCTAAAATATGTGGAGTATGAATGTAGTACCAATCAGCAGTACCTTAAATCAGCTGACTTTTCAATCCCACATGATCATATAGATCTGTTGCCGATTAAATCCTAAGCATTTTATAGCCCATTCTTTCTCCTGATAACTTTTTGATGCTCAGCCAACCATTCAGTGTAGCTAAGTGGCAACACCTAGCTAACCTTGTTTGCTCTTGAAAAGGAAATCAGAGTTGGATCTGATTAATACTTGTACAGATGATTGTCAGAAAAAAGCATAGTCTGTTGATTTGAAAGGGGAATCATATATTCCAGAAAAAAGTATTGTAACTACTTCCATTTTGTTTCCAAGAAATCTATGTGGATGTGTGTATGAAATCATTAATCAAACTTAACTCAAAGGAGACTCTTAAGTGGAGAGCAGTTAATTTTATAGCTTAAACTCTTTTCAGTTTCTTGAAAATGGTGCAATTGTGCGGTTTAAAAGAAATGTCAGCTGCATGACCATAGGATTGTTTATATTTACACTTTAGAAATAACTTAGTTGTAAAAAATACACTTATAGTATGCATTTCTACTCGGGATATATACTAATTATGAACTAAACTTAAGTCAAACATAATTTAAATTAATGGTTTAAATATACTTAAATTAGTATATTTTAGTTTTCCTATAATAGAGCACTGAAAAAGTGGAGTTGGATATATGTATTCAGAGATATACAATAAATAGACATCAGAATATAAAAAGACTGCAATCAAATAATGCATACCTGTGGGTGTGCAGTGTATATAGTTCAATAATTTTTATTATATCCTGAAGAGGTCCATGGAGTTTTAGTTTGACTCAACGGGCATAAATCAAAATGTTAATGCCAGTTGGTGATATTGAACAGAAGTTTCCTTCACTCATAAAATGTCTTTAAATCTAAGTTATTTTGCGTATAAAACATACTGGCTTTTGCTATCTATCTACCATGTTTCCCTGAAAATAATTATTTTCTTTTTGGCCCCAAAATAAGCACTAGGGCTTATTTTTAAGGAAACACAATTTCAGGATGATTAACCTGGCTGGGCATTCCCTCAGTGTGCACACAAGAGTGGGCAAGCGTGCGGGGAACTGATGGTATCTAGAGCAGTGCACTCTGGGGCTACGCAGAGCAGAAGGCATGGAAAGGAAGGCAGACTTTCCCGATGCGCTGTATGGGCTGCAGTCAAACCTAGAGACACAAAGATAAGCCTCCCGCAGCCACCCACTGCTCCAGCCCACCTTTGCTCGGCTTTCCCTCTGCCTGTATGGATCGCCTGCCTCCCCTCTGCATCTCTGCTTCTGTCTGCTGGTTGCACAGATACTCAACTCAAATGTGCTGTGCAGGCTGCCTATGCTGGCCAAGCCCAATGCCCCTTCATTAGGGCTTGTTTTATGGTAGGGCTTATATTAGGCACAAGCAAAAAATTTGAACTAGGGCTTATTTTTAGGGTAGGTCATCCTATTTTCAGGGAAACACGGTATCTATATCCAATATATTTTTATTTATAATAAATACCTATTATGAATGATAGACCAATCTAAAAAAGAAAATTTGAAGGAGGTTCTCATTCACTTTCAGAAATGTTTTCTCGTATTTAGTTTAATTTTTTAATAATTGTTATTTAATTTGGCTATCATTTTAAATTGTTTTAATATATTTAATTATATATTTTAAAAAATCTTTGCAGTCCAAGGCCAACAAAGTTTACAGAACGGCCAAGACCTGGAGTTCAAATGATCTGCTCTTCATTTAGTGCTGGTAAATTGCACAATTCTCCTCCCCAAAATTAATTGTATTAGTGGAGTATAATGAAAAATATTTCGATAGTAAAAATGAATATTTTACCAAAATTGTTGTTCCTGTTTCAAACAGTGCCAGTCAAGTTGGAAAAGAATTTTTTTGTAGAATTAAACAAATCAATATCTAAATTTATACGGCAGAGGAAAAAACCCAGAGTGAAATATAAATTATTACAGGACGGCAAGAAAAAAGGAGGATTTAGCCTTCCAGATTTTGAATTATACTATGATGGCTCTATAGTAAACTGGCTTACGGATTGGGTTAAATTAGAAAATAGAAGGTTATTAATATTAGAGGGATTCGATCTCCAACTTGGCTGGCACGCCTTTATGTGGGATGGAAAATCTAAACCACATTCATATTTCCAAAGGCACCATGTAAGAAATGTGTTGTTCAATATTTGGGGAAAGATTAAAAAAAACACTATCCAAAGGTTCCATTGTGGCTATCTACATTGGAAGCAGCCACACATCCAAATGTATTGGATTATGAAAATATTGTTAGTATAAATATTTATTATATGACACTGAAGAGCTTAAAAATAGGAACCAAATACAAATTCAAGGAAAGGAGATAGCATGGTGGCCCTTTGCACAAATACAAACCCATTATAAAAAGATAGAGAACAATCTGGCTTCAATATGATTCCATATGAATTAGACAAAATATGGTTAGGAGAGGGGAAAAAAGCAATTAGTCAAATATATAAATATCTTTTGGACTATAAATTAAAAGAAGAAACAGTTACAGAATCTCTGATAATTTGGGCTAAAAACGTGGGTCATAGCATTGAATTAGATAAGTGGGAACACATTTGGCAAACAAATTACAAATTAACCATGTCAGTCTCGTATAAAGAAAACCTATATAAAATGGTCCATCATTGGCACCTTCCTCCGGCGAGACTGGCTAAGATGTTCCCCAACCTACCATCCAACTGTTGGAAATGTAACTATGCACAAGGAACATATTTTCACATGTGGTGGACTTGGCCATGTGCTCAGAAATTTTGGAGAAATATTAGAAATTGGATCTTAAATATAACAAAACAAAATTTAAAACTTAAACCCGAAACCTTTCTGCTAAGCATGATAGATTCAAACATGGAGAAAAAATACCAATATCTAATTTTGCATATCATAACTGCAGCTAGAATAACCTATGTGCAAAATTGGAAACTCTTTCATTCCTTCAGAGGATATGGTAATTAAAAAAATACATGAATGTGCTGAGATGGATAGCCTAATCAAACTGTTAAAAAATAAACAAGATAGTGACTATTATGAAATATGGAATATTTGGTATGAGTGGTTAAAGAAAAGATAACATCTGATATTTGGATAAGTTATGGAAATGATAGAAGATGTGCACTTAATCACAAACTATACAGAGAAATCAAAACATTAAAAAGAATGAAGGAATTATTGTAACAGGGAGATCATGTAAGATAAGGGGAAAAAAATAAAATAAAATTTAACCATTGCTCAATATATGCTGTAAAATCTATGTGTGTGTGTGTGTGTGTATGTGGATCTTTGGTTCTTCGGGTTTTCTCCCGCATAGAATTGGAAATATCTAGGCGACGTTTCGATGAAATCTCATTCATCATCTTCAGGCTTGTGTCTTCGGCCTTGTGCTTCTCAGAGTAATGTGAGCTTGCAGCTGCTTCTTCCTTTTAACTACTAGTGGGGGTGTGACTTGATTGGGTGGGGGCTTCAGAACACAGCCAAGTCCCCACCCAATCAAGTCACATCCCCACTAGCAGTTAAAAGGAAGAAGCAACTGCAAGCTCGCATTACTCTGAGAAACGCAAGGCCGAAGACACAAGCCTGAAGATGATGAATGAGACTTCATCGAAACATCGCCTAGATATTTCCAATTCTACGCGGGAGAAAACCCGAAGAACCAAAGATCCACATACAAATACCCACGAAAACCTCCGAAAACATACATATATACATACATACATACATACATTATATATATATATATATATATATATATATATATATATATATATATATATATATATATATATATATATATATATATATATGATGTCAATTTGTTTGTTTTAAATGTATGTAAAATAAATATTTATTAAAAATTATATAAAAATAATATTTATAATTCAAAAATGCCTACTATGATCTTATTCCTGCTAATCTCCAAATGGCAATATTCTTAACTGATGCATACACACTTTACCTGCATGTTTGATACATTTCTATCCTGCTTTTATTTGAACAGCTCAAGGTGACATACATATAGTCCTTCCACAGTTTTTCCACAACAATCCTATTTGGTAGGTTGTTTGACCAAGAGAAAGGCCCACCCATTGAGTTTTCACTTTACTTTCTGCAATATGCTGGTTCTCAAATAGATGGTGCCTATGAAAGTGTAGAAATAATTATCTAATAGCGTCTTAGTCGATCTTGCTATCTTGAATTCTAATACTTAGCTGAAAACCTGTTGTGTAATAAAAATAATTTTAGTCATGTTCTGTTTCTTCATGGGAGAAGCATCCTGGAATAAATTTGGGGGAGCATATGTATGATTGTAGTAGAGAGTTAGTGTGAAATGCTGCTTGTTTGTAGTTGAATGGAACTAATATTAAACATATGGTATAAGATTATAGTACTATAATAAATCTCCTTAGCAAATCGATAGTGATATTTCTTTCGTTTGCTTTTTTTTAGGTGGAATGTTTCTGGCTACCGGAAGTACAGATCATATCATTAGGGTTTATTTCTTTGGATCAGGTCAACCAGAGAAGATATCAGAGTTGGAGTTTCATACTGTAAATACCTTCTCTAAATTGTTCAGCTCTTTGTTTGAAGTAAATTAATAATCTATAATCAAGATGTTAATTTTGTTCTTGTTCATACAGGACAAAGTGGACAGCATTCAGTTTTCTAATACCAGTAATCGGTAAGCAAATTACTTGTATATTAATCTCATGATTTTTTCCACTACATTTATGAAAACCGTACCGTTACATAGTTGTTAACATCCAACATGCTAGTTTAATTATCATGTTTAATTTATCTAATTAGGCATACCTTGAGCAATTATTTGGATTTTGTATTTTGTAACGTAGTTTATATTATATAGAACTTATTTCCCATTAAATGTATGTGCTATTGTGCTTTAATTAATATTTGATAGCTTCAGTGTCTGATTTTCGCTGAATTACTGAAGTTGCCTAAGGTTTGTTTATGAAAAAGATACTTATACACATTTCACAACAAACTTTGTTTCTAAAAGATCTTGTAAGAAAGCCCTCTTTAATTCCGTTGATACTTTCTTTGTATTCTTGCATAGATAGGTAGGATTGTGCCAAGCTTGAAAAAGTGCTTTGATTTGAAAAAGCTTCAATAAAAACATACTGTTAAAGCAGAAACCTGTTTTGAAGTCATACATCAAATCGGGTAGCTACCAAATGATGTGAAGTTTTGAGATCTTCAGTACACCAGGAGTTGCAGTAGGCACATAATAATTGTAACATCATTTCTTTATGTAAAGGATGCCAAGGGGATTTGAATTATTTGATGAGTTTTATCACCTTGTTAAACCCTGTTTTGGTCTTCATTCAGTTTTTCAGCTTACAACTTCTTTTTGGCGGCCTATTACAGATTCTAATTTTGTTATCTCTTGTGCTAATGGAATATTACACAGTTGGGAATTTAATTTAGCCCTCACTCTAAATATGGGTTAAAGGCTGTTCAATCTGGTCCATGCTATTGGATGAAGCCTCACTTAAATATTTGGCATGATTTGGCAAAGTTTATGTGTTTTGGCAAGGAGGAAATGGATACTGGAGTAATATCAAGCTTGCTTGAACATTTACTGTTTGTTTTTTAAGATTAGGGATAACAAGGTTGTGAATGCTACTTTCTCTTTGTCATCCTTCTTTCTCTTTTGTGAGATATTTTCATCATGCCATTCTAGAATATTACCATTGAGTTATGATTACATATATTAAGTATAGCAGCGATGAAGCGATTTCCTCTCTCCTAAGAGGATATCTGTCAAGCCAACTATCTCGAGTTAGTAATACAGATAGTCCTTTACTTACAACCACAATTGAGCCAAAAATTTCTGAGTGAGACATTTGTTAAGTAAGTTATCCTCCATTTTATGATTTTTCTTGCCACAGTTGTTAAGTAAATCACTGCAGTTAAGTTAGTAACATGGTTGTTAAGTGAATCTGGCTTCCTCATTAGCTTTGCTTGTCAGAAGGTTGCAAAAGGGGATCACATGACCCCAGGACACTACAACTCCATAAATATGAATCAGTTGCCAAGTGTCTGAATTTTGATCACATTATCATGGGATGCTGCAATGGTCATAAGTTTAAAAAATTGTCGTAAGTCACTTTTTTCAGTATTGTTGTAACTTTGAATAATAACTAAATGGACTGTGGTAAGTCAAAGACTACCTGTAATAGCCTAACTTTTTATCCAATAGTGTCAAGTCTCTTAAGTGATTGAACGCTATTCCAGAAAAGCAAGATAATAGTCATTATTCGCTCTCATGTCTAGCGGTAACTCTCAGACCAACTCATCTTGACTGGGTTGTTATTGTGACAAAAATAGGAGAAAGAAAGAGTATGTGTCACCACCTTAAGTTATTTTTGAAAAAAAAAAAGGCGGGAAATTAAATGAATGCTACTGCTACAGATCAAGTGGAAAAGGTTTTTTTTACATTGTTTTTGAAAAAGTTTGCTTTTAATTTGGAATTAGATATTTTTTGCATTGTTTCAGCACAATTTAAATTATTCGCTGGACAATTTCCAGACAATTTATCTTGGAAGATGTCAGGGAATGTTTTAAGTAGAAGGATTAGATACCTGAATAAATAATAATACCTTTGACAATAGTTTCAAGGTCACCAAACATCAGTCAGTCAATAGGCAAAGAGTATTTCCTTATCAGCATTTCACAGCTTTAAAATGTTTCATGTGTTACTTTCTCATTTCCAAAACCAAAATAATACTGGACATGCTTTCTAGTGAAGTGTTTAATAATAGTGTAGGTTTATTTGGAGCAGGCAGCCTTTCAAGAAGTTTGGTATCAAAGCCAAGATGTGAAAAGCTGTTGAGGGTTTTGTGGGCCAACACCTGCACTTTGAAATAGAAAAAAAATGATTTAAGAATTGATCTTGAATTTTGTTACTGGTAATTTTTCCGAACTAGCAACTGTTTCCCTGTAATTACTACTAATTTTAAAAACTTGTAGCTGCTGTCATTTAGGTAGTTACCAATGTAGTTACTATGTATTACTATAGGTCGTATGTAGTTCCATATCCTTACCAATTTTATAAATTATTTTAAAAAAATAAAAAACCTATAATACAGGTAGTCCTCAACTTACGACCACAATTGAACCCAAAATTTATGTTGCTTAGTGAGAAATTTGTTAAGTGAGTTTTGCTCCATTTTATGACTTGTTTTGCCACATTTGTTAAGCGAATCACTGCAGTTGTTATCTTAGTAACCTGGTTGTTAAGTGGATCTGGTTCCCCATTGACTTTGCTTGTCAAGGTTGCAGAAGATGATCCTACGACCCCAGGATGCCGCAACCATCATAAATAAATGTGAGTCACTTGTCAAGTAGCCGAATGTAAATCAAGTGACACAGGGATGCTGCAATGGTCGTAAGAATGAAAAATGGTCGTGTCATTTTTTTCAGTGCCGTTTTAGCTTGAAATAGTCATTACGTGGACTGTTGTAAGCCAAGGACTACCTATACTTGGTTGTCTTTTATATTTCTGAATTGTGTTCTACACAGACTCACTGACTCATTTCCTTGTTTGTATTACTTGCTTTGATTTCCTGTGTTTCTTCCAGGAGTTTCGCTAGCCAATACCTTTTATTTTGGATATGCTTGTGTTTTAATCCCATTCATTTGGTTCCTAAAATGCATGAACCTGCAAATTAATTATATGGCCTAATATTGCTAGACTACATTTTGGATTTCTATGATCAGTTCTAAATGTTTTCATAGGAAAACATACGCTGTATAAGGATATATTTTCTCTCTTTTTTAGATTTGTGAGTGGAAGTCGTGATGGAACAGCACGTATCTGGATGTTCAAGAGAAGGGAATGGAAAAGCATTTTACTGGATATGGCTACCCGTCCCTCAGGGTAAATTATTTTTGTATTTACCTGTTTTCTGTTATTGATGTTAAGGTAGAAATAATTTTTTGCTAAGGAAACAAGCTAGGACTATTTCCAAGATTTATTTCAATTTTGAATTTGTAGTGGTGCAAGTGAATTCCTGACTCTTAGAAAACAAGGTGGTTTTCTTGAAAGCTTGATGGGTGAGATGGAGAGATAAGTAGATAAGTTTTTTCAAGATTTAATAGTTTTGTTCTACTTCTAGAATCATAGTTCCCTTGCTGTCATTTCAAGAAGAAAGGAACTAGGAAGGACCCAATATGACAGAGCTTTTAGTTATGGGTGATTTAGTTATCAGTAGCACAGAGATGGGTTTACTATGGTCCTGTCAATTTCATGGTGATGTGAAAAATACAGATAAGCACATACTGTTTAGATATGCTGCTGGATAAAGATGGGTAGGAGGCAATAGTTCTGTTCCACAAAGGCATTGAGGACCCTGGAAGATGTAGTTGACCAGTTCTCAAAGCCAGGTTTGGCCTGAAACGCAGCAGATTGAATTCCAAACCTGCTAAGTGCTCCAGTTCCTTACATAGGGCATAGACAGGCACAAGTGTGAACAGATAGAAAAGACAGTGGTACCAATTGTGTGGAAGTGGGGGGTGGGGGGGATAAATTGAACCTGAACTGAAAATGAACCAGAGTGCTGATACAGCTTGGGATGTGTGAAGTGGGGAATTCAGAGTGTTCCTTTGAAGAAGAATACTGAGAAAATTTGGCATTTGGAAATAGGAAAAAATAGGCAAAAGCATCTTGGTGCTTGATGGGTTCCTTTGACTGGAGCTATACATTGCACATTGGATCCTGCATATAAGATTTTAAAAAAACCTAAAAGAATTTTCAACATATACATCTAGTTTAAGAATGTTCAGTTTGTCTGTTTCTTTGCTTTACATTGGGGTGAAAGGAAATATTTTTCAAGCTCTTTCATGCAAATTTCTAAACTAAATATGAACAAGTTAAAATTTAAATCCTGAACTAAAAATATACATATTATACAGTTGAGTGTTATATAGTATACAGTTGAGTTTTTCCCCCAATCCAGAACTTGAAGTCTTAAACCATTTTCCTGAAAGTTTTATAAAACTGGTTCAAAAGGAAGGGATTTAGACTTGATTTTGCCAAACATCTAACATGTTTCTGCTACCCAAAAATTGTAATAATGCTACAAGTCTGAAAGTAGGCATGTAGCAGTCAAACAAATAATTTGGAAACTGTTTTTCTGAACTCTTACTGAGTCAAAGCTCCTGAAGTTGACCATAACCAGAAGTAAGATTTAGGAAACAATTTTTTTTATCTTTGAAATACATCAAAAGCTGATATACATCATCCTCTTATCTTTGTTTTAAAAAACCCAAACCATCATTGCTTTCTGTGAAGATAATTCCTGCCCAGTTTCTATATAGGTATTAAGTTTATGAAGGAAATTTGATACCTTTGAAGGATTCTAAATACAGGATTAACTACAGGTAATCCTTGAATTATGACCACATGAACCCAATACTTCTATCGCTAAGCAGGAGTAGAAGTTATTAAGTAAGTTTTATTACATTTTATGATGTTTTACACAGTTATTAAATGAATCATTAAGCAAATCTGGCTTCCCTTGTTGACTTTGCTTGTTGGAAGCTGGTTGAGAAGGTTACATATGCTGATCTCATGACTGGGACAGTGCAATTGTCATAAATACATGCTAATTGCCAATTGCCTAAATTTTGATCCTATGACTGGGAATTGGGTGTTTCAATGGTCATAAGTATAAAAACCAGTCGTGTCACCTTTTTCAGTGCTGTAGTAACTTTGAAGGTAACTAAACAAATGGTTGTAATCAGATCTACTGTTTGATGAATACTGTTAATGAACATTGCAGATACAATTCAAAGGTCCTTAAATAAAAACATGTCAAATTATGTAAGGATTAGAACATGGATTTTGGGGCTGTGGTCTCTCCAGTTAATGGCATACTGTGATTTGAGTTTTACTCTTTTTTGCTCCTCTGAGGAGAGACAACTAATGAAAGTACATTTTTTTTATTCATGGAACCTACCCTTCTACAGTACCTCTATGAATGAATAAAAGTGCTAGTCTTGTCTCCATTTGCAATCTCTTGGGTAATAAGTACAATAATTACAATTGTAAGCTACATCAGCAGGAAATTAAACTGCTTCCCTACTTTGGCCCATATGAACCAATGGGACTTGCATATTTATGGTGATTTTCCTGTCCAGTAATCTCTTATATCTCATTCCTAATATTAATAGGCTTGTTATAGTCATCAACTAAAACTTTTTAAATCTTTAGATATATTTTAGAAACTTTCTCATTGTTATAACGCTTCTATTTTCTGTTAATTCTTCATTGTAGACAAACCCTACAAGGAGTAGAAGACAAAATTACAAAATTGAAAGTCACTATGGTGGCATGGGACCGTCATGACAACTCTGTTATTACTGCAGTTAACAACATGACTTTGAAAGTTTGGAATTCCTTCACTGGTCAACTTACTCATGTTTTATTGGTAATGAAACAATAGGAATTGTTACTTTCTGGAAATAGCTCTGTCTTCATATAGTATTGATAATCAGTTAAAAATGAGGTGTTTTGGTTGTATACTTAGTATAGAATTTAAATTTCAAAATATTATATAGTAAAAAAAACCCAACACATTCTTTTGTTTTTTGCATGAGTTTTTGGGGTTCAAACACTTAATCTGTTTATGCATAAAATAAGCATTTTTAGATATTGTATATATTGGAGGCAAGGCTAATTTACATGTAATGATAAAGTAGCATTCTTTAGAATTCTAGCTTATTGTGTTCAAATAAACATTTTAATGTACACTGTTCATTTGATTCTTTTTGGTTGTTCTTGCCAGCAGGAGTAATTAAATGTATTGGGAAACCTTGCAATGGATGAGAATTAGGATCCTTAGACTGGAGAACTGGTTTAAAACTCTGTCCTTTCACTAGAGAAACTAGCTAGAGATTGTGGTTTACATTATTATTAAACTATTGATCAATTTCCTGTTTGTTTAGACATTCCTACTGGCAGTGGAACCAAGTTGGAATAACTACATCAGGTTATAGAGGAGGATTCAAAGAACATTCACTATTAGAAATCCTATTATTTAATTATATTGTTGTAGTTCCTACAGCTGAAGTTCCTACAGTTCTTGCTGAACTGAACAGCATTTTGTTTTTTAAAATTTGTATATTGCAAATAGCAAAAATTGACAATTGATAATTTTCTTCTATTCTTTTATACTGCATTATCCTTTCTTTGTTGATTGGCTGTCTGGTTACTTTTTGATTTAGTAAATTCAATGTCTTCAACTGAATTTTATTTCTAACTTTTTAAAAATTATTCTAGGGTCATGAAGATGAAGTTTTTGTACTTGAAAGTCACCCTTTTGATCCCAGGGTTCTGTTCTCTGCTGGTCATGATGGAAATGTTATAGTATGGGATTTGGCAAAGGGAACAAAAATTCGCTCTTACTTCAATATGGTAAATATATTGTTTGTATTAATGTCTTACAAAAGCTTGTTCTATCTGTTATTAATCTAATGCAAAATGATAAGAGTTGAATAGTAAATGTTTAATAATTCATAGTAAGCAATTAAAAAAGTAACTTTTTACTTTAAATATTTTGAATAGGTGATTAAACATCTCAAATTACTAATAATAGTAATCCCAATAATAAAATTTAATATTGCTCCTCTTAGGATCTCCTTTTTATCACTTGGGTAATAAGATACATATGAGTAGAACAGCTAGCTCTAATTTTGTGCTCTCCCAAAATTGCCAGAATATCTGGAATGTGCAGAAGGAGGAATGATATGTTTTTTAGTCATAGTATTAGTTGAATTTTTGTGACAGCCCATACTGTTATGTATATTTAACCACCAGACTGTTCTGATATAATTTATAGCTTGGATTAAATTTGAACAATGTAAAGACACTATGGACCTTCAGAAAGAAATCGGGGAAAAATTTGTGAAGCATTCCCTCATCCCTGCCCAGTAGGTGATGAGGAGGAGCTTCATAGTTTTGCTCATTCGGTGTGAAGACCTGAACGGAAGTGTCTTCATTCAAGTTGCACGTCAATCAGCGATGTTTATAATTAACACTAACCATAAGCATAACCAAAATACAATATATAATTGGAAAAGTACAGTTTAATACTTCACAACAACTTCAGCTCTTCAATTGTCTTAGATATGTGAATAGTTTGGAACAGAGGTATTGTAGAAATTGGATTCAAAGCAAGCATGTATTTTCCTGAGTCCTTGCGGCTTCCTTGTAAGTTCAGGAAAAGATGCAGTTCTTTGAAAGGATTATTGACAGATATTGGGTCTGGTATGAGGGTGCCCATTCCAGAATAATAGCATCTTTGTTTGCTTTATATCCAAAGACTTTACACCTCTATGGTTTAGGTGGATCCAGGAAATTATAAATTGTTTAGGTTTACTCTATTAACCGTTGCTTATTCAAAGAATAAAGCAAATTAGCTCAATGTACACACAAAAAATAGTTTGTGCTGTGACTTATTAAGCTGAAATACAATAAACAAAAATAGTCATGTTCTATTTGTCTAGAATAATTTTGTTTCTAACAGTTTTAATCCAGGCAACTAAAGAATTAGAACTATGTGTCCCCTTTCTAGTTTGTATATATACTGCTTGTATCTTGATGGCTTCCATATTTAAAAGAGTATTGAAATGTTATAATTTTAAACTGTCCTTGGATAATACGCTATCTACTAATTCAGAGCAAATGGGTTTTTGTTAATCAAGCAGAAGCTTCTGGTACACAAGGTAATTCCTTATCTCACTATTACTGACAAAATAGTTTGCATTTTCACTTTATTGTTTTTTTGTTGAGAAATATATACACATGAATAGGCAAAATAAAATTATGTTTTTAATCATAGGATTTTGCTTTTACAGATGGGGGTGTTATCATAATTTTGATGTAAATGTAGCAGACAGTACAATTTGCTTTAGACATGAACTATTCAACTTTTTTGATTGCTATCAGTACTATTAGTACATTAATAATTGTAAGAAATTGCTTGACCTTAAGGTTGTACTCCTATTTAAATTCCACATAAAGCGAAGGCCTATTACATTAAATATTTATGGTAAAGATGTCCTACTGAGTAGCTTGTATTCCAATGACTCAAAACTGTGGTTTTCTTAGCAACAGTATAGAAGTGGTTTGCTGCTACTTTCTTTCCAGGATGTTTGTTTGCTTCCTAAACTAGTTTACAACCCCTGTATCATCTGTTAGGCTCTCCCATTAGAACAGCAGTGTCAGTAGGCTCTTGCTGCTTTCATCAGAATGACAAAAAAAACAGTTTTGCAAGCTCCATCCCCTTGGGCATATATGCACACAATATTAATAGAAAGGTAGCTTGCATGGTGATACCGCTTACATTACTCTGGCTCTAGCCAGGCCTGACCCAGTTTTATCTTTCAAGCCATAAAGTCAGCCAGATGTGCCAAGTAAACATGCATCCTCTTCAAATTGCAAATGTCATATGAAGTTAAACTGATTAAACTGGGCAAGCAAATGTATCTTCTGAGTATCACCTCAGTTGAAAATAGGAACTCTGAAATATGAAGTAGAAAAATGTTCTTAATAGTTTTTTCCTTGGATTCATCACTGTGAGTATAAATGTATTATAGAGGAGAAATATGCTTCATAAACTCATCTGGATTCATGTCATCATGTATCTGTTGAGTTCAGATCAAATCTACTTGTTTTTTAAACATGTATTTAGAAGTGGATTCTTGAAAAAGTCAACTGTTTAAGAAATAGCAAGATGCTTAAAGTCAAAACAGGTTGAGTTTTTGGGAACACCACTACATTAAAATCTTGCCCTTATAACCTATAGCCATAAATTTTACTTACACTATGGCAATAGAATAGTTTAAGCTGGCAATATTGCTTAAAACACATCTTTATATTTTAATAATGGCTTTTCAAATAAATTACTGCAATTATGAGCCCTAGTTTTTATTTTGAAAATATGAACATTTCTTGTCCTTCACTACTTTATATATTTATAAACTTAAATCATTATATTGCATTATAACAGGAATTTCTTAAATTTTAGTGTAGTAGTAGTCACTATTATATTTAGAAAAAGAAGCAAAGTAAAAAAAAACTAGTTTAGGCAAAAGTATATGGAATGCAGTTGGTCTTAATAAGCTGAGGCATGAGTAAGCTTTCTGGATGTAGACCTCTTTTCTTTCTTATGTAGGAATATGTGAATGAAACAAGAATGCTTTTTCTTAGTTCATGTTGTAGGAGAAGAGAACTTGTTGATATCTCAATTTTAGTTTATAAAAATAAAAAAAATTTTTTTCATGACTTTAGGAACCTTTCTAAGGTCCATAAGCAATGCACTATTACTGAAAAGCTGCTCTTCCTGAACTTTATTCACTAATCAATATGGAAGATATAATGAAGCAATGAATTGGATAGAAGGCAATTTCTTCCATTTATAACTTTTTAAATCTGGAGGATACTGAGAAGAGCATTTTAGGATTTTTTTAAAAAAACATTCATGGAAGAAGTTAGCCATTTTTATTTATATATTTTTTTCATCTAAGAAAGGTCAGGGTGTATATAATTTTAAAGGAAGAGGGGAAGGATCCTAAACTTGTTTTATTTTTCTGCATCTGTTTCCTATATTATGTGCAAGTTATAGTGGATATAAAAAGTCTACACATCCTTATTAAAATACCAGGTTTTTGAGATGTAGAAAAAATAAATTACTTCAGAATTTTATATTCCTTGAACATAACATTGAAGCTTTACAATTCAATTTCAATTTCAAAAATTGAAATCTTTTGAGAACAATAAAAATGTATAACTCATTTGCATAAGTGTGCATACCCTTAAACTAATACTTTGTTGAAGCATCTTTTGATTTTATGACAACATTCAGTCTTCTGGGGTAGGAATCTATCATCATGCCACATCTTGCCTTGGGAATCTTTGCCCACTCTTTCTTGCAAAAGCATGACATGTTACATTGTGAGAACATCTCTTTTCAATTGGATTAAGGTCCGAGATCTGGCTGTGCCATTCCAAAACTTAGATCTTTTTCTGGTGAAGCCATTCTTTGTTAATTTGAAGGTATGCTTTGGGTTGCTGTTGCGTTGAAAGTTTAAATTCTTCTTCAGCATTTTAACAGAGGCCTGGATGTTTTGTGCCCAAATTGACTAATATTTGGGAACTGTTCATGACTCCTTCCAACTTCGCCTTAAAGCCCCAATTCCAATGGAGAAAAGCAGCCCTAAATTATATTGTCACCATGCCTCACTGTTGGTATGATGTACTTTTGGTGATGTGTAGTGTTGGTTTCTATACCAAACATACTTTTGGAATCAGGGCCAAAAATTCAACCTTGGTCTCATCAGACCATAACACATTTTCCCCCAGGTTTTTGTCAGACCTGAGGTAGGTTTTTGCAAAATGTAGCCAGGCTTGGATGTTTTCCTTTGTAAGAAAAAACTTTCATCTTGCCACCTTACCCTACAGCGCAGACATGAGGAATATGAGAGATTGTTGTTTCACATAATATATAACTAGTACTTGCCAGAAATTCCTATAGCTGCTGTAATGTTGCTGTAGGCCTCTTGATAACCCCTTGGATCAGTTTTTTCTTTTTTTCATCAATTTTGGAGGGACATCCAATTCTTGGTAATGTCATTGTTGTGCCATATTTTCTCTACTTGTTGATGACTGTCTTCATTGTGTTCCATGGTATATCAAATGTGTTGGAAAATTTGTTGTACTCTTCTCCTGACTGATATTTTCCAACAATGAGAGCTTTTGCTGTAAAATGCAACTGAGAGTAAATGTCAGAAAACATCCTCCTACAACAGCTGAACTTTTATGGGTTTTGTTATGATATGTACAGAATAACCCTTGAGTAACAAGGATATGCACATGGAAACGTTTATGAGAGTAGTTATGAATAATTATTCAGCCACACACAGATATACTAAATTGAGTTAAAGTTTACTTTAAGAAATAGCACTGTCCAATAAACGGTCCAGGTCATATACGTTTTAACAGTCCAAAGATTATCAAATTACAAAGTCTTCTTACCGGTTGCCTTTGTCATTTACAGTAAACAATGATATCAAAGTATAAGCACAGCATAAATACAACAAAGAACCTTAGATAGCAACAGAATGTCAGAGAAAGCAAGCCACAATCTCCAGCTCCCTCTTATGGCAACTTGCAACACAATCAACCAATCGGAATACAGTATAAATCAATACAGTGACTTAAAGCTACGAACATACATTGTTGGTTTATATATTGCCAACCCAACTAATTGGTAGACAGATTCCTAACATTCTCCCCTTTGGGTAGGTCAATATATAATACATTACATCTTTAAACCATAATTCTCACAACGCTCTTTATGCTTAATTGCACCTTGAACTTTCGTGAAATGATCTGCAATATTATGTTCAGTCAGGCAGTATTCTAGCTGAATTAATTTATTTTGAACACACTGTCTAACGTTCAAATATCTCAAATCAGTATGTTTAGACCTTGTTTTAACAGCTAAATTAGTAGCCATATTAATTGCAGATTGATTGTCTTCATAAACAATAAACGGATCATGTACAGCAATGCCAATATCCTTCAACAATTGTTTATAATATATCAATTCTGTACACATCAATGATAAACATGCGCACTCCGCTTCCATAGTGGATAATATTTTTTTTAATATTTAATATTTTGTTGCCTAATAGACTTCCATCCTATTAAAGCATTACCCAACATTACCACTGTACCTGATGAATCATTATATCAGTAGCAAAACTTGCATCAGCATATGCAGTTAACACTAATTCATTGCTTGGTTCTGAATAATGAATAATGGGTTGTGTGTTTTAAAAACCTAATTATTCACTTAGCTGCTTGCCAATGCCTTTCATTTGGTTCAGCGTTATAACAAGCCAATCAGTTTACACTGTAAGATATATTTGGTCTAGACCAATTACTCATTTATGATAGACTACCAATTAAGGATTGATATATTTCCTTATCAAACATAGGACTTTTAATATCACTATGTGTAAATTCCTTACTCATTAGTATCTTAGCAGATTTACAATGCTCCATCTTACAGCATTTTAACAATTGGCTAAACTTGGCTTGAGAAATTTTAAAACCTTTATTCATTTTCACTATATTAAGATCCAAAAAATGCTTAATTTCCCCTAAATTTCTAATCCTGAAATTTTTCTGTAATCTATAAACAATATCATTTGCTTCTTGCTCAGTTTTAATTATAATTGCTATGTCATCTGTAAATAACAGTAATAGAGAACTCAAACCATCTTTTTCTCTTTGGAACAAACAAGGATCAGCTATACCAGCTTCAAAACCCATTGAAACTAATTCCTTTACAATACATTTATTCCATTCATAACCGGATTGCTTTAGACCATAAAGACTTTTCTTTAATTTCCAATAATCAGTTTTTCCATCATCCTTTAAATCTAATGGCTTTTTCAATTAGATGGTATGTTGTAAAAGTACATGTAGATATGTACATGTAGATAACCATCTACATGGTTTATTTTATATTTATTCTTAGCAGCCCAAAGTAATGCTGCTCTCAATGTATTTGCTCTCAGACTAGGTGCAAACACTTCATCATAATCCTTATCGGAGTGAGCAAATCCTTGAGCAACTAATCTTGCTTTATGAGTAATAGTCCCATCCACACCAGTCTTTATCTTATACACCCATTTGCAACTTATTGCACGCTCACCTGGTGGTAACTTTACATCCTCATACACCTCTAAAACCTTTAATGATTTTAACTCCTTATTCATAGCTTCCTGCCAAGCTACTTGATCCTTTGTAGGATACAGTTTTATTTCATTGAAGTTAGAAGGTTCTGTATTAACCTGATATACAATGCTTGCTTGAAATCTGTCAGGTGGACATCTCTCCCTAGTTGACCTCCTAGGCAACTCAGTACATGTTGGCATGTCCTCTTCCTTTACCTCCCCTATCAATCCTCATCTTCTGCAGTCATAAAGGGTTCTTCTATTGATGATTCCTCCATTGAGGATTCCTCCACTATCTTATCATCAATATTATCATCAGGATAATTGGTAAACAATGGAGTCTCAACAATAACACTGTCCTGTTCCTTATTATATTCCTGTTTAAGCTTTCTCCAGCCAACATGCTCCAGAAATTTAACACTTGCACTACAATATACATTAGTAGTACCTGGCTCCCAAAATCTAAATGATCTATGATTAGCTTCATAACCTACAAAATATAATTGTCTTGCTCTATGTTGTCCCTTTTGCTTCACTTGCATGGGAATATGAACCCATACTGGGGTTCCAAATGTATGTAAATAATTGAGATCTGGCTTTTTTCCATTCCAACGAGTAAATGGTAAGTCACTAATTGTTGAATTCACTATGTTATTCAAAACATGGTTAGCACACTTTATTGCTTCACCCCAAAGTTTCTCTGATAAACCAGAATCCGAAATCATATCCTAGCCATAGCCTGTAATGTTTGTCCTCTCTATGCTCAATATATGAGTTATGTTGTGGTTTATAAGGAGCCAGAACGCTTATGTTCAATGCCAGCTTTCTGTAACATGGCTTCAAATTTTCTATTGGTAAATTCAGTACCATTATCTGTTACTACGCTAATAACTTTCGGTTTCTTTTTCCTTTCAGCAAATTTTAGCCAGTTTACAAAATGCTGGTATGTTTCTAACTTCATTTTCATTAAATAACAGAAACCGTATCTGGAAAAATGATCAATTATACTTAATATGTAACAAGCTCCACCTAAACTAGGTTTCTTAAGTCCAATAATATCAGCAAAAACAACCTCTAATGGTTCACTGGTTTTGAATCCATTTACCCTATTTGCAGGAGTTACTTTGCTTTTTTCTTGATTGCAAGCATTGCAATTTAAATACTTTGTACAAGGTTTTAATTTTATATCATTAGATAACTCAACAATTTTGTTTAGCGTTTTGAAATTTATATGTCCCATACATCTATGGAGCACATGAATACATTCATCATGAGGCTTTTTAGTCTCATAAACTGAGTTAGCATTAATTAATGGATTATCATGTATAACAAATAAACCATTATCTAATCTTGCAGTAACGCTTCTACCCTGTTTTTCAATTAAACATTTATCTCCCTGAAAGGTTACCAAATCCTGCTTTTAACATTGCTCTTACAGATAGCAAGTTAAGTATCAGTCTAGGTCATGGGTAGGGAACCTTGGCTCTTTTATCACTTATGGACTTCAACTCCCAAAATTCCTGAGTGAGCCATAAAAGGTTCCCCATCCCTGGCCTACTGGTTTTTCAGTTGTGGGGGAAATCAATTTTTGATTGGAATGGGACTGTTTAATATACAAATGTAGGATATATTCTTTATATGTCCTACATTTGTATATCAAACAATCCCATTCCAGTCAAAAATTGATTTCCCCCACAACTGAAAAACCATTAGGCCAGGGAGGGGGAACCTTTTATGGCTCACTCAGGAATTCTGGGAGTTGAAGTCCATAAGTGATAAAAGAGCCAAGGTTCCCTACCCCTGGTCTAGGTACATATAACATCGGTAAATGTTCATTAATATGTGAACAATATGCAGTACCTTCTCCAGATGCTCTCAGTTTCCATCCATTAGCTAATGATACATGCTGTTTACTCTTTTTCATGTTTACAAACCTCTCTTTTTACTTTTAGTTATACACTGCGATTACTCCACTGTCAACTACCCATATATCATGGTTTACAGTTGTAGTTGTACTTGATATGGCTAAACTAACATCTTTATAAGCTCTCTGTATATTAATAGCATTCTGTTTCTTACCCTTTTTACAGTATCTGGCTATATGACCTTTAGCCCCACAAGAAAAACATTTCCTAATAATATAGGCAGTTGAAGACAGTTTTTCTTCCTGTGGTTGTCTTTCTCTCAGTTGATTTCTATCTTGCCTTCTTCTTGACTCTTCTAACAGTCTTCTAGTTATGCCAGTCGATGTAAGTTCACCTCTGTTTAAAACTTCCAGTGAAGACACATAATCATAAGTTTCATCCAAAGAAGAAAGAATGATGTAAACTTGATGCAACTCTGAGAAAATCAGGTCCTTTTCTTGTATCTCTTGTAAAGTCCTTTTCATAAACTCCAAATGAGCTAACATATCGCTACCTTTTATAAGATGGGCTCTAAACAGTTTACATGTAAGGTATATGTGTGCACCCACACTATCTCGAACATAAATCCTCTGCAAAATGTCCCAACATCTAGCAGCAGATTCTTCACTACGAATATGGACTAGCTGCCGATCACTCAGTGTCAGTCCAGTTATACTAAGAGCCTTTTCCTTATCCCGGTTAAAGTCAGCTATTTTCTTTTAATCTTCATCATTCAATGGGTCCCAAGCTGTTACATCTGGTGGACTATTAACTACAGTCCATAATCCGTCTTTACGCAGAAGTAGGCTGCACTTCATAGACCAGGAAACATAGTTCTTTCCATCTAACCGGGTTATCTGGGATATACTGGTTGTCTGTTCTTGTGCCATTGGTAGTTTAACAATACACCGCAATCAGGTGTCTGACTATGAAACTGTATATTCACACTAATTCTCAATATCTCTCTGGGCCCATAACCAAAGTTATGTTATGTACAGAATAACTGTTGAGTAACAAGGATATGCACATAGAAATGTTTATGAGAGTAGTTCTGAATAATTATTCAGCCACACACAGATACACTAAATTGAGTTAAAGTTTACTTTAAGAAATAGCACAGTCCAATAAACGGTCCAGGTCATATACGTTTAACAGTCCAAAGAATATCTAATTACCAAGTCTTCTTACCAGTTGCCTTTGTCATTTACAGTAAACAAAGATATCAAAGTATAAGCACAGCATAAATACAACAAAGAACCTTAGATAGCAACAGAATGTCAGAGAGAGCAAGCCATGATCTCTAGCTCCCTCTTATGGCAACTTGCAACACAATCAACCAATCGGAATACAGTATAAATCAATACAGTGATCTTGTCTTAAAGCTATAAACATACATTGTTGGTTTATATATTGCCAACCCAACTAATTGGTATATAGATTCCTAACAGGTTTGATCAGAGTTTCTTTAATTGATGGCAGATGTATACTGGCTATTTACTATCAGTTTGAGTGTGATTGGTTAATTCTGAACACAGCCATGTTCCTGATTGTAAGAGGGTATGAACACTTATGCAATCACACTATTGTATGGTTTTTATTGCTATTTACCCCCCTAAAATATTCCAGTTTGTTTTTCAGTTGAATTATACAGCCTATATGTTACATTAAAGTGGAAAAATTCTGAAGTGATTTATTTTGGTCTGATTTTTTTTTACATCTCAAAACCTTGCATTTTATAGACGTTTATTATATCCACTGTAGTTCTAAATACAAAGTTGTAAATTGTACTGAGATTGAACTGAATTTTAGGTGCTTGGTGCAATTTTTAAACTTCATTAGAATAATATAACATGATCTAGCTGCTCTTTCAACTTTTTTTTTTGCATAAATACTTTTCTATAATTTGGTAGGGTTTTTTGCAACTCCAAAATAGGTTAAAAAAAATTCATACAGCCTTTATACAAATTTGTGCACTGAAATAAAACCAACACAGGTCACTTCCTGTCTTTTGTTATAGAGAGATAGAGAAAACAAAATATTTTGATTTTATTGATTTGTTGAAGTTATATTGAAATAAAGTAATGCATGTGCTCCAAATTATTTAAAAGTAGGAAATTAATTGCATTGCATAAGTTGCTGCATATGATCTCAGCAGCACATTTTTATAGGCAAAGAATGTTACAATTTTAAAGTTTTTAAACTTCTGTTACGTAAGAAAAAAAATCCAAATATGCCCTTTTCTTCCTATTAGGAATTTTTTTTTGTCTCTGAGTCATTATTGACACAACTGGGAACTAAATGGACAAGACTTGCAAAGAACAGTGAATGGGAATTTTTTCTAAATCCATACTGTATTACTTGGAAATCATTTCCAATTGATACAAATACAGATATGGTCTCTTTGTTACTTTGATTTATTGTTACTTTGAAACATACCTACCTTTGTTGCAAACTTCTATATATTCAAATATAATCTAGCATTATTAAGATCTTGAGGTTTTAGTAGACTACCTAGATTTGATAATATATAACCTAGAACAGCTTATTTTATCAGGACCTTAAATTCATGTTAGGACAAAAGTTTCCTTAACATTCCCCCTCCCTGGGATTTTAATGCTAACTTGATTAAATTTGTAGAAGGAAATTTTTGTTTCCTTTACGTGCATTTCTGCATTTCATAGCCTTTCTATAGATAGGCAGAACAGGTATTTACTTACTGCTACCAAAATTATTGGCAACTAGGAATATTAGTAGGGTATGAAAGTTCAGAGTGGTGATTGGTCACCTGTGCTTGATTGACAGGTTACAGGGAAAAACAAAAACCCATTTGTTCTGGATTAATGGAAGTGGAAAACAGAAAAGCAGGTATCAGGTATCAGGTAAAATTCTTTTTAAAATATTTGGAGTTCTTTAGATGAGTTGCAAGCAGTCAAATATAGAACTTGTATTAAATTGAATAAATAACTAGTTCAGCTATGTACGTACCATCTCACTGCAGTTGGAAACATTGAACAAGAGTAAATTATACAGAATACCATGGAGTTTTTCTTACCAGAAAGGAAAATTGCTATTAATATTTGAATTCTGGATAGAGTGTTCATTCAAGTATGCAAACATAAAAACAGAAATAGGCAACTGTTCTTCTAAGCCTAGGACAACTCATCTTACTATGGCCAATTCACTCTGGAACAGCTTGTTGCAGCCAATTCATGAGGAACAATTCCACGAAGGGTAACTGTTATCCACCACTGTTCCTTCGACATTATTTCCATTGACAAAAATAAAAATAATGTCAAAGAAACAAGGTTGGATAACATTTATCACATTGCTATCCTATCATGAGTTGGCCATTGGCGAGTTGCCTGCAGCAAATTGGCCGTGGTGAGATGACTGTGGCGACATGGCCATAGCAAATTGTCCCGTTCCAAATTTTATTAATCAAGGTTGGATCCCCCCTTCATTTTAATAATTAATTAAATAACCTGATTATAAACATATTTACTTTGAAGTAAGTTTAGTGAGAAATAAATTTGAGTCAGAAGTTAATTTGATGAGTCTTTTTTTATAGTTAATTAATTTTTTTTATAGTTAATCAGGGTTCTTAAACTATCAAGAACATAATCAAATATAAATGTAGTTTCCTAATTCTGGGAACTTGATTTCATTTACAACTAAAAATGAATGATATATTGATTGTTTCTATTTAATAAGATTCTTCTTTTTAATAGGTTGTGTCACGTTTTGAAAATGGGATAGATTTCTGGTATTTAGTACTAATTTGTGTGCTGCTGTATTTCAGATTGAAGGACAAGGACATGGTGCTGTGTTTGACTGCAAGTGCTCTCCTGATGGCCAGCATTTTGCATGTACAGATTCCCATGGGCACCTCTTAATATTTGGATTTGGTTCCAGTAGCAAATATGATAAGGTATTGTATAAGAAACTGCTTAATTTGTAATTTTTGCATAAGAGATGCAAGCTAGTTTTAACCAAATTACTGTAGGGATTTCTAGTATGAGTGAAAGTTACATTCAAATTCTATTCCATTACAAATTAAATCTTAATTTTTACTTTTATAATGAATGGTTCAGAAATATCATTTGGAAGTTTCACCTGATAGCTCAAGATGTTGTTATATAATATTGAATAATAAATATTAGATTCAATCTATTACAGGAATGCTTAGTCATTTCTTTTAGGGAAATTCTATGTTCTTAGGCTGGATATGGGCAACTTTCAAATATGGGTCTTTCAAATGTTTGGGAATAAAATTCCAATTAATCTCAACCAACCTGGCTGAAGTCTAGGAATTTGGTAAACTGTAGTCCAAAAATATGGAAGTGTGATGATTACCTACTCCAATTTCAGATTAGAACTATTCAGGTACATTTTTAAACTTACCTTTCATTATCTCAAATGAACTATGTCACTAGTGTCAAATTCGCAGCGTCATGTTATCATCACATGACGTTTTTCTCCCTTAGCGGAGTTGGAGTAAGTATGGCCTGCGCGTAATGCATCTGGCCCACAGGCCGCCAGTTTGACACCCCTGCACTATGTGAATTATTTTTTTCAATTTCCTCTGTAAATAGTAAATCCCTAAATTCAGGCATTTTTCACCCTACCCAAGTGTTCACAATCATTCCTCTTTTCTGTTTCATTGATTGAACCACCCAAAGGCTCTTAAGTATGGAAAAGATTTTTTTTTAAATTTTCTCTATGATCTCCAAACACTGGAATGTTACACCCAAAGTTTTTTCATTTCTTGCTCTACTTTTGATTCATATTGAATATATTTTCTGCACTTTGGTGCAAATTTTAAGAACATTCCTATTACTTGGTTTCTCATATCTCTTCCCCCCTCCTTTCTCAAAATACTTCATTATTTCTTTTTCATCTGTTTTTGCGTATTCATCTTTTGAAAAGAAAATCATTGCATGCTCTGACCTGTCCATTTGTTCCAATATGAAAAAGCTGCTTCAGCAATTTTTTGACAAGAAAGCAGAATGTATTAGAATCCCCATAAAATAGTTTTACTATTTCATGAGGTTTATATCTCTAATTTGAAACAAAAGATAGTTTTAAGTGTTTTGTAATGAGTCATTTAATCCCCACTTTGCTGTGAACAGAGATCTGAATCTGCTTAACTGATAGGGAAGATTCTTTGGTTATATCTAATAACCAAATAAATAAATAAATAAAATACCTTTCTCCTCCTATTTTCCCTATAACAACAACCTTATGAAGGTGAATTGGGTTAAGAGTGTGTGATTGGCACAAAGTCACCCAGTTGGCTTTCATGGCTAAGGCAGAACTTGAACCCACAGTCTCCTGCTTTTTAGACTGGTGCCTTAACCACTAGACCAAACTGGCTATGATAATATATTTTTCCTTTTCTGAGATTGCTTTAAAAAATATCCTGATTCAGAACAAAATTGGGATCAGGTGAGAAATTCTGAGATAGTCTTTCTTTTACAAAGATACAGGGAGTCTTCAACTTAAACCTTAATTTGGAGCTGACTTTTAGCTGCTAAGCAAACTGATCATAAAGTGAGATGTCTCATGACAGCATTGCTTAGCAATCAAAATTCCAGCACTCCAGGCTGCTGTCGTTAAACAAAATTATATGTCTTTTAAGTGCCAGGAGTCCCAGGTAAAGAGCACAGGGGTTTCCAGATGGTGTGTGGTCTGTTTTTTGTCAGTGCTGTGCATAGTTTTGAATGCTAAGTGGTCATAAGTCAAGAACTGCCTTAGTGCCTTCAAACTATAAAGGAATTATTAATGATACTTTAGGACAGTTTCAAAAATTAAAAAAAAAATACTTTCACAAACTGATCTATCTTCTCCATGCAGAAATAAGATGATTGGAAGAATCAGGTTTCAATTGTAAATCCAAACATCCTCTGAGCTCCAGTCTGACTGATACTCTGGATTCTCAGTTTCTCTAAAGGAGCAAAACTATGTAAACATGGAAATAAATCCCCAATTACAAAATCATTTCAACTTGATTCCAAAAAAGAATCAAGAATTAATCAGGATCTCTCTTCTGCCCTCAGTTTATGAAGAAGATTTCAAAAATTCAAACTGTTTTTAACGTTTGTTATAAAAAGATCAAGTCCTTGTAAATGAAATGTCATTTTACCCTATCTTGGAAACTGAACTTTTATTGATTTCTTTTTAATGACATAGTTACCGTATTTTTTGATATATAAGATGCACCCCCCCCCCCCCCAAATGTGAAAATGTCTGTGTGTCTTATACAGTGAATATTGCCAAAGCCCTGCCTACCCAGCAAACAGCCTGGTCAGCTTCAGCACAGCCTGATTTAGCATGAGCAGCTAATTGTTGGTTGTGTTGGCCTCCTGGAATAATGACAATCAGCTTTTTCAGGCTGCAGGGATCTCCATTGCCTATCACCACTTTCACGCGCCCCATTTTCAGCCTGTTCCAATCCCTGCTGCCTGGAACGGGCTGAAAATGTATGCATGGAGGTCAAAAATTAGATGCGGAGGCTGAAAATGGGGCACACGGAGGCGGCAATGGGTGATTATTCCAGGAGGCCAATCCAACCGACAGTCAGCTGCTCGTGCTAAATCAGGCTGTGCTGAGGCTGACTTTGCTGTTTGCTGGGAGGCAGAGGCAGATTTTTTTTTCTTGTTTTCCTCCCCAAAAGCTAGGTGTGTCTTATAGTTTGGAGCGTCTTATAGTCCAAAAAATATGGTAATTCAAAACATCTACATCTCTAAAATGTAGATATTCTAAAAATTTAGAAACTCCATTTTGCTCAAAAAGTTTGTAACAATAGAAAACAGCTTGAATTTCTTTTATTGGCCTCCCTAATTCCCTAGGATAACGAATGTATTTGTAATAGCACTAACCAAAATTTAAAAACTTCTATTTGATTATCATTATTTGAATACACCAACTCTGAATTACTAGTAGGTGTAACATTACTTGTTACTAAGATCTATTATATCAATTCCCCATATTTTTCTTGCTAGAAATATATAGATATATCATTATTCCATTATAAAATAAGATGCTAACACAGATGTGAAAAGGAGCTCACTAGTAACAAATTTTGCAACTAACCAAGTCTATATCCTTATGGAGAATTAGTAAGTATTTATGTATCCCTGTGCAGAAGCATTCTCATTGTCTTTGAGGAGCATGGCTCTCAAATGTATAATTTCAACTTTAAAGACTGTTTTATAAAAGAACTGTGCAATTAATTTAGCTGCTATACTATATATAATTAGCAGTTTTTTGAACTGATGGCAATCTTTTTAAACATTTGTTAAATCTTAGCTAGATTTGTTTTGTTTTTACAAAAGAAAGTTATCTAGAAAAGGTCACTTTAGCAATATGTAGCTATTTTGATGTTGATTCACAAATATATTTTGTCTTTCAATTACATATAGTCTATACTTCTAAAAATTTATTTTTATTTACAGATAGCAGATCAGATGTTCTTTCACAGTGATTATCGGCCTCTCATTCGTGATGCCAATAATTTTGTATTGGATGAGCAGACACAACAGGCACCCCATCTCATGCCACCTCCATTTTTGGTTGATGTTGATGGTAACCCTCACCCATCAAGATTTCAGAGATTAGTTCCAGGACGTGAAAACTGTAGAGAAGAGCAGCTTATTCCTCAGATGGGGGTAACTTCCTCAGGTATGTACAACTTCTAACTTTGTATGATATCTTACTGTTTTCCAGGATTTTTGAGAGGTTTAGCATTCTTACCAGCTTCAGTTCCAAAAGCATAAAAATAAAGCTGTCCCCTGTCTAGTTGTGTCTGATTCTAGGGGTTGGTGCTCATCTCAGTTTCTTAGCCGAAAGAGCCGGAGTTGTCTAAAGGTACTTCTGTAGTTGTGTGGACAGTGTGACTATGTACCAAGGTGCATGAAACGGTGTTACCTTCCCACCAAAGTGGTACATATTTATCTGCATTTTGCATTCTTTTTGAACTGCTTGGTGGGCAGGATTGAGGCAAGTAATGGGAGCTCACTCTGTCATACACACTTTCCAGCTGGCAGACTCAGTGTCTTTTAACTGTTGAATCACCTTGTTCTTACTTCTGAATTTATTCCTACATTTATTTATTTTTTTAAAAAAAGAAAAGAAATAAGAGGAATGATGTCATAGGTGAAATTTGTTTGCTTGTCCCTCCAGTTAGTTATCTGAAGATCAGTTAGTGATAATTTCCAATCTATTTTCCAGGCTTCTTTGCATTTCTAAATGGGTCATTGAAAAAAATGGCAAGCATTAATTTAGCGGTATTAAAGAGGAGGTTTGAGGCAATTGTGTTCATTTTCTCCAGTGTGTAAATAATAAGTACTTGATTCATTAACATTTGAAGAAATGAACATAGTAATGGAAGGGTGAATGTGTGTCTAAAACTATTTTACACTTTTTTCACAATTTTCATTAGATTAGGATCTGCTGAATGATATAAATTAGCATATGTTATTGAAGGATTAATTATTTTTTGTTAAAATATATAAAGAGAATGTGTACAAGATTAATTTGCCTAATTGGTACTAATTTCTTAAAGATGGAAAAGGAATGTAATTTTATTTACAGGCTTACGTCCCATTTAGTAAGACAAGGTTTCATAGAACTTTGGTTTCAGACAAGGCCAGTAGTGTATTTGAATGTAAGATATAAATGATTAGAAATTATACATAATTAATTCATTTGTGATAATTCAGAGTTTGAAGATCTGAACTGTTACACGTTATACTTATATCAGAAACTCAGATCTAATTTATTGTGTGTTTGTGAACTCAACTGAATGAGTCCAACATAGGAGAAAAAAAGTCTATTTCCTGCTGATTGATATAGATGAACATGTAACAAAACAAGTTGCATTGTTTGCATGATCTTAAGATACAAACTCAGATGTTGAAGCAGTGCTGTTAATTTTAGGGGGCATGAACGGAATTGATACGGATTGTGTAATTTTAAGTGAATTATGATAAAAATGTTCGTTCCAAACACATATTTTTAACAGTTGAACTCTTACAGACTTTGTGCACTCTAATGGACTACATGCACTGTAAATGTAAAAAATATATTTTAAATAATCCAAATTCTACTTTTAATAGGATTGAATCAAGTTTTGAGTCAACAAGTTAGTCCTTTGGATAGCATGATACAGAGACTTCAACAAGAACAAGATCAGCGTCGGTCTGGAGAAGCTGGACACAGTAATACAAATAGAATTGGCAGAGGTAAAAAAAGTTCCTCATTTCATTAACTTTAATAATTTAATATAGTAATTTTCAACTTTGGCAATTTTAAGATGTATAGATTTCAGTTTCCAAATTCATGCTGCCGGGGAAATTCTGAAGTCCACATATCTTAAAGTTGCCAAGGTTGAAAAACACTGATTTAATTTGGCGTGATTTTATCATGGAAATAGTATTTTAACCTAGTAATAATGGCATTTAAATCATTTGCAGTAATAAAATATGTTGCGTTTATTAAGACATTTGCTCACAAAAACAGTACTTAATACTTAGTAATAGTTTTAAATTTCCTCTTGGTTATACAATATATTGTTTTAAAATGTTCATTTCTGTTTTGTTCTCTATGCTCAGTAAACTCTACCTCAGAAGTGCATTCACCACCAAATGTGGGATTAAGACGCAGTGGACAAATTGAAGGAGTTCGCCAGATGCATAGCAATGCTCCAAGAAGTGAAATAGCAACTGAACGGGATCTGGTAGCATGGAGTCGAAGAGTTGTGGTACCAGAATTATCAGCAGGAGTATCCAGGTAATAGATGAATCTAATGGCATTGTATTAAGTAAGCTTCCACTACGAAGAACAGTGATGATTTCTTTATGTTGGTGCAGCACAGCTCTCCAATTTTCCATGCTGAAAACTGTGTTATCTGATTTCTTTTTCTCTGAGCGTAAATAGGGATGCGGTGGCTCAGCGGCTAAGACGCTGAGCTTGTCGATCAGTAAGGTCAGCGGTTTGAATTCCTAGTGCCGCATAATGGAGTGAGCTCCCGTTACTTGTCCCAGCTTCTGCCAACCTAGCAGTTCAAAAGCATGTAAAAATGCAAGTAGAAAAATAGGGCCCACTTTGGTGCGAAGGTAACAACCTTCTGTGCACCTTTGGCATTTAGTCATGCTGGCCACATGACAATGGAGACGTCTTCGGACAATGCTGGCTCTTCCTCTTTGTAATGTAGATGAGCACCGCCCCCTAGAGCTGGAAATGACTAGCACATATGTGCGAGGGATACCTTTACCTTTCTTTACCTTAAGCATTCTATTTAACAAGCACAAAATTAATACTAGATTTCATGGTGTGCTTTATGCTTAGTTTCATAGAACAAGTGATAACAAAAAGATTCATTTTAGAGCAATTGCTACAAATATATTTTTCTTTTCAGTTTATTGTGAGGATATTTCCCGGTGTAAGTTAATAACCTCATTTGCTCATGAAGGCAAGACTCACACGGCCCACATTTTGTTTCTACCCTTCTTCATTATTTGTCCAGAATAGATTTTGAGTATTTGAATCTTTTCTTGTAACTAGTTGTTTTCTCTTTTCCTGATTATATTTTCTATCAGCTTTTAACTTATCTTTACTCCTTTTTTTAAAAAAATCTCCTTAGTCCGATCTCTTCCTTGGTTTAGAGTTCTGACAGGAAACTGATCCATGCAAGTCCGTATCATGTCCTCTACACTACGTTATCATGTCCACTAGTTGATAATCTTAACTAAAAAAAATTAATGATGACAGATTTCTGAAATATTTGTTTTAAATCATATATAACCTTACCCTCAAGTTTTGATGCAAATGTCAGGTCCATCTACACTAAAACTATGATCATTCATGATCTTATGAGCAGGTATAACCAAAATTTGATTGGTGAAAGGGGCAATATTGTCTAGTCTGAATCTGCTTAGGATTTCTTGGCTTGGTTATATGTGTTTCTGGTTATTTTTATTGTTTTTTTAAAAAACTCTTATTTTAATTGTTAGCCACCCAGACTCATATATATGAGATCGGCAGTCTATATGTTCATTAAATAAAGTTACACATTAGACTTCGTTTTTGATTTGGTGCAGTTATGCAAAAATATGGGTATGATACAGAAAGTATTTGTTTTCTTGTAGTGAGGTCATTTTGGATTGACTGAAGTGCAAGATCTCTGCAGGAGAAAGGGACTAATTTAGTTGGTTCACCCCACTTGCCCGATGGATCTAGATGGATTCTGATGAATTGGGAATTTTCCCAGCAATTTAATAGGCAATTTGTTATTTGCTAGGTTAGCCACAAGAAATAACCTATTGTCTTGATGTGATTGTTCCTGAATAATTTCTTACTGTTTGCTGATGCTGAATGACTCCTTGGAACTCCAGGAGAAGAAATAAAGTGCTGGTGGAGAAATGCAAAAAGTGGACTTGAGTGAGCATGGGTGTGAGCCAAGATTAGGCTTCTGATGAGATTGTAAGAGAAGTGGTGCATTCATACTTTTACTCTTATTACATCAGCTGGCTTCTGAGGTAGTTATTTTCAGGGCCACCAGCTTCTTTTTAGCAAGAAATGAGCAACTAGATTTCGTGCCACTTCACACTGCATTTTCCATATTTTTGAGGTTGCTTGACTTTTCTTTCTTACGGATAAAGAGGGCTGTTTTTCTTGATGGTTGGTGCAAGAATGGCAGTGCCCCTTTGAAGGAGGTGACACCATTGGACTTGAGAATGGTACATTATTTCATCAAAAGACCCTCCTGGAGCCAGCCACATTTGACAACTTTCAGTATCCAGTCTTCCTTATATAGGAAAAATTATTGAGAAGATGTCAGAGTAAAAGTGGTGAACTGTCTGGACCAACTTTCACTTGGGGTTCTAGTCTAGGCCCAAGATGGAAACTTTACCAACTGTGTTAGTTGTATCTTAATTAATATACTGCACACTCCTTCTGGTTCTACTGAATCTAGCCTTTGATACCATTATTCATGGTTTCTTTTTGGATCACCTGCAAGAACTGCAGGGATTTAGAGGCACTATTCTACAATGGCTCTTCTTATTAATTGGATAGTTCTAGTCGGTGGTTATAAGGGAAGAGAGGCTGAGTTATTGACTCTTCTATTGGGTGCTGTAGGACTCAGTTCTTTCTCCCTTATTGTTTAATATCTACAGTCTGTTGCTGATATAATGGGATTGTTGTATTATTGTTAATTTTAATATTGGTTTTGTTAAGTTACACTATAAATGCTTCCATGTTAGTGGTTTCATTTTTAATATGGTCAGTTCTCTAGGCTAACAGGAAGGGCACTTTGAGAAGAAAATTAGTTCAGCTTAGGATTCCAATGTTGTATTTTGTGCTACTTAGTTTTATAGGTAGAATTCACAACCACATTACTTAGGGTTAATAGGTACAGGTTTTTATATTTAGAAGGAATTACACAAAATATGGTGTATTAGAATTGTAAAGCAACCCTTGTTGCTGCTTGGTAGATATAATTATTATGAAGCTGTGTACTCTCAAAGAGATTGGGATGCAAATGTATGGCTTCTAATAAAAAAATTGAAATAATCCATCTAATTCTAATACTTTGAAATTAACTTTAATGTTTGAATTTCTGTCCTGCAGTAGGCAAGAGGAATGGCGAACAGCAAAGGGAGAAGAAGAAATAAGAACATACAGAGCAGAAGAGAGAAGAAAGCACATTATAAGTCATGTTCCTAGAGAAAATAAGATACCTTCTGTGCCCAAAGTAAGTAGTGTAAGCATATAATAATGTAGAGTACAAGTAATCCTTGACTTACGACCACAATTGAGCCCAAAATTTCTGATGCTAAGCAAGACAGGTTTTAAGTGAATTTTGCCCCATTTTACGACCTTTCTTGCCACAGTTGTTAAGTGAATCACTGCAGTTGTTAAGTTAGTGAATCTGGCTTCCCCATTGACTTTGCTAGTCAGAAGGTCGCAAATGGCCATATAAGTCCAGGACACTGCAACTGTCATATAAATGAGTCAGTTGCTAAGCATCTGAATTTTGATCATGTGACCATAAGGATGTTACACTGGTTGTAATAGGGAAAAACTGTCATAAGTTGTTTTTTTTCAATGCCGTTGTGTCTTTGATCACTAAATGGATGATTGTAAATTGAGGATTAAGTGTATCATAAACTTGAAAGCAAACAGGCTGGATGTGCCTAGCTTTGACCTGATACTTCCGCCCTGCACAAATTGCCGGCTCAGTCCTGCTACCTTCCCAGCTGAGCCCAGTGAGCAACCCTTAGCAGATGACGCTCCGCTATCCAGCTATGCTCGCCCTACTTCAACTCTGCCCACCGCTTATCCTCCCCCCTGCCTTTTGACTGCCCAGCACTCTTCCATTGCTGCCCTCTGCTGCACTTCACTGACCTCCACTGTCTTCCTCCTGCTTCCTCCTCCATATGCATCCAGATCTCAGGAGCACAGGGCAAGTCTAGAAAAGTGACAGAACCTTGTCTATCAAAGGCAGTTTGCCTGACGTAGCTATGAAGGAGGCAGGAAGACAGTGCAGGTCACAGCCGAAAGACAGAGATGGCGGGAAGATCGAGTTGAGGGAGTTGAAGCTCAGAAATGCACACAACAGCCATAATTGTGAGGAGCAGTCATAAGTTTCATTCATTAATAATGGTGACTGAACAAATGGTTATTAAAACAGAACAACCTATAGTAGGAGGGTGCTACTTGTGTTATGTGAAAACCTTTTTCATGTATTACTGGTTTGCATCTCTTTAGTTAACTAATGGAAGCTGGGGATTTTCAAATTGTGATCCATAGAGCTCAGATTTCATGAGAACTTGAGATTCCCTGAAAGAACAAAGGCAAAAAGAAGAAAAAGTTCAGTTGAATATAGTTTTCTAGCATTATGACTTTTCTGTTTGATCAGGAGTTCCAGGAATTTTCTTTTCTTCAATGAGCTGCTCCGAGCATCCAGCAGTGGGAGGTGCTTAGACTTAGATTGGATAGACTGGGGTTGATTGATAGGACGCTCCTCCTCTTCCACGTACTCCTTAGCGTCCCCAGTTTTTCTTTTCTTTTAGTTAGCAAGCTTTTCAGTCTTTTCATCGAAAGGCCCTAAATAGCTTTTTAGGATTTAAACATCTTTGCAGTAAGGAGGGAGAAAAAACAACAACACTGCAATTACCTGCAGTATCATTTTCATTTTTATTTATAGCTTAAGAAATGGACAAACTATTTGAGACAATAGAAAGTTGTAAAATGTTCTAGAATTATAGCACTAGTAGGGTGGGGTTTTTTTTAATTGTACAAGGAATTCATCTCATAAGTTATATATTTTTGCAGATATTTATTATGTTATACTGGGGGATGTTTAGTGAATTCTAATCAGTGGCCATTCAGATTGTAATATTAATGTCAGAATGTATAAGGAAGAGCAGACTTAGTTTATCTAAAGCTTTTTTATTTCCACTAGTGACTGTACCTCTACTGTTTCACAGAGGTTTTTCATAGTTCTGATTAATGGTCATTTTGTGTATTTCTAGAACCATTCACATGATCATGTATTGGACGTTGGCGATTCAAAAAAACAACAGGCCAATCAACATAACTATCGAACCAGATATGCCTTGGAGGAAACTGTCAGGCCTAATGAAGATAATGACAATGGAAGCAGTTCCTCAGAGGTAAAATTATATTGTGTTTCTTGTGTTCTGATACAGTAGATCGGGGTTTCCCAAACTGAGATGTTCCTCTCTTTGGGAGCTGCACAGAATCCAGGGAGATGTGAATATTTTTATTTCTTATATTTTTATTAAAATTAAACTTTGTTGTATTGTTTTCATTGCCCATTTTGGTGTTTGGATTTTTAGGAGAGATGTCTACATTAAAATTACATATCAGGGTGGTGTAGTAACAGAAAGTTTAGGAACTCCTACCCTAGGTTGTTTGCATGCAAAATCATTCATAATACCTGAGGTTACTTGATTCTCCTTTCTTAAAGACAAAAATGGTTGTTTTTCCTAGATCTATTCATATATTACACATGTTAAATGCAACTTAACTTTTTTAGGAAGAGCTTTTTAGTAAATATTCAGAGACACTTTGTTTTCCTAATATCATGCATGGAAAATATGACTTCCTTTAGCAAAGACTTATTTATTGATCATATAACTAGCCAGTCAGTTATGGGGATTTAAACTAAAACTATTGTAACTCAAGAAGCAAATGCCAATGACATAAAAGAGAACTCAGCAATCACATATAATATAAAAATGCTAGTGCTATGGAACCTTCTACTCCAGGTTCAAAAAACATGTAGGAAGTATTTTTCCTGAAATGGGCATTTGATGTGTTTCATGTCAAACCCTTGTTGTTTACAGTATGTTATACCCAGATTTATACCAAAGAAGGTGGCCTTTCTGATATTCTGGTTCCAAACCACTTCAGCTTTTCTGTATTAATTACATTTGAAAATAAATTATATAAGCTAATTGTCTGTTGTGAGTTTGTGGATAGTAATTAAAGAGCCAGTATTTGGTTAGCTCTTAGTTTTCAAGAAAATTGTTCAGTGGTTACTTTTTTAATATAAATTTACCATGGTTTATTTTACTGTATTTTTTTTTTTTTTTTGGTGAGCCACCCAAGATGGCATCAAAATTGAGTGAAATGAAGTCACTGAATAATTGGATTCAGAAGTACTTAGTCCATTTATTAAAGAAATTAGAAGTACTTCATTTCTTTTAAAGGAAATTTTAGCATGTCAGAAGAAATGTCTAAATATTATATTGTTCTTAGGAAGGAGAAATTGTTGTTGCTAGTGGTGGAACATCAGAAGATGAAAGAAAAGCATGGCATAGTGATGGAAGTTCTAGGTAAGTGACTGAATATCAGGATCTATATGCTTAAACTTAAATGTTAGATTTAAATGGTAAGATATTTGTTAATTGTTCCGATTCATAAAATATACCTCGAGTAAAAAATGTAAAACAAGGAGTTTAAGAAACCTTTATGAAAGAAAGAATCCAGTAAAAAACACAAGACCTTACGTGAACAGAAATCTTTCAGCCACTTCTTTCCAATGGGAGCTGTCTCATTCCTGTCTACCTTGAAGATAGGAGGGTCCTTTGGAATGACTTTCTGTGAGAGAGGAAAGGGCCACCATTAAACTTCCTCCTGGATATTTATCTATAGGACTTAGTGTTGATATAGCATTACATTTTCATTCATCACATTGAAAAATACAGGTTAAGAATGTCTTAAGAATGTTTAAAACAACAATGTTTACAAACAGACTGCCCATTACTAAAAATGGTGTACAGAGTTCTTTTGTGAGTAAACTACATGTTTTCAAAAACCACCAAAACAATGTGTTTTTAATATACAACCTGTTTTTAATAGTTTCTTCTGTAACTGATTTTAGTGGAAACACTAGCAACTATCTTTTAAATAGCAACATTTGGACTTTGCACAAAGGTTTGTGGAATTTTGCTAATGGGTCCTTTTCCTTTAATTTTTTTTTTACATTTGTTTTGTCAGACAGCGGGTTTGAAACCATTTTTTTTAGGGAAAACGTCTTCTATATTACAGCCTGCTTTTTCACATTCATCTTTGCTTCAAAAAAACAATTTATCATATAATTTAAACATTTTTTGTGCTGGTCCATGACCATAATAAAGATTGAATGAAAAAAATATTTCATTTTTGACAATGCTGACTTCAAAATTCCCTTCTTGGGAGTATAGTGGTAATAAATAATTAGAGCATCTGAGGAATTAAGAGCATCAAATTAACATTTTATTATTAGGTAATTCTTGTTTTGATTATTTTAGTTCTGGCCCACCTGGTTTTATGCTTACAGTTTATACCTTATGGTTCTGTATAAAGTTGCAAGTAACGTTTGTTCAGTGCTTTTTATCTAAATGCATTCTAATTCCAGAAGAACTAAGACAAAAATTACTTGTTTCATCCTAGTATGCCTAGCTAGTTTTTCAGTAACATATTGAAATAGATATTTTTTCTGATGGATATTAAATTTGCATGTCAGTGCATAACTATGTACTGATTAATTATTTCACTTCTAGTGATTATTCCAGTGATTATTCGGACTGGACAGCAGATGCTGGAATTAATTTGCAACCACCAAAGAAAGTTCCTAAAATTAAGACCAAGAAAGTAGAGAGCAGTTCAGAAGATGAAGAGGGTCCTGAAAAACAGAGACAAAAACAAATCAGAAAAGAAAGGAAAAAAGGCATTGAAGATAAAGATGGACCATCATCTCCAAAGAAAAGGAAACCGAAAGAAAGGAAACAAAAGGTTGTACTATAATTATAGAATATTAATTTAAAAGGCTTCTTATCAATAATACTTATCCCCCACTAATGTAAATGCATATGAATTATACTTTTAATTATCCAGATAGCTAATGTATTAAAATTACAAATTAAGGGGTATACATTTTGTAAGATCTTTGATTCAAACTTCGCCTATAAGGAAAGGTGTATAGGGTTTATCAATATCCTCTTTTATTCTGTTCATGGAACTAGCAAAGCCCTCTAAATATTTCTTCCCCTCAATATAGTTCTCTCA
This sequence comes from Bungarus multicinctus, assembly GCA_023653725.1. Classification (NCBI taxonomy): domain Eukaryota; kingdom Metazoa; phylum Chordata; class Lepidosauria; order Squamata; family Elapidae; genus Bungarus; species Bungarus multicinctus. The sequence goes on from CM042836.1 coordinate 114,616,767, forward strand.
AGGTGAACTCTTGTTCTTTTTATAGAAAGAAAGAATATAGTAAATGCTTAGTTATTAGTCAATTAACATGCTGACATTTTATCAAATACTTAAACTGTTCATATGTGATTGGCATAGTTATTTTGCTAATAGAAAATTGATTGTGATGGTTTAATATGCATGAGTCTTATGCATACCGTCTTTCCTATTCCAATATGGCTGCAATGAAAAAGCTTAATTTCTATTACATGATGTAGCTGATAATTGTATTGGAAGAGGAAATAGAAATATGTGTATCTGAGATTTGTTCCTGTGTTGCTAAAACTGAATTCAAATGTTTTTGAGAAAGCTAAGCTTAAGCAAATCTTAAAATTACCTAAGAAGTTCTAGAGTTTAATTTAGATATATATGCATATTTCTTCAGAGGTTGGCTATGGGGGTGCTAACCGAAAATGGCTTAACATTAGAAGAGTGGCTTCCTTCAGTGTGGATTACAGATCCTGTTCCTCGACGATGCCCCTTTGTACCACAAATGGGAGATGAGGTACTTACTTTTTCTTTTATTTTTTGCATCACCTTGGGTGCACATTCATCTTTAGTATATTAAAATGCCAAGTAAGAATCTCTTCCTCTCTCTCTGTCAAATACTTTATTTTTTTTAAATCCTGAAATAAGACAGAATTTGATGGTCATTTTAAAATAAAAGGTTATCAAGTTCTTTCTACAAAAGGTTGTGCTATAGTTTTATCTCCTCCTATTCTTTAAACACAGTCATGAATTAATGCCACTGTTAACATAGTAGTTGTTTACTAATTAATTTTGTACTCTCATTTGAAGAGGAAACTAGGTATTTGTTCCTTATAATTTCAACTTAATTTAGGGTTTTCTATTTTACGTCTACCCCATTTTCCTTCCTCTGTCACTTATTTTCCTCAAACACTAACTGATTTCCCCCTCGTTTATTTCATTCTGCATCTTTTATTTTGCCTTTTTTTGTTGTTTTGTTGGATGGTCCCAGATAGTATCTCTCCTGCAAGTACTGGACAGAAAAGTAGAGTAAGAATTATAGAATTATAATTTGGTTGGCATCATGACCTGTGAGCAAGGAAACCTAGGTTAAAGTCCACCTGGGCGACTTGGGCCAGTCCCAGTCTCTAAGCTTGAACTATCTTACAGCATTGCTGTTGTAGGGAAAATGAAGAGAAATCTCAGAATGAACTACCTTGAGTTTCCTGTAAAAAAGTGGGCTATAAAGTAAAGAAACAATTATGAATAAGAATTGCCAAGAAGGATGTGGCAGCCTTTTGTATTCCCCCAAAGAGACTGAGTTGTCTTTCTGATGAATGTAAAAAATAGTAGGGAGCCATTGGCAATCATTACTAAATCTGTTAATTTCAGTTCAGGTGATGACCTGGGGAAGACTCAGTTCACATATCCTAAGCACTTTCCACATTGATTAGGCAAGACTGCACCTTTGAAAAGTGAGTGCCTTTTTGAAAACTTGCCATAACATTAACGATATTGAGAAATGGCAATGTTCCAAGTTCTAAACACAAATTTAATTAATTATATCAGCCACCGGAATCTTCCAATGAACATGGCAAACTGACCAACCTAGGGGAAGGTTCTTCCAGACCAAAGCTTTTTCAACTACTAACAAGGAACTGAGTTCCCTTTGTTTTTATGACATATGAAGTATATTTCATGGTGAAATATAAAGACAGAAAGTTGTGACTCTACTTTATTACTTTTAAATAATCTATAGCTTTGGATTGTTTTGTTGTGAGTGGCTTAAATTTTCCAATTTTTATGAACTCTCATTGGCCAGGATTAACTGATTTATTAAAAATCTACTCTTTGACCACAAGAGGGAGCTAAGAGGTTTAAAAGTGTTTTTAAAGAAAAGTTTAGTGTTTTAAAATGGATGTTTATAAAGTGTTTTTCCCTATAAGGTTAAATAATCTGAAGGAATAGAGTCTAATATAAATGATGGCAGTCTACAAAGATTAATAAATATAAACAGAAATGTTACTTTCCACAGCAAGGAAAAAAAGTAGAGATGGTTAAATTGATTGTTTCATCCAAATAATTTTGTTTTTATTTAGAAATTACTTCTGGATTTTGTGCTTGTGATGAAAATTTTTTTGACAGCTTGGTTTTGCTGATTAGATAGGTTTTTTGTTATAGAAATGGCTACTATATATTATGGTATATACTAAAATTTGGAAACATTTTCATTAGATATATTTGTAAAGCCCATATAAATGCCCCTATATGTGAGTGATGACTTGGAGCCAAGGAAGAAGACACACTGGTTTTTTTTTCCTTCATCCTTACATGTAGCTCTAATTATTGTACTATGACAATCAACCCTTCTGATCAGTCAGTGGTCACACATTAGGATAATTTTATTTCAGATGCTTTATATGCTAATAAACATAATGCATTGTAAAACCATGTAAGTACAAAATGCTCAGACAGTTGAATCTTGGTTAATTTACAGTAATTGCTTTATGTTATATTATTAATGAAAATGTGCATAAATGTGCTGCTCTAAACTAAACAAAGCTTCAAATAGATTCTTTTTAACAAAAGGTATTTTCATAAAATGCTACTGAGGATTATAATATTCTAAAAGTTAATTGGCAACAGGTTACTATTTTAATTGAAAGATTGAAAAATAACTGCTTTTGTCTAATACTTTCAGTTATAGTATTGGGTTCTTTTAGATTTACTGATATTTCATGCATTAACTGTGATAATTAATCTCTGAAGGTTTACTATTTCCGGCAAGGTCATGAAGCATATGTTCTAATGGCAAAGAAAAACAAAATATATAGCATTAATCCTAAAAAGCAGCCATGGCATAAGATGGAGTTACGGGTATGTGTCCTCCTTGCTCTTTCCTTTTTACATTCTTTGTATATGTAAAATTCAGATATTATAGGTTCTTACTTGGGGAATAAATCCTACTGAATTAAGATTTAACAGATGGGTATCCTACATAGTTTCAGCCTTTAGATCAAACTATATGTGTATTTTCACATACAGTCCACATATAATCCACGTAATTATTTTATCATGTTTGAAAGGTCAAATCAGTAAGATAGTAGGCCTATTACAAGTGTACAAGAGTTACAAGTCATCCTCATTTAATGACCACTTTCACTGGCCACTCTTGCAACAGCATTGAACAAGTGGCAGTTAGGATGACTTTGTACTTACCATCCCTGTGGTCATGTGATTGCAATTTGCAACCTTCCCTGCTGGCTTCCCACAAGCAAAGTCAATGCGGAAGCCAACAGGAAGTTAGACATTGTGGTCATATGAGGTCTTCACTTAATGTCCTGCATGATCCTCATTAAATGATGGCAACAAGCAGCCTGCCAAATTGCAGAAATAGAGGATACAGATTATTTTAGGAACATTTTTGAAAACTCTTAACTTTAGGAACTGTATAGAGGCTATTTGTTTCCTATATACTTTGTTTTATGCGAATACCAATTAAAAAGTATGTGAGAAAAGATTAGTTTTCTATTCGATTACACTCTCCAGAGCTGCCAGATAGACAGATAGAAAATGAATTTCAGTCACACTGCTAATACAATTTTCCATGCTTTGCTATATATTACCAAAGCATTGCAAGCAGTCAGCAACATCAGTCACAGATGTATTTACAATTGGGGGCTTGGGGTGGACAATATATTAACTGACTGGCTGCTAAAACCCCCAAAGGCTACAATTTCTGCTTGGTGAATGTGAATATTAGCAGGAGGAGAGGGAAAATTAGTGCCACTATCCAAAAGAGAAATCTTTCCTATTTACCTGCATTTATGTGTAATAAAACTTTTAACTTCACAAAAAAGAACTAATTTTGAGTCACGGACTAACCATTGCATAGCGAATGAATTTTTTTAATAGCTGAAAGATGAAAAGATGAAGAACTTCAGAAAAAGGCCACATAACAAATTCAAGCATGACATTGTAGCAAAATATAACATGGACTACATCAAAATATACAAGATCATAAGCAGTGCGCATACTATATAGAAATTTTGTCCAACATAGCCTCTATTCTATGTATGCAGCATCTGATGTTCACATATGTGGTCTCACACTTATCAAATAAACAAGTAGCTCTTGAGCCAGTGACAAATAGAATTCCGTAGAATTTTAAAATTGGACAAGCTTGATCTGGCTTTTAGTTATTATCTGGCTCTTCTTTATACATGTGAGAATTGGATCTTGCACAGCAATCAAGCCTCTCCCTTAATATATTATAATTTGGTTCTCTTACCTGGATCGTGTCTCTTGTCTATTTTCAAGCATGGCTGGTTTGAGTGTTTTTAAAAATAGAATATTAGGTTGGAGACTCCCAGCTAGTCTTAAACTGAAAAAAAGTGGATTGAAATGGGCAAACTATTTAAACTTTAGGTAGATATGAATGTGATTGTGCTTTGTGATTATTTGTAATTGTGCATGTGTATGTATAATAAGGCAGTGCTATCAGCACCTGTTATATGTGCAACCTAAATAGAATAATTAATTCTAAATAATCTTGGGGGGGGGGGTTTCTGGCAAGAGGGAAATGTTATTTTAATAATCAACAGGGAGCAAAGTTGAAAAGCAAAAGGTTGGGATAGAGTGGTGAATCTTGTTATGGTCATACATTGGACTGCACTTTTTAAGAAACAGATCAAAAGAGAAATTAAACTAGAAATAAACAGTATGGGGTGTTGCCTCAGGTAGATAACAACATATATTCAGCAATACTGATAGAGCACCACTACTGAGTCCAATCAAGTGTTGAGTCCCTTGCAGAATTCTTATTTGCTCTCTGAAGTCTTTCACCCACAGCTTTCAGATCTGGAATGGCTCCCTCAATACCTCCTGTGGAAAATGGCTTGCTGACTTGTTCCAAAATTTATTCCATTCAGCCAAAGCCAAGGAACATGATGTCCTGGTTTAGGTAGAAAGACAGAAAAGATTATTCTCCAGTTTATAGGCTGAAGACAGTGCTGCAGTTACATTCCCTGGAATATCACAGAATGCTTATAATAAGTATATTTGGTCTCAAGTACCATTTTATGTCTGATTAGGTTTTGAGCAAAGTATAGTGATGGATATCATACACAATGATTATCAGCCTCCTAGTAAGGGAGGATAGAACATGACTGTTCACCAGCTGCTCTTGCTCTATTAGTTGTTTAGTTTTTCTGTTTAATTCAGAGGTGTAAGTTACATGAATCTCTTCTTTTTCTCCCCCCCCCCTTTTTTTTTTTCCCACCTGAAAATCATGGTAAATTGCTATCAATATTTTTATTTTTGTTTCAGGAACAAGAGTTGATGAAAATAGTTGGAATAAAATACGAAGTTGGGTTGCCTACACTTTGTTGCCTTAAACTTGCTTTTCTTGACCCCGATACGGGTAAATTGACTGGAGGATCATTTACAATGAAGTAAGAATAATCAATGATCATATATACAATTTTATTCATGTGTCTCTCTGTCTCTTTCTCTCTCCCTGTCCCACATATACACCTTTGCAACATGTTTTATATACAAAATAAAATATGTTTCTAAAATTAATTTTACTTAATGAGCTTAAATAGTAAATTTGGGGTGATGTTTTAGAGATTTGAGAATATCTGATTACACAAGGAGAGTTTCCATTCTCTGCTTCCTCACCTCCATCCCCCAATGCATTTCAACCCTCCAGGATACATTTGAGAAACAGACTGGGAAGAGAATCTGATCTTGCTGTGATTGTTAAATAGGATAAACATAACTGAGTTTATTTTATTATCTACTTAAGTTAACAGCATGATGTCCAGAATATGCCTAAATGGTTCAAAGTACTCCCACATTTAATAAAAAATACTGAATGCTGAAGTCTTATATGTATAATCTCAGGTGAGATTACTGAAATCTTTGACGGGTCTGGGGGATCATTTTTGGGGAGCAGCAGACAGCACCTAAAAATGTTGTCAAGCCCTCAGTTTATCATAGACAGAATTGGATTCAGGCAATTACTGGTTGATGATAGAAGTGTATTTGAGAGCATTGTTTATTAAAGCAAATGTCTAAAATGTACTTCAAGAAGCTTTATTTGATTGTAATTATTATGCCTATCTCCCAATACAGAGGGAACTCTTAGCAGGATGGATTTCTGTTCTTGCAGCCCTCAATATTCCTGCTTTGGGGGATGAAAATCTCTGAAATGAATTTTCCATTCTTGCATGACTAGACATGTCTACTTGTACAACATTAGATTTCATCTACAGAACTTTTCCCTAATAATGGAATATCTCTATGCTAAAAATGTATAACTGAAGATAGAATTAGAATAATAGCTGGCTTGAGAACTCAAGTTTGTGAATGGTCAGGGAAAAGATAATAGACAGAAAAAGCTATTATTCCTATCTAGAGTTGATATCCATACACAAGAAGTTCTTGCTGGAAAAAACAAACTGGCTGCTAGCCAAATTTTGGATGAGAAATGATAGAGGGTAAAAAGTTAGCTATATTTTTCATTTCATTCCCCCCCCCAAGAAAACAACACATTTAGCTGCTTTTTCATTGAACTTTGCTATCAAACATATGCTTTAGTCTGTAGTTTAAAAAATGAAATTAGTTGAGATTGTTCCACTATTTCTTGATATGTCTTTGAATGGATGAGCTCTCCAAAGTATTTATGATAGGTAACATATTTTTCATACTATTTCATTTTGATTATATCTAGGTATCATGATATGCCAGATGTGATAGATTTCCTAGTCTTAAGACAGCAGTTTGATGATGCAAAGCACAGAAGATGGAATATAGGTAGGTGCTGTAGAATATATTTCAGTGATTTCATGGTCAAAATTCCCTGTGTTTTCAATAGAATGTAGGATAAATACCTATCCTTTTGCATATGTTTGGATCCTCACAGTCTTCCATGTGTTAGAAGTTCAGACAACAAGATTAAAAATCCTTGCTCTTTTGAGAAATGCTTGCCATAAGGGTTTTTATTATATTATCAAGTGAATAATGTTTTTGTTTCCAGTTATGATTCTTTAATTAGAAATAGCAGGCTGTTGCCATACATATCTGGAATAAGTAGTATAAATATTTAATAATTTCAGACATAAAATTTATAGCATTCAGATTTCACTGTCATTGGAGATCCCGCTTAACTTTCTTCTTTCTACTTACTCCTTTACTGTCTCTCATATTGGAAAATCACCCAGCCAGTTTAAAAACTTGCTTTTATAAAATTAATTCCATAAGGTTTTGATCTTTAAATCTGGTCATAACATGAGAATAGGTTATTTGAGGAAGTGCCCCTTCCCTATTATATCTACCCATTCCCTCAGGTTGAGCAGGATGGGTATCCTATCTACTAAGGAGTTCCATCTGGCAAGATCTTTTTTGCTATGGCCCCTTTGGAACATCAACCCTATGAGGTTGCCCCATTTCTGTTGTTCTTCTGGAAGAAAAATCTTACGTGGTTTCTTCATGAATAGTTCTCAGTGTTCAATTTAGTTTTACGACTTTTCTTTATTTGAATTGGTTTTATCTTTATTTATATTTCATAAACAACATTTTAACAAATGAAATGCTAAACTTGTTGGATCAAAGAAAAAAAAAGGTCTCTTTAGAGGTGGTATTTAACCAGTTCGCACTGGTTCGGGAGAACCGGTAGCGGCGATTTGGCATCATTGAACTGGTAGTAACTTCTGGCTAGCCATGCCCCCGACCCAGTCGCCACTTGCTTGCTTGCCCAGCCCACCCGATGCTTGCTCGCCCGCCCGCCCACCGCTCGTCTCGCCCAGTCACTCCTCCCCTCCTATGCAGCACTCTGGGTCCTCGTGGCTTGCCTTTCTAACCTGCCTTCCCCCTTTCTAACCTAGCCCCTTCCCTGCAATCCCGGACCTTGCTGGGCCTCCCCACACTGTCTCCGGGCTCGGCTGGCTGTCTAAGCCATCACGTGCGCTCTCCCTACCACGTAGCGGCCGTGGTGCAGCAAGTTGTGGTGGAGGTGCCCCGAAAGGGAGAGCGGAAACTCCTGGGACTGCGTGTTGGGACATTGCTGGGGGAGAGAATAGAGAAAGTCCAGCCTGTCTTCACTCCCCAAACTATAGGCAGCAACATTCGGAGGAGACAAAGTTTCCTCTGACTTGAGGGGGATTTAAAAGAGGGCAGCAGTCTGGGTGCAAGTGGGCTAAAAAACTCCTTTTGGTCGGGTTGAGGTGGAGCCAGTTCCCCCCACCTAGATCTTCACAGCATTCACACATTCTGCCAACACATGAATGAAATCGCCTGGCCGAGCAGGGTCTATCACTGCTGCTTTTCATTCATACCAGTACACGGTGAAGTCGTTGGGCGAGGGCATTTGACAAGACAGACAGCAGGACCAGTCGGTCAGGTGAGGCCATCCAGACGATCCCCTAGTGCCTGGAGGCTGCGAGGGTCCTGAATAGAAGTGTCAGAATAACAGAATAACACTTAGAAGGGACCTTGGAGGGAACCTTATGCCATTTCAGAGAATGGCTGTCCAATCTTTTGTTAAAAACTTCCAGAGATTGAGCACCCAGAATTTCTGGAGACAAGCAGGTCTACTGGTTAGTTCTCACTGTCAGGAAGTTTCTCCTTATTCTTGGGCAAAGCATGTGAGCCATTTCCTCCTTTCAGTGGTCCATGTACTATGTAGATAATAAAGTCAGAAAAAGATGAACATTTTTACAGAACTATAGATATGTTGAGGCTGGGTGTGACAAGGAATCGCTGGGAGAGGAGAGGCCAGATGAGGTACCCTTTGACATGAGTGACATTGAGTTGGCCACACCCACCCAGTCACATGATCCCAAGCACACCCACCAAATAAGCCACACCCACAGAACCAGCAGTAAAAAAATTTGAATCCCACCACTGGGTCTCTTGGATATTTTAAAAAACTTTGAAAACCCAAGTTAATTAATCAAAAGTTAGAAGTACACATACTTGAAAATATTACATGGAATTAAAATAGTTTTTTCTAGCATACAGTATACTAACTAGTAGGACTATACTATTATACACTTCGCACAGTCACGTCCGCCCTCGTCATTTCCCGCCTGGATTATTGCAATACTCTCTACATGGGGCTCCCCTTGAAGAGTCTCCGGAGGTTACAGCTGGTCCAGAATGCAGCCGCGCGAGTGCTTGTGGGTGCCCCTCGGAGCTCCCACGTTACTCCGCTGCTTCGCAGGCTGTACTGGCTCCCTGTGGCCTACCGGATTCGATTCAAGGTGGTACTGATGGTATTTAAAGCGCTCCATGGCTCGGGACCTGGGTACTTACGGGACCGCCTGCTGCCATCGTCAACCTCCCGCCGCCCAGTACGCTCCCACAGGGTTGCCCTGCTTGGGGTACCGCCACCTGGCCGTTGTCGGCTGACGGCCCCGAGAGTTCGGGCTTTCTCTGTGGGAGCTCCCTCCCTATGGAATGATCTTCCCCCGGAGATACGGTCTATGACGGATATCCTGACCTTCCGGCGCGCGGTGAAAACTTTATTTTTTAATCAGGCCGGCCTGGCCCAGTAACTGTGTTTTAGGTTTTTAATTAAATTTTAATTGGGGTTTTTAGTTTTTTTTGTTTTTAACTTTTAAATTGAATCTAAATTAGACAGCCGGATTAAATTATTTAATTTATTTTTAACTGTATTTATTGTATATTTTGTATGTTTTAGTAGGCTGTACACCGCCCCGAGTCCCTTTTTTGGGAGAGGGGGCGGTATAGAAGTTTAAACAAATAAATAAATAAATAAATAATAATTATCTTTCTGTATAAGCATAAAATATCAGTGGGAAAATTGGTATTCAATCAGATGCTTGAATGGTTGCAAAATAAAGCGGTATAATGGCAAAACAATTAAGTATGGATTTCCCATTGGTGCTGTTCATCTGTCTTGTTGGTGCTAAAATTATACCCCAAACAAATTATTTTTTAAAATCTGTTCTACCTCTTTTATTTAGATGTAAAGCTATTCTATTCCTTTGCATTTTAAATTATGAAAAATGAGTATGGATGGTAGTCTCAACATGAAAAAAAGACCTTATAGTATCTTATCTTCTATTTATAGACACCTGGTAGAAGCCACAAACATAGAAAATGTCTCTAATGTATAATTCATGTTACAGAATAGTGTCATGGCAGAGGCACAATCACCCTCAGTCCCAGAGAATCCTATGCTTAGAAAATTTTCCTTGTTTATTGAAATAATGTTTCTGGATCAATTCATTTTACCTTTGTAGTGGATTTGAGTTTTTAATTGAATGAATCAAACCTATATTAAAAATAGTAACGCATATAAAGATGGTTAATTATATAGTTTGGTATGCCTGTCCAGGTGATCGATTTAGATCAGTAATTGATGATGCATGGTGGTTCGGAACAATAGAAAGTCAAGAACCTCTTCAGCCTGATTATCCTGACAGCTTGTTTCAGTGCTACAATGTCTGGTTAGTATGTTGCCAATGTAGTAATATTTAATTTCTGTTTTTTTTAATAAAGTGCATTTAACTGTAAACTGATAAATGTCATTGCAATAATTGATATCTACTGTTTCAAATTGGCAAAATGTATTATCAATAAATATTTAGATAAATAATATTGTCCAAAATGTTTTTTTATCTTTTTTTCCTTGAAGTTGGGACAATGGAGATACTGAGAAAATGAGCCCATGGGATATGGAGCCTATACCAAACAATGGTATGTGCCTGCTTTCTCCTAGATGTACAGAAAGAGAATATAGAACTTAATGTCTGCAGATGTGATAATTTAAAAAACTGATTTTTCTTTAAAAGAGGAGAGAAATAGTTTTGGTTAATGAAATGATTGTGGGAAAATTCAATAATTGCATTTTGTTTAATGCTTCTGGTTTTCAGGACTGTTGAGGTTTATTGGGCAAAAGTATTGTGAACTCTTTAGAACACGGGTGTCAAACCTGTGGCATCACGGCGGCTCACATGACATATCAGGACTTTTTCCCCCTTTGCTAAACCAGGCAGGGGTGGGGCCAACATGAGATACATCCGACTCATGGGCCGGGAATTTGACACCAAATTAGAAGCAGTAGGAAAAAAGTTATAATTTCAATCGTTAAGCCCCTGTTTTGTTTATTTAGATTAGTATGGTTCATAAATTGCCTAAAAGGTGTGAAAACCCACACATAAATTGGCTGGGCTTATCGGTTAAGCCCAAAATTCTGGTCCTGTATTGTTTTTATCTTCATAACATCATCTGATTAGCCTCCCCAATTTAGTTGCTGGAAAATGATAAAGAATTGTTATGCTGCTATTGGTACAGTCTCTTCAGTTATACAATTACAAGGGAAGTTAGCTATTTTCCTTAGTAAATATGGCAAATGAAACATAGAAACCTGTTCATAAATAGATAACTAATTAAAACAAATTGTACATTTTTACAGAAAGAATCCATAATTCTGGATAGAAGTGTAGGAACTGTTGTTATCAAGGAACAATGATTCATTATAAGTTCTAAAGAGTACTTTACATTATTTAAAGTTGGAAAATTTTGTTGTTATCTTTCCGAACTACATTTCTTTTTTGTCTGCTATTGTTATCCTTCGGGCTATTAAGGGATCTCTTTTAATCAGAAATGATAAACTGAATTTGGCCTAAGGATCAAATCCAGCTCCTGTGGGGCCATAGGAGTAGGATAATAACTTTGCATATTATTTACATTTTAAACCTTGACATTCATTTCTCTGGAGAGCATACAGGGAGCCATTTCTCCCCATTTTCTCAAGAGAGTAATTGGATTTGCGTGTACCTTCTACACAAGTGGAGAAGGAGTACTGCAGAAAATTTCCCCACTAGGTAAGTTGTTAGTTCCTTCAGGCTTTGCCCAGAGTATACCTGCTCTGTAGTGCTTCAACTAGAGGCCACCCCTCATGATTCTTGATTGAGAATTAAGTAGGGAGCTTATGTAGATTTCTCATAGTGAGTAAATTTTCAAGTAGAGAAACACACAAACTTGCTCAGCCAGAAACAGTTAGATGTGATTCATTGTCAGGGCAATCTCTAAGTTTGGAGTTGGGTAAAGTAGATCAGATCCTGCAGAGGACAAACAAAATCTGGAAGGCTTCGCCATTGACTTGACAAATTGGAGATCCTGTTTCTTAATGCTAGGAGGAACTAGGGCTGTTTTTAACCTCTTTATCCAAAATCCTCAGTACTTATCATCAGATGACAAAGTTTTTGGCAATAATATTTAACAGTATATTTGTTTCATATTGAGATAATTTGTTTGGGTATGTTTCATCCTGCAACACCTTGTAAAACATATAGATTTAAACATATTTGAATAACATGACTTAACATCATTTTTAACTTTGTTGTAGCTTTTAAAAAAAGCATAGTTTAATTTTAATACAGGGAGGAACATATTCCAGCTTCAAGGCTACATACATCCTAAAACTTCCCTTTCCAGTCTATGAGCTTCTCTTTAATAGGAACACCATTTTTCATGGCATAGTTGTGAAATATCAACAATGTAGTAGTTTATTATAATTTTGAGTGGAAAAGCATGCAATTTTGATTGTTTTTATATCTGTGTTTTTACTATATTGTAAGCTGCTCAGATTTGCCTTGGACAGCGAGATGGCAGTCATGTAAATTTAATAAATTTATGCAATTTAATACCTAGACTATATTAATATTTCCTTCTTAAAGAGTCATCTCCCACCTTTATTTTAACATGAAATTTTGAATAAATTGTATGTTAATGGCAGAGTTTGGATATATGCTGAATGCATTTGTAATATTTCTATCACATGGCTATTATTGTTGAGATAATACTGTGCTCAGTATTAACAACATTGCATTTCCTTAAATGCATTTTGTATTAATAATTACTATTATACCTCATGCTTTATTACAGCCGTGTTTCCGGAGGAACTTGGAACTAGTGTTCCTTTAACTAATAATGAAAGCAGATCTTTAATATACAAACCTCTGGATGGAGAATGGGGTTCCAGAACTCGTGATGATGAATGTGAAAGAATAATTTCAGGAATAAATCAACTGATGACTTTAGGTAATAATTTTAGTATGGTAGAAGCAACACAATACACACACACACACAATCTCTAAATGAATATTTCAGTACAAACACTTTCAAATCAAATTTAACTCCTGCTAACTTACATGGAGTGTCCATATAGTCTTCTTGGCATTATAAAGAAAAGATTTGCAATTCCTTTTTCCAAGTTCTGTACTATGTCCCAATCTAACTTCGTCCCTGGAATTTTGTCCCATCCAATGCTAACACAACCAAATCTGCTAAGCCTTGTGGATCATCAAGGTTAGATAAATACTGCCACCTCAGTGGGCAAATAACTTTATTTCTTATATCAGATAGTTATAAAATCCAAATCTGGCTGTGTTTAATTCTCTTGTTGCTTTAGTATACATACATTTGTTTATTTATTTGTAAAAGCATTGTTTTTCTGAAATCTAAGAACGTTTTATTGTAGATATTGCTTCTGCTTTTGTGGCACCAGTGGATTTCCAGGCTTATCCAATGTACTGCACTGTTGTTGCATATCCCACTGATCTCAGTACAATTAAGCAGAGATTGGAAAATAGATTTTACAGGTTTGTTCTAAAGTTCATTTTATTCAAACTTTGTTTATGCCACTTGTTTTATATGCATTATTAAAACATTTATTATTGGTCTACAGCAGAGGTATCAAACCCAATTGCATTGGAGGCCTCATTGTGACATATCTGGATTATTTTTGCCTTTGCAGAGCTGGGATGGGTGTGGCCTATGTGGGCAGTATCTGGCCCATGAGCCACGTGTTTGATACCCCTGGTTTACAGCATAGATTTACTAAAGTATTTGCCACAATATCATGTAGGGGTATTCTTGACCTTGTATTTAATTTTTCCTCATGTGATTTTTAGTATCCGTTGATCTTAAAAGCAATGTTTTGAAACTGCTTAAAAATTAATATTAGGAAGAAGGCTATTTCAGTTATTCTGTTAAAGCTTTAGAATTTCATTCTTATGGATACCTGTTGCATTTCCTCATTAATGACATTCCAGAAATTGATGAAGACAATAATTTTTATGTATGCTTTTTATTTGGTTTCCCTTCCAAATGTCTTAGGTAGACTAACTTTTATATTGCCAGTTTATTATCCTAAAACTGGTTTTTGTGTTAAGGTTTAGTAAAGAACGTTTTACTAAATGGTAAATAATGCTTTTAAATTGTAAAGTCTGTTGATACAAAAATGACTAAATGAAAATGTAGGCAGTGAAAGCTCTGTTCTCTAACTTTATTTAGCAACCTAATGTCATTTATCTAAGAAACTGTATTAACAGTATTTTCAGAAAGCTGTTTTATACCAGCTTTGCACAATCTCAAAAGTCCCTTTTGAAGTGCTCCCTTTAATGCACTTTGTGAATTTTAACAAATAGTATTTAAGAACACTTGAAGCTGTTTATATTTGCACATATATTTTATTCTTCTGGCTACTAGGAGAACACGTTTAGTGCTGGCACTTCAAACAGGAAATGTTCTCACCAATAAAGGAGAATATTTGTAGCTCAGAGTTGAAAGGAGAGGTCCTTGCTATTCTCTGAGCTTGCTTGTTTTCTTGCAGATGTTTCATTACCCAAACTAGGTAACATTATCAGTGCTCCTAAAGACTGCTGAGAAATGTTATCCGTTTATCAGATACTAACTTTATAATGTTTCCAATCCACATTTTTTTTGCAAACTTTTTATTTTCAAATTTTATTCTCTTTATGTTTTAGGAACTATGTAATGATTTTGTATGTCTCAGGAAATAAGAACAATATAAAAACACTAAGTCAAAACATATACCTACATTTTTCTTGGATTTCCTAATTTTTGTAATATATAAAATCTGTAGCTATATTCCAAGTTTTTAGTAAGTAGCTAAAAATGTTTTTTTAACTTCCAACAATATAGAATTTTAAATGTATAGTAATACTGTTTTTTTTTTTAAATTCAAAGGCGACTTTCTTCCCTTATGTGGGAAGTTAGGTATATAGAATATAATACACGGACATTCAATGAACCAGGAAGTCCTATTGTCAAGTCTGCCAAATTTGTCACAGATCTTTTGCTGCACTTCATAAAGTAAGTTAATAAAGTTCAGAGAATAAATTTTAATATAATTTAACATTTTTCATTTGTGTGGGAGTTCTATATTTTATGTATTTATAGTTTATAATATTTATGTTTACAAAGGAGAGAATGCACTAACGGCTGATGAATACCTTGGGTATACTAGCACTTGAAACACTTGCAGTCAGGTAAACTGAGATAATTCACACAGGCGTTAATCAAAGGCTTTTTTGCTCCAGATTTGTCTCTCACAGTCAAATTTAGAGCTTCAAGAAATGTCCCCTTTCCTTCAATATTAGGGGAAAGAGAAAAGATAAGATGCTACTATTTATTCAGAAACTCCGTCGATTTAATAGTAGTAGAATCAAATAATTATATGGTCTTGTCCAGAATCAATATCCAAGACTATTATACAGATTATTCCATTTCATCATCACCACTCTGAATGGATACAGACTGAACTAGATCACATCTTTGGACTAAGAAATCTAGTATGAATTGTTATAATAGTATGTTTTATTTTCTTGATGTTATAGGTTAGTCTTCTATCACAGCTTCTTCATTAAATTTCTTAGGCTCAGCAGATTCAGATTTTGGTGTGGCACAGGCCCTTAATGCATCAAGAAACACAGTATCTACAGTGCTGTTTTTTCTGCTGTTAAAAGCACAACTTTCTGAAACCATGTCTGTATTTCTCCTGGATATTATTCTCCTGGATGATTATTGCTCTTTGCACTTTTGTTTAATATACTAATATACAATAGCACCACCTCTGGTGAAGGATGAAGATGCTGCTTAATGAAGGATTTCTTGAGCTTCTTGAATTAGTGAATATCACACATTTTCCACAACTGAATGGAATTTATTCATCTTTTACTACTGCATCTGCAGCATTCTATCTGTCAATATTTATGATTAAATAAAAGTTGCTAATAGCAGATCAACTTCAGGTGGAGTAACTGTCACCCTTATCCATGCTTTTAAAAGCCTCAAGGCCTTCAATTCTGAGTAATGCAAATTATGATCAGTGTACTTTAGGTCATAAGGAATACTAATGAATTAATTTCTGCATTTTTCCTTCCTCTTTTGAAGTAGCTTCCATTTCCTCACAGGATGCAACTATTGGAGATTAAAACACATTATTGTTATCAAAAGACTTCATGTATAACTTGAATATATAAATATTTACTAAGGATCCACTTGGATTTTTGTCTTCTATCACATATTGGCTAGTGTATGCACATCAGTGGCATGAAACATGAAATTATTCAAACTTGTGAATAAGCTACTTTTCATTCTATTTAAGATAAAAATTATCAAGAATTTTATTATATTTCCACACGAATAATATCTGATTTACCAAGCAGTGGTTTTGACTCTTGACATTCCATAGTAGAGAGTGGAATGATTGTTTTTGCTTTGCTTTGCTTTATTTTTTGTTTAGTTTAATCTTCATAATTATAGACAATTTTCAGAATAATTCCTACATTTTTTTCCTATCTTCAATTTCTATATCTAATTTTTAATGGTAAAGCTCTGAATACAGTTTTTTTTAAATTAGGGGGTTTTTTTTGATGAAAAGTTTTCATGTGAATCAAATGCTACTTTCACCATTCTTTCTTAAATCCAGGGATGAATTTATATGTTTCCATAGGACTGTACCCTTAAAATGCATACAGGCTTCCTTTTTTGTTAAAAAGGGATTATAAAAAAAAGACTAGGTTATTTTTAGTGTTTGTCAGAGACAAATATTGTTACTATTCACATTTGCTAAGCAAATACTTTTGAAGATCATTCCTGATTACTCTAGCATCTTTGGCAATATTATTAAGAGTGTCTTGCTATTGGATCTCTCCAGGTTTGCCCATAACTCAGTTGTTGTTGTCTTTTTTCATTCAATATTACCATATTTTTCGCACTATAAGATGCACCCCCCAAAAAGTGGGTAGAAATGTCTGTGCTCTTTATAGAGCAAATATTGCCGAAGCCCCGCCAACCCACTGGCCCCCAACCTCTGGCCTCTGCCTCCCAGCAATTTGCCTCCTTGCAGCAAACAGCCTGGTCAGCTTCAACACAGCCTGAATTAGCATGAGTAGCTGATTGGCAGTTGGATCAGCCTCCCAGAATACCGCTGATCAGTTCCAGGCTGCAGGAATCGTCACTGCTGCATGTCCCATTTTCAGCCTCCGCACGCCCCATTTTCTACTCCCATGCATCCCGTTTTCAGCCTCTGTGTGTCCTGTTTTTAACCCGTTCCAATCATTGCCACATGGAATGGGCCAAAAATGGAGCATGCAGAGGGTGAAAATGGGGTGCATAGAGGCCAAAAACTGGATGCACAGAAGCTTGAAGATTGGATGCGTGGAGGCCAAAAACGAGGTGCACAGAGGTAGCAATAGGTGGCGGCAATCAGCGGTGATGGTGGCGATGGATAGCAGCGATCCCTGCAGCCTGGAACAGTTGATCAGTGGTATTCCAGGAGGCCAATCCAACTGCCAGTCAGCTGCTTGTGCTAAATCAGACTGTGCTGAAGCTGACCAGGCTGTTTGCTGCAAGGAGGCAGATTTTTTTCCCTTGTTTTCTTCCCCAAAAGCTAGGTGCATCTTATGGTCTGGAGCAGTTTTGGTGGGCCGCAAAGAAATCTCACTCCCGGAGCACTCCCCCCCCCCCAAAGCAATTAATCCAGGCTGCGCAGAAACACAAGGCCACTCACTCCTTACTGGGCAAACTTGCCTACTAAATTGCTATTTTTCCTTTTTTCGACCATCATCTGTTCTGCTGTGCTGGAGATTTAGATTAGCTAGGAAGCAGAAAATGGTTGGATTTCTTGCTTTCTAGCTAGTCTTTAGATCTTCGGCTCTGCTTTTAAGCACAGCCAAATCTCCTTTAGGACTGAAGGTTCTATTATTCAATGCAGACTTACGGCAAGCAAATTTGAGAGACTGAGCTAGCCGATGGCAGATAGATCACTGAATGATTCTGTAAGCAACTCAATCTGCCTGCCTGCTTTGCCTGATTTTGGGTAAAAGTTGCTCTTTTTTATAAAAAATGCAATATTTGCCTACATGGTGTGTTGTGAGTTAATTTTGTGAGTTTGCTTGCAAGCAAATTTTATGTGACAGACTGAGCTAGCCAATGGCAGACAGATAGATCTCTGAATGAATCTGATTCTGTGAGCAACTCAATCTGCCTGCCTGCTTTGCCTGATTTTGGGTAAAAGTTGCTCTTTTTTATAAAAAAATCAATATTTGCCTACATGGTGTGTTGTGAGTTAATTTTGTGAGTTTGCTTGCTAGCAAATTTTATGAGTTTGCTTGAAAGCAAATTTTATGTGACAGACTGAGCTAGCCGATGGCAAATAGATCTCTGAATGAATCTGTGAGGAACTCAATCTGCCTGCCTGCTTTGCCTGATTTTGGGTAAAAGTTGCTCTTTTTTTATAAAAAAAATTTCAGTATTTATATAAATATTTATAATATTTACATACAAAACATGCCCAGTCAGTCACATGACCACCAAGCCACACCCACAAATTGGGCCGCACCCACAGAATCGGTTAGTGGTGAGATTTAAAATCATGAGTTTGGTGGTCACTGAGGTCCAAAAGGTTGGCGACCCCTGGTCTGGAGCCTCTTATAGTGCAAAAAATGTGGGTACTTACCACATCATCTCTTGGAAGGACTGTTTTGTGCCTTATTTGTAATAATTCTTAATATTTTACCTCTCAATTACACTTTAAAAACCATGAAGACTTGATTTCTTTCCTTTGGCTGAATCTTTTGGTGATCATGTACAAACTCAAGCAGTGTCTTGCTGCAAGTACATTAACTTCCTGTTGGAACAGTTATATATTAATTATTGAAACATATTTTTTTTAATGCTGTAGTACACTGGAGTACAAAAATATAAAGTAGTGGATGCAGATAAGTTCATTAATGTCTACTGTTTGTTTTGAACAGGGATCAGGCCTGTTATGATATAATCCCACTCTACAATGCCATGAAGAAAAAAGTCTTGTCTGATTCAGAAGAGGTAAGTTAATTCAACATGCAATACATTTTAAAGGAAAATGGTGGTTTTGTCTCAAAATTCTGTTTTTCAGCCCAATACTTCAACCTAAAATTAATACTTGGCAATAGAAATAAAATACGATACCTTAAACAACAACGTATATTACAAAATTTTAATGCAATATAAAGTCTGTATTGGAAAGACATCTTTAGATAAGAATGACAGTTATGGTCATTTATAAATACCTGTTAATAGTGTCATGTAAGTCCAGTCCTTGTTCACATGTATGGCTATGCCAAATCTGAGTACAGGTAGTTTAGGGACTACAACTGGAACAGAAAGTCCCATGACCACAACTGCGGTAAGGATTTTATTTCAGCTTTCCTTACCTTCTGTTACCTAAGTGTTTGGATAATTATCAAGAAGGAAATTAATATTTGTATCTACATTAATCGGTAAGGAAGGGATTATAGGAGAAGTAAGCTGGCCACTATGAGAAATACACATAGAAAGGAAACTGTCTGCCTAGCTCACCCCTCTCCCCACCCCCCCTTTACTAGGCAATCCAAAGCTAAAGTTGTGACATGATTAAAATCTTACAAGCAGTAGCTGTGAGGTGGCTAATTAAGGTTACAGAGCTGAGCTTGTTAACTTGCACTTAGCACCTTTGGGAGAAGTGCTGGGGAGAAAAGCAGCTCAGGAAGAGATCACTTGCCTAAACAATTTCTGCAAGATGGGAAGAAAAGAAAAAAAATGGGTCAGGCACAGGACATTGTGCATTAGTTGACTGCAGTGATGAACATGTGACAGAAATTGCAAAGTTGTAAATGTGCATCTTGGTTGCAAAGTTTTTTTCAGAGTCGTTGCAACTTGTGTTACTACACAAGGTAGTTGATAAGCAGTAGGTCAGTAAAACTGGTATTACATCCCCAAGTATGAGCTTTAGGGGTTCTATTTGCAAACTAATTTTATTTCTTAGAATCTTTCCGATAGAATAGAGTAAAAAAAAGAGAAGAGATGCTCTGTAATCCCACAGTTTCCAAATGCAGAGTATAAATGTACACAAAGGCGACATCACTTTGGAATAAAGAACACATGCACACGCACACACACACACACACACACATACACAGATTGCTCTGAGACGCAGTACAGGCATTTGTAAGAATCTCAAATTTTAAAGAGCATAGAAACTTTAAACTCAGAAATGGCTTTAATTTGTCATGTACTTTTAAAAAATTGGCTTTATAGAATCCCAGAATTAATATTGAGCTTGTTTATATATTATTATAAAATTGGAAGAAACCTGAATGTTTATTGTGATGCTGCTGTTTTCATATTTACAGTATTATTTTCACATAGTCAATCATTGCAGATGAATTATTGCTTTATTATTCTTTATGATGGTATAAAGAAAACTAGATTAGTATCAAAGACATGTTATTTTTAGCCGTAAACTAATTTCCAGAATCCATATGTTGAAACTTTAGGAAGGCATCCCCTTATTTTAGTATAACAGAGTTGGAAGGGATCTTGGAGGTCTTCTAGTCCAACCCGCTGCTCAAACCCTATACCATTTCAGACAAATGGTTGTCCAATCTCTTTTTAAATACTTCCAGTGTTGGAGCATTCCCAACTTCTGGAGGAAAGTCAATCCACTGAGTAATTGTCCTAACTGTCAGGAAATTTCTCTGTAATTCTAGGCTGGTTCTTTCCTTGAGTAGTTTCCATCCAGTGCTTCTTGTCCTGCCCTCAGATGCTTTGAAGAATAGCTTGACTCCCTCTTCTTTGTGGCAGCCCCGGAGATAAGGGAATCATGTCACCCTATGTCTTTCTTTTCATTAAACTAGACATACCCAATTCCAGCAACTGTTGTTTATATGTTTTAGCCTCCAGTCCCCTAATTATCTTTTCTGCACAACATCTCAACATCTTTTTTACCTCATGGTGACCATTATGTTTTGCTTTGCTTTTTTGTTCAGTTTTTATCATAATGTTTTTCCTCTTTCTGCTTAAACCTTGCAAAATGGATTGTATAGTTTGTACTTTTGTAGCATTGGCATCATTATACACAGAGAAGTGAGAAATGCTGAATCTAATAGAACCAACTATAAGCAAAATGTGTGCTGTGCCCAGTGATAGACAAGCAGAATTTTATTGTGCGGTGATATTTTCTTTCCAAAAACATGTGACATCCATTTACACACCCGGATGGAGGATGGATGGATGGATAGATTGGAGGGGATATGAGATTCTATTGCATTGACAGAAGCAAATTTATCATGGACAAAAATAACTATATTACAATCAATGGGTTGTGCAGTTGCATATATGTTTAACACACAATAAAAATGCAGAAGCACATAATTCCTTGATATAAATTTAAGAAGGAACAATAAGGTTGTGTCAATGTGAAATATTTTTCAAATGCTGAATGTTTCTACATCATATAATGGATATTTTGTTGCCCAAAGGAAGAAGAGAAAGATGCTGATATGCCAGGGACTTCCACAAGAAAGAGGAAGGTAATTTTTGTTCTGATTTCTGATTTGCTAACGTACATTTATAACCTGTTAAGCTGCCCAGAGTCACCTAGTAAGGGAGATGGGCAGCAAAAAAATTAATAAGTTAAAATAAAATTTGACATGGTAGGGCTCTCATAGCATGAATAACCCACCTGTTCCATATCACAATCATTTGATTAGTTTTATGTACCAAGAGCACAGAAGATGATCGTATTAGAAGTAACCTCAGAAGTTAATCCTTGCTCAGTATGACTTCCACAAAGGCATTGCAACAGATGACTATCCAGCTTCTGCCTGGTGAAACAGTTTGGGAACATAGAAGAGGCAGCACAACTGTTAAGGGACGAGTGTAAACAGACTTATTACAGAACAAGATTCATGAATCCAGGGAAGGATAAACGTGTGAACCAGTATCAGGTGCCCAATAAACAAGAGATCAAACATAACTCTGCCTTAATTACACTTGCTATAGGCTGTGTAGGAGAGTTATTTTAATAGGCTTTCATATTATATTATCCTACTAGCATTTAAGATATTTTCAGAAATCCAAATGATCCTTGTTTTCTGAGATTGCTGCTTTGCTTTTGATATTTCTCTTTGAAAGTGCCCAGGAAAGCAAATTTTTCCATTGGTTTATAACTTACAGGCAAGTATGTATGGAGATTCTCAGTCATCCAGGTCATGGTTGTCCCAAAGGTGCTTTTCCAAGAGGCAAGCAACTTGGAAAAAAAAAACAAGTCTATTTGCCTCTTGAAAAAGCACCTTTTGGTGCTTTTGGGTCTCAAGATATTTTTCTAGTTTCAATCTAATAGTTCTGGTTCTGCCCTCTAGGGCAATAGAAAATAACATGCATCTCTGTATCTTCTTTAGACTGAACGATATTCAATTCATTTAATCATCCTTCCTAGGATTTGGTTTCTAGTTTCTTCATAAACTTGCTCAGGGGTATTGATGTCTCTTTTATGCAGAACTTGACACAATATCTCAAAAGAAATATAACTAAGGAATGGTACAATGGGACAGTTTGTAACTATGCTTTATTTCTGCCTTTGATTTCCTTTGTCTCCAAATGCAAAACTTTTCTTCCTGTTTTAGTCCAGTATTCAAGCTGGCTTTTTTTAAATGTTCTCTCTCTATTTTAAGATGTTAATTTGATCTTTACAGTGTTATGTCATCTGTGGATTTAATAATCATCCCCCGAATGTTGTCATTTAATTCTTTAATAATGTGTTTAAAAGCATGGTTCTTAGAACAGCTGGCCAGAGTCATTTTTCAGAGTCATATAAATTTAATAAATAAGTTCTGCCCTATGCCCACATCTGATATGGAGCTACTTACAAGTACTTTGTAGTCATGACCAAGGTGTCTGTCAAGTGTTCCAACAACCAAGATTTTAATCCTTCCAACTGTTACAAAGGAGGTTGTGAGGCCTTCTCTTTAAATAAAAATTACGAGCTAAGTCAGTATCACAATGGAGAGATTTTTCATTCACTCAGTGTCTGAAACTCAAAGGTATATTTTTATGGTATCCCCAAAGAATCTATGTCATTTAGAAGGAACAGTTAACTGTCACATCACATGGAGAGGCTTTTACTATCTATAAATATGGCTGAGTTAATTTTATGCTAAATCAAATCTCTTCTGATTTAATTGGTCCAGTCAGCTCAGATTTTGAGTCTGCATGACATGCCTGCTACTCCCCATCTATGTATATATGTCTTTTCATACCTCATATTTATGTGTTTAATAATTATAAAACTAATTGTTATAGGATAACTTGGATAATTATAAGTTGGAATCTCAGCAAGAAAATATGTAATAAAAGATAGCAACAAAAACATAATGAAAGCTGTTTGAAATTGCCATTACAGGAGCATCAGCCAAAGAGAAGGCTGCGTAACAGAGCTCAGTCATATGATATTCAGGCATGGAAGAGGCAGTGTCAGGAATTGTTAAATCTGATTTTTCAATGTGAAGATTCTGAACCATTTCGCCAACCAGTGGATCTTATTGAGTATCCAGTGAGTATTGAAAAAAGTTAGCATTTTTCTGAAACATTCCTCTTAAAAATTGAAGTAGAATAATGGCTATCCTATTTTTTAAAGTAATCAACAAATACTTAAATTTGAAGAATTATCAGGTGTTTTACATGTGGATTTTGATCTTGGACTTTCAAGGTTTGATTAAAGATTTGTGATGTTTACAAAGCTTTTAAAGAACAGTGTGGCTGCACTATTCTTATTACATTTTTTTGATGTTAATTATTGACATTTGTGCTTTTTAAAAGGATTACCGAGACATTATTGATACACCAATGGATTTTGCAACAGTGCGAGAAACCTTAGAAGCAGGAAACTATGAATCACCATCGGAGTTATGTAAGGATGTCAGACTGATCTTCAGCAATTCCAAAGTTTATACACCATGCAAAAGATCAAGGGTATGGCTTCACAGTTTATATCTAAAATGTATTAATATTGCACCATTGTATGTGTTTATTCCTCTGAATGTTAATTATATTTGTTAGGTTTGATATGGCTAACAGAAGTATAGAGAAATTCTACAGTCCAGTTTGGATTTGACTTGATACCTGGTACTAGACCAAGATTTTGAAAAATAAAACTTTGTTTTCATAATAATCTAACACAGGAAAAATATTTCAAAAAGTTAGAGACAAGGCATAAAGTATGGATAAAATTCTATAGAAATTAGTTCAGGGCATTGTCATCAACTAACTTAAAAATCAGTTTCTTTTGAAATCTCTCTGATGCTTCGTTTTGCAATGTATTTGATGCTATGTGCAATGATACGGTACTAATGACTGGAGGTAAAATTTTACATAGATGTGGGGGGGGGGTGGATATTGATATAGAATGATGTGGCCCTTCCCTGAATATTCTGACGATCTGATTTTTTGGTGAATTGAGTCCGAAGCTAAATTATCATCAGTCTTTTCATTAAATATTGATGAACATGGTATTATGAAAATTATGAATAATATTACATGATGTTTTGCCTGTAGCTGAGTGCTTCTGCCAGAATTACTTTCAGAAGAAGCATGGGCAGTCACTGTGAAAAACCAAAAGACCATATTAATAGAGTCCGATAAAAACAACTTTTCATAAGAGTCATCTCTGATAATTAAATTGGAAATGTTTTCCTTCTTGTAAAGATTTATTATTAACTTCCCAGAATCGGGAAAAAGATTCTACTCAGATAGTCCTAAATTTGATAGTGAAAGTTTCTGAGCATTTTTTGTGCGTTTGTACACATCATTTTCAGAGTTAGAAACTTTCTGTTTATATTCACTTATTTTCTGAAACAACATTGCTTCATTATCTTTATCTTCAACGTTGAATTCATTTAAATTGGAGTAATTAATATGTATGAAGTTACTTCTGAATTAGACATCACAAAAAAGCAAAAAATGTGATTAGCTTGGGTCAGCTGCTTAATGCATAATACAGTAAAAAGAATTGTGTGGCTGCTCAAAATGATACCACATGGAACATCACATGATCCAAATGATAAAATATCACAAGATATAAGCAAATGATATAAAAAAAATTAAGAAGTCCAACCTAAAAGCATTTTCATCTTCCAAGATACTGTGGTTGGGTTCACCCAAGATGGCCAAGACCAGTCCGAAATATTTCCTTTTCTGTTATAATAAAGCAAATATGCTCCTGTTGCATTTTTGCTTTTTTCTTGATTTCTTTGATTTTGAATTTATGATTGTTTAGAGATGAATATTGGGCAAATAGAAGAGATTTAAAAATAAGTAACTTCCTTCACTTCATTTTCCAGTGTGGACAAGAGTATTTATTTTATTAGTTTAATTTTTAGTGCACTCTAGAACAGAAGTGGTGAACCTATGGCACACATGCCACAGGTGGCGCACAGAACCCTCTGTGGACATGTGCGCCATTGCCTCAGTTCTGCACATGCGTGCACACCTCCCACTAGCCAGCTGGTCTTTGGGTCTCTGCTGCACATGCACGGGGGACAGGATGCATGCACAGGGTGCGCATGTATGTTGCATTTTGGGTGTGCATAGGGCATGCACACATGTTGCATTTTGGCTATGCGCGCAGATGCATGCTTTCAGCACTCGGTGCCAAAAAGGTTCTCCATCACTGCTCTAGAACATGTTTAGGTCAAAATATTGAAGTATGCAGAAATGTTTCACATTGAAATGTTAAGGCCCTGAAATGCTGTTTTGCTCTTAGGTGATAGTTAACTCTATTAAAAATTACCCAAACTCAAATGAGTTACTGCAACTGTAAAATAGGCCAGGGTGGTCCTTCTTGGCTTCTTCTGGCACTGTCAATGAAATTTGAACACTTTCTTGTGGTTTTAATAGCAATAGACTTAGACTTATATACTGCTTCACAGTGCTTTTATGGCCCTCTCTAAGCGGTTTACAGAGTCAGCATATTGCCCCAACATTCTGGGTCTTCATTTTACCAACCTCAGAAGGATGGAAGGCTGAGGCAACCTTGAGCCTGCTGATATTTGAACTGCCAAATTACAGGCAGCTGGCAGTCAGCATAAGTAGCCTGCAGTACTGCACTCTAACCACTGCGCCACCACGGCTCATAATTAGGACTGTTAAGGGTGAGAATGTTTTGACCTTGAAAACATATTGCACATAAATAATTATTAATGGCTACATGAATCATGTTACATTGATTCCTTTATACAAAATTAATCTATATACTGGAATACTGTAGGTTTTTAATTTATATTAGTGTTTAATGTGGTGCTGACAAATATAAACAGTTAAATTAGAAAATAGGGCAAAGCTTAGTATATGCTTTATTTATGAGCTTTCTATCCCACATTTTCATCACTGAAAACATTCTGACACCATATATTGCATTGAATTGTAAAGTAAGGATGTTTGTAAGGGTCTCTTGAGGATGTCACATTATATTAATAACATCAGCCTGTTTTACTATGTTCATGGAAGTTTGGAGCAGTATATATATATATATATATATATATATATATATGCTTATATATACACCCCCTCCCTCACACTAATGGACCTCCGCCTCACCTGGCTCGTTCCTCATTGTCCATTTCCTGGGGATGAGCAGCCTAAGCGGGGTGCAATAGAGGAGGAAGCAATAGGAGTTAAGCCTCCATCGATTAACATGTCTGAAGTAAAAATGATCAAGCTAATCACAGGTGGGAGGTGGGTAGATGTGCCTATTACGTGTTCAATGGCTAAATTAATAGATGATGCATAAGGGCGAATGTCTCTTCAATTGTAGTTTTTACACTCTGACGATGTTAGCAGAGACTAACAAAAGCTAAGTGGATAATATGGTTTAAGTTCTGGAGATCGTGATGTCTGTCTGTCTCTGTCTCTCTCTGTCTCTCTATCTATCTATCTATCTACACTGCTCAAAAAAATAAAGGGAATACTTAAACAACACAATGTAACTTCAAGTCAATCACACTTCTATGAAATCAAACTGTCCACTTAGGTAGCAACTCTGATTGACAAGCAATTGCACATGCTGTTGTGCAAATGGAATAGATAGCAGGTGGAAAGCATAGGCAGTTAACAAGACATCCCCAATAAAGGAATGGTTCTGCAGGTGGTGATCACAGACCACTTCTCAGTTCCTATGCTTTCTGGCTGATGGTTTGGTCACTTTTGAATGCTGGCGGTGCTGTCACTCTAATGGTAGGATGAGATGGAATCTACAACCCACAGAAGTGGCTCAGGTAGTGTAGCTCATCTAGGATGGCACATCAATACAAGCTGTGGCAAGAAAGTTTGCTGTGTGTACACACACACACATACATACACACATATATATATATATATTTTGTAGGCAGTAATTAAATTTTTATGCATCCATTCAACATTTATATCATAATTTCTTGTTTAATTTTTAAATAGATTTATAGTATGAGCCTACGTCTGTCTGCTTTCTTTGAGGAGCACATTAGTTCAATTTTATCTGACTACAAATCTGCCTTACGCTTTCATAAAAGAAGTACAATTCAAAAGAAAAGGAGTAAAAGAAGCAGAAGCAGTTCTCTTTCAAGTAGTGCTGCATCAAGGTATGATACAGTTCTTTCAGTTGTATCTGAGTTGTATCAGTATTTTAATGCTACTTTCTATAAGCCCTATATAATGTTTCAAAAATGTGATGCCATTTTATTTCCTTGAGTAGATTCAGGTCCAGCCCCCTATTTATTTAGGTACCACTATAATAGTAGAGATTTTGAGAGGTAGAAGGGGATCTTTTTCCTTAGCAATGATTTTTTATTTATTTTTTATCCTGTGTTTATTATTTTTATGAATAACTTATGAAATAATATAGTGAACCCTAGTACTCCTTCTTCCTCCTGTTTTCCCCACCACCCTCTGGGTTAGGCTGAGAGAGAGTGTGACTGGACCAAAGTCACCCAATTAGCTTTCATGCCTAAGGTGGGACTAGAACTCAGTTTCCTGGTTTCTAGCCTGATGCCTTAATTACTAGACTTTCATATCATAACTATCATTTCTGACCATTGACTAGCCAAAGCTCAAAATGTAGACATTGTTGTAAATACATTTTAAGATATTTGAATGGCAGAGTTCAGTGAGAAGATGGAATTGTTCTGAAACTGTCCCAAGTGATAAAAAATATGTTCAATCTCAGCAGCATTGGAAGGATAAAAGACCTTATAATGGATAGTTTAACATCTTAAGCTTGTGAATTACATTCCCGGGAACCTTCCTTAAGTGGAACATTTTAGAGACTGGGAACAAAAGTGCAGATTATTTTTTCTAATTGCTGTTAGCTATCTTCCAACTATCTAATTAGAATAGCTTTATGGGAGGTGGAGTTAGGGGTGAGAGACAAACTTATTTGTAAGCCAGATATTGTGTAGTTCTTTATATAGTTGGATTTGAGCTTTTTGGATATTTGAGAGCATTTTGAATTATAAGGAAAATACAAAGAAAGAGTAAGGTTATTCTAGTTATTCTAAGTTCTAAAGTAGACCACATCTGAATTAAATCTCCACTGGAATTGCTCATGGATTAAATTGGTTGATGACCAAAACATATTATTAATAAATAAATATTGTTTTTATTTTACTCTATAAAATAGCATCAGTTATTGGACTTGTCATCTATTTTTAGTCCGGATAGGAAACGAAGATTAATAAAACCGCAGCTGAAAGCTGAACTCATCATTACACCTCCTTCTGCGCCTGCGCGTCCAACCTTATTGAGAAACATAGCAGCTCAGATGAATGGGAAAGTAGTTGACTCTGCGAGTTTGGTCCGAACAAGAAGTACCAGGGCGATAACCGAATCAACCAACAATGAACAACCTTCTACTTCTTCAGGTGCAAAGCCTGTAACTTTGAAACCTAATAGTGCTGCTACATCAGGAAAAACAGGTGAACTAATTGATAAAATTTTAATTCTAAATTTGCCTTCTTATGATTTCTACTATAGAATCAAAATTTGTAGTGTATGGTTGTATTTACGATGTTCAGTTACAAGGCAGTTTTTCTTAAGAGATGGTAACTTTCTTAGAGAAGCTTCTCAGGAACTTTTTAAATAGTTTTGTTGGTTGGAAAATTTATTTGCCTACACTAGACCTTCTATTATTGTTGTTACTAATTATTTCTTAATGGGCATTGTCAGTTTCATAAAGGAAGTATTTTCCTGAGCTTGTATATTTGAATTAAGGAGGCACTAATAACCTGCCCCTGCCTCTGTAATATCTCCTGAACTCAAATAATTTTCTGAATCTGCACATGCTGTATGAGCTCAGGACAGGTACGGCAAGAATGCTGGATTTGAAGCACCTTTGTTTATTTTAATCTAAATAACTACATTCCATAACAATATAGAAATATAAAAGTGTAATTGTGTAAACAGTAAAGGTTTAATAAATCTTATGAAAAGATGATGAACAGCACCTTACTTTGTATGCACTTTATATGTATTCCATATTGAAAATATTAAATTATTAGTGAGCAGATTTCTGTTATTTTAATGAAAATTTACCCTCTTTTTTTGTCTAATAGTACTAGAAAATTCTACCAAGCATTCCAAGAACCAGAATGTTTTGCCAGTCCCTAATCAAACCAATTATATCCATAACACTAGGAATAATACTGCAAGAGAAAATTTAGAAAAAGATAAACTAATTAAACGTAAACCAAAATCAGCTATGGTCAATCCACAAGGTAAGTTTCATTGGTTTGTTCATTGCTTATTTGTAATATCTATAACATCTATTAAAAACATAGTAACAAAATGCAACAACAACCTGACTAAAAAGGAGAAACACTACAAAATGCTGCTTTCTTCTCCCAGGCCTTTGCAGATGATCCAGAAGGGTATATTGTGATCAGTAATATCAAAGGCCACTAAGACATCCAGGATCATACTGCCATTTGTGTCCTGACTCAATTCCTCATCAAGGAACCAGCCTCTACCTAATGGGCTCCTCACTGAATATCCTCCCTCTTTTCCTCTCTGTTAGATACGGGTCTTTCACAATCCTTACATCCCTCAAAGGGCTGCATTCTCTATAATTAGTCAGTGGCATATGATTTGAAAAATAGATAATAGATTCAGCAGGTTGATAACTCCAATTCTACATTTTAATCTGTAAATTTAATTAAGCTTGTGCTGTTAAAAATGGCTGCTGTGAGTCACTTACACATTACTTTGTTGTTATAGCAGATTGCAAGAATAATGCAATGACTTTGGCGTTGGGAAGCATCCAAGTAAATGGACATGGGGAGCAATCTTCAAAACCTGTATTTAAGAGAGGCCCTGGACGGAAACCCAAGATTGAGACCAACAATACATGTGAAGTGGTGCACAAGAAAAGAGGCAGAAAACCAAAAACCCTGTTACTTGCTGAACAGAAACATTCAGAGGAGCACAGAAACCAGACTATGAAAGATTTGACAATAGAAGAAGCCTCTGTTTCTACTGCATGCAATTCTGTCTCTGAAAATAATGTGAAGGAAGATTTGTTACAAAGAAAAGGGCGTGGTGGGAGAAAGCCTAAAAGAAAACTACAGGAAGATCAGCCAGCATTTGAACTTACTTTTACTCCTGTTCCTAAGATTCAGACAAGAAGCAGGAGGAAAAAGATAGATGAGCCTGTTGAAGAAGAGGCTGAGGAATTTAAAGATTCTGAACCTCATATGAGAACTAGAAACCAAGGTAGGAGGACAGCTTTTTACAATGAAGATGATTCAGAAGAAGAACAAAGACAGCTGTTGTTTGAGGATACTTCTTTGACTTTTGGAACATCTAGCAGAGGCAGAGTCCGAAAGTTGACTGAAAAAGCAAAGGCTAATCTGATTGGATGGTAATTTTGGCATTTAAAAATGCTAATAAATAGGTACAGTTGAGGAATCCATAGACCTAAGGGTATCTGCTTTCTGCTGCTATTTACGGATGAAAATATGTTCTTAATATGATAAAATATAGCAAAAACAAATTGAAAATTTCTTGAAAGAAGTATGTATTTTAAACAATTGCTATTTATTGTTCTCCAAATAGGTTATGCATTTCAATTCAGTATGTTCAGTTGGTATAAATGATTTCCAGAAATGTTACTGTAATTTTGAGCAGTACATAAACCTCTATTTGAATAGTAGAATTTTTAATGTAAAGATTGAGAACAGAACTCCTATTTTTGAATGAGCAAGGTACAGTACATTTGTATACATTGTAGAAACTGTATTTGCAAGATCAGAGTATGGCACTAAATGCCATTGAGAACAAAACAAAATTACCAAATTTGCTAATTAGGTACCATTAATTCAATAGTGATTGGGCACAGTTTTATACAAACACAGGGCAGATCATTTTATCTAAGTTCTGCCAGAGAGAGAGAGATCACATATATAGATATAGAGATAAATATAAATATATATATATATATATATCCACATTGGAAAAAGTTTGACTAATACGTCTAATTTTTCAGACCTTCATTCTTCTACCAATCATATCTCTGTTTATTGTGCCAAAGACTGAGAACCAGAATAGAGAAAAACTTTTACCATGAGTGCAACATATTTTCAATTATATTTATCACTCCTTGTTCAAAGTATACATTATTCTGGAATATTACCTCTACTGGTACATTGTAATAAGATCAGTTAATGCACTGGTAGGATCTTTTGAGAGATATTGAAACAAAATATAATTTGATTAAAGGGTTCAGTTAAGCTGCAGGAAAAGTGTGAGACTCTGATGTTTATATTATGATCAGATAAATTGCTTCTATGAATTGTGTTAAACTGACTAAAATTATTTTCAAAAGAAGTTGACGTGTATGTATGTATTGAGTATATACACGAGCACATAAACATAAAATTACCTAGGTATAAT
Organism: Bungarus multicinctus; assembly: GCA_023653725.1. NCBI lineage: Eukaryota > Metazoa > Chordata > Lepidosauria > Squamata > Elapidae > Bungarus > Bungarus multicinctus. The sequence continues at coordinate 114,648,813 of CM042836.1, forward strand.
TTTTTTCCAGGATTTTTTAGATTGCTCTACAATATTAAAAATTTTAAATGTCAAACTTTAAGGGGAAGATTAGTTGTTTTCCATTATTAAAGATAAAAAGGCCAAATCACTTTTTATGCAATCATATTTTATACAGTGTTCTCATTGCACATCGTTTTTCTGCACTTTTTACAGTATACTTAACCAAGCTGACATCAGTCAATATATCCATCCTAAAGGAAAATCCTACTTTATGATTGTGCCTTGTATTCTATTATTTTGTGCATCTTTAGTAACCTTAAGTTGTCTATTGTAAATGATGACTGTATGACTTAGGGGAATGTATTGCTGTATGTACTGCTATGGGGAAAAACAATTATTTATTTGTTTTTGGTACATTTACTTATTTTATCCCTTCTAAAATCTTAATACAATGTTTATTGTTTAAAATCATAGTCCATTTAAAAATGCAGAGTAAAACAGTTGTATGGTACAAAAATGTAACCACACTTTTACTTTAACATTCTTGCAGGAAATGGAACATGTGCAAAAGATGGCAATTTAATTTTGTTTGATTTTATTTGGAAATACATTATCTAAAAATGCAGATGTACAGCAGTGTGTTGCCTGTTCCAAAGATGCTTGGTATGATTAATTTTGACAGTACAGTTTGAAGAGTAAGGATCTGAATCTTAAGCTTCTATGTTTTCACTGAATTCAGTGTTTCATTCCTCCAAATAGATTATTGGCACTACCAAAGATTGTGGTATTATCAGCTACTTGATCTTACACACAGTTGGAGAATTGTAGGTAGTTTTAGTCACCACAGCCAAATCCGTGCAAAGGAAATTTCAATTGAATAGAGTTCAGCACAGATGCAGGAAAACTGATTGCTTGGAATGCAAATATATTTAATATTCATTTTGAACCTCAGCCAATTATGTGGCAACCCAACTTTAAAGTGTAGTTTTTCCACATTTTTTTAAGCTAACCACCTTTATAAGAAAATGGGCATCATGTAAAAACTTGTTTCCCTAACTTAAAAAGTAATATCATCATATGGCATTTTTAAAAAGTTCCATAACACTTCATTTTTCCACATTGTGATGTTTGGGCAATCTTCATATTATACTGGCACAGGTCTCTTTGTATGTTTATTTTCTTTAATATTTTAAAGAATCGACATGCATATTTTAATACTGATTTTTAAGGGGAATGGACTTTTCTACATGTTTTTTTTTTAATGTATATTCTTGGTAACGTTGGAGGCATTAACCATGAAAAGATGACAAGTTTTGCACAAAGAAAACTTGTTTTACAGCATATAGTGAAAAACATTAAATTATACATTTTAAGATTTTGTTGCAGAAGGTTGGAAGTTTAAATTACCTGATTTCCTGATATTATCTATACTGGCGTATAATAGAAAGTTCAAACCAAATAGGAAATTATTGTTGTAGTCCTACTGCATTTATCATGTCCCACTTGGGATGCTTATATTGGTATAATTTTGGGACGAAGAATAATATACATGACCATTATAGGACCTGAAAAAGTAATTTTTTTTACAAACGACAAAAATTGAAAGTCTTATTTGTAACACTTTCCTTTTCCTGAAGAATTTATTGTAGTACTAAGAGGCCCTACTGACTATCTTTTTTCTAATATTTGGCAATTTTCTTCAAAAAATACAGTATAACACTGTAGCTATGCTACTTTCCCTAAATAAGATTAAGCTTGACTTGGTTTAAATTTCTTTAATTGATTTGGTTTAACAAGATTTATAAGATTCTTGCTGTACCAACAAAAACAATTTTCATTTAGAACCTAGATAAGCAATAATTGGTTCGGTAATTTGTGATGATATATAATAAATTATATCATGGATTATATTATACTATCTCTAGAAAAGTACATTTCTTTGCACATTTGCATAAATATGTACATATCATCTCTTGGTACTTACGGATATTCATTCAAATTATTATCTTACAAACTTGACAGTCATAAAAGCAAATTTAATATAATATAACCTAAAAAGAATTTTGATACAGCATGGACTATTAGTTTCAAAATGCTAGCTACTACATTATTTCATTGTTAACTATGGTTAATATGCTGTGGTCTGATAGAAAAGCATTCCACATTCATTTCAAAATAAGTTTTTCATTTTATAAATGAAAAATTCCAAATTTAATAATAAAACTAGCTGGCTTGAGTTTTGTTTCCTAGCAGTTATAATAATTACCAGCCTAATAATGGATATCAAACAATGATCATTTTTGTTAGTGAGAAGTAATGAAGTGTGGAAAGAATTGTCTTCCTATATTGAATTGATTGCTCTAAGGTATATTTGCCCCTAAGAGCAATTGATAGTATGATTTGTACCATATTGTCAATTTTATCAGTGAATATTACTTTAAAATAACTTCGTTAAACGTTCTATAAGAGTCATGCAAGAGTATTACATATCAACTTTTAAATGGGCATGTATATTGGTACACACAAAGATCTCACATACTGTAATACAAATATTATTGAAGTACCAATTTAGAATTTCAGTTTCACAAGCTTTAATAGTCTTAAATAACTTTACAAAGGACCCATCAAAGTCCCCTTATCAAGGATCTTGAGTTTTGCTTTCTGTAAAGAGAGTTGGCCCAGCGAGCTAAAAATTGTCACCTCTGCTCTGACATAAACTCTTCCCATTGATGTACTACATCTAATTAAGTTTTAGGGCACAATTGAATCCATTTTGCATTTCCACATTGTGTCAAGAGGCATACAACTTTGACCCCTCCCCGCAATCTGCAAAACCCCCTCAGGTGAACAGTTCAGTTGTGAGAATCCTGCATAAATGTAAAGAACCGACTGGATCGGGATTTTATTCTACATTTTCATGTATCTGTTAATCTTGCACTTCATATAATTGGACTTAAGGATTCATCTGATAAAAGGGCTGCTCAGTTTCTACTGTAAATAATGTACATATGTTTATATTTTAAAAAAGATGTACATTTCATATATGATGGCCAAGTTTGAATATCATTTCTAATATAAATCACTGGTATTGCATTTTTAAGGTGTTATCTGTACACAATTCGTATTTAAGTTACAATTGGCTATAGAAAAACATTTTTATGTTTTTGTTTTCAGCTCAGAGCTCTTTGAAGAGAACACTTTAATTTCAGAAAGATGAAAGATAAAATCTAACGTTATTGTAAACTTTTGAAAGTGCTGATGTTGGTTTATTAGTGGTTTTTGTTGTGCAAGGGCAACTAAGATATTGAATTTGCCTGTTATGTATGTTTCAGAACAGTTCCCACTAGCAGAAAAGTCTAATTTCTGGAGGGATATAATGGAATTCAACTCAATATAGATTTTTAAAAAATCTAAAAGGAACAGGGTGGAGTGAAGACACTAATGGCATTATTTGTGGAATTACCAAAACCAAGCCTCAAGTCTGTTCTAAAATGTATAATTTTAGGAAATATTTCTGTTAAACAAAAAGAAATTAAGCAATGACTTATTTTGCATAGATATGAAATACTGAGTTTTTAGAAAATACAATTTTTTAAAATACAATTAAACATATCAAGAAACTGTGCTGTGATAGAAAATAAATTGTTGACAAAATGCTTGCTGTAGAAATTACTTATGAAATATTTGCACAGAATTTGTACACTTGCACAGATGGCATTTAACATGTATCAGACATACACCTAAAGAAATGTTGTCACACATTATTTGTTACATTTTTGGACCATCACTGCAAAAATCTGAAAAATTAGTTCAATCTGAATAATCGGTTCACATGACTTTATTTTTAAGTAAAACATTTGTCACTTAAAATGTGAAATATATAAAATAGAACAATAAGGAAATTGTCTTGGAACATTTAGTTTTAAAACTGACACATTTAAAGCTATACTTGTTTTGTACAATATGTAAATCCCAAATATGTTTTATAATACCTTTAGGTTTTTTTCAAAATTAATTTCCCTAGAAATCTTAATTATACTATAAAGTGCAGTCTCTCACCTGGATGAACAGTGCCCTTTCTTTTTGTATATATTGATTGAAACTTTTATTGTTATGTGAAACACTTATGTTGGTTTTGATGAATAATACTTGGAATCCTTTTATACAAACTAGAATGTAAGTGTAAGAATTACTGTCACTGCAATGTAGTAACAAACCTATTTTTAAATAAATAGAAAACTCGTTTTTCTAAGTTGTGTTGATTTCTATCATTAATGAAGTTCTTGCAGGAGGAATACAATGAAGATTCTGCAAAAACAATTGCACAGATAATGGAAGAATCAATTTTTTTTAAAAAAAAAATCCCATTCATGCTGCAAATCTCATCTACTTTAATGGAATGGAGCAACATCCAGAGAGGATATAAAACAATAAAGATGGTAACACTGATAGCCAACTGCTTTTCAATATCTGTCATGTGGATAGTGCACTTTTTAAGTGGGATTTGATCGCTGTCACCATCTTGGTTTTATTTACCTGCTCCCCATGGAGCCCTTGAATGGGAGATTCCCACAGAATAATGTGAGTGGAAATGCTGAGTATTAGGTTAAATAGAAAAATGAAATGAACTATCGTTCCTCTGCTTTTATCTCAATTCTGCTGAGCATTCTCTGGAGAGACAAATGTGGGTCCAATCTTGGTTATTTCTGATTCTTTTACTTTTAGGCTGTGTGTTGGTAGACATTGCTTTTCAAAGAAATGTTAATGCAATATTATTTCATTACTAAATCCAGCTATAGGAAATTAGAAATAGAAAACTTCAAATACATTTGTTCCTATAGGTTTGCAGAATTTTATTATACTGGATTTAGTAACACGGGGAAAAAACATGGGAAATTCCATGCAAACAAAAAACGAAGAAAAATTATTATTATATCTGTAGTATCATCCCAGGATGATGGATGATAAAGATTGATGTTAATAATCCAAGAACCAATATACTTTCAAGAAATTATAACTTGGCTGCCTGGTGAGTTATGAAAGTATTATTGGCTGTGGAATATGAACTAAATTTTTCCTATTAAACATCATCATTAGCATAACTGCTAAAAATATTTCAATTCTTCATTAGGCTATTTCAAGAGTTTTATGTTGAAGCCTTGTTTTTTGGTTACTTCTCTAAAGCATGGAGGCTGCGCTTCCAAATTAACTTGGCTTGGTGCAAAGTATACCATATCCATGTTCAGATATTTTTATGAACTAGATGCACTGGAAATACGTTAAAGAGCATGTCATACCTGCAATATGTCCTGAGGTTCAGGATCTTCCATATGCACCTGTACACTCGGTATATATGAAGATTGTTTTCCATTTTAGCAGAACTGAAAGTCATATCACACCTGTGTGGGTACCTGTACGTACTTTCATCTGAAAATCTTAGAAATCCTACAGAAAATATTTCTATGAGTGGAAGAATCAAAATTGAACAAAATTAACCTACCCAAGATTACCTTTTTTCATTAAAATTGGTGGACATTAATTCAAAATGGAGAATGGGTGTAAAAGAATTTGATTATTCAAGGTTTCCAACCAATTGCATTATCTTGCTCCTACCACAAGACAGGTCTTGCCCTTGAAATCAATGGAAAAATCTAAAATTTCCCAGTTTGAGCAGAATCTTCATCTGTGAACCACAAATTATATATTCTGCAGCATGTCTTACATGGAGAAGTAGTGGAGTAATGTTTCTTTCATCAGGCACTATAGGTTTACCCAAGTCGAGCCAAAATACTTAAAACATGGTTTGCTACATCAGACATAATGCTCTTGCTCAACATTATTTTTCAGACTAAGGCTATTCTAAAAAGAATCCCTGTCATTTTTGCTACTTTAGTTGTTCCCAACTACAGATAAATTTATATCTAATGGCCTATTCTAGAACAAGATTTGAGTAGTTGGATTCTTTGGCCAAATGTGGGTGCTTCTATATGCAATAATCTTGAGAAGATGTATACAGTCAGGTTTGTATATATTATGACAATGATAGGTTTTGTGGCATTTGGCCTTTGTACATCACGACATTGAATTTGAAATGAAACACTTAAGATGTGACAAAGTGAAGATTTTCAACTTTAATATTCAAGGCGTTTGACAGAAGTGTGACATAAAGAAGAATTACAGCCATTTGAATACACTACCCCAATTTTGGTAGCTCATAAATGACTGACAGTTTCATGGCCAGGTGTGGCTTATTCTCTGATCAACAAGCTCAACATCTTAAGTCACTGAGCCACCGGGTCCCCTTTGTTCTCTTGTTAGTCCATGACAAATCAAGCGGATAAAGAACTGGAGTTGGTTATGAGTATTACATTTGCATTTGGTAGCTGGAACATTCAACATAAGGTCCAAAAAGTATCTATGCAAGTGAAAAAAAGCCATTATTGAGTTGAAAAAACAATCCCATTAGAGAAAAAAAAGGGAGGGGGGGAGAAATGGCCAAAACAATAGTTTAGAACATTCTTAAAAAGAAGAAATTAACTGGTAGGTTCAGCAACACCAAAGGCTGATAGACCACGGAAAACAACTAAAAACAAATTACCACTGAATTATTGGTCAGATCATTGATAAAAAACCCTTTCACAACAGCTAGCCAAGTCAAGAACATTCTTGAGGTAGGAATGTCATTGTCATAGTCTATAGTTAAGAGACAGTTGCATGAATGTAAATACTGAGGCTTCACAATGAAAAGCAAACCACTGATAATGCTCAAGAACCACTGATAATGCTCAGAAACGCCAGATTAGACTTTGCCAGAAAATATCTTAAAAAAGGATACCCAATTCTGGAATAAGATTATTTGGATTAACGACACTATAGCAAGATTAACTTGTACCAGAATGATGGAAAGAAAAAAAATGATGGAGAAGGAAAGGAACAGCTCATTATCTGAAGCATAACTCATAAGTCAATTATGGTAGAGGCAGTGTTATGACATAGGCTGCCAATGGAACTGGGTCATGGTGTTTATTGATGACCTGATTGCTGATAAAAGTAGCAGGATGAATTCTGGGCTATACCCGTTTCAGTTTCAGCCAAATGCTGCAAAATTGATAGGATGTGGCGTCATATTGAGGATAGATAACAACCCAAAGCATATAGCAAAAGCAATTCAAGAGTTTTCTCAAGGCAAAGAATTGAAATGTTCCTCATTGGACAAGTCAGTAACCTGATCATAACCCAATAAAGTATGCTGTCCACTTACTGAAGACAAGACTGAAGGCAAAAAGACCCACAAACAAGCAATAGCTGAAGGCAGCTACAGTAACGGCATGGCAAAGCATCTCAAAGAAGACTTAGCATACGGTCGTGTCTATGGGTTCCAGACTTCGGCCAGTCAATGACTGTAAATTATTTTCATCCAATATACAGTCTTTATATTCACTCTTAGGCTTAGATCCCTACAAAGAACAGCACACTGGGGTCTAAATTGCATAGTCCTACGTCCTTCTGGGCAAATGTATAACTGAGCAAAATTGCTAAATTTATAGTTAAGGAAGATGAGCAAAGAACCTGTTAATTTTGAGCAGATTGGGGTATCCTGTAAATGCAATGTATTTATCTGAATGTTGATTCTTTACCACATATGTATTTTAATATGTATTTTCTTTTATCAGATTGGGGTATCCTGTAAATGCAATGTATTTATCTGAATGTTGATTCTTTACCACATATGTATTTTAATATGTATTTTCTTTTATCTGCTTTAGACCCTATATTTTTATATGGAATAAATGGGTCGTTGGTCCTAACCTGATACAATCTTTCTCTTTGTGTGGAGATAGCATTCAGGATTGAGTGATCAGTCTCTGTGATTGGACTAAGACTGTCAAAACTTTGATGATACTCTGCTGCTAGGGACCTCCCCAGAAATTGGCGAACAAATAGTGACAGACTGACGTGTTCTCCTATGTATAATACACACCATTACATTTGGAACGTACCATGAAAGGGTGAGACTGAATGCTATCCACACAAAGAGAAAGGTTGTATCAGGTTAGGACCAACGACCCTTTTCCATTGTGGTGGAGATAGCATTCAGGATTGGGACATACCAAAGCTGGCTGTTCTATGGGTGGGCCTAGTGCGGTCCAAGTCCCTTACACAGAATGGACCTTTTGCAGAACCCTCTGTCCAAAAGCTGCCTCAGAAGCAAATGAGTCCAGCTTATAGTGTCTGATGAACGGAGAAGGAGATGCCCAGATAGCCGCCCTGCAAACAACCTCCAGAGAGGCCTGGGTGGCCCACGCCGTCGATGTTGCCGCGCTTCTTGTTAAGTATGCTGTTATCCTTTGAGGAACTGCAAGTCTCTGTTTGGTAGGCCTTGGGTATGCAAAGTCTTATCCATCTCCCCATGGTGGAAGGTTGAAAGGAAACAGAGGGATTCAGACCTCCTGAAAGACGATGTCCTCTTGATGTAAATCCCCAACGCCCTCCGAATGTCCAGAGTATGTCATTGTATTTCTAACACGTGCACAGGATGTGGACAAAAGTCAGGTAAAATTAGTTCTTGGGATCTGTGGAACCACGAGTTCATTGGCATGAACGAAGAGTCTAGTCTTAACACCACTCGATTGGTGTGAAACACACAAAGGTCTTTCCTGACAGACAAGGCTTCCAGGTCCGAAATTCTTCTGGCAGAGGTGACCGCTACCAGAAAGGCTACCTTACAAGACAAAAACTGCAAGGGAATTGACCTCAGTGGTTCAAATGGGGCCTCAGTCAGTGACTGCAGTACTTTAGAGAGGTCCCATGTTGGATATCGATGAACCACTGGAGGCCTCAGGTTTGTAGCCCCCTTCAGAAACCTGTGGACCGTGGGATGTCTAGATAAAGATTCCACTCCCCCCAAGGATAGAACAGAGGACAAGGCTGCAACCTGCCTCCGCAGAGTATTAGGTGAAAGCCTCTTGTCCAGGCCGTCTTGGAGGAAGCCCAGCACCTGGGCAATTGAGGCCCCAGAAGGGACAATGTCATACTTACACCACCATGTGCTGAAAGTTTTCCAGGTTGCATCGTAGATGCGGTTGGTGGAGGGTCTCCTGGAGGCCTGGATAGTTCTTATTACTCTGGAGGAATAATTGTCCCAGATCAGAGGTCCCCGCTCAACCTCCAGACGGCCAAGTGAAGCCACTGGAGCTCTGAATGCAAGATTTGCCCCTGGTTGAGCGACACTCTGTCCTCCAGTATCCTCCAAGGTCTGGAAATGGAAAGGTTTACTAAGTCTGCAAACCATGGTCTCCTGGGCCAATGAGGGACTACAAGGATAAGCTCTGCTCTTTCCACCAACAGTTTCTGGATGACCCTTGGGATCAGGGGCAGAGGAGGAAAGGCACACAGGAGCTCCCGTGGCCAAGGGCTGCGTAAGGCATTCGTTCCCTCCGCCCCCGGAACCGCAAACCTGGAATAGAACCTCAGAAGTTGCGTGTTGTCCTGGAAAGCGAAGAGATCCACTGCTGGGCATCCAAAGTGCTCCAACAGCTCCTGAAACAAATCGGGATGCAAACACCACTCTGCATGGTCAATGGTGGCCCTGCCTCAACATTGGCCATGCCTGCAATGTGCTCAGCTCTGAGCGATACCTGGTGTCTCTCTGCCCATAAACAGAGTTGCTCTGCCTCCAGCATCAGAGGCCCTGAATGAGTCCCCTCTTGGCGGTTAATGTGCGCCTTGGTAGACACATTGTCAGTCAAGATTAGAATGTCCTTACCTGAGACCACATCCTCTAATTGTCTCAGGGCTAGATGGTGCTTCAAGGACAATGGTCACAGACAGATTTAGACCATAATACCAATTGATATTATGGTCTAAATCTGTCTGTGACCATTGTCCTTGAAGCACCCTGGATTGAATATGGGCACCCCAGCCATGAAGACTGGCATCTGTGGTCACCACTAACCTGTTCGGTTCCTTGAATAGGAGTCCCATGGAAAGCGCCTCAGATGACCACCATTTTAAAGATTTAAGGACCAACCGAGTTAATCTGATCTGTAAGACGGAACAACTCCTACCTGTCTTCTGATACGGTAGAAGGAACCATTGGAGTGACCTGGCGTGCAGTCTAGCCCAGGGCACTATATTAATGAAGGTATCATTTTCCCCAGGAGCTTAGAAAGTATAGCCAGGGATACTCTAGGTTTAGATTTCACTTGTCCAATTAACTCCCTGATACTCTCCTGATGTTCTAGGGATAAGGACACCTTGCAGGAAATAGTATCTATTACAGCTCCCAGATGGAGTAAGGTATTGGTGGGAGTGAAGTGGCTTTTGGCCTCGTTGACAGAGAAGCCATACTCTTGGAGCACCTGAATGGTGATCTCTAAATCCTCTACAGCTCTAGATGGGGAAGATGACTGGACCAGTATGTCATCAAGATAACATTGGACCCTAACTGGTATAGCCCTAAGGTGGGCTGCCAGGACTGCCAACAGCTTAGTGAATGACCTGGGGGCTGAGGAAAGTCCAAAGGGCAAGGTCCTGTATTGGTAGTGCCTCCCATTGTAGCAGAACCTGAGGAATTGTCGATGAGCAGGGATAATAGGGACATGGAGATAGGCCTCCGTTAAATCAATGGAGGTAAGGAAGTCCACTCCCTAATTCCCTCCAGCATGGACTAGAGTGAATGCTTCTTGAACCACCTGTATTTCACCGGCGGTTAAGGTGCTACAAATCCAGAATTGCCCTCCATCCCCCTGAGGCTTTTGGGATTACAAACAATATGGAATAGAATCCCATGCCTTGTTGACCCTCAGGCACTGGCTGAATAGCTGTTTCCATAAGGTTCCTTCTCTCTGCATTCCTAGAGATAGGGAAACGAATGAAAAACCTTGGGGGCATAGAGAGGAATTCTATATATAGTCCGGAGCGGACTGTCTCCAGGACCCAGGTGTCAGTGGTTACTTCCAACACCTGGCAAACAAGGCCAGACATCCCCCAATGGGAGGGTTGGTCTCCATTTTATCTGGAGCATCGGAAGGGATGACCCCCAGCCCCTTGAAAGGGCCGCTTACTGTTAAAAGGACAATTTCTACCTGTCCTGTCCTGGCTTTGTTCCTGCCTGGGGGTGAAAGACCTCTGGAGTCTGGGGGATCCCACTCCTGTTTTGGGGGTCCTATAATAGGAACATCTGGCATAGGGAGTTGGTCTATAATCACTTTTTCTGGGCTTGGATGGCAAAACCTTCCCTTTGTCCTTGGAGTCCACTAGGACCTTGTCTAGAGCCTCTTCAAACAATTTATCCCCTTTAAATGGGGCTGTGGCCAACCTCCACTTGTGCCTCAGATCAGCCTGCCATTGCTTTAGCCAGAGCAAGTGACGAGAGGTCACTGTTCCCCCTATTGCCCTGCACGCAAATCTGGCAGCACTCAGTGTGGCATCAGCTGAATTCTACTGCTGCCAATAGTTTGTTCACATGCAGATGTGATCTGACATCGTCCAGTGGAATTCTCTCCTGTAGCTCCTGGAGTCAGATGAGAGAGGCCCTGTTGAGAAAGATGCAGCTGTGGAAGCTTTCACTGCCCATGCTGCTGACAGGTGTGTTCTTTGCGACGTTTGCTCAGCCTTCTTGTCCTCAGCCTTCAGTGAATCCTCAGGCTCCCCAGGGATGTCTGTGTTGGCTTGCAGGGCCGCAACTGGGGCGTCAACATCGAGCACTTTCAGGGCCTTGGAAAGATCGCCTCCTACATTAAACAATTTCTTGTCTAGGGAGGAAGGGCTTGGACCGGACCCGAGGGACGACTACTGTCTTTGGATGACTGTGGCGAACATCTTTGGCGCAGGGATGACATCTGCTGTGACTGTTTTCTCAGAAAACAATGAGTCACTGGGGTCTTCAGGCTCCTGCGGTTCAGAGACTAAGCCTCACCCTGTGGCCTTTTTGGCCTTAAAGAGGAGAGATCTAAAGATGGCAGGTTGGAACAAACCAGGGATAGAGCCTTGGTCAGCCTTGTTGAGGCCCTCATCATCAGAATAGTTTCTGTCCATCAGCTGGCCAGTCAGATGTGATGGAGTGAGAGCTTACCACAGGAATATATGCACCTGATTCTGCTTGCAGGGAAAGATCATCATAATGAGACCTGTGTCTCCTACTGCGTCTGGATGAGGAAGTAGAAACCTCTGAGGGAGAACCTCTGGTCTGTTAAGACAGCTGACACTCCTTGCCTCACTGCCTCATTTAACATAGCCTGCATATTAACCTGGATCTCGGGTTCCTGTGCCCTAACTGGTCTGATCCCAGCTGACATGGGAGTAAAGGTTGCTTTTGGAGCCATTCTGTGCCTCTGATCAGTAACTGTCAGTTGCTCTGTTGTTGGGCAGACAGAGAAGAAATTTCTGATCTCAGAAGCCTCAATAGATTCCTGCTGTTCAGCTCCCCCTATGGCCGCTTCTGCTACTGCAGTCCTGTCAATTTGCAGTTGCCTCTCTCCTCTCCATAATGGATGTTCCTCATTTGAGTGGGAAATTATGCAGGGCGCCATTTCTTTATCATTTTGCTCTTTCCCTCAAGCCCACACTTTATCCAGTGCCTTGTCCCTGCGGCGCTCGTCCCTCTGCTGCCTTGGAGCCCTTTCAGGTTCCTGCAGCCTTGATCTTTGGCTTGGGCTATAAAATGAAGCCATTTGTTCTGGGGCTGCTGGGCTTAGAGAGCGTGACAGCTGTCGAGCTGCCCCCTCCACTCTCCTGACAACATGGCTAGCCTTTTGTGATTCTGCCATCTCTGACTCCAACGATCTTACTCTGGAGTCACCTCGATCACGCTGCAGCCTTTCACTTTCCTAAACCTACTCTCACTACCTGTACTCTTCACTGCAGGTCTTCTGCCCCTTTAAAGGCTACCGCGGTTAATCTCAGCATCTCCAACGGCTGAAACTGCTGGGAGCCTCCCAAGCCAAAGTGCGGGAAGGAGGCGAGGATGGTATTCAAACTCCTCCCGCAACCAGAACCTTAGTACCTTGTAGATCAGCCCTCAGCTGATCCGAAGCCCAATGACCGGGGCAGAGCCCCGGCCACGCTGCAGTTTGACAGCTGTCAAAGTGGTAGACCAGTTCCGGCTTGCAATAGAATTCAGGATTAGTGTTTTTATTCCTATTTTTCCAATCAATTTGAAAGGATGTGTTAAATTTGCTAGAAGAAATTAACACGTCGTCCAACAAGCTGACTGAGTCAATTTCTGGGGAGGTCCCTAGCAGCAAGGGAGTGTCATCAAAGTTTTGACAAACTCAGTCCAATCACAGACGGAGACTGATCACCCAATCCTGAACGCTATTTCCACCACAATGGAGAAGATCTACCATATTTAACAGTAAATAATCATTTCTGAAAGCCAAAATATTCCAGGGAATCCTCTCTCAAATTTTGCAAATAGAACCCGATTTTTTGGATTATGGTAAGAAGTGACTTTTGGAAACTATGATAATATATGCAAATTAATCCATAAGTTGTTTTTTAGTGAACCAACTGCAACATCTATTATTTATTAATGTGTGTTTCTTTTTCTTCTCCCTATTCAGTAGTAAGCACAATTTGATGGCCTAGTGCAAAGTATTGTACTAATTTGGTTTTGTTTATAAAGCATTGAGAAAAACCATCTCCTTAATGCTGTCTTGAACAAAAGCCTAATTGTAAACAATTTTCAACTTAACAGTAAGAAAGCCACAATGAAGCTGTTGTACGAATATTTTATTTCAACAGATTGCTCTGGACCAAACCAAACATGTGTACTGCTGCATGAATAACAGAATAAATTTTTAGGTCTACTGGCTGTTGTAGAACTCTGAATATGCATTTTAGATAAAACCAGTTTGTTCTAAAAAGGCGTAACCCACTGACAACGGGAGAAGGACTACAAGGCACACCTACCTGTTTGCCTTACTGAGCAACAGAATGATTCAGTAATGGCTTCAAAAATCATGCTCAATGAGTGTTTTCTTGCACTGTATGATAGCTAATAATAATTGTAAGATAGACTTTTCCTTAATTTTAGATACAACATCTGAATAGCAATGACTTTTTAAAACACTGGCAGGGATCCACATTTTTCATCCCATTCAATAGGAGTTTCTACTTCAACTATAATTTTAAATTTAAGACTTTGGAAAATCAAGTTGAGCTTCCTGAGTACATTCTTCTTGATAAAGGAAAAACAAAGTCTAATTAATGGTTTCAGAGGTTAATCAGTTCCCTTTTATAAGAGCAGCCTTTTTCCTCTTCTTCTCTCCCTTTATTTCAAAAATAGCAAATACCCGTGAAGAAATGTGGATGGTGGCACTTTGAAGTTTCTGCTGAAAATTGAATAAATCTGAAGAATTATCTGTATGATCTTCAAGATGACCTTCCGACTCCTTTACCTCTTCTTCCTTGATTAGCAGGGGTTTCCCTACCGAGTGTCCAAACAATTGGCAAACTTCTTGAGCTTTCTGCTGAGCACTTCTGACAGCAGAAACGCATACCTGCCTCCTGAAAAGAAAGAGCAGCAAGACTTAGTTAATCGGCTCTTATTTAAATTGCAGTTTTATGCTTGTCAAACTCAAAATTCGATGACATTTCTTTTCAGATAAAGTGAAGCCTCAGGATACATAATAACTCACTAGAAATCTAATTGATTAGAAATCAATTACTGGCTAGGGTATTATCTGAAAAGATACAAATAGAGATTCAAGAACTGCACATCTAGGTACATAACTGCACATTTAGGTACATAATTACACACATTTCCACATAATTACAAGTTTTCCCTTAATAGTATTTGTTTAAAGATCTGTTCTTTTCTGTAAAAGCTGAAGTAATTTTTAAGAACTAAACTTGCCTTTTTTCTTATTTATTCCCTTTTCTTTGTAAACTATGATAGCACTTGGCTATTAGACTTATATACAGCTTCACAGTGCTTTACAGCCCTCTCTAAGTGGTTTAGTCAGCCTATTGCCTCCAACGATCTGGGTCCTCATTTTACCGATCTCAAAAAGATGGAAGGCTGAGTCAGCCATGAGCCTGGTGAGATTCGAACTGCCAAATTGCAATCAACTGTTAGTCAGCAGAAGTAGCATGCAGTACTGCATTCTAACCATGTGCTATCAAGGCTCAGTGATAATTGTATAGTTGAGGACAAGTCTGCTTTACCACTGTTCTGTACACACAATCCTAGAAATACGAAGAGCAGATTAAAAATACTTCAAATATATACAACCCCATTTAAAAAAAAAAATTGGTTTATTCTGTTTGCTTCCTAATTTAGGTACATGCTACAATACTAGAAAACATTCTAGAGGTTAGATTGGTGACTTGGGCCACTCCCTTTTTTTCAGCCCAACCCACTTCACAGGTTTCTTCTTGTGGAGAAAATAGGAGACAAAATTATCCAACTTCAGTAGTACAAAAAATAAAGATGGGTTATAATGAAAAGAATGACAATAGTAATAAAAATAACCTTATTTGTTGCAATATTACTGCTTATTTTTATATTATTCTCTTCCTTAAATTATGGAAGAAGGTTGGGGAGATGAAAAATGTATCCAACTTGTCTGAATCTAATTCAGTATTTCATTCTGACATTCTGCAGCATTTCCCAACCTCTCCCGCCTCCAAGACTTGATAGGAAAGAAATACACATTACAGTAGTAACCTCCCATAGTAACTCCAGTCTTTTTATTAGTAACACACTAGTGATTGCATTGCTCTTGCAGCTATGTGGAGATGCTGGTAGGAACCAAACAATCAGTTTTAGGTCTGACAACTCTGGCCTGAAGGATAGCTATTAAAGCTGCAATCTCTATATACGGCACTGTCAGTTCTCTTCAAGTTAAGCAAGAAAATAGAATTTTTACTTATGTTGCTTGGAACACACATTCACAATGAAATAAGCAACCCAGAAATATACATCTTTTTGAAAAATGTATTGAGAAACTTACCGAAGGGTATCTATAGCTTCCATCGTGTGGTAAAAGTGAGGTGAGCTGATGATAACAGATTTATCTAGTTTCTCAACAAGGTGATTACATGTATCTTGCATTTTCCCAAAATCAGTAAATATAATGCAGACCTGTAAGTGAATATAAAAATATAAAAGCCTTTTTTCAATGATTTAATTGCAAGATGACCAAAATAAAAGATAGCAGGATATATGGATCTTTTCCAGGCTCTCACTTTTTTAATTTACTTTCTCGCACTGTTTACTATTATAAAGCTGGCTCAAAATCTGCAAAATAAACCAAGTATAGTAAATTAGAAATCAATTACTGGCTAGGGTATTATCTGAAAAGATACAAATAGAGATTCAAGATGGCGGCCGGAGGATGTCGGGCTGAAGAGCCCCGCTTCGACGGCCGAAATTCGGGGGGAGTCCCACTCCCCCCCCGGGTCCCCGCCCGGGGGGGGGGGTGGGCAACTCCGAGGAGGTCGTGGAGGCGCAGAGGAGGCCGTGAGGCCGCCCGGACTGCTGCTGGGACCGGAGCTGCTGCCGCCATTGCTGGGACCGCTGCTGGGGCCGCTGCCGCCGCCGGGGCTGCCGCTGCCGCCGTCATTGGGGCCGCTGCCGCCGTCGTTGGGGCCGCCGCCGCCGCCGCGGGGGCCGCCGAGGCCGTGGCTGCTGCCGGCCCCGCCGTGCAGGCCGTTGCTGGCGCCGGAGCCACCGCTGAGGTCGTCGCTGCCGCCGCTGCCACTGCTGCTGTCGCTGGAGTCGGTGAGGCCGTCGCTGCCGCCGTTGCCGCTACCGCTGCTGGGGCCGCCGCCGCCGCTGAGGCCGTCGCTGCCGCTGCCGCTGTCGTTGGGGCCGCTGAGGCCGTGGCTGTTGCCGGCCCCGCCGTGGAGGCCGTTGCCGGCGCCGGAGCCCCCGCTGAGACCACTGTTGGTGCGGGGGGGGCCATGGGGCGGCTGGAGGACTGCTGCGAGGGTCGCTGCAGGGCGCCGGGGCAGCTGCCACCGCCGTGGATGGTTCTCGGGCGGCGGTGGGGGCTGGGGGCAAAGTTGGAGCCGTGGTTGTTCCTCGGCTCCTCAGATTTGCTTCCCCCAGCCGTGCCATCTATGCCATACAGCCGCTGAGGTGGAGGCCGGGGCCGGGACTGGACTCAGGGCCGGAGCTGCTGCCGCCGAGGGCTTTGCGGGCCTCTTGGGCGGCGGGGGCGCTATGTGGCCAGGCATCGGATGCGGTGCCTGGTGGTCTCCATCCCCCGCGAGGCCGGATGTCAGCTGCCAGTGGGGTGCGATTGTTCCAGCCTGGACTTGGGTCCCGCTTGGTTTGGCCTTTGCCTGGTCGACGGCAGTCAGGGAAGATCCAGCCGAAGACACAGACATTAACATATTCTTCGGAAGACCTGTGGGCCCTGAGATATGTCCCCCTGTCTCAGAGTTGGCCCTCTTACCTCTCCAAGACTTATCTCAAGGACGGATCTTGGGATCCGGAGAGATGGTGGGGTCGCCGGAAGCGTGGGAGGGAGGGTTATTTAAAAAAAATTTTAATTAGATTTTTAAAGGGGTTAGGGTTGGCCGGGCGGGGGTTGGGGGACAACCCGCCTGGGGCTGGGACCGGGTCGCGGGTTGAGCGTTGCCGGGAGGGTTTGGGGTCGGATGGGGCTCTATTGAGGATGGGGGGTTGTCCCAGGGAGGGTGATATTAAAGCTATTAGTACGGTGAGCGGGAGAGGCAGATTTGGCGGTTATAGGGGGCCACACTCTGTTTCGGGAGCGCGTCCCCGCTATTTGTCTGCTGTAGCGCTCCGACCCCCTTGTCATCTCCCGTTCCCCAGGGGGTCTGAGCAATCGGGCCCTGGGCCTTCGGCTGATGTTATGCAACGCCAGGTCCGCTGTTAATAAAGCCCCTCTCATTTACGATTTGGTTTGTGAGGGGGGTGCGGACCTGGTGGGTGTTACCGAGACCTGGCTGGGCCAAGAGGGGGGAGTCCCTCTGGTGGAGATGTGCCCAGCCGGGTTTCGGGTTTTTCATCGGCCGAGGGCCCAGGGGAGGGGAGGGGGGGTTGCGGTGGTTATTAAGGAGGATCTGTGTCCGAGGGAGGCCACTGTGTCTCAGACGACCGGGTGTGAGCTCCTTTTCATGAAGTTCGGTCCCAAGGTTCAGGTGGGCCTGCTGGTCGCATACCTGGCTCCCTGCTATGCGGCAGCGGCCCTGCTTGAGCTCCTTGAGGTCATAGCTGGCGTGGCAGTTGGGACCCCCAGGCTTATGGTCATGGGGGATTTCAACTTGCCTTCTGCCGGCGGTGCCTCGGGGTCTGCTCAAGAGTTCATGGCTTCCATGACGGCCATGGGCCTGACCCAGTTAATTCGGGACCCTACTCACGTGGGGGGTCACACCTTGGATCTGGTTTTTGTCTCTGATCAGTGGCAGAGTGATCTGGGTATAGCGGATATAGTTGTGGAACCCCTGTCATGGACAGATCACTCGCTCCTGAAGCTCGACTTCCGTTCCGCACCCCCTGACCGCAGGGAGGCGGGGCCACTAAAATAGTAACGCCCCAGGCGCCTGATGGACCCTGATAGGTTCCTGACGGAGCTTGGGCCATTCCCCGAAGCTCACACACACGACTCGGTTGAGGGCTTGGTCGCCACCTGGGATAGGGTGGCTGCCGGGGCCCTTGACCGAGTTGTGCCCTTGCGGCCTCTGACCCGGTGCCGATCCCATGCGGCTCCCTGGTTTTCTGAGGAGCTGAGGGAGATGAAGCGCCGGAAAAGACGCCTAGAGAGCAGTTGGAGGGCTAGCCGCTCTGGGTCTGACCGAACACTATTACGATCTTATATCAAGACGTATTTAGTGGCGATAAGGATGGCGAGGAGGTCTTACCTCTCCACCCTTATTGCGTCCGCGGAAAACCGCCCAGCCGCCCTGTTTAGGGTGACCTGCTCCCTCCTGGAGGTGGGAGCGCGGGAGGACCCCTTGCAGGGACGGGCTGAGGAGTTTTCTAGGTTTCTGCAGGACAAAATCGCTCAGATCCGGGACGAACTGGACTCCGACTGGGCATCTCCGGGCGGGGGTGCGGGGGTGGATATCGGTGAGGTCAATTGGGTTGAGTTCGATCCTGTTACTGTGGAGGACGTGGACAGGATACTGGGGGGACTGAATGCCACCACCTGTTTACTGGACCTGTGCCCCTCCTGGCTCGTCTTGGCCACTCGGGAGGTGACACGAGGCTGGTTCCAGGGTATTATAAACGCTTCCTTGAGAGAGGGGCTGTTACCCGCCGCCTTGAAAGAGGCGGTGGTGCGGCCCCTCCTCAAGAAACCGTCCCTGGACCCAGCATTGTTATCTAATTATCGTCCTGTCTCCAATCTTCGTTTCGTTGCGAAGGTTGTTGAGAGTGTGGTGGCACGTCAGCTCCCGCAGTACCTGGAGGAAACGAGTTATCTTGACCCCCTCCAATCGGGCTTCAGGCCCGGGCACAGCACGGAGACGGCGTTGGTCGCGTTGGTGGATGACCTCTGGAAGGCCCGGGACAGGGGTTGTTCCTCTGTCCTGGTCCTGTTAGATCTCTCAGTGGCTTTTGATACTGTCGACCACAGTATCCTATTGTGACGGTTGGAGGGGTTGGGGGTAGGGGGCACCGTGCTGCGGTGGTTCACCTCCTTCCTCTCCGACCGTTCGCAATTTGTGTTGACAGGGGGGCAGAGATCGGCCCCGAGGCCCCTACTATGTGGGGTCCCTCAGGGGTCGGTGCTCTCGCCCCTGCTGTTCAACATTTATGTAAAGCCGCTGGGTGAGGTCATCCGTGGCTTCGGGGTAGAGTTCCATCAGTACGCTGATGATACTCAGCTGTACATCTCCACCTCGGGCCACCCCAGCGAAGCCGTCGAAGTGATGTCTCGGTGCCTGGAGGCCATGCGGAATTGGATGGGTCGTAACAGGCTTCGTCTCAACCCGACCAAAACCGAGTGGCTGTGGTTTCCTGCGCCCAGATACAGCCAGCTGGTTCCTTCGCTGGCCGTGGGGGGAGAGGTTCTGACCCCTGTGGAAAGGGCGCGCAACTTGGGTGTCCTCCTGGACGTACGGCTGTCTTTAGAAGAACACATTGCAGCTGTCGCCAGGGGGGCTTTTTATCAGATTCGTCTGATTCACCAGTTGCAGCCCTTTCTGGATCTGGGCGCACTTCGCACAGTCACTTCCGCCCTCGTTATCTCCCGCCTGGATTATTGCAATGCTCTCTACATGGGGCTCCCCTTGAAGAGTCTCCGGAGGCTGCAGTTAGTCCAGAATGCAGCCGCGCGGGTGATCGTGGGTGCCCCTCGGAGCTCCCACGTTACACCGCTTCTCCGCAGGCTGCACTGGCTTCCTGTGGCCTTCCGGATTCGATTCAAGGTGGTACTGATGGTATTTAAAATGCTCCATGGCTCGGGACCTGGGTATCTACGGGACCGCCTACTGCCATCGTCTACCTCCCGCCGCCCAGTACGCTCCCAAAGGGTTGCCCTACTTGGGGTACCGCCACCTGATCGTTGTCGGCTGGCAGCCCCGAGGGTGCGGGCCTTCTCTGTGGGAGCCCCCTCCCTGTGGAATGATCTCCCCCCGGAGATACGAGCCATGACGGACATCCTGACCTTCCGGCGCGCGGTTAAGACCCTATTTTTTAAACAGGCTGGCCTGGCCCAGTAAGGGTTTTTGGGGTTTTATACCTAATTTTGGGTTTTAGTTTTTAATCTTCCATTTTAAATTTTTATTAATCCCGGATTTTTAAATGTGTAATTGTAGTTAGACGGGATGCAGCCGGTTTATCTATTTAATTCAGTTTTAAATTTATTTAAATTATATTTACTCTATGTATTTTTATTAGGCTGTACATCGCCCCGAGTCCCTTTTTTGGGAGAGGGAGCGGTATAGAAATATAAATATAAATAAATATAAATAAATAAATAACTGATGCAACTAGTTAGTATTCCAATGCAGTAAATCCAATCTTGGAGCATTGGAAAGCAATGTTATATATATATAAATATTAAAGGTTGGGCTTTAATTAAAAGGGCTGCAAAATGTAGTCAAGTAAACACATACCTTATTTTTCTTTTAATTATATTAAACAAAATACTAAAAATGGATAAACTTATAAAATGATTTTATACTACAGTACTGTGGGGTGACCCTAAACAAACACTAACTTTTAACACTAAAAGTTCAGGTCAGTGAGAACTATGCAAGTGGTTGAAAATTGTGAATATTAAAAATATGGAAATACTTCAACAACTTAAGAGATGAAGAGAAAAATATTTTTCAATAAGATTTATTTTTAAAATTATTTTTTTCTGAACATCATTTAAGGTATTGAAATACCTTTAAAATACCCTATTTTAAACCATTTGCTAGTATTTACTACTATTAGATTCAGGCTACTATTTATTACTATTAGATTAGTAATCTATCAGAGAGAGATTTTCATTAGATAAGCCATAATTTAAATAAAAGTATGCACTTTCAAATATGAATCTATGCTACAGTTTAGCAACACATCTCTTCAATACTCACTTCATTTTACTATTTGAAAAAAACTACCCATTTTTAATTTATCAAAATACAAGATATGTAGAAGAGACATTTGTCCTAAGATACCACAGCAATTAATGACATATTTCAGCATATTTCCATTAAGTTTCCCATTAAAATTCTAAATTAGCTTTAACATGATACAATGCTAAATGAAAAAAGCAAATGAGTTAGGGTTAGGATTAGGGTTAATAAAATTAAAAATTCTTATTTAGAGGGTTTTAAAAGTTTTGTCAAATCAAAACAAACATATCTGAGACTAATGGTACTTTTATTTAAGATACTTGCCTCGGCTTCCATCTTATACGCATTGTCTATTCTACTGAAGTTTTTTGTCACAGTCACATCATTTTCCTTGGGGAAGAAAAACGATCATTTTAAGTCCACTACTTAAAATCAATGTTCTTTTAGGCACACTAAAAAACAGAATGCGGCAATGTATTTCAAAACAGTAAAAGTGAGTTGGAGCTGGAACAGACTCACTAAAATTAACAAAGTTATATTAATAAGGATCAAGTCCAGACCCAAACTTAACAGCCTTTCTTAAGCAATGTTTTAACCCATATTTTACCATGAAAATATTTAATCATTTATTTGAATCAAAAGTAAAAAAGTGCTTCAAAGTAGAAGGGTAAACCTTTTTGCAATTTTTTAAAACAGTTGTGGAATCTTGTAAAAAATCTTTTTGCCTTGAAATTCAAAGGGCTGAACAATCCTAATAAGCATGACCGAGTGAACAATTTCCAAAAATATTTAATAAATTATGCTTTGAAAGATTGCAACCAGGAATATCCTAAATTCTGTAAGCCGGCTTGAGTCGCCATGATGAATGGGCAGCAAATATACATTTAATAAATAAATAAATAAGTAACCTGATACCTGCCATGCGTAGGACACTAATTAAGTGTTACTCATAGCATAACAAACCATTCAAAAGAAACAAAATTATTTTCAATGACTTTTTTGAACTGTATTAAGAACTGTGATTAACATAAACTAAAATAAAAATACTGGCTAGCATCAATTGGTTGACTTTAGGATATCAACTTATCAGCCCTAAAATGAAGGTAATGAAAAAGCACCTCTGAAAATGTTGCCTACACATTGCATGAATTTGACGATGAAGTGACCAGGAGTTCTGATTTACTTGAAGGCTACGTATATTTTGTATTTTACTTGTGTGCTTTTTCCTTCAAAATCGTTTCCACAAAGTACATCTTATTTCTAGGTTAGATGAGGTATCATAGCTATTACTAATCCAGAGGAACTCAGTAAGTTTCATAGCTGAGTGAGATCTGAAACGGGTTGGAATTACATCCATATGAACTCAGGAGAACTTAGGACTTTTAGATCAGTTTATATCTCTGTTGCTAGTTGCCCAATGGCACTCCTTCATGATGGCTAAGTAATATATATGATTATAGGAATATACAGAAATAATCCCTCCTTTGGGATGGTGGATTGGGAAAGTATGACACAATGGTGGAGTGGAAAGTCTTTAGTTAAGAAGGTATGAACCACAGCTCTGTATCTGATCTGGCAAGATAAATAAGGAAGGTATATTACCACTGATAGATGGTCCTCAAGCAAGAGCACCCTAATGATAAAGGTACTGGACAACTAAATGTCTATGGAGATTCTTAGTCATCCAAGTCATGGTTGTCCCCACCAAAGTGCTTTGTCAATTGGATTTTCTGGTTTTTTTTAAGATGTTTCTCTTCTCATCCAAGAAGAGAAACCAAAAAGTCCAGTTTTCTTTTGAAAAAGCACCTTTGGTACTGAATGACTAGCAAGCAAGGAGATTCACTTTCTAGTCCAACCTCAGCTCCCTGGTGATTCTGAGCCAATGAACCTCCCTAAACTCAATCTACTTCACAGCCTTGCTTGCTGCAGTTACAAATTGTATGTTATATACGCTGCCATGGGCTCCTGACTGACAAGTGAGATTAAAATCAAAATAAATTGAGATCAACTACTAGCAGCTGCAGCTACACGGCATTATAAAAATTATTTACTACTGCCTACCTCTGGAATGGATCGGGGACTATCCAGATCAGAGGTCTTCAACCTTGACAACTTTAAGACTTGAAGTCCACAAGTCTTAAAGTTGCCAAGGTTGGAGACCCCTGATCCAGATGATCCCTTTATCCAAGTATTTCTATGCGTAAAGCACAGAGCCAACCATTAGCAGAAAGCATATTTTAGCCAAATTCAGCCAGTAGGCAGAATGGCTAGGTGTTTCCCCATGTTAGATGTCTATGGAGATTCTCAGTCATTCAGGTCAGTAGTTGCCAACCGGTGGGCCACGGCCCACTGATGGGCCGTGAGAAAATTTTGGTGGGCCGCAGAGAAATCTCACCCCCAGGGCAACCCCCCAAAGCAATTAATCCAGGCTGCACAAGAAACATAAGGTTGCATCGCCCACATGGCCCGCAGGAACCCTCCCCGCCCACTCACTCCTTACCTGGCAAACTTGTCTGCTAAGTTGCTATTTTTCCTTTTTCCGACCATCATCTGTCCTGCTGCACCGGGAGATTTAGATTAGCTAGGAAGCAGGAAATGGTTGGATTTCTTGCTTTCTAGCTAAGCACAGCCAAACCTCCCTTAGGATTGAAGGTTTGTTTGCAAGCAAATTCAGTGCAGATTCACAGTAAGCAAATTTGAGAGACTGAGCTAGCCGATGGTAGATCGATCGATCACTGAATGATTCTGTGAGCAACTCAATCTGCCTGCTTTGCCTGATTTTGGATAAAAGTTGCTTTTTTAAAATAAAAAATTCAATATTTACATACATGGTGTGTTGTGAGTTAATTTTGTGAGTTTGCTAGTAGCAAATTTTATGAGTTTGCTTGCAAGCAAATTTTATGTGGCAGACTGAGCTAGCCAATGGCAGATAGATTGATTTCTTTATGAATCTGTGATTCTATGAGCAACTCAATCTGCCTGCCTGCTTTGCCTGATTTTGGGTAAAAAAATTTTTTATAAAAAAATTCAATATTTATATAAATATTTATATTTACATACAAGCCATGCCCAGCCAGTCACATGACCACCAAGCCACACCACAAATTAGGCCATGCCCACAGAACCAGTTAGTGGTCCCTGGGATCTAAAATTATGAGTTTGGTGGTCCCTGAGGTCCAAAAGGTTGGCGACTCCTGCTCCAGGTGATGTTTGTCTCAAAAGTGTTTTTTTCAAGAGGCAGCTGGACTTTGTTTTTCCTTGAAGACATTTCGCTTCTCATCCAAGAAGCTACTTCAGCTCTTCAGATGAGAAGCGAAACTTCTTTCTTCTTGGATGAGAAGCGAAACATCTTCAAAGAAAAACCAGAAAAGTCCAATTGCCCCTTGGAAAAAAAAAAACACCTTTGGGTTTTCCATGCCAGCTAGACTAAAACCAGGTGGGCATGAAGCACAGGGGATCGTTTTTGGTGGACGGTGGCACCAAATTTCTCCAAAAGCTACTTAACCGGGCTCCCTAGCTAAGACACGGCTCCTCTGCTGGGAACGGTGGGATCAAATCATGGGTCCCCAAACTTGGCAACTTTAAGACTTATGAACTTAAGACCAAAGAATTGAGCAAGCTGGCAAAGGGCGGGAGACCTACTGCGGCTGCGCGCACGCGGAGGAGGCTCTCTTTATTCTCACCCACCGAGATGCCGCCGCGCTGCCGAACTGTCTGGGCGACGTAGTCAAGTCTGCGAGCGACGCTGCCGCGTGCTGCGCCGGCTTCCCCTTTCTTGCTTCTCAAATAAACCGTGACTTTGGCCCGATCCGGTCCGGCGCTCAGTTCCGCGCTGCCGCTCACGTGAACTTCCCTCCCAAATGGCCCTCCTTCGGCAGCTCTGGGCGGCTCATCGTCTACTGGCGGGGACACCAACTCAGCGAACACCCGCGCCGGAGAGAGCGGCGTTGGCGGCAACGGCATTTGGTTGGGAAAGGAAAGGGACCGTTAGGAGATCCTAGCAACGGAGGCGACGCCGCGGGCCCTCGCGCCCAGGGCGTGATGGTCCTTGTAGTTCTGATGGGGAAAATCGCGTGAAGGCCGCAGCGCCGCCCCGAACTGAAGAGGGGCGGGATCTGCAGTGTCTTGTCCTATCATTCGCATAGTGTTAAGCTGGATGCTGTTTGGTTGTTGTGTCGGTATGACTCTGAAAGCTTGTAAATCGTGATTTATGACCTAGCAGAAACGGAACTGCTAGTGATATCATCAGAAAAACAGTTTATTCGACAAAACATTGAGAATAATTGTTTTGTTCAATAAAACAGTTTATTCAATAAACCCATCAGGTATAGGATGAGGGTTGCAACCAGAAATGGCCATAAAAACTATGCTCTGTGTTATGTTGATGTTCATTGTAATACAGGTAGCCTTTGATTTATGAATGTAATTGACTCCAGAATTACATGGCATTTGCTAAGTGGGTTATGGGACCACACTTGATTTTTATGAATCTAAAAAAAATACAAGCATGAATAAAATGAAATTGCTTGGACTTCATTCATTTATTCATTCTTTACGTATATTTGCCCATCTACAAACCAGTTGTTTGCATGCATCATGTTTATGCGTCGCTAATTAACATTTGGGAGATAGAGCTATGTTCCTGCATCTGAACTGCAAAATAATAATAAATGTGTAAACATGAAAAGCATTCAAGTCTTCTGAAATTGAATGGAACTTTGAAGTCAATCTAAGGTCTATTGTGTCTATTTTGTGTCTATTTCTGCATTTGTGCTGCAGTCTTATTAGGCTGTTAGGGCATTAAAAGTTAAACTAAATTAGCCACTAGGGTGAATCTCCATGCAACTGCTATCTTGGCTGCTTCTGGAGTGACAGAATTATAAAGCTGGGAGAGGCTGTGGAATCCAATTCCTTCTTAGTGCAATGAGATGTGCTGTGTCTGAACACCTCTAGTGAAAGGAAAACCTTAACCTCTGGGGAATTGATTTGCACTATGAACTGCTCTTGACACCACATACCAAGAAACTATAGTATATCATTACACAGAATTTGAAAGTATAAATATTCTGCTATTATACAGGTGTTTACTGAAAGGGATTAAAAAAGACTACTTAGAAATAAATAATGTTTACATCTATTATAAAGGGTTGTCAGGCTGCATAGCATAGCAGACCTAAGGAAACTTTACATTCAATGCTTAGGTTAAATTGTGCTTAGATGTTGGTCTATGTACCAAGATGCTCAGCCTTTATTTTCTCAATCTTCAGTGTACCGAGCTACTCTGAAAATCACCTGGAACAGGAAGATGTGAATTGAATGAATGGATGGGGATTGTACAAGCTAGCCATAGATACAACTACTGAACTATTCCTTCTTGGATTGTGCAGTTAGCCAGTATTTGCCTTCTGCACATCTTTTAAGTTAAAATCAGTCCAAAATAAACCAGTTCACATCCAAGAATTGGGAAAGATTGTTTCCATATATTAAGAATTCATACCCCTCAATAGGTGAGAATTGAGCTGACACATTAGGGATCTTAATTGGAAAATTGCAGGATATCAACATTGGCACAGAAAGCATTTTATAGGACTTTCAGCCATCATGACAACCACAGAGCTGTGTCAATATATTGCCAAAGCGGTACATTTTGGTGGACATGTTATATGAGTTAGTGAATAAGAAGCCTGAAGGTCCAGAATTGGAGACACTAGATTTTATTGCATTAAATTCATTAAACTCATTTGCATGCAACTGCAATCAAAAGCAACTCTTGGCAACTCACATTTTGTACTACTGTCCAGCAGGATTATAGATGTGGTTTGCACAGCAAA
Organism: Bungarus multicinctus; assembly: GCA_023653725.1. Lineage (NCBI taxonomy): Eukaryota > Metazoa > Chordata > Lepidosauria > Squamata > Elapidae > Bungarus > Bungarus multicinctus. The sequence continues at coordinate 114,676,094 of CM042836.1, forward strand.
TGTTTTTTTAAAGGTCAAGATACCCTCAAATCATGCTTGACATTTGTTTAACACATTCTTTTCTTGGCAGTGTTAGAGATGCTTTTCAATTGTCTTCTCCCAGATTGCTTTCCTCCCTTCCCATTCTAGCCAACACTTTTGAATCCCCATCCAAATCTCCCAGCTTTGCCAAAGACAACTAGGTGTTGACATTTGCCCATTTAGCACGTTAAAATCAGAGCTGGACAGTATCCACAATTACCACAGGAAATACTGTACACTGTTAAATTCATTCTTGGAGAAAATGTTTAGTGCCCTCATTCACGTTTATTCGAAAATAATACAGTGGGCACTTGTATCCATATTTATTCACAAGGAAAACTGAGTGCTTAGCCCTAGGAAACCTGGCATAAGAAAACTGGCACAGAATTGGCTCTTTCTACTGCAATGCCTGTTACTATGGTACTGAGGCCTTGTGCCATCACAGCAGAAGGTTTTTAGGCTCTTGTACAATAGTGAGTGTCCAGCAATGCCACTGATACTTAATTGAGCTTCCTGAGTGGATCTCAAATCAACTATGTACTGGATTCTGATTTTTCTGTGATTTTCAAAGCTGTCACTCTTGAAATACAGTGCATTGTACTGAACGGGAGTGTGGGAGGTCCCATCAACTTTCAGGAAAATGCATTGTGTTTTTCTAGTCTACTTCTAGAGCCCAAATAATCCCTGGCTAGCCTAAGCTGACAAAAAGTGCTGAATGCAAATAACACCACTTGGATGGCCCAAAATAAGAATCAGATCTAGCATTTCAGCATAGCAGACCAGTGAACAGGTGACTGCAAATGGCAACAATACAGCTGATAGCAGTGTTCCAATATTTGAGGGGCTGCCATAGAGAGGAGTGGGTCAAGCTATTGTTTAAAGCACCTGAAGGCCAGACAAGGAATAATGGCTGGAAACAGATCCAAGGAGAGATTCAACTAGAAATAAGAAGAAATTTTTCGACAGTGAGAACAATCAATCAGTGGAACAGCCTGTCTTCAGAAGTTGTGGGAGCTTCATCACTGGGAGCTTTCCAGAAGTGACTGGACTGCCATCTGTCAGAAATGGTGTAGGGGGTGGGGGTTGGACTAGAAGATCTACAAGGTCCTTTCCAACTCTGTTAATCTGTTAATGATTCCCACACATAAATTGTAATCTCTTAGGGAAGAAGGCAAGCCCATCCAAATATCTGATCCTGCTCACTTGGTTGGAATCTTTTGACTTTCCACCAGCACAACCTTTGTTTCCTCTGATTATGGTTCAGTTGATCAGCCATCATCCTATCCTTTATAAACCCCAAGTCTATTTGACTGGAATCCACTGACAGGAAATGATTCTGAAATGGGGCTTTGGGATCCTCTTGAAGTGGACTGAAAAGGGCAACAGGATTGTTGCTGCTAATTATAAAACTGACAAGAGCAGGCACCAGATGCCTCATAGGAATCTGATGACATGGGCTCAAGCACAGCAAGAGTATTGGTGCCTTTGAACTTTGGTGTTGGAGAAAACTCCTGAGAATACAGTGTACAGCCAAGAAAACAAACTGATGGGTCATTGAATAAATGAAACCAGAGTTCCTAGTCGAGGCACAAATGTCCAGGTTGATTTTATTCTACCTCAGATACATCATACAAAGTCCTAATAGCTCTCTAGAAAGGGCTCTAATGCTGGGAAAGATGGAGGAAAAAATAAGAGGATGATTAACAGCAAGGTGGATGGATTCAATTACAGTAGCAATGCGTGTAACATTGAGAAACTTGAAAGAACAAGTTAAGAGATAGATCACCAGGGAGAAAATCTATCTATGTGATGACTAGGAATTGAAAACAACTTGATGATTATAATCAATCACTCAATTTTACTATTTTGACTACATTAATAAGAGTTTCAAAGAATCACGACAATAATCCGATACTGTTCTTTTCAAGTCCAAATCTTTGGCCCAGCTCCTCAAAACTATTTCAGTGACTCTCCATATCTCTTCGACTTAATCCCCTTCCCTTAGCAGTCATTTTGCTGTTGCCCCTTTTTTGTGGCTTCAGCAACTACTTGTAACAATACCTAAATCCTCCTGACACAATTGCCCTGTTGCACTTGAGTCTGCTTTAACTCCACTTACTTAACCCAGTCATTTATTTAAACATGGCAGCCACTGATACTTTTATAATTTTTGACACTGGAATATTTTGAGATTTAGGGGAGGGAGCTTTCTTGATCCTGTGGAAGAATTCTCTCCTGATTCACTCCATGCACTTTCTCCATTGTTGCCTTCCAGCCAGGTACTTTTATTTTTATTTATAAACACAAAGATTTAATGATTTTTTTCAAAAGGGCATTAGAATTGTGCTAAAAATTAGGTGTGGAGCTCCTCTAAACATTTGAGCAACTTGAAACATGGTTGAATGCACTATCTGGGCACTTGGATAAATTATCTCAATTTTATCATATGCTCAGTGGAGGGGGGAGGGGAAGGAGAGATAAAGCAAACAGATCTACATGTTATTTCTATAACTTATCCTGCATTTAGACTGTAAAGACAGCACCAGCCTCATGCCCAAAGCAGAATGCATCAAGCATTGCAATCAAGGACTGGAGCATCACACATAAATATCACCACGGGGAAGAATCTTCAGAGTGTTAACTTCAAAGAAAGATTGTCCACCTTCTAGTCAACTTGTTCATTCAGCTCTAGAGAATTAAGGATTTTTGATTCCCCCAAAACAGATGTGGATAGACGATTTCTGTCAAACACAATTGAATATTGATCAACCCCAAGTCTTCCACCAGATGCAGAGAGGATTGTAACCAATATTAGGCCTCATGAACAGGGTTTCTATTTTGTATGCATATGCATTTAACACAGGAAACCTCTTTAAAAAGTCCCCCCCCCCCCCGGTTTTAACACTCTACTTTCCTTCTCTAAACGTACACAGGCATACTGTACGTTTCCAGTTTTTGTATTAAGACAAACCGCAATAAGAATTTGGCAGCCACATTAATTAGAATACTCAATGTAAATGTGACAAATGTAGCATTTTAATACTTTTGAATTCTATGATGGTCAGTGACTGAACAAAAAAGAGAGAGTTTGAAAGAAGAGGCTGGGTGGAGATCTTGAACCACAGACTCCCAACAACAAATATTATGGGAACTGGTGGGAAAAAGGAGACTGCAGGGCTTATTAAGAGTTTTTCCTGGAAAGCAACAAAGCTTTAGATCTATGCGAAGTGGGTATGAATCCTTTGTTCTAAAGCTATTGAATGATTAGTTGCTGGTTTAAGTTGAAAACAGAGAGGCTGCTAAAGGTTAAGATATAGAATAGGTCAGGCAGGTATGCATTGCACTGATAACACAAGGAGCTGTGGTTTTTAAAAACAATAAAGCAGTTCTACCATTGAATTCATTTGTACAATTAGGCTTTACACTAACTAGGGAAGAAGGTGAACAAAACCAAGGTGAGTATTCCTTACTATTACAAAATCCTAGTAAAAACATTCTGCTGATAAAACTGCATTGTTTCCATCAACAGAAGTGTGTGTGTGTGTGTGTGTGAATCTCCTCCCAGTTGTCTTTGAGATGATGATTGGGTGCAAAGGGACTCAAAGAGAAGGAGGTGAATGACTGTAATCATCTCAGTAGTCTTCTACTTAAAAGGACTAGCAAAAAAGTTTCAAAATACCAATTTTTCCAGGACTCTTTTTCCATACTGGATAGTATATCAAATGAAAATAGGTGTGGGTGAGGAAAGTAGTAGTAGTAATATAATAGAAGGAAAATGCAGTGTGAGAGATAGACATGATGTGAAAAAAACGTCTGATTGAAACATCAGGGTGTCCACAGAATACCCTCAATGATGTTATGTGCATTCCATCTAAAAACAAATAGCCATAACCTTGATCATACTGTTGTGGCTTCCATTTTGACTTTTTTGACCACATCTTGTGTGCATCCCTGAAATGAGCTCAGTTTGAGGGTGTTTGATCTTTAATGTCAGAGTGAAAGCAGAACCTGTAGAATTCTTCAGGGGGATTTGCTGTGTGTTTGTGAATGCAAGTAAATAGCAATAGCAATAAGACTTATATACCATTTCATAATGCTTTACAACTCTCTATAATTGGTTTACACAGTCAGCACATTGCTCTCAATCAATCAATCAGAATAGACCTTGGAGATCTTCTAGTCCAATCCCCTGCCAAAGCAGGAGATCCTATATCATTTCAGACAGGTGGCTGTCCAGTGCTTCTCTCCTTGATTAGTTTCCATCCACTGTTTCTTGTCTTGTCTTCTGGTGCTTTGGAAAATAGGTTGATCCCATCTTCTTTGTGGCAGCCTCTCAAACACTGGAATACTGCTATCATGTCACTCCTAATCCTTTTCTCTAGACTGGCCCTACCCAATTATTGTAACCATTCTTCATATGTTTTTGTCTCCAGGCCCTTAACCATTTTAGTTGCTATTCTTTATATTTTTTACAAAATCTCAACATCTTTTTGTAATGAGGTGACCAAATGCAGCATTTCAGGTGTGGCCTTAATAAGGATTTATAAAATGGTACCAATACTTCACGTGATTTTGATTCTATGCCTCTGTTTATTCAACCAAGAATTGTATGATATTCTTTTGGCTGCTGCCACACACTGCTGGCTTATGTTTAAGTGATTGTCTACTAGGACTCCAAAGTCCCTCTTCACAGTCACTGTTTTTGAGCCAGGTTTAGCTCAATCTCCTACTAGTACCTTTGGTTTTTCCTACCTAGGTGTAAAAGCTTGCTTTGTTGGATAGGGGCTATTGTTCAAGTCTGTCAAGATATTTTTTTGGATCTGGGTCTTCATTTCACCGACCTCAGAAGGGTGGAAGGTTGAGTCAACCTTGAGCCAGTCAGGACTGAACTCCAAGCTGTGGGCAGCCTGCAATACTGCATTCTAACCGTTACACCACAATGGCTCTTATGCATTGGTATTAGACTCTCTTCAAATTCTATCTTGGCCCTGAATGACATATAAGTAAATCAGATTTTTAAATGATCATGCTCCTAATTGGAAATAGGCACATAGATGCCACTGAATAGCGCAGAGGAATTCTCCCGCATAATCCAAAAATGGAGGGGAGGCAGGAAGACAGATGGTAATAGTTATAAATGCAAGTTTCTTTTGTGTATAACTATCACATTTTTCTTTCCTGGAGATATTTTAAATTCCTTGCACCTGTTCTTTTTAAAAATATAATTCTGTTTTATATCCATGTAGGCTTGACTCAGGCCTCAGAATTTGCCAATTTTAAATCCATTGCCACCTTACACCTTCTCACAAAGGGTTTTTTTTTGAACTTTTATTTTTACATGGTACAATACATTAAATGAAGAATGAAAGTTATAGTTTAAGTATAAATGTGGATATTTGATCTGAAATTATATTCCTATGAGTTGCTCCAACCAGCTATACAAAAGACCAGGGAGAGAAGAAGAGCTAAAATTGTAATTGTCAACCCTCTTTTATGGAATTTGATCATCTTTTTCTGGCCCCCTGTACATAACTTGAACACCAAGTTAGCGTGTCTTTTAAATTCACTGAAAATCCAAGTGGCCATTAGTTTCTCCTCTTTTTGAAGCATTTCTCCTCCTGCCTCCTTCCTTTGACTGAAGTGAGGATTAGAATTTGATTTGGATTAAGAAGTACAGGTAGTGCTCAATTTATAACAGTTCATTTAATGACCTTCGAAATTACAGTGGCACTGAAAAGAAGTGACTAATGATAAATTTTTCACACAAGTGTTACATCATCCCCACAGTCACATGATCAAAAATTGGAAACCTGGCAACTGGCATGTAGTTATAACAGTTGCACTGTCACAAGGTCATGTGATCAACTTTTGAGCCACAGTGGTGTAGTAGTTAGAGCATGATCCAAAGTGGGATATTTCTAGCTGGGTGGAATGATATTACCCTAACCAAGTAGGTTGATGTGCACATATCACTTAGGTGCCATTAGTAAAAATTGATTGGAAGAAGTTGCATAAAATGAATAAATCTCACTCAATGATTATTTGAATTATCTGTACACAAGCTTATTCTAGTCATGAAACCATGGTGAGCCAGTGGTTAAAATGCAGTATTGCAGGCAGTTTGATTTTCACCAGCTCAAGGTTGACTCAGCCTTCCATCCTTCTGAGGTCGATAAAATGAGGACCCAGATTGTTGGGGGCAATATGCTGACTCTGTAAACTGCTTAGAGAAGGCGTAAAGCACTGTGAAGTGGTATATATAAATCTAAGTGCTATTGCTATTTTGTGAGCTTTTGACAAGCAAAATAAACGAAGTCAGATTCACTTAACCATGTTACTAACAGCTGAGACAATTCATTAACACCTGTGGCAAGAAAAGTTGTTAAATGGGGCAAAGTTCACTTAACAATTTTCTATTAGTTCTATTAACTAGGGAGAGACCCTATATTGGATATTAACTATATTCCCTCAGGCTTCTTGATTCATTAGTATTCAACACTTCTATGTCTTCTAATGCCCAAAGACCACTGTCTTCTAAAAACATATAAATAATGAATATTAGATGTTGTTTACAGGGAACAACTCTATTTTAGATCTTATATTATTTGTTTATGACTGAGACCACATTTTAGGACAAGCCAAGGTCAATATGATATGTATGGTGAGGAAGATCCTGAATGATGGCTGATTTTGGTTCTCAGCTTTACCAAACATCATACTAATTAATTCCTTTATAATTCCCAGTAATAGTCAGTAACATCTGCAATTTATTTTATGTCAAATATTCAGATAATGGGATTTTCAAAAGATCGATAAGACACTGAATTCCTTCTGAACTATACTCTTGGGCAAAAGTGTTTTGTAGAAAATAACTTGTAAATTAGTCAGGATAATTTTAGGCTTATGGCAACTTTCATCATCAATACTCACATGTTCATATTTTCAAGTTATCGCTGTTAAAGTCTTTAAAGAAATTAATGGCATTAACTATTCATTTATTACCAAGCTTTTAAGCTTTTCATCACAAAAGCTAGAAACAGTGAGAACCAGAAGTAATATTTCAAACTGGATTATTTGAAAGTAGAAAAACACTCAATTTGTCTACCCCGTTGTCATAAAGTTGCAAATAAAAAGGAAATTAATTCGTGCCAGAGCTTTCCATAACTAATTTTTAAAGTATGCCTTATGCTTTGGTTCCTGATTATGTATATAATTTTTGGATTATAAACAGCTATGTTCATACGTGAAGAACTGTGAATTAAATGTAAGTTCTACAGTACTATTTTTTTCTCTCTGTTATTCAGAATCTTTAATATAAAAATGTATCAGTTCTCAAGAGTAGGAACAAACTGAGTGGTAATTCTGATAATTATAGAAAAGGACTGATTTAAGAATTCTTGGAAGCCAACTGAGTTTTCTGAACATGAAGTAGCTATATAACAGGGGAAAAATAACCCTAGATGACAGTTAAAAGCTGCACAGAATGTCAGATGAAAGTTACATGACAGATAAAATCCTCAGTGTTCCTAGTATGGAAATAAAATCAAAGAAAAGCAGAACATTTTGAAATTCAAATTTTGAAATTCAAACATTTGAAATCTGCAAGTAATTAAAACTATAAAGATTTGTTTGGTGCGGGGGGGGGGGGAGTGACCTCTGTATGCAAATACTATAAAGTAAAGTTCAGAAACAGGAAGTAGAAAACCAGGGAACTGTTCAAATTCATAGGATGAATAGGAACTGTTCTTATGGATAAGATATTTGACCAAAAAGAAATCATGGAAAGATCTTGATAAGTGGTGAATTTTAAGTCAGGAAGCTGGAACATATTGTTTCTTATGAATTGATACTGAAATACATTTGCATCCCTATTTCACATCTCTTTCAAAATATACTTGTTTTTTCTGGTGGGATCGGTCTATCAGGGCAACCTGGTCTACCCAATTATGGGACAGAGCATATTGCTTTGGCTTTTGTCTTTCAGCCTCAATCCAGGAGCCTTCGCAGGCAGTCACTTTTGCAACAAACTATTTTTGTCTTGAATTTATGTTTACCGACAAAGAATGGTTGCAGGAATTGGGTATGGCCAGTCTAGAGAAAAGGATTAAGGGTGACATGATAGCAGTATTCCAGTATTTGAGGGGCTGCCATAAAGAAGAGGGGATCAACTTATTTTCCAAAGCACCAGAAGGCGAGGCAAAAAACAATGGATGGAAACTAATCAAGAAGAGAAGCAACCTGCAATTAAAAGAAACTTTCCAACAGTGAGGACAATTAACCAACGGAACAGCTTGCCTTCAGCAGTTGTAGGTACTTCATTAGTGGAAGTTTTAAAGAAAAGACTGGACAGTCACCTGTCCAGTCTTGGTTAGTAGTTAATTCACAGCAGGTTTTGTGTGACCCAGTAACAGCTGTCGAGCAGTGGTAGGATTCAATTTTTTTTACCACCGGTTCTGTGGGCGGGGCTTGGTGGGCATGGCAGGGGAAGGATACTGTAAAATCTCCAGTCAGAGGTGATATTTGCCAGTTCTCCAAACTACTCAAAATTTCTGCTACCGGTTCTCCAGAACTGGTCAGAACCTGCTGAATTCCACCTCTGCTGTGGAGCCACACAGTCAGTCATCAATATTGTATTTATAACACTTCAACAAGGCTGGATGACACTAAGATATTAGAGAGAGTAACATGACTGATGAACTTAATCAAGAGACTTATTGCACATAAAATCTAACTACAGAATCCTAGAAAGGTTTACTCCGAAATACGTTCCATCAAGTTTGCTTAAAGGCTTGAATTCATTACATAAAATTACACTACTAGCATGTTGAGAAAGTGAATAATTATATCAAATTGAACAGGTTGCAGCAAGACCCATTTCTTTACTGAGCTATAATAGAAATGAACACCAGAACTTTCTCACAGTTATTGCTAATGAAAAGAAATGTCGAGGCAGATAAAAGCCAGCCTCCTAGAGGGATCACAAGCACAGCATAGATTACACATCCTTTACAGATTATGGAGATGCATTTCCATGAGGACAAAAAAGCATATTATCCAGCTTTCTGCCAAAAGTTGTACCTTGCGACTGAAAAGCATTGAATCCCAGTGACCTGTGATGAACGCATAGTATGGTTTGCATTTTGATGTGCCAGGCAGGACTGAATTATACTCAGGCATGCAGAGATTCATAGCACACAACTCATTTGCACATTTCCCTCCCCACAACTCAGGTGAATATGTCAGACGGCCTGGTGTTTGTTTCAACTTTCTGGGAAAGAACATCCATATCATTGAATGGGTTGTCAAAGCACTCTGAAGAACTCTGTCCAAGACATTCTGTCCAAGAACTAATCTGTCCAAAACATTCTGGACTTATACTTCATATATGGGTTTGATTCTCAGGGTTCCTCATTTTTGGTGTTTTATCTAGAATTTACCAAGCATCCTGCTTCTTTAAGTTTCACCTGAGTACTGCTGGATTTCTCCCACTTGGCGGCAGTATTTGACCATTCTTGGCTGTTCTATAAAACTACGTATTATAAATTGGTTTTGGCTGATTGAGCTCCATGAATTTAAAAGTATTATTTTCACTTGGATGATAAGACATGTATTTAAATAATGTTCAGATTCTTTGGTCAATCCTGGTGCATATCCTTCACATTCCACTTCAGCTATGCTGGGTCAATTTCTCTCTTCTCCGTTCCTTTCCTGCTTTTCTATAACCGTTTCTATTCTTTACAACAAAATACAGCCATTTTCACCGTGTGACAAAAATTTTGTAAATACACTTATTACATACCCCAGTTCACTTGGCTCAAATTATTGTTTAATATCAATTTAAATGGATTTTACACCCAGCATTCAGCTTGTTAAAATCTATGGGATAATCATAGCATAAAACTCTTTGGAACTGATCTCTCCCCAGCCTATGAAATAAGTAGTTCTATTTTTTCTTTTCACAATTTTGCTGGTCAACTAAAAGCCTCCTTGCAGTATTTTAAAAGGCCTAGTTCTCAGTTCCTCTACTTGCCCTAAAATTATATTCTTTGGAGTTCAGTGTCCCCCAATTTTCATAAAATGTTTGCTGTTATTAATTTGCACATATCTAACTTGAACCTTCTTCCAATATTCATATCAATATATTTTTAAATAACTTTCAAAATAATAAAGATTTCTGTTATACGTATTACCAGAAAATATACAAAATACAGTATATCCTTTATAGAAGCTAATAATAGTTGAATTTCCCTATAACATTATCCGCCTAATTAGAATTCCCTTGTTCTTTTTTCAAGAACATCCATGAAGAATGTTGTAAGTCTACCATCAGATAACATTCTTCATATTTTCATCTGCCATAGACATTTCTCTGAATATCTTTGGCTTTAGCCTACTGCTGGATCAATCAACGTTTCTACTATAGTTTGATAGCAACTACAGACTACAGCAGGAGTCGCCAACCTTTTGGACCTCAGGGACCACCAAACTCATAATTTTAAATCCCGCGGACCAGAGACCCTGAGAAAAAAACCAAAAAAGTCTGCAGGAAAATTCCCCACCCCGTTTTCCTACTGATCGATCATTCTTTATTTGGGATCACAGGATACCGTCTCCAGCTCTGTTCTCAGGGGGAGAGAGAGAGAGAGAGAGGAGGGAGGGAGAGACTTTTCACTTCATGCAAGGAAAGCAGCAGAAGTAGCAGAAGTCTTTCTTTCTCTCCCCCAAACTCTGCCAGAAATGAGTCTTTGTGAGACTTGTTCTGCCAGCGCAGCCTCTTGGAGCAGAATGCCTTGCAAGGTCCCAAAGACTCATTTCTGGTGGAGTTTGGGGGAGAAAAAGACTTTTGCTCAGTGGTGGGATTCAAATTTTTTTACTACCGGTTCTGTGGGTGTGGCTTGGTGTGCGTGGCAGGGGAAGGATACTGTAAAATCTCCAGTCAGAGGTTCTCTGAACTACTCAAAATTTCCATTTTCGGTTCTCCACAACTGGCCAGAACCTGTTGAATACCAAAAGCATAAGAATACCAAAAGCATAAGAAGAAAGAAGTGAAAAGAAGCAGCCTGGTGGCCAGGTGAGGTGCTTGGGGCAAGTTCCCCCCCTCCGCCCTTTCCCCCCTCCCCTCACTACCTCATGTTGTTTGCAATGCAAGTGATGCATTGTGTTCTCACGGGCCAGAGATGGTATTCAGCAGGTTCTGACCAGTTCTGGAGAACTGGTAGCGGAAATTTTGAGTAGTTCGGAGAACCAGCAAATTCCATCTCTGACTGGAGATTTTACAGTCTCCTTCCCCTGCCACACCAACCAAGCCACGCCCACAGAACCAGTAGTAAATTTTTTTGAATCCCACCACTGTCGTGGGCCATGTGGGCAGCGCAGCCTTGTGTTTCCGCGCAGCCTGGATTAATTGTTTTGGGGGATGCTTTGGGGGTGACATTTCTTTGCACACCACCAAAATTTTCTCACAGTGGTCCCCGGCCCACTGGTTGGCGACTACTAGACTACAGTATACGTCTTTTGACAGGGAACATATTGGCAATGTTTTACAGCATACTCCTACAATGTATGGCAGAGAATCAACACCTATGAGCTCATACAAAGCATTCATGTTTTTATATTAGAACACCAGGGATGAATGCAAACAATTTCAGAAAAATGATTAAGCTACTTTATATTATAACTAGGGAGTATTCTTCTTCTTTTTTTTTATAAAGTTTTACTACATTTAATTAGTGTTTAATAAACATTGTATTGTTTGGGTTATTTTGTTTGCTTAACAATACAAATTATATTTATCTTTACCTTTTTTTTCCAGCCATTGATAAAATAAATTCTTTTATTTTGTCTTCTTTCTGTTTAATATTCAGTGTAAGTCTGCCCATTTCTGCACTAGTCCAATATCTTCTTCACTTCAATACAAGAATGTTTCCTGTCTTTCCCAAAATAAAAATGATGTTTCAATATTCTCTCTTTCCACTGAAAATTTCTACTCATAAAATGGGATTGCTGTAAAAATTGATTGCAATGAACAGATATTGAGCTGCCATTTATGTTAGCTGTAACTTAAAGCAACAATTTATGGCATATAGATCACTCCATCTGGATAGCAATGGGTTTCCTTAGCTTCTAGAGGAGGGGAAAATTTCTCAGGGAACTCCAAGACAATATTTAAGCCCACCAATGCAGGCAGAATTTATTGTCTGTTTTGCAACACTGCCAAATATGATTAAATTACAAAGTGTGCTTCTGGCAAAACTTTTGATGACTGCTTTTTATATATGCTCATTACATTTGATAGAACATAATCTTCAAAACAAAAAAGCATGACTGCCTTTAATGTTTGTGTCTACATAGCAAAAACACACCTTCCACTGAATAAGGGTGTCAGATCCCTAAAAGCAATATTGCCATTCAATTGGGAGAAGTGGGGCGGGCTTGAATTTGATTCATTACTATTGCCTGTGACCAGTGGTGGGATTCAAAAATTTTTACTACCGGTTCTTGGTGGGAGTGGCAAGGGAAGGATATTGTAAAATCTCCAGTCAGAGGTGGTCTTTGCCGGTTCTCTGAACTACTCAAAAGTTCCACTACCGGTTTTCCAAAACTGGTCAGAACCTGCTGAATACCACCTCTACCTGTGACAACTGCTTTTTTATAACTTGTGTCCTGGTGCCGGAGCATCCTGAGATTTTCTCACCTCTTGGGGAATGCATTAAGGGGGAGGGCCATGTGGGTTGTTTCACTTTGAAAGCCAGAGAAGATGACCATGGGAATACCTGCTTATCTATTTCTCAGAGCACCTAGTACAATAACATCTTCACACCTGTGGATTGTCTGAATCCACATCTGGCTGGAGGGAGGGGTCTCTACTGCCTTAATTCTAATTGTCTTGCCTAAGGGAATTCAGACTCTGCTTTGAATGTCTTGCTATCACTTCTGCTCAATAAAAGGTTCCTTTTGAAATACTGCATTTCAAGAGTTTTCACTTTCTTGAGTTAGGAGGAGAGGCAATCCTTACAAAGGGTTAGACAGACCTTGGGCTTCATAAACAATGCAACAAAACTTAAGCTATAAGTTTCGATTTAAGCTTTGTGCAGAAAACAGATCAGAAGACTAGGTTCTGAAGGTTATAATTTCAGATCTGCACTTGTAAAATGAGAAATATTTTAACATTAACATGAAGTTTATTCAATAACGTTGTCAGCTAGCTCTTAAATGATTTCCCCCCCATTACATTTGCTTTTCCTTTATTGTGTTATCTTTTCCTTTCCTTCCACTTAACCCAGTGGTGGTATTCTACCAGTTCGGCCTGGTTCTGGCGAGCCGGTAGCAGCGATGAGCAGCCGAGACTGAACCGGTTCTCTCCGCTGCTCTGCTATTGAGTCTACCTGCCCGCCCAGGCTTCCATACTTACCTTTATCTGCTGAATTTGAAGCGCATCTGCTTTGCGCGGCACAGAATAGTGCTGTGCGGCAGCTGCTGAAGCGACCGGGATTGTGCAGGCTTGTAGGAGGCGAGTTAGAACACTTCTGCGCCTGCACAAATGCCTCTGTGCCTGCGCAAAGTGTGCATTTGACATGCGTGTGCATGCAAAGTGTGTACATGCGTGCAAAGTGCGCCCACCAAGCCACATCCACCGAACCGGTGGCAAAAATATTTGAATCCTACCACTGACTTAGCCAATATAGTTATGGGACTTTCAAGCCAAGGGCTATAGGTATTCCCACAGGTAAACATTGAAATGTTCCAAGAAGGAACATTTTTACATCATAGTTTTAATCAGAGAGCCGTTGCTTATGTAGGAAATTGAAAATACCAATTAATCAAGAGAGAAAATTGAAAATTGAATCGAAGGCTTGGAGGCAAGATGTTATATGGAGCTGCTAAGAAATGATAATGAAATCCATCAGGCGTAGACATTTCAGAATAACAACACAGCAAGAAGGAGACATGAATGGAGTTAAAGTAAGAAAAAAGCTAATGAGAAAGGGCTGTAGCCCAGAGCATGTATGGGTGGGTGTATGCTCTTACTCTGTCAACAAATAGATTGGAAGCAGCTCCCATTTCAAGCAGAACTTTATTCATTTGATAGATGCTACCATCCATATTCCTAATGCTGCTTCATCTTACAATTTTACCCATGGAAACCTAAAGAGAAAGAAGAACCATTGCATGTTCTAGAACAGGGGCCTCCAAACTTGGCAATTTTAAGATTTGTGGACTTCAACTCAGCTAGCTATAAGAATTCTGAGAGTTGAAGTCCTCAAGTCTTAAAGCTGCCAAGTTTGGAGACCCCTGTTCTAGAACAGTAGTGAATGGACCCATATAAGGCTCTACTTATATGACGACATATCATACTTATATGATGACGACCCATCTGGCAGGCCTGGTTGTGCAGAGTCTCAGGCCCTGAGTACCGGTTGATGTTGTGTAATGCCAGGTCCGTTGTTAATAAGGCCCCCCTGATTTACGACCTTATTCAGGAGGAGGGCGTGGACCTGGCTGGCATCACCGAAACCTGGTTGGGCCCAGAGGGTGGTGTTCCTCTGGTGGAGATGTGCCCACCAGGTTTCCAAGCATTCCATCGACCGAGGTCTCAGGGAAGGGGTGGTGGGGTGGCGGAGATTATTAGAGAAGTTCTTTGTTCTAGGGAGGCCACTGTTCCTCAGACGGCTGGTTGTGAGTCTCTCTTTGTGAAGTGGGGACAGGGGGTTCAGATGGGGCTTTTGATAATGTACCTGGCTCCCTGCCACGTGTCATCGGCCCTGCCCAGGCTCCTCGAGGTGATAGCCGGGCTGGCGGTTGAGACCCCTAGGCTTTTAGTCATGGGTGATTTCAACCTGCCTTCGCTCGGGGAAACCTCTGGGGTGGCTCGGGAGTTCCTGGCTTTCATGACGGCCATGGATTTGACCCAATTAGTTTCTGGCCTCACTCACACGAGGGGACACACCCTGGACCTGATTTTTGCCTCTGGTCAGTAGTTGAATGATTGTTCTGGGGATCTAGTTATAAAGCCTTTGTCATGGTCTGATCATTCTCTTCTTAGACTTGATTTCTGTGCCGCCACCCCCCATCGCAGGGAGGCGGAGCCGAGGAGATGGTTCCGCCCCAGGCGCCTGATGGATCCGGAACGGTTCCAGATGGAGCTTGGGCCATTTCCTGAAACTCTGGCTCATAACTCGGCCACAGACTTGGTGGCCACCTGGGATAGGTTGGCCGCTGAGGCTCTGGACCGAGTTGTGCCTTTGCGACCTCTGACTCGGCATAGATCCCACCTGGCTCCGTGGTTCACGGGGGAGCTGAGGGGGATGAAATGCCGGAAAAGACGTCTGGAGGGCATCTGGAGGGCCAGTCGTGCTGAGTCTGACCGGACACAGGTGAGGTCCTATATTAGGACCTACCTAGTGGCGATAAGGGCGGCGAGGCGTTCGCACTTCTCCGCCCTTATTGCGTCGGCAGAAAATCGGCCTGCTGCCCTGTTTAGAGTGACCCGCTCCCTGCTCGAGCCGAGAGCGCGGGAGGACCTCTTGCAGGGTAAGGCAGAAGAGTTTTCCCGATTTCTGCATGATAAAATCGCCCAGATTCGGGATGGGCTGGACTCCAGTTGGGTGGTCCCGGGGGAGGTGTCCGGGGCAAGTCTTGAGATGGTTATCTGGGAGGAGTTCGATTCTGTGACCGCCGAGGGTGTGAACAGATTACTGGGGAGGCTGAATGCCACCACATGTTTATTGGACCCGTGCTCTTCCTAGTTGGTTTCCACCTCCAGGGAGGTGACACGAGGCTGGCTCCTGGGGATTGTCAACGCTTTGTTGATGGAGGGGGCTCTTCCTACCGCCCTGAAAACGGTGGTGGTGCGACCCCTCTTCAAGAAGCCTTCCCTGGATTCGGCTCTTTTAAATAACTATTGTCCTGTCTCCAACCTTCCCTTTCTGGCGAAGGTTGTTGAGAGTGTGGTGGCGCATCAGCTCCCTCAGTACCTGGCGGAAGCATTCTACTTAGATCCGTTCCAATCGGGCTTCAGGCCCGGGTACAGTACCGAAACAGCATTGGTCGTGTTGGTTGATGATCTCTGGAGGGCCCGTGACAGAGGTTATTCCTCTGTCCTGGTCCTATTAGATCTATCAGCGGCTTTTGATACTATTGACCATAGTATCCTATTGCGGCGGTTGGAGGGGTTGGGAATTGGGGGCACCATTTTGCGGTGGTTCTCCTCCTTCCTCTCGGACCGCTCGCAATTTGTGTTGACGGGGGGGAGAGGTCCACCTCTAGGCCCCTCATTTGTGGGGTGCCTCAGGGGTCGGTCCTCTCCCCTCTTCTGTTCAACATTTATGTGAAGCTGCTGGGAGAGATCATCCGTGGTTTTGGGGTGAAATGTCATCTCTATGCTGATGACACTCAGCTTTACATCTCCACCCCAAACCACCCCAACGATGCTGTGGAGGTCATGGCCCGTTGCCTGGAGCCTGTGTGGAACTGGATGGGCAGGAACAGGCTTCGACTCAACCCTTCCAAGACTGAGTGGCTGTGGTTTCCGGCGGCCCGATATAGTCAGCTGACTCCGTCGCTGGCTACTGGGGATGAGATCTTGATCCCCAGAGAAAGGGCTCGCAATCTTGGTGTTCTCCTGGATGTACGGCTGTCTTTGGAAGATCACATCATGGCCGTCTCCAGGGGGGCTTTTTATCAGGTTCACCTGATACGCCAGATGCGGCCCCTTCTTGATCGGGACGCCTTACGCACGGTCACCCATGCCCTGGTTACCTCCCACCTGGACTACTGTAATGCCCTCTACATGCGGGGAGCACCTGGAGGCTCCAACTGGTACAAAATGCAGCCGTGCGGGTGGTTATGGGAGTGTCGAGATACTCCCATGTGACGCCTCTCCTGCGCGAGCTGCATTGGTTGCCGGTGGCTTTCCGGGTTCGCTTTAAAGTATTGGTTTTGGCCTTTAAAGCGCTCCATGGCATCGGACCAGGATACTTACAAGACCGCATTCTGCCAGTAGTCTCCCACCGACTGGTGCGCTCCCACAGAGAGGGTCTCCTTCGGGTTCCGTCAGCATCTATGTGCCGCCTGGTGACCCCGAGGAATAGGGCCTTCTCTGTGGGGGCACCCGCCCTTTGGAACAGGCTGCCCCCGGGGCTACGAACAACCACTGACCTGAGGGCATTCAGACGTGATCTGAAGACCTGGCTCTTTGAGCAGGCCGGCCTGAGCTGACTTCAAATGGGATTTTAAATAAGGGGTTTTAGATTTGATTGGTTGGGGTATGAAAGTTTTAGTTTATTTTAATTGGGGTTTTTAAATTTTTAATTGGCAGCCCATAATTTAATTCTTTTTTAATTATATTTATATTTGTAATTTATATATATTTTAGTTGGCTGTTCACCGCTCTGAGTCCTTCGGGAGAAGGGCGGTATATAAAATTATTTAATAAATAAATAAATAATAAATACTTATTTTCTCACTAAACTAGACAACTGAGCAGCACAAAGAATTGCCTCATGAGTAAACTGATTGCTGGTTTGCTATTAGTAGCAGGAAAACAACAATCTGCTTCCCACAGGCAGTCTGAACAGCTAACTTCATGGACATCAAATTTGCCTCCTTCTTATAGCAGTCATATTTATATTCAAATACATTTCAGTCATCTGATCAGCTTGCTAGTGAAGTCCAGTACTTGGGTCTCCTATTGCTAATGGCAAAGCAGAACCAGGAATTTTTGGTTGGTTTTTTTTGGTTGGGAGAAGAAACGAAATAACTTGTTTGTGAGTGCATATGTGCTTGGTTAAATAGGGTGGGATATATTTGAGTGCATCCCTTGATTAATACTGTAGGAACTATGCCAATAAAATTGTGACTCTTATCTATCACTACTTAATGATATCTCTCATGTGAGATGTTGCACCAGCTAGCTGCTGATAACAAATGAGTCTTGTTTCTGGTGTAGCTTTTTTTGTTTATTTATGATTTCTATTTATAAACTGTCCAATTCACTCAGAGCTTGCATTTAATTGAATATTATCAGAATGTAAGAAACTACTTGACCCGACTGAGAAGATATCTATCTTCCCCAGGCAGTTCAGAAGGTAACTAGAAGTGGGGAAAAGGTGGAATTGAAAGAAATTCAGGTGTATTTTGATTTGTAGATTTATCGCTACTTTCTTTTCTTTATAGAGGTGGATCTCAGGCCCCATTCACTTTGTGATCCACTGAGCCCAAAGTAGCTTTGCCAGTATCATATAGCAGTTTTCCACTAATTAAAGCTTGGAAACCCCTGGTGAATCCCATATTGGACCAAGACAGGTAGACAAAACTATCTGGATAAGTAGACCCATGATAGAATAATTGTCTCCTTTCACAAAATTGAGATTGCAATCTTTATAACAAAAAGATGTTATGGGTTCTTTCCTTCAGTTAATGAGAAAGGACTAACCAGTGAGAATTTACATATTCGTTTAAGCTTGCATTTGGTAATTTTATTTTTTAATGGTAATTATTTCTCAATCAAGTGTTAGACCTGAGGTGAAATTCAGCTATGATTAATTTTAAAGATAATCTAAAGCAGTAATTGATTAAGTATGAAGAGAGATTTAAAGCAAAATAGCATATTCATTCCAGCTGGCAATCCTTAGCAAATATTGTATTTAAAAGAAGCCAAATTTATTTTCTCAGATTTCTTCATTTAAATTTCATTTGTGCCATTTCCCCACCTGAGCAAATAAAGTGCATTTTATTTAATAAGTGTTTTATACATAATTTTGCATAGCATATGTATTTTACAAATGTTCTATAATATAGATAGGGATATACAAAATGCATATTTGACTAATAATATATGCATGTAGTGCATATTTTAGTAAGGGAGACACTGAAAGAGACATTGCCAGGTTCTCTTTTGGAGTTTTTTTGTAGACCACAGCAAAACCACCTGCAGAGGTGTAGAATTGTAGGATTTGGCTCAAGAGCAGAACCTGGGAGTGGAATCTCAGTGTCCTTGTGGACTTCTGAGAAAAATATTTAAAAATGCACAAGGCAAACTACTAAAGCTTTTCTTTCATTTAAGGGACAATTTGAAACTTGAAATAGAAATATAGAAAATATAAAAAATAATTATACAAAGAAATATAAAAAATAGTTATACAAAAAAAGTCTTATTTTTCTGAAATACGTAGATCTTTTCCCATAATAGATACAATTTGTATCTCTAATATTTTGCTACTAATACCACTTGGGTTATTTGTAAAAATAATAGAGGTGGGATAAATCAAATCAAAATCAATCAATAATCAATCAATCAATCAATCAGAGCTATTATCAAAGACTTTCCAATCAAACCCATTGACTTTAAATGTTATAAGGGCAAATGGCTCTTTCAGATGAAGATTGTATGAGATTGTTGTTGCAAAAGGAAACAGTACTTGTTGCAAGAAGTAGTTAAAAAAGAATTTCTCAGAGTATGTGATAGAAGTAGGCAGTGGACTGCTTAGTCTGGCATGATGGATATCAAGTCCAAAACCCAAGAATGACACATGGTGATTCTTTGAAACTGAGTTCTTTATTGCTTGCATGCCTATAGACAAAATCTTTCCAGACTGAGCACTCTGCTATCTGCATCCATCATCTATTTTGAGAACTATTAGGGAGGGGCTGTCTACAGCCTCTTTTTCTCTCACAAGATACTTGAATTGTCTCTTATTCCTCTGGAATGCACCCCATGTCTCCTGGGATTCCATCACACATCGATACAGAAGAGTTTAAAGATTGGTATTCAACTGAAGCCAAATTCCCCACCCCCCCTTTTTTTAGGATGAATGGATAAACATTTAGAAAGGAACTATAAACATTATTTCAATGATTGTTGTGGCAAGATAACTAATGCACAAAGATGGAAAGATCTGTACCATCCATCCATGGTTGATGGAATTGACAGAATTGCTGAGATGGACAAAAGATGATTTATGTAATTAGAGAAAGGTTGTTATTGACATTCATCAATATTTTTTTCTTTGTCTCTTTGTTTCTTTTTACTTTTTTCACACTTACTCTACTATATTTAGATATTTTTTATATATGCAATATCTTTTAAAAAGAATTATTTTTAGATGCAGGTGTCTGTAGTGGGACACATGTATGCAACTGTCCATTGAACTTGCACAGTTGCATAGAACTTGCACTAATTCTCCTTCTCCAAAATTTTTGCTTAAAGTCTTTGTCTCTGTAGCTTTATCTGATATGCAGATATGAGTTCTACAACTGAAATGCTTATTTTCAGATGAAACATAGTAATTTTGTGGAGATTTGTACAAAAATGTATGATCATCCTAAAATAATAGATCAGGAGGTTCAAATCTGAAGGTATTTTCTGCATCCACTTTCTTAATGTAATACCTTAAGACATTTGATATTTGTGGTCATATGTTGAGGACTACCTGTAGACATTTTTTTAAAAAGCAACTTTACAAAGACAATGGTTTCATGTCCTACTTTGTGTTTGATAGCATGCAATAATAAAGGTAAGACATTTTCTGCCATGATAACCCCTGAAATGACAAGACTGAAGCTACTTGTGGAACATATTGAAAGCTCCCCAGGCGAGCAAAAAGGCCCTTAACCATCTAATCCATGAGTCAAAATGCTGCTCCAGGGAGTGTCCTGCCAATTGCTGCAATTATCTGATTTGTTTGACTGCAAAGGAGATATAATCTGAACAAAATACTGCAATTTAATTAACAAATGCATTAAGGCTAAATGAAAAGAGAAAAACACAGCCATGGAAAACTGCCAGTGAAAAAAGCTGAACTATGTAAAGGGATCGTTTATTCTTCATTTGGGGGTTTCGGTCCATAGTCAGAACAAAATGTCACCAGCAGATGGCGCCCTCGCTTCAGGCACTAAGAGAAAGATCCATCTACTTCCTTCTGTTCTTCCCAGCCTCAGTGCTGAGATTAGAACATGAAAGTATTGGAAGCTGAGTTCCTGTCCAATATGCTTTCTTGATAATCTTGCTTGATCTGTCCCCTTGGAGAGGATTTGGCAGCAGCTCCTCAAGCACAGAATGGCAGAGAAATAAAGCTTGGGTGGCTGCGATCCAGGATTATTGGTAGCTTTCTTTTTCATGGCTTTACAAAAATGGTTTTTAAATGTTTTCCTATCCAGCGTTGTGTTGCCAAGTGTGCATAGTGCAGAAGGCACTCTAAAATTTATGATGTTATTGTTATATGCCAGCTACCTCGACAACTGGATGATGATCTCTGGATGGCCCATGACAGGGGGTATTCCTCTGTCCTGGTCCTATTAGATCTCTCAGCGGCTTTTGATACTGTCAACCACAGTATCTTATTGCGGCGGCTGGGGGGGTTGGGAGTGGGAGGTATTATGTTACAGTGGTTCTCCTCCTTCCTCTCCGACCGCTCGCAATTTGTGTTGGCAGGGAGGCAGAGATCGACCTCGAGGTCCCTGATCTGTGGGGTACCTCAGGAGTCAGTGCTCTCGCCCCTTCTGTTCAACATTTATGTGAAGCCGATGGATGAGATCATCCGTGGCTTCGGGGTAGAATTCCACCAGTACGCTGATGATACTCAGCTGTACTTTTCTATCCCGGGCTACCCTGACAAAGCTGTGGAAGTGATGACCCGGTGCCTGGAGGCTGTGCGGGGTTGGATGGGGTGGAACAGGCTTCAGCTCAACCCAGCGAAAACCAAGTGGCTGTGCTTTCCGGCGCCCCGATACAGCCAGCTAACTCCATCACTGGCTGTGGGGGGGGGGGAACTCTGGCCCTCACGGAGAGGGCGTGCAATTTGGGTGTTCTCCTGGATGTATGGCTGTTGTTGGAAGACCATGTAGAAGCCGTCGCCAGGGGGGCTTTTTATCAGGTCCTCAGGATCTACCAATTGCGGCCCTTTCTGGATCGGGACGCACTTTGCATGGTCACATCTGCCGTCGTCATCTCCCACCTAAATTACGCCAATGCTCTCTACATGGAGCTCCCCTTGAAGAGCACCCGGAGGCTCCAGTTGGTGCAAAATGCGGCTGTGCGGGTGGTTTGGGGGCTTCTCGGAGCTCCCATGTTACACCACTTTTGCGTGAGCTGTATTGGCTCCCGGTGGCCTTCCGGGTGCGATTCAAGGTGCTGGTGATCATCTTTAAAGTGCTCCATGGCTTGGACCTGGGTACTTACGGGACCGCCTACTGCCACCGTCGGCTTCCCGTCGACCAGTGCGCTCCCACAGGGCGGGCCTCCTTGGAGTGCTGCCGGCTGGATGGCTGGCGACCCTGAGGTTTTGGGCCTTTTCTTTGGGAGCATCCTCCCTCTGGAACGAATTACCCCCGGAGATGAGAACCATCCCTGACCTATTGACCTTCCGGCGCGCACTAAAAACCCACTTATTCCATCAAGCCGGTCTGGCCTAAAGTTACGTGTAGGGTTTTAAATTTGATTTTAAATGGTTTTAGCTTTCTTAATCTCCTAATCTTTTAATATTTTGATAATGGCCAATCTATTTAATTCTTTTAACTCATTTTAATTATTGTATATGTATTTATATGTATATTTTATCTGGCTGTACACCGCCCTGAGTCCCTCTGGGAGAGAGGGCGGTATACAAATTTAAATAAAGTAAAAGTAAAGTAAAGTAAAAGTAACTGGATTTCTTGACCTTGTACAGTTTGAGGGTGAGACTTATCTTGTCCAGAATCCATACGTGGCTTGGGAATTCTGAAGTGCCTTCTGCTTTTCAGGCAAGGTTTTTGACTTGTACTGGTCTTCAGAAGCTTCTGAAGAAAACAGAATAGTCAGAAACAGCTTGAAAACCAGTGCCATTTCAAAACACAGCTAGATGAATATAGCCGCCATACAATAAATTCTCTGGGCAGTTCCATCAAACAGCAGTATAAGGCCACAGTATGAAAAATAATATAAAAATATATAACTATTAAAAGCTAAAAATAATTAAAATACAATCTAGGAATCCCAAATAAATGATTATAAAGGTCCCTATGAAGCAAAAGTTTTGCTTCAAAAAGGATTCAAAGAACATGTCAGGAAATCCAGGATGACAGACAACGTTGATTTTGAGCACCGGTTGGACTTCTGCTAAAGGGCTATCGAACAACTTTGAACTGAGCCAGTTGTACATGAAAGACTAGCATGTAAGTCCAATGGCACCTATTCTTCGGTGCCTCGTGATCTTCTAATGAAAGGGTGCAGCAAAGTGTTGATACAGAGTTATGGATTTACTCCATATTCCCTTTCCCACACCTAAATTTCCTCTTTGTCCCAAAGATTGCTAATCTGAGACTGCTTCCTTCTGCTCTGTGTGTATGTGTGTATGTGTGTAAGGGGGGAGGGGAGGGGGGAGAAGGAGAGGGGGAGAGAGAGAGTTCCTCCTGATAGGCTATACTTGTAGCTATGACAATGCTTGGCTTTGCCTAACCTAGAATATATTTTCCTGCATATATATATTCTTTCTGGTATAATGATAAGTACTGGCCTCACTAACCATTGTTCAAGCCAGATTCCAGGTTTCAGGAATAATCAATGGAAGCACAGAACACTTCCACCTCAACAGACAGGAGGATGCAATATTTCTAGCAAAGAAATATTGGGAAGGATGAAGAATAGAGAGAGACTATGGAGACAACAAAGAGAAACTCAGTATCACTACAGTGGGGCCAGCAGTATGCCCAAAGTATCCTAAATGTCATTCTTTTTGTCCTTGCATCAGCGGTAGTAACTGATTATGCTAAAGTATCTGTAGAAACAACAATGGATACTACTCATGGCTGTCTCACTGCAGAGATACAACATTTTACAAAGTTTCTTTCTTTATGAATTCAAATATAACAACTTAATTCTTTGCTTCTGGTCCAAGATGAGTGGACAAGATGAAGGCTGTCCATCCAGTCAGCATGTTTAGCATTATCCTGTTAGTTTGCTCTCCATCAATTCAAGTTCCTCTCTCTCTCTCTCTCTTGCCATCCCCTCTTCTTATGATTGATTGCCTTGTCATATCTTTTTTACTTGTTCATTCTGCATCACTGTTTCTCATTAATGAATTTAAGTACACTCATTACAGCATGTCATTCCATCATCTCTCTTGAAACTTTACACCATTGCAAGAAGAAACAGTAATGAAGCCCTTCAACGTATGGTAAATATTGCAATTCATCATGCAAGGTTTTGCCTTTTCTATCCAAGGAAGACAGAAAAGGATTTTCCTCCCTCCCTTCTCCCCCTCCCCCATTCTGACACTTCTGTAAAAGTTGGGTTTTGAAATAGTAATTTGTTCTTGTGAGGATAAATTATTTAAGCCTCTCCCTTTGATTGATTTCCTCCGAATCCTGATGAAGGCCTTTTGGGAGAAAAATCTATTAAAATAGTAATATATTCTGATACTTGTATCTCTTCTCTGTGTGGTGAGAAGCTCTAGTGGTGCAAAACTTATCTGGATTTTGTTTCCTTTGCAAAAAGATAATTGAAGACTGATGGTATTTTATAATAGTTAAGTTACCAATATATTGGTGTAGCAGTAAGGGAGACACTGAAATAGACAGTTCATTCCCTGGTCATATAAGATTTCAGAGATGGAAATTCTTCAAGTTGTTAACTAAAACATAAACTGTTTATCTTTTTGTTTATCAAACTTCACACTACAGTTACTCCCCATTCTTTCCACCCATACATCTATGGTAAATTATTTTAGTAAAGAACAAGAGGTATGCTCCCTATGTTCCTGCTCTGATTGCTTTTTCTTGTTCAAAAATTTCAAAGTGTTCAAGTAACTAATTCAGAGAAGCCATCCAAATATAATTGACCATTAACACTCCTATATCACACTTAGGAAGACTTCAAGCTTGCAGAAAATATTTAATGGCTGACTGGCACACAAGTCCAGGAACGTGATATTTCATTTAAATCATTTCTGGTAAATTTACATTTTTTTATTTCAGTAGCTGGACTTGGAAGAAACAGGAATGATTGGCCTCCAGAAGTTGTGAGTGTTCCAACAGCAAAGGGTTTAAAGAAAAGATTGGATAGCATTTGCCTAAAATAGGGTTTCCTGCTTGAGCAGGAGGTTAGACTAGAACACCTCCAAGGTCCCTTCCAACTCTGTTATTCTGTTATTTGTGTATAGAAACACTACTGGTATTTTTGAAAATTGGTGTTGGGGACAACCAAAAAAACAACAAAATAGATTATTGAACAAATTAATCCAGAGTTCTCACTCGAGACACAAATGACCAGGCTCAAATTCTACTACATGAGACACATTATGCAAAGACCCAGCTTTCTGAAGAAGGCTCTAATGCCGGGAAAGGTGGAATGAAAGAGATGAGGACAAGCAGCAGCAAGCCGGATTAATTCAGTTATAGTGGTGATGGATGTGCAGTTAGAAGATCTGGAAGACCAGGCTGGGTATAGGTCTCATGGCAAACATTTCATGTGGTCAATAAAAATATTTGACAACTCTCTCCCTCTCCCTCTCCCTCTCTGTCTCTGTCTCTCTCTCTCTCTCTCTCTGTGTGTCTCTCTCTGTCTCTGCCTGCCTGCCTCTATCTGTCTCTGTCTGTCTCTGTCTGTCTCTCCCCTCTCCCCCTCTCTATCTATCCATCTATCCATCTATCCATCTATCCATCTCATCCATCTCATCCATCTCATCCATCCATCCATCCATCTACCCACCCATCATCTATCTATCTATCTATCTATCTATCTATCTATCTATCTATCTATCTATCTATCTATCTATCTATCCATCCATCCATCCATCCATCCATCCATCCATCCATCCACCCACCCACCCACCCATCATCCATTCATCCTCCCATCCATCTATCTATCTATCTATCTATCTATCTATCTATCTATCTATCTATCTATCATCTATCTCTTGTATAACGTAAAATAGTGAATCCCTTTTTTGGAACTGATGTTAAACTCTGGTAGTAAAAAAAAATATCTGCAGATTTATTGTAAATCATTCAAAGACCTGTTTTCTTTCAGTAATGCTCAGTGATGATACAATTCTCAATCCAGTAACAAAATCCATTTCATAAGCAGTCTGGAGTTTCACCTTTATTTTTTCATTGTTGTATTCAAACTAATAAATTAGAAATACAGAATTTTTATTAAAAAAATGTTTAATTAGCTATGGTTTCAAAATGAGGAAAAAGTTCCAAATGTACAATAAAGCCATAATACAATCATATACAGTGCAGAAGCGGTGAACTAATAAAAGCAAGATTAAAAGAAATATAACTACTCTCCTCTTTCCATTGTGACAGCTTTCTGTGGTATGATCAGTACTACATTTTCCATGATGCTTGAACTGAGAAACGTGAATCATTGATCCAATTGCATCAACAATTAAACTAAATTTTTGGGTACTCAATAATGGCAGAGCCATTTTCCAATTTTAATCTAGCTGTAATTGCTTGTAAATCTCTTGAACACGAAGGGCATATAGGCTTGGATGCTTGTTTGTGCTATAGCCAAAGTGGTTAAAAGCCTGGAGGTTTGATTGAATAGCCCATGAAGTTAGCATACAGCAGGATCCTGCAGCGACGATCCATCTAGTTAAGGAAATTAAATAGGCTGCAGGTTTTTGTAATTATTATGGCACAGTAAAGACAAGACAACAGGAACTTATATACGTAAGCCAAAGACCTCTGCAGATATAATATAATATAATATATATATATATATATATATTTGTTTTCGGAGATTTTCGCGGGTATTTGTATGTGGATCTTTGGTTCTTCGGGTTTTCTCCCGCGTAGAGTTGGAAATATTTAGGCGACGTTTCGATGAAGTCTCATTCATCATCTTCAGGCTTCTGTCTTCGGCCTTGTGCTTCTCAGAGTGATGTGAGCTTGCAGCTGCTTCTTCTTTTTAACTACTAGTGGGGGTGTGACTTGATTGGGTGGGGGCTTGGCTGTGTTCTGATTGGGTGGGGGTGTGTTCTCATTGGTTGGGGGTTTGGCTGTGTTCTGATTGGTTGGGGGGTTGGCTGTGTTCTGATTGGCTGGGGGTGTGTTCTGTTCTGGTGGGGGTTTGGTTGTACTCCGGTTAGTCTCAGTTGCTGGGGGATTTGAGCTGGTGAGCTGTGATCCTATTGTTTGGCTTCGCGTTCGTGGTCGTGTCACATCTTCATGGTGGGCATCAGTTCCCTTCATGTATGGGTTGGGGGGGTTTGAAGCAGGTAGTGATGCAGCTGTGGTACGGCTTCTGGTCTGTGGTCGTGTTTCATCTTCTGTGTGGGTGTGAGTCTGCTTTCTGCGTGGAAGTGTGTACCTAACATAAAGGACACCAGACCCACACCCACGAAGGCCACACAAGAAACTACCACCACATTTCCACGCAGAAAGCAGACTCACACCCACACAGAAGATGAAACACGACCACGGACCAGAAGCCGTACCACAGCTGCATCACTACCTGCTTCAAACCCCCCCAACCCATACATGAAGGGAACTGATGCCCACCATGAAGATGTGACACGACCACGAACGCGAAGCCAAACAATAGGATCACAGCTCACCAGCTCAAATCCCCCAGCAACTGAGACTAACCGGAGTACAACCAAACCCCCACCAGAACAGAACACACCCCCAGCCAATCAGAACACAGCCAACCCCCCAACCAATCAGAACACAGCCAAACCCCCAACCAATGAGAACACAGCCCCACCCAATCAGAACACAGCCAAGCCCCCACCCAATCAAGTCACACCCCCACTAGTAGTTAAAAGGAAGAAGCAGCTGCAAGCTCACATCACTCTGAGAAGCACAAGGCCGAAGACAGAAGCCTGAAGATGATGAATGAGACTTCATCGAAACGTCGCCTAAATATTTCCAACTCTACGCGGGAGAAAACCCGAAGAACCAAAGATCCATATATATATATATATATATATATATATATATATACTTTGTATTCGAATCCCAGTAAGGGTATGGCTGGCTGAAGAGAGCTAACTAGCTCGAAATAGATCTATACTAGTCTCCCTTATTTATTATTTAAAATTATCAGCTTAAAAACCTTACACACATGTAAACAAAAGGCAACGAAACAAATAGCTTTCTGTCGGTATGGTCTCTGGTGATGAGCCGAAAGACAGAAAAGAAAGCAGTATGCTTTCTCCCTTAATTGGGGCTTAACAGGGTGTTGTAATACAAAGTATATACTTATTCCCCTGCCTGAGCTGATAAGGAGAGAGCCAGTGGTGTAGTGGCAATTACAACTGCCTCACATGTAATACTTCCCTGGTTCGAATCCCAGTAAGGGTATGGCTGGCTGAAGAGAGCTAACTAGCTCGAAATAGATCCATACTAGTCTCCCTTATTTATTATTTAAAATTATCAGCTTAAAAACCTTACACACATGTAAACAAAAGGCAACGAAACAAATAGCTTTCTGTCGGTATGGTCTCTGGTGATGAGCCGAAAGACAGAAAAGAAAGCAGTATGCTTTCTCCCTTAATTGGGGCTTAACAGGGTGTTGTAATACAAAGTATATACTTATTCCCCTGCCTGAGCTGATAAGGAGAGAGCCAGTGGTGTAGTGGCAATTACAACTGCCTCACATGTAATACTTCCCTGGTTCGAATCCCAGTAAGGGTATGGCTGGCTGAAGAGAGCTAACTAGCTCGAAATAGATCTATACTAGTCTCCCTTATTTATTATTTAAAATTATCAGCTTAAAAACCTTACACACATGTAAACAAAAGGCAACGAAACAAATAGCTTTCTGTCGGTATGGTCTCTGGTGATGAGCCGAAAGACAGAAAAGAAAGCAGTATGCTTTCTCCCTTAATTGGGGCTTAACAGGGTGTTGTAATACAAAGTATATACTATTCCCCTGCCTGAGCTGATAAGGAGAGAGCCAGTGGTGTGGCAATTACACTGCCTCACATGTAATACTTCCCTGGTTCGAATCCCAGTAAGGGTATGGCTGGCTGAAGAGAGCTAACTAGCTCGAAATAGATCTATACTAGTCTCCCTTATTTATTATTTAAAATTATCAGCTTAAAAACCTTACACACATGTAACAAAAGGCAACGAAACAAATAGCTTTCTGTCGGTATGGTCTCTGGTGATGAGCCGAAAGACAGAAAAGAAAGCATATGCTTTCTCCCTTAATTGGGGCTTAACAGGGTGTTGTAATACAAGTATATACTTATTCCCCTGCCTGAGCTGATAAGGAAGAGCCAGTGGTGTAGTGGCAATTACAACTGCCTTACATGTAATACTTCCCTGGTTCGAATCCCAGTAAGGGTATGGCTAGCTGAAGAGAGCTAACTAGCTTGAAATAGATCTATACTAGTCTCCCTTATTTATTATTTAAAATTATCAGCTTAAAAACCTTACACACATGTAAACAAAAGGCAACGAAACAAATAGCTTTCTGTCGGTATGGTCTCTGGTGATGAGCCGAAAGACAGAAAAGAAAGCAGTATGCTTTCTCCCTTAATTGGGGCTTAACAGGGTGTTGTAATACAAAGTGTATATATATAATATATATATATATATATATATATATATATATATATATATATATATATATATATATATATATATATATATATATATATATATATATATATATATTATATTCCATTTACTTCAGCCAAAATTAAAATGTAATGGGTTTGAAACTTTTCTCTTTAGCTTTAGTCATCCTTTTACTCTTTGCTTTTAAGCGAATAAACCAATAGGCACATTTCAATGAAGTAGCCCATATTTTGCAAATGTTCTGCTCTACGCCAAGAGGGAGTTTTGATTCACGACTGTGGAGCAAAGTACTGTTTTCCATTTGATCAAGTGTACAACTCTCAACACCTCTTTGTCTTCTGCAGTGTCACAGGGAACAAGTGAAAGGCTGTAAGATGTATTCTTCTTCTAACAGGAAGGCAGCAGGGCATAGCAAAGTATTTGCAGATCCTCCTGCCTCAAGACTTTTCTCTACTGGCATCTGAGCATGATAACAAACCCACCTTCTGACATCTTTGTTTTTCCAATGCCAAATCTCCCCTCAGTGAAGGAAGCAGGCTTAACCATCCTTCACAGTCCAATCTGCTGCCGTTCTGTTCTTGTTTCCCTCAAGGCTAGGATACAGTGCTGTTCCTCCATGTGTGCCAAAGAGCTACAGCTGAATTTCTCAGCACAGTGCTCTGGCAGCCTTGCTCTAGCAGTATGTTAATGATTCCTTGCCCTAAGACATATATCTGTCCTACATCTCCATATGAGCTAAAGTTCCCACCACTGCATTTCCACTACGGAATGGAGGAAACAGCAAGCAGCTAGTAAATTGGCAAGAGAGGTTGGTCAGAATTAGTATCTGAGCATTTTCACACTACGGCCTTCTTTGATTTAATAAGAACCTGAAAGAGCCTAACTGTGAAATTATAGGACAACGTCAGTGCTCCCCGTTTGCTCAATCTGGCTTTTAATTTTTGTTCAATTCACAGATGACAGTAATGTAAGGAAGGGTTTGGGGCTGAACATAGAGATGAGAGAGACAAGAGTGCTATAGTTAGCCTCCCACCATCCGGCGTGGTGATTGGTGAATGTTTTTCCCACCAATAAGTGAAGCAGGGAGGATGGAAAATAGGATTGAACCAATCACTTTCCTTTCACACAAGGCTTGTGAATGATCAGGACAGCCCCATCCAACAGTGATTTAAAACAGGGACCATACAAGTAGGGTAGGGATAAGCAATGGGAGCAGACAAATTTATTCCTAGTTTTCTACCCTTTCAAGGAGTGACTAATGGTGAAGACGCTGGCCTAGAAGCCAGGAGATTGTGAGATCTAATCCTACCTTAGCAATGAAAGCTGGCAGGGTGACCCTGAGCCTGTCACTCTGTCTCAACCCAATCCATCTCACAGGATTGTTGTTGTGGGGAAAATAGGAGGGAGGAGTTATTTATAAAAAAGCCAAGGCAGAATATAAATACATGCATTAATTCAGTGTGGAGAAGGCCATCAGACTACATCAGAAACCCATCAAAGAGTAATTGCCACTAACTATAAAAAATGACCTGCAGTTATAAAATTGAGATATATGAATTCGGCATGGGTTGGGTCTTAGTTAGGTCTTATTTGAGAGTATAAGCAGGGGTGGGATTCTACCAGTTCGCACCTATTTGCTAGAACCGGTTGTTAACATTCTAAGCAGTTCGGAGAACCGGTTGTTAGAACAAATTACTGGCCTAATCTTGTAAGGAAGGCAGGAAGGAAACATTTTGGTGTTGCTTACAGAAACTGCCTCTCTGTTAACCCTTATTACATTCTTGGCAGGACTAGACTTCCTGTCTCAGGAACATCTCTGGAGTTTTTT
Source organism: Bungarus multicinctus (assembly GCA_023653725.1). Lineage (NCBI taxonomy): Eukaryota > Metazoa > Chordata > Lepidosauria > Squamata > Elapidae > Bungarus > Bungarus multicinctus. The sequence goes on from CM042836.1 coordinate 114,707,454, forward strand.
TTCCCCTTCTTTGCTGTACTTTGCTTGTGTGGAGTGACCATTCAAAATTACAATGGCACTGAAAAAGTGACTTATGACCATTTTTCACACTTACGACTGTTGCAGCGTCCCCACAGTCATGAGAGGCCAGGCGAGGAGATGCGTGCCTTGATGTGAATGATATTGAATTGGCCATGCCCAGCCAATAACATGACGACCAAGCCACACCCACCAACTAAGCCACGCCCACAGAACCAGTTGTTAAAAATTTTGAATCCCACCCCTGAGTATAAGCTATGATTAGGTTAGTGTAAACAGAATAATGATGTAAGCCAGATCCTTGTCAAACACAAAGCACCTAATAAATATTAAGAACACAGAACAAGGACTGAATTGAAGGCTGATGAGCCTATTGTAGAACATTTCCAAGTGGGGTGCAAAAAGCAAAGATGGTAGCCATGACTGTCTAATCAAAGGCCCCATCCTTTTGCACATGCCTTGCAATGCACATAACAAAGGGCTGAAGGTTTGATCGCACAGTTGCAGATGTCGTTTTGACTTATTAAGGTATATTATTAAGTTCTCCTCTTCTATTTTCCAATGCAGAACAGCAGCCTATGTTGCAGGGCTTTTATTAGTCATAGCAACAGATCATATTACCAAATACAAGTATATATCCAAAAGGTTTCTGGAGTCTCTCTCTAAAAGGATTATGCAATTTAATTATACTAGTTTCATTAGCAGGAACATAACACTTGCTGCAATTTTCCATACTGCAAAGTTGTTAATAATTGATAATTTGCTTATTCCTACAGTAGCTGCATGAGTCACGCATTGTATTGTGTTCCACAGAAGAGAAAAAAGAAAGAGATTGTTAAGATAATTTGTTTTTCAGTTACTTTATTGAATACTTTTTAAGACCTGTTTTCAAATTTTTGAGAAAATAATTGAACATGATTTGAACGGGTACACTTTAGTCCTGTCAGCAGAAGCCCATAATATTTGAGGAGGTCACATATGCTAGATATCTAAGGCTGAGGCCATACTAACTTGAAAAGTGTCCTGGCATCCATACGATACATTCATTTAAAGAATTCACTGTCCTTTGATAATTGATAATTTTCCACATTTAGAGTGGCTGTTTGTAAATATAAGAACAGATAATTTTTTTTTGCTTTGAATCTGAATTCTAACCAATTAATAAAAAAATTCAGAATGGTTTATATTTATCTTCTTTTGAAAATCTGATAGCTCACTATAGTTGATAAGAGATTGTGATAAACCAAGTTGAGCCATCTAGCCAAATATTTTGTCGTGCATACATTTGCTATCATCGGTTTCCAAATTCAAGACAGTAATGTTTGACAGGCAGGTTGAACTAATAAAGTTCTGAGAGGAACTCAAAAGTGGCAAGACATAGGGTAGGAGAGAACAACAAAATCGTATGTCTCTCTGTTCCTTCAGAATAAAGACCAGTCACCTTTTGGTGGCTGGGTGGAATTTTTGGCAGGTGTGTGGGCTATGTTTGGGAAGGTGAGGTTAGATGAAATGGTGGATTTAGACCAGAGACCACATGCTGCTCATAACCATGTTGTGATGTTCTCACTAGGGAAGCACTGGGGAAAGCTGTCGTCATATCAACAGAGTAGATTGGATAATAATCCAACTTTTACACCAATCAAGAGAATTGCTACCTTTGTTTTGTCATTTACCACATAGTCTTCCCTCAAATATCTTAATTTTCATGACTGCACCCTTATTCAAACAAAAAAAGCAAGCAAACAAGCAAACAACAACAACAACAACAACAACAGAAAAGGTACAGAATCTTAGCCATTTACCAAAAGGCTTATGCCATTTTTTTTTTTGCCTTGCACAAAATAGGAATGGCACATGAACTATTTCCATAATCACAAAATCAAGCCATCAGCCTGTCTTCAATATGTCCAGACCATTTTCTTTTTAAAAGAGCAATTTTTCAGAATATAATTTTTTTAAAGTCATTTGGGGAGAACAGTCTTTTTCAGCAAGTGTTTAGAAATGAAGTGGAGAAGCTAAGGACTGCTGTGCCACAACAAGCAGTAGTGTTTCCATTACAATTCACAGGTGATCTTCAATTAAGGGTAGGACAGAACAGATCCTGAACTTAATTATCTGGTGAGTAAATATGCCCTTGATTTTGTTCTGAACATAGTGTGGCTTAATTAATGACCAGTTTTAGGTACTTCTCGTTTTAACAAAGAATTAATTATATAAAAAAACAAACATGCCTTTTAACTGCCCAATCAATGCACCCAGAAGCCATGTTCTAAGCCAGGCACAGAAGTTGGTTTCTACTTATACGGAATGGAGTGACAGCATTTTCCTTTATTTGAAATTAATGCTCTAAAGCAAGGCTGTCAAATCTCATGGCCCATGGGTTGGATGTGTCACATGCTGGCCACGCCCACACCCAGTTTAGCCAAGGGGGAAAAAGTCCTGATACATCATGTGACGCCACCATGATGCCACGAGTTTCACACCCCTGCTCTAGAGAGACAGAATTCACACTTCATGCTATGCTATGGTTTGCTTTAATTCTGTCTGAATAAGCCACGGTGATTAAATAGATGTTTTAGGAATTAAAGGCTTCATATATTGACCTAAGCCCAAACACTACCATCACATGCTGGTTGTAGGGTTAACAATTAGCCTCTCAGTCAAGCCACGAAACTCAGTCTTGTCTTCTGAGTGATGGTTCTCCTGGAATGAAGTTAAGAGAGACATCAAAGACTTGAATGAAATACTGGACACCTCTTCTTTAATGACAGCCTTTCTTGTATAATAATGTTTTAAAGTCAAAAAGAGTGATTCATACTTAGCTAACAGAGTTAGTCTCATTTGCTAAATGTTTCCATTGGAGATTTGAGCATCGTTGCATTGTATTTACAAATGGGTTGGATGTATACTGAGAGCATTCTTTTTTTTCATTTTTTTATTAGTCTTTTGTGTCTTTTAAAAACAAAACAAAAAATAATCATAATGTTAACAGTTCTGTGACATCAATCTCATACATATCTATCTTTTGTGCATATTTACAAATATATAAAATTTTATACAAATATATACATTTAATCGCTAAATTGCTTATCTTAAATTACTTCATTTTCTGTGTCTTAATTCGATCCAATTGTACTATTTTTGTATTTTTATTTATTTATTTATTTATTTGTTCATGCTTCTATACCGCTCCCTCTCCCAAAAAGGGACTCGGGGCGGTGTACATTCAACAACGAAAACAGTACAGGTAACGGAGATGAAATAAATAAAAATCTAAAATGGTTAAGAACAACACCCAACAGAAAGATTATCTAAAATTTAATTTAACCCGAATGATTCAATTGGCTAGACCGGCCTGCTTGAACAACAAGGTCTTAACTGCGCGCCGGAAGGTGAGGATATCCGACATGGCTCGTGTCTCCGAGGGGAGACAATTCCAGAGGGATGGGGCTCCCACAGAGAAAGCACGTAGTCTCGGGGCTGCCAGTCGGCAGTGATTTAGTGGTGGGACCCCGAGCATGGCGACTCTGTGGGAGCGTACTGGGCGGCGGGAGGTTGTAGGTGGCAGAAGGCGGTCCCGTAAGTATCCAGGTCCCGAGCCATGGAGCACTTTGAATACTATTAGTACCACCTTGAATCGAATCCGGAAGGCCACAGGAAGCCAGTGCAGCCGGCGGAGAAGAGGTGTTAGGTGGGCGTCCCGAGGGGCGCCGATGATCATCCGCGCGGCGGCATTCTGAACTAACTGTAGCCTACGGAGAGTCTTCAAGGGGAGCCCCATGTAGAGAGCATTACAGTAGTCCAAACGGGAGATGACGAGAGCAGAGGTGACTGTGCGAAGTGCGCCCAGATCCAGGAAGGGTCGCAATTGGTAGATCATATGAATCTGATAAAAAGCACTCCTGGTGGCGGCTGCAATATGGTCTTCCAAAGACAGTCGCACATCCAGGAGGACACCCAAGTTGCGTGCCCTTTCCACAGGGGATAGTGTCTCTCCTCCTATGGTCAGCGATGGAATAAGCTGACTGAATCTGGGAGCAGGAAACCACAGCCACTCGGTTTTGGTTGGGTTGAGACGGAGTCTGTTTTGACCCCTCCAATTTCGTACGGCCTCCAGGCACCAGGGTCATCACCTCGACGGCTTTGTTGGGGTGGTCTGGAGTGGAGATGTACAGCTGAGTATCATCAGCGTACTGGTGGAATTCCACTCCAAAGCCACGGATGGTATTACCTAGCGGCTTCATATAAATGTTAAACAGCAGGGGAGAGAACACCGACCCCTGAGGTACCCCACAGAGTAGGGGTCTCGGGGTCGATCTCTGTCCCCCTGTCAATACAAATTGCGAACGGTCGGAGAGGAAGGAGGAGAACCATTGACGCACGGTGCCTCCAATCCCTAGCCCCTCCAACCAATGCAACAGGATACTGTGGTCGACAGTATCAAAAGCCGCCGATAAATCGAGGAGGACCAGAACAGAGGAATGGCCTCTGTCCCGTGCCCTCCAAAGATCATCCATCAACGCGACCAACGCCGTCTCATGCTGAGCTTTCTTTTTTTAAAATATTTTATTTAAAAAAAACAAAAATACAAATCTCTATTCACATTAACAGTGTACATCAGCTCTTATTTCTATCCTCCACCCATTTGTATCACCAAACCGCATAATAATCCGAATCATCTTTGCCTCTTAATTCCATTGTGAATTTATCCAGTTCCACACAATCCATTATTTTTTGTGTTGTATACTGAGAGCTTTCACTTGCAAAGCCTATAAGCTTCTATTAGCTTCAGCCTGTGCCTGGGAACTTCTCTGGACAGAAGCAAGTAATTTTGAACCAACTCAGTGCACCGATTCACACATTACACTTAGCTAAGGGCTATTAATCAAAGTTTATTGAACAAGGCACAATTAGCTGCATTAACACTATACACTGAACCTTGAATTATTGCATCTATAGTTCTACACTAATTGTAAACCAATACAGCACGTTTCAGTTTCACTGTGCTGTGTGAGTCCAGCCAAATTTATCTCACTTAGTGATTGAGTTTTCAGGTATGGCTCTGGTTGATCTGATGGGAGAATGGAAAATTAACAAACCGAATGCGTAGCACTCTGACATTTCCTGACCATTTTTAAGCAGCTGACCAGAGTACAGATAAGCCAAGAGCTGCCTCCGGGAAAAGTGAAAGTGGAAAATACAAAAGAATTAAGTTACATACACTTCAGCTTTTCCATGCCAGATTTGTGATAACATCAGACTAACCTTGCTTACATTCATTTTTGTAAATGATGAAACTATCCCAAATATTCATCATCATTTAAAAAAAAAAATACTTCAAGATGAGCAGATGAAGAAGACGTTGGAAATTACGCTAAAAATGCTCAATGTAAGACTCTGTTTTGAAAAAGGGAAAGAAGGAAAGCAATCTTGTCTTGAGAAGCATAAACATAATGTTCTCCCTGTTTTCTCCAGCTGTGCTTCGGTAGACAAGGCAAGGTGAGAAATTGACAGGATCTCCTGATAGGCTGGTCTAGGACTACCAGATCTTGCCTGCAAAAACCCAGAAGTCCATTAACTGATGGAAAAAAAATACATAGAGCTTGAACCTTTATATGTAACCCCATGAGCTGAACCTCTCCAGTTCTTTCAGATCAGGAGAGGAAGATGTCTCTCTTCCTTTATTTCCTAGAGCCAGAGAATGATGAGAACAGGGAGCAGGGCTCTTTCGGTTTGTGGTTCCCATTCCTCTGGAACTAATTTCCATAAAGGGATTTTAAAATACTTAACATTGAAAACTGACTATAGCATTTAATTTTAAAAAGTACTATTTTTGCCTTTTGGAATTATTACCCCATATTACTCTATTAACAGGGGTGTCAAACTCAAGGTCCGTGGGCTGGATCTGGCCTGCGGGGTGCTTAGATCTGGCCTACAGGGCTTCTTTGGAATCGTGAGGGACTGGCCCACGGTGCCTATGATGGAGAAAATGGAGGTTGGGAAGACCATGCATGGCTCTCCCGAGCTCTGTTTTTGCTAGCAGAATGTTGTAGGAGGCCACTGCAGCCAAAAATGGAGCTCGGGAGCCCATTTTCACTGGCAGAGTGCTCAAGCCACCATAAGCGCCCCCAACATGAGTGACATCGAGCTGGCCAGGCCCACCCTGGCCAGGCCTACCCCGGCCACCCGAGGTCAAACACAACCCTGATGTGGCCCTCAATGAAATTGAGTTTGACACCCCTGCTATTAGGATAATCATTTTATTGAAATGTATGATACATCAAAATTGTTTATTACAATATAGAAGGACAATCTATAGTTGTTTCCTCCATGGTGCAGAAGAGAAGAGGGATCACCCACTTTCCATCCTTTTCTGCTGCCATCATGTAAAAGGATTACATTTGGATTAACCAAATGTAACTCTCTCTCTCTGGCAGAATGGCTTTGAAAAGTCTTATGTCTTTTGCTACATAATTTACATTTCTCCCCACTGTTCACCTCTCTCTCTTTCCCTAAATTTACCTGCCTTTTGTCATGTGGTGCCAGTTAAATATTTTTGAGAATTGCTGATGCTTAATAAACAAATACATAATCAAAACAATAATAATCATTAAACTTTTTTGCCAGTTAAATTGAGTGGTCTGTATGCTTGCTCTGAGTTGGATAGTGGGATCGACAGGGAATATACTGGGTACAAAGGAAACTGGACGGTGGTGGGATTCAATTTTTTTTACTACTGGTTCTGTGAATGTGGCTTGGTGAGCATGGCAAAAGGATACAGTAAAATCCTCATTCCCTCCCCACCCCACTAACCCAGGGGTGGGATTCATTTTTTTAACAACCAGTTCTGTGGGCATGGCTTAGTTGGTGGGCGTGGCTTGGTGGTAATGTGACTGGCTGGGCATGGCCAACTCAACATCACTCACATCGAGGCACACATCTCCTTGCCTGGCCTCTCGTGACTGTGGGGATGCTGCAATAGTCGTAAGTATGAAAAATGGTCATAAGTCACTTTTTCAGTGCCATTGTAACTTTGAATGGTCACTCCACACAACCAAAGTACAGCAAAGGAGGGAAAAAGAACTCCAGAGATGTTCCTGAGATAGGAAGTCTAGTCCTGCCAAGAATGTAATAAAACAAAGCTAAGATATGAGATGGTCCTCATCATGTTTAGCATTTTCTAAAAAAATTGTCAGCTGTCTTAACAAATCATTTTTGCAGGCTTTGTAACGTTTAAGTATTGCCATATGTTGACAGCTATTGCAAAGCTAGTTTCTGCATGATTTGACCAGCGTTGTGTTGCTAATGAAATACTGAGGACACAAGCCCTGAGATTCTTTCATTGGCAATCAAATTGTCAATATTGCAGATGGCTCAGTACCTCAAAGAGAAAGTCTGTGGTTTTCAGGTTCAATCCTAACATTATTTTAACATATTATAAAAGGTTTATGGTCTGTGAAAATAGATTCGGAGAGAAATGATATTAAAAGTCTAATGGGATTCTTCTGCAACAGGTTATATTAATTTTCTTTCCATTTTTGTTCAACATTTTTTCTTGCAGCTTTTGTTTTTTCTTGATATTTTCATATATATATATGTGTGTGTGTGTTTGCATGTTATTTTAATATTCTAATGCGTAAAAAAGCAATTATCTTTACATCTTAAAAGAGCATTTTAATTAGGTGAAACCAATAAAGCAAACATCAATGAATAGTTGTATTGAGTTTTAATTGGTGTTTATTTTGCTTTGTTTTGGTGGTGGAAGAAAATATAAGTGAAGAGAAAAAAGCTTTAAGAAGCAACAAAGAGTTAAAATGGAACTACAGTACTTTAAGATTATAGAGGAAAATAAACACACATCTCAGGCACTTTATTTAAAAAGTATAGTACAATACTAAATTCCATTAAAGAAATAAATGCTCTTAATATTGCTTCTTTTGTCCATGTAGGAATTGCAATTTAACATTTTGTTCCTTCCAAAAGGAAATGTTTAAACCAGAGATGAAGATTTTGTAAACCTTTATTGGATTGCTTCTCCCAGTTTCTGACCTAAGATTATACTGGCTAAGGTTAATGAGTGTTGGCATCCAAACAAAATTTCATCATCTGAAACTAAAATGACATATTTTAGCATCCATATCAATTTATAATGTGTCAGCTTTCCTTATTAGTTGAACTGATTTGCCTCAGCTCACCACAAGGACAAGAACATGGAACTGCACTCTTAATATCCATCTATATATGCTTATCAAATCCTACTACTATATTAAATTGATCTGGAAAACTATCAGGTAACCAAAGATTGAGACAGCTACTGTCAAAATCCTCTTTGTTCTATCCCTATTTTTCATATAGCAAAAGGCCTTTTGAGCTCCTGAATCTTTGGAAAAAGGGAGACACCCAGCTCCTTCTAAACCAAGAGTTGGGATGAATTGATAAGACATCCACTGACTCGAAACCTATTGAGATGAAAAACTGCTTGAAAATCAGTTGTCCATCATCTCTTCTGTCTTATTGCTAGCTGGAATTGAACTCATTCAGTTGAACATATTTGGCTAGTTTTATCCTTTAAGCAGGATGTAAGCTTAATATCTTATTCATTTCCCCCTTGACATTAGTAGTTATAATAAGGATATCAAGCTCAATTTCATTGAAGGCCACATCAGGATTGTGTTTGACCTCGGGGGTGGGGGTGTGGGGGTGTGTGGCCAGGGTGGACATGGCCAGCTCGATGTCAGTCGTGTAAGGGGTGTCTTTGGTGGCCCAAGTGCTCTGTCAGCAAAAACAGGCTCCTGAGCTCCATTTTCGCTGGCAGAGGCACCATGGGCCAGTCCTTTGTTGTTTCCAGGGCGGCTCTGCAGGCCAGATCTAAGCACCCCATGAGTCAGATCCAGCCCCTGGGCCTTGAGTTTGATAACTCTGAGTTATAGCATACATGTCCCTCCTGCACAGTGGCTTTTATACATTACAACAAAGCATGGCGTTATCACATTATGCATAGAAATTTGCCATAATTTGTGATTGTGTGTCTCTGTGTGAAAAGGTTAGAATTGTGCATTAAGTAGCTGGGCTATATAGAGGCTACCAGGCAAACAGAGAAACAGCACAGATTTTTGGAGAACGATGGGAAGTGGTTCAGCCTAGACATGCTGGGTCCAGGTTATAATTTAATGATCCCCCAAAATCAGGCAATGGGAGGGGAGTGAACACACTGGAAACCCATTTCATACCTGAGTTTTGGGTGCGGCAGGGAGGGAGAGAAAGAAGGGAAGGTGATGGGAGAGAAGATGAGAGAGAAAGAAGAAAAGAAGAGCATATGCACCCAGCAGGGAACTACCCTCTCTATCTATGCTCAGAGTGACTATTTGGGGACAAAGAGATTTATTTATTTATTTAGCATATGGCAGACAAGAGAGAAAGGAGGGCAGACATGTGACTTTGTGCAAAAATGCTAGTATTACTGACGTTGGGGAGATAGAGGCAGGGGAAGAGAGTCTCTCTGTCTTATATTTTGTTCAAACAATAAACTTCCTTTTTATCTCGCCTTAAGGCAAACCAGAAAAACTCCTTCAAGCAAACCCTTAAGAATTAACAAGAACTAAGTTCTAAAAAAAGGAATGATATAACTGGGGTCATTTTTCCTAGCAAGGTAGGAAAGTGTTCTTAGTAATATGGTTTAAGTGGGGAAAACAATGTCAGATATCACCCAATAGTATTTAAACCATTCTATGGGTGGGTGGGAGGAAACAGTAGGAAGAGAAGAACTTAATTATTTACAATGCACCATGCAATTGTTAGCTTTATAAAATGGAGTTTTAATTCTGCGTTCAGCCCAAATAAGTGGAAATAAAACCATGCCAAATAAAACAGCCAATTAAACCAACAAGTGCAGATGGAATATGTTTTGATAATATAAACCCTTCCGTTCTTGTTTGGAAAAAGACTTTGAGCAAAGAATGATAAAATAAATGCTTTAGCAAAGAATTCTAAATGCCAGTGAGACTATTTCTCCACCCCATCCCTTAAAAACCATCTGTTACCTTACGGATGTTGTGCTGCTGGAATAGGTACTGATATTATTTCTGTCTGGCAAAGCTGCTGGCATAAATTCCCGTATGATATGCTGTCTTATCTTTCTTTGCATTTCCTACCAATCTTGTAATAAAGATTGTAGAAAAGCTCAATTCTAATGATTTCCCAGACAAATTGATGGAAGTTTCCTTGATAATAACAGTGCACCATGTCAGATTCAAAGGGCTCACAACCCTCCTCTTCTTAATCCCCACCCTTTGGGGCTGATTATTACTAGAGTATCCCTTGAGAAAGCCACACAGCTAATCGTTGCTTCAAGTACAGAAGCTTTTCTATGAGTCTCACTTTGGCCTGTTATTTATTTCGAAGAGATGTGGGCTGGCTAAGACCCACACAAGGAGAATCATGAGAACAAAGTCATGAGAAAGAAGACATCGTGTTTATTTCTTATTATGTGAATATGCTCATTTTAAATGAAAGCTTGCCAATGGGAATCACGGGGACTCCGAAAGAAAGAAAGAAAGAAAGAAAGAAAGAAAGAAAGAAAGAAAGAAAGAAAGAAAGAAAGAAAGAAAGAAAGAAAGAAAGAAAGAAAGAAAGAAGATTATAATGAGAGGGAGGGATGGTCTGAGGGAAGTCCTGCCTTGGCATTTGACTACCACAACCCGACACAAGTGATGTCAAGCTGGCCACGCCTACCTTGGCCATACACTTCCGACACCACCCCACAAGGCCAAACACTCCTCTGATGCGGGCCTTAATGAAATCAAGTTTGACACCCCTGCACTAGAGGGTAGTCAAGAGGGGTAGAAAATTGCAACTCCTTGCTGCCATCTAGTGGCTCATAGGTTAATAATTCTTTGCCAAAAGGAATAAAGAAAAAAAAGAATAGTATTGATTGGACAAAACAAACAAGAAGAATAAAAATTCTGCCCCACACATTCTTTATGGTAAGATTTTTTTCTGGTTAGTTACATTGAGAAGGAATTTAATAAAATTAAAATCTGCTTTCTTATATGATGTTCTTATGCTTTGATATCATGTCTTTTGTAATAGAATTACAAAAGTAATTAGAATAAAAAAATAGAAAGAAAGAAAGAAAGAAAGAAAGAAAGAAAGAAAGAAAGAAAGAAAGAAAGAAAGAAGGAAGGAAGAAAGGAAGTAAAAGAAAAAGAAAGGAAGGAAGGAAGGAAGGGAGGGAGAAAGGAAGGGTTTGCTTATTGACGTTTCAGGTTCCATATATTCAAGGCTTCAAATGCATCTTCCAGAAATTCCAGCTGAAGTTGAATGCTATCATTTTTGAAGATATAAAGTACTCGATCTTTTTCATCATATTCCCAAAATAGAATGACTTCTTATATCTGCTCATAAATTTGTCCAAGCACAATCATTGAATCTCAGTGGGTAATTGGAAGAACTTTAATTGGCTCCTAGATCTCCACAAATCAAGGCAATTAACTTGCAGTTTAATGCCCTGGTTTTTTAAAAATGTAATTAACTATCTTAATCATGAGATTGAGGAGTTCACAAGCAGATCATTCAAGAGACTTTTGCAAACTAATGCTCAATGGTAAATGAATAGATGTGGTTCTTAAATGAATGTGAATTTTATTGAGGGCTCAATATTGTTTTATTATTGTTTATTATTTTAAATGGTCTTGTGTTTTTATTTATTAATTTTTAGGGTCCTGTGTTTTTAGTTTGTACACTGCACAGAGTTATCTCTGGTAGATGGGTGGCTATAAAATTGTCTGATAAATAAACAAATAAATAAATGATACAATGCAACCCTAAAACAGAAGTTGTTTTGAAACATTATTTGTCTGAAAATCCTGACTGCAAATGTGACATAACTGGAGCACCATTCAACAAACTCTGCATACATTCTCCCAACAATTCGATCCACCTTCAGAGATACTATGAGATTTAATGGTGGATTTTAAGACTTGAGAAGATAGACTTTCTTTTCCAGTGTTATTTTTAGGTATTTTTTTTAATGCAAGCACACATATTTTTTTGTAAAGTTTTTATTTTTTACAACAAACATACAAACAAAACATAAAAACATAAAACCATCTTAATACAGTTTGCCCACTCAGCAAAATGCCAGCTATGAAGATTTCCAACCATTGTGTGTTTATCTTTTCTACCTACTTACTGTCTGTCACATTTTTTTTTGCATTAGAAGCAGGAAAGCATTTGCAGTTATCCCAAATTTGTTACAACACCCAAAGGCCTTCCAACTATTCCATGACTCATAATAAGTATTCTGATGAAATATGTGATTGTCTTCTGTGTTGTATGCAATAGTGCCAAATGTTTGGAGCACAGATTTCCTGCCTATCTTGTTCTAATATATGCTTCTTTTTTTTTGTAACTTGACAATTAAAAAAAATAACAAGTGTGAAACCCCCCCAGATGGGTTTTCTAAAAATATCAGTATTTATCTCTCATTGTATTCATGTAAGCTATTCTAAGGAGTAGAAGCAAGTTTAGAGACCAGATGGGGATACTTGAAAATGTGGTAGCTTCTGTCCCTTGTCTGCATAATTATGATTCAAGTTTATCTTAATCAAAAGATGAGCTGAAAGGATTCCTAGAAGATATGGCTGATCTAGAGACTCTGTATTTGTATTTCAACTGATTACTCTGAATAAAGCATGAAGTGATTGGCCGATGTGACCACGGTGCAGGCATTAGCTTCATTTTGACTGAATCTGAAGATGGAGACAGCTGATCAAAATAAAAATGTAAAATCTACTTGATGATTTTTGGGCTGATTCTGATAAACAGTGTTTCTTAATCTTAGCAACTTTCTAATTCTGGGAAATTCTGGGAGCTAAAGTCCACTCCTCTTAAAAGTTCAAACTGCCCAAGGAGCTGCTGATCCAGTTCTACAGAGGAATTATTGAGTCTATCTTCTGCATCTCTATAACTGTCTGGTTTGGTTCTGCAACACAACAGGACAGACACAGACTCAGAAGATAATTAGGACTGTAGAAAAAACAATTACTACCCACCTGCCTTCAATCAAGGACCTGTATACTGCATGAGTCAAAAAGTGGGCTGTGAAAATATTTACAGACCCCTCACATCCCGGACATAAACTGTTTCAACTCCTTCCCTCAAAATGACGCTATAGAGCACTGCACACCAGAACAACTAGACACAAGGACAGTTTTTTTCCTGAAAGCCACTCTGCTAAACAGATAATTCCCTCAACACTGTTCAACTATTTATAAAATCTGCACTACTATTACTATTAATCTCATCACTCCTTATCACCCATCCCCTCTCACTTGTGATTGTATGATTGTAACTTTGTCGCTTGTATCCTTATGATCTATATTGACTGTTTCCTGGTATGATTTGATTGCTTATTGTAGCCTATGACTATTATTAAGGGTTGTACCTGATGATTCTTGATTCTTGATGAATGTATCTTTTCTTTTATGTATACTGAGAGTATTTGCACCAAGACAAATTCCTTGTGTGTCCAATCACACTTGGCCAATAAAGAATTCTATTCTATTCTATTCAAATTGCCATGGTTGAGAAACAGTGTGATAATAAGATACCATAAAACAATAGATTCCCTAACCCCCCTTGGGTAACTAGTCATCTTTGGTTTTTATTTACTTTGTAGTGTTATTATGGATGAATGGGTATAAGTGTGCCATCTAAAAAATCTTTGAAAATGCTCAAGATGTGTAATTAGTCCATTCCTTGCATCTTGTCATCTTGTCTAAAGGCCTATTGAAAGAAAGAGAGTACTTCTCCTTTGTGCGAAGATAACAAGCTGTACAAGGTATTTTAATCTGTGTGTGGGACATGTGCCTCAGTTATGGACTCATTTTAATTAACCAAAGAATGATGCTTTTCAGTTAAAACAATATGCATCCAAATTAAAACACACGTCCTATTTCATTAAGACTAATTTCTTCAATATGCATTATTGCATATTCCTTTACTCGTAACCCCAGTATACATATACAGTATACAGTGCAACCGAATTTAATAAATGAAAGTGAAAAGAGAGGATTCTTGAATAAATTGACAAAAAAAATCTCAACCTTGGAGCCAGGTGTCAATGTGGAAGGTGACTCAGGACAATCTCTTTGCCCTGGTGCAAGGGTGGTCCACTTGCAATCAATCAACCAAACAATCAATCAATCAATCAATCAATCAATCGATCAATCAATCTCAATCAATCTTTATTATAGTCACAGACCAGCACAAAAGTTAAAAATTAAAATAAAATAAAACAGGTCAGCACTTAGCAAGGAACTATCTATCTCAAGTTACTCTCTCAAGTAGCCCCCTTGCTCTTTTCAGTGATTTGTCCCATAATCCACCCCCAGGTTTAGGTGCTGTTCTGACCCAAACCCTTGTCCAATAAAACAAACACGAACCAAAAGGAACAGAAACCTTTTAATGATTCTTACGAATCCCCGGTTAAAAGGCTGCTGCAAACTAATTAACTTTGATAAGCACGAGCCTCGCCAAAACTCTGTGAGGCTGCCAAAAATAACAGATAAGGTTACCTAGAAATATTTTACAACACAAGAGTCTTCAAATACCAACTAAGATACTGCAATGTCCATGAGGCTCGAGTTTCAAAATGTCTTTGCTTCCTGCAAAGAACGTCCAATTCACAGCTGGCTTTTATCTTCTTGAAGGAGGGGCCATTACCTTGCAGCCTTACTCCTGAGCTGCCACAGCTGCTCTTTCTTATGAGCAGCCCTGCACTTGGCACAGGCTCCTCGGGAACCTCCTCATCACTGCTACCATCCCCCACAATCTCTGAAGGCAGCAAAGGACCAGCCCACGGTGCCTCTGCCAGCGAAAAGGGAGCTCTCGGGGGGGCATCCGTGGCCTCCTTGAGTTCCGTTTTCACTGGCAGGGGGCTGCAGGAGGCCGTCATGACCAAATATGGAGCCTGTAAGAGCTGATGTGGCCAAAAATAGAGCCTTGATGAGTGACAATGAGCTGGCCACTCCCACCCTGGCCATGCCCCTCCCAGCCCCCCAAGGTCAAACACAACCCTGATGCAGCCCCCAATGAAATTGTGTTTGACACCCCTGATCTAGAGAATGACAAGCTATGAAACTGTTCCAGTCTGGAGCGGTATAATTAGAAGGAGTCATCTCTTTATTATATCCTTCTTGTATGCGTGAGTGTGCATAGGTATGTGTGGGTGTGTCACTTTGAGTCAGTATTGATTCCTGGCAACCACCTGGACTAATCCTTGTAGTTTTCTCAGCAAGGTATTTTGGAAGCGATTTGCCCTTACCTCTTTCCCAGGGCTGAGAGAGAAAGATTGGCCCAAAGTCACCAGCTGCCTTCATACCCATGGCAGGACCAAAACTCATGCTTTCCTGGTTTCTATCTGGTATCTTAAACATGATCACTGTTGGCAAGACCAGGAAAGCAGACTCAGTGGTGCAATTCAATTTTTTTTACTACTGGTTCTGTAGGCATGGCTTTGTGGGCATGACAGGGGAAGGATACTGTAAAATCTCCATTCCAACCCCACTCCAGGGGAAGGATACTATAAAATCCCCATGCCCTCTCCACTCCTGGGGGAAGGTTACTACAAAATCCCATTCCCTCCCCACCCCATTAACCTGCTTTTCAGCTCCGTTCTCCTGTGCAGAGCAACAAAAGAAGACCCAGCCGATCAGCTGGAACTCAGGAGGCAAAAAATAGATGGGGGCAGGGCTAGTCAGAGGTGGTATTTGCTGGTTCTCCGAACTACTCAAAATTTCCGCTACCGGTTCTCCAGAACTGGTCAGAACCTGCTGATCCATATTCTCATTCCAATCTCAATGCAGAGGAATTAAATGCAGAGGGCAGAGGTAAGGAAGGTCATGAGCTTTTTGAATATCTTTGATTACATCTTAATTTCCCTAATGCTTTCACATGCTTCATTCCGTTAGAAGAACTAATTTCTATATATACTCTAACTGACCTTATTCTTGGTTCAATATAGCATATATTGCATAAGTTGGAAGTTTCAAGAAAGCAGAACAGAGAGGAAAAATATAGCTTTTTAATAACTCTACCAAGGATTGATTCTAGTAATACCTTCTAATATTTTTTATGAAACAAAGAATTTAATGTACTTATCTTATGCATGGAAAAATTCTCCTAGGCAAAAATTTGAGAAAAATGTTAACGTCAGTATGGTCTACAACTAGCTCTGTATAAGATCTCCATCTAACAGCAAATTTATGTGCACCTGCATTTTATTCATATTATTATAGTCAACCAGTTGAGGGAAATATTGTTTGAAGAATATATTTTTTCTATGTTCCAAGGTCTTACTTTTTATGCATGCATGAACATGCATATTGTTAAGGCAGGAGACGAAGACAGGAAAGCAAGTTGCACTGAATCAAGTAGGAATAAATAAGAATAAATTACTCAATTCAGTCTTAGCTGGATGTCTTCCCAATGTAGCAGAGTAAAATGTTAGTTTGCTATACTGGTTGATTGGCCATACCAGAATAAAAGACTAAAAACTAACATTTTTCCGCTCTCAAAAGTATAGGGTCACCTTTAGGAAAAATTTCAAATGTTGAATTTCTTTTTAAAGCCATGGACCGTTTGATAAGGAAAGGAAAACAGAATTATTTAGTGAATGAATTTCTTATGAGTGAAAAACTAAAGGAGACTCTAGAACTGCCAATACAATCTGTTTTACACATTTAGAGAGGATACTCTATGCATTTTCAAGGGCTTATTGATGCAAAAATCAATATATTCTCTGCGCTTTTGACTTTTTTCTTTTGATTCCACACCAAGGTCTCTGCACCATTGTGGAATAAAAATGTATCACTTACCTGTGTTGAAATATAAATACAAATTAGCTTTCTTGATTTACTGTGATGAAGCAAGCTATTTAATATTAACAAAAAATAAAATAAAATAAAGACACCTTGCGTCTGGAACACTTTTAAAAATAAAGACCTTCTTAACATGCATATATTTGCTCAGGGATCTGTAACTGATTATTAAATATAGTACTGATGTTTAAATGTATGATGAGTTGCAGTTGTCATTTAATGTGTAATGGTGGAGTTAATTTGGTGGGGAAGCCTTAGAGTAGGGGTCACCAACCTTTTGGACCTCAGGGACCAAAAAATTCATAATTTTAAATTTCGCAGACCACTACTATGATCTGCCTAATGACTGGCTGGGTGGGCGTGGCTAGATGCAGGGGTGGGCTTCTAGAGTTTCACAGGGTTCAGGAGAGCCCCTAGCTAAGATTCTGTGCAGTTCAGAGAACCCCCAAATTCCACTCCTAGCTGGGCCCACCCACCCACCGCGCCCCTTCCAGGAGTCCCCACGTGGCCCGTTTTGGATGTAGGTAAGCACAGGGCACACACGGAGGCTTGGGGAAGGTGAAAAACAGGCCTCACGGAAGTTTGAGAAGGCCTGTTTCTGGCTTCAAGAAAGTCTCCAGAGCCCGGGGAGGCAGTTTTCGCCCTCAAGAAAAGCCTCCGGGACCCAGGAAGGGCAAAAATGCCACACACCCCATGGTGGTGCAGGAGTCCGACTAGACCATGCCCACCCAGCAAACCGGGTAGAGAAATCATTGCTAAAATTTTGGAAGCCCACTTCTGGCTAGGTGGGCATGGGTTTGGGTGGGCATGGCCAACTCTATGTCATTCAAGTCGAGGCCACCTTGCTGGCCTCTTCTTGCCGCTCCCCTCCCAGGCACTCCTCACTTGCCCACCCTGGGCTCCTTAGGCCCTTAACAGGAAGCAGTTGTTGGAGCTAAGCAGCCACCATGAGAAACAGTTGGCAAAAGAGCTGTCTCAGTTCAAATTGGATCTGATCGAGAAGGAGATTCAGTAGAAGCACCTCACTGAGGACTACAAGCATAGGCTTCCCAAATAGAGGGAAGACCTGCAGGAGTGCAAGGTGAGGTACCCTCACCTAGAAGTTCAGCAGGCTGAGATGGACAGCCAGTTCCAGGCCATGATGCAGTCCCACTGGAACAAGGCCCTCCGGCTCTTTGCCATCAGTGGCGCTTCCCTCCAGCCTTAGTTCAAAGCCCCACCCAAGGAGGATGAAGCAGACCCCAAGTCGGAATTTCTGCCCCCTCTGACCCACACAAAAAGACCCTGAGAGGGGGGAGACTCTCTGGAGCAACACAAACATTCATTGCACATAGCCGGCCTGCCCAGGGGTTGTAGTATTAGGATTCCTGATTTAGTGCAATATAAAAAAAGGCAAATAATTTTTCTGCAGACTATCAAAATTTTCTCACGGACCACCAGTGGTTCACGGACCACCCGTTGGTGACTGCTGCCACAGAGTATTGAATGCTGCTATTTTCTAGATCCACATTTTCTTAAACTGCTGTTTGATCCATTCCCATTAAAAAGCAAAGCAGTGAAGGGATGATTTTGATCAGGAAAATTATTTAGGAGGAAACAGTTAAGGATTTTCCCCTGTGCCATTTCCTTGATCAAATTAGTACAGGCAGTCCTCAATTTATGACCACAACTGACCCCAACATTTCTGTTGTTAAGTGAGATGTTTGTTAAGTAAATTTTGCCCATTTTATGGCCTTTTTTGCCACAGTTGTTAAGTGAATCACTGCAGTTGTTAAATTAGTAATGATTGTTAAGCAGATCTGGCTTTCCAATTAACTTTGCTTGTCAGAAGGTTACAAAAGGGGATAATGAGCCATGGTGGTGCAGTGGTTAGAATGTGGTACTGCAGGCTACTTCTGTCGACTGCCGGCTGCCAGCAGTTTGGCAGTTCGATTGTTACCGGCTCAAGGTTGACTCAGCCTTCCATTCTTCCGAGGTGGGTAAAATGAGGACCCAGATTGTTGGGGGCAATACGCTGACTCTGTAAACAGCTTAGAGAGGGCTATAAAGCACTGTGAAACGGTGTATAGGTCTAAGTGTTATTGCTACTGCTATCACATGACCCCTGGGATACCATCATAAATATGAGGCCATTGCCAAGCGCCTGAATTTTGATCATGTGACCAGGGGGATGCTGCAATGGTCGTAACTGTGAAAAACAGTCATAAGTCACATTTTTCAATGTTGCTGTAACTTTAAATGGTCTCTAAATGAACTGTTGTAAGTTGATAATTATAATTATGTTTCTTAATTATGTTTCTTAAAAAAAATCAGGGAGATTACCCATGAATATGAGGCGCGCTGCATGTAGTTTTCTTGGCAACCTTTTTCAGAAATGGGCTAGAGCAGGGGTCGCCAACCTTTTGGACCTCAGGGAACACCAAACTCATAATTTTAAATCCTGCAGACCACTAATATGAATTTTGACTGATGGTGGCTAGCTGACGTTGGGACAGTCGGTCCCATATTCCAGAGCTGCAGTAGTCACAGGGCTGGCCCTTTGGTCATCTCGGAGCAGCTGCTCCTCCACCCGGGTGCACCGGCCTGCCATGGACTGAAGGAGCTGCTCTGGGATGACCAAAGGGCCAGTTCTATGACTACTGCAGTTCTGGAATAGGGATTGACTTTCCCACCAACATCAGCAAGCCACCCCGGGGCGGATTTCCCTCCTCCGTCATTGGTCTTACCTTCCAGTTCCAGCTCGCGTGGCTCTACTCAAGGTAAAGTTTGTGCTCAGACGAAGGGTGGGGGCTAGTGAGTGGACGGGCCATGTGGGCAGTGCAGCCTTGACGACGTTTCTCTGTGGACCACCAAAAATGGACCACCAACCGGCCCATTGGTTGGCGACCACTGGGCTAGAATTTCTTCCTAGGGCCGAGAACATCTACAGCAAAGTCATCCAATCAGATGTTATGCCTTAAGCAGGAGTCGATCTCACGGTCTCCTGCTTTTTAAGCCCAGTGCCTTTAACCACCGAACACCAAACTGGGCCTCTAGTATTTTGTACTTGCTGCATTCTAAAGTTGCTTTAGTTAGGTTTTGTCTAAAGCCATAGTATATCCATCATCTTCTGCATGGATGGAGGAATTTAATCAAGGCATCGCAAATGCTATGAATGCCCCTCCTGTGAAAAGATTGGATCCATATTTAATTTCTCAACAGTTTCTTCTCTTGGTTCGATAAGCAGTGAGTGCCGCTAAAGCTGTGAGAGCATTGAAGCTATATATAATGATGAACCCTCTAGATAGCAATTGGTCGTGTATGAATATTTCACTATGACTAGCTAGTAGCAAACATCATTTATGCTTCCTCTGATAACTGGTTAATATTAATGGGGGAACTTCTCTTATCAGCAGGTGGCCTGATATGCATATTTGTTTCCAGATTATTCCATGGTGGAATGTTAAGATTTCAGCAAGCCGCCCTGGGTTAAAGACATGAATGACATAAATTAGCCTCCAAGCTGCAACGTTCATTTAAATGTTCTATACATATCATGAAAATTAATTGTGATATGTAAGCTCTGCACTAAATGGAAATCAATCATGAAGAGCTCATCGTCTTGTTGTATGCTACGCTTGAGCCGTATTCGAAGGCAGAAGAAATTGGGTAAAATGGTGATGCTGTAAAATGATACAGAGGTCAAAGACAAAGGCAAACTCTGAACTGAATGCTGGTTGGAAGTGACTGATGGGAACAATCGATAATGTGCATGGTGGAATCACCAGGTAGACTGGAGGGAAGTATTAAGGGGTGTGTGTGTGTGTGTGTGTGTGTGTGTATGTGTGTGTGTGCATGTATGTTTAGAGTCTTTGCACTGCAGGAAAATGGCACAGGTTTGAACTTCCCCCGAATCCTTGAAGCCTTATCTGACTCTTTCCAAGGGAATGCAGTCATCCGGTAAGATTCTTGTTAACATAGCGCACTAGCAATAAAACATCTCTTTGAGACCATTTACAAATATATTTATTTTATTTATTTATTTGTTTGTCAAACATGTACAAGATAACAAGTATAAGTATAAACATAAACAAGAACAAAGGAAGTAAATACAGATAAATGGGGACAGTAAGACGGAGTCGGTAGGTACGCTGGTGTGCTTATGCATGCCCCTTTTAATGGGGTGAGGTCTAGTTTGAGGTTGAAGCTGTGAGGGGTTGAGGTTGTGACAATGGAGTCAGGTAGGGCATTCCAGGAGTTGACCACTCTGTTGCTGAAGTCGTATTTTCTGCAATTGAGTTTGGAGCAGTTTACCTTGAGTTTGTATTGGTTGTTTGCCCGTGTATTATTGTGGTTGAAGCTGAAGAAGTCGTTGACTGGCAGGACGTTAAAGCAGACAATTTTGTGTACTATGCTTAGATCAGACCGCAGGTGGCCCAGATCCAGATTGTCCAAACCCAAAATTTCAAGCCTGGAGGCATAGGGAATTCTATTGTGAGCAGAGGAGTGGAGTACTCTTTTCAAGAAATACCTCTGAACCTGCTCAATCATGTTCATGTCCAATATACAGTGTGGGTTCCAGGCAGATGAGCTGTATTCAAGAATTGGTCTGGCAAATGTTTTGTATGCCCTAGTTAGCAAATGGTTCTGGTTGCTTTCACCTGACAGTGATGGGAGACCCAGATACCTTATGGATCATCTGCTTTCATATATATCCTCTGAGGATTCCCTGGATGCAAAAGGACAGATTGGGGAGAGGTGAGGGGATCCCATTTCTAATCAACAAAAAAAATGAATAAATAGTTTTTGTCAAAAGTAAAACTGTAAGAAGTAAACTTGTCAGATAAGATCACAAAGTGATTTCCCACAAGAATTTAAGCAAGTACAAGGTAGACAAGAACATCCACTTAATATGGGAACATAATTTAGCTTTATTAGAATTGTGCGGAGATTCCTAATCTACTTCCCTCAAAACAAGAAGTTTTACAGGTAGTTCTCAACTTACAACCGTTCGTTTAGTGACTGATTAAACTGACAACAGCCCTGAAAAAAGTGACTTAGACCAATTTTCACACTTGTGACCATCACAGCATACTCATGGTCAGATCACAATTTGAGCACTTGACAACTGGCTTGTACTTATGACAGTTGCACTGTCCCGGGGTCATGTGATAACCTTCCAAGCTGGCTTCCAACCAGTGGTGGGATTCAAATTTTTTTTACCACCGGTTCTGTGTGCGTAGCTTGGTCAGCGTAGCAGGGGAAGGATACTGTAAAATCTCCATTTGCTTCCCACTCCAGGGGAAGGATACTTCAAAATCCCTGTTCCCTCCACACTCCACTAACCTGCTTTCCAGTTCTATTCTCCTGTGCAGGGCAACAAAAGAAGACCCAGCCAATCAGCTGGGACTCAGGAGGCAGAGAATAGATGGGGGCGGGGCCAGTCAGAAGTGATATTTGCCGGTTCTCTGAACTACTCAAAATTTCTGCTAATTTCTGGTTCTCCAGATTGGTCAGAACCTGCTGAATACTATCTCTGCTTCCAACAACCAAAGTCAGTGGGGAAAGCCAGATTTGCTTAACAACTGCAGTCATTCACTTAACAACTGAAGTGATTCACTTAACAACTGTAGCAGAAAAGATTATAAAATGGGGCACAGCTCATTTAACAACTGCCTTGCTTAGAAATGGAAATTTTGGGCTCAGTTGTGGTCATAGACCAAGGACTACCTGTATTTATGACATATTAAATATTGACAAATGGAAAATTGTGTAACAGAAAATAAGGACCCATGAAAATAACATGGCTCCAATCTTAATTTATTAATGAAGAAATACAAACGACTACAATGTTACCATCACTTCCGCAAAAGCATTAGTGGTTAAACAGAACTTTGACAGTGCTTAAAATAAATTGAACAACAGCAAAAAAAAAAAAATCTAATAAAAATCCATATAATTTCCCTTTTGCATCATTGTGGAATTAATACAGTTCTTAAGTCTACCATGAAATATATAGAAACATGTTGCTTCATTTCTCAATTTTAGAACATAGTTTTCAAAAACAGAGAATGGACTCATATCCTGAATCCATTCCTTAATGTCAGCAGAAAACGTTTTTTTCCCATTTATGTAAATACAGTTATATTCTTTGCCAAGCCCCAGACTTGGCAGAGACAAAACTCTTCATAAAATGACAAATTCCAGATTTAGGAATTTAATTTAACATCACATTTAAGCCTTTTATTATATTTACTTCTAACATTATGTTAATGTATGCTATGATTTGAAACCACAACTAATGTTCAATGGCATCTTTAATGTGACAATGAGGAAAAGTCCTGAGCTAGACTTGAAGTAGCCAAGACAAAGACATTGCTTCATTTCCGTAATTTCGGTTTATTTGGCTTTTCGTTTCTGCCATAGGTCATAATCAAATTCAAAATGCAAGTGTCACACTCAATTTTAGCATAAAACACATGTTAAAATTAAAATGTAAGAAATTGCAATAATAAAAGAGCAGAAAATTAAGTTTACAGCCTAAATTGTCCTAAAGAAAGTCTATTGCAGCATGTATAGCAAAAGCAGGAATTTTATTAAGCTTCTAAGAAATAAATCAACAATTGATCTAATCTGTGCAAAGACCAGTGTGGACTCCCAGTCACCAATGGAGAACTGTTACGGTAGCCCATATCCCAAACTGGGTAATAATCATTATTGACCCATAAAGAAGATTATTTATAGCTCAGGGTTGACATGAGGGGTCCTTGGTGCTCTCTGAGCTTGCTTGTTTTCCTAAAGACAAGTTTCATTACCAAAACTTGGTAACATCATCATTAGCATTGATGATCTATGGAGGTGTAAAAAAGATGTTGAGATTCTAGAAAGAGTGCAGAGAAGAGCAATAAAGATGATCAGGGGACTAAAATATGAGCCTCTTTGGTGCAGTGGTTAAAGTGCAGTACTGCAAACTACTTCTGCAGCCAGCTGCCTACAATTTGGCAGTTCAAATCCCACCAGGCTCAAGTTGACTCAGTCTTCCATCCTTCCAAGGTTTGGTAAAATGAGGACCCAGATTGTTGGAGGCAATATGCTGAATCTGTAAACCGCTTAGACAGGGCTGTAAAGTACTATAAAGTGGTATATAAGTCTAAGTGCTGTTGCTATTGCTAAAACATATAAAGAATGGTTGCTGGAATTGGGTATATCTAATCTAATGAAAAGAAGGACTAGGGGAGATATGATAGCAGTGTTCCAATATCTCAGGGGCTGCCACAAAGACGAGGGAGTCAAGCAGAGATGGTATTCAGCAGGTTCTGACCAGTTCTGGAGAATCAGTAATGGAAATTTTGAGTAGTCTGGAGAACTGGCAAATACCATCTCTGACTGGAGATTTTACAGTATCCTTCCCACCAAGCCATGACTACAGAACCAGTAGTAAAATTTTTTGAATCCCATCACTGGAGTCAAGCTATTCTCCAAAGCACCTGAGGGCTGGACAAGAAGCAATGGATGGAAACGAATCAAGGAGAGAAGCAACCTAAAACCAAGGAGATATTTCCTGACAGTTAGAACAATTAAGCAATGAAACAACTTGCCTCCAGAAGTTGAGCTGAAGAAGTGAAACATCTTCAAAGAAAAACCAGAAAGTCCAGTTGCCTCTTAAAAAGCACCTTTGGATAGCACTGATGATGTTACCTAATTTGGATAATGAAACGCCTGCAAGAAAATAACCAAGCTCAGAGAGCATCAAGGAACCTTCAATTGTTGTTGAATCACTAGTAGAGTTAGTTAAAAAAAAATCCAGCAAATTCAACCCCTGATCAAATTTAATCATTGGGGATCAATAGTTGATTGCCATGCATGAAAACATCACACTCTGTGTTCTTAATACAGATTATGACATTTATTCAGTCCAATTCTTGTTTACAGGTTACAAAACTAGATTTATCTATTGTCAGGATTTTACTTGGTTAATCCCAGGATAGTCACAAAAATCTATGTTATGTTTGACTTAATTTTCTTTGAATAGCCACTGTACAAAATTTAGAGATTGTTGTTATTACTTTATAATTCACTGATGATAATATCATAATTACTACAGAGAACAGGGACAAGACAATCTGACCTCCATAGCAGGAGATATAAATTGCTAGTTCAGGCAGTTTTTTTCTGATTCTGTATGCACATTCTGTATGCACATATTTTGTGC
This sequence comes from Bungarus multicinctus, assembly GCA_023653725.1. Lineage (NCBI taxonomy): Eukaryota > Metazoa > Chordata > Lepidosauria > Squamata > Elapidae > Bungarus > Bungarus multicinctus. The sequence continues at coordinate 114,732,543 of CM042836.1, forward strand.
TCTGTATGCACAGAACGCAAAAAATGCTTAATTTAGCAAGAGAAGGAAGGGTTCCCCCCCCCAGCTGTTCATGTTTTGAGAAAACCTACCCAAGATTGTCCTTTGGTCTTTTGGAGCAGAATTTAATAGGATGCAAACAGCTGCAGAAAAAGACAATCAGTGAAGCTGATTGGACCACTGCAATGTATTTTGTATGAAATGGCCTTCAAAGAGAGTCCATCATGCAGCAATTTATATATTCAGGAGCAATCAGATTTTAAGTTTACATTTACCCCTGGTAAATTCCTACCATGCTGAATCAAGTTTTAACTACATTTAATGATATGCCAATTTCTAACACAACTACCTGGATTATTTAAAATAATGTAAAAGGATAGAGATCTCCCAAAGGAAAAAAAATGGAAAGGTATATTAGAGGTGGGGGAACAATTGCAGAAATTTGATACAAACATTCAGTCCTTAAGAAATGACCAGAGGAGGAAGGTTAGTATCACATAACTATGGAGTGTACTTACATGTACTCAGGGGTGGGATTCTACCAGTTCGCACCTATTCGCTAGGACCGGTTGTTAACATTCTAAGCAGTTCAGAGAACCGGTTGTTAGAAGAAATTACTGGCCTAATCCTGTAAGAAAGGCAGGAAGGAAACATTCTGGTGTTGCTTACAGAAACTGCCTCTCTGTTAACCCTTATTACATTCTTGGCAGGACTAGACTTCCTGTCTCAGGAACTTCTCTGGAGTTATTTTTCCCTCCTTTGCTAGTACTTTGCTTGCGTGGAGTGACCATTCAAAGTTACAATGGCATTTAAAAAAGTGACTTATGACCATTTTTCTCACTTACGACTGTTGCAGCATCCCCACAGTCATGAGAGGCCAAGTGAGGAGATGTGTGCCTTGATGTGAGTGATATTGAGTTGGCCATGGCCATCCAATAACATGACGACCAAGCCACATCCACCAACTAAGCCACGCCCACAGAACCAGTTGTTAAAAAATTTGAATCCCACCCCTGCATGTACTATAATTGGGTATAGTTCAATATTCAGATTGCAAACATACATTGATTTTTATTTTGCTTGCATAACAAACTATACTTTTTGTTTGATTTATTTCAGTGGAACAGACTGTTATTTGATTTGATTTATTTCAGCATAGTGGACTATGGGTAGCTTGGTAAAAAGAATCTAGCTTTGGATTTTGTCTCCCTGAAGGATTCATGAATTTTTATAAATGAAATACAAAGAGATTTTTTCAAATACAATTTCTCCATATTTTGAAGTTTTATCTTTTCATGTATCACTCCAAGGCATACTATTTTTAATTCCTTGATCTATAGAATTGGAAGGGATTATTTAAACTATGAAACAACTTTCCTGCTCAATGCAAGAGTCCAAATTAAAGGTATCTGCTTCATGTAACTTAAATCCATTATCCTGTGTCATGTTCCTGTAAGTTAAATGGAGAATATATCTTGACTGTTACATTCTTACCTGAATTTGAATATATAATATCAACCTTTTCTCAAAATTGGCATTCTATTCCATCCCCCAGTCTCCTAAGGCTGAGTTTCCAGTCTGTTGATCATCTTCATCCTTTTTATCTGAACCTCTTCATGTTTTTCTGAATTCTTCTTAAAATATGATACTTGACAATGAATGCAATCTTTGAAGAGGCATCTGAATGATCAGACTCACTTTAAATATTAATTCACACAATTTGGTAAAGCATTCTAATAAAATTTCATTTGTGTTTTTTGCGACCACATTATAACATTGATTCACATTTCATTTCCCGTCAACAAGACCTGATTATTAAATCAGATGTTTGATTTCTATTTCCTAAATGAGGTAAAGAAGCATGGTGGCTCATGAGATTAGGATGCTGGGTGATGATCGGCAGGCTCACATTTGAGACCCAGTTGTTGCCACAGTATCGGCTGAGCTCCCGTCATTTGCTCCAGCTCCTGCTGACCAAGCAGTTTGAAAGTGGGTGACTGAATAGATAAACTTCAGTGGGCAACTTAATGGGGACATGAAAGGAGCCCCCAACTGGGCATCCCCCAGGCATTGGTGATGTCATCTATCAATCCTTTCAATCTGGAAGTGCTTCGTTGCTCACGACAAGACAGTAGTAGTAGTATGTCTATGGAGATTCTCCAGTCCAGGCAATCCAATCTGAGCTGAAGAAGCTTCTTGGATGAGAAGTGAAATGTCTTCAAAGAAAAACCAGAAAGTCCAGTTGCCTCTTGAAAAAGCACCTTTGTAGCAATAGTAGTAATGTGGAAAAAACCCCACAACCTTCTGCGCTTGTCTCTGACAAATTCCACTCTCTTATTTCCAGACATTTTTCTAATGGGACTCTTTGAAACTTTGCATCTGGTTTCTAGGGTGTTAACTATTTCATTCATGATCTGCAAATGTGATCAGCATTGCCCCGCCTCTTCATCCAAGGCATGAATAAAAATGATGAAAAGTACAAAACCCAGAATTGAATTTTATGACACTTGACAACTGACTCCTGTTTCATAAGGAGCCATTGAAGAACTCAGCTCTGATTTTTTAAGCTTATTAATTGCTAAGACATCCAGCCTGCACTTAACCAGCTTGCTAACCAGATTGCCATAGAGTGCTTTATTAAATCAAGAGAGGGTGATGGCATTCCCACAGCTTATTAAGGAAGCCACCTGATTTTTTAAAAATAAGACACTATTAGTCTGGCAAGAGTAACCTTGATTAATCCATTCTGATAATAATTGAGATTCAGCGTGATAGCTTCCTCTGATACTAGCTTGGATGAGAAGGAAGGACCAGCTCTGGGGACTTTGGAGGGGAGTGAGAAGGAGCATCAGGAAGATGCTAAGGCCCCTGAGCCAAGTGTTCAGGGGATGGAGGAAGAAGTAAGGATGGGAACTTTGGAGGGATCGTCAGGGGAATGATTTGATGAGCACATGGGTGGAGAGGAAAGGGGAGAGATGCAGCTATAGCTGGAGGACTTGGAGACCCAGTCAGCAGTGTTGGGCGGACAGCTGCAGCTGGTTAGCAGGGATGAGAAGGAGCTGCCTCCTCCATCAGATCCCAGGATGCATAGGGATGAATGGAGGGAAGGTCGAGAAGACAGCCTCGCCACCCCTAAAGAGTTACATTAGTGTGCAGCTATTTATTTATTTATTTTATTTATTTATTTATTTATTTTTATTTGTCAATTGCTTACAAGATAATAGGTATAAGTAAAAACATATGAATACATGGATACATATAAGAAAAATAAAAACAATATATAAAAGAAACAATAGGACAGGGATTGTAGGCACATTGGTGCGCTTATTCACACCCCCTACAGACCTCTTAGGAAAGGGGCGAGGTCAATAGTAGAAAGTCTAAGGTTTGGGGAAGAAACCACAGAGTCAGGTAGAGTGTTCCAGACATTGACCACTCTGTTGCTGAAGTCGTATTTCCTGCAATCATGTTTGGTGCAATTAACTTTGAGTTTGTATCTATTGTTTGCTCTTGTGTTGTTATGGTTGAAGCTGAAGTATTCATTGACAGGTAGGACATTGCAATGTATAATTTTATATACTATAGTTAGATCGGACCAAAGGCGGCATAGTTCTAGGTTTTCTAGGTTTTTTTTTAGCCCAGCATATGGAGCAATGTGATGTTGGGCACAAGCAACCATTTTCTCTGCCTTCTGTGCGTTCCAAATCCATGACTCCTGTTCTCACGATTTCAGACCTGTGCTTCTTGTGAACTTGTGTTTGGATTTCTGACCTGCTTCTCAGACATTGGACGTGTACCTTGGCTTGGACTTACCATGTGTGGACTCTGAACCATGTCTGGATTTCAGACTCTGTGTGTGTGTGTGTGTGTGTGTGTGTGTGTGCGTGCGTAAGTATTTGCAGACTTGGACTTTGCCTGTGGACTTCACAACTTTATGCCTAGGCTAAGTAGACTTGAACTCAGTGGAACTTTGTACTTGGTGTGAGTGGGACCTGGGGAAAACTACAATAATACTACTTCATCGAAAACAATGTGGCATCTCATAAATAAATAAAGTCTTTAAAGCTCCAAGTTTTGTGTCTATGGACTGGGACAGGACATCCAGTGTGGCTCATTGGTTGGACTGATTTTGGGTTGACTCACGTCCTAGTCTAGTCTTAGCCACGGAGGCTCCCTGCATGACTTTGCAGATTGCAGGGCCCTTTTCTAAGTTTGCATGTGTTGAATCAGATCTTTTTATTAGTAATAGTTGTTCTCATACTAATAGCTATCAGTACTCTTTTTAACTTAATAAAGGAACACTAATGATGCATTGTACTACTATTAATTCAGAAATGAAAAACAGGCTCTAATAATTTGCCAGGAAGAGGAATTAATGTTTTTGTCCGTACCTCATTAAGCTCTTGTTAGTATCCAATATCAGCTGGTAATTCTAGGCTCCACATTTATCCAGGCAAGGTTTGTCAGACAAAGTCAATAACCATCGAGACTTTAAAAAATGCCCACGCTGTTGAAGTCTGCAATACATTTCTTCAACACTTCTTCATTGTCTCTCTTTGAGTGGAAGCAGAGAAAAGAGCATTTTTCATCATCACATCGTTATCTAGAAAAAATCCCAGGTGTCTAGCAACTTGCAAGGAAGGCAAAACATAAGCCTGGTCAACTAGATTTTGTCTAGAAATCAGACTAACCCTTTCCCATTTAGCTTACTCTTTCCTTTCAAAGTGTGATGTCTCCCTTGGATGACTCCCCAGATTCCTCAGATGTCAGCTCAGCCCATTCCTGGCACATCAGGAACTGTGTTGATTGATGGCTCTGAATGGCTGGCTGGAAAGCTTTGGAGGATGCTTCTGCTGGGGAAAGCTTGCAGTGGGAGGCAGCCAGTGAAGAGGAGTGGGAACTGACTTCTGCACTGATCCAAAAACATGTAGGGCAGAGAAAAGGCAGGAGCAATGGATGCCAGCCAGACTACTCTAGAGGAAAAGGCCTTGCCCAACTTGATGGGTTGCACCAGAAAGCTGACTATTTATCATAGCAGACAGAGGGGGTATTGTTGGGAACAACGTGTTTGTTTTCTAGCTGTATGTTTTTGGTTATCGTGTTTTCTGCTTCTCTCTGGATGGACTCCATATTTGGAACTGATTCGTGCTTTGTAGACTCCGGAATTCTCTTACCTCATGAGCTCTCTTGTGTGTGGATTTAAATTTGTTTTGATGGAGTTATTTGTTTGAGCAACTTTCAATTGCTTTGTGGACTATTGGGCCATTGCTTTGTGGACTAATCTTGGCCTGCTTGTGACTGGACTTAATTGGGACAGTTCTGAGCAGTGGTGGGATTCAGCCAGTTCACACCAGTTTGGGAGAACTGGTTGTTAACTTTCTGAGGAGTTTGGTGAACTGATTGTTGGAAGAAATCATTAGGGCAGAAACAGGTTATTAATTGGTTCTGAGTCTTAGTGAAGGGAATTGCAGGGGAATATTAATAAAGTCACTACACCATGGTTACATGTGTGTGGGTGTGTTTGAGTGAGCGGGGTAGCACACAAAGGAATAATATATCAAGAGAGTTTACTCTTTAAGGAAGCACATCTATGGAGCGGGCTGATATTAATGCCAGGGAATGTTATATTTCTTTCTTGCTAATTCTGCCCTCAGGACTCTGATGTCTCTAATACTGCATCAAAGACTTGGGAAGTGAAAATGGAGTTCAGGCATAGAATATTTCCTAACTAAAAATATTGGCAATGGAGAATAGTCTTGTAGACTACATAGTTTCAGTCTTTTATAAAAACAGATGTGAAGAGTTTGGAAAATGTTTCTGGGATTTCTCCCTCTTACTTGAAAACTTTCCCCCACTTTCATCAACTAATGCTTTCCCCAACCAAGAAAATTTTATTTCATTTGTTCCTCTGTTTTACCTGATTTTCTTCTCCTTCATTCCCAATTTTTATTGTTAGGTAGTCTTGATGGCTCTCTTTTTTTATCCAATCTCACTACTGATTGTGAATTGTAAATAGATTTCCTACTTAGAAGGATCATGTTCTTCTTATGACACAAGAAGAGCAGCAAGGTGCATTTGGGCGTTTCACTTTCTTTCCAGCTGGGACCATTAAATCTGAAAGAAGCAAGAGACGTAGGTAGTAGCCACTTCACTGTAGTGTTCTATTCATTGATCTTGAAACAGATTATTTCCTCTGAAAACATTATTCTCTGAAAGATCAATTCTGCTTGAATGAAACTAAATTTTTCACACATTTTTTTTCTTGCAGGCAAAGTTTCCAACGCTGCAAAGTAATTTCTAAATACATAATAAATAAAGACTTCAGTCCAATTCATGCATCCGCTTGGAGAATTGAGTGGAACTTGGCCCTGTGCAGTCCCAAAGCTTTTCAGATCGTTGATTAATTCATACAACTACAAATAGGTTACATTACGTCAAGACATATATTATATCACTTTAGACATTGGTATTTGAACATAAATCTTTTCAACATTTATGTTTTGTTGCATTCTACTAATCTAGTGGGACGCAGTAGCTCAGTGGCTAAGATACTGAGCTTGTCGATCAGAAAGGTCGGCAGTTTGGCGGTTCAAATCCTAGTGCTGCATAACTGAGTGAGTTCCCATTACTTGTCCCAGTTTTTACCAAAGCATGTAAAAATGCAAGTAGAAAAATAGGGACCACTTTGGTGGGAAGGTAACAGCATTCCGTGCACCTTCGGTGTTTAGTCATGCCGGCCACATGACCATGGAGACATCTTCACACAACGCTGGCTCTTTGGCTTTGTAACAGAGATGAGCACCACCCCCTAGGTGAAATGTTAATATATATTGCTAGTCCATGTATGATATGCCATACGCCAAATAAATATGTCACTTAAAACCTCAACCACATGCTACCATATCCAGAGTTATTTTGTTGGCAATTACCCATCTCTTTCTAGAGATTACTGGTGGCAGCATATAATAATGGCATAAAAAAAGGAATGTGGAATTCATTCAGTTCAGTCCCCAGCCTAGTTTAAGACCTGCAATGCAAGATGAAACTACAGTGTCCGTGACAGATGGCAACCTAACCACAAGAGCTCACCACCTCCTGAGAGAATCTATTCCTCTGCTGACCTGGGCTCCAGATGGGATTACTTGGAATTATTATTATTTTTGGCATGCTGTAGATATGATTTTGTACATAATGACAAGAGCCACAGGATGGGAGCTGTGAAACATCCAGATGGTTCTTAAAATGTTGATTGAAATACAGCAGCATTGATAATCTAAATGTATGGTGCTTAATATGCTGTGCTTTTCAGAGTCACTGATGTAACAGTGCTTCCCTGGGCATAGGGAGCTCCTCCAGGACCCAAAGCATCCATCTGTTTCAGGTTCATCCACCTCCTAAATATATTTTATTAAGTCCTGTCAAAGGAAGCAAGCAACACTTACGGTTTCCCCCTAGCTTCCAGAAGAGGACTGCTGCAGGAAGAGAGGAGAGAAAGGGACAGGCAGAAAAGAACATGAGTAACTGCTCTTCAACAACACAAGTCTCCCACATAATTTCAAGGAACGTTCCACTATATGCTGCTGTTTGGTCAAGAAAGAATGTCTTTGTGCAGTGGTGTGTCTTTGAGGAAATCTTCACTCTTGAAAACTGCCTGGATAAGTCCCTGCCATTTTCTTGGTAACATTGTAGAAGTGGTTTGCGAGTGGTGCAGTGGCCTAGAGGTGGAGCTCTCGCCTTACAATCAGGAGGCTGTGAGTTTAATTCTAGGTAGAGGCAGATATTTCTCTCCCTGGGCACACTGAGAATATATCTGCTGAACAAAACTCCACATTGGCAACAGGAAGGGCATCCGGCCAGTAAACACTCAGTTCCATTCAGTTGCCCAAACTCCACCCTGCACGGTATTATGTGGTCATTCAAAGAGGATGATGATTGCAGAAGTGGTTTGCCACTTGGCCCAAGATTCCTGCTACATATGCTGTATGTACTTAAGATGAGGATTAGAACTCACAGTCTCCTGGTTTCTAAGCCTAGTACCTTAACCACTACACTAAAGTGACTGAAAGGAAATGATTGGGGATAACTCCTGGCATAGTTAACAGAGGATTATAATAGTTACACAGGTTGTGCAGAGGCAGCTTCCCAAGAGCAATGTTGCAAGGGTGATCTTAATTGTTCTCCTTCATGTCAGTGTTGCCTGTTGGAAAGGTTTCCTCTCACCCGAGAACAAAGAGAAAGAGAGTAGGAGGAGTCGTGCTTCAAATTGGCTGAATGATCAAAGATAATTAATTACCAAGCTTCTCACTATTATTGTAAGGTTTCAAAGATAACCTCTGCCTCTCTCCTCCCCTCGGGCTGCCAAATAGGATATTGTGCTCGGTGAGAGATTAGTTAGAGTGGAGGCAAATTTAATTGCCTTAATAAGCCACTTAGTCATTTGCCTCAGACAATGGAAATGACAAAATCATAATTAAGGCCTCCATCCCTCAGTAGCAGAAATGGGCTCAAAGAAAAGCTTGAAAGGAGCAGCCCATTGATAAAATGATGCATAACAATCCGCTTTTATTCATGATTGGATTTTCTCCTTTTTTTTTGATTGTTGACACTTGGCAACTGGGAGGAGGGACTGGGTCGATGTGTGTGGGAAACGTGTCTATTTTGGAAGTCAACTTTTCATTGTGCCAAACAATGCAAACTCCAGTAAATGGCAAACTCCATGGCAATGATGAATTTATAACGGGATGACATTCTCTAGATAGTCAGAGTAATTGTAGAACAAAGCCTCGCTTGCATATTTAGATATCTAACTACTTATAACAAAGATGAGAAGAATAACTTAAAAAGTTATATTGAAGAAATTTGGGAGGACATGTATTAAAATATCTCAAGGGATGATAGCACTCAGAGGGTGATAGATAATTGTTGCTCTGTCAATTTTATTCTATTGGATCCCATACTTATCACCGAACTATGAAAGTTTTCAACTGAGCTTAAATCTAGACTTCAATGCATTTGCCAAAGTGGGGAAAGAATTACCTTATAAAAAAGAATGAACACTTTTTATCTATAAAGGGGAAAAAAAAAACCCTGCTTTCAATTATGCAGCCACAAAGAGATGTATTTGATTGCCTGAAGTCACCATGGAACGAAACTGCTTTTTCTGTTGGCAATTAGCAGTTAATGAGGGAGATCCAGGCAGCTCTGACCTTGGTTGTCTGTTTATGTAATTAATGTTGCTGCCTTCCTAACAACATAATTTGCTACAAATGTCTCAGGTGGTTGAATAAGCAGCTTCTCTTATTCAAGATGGGATGATCTCTCATAAGTGAAAACCATGGCTTTGGGGCAGCCATAAAATGGAAATTTTGACTGTAGGAATGCACCTTTTCTCCTGCAGACCCTGGTGTGATTTTGTAAAACTTCAGAAAATTGAAGGACTTTTCTAAGCAGGTGAAGGAGAGGAGAAGAAGAGAAATCCCATTGCACTTGTGGGTATCTACTGTACCTACATTGTCATGGGTATCACTTTCTGATAGCTAATATTCCTTCATACTTCAATGCTGAGATTTAATATTAGATATTTGTAAAATTCTGCAAATGAATTTTCCTTATTTTCTCCCTCCCAGTATTCTTACCATACCCAAGAGCTTATTGTTTGTTAAATATCAGTGTGGTACCAGTGATGCAAAGAGCAATTAAGCAAAATATGTTCATTTCTCCTTTTCCCTCCAGGCAATGCCACAAATATTTAAATCTAATTATGGCCCCACTTTTCTATAATTTAAATTCAAAGAAGCTAATGCTCAGATTAAAGACTCTGATCATCAAGAATATCCCACAATTAACACACACACACACACACACACACAAAACTTACATGAAAACAGATGAACACAGGGACATCTGTTGTTGTTTTCAGAAAAGTTCAGATTTCAGAAATTGTTACCCCAAAGTAATAAATTGGTCTTATGAGATGATCTGAAGACAAGATTACAAAGATTTTGTTGTAGTTAGTATAGATATGACAGGCGATAAGGAATATAATGATATGGCTGATAAAGCATGACAGATAGGACTATGCCACACAGGTCTAGGCCATAGATGGACTACTTCTCAAAGGCAAGAAAATACATCTTCGTCTCAGTGGTGGGATTCAATTTTTTTTACTACTGGTTCTATGAGTGTGGCTTGGTGGGTGTGGCAGGGGAAGGATACTGTAAAATCTCCTGTCAGAGGTGGTATTTGCCGGTTCTCCAAACTACTCAAAATTTCCACTACCGGTTCTCCAGAACTGATCAGAATCTGCTGAATACTACCTCTGCTTCCTCTGCTTGTCCCCAATCCTCTAAGATAGTGATCTCCAACCTTAGCAACTTTAAGACTTGTGGACTTCAACTTCCAGAATTCCTCAGCTAGCTTTGTCTTAAAGTTGCCAAGGTTGGAGACCACTGCTTTGAGAAGGCAGCCACCATTCATCTTTGGCTGCCTCACACCAAAGTAGCATTTTCTGATTCAAGCAGTGCTTGCTGGTTTTCCTGCTGTCCCTTCAATCCTTGCGGGCAAATGGCTTTACAGTTCTCCTCATAGGTTCCTTCATGCTGTGGCAGGACAGACTTTTGACTTCTTGTCATTTTGCTGCTTTCCGTGACCATTTTTTTAAAAAATTCACCAATGAAACAATAAAAAGCTGGGCATTTGATAATATGTTCATGGATGAAGTAAGAAAAAGGGAAAGGCTATTTTTTTTAAAAAAACATTGTAATTGATAGAACAAGAACACTGAAAAGGCGCACCTATCTTTAATTTTTTTAACATTGAAATTTGAATAACTTTCTGCCATTTCCCCTTTCTAACCCAAGTGATTGGGAAAAGGTTAAAATAGTTGTGGTTTTGTTTTCTGTTTTTATTATTTCAGAAGGGGAGACAGAACAGAATTTATCAAGAAGAAGTACTGGTAAATGTAGTCCAGTATCAATATCAAGCTATTTCTACAACTAAAGCTTGACATTTACAGTCTTCTTCTTCTTCTTCTTCTTCTTCTTCTTCTTCTTCTTCTTCTTCTTCTTCTTCTTCTTCTTCTTCTTCTTCTTCTTCTTCTTCTTCTTCTTCTTCTTCTTCTTCTTCTTCTTCTTCTTCTTCTTCTTCTTCTTCTTCTTCTCCTTCTCCTTCTCCTCCTCCTCCTCCTCCTCCTCCTCCTCCTCCTCCTCCTCCTCCTCCTCCTCCTCTGCTTCTTTTCTTTCTCCTCCTTCCTTCTGTCTTCTACTTTCTACCTTCTATGTTCTTCTTCCATCTTCTTCTTCTTCCACCTCCACCTCCTCTCCAACAGTTGGACTTCCTGCCCAAAGGAAAAACTGACCCTGGAAATTGGTGATGGTGAAACCGTATCTCTGTCTTCACAGGAAGGTGAAAAGAATGATTTACTTTCTCCCAATAACGTAATTTTCATTGACATTTATTAAGCAAGCAAATCTAAGTTGAAAGAATTTATGAAGGGCCAAGTGCAAGTTAGAAATAACTAGTGATCTATCTATTCCAGCACACTAGATGGCTCCTTCGTGTCATTGATGGAGTCTTCAACTAAGTAATTAAGAAGCAGAACATTCCCTTAAAAAAAGTTCATAATGTGAATGCAGAATATGAATACCAGTGAATGCTAGAAGGCATTTATTTATTTCGCAAATTTATATGCAGCCCATCTCATTGTGAAAGGATTCTAAGTAACTTACAACATCATTAAAACAGCAATATAAAACATTTTAAAAACATTAAACATTAAAAATTTAACAAAAACTGTGTAAGATAGGAACCATTACACTAATGGATTGGAGATGTGATGTTCTTCTTAGCCTACTGACCATCTCCAGAGTATGACACTGACACCCTTATCAGGATCTCAGGCCAATTGGCAAAACTATATTTTCAGCCCTTTTCAGAAGGCCAAGAGACTGGAGGGCAGATCTCACCTTGAGTAGAATGATGTTCCAGAGCATGGGAGCCATGGCATAAAAAGGCCTTCTTCTGAATCTGAACCCCACCAGCCAAAGTTTCTTGGCCAACAGGATCCTCAGCATGTCTCTTCTGTCAGAGTGGGTGGGGCCATGCGGAACTACAGCTGTTATGCTTCCAGATCCTAAGATTCCATTTACCCATGGCCACTAGGTCTTACCTGATGTACTGCTTAAACAAGGTCTGTGTCAGGATTCTGGCATTGTTTGCCAGAAGTCGCAAAAGGGGATCACATGACCTTGGGATACAGCAACTGTCATAGATATGAACCGATTGCCAAGCATTTGAATTTTGATCACATGACCATGGGATGCCGCAAAGGTCGTAACTGTGAAAAATGATCATAAGTTACATTTTTCAGTGCCATTGTAACTTTGAAAGGTCACTAAACGAACTGTTGTAAGTCGATGACTACCTGTATTTATATCACATCTTTTATTTCTGTTGTCTATTTCGTTCGACTTACAACAGCTTCTTCAGTGACTATTCAAAATTACAATAGCATTCAAAAAGTGATTTATAACTGTTGTTCACACTTACAACCATTGTGGCATCCTCATGGTCACATGATCAAAATGGTCACATGATCAAAATTCAAATACTTGGCAACTGGTTCATATTTATGACCGTTGCTCTGTCCCAAGGTCATGTGATCACCTTTTGTGGTCTTCTGACGAGCAAAGTCAATGGAGAAGCCAGATTCATTCAACAACCGTGTTCCTAACCTATCCAATTGCAGTGATTCACTTAACGACTGAGACAAGAAAGGTCATAAAGTGGGGCAAAATTCACAACAAATGTTTCACTGAACAACAGAAGTTTTGGACTCAATTGTGGTCATAAGTTGAGGACTACCTTTATTAACCTATTCATTTCTACATAAATCTCTTTGCAAGAGTTCAGAGCTTTTCAGAGAAGTAATGTTTTCTTGATTCAGTAACCTATTTAATCCAATCCATGTTTTCATTGTCTCTTTGAAAACATGTTGTTCCCACACTGCATGCATAAATGTTCCAAGTTATTTGTCACAGCTAAAATGGAAATTCCAGAGGGAAGCTTAGGAGAAATAAAATGGCCTCTAGCATCTCTTCTGAGATTTATTTGGATGTCTTACAGTTTGTTGATAACTGTGACTAGGACTTAAAATGACTCCTTTCCCCCATTCCTGGCCAGATGGAGGGGGGAAATGTTTTGGAAACATCTATAGTGAAATGTAAAAGTGAGGCAGGTTGGAAAATGTTCATGACCTTCCTGAGCAATTTAATTCTCAGACCACCTCTTAACAATTTTAACATTAAACAAGGGAGAGAGAGAGGACTCTCTAGTGCCAGTAAAATGTTTCTATCTGGCTTGATTTGTTTCACAAAACATGTTCCCTTTTCAAGGAAACTTCTGGAATGTTTTTGAATTAATTGGCTAGTATGTTCTACAAAAACAATTAAATCCCAAGAAGAGATATATTCTCTTCCAGGAGTTTTTTTTTTTTTGAATGAAGCATATGGATGGCCCACAGAATATAGAAAATAAAGGTGGGATAAGGAAGAGAAAATTAATCATCCCAGCATCCTACTCTGTCACCCAATGTATACAGTTTTCAAACATGAGAGGAATTATAAAACCATCTTGAGAAAAAGTGGTGACATAGAGATTATTTTTTGTCCGGATGAAGACTTTCAGGAAAGTTGATTTCAGCCCAGGATTAACCTATAGGTTATATAGAATTATTTGCACACAAATAGATACACACAATTATATTTGCATATAAATAAAAATATACAAATATGTATGTATATGTAAAATATACTTTCCCATGGTTGAGATTCATTACTTTCACCATACTAAAACAACAACAACAGTCTTCTTGTCTAGGTGGGTTCTACTGAGAAACAACAGAATTTTAGAATAAGAATACAATCTGAGCAGAGGTGGCATTCAGCAGTTTCTGATCAGTTCTGGAGAACCAGTAGTGGAAGTTTTGAGTAGTTCAGAGAACCGGAAAATGCCACCTCTGACTGGAGATTTTACAGCATCCTTCTCCTGCCACACCCAACAAGCCCTGCCCACAGAACTGGCAGTCAAAAAATTTGAATCCCACCACTGAATCTGAGGTTTGGGTGGCATGGTTTTCTGTAATTCAATAAAGTTAAAGTTAATGTAGATTTTAAGAATTATTGTATTAGAACTGCCATATTGACAATAGGGAATAGATAAATCCAGACTATATCTGATAATATTTTTATGGGCCTCTGCATGAAAACATGTTACAGTTAGTAAAGAAAAATGGTTAACTTATGTAGAATTGTTAGAGCAGGGACATAGACGATATAAGATGAAATCAAAAAAGCAAGTAGCTGCAGAGGTTTTACGGTTAATTTTTAATGGTTCCCTCATGCACAGTAACAGAAAAAATTAAAATAGATAATAGGACAGTTGCAGTTGATCAGCAGAAGACAGAGTTTGAACCTGAAGTATGTACAAATGGTAAGCATGTAATTGTTAACATTTATAACCTATTGAAATCTGAAATGAGAAAAGAAGAAGTTAAATATTGTATGATAAAATAGGCTAAGAATTTCGGACACGATATATTGTGAGAACTGTATACAATGGGAAAAATATATGGTTAAAAGGATTGAAATTTACATTATGTTATAACTTAAAAGAGGGTTTTTTAAAAATAAAACATTGTTTACAAAATATAAATTTTATATAAATATAAAAGTACATGGTTATTTTATCATACCGGCAATCTTACATGCATACGTGAAAATCTACAAAAACATATATATATATATAAGTAAGATTGAGAGTATATATATGCCTATATGTCAGCCTGAAGATGGTGAGTGAGATCTCGTTGAAACGTTGCCAAGATACTCTCAATCTTACTTATATTTTAAATGCCAACGTTCAATTGAAACCAGAATTTTTCTTGCTAGAGTCAATAGGAAAAAAACTATGGAAGATAATTTTTATACATTATATGATTACTACTGTGCACAAAAAATGGAAAGACTCTGAAATACCCACAATGGAGATTGGTTACTGAAGGTAAGAGAATTAGTAGAGACAGCATTAGAGAAGCATTAGAGAAGGATCAACAATTACTTTTATTAATGTCTGGAAATGCATTATGGACTTTTTTTTTTCTGAAAATGAGAAAAATCAACTTTTGATTTATAGTTTAAAGGTTAGAAAGAGTAGCTTATGGAAGGAAGGAAATTTTGATATAATCTTAGAGAGAAAACAAAATAAAATGTATCTATAAACCACTGCCAATAAGATCAGAACCTGCTTAGTTATAATCTTTCCCCTTTTTTCTTTTTCTTCTCTATTTCTTTTTTTAATTTCTTTGTTCACTATTTACCATTCTTCTTTATTTTCTTTTACTTTGTTAAACATTTCCTTAATAAAAGTTTCTTTAATAAAAGAAAAATAAAATAAAGAAAACTGTTCACGTTGGCTGACTCATTTTTATTATTATTATTGTTGTTGTTGCTGTTGTTGTTGTTGTTGACAGTGTACACAGCAAATGAGATAACCATGCTGGGTTTCGTATCACAAATCACTAGTCGAACACTTCCCAAGTGTTTAGGACTGCATGATGTATTGGCGGATTATGCGAGCAGATCCCAGTCAGGTGGCCTTCTGCAGTTGACCAATGGTGATCTTGTCAGCGCCAATTGTTTTTAAGTGCTTGCCTAGGTCTTTAGGCACAGCACCCAGTGTGCTGAGTACCACCGGCACCACCTGTACTGGTTTATGCCAGAGTCTCTGCAGTTCGATTCTCAAGTCCTGATATCTGGTGATTTTTCAAGTTGTTTCTCGTCGATTCTGCTGTCACCAGGTATGGCAATGTCAACGATCCACACTTTTTTCTTCTCCACAATCATGATATCCTGAGTATTGTGTTCCAAAACTTTGTCAATCTGTATTTGGAAGCCCCACAGTAGTTTTGCATGCTCATTTTCAACCACTTTTTCAGGCTTATGATCCCACCAGTTCTTTGCTATAGGCAGATGATAGTTGTGAAAGAAGTTCCAGTGAACCATCTGAGCGACTGTGTTGTGACATTGTTTGTAGTCAGTCTGAACTATTGTCTTACAACAGCTCAGTATATCATCATCATCATCATCATCATCATTATTGGCATTTTTGTCTACCTATCGAGTTCTTATCTGGGATAGGCAAATCTAGATGTTTGATGGTGTTACAGATATTGTTGCATCATTATTGTTGTTGTTGTTGTTGTTTCTTCCTTTACACTTTCTCTCTCTCTTTCTAAATATTAATTGATGGTAAGGTGGGGAATGTCAGTTTCAATGCATTTCAAACACCAAAGGACAATGTGACCTAAATTAACAAAAGCAGACTATCACCATGTAAAAATACATCAGTGCAACATTTCTTTAATGTGGGTTATTAAAAAAAATTAGAAAAAGAAAATTTATGGTAATATACATCTATAAAAAAGCAATTTCTCTGTAGCTTTCATATTGCTTCTCTGCCCTTTGAACAGAAAGAGAACAAGTTCAAAAGCCAAAAAAAGAACACATATAAACAGTCCCCTGCAACACATAAAGATATGTGAATTTATCTTTCTAAAGCCGCATCATCATTTCCTCAGTTGGTGCTCAAGTACAAAGGATCTATAATTCCTGGTTAGCTGATAGATTCTATAAATTAGGAATGCAGTCTAGAAGAATTTATGTATCCTGACCTGGGTCATTGATCTTCTTTCCTGCTTGTACTGTAAAATGCCAGGCAGCAGGATTTTCTCCCAGTCAGCAGCTGAGATTTCAAGCAGAGTGGTTATCTCCATCCCCTTGGCCTCTGACCACACAGTGTACTTGGATGAAAACATCCTCGAGAAAGAGCTGTCAACTTTTGAAGGCATTGCTATCATTTGGATTCATTAACCCTCCCATCCCAGGCCTCAAAATCTTTCCAACACCTTGAATATCTTATTCTGTTCTTCCCGTCTTCTTCATCTCTTCATCTTGTCAACATTCCTCCTTCCCAACCTGAATCATTTTGCCAAAAATCTAGCTTTTACCCTGAAAATGGTAAAAATCTGGAAGTCCACCAGAGGACAGGAAAGATACAGTTGTAGATTTTTGGAGCCTAGATATTATACCCTTTGTGGAGGAACTAGTGGAAGAAATATCCAGGTCCAGTTCCAAGGCAGGAGAAAGGTACTGAAGACAAAATGGAGGCCGAAGGCTGATTGGAGACAGGATCCATTTAATGATGAACCAGAACCACCAAGCATATGTGATTCTGGGCAGCTGACCACATGGAGTTGAGAGTGAGGGTTTTTAAATACCTTCTCTTGGGCTTTGCACTTGAGCTTCCTGTTCCTGTGCAAGAACATGTATTCTATTGGCTGTTGTCAGAGTCCCATGGTGCCATGTAGGGGTCATGTTTGTCTGAGCTAAATTTGGTTGAAGTTTGGGCAGCTGTGAGATGATACAATGTCCTTAGGAGATTGTGCAATGTAGTGAGCTCTGTGTCTTAGTGGATTAATCCTATTATATCCTGAAGGATCATATCTTAATCCTTTCACCCTGGAGCTAAAAGTCTTCTGTTTTGTAGATAGGCTGGCCCAGGCTTTCTTAATGGGCACAAAATAACTGCTGGGGCATGGAGCTGGGGCTCTGAGTTTCTGTCTCCCTTAAGATTTTTTTCTTTTTCTTTTAGGGGAAATATAATATTCTGCCTTTTTAATATGTCCTAAAATATATCATTCTTCTAGGAAAGGGGTAGGCCAACTTTCTACAGAACAAAGACCCAAAAGTGAGGACTTAGATGGAGGGTAGATGGAAGTAGATTGAATGAAGAAGTTGCTCACAAGGGCGGGCATTTTCCAGTCTTGTTCAATGTGCTCCTGGAGACAGGCTCCATTGGTTGTTCTTGAGACAGAGATGGAACTTATTATGGTGACTTGTTGGAATTGTTGACCCACTGCTGCCTTCAAAAGAAAGAAGAACTTTTGGGAGTAGGTTGGATTCAGCAACCCACTCTGGCTGCTCAGGTCACCCTCACTTGGGAGTAGCTGAGCAAAAAGGATCTCATTATTGTTTTTATCTGATGTCAATTTCTTTCTACTATTTTCAGATTCCATTTGTGATGCTTAATCTTAGACACTGATAGCCAGTGGAAGATTTCTAGATAAGATCTGATTGCTGAAAGCTTGTTTGTAATTTATTAGTGCTCTCATTTACATTTCCATGCACTCTCCTGTCAGCAATGTATCATCCCATAGGTATCTTGAAGGGGAAAAGCCAGGGATGTCTCCATGGTGCTTTTGGAGTCTAGTATAATTATTACACCCTCTCCTACTGTCTGCTTTAAACAATACAATATGATTTATTTATCAGCTGAGACCTGAGGTCTGGCTTTGCGAGGCTGAAAAAACCCAAACAAATTATTGACTAACTCCAGCAGAGGAAACATGTAGTTTAGGCCTTCTGGCATGCATCTCATTCAGACTGTATAACCAACATTTTAATGAATTCCTATACTAAAAGACCAAGTGCTCTTGGACATTAATGGGCACCTTTTAAGGAGCAAACCTCTTCGGTTTGATAAGCTGTTTCAAAGTTTTTTGTTTTTACAAAGCAATTGACTTTAAATATGTGATGCCCTGAGTAGTGGTGGGTGGGAATATGGAATATTATTTGACCTTAGCCCTATTTCAACCATGAGTTGAATATATAAGCAGGGTTTGCACGTCAAACTGATTCTTTGTCTGCCACTTTTATACAGAAAAGTCTATAGCACTGTGCTGGAAAATTTTATGTTGACCTTCTATGGAATCCCAAGAATCTGAGATTCTGAATCAGGCACCTGCATGTGCAAAAAGTCCCTCCCCAGAGACTTTTCCCCCCAGGAGGAACCATTGGTTGCATGTTAAGTCAGGAATGCAGCCATTCATCTTCATACCCAGCTTCTAAGCATGTAATTAGATATGTTCCAAAGCTGTCATTCTTACTTGAAAGTAAGTCCAATGAACTCATTAGAGAATATTTCTGAGCTGATAAGATAACATTTCCCATTTTGTAGAAAAGGCCATATTTGACAGTATCTCTTCTTTCTTAGGGTTCTTAGCAATTTTTAGTGGTGGTATCAATGTTATGTACAGTATATCTGGGTGACTTGATTAAGTAGAGCAAATGGCATACAAGGAGGCAGCTACAAAGGGAGTGAGATGGTTTGTTCACTGCAGCTTCTTCAAACTAACTTATTCATTCAGTTTTCAGAGCACAAGAATGTTAATGCTATTTATTCCTATGGCAAAAATATTGAGTTAGGTTTCTTTGCCCAAGTGCGTCATACTCAATATTATCAGGAGATGTAGGGTCAAGCATATGGATTTTAGCATTCATTAGATCATGAACAAAGTGTTCCATATTACCAAACAATATGCTGGAATGATTCCTTATATGGGGTTTTGATCAAAGGCACAACAATAATAAAACATTTACATTACTTGAGAATTAAGGAGACGGTTTTCTTGCCAAGAGTGGCTGTTATGGCTGTAATGCAGAGGTGTCAAACTCAATTTCATTGAAGGCCACATCAGGGTTGTGTTTGACCTTGGGGGTGGTGGTGGCCATGGCCTGGGTAGGCATGGCCAACTCAACGTTACTTGTGTCAGGGGCACCTGTGATGGCCTGAGTGCTTTGCCAATGAAAATAGGCCTCTAAGCTCCATTTTCAGTTGCAATAGCCTCTTGCAACCCTCTGCCAGCAAAAACGGAGCTCACAGGTGCTGTATGCAGTCCTCCTGAGCTTTATTTTTGCTGGCAGAGGCATCATGGATTGATCTTTTGAAGTTTCCAGGGCGGCCCCATGGGATGTTTTTTTTTTTAAATAGATTTTTATTATATTTTCCACAAATACAAATTCCTATACAGTTTTTGAGAGTGGTTTGGCATCAACAAATATGCATTTTATAAATTTTAATATATACATTTTTTCCTATAATTCTACAGTATCTATTGTATCTATCTATAGTTACATTTATCTTATATACCTTATCTAGCCTATTATTTTCTTAAGGTCTCTTGTAATAATTACATTTTCTATTTTCTTATTTCTTATATCTATCTTCTAACTATTCATACCATTTATGCCATATGTTGTAATATTTGGAGTTTTCCAGCTCCAGCTCCTGGGCCTTGACTTTGACACCCCTGTTCTAATGCAAGCTTCTGATGATGACGCTTAGCTTACTAAATCTTTCAAAAATTTCTCCAATTGCCAAGTGCCCAAATTTTTATCATGTGACTGTGGGGACACTGTGACACTTGTTGGGGAAGGGGTAATAATTCCACACCCTCAGCTACACTGTGTCTGCTGAATGCTGGCTTGCCCCACCTCCTCTGGCTGCTCAGATAGCAATCCACCTGGGGGTGCTGGAATTGGTTGTTTGCCAACTTATAAGTGCGAAGACCAGGTCATAAATCACTTTTTTCAGCACCATCATAACTTTGAATGGTTGTTGAATAAACGGTCATAAGTCAGGGATTACCCACACATCCAATCTGTCAATTCCAGTTTTGTAATGCAAAGAAGTTTCAGTCTTCTGTTTACACTCGTTTCTGAAGGTATTGTATGTTCTTGCCTTCAGGATTTCTGAATGCCTTTTCATTTCTATGTGCCTGATTGGATTAGTTGCCTTAAATTTGGGTTACCATCTGCTTTGTATGCAGAGTTTTACTTTCCTAGCCAATTTTACTTTTCCAGTAAACGATACAGAAAAGTTTAAAAACAAGCTTCCAACTTCAGACACTGTAGTATATTAAAATTTGAACCCCTATTCAGTTTGAACTTCATTCTCAAATAATAACAGGCCAGAGGTTCTGAGTAACTGAGATAAATGAAGCATTTTGTCAGAAATAATGACATCCAACGAAAGCTTGGATGCTTGTCATCAAATTTGTAGGATAAAACAAGAACTAAAATCCCAAAGTAGTGTCTTTTATTTGATGTGCTAGTGTTGAATTGTAGCAGCAACACAGAAATACTTTAGTGCCTGTTATAAGAATGTATTTCCTTTTTTAATGGCCTATTATTTTTTGCAAAAAGAAATACAGTTCCTTATCTCAAACATCAGGCAAAATGTGACTTTTTAGTAGAAACTGCAAAAATCTTCCATTAATTGTTGCACAACGAGCAATTTATTGACATAATAAGCAATAGATGATGGAGAGAATCTATTGATAGATTCTCTAGTAATAGAGAATTCCACATGGGCAAAGGTGTCTGAGGAGTATTGTGGCAGGTCATTATTTGCCATTTCTTATTTATACTAGTTTCAATTGAAAATCGTCCCAGCTTTTTTGAACAGTGTTCATTTGGTGAAAGTCCTTGAAGCATCACAGAAGACCATCCTAGCCAACTTTGGCTTTCCTTTGTATCTGAGAAAGGTACAAGGGAGAGACCACAAATTGCATGGAGGGGTGTAGTTGAGAAATAGTCACTTTGCATTTATTTTATGTTTTGGAAACACAGAGGAATTCTTCAACAATGCCAAGAAGTTCCTCAACTGAAATTCCATTTCTCACTGCCACTGCTGTGGGTCTCCTTGATTCTGAATGGAGTCATTGCGGTGGGGCATTTTCCCTTTGTACATGTTGGCTGGCTGTGGAGAAACAACAGAGACATGAGAGAAATTGATTCTATCATTCTCCCCTTGGCATTGCCTTTGAGATCCAGATTTCAGCCTCCACCTAACGCAAGACATTGCAAAAAGGCTAGCAGAATAGGTATTAGAAAATCATGTGTATTAGTGTAAATACAATTCATGTCATTACTTCTTTTAATCTATTGATTGGAAACTTGATTTTAAGACTAAGCTGTATATGACACAGTGCCTGAATATCCAATATCTTTCTTTCCAGTGGTGGGATTCAAAATTTTTTTACTACCAGTTCTGTGAGCATGGCTTGATGGACGTGGCAGGGGAAGGATACCGTAAAATCTCCATTCCCACCCCACTTCTGGGGGAAGGTTACTGCAAAATCCTATTCCTCCCCACCCTACTAACCTGCTTTCCAACTCAGTTCTCTTGTGCAGGGCAACAAAAGAAGACCCAGCCAATCAGCTGGGATTCAGGAGGCAGGGAATGAATGGGAGCGGGGCCAGTCAGAGGTGGTATTTGCCGGTTCTCCGAACTACTCAAAATTTCCACTAGTGGTTCTCCAGAACTGGTCAGAACCTGCTGAATACCACCTCTGCTTCTTTCCTTCCCACTTTCCTCCCTTACTTCCTTTCTTCTTTTCCCCTTCCCTTCCATCCTCTTCCTAGCTTGTAGGTGGGAAAGGAAACATTGAAGCTCTCCTACTTATATGTGTAGTTCTCAACCAGAATTGCCATTCCCATCTGCGTTTCCCCACTGCAGATGTCCCTGGAAGCATGTGCACACTGTGCTTCTAATATAATGTGCACTTTAGCTCTAAGTTTTCAGGGAAAGAAATGTGCAATGTAAGGGCAGTACTTGTATTTTAAAAACGGAGATCAATTTATATTTTGCTATGCTGGAAAAAAACCTAATTATGGAATTATTAATGGAAGTGATAATATGAAGATACTGCAAATTGAATGGAATGGATAAATAGTTGCTTATTCATTGATTTTAGAGCATTAAAATTCCAGAAGGATGCAATCCAGACACTATAATGTTGAAAAGCAGAATTTTATAGATCTGTGTTTGCTTCTTTTCAACAGCCTCAATTTGGGAGTGCAACAAATGGTCATCTTTTTATGCTCTGCTTCAGAAATGCAGCTTTTCTACTTTTGCCAACTCAAGCCAGGCCAATGTGCTCAAGCTGCTGCATGTTGTTCCATGGCCATTTTAGGAGGAGGGGGCACGCTGCCTTGTGTTGTTGACCATCTGAGTTACTGTGGGCTGATCTCTTGCTACCTCAAAGGTTTCACTGCCACCTTGCAAGATTTGCTTTGCTGCAAGGTGTTGCCCCACGAGATGTTTTCCCCTGCAACAGTTGTCTGAACCTGCTTTGATACAATATATTTTTGTATCCAAGCTATGGAGGACAGATGTCCAGTGGCCTTTCAGAAAGCTGCTGTCAGGTTTCCAAGTGATGAAATCCATTTAAAAGGAAAAGAGCAAAGTCCGTCTTCCAAAACAATTTCTTTTATTTAGGAAAGCATCAAATTGGCAAAGTCTGTTGTAATTCTGGATCTGACACAAACCGGAATTACACCACATAATATTGGAAATTAGAAACATCCCCCAAAAGTCAATTCCCCAATAGAAGTAAATCAACATTGCTTAGTGTCATCAAAGAAGCACACCAATGTGCCTACTGTCCCTGTCCTATTGTTTCTTTTTATTTCTCTTATATGTATCCATTTCATATATTTATAACTATGTTTATACTTATACCTGTAATCTTATAATCGCTTGACAAATAAATAAATAAATAAATAAATAAATCTCCACCTCCAGGTCTCAGCAGAGTCAGTTTTTGTTCCCACAGGAAAGGAGAACCACCTAGCCTAAACAACTCTCTCTATCTCCACTCCTCCCATCTTAGGAATGTGGCGAGCCCAGAACCCTTCTCCCCATAACCAGCAAAGACAAAGAAAGAAAAGGAATATATAATAAGGCTATATAAAATGGCTATGCATATGTCAATTTTGGGCTTGACAGCTGCTGGACCCGTGGCATCCTGATGTTCTAGGAGTGTACCAGCACACTACTAGACATATACTTCATTTATTTTTACTTATTTCTTTAGGAAATTTATTTGCCACCCATCTCGTATCCAACAATTCTGGATGGCTTACAGCTTTAAATGCATAGTATCAAAAATTTCAGGGAAGAGAAATGATTCTGCATCTGGAATTCTTTCAGGAAGGGTGGGAAGATCCTCTACCCTTCTCTCTTTTTTGGCCAAAGGCAGAAGGAATAGTGAGATGTGATCCAAGAACTGAAGATAAAAAAAACAACCAGTAATCTATATTTTGGACAGAGAGGATCACTGGTTTGAAAGAGGGGTCAAAGAGGGCACTTATATAAAAATTGAACAGCCCTCTCTTAACAGAGGGGGAGGGATAGGACATCATCCATCTCCAATCTACAATGCAGTCCTTTCAACAGTTCCAAGAAGGCTCCACACCAGTGGTGGGATTCAAATTTTTTTACTACTGGTTCTGTGGGCATGGCTTGATGGATGTGGCTGGTGAAGGATACTGTAAAATCTCCAGTCAGAGGTGGTATTTGCTGGTTCTTCGAACTACTCAAAATTTCCGCTACCGGTTCTCCAGAACTGGTCAGAACCTGCTGAATACCACCTCTGCTCCACACCCACTCAGGTGATCCCTGACCTGACACAGATGAACCTCCAAGTGGCCTCAATGACTTGCTACATAGAATGCAAATGACCAACTGTCTGCAAGGAGTGTGAATCCTTCCACTCCCCACCATCCAGTCAGAGCTGAAGTAGCTTCTTAGATGACAAGCAAAACGTCTTCAAAGAAAAACCAGGAAGTCCAGTTCCCTCTTGGAAAACAAAAGCACCTTTGGGACAAAAAATACCTACTGTTTTTTTCTCCCAAAGGTGTTTCCCCCTCCTCCCAAGAGTTTTCTATCCTGCCCCCTCTCTTTCTCAAAATCTCAGGGCAGGCAGAAACCAATGTAGAATCTGGAGCCAAAAATGTCACTGGCATGTCTTTTAAGTTGGAATAACTTTGTATCAGCTCACACACTGGATGACAACGTGTAATGGAATGTGTGGATGACTTTGGGGGAGAAGAGGAAGAGATGCTATCTACGAAATCATTGGACAAGAGACTAAGCAGGCCCCAATGGCTTAATAGTCAGCAAAAGAAACTTAGGAAGGACCCATCCTTAATGGATCAGGCATTTAAAAATGGTGGGCAAGAGGTTTGCACCTTCAGGCTTGCAAGATTCTGTTAACATAGCCTTACACAAAGTAGAATTAATTCAATAATTGAATCATGTTTCCTGCCTGGTTTATCTGGAAGGGCTGACACAACACTTTGGCATTACAGTGCAATAGAACCTTACCTGGGAACGCCAGGGTTGGAAGCTGAAGTGCAAAGTTGAAGTGGAAAACCATTTTTGTAAACAGTTGCTTAGAAAGCGCCAGAAAACCATCTGTGAAAGATTTCCAGGCTTAACTCAGAGGAGACTTTACCTTTTATGAGTCCCAAGGCACATTATTTTAAAACTGTAGTTCAGTTTCCCTTGACAGCACATAATAGAGAAAGCTTCTGCATCAGTGCCCTAAAACAATTGAGGAATTTATCCCATACATCAAATACAAATGAAGGCTGTAGTATCTGTTATGATTTATATACCTAGTCTTAGGAATGGAAGCGCACACTTCTCCTGAGTCAGCACTGAGCTGTTTCAATGACCAGACAAGACAACTCTTGATGCTGCCTAGGTAATTTGTAAAGGTTAGCTGAATTGGGACAATGAGAAACAAATTTGTTAGCAGATGACTTTTTCTTATCAACAACTATATCCGTGCTTCACTATATCCCTGCTTCACTACGAAACTATGTGATCGGGCTTAGTTTTAGGAGAGGAAAATAAAGAAATTTTTTTTGCTTCTGCCTATCAGCATCCATCAGTATTCATCTGGCTGGCATCCTTCAGTGTGTGAGAGTTGAGGGCTGTTTGGAAACTGAAACATGGAAAGTGAAACAGTATTTGCTGTATAAACATGAAGGAGAAAGCAAGGAGCCTGGGCGTGGCTTAACTCAACTGTTCTGTACTAAAACTAGGTGCTGCTGTGAAACTAAAACTGAAATTGAAACTCCTCTGCTTGTGTTTTGCATTTGGAACAGATTTCTTTTCAGGTGGGGAGGGGGAGTAGAACTCCTTAGCATCAGAGCATGTTAATAATAATATACGAAATACTAATGCTCCAATGGTCATTTTGAAAAATCCTTTCTCAGTGAGCACCTAGAAGCCAAGAGGAACATATTTGCCAAATTTCAAGTTTGTAGGCTTTACGGTTCTGGAGATTTTGTGATGATGTGTGAGTAGTATTTCACTTTTATATAGAGAGATAACCAACTGATCCCTAACTTCAGAGTTCAAATTAAATCTGTGTGAATCTCTGAAGTTGGATACATTTGAAGCCTAGATACAAGGGATGAAGAACAGCAAAACCTTCTTGCAGATAATCATGGGAGACAAAGATGTCCCTCTATTGTTTCTGGATGTTGCGCTTGTTTTGTCTGCTACTGATTCTTTCACAAAATCTATTTTATTGTATAAAAAAAGTCATGTTTTTATAAAAAAAAACATCTAATGTGCTTTTCATTAATAAAAATGTCAAAGCAGAGATTCATCATCAAGAAAAAGGAACACATAACAAAAGCCCATTTCTAGTAAAAACTCTTTGAAAATACCCATATCTTTAAACAACATAAACCATAAAACAGCCCAAAATCCAATAATATAGGACAGAGCCCAAATATTGTATCTGAAACATCAATAGCAAAACAGAACACATTTTTAACTTAAAGCCTGAGTGAACAGATGTGTGTTACTTTAGCTATCTTCAACCTGGTTACCCCAGATATGCTAAAGTAGACATCCAGAATTCCTCAATCTGATGGTTAGTTATGCTGGAGAAGAGAAATTGGGCAGGTGAGAGGGTAGACAAAACCTTCAATTGATTCCTTGCTTGTGTGTGCATATACACATACACACATACATACATACATTTATTTTACAGATCCCTGGAAAGATATTATTTAAGGGATCCCTAATGGTATTACAGACAGGATCCAGACCTGATGGTTGATAGCTTTTCCCTGAGATTTGTTCTCCAAAAATTTGTGGGAAGAGCTAGGACAAAAACGGAAAAGGATTTATTTCATTTTCCAATTTAAGATAGTGAATAGGGAGCCAGGTCAGTAGTTAATTATTTTCCCTTCTATCTCAAAAATGTAACCTGGCAGGAATTTTTGTTTTGAAGACTTTTGGAATCTCAGGTTGTGCTCAATCCTGTGCAAACATTTCTTGGCCTGAAAAGGAACCAAATTTTTACCTCTAACTAAAAAGCAAGCATGCAATTGGCCAATTCAGCTCAATAAATCTGCTGCTTTCTAAAAAAGCTAAGCTAATTAGTCCCATCAGTTGGCTGCCCTGAAGCCAGAATTCACCTTTTTGGATACACAGGCTAGAATCTCTGTCTTAGGGAAGTTAATATAAGAGTATAGGTGAATTGTGAGTTGCGGTGCCTGTCTTGAACTGTGGCATTGTCCTTCAATAGGAAATATTCAGTTGCTTTTCAAACCACAAGAATCACTTCAAATCAAATGAACTAGCAGTTTAAACATCTCCTTCCCCCCCCTCACAAAATATTATTTAAGATCATGAGGAGAAATGACTCAGGCAGCAAAACAATATTGTGGCTAGTGATAGATATAGAAAGCAAAGAGGATGACTTCACAGAGATAAGGTAGATCTATTAACACAACATAACAAGGACACAACAACACATATCTTCTAATTTTGGACTCAAGCCATCTTTTGAGTCCAAAACAAGAAGGTATTTCTAAATATCTAGCAGGGATGTCAAATTGATGGCCTGCAAGCCAGATGCGTCATGCACAAGCCACGGCCACTCTAGCTCTGTAAATGGGGAAAAAACATCACAAAATGTCATGTGATAGCAACATGACACCGTGAGTTTGACACCGGTGATCTAAAGCAAACTCCCCCTAAATCACATGACAATAATAAAAATAAATATTCTTTACAGCAGTGCATTTTGATAAAAGTAGCTTTAGATTCCTATGGACTTCATTTCTTGGTCTGGCCCATCTTATAGGGCTGACCATAGGCAACCTTTGAGGACCAAGGGTCATTTTGGGGGGTGGGAAGGCTGCATTTATATTAAGTATTCAACAAGGCTACTTTGAAGGAGTTCTGCTCTCATACATCATGCTATGCCTGCTTTAGAATCTACATTGCATTTTGTACAGTATCTTTTCCTCCAACTCCAAATGGTTTGGAACTAGGATCTGCATTCTCAGCAGTCAAGATTGAAAGGGGTTCAAGGGACAAAAAAGGAGGAAATGGGGGATGACTAGCAATATTGAGATTACTCCTGCAGTAGATTGCTCAAGCTAAGTGAACCATGAATCTGACCAAGAATACTGTTATTTCTCAGGTACTTCTTTTCTCTTCCTTATTTATGTACTGATGTAGCTAAGCATTCGGAAATGTACCAAAAATGGACTTCTGTTTAAAAAAAAAACATTAAGGAGGAGTGTCAAGATGGCAGCTAAATGCAGAAATGGGGATCCGTGACTCACTGTAGGGAAAGAGGATCTGAGTAATATCATCCATTAAAGAAAGGGACTGAGTTACTTGGCATTAAATTCACAGATTTGCCGGATAAACATTTAAACTGAACAGTGGGGACAGAGAATTAATGGATTCAGAACATTTTTGTCCCCAGAAACCTAAAACTAATAAGTATACAAGTGCATGCAAAATAGATGTTTGTGCAGGTAAGATTATCAACCTTGATGCCAACCAAAACCAAGCATTTAATAGTGAGTGCCATACCATGTGCACTAATCAAACAGGTGGCAAGAAAGTAGGGGCAGTCAGGCACAACACGGGTTATGTAGACAGTAAACACAGTGTCAGACATAAAGATCTCAAGTGCCTATATACAAATGCACAAAGTCTGGGGGACAAATAGGTGAACTCGAACTACGAATACATGAAGATAAATATGATATAGTTGGAATAACAGAAACTTGGTGGGACAAAACCCATGACTGGAACATACTGGTAGAAGGATACAAACTATTCAAAAAAACCAGACCCCATAAAAGAGGAGGTGGAGTTGCACTGTATGTAAAGGACTACTATATTGTTACAGAAATACATGAAACCAAAGATGAAAACCTCCTAGAATGCATATGGGCCAATATAAAAGAAAAAAAGAATGACATGGCCATAGGTGTATATTATAGGCCACCCAATCAAGCAAAAAATATAGATGTCTTTTTTGCCAGCCAACTAACAAACATATGCAGGAAACACACAACAATAGTAATGGGAGACTTCAATTATCCTGATATCAATTGGAAAACTAATTTTGCACCAAATGAGAAATCAAATAAGTTCCTAACCAATCTAGTTGACAACTTTGTTGTCCAAAAGGTAGAGGGTGAAACTAGAGGGACAGCCATACTGGACTTAATTCTTACAAACAGAGAAGAAGTGATAGAGGGAGTTGAAACTGCAGGAACCCTGGGTGAGAGTGACCATGTCATACTAGAATTCAACATAACACAAACACAAGCAACAGAACATAATGATACCAGAGTCTTGGATTTTAAAAGAGCTGATTTCAATAAACTCAGAGAGAATTTGGGAAAGATTCCATGGATGAAAATCCTAAATGGGAAAACAACTCAAGAATCTTGGGAAACTCTAGAAAATATGATCATAGAAGCCCAGACCAGCACAATACCACTGAGAAAGAAAAACAAGAAATCCAAGAAGGAACCAGCCTGGCTGCACAAAGATCTCTCTGGCAAATTGAAAGAAAAAAAGAACAAATACAAAAAATGGAAAGAAGGACATACAACTAAGGCAGAATATCAGCAGATAGCCAGAATCTGCAAAGACGAAGTCAGGATAGCAAAGGCTCAGAACGAACAAAGACTTGCAACAAAAGTTAAAGATAATAAAAAAAGTTTCTTCCAACATACAAATAACAAGAAAAAAATCAAGAAAACAGTCGGTCCACTAAAGAGAGAAGATGGCAAGGAAGTAACAGGCAACAGAGAGAAAGCAGAACTGCTTAACTCATTCTTTGCATCTGTCTTCACGCAAAAAGAAACTAGAGCTCAACCCACCAAAAACATAACTGTAAAAGACAGACCAGAAACAAAAGTTAAAATAAGCAAAAAAATAGTAAGAGAACACCTGTCTGATCCTGATGAAAACAAATCACCCAGGCCTGATGGATTACATCCCAGAGTTTTAAAGGAGCTGGCAGAGGTCATCTCAGAACCACTACACCATATCTTTCAAAAATCCTGGAGCACCAGGGAACTACCAGAGGACCGGAAAAGATCAGATGTAGTTCCCATCTTCAAAAAAGGAAAAAAAACAGACCCAGGAAACTATAGACCAATCAGCCTAACATCAATACCCGGGAAGATACTGGAAAAGATAATAAAAAAACAGATCTGCCAACATCTGGAAACAAGTAAAGTAATAACTAGCAGTCAGCATGGGTTTGTTAAAAACAAATCATGCCAAACCAATCTTATTTCATTCTTCAACACAGTGACTAAATTAGTAGACCAGCAAAATACTGTGGACATAATATATTTAGATTTCGGCAAGGCATTCGATAAAGTAGACCACAACCTACTTCTTAGTAAGCTAGAAAAAAGTGGAATAGATAGCACCACCACTAAATGGACTTGCAACTGGCTGGCAAACCGTACTCAACGAATAGTCAGTCCTTAATGAGTCTAAGTCTGCATGGAGGGAAGTAAGCAGTGCGGTGCCACAAGGTTCCGTCTTAGGCCCAATACTCTTCAATATCTTCATTAATGACTTATGAGGGAATAGAAGGGGAACTTACCAAATTTGCAGATTCTACTAAGCTGGCAGGAATAGCTAACACCCAAGAAGATAGGCTCAAGATCCAGATGGATCTTGACAGACTAGAACACTGGGCCATATCTAACAAAATGAAATTCAATGTAGAGAAAAGTAAAGTCCTACACTTAGGCAAGAAAAACCAAAAGTACACATATAGACTGGGTGAAACCAGGCTCAATAGCAGTAACTGTGAGAGGGAACTTGGAGTCTTAGCGGACAACAGCTAAATATGAGCCAGCAGTGTGCAGCAGCAACCAAAAAAGCTAATGCAATCCTAAGTTGTATTAACAGAGGGATACAATCAAGATCAAGGGAAGTACTAATACCACTCTATAAAGCCTTAATATGACCACACCTAGAGTACTGCATCCAGTTTTGTTCACCACATTATAAAAAAGATGTTGAGACTCTAGAAAAAGTACAGAGAAGAGCAACCAGGATGATTAGGGGATTGGAGGCTAAAATATACAACAAACGGTTGCAGAAACTGGGCTTGTCTAGTCTAGTAAAGAGAAGGACCAGGGGAGACATGATAGCGGTTGTCCAATATTTGAGGGGCTGCCATAGGGAGGAAGGGGTCAAGCTATTTTCTAAAGCTATTTTCCAGATAAGGAATAATGGATGGAAACTGAACAAGGAGAGATTTAACCTGGAAATAAGGAGAAACTTTCTGACAGTGAGAAAAATCAACCAATGGAACACCTTGCCCTCGGAAGTTGTGGGAGCGCCATCACTGAGACTTTCAAGAAGAGATTGGACTGCCATTTGTCAGAAATGGTGTAGGGTCTCCCGCTTGGGCGGGAGGGTTGGACTAGATGACCTACAAGGTCCCTTCCAACTTGATTATCTGTTATCTGTTAATATCTTGGGATAAGAGAAAACAAATTCTTGCCAATTTAAAGCGCTCCCTTTCTTTGAAAGCTGATTTTATCCTACAGAAAGTTACAACCAGCTGAGGATCTGATCCCAGCTCTCTTGTACAGGTAGTCCTCAACCTATAATTGTATGGAGCCTGCCCATTATGTGATGGTCATTAAACAAGTCTGTCTCCCTTAACAACCCCTGCAAGCTGTTCTCCCTGATGCAGTCATTAAACTTCAATATGTCAGAAGTATAAAATAGTAGACAGAACTTTGAAATATATCATAGATGTCTTGGGGGAGGTAAAAAGGGAACAAGTGAAATGTATTGTTTTGATATGTACTTTTCTAATGATTGATTTAATTTGTTTAGAGTCATTGTAATTTTCAGAGCCATAAAAGCTGAAGAAAGAAATAAGTGACCCAACCTGTATTTTGAGGAAACCTGTTTCTGTAAGACAGTTCGGTTTTGTAATTCACATATTGTAAGTATGAAAGGGTAGAGCTTGCATTGTGTCATCATGACATACATTTCATAATTATTATGATTAGGAACATACATTCATAATACATACACTTTGGGGCAGTCTATGATTGCATTATTTTAGCTTAATGTTGGTAAGTTGTTAATATAATAGAGGGAAAAAATATCATTTCAAGATGCTATAATAACATTGAAATATATGCCAAAATATGGAATTTAATGATGTATGAAGAACTCTAGATATATTATGCATAGCTATAACCAAAAGGAAGGTTTTACATCTCGGTAAAGATGCTACTACACTATTATGTTAAATTATGGATTGATTGTATGTGACTATTTGCCAATATGAATTGATATGATAGTAACATGGAAGAAAGACTAAATAATATTCTTCTGTGTTATCAAGATTTAATTGAGCTATTCCTTTTTCTCCCCACTTCTTTTTTTACAGTATGTCCTTTTTCTATATATCTTGTCAAGATGATTTGCCTGGATGGTATGGGATTGAGGTAATAATCTCTAAGTTAAAATGATTTTTTTTTATGTTGAAAACTGACCTCAGTATCCTTGAAGACAGCTCCCATATCTAATTAAACCATCTGGCACATCAGCCTTGTAAGTGAAAACATCTAAAAGGTCAGAAGTGCTTATCAATGGAAGTCAGGTAGCAATTAGACATGGCTGGAGTTGTACCTGAATGGCCTGGTCTGGAAAGACTGTTTTCAAGAGGATGAACCTGCAACCAAATGCAGGGAGAGATCTGCGGAGTCAACCCAGCCAATGGAAAAACTCCACAGTTTTTGGAGAACACACCGGATGTCAGTGAGGACAGCATGACAGAAGCACTGACATCCAAGAAGCTCAGAAAAGATGGTTTTTGTCTTTCCATTCATCTCTCTAGAAAGTGAACCCAAATGTCAAAGTTGCCTGACTCAGAGAGAGAAGGAATGAAATAAACAAGACATTGTCCAAATAACAAACACTGTAGAGCTGATTTAGTGTTGTTTGTTAAGCTCAAGCTTCTATATAAATATATCTATATCTGTCGAAAAGCATCACAATATTAATCATCACTATAAGTGAGAGAAGAACAATCTGTTCATCTGTTTCTCCCACCTTCCAATATCCTAAAGTTTACATATAATTTTTATTATTCATTTGCCTTTTCTTTTTGTCTTACTTTACTTTTGTTTTCAATTGTTTCTTAGCATCTCTTTGTTTAAAAAAAAAGACTCCAATTGCCCCGAAAAATATTGAGCCACCTGAATAGAATCAGGACAGGCCATGACAGAACTACGGCAAAGCAGTTCAAGTGGGAATGGTGCACCAGAATAAACTATAACACATATAGTCCAAGAATGTTCCCTCAGGAAATTTCAAGGCACCTGGGATGTTCTTACTGCAGTTACATCAGAACCAGATAGATGGTTAGCTTAGATATCCTTAGATATTGAATTATAACATCCATCCCATTGCAATTCTATGGCTCCATATTTTGATGATTTTATTATGGTTTTATCTTAATTTAATATATTATCTACTATATTGTATTGTCCACATATTTTACATCTCTCTCTCTCTCTCATCTCTCTCTTTCTTTATCTATTTATCACCTATCTATCTCTTTGCTGATGCTGTTTTGAAATTAAATTTGTATATCACTGGTTGCATGATCTCTGTAGATGCCATATGCTAAATAAATAAAATATTTTTTGTTTTTCTTTACTCTCTTTCACACATTGAAATAAATTTAAAAACAGAGAATCCCAAAGTTCCACTTTTAGTTGGAACTGTTTCTTTTTCCAGGGGAAAAATGGGCAAAAAAGCAGACCATGCATGGCCCAAAAATAAAGCTGGCAAAACACTTTAAAAGTTTTTTTAAAGTATGTTATAGTGTTCTCTCTCTCTCTCTCTCTCTCTCCCTCCCTCTCCCTCTCTCCCCACACTGTGTGTGTGTTTGTGCCTTCAAGTCCTTGTTGATTCCTAGAAGCTGCCTGAATAGATCCTACAATTTTCTTTTCAAGATTTTGGAAGTGGCTTGCCATTGCCTTCTTTCTGAAGCTGAGAGAAAGTACACAAGTAACTATAAGACTTTTTTTTCAGCCAGCATGCTATTTTTGACCTTGCCTTTGCTGCTTCCTATTATTTTGAGTTTGCATGAATCTTCGAAAGTATATTTTCATTCATTACTTTAAAGACAAGCCAAGAATTTCATAGGGCGACCCATGACCATCATTCATATTACAAAGGTACCAGAGATACCGTTTCTCCTGGCAGAATTACACTCCTGAGGCTGATTAAATTGTAATAGGGCCCCTGATTGCTTCCTAGAAGGTCCATCAGTTCAAACCCTTTCCATGGACATTTTGCTGATGGTGCATTGGCAATGCACAGATCGTTCTTGCAAGATGCAAAATTTTCCTCTCATTACTTTAGTTGGCATTGACAGGACCACGTCTCTTGCAACATTTTAGTTATCTTGTGTTGTAACACATTGCGGTAGACTTTGTTAAAAAGGACACTGGTTGACTTGCAAAAAAGCATTTTGTTTTCAGTTAACTCAGATTTATTACTAACCCTCAATTAAGTTTCCTTTGGGAGTTTATCCCCTCACTTTTTATTATTGTACTTTGACTCGTAATAATCAAATGTGTTTACTTGGATGCTTGTACATCAAGCCTTTATGATTGCAATTTGTTCCAGTGAGGAATTATTTGTCTTTGTTAGGCTGAGACATTCATTTAATTTTCATATTAGTTTGGGTTTGTAATTCAGTCCTGCAGTATATCTTGGAACCATCTGCATCTTCATTAACTTTTTACCCAAGCAGGAATGATTGCTAATGGCTGAAAGAAATTGTACTAAAATATGCTAATTCTGATCCAGATTTCACGATTAGAAGCAAGAGGCATAATCCATTATATAGAGGACTGCAGTTTTGTGACTAGAATTTTATGGATTGTGTGGGATTTACATTGGTTGCTTTGATGAAACAGATTTCCTAAAATTTTATATTAATTGCAAGTTCCCTTAAGCTGAATTTGCCACTTCTGTGAGACAGCTTCCTGTCTACCATTAAATTATAAATTATAGTTTAGTACATTTTCCTTATACATCATATAAATTAGATGTAGTAAAGGATTCCGCAGCAAGTTTGTTTCACGGGATATGGCTTTCCCATACAGGCAAAAAGAAAAAGTTACTATTTTTTCAGTAACTTCACCTCTTAGGTATCGAGAACGAACTTAAAATATGATAGACAATCACATTTCCTGTAAGCGCCTTCATCACCCTCTGAGATCCCTGAGAGAAAGAATAGCGACCCTTTAGGAGAGAAAAGGTCACTGCAATGTCATGCCACATTCTCTTTGGAATGATAAATGACATGTACATCTAGAGGAAATGCTAATTGGGCAAAGGGCACTGCCTTATGGAAATTAAATCCCACAGGACAAAACCACATTTAGCCAATGTGTGTTTCTCAGCAGCAGCTGGATCTCTACCAAGCAGTTTACCAGTATGAGAAAGCTTTGACCTCCCATGTTTACCAGTGGGCCCTTTGACCTCGCAATGCTGATGATTTGCTACCACACCAGTGAAGATTCAGAAAAGTGTGTGTGTGTGTCTATGCAGCACAACTGCTTATTGCATGAAGATCATTCCAGTTTTGAAGGGTCTCGTGAAAGCTATGACAGAAATCATAATGTCACTAAGTCTATATGACACACTTGCTGAATTTTCCCTTAAATATACTACAAGCAGGGATAAAGTAAGTGGCATTTCAGTATACTGCGGAAAAAGGGGAAAACAAACTGTGTTTTGGGGAGACAGTTGAGTAAAGGTGAGAAACATCTTTGATTTATGATCAAGCAGGATCTGAAAGTCGGTAGTGATTCTCAATCAAACCAGGTCATGGTTATCTCAAAGGTGTTTTTTCAGGAGGCAACTGGATTTCCTTATTTTTTTCTTTTGAAGACATTTCGCTTCTCATCCAAGAAACTTCTTCAGCTCGGACAGGATAGTGGGGAATGGAAGGACTTTTATTCCTTTTAGACAGCCGATAATTTGCATTCCTTTTAGAGGATCATTGAAGCACTTTGAGGTTTATCTATGTCCTCGGGGTCACCTGAGTGGTGCTCCTGATTCCTGTAGTCTGCCATTTTTGTCTAGAAAACCATTCCTACTCCCACACCATTAGAAGTTCATCTCAAAGTGCATAGTTAAAAATCTGTAGAGATTCTCAGTCATCCAGGTCATGGCTGTCCCAAAAGGTGCTTTTTTCAGGAGGCAACTGGACTTGCCTGGTTTTTCTTTGAAGATGTTTCAATTCTGCTCTGACAATGGATGAAGAAGCTTCATGGATGAGAAGCAAAGAAAAAACAAGAAAAGAAAAAACAAGAAAGTCCACTTGCCTCCTGCATGACTGCAATTGCAGCTTCCTATGATAATGTAACAATGTTCTTTTGCTGGAAATCATCATATACTTCTGGTTTCTGGCAAAAGAAAGTCCATCGAGGACAATAGATTCCTTTAAAAACCACCACAAAAATGGTTGCAAATGTGGATGTGATCACAGGGTGACCTCTTTAACCACTGGCATGACTTTTGACCATAATCCTGAGCTCAAAGACCACTTATAATGTGGGGTTATGTTTTTTACAGACTCTGCTAGATCAGATCTAGTTGTATTTCTTACAACAGAAAGTTCAAGCTATATTGACTGTATTGATCATGCATTTTAACGCTTAAATCTAGGATTCAATTGTAAATGATTGAGCAGGCACGTTTCTGTAAATATCATCTTTATTGTGCTTTCTACCCAAATAAAGAGCAATTTGTCCCTAATCATAGCAGGCAGTTAAGATTTCTGATTGGTTTTCTTTAAAATTCCCTGAACTGACTTGTCAGCAAACATCTTAATTGTGTTACAATAAAGTAACTGAGTTATAACTATTCCTATAATAGAAACTCATTCATTTTAACACTTGCAAAGCCAAGGCTATTTAATAACTTAATTATACATAATTCAGCCACAGTAGCTCATGAATTGATAAGAAATGAATCACCCTAACCAATAGCAAGTGACTAGTTAATAAAAAACATTCAGAAAATGTAATCTTTGTCCAGAATGTGAATCTGGTGAAGGTGGAGGAGTTTTACAACACAACCTTAGCCCACAACAGTGCAGTACAGAATGAAGACGATATGACACAATTCATATTGTTAAAGACATAGTAGATGTGGTAGGTAAAATCAAAGAGGGATAGTGATTTACAGACAGTGATTTATACCTGGGTTATTGGTGATGAATCTATGATCAGGATGGCATGATGGTGGTGAAGGAGGAGGAGGAAGAGAAGATAGAAGAGGCAAGGAGGAGGACAAGAAGGAAAAGAACAAGAAGAATGGAAGGAGGGGGAAGAAGAAGAGTACAAGGAAGAGGAGAAGGAAGAGGAAGAGAAGAGAAAAGAAGAAGAGTAAGAAGAAGAAGGAGGAGGAGAAGTAATCACACTCTACCTTATTTGCATATAATGTTCTACCTGCCAACCTTGCAAGTGTTATCCACTACAGTATTGTGGCACTCAAAATGCTTGGTTAACTTTGCCCCAAGATAGACCTGTTGTCTTCAATCAAAGGAAGGCTGTCACAACCACCCATGAACAGAAGGCATGCTGTCCCCTTTCTGTCCACTTCCGAATAGGGAAGAGTGGAAGGAAGCTATGCTTCTGGTATGACATGGGCTGGAGTAGGCCGGCCCCTGTGCACATCACATAAAGCCAAATGATGTGAGTAACATAGCAGATTGATTTGATGCAATAACTTTTTCATAGGCTCCTGCTGCCAAATTTGGGATGCAAAAATCCAGACCCAGTGCTGCGGACAGGAGGGGCAGCAAAGAAATACTGCCTTCTAGGGTCATATGCAACATTGCAGTCAAGCTTAGGAAGCCTGCCTCATACCAAGGCTGCCTTCTCCTGCTGTGAGACAGTCCCTGTGAGTGCAGGGATGGTTGAATATTGACCTCCACCCCATCCTCCTGCTGACCAGCTTTTCTCCTAACTTCTCCAAAGAAGGCTGGAGACAGGAAGCGAGATCAATAACTTAAATAAGCTCTCTCTGTCCTAAGTTTCTGGCCATGGACAAAAATTAGCTGTCAGCATTAGTTATATTATTTAGTCTAGACATGTAATGGACAAGATTTTCTTCCAAATTGTTTTTAATGCCAAACAAATGCTAATTATCCGTGTCATTCTTCAATCTCAGTAAAATGAAAGACATGCAGCTCTCTTTCGCTGAGGGCCTTTGAAGCTGGGGAGTGAGCCCCAAACTGTTTTGCATCAATACCAGCCTCCTTCTCCACGCATTTTATTCAAATTGTTATTGAGCTTGGTTTTGCTTAGCTCACCCGGTCTTACTGAATGCACACAAATAATTCATGCGAATCAATCATTCAAATGCAACTGTGTCCTTTTGTATGCTTTCCCAATAAGAAGGGGTCCCCAGAACCCAAAATGTTGAAGTCACAATTTATGTTAATTTTTTTTTTAAAAGCATTCTTTGGGGATTTTATGCTCCTATCTTATTTTATCTATTTTATCCTGTCTTATTCACTTTTAGGATTAAATATACATCTTAATTGCAGACGTTTCTTTTTATGTAACATTTGAACTGCTAACTATCAGGTGAAGAAGCTGGCAGGAAATGGTGGGAAGAGGGGTGTTCCCAAGGGATAGACTTCTGCAATGCTTAATCATGTATTAAAATGATGTATAACATTTATTAGTATTCATCTGTGCTGCTGTAGGCCAAACTAATTTATTCTAGCATAAGAGATCTCTCAATGTTCCAAATTCCTAGAATTTACATATTGTCATGTTATAGAATTATTTCAGTTACAGTTGCTGTGT
Source organism: Bungarus multicinctus (assembly GCA_023653725.1). Taxonomy (NCBI): domain Eukaryota; kingdom Metazoa; phylum Chordata; class Lepidosauria; order Squamata; family Elapidae; genus Bungarus; species Bungarus multicinctus. The sequence goes on from CM042836.1 coordinate 114,771,458, forward strand.
TATTTCAATTATAGTTGCTACATTTTTTTAAAAAAATGTATATAAAGATAGCTCTTGACTTATGATCGGTCGCTTAATGATCTTTTGAAGTTATGATGGACTTAAAAAAAGCTACTCACGACCCATCCTGAAAGTTACAACTGTTGGACACTCTTCTATCTCCTCCCCGCTCCCCACATGACTCCATGTTGGGTGCTTGGTGAGTGGCTCACATTTATGACCAGTTGCAGCGTCCCACAGTCACATGATCGCAATTTGTGGGGGCTTTTTTCTGGTCAGTGGTGTTTTTTTGTCAACACCCATTGGATATGCTGGATTCAACATGGTGCCTCAACTTACAACTTAACAACTTTGTAAAGATGGTCATAAAAATCGGGTCTAGTCACATGGCACCTCACAGCTGCAACGATTATGACCAAAATTCCAGGCTCCATTATAGTCATAAATTGATGACTACCTATATTCATTTTGTACATCTTAGCATGTCTGTGTGACTGTGAGTATAATCATATTACCTGCTTGTATTGGCTTTCATTTTGTATAGCTTTACTGTTTGAACATATTTTTAAAACTCAAAGGGCAAGCAGAGAAATGTTTTAAATAAATACATAGGCTCTCTTGCCAGAGAACAAGAATTGGAAGGAATTTTCTGCTGAGCCTAACATTTTTGAGAGAAACTGCATGTATAGAGAGCTATCAGATAAAATCCCCAACGTTTTAAATTTAACAAAAGTAAAACTATAAAGCTATAAGGAACTCTAGATCTGAAGAAGGATAATGATTTGTTACCTTTTGTTCAATTAACAATGTCCTCCAAACTAAACTGCCTTTTTTCCATGCCATATTGTCTTGTTAGATTCAATCGCACCTATCTTGCATTTTCTTAATCCCTTTAAAAATGTCAAAAGGCTCTGATTTGCATCTGATCCTGAAACACCTAATTACATTATGAACATGTGCACCACACCACATTTATTTTTGCATGTTAGCTTTTAAAAATATTTACAGAGGTTCAAATAAAGAGTGAATATGTTTATGCTTTAAGATGGGTTCTCAATCTAGTCCTCAAGTGAGTCATTTGGATTCAATGTTCCCCTCCTTTTCCTCTCTTTTTAACAGTACCCAGTTGAGGAGGCTACATTCAACCTGATGTAAAATGCTTGCAACTTGTCATAATGTCTAGATGTCTATGGAGATTCTCAATCATCCAGGTCATGATTGTGCCAAAGGTGCTTTTTCCAAAAAGCAATTGGATTTTCCTTTGAAAGTGTTTCGCTTTTCATTCAGGGTGCTTCTTCAATTCTGAAGAAGAACAACAACAACAAAAAACATAGACAATACCTTGAATGGCTCCCCTATTGCCCACCCTCTATATCTATCTACACAGGAAACATTTGCACTTCAGTTGCACTTCGGTTTGAGATGCAGACAAAACAAACTCATCCCCAACAATCTGCACCTGTCTTCAACACTGAAGGGACACAGGGCAGAAAACATCCTGCACTCAAGAAGGTCCCGCACCCATTTGCATTACTCAGGTGATCCTGAGGACACAGACAGACCTCCAAGTGGCCTCAGTGACAGTCTAAAAGGATGCAAATGACCAGCTACTGTATCTGCAAGGAATATAAATCCTTTCATTCCCCACCATCCAGTCAGAGCTAAAGAAGCTTCTTGGTTTTTTTCTTCAAAGAAAAAAACAAGGAAGTCCAATTGCCTCCTGAAAAAGTACCTTTGGGACCTCCATATATATCTTCTAAACCTTACCATTTCTCAAAAACCCAGGAACGTGTAAGTGTATGAAAAAGATACACCTCAGCTTTTTCTAAAGCTTTAGACTACAAATGATGGTTGTCTTTGCTGGTACATATCCATCATATGCTAGGTTTTTAAATAGCCCCTCTGATAGTAATATGCTTAGTAATACGCTTAGACAAGCAGCAAATGAGCTGGCATTTTTAATGTGTGGGCTGTAAGGTCTGTTATATGCCACAGTGGTTGGATTTTATTAGTTAGCTGGTGGCACTTGGTTAAGCCAGTCTGCAGTAAGAGTGATTTAGAACTTTTCCCCAAGTCCAAAATGACGGCTCTTATCTCATCGACAGGATGTATCTCACATATTGAGTTTTGACCAGCTGTATCACTGAGAGATGGTAAGAAAATCAGATATTATCTAGAATTATAGACACAAGAGAGGGGGGAAAGGTGTATGTATTGCTTTCTCTCTCCTCTAAGGCAAATGAATAGCACAAATAAACACTCACTGTGCAAACATTTTGTGCTCATAAAATAGTGGATAAGGTACATTTGCTGTTTTATGGCGTGTGATTGTTGCAAATGTTCACATTTCCAATTTCATTCCCATTTTAAAAAAGCCTTCCATGAGCAGCGGACTTTATGGTCCATTTCATGGACTTCTGGGGAATTCTGGGAATTGAAGTCCATGTGTCTTAAGGTTGCCATGATTGAGAAAGACTGGATTGACATGGGTTTGATAAAGACTGTTATACTGTAATCCCAGGCAGCCACGTACTTGGCAGGTATTCAACATTTTCTTTTCTTTTTTCATGCTCCTGCCAATGTAGTATTCTTCTGACTGCATCGCATGTAACTGAATTAGGATCCAGTTCTCAAACGTGCAGCCTATAATCATATTTTGTTCAGCAGTGGCCTGGAGTATATGGCTAAAATATTTTTTTATTTCACAAGTTTCTTCCAAGTAATACGTATTTAACAAGCACTTAGCAGATAAAGCTTTAAAAGCTGCCATTTTTCTGCTTCAGCCTAATTACAAAGACCAGAGATACTAGTTTATTATGAAACATTCATGTAGAGATTATGGGATTATTTTCCAGAGGAAAAAATATGGGTTGGTGTTCACAACTGAGATATTTACGTATATACAAGCTTAATTAAAAACAACAAGCTGGGTTCCATATCCTTGAAGCATTTTCAGATAGAAGGTAAATGGGCTTCGATTAGCTCATTTGAATCCTAAATGCCTTTATTATCACATATAGTATAAATGACTATATGGCGAATGAAGTGCACAGATGTAAAATCAGAAGTGCCTACAGCAATATGAGCAGTTTCTTAAAGGTTGACCTGTGTACAAGCTTATCTATAAAAGCAGTATTTTTTTTTCTGCTTAAGGAAACAGGAATATGATTTGCAGTAAAGTCACTTTCTCAAATCTAATACCTCTAAAGTAGGTTGGTTTATAGCTGTTAAATTAACATACAAACCAGTGGTGGGATTCAGCCAGTTCGCACCACTTCAGGAGAACCAGTTGTTAACTTTCTGAGCAGTTTGGTGAACTGGTTGTTGGAAGAAATCATTAGGGCAGAGAACCGGTTGTTTGATTATTTGAATCCCACCAGTGGTACAAACACACACACACACACACACACACACACACAGAGAGAGAGAGAGAGAGACAGAGAGAGAGAGAGATTCTGCTTGATTTTTCCCATTATTTGTAGCACAGCATTAATATATGCATATTGCATAATTATATAATTTCGGTACTGAATTGAATTTATCATCTAAAAATAAAATTTCAGCACACCGTGGGACCACATTGTTAGGAAAGTCTCTTCCAGGATTCTCAGCTGTCATGGCCAATAATCGACGCTGGTTGGATATTCAGGGTAATTCAGGCTGGAGGAGATGTTCATTCAACGTTCAATTTGTGATGTCTGTTCCTTAAAACAATGCCAATATTTTATCACTCTTTGCTTCACATTGTGTTAGTAGCCAAAACAAAAATATTTTGTGATTGCTTGTCAAAACAAAATATACAAAAAAATATAAAGTTTCTCTCTACACATTTCTCATTTCTTTTATATTTATAAAAGCAACAGGCAATTCCAAAACCAGACACCATTTCCTCTTTGCATTCCTTTAAAAACAGTTTTATGATAAGCAACACAGCTAGCAGTTTGATGCTGAACGGCTTAAGGTTGACTCAGCCTTCCATCCTTCCGAAGTCAATGGACACACATGGCTTGGAGAGACACCTTTGAAAGCTAATCCATTCCGGAAATCTCTTCCTTGCACTTTTATCCCTCAAGTCTGCTCTTGCCCTCTGAGCCACATGGAATGACAAGCAGCAATCATGCCTTTACTGCCACTAACCTCAAAACAGTGGGAGCATAATCATTGTTCCTTTCAGCTGCTTAACAGAAGGGAACATTCTCCCAGCGCCTTGATCCCTCAATTCAGTTTTTAATTCATCAAGTGCTGATTTCTCTGGTGGGTTCAAAAAACAGAACAGTGACAAAGCTGAAAAGTTGCAAAGTCATCTAAACACTGTCCCATCCCATCCCTCCATCCACCCATCCACCCACCCATCCATCCAGTTTAAAGGCCACTTCCTGAGTCCTAATACATGATACTGTTTTGTCAAAGAAACCTGAAACACACCCACTCTACCCAATCTCATTGGCAGAATTCACAGAAAAAATTAGAGATAGGTGATCCCTTACTTAAATTTAAAAAAGTGAAATATAGTAAGCTGAACATCTTCATAAGGTAACAAAGAATGGATTTAGTTAAGTAACAGAAAACAAAAGTTGGTGCCAATAGTGAAATGCCATACACTTAAATTCTACAGAGCTTCAATTTATCAAATGGGAAAGCATCTTCAGTTCTGGATAAATCAGTCTAACTGCTGAACATAGAGGATAGCATCTCTCACTTGCAATGCTATGTCTACTAATTGTAATGCTGTCCTTACCACTTTCTCATAATGTTGCAGATATTCGTAAGATTTAAAGTATGTCATTTATAAACCGTATGATTAGCACAGCATTTGCATGGCGGGCATATACAAAACCTCTGGTTGCTTATAACTTTCCATATTAAGCATTTGAGGAAATCAGAAGCATTTACAATTTTGTTAGTCTTCATTTAGAGGGCATAAAGAGAATTTAAAAATATTTCAAAATAATTCATTGGAAAACATTGATAATCTCAGAAATGAAACTCACATTTTAATCAATCAAAAAAATATAACTTTAGGAAACGTGGACAATGATTCTGATCAAATCATCAAAATATTGCTTCCTTGAAAAATTCAAAGCTGTCTCACTCTCAGTACTTCCAAAATAACTGTATATATTGAAATGTCAACAATATTCTAGCTTTTTAAGTAAACATGGGTAAGACATGTGATTGTTTGTTTGGGACTTTTTATTTAGTTAAGTAAGGTATGCTATTTTATAGATAGCAATGAAGTACTAACTATTTCTTTGCTACTACTTTTGAAGTAATGAATGCATTATGAATTTAGCAAGTGGCCTGGAGACTGGATTTGTTTGGAGTATATCCAAGGTCACAATGTGACAAATGCTAATATCTCTAATACATTTGCTGTCATATCTGCATTTACTTTACGAAAGTGGATTCTTTGTCTCTTGTGGTCTCACAGATGTTTCATAAGAAAGATGTAGCTTAGTTTTTGCCCAAACCAAAATAAAGCAGAACAAAACATGAAATAAGAATGACCCTGAACACATAAAAACATTGCAGTAAGTCAGGTAAAATACCACAATTCACAAAATTGTTAAGTGGAAATTAGTTTTTCAGTTAATGAAAGACAGCATCTGTTCTCACTGTTTCACCGTTTGCATTGGAAAGAGCAATTTGCTTGTAAAGAAAATATCATCAAAAACTATCCAATATTGCAATCCTATACAAACAGACATTCACTGAAACATTCTGTCATGCCCCTGTCAGAATCTAATTCGGAGGGGGAGGCTGAACAGCTGACAGGGAGTGGGAGTGTGGCTCCGTTGGCTGTGGAAGAAACTGGGGAAGGGCAAAGTCCGGCTGGGCAGAGCAGGGAAGAGGTAGAGCAAGGGAGAGGAGGGTTCAGAGGAAGACCCAGGCCCACCCCCTCTTCATCCGAGGGCATGCAGGGAGGAATGGAGAAGGGAGCAATGTGAGTTGCGTGGCTTACAGGGGAGGAAAGGGCCCTGATTCCCTTCATTAGCTGCAGCTGGGAACACAATGTTTAAAAGGGGAACTACGCAGCAAGCTGTTGGGAGCAAATCATGAATTTATCTGGTATTGTAGTGGTTTATCTGTGTTCCTGGCGTCTTTCCAACTGTGTGAGTTTTGCTGTGCTTTCAAGTCTGAAAATCCTTCTCCTGCCTTGTCAAGTTAATTGCTGCAGCTTGGTTTATTTGGATTTTTAGTTATAGTCTGTATGTACCTAGTTTTGGACTGAATTTACTCCAGTTAAAGGCTGTTCCTGGGAGAGTTTTTCTCCAGCTGAAGGTAACCTGGACATTGGGGGCAAAGTTGGAAATAATAAAGGGACTCTTCTTGCTTATTTGACTGTGTTGCCTTTGTGCCACACCCCAGGTCATCACACATTCTTTTGAGAAAAGATGGTTAAGGTTGTAATTTTTGTATATGAAATAGATATACCATTTTCCATGACATAACATTTTCTTAAAATAGCCTCAGTCCATATACCCTTGATGGTGAACCTATGGCATGATTGCCAGAGGTGGCACACAGACCTCTCTCTCTGGGCACATGAGCCATTGCCCCAGCTCAGCTCTGCCACGCATGCGTGCGTATACCTCCCACAGGCCAGGTGGTCTTCGGGTCTCTGCCATGCATGCACAGGGGTGGGATGCAAGCATGGGAGTCACACATACATGTGGGGCTCGTTCACGGGGGTGGCAAGGGTACACGTGCATATGTGGGGATCGGATGCAGGGGTGGGATGCATGCACACATTGCATGTGCACTTTGGGCACTTGGTCCCAAAAAGGTTAGCTATCACTGCCATATACAGTATATCGTAGAGGTATATTGGTTTTTTTAGCAATTTTTATTGTAAATTGTTTACTATCTTTATATGCTCCTGCTTTGTTCTGCAATAAGTATTTGTATTTGGACATAAAGTTTACATTCTGTTTATAGTAGTATTATGCCAGCTTCTCTAGCAGCTTCAGTTTTATATTAAACAGCAGACTATTTTATAGTCTACATACCTTTTTCTCTGGTAATATCACACTACTAACTAGAGCATACAAAACATTTGCTAGACCAGTACTCGAATATAGCTTATCAGTCTGGAACCCACATTACGTATTTGATATTAGCACAGTTGAGAAAGTCCAGAAATATTTTACAAGAAGAGTTCTCCACTCCTCCACTCGTTGCAGAATATCTTATGCCACCAGACTCGAAATTCTAGACCTAGAAAACCTAGAACTACGCCGCCTTCAGTCCGATCTAAGTATAGTATATAAAATCATACATTGCAATGTCCTACCTGTCAATGAATACTTCAGCTTTAACCATAACAATACAAGAGCACACAATAGATACAAACTCAAGGTTAACCGCACCAAACTTGATTGCAGGAAATACGACTTCAGCAACAGAGTGGTCAATGTCTGGAATACTCTACCTGATTCTGTGGTTTCTTCCCCAAACCCCAAAAACTTTAACCTTAGACTGTCTAGTATTGACCTCAACCCTTTTCTAAGAGGTCTGTAGGGGGCGTGCATAAGCACACCAACGTGCCTACCGTTCCTGTCCTATTGTTTCTTTTATTTTTCTTATATGTATCCATTTAGAAGCAAACACTCCTTGTGTTTTTTCCCCCTACTGGGCAGCTGTCTTCACAGTTCTTTATAATGTAAAAGTTTATAAAGTTAAATTTCTAAACTAAAGCAATTGTTTTGATTATTAAACAAGCAGGAAACCAATAACACAACTTAAAGGCTCCTTAAAATTCATGCGGCTTACTGTGTTCAATTTGTCCTCTGCCCAAGAAGTTATTATATATGGCTTATCCACTGGAGATTATTGAGACATAGTTTATTTCAGTATTTGGAAAATATGAAAGGAGGAGAAGAAAGAGAAGAAGAGGACAACCAGCAGCAAGATGGATGGACTTAGTTCTAGTGACAATGGGTTCATAGTTGGAAGACTTGAAGGTAAGGTTGAGGACAGATCATCATAAAGAAAATCTATGTGGTTGCTAGGACTCAACAACAACTTCATGGCATGTAGTCAATCAATGAAATAGGGTGCGGGTCAATGCTGATCTTAGCCTGAGATAAATTTCTCTTCCTGCTGAACTAAAATACAATGCTTGTTTTGAAGATGGGCTGTTTCATTTCTATAGGGTTGAAGTAACCCTGATTGGAATGCTCCAGTTCATTCACCAGCAGAACACCAAACTGTAAGTAGAAACAAGTCCTTTAAGAGCAGCTAGAGAGAGATGCATATGGTTCAAATGAAAAAGGATTTTGATTGTAATAAGTGCTGTGACAAAATGCTTGATCTTTTGGTCATCATGGGAAGTGAAGGATGTATTCATTTCTTCAGAAGCTTGTTGGAGGGGGGAGATTAGGAACACATGTCATCCAATCAGGAGAAAGCAGAACAAAAGCAAATAGAGTCCTTTGCTCACCCTCTTTACTCCAATTGCACATAGTGGTCAACAGGGTGAAATGAGCAAAGAATCAATAATCCCAGAGTTTTAACAACCTCCTGGAAGTTAATGCAGACCCCCCAATTCTGAAGATCTTCAAAACATCATACTGTTGCTACTTTAATATCTTAAAACTTTTTTTATAAGTGCTATAGCTACACTTGGTAGGGTTTCTTGATTGGTTTAATACTTCTGTTATTTAATTGACAGAGGAAAGTGGATTAAATGTTTTAAATTATTAAATGTCCATCTCCTATTGATGTTACACTTTAGTAGATGAGGAGTCTGACCTACCAAACTAAAAAAAGCCCCACCCAGTTCTGACAAATCAAACAACATTTACAAATCTATACATGGAATTGTTGCCAAAAATATCTTCAGGCATGAGGTACAGTTGAAGGTTCTTCTTCTCATATTGATGGGATTCATCCAGTGCTCACATAGCAGAAAAAAAATTGCTGATGTAACTTGGTTTGCAATCACAGTCAAACTTTGACGTGCTCCAAAACTTGTGAAAGATCCTGTCCTCATTGTGAGACAATTTAAAAGCACTGATAGGTCAATTGCTCTGATCTTGTTTCTCCTTTCATCCATTATCAGCAGTTGGTGGAGCAAGCCACCACCTAATACCATTAAAGTGTGGTTGGATGAATGTGAGCATGTCTGAGTAAGCGCTTTAGCTACCTTCTAGTTGATTGAGTTACTAAGCTGAGATGCTCTGTCATTTGGATATTTTCTGAACATGGCTTTATTGGTCTATTGGTCTTCCAGAAGATGAATTTGTCAAAAGAATACCCTAGCAGACAGGTTGGTGATTGGTAGGCTGGGATGAAAGTAGAGGGAAGGAACTCTCAAAGTGCATTGGAACATTTCCTTCCTACATCATTCCAGTCCATCTTAGGAGCTAAGCTGTTTAGACTAGAAAGGAAACTGCCAGGTAGAACTTTTGTCAGATTCACTCCGGTTCACAAACTTGTTAAATGGAAAAATGTTGCAAAGGCAGGACAGGGCTGAACACTGTAGAACAGAATTCTATGAATACATCAAATGGTATTAGAGTATTACTTTCCAAAGTAATAACAGCTTAGAATAAGGTGAAGCAAAACTTGGCAAAAGCAGCAGACAAATTAAATGCATTGATTAAATGAGTGCAGGACAAAATCCACCATGCATTTCTTTCACAGCTGAAAATGGCCAGCCTCCTGAATATTCCCCTCCTCCTCCTCCTCTTCTGTATGTAAGATACTTACATAATGCCTAAATAGCACCTTGTGAAGCATGGATGAAGCAACACAAAGATATTTATTTATGTATCAGAATGGTCGAACAAATGGCAACTTCAAATCTCAACAAATAAATGCTCTGTTTTACATATTGGCAAAAATAATCAGAAAATAAAATACAAGCTGAATAGTCAAGACCTTGTTGATGATCCAAGCTCTGTAAAGGACCTTGGAATACTCATCTCTAATGATCTAAGTTCTAGAGCCCACTGTAACTACATAGCCAAAAAGACATTAAGAGTTGTTAACCTAATCCTATGTAGCTTTTTCTCTGGTAATATCACATTACTAACTAGAGCATACAAAACATTTGCTAGACCAATACTCGAATACAGCTCATCAGTCTGGAACCCACATTACGTATCTGATATTAGCACAGTTGAGAAAGTCCAGAAATATTTCACACAAAGAGTTCCCCACTCCTCTACTCGTTATAGAATATCTGCCAACAGACTCGAAATTCTAGACCTAGAAAACCTAGAACTATGCCTAAATATAGTATATAAAATCATACATTGCAATGTCCTACCTGTCAATAAATACTTCAGCTTCAACCATAACAACACAAGAGCACACAATAGATACAAACTCAAGGTTAACTGCACCAAACTTGATTGTAGGAAATACGACTTCAGCAACAGAGTGGTCAATGTCTAGAATACTCTATCTGACTCTGTGGTCTCTTCCCCAAACCCCAAAAACTTTAACCTTAGACTGTCTAGTATTGACCTCACCCCTTTCTTAAGAGGTCTGTAAGGGGCGTGGATAAGCGCACCAACGTGCCTACTGTCCCTGTCCTATTGTTTCATGTATTCATAACTATGTATATACTTATATCTATTATCTTATAAGTGATTGACAAATCAAATTAAATAAAAATAAAATAAATAAGTATAAACTAGGTGTCTGGTTTTTTTTCCTGCAACCATGGAAGGGCAATACTGAGAGACTGAAGAAAATGATCTTCAGTGGCCAGTAAGGGTTTAGGCGATGTCATCATCAAGATTGTGATTGAGATATTGAAGATCATTTGTATGCCAAGATTTTCTCTGGGAGAGAGTCATAAATTCTACTTTAAAACTGGAACAACTGAGGATATCACCGTATATCACCTCCACAAAGGAAGGTAACAACAAAAGCTTTTGATGAGAGAAAGACTGGGCCACAAGGCCATATTTTTAAAAAGCAATTAGCATCAATACTTTTGAAATATTCATTAGTATTACTATTATTATAGTAATAGCGAATCCAATTTGATATAGCAAAATAAAAAAAAAATCTTTTACAAAAGAATTAAAATTGCCAAACTGCTTAATAGACATTGATTTACTTATGAAAAAAAAAAACCCAAACTCTTCTATGAAATCATCAAAAGAACAGTATTATTTGATCCATATCCCATTTCCCCACCAGATCCCATTGCAGCTTTTATCATTAACAAATTAGATGGCACATCAAAATAATCCCTGTGCAGTGCAAATACAAAACACAAGAGGAAAAACTTTTAATTTGCTTTCCTTTGCTCTGATGTTATTTGTTCTGTAGTTAGGAGTTTGTGGCAATTTAGTTTCTTTTTAAAATAATTTTATTCAGCTTTAAAAGCATTACAATTAACTTTTCTTTAAAAACCCTAGCTGTTCATTTGTAATATAATAGCAGTTTAATTCTTCATACAAAAGAGAACCTTTTCAGCCTTCATACAAAGCACAATCCAAAAGATAGGTTTGCTTTTATTCTTCAGGCTATGAACCCATCTGCAATTGTCTTAGAATCATCACCGCTCGGTTGCTGAACCTTTCATTTTTTGGAAGCAGCTAAAAAGATGAATTTTCTAAGTTCTGCCTGTCTTGTTCTTTTGATTATGATAATTGCTTGAAACTAAGAGATATAAAGGCCTGGTTAGAAAAAAAAAAGACAGCTTTTTTTGTAGGAAAAAAGCAGGAAAAAGCGAAAGAAAGAAAAAACAGGTTATGAAATATTTCCCTCTATCTTCTTTTGAAATTATACCTACAATAATTTCGATCGAGAGGAAAATATTCTGTGTTTGGAAACAAGTCTTGCCAAATTAAGAAATAAACAAAGTCGTGCCAGGATAGAGAAACTTGTTCCAATAATTCACATTTCAAAAATAGGAAGAAATACTGAAAGTAAAGACTTAAAAGGATTGGAAAGTGCTGACAGGACATCTGATTTAGAAGGGAGGGTAAATACAGCTTTGTGTGATTGAATGGGTCTTTGGCAGTGGTGGGATTCAATTTTTTTTACTACCGGTTCTGTGGGCATGGATTGGTGGGCATGGTCTAGTTTGGTGAGTGTGGCTTGGTGGGCATGGCAGAGGAAGGATATTGCAAAATCTCCATTCCCTCCCAACTCCTGGGGGAAGGTTATGGCAAAATCCCATTCCCTCCCCATTCCACTAACCTGTTTTCCAGCTCCATTCTCCTGTGCAGGGCAACAAAAGAAGATCCAGCTGATCAGCTGGGACTCGGGAGGCGGAGAATAGATGGGGGCGGGGCCAGTCAGACGTTATATTTTCCGTTTCTCTGAACTACTTAAAATTTCTGCTACTGGTTCTCCAGAACTGGTCAAAACCTGCTGAATTCCACCTCTGGTCTTTGGAGGGTTCTTCCGCATGGCTGCACTAACATGCCATTATCCAGCAGGCAGCCACTGAATATAATGCCAGTTTAAAATAAAGTTGACTCCACTTATAACCCTTATTTTGTCTCAGCAAGAGGACTGAATAAGAGTTCTGTATATAGGAAGTCCTCGACTTAGGACTGCAATCGAGCCCAACATTTCTCTTGCTAAGCAAGACAATTGTTAGGTGAGTTTTGCCCATTTTATGACCATTCTTGCTCCAGTTGTTAAGTGAAACTTTGCAGCTGTTAAGTTAGTAACACGGCTGGTAAATGAATCTGGTTCCCTCATTGATTTTGCTGGTTGGAAGGTCGCAGAAGGTGATCCCATGATCCCCGGGACACTGCAACTGTTATAAATACATGCCAGTTTCCCAAGTGTCCAAATTTTGATCACATGACCATGGGGATGTTGCAATGGTCGTAAGTGTGAAAAACAGTCGTTAAATATCTTTTTTCTGTGCTGTTGTAACTTTGAATAGTCACTAAGCAAATGATTGTAAATCAAGGATTACCTGTACATTGGAAGTAGGAGGGGAGTTGAACTTCATTACATCATGCGACAGCTATTTCCCCAAGAGCTTGTCAAGTTGGAGGGTTGGTATGTATCCAACAATTTGCATTCAGATTGGAGGACATGCATCAAGATGTTCTATGTCCAGAAGTCTTTTGAAAGACCATGGGGCACGTTTTAAAAACCACTGTCCCCCCATGGCTTTGGGTGGGCAGTGTGCTTGAGGGACATTCTTGACCTCAAGGTTTTGCAGTCAGAATTCCACACTGCCGCAGCCTTAGCGTTGGGGTGCAGATAGAAGAGCTGCTTTCATGCCGCTTCTCTCCCCTTCTGCTGGAAGGGAAGCATGGAAAATGGCTCCACAGACACCCTGTGAGAGGATGTGGGTCCTCTTAGTGCCCAGAGAACAGGCATCAAGGAAACCTGTTTCCCCTGCTTTTCCCATCTCTGACCCCAACTCTCCTGCTGTGAAAAGGCAAATGGCCCTAAAAATCAGTGGCTCAGCGCCAGAAAGAAGATCAAAGTAACAGGATAAACTTTTGCTGTCATGATCCCAACAAATGAACCCAAGCAAATCAGAAGTCGGAGGCTAAGGTCTTCCTTTAAGACCTTCTTTATTGGGCACATCATATTGGAATGATTGAATGGAAAACCAACTCTAAATGTTGGTTTAGAGGAAATAACTCCCTCCCCAAAAGTCATAGGTCATGTTGGCCAATTAGGTTAATTGGCAGGTTCTCCAGGCCACTCCTCCTCATCTCTATCCACCACCTGTAGAGATGACCTTGGTTCCCATGAGAAAATTCTGTGTTTTGTCTAGCAATACATTTCATCCTCCTTCCCACTCCCTACCCTGTGTGGCAACTGAGAGGTAGAAAAATGGCTTTGATTTGAAGTTGACATTTGCTCTTAAATGTAGCTGCGAATGATTTCCTGCAGATTGGCTGCTATGAAGGGGCATGCAGAAGTTAGGCAACTCTCTGCATTTTTGCAACAGAGTAGAAAAGATGGGCAGAGGCTGCCATTGTGACAGTCCAGGGATGAGGAGAGGATGGCATTGTGAATTCCTGTCCTTGGCAAGTAGTTAATGGGGCTTACAGCAGCAAGCAGGCTGTGCAGATGAATCCTGGAGCTTGTTATTCACCCCAGATTTTTCTAGTGCTTTTATATCAGTTTGACACAGTAAAGGACAAAATCCAAAATAAAGAACTGCTTTTGCTTTCCTGCAGTGGTAACAGTTTCCTCAGCTTTCAAGCATTAATTTTGGCCAGGAAAGAAATGAAGATGTGATGACCCGGAGTGTAACACAAACGTAACAAAATCCAAAAGGTAAATAAATGTTCTTTAAGGCCTCCAACTTGGCACCACTGTTCAATAATTCTCCATTGGAGATAAAATGTACTCAACAACAACAACAACAACAACAACAACAATAATAAATATTTATTTATATACCGCTCCTCTCCCAAAGAACTCGGAGCGGTGCACAGCCGTACAATTAAAACAATAAATATGTGAAAAATTAAAACTAAATTAAACTAAGACCCTGACTGTAATCAATTAAAACCCTTCCCTAAAACCCTAAAATTTAATAAAAAAGTAAAACACCCAAATCTAAAATCAGCCCAAGCCGGCCTGGTCAAAGAGCCAGGTTTTCAAGGCACGCCTGAAGGTTTTGAATAGTCTTCAAAAGAAAGCAATACAATCCAAACTTAATGAGCAGATAGGGGTGAAATAAAAAACCATACTACAATGATGAAATTTCCACAATGGACCAGGATAAGTAATTACCAAATTCAAGGGGATAACAAGGCACAGTCTGTTGGAAGGACTCCAACCAAGATAACTTCAGCCCAAAATAAAACACATCTTGCTTCTGGCAACACTGTGTTGTAATCGTCTCTCTTATATACTAGTCTCCCCATCTGCAACCAATGTGGGGGATCATGGCCACTTCCTCTCTCATAAGCCAAATTGTTGCCTTCTCCGTTTCTCCCTGCGTGTCCTAGGATGCAGAGAGGATGGGCCTGGTTTTTCCTCTGACTGCCCAGCCGGCCTCTGCCCTTCTCCAGCCTTCTTCACAACCTCCGGAGCCACACCTCCACTCCATGTCGGCTGTTCCTCTTCTCCCTCAGAGTCCAACTCTACCAAGGGCATGACAGAAGAACTGCTGCATCCCTTAGCCATATTATAGCTACATATTTCACAAAAATTAAAATCATTTTAAAGGAACTTTATTCATTCATAATGACTATTAAATTTATAATTACTACTAAGGAAAAATTGTAATTACTATCTGAATAAACAAAACTCTTCAGTTTAATACACCAAACCTATTTTATATCCAAGTTATACATATACAGTAGTATATTTATACTTACAAAGTATACTAAATGATAAGCACTGCATATACTTCATGGTTTCCCAGAAGTTCTCCAGGGGATTCCCTGCGAGTTCAACAATTCTGAAAACTTTATGAAGCAGCCTTGATACTGACAGCAGGATTAACCTTCCTTTTTCATGCTTTTCCATCTTCTGAACTTAACCTTAACCTTAACCTTAAATATTGAGATACTGTATTTCTTACACCAACTAGAAACAAGCACACAAAACTGACCTTTTGTCCATATCCTGCTCAAGCAGGGGCAATCACTAGCTGTCTGCTCCAATTTGTCTCTTATTCCATATTTCAGTCTAGCAATACAAACAATTTCAAATACAAGCATCTTTCTGAGGATTTTAGAGCCAGACAGTTATAGAAGGGGGAGTATCTTTACCAATAAATGAAGAGAGACAGTGAGAATGCCAGATCTTGATTCTGAAAGACTTTATTTTATTAGTTTATAATACTGTCTTAGGAGAAGAAACAAGAACTCAAGAGAGAATACAAAAATAAATGGAAATATATAACTTTCCTCCCCTGCTCCCATCTTTTGTTTATATTAAAGAGTTAGAGCCTTTGGGACAAGAGACTAAATATAGAGTTACATAATATTAGTGATACTTCAATTTTATTAACAAAGGTAGGCTACATTTCTGTGCAAAAATTGGTTAGGTGCCATTAAACTGATGTTGACTCATAGAGAACATATATATAGACTTTCTCAATAGAATGTGTCCCTGAACCTGATCTTCAGGTCTTCCAATGGTGCATCCATCACCACTGTAATTGACTTCATCCACCGAAGGTCATCCTCTTCTTCTCTTTCATTCCACCATTAGGACTTTATCCAGAAAGCTATGTCTTCCAACTCTGTTATTCTATTCTATTCTATTCTGTTCTGTTCTGTTCTGTTCTGTTCTGTTCTGTCCTGTCCTGTCCTGTCCTGTCCTCTTCCTGTCCTATCCTATCCTATCCTATCCAGATTATCTTCACGCTCAAAGTATGTAAGAATAGCTTGTTTCAAAAATTTAATTAACTGTTTATTTCTTCCTCCTCTCCATTCCCCCCAATTTCCCCTAACCTTCACCATCTTCCTTGATTCCCCCCCCCCCAATTTGGCTCTTCAATCATTTTGTCTTTCATTTCTCTTTGTTTCCTCTTTCCCTTCCCTTTCTAATTTTTCTTCAAGTTATTTGGAACTTTCCACAAACCATATGCAGTATAACGGGAAGGATTTTTTTTTTGTTCTGTCTCTTGACCTCATTAGTTATTACTATAAATGTTCTGTTTCATACAAATGTTGATTAGTCAGCAGCAAGATGAAACAGCCAACAAGAAACATCCATTTTTTTTAATAATACATGCCAGTGGTAAGTGTATCCCCAGATATTCTGTGTAGAATTTATATATTAAAATGCACGATAAAATTCTTACTTTGGATCACAGTGAAAATTACATATGATATTTATGCCTGTTCCTTTTTGCAATGGAACAAGCAATTTGCCTCATAATATCAGCACTCTATTATTCCTAATAGAAGATGAAGTGAGATCAGTACTCCAGGCATTACCAAGTTGAAAAGTTATGGGAATTGATGGAATACCCACTGAAATATGGCAAGTAACAGAAGAAGAATAAATCAAGATCCTCACCAAGCTATGCTTTGCCAAGCTATACTATTTCCAAAGATTGGAAAAATCAATATAGATTAGGAGAGGGAGAGGGAGAGAGAAGGAGGGAGGGAGAGAGAGACAGGGAAGGAGAGAGAGAGGGAAGGAAAGGGGAGGGAAAGGGGAAGAGAGGGAGGAAGGATGGGAGAGAGAGAGAGGGACAGAGTCTTAACAGACTCTACAAACATACAATATCCTTAATTTCACATACTAGGACAATAATGCTTAGGATGAGCCAGTGCAGATTAGAGCCCTAGATGGAAAAAGAGATGCCAGATGTTCAAGTGGGTTATAGAAAAGCCCAAGGAATGGAGACATTATTGCTGATACACACTGAATAATTGAGAAAAGACAAGCTAAAGAATATTAAAAGGAAGTCAATACATGCTTTTGTTGATTGTAACCCCAATTGGAATGTCATAATATCATGGGGACGATGATATTGTAATTCTGCTGTCCTAACCAGTCTATCAGATAGCTCATTGGGTATTGGACGAGTAACAATACTGTGTTAAGTAGAAGAATCTGCTCTCCCAGGAACCAGATTTTGAGAGAGCTGGGTCCCTGGCTTTAGCAAGCTGCCTTTCTACCCTCATCCCCAATCTGTTGTTTAGTGGGCTGCATTGAGCTGCAATATTTTTTCCTCGCTATGGGAAACAAGAAAACATGGCACCCAGAGGAGACTGGCTTGGACCATCATGCCCAGATCACCCTGAACCCACACTTGCTTCATTGCCTACTGGTCATCTAACGGCCTCACTCAGAGAATAGTGTGCAATGCACATGAGGCTTTACAGACCTTGCAACTCCCATGAGTTGCTGTCGTTTTATAGGAAAAACACTCTTTTGATACTGGAATAGTTAAAGATGACTTAAGGTTGTCTCACTTATGGGCTGGGAGTGAAATGAGGAGGACATGAACAAACAAGGAGGTTACAAAAGCATATTTGCAATCTGGTTAGAAGCAAATGAGAGTGGCCCTTTGTCAAATCTAACTGCTTAGGCACTTACTCCTAATCCCAGGAGAAGAGATGTATTAGTTATTTTAAGATTTAAATTCTGTTTGGTTTATTTAAATGCCACTCGTATAAAACACCTAAAATATACCATTAAAGAAGATGTGTTATGTTGCCTTTTTCTTATTCCCTCAAGTGAATAAATGTATGAATTCACTTGTCATATGTTGCTTCCCCCTCCTTAAGTTTTCAGAACAAAACCATAAAAAGTATAGTATAAATGAAAACAATTTTGCATTTAAAGCAGGATCAGAAGCTGCACATATCTATGGGTTGTACTGTTATAAATTACCAAATCTGCATGTTCCCCCTGCTCTCAAAAAATATGCTTCTTGCCCATAAAAGATGAGAAAGTTAGCAGAAAATCCAGCATGAAATCTTTCTGCTTACCATGCTGAAATGAGAACTCAATGGAAGGTAAAACCTGTGACTTGGTTGCTCTGAATCTTGTGGTCCCCTGGCAGCCTGCAGAGATGGCAGCAGAGTTGGACAGTGGGGAGGAAAATGGGCCAGTCCAGGATCTGGGGAGGACTTGGATGAGGGTCTTGCGTCCGATACAGAGATGGGGCCAGGGCCACCTGGGAGTTATGTGCTGACTCTGGAGCCTCCAGAATCTGACAGCAGTGAGGCAGAGGAACAAGGGGAGCCTATTCCCAGTGTGTGCATGCACAGAGCTGACAGAAGATAAGAACAGTTAAGACAAAAGAGGCGATTTGGGAGTAAGGCTTGGAGATGATTGGCCCTCCCATAAGATATAAAGGAAGAGCAAAGGGACATGAAACTTTGCAGGAAGCAACTTTGTTCGTACTGGTCAGTTTGAAACCTGAAGCTCTGTGTTGAATTTGTGCTCCATTTGGCCTTGTATAACTAATTGGAAATTTAGTCATTGGCAGCATTTTAAGGAAGTTAAAGGTGCGTGCTTATCAGACTTATCCTGAAGGACTTTGGCAGACTTCCATGGGACTATTTACAAACTGTTTGAGACTCATTACGGGCTGTGAATGACTAAAATTCATAGCGGTTGAAATAAAGAAAAAAAGGGTTTTGGGACTAACGTGTGTTTGTTAGTGTCTCAATAAGCCTTGGTCAAAACACTCTGCTAGATGAGAATGCATTTCCACAGGTGCTCTTTATAGCATGGCAAATAGGACCTACCCCTACAATTTTTCAAGCTAACAGACAGAAATCTGTTTTCAATTAATAGGCTGAAGTTCACATATTGCTATTTGATGGGGCATAAGTAAAATAAGAATTAGCCTGTAAAAAGCTATGGAAGGTCTTATAACATTTATAGCTCAGCCACCAAAAACTGTTCCATTGCCTGATATTATAGATGATTGACTGAAAACAAGCTATAGCCATTAGAAGTGTATGTGAAACTATTTTGAAAACATTAACTGTTGTGCAGATGTGTAGGCTGTTAACAAATTGAGGTACATAACTACTCTGTCTTTTTCCCCTCCTTTTTGCTTTCCCCTTTTGCTGTAAGGCAAAAATCGAGAGTGATCCTTTTCATTTTCTGGCATTTCTTTAGTTGTTTTTAATGTTGTTAGCTGCCCAGAGTTGCTATTGAGTGGGTGGCCATATAAAATGAATAAGTCAGTAAATAAATCTACCTAATCAAGAGATAAACATGTACCTACGGAACTTTCAAAGCCCAGGAATGACTGAAGCAGGCAAATATAAAAACTGTCTTTGAATCACAAACTGGAGGGAGGTATGGCACATCACTGTTTCAAGAGGGAGGGAAAGAGTGAAATGACATGACTTTTCTCTGGAAGAAATGGTGCAAATCAGTTTGTGTTTATTGCTGCTTTGATATTTCCATCTAAATGCAGATTTTTAGCTCCTCTTTTGTACATTACGAAATCTCCCGTCGCAGAGCAATACTTTAAAAAAAAATCAAAAGAAACAAAACATTTTCAAGACTAACTGCAAATTGTCCATTCCTCTGAATGTACTTTGCTAAGACTAACAGTGTGAAAATAGATTAACATTGAGAATATGTAGTGATTGAAAATAAACTACTTTTATTATTAGTTCTGTTTCGTATTCCTTAAAGTCTAAACTTTAAAGAAGCTGTGCTCCCTCTTCCTTCCTTCAGGTGAATATTTTTATATTAACCTTCAATATTAATCACTCTCCTGCCCTCCGAGCTTCTCTGTGGCTGATTTTCAGTACAGTATCTCAGCAATAGCAGTTCTATACCACTTCATTGTGTTTTACAGCCTTTTCTGACTGGTTTACCAGAGTCAGCATATTGCCCCCCAACAATCTGGGCCTTCATTTTACCGACCTCAGAAGGATGGAAGGCTGAATCATCCTTGAACTGGTGAGAATCGAACTGCTGGCAGTCAGTAGAATTAGCCTGCAGTACTGCATTTTAACCACTGGGTCACTATGGTTTCATGATGTAATTGGGCATAGACCTAACTAGAATAAGCTTGTGTACAGAATTCAAATAATCATGGAGTGAGTTTTATTCATTTGATGCAACTTCTTCCAATCAATTTTTTACTAATGTCACCTAAGTGATGTGTGCACAAAAACCCTACTTGGTTAAGGTAACATCATTCCATCCAGCTAGGAATATCCACTTTGGATTATACTTGGGGCTGTTTTAATAATACATTACTGGGGGCGGAGGGGAAGTGGGGGACAATTAGAGGGCTTCAAATTTTAACTGAGGTTGTATTAAAAAGTTCCTGCAGGAAACACATGGGTGTGTTTCATAGCTTAACTGCATAGACTCTTGAGAAGAATCCATTTGAGTTGTACATTATAAACTTTATTTCACAGATGCTGACACTGTGAATTCAACTCTTGAAAACTCTTTTTACAATCTTTAGATCTGGTTCTGTCCAGCTCTGTAGAACCGGTAGTTCTGAAGAGCAGCAGACATAGAACTGGTTCTATGTCTGCTACTCTTTTGGCCCACATGCTCACCCAGGCTCTTAACTGACCTTTATTTCCTGCTTTTTCAACTGCAGCTGCTTTGCACGACACAGCTGCAGTTGAAAAAGCAGGAAAAAGGGGCTTTTCCAACCAATGTGTACTTGCGCGGAGCGCTGCTCAGCTGTCCGGGCAGCTCAGCAGGTCGTAAACTGCACTTGCATGCGGGCACAATGCAGAATGACAGAACCGGTAGCTATACTGGTCGGATCCCATCCCTGCTTAAGATCCAAGAGGAAACTTTACACAAGAGGGGAGTCATAAGCATCTCTATTAGTAGGAGAGCCAACAAAGAAGAGTAAAAGTGTACATGCTGCATTTTTTCATGGAGTGGGACTCAGTCAACAAGGATCACTTCCTTTCCATGTTGCCTTCTACCCCTTCACAAAACCTTGATGAAGAAGACTCAAAGGTGCTTTTTAAAGAGGCAACTGGATTTTCTGTTTTTTTTTCTTTGAAGACATTTCGCTTCTCATCCAAGAAGCTTCTTCAGAAATAGCACGTTTGGGACAATCATGCCCTGGATGATTGAGAATCTCCATAGACACTTGATGAGGAAGGGAAACTGGTGAGATCTTTCATATTAGGGATGATGCTATAGATCCAAGGAGTTAACAGTATTGTTTCCCCATAGATCAACTCCTTCTCCTCCTCCAAGATTTATTCACTTATTTTTAGAAAAAGCTACAGTAGGCTGCCATTGATCGGGTCAATGGCATCATTAGGGGAAGAGGGGCTCAAAACAGGCAAGACTATTGAAACAGTGTTACAAGTCAAGCTCATAATCTCTTTTGCGTTTTGAGTATCAGGTTAATTTGACAAGCTCTTAACTGTGCAGTGAAAAGTTTGAAGGTGTTTTGAGAGCAGGTCTAGGGAAAAAAGAAAAGAAAGAAAAGGGCTTAAAATATGCTTTCAAAGGCCCTTGTCAGTGCTTGGAAAAGATATTTAGAGCATTCTTGCAATTTTATAGAACTCCCCGAAGCACAATGTTTAGTGTGCACAGACCTAGAAATGAGATCTCTTTTGGGGAGAAGTATCTTTTTTTCAATGACAGAAGCCACATGTCCAAATAGAAAGGACTTATTTGGAAAAGGGGAAGCAGGGGAAAGAGGAGAACATATAGAACTCTATAAAATGTTGAGAATGATTGTACTACTCCTCCATTACTGGTTTGAACAAGACTGTAAGTGTCAGATTATATATAGAAATCATTGCAGAAAATAGTCTGGCAGAGAACATCTTGGGTTCCTGATGGTATTTTATAGGCTAATTCTTCTATCTGAAAACGAAACAACTGGTTGTTTTAAAGGAATCTAAGGTGACTGAAAGCCAGATTCTTTAGTTAGACTAATTGTTCTTTGATCTGATTGAATGGCATACTTATTTCTAACTAGAAAAATGAGAAATGTGCATGGCAATTGGGCCTAGCAATTCCACATCTGAACAGAAGAAGGAGCCAGATAGTTTTAACCAAGCTACATTGTCTTGCTTAGGATCAGAAATTTTGTGCACAATTATGATTAAGTCGAATATTATGTACAGAAGATATATTCCCTCAAATGCATTCCCCCAACAGTCCTCATAGAGTCCCAGAGAAAAATAAGATTATTGCCTTTATACCTCAATATGTTTTATATGGCTCTTCTCTGTCACTTCTCTGTCACTTGAGTAATGTCTTAAGATTCAGTGCAGTCTTTTGATTCTTCCAAGTGCTTCAGCCAATTCTGTTTATTCACCTGGAAAAGCTTCTTATTTTCAGCTTTAATTACTATAAGAAGGTTTTATCTGGATCTTTTGATACTTGTCTATATACTGACAACAAACTACTTTTAAGAGTCATGGTGGTGCAGTGGTTAGAGTGCAGGCTTCTTCTGTGGACTGCCGACTGCCTGCAATTTGGCCGTTCAAACCTCACCAGGCTCAAGGTTCTCTCAGCCTTCCATCCTTCTGAAGTGGGTAAAATGAGGACCCAGATTGTTGGGGGCAGTTTAGGCTGACTCTCTAAACTGCTTAGAGAGGGCTGTAAAGCACTGTGAAGGGGTATATAAGTCTAAGTGCTATTGCTATTGCTACTCATCCCAATAGAAGAGAATATATGTAGCTTGGAATTGAATCAGGGAATACCAAGGACTCCAAAAATTAATTAACCATTCCCTCCCATGAAAATGGACTTCTCTGCCCTTTTATCAATATGTGTTTTCTTTTTTCCACCTTTCAGCAGGAAGAATAAAATCATAATACAAAAATCAAGACAATGAAATCATACCAGTGGTCCGTAACTTACAACCACAGTTGGGATCACAATTGCTAAGCATGGCAGTTGAGTCACATCTGATTTTATGACTTCCGCCCCCCCATAGTTAAGTAAATCAGTGTAGTTGTTGAGTGAATCCAACTTTCTCATTGACTTTGCTTGTTAGAAGCTAGCTGGGACAGCAACAAACAGCAATCACATGACTCCAGGATGCTGCAACTGTCGGAAATACATTCTGGATGACAAGCACCTGAATTTTGATCACATGATTGTGGGGGGATTGCAATGGTCATAACTGCAAGTACCAAATAGAAGTCACTTTTTTCTGTGGCATTGTAAGTTCAAAAAGTCAAACTTGTTCATCAATGCTACTAAGTCAGAGGCGGTGGTCATGGCCATACAAAATTGCAAGTCAATGATGCTTAATCTAGAGTGTCATAAGAACCTAGCACATGTGGTTAATTTCTGATTTAGTGTGTTATGTACATTCAGGAAATTGGGCCCCTTCCATTAATTGTGATTAAGATAACCAGCAGGTGTTTCAGGTGAACATAGTCTTAAGTGATCCTTTCTTGCTTACTGATGGTCAAGCAAGAGAGGGGTAGCCTCAGTTGTGACACACCAATGTGCTGTATAAAACAGAGGTGGAAAACATCTGGCCTTTAAGATGTATTTGACTCAGCATGGCCTAGTAATGAGAAATGCTGGGATTTGTAATTTTCAGGGCCATTGATTTCCTTCTCCAATAGAGACCATGTCCAGAGGTGGAGCCTGCTTTTATTACTGATCTTTGCTTTTTCCACAAGAGTAAATTTGCCTATTTGGTGTTATTTACAGAAAAAGTGGTAGCTTGCTAAGAATACACCACCAGAAAACAAATATAGATTGAATGCTGTATGGGCCTTGTATTCCTTGGCTCCTGAACATTATGATAATTCAAGATGAGCAATCACTTCCATTGCCTCAGATAGTTGTATCATTTGGGTCATTTTGGTTTTAGCATCTTAATTTTATTGAAGTTTCCAGAAGGAAGCATTACATATATCATTGCAGTGTAAGGCTGTAATTGATTTTTGTGTCAGATAGGCTCCTGAATGCAGTAGTTGTATGACTAGCAACAGAAAAAAAGGACAAATTTCCCATTGACTGAATAAGGATACGACCTTGCCCCAAACCAGTTGTTTTTCACACTGTCACACTGTGAGAGGTGGCAAAGTTAGTTACTTCCCTCAAGGTCAAGTGCTTCTCCTCTCTTTTTAAATTAATCCTCTCTAATTATTGCCCTGAGGTCTGAGACCATAGATCTGGATGGTGTTTTACTGATAGTTTTGCAGAGAAAAGGAGGAAGGGAGGGGTATTCTCCAATGGAAAACAGGAATCTGAATACAGTTTGTGTATTAATGATCACCAGAATGCAAGCTCAGCTTTATCTGATCTGCCATGCTAGCAAAAGACAAGGAGTGCAGTCCGAATGCATTTGCTAAAATAAAACCAGGGGTTAACATTGCCTCAGCCCCAAGACCTTGTTAGTTCTTCTGCCTTCCTCCTTGCTTTGAAGATATCCCTGTGTGACAATAAGCAAATGATCAGAAGAGGACAAATGATCATAATCTCACTATGCCAGGATGTGGGAAGAAATATTCATCTGGTTCAGTTCCAAGCTGGAAGAAAGACACTGGAAACATGGAGGCTGATTGGAAAGATGGTTTAATGATGAACAGAACAACAAAACACATGATTTTGGTGCATCTGACCACATTGAGTTGAAAGTGGAGGGGGGGGGTGTTATAACTTCTCTTGGGCTTTGCACTTGAGCTTCCTGTTCCTGTGCAAGAACATGTATTCTATTGGCTGTTGTCAGACTCCCATAGGGCCATGTAGGGGTTATGTAGGGTTCATAGCGGGCTCCTAGTAGTTTGTCTGAGCTCCCAGGTTTGGTTGAAATTTGGACTGCTCTGAGATGATGAAATGACTGAAATAACCTTAGGAGATTGTGCAATGTAGTGAGCTCTGTGTCTTCTGCTAAATGGTTGTGGGTTAATCCTATTATGTCCTGAAGTATCATTCCTGTTCTTCTTAATCCCATCATCCATTTTTAATGCCTGGAAGGGAAGGGAATTATCTTTTTTCCTTTCCCTTTCGGGATGATGATAGAAAAAGAATATATGAAATTGTAAGCAGGATAGACAAAAGTACAAGTATAATGACTAGAAAGATATAGAAATTTAGAAAAAGATATGTAATTGAATTAGAAAGAAATGAGACAATCATAAAATAAAGGTTGAGGAAAGTAAGGGAAGAGAAAAATTATTGAGAAATTGATAAAATAGTGACAAGATATGAAATTGAATATATAAGATGAATATGTAACTGAGATTATGTCTGTATGGAGATTTGATAGCCTGGAATCATGCTGTTTTCAAAAAAAGATGTTTTAATTTCATTATGTTTTGTGAAAACACAAATAAAACTTTTACACAAAAAAAATCCCATCATCCTGGAGCTGAAGGTGTTTTATTATGTAGATAGGCTGACCCAGTCTTTTTTAATAGGCCCAAAATATTTGCTGAGGGTGGGGCTATTAACAGTGAATCTGCTTCCTGCCTCTAAAAAAAATGTTTCTCCATTTCTCATTTAGGGAAATATAATACTCTGCCTTTTTAAATATTCCTCAATATATTTCATTCTTCTAGGAGGGTGGGGGCTGACTTTCTACAAGGTATTCTTCTTGTCTTTGGCTCATTGCCCATTTGCACTACTCACCGCACAAATATGTCCGAGCAACCACTTTCTCCCCCTTTTCTGTCATCCCTTCATGAAGGTGACTTCTTCTCATCCTCAGCCTATCCCTTAGGCAGCTTCAAGTCGGCTTTACTTATTCCAGAATAAAAAATAGCATTTTTTCCCTCCCAAACATTGAACAAACTGTAGCAATTTTGCCTTGGATATAACTTCAAGTGATTGACCGACTGTTTTGTGTCATAGTCATGTGTTTCCTGGAGGCGAGATCAACTTGGCACCTTCTGTTTACATAAGGCTCATGCGGTCATTTATCCTCTTCTGGTTCTGGGCTCAATCTTTTAGCACTCATCTGCTTTGGATAAGAGGTGACCCCCCCCCCCAGCTCTTTGAAACTGCATTCTCATGCTCTACTCATTAGATCTCCAAGTTGGTTTAGATAGCAAACTTTGCTGTCAACTTTGAACAGCAGGGGCCATAAGGAGCTGCACTCTGAAGCAGGAGGGACAGCAAAACCGTTGTAGCTTTCTCTGCTGCTTCATGGCAAAACTCTCTCTCCCCATGCTTTTCTAGATTTTATCTGGGCTGCTCCACTAGCTGTGGCCACTCAGTCTTATCAGGAGCCAAAAGCAGTAACCAAAAGGTCACTTGTTTAACCTTTGAGTAAAGATCTACTCATGAGTATAGTCTATCAGTGAGCAAAGCAGCTACTGGGATACTGAGCCTGAGGTGACACTCTGTAAAAAAAAAATGCCGGGTGGGTGCTAGCCTATTTTGGGTGTGTGTATGTGTGACCAGCATATTTTGAAACATATTTCTAGCACTATGCATTTTGACCCATTACTCTGGATTTTGCTTAATAATCAATGCAACCTTCACACAGTACTTTTTCTTCTGCTAGGAAATGAATGGTATCCAAAACCACAGGCAGAATCAAGACTGGTAGAGTCCTGGCTATTAATTTTGCCAAAGGCACTTTCATTTATAAAGTCCATTTTCTCTTTTGGAATATGGACCTATAAGAGATCATTGCTCTCCACTCCCCTGTATATAAATACAAATGCTGGGGAGAAGATATCCCAGAAAAAAAATAAACAATGCACTAGTATAAACAGACTATACCTGAATATTTCATTTCCCAGGAAATGTGAGCACATCCTTCTGTTTATCATAAACTCTTGTACATAAACTAAGCACTGCAGGATGCTAATAGCTTTTGCTCAAGACATACAACCTAACCAGAATGCAAAGGTTCATGAGAAGGAAAATGATTTAATTACCGTAAAATAGAAACCAATGTTCTGGAAAAGAGGCCCTGACTAATAGAATATTGCATCAGATGGTTTTTGATGCAGAGAGGCATATTAATGCAACTGTGCTTTAGCTGCCTCCACCTTCTCTGAAAGAAGGGACGGGAAACTGTATGAGTACTTGGGTGAATTGTTTGGTCGAGAGAGAGAAAATTGTGAAAGCACATGGGAATCAATTCACTTTGTGCATGGGGACTGAGTACATTTTGTCTGTTCCTTTCATATCTATATGTTGTGGTATTAATCATTTTTTTGGATGTGGCTTCTGGGAACTGTAGTATTGAGTATTTTTTTCAGAGAGAGAGAGAGAAAAAAAGAGAAAAAGAAAGAGAAAGAGAGGGAGAGAGAGAGAGAGAGAAAGAGAAGTACTGTGTGGCTCTAGTCTCCAAGCTCTTTAGCCTTATTGTCTTTTATTTGTGACAGATGGGCTTCAGCTTGTAGCCCAGATGTTCTACCAGTATTATTTATTCTAGGTGAGCTGCCAAGAGTCTTTTTTAAAAATTGTTGCCAGAAGGAAATAGGCTAAACAAGCACATACAGTATTTTAAGGCTGCAATAGAATGGCAGGATTCCATTCCTGGTTGGGGATTATGCCCATGTCAGTGGTAAAAGTCATTGCTAGCTTTGCCTGCAATGTAATGAAGCATGACAGATTTTACTCACTTTGTAGCTGTTGCTGGATGTGATTAGCTGAATGGGAAAAACACATATTAACACGGATAAGAATGACTTAAGCCAGCCTCATTCATGAACTGGATGTGAAATGAAAATAATGGCATGGAGATATAGAAGAAGAAAAGATATTGCCAAGATAGATAGATATCTTATAGATATCTATATCTAGGATATATTATATCTAGATAGATTATATCTAGGCTAGACATAAAATAAAACATCCAGGGAGTTATCCTGGGTATGATCTGAAACTATCATAAGTAACTTGAATATAAACCACTGTGGTGACACAGTGATGAGAATGCAATACTGCAGGCTAACTCACTGCTCACTCCAGGAGTTCGAGTCTCACTGGCTCAAGTTGACTCAACCTTCCGCATGAGGACCCAGATTGTTGAGGGCAATAGGCTGACACAGTAAACTGCTTAGAGGGGGCAGTAGAGCACTGTGAAGCGATATATAAATCTAAGTGCTACTGCTATTTGCTTAGTATCCTGTCACCATACAGATCGTGTACAGAAGGCCAGATCCTAAAAGTGAAACTCAAG
Organism: Bungarus multicinctus; assembly: GCA_023653725.1. Lineage (NCBI taxonomy): Eukaryota > Metazoa > Chordata > Lepidosauria > Squamata > Elapidae > Bungarus > Bungarus multicinctus. Next base: position 114,799,905 of record CM042836.1, read on the forward strand.
TACTCTGGCCACCTAATGAGAAGGAAGGACTCACTGGAGAAGGGCCTAATGCTGGGAAAGATTGAGGGCAATAGAAGAAGGGGATGACAGAGAATGAGGTGGCTGGCTGGAGTCACTGAAGCAGTAGGCGTGAGCTTAAATGGACTCCAGAAGATGGTAGAGGACAGGAAGGCCTGGAGGAACATTTCCCATGGGGTTGCAGTGGGTCATACATGACTTCGCAACTAACAACAACAAGCATACAGATCCCATAACTTTGGAATCATGTCAGCCTTTCCCATCATCTCTTTATCCTCTTACCCACCACCTCAGGGGTAGCTAAACATTTTACCATCACATCTCCATGTATTATCATCGTAATATACACAAAATTCCTAGAATCCAAAGACCGGAATGAACATAAATGAACAATGAAAACAATACAATGAAACTTTGGGAAAGAAGGAAGTATTGCAGGAATGAAACTAAAAGGTTTTTCACATCTCCCCTAGATTCTATTCCAAACCCCCATAGTTTGGAAAACCCTGTATTATCTGCTTTTTGCTGATGAAGAAATCTGGAAATCTTGAAAGTTTTCTGCACATTTTTTTGTTTTTCCCTAGTAAACTGGTCTAGTAAATATTTCCATCCTGAGTGCCGGTGTGTAAGAGTGGTTAAAGCATTGAACTAAATAGTGAAGACCCAGGTTCCATCCCAGTAATAAATATGAAGCCACTGGGTGAATTTGGGGCAGTCGTAACCACCTAGCCAGCCTAGAAGTTTGTTCTTGTTGAGAGAAAAGTGATGCAATAAATAATATGTATGGCCTAGTTATAGCCAGTAATTTTTTAAAGATGAAGATTAGTAATATGGTAGTAGTATCGTGCAGTACAGTAATGCAATCCAGATACAATATTATCTCTTGATGAATCAAAAGTGACTATATTAACGTTGGAGAGACCTCATCAACCCAAGATATATAGTTTGGGAGCTTTAGCAATAGCACTTAGACTTATATACCGCTCCACAATGCTTTACAGTGCTTTTTGAGCAGTTTACAAATGTCAGCATATTGTCCCCAACTATCATTTTGCTGAACCTTGGAAGGCTGAATCAAACTTTGAGCCTGCCAGGATCGAATTCCAGGCTGTGGTCAGAATTTGCCTGCAATACTGCATTTTAACCATTGAAAAATGGCTCTTTAGCAGGGATGGGATTCTACTGGTTCTGTCCACTTCTGTAGAACCGGTTGCTCTGAAAAGCACCAAACAGAGAGCATACATAGAACTGGTTCTATGTCTGCTGCTGTTTTGGTCCACCCACCCACCAGGGCTCTTACCTGACTTTTATTTCCTGCGGTTTCAACCGCAGCTGCTTTGCGCGACACAGCTGCGGTTGAAAAAGCAGGAAAAAAGGGCCTTTTCAACCGCTGCGCAGTGCTGCTCAGCTGTCCAGGCAGCTACATGATAATATACACGCGTGCACAGCATGCGCGCGCAAAATGTAAAATCACCAAACCGGTAGTTACACCGGTCGGATCCCACCCCTGCACTTTAGTACTATATTTAAGACTAGGAAGACAAATTTTGGCAACCAAGAGCTTCTAAGGATGTTCACCTTCTCCATAATTAGAGAACAGCCAATGTCCATAATTTTCCTATCATATTTAAAAAGAATCTAAGTGGGAAGCTGCATTCTTTATTTGCAGAATTTATCTATGCAGAGAAATAATACAAGCAAGCTGTTCTTCATCCCTCCAGTCACTTCTTAGTAAGTTTTACTTATAATAGGCCTGATTTGCTCCACTTCTATAACTCACTCATCACCAAATCTAATTTTATCCTTTTGATCACATTAAAAACTCTTATCTGACTTGATTTTCCTGCTTATATAAACAGACTCCACCAAATTCTCGCTCTCCTTTCTTTCCTGCCAGGCTTCTACATTTTTTTAGGAAGCTGCAATGGAAAAATTTGTTCAGAAGAGCCAACTGGCTGACGGAAGAAACACAGAGGGATCCACCCCCCCTTTTTTCATAAGCTTGCTGTCTAATGGTTTTTTCAATAAAGTGAGTTACCATTATTATTATTATTCAATTAAATTGAGAATCCATAATAATAAAACTGGGACAAGAAATAGAAATAGAGTCTTGATTCTTAGGAGTTGAAGGTAGTTCTTGACTTAATGGAGCCCTGTCCATTAGAGTCATAAGTTATGATGGTAATACAATGGGTCACCCACATGACCAACCCAATTTTATAACCTTTTTTCAGAAATCACTAAATGGTTGTAAGCCAACTGCTGCAATCATTAGGGCAAATGCCACAGTTCAGGATGGGCTTTTTTTGGGCCAAAAAGTGGAAGTAAAACCATTGTAAAATGAAATCACGTAACAGTGGGATTCCAGAGTAGTCTATTGAAAATTTGACTGATCATTAAGCTACTAAGCTACTGGTCATAAGTCAAGGACTACCTTTAGTTTACTTTACTTTATTGTCATTGCACTTCGTACAATGAAATTAAATGCCATCTCCAGTATGCATTATAACTATAAAAATAAAACACAAGCACACATCCTTCGCATTCCTTACAATTGAATTGAAAACCAGATATTGCATTAATATCGCGCTATACAGTAGAATTCAATATAGTTACTGCCCTGGGATAGAAGCTATTTTTCAGCCTATATGTCCTTGTTTTTATTATCTTGTACCATCTGCCAGATGGTAATAGTTAAAAAAAAAAGGATGCCCAGGATGAGATGGATCTTTAAGAATGTTTTGAACTTTCTTAAGGCAGCGGGAGCTATAAAGCTCTTCCAAAGAGGGAAGAGGGCAACCAATGATCCTCTGGGCAATGACGTTAACCCTCTGGAGTGCTTTCCTATCTGCCACTGTGCAATTGGCAAACCATACACAGGCGCAGTATGTTAAAATACTCTCTATACCAGCAGTTTTTCATTCAGTTGCTGTTTCCTGAGAAGTCTCAGGTAGTATAATCTCTGCTGGGCCCTTTTGACCAGGGCTGCAATGTAAGTGCCCCAGATCAGGTCCTTTTTTGTGATAACACCCAGAAACTTAAAACTGACCACTTGTTCACTCGGTCTTCTTTGATAAACAAAGGCTGGATGTCTGAGCTCTGCCTTCTATAGTCTACTATAAGCTCCTTGGTCTTATTAGTGTTAAGGACCAAATTATTGTCTCCATACCACACCTTATAATAAATTCAGTTGTATCCACTCTTTGTGATATATTTGCTTTGCATTGTACTGTTGGTTTGATTTTCCCACTTTTCCCTTTTATGTAGCACCAAGAATCAAATTGTTTGAGTTGGATGATAAAAAGAAAGAAAGAAGGAAGAAGAAAGAAAGAAAGAAAGAAAGAAAGAAAGAAAGAAAGAAAGAAAGAAAGAAAGAAAGAAAGAAAGAAAGAAAGAACACAAAAAGACAACTGGCAGGGGCTCAACACTCATATTGAACCAGCATGGACCTTCAGTATATCATTTGTGGGGGAGCCATATGATTCTCTGGAGTCGGGGTGCGGGTGGAGAGAATGTTCCTTTTGAGTTGTATGTCATCATGGAGAAAGATGTAGGGTATGTCCATAGGGGAGACCTTTTTCCTCTTTCCCCATGTTCATTCTCATACTTTAAGCCAGTCACTAACCACACATCTTGTGCTTTGTGAAAATAATTTAAAATCTAAATTCTTCATTTAGATGCAATGGCTAGACTAAGGTCAAATCCAAGGGCCAAATCATTTGCAATGTATGTGCAACTGAACACCAACTGATGAGTTGTTCACATGATAATCATCCCCCAAAGGTCTCTGCCTACCTCTTGACTGAAAGAGAAAATGATTCAAGGAGCATCGCCTATGAAAAAGGATACTGGGAGGAAAATCTCAAGAATTCTCACCACATACTGAAATCAGAGTCCCACAAAATAATTACCTAGCTCTAAGTTTTGGGATAATTATTCATGGAGCCATTCTCTGAACTTTTTAATGACTACAGCTTTATTCTTCTCACCTGGCTATTCCTTTCAGTGCCATTTAGTGTACTAAGTGCTGGGTTAATGGTTGGCATATTAATACAAGGCTAAATTAAATAGGCTCAATATGCTTTGCCTAATGATTAATTCATCCTCTTCCTTACTTAAATGAACAGAACCACACTGTAGTGTTCAGAGCAGAGTTTCTTAATCTTGGCCTTTTTAAGATGGGTGGACTTCAACTCCCAGCATGATGGCTGGGGAATTCTGGGAGTTGAAGTCTACCCATCTTAAAATGGCCCAGGTTAAGAAATGCTGGTTCAGAATAGTTGAAGTGAGAGCTTTTTCTTCTTCTTTTTTTTTTGGTGGCGGATAGAAATATCTGTAAGTGTCCCAGATCCAAAACGCACGAAGCATTCTGCTCACAGCATCAGATGCCAGGAACATTACTGCTGCAGATTGACCAGCTTGCAGAAAGATAATGAAATAAAAAGAGAGATAGAACACTGGGATTTAAACTAGGCCACCAAGTTATTAAACATCTTATGAGAAACATCAGAGAGAGGTTTTCACCTGATGACCTGGTGCACAGAGAGATTGGTGCACCAGCCAGCCACAATGCCTCCTGCCCTCTCTTCCTGTTTTAAGCCCAAATGATACCAGAATGTTACTTCAGATGGAAGAAATTATACAATAGCCTCAAGGGGCCTTCAATGTTGTGGAGATCAACCTGCTCCTTTGTTACTGAGACATGAAAGCTCCAAATGTATATATATGAAGCTTTTTCCCTAGCTCAATTTAAAATCTGCCTAGCCTCCATTGGCCTGAAATTTGCCGTTCCCAGTACTTATCGCTGTCAAATGTCTATTGTACTGGTTCCCAAGACAGTGCAGTTTCCACACTCCCATCTGCGACACTGCAGATCAAAACTTAATTGTAAGACCCTGAGCCTGAGGCAACCCTTGGAGACCGACCAAGTAAAGAAGGAAATGCCTTTATAACCCTAATGGGTTAAGAATAGGCTAAAGTTGCCTCGCTCATAGGCTGCGGATAAAATGGATGCAATATTATAGGAATGTGGCAGAAAAAAAGAGACTGCCAGTACATGTTATACCATGATTAAATGTAACAAAAGAAGACCTCTATGTCTCTAACCAGGAACCTTCTTATCCACCTAAAATAATATAATTAATATAATATACCTATAATAGGAAGAGATCAGACTTGCTTTGCCGCACTCATTTCCCCACCAAATATTCTTAAGCATTCACTTGCCTTCTCAGATTTACTACCCAGCTATACAGATGTGGTATTCAGAAGGTTCTGACCAGTTCTGGAGAACCGGTAGTGGAAATTTTGAGTAGTTTGGAGAACTGGCAAATATCACCTCTGACTGGCCCTGCTCCCATCTGTTCTCTGCCTCCCGAGTCCCAGCTGGTCTGCTGGGTCTTCTTTTGTTGCCCTGTACAGGAGAACGGAGCTGGAAAGCAGGTTAGTGGGGTGGGGAGGGAATGGAGATTTTGCAGTATCCTTCCCCTGCCATGCCCACCAAGCTACGCCTACAGAACCAGTAATAAAAATTTTTGAATCCCACCACTGCATCTATAGTTCTATTCAGGCAAATCATTACTTCAAAAAAATAAAGCAAAAATTTACACTCCTACTCATGTCATTCAGCAGACTCTACTTCTTAAGGCCATTCACTTTGCTGCCTAATTCCCTTCCTGTTCCATAAACTCTTTTCTAGAAAATATAGAAGCAGCCTTGTCAGCAATAATCTCTGTTTAGAGACTTCCAGGATCCCCATAAAACTGGTCGCGCCTCTTTGTATGGGCACTACCTCTTTTCCGGGGCTACTCTGCTGAACTGTTACTCCAATTCTCCCAAAGGTGCTTTTTAAAGAGGTAACTGGACTTTCTTGTTTGTCTTTGAAGACGTTTCACTTCTCCTCCAAGAAGCTTCTTCAGATCTGAAGCGTCTTCAAAGGAAAACCAGAAAGTCCAGTTGCCTCTTTGAAAAAGCACCTTTGGGACAACTATGACGCGGATGTCGGAGAATCTTCATAGATGTTACTCCAGTTCCTTCACCTGCAGAGATGCCCCATGCAATTATTGGCATCTTCTGCTCCTCAATCCCCCTCCCTCCCCCTGGTCTCTATGAAAGAGGGGTTACTGATATTGCCAGAATTGGGATGCCAGAAGGAAAAAGAAGTAAAGCAGCAAGAGAGCAAAAACTGAGCCCTGACTACAAGAAGAATCCAACTAAAGCCCAGCGTGCAGCTGGAAGAAGTAAACCTGGAAGACCCTGCAACCTGCGACTCTGGAGCCACATGCGGCTCTTTGACCCTCTGTTGTGGCTCCCTGTCGGCTGATCCCACCACTGGCTGGCCCTGCCCCTCCCCTCCCCATCACTCTTCGCCCAGCCTGAGAAGGTAAGGGGATTGATACTTGCTCCATATTTCAGAGCAGGAGGTGACTGGGTAGGAGTGAGTTATGTTGAGTTGGCCATGCCTACTCAGTCACACCAGTTGTTAAATTATTGGCTTCCAGGGTTTTCTTTTCTGTGGGAAACTGGTTCAAATGGCTCTTTGAGTGTTTAAGGTTGCAGACCCCTGCCCTGACCAATATCAAGGAACAATAGCAGAGTTGCACACAATGTTTTTCGGTCAATGATCCTCACTTAACCTGTGAGTAGCATGTGAAGGAGCTGCACTCCCAAAAGGAAGGAGTTGGGATTAAAACTAAGTTTGATTTAATTTTTTTTATTAAACTATCATTAAAGTGAATGAACTAAATACATAAAACATTCGTTCATTCTCCATGGATTTTGCCATTCCTCCCTTCTGTCTCTTTATCAGTTACAAATCTGGTGGCAATGTTTGCTATGTACTTCTGCACTTTCCAAAGCACAGAAGGCTTTCAGAAAATTGCAAAGGTTGTGTCATTTTTTATGAACCACAGGAAGACACTAAAGTGGGATTTCCTGCTGCTTCTTTTATTGAAATTTCCGTAATACTCATTGTGGTCAGTCTGCAACAATGTCAACATTCCCAAGTAAGCTAAGATAATGGAATAACAATATATGATGATAGACAACTAGTATCAAAAATAACTCAAAGCATTACAGTATGCAGTCCAGGTTGGTCATTCCTGCATCACAGGAAACAAGGTATACTTCCTTCCTACTAGGCTCATTGAAAAGAAGAGAAGAGCCTCTCCACCCAGCCAAGTTGTTGGAAACTACTCTGAACATAGCTGATTTGGAATTGAATTGAGATTATTAATTCAATGAATAGCCTCTCTTATTGTGAATGTAGAGAATCTTCCTTCTTTTTGGACGAAGGGCACTGCCTTATGGAAATCAAACCCCAAAAGGACAAAACCACGTTTGACCAATGTGTGTTTCTCAGCAGCAGCTGAATCTCCTATCAAGCAGTTTACCAGCATGAGAAAGCTTTGACCTCCCATGTTTACCAGTGGGTCCTTTGACCTTGCAATGCTGACAATTTGCTACCACACCAGTGAAGATTCAGAAAAGGGTGTGTGTGTGTATGCAGCACAACTGCTTATTGCATGAAGATCATTCCAGTTTTGAAGGTTCTCATGAAAGCTATCACAGAAATCATAATGCCACTGAGTCAAATTACAGGGCTATATGACTTACTTGCTGAATTTTCCCTTAAATGTATTACAAGCAGGGACAAAGTAAATGGCATTTCAGTACATTGGGGAAAAAGGGGAAAACAAACTGTGTTTTGGGGAGACAGTTGAGTAAAGGTGAGAAGCATCTTTGATTTATGATCAAGCAGGATCTGAAAGTCTGTAGAGATTCTCAATCATCCAGGTCATGGTTGTCTCAAAGGTGCTTTTTCAGGAAGCAACTGGATTTCCTTGTTTTTTTTTTTTTGAAGACGTTTCGCTTCTCATCCAAGAAACTTCTTCAGCTTGGACAGGATAGTAGGGAATGGAAGGATTTCTATTCCTTGCAGACAGCCGGTAATCGGCATCCTTTTAGAGGGTCCTTGAAGCACTTGGAGGTTTATCTGTGTCCTCAGGATTACCGGAGTTCCTCTAGTCTGCAATTTTTTAGTTTGGAAATTGATTCCTACTCCCCCACCATTCAAAGGGTGTTCATCCCAAATTGTATAGCTAAATGTCTGTAGAGATTTTCAGTCATCCAGGTCATGGATGTCCCAAAGGTGCTTTTGTTTCTTCAAGGAAGTCCAGTTGCTTCCTGAAAAAAAACCTTTGGGACAAGGAGGATCTGGCAAAGAGGGATTTAGCTGATAATTTTTTGACCTCCTTTAAGAAGATTTTGAAAGCAGATTTTGAAAGCAGAGCGCAGCCATCATTTTCATGCTGAATGAACCTCTATCCGTATTTTTTCAGTAACTTCACCTCTTTAGGTATCAAGAGTGAACTTAAAATGTGATAGACAATCACATTTCCTGTATGCGCCTTCATCACCCTCTGAGATCCCTGAAAGAAACAATAGCCACCCTTTAGGAGAACAAAGGTCACTGCAATGTCATGCCACATTCTCTTTGGAATGATAAATGACATGTGCATCTTGAGGAAATGCTAATTGGTTCTATTAAAAATATAGCCCTTAACACTTCTCTCCATTCCTAAACAGAAGGTGACCTCATTGACTGGTACTTCAGCTAAGTAAAATTTGATGAGAAAATTAATTTAAATGAGCTCAGTTGTGCATTATTCACATTGCCATTTCTTAGCAACTGATTTATCTTTAATAAAGAAACTGGGATTTTATGTCTGTTATTTAATGTGCTAAAAACTTTTAAGCCGCACACAATTCAGCTGGGTTACTTTAGATGTCCTTATGCTTTCCTCCCAACAAAATATTAATGAAATTGTGATTTCATTACCCAATTGAAGAAATGTGGAACTTAGGCTAAAAATTGGCATTAACCTATTGATGCATATGTGTGTGGTGTGTGTGTGTGTGTGTGTGTGTGTGTGTGTGTGTGCAGCTGATATGTAAGGTTGATAATGAACTTTTTTAAAGGAAAAAATAGTTATTTTAACTTTCCGCGATAAATATGCTTCTTAAGCTGTTCATTTAAAAGAAAAAAAATCAATAGGTATACATTTTGTACTTGAATGGTTTAGATTTTTCTTCTTCCACTGTTTCACTCAAACACAGCTATTTATTTAGAATCTTAATAAGCTCCCTTTCTTAGGATCCATAGCTTAGTCTAAATAAAATCTTGCTTTCCTTCAACTGTCTCTCTGTAGGAAGCAATCTCGAATAACTCTGACCTCTTTGGCTTCACTAAATGCAGGGTCTAAGTACAAGACCCTTCCATCTGAAGAACTGGGCTGTTCAATTATACTCAGCCTACTCAACACGCAAAGTTCAATCTCTTTGTGCTCGGCCTTTGTTGCCTTTGTGTCATAGAAAACAGGAGAAAGGTATCTAATCTGACACAAATTTTGAAGGTGAAGACTAAGCTCTGCGTAGGAACTTAGCAGAACTTAACAGGCATAGGAATGCTTTATGAGCTGACATCCTACTCAAGAAATCCTAAGTCTTCCTTGTTCTTGGTTTTCAATCCAGCCTTATCAAGCTGACTTCTTCTAGTCAAAGCTGTTTGATTGCCATTTCTTGGGCCTTGTGATGATCTGATCTTCCACTGCTCTCTTGGTATACCTGGTTCTGGAGGTCCTGGTCACTCCTGCCTCTTCCCTGAAGGCAGAAAAAAATTTGTGTTGTGTATACATGCATGTAGCTGGGATAAACTTGGCAGTTGGCATCCCAAAGGTGCTTTTTCAGGAGGCAACTGGACTTCGTTGTTTTTTCTTTGAAGACATTTTGCTTCTCATCCAAGAAGCTTCTTCAGCTCTGACTGGACGATGGATCAGAGCTGAAGAAGCTTCTTGGATGAAAAGTGAAACATATTCAAAGAAAAAACAAGGAAGTCCAGTTGCCTTCTGAAAAAGCACCTTTGGGGCCATCCATGACCTGGATGAAGAGAATCGCTACAGACTTTCAGTTGGCAGAGTTCTTCCTTCCTTCCTTCCTTCCTTCCTTCCTTCCTTCCTTCCTTCCTTCCTTCCTTCCTTCCTTCCTTCCTTCCTTCTTTCCTTCCTTCCTTCTCTCCACCCACCCACCCTCCCTCTTTCTTTCTTTCTTTCTTTCTTTCTTTCTTTCTTTCTTTCTTTCTTTCTTCTTTCTTTCTTTCTTTCTTTCTTTCTTTCTTTCTTTCTTTCTTTCTTTCTTTCTTTCTTTCTTTCTTTCTTTCTTTCTTTCTTTCTTTCTTTCTTTCTTTCTTTCTTTTCTTGACTCAGTCTCAGGGGCCTGAATCAGATCTGTTTGAAACTCCAAAGGCCTACTGTAAAGCTTGATGGATACAATATTGTTGGCACCATCCAATAATAGATACATGGACATCTATGGCATTTTTTTGTTTATTTGTTCCTTTATTTTATTTATTTTTACAAGTGACAATCTACTTGTTTTTGAATGGATATCCCCAGGTAAATCACCAGGAATGGAGGTAAAAGGGCAGAGTTTTACTTTTACTTCTTCTTTCTGTCCTCTCTTGTAAAGATTTCTTCTTCACATCATTCATCCCCCATGTGCACTTAATCCTTTTCCTAGCCTTGGCTTTGCTGGGTAAGGAGATCACAATTCTGAAAGCTCTGATTGTTCACTGGTTGTAAACACATCTGCATTAATAAGCGTCTCAACAATCGGCTCCCACAAAGAGACCTCCATTAAGGACTATTAACAAGCCATTTCCCTAAAGAAACCATGACTCATCAGCTACTACCACAGTATTTTATATAAATAAATAACTACATGATTAGATGAAACATAGCAGAATCTGAACAAAGTACTTCTTTTCTGGTGTTTTTTTACCTACTTACCTAATTGAATATGTTTTTTTTACATTATTAATGGTATAACCTGGCGCCAGTAATTGTATTAAGAAATAATAGCAAGAGTGCCACCATTATGTGAATTCTATGCTGAAGGATTATTTGCCTCCCATAGATATTTTCTGTTTTCGAAATCAGGACGGAGTCCTTTCACAAGACATTAAATAATCTGCCCCCAAAGTATTTAATCATTTACTTTACAGAAAGGCTTTCTTACTCATTCTTTCTATCCTATTCATATTGTTCTCTTTTAGAACTCTTTTAGACAAATCTGCTTTTATTCTTGCATTTAGTGGGAAAAAATGTGTTGCAAAGTAGGGAAAGATACTGCATGGTGGAAAATATCAAGTTCTGAAGGATGCAGTGCCTCAATGTCCAGTTGAATTTATCAAGAAATTGCATACGCTAATACTTCTCCTGATAGTAGCTGAATTAAGGGTTTTGAAGGTGTCCTTCAAAGCAGTGTTACAGTTGCAGATTAAAAGTGCTTTTTAAAACATATAAAACAGTTCCTAGTCAGGGGTGGGTTTCTACCGGTTCTGTCCACCTCTGTAGAACTGGTAGCTCTGAAGAGAAGCAGACATAGAACCGGTTCTATGTCTGTTGATGTTTTTGCCCAACTGTCTGCCCGGGCTCTTACCTGACCTTTATTTCCTGCTTTTTCAACTTCAGCTGCCATGCGAGGCACAGCTGCAGTTAAAAAAGCAGGAAAATAATAATAACAATAATAACAACAACAACAACAACAATAATAATAATAATAATAATAAATATTTATTTATATACCGCTCCTCTCCCGAAGCACTCGGAGCGGTGCACAGCCGTTCAATTAAAACAATAAATATGTGAAAAATTAAAACTAAATTAAACTAAGATCCTGGCTGTAATCAATTAAAACCCTTCCCTAAAACCCTAAAATTTAATAAAAAAGTAAAACACCCAAATCTAAAATCAGCCCAAGCCGGCCTGGTCAAAGAGCCAGGTTTTCAAGGCATGCCTGAAGGTCCCCAGGTCTGTGGCTGTACGTAACTCCGGGGGCAACCCATTCCAGAGGGCAGATGCCCCCACAGAGAAGGGGGCTGTTTCAAAGGCTGCTTCTCTGCATGCAGTGTGCTGCTGATGATTTATAGGCGCAAGAATGCAGTGTGCAGGAAAGCACATCGTAAATCACCGAACCTCGTAAATCATCGAACCAGTAGTTAACCCTGTAGGATCCCACCCCTGTTCCTAGTCTATTTCATTTGGAGGTTCCATAATATTTATGCAAAGTTTTCCTTGATGGGAAGTCGTTATCTCCCTTGATGAATTTGTTTCCTGTTTAACAGTAAGGAAGATCTTCTGTATGGAAGTAATAACCAGAAGGCAAGTGTCAAGCCCGAAATTGACATATATGCGTAGCCATTTTAGTTAGGCTTAGTATATATTCTTTTTCTTACTTTCTCTTTGGTGGTCATGGGAGATGAGTTTCAAGGTTGCCACATGCCTAAGGGGGGAGGAGTGGAGATAGAGAGAATTGTTTAGGTTAAGTGGTTCTTCTTCCTGTGAGAACACGAGCTGACCATGCTGAAGCCCCTTGAGGTGGAGATTTATGACATCAAGCAAAGTTGAATTACTTCTATTGGAGAATGTAACTTTTGGGGGTTGTTTCTAACTTCTAATATTGTGGGGTAATTCTGGGTTGTGTCAGATCAGGAATTACAATGGACTTTGCCAATTTGATGCTTTCCTAAATAAAGGAAATTGTTTTGGAAGATGAACTTTGCTCTTTTCTTTTTAAATATGGATTTCATCACTTGGAAACCTGATAGCCAGCTCAACATAGGGGCCATCTTCATCAGTTTTGTTTCCTTTTCCTATTGCCAAATTCTCAGACATGCAGGGGTGCTCCCAGATGTGACCAAAAGACTCAAGATGATGTCTGTAGTGTACATAAAAAACAACAACAACCAGGCAACCCTTCAATTAAGCTGTCATGGCTGCCATTTGGACTTTTTTGATCACATGCTGTGGACATCCTTGGAGATGTATTTGTGACTTCTCAATATAGCCATAGCCCTGAGGTTTCTGGGTGGTTTCCCATCCAAGTATTAATTAGTCCTGACCCTGTTGCCAGCAGATCTTTGAAGCAGCTACCTAAATTCCTTATAAGAAACCCATATTTCCTCTGTATTGTACCTGAGTTTCATGACCAGCTTTGCAATACACTCAACTGTTTTAATAGTCCTTCCTTTCTGGTGCTCTCACACTGGATTCTTCCGATGATGTTCAACTTACAACTGGTCACTTAGTGACAGGGTTTTCCTGGAGTACTTACAATCGGGTTCCAAAGTTATGATGGCTAACTGCCCAATTGTCATGTACCTGCATGTTGGGACCTTGGCAATTGGCCCACATTTACAGCTGTTTGCAATACAATCATACCATTACTATGTTTTAAGATGTTTTTGTGGAAAACCAGCATTTACTTCTGATTTTCAGCAAAACTGGCCCATAGCAAACAACTGGTTTTGTAATGTTCATTTAATGGCCACCACAAAAAAAAGATCATAGAATTGGGTCAGTCATGTGGGTGACCTGTTTTATGACCATCATCAGTGGTGGGATTCAAATTTTTTTACTACCGGTTCTATGGGAGTGGCTTGATGGGCATGGCAGGGGAAGGATACTGTAAAATCTCCAGTCAGAGGTGATATTTGCTGGTTCTCTGAACTACTCAAAAGTTCCGCTACTGGTTCTCCAGAACTGGTCAGAACCTGCTGAATACCACCTCTGACCATCATGACTTACAACCATAATGGGCAGGACCCATTATGGTCATAAGCTGAGGACTCCCTGTATACTTCTGCAGTTGTTCAGCTGAGTCCAAAGTAATTCTTAATTTTTGACATTGTCCCCAGTGCTGTATTTAGAATCTATTGCAGCTTTTCACCAGAGGCTGTCTCTAACCACAGGCTGTCTCTGAATAGATTTGGAGTGTATAACACAGAGCTGATTCCTGCTGTACCAGAACTTATATGGGCTTTGTGCAGGTTGTCTCCTCTGGGATACCTGAATGTCTTTGTGTATGAATAGCTGTGATATTGTCTGATCTTTCACTAATGCAGAACAGTTAAAGGATAATCTGGATGATGGCTTGGAAAGGATCTGCCCAGCTATGTTAGCCTCTCTCCTTCTCCACTGCTGTGTTGCTTATGAACATACTTCTCAATTCATGATTCATGCTATAGGCAGGATGAACAGATTGTAGGATATTTAAAATACATACACACACATAGTTCACTTGTCCAGTCTTTTTCCAGGTGTTTGTGTGTGTGTGTGTGTGTGTGTGTGTGTGTGAGAGAGAGAGAGAGAGAGAGAGAGAGAGAGAGGTGCTATAAGACAGCTTTGTTAAATAGGAACATCATGTTTCTTGAAGATATGGGGATAGCACAAAAAGCAGAACTAGTTATTCTAAAAAAAAAAAGCTTCAGTGGAATAAAGCAAATTTGTTTTATTTAATATACATCTCTGATTTGGAATTATAAATTCATGAGAATATTCCATTGATCCTGAGTGCGATTTTTGAGTCATTGAAAGTGGGGGAGGGAGGGTGTTAGTTTAAAACCTGCATGCCAGACCAATTCTTCCAAGGTCACTCCAGTGAGAGAGAATGAGAGAAGGCTACTACTCCTCCTGCTGTACTCTCCTGGCCCTCCAACTGCCCATCCCAGCATGCCCAGTTGGACCCTCTACCCAGGACATTTCTTGGAATTCCAGGTCAAGGAATATTCTTGGGATTTTCCTCTTTAAAATCCAGAAATCAAGAATGTAATAAACTTGTGCCGATCCTGGAACACAAAGGGTAGCAATGTAATCATGCAGTCTTGAATACAAGATATGTTTGAATGAGAAATTCTTTTCTAAAGCCAAATGCAGCCTAATCCCTAGATATAAAAAGGGTATTATTGGGTAAAGAAAAATTCAGAGAAAACAAGAGAAGACAAAATTACACACCCACAGACCTCCATATAAAATCAATACAGTCAGCAGAGCTAAACAAATTACTTATTACTGCTTTAATAAGCTCTTCACTTTGAACATGTTCAGTGCAAAGAAAATGACTGAAGACAGATCTCTTGAGCCTTTTGCTTGGATATTCATAGCCAGGACCTTCAAGATTGCCACACCATCACTTCTTCTGTTTTCTGAGTATTTTATAGAATATAAGATGAAAGTGAAGCCTATGTAAGTTTCATCTATGGTGTCCTGCATCTAGCCAGCAAATCAGAAATTACTTATTGACTAAACTCACCTTCCTAAAAATGTATCTTCTATAGCTATCATACCTTTTGCAACCTAAGTATTACATCACAAAAATAATGGTTTGGAATTCTTAAATAGGGTACAATATTAACTTCCCTGATTCAGAGTTTCTGCTTCTTAAAATCGACCGGATTCATTGATAGAGACTGTTTTCCATCTATTAGTTTGGCCCATCTACTGCTTAACTGCTGCAGTAATCATTAGCATGAAGAACACAGTAATCTTATCAGTAATTAAAACATTAATGCATGGCAGGAAATCATTGTTATTCCATCGAAAGCAAAAGGGGTCATTTATAAGCAAATGAAATGAATTTTGCTTAGGTGGCTGTCTTCTGAAGCTGTATCCCATCAATCGGTCGTTGACTAGATAATTTCTTTGCAATAATGGAATGGTTTTACAAGAGACTGGTTTGCTGCCTCCTCCCCCCCCCAAAAAAAATATTGAACTGTTTTGTTTTATTTTTCTCCCACAGAGCATTACCATGGAAAGACGAGTGCAACTGCTGACATTTTAGCTTGAGAACTATCATCGGGTTGCCTTAATTAAAAAGGGTAATAGGTCATATTGATTTCCTCTGATGCGCTGTATCAGATAACCCATTCCTTCTGATCAAGGCATTTGGTTAATCAGAAGGGCATTAGTCTTGAATGGCTGGCACCTGAAAAAACCCCAACCCACTCAGACTGCACAAAGGACCTCAGAATATAATGCCAATAGGGCGCAAAAGATGTTTCTCTAAGAACCACATAGAAGCTATTAAGATATAGTGATAATTAAAATTTCACTGACAGATTCTCTCAAGGGATTCCCAGTAAATATAATTAAAATAGGTTGTTTTCCAATTCAGTCCCCCTCCCTCAAAAAACTGATGTGTTTGGAACTAGGAATTGAAAACAGGAGACGGGGGATGGGGGGGGGGAAGAAACCACATGCAAAGAACTTATACCTAAACCAGGAGTGGGCTGCTGGGGGTTCGTGGCAGTTCGGGAGAACCCCTAGCTAAGATTCTGCACAGTTCAGAGAGCCTCCAAATCTCACTCTTGACTGGCCACCCTCCCCTCCCCTCCCAGGAATCCCCATGCAGCCTGTTTTGGATGCAGGTAAATGCAGGGCATGAGTGGAGGCTTGGGGAGGGTGAAAACGGGCATTTCTGGCTTCCAGAGAGCCTCTGGAGCTCAGGGAGCCCCCCTCACTGTGATGCTGACTAGGCCATGCCCACCCAGCAACCAGGCAGAGAACCCCTTGCTAAAATTTTTGAAGCCACCCCTGACCTAAACTAGTCACATACCATCTTCTGTAAAGCTTTTCAGTTCATGTTCAGTTGGAGAGAATAGTTGGAGACAGAGCTCAGCTTCCTGCTTGGATGTGATTAGTGAAACTGTGCAGAATTAGCGAAATATCTTTCATGTTATGGATATGTAGACGTGAATTCAGGATATTACTTAGTGGCTGAACTTTCTTTTTCTTCTTAATGGCATGCTGATTAAACAATGCAAGTACTACTATGGTTTCCCCAGTTGTGCCTGTGCATAAGAGGGGATATATTGAAGAGGCTTTTTCAAAAACAAAAGTTGCAATTCTGTCTCAACGGGTGGAATGGTATGTGGGAATGATCTGGGGAAAGCAGTAGACTAGGCAATGGACAGATAAGAAGTTGAAAGAATTGGGGCATCACAAATGTCTTAGAAAGGACCCTCCCTACTGTTTTGGGCTTTAAAAGTGAAGGAAGAGAGAGATGTGTTTTCAGTCTTCCAAGATTCAGTAACCTTACAATAAAGAGAGAGCTAGGCACTCCTGGGTGTGCTTCTTGTCTGGGCTACTTCATAAAGATGACAAGATGAGATCAACTTACTTGATACAGTGCTTTAGAAGGCATGGTAATTCTGATTATCTCAGAAGGCTAGCATCTGTGGACTTCCGGTTTGTTCCTCGTCAGAGTCGGAGCAGAATCTGCAATCATGAGCTGTTTCACGCGAGCTCACTTGCTGGAGAGTCCCAATCAAGACCAGAACCACCCTGGTGGGGTGGTGAAGGGGGAAATTGCCTGGAGGGTCGAGGGGAATTGCAACTCCCCTCCCTGACAGGAAAATCCCTCCCAAAGGCAAGCTGTAGCAGTGGTCCTAAAATGGCCACCAGGAAGACAAAGAACACTCTGGGAAACTAAGTTTTGTGCTGGAGCAAAGAAGTAGCGAGCAGAGTATGAACCAGGCAAAGGACATTGCTTTTGAGGTAGCCCGGTATATTATAAAATAAAGGGCTATCTTGGAGGGAAGTGTGTGGAATAAAATAAAAGCAGAGAGAAAATTGATAATGGAATTACTAGTTATGTTTAACTGATATGGTGGTAGGCATTTGGAAAGAGTTTTGAAAATAAGCATTGAAGGATTATGAATTAATGTGAAATATATGCATTGAGAGATATGATTGGTAGTATTAATTTTGCCTATACTAAAATGTATGATATATTGATGCCACACTGTTAATGTATTGTTGTGCATATGCAGATTGAAATTTAAAAAAAAAAATTTTTTTTTGGGGGGGAAAGAAGGCTAGCATCTGTGTAGAGACATGTCATGAAATTGTTGTTGTTAGTCGCGAAGTCGTGTCCAACCCATTGCGACCCCACGGAAAACATTCCTCCAGGCCTTTCTGTCCTCTGTCATCCTCCAGAGTCCATTTAACCTCATGCCTACTGCTTCAGTGTCTCCATCCCTCCACCTCATTCTCTGTCATCCCCTTCTTCTTTTGCCCTCAATCTTTCCCAGCATTAGGCTCTTCTCCAGTGAATCCTTCCTTCTCTATAGGTGGCCAAAGTATTTGAGTTTCATCTTCAGGATCTGGCCTTCTAAAGAGCAGTCAGGGTTGATTTCCTCTAGGAAATTACCCAGAGTTTATTCAGTGTTCATTCCTTTACCAAAAAAAGGGCAACTCCAAGGATGGCTCCAGTTACCACATAATTGGCGTCATCCTTACCACTAGCAAGATTCTTCTTAAGATCATTCAACAATGTCTGACGCCAGTCATTGGAAGGGAATTACCAGATGCTCAAGTCAGATTCAGAAGGAGTCATGGCACTTGTGACCATATTGCAAATCTACCTGGATCATGGAAAAAGGTCAAGAATATTTTATTTATTTATTTGATTTGTCAATCGCTTACAAGATAATAGGTATAAATATATACATAGTTATGAATACATGAAATGGGTACATATAAGAAAAATAAAAGAAACAATAGGACAGGGACGGTCGGCACATTGGTGTGCTTATGCACGCCACCTACAGACCTCTTAGGAAAGGGGTGAGGTCAATAGTAGACAGTCTAAGGTTAAAGTTTTTGGGTTTGCGGAAGAAACCACAGAGTCAGGTAGAGTATTCCAGACATTGACCACTCTGAAGTCGTATTTCCTGCAATCAAGTTTGGTGTGGTTAACTTGAGTTTGTATCTATTGTGTGCTCTTGTGTTGTTATGGTTGAAGCTGAAGTATTCATTGACAGGTAAGTCATTGCAATGTATGATTTTATATACCATACTTAGATCAGACCGAAGATGGCGTAATTCAAGGTTTTCTAGGTCTAGAATTTCAAGTCTGGTGGCATAAGATATTCTATAACGAGTAGAGGAGTGGAAAACTCTTCTTATGAAATATTTCTGGACTTTCTCAACTGTGCTAATATCAAATACGTAATGTGGGTTCCAGACTGATGAGCTGTATTTGAGTATTGGTCTAGCAAATGTTTTGTATGCTCTAGTTAGTAATGTGATATTACCCGAGAAAAAGCTACATATGATTAGGTTAACAACTCTTAATATCTTTTTGGCTATGTAGTTACAGAGGGCTCTAGCACTTAGATCATTAGAGATGAGTATTCCAAGGTCCTTTACAGAGCTTGGATCATCAACAAGGTCTTGACTATTCAGCTTGTATTTTATTTTCTGATTATTTTTGCCAATATGTAAAACAGAGCATTTATTTGTTGAGATTTGAAGTTGCCATTTGTTTGACCATTCTGATACATAGTCAAGATCTTTTTGAAGGGTAGCAGTATTGTCTTTGGTATTGAACAACTTTACATCATCAGCGAAGAGAACATAATTGCTCTTAATATGATCACAGAGGTCATTTATGTAGAGTATGAAGAGAGTTGGTCCTAGAACACTGCCTTGGGACACATCACTATTGACAGGTACAGAATTTGATAGGACACTCCCAATTTTGACCATTTGTTGTCTGTTTGACAGGAATGCTTCTATCCAGTTATGCAGTTGTCCAGAGATATCATAAGATTTTAGTTTTAGGAATAGTTTGTCGTGTACCATTGAATCAAAAGCTTTACAAAAGTCTATGTAGATTGCGTCTATTGTTTTGCCCTGATTGAGTTGTGTAGTCCATATGTTTTTGCAGTGTAAGAATTGCAGATTACAGGATAATTTTTTTCTGAAACCAAATTGTTTATTAGAGAGTAGGTTGTTTGTCTCTAAGTGGAGGATAATGGATTGGTTAATAATTGATTCCATAACTTTACAGGTGACGCAGCATAAGGAGATTGGTTTGTAATTTTCAACTAGGCTGGGGTCTCCCTTTTTGAAGATGGGGATGACCGTGGCTTGTGACCATAGGTTAGGCAAGGAGCTGGTCCTGAAAGATTTATCAAAGATTATGCTTAGAGGTTCTGTTATGACAGTGGATAGCTTAAGCTATCCACTACCATAGCAGAACCTATAAGCATAATCACCATCAACGGAACATTTCTTCTGTTTTATTGATTACAAGAGCTTTTGACCGGGTCAATCATGACAAGCTTTGGAGAGCCCTAGAAGACCTGGGGATGTCAACACAGGTTGGCGAAATTGCTGTACACAGATTAGGAGGCTACTGTGCAAATGTGATATGTAAACACTGATTTATTCAAGACAGAGAAAGGAGTGCAACAAGGTTGTATTCTTTCATCTTTCTCATTAACTATATGCTGAAGTGATCATGATGAAGCCAGAAGTTGAAGAATCAAAAATCAAAGTAAAGATTGGAGGAAGGAAAATAATCTTTGATATGCTGACAACACAACTCTTCTCTCGGAAACCAAAGAAGACCTGAAGCAACTGATCAAAAGGATTAAAGAAGAAAGCGAGAAATTTGGCCTCTTCCTGATCATCAAAAAAATGAAATTCATGACCTCTGTGAGGAATGAACATGACAAAGTAACAATTGATAGTAAAGAGATCAAATGCATGCAAGAATTCATTTTCTTAGGATCACTGATTGATCAAAGCAATGAATGCTGACCCGAAATAAAACAACAAATTGCACTCACAGCAATGATGAGCAGGAATGGAAAAGCAAGGACATCACCCTAGCAATGAAATGTAGATTAGTCTGCACTATCATATTCCCTTCAGTTGCAAAAGTTTGATCATGAAAAAACTAGACAGTAAAAAAATTCAAGTTCTGGTGTCGGAGAAGGCTCTTGTGCATTCCTTGGGTGGCAAAGGTGGCAAATAAACAAATGTTGGAGCATGTAAAACCTACGTATCACTGGAAGGCAAAAATCACAAAATTCCACCTTACTTATTTTGACCAAGGCATGTGTTCAAACTCCCTGGAAGAGGCAGTTAAAAGGAAACAAAGTCACCAAAAACATGGTGGCTAGACATCATCAAAGTCAACACCAGCCAGAGCATAAAACTGAAAGAAGCCATACAAGATTGGAAAAGGTGGAGAGAGTTGGTCCATAGAATTGTTGAGAATCAGACATGATTGAATGGATAGCATATTTAGCAAATGTAACTTTTTTACCAGTAGTACACTTACTAACACAGTGCACTACTGCTGTTCTTGCTAGCAGGTTTCCAAACTTGTTGTACTTTTAATACATCAAGAAGGGTCTTGCATTTTCCAAGATAGCTTTATTCATGGAGCAGCTCAAAAGTAGACTAATCCTGAAACTTACATACTACATTTATTTCTTAAACGGTTCTTTCTATTGCAGATGTATCTTCTGTGGAGACATCTGATTTTCCTGCCTGCCTTATAAACAATATTTCTAGGGTACCACAGGTCAGAAGAAAGATCCAACTCTCCTAAATGTTCTCTCTTTGTGCAATAGTATACACATGCACTTAGAAAATCAATTATGATGAGAGCTAGAATTGCAGTTTGAAATTGAAATCCTATGCATACTTTCCTGGAACAAGTCCAGAGGGAGTATACATCTGAGGAAATACATTCAATTACACTGGAATTTCAGGCCAGATACAATCTATGGTTGTTCCAATACTACAATTTCTGTCAGACATTTTCTCTTCTCTCTCATTAGCCTTTTTCCAGAATTCCTTTGTTCACAAGTCATTCAGCAGCTCAGATTCTTCCAGATAAGTCTTTCATCATCCTACCTTATTAGGTGAATTCTACAAGGCTGTGGCTGATAACTTTTACTTGTAACTCTCCTGAACCATCTCTCTTTTTTCAAGGCAAGAGTTAAGAGGGAAAACTACAATATTCTACAATAGGAGTGTCAAACTGGCAGCCAGATGTGTCCCGCACAGGCCACACCCACCCCAGCTCCACAAAGGGAAAAACATTGCAAAATGTCATGTGACGGTAACATGATGCCACGAGTTGGACACCCATGCTCTACAGTGTGTTTTAATTAATATACTATCTGATATTAGCACAGTTGAGAAAGTCCAGAAATATTTCACAAGAAGAGTTCTCCACTCCTCTACTTGTTGCAGAATACCTTATGCCACCAGACTTGAAATTCTAGACCTAGAAAACCTTGAATTATGCCGTCTTCGGTCTGATCTAAGTATGGTATATAAAATCATACATTGTAATGACTTACCTGTCAATGAATACTTCAGTTTCAACTATAACAACACAAGAGCACACAATAGATACAAACTCAAGGTTAACCGCACCAAACTTGATTGCAGGAAATACGACTTCAGCAACAGAGTGGTCAATGTCTGGAATACTCTACCTGACTCTGTGGTTTCTTCCCCAACCCAAAAACTTAAACTTTAGACTGTCTAGTATTGACCTCACCCCTTTCCTAAGAGGTCTGTAGGTGGCATGCATAAGCACACTAACGTGCCTACCATCCCTGTCCTATTGTTTCTTTTATTTTTCTTATATGTACCCATTTCATGTATTCATAACTATGTATATACTTATACCTATTATCTTGTAAGCGATTGACAAATCAAATCAATCAATCAATAAATAAATAAATAAATAAATAAACTCAATAGATACATCTCCATTGGAAGGCCTTATTTACATCTGAAGAGAAAATAAATTTATTCCTGTTTACAAGAGCGTTAGGCCAGGTTTCTGAAATGGCTAACTAAGAATAAGAAAACCACTATGGTAGGACAGTGTAACATATTTTGAGGGAAAATAAATCCAACTATATTTCATAAGGCTTAATCTCACAGGAAAGCAAGCATAGGTTTTGTAACATGAAACTAAATGGTATAGATACCTATGAATTGGTTTCAGTAAAAACTGAGAAGCTTACTTGACAAAGATGGGGAATTTGGAAATATGCAAAATATTTCTGTGTATTTATAATTGTTTATATGTCTTCCTTTTGGGGGAGATAGTATTTTAAATTCAAAGTTGGCTTCCTTTTCAAGAAAAAAATGGTCTTGTATGCAATGTTCTTCTGATCTCTCTCTCTCTCTCTTTTAGCATGCATATAATCCATGTACATTGACATGTTTCAATGTTCCCTAGGAACTAGGGAGCATTTTATGTTTGTATATTGATTCGGAGCTTTATGTGTGCTCAAAAGTGCAGATTTAGATTTCCCGACATGGGATGCTTCTTCTCACTGTATTGGAAATGAGAGATAATCCTCTTTTCAATCCATATCCTGTTATGAACTTGCAAACAACATCATCTTGGCTGTAAGTAAAATAATGGTGTTTAAAAAGAGTCCAGAATTCATTCTTTCATCAATCACAGGATGACTGAGAGACATTTGACTATTCCTTATAATAGGTAAAGACTTTTCTTGTAGATTTGTAATAAAGATTGATGATTGCTTGGGAACTGTTCATACAAAGTCACAGGTATTTAATCAAAGGAGCTAAACTTTATAAAAATAAGACCAATTAAGGTAACGTTTCATAAAGAGATTGCCAAGACAAGGCAGAAAACACTAAAGTGAAGCACATTGGTAAGAATACAGAAAATAAAATGCTTGGAAATGATGGAAGAGATATAGTTTTGGGGAAGACGTAGAAGGCTTTTCCTAGTTTTATTTATTTATTTAATCCTGGGCATCTCGGCTCCTATGTTTTTTATTATGTTCTCTGCTTGTTGGTAGTTGCTTTTTTTTTTTTTAAAGAATTAATATTATGCAATATTATTATAATATAATGAACCATGGTAGTGCAGTGATTAGAATGCAGTATTGCAGTTATTTCTACTGCCTGCTGGCTGTCTGCAATTTGGCAATTCGAATCTTACCAGGCTCAAGGTTGACTCAGTCTTCCATTCTTCTGAAGTTGGTAAAATGAGGACCCAGATTGTTGGGAGCAATATGCTTACTCTGTAAATGGTTTAAAGAGGGCTGTAAAGCACTGTGAAGCGGTATATAAGTCTAAACGCTATTGCTATTGTGATTCATTCAATAACGGCCTATTAATTAATGCACTGCTTTCAAGTTTAGAAGCTCATCAGAGCTGTATGATACTATAAGGGCAAAAAAGGTCTGCATGAATGTCAAAGGAGATACAGTTTTTTTTTTCTTTTGTGTGTGTGTATGTGTGAAGGCCTGCATGTATGCAACACCTGGGAAAGAAAGTAAAAAAAAAAAAAAAGGGAGTTGTGAGAAGATGACATTCACTACAAAGGAAAAGGCAGGAGGTGGCCAGTGAGGCTTGTCTCTTCTGCGTGGATGGAAACTCCGGAATGTTCAGTCACACCTTTTGGTGCCCAGACTCCAAATTGAGCATTCAGCCTGGCCCCTGAGGTCAACCCACTGCAATCTAGACTGCAATTTCTGAAGGAGGCTAAAGAAACAGCTGAAACAGGATAGAAAAGTCCTGCAGTGTGGAAAAAACAATTAGGGTTCCTAGCCTAAATGGTGACCCTGAGAAGGCGTGAGAGGAGAGCTGATATACAGGCAAGTATTGCGGGCCCAATTGACAAAAGAAAGCTCAGGACTGTATTGGTTGAAAATATGTGTGGAAGAGGCCTTCATCCTGCAGTGGATTAGACACCAGCTAAAATGATGACAATGATAATCATCCTCTTTTAATGACCTCATAATTCCTTGTGGGCTGGGGCCTGGGCAACTGAATGGAGCTGAGTGTTTACTGGCCAGATGCCCTTCCTATCGCCAATGCAGAGGCTTTTTGGTTGTTGTTTTTTTTGCAGCAGATATATTCTTAGTATGCCCAGAGAGAGAAATATCTGCCTCCACCTAGGATCAAACTCATAGCCTCCTGATTGTGAAGTGAGAGCTCCATCTCTAGGCCACCGTACCACTCAATGGCTAAAATGATGATGATAGGGAATTATGAATGAGCATACAGTAGCTGCAGGGAAGTGGAAAAACATGCCTGGTTTTATGCATACTGGAATTTAGGTATGACCTACACTAGTGTATATTTAAAGTGACAACCAAGTTATTCTAAGTCTATGTCTGGTAATATATGCTATAATATAATATAATATAGTAATACACACTAGTGTACATTCAAAGTGACAACCAAGTTATTCTATGTTTAAATCTAGTAATATATGCTATAATATAATATAGTAATACATAGAGTGTATTACTATATTATATTATAGCATATATTACTAGACTTAGAATAACTTTGTTGTCACTTTGAATGTACACTGATCGGCATACATTAAAATGAAATTTTGTTGCATACAATCCTCCAAGGATCTTCACTTCCCATATACACTACGCTATGTGGGTGTATGCATAATTTTGTATTTATTTATTTTGTCATGTTTATATACACTGCATAAACATTACAAAATAAATAAATAAATACAAATTATGCATACACCCACATATATATTATATGACACAGAGAAACAACAGTCTAGTTCAAATGTAGATACTAGATATATTACCATACCATACTGTTCATTAAATAACCTGGTGCTGTTTGCAGTACCCCTTGTGTTACCATGTTTCATTTAACTGTCTGTTCCCCCGTGACAGAAGCAAAAGCTGAAAAAGGTCCACAAGCATATTGGAAGCCCCAGATAAGTGTGATGCCATTCCTTAGAGCTTTCTCTATTAGTAGAAGTGTGGCTTTAGGTTTGATAAGAATAAATTTTATAGGAATGGAACGAGATTCTCTTTGGGAAATTTTTAGGAGGAATCCACTCCCGAACTCAGGATCAGCTTCTGTATTACAAAAGAGATTATAATTAAGTTCAATTGCTGCTGAAGCTTTAAGTAGGCAGGAAAGCCCAATGTTTAACAAAAAGGAACTTCAACAAACATAGAGAACAATCCAGTGGTGGGATTCAATTTTTTTTTAGTACTGGTTCTGTGGGCGTGGCTTGATGGGCGTGGCAGAGGAAGAATACAGTCAGAGGTGATATTTGCTAGTTCTCTGAACTACTCAAAATTTCCGCTACTGGTTCTCCAGAATTGGTCAGAACCTGCTGAATACCACCTCTGGGCCGATCCCAAAACAGAAAATCTGCCTGGGCTAAAATTAAAGGAAGGTTTTATTTGGATATCTATTTTGGTTGGTGGAATTTGGATGAAGATATAGTATGTTTGGGGAAATCTTGTTGAAAGGAAAAAAACCATTTAGAACTTAGTGGTTAGGGAGGTTTTCCTTAAATAATAGAAATTCTAATTAAACATATAAAAACAAAGCACAGCTAAAGCATTTCAGCTAACTATTTCAGCTAATGCTTTTTTTCTTATTTTATAAAGAAGTCTCCTAAGAAAAAATGACTATAATAATCTGCATGATTTCCATTATACAATCAAACTTTATGATGTTAAGTGGGATTTTTTTTCTGGTGGTGATTGAAAGTTTTTTGTCTTTGCTGTTTGTTTAAAGTTAAAAACTATGAAAAACTTTTAAGAAAAATGTCAAATACAGGTTGATGCCTGTGGGAGATAATTAGGGAGACATCAACCATACTGTTGAGGATGGATTGTAGAGTAATGGACATATACTGCGTTTGGAATAGATAAGTACCACAAATTTATTATTATTATGGGTTTTAAAACAATTGAATAAGTTGTGATAAATATACATATGGTCAACAAGGCAACTTACACGCATTAAAATATAAATAATAGGCATATATTTATAACAAAACATTTAAAACATCCTCCTAATTCTGGTTAGCAAAAGCCACTATATTCCTCCTCCACTTCTTATGTATTTATTGAATCTTATGCTATGTATTTAGAGGTCTCTTCCTTGCAAATTCATTCATAGTATCTTATTCTCAAACCTGCTTACTGTGGCATGATTTATTAGGATGAAAGTTGTTTTTAATGAAGCATGGGGAATCTAATAAGCAGACTGGTGGCATTGAGACTATCAAAACAAGTCTTGGGTATAATTGGCTATTTATTTATTACAATTAGATTATCTCCCTAAATCATGGTGTCATAAACATCACAGATTAGCCCTGGTTAAATGTTCTTCTGAATTTTACTGAGCCACTTCACAAATGACATCTTTCTGATGACCATCTAATGTTTTTAATCTAAATACGTTAAAGCATGAATGTTACAAAAATGCACCTATGAAAATTGTACCTGACCTCCTGATCTTTGGAAAAACATACTTGTTGTTGGATAATATCTAAAACAGCCCTGAGAGAGAAATGCCTGGTTGAATGTACTGATTTTAAACAATTTAATATCAGGAAAGTTGTTTTCTTTCACTAAATAGAGCATTGGGAAATGAATTAAACATGGGACATGTTTGCTTTCTTAACACTTATTCATTCATACATACATACAATTTCCATAGCCACCCTTCCCAACCACTGTTCTAAAGGAGCCCTCTTCAGGCATTTGGCTGAACATATGGCAACTTTCAAACTTTGTAGAGCAGCCCCTCTCTGATTTTTCCAACTTCCATGTGTTCAGATGGAGCTCTAAAGAGGAGATTTATTTGTGTTGGTTTGAAGGAAAATAATCTATAAAAGCAAGGTTCCTAGCTGCATGGAAAACCAATGGTACTTTCAAGCAAATACAAGAAGAGATGCCATTGGGGTGCACTGAAATTAGAAACAATAGGGCAGAGATGGGGAAATTCACTCCCCTGTTCTCAACCTTATTTGGTATTTCCTATCATTTAACAAAGTATGTATAGGTATAATCAAGGCTATGGTTTTCCCTGCTGCAATCTATGGCTGTGAAAGTTGGACCATAAGAAAGGCTGAATACCAAAGAATTGAAGCCTTTGAACTATGGTGCTGGAGAAAACTCCTGTGAGTCCCTTGGACTGCAAGGCAATCAAACCAGTCAGTCCTGACTGCTCTTTAGAAGGCCAGATCCTGAAGATGAAACTCAAATACTTTGGCCACCTAAGGAGAAGGACTCACTGGAGAAGAGCTTAATGCTGGGAAAGATCGAGGGCAAAAGAAGAAGGGGATGGCAGAGAATGAGGTGCCTGGATGGAATCACTGAAGCAGTAGGTGTGAACTTAAATGGACTCTGGAGGATGGTAGAGGACAGGAAGGCCTGGAAGAATGTTGTCCATGGGGTCGTGATGGGTCGGACATGACTTTGCAGCTAACAACAACAACCATTAACCAAATAACCTTGGTTGATATTTCCTACCATTTAACCAAAGATTAGAGCCTTCAAGTGTCTTCCTATTCTAGGTCATTAAAGATCAACTTCACTCACTGTCATGTTCCAAGCCCAAATTAACAAAATGAGAAAACCACAAATACATTGCATATATTCTTAAAAATAGGGGGGAAACAATCTTAGAGAAGGATTCCATCAGAATGATAATTTCCCCCTTTCTCATATTGTGGTTCGAATTAATATTCTCTCTGGATGTAAGTAACAACATTCATATAAGGAGTAGAATATAAGTAGAATAATCTAAAACTGTTAGGCTGTATAATGTTATTAATGTAAATGTGCTCCTGTTAATTATAGCAATAAAACAAAATAGAATAGAATAGAATACTTTATTGGCCAAGTGTGATTGGACACACAAGGAATTTGTCTTGGTGTAAATACTCTCAGTATATATAAAGAAAAGGAACATTTGTTAAGAATCAAGAATCATAACGTGCAACACTTAATGATAGTCATAGGGTACAATCAACATCAAATCATACTAGGAAACTGTCAATATAAATCGTGAGGATACAAGCAACAAAGTTACAGTCACAAGTGGGAGGGGATG
Organism: Bungarus multicinctus; assembly: GCA_023653725.1. Taxonomy (NCBI): domain Eukaryota; kingdom Metazoa; phylum Chordata; class Lepidosauria; order Squamata; family Elapidae; genus Bungarus; species Bungarus multicinctus. Next base: position 114,828,467 of record CM042836.1, read on the forward strand.
GGTGATAAGGAGCGATGAGAAGATTAACAGTAATAGTAGTGCAGACTTTGTAATAGTTGAACAGTGTTGAGGAAATTATTTGTTTAGCAGAGTGATGGCCATTAATTCACCACTGGTAACTTTGGAAGGAATACCACTAGAAAAAGTTGAAAGGATCACGTACCTCACTTCTAATTTACATGAAAGCTGGAACATGACTACTGAAGCAAAAACAAGGATAGGGAAAGCTCAAATAGCATTCTTCAAAATGAAAAAGATCTTCTGCAGTCACGACATAAGTTTAAGATTGAAGGTTTGTCAGGTGCTACATTTTTTCTATCCTGCTCTACAGAGTAGAGAGTTGGTCTCTGACAGAAACCACTTGAAGAGACTAGAAGTTGGATTGAAAAAATCAGAAATGAGGAGGTGATAAGCCACTTGGGAAAGCCAAGGGAAATCGTCATAACTATAAAAAAGTGAAAGTTAGATATTTTGGACAAGCATACTTCACTTAATCCTCCAAGGAAAGATTGAAGGCAAACAAGATCCAGGCAGAAGAAGAACATCATGGCTTCAAAATCTAAGGGATTGGTTTGGAGAAAACTCAACAGCACTTTTTGTATGGCTGTTGATAAAAATAGGATTGCCAACATTATTGGCAATATCCGATGATGGATTTGGCACAAGAAGAAGAAGACAATCTGGTTTGCAGGCCATAAATGTTGGAGACCTCAACTATTCAGTTATAGTCATAGTGCTGCCAGTGAAGATAAATCTTTGGGCTTGGTAATATTTCAAGTGCAAGTATGGATGTCATGTACCTACATGGCAGCAGCCAAGAGACTAAGCTGCAATTAAGTGGCCATTTAGGTTTTTCTAGTCTAGAGATACAACCAAATTCAGATGAATAAAATCTAGAAATGCTTTTGAGATACTACAATCATTCCTGCTGGATAGAGATGCAATTCCATGCTGCCTAAGAAATCATTATTGTTCCTAATACAAGAAAATGTAAACTGAATAAGCTCAAGCAACGTATATTTTCTAAAACCATAATTAGATGTTGAAATATTTGACAATTCTTTGCAAGCCCAAACACCCAGCTGAATACATTTCTAATAAGAATATGTAAACTGTAATTTCATTGAATTAGAATATAGTTACCAACCTCCACAGACAAGGACATCAGGCGTTTTGATAAAATTACTTCCAGAATTAAATTACTTCCAGGAAGTAATCTGGAGGTGAGATAATGCTTTTTAAAAAGGTAGATTTGGATCCTCAATTTTCCTGTTTTACTCAAATAAAATTTCTGGGTGACATTCTGAAAGAATTCAACCATTTCTTCTAAACTGATACATAGGTTTCTAAATAGTTTATACAAGTCTCAGATCTATCTATCTATCTATCTATCTATCATCTAACTAACTAACTAACTAACTAACTAACTAACTAACTAACTAACTAACTAACTAACTAACTACTACTGTCTTCTATCTATCTATCTATCTATCTATCTATCTATCTATCTATCTATCTATCTATCTATCCATTTATCTATCTATCTCTATCTATTTCTATTTATCTATCTATCATTTATCTATCATCTTGCTGCCACTCCCACCAAAAGCAATTCTGGGCAGTGTAAAAGAGAGCTAAAAACTGTAAATAAACACATAAAGCCCCTATATTAATTATAAAAACAATTGAAAATACTATAAAAAGAAAACAAACAAGGAAATAGTAGGCAAAGGATGTTAATAATAATGGAGCTACCTCACAAATTGTACAATATGCTTGCTATCAGTAGTGAAAATGACGCACCAGCTAAAACATCATCTCCCCTAGCTATAATTCAGTAACTTGCTGATCACTTGGACATTTATAGAATCTTATTATCTTTAGTAGCATTTCCTGTTTGGGGCTTGTGTTGTGACCTAAAGAAGGATGAATATTTATTCCTACTGAGTCACTGCATTATAGCAATAAACAACTTTCTACCTTCAAATAACAAAATATTAAATGTCAGGCAACTGATCGGCTTGTACTTTCTAATGGAAGATTCCAATTGATTTTGCTGTTTATGGAGCTCTTAAGTCCAAATATTATTAATGTAAAAGGTGCTATTCTAATATCAAAATCTGTGGGATTTTTTTATCCATTTGAAATATTGGGAGATTTTCTTTCATATAAAAGAGGTACTGTATATAGTCATAAATAAACTTATCCACAAATAAGTCAACCCTCACATTTACCCTCAAATACAGTGAAAAATGTGCAACCTGAAGATGGGCCAACCCTCAATCTTTTTAATACTTTAATTCTCACATGGATTATCCATTTTTCATGGTATTTTGGTGGAAAATTTGAGGGTCAGTTTAGCAGTGAATGGGTTTATATGATTAGATAAAGGACAAAGGAGCATTTTTAAAAAGTATTGTATCTTTTGATTTATTGTTTTACTGTTTTATGATTGTTTTATAGTTATTTGTTTTGCTGTTGTGAGTATCTCAGAATTGCTTAAGATGGGCAGCTATATAAATATTTTAAATGAATCAACAAATATTCTTGCTGATAAGCCCATTCGTGGATAAAAATTGAAGCCAATTTTTATGTGTATGATGGCATCTAAAAATTTGTGAATATATATGTTGTATGAGGATCCAGGACTGAAGAATGGCAAGATAATTTGTGATTAGGTTTCTTATCAAGTCAAAAAATGAGAGAGAGAGAAAGGGAAAGAATTTCATATGAATATGAACACTTTTTAAAAATGTTTTTGAGGGGTGGGAGGGTGGGAGAGAGGAAGGAAGGAAGCAAAGGAAGGAAGGAAATAAAGAAAGAAGGCCTACAAGAGATATCTTCACAGATGTATGTATGTATGTATCCATGCATGCATATAACTAGAATAGAATAGAATAGAATACTTTATTGGCCAAGTGTGATTGGACACACAAGGAATTTGTCTTGGTGTAAATACTCTCAGTATACATAAAGAAGGAACATTCGTTAAGAATCAAGAATCATAATGTACAACACTTAATGATAGTCATAGGGTACAATCAACATCAAATCATACTAGGAAACAGAGGATACAAGCAACAAAGTTATAGTCACAAGTGGGAGGGGATGGGTGATAAGGAGTGATGAGAAGATTAACAATAATAGTAGTGTACACTTTGTAAAGAGTTGAACAGTGTTGAGGGAATTATTTGTTTAGCAGAGTGGTGGCTTTCGGGAAAAAACTGTTCTTGTGTCTAGTTGTTCTGGTGTGCAGTGTTCTATAGCGTCGTTTTGAGAGAAGGAGTTGAAACAGTTTATATCCATGATGTGAGGGGTCTGTAAATATTTTTGATTCGTGCAGTATACAGGTCCTCGATTGAAGGCAGGTGGGTGGTAATTGTTTTTTCTGCAGTCCTAACTATCCTCTGAAGTCTGTGTCTGTCCTGTTGGTTTGCAGAACCAAACCAGACAGTTATAGAGGTGCAGATGATAGACTCAATAATTCCTCTGTAGAACTGGATCAGCAACTCCTTGGGCACTTTGAGCTTTCTGAGTTGGCGCAGAAAGAACATTCTTTGTTGTGCTTTTTTGATGACGTTTTTGATGTTAGGTGTCCATTTTAGGTCATGTGATATAGTAGAACCTAGAAATTTGAAGGTCTCTACTGTTGATACTGTGTTGTCTAGTATTGTAAGAAGTGGTAGTATGGGAGGGTTTCTTCTAAAGTCTACCACCATTTCTACAGTTTTGAGTGTGTTCAGTTCCAGATTGTTCCGGTTATACCACGAGGCAAGTTGTATAACCCCCTGTCTGTATGCAGATTCATCGTTGTCTCGAATGAGACCAATCACTGTTGTGTCATCAGCAAACTTCAGTATTTTAACAGATGGATCATTTGAGATGCAGTCATTGGTATATAGGGAGAAGAGAAGTGGAGATAGCACACAGCCTTGGGGGGCCCCTGTGCTGATTGTACAGATATCGGATGTGATTTCGCCTAGCTTCACCTGCTGCTTCCTGTTTGTTAGGAAGCTTATGATCCACTTACAAGTGTGTTCAGGTACTACTAGTTGGTTTAGCTTACTTAGAAGACTGTCTGGAATGATGGTATTGAATGCTGAACTGAAGTCTACAAAGAGGACCCTTGCATAGGTATTTGGAGATTTAAGGTGTTGTAGGATGTATTGCACAGCCATGTTAACTGCATCATCTGTCGATCTATTTCCTCGGTATGCAAACTGCATGGGTTCTAACAGTGGATCTGTGATGGTTTTCAGGTGGGACAGCACAAGCCTTTCAAAGATTTTCATAACTACAGATGTTAGAGCAACTGGTCTGTAGTCATTCAGTTCCTTGATGGAGGGCTTCTTTGGCACTGGGATGATGGTAGAACGTTTGAACCAGGAAGGAACATAGCACATCTCTAGTTGTCTATTGAAGACTCAGGTGAAGATGGGGGGCAATTGCTCAGCACAGACTTGTAAGCAAGAAGGAGTTATCTTGTCTGGCCCTGGTGCTTTTCCTGGCTTTTGTCTGTGTAATAGATCTTGCACTTCTTTTTCTGTGATCATCAGAGGTTGTGAACCCAATGGATTGGAGCCAGTTGTAGGAGGCTTGGCTATTGTTGGTGCGTTTGAGATGTGCATTGTGGAGGTAGGTGGCTGTAGTTTCTTTTCAAACCTGCAGTAGAACACATTCAGGTCATCTGCTAGTTGTTGATTTCCTTCTGCCTGGGAAGGAGGTTTGCTGAAGCCAGTGATGTTTTTAAGAGTTTTCCACATGTTTGCTGGTTCATTTGTTGAGAATTGGTTCTTTAACTTTTCAGAGTAGCTTCTTTTTGCTGCTCTGATCTCTTTTGTTAATATGTTTCTGGCCTGATTGTATAGCATTCTGTCACCTTTTCTGTAAGCTTCCTCTTTGGAATGACGTAGCTGCTTAAGTTTAGCTGTGAACCAAGGTTTATTGTTGCTATATATTTTCAGAACTAGTGGAGTTTCTTTTAAAATATTTATAGCTTTTGCCAAAGGACTAATTTCATGACTACATACCTTTCAATTAAACTCTTTAATACTGTTGAGATGTTTATATTTATCAATACTTCAAAAGCTGAATGATTCCTAAATCATTTTCATAATTTCTGTTTTTCAATGCTCATTTTAAAATATGCATTTTAAAATATGCATTAGGTTAAATATCATAGTTATTTAAAACTATGATCCTACATATTTTGGGTGATGTCCTAAGAATCAAATAATTAATTGGATTTCACCCCTCCATAATCACAGAGAGTGTTTTTCTTGCAGAGAGAAATTTAGTTATATGTTCCCATCATTTCTTTTTACCATCCTAGTCAATTTCCTTTCTGATCTCAGAAAATTGAAGTAGTCTAAAACAGGAGCACAAGAATGGGTCTGGTGAATTCTGATGAAGGTTGTAGATCTGAAGATTTCTATAGTTTCCCTAGTATTTCACATATGCACTAATACACACACACACACAGATACACCAGTAGGACATCTGTCTGGTTTGAGGTTGGTTAAATAAATTTCTTCTCATTGCAAAATGCAATGCAAACATGTAAGGATCAATCTAAACACATTGAGAAAGAAACACAGTATGAAAAGGCAGAAAGATATAAATGGCTTCCTAACTCTTCTGCTTTCTCAAACTTTAGCACCAGGATGTCAGGGATCTTAAAGGCATTGAAATCAGACTCACCATGAAAGAATTCTAAATTGCAGGAATAAAGAATTCTATGATAAATTTCATAATCTATTGGACCATAGTCCCCTTATACAGGGACGTGGGGGCTCAGTGGCTAAGATAATGAGCTTGTTGATCAGAAAGGTCGGCAGTTCAGCGGTTCAAATCCTTAGCAACATGTAACGGAGTAAATTCCTGTTACTTGTCCCAGCTTCTGCCAATCTAGCAGTTCAAAAGCATGTAAAAATCCAAGTAGAAAAATAGTGGCCACTTTGGTGGGAAGGTAATAGTGTTCCATGCACCTGTGGCATTTAATCATGCCGGCCACATGACCACGGAGACATCTTTGGACAGCACTGGCTCTTCAGCTTTGTAACGGAGATGAGCACCGTCCCCTAGAGCCGGAAACGACTAGCACGTATGTGCGAGGAGAACCTTTCCCTTTCCCTTAGTATGGATTTCACCACTTCTGTCTTATTAAAAGACAGCGATAAAGGGAAAATATGATTTGATTATTGTAGTATTAATCTTTGACTATACAGTATGTCCTTTTCTTGAATAAGATAGACTACACAGCTCTTTATCCTGCATAGCATTTAGAATAGCCTGAAATGTTAACTCATTATTTTCACTACATGGGGTTTTCCTTTCCCTGACCAGGGTATTTGAGGCAGTTATATCAGATTACACAGAGTCTAGGTTTGAACAACATGCTGAGTCTTTAAATAACCCAATTAACGGTATCCCCAAACCTGCCCATTTCCAGCTGGGGAAATGTTTTGTTTTATTTATTTTGGTAAAACCGTTTACAACATGAGAATAATTTGTTGGGTATCTACATATCAATGGTTGGAGAGCCTAGAGTTGGCCAAATTAGACTAAACAGCACAAAGTTAGCTGAGACTGAAACCTCTTTTTCCTTAAAATTTGATGATATCAGAAAACAGATCCATCATATTTAGCAGACTGGGAAACAGGGATGCCACCCAAAATCTTTTTTAAAAAATTATATTAATTGTATTCCTTATTTTTTTCATTTGAGGAACTTAGAATTTGGACATGTAGCTACATTTTTAAGAACTGATATCCAAGAAAGCATTTCAAGCTGAAATCCAGAATTCATTAAAAATGCAATAATTGACTTAATTAAATTAACTATAGATACTTATGTACAGTAGATAGATCTTTCCCCCCTCCCTTTTATTTCTTTTTGTTATGCTTTATTTAACTACTATTTTTATTTTATTTTTCAGGGGGCCCCCTTCATTGTATTATCACTATTCAATAACTTTTTTTCAATTTTTGACTTCACACATACACTGACAGACACAAATACACCAGAAGGACATCTGTTTGATTTGAGGTTGGCTACATATATTTATTCTCATTGCAGAATGCAATGCAAACATGATAAAGGTCAATGTAAACACACAGAGAAAGAAACACAGCATAAAAGGAGATATAAACCACTTCCTGACTCTTCTGCTTTCTCAAACTTTTAATTTTTAATAAAAAAATAAAATAAAAGTTAACTTTAAAAGGTCTTGACATCAACATGGACTGGATATTAAAACAGAACAACTTAATACTTAATCTAGAGTCTTCTCTACCAGTGACTTGAGATGGTTCTGGGTGTAGCCAAGAAAAGTTGGCCTTTTTGAAATAAGATATCTGATGGTCTGTACCAAATCAGTCAGATTATTAACTTACATTCTTCTTTCTTCCTTTTAGTAGTCCGATTTTGATAGCAAAGAAATTGAATAACAATCTATGCTATTGTTCTGACCTAGGTTTCCCAAGATCATAAAGCAGATTTCTCATCCCGATAAAACCCCTTTTATTTAGGTTAAACTGAGTTCCTCTCCAGCAAAGTTCGGGCAAACAGTCTTTCATGAGATTTCACAACTACAGACCTTTATCAGGCTTGGAGAGTTGCCAGGCTGATATCTTCCAAATGCCATGCTATAGCAGCAATTACTTGGCAAGAAGTCAGGAACAGATCTTCACTTTAATGAATTGAATAATTGTCTCCTGCAAACACTACACCCCTTTTGCTCTTCTTTATTCCCTATGGGAAGGGCCATTCACCGTCCACCTGTGCCTTTACTCCCAAGTCGACCCTTATTCCTTAACTGTTCCCTTCTCCTGGCAGCTCTGTGCATATGCACACTGAGAACAGGTTCCAGCTGTTTTTCTTCCCCGCTGATCTCTGACTCCGAAGGCAGCTGATAACTGTCAGACGGCCCTGGCCCCATCTCTGCCTCTGATGCAGAGCACTTGTCAGAGCCTTCCCCAGACTCCAGGATTGGCCCATATTCCTCCCCAACCTCCTCAGTGCCTGAGTCTGCCGCCAGTTCAGCTGGTCACTGGCGGGCCACAACAGCTATAGAAAAAAGATTAGAACCATTACATTGTTAACAGATACAGGACCAACAAAATAATTCACATGTGGCACATCTAGTTTAAGTAAAATTATTTGGGTTGTTTCAGATTGTAGGAGATTGTACTTTTTAATCGGCCTATATATGAACAAAACTTTTGCACCTGGAAAGCTATTTAACAGCCATATAAAATCCCTTGTTTGCACAACATAATTGTACAAATGGCCTAACTGTATGATTGAAGCTTCACTCTTTTTAATATGCATTTCACATATTGTATATGTAAGATATACAAGGGGGAGGGCTTTGATTATGTTGTTGTAGCAACCAAGTTGCACCTTGATTATCTTTTCTTAAAGTTAGCTCACTTGGATTGCTTCATGATTTGGAAATTTTATGTTGTGTGCAGAAAAGAAAACACTTTCTATCTCAATTAAGTAATCAATTAAGTTGAGTATCATATATAATTCCAAGGTTTCCATGCAAATAAACATGGATTATTATGGTTACATAGATCAAGAATAAGATTTTGGAAGTTGAGTCAACAGCATTAAAAATGTACACAGGAAACATTAGAGAAGTTTTGAAGAAGCTCAAATGTCAGAAAAACATGGGAAGAAAAGTTTATTTTAAAAGAATATGTTTTCATGCAGTAACTGCTGCTATCAAAATTGAATCTTATAGCAGAAATTGCAAATGTAGAAGAAACCAATATGCGATGATCTTGCTGTTTAGAATGACCATGCAAACACAACATTTTAGCTTGCTCAGAACTTGTATGCAAGATATAGAATCTGAAATATTTTTGAAGTGTTAATGTTTTATATTTGAATATTACAACGTTTATTAAATAGACATCAAGTTTCTCTCATTCACTCATTTGCTTCACAGTATGGCTCAAGAAACTGCGACAAGTTCTACAAGATGTCACTTGTGTGTAACAACCTGTTTCTGATGGACTTGTGGCTGCTTTTGAAACCTTCTTTCCTGCTTATTTAAGGAAGGGAGCTTCATTCTGATGAATGCTCATGAAGGAGCAGTTTATTCTCCTGCCAAATGAATGTTTATGGGAGACACTAGCTGGCTGTCTAATAATCCAAAAGTACAAGGGTTTGCTGTCTCTCCAAGAGAGCAGAGGCACAAGCAATTAAATGAGCCACACGAGGATATGGCTTTGAGTTGTGCAATTGGGATCACACAATGGAGTTGCTTTGTGAATGAAAGGAGACAGATTTATATTCAAAAGTTGCTGCAAAGCTGACAGTGGGAATCACATTAGAGTCACACTGTGCAATATAAATCCATCTTCTGGAAGCATTTTTTAATAAAGAACAGATAGCTCCTTCCTTATACCTTGTGGCATCTCTGTCTGCTTTTTCTCCACCAAAAATGGATGGGAATGGCCTCAAGAGTTTGTGAAGGATGAGGGGGAGGGAAGGCCAAGGAACCTATGGGTGAAGAGATTGGGGTGATACAGGGACACGGAGGAAATATTATAACCCACATCTGAACTTTTCAACATTGCACATGGTGTACAAGCCATAGATTGTGCAGGAATGACTAAAACTATTGAAACAGTGAAAGTATATTGTACCAAAAGTTGGTGAGTGATATATCGTATTCATTCCTTTAATTCACTGAATATATTGCCTTTCCACTCTGGTGAATATTCAAGGTGGCTTACAAAATAAAAAGAACAAAAAAAAAAAATCAGACAAAAAGGTAAAGTTACAGATTCAAATTAACAATTAACTAAGCCCTAACCTCTGCTAAAACCCATTTAACTTATTTAAGAGCTATTTAACCTCTTGAAAACTCTGTCAATCTTCAGAGTTTTTTTTTAAATACCAAGCATAGTGGGGCAAACTCCTAAGGGAATGCACTCTGTAACCATGAAACCAAAGCAATTCTGAACACCCAACACTGAATTGCAAATGACCTTTTGGGTTCAACCTAACTCTGCAGAGAGAAGAATGACTCTGCTCATTTGCTTGCTACAAATCCAAGTCTTCTTAGATGATGATTAATTCGATTCCTAATCAATTGAAAGCAAATGAGCTTCTTTCCAATTTTTTCTCATTTTGCCTTCTATGCAGAGGGATTCCATGTAATAGTGCTTTTTAGTATGGGACCTAAAGCCAAAGCCCCAGCTGTCCTAGTCAGAATATGAGCAGGAAGATCTCCAACACAGCTGGGATAAATGCTACACTTCTCTCCCTAATATGAGGGTATCATGAAGCCCAAAGTCTTAAATGAAGCAAATGTACCATTTCTTTCACTGACAGGCATCTTTTATTTCATCAACATCTTTCCTGTGTGACTCTGCCAAAACTCAAATTAAAGGTCCTAATGAACAAAATCTATCAGAAATCACAACTTGTAACATTATAATATTTAGCTGTGGATCTTAAGATTTTTGGTCTGCTGGTCTTGCGCTACTCACTATTGAAGTAATAATTTTTGCAAGGAACAAGGTACAAAAACCTGCTCAAACCCCCATTCCTTTACCCTCAAACTAGCCTCTATAGACCTCACCCCATTCCTAAGAGGTCTGTAAGGGGCATGCATAAGTGCAAAATTGTGCCTATCATCCCTGTCCTATTGTCCCCATTTATTCGTACCTATTTCTTATATTTAAACTTATGTTTATTCTTATTTCTATTGTATTGTAAGCTTTTGACAAAATAAATAAACTAAAATAAATAAATAAGGGAGAAAAAGAAGGCAATATTCATCCACATTTTGTTGCTTAGTGTATATATTGACTGTTCTTCAGCTGAAGCTGTCAAATATCTAACTATAAAAAAACTAATGTTATTTTAAAAGCACACACATTTCAGCATCAAAGTCATTTAGAAATAAATTTTCTAAGACAGAGAATTCCACAAATGAAGACCTATGTCAAAAGGTGCTGGGAGTCCCTGTAGAAAACTTAATTGCCTTTCTGCCAGTCAGATTGGGTAGCAGAAGTATTACTTATCCATATGTTCTACATTTAAGGTGAATGTTACCTGCAGGGTGGAAAAATCTTGGATTTAAACTGAACATGGAGAAAAAGGGAGGAGGAAGAGGAAGAATTAAGGGAGAAGCCGTAGCAACTGGGAAATCTTGAGGAACCTGCTGGGGATAAGCTGCCAGTAGAAGCAAATAAGTTTTCGGACTTTTCCAGATGAAGCAAAAAAAAGTTCAATGAAACAAAACACACAAACACATACACACAAATCAAATGAATGACAAGATGGATTGGATTTCAATGCCTGCACTTATTTATCTGTTTGGGAGCATTTGGAGGTCCCTGAAGGGTGGGGTTTGGGGAAATCTTATCCACTTAAGAAAAATGTTACATAATTTATGTTCCCTGAATAAGTGAGAATTCTTTCAGCTCTTTATTACAAAGGAGAGCTGGTGTCTTTCAGCCTTATTCCTTTCTGTTAAATTGGGGTTAGATGAGAGCATTCTGATATCTCTGAGGTTGTCAGAAGAATCACTGAAAGGTACAAAAAAAGCCCAGCATCCAATCTCTTGGACTATTCAAATATTTTATTTAATCACATCATTAAAATGAGGCCTGCTTTGAAGCCTCGCACTGAATTAGGTGACCCCAAAGCACTTAAAAATGAATGTTATGCTGTTTGGGAATTTTTACAGATAATATATCAATCACTACTTCAGTTCCATAAGTGGACTGCGTAGAGAGTGAGGATGGCAGCCTTGAGTGGTATGAGATCTCTGCCCCTGTCAGAAGAAGCCAGACTTTAGAGATGGCAAGGCTAACACTATTCTGAGCTTCATTCACTTGGGCAGCTTTCAACTTCCTGGTGTGGCCAGCATTAAACCATTATTTGGCTGTTTCTTATTTAATGAAATGTTGCACTCCTGTATAGATCTTGCCAACGCAATTGGGAGCTCAACTCTGCATTGAGTTTGCAGTTTTAGAGTTGAATTTACTTTTGAATTCTGCACAATTGGAGTAGGTTTAAATCTCTGACAGTGGCTAAATGGATATCAGGCTAAAACCTACTGGTACAGTAGTGGGCCAAATTGGATAAAGGCCAGCATTCAGAGCCATTTTGGATATTCCAAAGAAATTAAGAGAGAACCTGAAAGGCATACTTCTGGACTTTCTGCCTAAAGTGATGGATTATATTTAATACACTTACCTGCCAACAAGGAAGGTGTGAAGTGTCCTCTGTTCAGATTCAATTCCACTCTCCAGTCTTCTTGATTTTCTTTCTCAACCCAACACGTCATGCTAATGAGAAACATAATCAGTAGTGGATTCTGAGGCTTCCTCTTCCCCTTTTAAAAAACCTTTGCAGAATATAAGTTTTTTCCCAGGCATGCTAATACATCTGTCCTGGTAGTAGTGTCAGTGTTATTCTGGGAAACAGGAAGCAGAAGGAATAATATATTTTGGGAGAAATTTTGCAAAACGCTTTGGAATCTGGTCTTAGAAAGTCATTATTGTAGATGCTATGGAAAAGGGGGACCCAGCAAAGGTTTCTGCCTCCTATTTTTGATTGTTCTTTACTTAGAAATAGTTTCACTGTTTCATTGAAACTTCTCAAATTAAAAAAAAATATCCCTAAGGTTGTGCTTCCAGGAAGCAGAAAAAAAATCTCATAATAGTGACTATAGAATGGTTCGAATTCTGAGGAACAATACTGAATTGGATCAAATTAATTGCAAGCTTCTTTTTTTGCATAGGTTTAGCCAGAAGTTGTCTTCATATTTCAGCAGCGACCTGTGCACTAATTGTTGTCCTCTAATTGTTGTCCTCTGTCTTAAGACAGTACAAATACATCACACAACTCCTGTGAGCTTCCTTTCTGATTGCTTCCCTGGCTTCTTAATTATCTCCCCTGGAATTAGCAATCTTGCTGGCTAAGCTCTTCAAATACAGAACACTTGCCGCTGACTAGGAATCACTATGCTTAGAAGTGAGAAGCTCTGATTAAGGCGTTCAACTTAAATAATGTGAGTGAAAGAAAATTAATGTGACTTATAAGTATGCCCAAGAGACCCATGGCTGATCCTACATTAAGCAAAGTGAGGCAATAAACCACAAGTTATGCAAACACTGGTAACAATCCTTCACCTAAGTTTTTAAAGCATTCACCTCTTTTGAAAGAAGAAAACCAAAACAATTTTGTCCAAGCAGTTTACAATTTGAAATCAAGAGAGATGGTTCCACTGGTAAATGATGGTCAATATTTTATGGATTATGAATAACACATGATGAATTTTCTGTTGAATGCAAATGAGCAAGGTTTCATGAAATTATTGAAGGGCTACAATTGTCTCATATTGATACAAAACAGAAATCCCACTGAACTCAGGCTGGCTGTTAAGTCAACCTCTATAATTATAAGGGCTTAATGAATACTTTAGCTCAATCATCAAAAGAAGATAAAGATTTGCATGGAATTTACATGTTTCTAAATTATATGTATAGATGCAAATAAAGATATGATTAGTATAATTATACATAACAATTATAAATTATTTGTGCTGATTTATAAGTACAGATGCAAATGTAGAATTAATTGCTATAATTAAAATAGAAATATAACATAGTTCAATAGTGTGAAAAAAAATCCTATATGCTATTCAATGTTAGTGGATAACAAAGGTTCCTGATTATTATTATTATTTGCTTTTTGCTTTTTAAAATTTTAAAATCACATTAAAGTTAAGTTTGAGTCATGCTAAAATTCTTGTGACTACTCAGACATAAGAATGAAGCTTTTTCTGCTTACAATAATATGGAAACAGTTTCCATGGACAGTCTCCTAGGTTATTTTTTCTAGTCCACAGCCTTGGAGGTTCCTAGTTGGTCATCCAACTATGAAATAAGCTAGACCCTGCTTAGCTCCAAAGCCACGACACAATTAGCTGGTTTATATCATCTACTTAGACAAATAAGAATTCAAACACCTTCAAATAAAGGACTGTCCTCCGATAGTTCTGTAAACAGAGATATGCTTTCTGTATAATACAATTCCTAATTATGTTTGATTTTGACTGTACGTGCTAGTTCATTCTTAAACAGAATTTTGCTCTTTCTCATTATGGAAAATAGGTAGTTGAGACAATCTAATACATTGAAGGTCATATTATCATCCCTAGTCTGAGGCAGATCACATCAAGAAATAGATTCCATGGAAGACTAAAAGCTAGTTTTACTTAGGTTGGCTATAGTAACATAATCTTGTGAGTCTGACTGTGTTTCCTATCTTCTCCTTTTTTTTATATTGCTGGGTCTTTGAAATCCTCCACCATCATTAGGACCCAAGCAATTCTTTCTTGTTGTGTCTCTTCTCTCTTTCTATATATCTGCCTGCTATCAGACATGCTCTATGATAGTGGCCCCCAACCTTTTGGGCATCAAGAACCAGTTCCGCAGAGAGGGTTTTTCCGTGGGCAGAAGGGGGTGTGGTTTTGCATGCTACCTGCATCCTGTGGATGAGCTTCACTTATTTGTGTGACCTGGTTTCTGGCATGCTGCAGCCTGTGATCAGTCCATGGACAGGGGATGGGGACCCCTGCTCTATGATTTCCTCATGCAACCATGTGTCCTCAACTGGGACTGTACCTCCCAGAAGTCTTCAATCAGCTCCTTAAGGAAGTGCCAGTTTGAGTAGCTGTTTTAATCAGATTATACAAAGATCAGATATAATTGAACGAAGGATGATGAAGGGTGGATCTCTGAGACTAGGAGACAGATCTTTGAGATCCCCTTCAGGAAGGAAGATTGGCTTGTTTGACTAGGTTAAGAGAAGAAAATAGTTATATCTGGTTCATGTTATTTGACTTTTGCTGACAAAGATTGATTGGCATACTGTTTGGACTTTGTTTTGATTATCCAAGAAATAAATTAAGGAGACAAAAAAGAGTATTCATTGTTTAGCGATGTGATAAGTTAGCAAAATTATTTTTACCTGCTGGGATGAATAAGAAAGTTTATTCTTTATTCTTTCTCCTTCAAAGTCCTTTTGACTTTTTTTCTTTTATATTTTTCTCTTTGTATTTTTTATAGTTTGCAATAACTTTCGTTCTCTTAATTTATAATTCTTAATGAAATTATTTTTTAAAAAAAGAACTGTCAGGCAGGAGTGCACATCTTTTTGCTCAAATAATATTGGTAATCGGCATCTTCAAGAGGACACTAAGTTGACTTCCTTTTCTAATGTTTGGAAATTGTTAACTGCTTTTCAGCTATTAAGAACATTTGGATCAACAAGTTATACAGCACTAAATGAATCTTTTTTCATCCTTTACAAAAGAAATTTTAAATACAGAGTTTAAGGAATACCAAATACAGAGTTTAATAAATACCAAAAGGTGTTTCAAAAGTTTTTAGAAAATTACAAATGGACTAAAGGTTTGGATATTTGAAATAAGATTTTGAAATTAATTATAAGAGCCCTTCCTGTGGGAAAATGCTGTTCTTTTGAATTCTTTAAAAAAAATCGATAGGATGAGACTTTGAAGGTTGGGCACTAGAGGGAACCAGAAAAAACTAAAATCTACAATTAACAGAGAAGAATACTTAAATTTGACTCAGCAATACAGAATGGAGGAAAATATTTTAACATTAGATGTATTGGGGGATATTTGTGAATGACTCAGAAGTTAATTATAAGAGTGTCTGATATTAAAATAGACTATGTTTAAAAGATGTTATGGAAGAGGAACACATTTTATTGGACAAAATTGATTTTAAAATGGATTTAAAAATAAAAAGGCTACAAAAATTATATGAAAAAAAATGCTACACTGGATATAAAAATTAAACTGGTATTTTGTAATAATTAAAATACTAAAACAAATCAAAAGAGTCACCTGAGTAACTTTTCTATATTGGATTTTTAAAAAGAGACTTGTTAAAGTTTTGAGGAATATGTGAGAAGGGAAAAAGAAAAAAAGAAAAAATAAATCAAGTTCTATGACATTACTTGACGGGATTAAAGATCAAGATTGTTAAAAGTAAAAAGAAGAAATATAAAGTTGACTTATAAAGTTAAAATAGGTATGTTGTTATCTTTGGTGATCTGTAATGGACTTTTGCTGACCAGGGCTGAATGGACAAAGTTTTAAGGATTTATTTATAGATAAGAGATGGGATATGGGAAGAAGAAATCATTTCTTATATTTTAGGAGAAGGGGATAAATTACTAAAATAGTTTATACTTGTTAAGATGAAGGGAAAGTTATTTCTTTGTATAATTTCTTTTACTTTTCTTTCCCATTTTTCTTTTCTGCATGTCCTATTTTTCTTTAGTTTGTGTTAGTTTTTATATTTTTAATTGTAATTTTAATAAGTAATTAAAAAAGGAAAGACATTTTGACAAATATGGCTCCAAAATGCAGATTTGCTATGTTTGATTGTTAACATACATCATACACTTAAAAATATTCTACCCCTCTCCAGTCTAAATTCAGCCTTACCCAGTAAACAATATCCTTCAGATAGTTGGGAAATACAATTCTGGTATGGCTGACTCTGGAGGCATCAAATTGGAAAAGGCTGATATAGTGTATTATAGGTTGTGTAGATAGGCATAGCTGATTGCAGATATTCTTAGTTCAAATACAGTGCATTGTGATATGAAATCTGATCCTATGTGTGTTTTCTCAGAAGTAAACCTCAAACACACTGGAAATCTCCATTTTTATATAAGTCCAGTCTTCCTTGTTTAATGTAATATTCTAGGGCAGTGGTTTTCAACGTGTGGTCTGCGGACCCTGGAGGACCACGATATTGTTACAGAGATTCTGTGAAGGTTTGGGGAAAAAAAGTTATGATTGAAATCTTGAGTTAAGTCTTGAGGGTCCGTGGCCATGGTCAGTGGCCACAAAAGGTATTTAAAGGGGGCCCATGGTGAAGAAAAGGCTGAGAATCACTATTCTATTCTAGAGCATCTCCAAACAAAAGTACCAGTTCGTATCTCCATGCGATGGCATAATAATTTTTTAAAATTTGTTTACCCAAGGAAACAGTCAGGATATAATGTTTTCATGGTTGTTGTTTTGAAATATCTAGGGCTTCAAGTAACAACATTTTATCAGTATAACAACCCCTCCCTCCGTTCTGTTAGGATATATTGATTTCTTTCTATGGTATTTTTAAATTCATCTTTCTACTGTATATATCAAATGCAACTGTTTTGCTAGCTCAGTAGATGCTGGAAAGTTGAAAAACTGTTTAGAAACAAAAGCAGCTCTGCTCTGCTCCACAAATGCCTCCCCCGTGTAAATTAAAATGCAAGGAGAAATGTATTTGCACAGAAGCACTCTATAGGACATGCTTAAAATGCATGAAGGAGATAAGCATTAACATTTGGGAAACCTAAGAAAACAATTCTTGGAGCTGGCTGTCAGAGAGATCTCACTGCCTTAAGTAAAATTGCTTTCTCATACCTTATCCTCTTCCACTGGCATTCTTGAAATATTTTCATTTCATTCCTTTTCCAAACAGAACTTCTGCACTTCTGCCAAATAGCTCAGGCCAAGTCTACTAATTAGCTTTATCTAAAACTCTGTTGACAATAAAAGTTCTCAACATTGGGAAGAAGATACTGTTCACATAAGACAAATTGTTTTTGGCTCTAGGCGGAGAAACTTCCTTTCGAATAGTGTCAAGTCATTTGCATATCCTGCAGGAGGTTGGGGGTGTGTGTTTCTTCTTCTTTTTCTTTTCAGTATTATAAATTCAAATGACTTCTACCAAAACCTAACTCCTGCATGAAGTAGAATAAATGATGGAAGACGGGGAGTAGAGGCCATGAGCCAGTGGGCACGCTCTCTGGAATAAATTGCATGGAATTAGTTTGGTGCATGGCTTCCCAACTTTTTTTTTTTTTAAAGATTTAAAAGCTGAAAATTGAATGAATATGAATACTCTTTTTTTTTTATTGAAGGGGAGGAAGAAATTTGAGTCACTGAGTATTTTTCAGCCTAAGGCAGCAGGACTGGAAAAATCCATTGATGCCAGTGTTAATTATTGGTCATTTGAAAATGGCTATGCTGTCCAAAGCTTGTCTTTCGGTCACAGGCATTGGGAGAAGCCGGGTTTCTGCATGGCACCCAGGCTGTAGAAAACACTCTCTTTGGAGATGGGATTCAGAGGTGGTATTCAGCAGGTTCTTGTCAGTTCAGTGGTGGGATTCAAATTTTTTTACTGCTGGTTGTGTGGGCGTGGCTTGGTGGGCGTGGCAGGGGAAGGATACTGTAAAATCTCCAATCAGAGGTGGTATTTGCCAGTTCTCTGAACTACTCAAAATTTCTGCTACCGGTTCTCCAGAACTGGTCAGAACCTGCTGAATATCTACCTCTGGACTAGTTCTGGAGAACCAGCAGTGGAAGTTTTTAGTAGTTTGGAGAACCAGCAAATACCACCTCTGACTAGAGATTTTACAGTATCCTTCCCCTGCCATGGCCACCAAGCCATGCCCACAGAACCAGTAGTAAAAAAAATTGAATCCCACCACTGGATTCACCCAAATTTCTTAAGAAATTTACAAAAACACACTTACTTTGCCAGGATATTTAACTGGTGTTTTATTTATGATTTCCTTTATTGATATTTTTCAGGTGACCTGTTGAGTGGCGGTATGTTTTGTTTTTAAAGAACTACCTGATCTCTTGTAATTGCAAAAGCTAAAGATCAAAGATGGGACACTCTACAAGGACAATGGTATTCACTATTTTGTTTTCACTGTTTAACTTTAACCTTTTGCATGCTTGTCCATTCTGTGAGATTGCCTACACTGAATGTTCAGTTTGAACAGGAAGGTTGGATATAAAATAAGGAAATGTAAACAAACAGTTAATCTCATCTGCCGCTAAGCTATAGCAAGGGTCTTTCAACCTTGGCAACTTTAAGACTTGTAGACTTCAATTCTCAGAATTCTTCAGCCAGCCATGCTGGCTGGGGAATTCTGGAAATTGAAGACTACAAGAGCCTTGATGGTGCAGTGGTTAGAATGCAGTATTGCAGGCTAACACTGCCCACTGCCACAAGTTTGATCCTGATGGAGCTCAAGGTTGACTCAGCCTTCCATCCTTCCGAGATTGGTAAGATGAGGAGCCAGGTTGTTGGGGAGCAATATGCTGACTCTGTAAACTGCTTAGAGAGTGCTGTAAAGCACTGCAAAGTGGTATATAACTCTAAGGGCTATTGCTATTTCTACAAATCTTAAAACTTCCAAGGTTGGAGATCCCTGAGCTATAGGGTTTTTTTTGAGAATCTCACCTACTCAATCGACTGTGAAATGTTCAGCTCTGCTCTTTCGCAATCCATTGACTTCTTATCCTGGAAGTTGGTGCTGCTATCTGATAATTGTGGTCTATCTTACACACATACATGCCCATCTTCCTATTCTCTTTTGTGCTAATCAGTGTTACATAATTTGTAGAAACTTAATAAGAAAGAGTAAAGCATGCAATAAAATATAAAATATCTAGATCTAATTTCCATATAACCACTACATTTCTATCAGTATTTGCACATCTGAAAATTTCCCCTCCCATATTCCATCTATAGTAAACTGTTTGCTACAGTACTGTATAGAAATTCATTTACTTATTCTCATTCTTCATTCATGTGATCTATAATTTATGGATCAGGCTATCCATAAATTATATTCTCCTCACAGCAAAACTCCTTCATGGCTGGTATTTCGCTATATTATTGAAGCAAAGGGACTTGGAAAAGCCAAATTCTTTCCCTCTTGTCAATTTACTAAGTATTTATTACAGTTATTCCTGCATAATTATGTTGTTTTCATCACACCATTCTTAGTAGTTTTGTTGTGTGATTCAATTCAACTTTCATCGAGACAATCTGTTTTTTTCTCAATATGTTTGCCTTTTTGCTCCATAAATCTTAGGCTGGATGGGTTCTTTAAAAAGTAGCTAAAAATGAGCATGAATTTGCCTTCATTTCTCTTTTGTTTATTTTTCTTCCCTGCTGAACTTTCCACTGCTTGTTCCTTTTTTATGTGGGCCACTCTTAAAATCTCCCTTCCCAGCTATTCCTGTGGTTAGCACAAACAGCTGTGTGGGGGATAGAGACTATGGGGAGTGGCATCTGATGGGCACCAGAAAGAAGGCAGTTTCAATAGGGAGTTCCCTTCTGCAGCTTTTTTCCTTCCTTGGTTCCATCGCCATACTAGCAGTGTTCTGACATTGCTAAGAAAATGTCCTTCCTCCTCTTAGCTTGCCTGCACCATTTCCTTTCAATGGATTCATTCACCCCATTGCATTCACTCTTTGTACTGTAAGCATTGCTGCATCCTTTTAACGTTTTTTCCCTGTTGGGTTATCGCTGCTCTATTCATCCAGAATCAATAATGCAAAGCAAAACTGCACATGTATACAATTTCCCTCACTTATGCTCAATGTTCCTGGAAAATCTCACATACACTACAATAAATTTGCATAAAGCAAGACACTGAACTAGTGGAAAAACAGGAAGCAACAAGATACACTAAGTTCAGTTTGGATCGCAAACACATTGGCATTATTCAAACATATTTGCTTCCTTGTCTCACATTTTATGTACGGTGGAAATATTTTCCCCATCTTTTCTGGATGTCTAATGGATATGGTTATTATGGAAGACAAAGGGGCAGAAAGCACTATGAGTTTTATTAGCATTCTTCATTATGTTGTGAACAGCAGATTTTCCCAGGTTAAAAGCTTGTCTTAAAAGACTGAGGATTCTTTGTCAGCTTCAATGCACTGTAATTTGTCTAACTTTGTTCCTGGTGTCAAGAAATCCTTTTCCTGTTCCTTCTGGGAAAGGGGGTTGGACAAGATGTAATAGTTATAGCTATTGCAATTACAAAATAAATGGGAGACGGGATGCACAACCAGAACAGTGTAACAACACAATGGTAAATGCAGGAAGGAGGACAGAAAGGTTTTGGTATGAAAACGTTCAAGTAGTTTTGGTAAGAAGAAATCTTTGGCATAAATTGACTAAGTTGGCACAAATCACATAATAGAATCCCACCCACCCCCATATAAAGCAGATTCTTACACAAAAAATAGAAACCTGATGATAGCAAATTTACATTAACTTGAGTGGAAACCTGTATTTGACTTTCTTTCTCATTGCAAAGCCATGTGATAATGGAATCATTGAGGCTTCATTAGAGAAAACGTATGTTAGAGTTATGCAAGGAGGATGGCGCAACTTTGAATGCAGCACTCTAAAAAATATCCCTGACTGCAACTTTACTTCTAAATTCTAATTCTAAATACTCAAAAGCCAAGTTGCACTGATTGCAACGTTGGCTTTTCCCATTCTGGTGTGTTATGGTGCTTTATTCTGCAGATATAAACCCCTTACTGGGAAAACTGTCACTTGTCTTTTAGATAAGAAAAAGAGAAACACTAGGTGATTAGCAGAATATATTACAGCATGTTTGAAACATGTGTTCTCACAACATGCTGAACCTGCTTCCTGAATTCACAGGGTTTATGTCGGTGTGATACGTTGAGTAAAACATGTTATTAAATTTGATCCTGTCACCTTGGCAGGTGTCTGTTTACAGGGCAATGTGACCGTGCAAATACCATCATAGCTACCGCCTGTTGCATGGCAACTGAGGGATGATAGCTGGCCAGTCAAGCGAGGGATCTGTTTCCTTATTGGCTGAAGAAGATAGTTGTGCCAAGGGGGCAATGTGCTTCTACTCCTGGAAGTGCTTCAAATCATCTCAAACTTTGATCAATAAGTTTGGCTACTGTAACCACTTCCGGTTACTAAAATGGCCAGATGCAGGCCTGCAGCTGGCGTGTTTCTCGCTGTTAAAATGGGCATGTGTGCATTTCTGCATGTGGATGCATACATTGTTTCACAAGCAAACATGACGAGATACTCCATGCAAATCTTTGTCAAACTGAAACATCTGTTTAAAGCTTTGCATGGGTCTAATCAGACCATGTCACTATAGTGCAGGGGCATCAAACTCGATTTCATTGAAGGCCGCATCCGGGTTGTGTTTGATCTCATGGGGGCGGGGTGGGCATGGCCAGGGTGGGCGTGGCCAGCTCAACATCATTTGTGTCAGGGGTGCCTGTGGTGGCCTGAGCACTCTGCCAGAAAAAACAGGCTCCCAAGCTCCATTTTTGGCAGTGACAACCTCCTGGAATCCTCTGCCAGCAAAAATTGAGTTTGGTGTGCTGCATTTTTGCTGGTAGAAGCATCACGGGCCAATCCTTCGCTGTTTCCAGAGCAGCCTCATGGGCCAGATCCAGGGGTGGGATTCAATTTTTTTAACAATTGGTTCTGTGGGTGTGACTTAGTTGGTAGGTGTGGCTTGGTGGTAATGTGACTGGCTGGGTGTGGCCAACTCAACATTACTCACATCGAGGCACGCATCTCCTCGCCTGGCCTCTCATGACTGTGGGGATGCTGCAATAGTCGTAAGTGTGAAAAATGGTCATAAGCCACTTTTTTCAATGCCATTGTAACTTTGAATGGTCACTCCACACAAGCAAAGTACCAGCAAAGGAGGGGAAAAAAACTCCAGAGAAGGTCCAGAGACAGGTAGTCTAATCCTGCCAAGAATGTAATAAGAGTTAATGGAGAGGCAGTTTCTGTAAACAACACCAGAATGTTTCCTTCCTGCCTTCCTTACAGGATTAGGCCAGTAATTTCTTCTAACAACTGGTTCTCCAAACTGCTTAGAATGTTAACAACCAGTTCTAGCGAATAGGTGCGAACCTGTAGAATCCCACCCCTGGCCAGATCTAAGCACCCTGCTGGCTGGATCCAGCCCCTGTGCGTTGAGTTTGACACTCCTGCTATGGTAGGTATAGATACTGATATATGTCAGAGATATCTCCATGTCCACATGGTCCTCCCTTTGGAAAGTGAAAACATTAGAGCACCATTGAACAGGTTTTTAAATAGCTTATTCCCATTGCTTCAGTATAAACAGGATGCAAAATATGACATACCTCTTCTCTATTATAAGAAAAAAAGCAATGAAGTGGAGAGTTAAGAGCATTTTATTTAATGGCATCACTCAAGAGTCCATTAGGGTCCATTTGCAGATACCAAGTTATAGTTGCTGACTTAAAGAGCAGTTCAGTCCCATTGAAGTTGAAATAGATTAACACTATAGCAGATCATTCTTCTCAAAAACCAAAACTTTGCTGGGCACATGGAGAAAGAAGCGATAGCAGAGAACATATGTGCACCCCACGGTGGAAATTGAGCTAAGTTTTTTTCTTACAGATGTTTCAATATCAAAACAAGTCATTTCACCAGCACTCTAACACAAGTGCTTGAAATTTGCTGGCTTTAAAAAAAAAAAACATTTGAAAGATCTTTGAAGTATTTATAGGAAAAATACAAAACCTGGCAAACATCAAGATCCCACCATTTTAATGCTAGGCATCATCAGAAAGGAGTTCAATAGGTTCATATCTGAAAATTTGGAGAGTTACCCTCAGAGAATCTATGACCATGCAGCTTCATGTGGGCTATTTTGGCTCAATGTTTCCCTTCTCAGCCGTAGGTGGGGTTTTTGTGTAAAAACAAATCTATTCAATTACCTCAGACAGTCAAACAGATGAGACAAGGACCATCTGCCAGACAGATGATAGGTACCAGGCCCTTCATCTGAACTTAGCTCACTTCATAAGTGGAAAGTCACTTCATAACTGGAAAGTCAGCGACACAGAACCAAAATGAAATGAAATGAATCATGTCAGCAGGATGCCTTGTAATGATATGAAGTTGACAGCAGTTGTGAAACATGCCTATGTAGGGCAGTTAGTTAGACCAGCTGCTGAACATGACAAGATAAAGTTTAAGACAGAAGGATCTGGATGGATTGTGGTTTTTTTGGCTAAAACCTTTGGTAGACTTATGTCTGAGAAAGGCATCAGCTGTCTTACCAAACTTCCAATAAGCATATGCCCACCTACTCCCTATCCCTATCATTAGAGCTAATGCAAGCACTCCAATTGAGGACCTGATCTCACATGGCCATACTAAATTCAGCACCTGGTCATAAGACTGCTTTGCTGTGAGTCTGCCCATGCCAATGTTTTGCTTACATTCATTGCAAAATTGTTTGGATCGGTTTCAGATTCAGAACGGGCCATGTGCAGCACTCCCTCGTGACAAACTACATAAGTATTTATTACTCTTCTATAGGATGAGTCAAATTTGTTCATAGATTTACTGAGCAATCCTACACAGATTTAGGCAGAATCTCACTGTGACTGGGGGCAGACTACCAGCTGGCCTCTCTTCTGGTTCTCTCTCTTTTTCCTTTCCTGCCCAACCTTGGCTGGTTGAAAGTAAGCAACTTCTGTGGACATACATGTGTAAGAACACTGCCATGGTGAGGCAGAAAGGAATATGTTGTTTTAACTTTTTATGGGAGCTGTCCAGAGTGGGTTAGAACATCTGTGGCTATATAAATGTTTTAAATAAATAAAAATAAATAAAATAAATAAAAGTATGGAAATGCCCTGAGTCACTATCTGAAGTAATTAAAATATTGGCACACATATGCAGGCTTCTCCCACTCTTTAACTAAGAATTTAACTTTACTCCTAAATGTGGTTATACAATTTATTTAATCGGCTCTTTTCACATTGCCAAAGTTAGAAGTGGAAGAGAATTGCCAAATGTCAAAGCTTGTATGTTCCTATGCCCAATATAGATGGCCTAGGAAAAAAAACAGTTTCTATTATTCAACATGGCCATGAATATTTGTAGCTATCTTAAAGCCAATCTAAATTGACTTAAATTTATTGGTAGTATACTCAAACAATGTTGGCTGTGAGTTAAAATGAGATTCTAGGGATGACTTGTAATGGCTTCTGGCCAGCTGACAGAGCAACAGTTGTACAGTGATGAGGCACAGGGCAAAAGACAATTATTTGTAAGAAAGAAAGCTGGGTAGCCAAAACAATAGGTTGCAGCCAGTAGTCCACAGGAGATCAGATATCAAAGACAAAGAAATATTCTTTTGAGAGAACGCTAGAATACTAGAGACTCTCTCTTTTAATTAAGGGGGTTTGAAAAGCGTCACTACTTCCTATTAAAATCAGGTCTTACATTGAAGGGACCAGGAGAAAACTCAGATAAACAACAGAAGATTTAAGAAATGAAACATATGCTTTCACTTCAATATCTGATATTTTTACGTGTCTTGGCAATTTCTCCAGAGATATGAGAAATCTTGTTGTCATTTGGATTGGGCTTGTATAAAAAATAGCAATTAGACTTGTAGACTGCTTCATAGTGCTTTATAGCAGTGGTCGTCAACTGGTGGGCCCGGTCCATGAGAAAATTTTGGTGGTCCACAGAGAAATGTCCCCACCAAAGCAATTAATCCAGGCTTTGTGGTAACACAAGGCTGCACTGCCCACATGGCCTGCCCACCCACAGATCCCCACCCTTCGGCCAAGTGCAAACCTTATCTTGTATAAAGCCATGCGATCTGGAATTGGAAGGTAAGACCAATGGCGGAGGAGGGAAATCTGCCCTAGGGTGGCTTGCTGACATTGGTGGGAAAGTCAGTCCATGGCAGGCCGGTGCATCCGAGTGGAGGAGCAGCTGCTCCGGGATGACCAAAGGGCCGGTTCTGGAATATGGGACCGACTTTCCCCATCAACGTCAGCAAGCCACCATCAGTCAAAATTCATATTAATGGGATTTAAAATTATGAGTTTGGTGGTCCCTGAGCTCCAAAAGGTTGGTGACTCCTGCTTTATAGCCCTCTCTAGGTGGTTTACAGAGTTGGCATATTGACCCCAACAATCTGGGTCCTTATTTTACTGGAAGGATGGAAGGCTGAGTTAATCTAAAGCCGGTCAAGATCAAACTCCTGGTTGTGGGCACAATTAGCCCGCAATACTGTATTCTAACCACTGCACCATCATGGCTCTAAATAAACAAACAAACAAATAAATAAATAAATCATTACTTCAGCCTTCCCCAACTTGGCACTCTTCTAAATATTATGGGATCCAACCCCTGTAATCTCCAGCAGTATAGGTAGTTCTCAACTCATAACCATTCATTTAATCACCACTTGAAATTACAACAGCGCTGAAAAAAACAGGACTTTTTCATAAGTATGACTGTGTGCAGCCTCCTTGTGATCCCATGATCAAAATTTGGATACTTGGCAACTGGCATGTCTTTATGATAGTTGCAGTGTCCCAGGGTCCTTTCGGTGACCTCCTGACAAGGCATAAAGACATGCCAGTTGCCAAGTATCCAAAGTCAATGGGGAAACCAGATTCACTTAACAGTTGTGTTACTAATTAACAACTGCAGTGATTCAGAACAATTGTGGCACGAAAGTGCGTAAAATGGGGCAAAATTCACTTAATAACCATTTTGCTTAGCAAAGGAACCTTTGGGCTCTACTATGGTTGTAAATTCAGAACCACCTGTATACAGGGCACCAGACTGGGGAAAGGCTGAAATCAAGCAACATTGACAAAACTTGAAATCCACACATATTTTAAATCTTTTTTCTCCTTTTTCTTCTTTTATGCATGAACTAATCACCTCTGCTTATTTTCAGAATTAGTTTTTGGTTTGCTTTTAGCGCAATGTATTCTTTGCATTATAGAGTGGTGATAATGAAAAAGCATTAGTGTTTGAGGGAAGAAAACAATCTATTGTGAGAAGCTGCAGTGATTATTCTCTCTCATTCTAAGAGGTTCTTAGAACAGACAGTTGGTGAATTCTCTTGGATCCGAATAGGCATCCTACCCAATAAAAATATACAATTGAAGAAGACTGTGCAGAAAAATTTAGTGAATGTTCTGCATATGTTAAATGTCTACAGTATTTTAAAAAGAGGTTGTATTTTTACGTATTTTTTAACAAAAGCAGAAAACTGTGTTACTGCACGGACACACATTACTCTAAATAAGTGGAAGATTCATATTAATTCCTTCACCCCACTGGCGGCTTGAGCCTAATAAACAATTGTTATGCAAGGACTATTCACTGGGAAGATATTTTTTTACATTAAAGAGTATTTAAAAACCCAAGCTCCTAGAGTGAATGTTAATTTTTAAGGTGGTGATCACATATGCCTTAGAAAAAGGACCTGAATTTTATCGAAGGGGTACTTCATCCAGTGTCCCTTTGATATGTTTTCAATTTGTTGGCCTCTCATAAGATAGAGCCAATTTGGTCTAATGGTTCAAGCATTAGACTAGAAGCTAGGAGTTCTGAGTTCTAGTCCTGTCCTAAGCAAAAAAGCCAGCTGGGTGGCTTTGGGTCAGTCATGCTCTCTCAGTACAACCCACCTTACTGGATTGTTGTTCTGTGGAAAATAGGAAGAGGAACAACATTAGGCATGATGGTCACAAGTTATTTATAAAAAATACTAAAGATGGGATATAAATAAATAAATGAGAGAGCCCTCAGAGGTCTATAATGCTGGGAAAGGTAGAATGACAGAGAAGAATAGGACAACCAGCAGCAAAATGGATGGACTCAAATACAGTGATGATGGATGCACTGTATAGAATCAGATAGAATCATCTTGAAGAAATTCTGTGTGGTCATTGAATCAATATCAACTTAATGACAATCAACCAATCAACCAATCAATCAAGCCCTGAAAAATACAATCCCACAGGACCTCTCTGCAACATGACTGTGAGCTGTCAATCAAGCTGGGCATAGACATACCTGAGTGGAATTCAGTCCTTATCTTCTCTGACAGATGTGAATGTAAAATTAAATGTTTAATGGAACATCTCTATTCACTATCCTGCATGGTTTGCTGCAACTGAATAGTAGGGCTGGCAATGAGTAACCAAAGAGTACAATTATGGTTTGGTGGCCGGAGCGTGCAAAACTAGTCCATAAAGTGCACAAAATAGTTTTCTTGTTAGGGCAGCATTGTAGGTCAAGTCCATATGAAAAAAATTGCATCAGGAGAAATGGAAAATACTTACATTGGATTAGAGAAATGAGCTTTTAAGCAGTCACCTCTAAGAATGACATCAAACGATAGCCTGGGGGAAAAAATTTGTTTATAGAATAGAGTTGGATGAATGGCAGAAACGATGAGATAGAAACTATAAATTAACAATGTTAACAGCTTATAAAGAAAATTTGTACAAGATGTTTTACAGATGGCATTTTGCCCCAGCAAGACTGGCAAAGATGTTTAAAGACAAATCATCGAAATGTTGGAAATGTTATCAAATACCTGGATCATATTACCATATGTGGTGGACATGAACAAAAGCTAAAAGGTATTGGACAAAAATACAGACATGGTTGGAAAAGATGATAAAACAACATATACATTTAAAGCCTAAGATATTTCTATTGGGGATTTTACCCGAGACCTATAGCAAAGAAAACACATATTTAATTATACATATATTAACAGCAGCTAGAATTGTATTTGCTCAAAATTGGAAAAATGAAAAGGTTCCGATGGAAGAGGGGGTGATTAAGAAAATATTGGAATGTGCAGAAATGAGCAGATTAACATTGTTAATTAGAGAACAAGAAGAAATGGAATATTATATGATATGGGATTTATTTTATACAATAAATGGTTGGAAAATAAAGCAAGAAATTAAATGATATTGTCATAATAAGATACATAATGTTGAATAATGTGAATATAAACTTAGTAAGAAATGTATACAAAATATTAATATGTGCACAAGATATATGTATGGGGTTGGGGGTGGGAGGCACCGTTATGCGGTGGTTCTCCTCCTTCCTCTCTGACCACTCGCAATTTGTGTTGGCAGGGGGGCAGAGGTCGGCCCCGAGGCCCCTGGTTTGTGGGGTGCCTCAGGGGTCGGGGCTCTCGCCCCTCCTGTTCAACATATATATGAAGCCGCTAGGTGAGATCATCCGTGGCTTTGGGATAGAGTTCCATCAGTACGCTGATGACGCCCAGCTGTACATCTCTACCCCGGGCCACCCCGATGAAGCCGTCGAAGTGATGACCCGGTGCCTGGAGGCCGTGCGGTGTTGGATGGGGTGGAACAGGCTTCAGCTCAACCCATCTAAGACTGAGTGGCTGTGCTTCCCGGCACCCCGATACAGCCGGCTGGTTCCATCGCTGGCTGTGGGGGGGGAAATTCTTGCCCCCACAGAGAGGGCCCGCAATCTGGGTGTCCTCCTGGATGTACGGCTGTCATTGGAAGATCATGTGGCGGCCGTCGCCAGGGGGGCTTTTGGACAGGTCCGTAGGATCTACCAGTTGCGGCCCTTTCTGGATCGGGATGCGCTTTGCACGGTCACTTCCGCCCTGGTGACCTCCCGCCTAGACTATGCCAACGCTCTCTACATGGGGCTGCCTTTGAAGAGCATCCGGAGGCTCCAGTTGGTGCAGAATGCAGCCGCGAGGGTGGTAATGGGAGCACCTAGGGGCTCCCATGTTATGCCACTTCTGCGCGTGCTGCATTGGCTCCCGGTGGCCCTCCGGGTGCGCTTCAAAGTCTTGGTCACTATCTTTAAAGCACTCCATGGCTCGGGACCAGGTTACTTGCGAGACCGCCTCCTGCCACCATCGGCTTCCCACCGACCGGTACGCTCCCATAAAGTGGGTCTCCTCGGGGTGCCGCTGGCTGGACGGCTGGTGACCCCGAGGGCGTGGGCCTTCTCATTGGGAGCACCCCCTCTCTGGAATGAATTACCCCCGGAGGTAAGGGCCGCCCCCGATCTCATGGCCTTCCGTTGGTTACTCAAAACACACTTATTTCGGCAGGCCGGACTGACCTAGGGGTTTTTAAATTTTAATCGGGTTTTAATCTTTTTTAATACTTGCTTTACATTTTAATTAGAGCCATATTATTTCAGTTTTTAAATTTTAATATTATTATGTTGTCTCATGTATTGTACCTTGTATATGTGTTTTTATTGGCTGTTCACCGCCCCGAGTCCCTCCGGGGAGAGGGGGGCGGTATATAAATCGAATAAATAAATAAATAAAGTACCCAGTTGACACACTGTATAACTGAAAGATGGATTTGTTTTTAAAATAAAAATTAAAAAAAACTTAAAAAAATAAGAATGACATTAAGGCTATATTATAAGGATATGTCCTTTAAAAATAGTTTGTGGGGCATCTTCATGCTACAGTCAGAGGAATGTAAGGATGGGTGCACTGATAGCAACAATGAAAACATGAACAATGTTAGTGAAGCTCTCAAAGGAGGAAGTATTTTAATGAGAAATGACAATGGGGAATAGGATTTAAAACAATGAGGAGTATTGAGAGGCAGCAAAAAAAAAAAAAAAAGTCCCTGGGGACCAATGATTGAATGACATGCATAATATAGTTGTTTGGGATTGGCAGCAAATTGAGGGTATGGGCAGCATAAATGTTTTTGCCAGAGTCAGAAAGAGGGGAAGTGAATGTGATAAGTAACAGGGGAAATGAGACATTCCTATGAAAAAGAAGGGACTAAGAAGCCAGCCTTTATTTAACAAATTTAAATATGAGAAGAAAAAAAAGAATAGAAGAAAAAAAAGAAATGAAGAAGTTAGTATGTAAGTATGGTTCCTTTGAATGAATAATAGGGAGGGAGGGAGGGAGGGAGGGAGGAAGGAAGGAAGGAAGGAAGGAAGGAAGGAAGGAAGGAAGGAAGGAAGGAAGGAAGGAAGGAAGGAAGGAAAGGAGTGAATATCAATAGCTGCTTGCTATACAGATACTTTTTGGCTGGTCAGCTCAGCCTTGACCAATGGTCATCCTGGAGCTGATGATTCAGACTAATTCAAAAGATCGTCACTAATATGTTGTCTAACCTGCACCCAGTTGATCAATGAAGCCAATTGGTTCTAGCAAGCTATGAAATTTAACTCTGCAGGGGTTGCTCCTAAAACCTGGAAAGTTTATGTTCATGAGGAGGCAGAACAAGTGTGAACAAGTTTACTCCTGAGAAGTAAAATTGCAAGTACAATTCAGTAGAGAATCCCAAAGGTCTCTGCCAGCCTTGCAGTCAAGACAGCTGAGCTCAAGTCCAGTCTGTTAAGGAGGAATGATCTTAGATGGCTCAAAGAGATTCCCTAAAACAAGCAAAAACTTGCAAGGCGGGAAAAAGCTAGAGAGAAAATTTCAACAGTGAGTTTTGTGTGCATCTGACTGACTCATAAGTTGGGGGCTTAAAACTCTTTCCCCCCAGTATGGATTGCACAAAGGAGCTGTTGAGTCATCTTTTAGACAAAGATTTCTCAACTGTATTACAAATGTTCCTGGGACTCCTCCCTTTCCACTGCATTCAAGGTAATCAGCAAGGATTGTAGTGCAATTAATATTTCAACAGGATGCCTTCCCTCTCCCCACCACCCAAATGGAAGTTATACACCTATTTTATCAAGACAATTCTCAGAAAACATTTTTAGCAGTTTAGCTGCAATTAGGATTTATCTCTTTTGGAGAGCTGGAGAGAGCATTACCCTAAAATTGCCTATTGGTATCCTCTGACTATATTAAGTGTTGTATTTTATGATTCTTGATGAATGCATCTTTTCTTTTTATGTACACTGAGAGCCTATGCACCAAGACAAATTCCTTGTGTGTCTAATCACACTTGGCCAATAAAGAATTCATTCATTCATAAAAGCTGGGAAGATAATGGTAGAAAAAACTTTTGAGTACAGTTTGTAAAGCAACTGTTAACAATCCTCCCAATAGCTATTGAGTTTTCATATATTTTCTTACAATTTTCCCCAGATACTGTACATTTTTCTTCCCCAAATACGAAAAAGGAAGAGAGGGATTTTGGACAGTCATTGTCTCTCAAGTACTTTTTCCCGTCATTTTAAAATACAAAGATAAACATTTCAGAGTGATTATGAGTGTATTTTTTAAAGTGTAATGAGATTGTGAAATTTATACAAGAAGAGCTTTTAAAAATTCCTATACTAGTCACAGAAAGTGGCCAAGCATGCTAATTTACTACTGTCATAGAGTTTAGTTGAAGAAAATTAAGAGTGATGTGTCTAATGGAACATGCTTTACTTTTAAATGAGTTTCAGGATCCAGAGAGAGAAGAGAGGGAATTACTTGGAATGTGTAATAAAATTTAGTGATTAAAAATAAGTTCTGCACCACACAGAGTCTTAACATATATGCATGTCAAAAAAATAATCAAGATTTATAGAGAATTTTGCTTATTGGCTAGCTAAGAAGGAAAACAGTGCATTTTAGCCAAGCCTAATTCATTCTAGTTTTATTTTAATTTCAAGAGATATAGATAAAAGATAGATAGAATACTTTATTGATCAAGTGTGATTGGACACACAAGAAATTTGTCTTGGTGTAAATACTCTCAGTATACATAAAGAAAAGATTTATTTGTTAAGAATCAAGAATCATAACATACAACACTTAATGATAGTCATAGGGTACAATCAACAATCAAATCATACTAGGAAACAATCAATATAAATCTTAAGGATACAAGCAACAAAGTTACAGTCATACAATCACAAGTGGGAGGGGATGGGTGATAAGGAGTGATGAGAAGATTAACTGTAATAGTAGTGCAGACTTTGTAATAGTTGAACAGTGTTGTGGGAATTATAGCAGAGTGATGGCTTTCGGGGAAAAAACTGTTCTTGTGTCTAGTTGTTCCATTGTGCAGTGCTCTAAAGCATTGTTTTGAGGGAAGGAGTTGAAACAGTTTATATCCGGGATGTGAGGGGTCTGTAAATATTTTCACAGCCCACTTTTTGACTCGTGCAGTATACAGGTCCTCACTGAAGGCAAGTGGGTATCTATCTATCTATCTATCTATCTATCTATCTATCTATCTATCTATCTATCTATCTATCTATCTATCTTCTATGCAGACATACATATACACACACATACATACATCCTCTCATATTAGAAGGGTGGGAAAATGTCAGCAAGAGTATGATGGCCAATCTCTTCTCCTTCCTAACTTTCCACATGAATAGGGAGGAACCTAGTTTAGTTGGATAATAATAATAATAATAATAATAATAATAATAATAATAATAATAATAATAATAATAATAATAATAATAATAATAATTGACAAGCACCTGCCATACAGCATCTGAGATTTAACAATATTTGATAAGGAAGACAAAAAAGTTTGGCTAATGGATGTGGCAGTACAAAATATAAAGACCTACAAATAGAAGTAGCAAAAGAAAGCAAAGCTAGTACCAATTGTAATAAGCACCTTGCATAAATTCCTGAAACACCTGGAACATCATTGGTACTGGCAAAATCATCACCAGTCAATTGCAAAAGGCAGCTTTACTTGGAACACCTTACATCCTGCAACGATACCTTTAATTTTTTCAAACAACATCTTCCTATCTCACGTCCTTGGGAAGGATTCAATAGGTAGATAAAAATGCCAAATCCAATCTAAACATCTGAATGATTGTATGAACTGCCATAATAATGTGCTCCCCATGGGGCTGTCTTTGTAGGCTACTCAAGGAATATAGTTGGTTCAAAATTCCAAAGTTTAAATATTTATGGACACTATCCATAAATGAGATCCATAAATGAGATCTCCCCTGTACTGGTTCTGTGGTTGCTAATTAGTGGTCTGCGTATAATTCAAAGTACCCGATATAGCTGATGATGTAGGTATTTATGCACCTTTCTACTGGAAAAAGGCACCTGCCTATTCAATAAGAGCCAGAAAAGGTGTGGGCCTCAACTCTTAGGAGCTTTTGCTATCAGAGGTAATAAGGACGAATTTTCATTACTGTTCAGTTCTTTGGAACAACTTTGCTAAGATTTTAGAAAATTGTTAAGACCTGGCTTTTCTATAGTGCCTATGGGAGATGAGTACGGAATCCTTTTTAAAAATGAGAAAAAAAAATCTTTGATTAAGGTTTGAGTACACTTCATGTAACATTTTGTTAATTGTTTTTAATTTGGGTTCCCAAATATTTCAGTGTAAGCAATATAGAGTCAAATGTAATCTTAGAGGCACATAAGCCTCAATCAATCAAACAATAGGAAAAGTCTGCAATACTCCAACTTGGTAGATTCCACACGAATCTTACTGCAATTGCTCATTGAAACTTCCTTACATTTTTAGCATAAAGTAGGAAGCCTTTAATCCCATGGGCTGATTCTCCTAATTCCTCCTTCTTAATATCTATAAATGTAGGGCATTGGGAAGCTCTGTGGAATATGTCATTTGATCTTCCCTTTTTAGATTTAATTTCCTTCCTTTTGACTCAACAAGTTGCCATCCTATTACTCTCTAGGGCCATTGGTGGCAAAGTGGTTAGAATGCAGTATTGCAGGCTGACTCTGCTCACAGCCAAGAATTCAATCCTCACTGGCTCAAGATTGACTCAGCCTTCCATCCTTCCAAGGTCGGTAAAATGAGGACCCAGATTGTTTGGGGCAATATGCTGACTCTATAAACTGGTTAGAGAGTACTGTAAAACACTATGAAGTGGTATATAAATCTAAGTGCTATTGTTATTGCTCTCAACCACAGAATAAACTAAGATACTGACATGGTTTTTTTCGTTTTGTACAGTATACAAAACAAATTTATGACATATATTTCCACATGCTCATGTCTGGCCAAGCTATGGATCTTTTCTGGGCCAACTGCATAAGTAAACAAGACTGGCTCATGTTAATACAATGTTTGGAAATGAATATTTGCTTAGCACCATTACATTGAAATGGCAACATTCTCCTCCCAGTTTTTCCCATCTGATTCCCACCAGATGTGGGACATTATCACTCAGTATTCCTAGCCACTGTCAGTGGTGTTATGGTTAAATGAAAATCCCAAACTTTTGGAAGGTATAAACCAGAAAAGATTAGACTGATCTTTACTAAGAAAACAATTCATAGAGCACCACAAAATACAAATTCATTTGTTTAAATGACCTTGAGAGCTGATATTTTCTCCTAGCTTCCAGAATGAAGGAAAAACAACAACATGAAATGCTGAACTAATGAGTATAAAAATGCAGCTGCATGCCTCATGTCCTAAATATTGAATTTATATACCACCTTATGTACTGCATCCAAAAATAAATTCTTCTGCAAGAAATAGAATATTTAGAAAGTGTCATATCCTTATATTTTTTATGAGGAGAGATAAAACAATTTAGTTTTATATGCAACATAATGAAATACCAATGGTAGTTGTTTTTGAAAAGCAACTTACACCTCATAAATAAAAGGAATACTTTAGCGAGTATTCCTAATGCATTATTTATTTCTCTTGACTGTCCAAGTTACTATTTAATTATAATGCTGGTTGCATTGTTATAACAGAAATTAAAATACTGAAAAATAATTTGAGTAAATGTTTGCTCTTGTGAGTCAGTGTTTGGTCTCAAGTGATTAATTAGGAGAAATGAACTTCTGAATATCCCTATTTTAAAATATTTATTTATTTATTATCACGTAAGTTCACCTCAGATAGGTAAATGGATAGAGAGATACTGTACATAGATATGCAGCCATGTTTATTTATAAGCCAATTTGGAGTAAGAGCAATGCTTCTGCTGTAGTCTTATTGACAACCTTAGCCAACCAAAGATACCAAATAAATACTTTTACATAATATTCACAATTACTCCAAAATTGTCTTATGGGAAGCAGTTTTTTTAAAAATAACCAAATAAAATTACTTATTTGCTTTGAAAAGTTGTTCTTTTTGGCTTAGATCTATTATATCCTTAAAAATAAAGACTAATATTATCTCCCTTCCTCTGTCACATACACACACTTCACTATTTCTTTCACCCTTGAGTCTAGCTAACAATAAATATTCAAAAATAATAAACTGAAAAAAGTTCCTCTTAAATTAAATGCAAAATTTCTTAAATGCAAACATTCTGTTCAGTGATTATGTTAAAATTAAAATAATTGTACCTCTACCACAAAAAGAATCATTTTTTTCCTGAAGATACAGATATATGACTTTTACTTCATTACTCATTTTTGATATAAAATAAATGATCAGATGTTACTGTTGATATCTTCATCTTTAACTACTCTGGGGTTTATGGACATCATACAAGGTAGGAAAGAATAGTTATACCCACTTTTACAAATATATTTAAGTGAAGGCTTATTCTAAGATAAAATAGATTGGCCAGTGGACATTATTAGTAATAAAATTTATTTTTATTTAGTTTATTATACCTTATTTGCCAAAAAAAAGGAAAGAAAGAATAATTCCTAACCATGTTTTCTTGCCAAAAATAGTAATAAGTTTTGAAATTTTTAGTATCTCTCTGCATTTTTCCACATTTTGATACATCCTAAATATGTAGGAAGGAACTCAGACTCTAAGCACTTTACAAGCAACTGCTGAATATAACACTGCCTTTTAAAAGCTAGAAATCCCTAAGGAATATCCTTTTAAAATCTGTGTAAAAGCAGATTCACATAAAAGGCTATATCCACAGGAGAGCAATATAGATTGACTGAAATGTATGTTTAGCTATTGAACAAGCAATTTGTGTGCTAAGCCCATCATCTGAGCTGTGGCCTTTTGAATGAGAGGTTAATTCAACAACTCATGATCTTTGATTGTCTTGGACAATTAGGGCTATTATTTAATATTTGACTACTGTATTATCACAACCCCTTGTAGCGCTGCAGAAAATGGTCAGAAAATGGGCGCTTTGTTAATAGTTGAGAGCAATTTAGCTATTCTGTAAGATGCAAGATTTCCTTGGCAGGCCATTAACATTTTGGAAAAGAAGAACCAAGATATGAAGCCAGAGGGCAAAAAGTCTATCATAGTTCAAATTACATTCTTGATCTGACATTTATGGGAGGCAATCTGCACAGCAATCTGATTATGCTGTTGGAACACAGACTTAGAGTCATCTCTTGTCTCACACTTTGGGCAAGAGAAAACAAAAAAGAAAATCTGTCCTGGCAATGCCTTTATCCAGGGTGATTTTTAGCAGCTGTGGCCATGTTTGGAAAGAAGTCCTAGGTTGCTGCAGAAGCAGGGCATGGCAGCTTCTCTGCAAAGCTGGGTAGGTTCAAAGACAGGTGGGAAGGTGTAGTGCAGTGGTGGGATTCAAATTTTTTTACTACCAGTTCTGTGGGCATGACGTGACTTGGTGGGCATGGCTTGGTGGGTGTGCCATGGGGAAGGATACTGCAAAATCTCTATTTTCACCCTACTCCAGGGGAAGGATACTGTAAAATCTACATTCCCTCCCCACTCTTGGGGGATGCAAAATCCCATTTCCTCCCCACCCTACTAACCTGCTTTCCAGCTCCGTTCTCCTGTGCAGGGCAACAAAAGAAGGCCCAGCAGACCAGCTGGGACTCGGGAGGCAGAGAACAGATGGGGGCAGGGCCAGTCAGAGGTGATATTTGCCAGCTGTCCAAACCACTCAAAATTTCCACTACCGGTTCTCCAGAACTGGTCAGAACCTGCCAAACTGGTCAGAATCTCTGGTATAGTGGCATTAAGCCCAGAGGTGGTATTCAGCAGGTTCTGACTAGTTCTGGGGAACCGGTAGCGGAACTTTTGAGTAGTTCGGAGAACCGGCAAAGACCACCTCTGACTGGAGATTTTACAGTATCCTTCCCTTGCCACGCCCACCAAGCCACACCACAGAACTGGTAGTAAAAAAATTTAAATCCCACCATTGATTAAGCCCTATTGAATTAAGTGAAATTGGTCTAGGAAGTTAATCCCTGAAAGGGCCCTTCTAACAGTATAATTGACTGCAGGCAGGTAATGAATTTATATAGTGGCTTGCTTACTCTTTCTTCGTGAAATATGTCTCATGAAGAAATCTGGATCCCCTCCCTTTTTTTTCTAGTAATCACAGAGGCACATGTCGATGACAAAGAGGAATAATGAGAATAATGTGAAGGTAAGAGAAAGGAACCTTTTGGGAGGAGAGCAAAGCAGAGGCAGAAGCACTAGCTGAGTGTCTAAGAGTCAGGAGATTTGATGAGATATCAGTCAAACAAATGCTCTGCTTTGGGTAGCTATTGCCTTAATTTTTTTTCTCCTTTGTTTATTGCTTTATGATTTGGTAGTGGGCACAAAACACAGGACCATCTGAATATCTGTGCTTCTGCTTCGTACACTGTTTTACAGACAGCAGCAAACATTGTTCCTGCAGGCAGGGAGAATCCAAAGAAATGAACCAGGAGTGACAAGGCAGGTTCATTTATGTAACTTAATTTAATGGGCACAGAGTTCTGACAGATAAACCAGCAGGTGATCCAAGGATGCAACTAGCATTGTGTAAAATATACAT
This sequence comes from Bungarus multicinctus, assembly GCA_023653725.1. Lineage (NCBI taxonomy): Eukaryota > Metazoa > Chordata > Lepidosauria > Squamata > Elapidae > Bungarus > Bungarus multicinctus. The sequence continues at coordinate 114,866,792 of CM042836.1, forward strand.
GTTGCTCTGCTTTGATACTGGGGCCATTGTGCATAGTGTGGGGGCATTGTAGCCAAACTGTGGCTTACCTAAAGCAACCAAATCACTTTGAAGTACAACCTAAATTGATTAAGCAGGCATCAATACAGCGTACACTGATCACGCAGCAAAGCACTGGCAGCTTGCTGAACAGCTCTGAGCAAAATCAAAATCACAGTTTAAATATCTTTGCCGTACTACATTTCAAGGACAAGACAAAAGGAAAGGTCAACACAATATAAGTTACACCATGACATTGGAGGGTTTTTGATAAACCCACCCAGGTGACTTCCTTATATCTTCCTTCTATCAGGTCAGTGTATCGGCTATACTATATCTGGGATACAATCATTAAAATAAACAATTTCGTTCACTGGATCACAGGTTGATGATTGAGTTTTTCCCTTGTCACCACTCAGGATCACTTGAACTTACTGTAAAAGTTAATACTGAGGGGGTGTGGTAGAGCCCTAGATTGGGTTGCAGGGCCCTTTCCACAAAAAAAGAAATGAGTTAGAGGAATGTAGAATAGAGTAGAGTAGAATAGAATAGAATAGAATAGAATAGAATAGAATACTTTTTTGTATTCTTTTTTGTAATTGGCCAAGTGTGATTGGACACACAAGGAATTTGTCTTGGTGTAAATACTCTCAGTATACATAAAGAAAAGGAACATTCGTTAAGAATCAAGAATCATAAGGTACAACACTTAATGATAGTCATAGGGTACAATCAACAATCAAATCATACTAGGAAACAATCAATATAAATCGTAAGGATACAAGTGACAAAGTTACAGTCCTACAATCACAAACGGGAGGGGATGGGTGATAAGGAGTGATGAGAAGATTAATAGTAATAGTAGTGCAGACTTTGCAAGTAGTTGAACAGTGTTGAGGGAATTATTTGTTTAGCAGAGTGATAGCTTTCAGGCAAAATCTGTTTTTGTGTCTAGTTTTTTAAAAGTAAGTCAGACATTGGGAGATGACCTTTTTGTTTGCAATCAACAGCAATATTGACAAATGTCCCATTACTTATTTTCTTTATAAGGCAAAGGACACCATTATTGTAAAAAGTTAATATGGTCTTTCTATTTGCTTAATTGTAGCAGATTAGGATCAGTATAGGGCAGTGATGACTAACTTTTTCGTCATCACATGCCGAAAGGGTGTGCATGTGTGCATGTGTTCCTGCACCCATAATGCAATGCGTGCGCAACCACCCCACCTTCACACATGCATGTGCAACCACCCCGCACACACCGCATGACTCTGAACATGCGCACAATCCCCCATGCAATGCTATGAGCCTCTGTGCATGCACACTCATCTCCTGCGTATGCCCCGGTCCCTGCGCATGCACGGCAATACCCAACAATCAACTGGCTGGCTGGAGGCACGCACGCATATGCAGTGGACCTGATCTGGGGCGACGGCTTGTGTGCTGGCAGAGATGGCTCTGTATACCACTTCTGGCACACCTGGCATAGGTTCGCCATCATGGATATAGGGGAATCTTCTAATGTTATGTTCATGGTTAAAAAAAACAACATTTAGCAATCAGTCAGACACAGACACTTTCCATTCCCTGACCACTAGATACACCAGTGACTTTTAGTGGTCTATTTCCTAACCACTATTCTTATAGCATTTTTGTAATATGTATTTGTTTAGAAACACAAGCATGTAATGTATAGTTGTTTGCAAATATAGGAGATAGTCAGGGGTGGGTTTCTACGGTTCTGTCCACCTCTGCAGAACCGGTAGCTCTGAATAACAGCAGACATAGAACCGGTTCTATGTCTGCTGATGTTTTTGCCCACACGCCCACCTGGGCTCTTACCTGACCTTTATTTTCTGCATTTTCAACTTCAGCTGCCGTGCAAGGCACAGCTGCTGTTAAAAAAGCAGGAAAAAAGGGCTTTTTGAAAGGCTGCTTCTCTGCACGCAGCGTGCTGATGACGATTTACAGGCACGCGCCGAGCAGCGTGCAGGGAAGCACATCGTAAATCATCGAACCTCATAAATGACCGAACTGGTAGTTAACTCTATTGGATCCCACCCCTGGAGATAGTAACACAGACAAGGATGAATGAATCTCCCTTCTCAGCATAAACTTATAGGGTCCATTTTCACTGAAAGATTTTTACAGGTAGGTTCCATTTTTATTGGCGGCTACCATGGGCTGGTATTCTATCAGTTTGGCCCGGTTCTGCAGAGCCAGTAGCAGCGATGAGTGGTGGATACCGAACCGGTACTCTCTGCTGCTCTGCTGTTGGGCCCACCCTCCCTTCCCCACCTGGGCTCCCATATTCACCTTAATCCTCTGAATTTGAAGCACAGCTGCTTTGTGCGGCATAGAAGAGTGATGCACAGTTGCTGCTGAAGCGACCGGGATCGTGCAGGCTTGCAGGAGGTGAGTTAGAACACCTCTGCGCCTACGCAAAGTGTGCATTTGGCATGCACGTGCTTGCAAAGTGCATGCGTGAGCCCACCAAGCCACGTCTAATGAACCGGTGGTAAAAATATTTGAATTCCACCACTGCAGCTACCTATTAACTCACCAGCAGTGGGGAGCTACAGATCAGAAAAGGAAGATAAAGAAATGGTTCTGAATTCTAATTCAATTCCAAGCTTTTGAAATTTCAGGAGTGGGAAAAATTCATTATCTGAATCCTTAGAAAGTGGCTGTCAGTCAATCTGGAAAAAAAATACTAATCAATGGTCTTACTTGGTGAGTGGTACGGTGGCCTAGAGGTAGTGCTCTCGCCTCACAATCAGGAGGCTGTGAGTTTGACCCTAGGTAAAGGCAGATATTTGTCTCTTTGGGCACAATGAGAATATATCTGATGAATGTAACTCCACATTGGTGACAGGAAGGGCATCCAGCCAGTAATCACTCAGCTCCATTCAGTTGCCCAGACTGCACCCCACAAGGGTTTATGGGGTCATTAAATGATGATGATGAGTGCTCTTACTTGGTATGACCAGGTCCAAGCATTTGTTGTCAATGTCTGAATTCCAAATGTCAAATTGATTTTCTCTCAATACAGGGAAATGTTCCCATTAATAACAGTGGCCAACTTTGAGCAAACTAACAATATTCATTCAAATATTTATTAACTGATCAAAGGAATATTCCTGAGCATTACCAGAAGAAAGGTTGGAGAGTATAAAATCAGTTGCTAGGAAAAGTAGTTGCAGTAGGAAGATTGCTTGCATCATGCTCAGCATGCATTTTCTTCAGATCTTGAAGGGAAAATGCATGTCGTAGTAAAGCGACAGGGCAGAATTGCTCAATCTATAGCCAGGATGGGTTTGCAAACTATTGCACTGTCTCATATAGAAAACAAGGTACAACGTAAGAGCAGAAAAAATTATTTGAGCAACATTAATTAAGCCCAATTAATAGCAATTTTTTTCTGTCTCTGATATTAGTTACCAGAATGAGAAACATCTTAGAGACTAAAATAAAAATGATTTAATAGCCAAGAGAAGAAATGATGAAAGATGAAAAGTATTAATGTAGAAGTTAACAAATATAATGATGCCCACATTCCCCTTCAGGGTTTTGAGTTTAAAACTAATCCTTGTTTGTTTTTGCTCTTTAATTCATTTTGGATTAAATAAACCAGCTTGAGATATGCCCCCTCACTGCAATGTAATCAAGCTAGAACTTTTTGTAATATGGTTTCCTGCCGTGCAATAAAAGAAAAAAAAAACATACATTATAAATATTGCAGCTTATATAGCTAGTTGGATACAAACAGTATATACACAAACACAAAAATGCGAATTTTCTTTTTAATTCTGGTGCTAACCTGGCCATGTGTGATTTGGCATGATGTAGCTGATTTTGTACAAATAGATCCATCTTAGAAGGCTCAGATTCAGTGCATAAAGTCCGTGTGGCACCGAGAGAAAAAAAACAAACAAATATTGCAGAATACAGATTTTTCTGTATTTTCTGTGTGGGCTGATACCTTTATGTGCATTCCCTGAGAGATTCTGTCTTTATTCTTAGAAATGGAATGCTTTTGGGGATACCATTCATAGACGGAAGGCCTTATATATTAATGTACCTTTTTAAAAAAGTTTTAAATCAGTGGTTCCCAAACTTTTTCAGTCCACCGCTCCCTTGGTGCTACAAACTCATCCTCAATGCCTCCCACCCAGGGGCGGGATTCAAATTTCTGTTCTGGCCTAATTTGAGGGTCTGGTTTGCTGGTAACGTGACTGGGTGGGCGTGGTTTGCTGGTCACATGACTGGTGGTGTGGCTTGCTGGTCACATGACTGGGTGGGCATGGTTTGGTGACTGGCAAACCAAATACAAGTGGTCCTCATTTAATGGCCGGTTGCTTAGCAAGTGTTCTAATTTATGACTGGCCCAGAACTACTTGACCTGTTTTTGGAGTTTTGACAGCCATGCACACACATATACACATAGTATGGGAGTATGTGTATATGTGTGTGCATGGCTGTCAAAACGTGGTTTCCAACCCTGCTGGAGCAGGTCATTGGACTAGAATTGGCAAAGCATCTCTGATTAGATTCTAGTAGTGAATAAAATCCAATCAGAGATGCTTTGCCAATTCTTGTTGATTTGTTTTATTTGTATTTCTTTATTTTATGTTGTTGAATTGCATTGACATGTGTGTTCCTTCTTGTGCACAACCCAGAAGCTTTTGTGATTCTTTGCAGCAAAAATTACCGACCTCTGGCTTTTCTCTACTTTTCAAACATGCCGGCACTGCCGCGTTCTAGGTGCCGGCCCCGCAGGTCCACCCCATTGAGCCTGGTGCACTGGAGGGACCTGCCCAAGCAAGTCCGAGCAGAGCGGTGCACCAAATCAGTGGGGTGAGCCTGGGAGAGGGAAAGAGAGAGAGAGAAAAGAAAGAGAGAAAGAGAGAAGGAAGAAAAGAAAGAGAAAAGGGAAAGAAAAAAAAGGGACAAAGAAAGGGGGGGCATGGAGGGATGGAGTGGGGAGGGGGAGAGAGGGAGAGAGAGAGAGAGAGAGAGAGAGACCTGATGCATCAGATTGAAATGAGGCCTAGTTTAGACTGAGGCCCTTTTCCACATTTAAACATCTTTGCCAGCACATTGAAACATCTTTGGCTTCTATTAATTAAAGGTTTTGTGGACGAAACATGGCCAAGACTATCAGGAAGCTCTCACATTTTGTTGAGGCTTTAAACAGGATCCATTGGACCAGATCTCCACCCTAAAAAATTACTTCCCCCCAATGCATTACAGTGCCAATTCTGAAGAAGGCAAAACCAAAACGTACTGGTAAATTACAAGGAGAACACACACACACACGCACTCTCTTCTAACCCTGTTGGAGCAGGTGATTGGACTAGAATAAATATGTCATTATCTTTCTCCTCCCTCCTTCCTTCCTTCTTTATTTCTTTTTCTTTCTGTCCTTCCTTCCATCCCCCCTTTCTTTGTCCCTTTTTCTTTTTTTCCCTTTCTCTCTCTCTCTCTTTCTCTCTCTCAGGCTCACCCCATTGACTTCGTGCACCGCTCCATTCGGACTTGCTTGGCAGGTGCTTCCGGTGCTTCCGGTGCTTCCGGTGCAAGGGGCTCAATGGGGTGGACCTGCAGGGCCTCAACCTGAACATGGCGGCGGCGGGATGTTTGAAAAAGAGAGCAAATCCACTCTGGCTTTGCTCTCCTTTCCTAATGCTGCGTTTGGGGTGAGGCCCCACAGGTTCACCCCATTGAGCTCCTTGTATCAAAACGTGCAAATCAATGGGGTGATCCTGCAGGGCCTCGCCTCGAATGCAGAAGTGGTGGGATTTTTTCTCACCCCTGAATTGTGCCCTCTTTCTCACCTCCAGCGCCCCCCTGCTGCCTCTTAGCACCCCCCTGCTGCCCCCCTTGCCTCTCAGCACCCCCCTAAGGTATCCCACAGCCCCCAGGGCGTGGTACCTCCCACTTTGGGAACCATTATTTTAAATGATTATTTTTTTAAAAAAAATATTTGTAAGAAGCTTTGAGTCATTGAGAATCTGATACCTGTATATGCTGTTTATCCGCTTTGTGTTTTATTTTTTCCATTCTCTCCCCTCTCTTTTCTTCATTATTTTTTGGTATCTTTTTCAGTTTTCCTTTCTCTTTTCTTCAAATGCTTAATAAAAATGTAATAACTGTAATAAAAAATTCAGAAAGGTGAATAAAGAGGTGAGTCTTTAAGCCCTCAGTGAAATTGGGATATGGGAGAACTTTCTGAGGCACCACCAAAAGCAGAAAATTCTTTATAAGGAGGAAGCCATAACTAATGAAACACTATAACAGTAATCCCCACAACTTATGACTGGTTGTTTAGCAATGGTTCAAAATTACGATAGGCCATCCCCCAAAAGCTACTTATAACTTGGTTTCAAAGTTATGGCCACTGCACCATCTGTTGTGGTTCACTGGCAGCCGGTGCAGATGGCAGCAGTATTGGACAGTGAGGAAGAAGGAGAACTAGTCAGAGAGTCTGGAGAGGATTTGGATGAGGGTCCTGTATCCAATGCAGAGATGGGGCCAGGACCATCTGGGAGTGGGGTACTGTTTTTGAAGCCTTTGGAGTCTGGCAGCAGTGAATCAGAGGACCCAGGGGAGCCTGTTCCCAGTGCGCGTATGTGCAGAGCTGCTAGAAGGCGAGAGCAGCTGACGCTGAAGGGGCAACTCGGGAGTAAGGCTGGAAGATGATTGCCCCTCTCATAATGGATAAAAGTCAGACCTCAATGACGAAAGCTTTGCAGCAAAGCAAAGCAGTTCAATAGATTCCAAATTCTTTTTGAAGTTCCGTGTATTCTGGTCGATTTTTTTTCTGGCACTTCAGTTGGTTTATGTTATAATTAATTTGGATACTTCTGTTTTTGGCAGCATCCCACAGCACTGACAGGGGTGTGTTTATCTTGGGGAATTGTTTAAGTTTAGTTCTGGCTGTGAATGGAAGTAATTCCCAGCATTGCATTAAAATAGGTTTTGCTTTTAAAACAAGTTTGTGTTTAATTACGTTTGATGAAGCCTGGGTCAGAACACCATCCCTATGGTCATTAGCCATTATGACTGACCAAAGAATGAGGTAGCATTTCTTCTCCATCTCCTCCTCCCCATCCCACTATAGACTTTGGGTCTGCTTCCCACCCGGCCACTCTGCAACTCAAGGGAGATTTAAACTAGCTGTAGAGGCTACTGGCAGAGCTCATAAGGTTTGGCTTTCTTCCCCATTCATCCCCCAAGGAACTTGCAGGACTCGGTCCATTCCTCACCAGCTCCAGAGCCTAGGAGTACCCAACTTACCTTTCTATTTCTTGCAACTTCCGAAAGATGCTGTCAGCTGATGTGATGAAAGGCTCAGCTTTCCTACAGAAGCAGCCTCCTGCTATTCACCAGACAGGTTCTATTCTCTTGAGCCTACAGGGGCTCCCCTGTTTCCTTTCCTTAAAAACAGAACCTCTTTAAAAATGGAGGCTTCCAAAGGATTGCGAGAATAGTACTCACTTGCAGAATAGGTTGCCACAACCACTTTTTAAAGCTGGTTGCCTGTTGATCCTGCATTCCTACATCCTTCCATTGTTCTCCATGGCTTTCGGTTTCTCCTAACCTTAAAAATATATGAAATCCCCCTTCTGCTCCATCTTGTTTCTGTGTTTTTGTCAAGTCCTTCCTTCCTTCCTTTAGGTCAATAAAATCCCACACCACTAGACTAATAAATAGTTTCTTTCCCTGGGCCATCCGTACTGCAAATAAATATAAGTTACTACCTTATTAAGATGTGAAAAAAGGTGAAACCGCAATACTTCATTCAGATGTATAATAACATATTATAGTACAATCCATCTCTTGTGTATTACACTTGGCAAGTGTCACAGTCAGTGTTGGATGTATATTAGTAGATATTGTACTCTCAAATTGCAAATGAAGACGTGGGTACTTTATTTTTCTTATTTTCATCTTTAAGTGCTTTGATTTTATTGTATTGGAAACAGTTGCTGGGGTGCATCCATAGTTTTGTTGTACTTGTACAATGACAATAAAGTTCTATTCTATTATATTCTATTCTGTTCTGTTCTGTTCTGTTCTGTTCTGTTCTATTCTTCCTTCCCTCCCTCTCCCCTCCCTCCTTCCATCTCTATTTGGCATCCTGTCTTTACATATTCTTACTTTTAACTTCCTTCTAAATCAGCATTGCATTTGACATAATGCAACACTTCTTTCGCAGAAAATAAATTACAAACCACATCCCATGTGACCAAAATCTGCTCACTGATCATTGTCAGTATTTCTTTGCTGCCACCAGGAAAAATACAAGTTAAATTGTATCGGACCTAAATGCTAAGCAGGTATAATTGCTTTAGTTTAACGCCAAACACGATTCATTTTAATTCTGACATATGTGCTCTAAATGATACATACTGAAAAGAAACCAGGTGCCAGGAGGAGCTGAGCTCCCTAAAACATTTTTAAGCTTGGCAACACATATGATTCATTAGATAGTTATGAATCCAGCAATACCCAACTTAAAGTTGAAATTATAGGAGCCCTATTTTTGAAGATGATGGTTGTAAACCCCAACCAGCTTTCTGAGCTATAGGTTTGTCATATTGTTAGGAATATGTTGTACAATATATTGTACCATCAAATCTCTGCCCACACAATTACATTTGTTGGCCAAGTATCCATTAAAAATATTTTATGGAATATATTGGCTTATCTGTTGATGGTGATGAATATCATGCTGCCAGATGTAAATGAGTGGATACTGGTATTGATTAAGACTGATTTCACAAATGTGGATTCAACAAATATTTGTTTTCTCCACATGGAGTGACTGTCATTGCTGGCTTCTTTGTTCAACATCGCAGCAATGCATCAGTCTCCATTAATAGAATTCTTTCAGAGTAACATGCAGCAGGAGTAAGTGTGCTCTCCTGTGCTGACTTCAGTGGTGGGATTCAGTCATTCTGCACCACTTCGGGAGAACCAGTTGTTAACTTTCTGAGCAGTTTGGTGAACTGGTTGTTGGAAGAAATCATTAGGGCAGAGAACCGGCTGTTAAATTATTTGAATCCCACCACTGGTTTACTTACAATGTAGAAAAAAGCAACAACTTCCTTCAGATGAATAGAAACAATATTTGCATCCTGGAGTCTATACAGGTAACTTTTTCTGATTTAAAAAATTGGAATGAATAACCTTTTCCTTCCTTCCTTCCTTCCTTCCTTCCTTCCTTCCTTCCTTCCTTCCTTCCTTCCTTCCTTCCTTCCTTCCTTCCTTCCTTCCTTCCTTCCTTCCTTCCTCCCTCCCTCCCTCCCTCCCTCCCTCCCTTCCTTCCTTCCTTCTTTCCTTCCCTCCCTAGATGCAACATATGATAGCATTGTATTCAGAAAATGACAGGTAGTCAGTTGTCAACCCAGAATTGCATAATGCACATCCTTACTTCCTTGAGGTGCAAAGAATTCTAGGAATAGCAGAGATACAACACAAGTTTGATTTGACACAGTCTCTTGTGTGGTGTGTGTGTGTGTGTGTGTGTGTGTGTTTCATACTATTTCTCTTTGGTGTGGAATTGGAATGAGGGGTGATGCTTCCAGATTTGTGACAGTCAAAGGTCAAGACATTTATTGAATGTTTTTTTCTCAAGCTTTATTTGTGGCAGTTTGAGGGACAGATCGGATTGTGATATCACTAACTGTTCTTAGTGTTTCAAATTGGATGAAAGACATAGGTTGGTTGCCTTAAATCATTTTTTTTAGTTGTTTGGGATAGAAAATGATAGTGGAGTAGAATAGCCCCCAGTTGCTGATCAAAGAACCCATTTGAGAAACATGGGTGCTTTCTACTATTTGTTCTACTGTTTGCAGGACTTTTGATAGCAAAGCTAAGACTATCATCCACCTGTCACCCTCTTTGCCAAACAGCTTGAGGCTCAGATTCTTCCTTGGGGTGGTGCCAGTCAGAGGTGGCATTTGCTAGTTTTCCAAACTACTCAAACTTTCTGCTACCAGTTCTCTAGAACTGGTCAGAACCTGCTGAGTACCACCTGGGGCTGGAGCAGAAAAGATGCTTCTTTCCCTGAAGAAACAGGTAGAGAAAATGTAGTATAGTTACAATCTGGCTTGGGTTTTTTGTGTGGGTGTGGGGGGATGGGTAGATAAATCACCGCCAAATATACAGTGGAGCCTCCGGGAATATGTGAACATAAGGCACAAAGCACAGCTTATGTTTGTGCAATGGATAAATGCTAGCATTTATCCCTTAGCATCCATGGATCTTTGCCTACCAAACTTCTTCCACCCACTCAAATTTGCACATCCAGAACCCAGTCATTAGCCAATTGGTCAAAAGTTATAGCATGGAAGACCATTTAAGAAAAGAAATTCTTTAATAACTTTGCCTATTCCCACAAATACCATATTATTTCCTTACCCATTTCTAAAGACAACACCATTCAGCTTCAGAGAAATAAGCCTATTTTTTCAACATTAAAAAAATATGGCTTCAATATTTTTTTTAAATTATGTCAGAAAGAGGAACACGACTGCCTATAGTTTTTAAACTGAAGTCATTACAAAACGGAAAAGGCACAATTAGATTTTATATTAGAATTTCCAATCTTCCTCTGTTTTAAAGCTCTCTCTGTTTCTTTCTTGCTGCCTCCTAAGGACAGGCTATAAATGTTAATAAATGCTAAACAGTCAAAAGTGTTGCCAGATTTTTATTAGGGAAAGTCCATTTGATGGGAAAGAAAATGGAAAATAATTTTGCTTTCTTGGGCTAAATAATATAGATGAACAATGTATAGGAGATAAAGAGAAATCATGTACAAATTTAAACACTATCATGAAGGATAAATTTATTTCACTGAAAGATCAGAACAGTTAAAGCTTTCCCGTGGGAACGTGTGACTGTGAAAGCTGGACAATGGGAAAAGGCAAGAGAAAAAAAAAATACAGGCATCTTTAGAGATGGTTGCTATGAGTACAATACACTATCAAAAAATAATATCATTCAATCCACAACCAAAATCTGACAATTCCATTGAGATTATGATCAGCAAATACAAACTCATCTCATGGCTTGGGACCTGGGTACTTACGGGACCGCCTACTGCCACCATCGATCTCCCGTCAGCCAATGCGCTCCCATAGGATGGGCCTCCTCGGGGTGCCGCCGGCTGGACGGCTGGTGACCCCAAGGGTGCGGGTCTTCTCTCTGGGAGCACCTTCCCTCTGGAACGAATTACCCTCGGAGATGAAGACCATCCCTGACCTTTTGACCTTCCGGCGCGCGTTGAAAACTTACCTATTTCATCAAGCCGGTCTCGCCTAGGGTTTTTATAGAGTCTTAAATTGGTTTTTAATTGGTTTTAGTTTTATATTCTTGATTGAGTTTTACCTTTTAGCCACTTTATTTAATCTTTTAAATTGTTTTTAAATATTGTATTTGCATTGTGTTTTTAATTTTGGCTGTACACTGCCCCGAGTCCCTGCAGGGAGAGGGACAGTATATAAAACTAATAAATAAAATAAATAAATAAATAAATAAATATGGGCATCTGATTCCAGTAGATGATGGACTATAAAAGCAATTAAAACAACACAAAACAAACATGTATAATAAACACTAGTTTAGTTTTTGCTATAGTTTAGCTTTCAAAGAGCATTTAATATAGACAACACTGAGCAATGCTTATCCATCTTTCTATCAGACTGCTTAGAGAGCCAGCTCATATCTAGAAAGCAAACATTTGGCATCCGTCTAAGAACATAAACACAGGGTTGCACCAACTTTTCATGATAAAACAATAATCATTTGTTCCATATGCTATACTCCATAAATTCATAGTTCTTCAAGCAGTGATTGTAGGAGCACGGAGCTAAGCCCATAGGATGAAAAGTTGGAGGTCTTATCTGCTGTCTCAGATGGAACTGTCCACCATTTCACCCTGCCTTCCTGTTGTGTAGCATCTTAGTGGCATCTTTCTTTGTCAGAAAGAGGAGCTAGCATCCTGCCTCCAAGCCAGCATAGAGATCCCACAATTTAGTGTCCTACTGGGATTAGACAGGGACATAATAATGATAACAATGGTGATGGTAATGGTGATAATTTTATAGGGCCAACTTCTGGCACTTAGGAAGATAAGGCCTCTCTCTTTCTCTCTCTTGGAATGAAATCAATCATACAAAGGATAAACAAACTGTTCTGAGGAATCAAAAAGAGATATAAGGCATAGAATTATAGAGATGTTTAGCTATAATCAACAGAGAATCTAGTCCCCATTCCAGAAAAATACAGAGGGCAGATTTAAATTAAGAACAAAGAGCAAAATAAAAGATATTAAGGAAAGTTCTGTCAAGGATAGAAAATTCCTCTGAGCACTGGATTTGCACAATTGAGCAAAGGTATCACAGGGCAATGAAAGCATCCAAGTTGATAAAGCAGACCTAGCACTTACAGCTACATTGAAGCACAACATTGAACATAGATTTCTAGCCAAAATGTTTCTCTATTCTTTAGAGGTAAGAGAGTTCTTAAAGCAAATGATCCACTTTTCTTCTGTGGAACTCCCAGAGGGTTTCGAACTTTTTTCTTCAGATGCTTCTGTTCTTTGTTTCACAGTTTTCAGAGGTTTCGATTAAAACACAAAATTCTTTTGTATTCCAGAAAAAGTAGAGGTTGAAGAGATCTCCATGACCTGCCATAAGTTAATGCTTATTAACTCTGCAGCTTTTGATGAAGGATGCCACTTCTGTGCTTGGACAAAGTAGACTGGCATCATGAAAAAAATTCAAATTTTTAGTGTTTGGTGCACAATTCAAAATCCATTTATGTCTTTGAACCATATTGTCAGGATTTCCTAAAACCATATTAATAAACCTAGAGCCATTGATGTTTCATGGTCAAGCTCATGTTCAAGTCATGAACATTCACTAGAAAAATGACAGGATCTTCCCACAAAGTCAAACATTTAAATATTTATTTATTCTACCTATACAATTAAATATTAACCTCTGTCCATTCTTGTCTAAGATAATTTAAAGGATTTCAGAGAAAAATTAAAGAGAGAACAATATACCACATTGTCATTTGTCCTTAATTAGTTATGTTGGTGCCATTGAGCCAAGTTTGAATTTAGATGATTGTGAATCATCTGACTATCATCTTGACTTTTGTTTCATAATAACATATAGTTATTTTTGTATTATTCTATTGTAATATTAAAAGGGGCATGGCTTACACATTGTTTATATTTTAAAGTAATAAATCCAGGGATCTTAGCAACTATCAATTATGTTTCTTAAGATCTTAAGATTAGATTAATTCAGCATTTTTTCATGTGTATTAGACACTTTGAAAAAGATTTTAGAAGATTGGGAGGTCAACATTTGTATGCTGGAAATGTAAAATGAAAGAGGGGACACAATATTGTTTCATGTCAACTTCCACAGCTTTCTCTGCTCTGCTACATATAACCAGAGTTTGTAATAAAGTTGGAGAAAAGAACAAATTGTGGGGAAAGAGAGTTAGAAGCAAGGAAATTACTTGTACGTTAGGAATCTGGGACCCCAGAGTTTATAAATTAGTGGGAGATAGGAAAGTAGACAAAAGTAAATAGGAGAAAATAGGGATAAGAGATCCTGGAATGCAATAAAGATATTCTCATCAAATAGAATGGATATAACAAAGAAATCAGATTTGGGGAGAGGAAGGTCAAAGAACCGAAAGGAAGAAATAAAATTAGAATTTGGGAAAAAGATATAAAACCTGTGGGAACAATGGGAGAGAAATTTAAAATGAGAGAGAGAGAGAACATTCATGATTCAGGCAGCTTAAAAAGACACAAAGGAAATAAGAGATGAAATGTTCCAATTAGGAGGGAGGCAGAAACAGAAAAATTACTTTGTGGACTAAAGAGACAACCTGGCAAGCTTTCCTGCCCCTCCCACCGGCTACTCTTGGATGCTTGCCTGCAGCTTGGGTGCAAGGGATTGGATGGGTTAGGGTTAGGAGAATCACGGGTCAACTAGAGTGAGGACAAAGAGTACTCAATCAGGTTCAGTTGGGAATAAACTGGGACTAGCAGAGCCAAGGAACTTACCAGCAGACAATCTGGATTTGGACAGAAGGGCAGAAGGAAGAACTGCAAAGAACCCAGGCAGAGCAAGAAAAGGAGAGTGGAAATAGCTTCATGAGATTTTTGTAAAGCAACTGTTATTACCAATGAAGTAGGTAGAGTCCTCGAAGCTGTGAGTTCAGCTCCTTTCTTTTCTCCTGGTCAGTCAAAGCCTCTTGGGAGGTGGTACGGGCGTAACACTTCTTTGCAGGAGGGATGGTTTTACTTGCTTTGAAAGAGATACTTGTTCACCGATCGGATAATTACAACTGAGATAGTCAAGTTTTAGATTGCAGGCAAGTTTACTTCAATCTTCCCCTTTTTTTATTTGCAGCCTTTTCAGACACGTTCTAGAGTGGGACTGGGATGAACATAGTGCATACATTCTGATCTTGATCTCTTGGTAGCTTTCAATACCTTTCATTATGATATTCTTCTCCACCAGTTTAATGGGTTAGGAATGGGAGGCATATTTTATAGTGTTCCTTGTCCTTTTTCAGGCTGGGAGTATGGTTGGGGATAGACAAGATTCACCCAGGCTTAAAGACTTTGCTCCAAAGAGTGCCTCAATGCTTTACTCTGTGCCTTGCCCTACATAATCTCTATATGAAGCCACTAGGGAGATATCATCAGTTCACTGGTAACATCTGTCTGTTTATCTGACACTCTCTCTCTCTCTCTCTCTCTCTCATCTATCTGTCTGTCTGTCTATCAGCTATCTATCTATCTAACATTTAGAATTTATTTGATTTGTCAATCACTTACAAGATAATAGGTATAAGTATATACATAGTTATGAATACATGAAATGGGTACATATAAAAAAAAAAAAGAAACAATAGGACAGGGACAGTAGGCACGTTGATGCGCTTATGCACGCCACCTACAGACCTCTTAGGAAAGGGGTGAGGTCAATAGTAGACAGTCTAAGATTAAAGTTTTTGGCATTTGGGGAAGAAACCACAGAGTCAGATAGAGTATTCCAGACATTGACCACTCTGTTGCTGAAGTTGTATTTCCTGCAATCAAGTTTGGTGCAATTAACCTTGAATTTGTAATCTATTGTTTGCTCTTGTGTTGTTATGG
Organism: Bungarus multicinctus; assembly: GCA_023653725.1. Taxonomy (NCBI): domain Eukaryota; kingdom Metazoa; phylum Chordata; class Lepidosauria; order Squamata; family Elapidae; genus Bungarus; species Bungarus multicinctus. The sequence goes on from CM042836.1 coordinate 114,882,012, forward strand.
TTGAAGCTGAAGTATTCATTGACAGGTAGGACATTGCAATGTATGATTTTATATACTATACTTAGATAAGACTGAAGACGGCATAATTCAAGGTTTTCTAGGTCTAGAATTTCAAGTCTGGTGGCATAAGGTATTCTACAATGAGTAGAGGAGTGGAGAACTCTTCTTGTGAAATATTTCTGGACTTTCTCAACTGTGCTAATCTATCTATCTATCTATCTATCTATCTATCTATCTATCTATCTATCTATCTATCTATCTATCTATCGATCTATCGATCTATCATCATCCATCCATCCATCTATCCCTCTCTCTCTCTCATCTATCTATCTATCTATCTATCTATCTATCTATCTATCTATCTATCTATCTATCTATCTATCTATCTATCTATCTATCTTCCACAATGGGCAATACTGCCTGCAAGTGATGGGAAAGAATAGGGTTTGACCCAGCCTGTGCAAGACTGAATAGCTATGGGTTTTGAGATCTCCTGTATCAGATTTCTGTCCTTAACTCTGAATCTGGTTGCATTTGCCAAGACAGACTTGATGAGCCATTTTGAGGTTCTCATAGACTCATGGCTCCTGCTCCAGGAACAGCTGGCAGCTGTGGCTAGGAGGGATTAATCTTGTGTACCAATTACATCCATTTCTGAATTGAGAGAATCATAGTAGTTCTTGCTGGTAATATATACTGTCTGTGGCTGTCCTTGGAGAACATTTGGAAGGGTAACTGGCCCAGAATGTGGCAGTGTGGGCAGTTCTCTACTTTTCATAATGATTCATTATACTCCGTGAACTATACTGGCTTCTGGGTGCAATTCAAGGGGCTAATTGATAATGATGCTGCACATGGCACAGAATCAGGCTATTTGTAGGACCACCTGCTTCCTATTGTTTCTGTTGACTCCCACCAAATGACAGGGTGAGCATGCCCTGCGTTTTTTACATTAAGCAAAACCATTTTGTAGGATCCAGGAGATGTGGCTTTTTGGTTGTGATGCCTCTGTTGTGATGTTAAAGGGCATCTCCCTGGAGATTTGGCTGGCTCAACTCAGTTGGTCTTTCAGAGGTTGTTCACCCAAGCATCAGGGCTAGGGTTTTTGTAAGCACTGTTCATTTATTTGTTTGTTTGTTTATTAAATTTATATCCCGCCCATCTCCCTGATAGGGTGATTCTGGGCAGCTCTATTGCTTGTTTTTTGTTTTTTTTTGTTATACTAATGGTAAGATAAAATGATCGATTTGGACATTGATGGTTTTTGTAATTTCTTTTTTTTAAATTTGAGTTTTGCTTTCTGAGTAGCTGTCCAGACTGAGATGGGCAGCTGTATGAATGTATAAACAGACAAACAAATAAACAAACAGTACTGAATTTTTTAAAGAGCCTTCCTGACTGTTGAAAGAGACACACTCAGAGGGATGAAGAGGTAGATACCGATAAGATAGGTAGGTAGGTAGATAGGTAGATAGGTAGGTAGGTAGGTAGGTAGGTAGGTAGGTAGATAAATGATAGAGAAAGAGAGAGAAAGAGATAAAGGGAGGGAGGGAGGGAAATAGAGATAAAGGTAGAGAGATAGGGAGGGATAGAGAGAGGTATGGAGAGATAAATACTGATAGATAGATAAGATAGATAGATAGATAGATAGATAGATAGATAGATAGATAGATAGATAGATAGAGATAAGGGGAGAGAGAGAGAAGATAAAGGGAGAGAGTGGGGAGAGGGGGAGAGGGAGAGGGGGAGGGAGGGAGAGAGAGAGAGATGGGGAGAGAGATTATATTCTGCAAACAAGTGGTGATTCATTTTCATTATGTTCAATAGCTACTGAATTTGTTGTGTTAGTCTAAGTGGTGCTGTGTGTGTATCCATTATTGGAAGCAATAAAAAAGGGAGAGAAATGAAAGAAAACAACCCAGCTGCTTGGAAACATTTGTCAAGAAAGGTCATAAAGACCAAGTTGATTTTGAACTGAGCAGAGGAAAACGACCCCATCATAAAAAATTAGAATAGAATAAAATAAGCAACCACAACTAGTTAGCAATAAGACTAGCCCTTAGAGTTATATTCTAATCCACAGTGCTTTGCTCTCTGAGCAGTTTACAAATGCTAACATATTGCCCCAACAATCTGGGGTCCTCATTTTACCAACCTCAGAGGGATGGAAGGCTGAGCCGTTCAGAATCAAACTCTGGGCTGTGGGCAGAGTTTGCTTGCAATACTGCATTCTAACTACTACACCACCACAGTTCCTAGTTAGGGATGTTAGAGGAATACAGCGTATTCCATTATATTCAGGGTTTTTACTTTATATCTCTGGAGCAGGCCAGTCTTCTCACTGGAACCAACTCTTTCAATGGGCTGCAGAATATCTTTGAATGTGTTATTTTTCTGTCACATTGCAGACCCATCAAAAAATTCTGAGTTTCAGCAGCCAGAAAAACAACTGCTAAGACAAGTGCCTCGAGAATGCCTTACTACAGTACCACAATTCAAAACATGGCACTTAAAACAAAGTTTGTAGTATTCTGCTGAGATACCATGTCAGGTTTGAACAAAAAAGGCAAAGGAAAGGAAAGGAAAGGAAAGGAAAAACAAACAAACAAAGAAAAAATAGCAACACAATTCCCCAGCCCCACAAAAATAATAAAAAAAGGTATCAGGACCATCAATCACTAACTTAGAAGGCTGGCTTTTTCTGTTGACAAAGCAATCAGCTCCAGGAACATTCTCGTTTTAACACAATTCTTCTAATAATGGGTTGGATCCAAAGCCATGATTAATAGAAATCCATTTGCATTGGCAAAAGAAGCTGGGAAGTTATTTTGTGATATATATATATATTTTTTGCTCCTTTGCAAATTTTTAAATTTAAAGAAAAGATGTCTCTGCTCCTCTCACATTAAGGTCACTAAAAGCTAGCACCCAACTTCCATGGGACTTGAAGCAGAACATGGTTTTCTATCATAAAAAGTTCTGCTACTTTATATTTACTTTAGTATCCAATTTCACTAACAATCTGAAATGAAAACAGGGGCACCAGAATTGTGTCTGACAAGTCAATAGATCATTTCTTAATAAGCTGCATACCATTCCTCATTGGTTGTTGATATCGGGGTTGATGGCCACCGGCATAAAACACAAAAAATTACTTTATTCAGCCTGCAACTTATGTTTTATTGGAGAAATTATTATGTCTTATGTTGTAAAACTTGTTCACTTTGACTTGGACCTCTGGAGTTGGTATTTGGGCTCGCAAAAATTATTATGGTACTTCAGTTATGGCATATGTCAAATTTGAAATTCCTGAGATGAATCCCACATATATGTTGCATTTTGTTGCCCTCATCCATATTTCCTAAAGGAATTGTCTCTGCACCTCATGATACCTGTGAAATGGAAACAGGTGGGTGTGAGAACAGGGGTGGGATTCAAATTTTTTAACAACCGGTTCTGTGGGCGTGGCTTAGGTGGTGGGCATGGCTGGGTGGTCATGTGACCAGGTGGAAGTGGCTTGGTGGTCATGTTACTGGCTGGGCGTGGCCAACTCAATATCACTCACATCGAGGCACGCATCTCCTTGCCTGGCCTCTCATGACTGTGGTGGGGATGCTGCAATAGTTGTAAGTGTGAAAAATGGTCATAAGTCACTTTTTTCAGTGCCATTGTAACTTTGAATGGTCACTCCACACAAGCAACGTATCAGCAAAGGAGGGGAAAAAAACTCCAGAGAAGTTCCTGAGACAGGAAGTCTAGTCCTGCCAAGAATGTAATAAGGGTTAACGGAGAGGCAGTTTCTGTAAGCAACACCAGAATGTTTCCTTCCTGCCTTCCTTATAGGATTAGGCCGGTAATTTCTTCTAACAATCAGTTCTCTGAACTGCTTAGAATGTTAACAACTGATTCTAGTGAATAGGTGCAAACTGGTAGAATCCCACCCCTGTGTGAGAGCTTCATGGCATGCTGACCATCCTTTTACATGCAACTTGCAGCATAATTTTGAAAGCGTACACAGCCTACACAAGAAGGAGTACATTCTATTGATGCTACGTGCAAAGAATGGTAATGATGTTCTAACAACTCTGAAGAAGTTTGACGTGTTCAGTCCATGAAACACAACTCTGAATTAATATGCAGTAAATCACCTGGGTGAGCTCATCTTTCAATATTGTGCAAGTGCATTCATAGTCACAGAGGAAAATGGAACATTGTTTCTTTTTCGATCCCATCCCTGAAAGAGACTCTGGAACTATATTGTTTCATCTTTATTCTTAACAACTTTACCAGCATAAAACCATATTTTGCAAGAAGGTTGATAACGGAGAAGAAATTTCCATAGGTTCACCTGTGCACACCCTAGACCAGGGGTCTCATCCAACCTTGGCCACTTAAAGTCTTAAAGTTGCCAAGGTTGGAGACCCCCTGTGATCTCAAAAGAGCAGGTTAGAGAGAGTCAAGTGCCAGGGCACCCTTGATAACTCAGTCTGGCACTTGCCTCCAAAAGCTTGCCTGTCTCTGGACAACCTCTTCTAAATTCTCCGCCAGTGTGTTCTGTGAGCACCAATGCTTAAGAATGGAAGGTTCAGGAGGGGGCCATTTGAAGCTTTGCTTCTTAAATGAGGTCACCTACAAGTATCAGTAACCCAGATACTCCTTCTGAGCCTGAGCTTGGTCTAAAATTGGAGGGTAGCAAAGCTATCCTTGTTGGACCCACCAGCTTGTTTGTTTGCTAAGATTCTTGAAAAGCAATTGATAGCACTGTACTTTGGAAACGGATCAGGTTGTAGACACGACCCACTGAAAACAATGAAACACTTTGTATAACATTCAGGGGGTCACTAAAATGAATGTACTTTTAAATAAATGCCTGCCTGCTCAAGGTGACATGAGCAATATTGTGCTGGTTAGATGGCATATGGTTAGTTTAGGGATGAGAACTGCCCCCTTAAGGGAATGCTTCATGGGAAATGTAGTTAATACCACATGGGAGATGTAGATCATGTCACGTGGTCACATGTGTAATCATGATTGGTCACTGAATTGTTCTCTGACTGAGCTGGGGGAGTTTTTTGGGCATTCCTATCTGGAACCCAGCATTGTGCTGGAGTTTTCCTTTGCTATAATGCTATGGGGTGAAGATAACCATCTTTTCACACTACTGAGGTGACTATTGAGGCACAGATTGGACTTTAGAAGAATCTCAACATAGCTGTGAGTTGTACTTTGAGGATGCCTAACTAAATCCAATAAACTAACTTTGCATGGAAGCCTTTGTAGTGTTGAACTGCTTGTCCTTAAAGCATTCAGGAATGTGGGGCATGAAAAATACTGTCACCTGATCACTTGGTCCCATCAGAGAGGCAACTACACCCATGGCCCAAGGGAAAGTTGCTATCTCTTGGTGCAAACTTGGTCTTGCTCCTAGAAGGGGATGATAGATCCATTTGCACAGAGGCAGATTTCCTCCCCTCTCTCCATCATGATTAAGACTTTTCCTACTGTATTTCACCATGTGGGATACTTCCATAGCTCCCTTCTGGTATCCTGGTGTGCAGTGAATCAAGAATTCAAAAATTCTCTGTGTTCCCACCAAATAATATTGCTTTTCTTGATAATGGCTTTACTTTTTAAACTTGATTAAATCCATAAGGATAATTTTAGTAGGGTTGTACAAAGCATTCAAGAAAGGCACTTTGTAAATGTGCATTGATAAAAAAATGTAATACCTCTCTTCTCAAAGTGTTGAGGCAACCACATCTGGAAAATTCAACAAAAAGTCCTCCTTGTCGTGGGCAGATAAACAGAGACCAGGAAACTCCTTCGAAGTAGCTGTATGATGCCTTCTGGAGGACAAGATTTTTTTTGAAAAAGAACATATATACCTGTCAAACATGCCTGAATGTTTTGCAAACCCTAAATTTTGGAATGTGTTCAAATTTGTTTTTTTCTTTAGCTATTAAAATTATTACAATGTATTTATCTTCTCAGTAAACCAACTAACTTCTTTGTCAGTTCTAAATAGCAATTTTAATAATATGCGTTTCATTAACTTTAATGATTGTGATTAATAATAATACGTTAACACTGTACAATTTATAAAGCACATCATTATATTAATGCTACAAAAGCAAGCACTGTAGAGAATATTTGCAGGTTTACAATATTTTTGTATTTGTATTTTTGTATTAGGGAGACTTACTCAATAATTTGAGCCCAATTCCATAAATATCTCCTTCAAAGTACAATCTTCTGACTTCAATTAAATTTATAACCGAAGTATATACACAACTGTCATCTAGAAAAAAGAAACATCTCCTTTGTTTACTCAGTTTTAATAAAGGATACTTTTAATAAAGAAGGTAACACCTGCTGGTGTTCTGATTGGAGGAAAGAATGAAAAGGCTTGAGGAAAGAGTTTCTATACTGCAACACACAAGAAAAAGTGAGCACGTCTTAGATAAGACAGGAGATGCTCCATAGAGAAGGGGAGTGAATACAAAAGAACAGAAAGAATAGGAACGTAGAAAATATGACCTAGAGAGGCAAGCAAGATGTTCAGAAGATAATCAGTCCAGATGAACACCTCAACCAGTATCAAATATAGAAGATGATTCACAGCCATCTTGTTATGCCCCTGTCAGAATCTGATTCAGAGGTGGAGGCTGAACAGCTGACAGGGAGTGGGAGTGTGGCTCCATTGGCTATGGAGGAAACTGGGGAAGGGCAAAGTCTGGCTGGCAGAGCAGGGGAGAGGTAGAGCAAGGGAGAGGGAATTCAGAGGAAGACCCTGGCCCACCCCCTCTTCATCCTAGGGCATGCAGGGAGGAACGGAGAAGGGAGCAATGTGAGTTGCATGGCGTACGGGGGAGGAAAAAACCCTGATTCCCTTCATTAGCTGCAGCTGGGAACACAATGCTTAAAAAGGGAACAGCGCGCAGCAAGCTTTTGGGAGCAAATCATGAATTTATCTGGTATCGTCGTGTTGCTGTGTGTTGCTGTGTGTTCCTGGCGTCTTTCCAATGGTGTGAGTTTTGCCGTGCGTTCAAGTCTGAAAGTCCTTCTCCTGCCTTGTCAAGTTAATTGCTGCAGCTTGGTTTATTTGGATTTTTAGTTACAGCCTGCATGTACCTTGTTTTGGGCTGAATTTTCTCCAGTTAAAGATTGTTCCTGGGAGAGTTTTTCTCCAGCTGAAGGTAACCGGGACATTGGGGGCACAGTTGGAGATAATAAAGGGACTCTTCTTGCTTATTTGACTGTGTTGCCTTTGTTCCACACCTCGGGTCATGTCACATCTGACCAAACCTCTCCAATCCCAGCTTCACAACTCAGGGTGGACAACATGTGCACATCCATGAGTTGAAAAAAACCCATGAACCATATTGACATAGAAAAGTCTTGATTCTGGACGTAAGTGATTCCTTGCTGAGAGGAACTTAGGCCATGATATACAAATCTGATATGAAGTTATGGTCAGGTTATGGTGACAAGTTACTAAGACTACCTCAAACATACTGATAACTCTCTCTTCCGATGGATTCTTATGGGGATAAATGATACTTTCATAGGTTGGGTTGTCTACCTATCTTCATATATCCCCCTTCGGCACTCCTCCACCAAGTTTAAGTATATAAAATAAAATTTGGGAATAACAATATAACCCCAGAGTGGACAGAGACAGAAGACTTATGATTGGCAGGAGAGCACAAAAGCAAATTACTCACATAAAGCAGGATTATTGAAATTGATTAGTTCCTAGACAGTCAGGTCAGTGGAAAAGAATGGCTGCAAGGAAACATAAATAAGCAAAAAGAAGCCACTTCGACATGCTTTTTTATTTTCTAGACCCAGTGAGGAAAAGTGGTACTATTTTATCTAAACATAAATTTTAGATTGCAGTGAAAGCAAAGCACAGGAGTGCAAAAAAAAAAAGTGGGTGTGTGTGGGTGTGTGTTTCTTCCCCAGGTAGACAGTGGAGATTTCAGGATACTATTAACCCCCCTTCTTCTCCAATGGAAAAAGACAAGAGTCTTGGTTTTTGGAAGCTTGCATAGAACTGATGTCAACAATCAGAAACTGGGAGGTGATGGCCCTGAAAAGGCACTCGAGAAACAAAAGACTCATAGAAAGGATAAACACTGGTAGAGAAATTGCAGCATCAGAGACTAGCAAAGCGATCATTGGACAAGTTGTGCCACTCCTTGAACTCATCTCTACTATCACTCACAACAGGTTATCTGACCTTGACTCAAAGATTAAAACAAGAAAGCATTATAGATTTTTTTTTTTATGCCATGAAACTGATGGGGCAGTGTTGGCCTAAGTCAGAGGTCCCCAATCTATGGGCTGCAGTCCACTAGTGGGACATAAGGACTTTGCAACTGGGCTGTGGAAACGGTGGGTGAGAACCAGTGCATGCGCATCCTCACTTCCATTTGCGTGAGTGGCAGGGGCCTGTGCACATCCACCTGCGCGAACCATCCCCTCTCACATGTCTGCAAAGCCTGAAACATTGGGGAACGCTGGCCTAAGGGACAAAATGCTATTTTAAAATTTGTTGCACCAAATAGCCATTCTACGATACCTGCTAGAGACAAAATGAGTTCCACTTTTATGGAAACAACTGATGGTGAAGTCCCATTTTAAGATTTAAGACTGGTATTGTGCTGCTATAATTATTGTTTATTGATTACATAATCAAAATTATATGTATTTTACCCTTAAAGAACAAGATATGTAAGCCAGAAGAGTGCGAGTCCACAATATACATCGACAATATACACATTGTCCACAAATCTTGCTGTTAACATCCTCACATTTCTTCCTATAAAAGTTTTATGTCAAAAATTATTCACTGCAGGTGATGGGAATGAGAGAGAAAGTGTAAGCACATGGACAGATATGTCTTTCAGTGTTAAAGTTATAAATCTCAAATAAACCTCAGGAACAATTGATGTTAAAAGTTTGAACATTTTAATATGATCTGGTAGACAGAATCTGTCAGAAATCTTAAAATGGGACTTCACCATCAGTTGTTTCCATAAAAGTGAGCTGTTTGGAATTTTCTTAATACCTTTGCATTCTTACTTTTCAATTCCAATATCCTCAAAATTTCCTGATCAGTTTTTTAAGTATTGCAAGTTTCAGATTCTGCACTAGCACCCATTTATTAACCTGAGAAAAAGACTTTTGACCACAACAGGATATTTCAAATTCTTGCATTAAGTGACAAAGGGCATAATAATGTGAGCCCACTGCAAAGCAAAAGATTCAGATCAATCTGGATTTAGCAACCTTGTATAAAAGTGCTGGCAATCCATTGGTGCCTCCAGAAAAGTCTCTAAAATGTTACTGCTGTCCAATTTCTGATCCATTGCTGGATGGTTGATTTGTGATTTGGAGGAATTTTATGCAGCAAAAACAAATACTTTAATTTTCACTCCCTTATTTTAAAAAAGTCTCTGCCTCCTTCCTTCTCTTCAGTAAAGGCTTTCCTACACAAGAAACCAGGTCTCTTGTCTGCCTGGGCAATGGATACCATCCAGTCAGCAAACAAGGGTGGAGGACTTTGTTCAGCAGGTGTTTTCTCTGAAGGCTTGTCTTTGTTCTCCTCTGGACTCCACCATCTCCTTCAACCTCCCACACCTGCCTTTTTTCAGAGTAGCCTTGATGCTACATAGACACTGCAGGCACTTACCATCGTCTGGAACTGGCTCATTCACAAAGAGTTTTCCCTTCAGCCATACTCTCAGTTTTGATAATATGAATGTGATATGATGTGTTTCATATTTCCTATTGACACTGACTGCCAAGCAACTCATTCCTTTTCAAGCTTTTCTCCTAATAACATGGCAAATTACCACATCCAGTCATTTACATCCATTCATAGAAAGCCGTATTCATAGGATATGTTCATAGAAATAATTCTAGAGTCCATTAAAGCAGCCAACAGAAATTTTATTTATTTTACTTTATTTGGTTTGTCAATTGCTTACAAGATAATAGGTATAAGTAAAAACATAGTTATGAATACATGGATACATATAAGAAAACTAAAAGAAACAATAGAACAGGGATGGTAGGCTCATTGGTGTGCTTATGCATGCCCCCTACAGACCTCTTAGGAAAGGGATGAGGTCAATAGTAGAAAGTCTAAGGTTAAAGTTTTTGGGGTTTGGGGAGGAAACCACAGAGTCAGGTAGAGTATTCCAGACATTGACCACTCTGTTGCTGAAGTCGTATTTCCTGCAATCAAGTTTGGTGCGATTAACCTTGAGTTTGTATCTATTGTTTGCTCTTGTATTGTTATGGTTGAAGCTGAAGTATTCATTGACAGGTAGGACATTGCAATGTATGATTTTATATACTATACTTAGATCGGACCAAAGGCGGCGTAGTTCTAGGTTTTCTAGGTCTAGAATTTCAAGTCTGGTGGCATAAGGTATTCTGCAACGAGTAGAGGAGTGGAGAACTCTTCCTGTGAAATCTTTCTGGACTTTCTCAACTGTGTTAATATCAGATACGTAATGTGGGTTCCAGACTTATGAGCTGTATTCGAGTATTGGTCTAGCAAATGTTTGTAGGCTCTAGTTAGTAGTGGAATATTACCAGAGAAAAAGCTATGTAGAATTAGATTAACAACTCTTAATGCCTTTTTGGCTATGTAGTTACAGTGGGCTCTAGCACTTAGGTCATTTGAGATGAGCACTCCAAGATCCTTGACAGAGTTTGGATCATCAACAAGGTCTTGACTATTCAGCCTGTATTTTATTTTCTGATTTTTTTTTTGCCAATATGTAAGACAGAGCATTTATTTGTTGAGATTTGAAGTTGCCATTTGTTTGACCATTCTATGTATTCAATGTATAGTTGTGACTTCAATGATATAAAGAGGCATGAATGAGTATGGGAAACCCCTCAGCCATTTAATCAGACTATTTTCACACTATCCTAGGAATTTTTTAGTATCCTAAAAGACCGAGAAAAGATTTTGAATGCCACTGATAAGATTGTTAGTGGCCAGCTAAGGTTGCATCTGCCATCTCTTCTCTTGCTCTATGTCCAGCCCTCTGTTCACTTTCATTTATGGTCTTGACATTATGACTACTTTCCTAACTGGAGTTGATTACGCACCCTTGAATGTGCTGCTGAAGAATCACTTTATATTTGAGGCATTCTCCTTGTGTTGAACATGTTGTAATGTTATGAAATTCTTGTTAACATAGTCAAGGCCATCTGTAGCTCCCAGAGCTAGTAAGTGGTAGGAGGATGACTGATGCACAATGGGGAGTTAGAGCAACAGTCTTCAAGATGTGCATGTTTTATAACAATATGATTTTATTAGGTAATATTGCCTAATTTGCCTAATTTATTAGGTGTAGGTAAAGTAGAACAACACAAGGAAAATCTTTTAACCACAACTCAAACATTTGTACAGAGGCCAGGGATGTCAAACCTGCATCATCACAACAGCATCATGTGATGTAATTCAACTTTTCCCCCTTTGCTAAACCGGGCATGGGCATGGCCAGCGCATGACATATCCGGGCTATGGGCCACAAGATTGACAGCCCTGGTATAAGTCATGGGCTATCTAGGAGTTGGGGGTTAAACCCTTTTGTCTCAGGTGTCTGGAAAATATTAATCCTTAATTTATTTTTTTAAAAAAAGAGGAAAAACTAGCTACTTAAGAAAAGAATAACGTAATTGAAAGAAACACAAAATATGTTTGCAAGGATTCAGACTGGCAGGCTTCTCTATGCCACATAAAGATCTCAACCACTATGCTATTTCACCAAGGCTGATAAAGAAAGGTATAAAAACTCTTAGCGTGCATCATAAGCATTGGAAAAGCAGTTCTTCCTTTGCAGAGTAGCTAGTGAGTTACCTGTAACCAACCGAAGTCCTATAACTCAAATAAGTACAAAAATTTGAGTTTCCATAACAGAGAAAAGTGTGCTATAGTTCAGATGAAGCAGACAAACACACCATCAAATCAGGTAAATGGAGAATTAATAGATGTAGACATCATACCTTTGTGTATTCTAGAAACTGTTATCTGCTTCAGCTGGTAATGTAAACAGCAGGGCAATATAGATAAGCCCTAAGGATTTTCCATAAGATTATTTTTGCTCATTTATTTGACTCATAGTCTCCCAATAGATCTTTTGCACCATTTTAAAAGGAGCCTTACTCCAAATAGTCAATGTCCTTTGAGAATTCAAATCAAATTTTAATGTTTTTTACTTAATAGTGCCCATATGTGTCTAACTGCCTTAAGTACTAGAAATATCACCAAGTCCTTACTATAGTTAGAACCAAGTGTTTGCCAAGGTTTGAAGGATACCAGTTAGTATAATTGAGTATTACCTTTTAATAAATACTAAAATCAGTATAATTTACAATATTTTATAATTTACAAAAAATTACTGATATTTACAAGTAGGCCCAATATTTGAAATTTGGGAGATTAAACTAGTGGTGGGATTCAAACTTTTTTACTACCGGCTCTGTGGGGGTGGCTTGGTGGGCATGGCAGAGGAAGGATATTGTAAAATCTCCAGTCAGAGGTGGTATTTGCCGATTCTCCAAACTACTCAAAATTTCTACTACCGGTTCTCTGGAACTGGTTAGAACCTGTTGAATACCACCTCTGGATTAAACTCTCCTCTTCACATGAAAGGCATAGCTTTAAAATATCAATCCTTACTGTATTTGACCATTCAATAGGACTTTTATTTTGGAAATCTCTCTTTCCAAGTTAAAGGTGCAGTTAAATCCCTAATATGGGATTCTGAAAGCTTTGGTAGATTTATTCTGTATAGAAAGCCATTCATCTGTTTGGTGGTGTCACTTCATTTATGGAAAGTAGACTTGAATAAAACTCCACCAACTGAGAATTGCTTATAATTTCTATGAATTGCTTCTGTAAAATCTTTTATTATAGATATTTTTTTTGTTTTAAATTTTTCAAACATGAAGCCAACAGTTTTCCAGGTTTTTCTCCTTGTTCCCAATAGAACTGCTCAATACATTTTAATGAAAATTCAATACTCGGAGCAGATAATTGGTCTAATTCCAGTACAGCTCTGAAGGCACAGTATGATTCTAATGTGTGATTTCTACCATAAATATTCAAAGCCTCCTTTACATGTTTTTCTAACTTTTTAAGATACAGTTTATTTTTTTCTAATAATATGCCTGTGTTTTGTTATTGGTTAACAAAATGAGGCTTGTCGAATAATGAAGTATTAGTATATTTGTTCTCTCTAATTTGAATTTTCCTATCTAAAATGCCTGATTTTTTTAAATCAAAACATTATCTGAAATTATAACTGAAAAACTCTGATTTTGAACTAGATTAACTATCGATTGATTTATTAGAAACTCCAACCCAGCCCATTCAAGCAACATTCCACCTTCATGGTGTCAACAATAGATGCTCTTCTAATTCTTTATTGTTTGAAAATAAGCATTTTAGCATCATTTAGAATTCTGCACCATCACAATTAAAAAAACTATCAGAATCATATTTTAAAACTTCAGGTATTTATTCATCTCACAGCAATCTAGAGTTTGATATATTTTATGATTAAAGCATTCTGCTTCATGCTAGAAATTTTATAAAGCCTATTGCAATTTATTTGCATTGTATTTCCCACCCCCAGAAAATATATGGTCCCACTTCATTAACAAGTTTCTTCTTTCTTTTCCATACTCCTTTCTTAGTGGTGGGATTAATTTTTTTTACTACGGGTTCTGTGGGCATGGCTTGGTGGGCGTGGCAAGAGAAGGATACTGTAAAATCTCCATTCTCTCCCTACCCCATTAACCTGTTTTCCAGCTCCCTTCTCCTGTGCAGGGCAACAAAAGAAGACCCAGCCAATCCGCTGGGAATCGGGAGGCAGAGAATAGATGGGGGCAGGGCCAATCAGAGGTGGCATTTGCCGGTTCTCCGAACTACTCAAAATTTCCATTACCAGTTCTCCAGAACTGGTCAGAACCTGCTGAATACCCTCTGTCCTTTCTCCAACTCAAACTAGACACAAATATTACCTTAAGGGATTTTGTTTGGTTCCTTCATAAAGGTAAAGGACATCAGAACCTGATGAACTAGGAAGGTGGTACACTTACGGATAAAACCAGTGAAATGCCATTTACATTTACAGACAAAGGACGAAATAAATCTCAGAATATTAAATAGTCCAAATAGTTCTGGGTTCACAGAACTTGCACAGTTCACTGCTCCAGGGAGGACTTCAGATGGGGCAGAAGAGCATGGTTAAAATGCATTCAGGTAGCAGCACATAAATCAATTATACTAGAGTTGATTGCAAATTAGGGCAAAAAAAAAATGCAGTATACAACCTTAGATTAGCTGGATGATGGGATTGGCCTCTTAAAATGGCCTGCATGGAATTTCTATAGAATTGTTTTATGCCAGATCTTGCTGAGGCATAGCTTTGCAATTTCACTTTTGGTGTCCCCAAAGGATATTCTAATTGTGCTTTAGTTGAAGGGCAGACTAAGTGCATGTAAAATGTCCCGGGCTTTTTCCAGTAAACCATTTCAGGAGCTTTTCTTCTCTGATCAAGAAGAATCCTGGAAATGTATGAACGCCTACCAAATCTTTCCTAGTCTATTTTTTGAAAGTTAACATACTAACCTTAGTCCTGGCAACAGGGTCAATACAACTTTTTCAAAGCACCCGAAGGCCAGACAAGGAATAATGGATGGAAACTGAACAAGGAGAGGTTCAACCTGGAAATAAGGAGAAACTTTCTGATAGTGAGAACAATCAACCAATGGAACAGCTTGCCCTCAGAAGTTGTGAGAGCGCCATCACTGGAGGCTTTCAAGAAGAGATTGGACTGTCAGAAATGGTGTAGGGTAGTGTTGGAGAACCTTTTTGGCACCAAATGCTGAAACGGGAGCACACGTGTGTGCAAGGAGAGCACTGGAAACCGGAAGAACAGCTCTCCAGCATGCATATGCCTGGTCTTCTGGTTTCTGGTGCACATGAGTGCATGAAGACCAGCTGGCCTGTGTGCATGCGCATGCCACAAACTGAAAGACCAGCTCTCCAGCATGCACGCACGGGAGCACCGGAAACCGGAAGAGCAGCTCTTCAGCATGCATGTGCCTGGTCTTCTGGTTTCTGGCCACACATGCGTGCTACGAAGACCAGCTAGCCAGTGTACATGCACATGCCAGCAACCAGAAGCACAGCTTCCTGGCATGCACATGCGTGCTGAGGAGCTGCTCTTCTGGTTTCTGGTGCTCTTGCACGCATGAAGACCAGCTGGCCGGTGCACATGTGCACGTGTGGAACCTGGAAGAGCAATGGGCGATGACTGGCATGCCTGGAGAGATGGCTCTGTGTGCTTCTTGCGTCACACATGCCATAGGTTTGCCATCATGGGTGTAGGGTCTCCTGCTTTGGCAGGGGGATTGAACTAGAGGACCTACAAGATCCCTTCTGACTCTGTTAATCTATTAAACTAACAAAAGTTCAAAACAACAATTCTAAAATTAGCCATCCTGTGCAACATACACACACACACAAGCACTATTGAAAGACCAAATATAGAAGAATACAAAGGACTTGACCAAAGCTGAAAAAAGATGTTCTTCATGCCAGAATGATCGATTTATTTCCAAACCGGACCAATGAAAGAAATCATGCCAAATTGAACAGGATCATAAGACATTCCATTCCATACCAGTGACTGTGCATCCAAAGTGGACATGGAATGGCTGGGAAGACATGAGAAATAACACACATTGACCCCTGGTCAAATTGATTGTGGGGTGTGTTTTTTTGATATAAAAATATACAAAAGAAAGAAAGAAAGAAAGAAAGAAAGAAAGAAAGAAAGAAAGAAAGAAAGAAAGAAAGAAAGAAAGAAAGAAAGAAAGAAAGAAAGAAAGAAAGAAAGAAAGAAAGAAAGCACTACATTTACAGAGATTTAGCAAGATTCTGTGCGCTTTGGAAAAACTTCTTCTCTTGTGTGTACCTTCCTTAGTAAAACTTGGATAGACTGATGATTTCTTTTTCCTAGGAAACGCCACCGAGATCTTACTAATGCCTTTCTAGATATCTGCAAAATCTCTTATAGTAACATGAAGGAATTGAACAATAGCATTATTTTGACCCAGTCTCAAAGGCAATCTTCAAAAATTCAATGGGAATTTTTGTTCACATGTTCAGTTTCATTTAAGAATCAGTGATCCGGGGAAAAAAAACACCTTCTTAAATTCTATTAAAGTAAGTTTGATTAGGAATATTCACAGTGCCATTCATACAGTTGTATTCTGTGTAGCTGAGGTTCCAAAATAATAATTCAATTATTGAAAATACAGTGATTATCATTCACTGTTGTCTCCCAAGCTTTCATTTGATCCTCCTGGCTAGAGACTTTCTTTTAGATCTCTTTAAGAGGGATATTAGTCTCTGTAGTGACTGGGTAAGGAAAAGAGACTTTGCCAATTAATTGGCAAAGAATCTCTTCATTGCTATGTAAATTACTAGTGGGATCTTTTATGAGGCTTGACCTTTAACCTATATCTGAGTTTGTTTTTTAATGAGACTAACCCTCCATTCAGCTGTCACAATTTTAAGCTATTTATCACCACCACTTGCACTTGCTGCCAAATATCTCTCTCTCTTATTCTAAGTCTAGTATTGGTGATGATATTGCTTTGCAGGAAATCCAAATTGCTCAGTACAACCTTAAAAGATCAACTAAAATGCTCCAAGTCTTTACATTCTGCAGGCCGTCTTAATACTGTTACATTCTGTTGGGAAGCACCTACCAAGGCACTTCCGAGTTGAAAGGAATAACCGGTGACATCACCATTGCCCAGGGAATGCCCAATGGGGCTCCTTTCAGTCCCTGTTATTTTTCCTGCTGAAGTGATACCTATTTATCTACTTGCATTTGCATGCTTTCAAACCGCTAGTGGGCAAGAGCTGGGCAAATTGATGGGAACTCATTCCATTATGTGGCTTGCGGTCTCAGGTTTTGAACAGCCGAACTCTCAACGGTCTTCAGACTCAGCATCTGTTGTGGCCTGCCGGCAGCTGATGAAGCTGGTAGCAGAGTTGGACAGCGAGGAGGTTGGGGAAGAACCTGGGCCAGTCCTGTAGGCTGAGGAAGGCGCAAACGAGGGCTCTGTGTCAGAGGCAGAGATGGGGCCAGGGCAGGCTGGCAGTCATTAGCTGCCTTCGGGCTCAGACAGCAGTGAAGCAGGGGAGCAGCTGGAGCCGGTTCCCCGTCTGCGCATGCAGAACTGCCAAAAGGAAGGAACAATTAAGAACTCAGGGTCGACGTTGGAGTAAGGCCACAGGTGGGTGATGAATGGCCCCTCCCATAAGGATTAAAAGAGGAGCAAAAGAGGAGGGGGCTTTTACAGGAAACAATTCGTTCATTCGTTCCAGCCTCATGAAAATCTGTCCATGTAACCTAGAGACTCTGTGTCCAGTCCTTCCCTGTCAACACTGCATGTGGAAATATTTACTGGGCAGCTTTCCAAGATAGAGTTTGAGCTAATAATTATACCTTTGCAAGACTGTTTGCCAGGACGTTGGCTGAATGTGAATGCAATAAATTACCAAAATTTAACAAAAGAGGTTTTGCCGGGACACAGAGCAGCTTAGCGCCTTTTGGGGAAGCCTAGGACAGAACAGCGTCTTAACCACATGAGCCATGGCGGTGCAGTGATCTTTAATCATTGATGGATTTATAGCTTTCTATTACATAACTATCTATGAAACTGGAGGACAAGTTTATTAGATTATTAAACCTGTTGTAGCCCAGGTCAGTCCTGTGATTTTTTTTTCATGTATACATTCCACACATGCTGAAAATATCTCAATTTTCCACCATGCTTTCTTAGCTTTAAATGCCCCCCCTCGTGCACTTCTGCCTCACACCCACATCTCCATGGTAGTGGTGGGGAATTCAATGTTCTATTATCAATTCTTGGTGCTGAAAGGGTAGACCAAATTATTGATTCATCGGAAAGGATAAGTGGATGTTGAACAATCTTGAAAGGTGGCAAATAAGATACAAGTACTTCGACAGTTCAGGTTGTTATCCTTTCCTGATTGCTGGCACAAAAGCAGTTCTGGCAGATGCAAGTCATTTTTGTTGATAATTACATATACTTCACAGGGCAGAGGAATGAGGTGAACAGACTGAGTTTGCAAAATTTTCCCCATTCCTCCTATTGGTATAGACAGTGCTTATAATGTGTATTTAGTAAGCAAAAATTTTTCTCTACCTGCAGTTTTTGTAATAATGTTTTTAAAATATAACTCCAATATTAAATTGTTTTGTAATTGAACCATAACTTGCTTTATCATTTCTTAAGTTTCAGTTCTGGTAAATGTTTTAAGAAGCAACAAAGATCCACTGGAAACTGTCACAGGTGCACAGCGCACCGTTGGATTGTAATCACTTAACAGTCCTTGCTAATTTAATGCAAGGAAGGAGGCAGATCTGAGTGTTCTGTACCTGACCCCAACATTTTTGTCACCATAACTTCCAATGTGCAGAAGATTTTAAAAGTATGATCAGTAAATCTGGATAGTTATAAACCTGGATAGTTATAGTTTGTAATCACATGGAATATCCTGTTTATATGTGTGCCATATAGCTCAGTGGTGGGATTCAAAATTTTTTACTACCATGTATGTGGCTTGGTGGGTGTGGCAGGGGAAGGATACTGCAAAATCTCCATTCCCTCCCCACCCCACTAACCTGCTTTCCAGCTCCGTTCTCCCGTGCAAGGCAACAAAAGAGACCCAGCCAATCAGCTGGGGCTCGGGAGGCAGAGAATAGATGGAGGTGGGGCCAGTCAGAGGTGATATTTGCTGGTTCTCCGAACTACTCAAAATTTTTGCTACTGATTGTCCAGAACTGGTCAGAACTTACTGAATACCACCTCTGGTATAGCTTCTTCTTTCAAATATTCTGAATTTTGTAATGAAAAAAATGGAGCCAAGAATGGACCATTGTGAGGTCAGGCCCAGGCTCTTACATGTGTTGACCACATGGAAAACTAACTTTGAAAGTTAGTAACTAACTTTGAACATTAGTAAGAAACAAGGGATATGGCTGACATGCATGCTTTTGAATGTCAGATTTATTTCCTTAGTGACTTCGCTACAGAAGTTTGCCATTTTGTTTTCCCTGAACATAGATCTTCACGTATGATTTATTTGAATGGACTACCCAGAAAAAAAGTCTCATGAGGCAGCAAATGGACAATGTGAGTCTTCTGCTTGATTATATCTCAAGTTTCTTTCGGGACATTTTTAAAAAACTGTCCATTGTCCTTCTTAGCCCATTGAAATAGCAACATGGAAGACAGGCAACCCATTTGTCACAGTGTGACTGACATTTATAAGTCTACACCAAAGTAAATTATGTTCACAAATCAAATATTTCAATTATCTTTGTTCTGCTGCCCAAAAATTTTCAAAGCAGTCTTTTTCTGCCGTACCAGATCACTTGCTCATCGCCACCAAAAATAAAAGCTGGAAAACCATGAAAAAAATACCTGATAAAATGAATTTACATATCCACAAGTTTAGCAAATTTGGTGGCTGTTGGAAATAAGAAAACACCTATGACACTATCTAGGAAATCATGTCTCAGCCATGTATGTTGCTGGAAAAATAAGGGAGGCTGATTTGATGCACATTGTTTCCCACCTCTCCCTGATGCAAAGGAGTCTGACACTTTGCTTGTGAGGTATCTTTACCTGTAGCAATCTCTGGCTCAGGATCAGCTAAGTCAGGGTCCCTAACCCCTGGATCGTGCCAGAAACTGGGTCCTTAAATCTCTGTCCACGGAACCAGCTCCTGGTGCCCAAATGGTTGTGGGCCACTGACCTCAGTACTTTGGGAGTTTTTTTTAAAAAAAAATCCTAGATGGTGATAATGACAAACAACATCTATGATGCTGAAACTATAAGGATGTCCCTGTGAAGTTAGCAAGAATCAAGTTTAATTTTCAGGCTTTACATTAACGATCTGACTGTAGATATAATAGAAGGATTGCCATGTTAATCTACAATAGCCAAAATCAGATGATGTGTCGCAACTTTTCCTGTTAACACATTTTACTAACAGGCATAAGCTTTTGTGAGTTGCAGCTCACATCATCAGACTGATCAAGCTTATGTCTTTTAAATGAAATGCGTTTGTGGGAAAGATGCTACTAGACTCCTTTGAATTCTTAACTGTGACATTACTGATATTCAGAGCAAATACATGAACACCAGAGGAAGCTTGGTGTGAGCAAGAAAACAAGAATTTATAAGAAGGGACAGCAGAAACAGAATTATGTATGAGTTACACTGGAAACTGGTAACCTGATTCTATTGATCAGTATTGCCATCAGGGATCCCTATATCTATTGCAGGGATAGATGTATAGATACTGAGAAAGATCCTGTTTAGAATAAAAGAACTATTCATCTATTGATCTCTAGGGGTTGAGTAATATAGAGTACACCTTAGAAGAAATCCATGCTATATTCTATTGTGTCACCCGAGACCTGCTGAAAGTACCTCCTCTGATGCAAGCTAATTATGTGCTAAGAAAGCTTCCATACTTTCATGCAGAAATTGCAATGAAATGAACTCCCTCATGCACAAGGATTCCCATTTGGTTCCAGTATCATTTGGACATGTTGGAAAGTGGTAAGAGGCTTTACAATTGTACACATATAATTTTGCACATAAGAAACTTAGGAGTACCCCTTGATACAGAAGGCTCTGTAAAAATGTAATTGGTAAGCCTATAGATTCCATTCCTATAACTCTGGCCTATTCTCCTGTTTACTGTTTACTGCAGATAGGTAGGGAACATGCTCAGCACTTGGCTAGGTTGTCAGAATATGATCATCAGTAAGTGGAACCCTATGTGTGAAGAGTGTTTGTACATCTGTGATACTATGATGTTCTTTTCTTTAGCACATTTGATCATTCTTCCAGATGGCATCATTACTATGGATCAGATTCAGTAGGATTCATTCAATGCAATAAGATCTTTATTAGGATATAGATATAGTAATGCATCTGCTAATGTAATAAATGTGATATATTCTTCTTGCAATGTTTTGCTTGAAAAGAAAAATTGTGGTTCAGCTAGAAGTTGCAAGACTCCATAGCTTCTTCCTAATAGCTATATTGAATACAGAATAAGAGTTGGAAGGGACTTTGCAGGTCTTCTAGTCCAAATCTGTATCTTCGGAGGGGGTTGGTTTTTTTGTCTGAGGACAGAAAGAACTGGGTAGAAATGAAAACAAATCCCAGTTAATAGTAGACTTGTGGAGTTTTCACATGTTTCCCAATTCAAATTAGGTGATGCAAAATGAGAGATCTCTGAAGAATGAATGAATGCATACATGAATGAATACACAAATGAATGATGTTTACATGAAAGCCTAAACTGCTTATTCTTGTTCTAGTTGTTTCTTGCAATAAATGTGAGAGAGGTAAGATAAATTACTTTAAAAATGACTGCCCTATCAATGACAGTCATATTATGGAATTGGATGGTGTACTTCTTGCTTCTCCATTCTACTTTAGACTGAACATGACAATAGATGTCCCAAATTTGAAAGTTCCTCAAAATATAACTTTCTATCCTGCACTTTGATTACAGATAGTCCTGATTTAGCAACTGCCTCTGATAGCAAACATTCAGTTATGATGTAGATGAAAAAACAACTTTTGGACCTTTTGTAAAGCAAAGGGAAGCTGAAGTTAGATCATAAGCACAGTTGCAGTTTCACTTAATGACCATTTCACTTACTGACTTCGTTGCAGATCCCAGTTGTAGTAGCTAAAAAAGGACTGCCTATAAATAATTTCCGTTTCTCATAGAATTAAAGCTTCCCATTATTTAATGATCATTTAAATAACTTTGTTAGTTAGAACTAAGAACACATAAAAGTATCATAACTTTCAAAAAATCTTCTATAAATATAAAAATTGATGCATGTGTGTGTGAGAGTGTTCCAGCGTAACTCTGGAACGCCTCGAGCAATTTCAACCAAACATGGTAGACAGGTGTCTTATCCTCTGGAAAAAAATACTGTGTGGGTAAGACACCCCTAACAACCCTCGTGGTGTGTGTTCCAGCATAACTCTGGAACGTCTGGGCCATTGAAATGAAAAAGAATGAATTATATCTGTAGTGTCAAATCACAGTACTTTTGACAGTGATAATATGCATTTTGGATTCAAGTTCTGTTAAGATACAGCCTATTGTGCCTTAAAATGGCTTCTACTGTACAGCAATGGAGTTGCCATGGTGAGGGCTTCACAGTACTCCACAAGGGGGCTCCCTCTGATAAGGGGGATTGGTTCTTACAAAAAACAATGGTGCTCCCTCTGGTAAGGGGGATTGGTTCTTAAAAAAGAACAACAAACACCTTAGGCCCTCAGCTTCAAGCAAAGAGAGCAAGTTATCAGGAGAGGTGCTTGCTAATGCACATAATCACCTCAAAGGCTGTTCCCTGTAAAAATTTTCCAAGGCTGTTGGCCAGGGCAATTAGGTCTCTAATTGGTTGGTAACAGGGCCAGGCCCAAGTATCTTTTTCTTATATTTACTTTATTGTATTCCATAATAATATATTTCATTTCTGTAATGATGCCTCCATGGAAATACCAGGTGATTGGCCAAATGCAATCAAAGGCTACAAAAATGAAACACCAGCATAGACAAGAAACTCCTGAGGAGAGGAATAGAAGACTTGCGACACTGCACAAGAGAGCTACTACATCTAGACATTCAGAGACAGTACATCGCAAGGCCCGATTACACTATAAGAGAGATACAGCTGTTACATCTAGAGCTTCCTTTATAATTTGTATGCTCTACTTTTACTTTAAAACCCTGTAAATAAAATTACTTTGATTTTACACTATAGATATAATTCATTCCTTTTCCTGTCTAATACAGGATTAGAAGAAATAAATACCCATGCAACGCCGGGTTATCAGCTATGTGTAGTGGTTAGATTCAAACAAAAGTAAAGACAAAAAATAGATTATGATGAGATCCCAGGCTGACACTGAATGTTACAAAGTGAAATCTTTTCCTCCAGTTTAAAACAATCAAAAGAATGAAAGGTAAGAAAAATAATTATCTTTGTAAAATGATGTGCTGACATATCTGAATATTTAGAATGTCTGCAATCTTTCTCAAGTTTGTTGAAGACTTGTAAGGCAGTAAACAGTTGTCAAAAACACTTACTGTGATGTACTTGACTGACATATACTTCTTTATATTGCTTGCTACAATTACTGCTTAAGTGACTCTTATGCTATGATGTAAATTTGTTTAGGAAGATTTCCCTGCATATTTTTGAACAAAATTAAAAGTGCCAAAATAAAATATTCAGGATTAGATTTAAATAGTTTCACTTCTGTATCTCTAGAATATCAATTCTGACAGAATCCTTTGGTGGGAGAAGAGAGGCAGAAAGTAATCTGAGGCTATCTGGAATATGTAATAGTTTGGGGGTCCTCTGTGGACCACAGCATGGTTGTAATATTCCAGTTTCTTAAATTCAATACATAAGTCAAAAATATTTTGCCTTGTAAGTCTAGAATTTGACAGTGGGGCACAGTTTTGCTCCTTGGAGTGTCAAGTCATTGTCTGGGAGTTAAGAATTCACTATCATCATTATGATCATCATGATGTCAGTTTAAAAAGAAAAGAGTCAAGAAGAGGAGAAAAGGAGGAGCTGGAATGTTTTATTTCATATCTTTGCAGCTTCTACTTTCCCACAAGTGGACATCTGAACAGAAAAAGATATACTGCAAAATTATTGTGCAGTTTCCAGGTTTCATTTGATTTCATCTATTGCATCTGAAGGAATATGAGTGAAACTGAAAAGTTCATGATTTATAATTTACATAAAGCATCCTTTTTATTCATTCTACTTCTCCGTTATGTCTGTCAACTGAGTGGCAGACTCCCATGTCTGCCTAATGAGCAACATTAGCTTGATAGGAAGCATGTTGTGATGAGCTCAGAATCAAGAGTAATTTTCAAAACTATCATGCTAAGAGAAAGCTAAATGTACTAGAGTAGCTATCTTCTCTGATATAAGTGATTTTAGAGTCTTACTGGGTAAAACATTTAATTGCTGGCAAAACGTTTAATTTGATGATTTCATCTTACTTGTTTTATCCTAGCTCAGTAAAAGAATTTTGCTAATTATTCCCTTCGGCTATAACTATTGAAGGGTTATCGGAATATGTTACTACTTTGGTTGAGTAATTAGACTCCACTCCATTTTTGTGTAAATGATTCTCTCATTAACTAAGGAAATTTAATGATAAAAACAATTAACAGTGAGCACAAAAAGAAATGAGAGCAACTGCCTAACTGAATTTTGAACTGAATATAGTAAATTCATGTTGGTAAGAAAATGAAAATTAAAGCTACAAGGATCAACCAAATCAAGGAATTTCCCATGGCTCCCCAGATGTTTGGATGCAATTTCCATCCACACCTAAAACTGCCACTATAAACTTTTACTGCTACCTAGTGGTTACTCAGACCTTTGCAGCCCAGATAATATCGTTTTCCACTCACCCCTTTTCATATAGGGCACGATTTGATAGGAAAGATAATTCAACATGAGACAGAGGGAATTTGAAACAGAACAGAAGAAATCTGAAGAGCAAAGAAGAGATGAGGTTATGACAGGCAGAGTAATAGATTCTCTGATGACGAGAGCAAATATTGGAAAGTTTATTCCAGAAGGTAGATTGATCAAATGACTGGTCAAATAATTTTGTATAAACAAATATCTGTCTTTAAGAGTGGATAGACCATATATACATTTTAAGTTTAGGAAAACCTTTTGCCTGCAATAATAAAAAAATACCTTTAACTTCATATTTTTAATGTAAATAGTTGCATTATTTTTAAAAGCTATTCACATAATTGCTTAGGGTGAGGATAGCGTTGCATCTCTCTTGTGCTTTTTTCTCTGTTGCAATTTAGGTATGCTCTTATAATTTTAGGCAGCTACTTTTAGTAGAACAATGCTTTCCATTTCATTTTTTCTCATTAATCTTGATTAATTTTTGAAATGGCTAAAGGCCAAGGTATATATTATGCATGTAAATTGCCTGAAAAATCTTTTTAAAAACAGCAAAATTCCCAGCTATTCAGAAACTTACCATATGTTGCAAAAAAAAAAAAATATGGCTGAGACATTGGGACTTTTCACCTAATGGTGGAATTTATGTGATATGCTTCTATTAATTACAGAGGAGTACTAAAGGGTTTTTATTCAGTATTTGTAAATGGTAGATCTTTCCTAATTATGGATATGGCAATCATTTATTTCTTGAAGAAAGTGAGGAAAACTGTTAGCCTTTTGACCTTGTGTTGCAATTTCAATTTTAAAAAGTCCTTGAACTATGCATCTCTGCTAAGAGTTAATATTCTCTAGAAAGAATCAATCAGAAATAGAATTTGCATCAAAAAGCCAAACTCTGACATAATTAATTATGGTAAATTAAGGTACCATTCTGAGAAAATTTAAAAATAAAATATTTGATAGAAAAAAAACCAATTTCAAATTCACATTGATATTGCTCATTACAAGATGTTTTAGGAAACAATTCCCTATTCCATAATTTAACATTCACCTTCTTCATTGTAGAATAATCATTTTAGTTGACTCAGTATTAATTATATTGAAATATAAATTGCAATTTATATAGCTACTATACACTCAGACACACATGGATTGTAGTTATATTATATTGTAGCATGTGTGTGTGTGTCTACACACACACACACAGAGAGAGAAAGAGAGAGAATGAAAGTCATATATAGCTATAAATTCGTCTAAATTTCAGCAAGAATTACATACTTGATTTATAAACTAAACAATATCTAAGTCTAATTATAATACCTTGTAGATATCTAATGGTCACAATAAAGAATGTGACCATTTAGTCACATTTAGTGCTTTCCAATATAAAATAGTTCAGAACCTTTTCCTGAAAGTTGCTGGGTGGGAAAATATAACCTACAAATAACAGTTCCTAATCATGAAGTCTATTCAGAAAGCTAAAACTTAACTGTGTACTTATGTTGTCTGAAAAATATCACAATTAGGCTCATAAATTGGTGCCCTTCATTGCACTACTATTTTAAATATTCTAATATCTGAATTCACAATTTCAGAGCTAATTTTTAGTATCAGATCTGCTTTATTCAAAGGAACATATTATAAATGTTACTCAAATTTTAGCCACCAAAAACTGAAGTGGCAATCATGAAACTGCCAAACACCCAATCAAGCAATATCTGACACCAATAAAATAAAAATTTATTAACACCTTTGCTTCAGAGCTTCATTCTCTTTCAGTGGAGAATTTTAGTTGCTGCCTGTCTCTTTCTGAATAAAAGCTGGTCAGTTTCTTCCTTCAAGTTCTATTTGTGCTGCCTTCAAAAGTGTACCCAAGCGCCATAAATAAATACAGAACAAAGGAAATTCATCAGAAAGATGGAGGACAGCTTGATCAATGTCTTGCAAAAACTTTTTCTTCTCTTTTTCTTCATAACTAAGACTGGTTTTGTTCTTTTGTTCGGTGTGTGTTTCAAGAATCTGTTCCAAAATGTTACACAGAAAGAAGATATTTTCATACTGTACATTGTATTTGACTTGAATCTGGGATGGAAAAAAAGATAAAGAGCAGCATCAGTATGAAATAATGTATATAGTAGCTTGAAAGAAAAATATATATGATTATTTTGTACATGCATTATTTTATTTATTTAATTTACAGTATATAGCAATAGCACTTAGCACTTAGACTTATATACCACTTTATAGTGTTTTACAGCCCTCTTTAAGTGGTTTACAGAGTCAGCATATTGCCCCCAACAATTTGGGTCCTCATTTTACCCACCTTGGAAGGATGGAAGGCTGAGCCTGGGATTCAATCTGCCAAATTGCAGGCAGCTGGCTGCAGCAGAAGTAGCCTGCAGTACTGCACTCTAACCACTGCGCCAACAAGGCTCTGCCCATCTCACGGTCAATGGAGTCAGGATGGGATCTTCTTCCTAGTCCACTACCCCAGTATGGAATGCCCTCATTGGGATCCCAGTTAAATTGGCAAAGCCAGGTTTTGAGGCTTTTTCAGAAGGCCAAGAGGGTGAGTGAGGATCTCACCACAAGGGACATGTTCCAGAGGCCTGGATCCAAGGCCATTCTCCTGGATCCTGCCAGCTGGAATTATATTATGCAATACTTGATGGTAATTATTAATATTATGCACAGAATGCACCAAAAAATCTTGACTGAAATAATGTTTAATCTACTGGTGATTTAATTTATGATGGGTTATTCATCAATGTACTTAGTAGTTAGTAGTAGTAGTAGTACATTGTTAGTATTGTTGCAATCAGTGATAATAAACAAATGCAGATTGAAAATAATCCCTAGAAAAATGTATGGTGCAGATACAATGCATTCATTAAACAAGAAGAAAAAAATCACATTGCTTCACAGGAGACAGGTCTGATTTTCTGTTTCTAACAGATCAATAAAAATATCAAATTAAAGTAGTAGTAATATGAGGAAACCATCAATACCTTGATTAATCTATTATGCATAGATTTTTCAGCCTTCATTTCAACATGCTTTTTTAATTAATGTAAATTTTTTATTGAAAGATGTCAAAGTTTGCTTTTCTGAAATAGCAATGAAGCAAATGCTTTGAATACAGTTTTCATTTTCTATAAAGACAATCTAATGGGCTGAAAATGGGGTGGAATAATATCTGACTCCAACTGACAGATGACCTCACCCAGAGACCCCATGCCAAAGTTAAATAAAAGATGTGACAGTGTAGAATTTGGATACAATCTCTTTCCTAACGCCAAAATTGGATGAATTCAACCCCAGAGAAAGGTAAACCATCAAAATACCAAGTTCCTCAACCATTGCATGTAAGCCAGCAGAATACATGGCTGATGATACGGAAAGCATCTGAAAAATAAAACCAAAATGGTTGCACCAGCCATGTTAGTTGTCCCCATAGCCATAAAGAAGTACAATCAATCAGTATCTTTTTGAGCCTGAACACCTCATTGAAAAGGATGCACATAATCAGCCCAGTCCAGGGCCTCAGTGATAACATCCCCACCATCATCTGGATAAAAACTGCCCAATATAGTTAGGTCTAGAGAAATATTCTTGAGGAGGGGGCATGACACCACTCCTTCCAAAAAGCAGGGACCATCCCCTCCTTCTACAAAACACATATTAAAACATGGACCAACTGCATTCCTTCCCATGGGCTGATTTCACAAACAGGAGAGACATGGATATAATAAATAGGTGGTTGGTTTAACAGTCTTGGGGGTTCTGCTTATCTCCTTAGGAGTTAACAGGTTTTAACTTATTAATTTGTTACATTTGTTACATTTATTTATTTATTTATTTCATTTATTTGCCACCGATCTAAATTTATTTGCCATTTATCTCACCAGGGTGCTACTCTAGGCAGCTTACAATAAAAAGGAAGAAATGAACATAGTCCAAACAAAACAGAAGTAAAATAATAGAACAATAAAAGAAACAATAGAAAATTTTAAAAAAGAACACTTGTCTCAGGTAATCGTATAACACCACTTTGATGTGTCTTGAGCAGTTGGTGTCCAATTCTGACTCTATGGCCCTGTAGATATTCTTAAGACTCATCTTTCCCTAGCAGAGTAGGAGTCATTTAAAAAAATCTGCTGGACAGCTACCTGGAGATGTGATTTTAAGCAGAAAAAATGTTTTTAGGGATCACAATATGATCCCTAACATGGGGTTTTTATTTGCGTTTCATCATACTCCTTATCTGTTATAGAAATTTTATTATTTGAAACAGTTGATTGTCTTCTGTTGATACAAAGCTGCAGTCTTTTCCTGTATTCGTTGCAATTTAATTCTCATAGGTTAACAAATATTTTTCCTTGAGCCGTTTGACTTTGAAGCTGGATGGCTCTGCCCCGAAACTATGGCTTTCAATTAAACCCCTAGCATACATCTCAAATCTCCGGTAGAGAAAGGCATGGCTACCCACTTTTCCATAACAAAGAAGATTGAACAGATAAGTATAAAAGATGATAGATAGCATGAAGTAAACTTATATGGAATTGCCTCCAAATAGGATAACTAGAAAAGCTTGTAGTTCTTGAAGAAAAAAAATCTGCTATAAGGTTTATCAGCCTATATTAATTAATGTCTCATAATAAAACATGGACACAAAATACACATTAAGTAAATTCTCTTTATTTACAGTTACATTGCCAGACACTATTCATTTGTTAAAATTTTCTGGTTTAAATAAAACATTGGAAGCCATTTTAAAATGAAACAACGTTCATGCAATTTTACATGTATTATCCGTTTGTGGAGAACAATTAACCTACTTTTTGACACAAGAGTTTGAATTACACAGCAATATTACAGGAAAGGCATATGCAGCACACCCATATATTTATAGTTGAACATTTGGAGTGCATTCAGAAATGCTGAAAGGAAGATATGATTAATCAGCCCATTGAACAGATAAAAATGAAAACAGTCCCCGGGAAAATTAATATTTAAGCTTCCTGTCCTCCTGTTATTTTCTTTATTAAAAGATTCCAGGTGGTTGAAAGTAGATTAAAGTTCTAATTCCAATTGTTATGGAACAAAAGCCTGACACAAAGTTTCTGCTACTCATGCAAAATCTCTGCGGACTTGAAAAACCACTTATGCATATATATGAAAACATTAAGGTAAACTGGTAATTTCTAACTGGGTTCTAACCCAAGGTAGCTATTTTAGGAATAGTAAAGTCTTTCAAAAGCCATTTTGTGAGTGCCCCCATAACTTATGTTCAAAATTCCAAATATACCTATCAGTCTAAAAAGGTTGGTGACTCCTTTTATGAAATGTTATAATAATTAATTGGCTGCTGTTAAAAGATTATATAACTATATGCCCCTTATTTTGAACTAATGCAGCGTTTCAAATATTTTGTTATGGCTGTCAAGAATACTCCATCCTAAGAAGACTAATGATAGCCAAACAGAATTTGCAAATTCTGTCTTTCTTAGTCAAATTCTTATGCAATCCTCCCCACCCCTAAAGAGGGACTTATTGTATAAGTATTGCATTAAATAATGCATTATTAAGTAAGAATGGTAAATTGAAGGTTTGATGATGATGAAGATGATATGCCAAGTCTTAGGAAGGAACTGATAGGTGGACAAAAATGCCAAATCCAATCTAAATGTCTGGCTGTGTGGCAACTATAATACTCCAAGAGTCATATGATCTAGCCACCTCAGCCTATTTTTTGATTACCTAGGATTTCTCCAAGTATCAGTTTTTTCTCCAACTATTTGTGCTTTGTGTTATTTAAAACATTTGAAGATTAACTTCACTTTTAGCATTTCCAGCATATTAATCTAATATCAAGTAACTTGTTCAAGATATTGAACCACAATTTTCCCTAGCATCATAGTTCGAAGGCATCAGTATTTCTTCAGCTTTACTGATGGTTCAACTTTCACAGCATATACTGTGTTACAACTAGAAAAACCATAGCCTTGACAATATAAACTGTTGAAGAAAGGGATATTATTTTCTTCCATTTACAGAGAGCACTCTGCCAATTCTCCAGGATTTTCTCAAAGAAAATACATTAAAATTTGACCATGTCAAATTTTCAATCTGGAATCTGGGAAGAGCAATGTTGCTATTTATAGTTTTCTGACAGACCGTAAACTAAAATGTTGAAGAAGACTGAATCAAAGTAGAGGTTGGGTAGATTTGCCTTTTCTTTGTTAGTATTTCTCTCTCTTATCTTAGGAGCAAATATATTTTCCTCTCCATTTATTTTGGACTTATCTAAAGAAGTCTTAGTTTTCCTTCATTACCTTCACATCATGTGGAACATTAACTTTCTAGATCTGCTCTCTACAGTTTCAGGCTACTTTGATGACTTGACTTTCTTTCATCTTCTGTATATGTCTACTTTTGTTTTCAGATCTTTAAGAAACATTTTGTGCATTTCCACTGGCTTCTTCTGATGTCCTCCATCTTTTCTCATTTGGATTGCTTGCAATTATGCTTTATCTTTTTAAAGAACTCTAATTAGCCTTAAGCTTCTTTTCTCATTAGTTTCTTCCCATGTCCTATTTATCATTTCTCTTGGTTTATTAAAATTTACTTTTCTGAAGTCCAAGATCTGCATTTAACTAGTTTCAGGTTTAGTTTCCTTTAAAATTTCTAATTCAAACTGTTGAACGTCACATTTAGTACACAGCATTGGGATACATCACGTAACAACCTGTTAAAAGTGAACCTGCCCATTCAATTCAATACATTTGAGATTGCTTGCTATGATTCTCTCCTGCTGATACCCTCAATTTTATGCAAATTTTCCCCTTGGAAGTACAGAATATGCCCTACTGTACAAGTATAGGACTCTAAAAGAAATTAAAGCAGCACTATCACAGTGGGCATTTGATTCTGAAGGACACATTTGATACTGTCATTTTTATTATTTTTTATTATCCATATTTTTAAAATTTCTTTTAATTTTGTTGTACTTAGAGTCCTCATAGATTTGGGTAGGGTATACATACTGCAAAAGATACATTACAGGTAGTAATAGACTTATGTTCAGTCACTTAACAACCTGTCATACCCTTGTCAGAGTCTGAATCTGAGGTTTCTTACTTATCCAACTTTTCTTCATTTTCAAGGTTTAACAAGAATTATTTGTTAACTCTTAAAATACAGATACAAAAGCTATGTTTGCCTGATGAATCCTATATGAATTTATAATTTGTAAACCCAAACATACCATGGTTTTAGATTGTGGTTTATAACCAATCCTAAACCATGTTTAGATCTATATAGACTATAAAGGGCCATTTATGTCCATTCTTGCACCCTCTTGTTTCTCTGGGACTTGTTCATATGTGTTTTTAATGAACAGTGTCTATCAAATTTTGGATGAAGCAAAACAGTGTTTAAAAATAATCTGATACTTTCATTTAAATATAGAAGTATAACTTATAATGATTTATAATTTAAATTATCAATAGAAGCAAATTTAAAAATGTATAAAAAGAATATATTTTCTATGTATAAAAATATATACAAAATTAGGATTATTTGCTTACTAAAACTGACATAGGTACAAAACAGCTTTTTATTTTAACATCATCATTTCTTCTATCAAGAGCTTAGTATTTGAGCTGCAATTTTTTTTATTGAGATGGTGAAATATAAATGTCAAACCAAGTCAAGTTTAATTTAGTTGTTTAACCATAAGCCATAACATTTAGGATGGAAGAATAAAGGATCAATAGGTTATTACACAGACAGCATTCCATTTAAACTTTAAAATATCATTTATACTGACCACACATAAAACCCTTGGATTCTAATGTAAAAGTATCCATTTCCCAAAGTTGGTTAAACAGCAATTATACAAAATGTAAACATTATGTATAATATTGATTCAGACTGCCCTAAAACTAATTATTTTTTAGATATACTGTACATTCAGAATAATGTTTTATTAAATGTTCCTAAAGTTCTATTCAGGGAAGAAATAATTACATATATTAATTTGATTTAGACTTTGAGACAAAGTTTAATATTTTGGGATGCCCATTTTCTTTTGAACTACACATTTATTCCATGAAAATTTGACAGGAGGGAATACAGAAATTCATTATCTTTGTTATTCTTATTGCTGAGAGATAGCCCTTCAATACTGGAAATACAATTTTCCTCAGTGATTTGAAGACCTGATGCTACTTGCAATTCAGGAACAGTTTGTTTATAGACATACTGTATATATTTCTATGGACAAAACCTACACACATATAATAATCCTTCAAAAGCTACATGGTTTTAGATGGGGAAGGGAACCATGTTCAACTCAAAACAAAGTGACTGTGCATATCAGACCACCAAAATCTGGGAATATTCCATCTTTTATCTTGTTCAGGGAATGAAAAAAATGTCCTTTAGATTATTGTGCCATACATGTGTTCATCATTGTGAATCAGTAGAACAACGGTATCCCCAATATTTCTACAAGAGAAAATCCAGCTCCCACTAATACTATTTTTTCTCCATATGTGGCATTATAAAGAAGTAAAAAAACCCAGAGAAAATAAGAATTTGCCAGAGAAAGCTGCCTGAACTGATGCTTGTAAAAATATCAAATTATCGTTTTCTTTAGTGAATACCCACGAAAAAAAAAATTGGTGAAATACAAGTCACTGAATCCAAAACCAATGTTAACAACCAAATACAGTAAGGTATTCATAACTCAAGCTCACATGACAGAATGAATTAAATTTATTGCATAATCTACCATGTGTACTTAACAATATTTCACAGAGTTCAGTCTAAATCTGATTTCTGTTAGAAGAGTAAGCGATTTGCTTATTATTTCATTCCATTAATTTTTCAGCATGTTATTCTTTAAAAGTAATTTGCATTATCATACCCAATAAACATTTTTTCTACTTAGGTATTCCTAATATGAGCTATGTTTAATATATTATGTTCACTGTATGAATAGTTTCTCTCCCAATGCTGTGATGCTTGAATTGTTAAATAAATGATTATTCTAGGGAACTCATTGCATGAGAATTGCATTACTGTGACAAAGTCAGCCATGACTGACCACACCCATTCACTCTGCAATATTTCCCAGTTAAATGTATGCACAATTTCACTTACTAGATTCAGATTCACATAAAAGATCATATTTGTATATTGCCTTTTTAAACACATGCCTTTCAAAGAAATTCAATTTTTTAATATACATGCAAAACACAATATGTAGCATTATACTGTTATCAAAGCAATCAGTTATCAAGTTATCAGATGCATGTTTAAAAAAAATCATTCCAATAGTAATTCCTTACGGACAGAACAAGCTTTGACCTAGGATCCATTCCATGAAGAATAACTTTTTAAACAGTCACTGATCAAGGCAGGGCTAGTCTTCAGTTCCATGTTTTTGTACAAATTATGACACTACAGGAAGTCCTCACTTACTAGTTTAGCAACTGTTCAAAGTTAAGACAGTGCTGAAAAAATAACTTTATGGCCATTTGATGGTCATTTACAATTTTATCTGTGTCCCTTAGTCACATGAGTGCTGTTACAGTCAGTACATGTTGTCTTGTGCCTGACTTGGTTTCCTCCCTTTTTTCTCCCCACCCGCCCAACAAAAAGAAGAGATTTCAAGAGTAAGCTATCTGCTTTTCCCCACATTGAAAAAAACTCAACTGTGGTGGCAGTGAAAAGCATCAGGCATAGATTACCTACAGCAGGGATGTCAAACTCACATCATGTCATCATGTGACATATTGGACTTTTTCCCCCTTTGCTAAACCGGGCATGGGCATGGCCAGCATGTGACACATCTGGGCTGGGAGGTTGACAGTCCTGATCTACAAGGAATTATTTGCTTTTTTTTCCTCTCCCATCTTGCAGCTCAAAGAGATTGGAGAGAAAGATTTCAAGAGAGCAAGTTGTTCTATAGCATGCCCATGGCTCCCAGCTCTGGGCTACTGATGCAGTCATATTATTTTCAATGTGTACAAAATAGTAAGCAGGTATTTGAGCCTTCCAAAGGGAGGGGTAGTCATTAGGGCCACTGTTTCACACCTTCCAGAAAAACTGAAAGTATGAAACTAAATAGTCTTGTCTCTTTCCAACTGGAAAGCACTATCACATGATTTCCCACTTAGCAACCACTCTGCTTTGTGATGGAGTTGCCTGGCCCTATTGAGGTCATCAAGCATTGCTATACCCGTAGCCTATTTCTGAGTAAAATAAAAAATGACAACTTTGTCACAGAGATCAAAATCAGTAACAGTGAACAATTCACATGTCATGCCCCTGGTGGAGACTGATTCTGAGGGAGAGGAGGAATAGCCAACAGGGAGTGGAAGTGTGGCTTTGGAGGTTGTGGAGGAGGCTGGAGAAGGGCAGAGGCCGGCTGAGCAGTCAGAGGAGGACCCAGGCCCATCCCCTATCCATCCTAGGGCACGCAGGGAGGAGAGGATAAGGGAGAGACGTGGTCTACTCAGGAGGAGAGGGCCTTGATCCTCTTCATGGGTTGCAGATGTGACAACTGAATAAGAGGATGGACATGCGTATGGACGAGTGCTGGAAACAAAGCGTGGAAATATCTTTAGTTTATGGTTCCTCTCTGAATTTGGTGTCCTTCCCAGTGTGTGTTCTGTTATCTGTGGACGTCCTCCAGCCCTTATCTTGCCTGATTTGTGTTGTTTTTTACTTTTTATAATTTAAACAGCATTTCCTCCTTCTGGTAACTGCTCGTGTGGGAATTTTTTTGTCTCCAGTCAAGGATATTGGGAGCTTGGAAGCAAAGTGAAGGAATAAAAGGGGCTTCACCTGTTATTTGTGACTGTGTTTATTTTGTATCCCACCCTAGGTCATCACTCATAAAGCTGCAGAGTTATAGCTCACAGGTTCCATTATGAGCAAAATTACATAGTCTATAAGCCTTTCTCAATTTTTTATGCTGAAGGAGCCTTTGAAATAATTTTCAGTATCTGAGAACATATTTTAAAAATTATAAAAACTTCACAATACAATTCATTTCTAAGTGACATAACCCATGTTTTACAATGTTTTCAATGGCAAAGCAGAAGGCTGGCAGCCAAATCTGGGTATGTAAAAATTCCCACCTGTCCTGCTTCAGGCTTCTATCAAACAGGGTGCTCTGAAGATTATCAGTTTTACTTCAAAGCTGAAGAGTTAACAATGAGCAAAGGGATGTAAACAGAGCAGAAGCTTGCCCACAGAGTTTTCTTTGAAATAGAGCAAACAGAAGAATCGTCCAATGCCAATCCAGGGTTACTAGCCGGTGCAGCAGTCACAAGTTCAAGGTTTCTTTTACAAACAGGAACATCACATAAAAGCCAGAGGTCAGACATTGATCCAGCAAAAACATGGTCAGAACTGCACTGTCAGCTAAGACTAGCTGTCACTAATCAAGAGATTTACTCTCTTGCTTGATGAAGAGACTTCCACTGTTCTAGTCTCTTCTCTACTCATCGGGGAGCAGGATAGGAGGCCTTACATCATTCTCATCTGACTTCTCAGTTGCTGAAGTGGTGCCTATAATTAATTATCCTCATGTGATTCCTGGCTTTGTATCTTCTGAAGCTGGCGTTCCACAGGCTCAGCCACTGCAGCTTCTTCAGACTCATATTCTGAATCTGAGTCCTGACACCTACCATTACAAGAACCAGTATTGCATGGCACATGAAGTCCAAAAATAATTTGTTTTTTTAATTATAGTCTCTGATGAAACTATAGATCACGGGTGTCAAACTTGCGGCCATCGTATGACTATTGTGATGTTTCCCCCCTTTGCGGAACTGGGGTGGGCATGGCCTACATGTGATGCATCCAGCCCGCTGGCCGCCAATTTGACACCCCTGCTCTAGATTCTGTGGAGCCTCAGTTAAGAATGATGTACAGAATTGTGATAGAAACTTATTTCATTGAGGATGCTAAATATTTAGCGAATATCAAAATTAGAACTATGATTGAAGGCTATAAAGTTTTATTTCTCTCTGTAACCTGATATAGGACAATGGCCTGTGCTCTCTGATAATTACTTGCAACCTTTCCATCTCTAGGGTAGGCAGACAGCTATTTAATTCAATTTTATTGCAGAAAAAGGGTAATTATATCTGTTTACCAAAAACAATATGTGGATAGATTAGACCAGCATACTATTCTAGAGAGGGCTGCTAAATATATATTTTCCTTTCATAATTTGATATTTAAAACATTACTGGTCCTTTTTCATGCTCACACCTGTGCCCAAGATACTTTGTTGAGAAGAAGGAAACAGAAGCACTATAATTATTTAGCTGACCCAAAGTAATGCTCTCTTATTGACAATTAGCTCCAAATATGGAAATCTCAACAGTTTTATCCTGACACCTGGGAAAGTGTCAGTGCATTCTAACTTGTTAACTAAATTGTGCTACATCCATGCTGGCACTTTAACTTTTGAAATGGTTCCCTTCAGACCCATGAGCTGATCAGCAAATTTGAATCTTTTAATGCACACATGTCTTTGTTTTTAGATCGTCTCTTCTGTTTGAGAAACTTATGTCTAAGACCATTACTATCTTTTTAAAAACGCGTTTGCCCATTCCATGTGGCTAATAAATGCATAATAAATGTTTCTCAAGTGCTCCAAAGATTCTATTTCTAGCAATGTTTTATTATTTATGCCTACTTCTTTATTGTAGTCTTGATTTAGTTTTTGTTACATTATTCAGGATCTTCCTTGAGTTACTTCCAGCACTGAATATAGTGAAACACCTCCTTATACCTCGGTGCTACATCAACCTTTATATACATAAGCTGTTCCAAGTTTCTTAAATTCATAATACTTTAAAGAGTATGTGGAATATATGTCAACACCTTGCAAGACTAAGAAAAACCTGATCCCTTCATCCAAAATATATTTTAAAAATAACATCCCCTTCCATAACACAAAAATCTCATTTCAAATAACTGATCCTTACAATCATTTGCCCAAGTTAATACTAAACTTTTGAATCTTTTGTTTGCTATGCTATTCACACAGACATATTATGCAATACAATGGAATAATTTAAGAATGAAAGCAAACATCCCGAACCCAAAACTATACATTTTTTAATTCCTCATTTGATTAGACTACAAAAGAATCTTGCTTTAACATAAAAAATGCATCATATAGTTTAAGTACTTCACCTCTTTTGCTTTCCAAATAGAAGGTGAACCAGTTGATAATATCATGTGACCTTGCTTTATTTCCAGTAAATCAAACACATCTGAAATGCAGTCCATTTATCTGAAGTAAAGGAAATGTTCTGTTGAACTTCTGATATGTGGTTTAGTTAGAAATTCTCTTTTGTAGCATTTCTGGCAATTACCTTTACAATGTAAAGTAAAAACCAAGAATGAAAAGGAAATGGATTTTTGTGGTACTATAAACTCTAGTTCTCCAGGGACAAAACAAAAACACCAACAAAACCTTACTCTTCAGCAGCTGATTTATTAATCCTCACTTTGCTATTTCTTTAAGTTAGCATCATATTCCAGAATAATTAGTAATAATTAGCATTTCTAGAAGAGTAATTCAGTGATAGGTTTATTGTTAAACTGTGGATATTAAATTGTGGTACAATTTTTCCTGACTGATTTGCAGTTGGAAAAATCTAGAGAGACATTAACTGTTTCTAATCAATTCACCCTCCCTAACTCTTACAGGTGAAAACTCAAAAAATTAGAATACCATGCAAAAGTTCATTTATTTCAGTAATGCAACTTAAAAGGTGAAACTAATATATGAGATAGACTCATTACATGCAAAGCAAGATAGTTCAAGTCGTGATGTGTCATAATTGTGATGATTATGGCTTACAGCTCATGAAAACCCCAAATTCACAATCTCAGAAAATTAGAATATTACATGCAATCAATAAAACAAGGATTGTACTTAGAACAGTATTGGACCTCTGAAAAGTATAAACATGCATATGTACTCAGTACTTGGTTTGGGCCCCTTTTGCAGCAATTACTGCCTCAATGCAGCGTGGCATGGAAGCTATCAGCCTGTGGCACTGCTGAGGTGGTATGGAAGACCAGGATGCTTCAATAGCAGTCTTCAGCTCTTCTGCATTGTTTGGTCTCATGTCTCTCATCTTTTCTTGGCAATGCCCCATAGATTGTCTATGGGGTTCAGGTCAGGCGAGTTTGCTGGCCAATCAAGCACATTAATCCCACGGTTATTGAACCAGGTTTTGGTGCTTTTGGATGTGGGCAGGTGCCAAGTCCTGCTGGAAAATGAAGTCAGCATCCCCATAAAGCTTGTTTGCGGAAGGAAGCATAAAGTGCTCCAAAATCTCCTGGTAGACAGCTGCGTTGACTCTGGACTTAATGAAACATAATGGAGCAACACCAACTGATGACATGGCTCTCCAAATCAACACAGACTATGGAAACTTCACACTGGACTTCAAGCATCTTGCAGTGTGTAAAGTTTTAATCCATATGATACTTATCAAAATTGATTTTGCTAAGAATGACAGATGAGTCATAGCTCCAGAAAATTAGTGTTTGCTCTAACTCTTATGAATGTAATAAACTACATTGTTGTCTGTAGAATTTCATGTGGGGACTCACTTTATTACTTAAAGTATTTACAACCTACTTTATTTCTGGGCAAGGAACTAGAATAAGCCAAAATAAATCTACAACAATAAATGCTTCAAATTCTATAATGCAATATTATAAAAGAAAGCAAGAATGGTTCCTAATGACAGAAAAGTTTGAATAAATAGCCAAGTCTTCTTTTGGCTCTGGCATGAAACTGACAACTAGCCTTAGCATAGAGCATTCTATTACTATTCTGAACTGTGTATGCAGACATATTCTAAAAAGTAGCACTCCAAGGAGAAATATAGAAATATATACCGGAAGTCCTTGTTTAGTAGAACTGGCAACTCAGTGATTAAGTGAGTCAATTGCTAAGTGAAAACCACATGATTGAATGTAGGCTTGTAATTTTACTTCAGCCTTCCTTTGCTTTATAGCAGGGGTACTCAAACTCCCCCTCCCACTGGGCCAAATAAATCACGCGCAGGCCATGCCCGGTTTAGCAAAGAGGAAAAAGTTGTGATACGTCATATGATGACACTGTGACGACACTGTGATGACACAAATTTGATACCCATGCTTTATAGTGTTAGAAGGATAAAGCAAGATTTCAGCTTGATTGGATGAAAACATGAAGGCCAATAACCATGATTTCAAAGGAGGAAACAGCCCACATTTGAATTGTAAGGTAATACTAACAAGTCACGATACTGCCCTTGGGTTTTTCTGCTGTCTTGCTAGTTGTAGCTAGGACTGGG
The DNA here is from genome assembly GCA_023653725.1 of Bungarus multicinctus. NCBI lineage: Eukaryota > Metazoa > Chordata > Lepidosauria > Squamata > Elapidae > Bungarus > Bungarus multicinctus. Next base: position 114,922,045 of record CM042836.1, read on the forward strand.
TTAATCCAATAGCAATCCAACTCCAGTTCTGATGTAATCTAGGTTTCCAGTGGGAAAGAAATATAATAATGTGATATTTTTAAAAAAGCCTTAATATTTAATGGAACTAACCTGCCATAAACTCCTTTGAATTTTCTCAAGGGAGTTCCTCTCTGAACTGATTTCACTTTTTAACTTCAAATTTATTTTCCATATCCTTGAGGTTGTGGTTGGACTGTTTAATTGCAATGATGATATACAATGAGTCCCCATTGTATGCCAGTTTGGAGGAGGAAGATGCTGGAACTGGAGCCCTCAGATGGGATTGGCATAAATCCCCAGAAGTGCTCAGAGAGCCTAGGGGCTTAGGAAAATGCAGTCCTGGGCCTGTCTGGCATCAGAGTGAGCAGTCGACTGGACTGCTCACTCTGCAGTCAGCAGCCTACACTAGCAGAAGCAGGGGAGGATTGTCTGTTGCTGAGTTCCCCCTCTAATGAGGAACAGCTGCTGCCTGCACTCAATCCACAGAAAGAAGAATGGAGTGTAGAGAAGCACAGAGGAGGTCGGTGAGACTACTTGCAAGGAAGCAGCCTTATGTTTCCTAATGAAAAGCACTAGACTTGGGAGATTTAGTCAGACACAGGAGAAAGTGAGTTTATTGGAGATGACCATTTACTTCTATAATGCACTCACTTTGACATCGTGAATGTTGAATCTTATTCTTGCTTTTTGGATTGCAGACCCTGCTCTGTGGATTTGGGGCTTTGTTGTTGCCTGGTGGAATTGAAGACCTTGCTCTTGTGGATATTGGACCTTGTCCTTGGAACTAGGCTCTTGTGGATTGGGACCAAACTTTAGCAGCCTGACTACAGAAAGTTTTGGGGGCTGTCAGGTTGCTTTGAGAAACAGCTTGACACAATATAGTTGGACAATAAACATGCTATACCTGCTGCTGTTTGTTTGACTCAGATCATAACATCCTATAAGGGAATCCTGACTTATCTCTAACATCCTGACTGATAGAAGCTCTAACAGCCATCTCCCCCCCCCCAAGTTGTGTTTGCAAATCCCATTCTAAAACTTCAAATTTGTTGGAAAGAGAGGGAGGTTTGTTTTATTTAGAACCTTTTCATGTAAAAAGTTACTCTATGTTTGGTTAGTTGACTTCCATGGGAAGAAAGATCCAGGGCCATTACTGTGCTGTTTCTTTTTTACATATCGTATAAACTCACAGAAAATCGTGCTCTTTGTCTCACTCAGAATAGTGTAACTTATGTTTAAAAAGAGTCCTAGCATATGTTAATATAATTAGGGATAGGAGAGTTGTGAAATGTGTGTTACTAGCCTGATGTCTCAAGCTCCTCCTACACATTGAAAGGAATAAGCTAGCACTGCCTATTTGCCTAGCAGGCTTGTGGCTGGCAGTTTAGGAAGCAAATTAGAAACCTTTAGTGTGAAACTGATTAGAGCCTTCTCAATATTAGGCAGCAGATAGTAACAGGCTAATTAAGGTCACAGAGCTGAAGTTAATTTGGGGTTAGCGCTTTCAGAGAGGAACTCTACTACCAGAAGAAGCTCAGGAAGATAATAGTTTAAGCCAGTGGTCGCCAACCAGTGGGCCAGGGACCACTGGTGGTCCGCAAGAAAATTTTGGTGGTCTGCAGAGAAATGTCACCCCTAAAGCACCCCCAAAAGCACCCCCCAAAACAATTAATTCTGGCTACGCGGGAACACAAGGCTGTGCCACCCACATGGCCTGCGGGAACACAAGGCTTGCGTCACTTGCATTGCGAACAACAACAGGTAATAAGGAGAGGGGGGAAAGGGTGGAGAGTGGGAACTTACCCCACTTGCCCCATGCGGCTGGCCTGGCCCCCAGGCTGCTTCTTTTAGCTTCTTTCTTCTGCTGCTTTTGGCTGCACACAAGGAAAACAGCTTTCTTTTCCTCAAACTTCGCCAGAAATGAGCCTTTGGGACTCTGCAAGGCATCCTGCTCCAAGAGGCTGCGCCGACACGACAAGTCTCACAAAGACTCATTTCTGGTGGAGTTTGGGGGAGAGAAAGACCTTTGCTGCTTCTGCTGCTTTCCTTGCATGAAGCCAAAAAGTCTCTCTCTTCTCTTTCTCCCAGTATCCTGTGATCCCAAATAAAGAATGATTGATCTGTAGAAAAACGGGGTGGGGAATTTTCTTGCAGACATTTTTTGGGATTTTCCCAGGTCTCTGGTGCGTGGGATTTAAAATGATGAGTTTGGTGGTTCGTGAGATCCAAAATGTTGGCGACCCCTGGTTTAAGTAATTGCTCCACTCTCTGGAAAAATGGTCAAGCACAGGATAATGACTATTAACTGACTGTAATGCACGTAATTCAGAAAAGCTGCAAAGGTCATAAAGGCATGAATTGGTCACAAAGGTATTTTTTCAATCATCATAACTACAAACTGAGACAGTCCCTAAACCAGAATGGCCTGTAGATGAATTTGTAATATTATGAAGATGGATTTATCAGATGTAAATAGGGCTTAGATAAACTAATGAACATTCTATTGAATACAAACATATTTTAATACCCTAGCTTGCTTTTTGGATGATAGAGGAGTGATCAGCTATGTCAAAAATGTACATCAGTATTTCTAAAACACATTCTTATTCATTCCATAGCTACTACTTTCTCATACTCTGGAACAACAATACCTTGCTGTTTTCATTCCATTTATAGTTACTTCCATCTAAACAAATTTCTTTTCCAGAGTTGTTGTCTATCTGATTTCTATATAGATTTGAGATTTTCAGGTTCAAATTCTACATTTAACCGTTACTATCAGAGATCCCATAAGTTTCAATTAAAAAGACTGATTCAGCATGATTGGCCATTCAATATTTCAACTTTGTATACAGGTAGTCCTCAACCTACAGTCAATTATTGACTGAAAAAAAGACTTATGATTGGCTTTCACACAACCGTTGCAGCATCTGCATAGTCACATGATCAAAATTCAGATGCTTGACAACTGTAATGGATTAATGGACAGTTGCATTGTCCTCAGATTGTGTTGTCACCATTTGTAACCTTCCTACCCAACTTCCCACAAGCAAAGTCAAGATTCACTTAATGAATCTGGATTCACTTAATGACCAAATGATCCATTTAACAACTGCAGTAATTCACCTAACTGCAGTAATTCACAAAATGGGGCAAAACCCACTTAACAACTGTCTTGTGGTCGTACCTGCAATGTATTTTGTAGACAAGCTTCCCAGGGTTTTGCTATTTCATGCCAAAAATCATATAAAATTAAACTGCACCTCCCACATAAGAATGGGATTATCAAAACTGTAAAATAACTAGAGAACTTCCATTTGTTAAAAACTGAGTAAACATGTTGCTCTGTTTAGTCGGAGCAAGAGGGGAATAGTAAATGCAAGTGCTTTAACAGCTGTTATCCCTGGTATATAATTATTTGTTTTTATCTGATAGAAGTGTTGACCCATATTGATCACACATTATAAATGAAGTGTACTTCAATTTGTTTTTTTCTGTAGCATGAGAGGTAAGTACATATCTACTTAGTGGAACAGCTCTAAAACAAATGAGCCCTGCCATCATATTATTGGTATGTGGATATGTTTGAGTGGTTTTTGGCACAGCTTCAGGGAATTCTCAGGACTCACTCAAACCTTCTGCAGCCACCTGTTATTTGACAGCCCAGAAGAAAGTGTGAAGAAAAGGCTACCATCAGTCTTTCTCCTGACGAGTACCTTATCTCAGCATGTTTCTCCACAAGTTAAATCATCTTCAGTCGAGCATATCAGATCTGATTTTTTTCATCAATGGCTTTCTGTTTGTTTTACAGTTCTGTGCTGCTTTTTATTATTATAATCCATATCTGCTGTCAATAATATATTGGACAGATTTGTGTGCCCACATGACTAGTTGTTCAAGCCATGGGTTGAACTAACTGCTTGCTTTTAGTTGTTGGTTTTTTCCTGGAACCCTGCTACTACAATATTTTGGATCTGGGATGGATAGATTTGTGCTGGCTAAGTCACAATTACAATCATACGTGATGTATTTTCTTAATAGCAACAACTTATTAACTAATGGTGTCACTTCCCAAAATGTTTGGAGGCTCTTTTTTCTCTTCCAGAATGCATAGAAGATTAAAAAGATTCAAGAAACAATCCATGGTATTTCTCACCATCTTTCATCAGACAATGGATTGTCATACAATTGTTACTACAGAGACTTGCCAATTATTTTTACAGAAAGACAAATGGGGCCGTCTCTCAACATGAAGATAAAGATGCCCTAAATGCATTTTATCTTAAACCTTCTTATAATAAATCATTTCATGTTCACAAAATCAATTTCATTTATTCAGCTGAAGAAAAAAATAACTTTTTGTTTTCTGATTGTCACATTCAGCTTTGTTGTACAATGAAAGAAAACAGCAAACATCTGCTTCTAATCTGTAGAGCACTGGTTCTTTTTTTTTTTTTTAAGCCATTGATCATTTTCCAGGTTGACTGGCAGCTCACATTTTTTAAATATTTTCTTGCCATTTCTAGAGTTGACTTACAGCCAATGAAAGTTCTGATCAGCAAGGAACTATTATACCTCAACTGAGACAAAATACAAGGAACATCATAGAATTCAGCTGAAAGCTCAGATTCAAGTGCATAAGAATCTCTCTTGTACCCCTAGTATATTTCTGCGGGTGACAATTCATGCTTTCTTCTGCATTATTTATATGTCCTCTATGTGCAGAACGTTTTACAAAGAGCATGTTATGACAGCGCTCTATTCCCACAAGCTCAAAACAGATACAGGAGCATAACAAAGGAATGGGAGATGGAGGAACGGTAACAAGAATGGATTAAAAAATAATTTATATTTTGACTTATTTACAATAAGATAAAGGAACTATCTTTTCATCTCATATTCCGCTGCCAATTGTGGAATAAGACTCTAAGAAACAGTTTAGTGAACTTGCTCCATTTTCTGGGAATCAAATCATTCTTAACAATACCTAATTTCTTTTCATTTTGTTTCTAGGTATCTTTTAATTTCCTCATCTTAAAGGCACTGAGCCACATGATCTAATTATCTAAATACTATAGTCAACTGATATAAAGCATTCAAAATAGCCACTTTGCAAAGCATGTTGATGTAAGTCAGGCCTGTCAAACTGGTGGCCCACAGGCCAGATGTGTCATGCGCAGGCCACACCCACCTTGGCTCTGCAAAGGCAAAAAACTTCATATGTCATAATACATCACGTGATCGAGTTTGACACCCATAAGTCAGTGATTCTCAACCTGTGGGTCGCGACCCCTTTGGGGGTCAAACTACCCTTTCACAGGGGTCGCCTAAGACCATCGGAAAACACATATTTTTGATGGTCTTAGGAACCGAGCATAATTTTATGGTTGGGGGTCACCACAACATAAGGAACTGTATTAAAGGGTTGCAGCATTAGGAAGGTTGAGAATCACTGGTATAAGTGAACCAGCCTGTCTTGAAACATTAAAGCAGCCATGTCACTCAATGAAACTGCTTCAATAGCTTTCCCCAGTTGTTTCTGGATGCATGCGTGTGCATGGCTGCTTCCCCCAGGCTCATTATTGAGATGAATTTCACCACTGGCTGTATTAATCATCCCTACCTATATTAAAATCTAGTTAATAAACTACAGATGTTAAGTCAGAATACTTATAAAAAAGAAACCTTCAAGGAATAATAGTATCAAGGTTAAAATCTATAACGTTTATAACAGCATAAAATCACAGAATTGTACCTTGTCTGCATGCTGCAATTTATTAGCAAATTGACTGATTTCTCTGAAAAGCAGGGATATTGTAGAATGCTTCAGTAGGTTACATTGCCCAAACAGAACAAGGGTATGAGAAATGGAATCCTGAATCTGAAACTGAATAAAAATATCATTAAATTTCATCCCATTAAAAAATAGTTTTAACTAAATTGTGCAGATATAGTTAAAACATTTAAAGGACACCCAAAGGACTAGTAGAGACTGAAAATGCAAGTCAAACACATTTTATTGAAATGTACTATGCATCAATATAACTATTTTGTATACTTTACAACCATTAAAAATGAGTAGATACAGTCAGAGTATTATTTGATTATAAACAGCATGCTAAATCGCTGCCTTTCACGCCAATGAACCAATTTTAGAACAACTTCCATACAGTGAAACTACACTAATTTACTGAATACTATTTATTTATTAGATTATTAGATTATCCTGCCTTCAGAAATCCAGGGCAGTATAGATAATGCTCCCACCTCCAATTTTCCCCACAATAACTTTGTAAGGTGCTTTGGGCTAATATAAAGAAACTAGTTCAGAGTCACTCAATATGTTTCTGTGTCTGAGGGGAGTTTAATATCTGGGTTTACCTGGTGTCAGGGAGAGTTTAATTTCAATGTTTATGCTGATATCTGACATGAATAAAATCAGAATGCAATAAATATTTCTATAACTTGATTTGCTGTCTTAAAACTGTAGGTGCTTGGCATGCTTATAGGGTTGACTACCACAAACTATTAGGTCAATAGTGTGTTCAAATATATCAATTATTAATAAATAATGATTTCTGGAATGCATGTACTGGTAGTCTTTGCTTAATTACTGGTTACTTAATAACTGTTTGACATTATAACAACCTTCAAAATGTCTACTTACAATCTGTCTTTCAATTTATAACTGCTGCACACACTCACACTCACAGGAACACATTCCCATGGTTGCATTAATTGCATTTTGGGCGCTTGGCAATCAAGTCACATTTACTACCAGTTCTAGCATCCCTTAGTCACGATTATGTTTTACTATATTTCTTGCCATTATTCGGCAAAAACACCCATTAGATTTGATTAATGATCACTTGGTTTGCTTTATGACCATTGTAAAAATGGTTCTAATATTACACCTGGGCAGGTAGTGACCCGTTACACAACCATAATGACCAATATTCCAGACTACCTGCAAAACCCAGTACCAATGCACACAGAAGTGCAATCTTTTTCTCCCTCCACCCAAGACAAAAAAATAAATTCAAAGTGTTACTTTCAAATTTTGTTCAATCTATATATGAATGTTCCTAATAAAATAAGCCCAAAGGACATTGTAAGAATTGCAAGCTTAGTACCTTCTGAATAATGGCAAACCACTTATATGTATATCATTATAATCATCATTCTTATCATTATAAGAACTGAAATTTAATAAATTTATTTTCTTCATTAAACTAGAATTATCAAATTATAGGATATCCACTTTCAGGGGGTCATCAAAACCCTTTCCTAGCTCAGTCCAACAAATTGTTGAACAATCAAGCCATACATTCTGATGCAAGGATTTCAGAGCTATACAAAATAGGAAAGTTCAGTTCCTGCCTTCAAAAGTAGTCGACCCTCTCCCTTTTTCCTAGCACAAAATTGTATGGCATTTTTGTTTATTTTTGGAATTCCCAGAACAATGTTATATAAAACTGGAAGCATAAGCCTAAAATAAATTTGAGGTAATGAATTGCCAATATTTAATGGTTTGTCAACAGCAACATTTTTCCTTGTTTCTTTTAATTTCAGCTATATATGAACAATTAGTAATTAGATCTTCTAATGATCTAAGTGCTAGAGCCGACTGTAACTACATAGCCAAAAAGGCATTAAGAGTTGTTAACCTAATCCTACGTAGCTTTTTCTCTGGTAATATCACACTACTAACTAGAGCATACAAAACATTTTCTAGACCAATACTAGAATATAGCTCATCAGTCTGGAACCCACATTACGTATCTGATATTAGCACAGTTGAGAAAGTCCAGAAATATTTCACAAGAAGAGTTCTCCACTCCTCTACTCGTTGCAGAATGCCTTATGCCATCAGACTTGAAATTCTAGACCTAGAAAACCTAGAACTACGCCGCCTTCGGTCCAATCTAAGTCAGGGGTGGGATTCAAATTTTTCAACAACTGGTTCTGTGGGCGTGGCTTAGGTGGTGGGCATGGCTTGGTGGTCATGCGACTGGGTGGACGTGGCTTGGTGGTCATGTTATTGGCTGGGCATGGCCAACTCAATATCACTCACATCGAGGCACCCATCTCCTCGCCTGGCCTCTTATGACTATGGGGATGCTGCAACAGTCGTAAGTGTGAAAAATGGTCATAAGTCACTTTTTTCAGTGCCATTGTAAATTTGAATGGTCACTCCACACAAGCAAAGTACCAGCAAAGGAGGGAAAAAAAACTCCAGAGAAGTTCCTGAGGTAGGAAGTCTAGTCCTGCCAAGAATGTAATAAGGGTTAATGGAGAGGCAGTTTCTGTAAGCAACATCAGAATGTTTCCTTCCAGCCTTCCTTACAAGATTAGGCCAGTAATTTCTTCTAACAACCGGTTCTCCGAATTGCTTAGAATTACTTAGAACCGGTTCTAGCGAATAGGTGTGAAATGGTAGAATCCCACCCTTGATCTAAGTATAGTATATAAAATCATACATTGCAAAGTCCTACCTGTCAATGAATACTTCAGCTTCAACCATAACAATACAAGGGGACACAATAGATACAAACTCAAGGTTAACTGCACCAAATTAGATTGCAGGAAATACGACTTCAGCAACAGAGTGGTCAATGTCTGGAATACTCTACCTGACTGTATGGTTTCTTCCCCAAACCCCAAAAACTTTTAACCTTAGACTGTCTACTATTGATCTCATCCCTTTCCCAAGTGGTCTGTAGGGGACGTGCATAAGCACATCAACGTACCTACTATCCCTGTCCTATTGATTCTTTTTATTTTTCTTATATTTATCATTTCATGTATTCATAACTGTGTTTATACTTATATCTATTAACTTGTAAGTGATTGACAAATCAAATACATAAATAAAAATATTAATTTAAAGGACATGGATTACCAATATTTGTGAAACAGTAACAGTGAGACATTCTCAGTACATGTTATTTGCACATTTTTAATAAAGCACCAGTTTTTAAAGCCCTCTTCACATTCTCTGCTAAGCCTCTGTTGATGACAAACCTGTGCATTACTCTTAAGAAATATACTGAGTAGGCATTAATTTTGAGTAAATAGCAAAAATGAATACAGTATGAGAGTCCTGTTGCTTTGTTCATCTCCAAGCTGATTTTCAGAATTTCAAAATCTGTCATCTTGCTATCATTCATTTATTTTTAATGACTATACATTAAAATAGTACAAGATGTTCCAGGTTTCCATTGTTTAAACTGGCCAGGTTTTACATTTTTCTATGCATATAAAGAAGATATATAAAACTGATAAACTTGGAATAGGATTCTCAATAATTCAAATGCATCTTTTTATCGAATATATTGACAGAGTATGAACATTGTCCAAATTTAATCTGTTTAATTCAGCAGTATAATTATTGAGCAGTTCATTTTTATTATTGTCTAAAGTTGCTATAGTTGCTTGATACCTCCAAACCATTTTTTTCCAAATTAGTTTCATTTTAAAGCCACATAAGTAGCATAGCTATCTAAATCAATGGTGTTTTTCTGGATTTTTCCTTATGCAGACTACAGATCTATATAATTGATTATTCTTAAATTGCTGAGAATCAGGTAGTGTACAAATTTTTTTATTTGTATTATTCATATCTACTGATTTCAGTGGGATCTACTCCCATCTATTAATAAGACTATATGAATTATCTAGACATAACGACTGCAGCAGCATTCAGACACTTCTTGGGTTGGGCTGCTATGCTTCTGGTGAGGTTTTCTCTCTCTCTTCCATCCACCAGCATAGTTAAAACTGGAGAGCATAGAAAGAGAGAGCAATATTAATATTTATTTTCTATTCCATATTTTTTTCTTTAAATATATACCTAATGAGTATAGATTATTTGAAACCCTACCATTTATGCATCTTAATAATTTATTAACACTGTGAATTTTGAGTTGGACTATTAATCCTATATATCATATAGCATGGATGCCTCAGGGTAGGGAAGATCGCAAGAGCTGTCAGGCATGCCCAGTTGATATACAGTTCATCCTTCCTACTGACTCATGCCTTTCTCCAAGTGAGGACCATCCTTATGATTAGAAAAGTCCTATTCCAAATTGTATGATTTGGAGAATCAACTTCCAAATAATTGCAAGAATAGCACCAGCTTTTGTGATCATTTGGAAGGTTAGAAAGTTTGTATGGGTGGCTGTAGAACACAGGTGTCAAACTCTATTCCATTGAGGACTGCAAAAGGGTTGTGTTTGACCATGGGGGCCCAAGGTGACCTGGTCAGGGTGGGCATGGCCAGCTTGACATCACTGTCAGAGGTGCCTGTGGTGGCCCGAATGCTTTGCCAGCGAAAATGGGCTCTTGTGGCCCTCCCGAGCTCTGTTTTCACTGGCAGAGGCATCGCTGTTTCCAGGGCAGTCCTGTGGGCCAGATCTAAACACCCTGCAGACTGGATCTGACCTGCAGGCCTTGAGTTTGATACCTCTGAGCTAGAACATCAGTTAAATATACTTTCCCCTGCATTAATATTAACAAATACGTTAATATTGTTGAAAATTCTATTTGCTGATTCTCAAGGCTTAGTAAATTTAATAAGGCTTACTTCTAAAGTCTGCATAAGTTTGTAGCCATACAAATATTACAGCAGCAGATTCTTTTTCTTTTTCTGGACAATACAAAATCATACACAGAAACTCCCTCCCTCCTTTTTTAAAAAAAATCAGGGATAGGTAATGTACTGCTAATTCAAAACATGCATAAACAAGAGTGGACCAAAAACTTCATACATAATATTAACTTAGACTTTTACAAAGAATAATGTTTAATAAAATACCACTTAGCAGAAATTAAACATTAAGGATAAATTATGGTTAAAATTTTACCAATAAATCCTTTCAGTGATGCTTATAATTAATAAATGAAAAAGATCAATGAAATGTAGAAGGAAGACATTAATTGCGGGTACAAAATATAAAACTTAATACCCAAATAATGAAATGAGGCATGAAGAGGATTTGAGTGATTAATTCAACAAATCCTGAGACAATGATATATTGTCATTTTTATATCAATAAGCTAACTGGCAAAGGACTACTGACAACTGCATACATTCTTCCATCTGGATTAATGTTCACTCACTTGACAAATCTTATCTGGACTGATTATATTAATATACAGTATTTACATTCAGTCCCTTGGACATTTTTTAAAAAATAAATGCTTAGAAGGTTACAAACATTACTGTTTCCAGAAGAGAGGTTTTCTATTACATGAAATAAGTATCTAAAATAATATCCTAAGTAAATTTTTTAATGTTGAATTTGTTCTATTTTTAAAAACAACTTTAGGTTTCTCCATATAATTACATCATGATATCTGACAGTTTGAGGGAACAGATAAAGTGCCATTATAATTTCACATTTCTGATTGTTGAAATTTCAACACTGATGAAAGCAAACTTTCAGTTGAAGGCAACAAATAGACAGTTTAAGCATATGAAGCATTATCAAACATTATTTGATCCTCCCAATATTGCTGGGAAAATATTCCTCGTCCTAGGCACAAGAAAGGACCAAACTTAGAGGACAGAGACTGACTGTTCACTAGTTATTGGCTTTCATACAAAACAACACAGCATGTAGCAACTGGACTTTGAAATTTTACCATACATTATGCCTGCACTACTCTTCCTACATTATATATAATCTACAAAAGGGTTAATCACATATTACTTTTCTTCTGCTGTTGACTTACAATTTCTATGATTCTAGATATTGGCCATATTGATAAGAGTGGTTGGTAACTGAAATATAACTTCTACCCACTTCTCCTAAAAATACGATAAAGTAATTCTTTGTTTCTACAACAAAGATATAAAGGCTGTATAATCTTAATTAGAATGAATATGATTAATACTCAATTATATGGAGAGTAATTGCCTGTTAACACAAGTAAGATGAATTTGATTAAATTAACGTATTTTCTAGATTAAGTCAGCAAAGTCTAAAAGCATAATCAGAAATATTCCACTGGACTTCATTTTCATACCGTGTCAAAGACACGTCCTTGTTAACTACATTGGGTTTTCTTCACAGAAATATTGTTCTCACAATTGTCACTCTTCAGTACAAGGAGCAATGCTATTTAAATAGATATTGAAACAAGATTTTCAACATTAAGTTAAATCATATTTAACTTCTAATGTTCTATAAATCAATAACCTTAACTACTTTCCAGTTTCATGAAATTCAGGAAGAAAGCATCACCATGTCCTTTTTTAAAACTGGGAAGAAAATGGGACATATCTTTTCAATATTAAGCACTAGACCAGATCATGACAGAGATGAGAAATATAGTGAAAAAACTTGGAGAAAAGTATACAGTAATCATTTCAAAGTTTACTGGTGTAAATAAGTTATTTTTTTACTATATTTATTTAGTGAATGTACTCCTAAATAAATAATCCTAAACCTATTTATATTTAAATTCCAAGAATCATGACCTTAATCAAATAAGATTTCTCTGGTTTCTTTTCTCGAGCGCAAATGAAGTAAGAAAAAATAAAAGGTTAATGCAACTTTCAGCAACCCCAATGCCCCCCATCAAATTCTGATGTTTTACTGCTTTTATCCCTAGCCAACAGATTAAAGGAACTCTAGTCTGCTGCGCTAGTGGCTCCAAAGCAGTTAAAGAATTTTATTGTCTTTCAAAAATACTCAAGAGATACGTTTACAATGACTTACCTGATACAATTCAGCCATATTTTGTTTTTCAATCTCACAAGTTATTGCTAGCATATGATTCCAAGGGAATATGTAACATTTGGGGCTTTTAATTTCAGAGCTTTATTTCATATTTCATATTCAGGTTAGTACTACATAATTTGCTTTACTAACCACTGCAACATATTCATTTATAACCATGATGCAGAAACTGATTACAAACCAGATTAAGAAGATATATACTTGAAGTGTAAGTGACTTCAAGTAAAGTCACTTGTCAAGTGGTAAGTTCTATTATATTCTAAATTTTATTGAGAAACTACTGAACAGCAATTTCAGATTGAAATGGCACTATTAGGACCATCCAACTCATTGGTGATTATCTTCTTTTTCATAAACTGAAACATATATGGGTGTCTCTAGCTACATATTTACAAGAAGAAAGACATTAACACATAGTCATTAACATTTTCATTTACTGTAGTTCTGTATAATATTTCATAGGTCTCAGCCTGGTGCCCAGAGTATAAATGATTCTAAACACCAATGGCCATCAAGTGCTTTAAGTATCAGACATAAACATATACTCACACCCAGAGGAATCTGTGTAAAGATGGGAAACCTTTACGAAGCCTTTTACTTCATAGAATATTCTAGGTCCCAAAATGCCTAGAAGCTTCTATAAACTTTCTTAGGGGAAAAAAAGGATGGATCCAATGGTTGTTTGGAACTGTACTCACTGCCCAGAAAAAGGGCAAAAGTAAACAGGCCTAGGAGTGTTCTGCAACAGGAAGAGCTAAAAATACAATAGTAGTAGCAGTAATAATAACAACAACAGGCACCTTGCATGCAATCCCAAAATAGACCCCTTGGGTGCAATCCCAAAACAACTGGAGGACCACTTGAACACCATTGGCATTGACAAATTCACCATCAGTCAATTGCAAAAGATGGGAAGGACTCAATAGACAAAAATGCCAAACCCAGTCTGAACATCTAGCTGATTGTACAATGAACAACAATAATAATTTTCAATTATTTGAAAATCGTATTTAAAATCATAGCTGCCTGGAACATCAACTCTTTTGTACCTTTTTATATTCTCTGAGGTGGTCATTTTATGAATAGGTAAATCTCTTCGGAAGCCATTTTGCAAGATTCCTCACTATAAATTCACAAAAATTAAGTTTACCTATAATCCCTGAAACATTTGATAACAAATATTGTTGCCACCCAACTGCACAAAAGTACATTATTTTAAATACACATAGGAAGCAGATTCCAAGCTATATCAAATCTAACTTCTTCACAAAATAAAGTTTGAGTCTAAGAAGATAGTTATCGAAAACAAAGAGTGACTGAAATAAACCAATTTTACAGTGACAATCTGTACTTGTTTTTAAATTATACTCCTAATGTAAATTACATATTCCTGATCATATCTGCTACTAAAAACTATTGCTATTTATAAATAATTGATTTTAAAATTTATTATACTGAATGTATTAAGAGGTCTCTTGATAGAAGTGATCTTCTATCTAGGGCCTTCTCTGTGGGTGCCCCCGCCCTCTGGAATATTCTGCCACCGGAGCTTCGTACCGGCACGGACCTGAGGGCCTTCAGGCGCGCGTTGAAGACCTGGCTCTTTGAGCAGGCCGGCCTGGGCTGAGAAAATGATTTTAAATTTGGTCTCCATTTTTAATTCTAAATTGGGTTTTAAGGGGGGGGGGGTTTCTTAGTCTTATTATGCAGCCGATTTAAATTTAATATTTTTTAACTTTTGTATTCTCTGTGGGGTTTTTAGATGAGCTGTTCACCGCCCTGAGTCCCTCGGGAGAAGGGCGGTATATAAATGGAATTAATAATAAAAAATAATAATAATAATCTGAATTGAAAACATTAATCAAATTGTGACTTTTGAAGAAGGCAATTTTAGAGTACTACTATTGTCCATATTTTTACTATTCACCAGTCTATAAAAATGTTCTGTATATTTATGCAACTTGTTTCTCCATTTCCTTTATTTAAGGTGCCACAAGAGGTATGACAGAAATCTAATCTATAATTTTTTGAATCAAGAATACTTTGCTATCATTTCACAATCAAGGGCAAAAGTAGTTCTTTAAAGTCTCATTGCCTAAAATTAGCTGGAATGTTCTACTATTGTGATTTGAAGTTTATATATTATATTTTGGTCACTGACCTATAGTACTCCAAACAAAGCAAAGCCAAGATCTAATTAAAGTCTTGTAAAACTTTTATGTTTTGATAACTTTATATTCAAGATTAATAAATGTATTATAAATGTTCAATAAAATACTTTTTCAAAGTTTCTTAAATATTATTAGTACCATCCCACTTAATAGGGTTTTCAACTATTATCTAATAGTTGAAAACCATAATATTAACTTTTATGAATTCAATCTGTAAATATTTAATACCAAAAAGAGCTAATTGTTCAAATTACTTTTGAACAATGCATTACTAAAGGTAATTACTCTACTTAAACTACAATCAGGAAAGTCTGGGAAAACCTATAAAAACCTATACCTTGGATATTTCCCAGATTTTCACTATATTCCAATACATTCTTAAATTATAAAATATTTTTAAATGCTGACATTCACTGAAATTTTGGTCTTATCAGAAAGCAGAACTACCTGGATATATTATCATCCCTTGAGCTCATTTAGTAGGAAAGATTCTCTTGCACTATGAAATATTTGAATTTAGATGACACAGGCTAATCTTCAAAATGTATGCATAATATTTATGGAGTACTTCTTGAGCACTTTTTAACCAGACTATAAGTTGCCAGCATGCTGAGTGTGTTGCAAGTTTCATCTAAAACTATCAAAAAGTATGTGAGCATGTAACACGAGCACTTCTTTATTATGAAAGATAACTTTTACAAGCAGAACAAATGAATTAGACTCTGCTCCATAGTTAGCAAACTTTCAATAAGGCATACATTTTGCCCAGATGGAGTCTGTCCATGAATAAAGTCCATGAATCCAGTTGCACAAGCTCCACAAATCCCTATGTAAGCAGCAAAATTTGTTACTGTGCAGCTTTGTAATGCAACCTAGTGAGATGGGTTGCCTAGGGAGGCAATTCCTAGTGAGGAGGAGCTTGGCAACTTGCAATTATAACAAGCCGACAGTAATCATTTTTAAACTGCAGATTTACATTCAACTCCCAGGACATTTTAAGGTTAGCTGTTCCAGAGACAATTAGTTGAACCAGAATTATGATTTAACAAGAAAAAATTTCTTCAGCCTGGTTCTGTCAATAGACTCTACACACTATAAATATAGACTGCCCATTAAACAGTAAATTTAATATGTTGATATGCCTGATTCAGACATATATGGGTTATATACTATTTACAAACTCATTGCCTTCCATGCTCTCATTCATGCAAAGGGTTGAAAGTTCAGAATTTCCAGCAATGTAAAATGTTTAATGTCACATAAATAAACATTATACAACTGAATGTACTCTTGCAAACTTAGAAATACAGTAATTCCTGGAATGTATTTTACTTACTCTGTTGAGATAGCTGTTGTTTAAAATAATTTGTACAAGTCTTTCCACAGAGTCTTCCAACTTTCTAAAACACCTTCCCAATATCCGACAAGAAAAATTAGCATCGTTTAATAATTTAGCTATAACAAAAACAGCCTGAGCCATAAAATCTGGAAAGGGTTGTTCAGGAAGGTTATATGACATAACCAGACCATCGAGTAACTGGGAAAAAGAATTGGATAGCATAGAGCAATCCCTTCCAAGTTTCATCCAATCTATTTTTGCACTATTGGACTCTGCCAGATTTCTTAGTTCAATGAAATGTTGTAGGAACTGCATGTGCAGCATCACAGATTGATTCTTGCTGGAAGTTAATGTGGGAAGTACATTTGACAAAACAGAAGGGCCCAAACTGTTGAAATCCTGTCCCCTGAGGCTTAAACTAGGCAGGCTTTCTGTACAATCACTTGAGATATCACACCCAGAGTCTTCAAAAAGGTCACTGCACTCTGTTGCATTAGAACCTGCCACAGACTGGCCTGTAAGTGGCAGAATCCCTGAAAGACAAGAAGAAAACTAGACACTCAGTATATTACAATGGATGGAGAACAGGACTAAAGCAAGAGACCTGAGGGGAGAGTCAAAATTTCCTAAAGGTATTACACTAGGCTTCAAAAGCTCCTATCACTTCCATTATTGTCAATCAATGCCACTGAACAATTAAAAAATTATAATAAAGGCTTCATCTAGTAGTCATAGTGTCATTAACGTAGAGAAAATGACTGCTTTGTCTGCAAGTTTCATCTATGTCTAACAAAGGTATGGCCATTTTATGTATTTCTCCATTAATAGAATAACATGTAAGCCTCTCTATTACTGACAAATATGGTGAAGTCAACAAATAGGCTCTTGTGGAATATGGCCCGTGTCTTAGTCCCTGCTCTTAACCCTATCTCTCAGTCAACACACCTTGACTGAGGTGTGCACCCAGCTTTTGGGTGCCGCTGTTGAAACTATCCTTATTTGTGATTTGATCACAGATGAAGAGGAACCACCTGGTCTGTATTATTACCAAAATCTAGCTGGTTTTTAGGACAGTTGTGTGAATTCAAAGATGTGGAGAAGGGCAGGGAAAAACTTGACCTGTTTAATTTAATTGATATAATCATATGTTTAATAGTAACCATTTTCTATTACATAAAAATTAAAATTCTGTAGCCACTTTTTGGAAAAACTCTGGAGAGCATTCAAGGCTTCAGAGGTCCACACAGATTGTGATCCCAAAACCTAGAGGAGTTTGCAGCCTATCCCTGCCCAAAGAGGCAGTGAAGCCAGCAAGAGATTTGGGCAACTCATCTGTCTTCCATGCTGGCTAACTGTCTATTCCGCTTTGCTTCATTTTAAGCTCAAATATTAATGGCAAGGCAATTCATAATTTCCCAAATATAATAACACTCTTACTTTTAAAGAGATAATTACTAGAAATACATTTGAAACTTACTGTTTTTTACATCGATTCCAGAAAAACATTTATTCAAAAGAAGCTGTTGCCTTAAGTGAAGAACTTCCATTTCTAATGCTTCAACTCTCATTTTCCATTTGGAACCCTGTTCAGATACTGTATTGGCCAGGTGCACTGCATATTCTTTGCTACTTTTATCAGGTGGCTTGGAGCGGATAATTGCTAAAGCCAGTGCCAACTGCAATGTTTTGAAATACCATGTTGCATCTTCTTTATCTTTTATGTCTGTTAGAATGAAAGCAAAGCCATATTAGGCATTTCTCCCCAATTAAAAAGTTGCTTTATGTTTTATTTATTCAATGATCTAAAGGAAATATTCTAGCTCTGCAAGGTTTATATTAATCAAAAGATTCAACCATCCAAGACAAGTAAAATTAAATATTTACAAATGGCAATGACATGTTGTCAAAAACAAATTGTAGTTTCAACGTTTGAAAACAAGAATATCAAAGGACTCTCATATTATGCTAACATATAAGGACATGGTTTGTCAAACTTTAGATAGTGTCTATGTATATTTGTAAGTGTGCCAATGCATTTAAAATTCAGAAGTTACGTCCTATTCCTTTTACACAGTGGCTGGAACATAAAATGGCCTTATCAATAATTTGCTATGTTAAGCTCCTTTGAGGCTTAATTTAAAGAAGACCAATCTAGGAGTTACTCTAAAGGTTGATATTCAACTCTGTCTCAAACACTGGAGATTCAAATTTTTCAAATGCTGATCTTGTATTCACAACTTTTTTTTACTAACTACCCATAGCGGCCTTACATTAAAAAAAAGTGAATCAAGTCTGACCTTGGCTAGTTCTTGAACCAAGAAATTCCAGACGGGTAAGTAGATTGAGAAGTTTAAAACCACTGAATTGTGAAGCCTAACAAGAGAATCTTTGTGCTTTGCCTGATGTGAAGCCACTGATTCAGGTAGTGGTTGTAGAAACAGCTGAATCCATAGTCATTCCAGATTCTTTCTCTTTAAACAGATTTCAGTTGAAAGATGATGTCTAGACACTAATCTCAATTAATAATCAATGAGCAAAAGTTGCCTTTTCTGAGAGCTCTTCCATATCCAACCCAGCACCCAATTCTCTGTTGCTAATGTTTCTCTCTAAAGACCTATAATTTGGGGGGACTTCCAACCAAGTTTGGATTTCAACTATCTCTATAAATAAACAGCATTACAAATAATATATAATAGGGCTATGCATGTTATGAAGATAATTTGGACAAATTGCTTTCGATCTCATGTGAGCATAGCATCTCTCATTTATTTACAATTTTTCCCAAGTCTGAAAGCAGATCCCTTTGCTTTCAGAGCTCTATTATAGATTACTTTAATGATTCTATTCGTTAGAAGAGTACAACCCTTCTCAGGGTCAAGTAGAAGCCTGAAAGAAGATTTTAGTGCTTTAATTTACAGCAAAGATACTGTATTCACATGAGATTTAAACCACTTCTGAATAATTTTCAAAACACAAAGCTTTATTAGGTATTATATACATTACAAAATAAGTACTTTATGAAATGCTTGAAATAAACTGTACTACATAATGAATATTTTTTGTATATTTATAATTACTTGAGTTCTGTTGGCTTTTAACAAATAAACTACAACATTTCCTTGAAAAGATGTCATTTAAGTCCTAAAAAATAATCTTTGTATTGGAGTATGTTTAATGCAGGGCAGTAAATTTGCAAGCAACTGTACACATAGAGTACTAGAGACAAAGTAGTACTAGAGACAAATTAATTGCCTGAATCAGGGTTTTATTTAAAGGAATATTTAATATGACTAAAAGAGAGATATTAATTCTCTCTTAATGAAAAAGGAACTCTATAAAAATGTGACAAGGTAAAGAAGCTTGGCACTAGACCAGATAAGATTTGTATTTCAGTTTATCACTGTCTGCTCTTTTGTTTTGGAGGGTTGATTTAAATGCAGGATTGTCTTCCTTTTGAGTAAATACAATCATTTTACAAAAAAGCTAATTTCCATATTCTCCTATAAAAAAGGTAAAGATTTCCCCTTTCCAGTTGTGTCCAAATCTAGGGGGCAGTGCTCATCTCCATTTCCAGGAGAGGGAACCAGCAGGTCCTACACTTCCATGGTCATGTGGCCAGCATGACTATACCTGAGGCACACGGAACACTGTTACCTTCCCACCAAAGTGGTATCTATTTATCTATTTGCATTTGCATGCTTTCAAACTGCTAGGTTGGCCAGAATATAGCAATCCATTAATTTAGCTGCTTTTAGTGCTTTCCAATTTTGTACAGTTAACTAAAGAGAAAAAAAAACTAACCGTCTATTATAGCTGGGAAAAAAATTACCTAGTTGTATGAATTTTCCAGACCAAAAAAGGAAAAGAACTTTAGTCAAGCCAGAACATGATGAAGAGTTGGGAAAGTTAGAAATATTCTTTGACTTTTTTTTATACAAACTGAAAATTCCTCTCTCAAAGTATTTCACTTCATATTAAAGAATTGGAACATTAAGAATTCTGAAACCACAAAAGTAGAAAATGTGCTTACAATTTTGAAGCCAACCCACACTTTTTGTGAAATCCTATTTCCTACCTCTAGGGACCAGAAAAAAATTGTCAATCCTATCTTAAAATATAAGGGCACATTCAGACTAACAGTTTAACAGGCTTTCTTCCAGCCATGAGACTGCATATTATAAGTCAGTATAAATCTCCATCAACAGCTATTTCTCCTGTGCTTTGATAAATTGGGAGATAGATGGTGCTGGCCTAACAGTTTTCTGAAAGGAAAGTTAATATACAGTGGTTTGTGGATTTCATGCAGGAAATAAGGACATCTACCAATAAGTCTCCTTAACATGAGACATAGAGTTGGGAGAAGATCTGATCTATGGCTAGACTAGTCTTAGGGTTTATGTCAACTCATAAAATATTTCTATAGTCTTTTTAGAATTGCCAACAGAAAGGGAGGGGGAGTAACGCGGCAGCTTGCGAACTGAAACTGCATTCCATAAATAATTTCAAAGATAGTAACTAGGTGACTGAAGTTTCTGCCACACAAAATTGTAACTGGAGAGCATGACTGTTGGCTATAGATGTGTCTCATTGGAAAATATGAGTGGGGTGGAGGAAAACCAGGGTCAAGGGTGACAATGAATTATGTGTCTCAGAGTCGGCTACATGCAGGTAGTGTGGACAGTTTAATTCCCAATAAATCCTTTTTAAGTTTTGGAAGTTTGGCTCAAGACTAGTGATTTAAATGGGAATAACTGCCGGAATCCTGATAGTTTAGCCATTAGTTTAGTGCTTGATCCAGGGGGTGAATGGGAGTTTTCCACCTATCTTGCTGTACTCAAAAATCCTTATATATCCCACGAATGATTTGTGGATTATTTTTCTCACCCTTCTGTCTAACTCATCTGTCTCTTATTTGCTTGTCTGTCTTTCAAGTTGTTTCTTGCTCAAGTGCTCTTTTTATCACTTGTACACTCTCTCCCATTCATTCATCTTTTTCCACCATTTGTCTTTCTTTATTCATCGGTTCTCATGCTTGTTGTATTGGTTATTCATGCACTTCTATCACACTCATTCATTTGCCCTTTCTTGCTTTCACTTGTGTTGTGATAGAACTGTCTTATCATTTTTGCTTGACATTTCTGCTCATTTTTTTACTTGCTCATCTTTCTTGTTTTTGTTTGTCTATTTCTGTTATATTCTCTTTTGTTGTCTCTATAAATGGCTAATAGGGATGGTTGATAGGTTCTACAAAATGGCTTTCCCATTTTATCCAGGTACGTCTTGGCATTGTTTTTAATGTGTCTAGTAATCACACATGACAAAAGAACCATATAATGTCTGACTGCACTTAGTAAAGCATTACTCAGGCATCATGCAGACAAATGCCTGATGTCTGAATATTCCTAATATCCATGCCAAAATAGCCTCTCCTTTGACTTTAGGGGAGAGTGGTTCCCACAGCAACAGAAAATAGTCTACTGGAATTGGGCTAACTTGAGCTTCTAGAAGTAAAACATGGCACACTGTGTATATAGCAAGTCCTATGATGGGAAAAGATAATAAACACAATTATTAACGATTATGGATTGAATAAATGAAAAGTTTAGCAGGCATAGTTCTAGGATGCTGATAAAGAGAAGGGAGACATGTGGATGTGCCCTGGAGTACACAGTGCACGTATTTAATCAAATTTTGTACATTCAGAATCAGCACTAAAGGGATCTACTTAGTAGAATATCATGTTAGACACTGATTCGGGGTATCAGAAAGAACAGATTAAGAAAAAATATTGTCTTAAAAATTATAGTATGTTAGTTGTATTTACCAATCTGCATACATATAAATGCAGCGTATTTAAAGCATAATCCATACCGTATTAAATCAGGACATCAATCAGTTTATATCTTGGGCTGTAGAAGTTTGAATTTTAATTTTCTTAATAACTTCTGAACTGAAAAAATAGGCATCCATTTGCTAATTTGGGTTATTTTATTAATTAAACATTTTCCTCAGATTTAAGAGACTATATATAACAATTCTTAATAGTAAAACAAAAAGATTAATGATGTATCTTCTTAGCTATAAGTACTAAAATATGCTTGCCTCAATGGTTAAATCCTTAAAAAAGATGAATGTTCTTCCTAACACATGGTGCTTTTTTGATATTCTCTTTTGAGACCTTATTTGTTATTTCTTCTTCTTATTTCACTTTTTGCATCTTTATAAACCTTAGACATGTACAGCAGCAATTTTCAGAATCTAGAAGATATTATTACTATTCTGATAGCTACTTGAGAATGTGGGGAAAACAAGTGACTGGGAAGAATATAAATTTCCACAGAGATGCAAACAATGAGAGGATGAGAAATGGGATAGATATATTAAAAGAGGAAGAATGTATATCAAAATCCTGTTGCATTCTTAACTTGCAATTCTATTTGTACTTAACTGACAATTAAGCATCACTGAAATTAGATTTCTTATAAGACATTAATACATTAATTTTGTACTAAAGCACTA
Organism: Bungarus multicinctus; assembly: GCA_023653725.1. Lineage (NCBI taxonomy): Eukaryota > Metazoa > Chordata > Lepidosauria > Squamata > Elapidae > Bungarus > Bungarus multicinctus. The sequence goes on from CM042836.1 coordinate 114,944,844, forward strand.
AACGAACAAGATCACTAAAAATAACATGGTCTAAGGAGAATATTTAGATTAAATTAGGAAGTTTTACTTATGGGCCACTTTAACAAAATGCTAAGCAAGCTCCCAGATATAAAAGGTTTATGGTCTTGCTTGTGTTCTGTGTCCCCTCCCTGAAATAAAACAATGACAGTAACTATGTTAATGGTTCTTAGTGTTCAGCCCTTTTCCTATACTCCAATAATATTATTACCTTGTGTACCTTGAAATATGTTTTAAAGACAAAACAGCTTCCTGCAGCTGCCTGCCCCCCCCCCCCCCCCCCCCTTCAGCTCCAGGGTGATGGGATTAAGGATGGCCCTCAGGAAATGATAGGATTACCCATCTCACCACATGTTCTGGGAAGATTGCATTAGCCAGCACTCAGGTGAAGTCATGTGGTCCAGACCAAGCCTACAAAGTTAAGACCTCTGCCCCTGGGAGTCTGACAGCCAATGGGATTCATTTCTTACACAAGAAAGGAAACAATAAGGTGGGGCCCAACAGAGGTTATATAAGGGTCTCTCAGCATCTTGGTCTGCCCTTCTTCCCTTCTCTTCTCACCTTGAAGCATGTGATCATCTTTCCTTCTCACTCTGGAGCTCCAGGTCATGTGGCCCTGTACACCATTAAACTTTCCAAGCAGCCTCCATGTTTCCAGTGTCTTTTTCCCCCCTTGGAACTGAACCCAGAAGGATATTTCTTTCAACAATTGGCACCCAAGCAGATGGGACTCCAAGCTAACCTAACCAATGGACCAGGCCCAGGTAAGATTCCCTTGCTAGCAAACAGACCCATTGAGTATATGGGTGAGTTTTTCCTGGACCTTGGCCACTTGGAAAAAAGGTTTTAAAGGAATTTTGAGTGTTGAACTCAAAGGCTGCTTGGAAAGAAAGTGAGTACCTCTAAATTTTAATTTTAAAGCATGGAAAAACGTGGGAAATGTGTGTATGCCTGTGTGTGAGTGAGAAAGATATCTTTCTTCCTCTGTGTATTCTACCAAGAGAGCTAGTATCAATTATATTACTGTTTATAACAATAATATTCATGCTATTTGTTTAACCAAGGTAATGTATCTTCCTTATATCACTAATCCTTTCATATATTTCCATTTTTCCCCTGTTTTTGTCTGCTAGCCATTGATGAGTCCCAAGGGGAAAAAAAATTAGTTTCTTCCTTTTCCTTAATTGTGTTAGCTTAGTTTAATCACATCTTCTCCATCATTTGGGAGTTCTTCACTTTTCCGTTATTGTGCAAATACTATTCTCCCTGCAGTCAATACATGTAAAATACATTCCCTTTGTTATACCTCAATCGAATAGCCAAGATTTTTAGAATCTTGCAACATTTTCAAGTTTATCCTTGCTTTTTTTCCCTTGCCAAGTGTATTTTAATATTGTTTAATTTTTCAAAATATTTTTTGCTAGAGTTTTTTTGGAATTGCTTGGAATAAATATAGTAATCTTGACAGGATATTCAATTTTATGGTGGCTACTCTTTCTATCAATGATAGTTATAGATTTTTCCACTTAACCAAATTTGTTTTAATTGGTTGCGCCAATTTATAATAACTTATAATACTACCTGTATACCTATTTTCCTCATTAGTTCTTTTTCTATATGTCTGTAAACAATTATTTTGATTTTTTTCTCTTTATTTATTTTCAGTCCTGTAATTTCACCATATTCGTCTATTTTCCTAATTAGTTTGAGTCCATTTTCTTGTGGGTCTTCCAAGATAAAGAGTAAATCTTCTACAAATGCCTATAATTTATATTGTTCCCTTTTTATTTCCATAGCTTTAATTTCTATCTCTTGTCTAATATTTCTATTTAGCAATTCTAATATCAGTATGAATAGTAAAGGAGATAGTGGACATCCTTTTCTTGTGCCTTTTTATATTAAAATTCTCTGTCCTATTTCCATTTTCTATCACCTTTGCCATTTGTTTATGGCAAATTGCCTTTGAAGTTAAAATTATTCTCATATTGTTTTAATCTGTCTCTTAGGCAAAAAGCCATTTTGATCTGAACATATAAATTCATTTAGAAACCTTTTTACTCTCTCTGCCATTATTGAAGCATATATTTTATAGTCAGTGTTCATAGAGATATGAGTCTACAGTTTTTTATCTGCATTAAATCTGAATCTTTTGGAACCAAAGTAATATTTGTTTTCATTCACAAATTTGGTACCTTTGCATCAATCAATATTTCATTATGGACTTCCAACACTGATGGGCCTAAAGTATCTTGTAAACATTTGGAAACTTCTGCCTGCAGCCCATCTGGCTCTGGTGTTTTATTATTCTTTTGTCTCTTGATCACTTCTGATAATTCCATCATTGATATTCGTTCATTTAACATAGTTTTTACTTTTTCTGATACTTTTTTCCCAAATATTATTTTTTTCTTCTGAAACTTTTCTTGCTCATACAGCTTTTCATAACAATCTTGAATTATTTTTATCCTCATTTTGATAGTATAAAGTTCCTTTCTCATCTCCTGGCTTATTTGCATTTTCAAAAAAAAAAGTTATGTTTAACATTTTCAGACCACAGGACCTTTTGTTAGAGGAGGAAGAATGTGTGTGAGTGAGTGGCTTCACCCTTGAACAGCAGCTGGATCTCATTTCTTTGTTTGGCCTCTAGCTGCCCTCTTGCCTGTTGCTAGCTTTACAGAGCCATGATCATCAGGACAGGAAAAGCAAGGGGGCGCCATCAGAGTGTAGGACCTTCTGTATATAAGAGGAAAAGCCAAGTGGGTTATGACTGAAGGGAGGGAAGAAAATTTTTTGTTGTTGTTTTTTTGTCCAGTGTATCCCAAAAGCAAACCCCAGGATTTTAGGTAATTGTGAATTTAGATAATTAGGAAGTTGTGAAGTAAGAGGAGGGCCAGTACTTGCCTGCAAAGAGCAGCAAGTCCTCCCAGATTTGTGCTCTTCCAAATCTGAAAACCTAGGCCTGATGAAGGAGCGCCAGTACTTGTTGGTGGGGGCAGCAAGTCCTCCCGGACTGTCTTTTTTGGGGATGGTAAAGCAAGTTCTGATAGATTGTTGTTTTGCCCCCAGTCCGAAAACCGTGGCCTGAGAGTTCCCTCTGAGGGGAGTCCACATACTTTGAATAGGGAACCAAAGTCTCCCCCAGACATCTTTTTCTGTCTGCAAACTGTTGACCCGACTAAGCCAAAGTGTGAGAACGCCACATCGGAAGGGGAAACATGGGAAGCGGTAGTTCGAGGGTCCTGAGTAGAACCCCCCTGGGAGAGTTGTTGGAGGCTTGGGATGAGCGGCAGATGTCGACCCTAGCTGGAATGAAAAAAAAAAAGCAAAATGTATATGTAGAGAATGGGCTTTGCTGAGCAATACAGGAAGACCAATGTGGCTAAATAAAGGTACTTAAAAGAAAAAAAGAAAAGAAAAAGAAAAATGAAACAAAAGGGCAATATATAAACAGGATCACATGGGATTTCTTTTTTTCTGTGTCTCTTTCTTTGTCTTCTATGCAACATTCCAACAATCCTAGAGACATTCCATCCATTGGAGCCAAGGAATTGGGTTTGGATCCAACCTCCACTGAAAGTCATTACAGCAAATCAGAGTGGGCAGACCTTCCCAAGCCTGACTGACCACCCATACCACCAGGCCAAGCCTATGCCACCCAGAGATGTGAAGGAAAGGACCCTGAGATGGACCAGTAAAAGACTAAAAGACTCTTTTCAATCCCCAGAAGACAGTTAGAAAGATTATGGGGGGAGGATGGAAATTCATTGTAACTGAAAATTCATTGTAATGTGAAATCCATTGTAATGTTTTCCTTCTTGTATCATTTATATTGTAACCAGTTTGATGTACTCATGTAAGGATTGTATTTGAGAGTGGCTGGCCCAGCAAGTTCTGAACACTTTGTACTTCTGTCTGGTGGGTGGGAAAATTGTCCAGCATGTTTGTATTATCTGTATTGTAAAACTAGCTGCATATACAGGCACATACACAGAGACACACCATTCAGAATTAAACAGAGGCAAACCCCTTTCACCTACCTCTACACAAAGCTGCTCTAGCTTCATTTTAATGTGTGTGTGTTTTTTGTTTTTTGTTTGCTGCTCTGAGGCACTAAGGCCCAAGCAGTCATATTGCCCTGCTAATTCCATGGGGGAGAGGGCAACTCCCTCAGGCAATTTTTGAAGAGATAGCAGAAAAGAGATCTCCAAATCCCAAGTCCTGACTGTGGCTGCCCAGTTGCCCAGTAAAGCAGGATATGTTGTACTGATGGTCTCATGAGTAGAAATCCCAGGGCTCATTGTGTGTAACTTTAAAAATACAAAGTAGCCTGGTTGCACACTGGCTAACCTCAATTTGGCCTCACAAACCCTGGAAGCTAAGAGATAGGCAATTAGTAACCATAACCTTGGATATGGGCAGCCTGTAATTTAAAGATTGTGAAGAAGGTAGAGGCTTGTGCTTACAACCTGACTGTAAGTTCACAAAAAGTATATCAAACATCTGAAAATTATTTGGCAAGAAAAATTGGATACAGCCAAGAAAAAAACAAAAAAAACAGATGTTTTCCTAGCTTTCATGGTTGAAAGCTTTTGGGAACCACTGAAGGAATCCTTTTTTGTTGCCTCTTTTTCAATGCCTTTCCTTTGCATCAGAAAAAAATTTAAAAGCACCCATCAAGTCTCCCTTATCTGATCACCTTTTAATCTTTTGTCAAAACTCTCCCATGTTTTGAAAAAAAAATGAGGGATTGCAGGAAGTTAGTACCCACTCCTCTCCTAGAAAATTGAAATAGCCTAGGAAATATTTAAAAGGCAGAATATTATATCTCCCTGGATGAAAAAAGGAGAAATATGTTTTAAAGACAAAGCAGCTTCCTGCAGCTCCCTGCCCCCCACTCCTTCAGCTCCAGGGTGATGGGATTAAGGATGGCCCTCAGGAAATGATAAGATTACCCATCTCATCACATGTTCTGGGAAGATTGCATTAGCTAGCACTCAGGTGAAACCATGTGGTCCAGACCAAGCCTATAAAGTTAAGACCCCCGCTCCTGGGAGTCTGACAGCCAATGGGATTCATTTCTTGCACAGGAACAGGAAACAATAAGGTGGGGCCCAACAGAGGTTATATAAGGGTCTCTCAGCATTTTGGTCAGCCCTTCTTCCCTTCTCTTCTCACCTTGAAGCATGTGATCATCTTTCCTTCTCACTCTGGAGCTCCAGGCCATGTGGCCCTGTATACCCTTAAACTTTCCAAGCAGCCTCCATGTTTCCAGTGTCTTTTTCCCCACTTGGAACTGAACCCAGAAGGATATTTCTTTCAATACTTGCTTCCCCAAAAAAGACAGACACTGTTGTTTTTACACAAGTAGTCCATGACAGTCCCAAACTGGATCTTGGATTCATAACAAGCAATTACAAACTGCCCCATTATAATTATAGCAATAGCAATAGCACTTAAACTTATATATCACTTCACATATTGCCCCCAACAATCTGGGTCCTCATTTTACCGATCTCAAAGGGATGGAAGGCTGAGTCAACCTTGAACTGCTGGCAGTTGGCAGTCAACAGAAGTAGCCTGCAGTACTGCATTCTAACCACTGCACCACCACAGCTCTTATCTTTAGAATATGCTCAAATCACAACCAGTTTAAGAACCACTAATCCATGTTATGCCACAGCTACATAGAAATGACTAGCACTAGTTGATATTACTATTTTATTTTTGCTAAGATTAATTTTAAATAAAAAATTAGAATGGATGCCAGTTTTCATTTATTGCTTCCAACAATATATTTGAAGCTACTTCTGCACATGCCAGGATCTAAGAATTTAAATAAAGCATACTTATGACACATAGCTACTTGAAATGTAATTGTTCTTTATTCTAGATTGGCAAATATTGATAATGTTCCTGATTAGAACTACATGCAGAGTGATATGAGGAATTGTGACTAAAAACATATTTCCTTTCCCTTGTGGTTTTCTTTGTGGAAAATAGACTTATGCTACATGCTACGATAGATGGTGACCGACTTTTATTAGCTCAAGGGCTGCGTCAGGCTTTGGGTGGCAAAGAAGGGCCATATACCAAAAGTTTAATAGGACCAGGTTCCAATTTTGCACAGGGAATTTTGGATTTGTCAAAAGGTGAAATAGGTATCTTGCATCTCTGCAAACATAATGGCATAATTTTGTTCCTTAAAATATGCAAACTCTGGGAACTGGAAAATAGTTGTGGCCTTCTATATTAATCATATTAAGCTGTTAAGAGAGCAAGAATTTTAAGAATAAAAGTATATTCTGAAAACTGAATTAACTTTTAGTTACAACAGGTTGTACCCATGAAGAATTAGTCTTGCTATATTTTTTCTCTTTGAAAAGAATGCTGTAAGTTGCTGACATAACTATGACAAGGGAAAAATCATTCCCACTCATTAGGGCAATCAGTAGCAGGAATTGTGCTTTCTTTGGCAAGAGAAAAACTCACATAATCAATTAACTTATGCTATTTATTTTTTAAAAAAAGTATTTTAGTTTCAAGAGAAATCATAGTATTTTTAGGCACTGGTAGGAATGCAGCAGAAAAGACAGGGTAGATAGAACACTCACAGAATTTTTTTTCTCAAAAATTACAATTTAGAGCCATGTTGATGCAGTGATTAAGGCATCAGGCTAGAAACTTGAAGATTGTGAATTCTAGTCCTGCCTCAAGCACAAAGGCAGATGGATGACCTTGGGTCAGTCAGTCTCTCCCATCCTTAGAAAGAAGGGAATGGCAAACCACTTCTGAAATCTTTCCAAGAAAACTGCAGGAACTTGTCTAGGCCATCGCTAGAAGTTAACATTATCAAATGTACCAAAAAAAAATACAATTCAGCAAATAATTTTAAAGCTTTAATTGATATGTTTCATGATAGTGTACTTAAATATATATAAGATTGCTATACTATATATATCTTCTTGAACTTTCAACCCATTAACCTCACTTCCCAATCTCATTTCCTTGTTTGAAAAATAAGCCTCTTCAGCGCTGCCTCGTGAGAATATTTAAGAGCATCTAGATTTAGTGAACAGTAAACTCTGAACTTCAATGATAAAGCAGCTGGTAAATTAATAAGAGCGCAGGGAGTCCATTTCATCATAACCTTATAAGGATGAAAATATGCTTCCTACATCCAGGTTTGATTTCCAAACACAAATCAATATTAAAATGTTAGCATAAATGTGAGTTTATTTATAAACTAAAAGTCATTTGTATTACCTGACAACCAGCTATTGTACTTTTACCAAAATCAAGTTTCTAATAGGTGGTTTTTAATTATGAAAATTTCAGAGATAACACTCAATCCAGGTAGGATTTTTAACAAAGGGCAAAGCTCTGAGAAGTATACTTCCATCCCAGGATTCTAAACCAAATGAGGACATTATTCAGGACAAAAGGAAAAGGTGTCTTGAATTCAAGAGATAATTTTATATAGTTTGGTCTTTGGAGAAACACCATTCCTCTGGCTAAGAAAAAGGAGAATGCCTCCTTTAAACTTGTGTTTATCATTTTGTAAGCATGAAGTGAATATTACAATACATCTAAAACTGCTCCACCAATTAATGGTGAGGGTATTTTTTAATTGATTAATTTTATTATGTAATCTGACTGATCAATTGGATGTCACCATCGTTGAAATCATGTTTTTTGAAGCCAAAAGCTTGATGGACTTCCTAACATATTGCCAAATCTTTAAAAAAAAAAGCTAGCAATCTCTTCAGAAACAGCCTTCCTGTCGAATCATAGTACAGGTAGTCCTCGACTTACAACAGTTCGCTTAGTGACCGTTTGAAGTTACAATGGCACAGGAAAAAGTGACCTATGACCATTTTCACACTTATGACCCCATGGTTACGTGATTTACATTCGGATACTTGACAAATGGTTCATATTTATGACAGTTGTCATATCCTGGGGTCACATGATCCCCTTTTGTGACCTAACAAAGTCCATGGGGAAGCCAGATTCACTTAACAACCATGTTGCTAATTTAACAACTGCAGTGATTCATTTAACAACTGGGGCAAGAAAGGTCGTAAAATGGGGCAAAACTAACAAATTAACAAATATCTCACTTAGCAACATAAATTTGGAGTTCAACAGGGATCATAAGGCGAGGACTACCTGTACAGAGGAAGATTTACGCCAACCAGGAGTATTGGGGGGTTCTTACTTCACCTCACACAACCTGCTGCAAATATAATGAGACAGGAGGATGAACACTCAATTCCAAGCGTTCACCCCCAACACAGCATGGCTCCATGTTAGTAAAGTGATTGATAGTTGAAACAAGCCCAAGGAATTCCCTATCTTGTCCCATATTAAATCAGTCAGGACAGGGGCAATCAGTGGCCTACTTCTACTAGCAGAATTAAAATTACCCAAGGGAAAACCGGTTTAGACCAGAATGCTTATCTATTGCCTCAAACCCTGCAGGATAACATTATTTTTTTAAAATTGATTTTCTATTAAATACCTTTCTTAGTGCTTAATAAATAACGTGTTGCCTGGATATTTAATGTGCTTAACAATACAAATTTATATTCTTAATCTCCACCCCTTTTTTTCCAACCATTGGTAAAATAGATTCCATGTTTGATAATGTTCTACATCTAATTTCTGTTTAATTTTCAATGTCAATCTATCCATTTCTGCACAATCTAGTATCTTCCTGACTATCTCTTCATCTCAGGATAACATAATTTAATCGGAGGCCGTCTGGTTTTCTGCTTCCTGCCTGACTGGGGAACTATTTCTCCATTTAAAAGTACGCTGGACAGACAAGAAGTTCCACATGAGTTATTCTAGAACTGGGACAGCCTTGGGTACATTTCAAAGGCGCTGGGTTTCAACACGAGGCCAGGCATCTCTGCATCATATCGTGGCAGAACCAGCAACAACCGGGCATACCGCCATCTACTCGGGCTTCCCATTTTTCAGCAGCCCTGCCCACTCACCTGCGAGTCGTGGTCCTGCGGCCGGCAGGCTGTCTATAGCGCCGCTGTCTTTCACCCAGGGAAAAGCCGGGGCCTCCATGCCATTTCCCCAACCTTCACCTCTTGCTTATCTCGGTGCTGCTTGCGCGGCAGCAATCCCTCCACGAAAGCCCGAGACCAACCATGCCACCCCCACGGAGGCCCAGGCGCCTCAGCTGAGAAAACCGCTCGCGCGATGAGGACGCCGGAGAAAGCGAGTGGGGATGGTTGGGATTGTCCCGCGCTTTGCTAAAACTCCCTGCAGTTACGGCTTTTCTTTTTAAAAGGCCCCTCAAAATCTGACTTGAGCTCTTTTAAATGGGACGGCTTGAGGATTTATCGGCGCCTGAATTTGAGGGATAAAACGCGTCTGGGGGAAGGTGGAAAGGAGCTGAGCTCAGTAACCCTCTATGATCTTTTGAGAGCAATAAAATCCTGTACTTCCGTCAGCCGAAAGTGGGTGCATTTATTTTTGGGGGTGTGTGTGTATGCGGAGTGGGGCGGGGTTTCCACTTGATAAATCAGATAACTTGCCTGGAGCAAATTTAGGCATTCAGCATCTAGTGGATATTCAAGTTTATTCCCCAAAGGTGCAATGATCTTCATAATCTCGGTGGAAAGTCTGAGTAGAACACAGTTACTTTTGAGAAAATCCCACAGGTTTGTAAAGAAAGGCATGCAGCGAAGTTGACTATCCTTAGTGAGAAACAACCTTTTGCTTGACAAAGAGGAAGTAAACCTATGTATTTTCTGTCATAGTACACTTATGGCGTAACAAAATAAAATTTTAAGATGTTCAACTAATCTTGTGTTTACTTCCAACTGACTTTATCCTCCACCATGTGAGGTAGGCTGTTTGTTCATTGTTAGATTCATACCCACAATTTTTTTCCTGTATCTCAGAGCAGTGCGTATAGTAGTTCTTACACAGTGACCCCTGCCCTCCCATCCTACATCTAACAAGTCTGAGGAAGATTGAGCTGGGAGAAATTGACTCAAGACATTTAGTTTCAATGACTAAGGATGGATTTGAACCCTCTGGGTTCTTAATCAACATTAGAGGTCATATTCAGAAGTCTCCATCAGCTTTCTACCTACAATATTCTTCTGAAGTTGGTTACACTGAAAGAGCATTAAACTACTTAGAAAATCCATATTTTCTAACTGTAATGAAAAAGATCCTTGATCTGAAATATCAGAAGGTTGACAATGGAGGGGAAAGCAACCAAGCACCTGAAGATCAATGGCAATATGCAAAAAATACATTGAAGATGGAGAAGATTCTGAAAAGCAAGTTGAATTAATAAAATAACTTTAGACCAGTGATCCTTTGAATTACCTTTATTATAAATGTGCATTTTAATAGAGTTGTTATAGAAAAATCTTCCTTACTTGGGTAGAGGGGTTGATAGAAACTGTATTGTAGTGTAGTCCACATTGGAGAAGGATGCTTCAAAATTAAATATTTAAAATTTTGCTTCCGTCTTACCCAAGATACTTTGTTTTGCTCATTGACACTATTACTATCTTTTTAATGAAAGATAAATCATGTCTTCACTGTGTATTGTCTAATGAATTATAATGAATTTGTAACTATTGGTGCCTTATAATGTTGATAATTATGACAGAAATACAGTTCAAATATACACAAGTTCTTTTGATCTCAATTTGCAACTATAAATGGATCTATGAATCAGGATGCTCAGGGAATAATGAAATGTTTCTCTAGCAACTTTTCAAAATATCCCAATGTGGCTTCAGGCTTTTCCACTCAGTTGAATTCCTGTTAATATGGCTCAGAAAATACAAAACATGATACTTCTATTTTGTTTCTAATCAAACAGGAAAATATTTTTCAGCATATTGTTGTCCATCTCAACATATTGATTCAGAAGAACTAACAATACATGAAAACATGCCAACAATACAAAAGTAAGAACAATAATGTAGCTACTTACAACAATCACAGAAGTTCATAATAAACATGCATAACTAATACAATGCAATCAAGACTTCTGATACTTAAAGTGGACGGAAACCCCTTATCTATCCTTATATAATGGTCTCATCTAACATCCTGGTTGAAAGTCTGAGGGAAAAGCCAGGTTTTCAAGGTCTTCCCCAGCTTTGCTGGCTGGGGAATTCTGGGAGTTGAAGTTCTCCAGGGTTAAAGTTGCCAAGGTTGGAGAAGGCTAACAGGATTGGAGGCATCTAAATTTGGGTGGGGTGTAGGGAATCCTGTTATAAGGCAAGTGCATGGGCTCTGCTAAACTATATTATTTCAGAAAAGGGACCCAGAGCATGCCTACCCTGTTGGATTTGATAGGATGAATAGAAGCAATTGGAGATGGCAATCCCATAAATAACCTGGTCATATGGGAATTTAAAAATGACTGCTACATCTTGAATTGCACCCAGAAACCTACTTAGAGTCAGTGCAGCTTATGATGCAGTGGTGTTAACATGGTGTGCCCAAAACTGCATTTGTTACTGTAAAGGCTCTCCTGTTCACAACTGCTACCTGCCCAAGCAGCAGCAACGAGATCTCCAAATAGCAAACAATCCATCCAACCCAGAATCAAAGAGAAAATCTCTGTGCCCAGGGATGGGATCCGACTGGTGTAACAACCAGTTCTGTCTATTAGCGTCATGCGCATGCAATTTACAACCTGCCGAGCTGCCCAGACAGCTGAGCAGCGCTGCGTGCGGTGCACAGCGGTTGGAAAAGCCCTTTTTTCCTGCTGTTTCAACTGCCGCTGTGTCGCTCAAAGCAGCTGCGATTGAAAAAGCAGGAAATAAAAGTCAGCTAAGAGTCCAGGTGGGTGGGTGGGCTACAACAGCAGCAGACATAGAACTGGTTCGATGTCTGCTGCTCTTCGGAACAACCGGTTCTACAGCTGTGGACAGAACTGGTAGAAACCCACCCCTGTCTGTGCCCCTAAAACTCAGAGCTGCTTGGTCTTACTAAGACTGAACTGAAGTCTGCTTTCCCACAGCCCCCAGACACTGTGGGAAAAAAAGCTTGCTGACACCATTTGGGTGGCCAGGGCAGAGATGTACAACTGAGTATTTACATCAGCATACTGATAATACTTAATTCCATGCTAGTGAATCAGTGGTGGAATTCAATTTTTTTTACTACTGGTTCTGTGGGCATGGCTTGGTGGGAGTGGCAGGGGAAGGATACTGTAAAATCTCCAGTCAAAGGTGGTATTTGCTGGTTCTTGGAACTACTCAAAATTTCCGCTACCAGTTCTCCAGAACTGGTCAGAACCTGCTGAATACCACCTCTGCAGTGGATGACCTTTAAATATACCATGTAGATATTAAATAGATCTGAGAAAAGAATAGAATCCTGAGATGCCTTATGTTACATCATTCTTCACTTCCAACACTAATTGGAAGTAGCCTTGAAAGACGATGGAGAGCCACTGCAAAACTGTCTCCCACTCCCACCTCCCTAATTCCATAATTAATGGTATTGAAAACTTCTGAAAGATTCAAAATGGCGAGGGCAGAGGTACCTTCCATCCTGAGCTCCCAGAAGTCATCAACACATACTGTATGATCAATAAATTTCAGTACTGAAACCTGAAACCTGATTGAAAAAGATCCAAATAATCCATTTCCTCTAGAGTCCTCCATGAGCTATAAGCTTACTATCCTCTGAACGATCTTCCCTAAAAAGCTGGAAAAAGATATGGATACCCCAAAAGTAAAACTGAGAATAAGAGGAATCTTTTCCATCCTATTTTTTGAGACTATTGTTAACAAATTACGAAGTGTAAATGTCATTTTTTCCCCAGTAGTCTATTTGAGCAGTAACTTTAACCTTTATTTCGAACGGCATGAGGAATGTTATCCTTAGAAATTGCTCCTGATGGAAATATTAGAGATAGCTATTAAAAAATCTGGTTTTAATAAAAAGGTCAAGCCTACATGTCACTGAAACTTTAGTTTTGACTATTAAGGTGCCTTGGCCTTGATCCCAGGAGCGTTTTCACAAAGAAAATGCAAAACTAGGACTGATGTGAATGTGTAATCTTTTTGCCTTTATTGGTTTGGTAGAATATGACATTGAAGGACATTTTAGTCCTTAAAACCCACTTCAGAAAACTGTTTTATGCATGCCATCATCTCAGGTGACAGTCTTTATATTTCTGTCAAACTTGCCTAATGTAACTACTACAGAATAGAGTGCTCTCCTTTTTGAGAATTTTATTTACAGGACTGACGATTCAGGTCATTTTTCCTCTCTGGGGAACACATCTTTTTCTGAAGGAAGGTACACATTGACTCACCTACCTTCCCATAAACTGTCTGTAGGAATAGAATTTCCGGAATTCAACTTAAGGAAAACTGACACGGATACCACAAAAGAAAGTGCTGTGTGGAGAAATTCACACTTGCACAAACATAAGGGCAATGGGGAATCAGCAAAAGAGATCCTCATGGCTAGAACAGCATATGTCTGTCACATCTCCTTACATCATGGTTAGTCACCATCTCTGTGGAGTCTTGACCCAGGAAGATGAAGGCAGTTATTTTTTCCATAACATCTTCACCTATTTGTGTCAAGTGGGCACTAGCAGCTAGTATAATTTTAAGGGTTTTTTTCATGATGAACTTAGACTAGTTTTTGCATTTCTATCCTCAACAAGAGGATAGTTCCCTGCTTCCAGCCACCAATGGTATCATCAGCAAAGCTGGAGTTGATAATATTTCTTACAGCAATTTCCTATTCCAGTTTCTACTCCAGCATTTCTCATAATCTGTATCTAAACTAAGTAGATAGAAAATATATAGTCTTGATGAAAACTTTTCCCAAGCAAGAACCATTTCCTTGCTTATACTTTTTTTTTAATTGATGGAGAGGTTGCTTAAAAAAAGGGCTATCTATAGTTTGTTGGTTTCATATAGTCAAAAGATTTAGTATAGTCAATAAAACAAAAGTACATTTTTGGGAAGTCTCTTAACATTTTCCATTATCCATTGGATATTTGAAATGGGACCCCAGGTATCACTGCCTCCTCTGAAGCCTTTGATAATTCTCTTCCCTTGTGTTGTTATAAAGTCTGGGTTATAAAGTTTTGAGGATTATTATACTAGAAGGTGGAAATAAGTGCAGTTCAGTAGTTTGAACATTTATGGAGGTTCTTTTAGGGAATATCAGTAGACCCAGGCAAAATGTGTGAACAAGCCAGTGAGGGATATGTGTATCAACTTGATCTGGAAGAATTATATTCCCCAGATAGTTTTTGCACATGCCTATTTTTATATTTTCTGATTGATAGTTTGTGGATATGCATTTATACTGTTTAATGGAACAATATGGAGATAGTTTGTCATTATGTTTCTTCTAGAAAGGCTTTTTTGTCTTTCTAGTCTTGCTCATAACCCTGTAGTCCTATGATATAAGGAGTTTGCATGCCCAACCTTGCTTAGCTTCTGAGAATAGACAAGACTGGCAAACAGTGCTATTGGCTAAGTAGAATATTCAGTAGAATATTAATATTAATCTCTTGCATATACAATAATCCAGAGTAATTATTGTCAAATAAACATTATTATTGCATGCATCATGTCCAAAGTGATTATTTGACATGTGTCTCATTGGATGTTAGGGATCCACTTGGTTTCCAGCTATAATTTTCTTTCTCTCCATAAGTTGTTAAAAACTATAACTGGATTGCTGTTAAAAATGAATAGAATTAAATCTTGTTTTGCTGTATTAAACTTTTAACTTTAGGGAGAAAATATGCTTCATGATCAATAAATATTTCATCCCTTCCATTTCCTTGGCTGAAAGGCACTGGGTCCAACCAAGGAAGGAAAATCCTCACCAGCAACTTCCAATGAATACAATTATTTCAGAAAATCCTGTTCCATTTAAACCTGGCTGACAGTCTGATTGATTATGAACTGGAGTTGAATAATCAAACTTTGAGGCATTCATTCTAAGGTTTCTTTATTGTTCTCATTGCTTTTTTTAGTGTAAGACACCTTGAATTGCCTTGTGATTGAGGTGGCATTCAGGTTGATTAAATAAAATCAATCACTCTTACAAAGTATATGTTTACAATTGATACACTCAGACAAAAAGTTGTTTCCACACAGAATAAAATTAAAGAGTTTGAGAAAATGTTAGAATCTCATGATAAAAGAATCCAAGCCCTCTAAAAAACTGAGAAATCACATTCCGAGCTCGGCAACATGGCATGGTGAGCTAATCCAATCCAAGGCCATTGAGCTTTGGTGATGCAGTGGTTAGAATGCAGGCTACTTCTGCTGACTGCTGGCTCCCTGCAATTTGGCAGTTCAAATCTCACCACACTCCAGGTTGACTCAGCCTTCCATCCTTCTGAGGTTGGTAAAATGAGGACCCAGATTGTTAGGGGCAATATGCTGACTCTGTAAACCACTTAGAGAGGGCTGTAAAAGCAATGTGAAGCAGTATATAAGTCTAAGTGCTGTTGCTATCTATGCAAGACAAAATATTGGAATTTTTAATGCAGCCTCTAGTAACTGATAATTTTTTTGTGAGGTATCCCTGTTTTTGTGAGATTTTCCTGTCAAAATTTAATCAGCTTTCTTGGTTTCATCAAGATGTCAATTTATCATAAATCAAGTATAGTTGCAGGAATATTATTTAGGCAAACCCCAAGTGATAATATCTTGCAGTTCTCTAGGCAAGCAAGTTCATTAGAATATGCAGAAAAGAAATAATCTCCCTTGACTTGCCTCCAAGATTGTCAACAATCATAAAGAATTTAATGAAGTTTATGAGATATCAAGACAACAAGGGAATAAGTCTTATACCCTGTCTCTTCCTAGAAGTTGGAGGGAGAATATTTCATGATCCTAGATTGTTTCCAAACACCTGAAAATAAGATGTGAAATCATGTGAAATCCATTCAGATGCTGAATTACAGCAGTAGTCTTCCCAATAATTTTGCAAATATCAAGGTAATGATATAGATATCAACACAGATAAAGAAACACAGATTATAAGATCTAATTAACCTTGTTTCATATCATCCTACCTACAAGTTATTCAGCACAAAATATGCTTTAAAGTTTACACTCCTTAATATGCTGAATAATTTGTAGGCAAAACAAGATGGAATAATATGGCTAATTAACATTTGATAAGTTTTTTGGGGGTTGATTTGTTATTTGTTTTATCTTGTTCAGAACTGGAAAAATTGATGAATGTGTTCCACTTTTCCTTCAATTAAATACCACCATTTGGAACAGCTCTTTGGTGTATATATAGTGGGCTTAGTTTCTGCCAAATGAAAATATGTCTTCTCATTTCATTGGAAAAAGTATATAATCAATCCAAAATCAAGTATTTTATAGGTTTGATTGTTCTCATGATATCAATTAATTAATGACAATTAAACATAGTTATCTCTACCAACTATTTGTACTTAGGCCCACTGTTTGTAATTGGAACCAACCCATACTATTGGGTTAAGCATCAAATTAATTTCCATTAGCTATTTCTCTTGAATACTTTAGACACAAGCTTTCAACGCTTTTGACATTTAAATCATGTAACAGTTATCTTTTTAATTACTGAATATTGGTAAATTATTCGTGACCTCAGTTTGTAGAGAGGTCAACAAATAATAGGGGGGTGCATTGATCTGAATGCTAGACAAAAAACAAAGAAACTTTTAAAGCTCAATAAATGTCCACGTGATGAGCAATACTTCTCACTTACCTGAGAGCAACTGCAAGGCTATAAAGGGGGAGTCATATATGTTATATATGCTGCTTATTAATTATTATCTAGCAACTCCAGGCACAATTACATTAGCATGAATGAAAGGAGTCATTTATTCTGGGCGTGGCATAAATGACATTTTTAAAAAACTTATTGTAAAATCAGCTTTCAAGTGTACTTATTAACATTATCATCAGCTGTGGCATTGGATTCACACAATTCTATTACAAGTCAAGTTAATAAGGTTAATAAGATTGATCATGGTATTTAATTGTCCCAATATAAAACTGGTTTTAGTGAGGTTCTTTGCTGGAAAAGAAGGTTCTTCTTTTCAGTCTTAGAGTTTGATTTTTCCTTTAAATGTAACCGATTTTATTTATTGCATTAAATTACCCTCAAGATTTTGCTGTGAGTTCATATCTAATGTCCAGTGTTTTCTTGAGCTCCTTAATTTAGACAGCAGATTTTAGGCACTGTATATAACTGTACACCTTTATTTAAAATCGTATTGTGTTAGTACTATCTTAATAAGGAAACCACATTGCTCATTTTGTTGGATTAAATTTCAAATAATTAATTCAAAATTCTCATTGTAACCCTTAAATGTTGGTAGCTTTGTAACAGAACATGTAAGTATTATTTCGTGTCTTATGAAAGTGCTTGAGTACTATTGTTTCAGCTCTGAGTTTCTTTGATGACAAATATACAAGCTATGCCTAATACCAAATCCACTTGTTCAGAACTGCCATTCTGTGAATGAAAGTGCTTCAAAGTGTAATCTAAGCTGTGGTTTACCTAATAAATAATTATAAAACAGATAATGAGTTAGCATTATCATAAAGACGGTCCAAGTGCATATTACAGTAAGCCATAAAATGGTTGTTTTGTTTTAGCTTATACTAGACCTAAACATTGTGGTTTACTTAAAATCATGGTTAACCAAACTATGACTTTGCAGAAGTTTTGAATTTAGCACCATAATTGAAAAATCTACAAGTAACAGTCTCAATCCCACTTCAAGACTAAGCTCCTTGAGTAGTAAGATTCTCATAAAATGTGACCATCCATTCAAAACACATCCTCTTCTCAAATTATTTAATTTGCATGTGTGTGCACAAATTTAAATAAAGAGAGGCATTCTGAAAAGATTCTGTTTGGACCTGGTTTATAAATCAGCAAGCAGGTCGGTTCAGTCAAGGAGAAAAAAAAGCACAAGATGAATTAGAAGAAAGAGGCATTGAACTTGGCAAACCAGAGATAGATCTTAGAGTTTTAACAGGATAATAGATTTGGAAGAGACTTGGAGGTTTGCTAGTCCAACCCCCTGCTTAAGCATTAAACTCTCATACCCTTTCAGACAAATGGTTGTAGCAGAGTATCTGCCCACATTATGTCCCATGGGTCAAAAGATAAAACAGATGTCTGAAAACAAAGGTTTTTAGAAAGTTCAGACTGCAAGCTCACCAGAAATAACTTGGTATGGTCGCTTAGTTTTCCTTTTAGCCCATGAAAAATTAAGCCATAACAGCCTTCTGATTTGCACTATGAAGCCACATCTTGTGTCTCTAAAGTATCTTTAAAGCCATGTTTTCAGAAGTTAATTGGGTAAAAAGTGGCACCCAGGAGATTCTTCAAGCTGTTCATCTATTGATATGAAAATATTTCAGTATTCAGTAATGTCTGCAGCCAAATAATTAGATTGGCTAGTTTAAAAATACTATCATGGCTATTTGGACCGTTGACCTAGTAGCCAGCTAGTTATGCCCAATATATATACCAGGGGTGTCAAACTCAAGGCCCGTGGGCTGGATCCAGCCCATGGGGTGCTTAGACCTGGCCCACAGGGCTGTGCTGGAAACAGCGAAGGACCGGCCCATGGCACCTCTGCCAGCGAAAATGGAGCTCATGATGGCCATGTGTGCCCACCCAAACTCCATTTTCACTGACAGATGGTTGCAGGAGGCTGTCATAGCTGGAAATAGAGCTCAGAAATCCGTATTCGCTGGCAGTGTGTTTGGGCCACCATAGGCATCCCCTCTGACACGAGTGACATCATGCTGGCCATGCCTACCCCGACCATGCCCATCCAAGTCCCCTGAGGTCAAACACAACACTGATGTGGCCCTCTGTCAGGGTTCCAAGTAACACCCTCACAAGAATCCGAACTCCAAGGCAGGCATTTCCCTCAAAGCTTGAATTTATTAGAGATGTCATATTGGCATACCTGGGAAAACCCGAATTTGAAAGCCCCTGGGTTTTCACTACCTTCCCCTGCACCCACAAGGGCATCACATCGTCCAATCAGGTCACTATCCCAACTGTAGTTGACACCCAGTCATGCCCTCATCCTCAATGAAATCAAGTTTGCCACCACTGATATATACTGTATATAATGTAGAAAACCAGCTCAGTGAGGAGAGGATATATATTAAAGCTTTACATAAATGCAGGGGTGGGATTCTACCAGTTTGGACTGATTTGGGTGAACTTGATGTTAAATTTGCATTTGGTTCACCAAACCAGTATTTGAACCGAGTGACTGGCCCTGCCCGCTACACCCCTCCCCTTCCCTCCCAGGAGTCTCCACACAGCCCATTTTCGATGCAGGTAGGTGCAGGGTCCACCCAGAGGCTTTGAGAGGGGGGAAAATGGGCCTTCTGGAGGTCTGGAAATGGGCCTGTTTCTGGCTTCCGGAGGGCCTCCAGAATCTGGGGGAGGCCATTTTTGCCCTCCCAGAGGCCCAAGGGAAGCCTCTGGACTCTTGGGAAAGTGAAAAATAGCCCTCCCGGAAGTTCTGGTAGGCCATGCCCTCCTAGCAACTGGGCAGCGAAGCGGTTGTTGGGATTTTTGAATCCCACTCCTGCATGAACGTAGTCCTTGATTTATGACTGAATGCTTAGCAATCATTTAAGTTATGATAGACTTCCCCAAAAAGATACTTACAACATGGAATTCAAAGAAGCCCTAATTTTTTTTTTAAAAAGTATTGATTTTTCTATTAAATACATTTCTTAGTGCTTAAAAGAAACCCTGATTCGAAGTTATGATAACCAGCATCTCTCCAGTCATATGGCTACATTTTGGGCACTTGGCAACAGGCCCACATGTATGGCCATTTGGAGCATCTCACAGTCATGTGACTCTGATTTACTATGTCTTTGCAAGAAACCAACATTCGCTTATGGTTTCTGGCAAAATACCCTTCATAGGGAACAATGGGTTCGCTTAACAGCCCATATATTAGCTTAGCAACTGCCATTAACTTAACAACTGCCACAAAACATAATAAAAGTGGATGCGGTTACATAATGACCCTCTTAATGACTATCAGGACTTACAAATGTAATTGCAGGCTCAATTATAATAATTAAGTCAAGGATTACATGTATTACCAGAGGTGGTATTCAGCAGGTTCTGACCAGTTCTGGAGAACCAATAGCGGAAATTCTGAATAGTTTGGAGAATCGGCAAAGGGAATGGAGATTTTACAGTATCTTTCCCCTGCCACACCCACCAAGCCACACCCACCAAGCCACAGCAGCCCACCAAGCCACGCCCACAGAACCAGTAGTAAAAAAATTTGAATCCCACCACTGTGTATTACCATCAGGATCTTGTTCCATGTTTCCATATTTTGGAATCAGCTTCTAGTGAAAATGGTATATAGGTACTCCTCGACTTACAACAGTTCATTTAGTGACCATTCAAAATTACAACACTGAAAAAAGTGATGCATGGCCATTTTTCACTCTTACAACCATTGCAGCATCCCCATGGTCCTGTGATCAAAATTCAGATGCTTGGCAATGGGTTCATATTTATGATGGTTGCAGTGTCCCAGAGTCATGTGATCAACTTTTGCGGCCTTCTGAGAAGCAAAGTCAATGGAAAAACTGGATGCATTTAAGAACTGTGTTACTAATTTAATAACTGCAGTG
The DNA here is from genome assembly GCA_023653725.1 of Bungarus multicinctus. Classification (NCBI taxonomy): domain Eukaryota; kingdom Metazoa; phylum Chordata; class Lepidosauria; order Squamata; family Elapidae; genus Bungarus; species Bungarus multicinctus. Next base: position 114,965,552 of record CM042836.1, read on the forward strand.
ATTCACTTAACAACTGTAGCAAGATAGGGCGTAAAATGGGGGGAAATTAATTTAATAAGTATCTCGCTTAACAACAAACATTTTGAGTTCCATTGTTGTCATAAGTCGAAACCTGTAGTTTCATTTAAAACTTATGTAAAGTAAGTAATGGGCTGGACCAGTGGTGGTATTCAAATTTTTTTACTACCGGTTCTGTGGGCGTGGCTTGGTGGGCATGGTGTGACTTGGTGGGGGTGGCTTGGTGGGCATGACAGGGAAAGGATACTGTAAAATCTCCATTCCCACCCCACTCCAGGGGGAATTTTACTGCAAAATCCCCATTCCTTCCCCATCCCCTAACCTGCTTTCCAGCTCCATTCTGCTGTGCAGGGCAACAAAGAAGACCCAACCAATCAGCTGGGACTCAGAAGGCAGAGAATAGATGGGGGTGGAGCCAGTCAGAGGTGGTATTTGCCGGTTCTCCGAACTACTCAAAATTTCCGCTACCGGTTCTCCAGAACTGGTCAGAACCTGCTGAATACCACCTCTGGGCTGGACATGTTGACCCCTTTATACGTCCTAACTGTTTAGGCGGCGGGAGAAACGAGGCACACACTCAAGTGATTTCAGCTCTTCTTATTTATTTCAGATCGGACTCAGTTCAGGAGCCGCGGCAGCCTCTCTTTTAAAGGCTGCCCGCGCCTCGCCAGCCAATGGCAGTGGATGGATCTCCCGCCGGAACGGTAACCAATGGGAGGTGAGTATTTCAAATACAAAACACCCCTCCCTCTTGGTTCAGTCTGACCAATCAGGAGCTCCGCCTATGTCACGTAATCACGTAGATAGGCGGGGCCCCTGTGGGTCCGACTGGACCTGCGCAGCTCACTCACTTCATCACTGACGGCCGGTGCAGATGGACCTGTTGGTCCTCCTGTCCCTGGCCGGGGAAACTTCTGGAAGGTCGAGCCGGCCGGGCCACTCCTAACGGGCTTAGCTCGATTTGTTGAGATGGCGAGGCCGCTCCCTTCCTGGACTGGATTATCATCGGCCGCATTTGGTGTCTCGTCGGGGAGTTCCTCCGGCTCAGGTGCGTAGCTGCGAAACTCGACCGGAGCTAGTGTTGAGGGTGTGTGTATGGAGGTTAGGTCGTCGTTATTTGTTTGTGGGTCTGTTGTTCCTTGATTGTTTGGTGGGTGTGGGTATGCTGTTTCTTGGTTGTTTGGTGGGTGTGGGTATGCTGTTTCTTGGGTTCTTGGTTGATTCCCTTCCCCCCCAGGGTGTTCGTATGGTCTGGTAAGGGTGCGGGATCGTAGTTGGTCAATGTGCCGCTTCCAGCTTCTGTTGTCAGAAGTGGTAAGTCGGTACGATCGTGGGCCTGTGAGTTGGGTGATGATGGCTGGCACCCATAGGGGATGTCCCACCAAATTTTTTGCGTAAACTAAGTCTCCTACTTGAAATGTGAGGAGTCTGCTAGAAGAGTCTAGTGGTTTATCTGTGGAGTATGTGGGGTGTAGCCGGTCCAAAGGGGAGCGTAATTTTCTCCCCATGAGTAATTCGGCCGGGGTTTTGTTTGTGATGGTGCTGGGTGTGGTGTGTTGTATAGATAATAGTTTATCGATGCGTGCTTGTATAGGGCCCTGGCCTAACTTGTGGAGTGTTTCTTTGGTGAACTGAACCATGCGTTCGGCTCGTCCGTTTGCTGCCGGGTGGGCCGGCGTGGTTAGGGCATGCCGTATGCCCAGGCTGGCTAAATAACTCTCAAATTCTGTAGCTGTGAATTGAGGGCCGTTGTCTGAGACTAGTACATCTGGTAAACCGTGTGTGGCAAACCGTCTTCTGAGCTGTCGAATGACAGCTTCGGAGGAGGTAGACTGCATGAGGCTGACTTCTAGCCAGTTCGAGTAGGCGTCTACCAGGATTAGAAACGTATAACCCCTCGTCGGACCTGCGAAGTCTATGTGAACTCTCGACCATGGGCCCCTGGGCAGTTCCCACTCAGCGATTGGTGCTTGCGGGGGTGAGGATCGGGATTCTTGGCATGGGTGACAACCTGCAACCCACTTTACAATGTCCTTGTCAAGCCCAGGCCACCAGGCATAGTTTCTGGCTAAACTTTTCATTTTAACTACCCCGGGGTGTCCTTCATGCAATAGTCCCAAAATCGAGTCCCTCAGTCTCGGTGGAATAACCACCCGATCCCCCCAAAGTATGCAACCTTTAAGTACGGAAAGTTCCGTTTGTCTCTGTTTAAAGGGTTTGTATAAGTCTTGTAAGTCAGAAACTGGCCACCCCTTGGCAATCCAAGCAACCACTTTGTGCAGTAGGTGGTCATTGGCGGTTTCGTGAGCGATGTCTGCTGCTGTCATTGGAAGGTTGGGTAGAGCTTCAATCAGCAGAGTGGATATGCTGGGGTTCGGGTCAGGGTCAATGTCCGGCAATGGGCAACGGCTTAATGCATCGGCGTGCGTGATAGACAGACCGGGTCGGTAAGACAAACTATAGTTATAAGCAGCAAGAAATTCCGACCATCTAGTCATTCTGGATGACAATATGTTAGGGGTTGCTTTGTTTCCAGCCAGGATTCCCAATAAGGGTTTATGATCGGTGATAACAGAAAACAGGCGACCATAGAGGTACTTGTGGAAACGTTTAATGCCTGATATGATGGCCAGTGCTTCCTTGTCCAGTTGACTATAATTTCGTTGGCTTTTGGACAATGTTTTCGAATAGAATGCAATTGGAGCCTCTCTGCCATCTGGTAAGAGGTGGCTCAGAACAGCTCCGACCCCAAAAGGCGATGCATCGCAAGTTAATATTAATGGTAAAGTCTCGTTATATTGTATTAGTACCTTTGTTGAAGTAATGAGGTCCTTTATTTTTTAAAAAGCTGTTTCCTCCCGACTGCCCCACTTCCACACATTGTCTTTGTCCAGGAGTCTATGTAAAGGTTCCGCAACCGTGGCTTTCTGTGGTAGAAAAACATGATAAAAGTTTATTAACCCTAAGAAGGCTTGTAGTTCTCCCTTGTTAGTCGGAGTGGGGGCATCTTGGATTGCGCGGATTTTTCCTTCTGTAGGGTGAATGCCGTCGCCATCAATTAGGTATCCTAGGAATTCGATTCTATCTGTGATCAATGTGCATTTGTCTTTTTTAACTTTGAGGCCGGTTTCAGTTAATTTGGTGAGAACTTGTCTTAGACGGTCTCGCAGTTGCATTTTTAGCTGCGATCAGGATATCATCAAAGTATGGAATTACTCCCGGTATTCCATGGAGGAGACGTTCCATTAAGCATTGAAAAATGCCTGGTGCCACGCTAACGCCAAATTGGAGGCGGTTACATTTAAAAGCGCCCCGGTGTGTGACGATTGTTTGGGCTTCTGCTGTTTTCGAGTCTACAGGCAGTTGTTGGTATGCCTGGGCCAAATCGAGTTTAGCGAAGATTTTTCCGCCTTTTATGGAGTGCAGTAAATGTTGGACGACTGGAACAGGGTAAGCACTTTGCTGTAGCGCATGGTTAAGAGTCGCCTTGTAGTCCCCGCAGATACAAATTGACCCATCCGCTTTAATAGGGGTGACTATGGGGGTCTCCCATTTGGCGTGGTCAACTGGTTCGAGGACTCCTTGTTTAATTAATTTATCTAATTGTTCCTCGATTTTTGGTTTTAATGCGAAGGGCACACACCTTGCTTTCAGTCTAATTGGGGCTACTTTAGGGTCTAGGTTAAAAGAAATAGGGTTACCCCGGTACTTGCCTAATTCGCCGCTGAACAGGTCCTGGAATTCCTTGATGAGATCTGCCTCCCAGTCTGCGTCTGAGATGTGGTTGACGCCAGTCATCCCAATTCCCAGCGGTTCGAACCATTCCAATCCCAGAAGGCTGGGTCTGTCCCGGTCAACTATTGTTAGTGGTAGGATTTTGGTGTGGTTTTTGAAAGTGACCTGGAAATGTCCAACGCCAACGACAGGGATTCTGTTACCTTGGTAGTCTTTTAGTGTTAAATTTTGCATTTCCAGTTCGCTTCGTTGGATATCTGGGATCAAATTTTTTATAGTGGCCCATGAGACTATAGAGAGAAATGATCCCGAGTCCACCTCCATTTCACAGACTTGTTCCTCAATTCTTACTTGAATGTGGACTTTCCTCACATTTTTTGTATTTGAATGTCCAATTATGACCGTTTAGTGTGTTTCCTCTTTTCTGTAATTTGATTCTTTGTATCGCCTTTGTCTTCCCTCCAGGCTCCAACGGCTGCTCGTCTTTCTCTCTTTCTCTCTTTCTCTTTCTCTTGGGGGAGGGCTTCCTTTCCGCCTCGGGCTATAGTTCGACCTGGATCTGCATACTCTTGCGATGTGCCCTTTCTTCTCGCATTTCCGGCATATCGCGTCGATGAAACGGCATTCTGACTGGGGGTGATTTCCTCCGCAGCGGTTGCATTCAAATTCGAACCTTCTGTTTGCCCGCTCTTTTTTGTCTCTCCCTGCCTTCAGGTGGCACACATCGTCCTCCTCGCTACTGGTCTCTGTTTCAAGGTCTTCGTGATGTGTTGTGGTCTTCTCTCGGTCCCCCTCTGGTTTGGGTGATTCTCTGGTGTTATAGTTCGCAGATTTGTTAATCTTTTTCATTTTTGCCGCTGATTTTTGGGTGGCTTCAGCTGCGGTGGCTTCTTCCATGGCTTCCTTCACTGTTATTTTGGGCCGGTTTAACAATCGGCTCTGCAGTATTGGATCTTTTAGCCCTAGAACTATGCAGTCCCTTAGGGCTTCGTCGAAGTTCAGGAACTTGCATTCACCGCCGATGTCTCTTAAGGCTGCCACGAAATCGGCGATAGTTTCATCTTCTTTCTGATTCCAGAGATAGAATTCGTGGCGCTTAATCAGACAAGAGACCGTTGGTGCGTAGTGTGCTCGCAGGATTTTTTCCAGTTCGGGCCAGGTTAAAGTCTTGACATCGGTTGGAGACGCTAGTGCTTTCGCCATGCGGAATACAGTCGGGCCGCAATGGGTCAGGAAAACCGCTCTCTTCCGTTGTTCCGATACGCCGCTCAGGTCGCTACTTTCCAGGAACATGAGGAATCGGTCCACGTATGACTGCCATTCCTCTTTCGCCGGGTTGAATTGTTCGGGCGGTGTATTGTTCCCGGACATCGTGCCGCTCGATCTCCACCGCTATTCGCACTCGCTTAATTAGTGCTGTCTCGATCCCACTTTCGTCGCCAGTGTTTAGGCGGCGGGAGAAACGAGGCACACACTCAAGTGATTTCAGCTCTTCTTGTTTATTTCAGATCAGACTCAGTTCAGGAGCCGCGGCAGCCTCTCTTTTAAAGGCTGCCCGCGCCTCGCCAGCCAATGGCAGGCGATGGATCTCCCGCCGGAACGGTAACCAATGGGAGGTGAGTATTTCAAATACAAAACACTAACCTTGTCCATTCTTTCTGAAAGCACAAAATAATAACTGAACCACTTTCAATTTGTCCCTACTGTCATGGGAGGCGAAAGTTGCAATGTTAAACATTAGAGATGTCTGCACATAATTTCCATTTGTCACAGTTATTACTGAGTCTATCATTATTTTACTCTGGATGAAAGAATCAGTCTAAAGTGAAAAGGGCATTGGCTTTGAGCCAACAATCTCTTTTGACCAGCTATTTACATCCAATCCTCCAATTTCTGATAGAACAGGTATCGCACCATGTAGCTTCCTCCTAATCAGGGGGCTACAAGAGCTTTCCACAGAAGCATACAGAAGCAAAATCTCTTATGTAACCATCACTTGTTATTATTTCATTATACTGCCTTCAATGACAGGTGGCTGCCACAGAAACTCAACACAATTTGTGGTAACACAAAAATGGCATAACTTTCTAATAAAAACTCTGCTGCAACATAGGTACCGGTAGTACTTCTGCAAGGATGGCAAACATCTGTTGTTCTCCCTCTAGACCAGGGCTCTCCAACCTCCAGTCCATGACCACTTCCAGTCCACGGCCTGTCAGGAACTGGGCCAAAGCGCGCGAGGTGGTGGTGGAAGGGGTAATGCCCCCAGGGAGGGTGGTTAGAGGCATGGCTGGGTGAGAGGAAATTTTCAAATTATAATTATCCCATCTGTTTATTAACTTAATTTCTATCCTGCCTTTCCTTCAGGAGCTTATGCCTCCCTTTTGGTCCCCAACACTCAACAACAACCTGTAAGGTAGGGTTAGGGTTAGGGATAGAGAGAAAGAAGGTATGAAGAACAGGCCCAAAGCCTCCCATATTGCTTCTGGACAGGGGATGGGTTTGAGCCTGCCCCTCGTCAAGGCCTCCAGATGTTGCAGGTGCCCCCAACATGGGAGGCTTTTAAGAAGAGAAATGGCATAGAGATTCCTCCTTGAGCAGGGGGCTGGACACGATCAGCGGTCCCCAACCGGTGGGCCGAGGCCCACTGGTGGGCCATGAGAAAATTTTGGTGGGCAGCAGAGAAATCTCACCCCCAGAGCATCCTCCCAAAGCAATTAATCCAGGCTGTGCAGAAACACAAGGCTGTGCCACCCACATGGCTCGTGGGAACCCTCCCCGCCCACTCACTCCTTATCCAGTAAACTTGCCTGCTAAATTGTTATTTTTCCTTTTTCCGACCATCATCTGTTTTGCTGTGCCGGGAGATTTAGATTAGCTAGGAAGCAGGAAATGGTTGGATTTCTTGCTTTCTAGCTAGTCTTTAGATCTTCAGCTCAGCACAGCCGAACCTCCCTTAGGACTGAAGGTTTGCTTGCAAGCAAATTCAGTGCAGACTCACGGCAAGCAAATTTGAGAGACTGAACTAGCCGATGGCAAATTGATAGATCATTGAATGATTCTGTGAGCAACTCAATCTGCCTGCTTTGTCTGATTTTGGGTAAAAGTTGCTCTTTTTTTATAAAAAATTCAATATTTACATACATGGTGTGTTGTGAGTTAATTTTGTGAGTTTGCTTGCTAGCAAATTTTATGAGTTTGCTTGCAAGCAAATTTTATGTGACAGACTGAGCTAGCCAATGGCAGACAGATAGATCTCTGAATGAATCTGTGATTCTGTGAGCAACTCAATCTGCCTGCCTGCTTTGCCTGCTTTTGGGTAAAAGTTGCTCTTTTTTAAAATAAAAAAATTCAATGTTTACATGCATGGTGTGTTGTGAGTTAATTTTGTGAGTTTGCTTGCTAGCAAATTTTATGAGTTTGCTTGCAAGCAAATTTTATGTGACAGACTGAGCTAGCCGATGGCAGATAGATAGATCTCTGAATGAATCTGTGATTCTGTGAGCAACTCAATCTGCCTGCTTTGCCTGCTTTTGGGTAAAAGTTGCTCTTTTTTTAAATAAAAAATTCAATATTTATATAAATATTTATAATATTTACATACAAGCCATGCCCAGCCAGTCACATGACCACCAAGCCACACCCACAAATTAGGCCATGCCCACAGAACCGGTTAGTGATCCCTGGGATCTAAAATTATGAGTTTGGTGGTCTCTGAGGTCCAAAAGGTTTGCTATCCCTGGACTAACTGACCTCCAAGGTCCCTTCCAGCTCTACTCTAATTGATCTGTGCATGAGCAGGATCTAGGTTTCACATATGAAATCATCCTCCCACCTCAGGTCTGTGGTAGACAATTTTTCTTCTGAAACTAGTCCCTGGAGCCAGAATGGTTGGGGACTGCTGACCTAGACTTCTGCTGTTGGGTGTTTCAGAAAGAGAAATTATATAAATGGCAGGGCAAGAATTGCTGCACATAGAAAAAGCCCAAGTCTTGTTGAGAATGTTGTGCCATGCGAAGGAAGAAAAGTTCTGAGAAGAACAAGCAACATTTCTGATTTAGTTACGTATTAATAGAAAAGACTAGATAATTAATTACAGGTAATTAGAAAGATGCCATGAATTCTATCTTCCTTCCCATTTTCTGTCTTCCTTCCCATTTTACAGCTTTAGATTATTAATTTAAAACTAGCAAAAATGCTTGATGACACGGTTGAAAAACAGGGTTATTTAGAAAAATCTCTTGGTAATACAACCAGATACAGATGTGCCAATAGCAGGGAAACCTGTATATATAATCTATTCAGGTGGAAAGGTTCAAAAGTTGAGCACCCTGGAAGACATTTTTCTTTGTATCTAAATGAGGTTCTTTTGTATAAAAACCACTGTATGAATATTTTATGAGTGAATCATAAAAATAATTTTGGCAGAAAAAAGAAATACCGGGTTTGTCCACCAAATTGAATTCTGTCTTCCTTATCATTTCACAGCTTTAGATTATTAATTTAAAACTGGCAAAAGTGCTTCAAGTCAGGATTAAAGAACAAGGTGATTTTTTAAAAAAATCTCTTGGGCAATATAGCCAGGTACAAGTTTGCCATAGCAAGGACCCATGCACCTATAATCCATTCAGGTGTTGTTCAATTGTTCAAAATTTGAACACTCCAAGATGACTTTTTTCATATCTAAACAAAGCTCTTCTGCATAAAACCACTGTATGAATATTTTATAAGTGAAGCACAAAAATAGTTTTAGGAAGAAAAAAAACATTGAATTTCTCTGCCATACTACAGAAATAAGGAAATTTCATAACATAATTCTTATCCAGAAGGGAGAAGTAATTATCTATATTGCAAATATATATTATATTTTAGCTTAATACGGGTGTACAAAAACACAGGCGTTCATATTTTGTCTCTTTCAGACAAAATTTAAAAGGAATAATATTTTTAAATATCTATTCAAAGTTATGGTATCTTTTTTGCAAACATATGGTTTATTCCCCTCATGGATGGTTTTGAAAAGGAATGGACGGCATAATAAAATTCCTTGTTTTTTAATAAAAGTGTCTGTACATACCTGAGTTTATTTAATTCACAGCAGTGAAAAATCATTTCCCCAACAACAGCTCTTAAGTCAAAGAATGAATTAGAAACACAGACTGTAAAATACAAGCAGACACAATTAGAATATATTCACATTGTAATGAAAACATGAATAAAGTAGAGGTTTATATTAATTAGGCAAACAGAGGAGACATTGCCAAAAAGATTTAATCAAGTTCTTGCTTTTACCTGTACCTGTTGTTGTTTTTTCTACTTGTCTTTCTTTAACTCTCTTTTTCAGGGAAGTCAAAAATGTCTCCCAACCTCAACATATCACATTTCCAGTTCTGAGCTCAGGAATGTTTCTTTTAGTCACTTCTTTTTCTTCTCTCACTTCAGATCAACATGAACTTTTCTTCAACACTGTCTACCACCAGGCAAATTATGAAACAAATCGAAGTATTTAACTTGTATAAGCAATTTATTGGAAAAATAGAAATACGTATTCCTCAAGTTATGGCCAGTCACTTGGCAACTATTTGAAGTTACATTGAACACACCAAAAGGTTCTTACAACCAAAGTTCCAACAGCCAAGCTTCCCCTGTGGTCATTTTGAAGCGCTCAACAACCAGCCCACATTTACAGAGTCCCATGGTCACATGACCATGGTATTCAAGGTTTTTCTCAAAAACCAACATTTACTTCTGGGTTTTGGAGAAAAACACCCTATAGTCAACAATGGGTTCATTTTACAACCGCAGAGATTCATTTAACAGTTGCCACACAAAAAAAGAAAGATTGTAAAATGGGTCAATCATGTGGGTGACCTGCCTTTACAACCGTCATGTCTTACAACCATAATGGGCAAGCTCTGTTATCATCATATGTAAGAGCCATGGTGGCACAGTGGTTACAATGCAGTACTGCAGGCTACTTCTGCTGGCTGCCAGCAGTTCAAGACTCACAGGCTTAAGTTCGACTCAGCCTTCCATCCTTCTGAGGTCGGTAAAATGAGGACGCAGATTGTTGGGGGCAACTGTGAAAACTGCTTAGAGGGGGCTGCAATGCATTGTGAAGCGGTATATAAGTGCTATTAATAGAAGTTTAGGACTATCTTTCTATATTTAGACAAATATTTTCAAACTGTCTGATCCCCAGATAGTTGATACTACAAGATAGCACTGCATTGTAATCTGCTGAACATGAAGAAGAAAGTGTCAGGGTTCCAAGTAACACCCCCAATGGAATCAAAACCTCCAAGGCAGACATCTTCCTCAAAGCACAGATTTATTAGGCATGTCATATTGGCACATCTGGGAAAATCCCCTGGGTTTAACCCTAATAAACAGTTTTCTTTTTCCTCCTCTTGTCCCTTCAGACCATCACATGGCCCAGTCAGGTCACAGTCCAAAATTCATCCAGACTCACTTGCTGCCTCTTCACACCTGGTGGGAAGATCTTTGGCTCTCAGAGGAAAGAATTTTATTTTGGTTACAAAACCCTTGTTATTTCTACCTTCCCTCTCCTGTTCCCACAGCTCATCCAGCCACAGCTTTGAAGACGCCAAGGAAAATGACTGTAGGGCTGACAAACAGTTTAGGTGCTTGACAGAATATATATCCCGTATTTCAATATCAATAATTGAACTTCCCAGTTACTAAAAATGCAAGTTGGCTTCTAATTTTGGGACCTTGGACACACTTGTGCTTAAATGAAAATTTAGCAAGCTGAGTCAAGCATTTGAACAGTGATTGTCATTGATTTGAGCCAGAGAAGTCACTGAATTTTCTAGTCCACTGAGTATATCATGATTAAACCTTGGACATTTTGCATATAGAGATTTTCTTTCTCCAATGACATACCAGAAATAAATAAATAGCATCTGTGAAAGATGAACAAGATATGTCAATGTTATTATAAGGTATTCTGTAGCACATGCAACTACTGTGTAAAAAATAGAAACAATGGCCAGTATGTGATTACTGCCACAATGTTAAGTACGTTTTAATACATTCTCAAATGAAGGACTAGATCATCAGAACTTTTTAGTTGTTCTCAACCAAAGCACAGAACTTACGTCACTAGAGCACTGCCATTATTATAAGCTTCCTAGAACAGTTTTGACCATTTATCCCATTTGTTCAGAAAATATATCACATTTTACGATCTTCCTTGCCACAGTTGTTAAATGAATCTCTGCAGCAGCTGTTCAATTAGTAACATGGCTGTTAATGAAATCTGGCTTCCCCATTGACTTTGCTTGCCAAAAGATCACAAAAGAGACCATTGCAAACATCATAAATATGAACCATTTGCCAAGCGCCTGACTTTTGATTACGAGACCATGGGATGCTGTAACAGTCATAAGTGTGAAAACCAGTCATTAGTCACTTTTTTCAGTGCCATTATAACTTCATTAAAGTTCCGGTCACTAAATAAAATGGTTGTAAGTTTAGGGCTATCAGTATTCCTTAGGCAAGTAGTTGGAGAAAGCAGTGACAGTGGACTACATATCTCAGAGTTGGCTACACCCAGGTAAATGCTGGATGTAAAATATTACCTTCAGATAAATCTTTTTAAGTTTTGGGAGTGTGGCTCGAGGCTCATGATTTAATTGGAGTAACTGCCAGAATCCTGACAAGCAGATGGTTTCAGATGGACAATTAGTGATCTTCATGCAAATTCCATTAATTCCCTCATAGCTGAAGTAAGATATAAACTAGAACAGAAATCTCCAACTTTGGCAACTTTAAGCCTGGAGGACTTCAATTTCCAAAATTCCCCAGCCAGCTGGCTGGGGAATTCTGGGAGTTGAAGTCCTCTAGGTTTATCAAGGTTAGAGACCCCTGAATTAGAAAACAATGTTGCAATCCACCATCCTGTCATATTTTATCTAAGTTCCAACACACCACTTGTCCATATAGCCAAGAATGTTAGCAAAGACCCCTCACATCGTCAGGTATCTAATGTTTCTAAGTGGAATTTAACTTAGGGCTTTGCTTTGGTCAGTTTCCTTTTTTCTGAAGTAGTTTCTTTGTCTTTTCCCATAACTATTTCAGTAAGATAGTTCTTACAATTGTCACTCAAACATCCAGTTTTGTCTATGAGCCACTTTAGGTAATAGTATCCTCATATCAAGCCTTCAGTAAAGCTGGATGATACCTCTAATGGCATAACACAACGTTTATGTCTTCTTTTAATGCCAATGCATTCCCTTGCTAGCAATGCATAGTTCTGGGTGCAACTAATATTCCCATTATTGTGGCCAGTCAGCCACTGGCCCCTCTGGAGCTGAATCAGAGGAGGAGGTGGTGTGGGAGTAAGAGTCAGCATCAAGGCAAACCTGAGAGCTGGAAGAGGGAATGGATCTGTCAGAGAGAGAGAGACAGAGATGGAGTCTGGGCCATCTATCAGTCCTCAGACGGAGAGTCTGTAGCCCCCAGGTCCGGAGGTGGCTGAGGAGGAAGAGGAGGAACAGCTGGGTCCAGTGCCTAATGCACAGATACACAGAAGGCAGAGGAGAGGAGAGCAGTGGGAAGCTATGGACCAGTCCTTGGGACAGAAGATCCCCTGCTGCTAGCTAAGCCCCACCTTAACTCTGGTGAAAAAAGGCAAGGGGCGAAGACAAATAGGTGTGGCAGACAACTATTCGTTTCCCTGTCGGTCAGCCACTGATAATCTGAACTTCTGAAGTATGGAGTGGAGCTGAACTTCTACAGTATGGAGCTGTATTGGAATTCTTTCTGGGAATCTGCGGCGCTGAGAGTTGGGTGCACCTTCGGAGGTGTGTGTGTGTCTATGTGTGTGTGTCTCCACTGCTGGAAAAAGAGCGAGTGCACCAGTGGTGGTATTCAAAAACTTTTGCTACCAGTTCTGTGGTCATGGCTTGGTGAGCATGGCCATGTGACTGGGTGGGCGTGGCTTTTCTTTTTTGCAGTCCCCACCCATTTTTGGGAGCTTTCTAGCCACAGAGAAGCCCCTGGGGGGGCGTTTTTGCTCCCCTAAAGCTCTTCTGAGGCTCTGGAAGAAAAAAAAACAGAGCATGGGAGGGGCATGCAGCACTCCTCCAAGCTCCGTTTTGGGAGCTTTCTAGCTTCAGAGAAACCTCAGGGGGGGTGTTTTTGCTCCCCTAAAGCTCTTCTGAGGCTCTGGAAGGCAAAAAATGGATGGGGGGCCCCTTCCTGGGACTCAGCAAGGGGAATCCTGGCACAACTGTTCTTATCTACAGCTGATTGTCGGGAGGGAAAAAAAAGAAAGAAATGCCTTAGGCGAATGTCAGGCAGGCGGGCAGGGTGAGCGAGCATTGGGCAGGAGGACGACCCGGTGGGGGGCATGGCCAGCCAAATTCTTGCTACCGGTTCATCCGATCCGTTGCGAACCGGCTGAATACCACCACTGGAGTGCACCTTCCAGCACTTCCATTATGAGTGTGACGAGAGAGAGAGACTCTTGATGTGTGGGAGTCAGTTCAAGGGGGAAAGGGAGCGAGCTTCACTTTCCATAGGCACTTAGAGACTTTGTTAGCCTGTGGGGGGAGGGAGGGAGGGAGGGAGAGAGAGAGAGACTCAGACAGACAGACAGACAGACAGACAGACAGACAGACTCTTTGCCAGGGTTGCTGGTGCTTCTAATAAAGGGAACATTTAGTTAAAAACAGTGTACTTGTTGTGTTTGGGAGTCAGGTCAGAACACTCATCTTCTATGACTGCCCCCACCCCCACAACTTGGTTAACAGGTACACACCGCATATTATGACAACTGGTGCTGACTGACATTTAGTGACTTTCATTCCATTAATTTAGGAAGCAGCCTAATACCAAATCAGGCCATCCATGACCCTGACTGGCAGTGACTCCCCAGAGTTTCCAACAGAGCTTTTCCTAGCCTGACTTGCTGGGAAACATGCTGAAAATGATGAGTGGTATCTTAGCATGCAAACCACTTACACTACTGCTGAGCTGCCCCACCACGTAAGTGGACTTGGGACTGTTTTCTTAAATCAAATTTACTTCATTCCACTCCACTTCTGGAATGAAATAACTGGTTGAATAACGAATTAATCAGAATGCAAAGGAGCTGCTATACCTATTGATTACGTGAGCATTAATTGTGAGTGGAAAGGTGTAGAAAACCAGAATTTCCTATTACATACAAAATTGGGACCAAGCCAGGAAGTAGTTGTGGCCTATTTGTGGCTATGCCTGGCTGCTCTTGTTTCAAATGAACACCTGTATTTTATAAAGTCATAAGTGAGCATCTAAAGAAGATCAGGAGGTCATTTGAAAGAATTATTCTAATTTGAACATTCCATCTGCAATGTAGATTAGAGCGTGTAATTCTGGATCATTGTTCAGTTATTCTGAATAATGGAAAATACAACTCAGGTGCTGCAAAAAATTGCTTTAAATACAAACTGATATATTCTGAATTATGGTCAGAATAATTCTTAGCGGCGGCATATGGCAGGCTGGAACAAGGGATGAAGTTCCTTGCTGAATATAAAGAACACTTTCTGTGAGAGCACCAAAGATGTTAAGGATTAGACTACACATTGGTTTTTATCAGAGGGAACTTGCCCTTAGTACAACCCAGCTAAAAATATTCAGCAGAAAATTCAACAATCACATATTGGCTTATTCACAGCTAGTGAATATGCTGAATTAGAAGCTGTACTTGAATGTATCACTGTATAACATGGCACACAATTACATTTGAACTAGATTTGTATCTCCTTCACTCCATCACTCCACAGATCTTTATTCATACAGAAAGGGCTTAAATACTTTAATGGGGTGGAGCATTATTTTGTCAAGAAAAGTACTAATTGCATTGCATGTTGGCATTTCAGCTGATTCCTAAATGGTAGCCCATGTCAGAGTTACGTTCGAATGATACTGCCTGCCATTTTATTTTGACCTCATAGAAATAGGTTAAGTACTATGGAGACTGTTTCACTTGCCATGCTCTGTGTCTGTGTCTCTCTGTGCGTCTATTTCAGTATCCCTTATGACTCGCACAGATTGTCTTACACATTTTTTTACACATTCACACATTATACACTCACCCTTTCTTCAAATTGTCTTTCAGATCAACATAGCATTCTTAATAATAATAAACATGGGTTTATGTAAAGATCTTAATGTCTTAGGCCTCTTAAAAATGATCTAATTAATCCAGTGACAACTTCCCTTTAATGTATATTCATGGAAGATCATTTCATCCAACACTGGATTGGAGTTACATGGCAGATCAGATGAACCACTTCCCAGCTGGCTTCCAGCAAGGAAAATCAATGGGGAAGCCAGATTCACTTAACAGCTACAACAATGTGCTTAATAACCATTGCAAAAAGGTCATAAATCTAGGGGCAACTCACTTAACAACCCTTTGCTTAACAAAAAAATAATCTGGTCTCAGTTGTAATTGTCCATTGAGGAGTATTACATCAAGTTAATCTCTCTAGCCACCTGTGCTAGAAATTTATGTTGGATAAGCTGCCACTGTATAGTTAATAAAGAGGATGGTTTGAAAGACGGAGGGAGGACTGACTGCCAGGGTAACTATCAGATTAACCAAACTTAAGCCCAGTCCAAGAAAATAATTTGTAAAAACACCTTAGAAGCCCCCAGCCCCAATTCTGATGAAGATAAAAGAGGGAAGGTAGATAGTATATTCATATTGCAAGATTCAAATATTTGTTCTAATAAAAAGTAGCTATTGTTTGTGTGGTGTCTGTTTTTTTTATTTTGGTCCTGCTAACAGGGCTGACGTGCCATCTTACATAAACATCTGATAACCCTCTACAGAATAAAAAGTGATACATGTGCTGAATTAGAAGTATGAGTAATTACATAGAAGCTGTAAAGAACTTGCTTAGTGTCAACCTCAGCATAGGCCTACTCTGGACTGAGGCTTTGCCATGGGCTGTCATTATACATACAAGGAAAAAGAATGGAGCATATCGCACTATGGCTGACACTGATTTTGTGATTTTGAAGAAAGAAGCCATATCCTGGAACAGTGTATCATGCTGGGCTTTGCTGGAATCATTTGTCTTGGATAAGAACAAGATTCCCAATAGTGGAGGAATGTCTCTTGGTCTGAACTGAATTTCTTGCATTGTTTCCTCATATGTGAATAATTTTCTGTCTGTATCGTAAGGTGGTGTTCTTTAGTTTCACTAATGTTTGGTTTGTTCAACCAATCCTTTCAACTTCTACCTCAGGCATGGGTCCATTGGCTTTGAATCCCCAAAATTAGTGATCTCCTTCTGCTGTGGTGCATAAAAAGACTGGAAATCTAAAAAGTCCCATCTGAGACAAAAGGATTTCTCCACATATTCATGACTTCAGTTATTTTAATTTCCAAACTGAGGCCCTTCACCTGTTACTTAGGATCTCCTGGCAATGAACAAAAGAAGAGAAAAGACCTGAGAAGCATAGGATGGCTATGTATCCTAAGTTCCAGTTGGATTCCAGAAATGCCATTTGTTTGAAGGGACATTTCATTGCAGTCCTGCTTAAGAACTACTGACAGGATAAAGTCCATACAGAGTTTTAGTCCAAATCCAATTTCAAGATAAGAAGACTTAAGAAGGAAGGCTAAAAAAAAAAAAACGCATCCAAAGTTTTCTTCTGGGACAGCTGACTGAGCAAACACACAGATCACTGGTCATTGTCTTCCATACCACAGACAGTTATGTTGGACTTCTTTTTAGTTATGGTAACCTTTGCTAAAACTTAACTTGCAAATATAAATTTTAAGTAAATCATGCTTGTTTTGAACGGACAGGTTAAATATTTCTAGCAAAAAGAAATACAGGGTTGGCCGTTTAAATCCTAGCTTTCACAACTTAATTTTAAAACAGGAATCTTTGTCTTAAAACTAGTAAATAGTTTTTTATTTGGTTTCATTTTGTAACATGCCTCAATACTTATGGTGAGAGACTTGTTTATGATCAGTCTAAATTTGCATAGGTACACACAGACATGTATTCATGAATTAATGATTTATTTTGTGGTCATATCAAACAATGGGATAGAAAAGACCTGAACGAGCCAGGGAAATTTTTAAAGATAACAAGAAGCAACATTTCTTTCATGTCTCAAATTCAAGGACATTTTCTGTTTCCCGGAATAACAAGGTGAGATTAATTTTCTAGTTTTCTGTGGCTCTTCCGTGCATAGCAGAGATGTAACTTGATATGTGTGGAAGAAAAAAATTACCCTTGTAGTTTCAAAGAGTAGATGTTGAAATGATTGCTTATAAAGAATATATTTAACAAGTATCTGTCTTGCTGGTTTATTGTTAATGTAGATTCTAACATTTACCCTACCTATCAAAAGAGCATTTTAGCCTTCAGTTTCCCATTAAAGTCAATGAATGTTACACTGCTAAGATATACTCAGTTCATTGGAAGTGTACCGGTTGCCATGCTGGGTGCCTGGCAGTCATGAAAATGTCACAAAGGGGCAAAAATAAGCTTGAAAAATATAATTAAAGTGACAGTCGACAAAAGTCACTAGAATGGTGCTATAGCTGGTAACCATAGCAACCAATACAACACAAGAGAATGAGCACTATATTGTAGAACGAAAAGGGTGCATTTAATAGGGAAATTAAGAATTTCATCATCTAAGGAATTGTGGCAATTCTCCTCCTCCTCATTAATTTGTACAACAGGTTTAATGAACAATGTGATTTGTTTGAATTACACGATGACAACCATGTGAAATCATAGTGATTTTCACTTTTTCAAATGATGGCCCACATCTGTTGAGACAGCTGTCGAAATGAACTAAACTTAATTGCAGTTTGATTACTTAAAACCAGTGGAATACATTACTCACAATTAGGTCATAAAATGGAAGTGTTACTAATCATTGAAGGCCACCCACAAAGGCAATAGCAGAAGCAGAGATAGTATTCAGCAGGTTCTGACCAGTTCTGGAGAACTATTAGCGGAAATTTTGAGTAATTCGGAGAACCAGCAAATACCACCTCTGACTGGAGATTTTACAGTATCCTTCCCCTGCCACGCCCACCAAGCCACGCCAGCAGAACTGGTAATAAAAAAAATGAATCCCACCACTGAGCAGAAGGTACATGTAAGGCCAAATGTTGAATGTTATTGAATGTTCAGAAAAGATAACTCTGAATTATCTTGTAAGGAAGTCAAATTATATGGAAGCCTTGCTAAAGATGCTGACTTTAATATTTAATTTATAATCCTTCAAGTCTACAAAACAAACAAAATTCACTGAGCCATATAATGGAATCATATGAAAATGTAACAAGACTGAATGAAGGATATGTCACAACGCATAACTGAAATACAGCTAGGACATAAATATCTTTGGACTAATATGAAAGGAAGTGATGAAAGTAGAAGAAATATGTTAGAAGTAGCTTATTCAAAATATGAGAGCCTCTTTGGTAGTGGTTAAGGCAGAATCTGGGAGACTGGGAGTTCTAGTTCCACTTTAGCCACAAAGCCAATTGTGTGTCCTTGGGCCAGTCACTCTTTCTTAGCCCTAGAAAGTAGACAATGGCAACCCTCTTCTGAAAAACATCACCAAGAAAACTGCAGGCACTCGTTCAGGTAGTCTCTGAGAATCAGACATGATTGAATAGAAGAAAAGAAATTCAAAATTTGGGATTAAAACCAAAAAAGAGCAAGTCCAAAATTACGTCATCTGGTTTTAATATTAAATATATATACATATATTCCCTGAAGATTATGCTATAAACTATTAATGTACAGAAAAATCATGAAGGATATCAGACTTATTTACCCAACAAAAATGAAATTAATCAAAAGTCTCAATAGAGTGATTAGAAATGCCTTCTTAATTCCTCTATCCAGACAGAATGGACAACCATTTGTCCACAATGGTCCAAGGATTCCTGTGCTGCACAGGGAGTTGCACTGTATCTCCAAGGTTCCATCCAACCCTTTGATTCTATGATTCTCCAGAAAAACTGTATAGTCCAGAAGAAAGTACAAAATCAAGGTGGCAACTTTAGAGATGTGATTGGATTTGAAATGCCCATAATTGAAGATATAGAATACCGGCTAGAGCTTAGATATACTGTAAATTGCTAGTGGAATCTGATTTGGAGACCAAACAAATTAAAGATGGCATAATCAAATAAATTATGAAGAATATAAACAGGACAATTGATCTGCAACAATGGGAATATCAATGGAAGACCAAAAAAAAGCAAATCCAATTTGAATTAACAGTAAAAAGTGTTATAAGATGCTCTTCCACTGATACATTACCCCAGTAATGAGTGTTAAATTGACAGTATTCTTTATTATTCCCATTTGTTAATCTGAATTATTGTATTCAGTTTGTTTGTAATTCATAAATGCAGAAAATCATCTTGAGTTGGCAACTTTATAAATGTAGAAATAACTTTTTTTAAAAGCCTGAACTTCTCTTTTATCCACCCAAAACTCTTCAAATGGTCTGGATTCCAGCTCAGATATAATATATCCTAGATGGAAGAAACTGAGCAATTTTGCTTTTCAACAATGTCTTCCTAAAAATAAGAGGTTTAAAGTCTGTAGGCTGGAAAGGCAAGAATCAAACCCAAAGACAGTAGTAGTGATGGACACATATTAATTTATTTTCTGCAAATGATTATTTGAAATTACACAGGTAGGCAACACTGAAAAATATTGCCTAGAATATGTCTAGATTCATAGACTGGTGGCATAAAAAATATTAGCTCTTTATTAACATACCAAAATAGCTGCCTTTACTATTACCAAACTCCCAAAGTGCCATTCAAGGAAACAATGCACAAGAAATTTATTAGATTGGAAATGAACATTCTGGACATATGTAGGAAAAATGAGATAGATAAGCTCAGGTGGGTTAAAAGTAATAACATTCTGGATGACAACAAATTGAAAAATATGATGCAGCTTGTTTACTGATTGCAAAGAGAACTCGCGCTCAGGATTCTTCCCTAGTGGTCAATTTCCTAGTTGCACTAGCACTAAATTAGCTAATGAATGAACTTTTCATTAAAATGCATTATTGCCATGGAAATGATCAGAAAGATATGGTAGATTCAGAACAGATCCACAGATTATTGTAGTGAAATATGGCCAGAGTAAAGAGGCAAGTCAGAAGATCACCCAGGGATTCCTTCCAATGTTTTGATGATTTGGAACTAAAGATTTAAGTGAGTACATTTTTCAGGGTGTATCCCTTGTACATTTCTCAGGGTGGATCTTGAAGTTTCAAGATCTAATAAGGGTTGTGACAGTGCTAAACGTAACTATAAACCTGATGTACATCCTAAATTTATAAATCCCTTTGAGGTGTCATTACATAGATATTATGTGTAGGTGAACATATACATATTAAGATGAATCAAAAGTTTACCTCCACAACTTTAGTTTAGATGGGAATATTTAAATAGTAATTGAAATGAGTTGTTTTGTTACCTTTTTCCACATAATTGTTGCTGTTCCATCAACCACCCACAACTTCTTAAAGTCATAATACAAGAATTCCATACTTTGTCTCTCTATCAAAGTCTGAGAGTGTTTTTTATTTCTTCATTTGACTCAAACAGATACCCACAAAGTTATTCCTTCAATTTTGGGAAAAGGTGGAAATCACCCGGTGCTAAATGTAGACAGTAAGGAAAATAAGATAAGACAATAAAGCTTTGCATTTGTCTCTTGGGTGGCTTGTGAGGCCTAGCACTGTCATAGTGCAGCAAAATTTCCTTCTTGCATTCTGAATTCTGCTTAGTCATTGTTTCGAAGTTTGAGTGTTATCTGATTTGATAGCGGTGCTAGGTTCAAGGACATCCACTTGAATAACATCTTTTGAATTGCACTTTCAATTCCACTTGAATTGCATCTTTTTAAAAAAAATCTCTATAATCATGAGTTTTCTTTCCCTGGAGCCTGGATTATTGATTGATTGAAGGGAAGATTTATGATGATATTCTATGGACTGATGTTTTATTTCTAGATCAGAATGTTGAACTCCTGTTTTGTCAGCTGTCATGATGCTGTGGGGACACTCTTTACCTTCATTCTCAGTGCATAGCAATAACTGCTGGCAAATTTAAGCTTTTGAAGCTTTTATCTTAGTTGCCTCCATGATCCATCTTCCAGTATCAAAGAACATAAATAATATCACCAACACATTCCTGTGGGATACCAAGCTTTCCACAATGTTCTCTTTGAGTGATCTACTGATTTTCCTTCATCGGACTATCAACCTTTGTCATGTGAAGGTTGATTGCTATCACCAGTTATCTATTTTGTTCTTGGTCACACAAAATCAGTTCTTCTCATTTCACCTTCTTGACATATTTTAGCCAGGCATCAAACAGTATTCATAGTACTCCTATTATACACAAACTACATTCAGTAGTGAATATTTCCATCAGTAATTTTTTTTTAAAAAAATTGCCCATTGCTTAAAGTGCATTAATGAGTTCTTCCTGCAAGCTTTCATTTCACAAACAATAGCAGCATGGCCTTTTTTCACCACCATTTCCTACCAAGTGAAATGAAAGAACAGATGTTAAGAAACACCACAGAGTTCCTAGTGCATGAGGATTGCCATTTGTGGCAACTTGTTATGTTAATGTTATGTTAATATTTATTTATATACCGCTCCTCTCCCGAAGGACTCGGAGCGGTGTACAGCCATACAATTAAAACAATAAATATATAGAAGTTAAAACTAAATTAAACTAAAGGCCCTGGATGAAAACAATTAAAACCCCTCCCTAAAACCCTAAAATTTAATATAAAAATTAAAATACCCAAATCTAAAATCAGCCCAAGCCGGCCTGGTCAAAGAGCCAGGTTTTCAAGGCACGCCTGAAGGTCCCCAGGCCCGTGGCTGTACGTAATTCCGGAGGCAACCCATTCCAGAGGGCAGACGCCCCCCACAGAGAAGGCCCTATTCCTTGGGGTCACCAGCCGGCACATAGATGCCGACGGGACCCGCAAGAGACCCTCCCTGTGGGAGCGCACCAGACGGTGAGAGGAAAATGGCAGAATGCGGTCTTGTAAATATCCTGGTCTGATGCCATGGAGCGCTTTAAAAGTTAACACTAAAATCTTAAAGCGCACCCGAAAGGCCACTGGCAACCAATGCAGCTCGCGCAGGAGGGGCGTCACATGACAGAACCTTGACGCCCCCATAACCATAACATTGAGGGCATTATTTTTCACTCAAGCCTTGTGCTTACTTATACATACAAACATATACATATATAATTAAGTAAAAGTGCCACAAGGAATTGTTGCATCTGGAACATTCACTTTAGTTCACATTTTAATTTTTTTTTAAGGTGGTCTTCCTTCACTTACTCTTTTCATAGAGCAATCTTCAAAAAGATAATTATTTATTGCGATTCATCAAACACATGTAGATAAACTTTTATATATCAGGGAGATGGAGATGAGAAAATTATACTGCACAGAGCCACTGGAGGACAATGAGATGGGCAGTTTCTAAATTTGATAAAAAATAAAATGAAAAATAATGATGTTTTTCTTATTCCTAAACCCATTCTGTGAATGGACAGGAAGAATTTGGTTGGTTATTGGACAGCTTGAAGGCTGTTTGGATGAAACCCTTTTGACTGATTACTTTCCTCAAGCTCAGACTTGTCAATATAGGCCAGACTCTGATGACAGTGTGATGAATATCAACATAGATCTATAAAATTTAGAGCAACCCAAAATAGGAAAGAATTCATTTAAATGTGTTATATAAAGGTTTGGGAATCAGAAGATTGAAAGGCCCAATTATTAAGTGGGGCTTAGCAGTTTCTCTCAAAGTCACACCAGCTGCGATGATTCCAAATCAATGTTTGACCTACTTAATTGTGCTGCTTTTTAGATATAGATCCAGAAAGACCAAATTATCCAATATATTGTCTTTTGCATTGGCTAAATATAGCAAATGTGTTTTTTCAAAAGGCAATTGGACTTTCTTAGGGTTTTTTTTCCCTTTGAAAATGTTTTGCTTTTCACCCAAGATGTTTCTTCAGTTCTTGGTTGAGAAGCAAAATGTTTTCAATGAAAAAACCAAGAAAGTCCAGTTGCCTTTTGGAAAAACACCTTTGGGACAACCACGACCTGGATAATTGAGAATTGCCATAGACACATTGGCTAAATAGATTAGAATAGAATTCTTTATTGGCCAAGTGTGATTGGACACACAAGGAATTTGTCTTGGTGCAAATACTCTCAATAAACATAAAAGAAAAGATACATTCATCAAGAATCATAAGGTATGATACTTAATAGTCATAGGGTTCAATAAGCAATCAAATCATACTAGTAAACAGTCAATATAAACCGTAAGGATACAAGCGATAAAGTTACAGTCATATAGTCACAAGTGGGAGGGGATGGGTGATAAGGAGTGATGAGAAGATTAACAGTAATCATAGTGCAGACTTTGTAATAGTTGGACAGTGTTGAGGGAATTATTTGTTTAGCAGAGTGATGGCTTTCGGGAAAAAACTGTCCTTGTGTCTAGTTGTTCTAGTGTGCAGTGCTCTATAGCGTCATCTTGAGGGAAGGAGTTGAAACAGTTGGGATGTGAGTGGTCTGTAAATATTTTCACAGCCCTCTTTTTGACTCGTGCAGTATACAGGTCCTCGGTTGAAGGCAGGTGGATAGTAATTGTTTTTTCTGCAATCCTAATTATCCTCTGAAGTCTGTGTCTGTCCTGTTGGGTTGCAGAACCGAACCAGACAGTTATAGAGGTGCAAATGATAGACTCAATAATTCCTCTGTAGAACTGTAGCAGTTTGAGCTTTCTGAGTTGGCACAGAAAGAACATTCTTTGTTGTGCTTTTTTGATGACGTTTTTGATGTTAGGTGTTAGCTCTTTCTAAAGCTAGTAATGGGTAAGATGCCAGCCTAGAAACCAAAAGACTGTGAATTCTAGTTTCACCTTTGGCGTTAAACCAACTGGATGACTTTGGGCCAATCACTCTCAGCAGGCAATACACTTCTGAGAAACCTCTCCAAGAAATTGCAGAGGGCAATGGCAGGAGTAAATATGACTAGAAGGCAAAACTTTCCTATCTATGTATTTATTGCTTCTTTCTTGTGCTTTTTTGGGGAGAGAGTGCAAACAAAAACTCCTCTTTCATTCACTTTCTAGTTTCTCATAGTTTTAGTATGGTTTTAATTCAACCTGCAAATGGATCTGTGCTGTCGATATATTAGCATGATTTTTAATACTGCATTTTCAATGCTTGCTATTTGTAATTATGGTACTTTGTAAATACTGAACACTTTATGTGTTTGGGCGGATGAGCCATTTAACTGAGAGAACATGCAATACATTTCACAAAGCAAGTCAGTCAATGAATAGGCATAATTATATTATTTGACATGACAAATTCACCTCTCTTGTCCATAGAAATTATATTTCTGCATGTGTCTTTCCTTTCAGTGCTCAACCTTTTCTAAGCAGTTGAAATTTAATGGCAAACTGTGTGACAACTGAACTGAGAGAACCTACAGAAGCTGAACACTTTGTACCTCTGGCAGTAATAAATCATAGATAGTTCTCTGACAACATGACAATTATAATTTGTGCCACTTTTCCTGGGTATTCTTTATAAACTATGAAGAGGGACAAACTAACACTCTGAATGGATTAGCAATCTTACTAATGGGAAGGTAATGCATTGGCAGCTAAGATCATCAAATCATAGCTGAACCTGCTTTGCCACTGTGGATGAGACAATAGGAGCTTCACTTCATCTATCTCAGATTGCAGTCCCTCTCATTCAGTACTATCTGCCTCTGATCCAAATCAATAACTTTTAAAGATATTTGCACTCCTAACACCTCTGAAAATGCTTGTGAAGGCTGGTCTGAGCTCTCCAACAATGACTTTCTAATTTTATCTGGGGATTCTGGATAGTGAAAATGGAATGGTGGGGTGGCCTAGAAGTGGAGCTCTTGTCTCACAATCAGGAGGCTGTGAGTTCAATTCTAGGTAGAAGGAGATATTTTGCTCTCTGGGCACACTGAGAATATATCTGTTGAACAAAGCTCTGCATTGGCGACAGGAAGGGCATCCAGCCATTAAAACACTTTGCTTGCTCCATTCAGTTGTCCAGATTCCACTCCACAATGGATTATGGGGACATTAAATGAAGATGATGATTATTCTGGATAGGGAAAATAGGATCTTCTCATGGAAATCATGAATTCCATAATTAGCTCTGCAAGCACCAGTAAAACTCATCATGATGTGAACTGCTGTACAGAGATTATATGCCTCTTGGAAGGGACCTACCTCAGAATTATTTTGATTAAAAATCTTCCTTATGTATGGGTATCTTTGTAATATTTGATGGTACCTGGGCTACAATACTAGCTACACTGGACTCACACAGAGATCTTATCAGAAGCAAATTGCACTGAGTTCAATTGAGCTTCACTTCTAGGTTAACTATAAGATTGTATCTCTACTCCTACTCCAATTCTAGCTCAGTGGACATTTTTTCTGAATAAACATGCATTGGATTGCCCTTATATTATTTCTGAGAAGGTGCCATCAGCAATACAAGTGGCCATAAGGATACACAAATAATTTGGATTATATTGGAATACTAGCATTGCCTTATAAATCAGCCATATTAATCCAAAATTACTAATATGCCAACTTGTCTTAATACATGTAGGTAGGAAAAAAAATGTGCAGAATCTTTTTGGATTTTCTTAATGGATCTTCTTTGCTTTTTTCCAAATCAGTACCTCTAGATGGGATATTTCATTTCTTACTTTTCATAGCATGTCATAATAGTACATTTGGTGCCTAGAGCAAGTCTCAATCCATGGTTTCTTGTGTCAAAGTCAACTTTTATTAAACATTTCTGTAGGTGAGCCAAAAGAGAAATCCAAAGGCAAGGAAAGAAATAGGTAATTGATAAGTCTTCCCAGGGGCATTTTAGTAATTCATGTCAAAGAAAACTATTATCTCAACTTGGGAAAGTCAGTTTGGGGAGACTGTAAAGTTGAGAGAGGAGAGAAGTATTTTCAGACTTAGAAGATTCTGCCAATGTACAATAAAGTAGTGTCTGTACTCATAGTACTAACACTACTCTAGTAATCTTGCAAATCTGAAAGTATAGCGTGAAGATCCAGTGGCAGTTGTAAGTGCAAGAGTGGGTTTTAAGTCACTTTTTTCAGTGTTTTTGTAACTTTAAACAATTATTAAATGAATGGTTATAAATTGAGGACATGGGAATGGGAAGAATGAAAGATGACAAAACAAATGAATGAAATCTGTTTTAGTGCCATTTAAAATGCAACTCTATGTTCTTTGGAGGGAGAAAGCCTAGCTGACATAATAAGTATACCTTTTCTCCGTGCTAAGACATATTATGATTTGCACTTGTTTTATTATTGTGGTTTATAAACAAAAGTCTATTGGTTAGATTGGAAATCAGTGTTGATTATTCAACAACTCAGGGTTAAAATAAATGCTAACTCAGTGCAAGGTATGGAACCAGCAAGTGGCTTTACATCTAAGCAGATATATATTTAGAGTTGCATTTTTAAATTCATTCATAAAGGTCACAGATTAACATTACACTATATTAACTGATGACAATTTTCTAGATTCATTTCAGTTTTAAAAATTAAAAAAATGCTTAAGTTCTTGAATTTGGGAGATGATTAAAAATGCAATTAGCCTGAAGACAGAATGGATATAGTGATTCTTGCTGGACCAGTTAATGTTGTAGATTCTGGTGACTAATGCAAAAAAAATAATGTACCACTTGGCACATGAATGATGGAAATTGTTAAAAGAAGTAAGTTCACAGAATTGATTTTTCTGTGTCAGCTTCCTGATTTTGCAAGCTGCCTTTTCTCTTAACAGCTTGACATTAATGTTTGGGCAGACCCTTTTTTTCTTTCTAAAAATAGAAATCAAATTAGAAAGTATAATAAATGATACAAACTTCTTCAATACACATCCACATATTATGCAGCTCTCTAGATTTTCAAGCTCTCTAGATTTTCAAGCTCTCTAGATTTTCAAGCTCTCTAGATTTCAAGCTCTCTAGATTTTCAAGCTCTCTAGATTTTCAAGTGCAATCCCCTCAAGGCAGCCATGCCTTTTTCTGGCATCCTGCAACAACCTCTGCAGTTTTTCAATTGTTGCAAAGGGGTGCCATACAGAGGTGGTTTTCAGCAAGTTCTGACGAGTTCTCAAGAACTGGTAGCAGAAATGTTGTGTAGTTTGGAGAACCGGCAAACACCACCTCTGACTGGTGATTTTACAGTATCCTTCCCCTGCCATGCCCACCAAGCCACACCCATAGAACCGGTAGTAAAAAAAATTGAATCCCACCACTGGTGCCATACTTGTGCTCCCATATATTCCACAGTGTGTCAGTGTTCCAGAAAACCTCAACTCCAATCAATAACTCCAAGACAGACATCTCCTCAAAGGTTCCTTTTATTAGAATAGTAAACTGACACATCTGGGAAATCCCGAATCTGAAAGTTCCAGGTTTCCCTTCAATAAGTAAAATATTACAAATCCAAACCCTGCACCCCTCATTGCATCACATGCCCCCAATCACCATCCGTCCCAACGTGTGACATCCCCTCAACTACTCCTCAGCCAGGTGCAGAAATAACATGACCTTGACTTAGAAGAAGAATGCTATTATATCTAACCACATACGCTCCAAAATAATTTCCCTTCCCATTTTCCCAGACTCAAGAATGTGGCAGTGTGGAAGCATCTGCTGCTAATATGGCTTCCAAAGCTGACACAGTGCCTTTTGGAGGCTGATTCTGAAGAGCTATAATACATACGGATATGTGGATGCACTGAATGGCCATTGGGTCCTTGTGGGTACCTGTGCATCAATCTGAAGAATCTCTTTGCTAGTGAGTGATCCAAATGTAGTAAGTACAGGTAGTCCTCGAGTTACAACACATTTACAGTCCTACAATCACAAGTGGGAGGGGATGGGTGATAAGGAGTGATGAGAAGATTAACAGTAATAGTAGTGCAGGCTTTGTAATAGTTGAACAGTGTTGAGGGAATTATTTGTTTAGCAGAGTGATGGCTTTCAGGAAAAAACTGTTCTTGTGTCTAGTTGTTCTGGTATGCAGTGCTCTATAGCGTCATTTTGAGGAAAGGAGTTGAAACAGTTTATGTCCAGGATGTGAGGGGTCTGTAAATATTTTCACAGGCCTCTTTTTGACTCGTGCAGTATACAGGTCCTCGGTTGAAGGCAGGTGGGTAGTAATTGTTTTTTCTGCAGTCCTAATTATCTTCTGAAGTCTGTGTCTGTCCTCTTGGGTGGCAGAAAGAAACCAGACAGTTATAGAGGTGCAGATGACAGACTCAATAATTCCTCTGTAGAACTGTGTTAGCAGCTCCTTGGGCAGTTTGAGCTTTCTGCTTTTTCAGCTTAAGGTTCTGAAGGAAAAGTCTGGAAGATACATCACCCTTGATTCTGCTCTGCTACTATCAATATCTTAAATATGTTACAACTATCGACTTACCAAGCAGAAATCCATTAAAAACCTTACAGGAGTCGAGACAAAGGTCTTCTTGAATCAAGAATTTCCATTGAATGCTTCATACAACGCTTGCTGTGCATGGATAGAGAAGGCCTGGTTTCTCCATATTTATAATTAAAGTTCTGATAAACCACCAATAGTGACAGAAATAGTTCCATACAAAGTGCCCTGAACTCATCAGATTTGTAAGATCCATTTCTTAATAAATAAACCCTCTAACCAGTTTTCCTGAAGAACCACACACTCTTTTCATAAGAGTAATTTATTTTCATTTCCATTTGTTAAAGATCTGTCTCATAATGAGGCTCCTCTATCATTTTGTTCTTATTCTGATCCTGTTTGTTTACCATATATAGCTTCTTCACAAGTATTTCTCAAATTATTTCTTTCTGCTAGATCAAAAGATTAGGGCAGATTATATCTAAATCAAATTTTTGAAGATAATTAAGAGAGGTGATTACTCAGCAGAAGTATTTTTTCAGCAGTAAGAAAAGAATGATTTCCTTTTAATATAATTATAAAGTAAAAAAAAGAAAAGAAATGTATTTGCTGTGCTCTGTTGTGCTGTGAAAAAAGCAAAATGAGTAAAAAAGAATTAAGCACAACTTGCTGTTTAGGCTCTGACTACAAAAAGACTATTTCTTTACTTACATTTTTTTTCTTCAAAAGAGAGAGATGGATTTTCTGTTATAGAATATAATCTGGCATTTTGCAAAAAGAAAAAAAAACTTTTGAGTAGTAGATAATATAGAGATGCTGTTTTCTCTATGCTTGTCCTGTCTTCCTTGTTTTCTGAATCAGTCTTGGGATTTCCAGGGCATTCAAGTTAAAGAAGATGGCAATATTATTATAATACAGCTCCAACCATCAAAGCTGGTAAGAGATGGGAGAAGCTCCATTTTACTATGTACTCTGTTTACTGACTCATCCAGCATGGAAGTGGGGTTTGAGTTTTTCCAGTTCAAAACACGTAATGAATTGCAAATTGAATCTAAATATTTTGAAGGTAATTAAGTTGTAGTGTGTATATGTGTGTGTGTGTGTGTGTGTGTGTATTTCATATTTCTCAACTGCCCATCTCTTTCAAGATGAGAGTTTTATCCTTCCCTCCTATGATCTCAACCATTTCTCTTTTTATACCAATGTTGATATGAACATTACTTCTAATATTGTCATCAAGTCTTACACCATCTGTGCAACTATCTTAGTCTCTGGGAAATACACTTTTTCAGTACTTTGAACTGAGTACTGGAGAGTGTGTGTGGCCTGAGACCAGGGCCTTTACCTACTGATACAGAAGTGGCCCTGTGAATTGGATACTGAGAGTCTTAGGAAAATGTTTGGGATAGGACCCTGTGACCTGAGGAGAGCTTGGTGGGGTCAGGGAGATATTTGGTTTCTCAGGGGGATTAGTGGTCAGTGGAAAGATCAGTATGCTTATGAGTAGAGGGAAATATGATGGAAGACAAGAATGAGCCATACTCTGGGAACTAAGTTCTCAGGGCCCTATCTTAGTTCTGCATTTCATTCCCCTAATTTCTCCTCAAAATCCTAATCATCAGATTGACCTGGCTGAGGTTTTGGCTGCTGCCACCCAATCTCATATTAACCTATAATAAAGTTCCCCTCCATCTGTGACTTAACTGTGGATCAGAGGGCTGATCTGGGGTATATTAATTATCAAAATCTGAGTAGTTTGGCCAGAGGGTTTGCTATCTCAGAAATATGACAATTTGTCATGATCCAGAAATCAGACAATGATTCTGAATGTGAAGGAGCTGCTCCATCAAGACCGATGGAGAATCAGCCTCAGAAGATACAAAGCCAAGAGTCACCTGAAGTGGATCACATCCAGGCACCATCTTAGTAGCTGGAAAAATCAAATGAGGATGATGTAGTACCTCCCAGTCTCCTCCCATCAGATAACTAGAGAGGAGGGCAGATGAAAAACATTATACGAGTTTCCTTGCAAGCAAGGAGTAAGTCTCTTGGCTAGTGACAAACATCTGGTTGCATCCTGATTTATGAGGCAGCTCTGATCTCTGACCAGAGGTGGGATTCTGCCAGTTCAGACTGGTTCTATAAAACTGGTTCTGCGCAGTTCAGAGAACTGGCAAATTGTGCCCCTGGCTGGTCCTGCCACTGTCTGCTCACCCTTCCCCCCCCCCCGCCCAGTTACTCCTTATTGCGCATGTGCGACATCGCCCACATGCCTGACTTTGCTGACTGCATTCTCCCCTGCCCAGTCATTCCTTAAGGTATTTCTTTCCCCCTCCCGACGATCACTGTTCCGATTATCAGCTGTGCCAAATCCTCCCACTGTCTTACTGCTTCACCCAGGAAACTTCCCTGAGGCCCAGCAGGCAGAAAGGGACACTGGGGGGCATGAGGGGGGTGCAGGATGGTGGTGCTGAGGGGGGTGCAGGGTGAGGGATGGGATTGCTGCAAAAAAAGAAGCCACACCTACATAATCACATGGCCATGGTCACCTAGCCACACCCACCTAGCCACACCCACAGAACCGGTTGTTAAAAAGTTTGAA
Source organism: Bungarus multicinctus (assembly GCA_023653725.1). Classification (NCBI taxonomy): domain Eukaryota; kingdom Metazoa; phylum Chordata; class Lepidosauria; order Squamata; family Elapidae; genus Bungarus; species Bungarus multicinctus. The sequence goes on from CM042836.1 coordinate 114,996,467, forward strand.
TCCCACATCTATCTCTGACCCCTTGTTGGAAGCAATGGTCTGCTATCTGACTCTTGTGTGATATTTGTATGGATTCTGCTTGTGACCTCTAGACTGGTGGACAACCCTGACCTCGCTCCTGGAATCCTGAATTGGATTTGGACTATTCTTCTGTGTGCTCCTGTTAAAAATAAATGATTCATGCAAGTGTCTGTCAGAGACTCTTTTTTGATCTGCACTCCTTGCTTGATGTTATCTTGTTGACCTTTTGTAAACTGTTAATTACCATAGAACATAGTACCATAGAATCGAAATATAAACTGGGCTTTTGAAGTGATATAAATTGAGGTCCCTGGGCAATATGAATAGTTCTGATATAATCTGAAATATTCTAATGCCTTTCAAAGACACTGCCCTGCAGATTACTGGATATGAAATCTTATTTGCAAAACCATGTCTTTAAGGTGTTACATAAATCTAGTTGGATTGGAAATAAACTAATTATCTGGGGGGATAATGTTGCAAAAGTGCAAATACAAGATAGAAAAGGAAATAATATCACTTGGGCTGACCAAGAAATGCTTTCAAAGGTCTTTCCTAATTTATTTATTTTGTCAAACATGTACAAGATAACAAGTATAAGTATGAATATAAACAAGAACAAAGGGAGTAAATACAGATAATAGGGACAGTAAGACAGGGACAGTAGGCACACTGCTGTGCTTATGCATGCCCCGTTTAAGGACCTCTTAGGAATCAGGTGAGATCCACGGTAGACATTTAAGGTTGAAACTGTGAGGTTGAAGCTGTGAGGGTTGAGGCTGTAACAATGGAGTTGGAAAGGATGTTCTAGGCATTGACCACTCTGTTGCTGAAGTCATATTTTCTGCAATCGAGTTTGGAGCAGTTTACCTTGAGTTTGTATCAGTTGTTTGCTTGTTTATTATTGTGAACGAGGCTGAAGAAGTTGTTGACAGGCAAGATGTTATAGCAGTCAATTTTGTGAACTATGATCAGCCTTAGATCAGCCTTCAGGCAACGCAGTTCTAGATTGTCCAGGCCCAAATTTTTGAGCCTGAAGGCAGTGGTGGGATTTATTTATTTTTACTACCAGTTCTGTGGGCGTGGCAGGGGAAGGATACTGTAAAATCTCCAGTCAGAGGTGGTATTTGCTGGTTCTCTAAACTACTTAAAATTTCTGCTACCGGTTCTCCAGGACTGGTCAGAACCTGCTGAATACCATCTCTGCCTGGAGGTATAGGGAATTCTATTGTGAGTGGAGGAATGGAGTACTTTTCTTGAGAAATACTTCTGAATCTGCTCAATTCTGTTGTGTTCCTGGAGACTGTAATAATCTGGATGGGGAAAATCAGGCATCAACATAACCATAGAAAGGCAAGTACTCTGGATTTTAAGGCTCCCCTGGACATGGGAATATTCTACTTTTAGCCCTTGACAAGGTTGCAATCCCGCTGTCAGCCATGTTAATTTGGAGTTCCTCCTGGACTCAATGTTCCTGTTCAAGGAACAGGTAATAGCTGTGGCCAGAATGGCCTTTGCACAGATTAGTTTTCATTTGCAGAAAGCTGCAAAGCTTGTATTATGGAAGCAAAGCAAACCACTCTGATGATGGGTTACATGGCACAATCCCAAAAATGAATGTTGTTTTCCAAGCCGTTACAATTTAATGTGACTTTCCTGAAAAGGGCAACTGCTTTTAGATTGTGCCATGTGGCCTAGCCATGGAGTTGCCTGTCCTCTTTCCTGAACCCAAGCTCTGGAGATCTTTAAAGTTAAATGTGTGATGGATGAGGTGAGGTGAGGAGGGTGTGGGGCCCAGTGGCAAAGCAGACCCAAGGCCTTCAGGGATCCTGAAAGGTGGGAAGTGGAGCACTGATGACTCAGAGTAGGGGAATCTTGGGAGGCCTGGAGCACGTCTGTATTAGGCCTCCCTTAGGGCCTCTGAGGCATTTCACACTGCATTTAATTGCCTATCTATTTGTTTAATGACTGCCTCATGAAGAGTAGGGATGGGGAGTCATAAGTGAGGCAATCACATGGATGCTTTACTTAATGGCCATCATGACCTTCAATAGTATTGAGCAAGGTTCCATTATAGTCATGAGTCTAGTACTACCTATATTATTGTAGTCTTAGTGATTGTCTGGGAATAAATTCTACTAATCTCAGTAGCTCAATAGATATATTGCACAATTGGGTTTAATGTTGAACAATTTAATTTATTCAGTAATCTATATATATTAAAGTCAAGGACCGCTCAATCATCACGAAATCTTCAGAGCTGTAAACCTACAAACTTGAAATTCGGCACGTATGTTACTCTTGGCTCCTAGGTACTTGCTAAGAAAGGATTTTCCAAAATGACCCTCAGATCACTATTTCTTAATACACTAATCTGATGCTAAGGAGTTCTACTACTCCTCCCCACCTGAAAAGAACTCTGTTCCAACTGCCAGTTTCCTTCTATTAACACACTCTGATGCTAAGAAGTTAGATATTCTACTCCCTCTCTCCACCTGAAAAGAACTCTGTTCCAATAAGGTTGCGGAATAGCAGTAAGTAGCATTCTTTGCCATCATGCTCCATTATCCTGTAGCTGTAAAAGTCAGCAGCAGACACGGTCTTCTTGAGAGGACCCTTGGTCTTTGTGTCGTACTGAGGTATATTGATATAATAGCCATCTTCTCCACAGCAGAACATCAGAGGGTACTGGACAGCTCAGGAGCGGTCTGGGGCTCCTTACAGTACTAAATGTAGGTACCTCACCAAAATATCTATGCCTTCCACTTATGGAACTGCTTCCAGACTCAAGGCGGCGAAGCAATATTCCCTTATGTGTCTCAATCACCGACCACCACTGAGCCAACGGATTATGAACCGAATTTCTCCTGCAGATCCCAATCACATAGGGTTGTCACATGGGTATCCAGTTAGTTTTGTTATATTATTGATAATATGGAACTCGGAGGATATTTGAAATCAGTTAAAAAGGTAGGATTCCAAGCCATTAGATCAGTCAGATCCTTTTTTATATGTATTGTACTTATATATATAGCCTGCTGCTTATCTTGACAGGTTAAATATACCATAGCTTTGAGAAACAGCTACATTCTAATGGAATGACAGGAAAGAGCTGCCAAGTCTAATTGTTAAGGGCATTTAACTGTCAGAACTAACATTTTCAGATGATTACAAAGCTCAGGGACTTTACTCCTGAGGTAGCTGTGCTGCTGCCTGAGTTTTGATTAACCAATCAACAGCTCTCTTTTCCATTATTTAATCCCCCAGTCCAACTCTCTAAAGCAAAGCATTCTAAAAGAGTGTCAATACTGTACAAGATGATATAAGACCATGTCAATAAACAGCCAGGTAATAGAGTTGTCAGTTATGAAAAGAGAAAAAGAGAAAATGATGCCTATATTGCTGGAAATGAGTTCATTTTCACACTTTCTGCCTTTTTTTGTTTTTGGGTTAAATCAAAGCAACTACATGCTGGCTGTGGATTTTGGATATTCAAGTCCACACATCCTCAAGCTTCCGAAGTTGAAAAAAACCTTGGTTTGGGGAGGTTATGGATTTTAATGACAGGGTGATAGAATGGAAGCAGAAAAACAACTTGGCCTTGTAATGATAGATTATGGCCAACTAGGGAACACAGAAATGATGGTCCTGTTACCCGTTCCCATCATTATGAAGACTGAAGAGACTGCTGCAGATACTAGATATTGAAAGAAATAGAGGAGTAAGGACAAACATTTGTTTTGAACCTTCCCAGACATTCCCTTCTGTTGGAAATGAATATGAGGTGTATTTTGCCTGTATTTCTAAGCTAGGTTGTTTGTCTCAAACGGAGTAAAGAATATTGTTGTGTTGTCATTATTAAGGGGGTGGTACTATCTTATTATTTGTAAAATATGGAAGACCAGATCAAAAGATATCTTATAAAATAATGAGTTGTATGGAGTTGTGTGGAGTTGTTGCTGATATGAGAATGGAACCCACAACTCAGCCACTTGCGAAATTGTCCCATTGTTGGTTATATCTGTGCAATACTATCCTATATTTTCTGTTCAACTCTGCTATACTTTGAGGCTGAGAAAGGAACAATCTCTCTTTATGAAAAGTAAGCAATTCCAGAGTCAGAAAATCTGAACCAAAACACAATTTCAACCTTTTAAACCTCTGACTCCTGTTAATTACATAAATTTTATACTATTTTGATGGCAATCCTAGCATTCATTATCATAATCTTCTTGAAAGAAAAATTACCCTCTTCTCATTTAACCCATCTGTTGACCTTATTCTGATACTGAGATGTAAAGCATAATTCAGCAAACCTGGACTTAGGCTATTCTTATGTATTTCTGAAAAAATAAATTAGCTTCTAGATACCCTGAAATTATTATACATAAATCTATTATATAAATTGATGGCTGTCTTGGGTGTGGCTTTATTTTGTATTAAAGTACCATAATAACAAGACTTATGGTCTGTTTAGCAGATGATTATTGCTCTCTAATTTTTGCATTCCCAAGCAAACACAAAAATAAAACATTTTTCAATCACATGGATGTGCTTCCATTTATGGCTAGTAGACTATTGTTTCCTAGGACACACAATGTATGAGTCCCTTCTATAGTTTAAATCACTATTGCATTGTGACATTGTAACGTATATTCATGTCAAAACATGGTTTGAGATCTCTAGAATCTAGCTTGGTTTTCCACCCCTGGCATTGCTAATTTTTCTTTAAATAACAGTTGCTCAGCAGTTTCTATCAAACATTCAGTATTTCCAATGTTTCCAGGAACAGCACCTAGAAGGAAAGAAAAATGGGCAAGATTAACTTTCAAGCTAAATTGCATCTAGAGCAAAGGTAAAGACAACCAGCCAGAAAGGCACAAGATTTAGAACCAATATTCAAGGCAGTCAGCTGGCTCTTGGATCATCACAAACGAAATATTTATGGAGAATGGAGATAAGGAATATGAGAGTTTGCTTGTAGCTCTGCCGGTCCCTTGTGCAAAAATCAGACCAAAATGGTTAGTATCAGATGAACTTGAATGATAAAGTTTCTTTTTCTTTGCGAAAGCTAGGGAAAGTCAAGTCTGAACACTTGTGCCTCAGACTCAAATTTATTTTATCTTCCCATTGCCTTGATTGCAACTGTTCCTTCTGTTCCCCAATGTCTGGGGTGTCAAATTCGTGTCATCAGGGTGGCGTCACGTGATGTATCATGACTCCCCCCCCTTTGCTAAATCCAATGTGGACGTGACCAGCATGTGATGCATCTGACCCATGGACCGCAAGTGCCATCCCTGTTCAAGGTTATTCCTACTGCCCATCACCTTATCTCAGAGGGTTGAGAAGAATGTTTTGGTTGCTTAATGCGCAAGTTACACTATGTTCTCTTCCATGGCCATGTATTGTATTTCCAGACTCTTCACGATTTCTCAGCTTTTTTCCAATCATCTGATGATCTATGGCTGCTCAGCATGCTCACTGGTTATTTTGAACATAATCCTTCCTCCTTTAGTTTTTTTTTCATAAAGTTTTTTGTCCTTTTACAAATATTGGGGTTCCCAATCTCCCTTTTTTGGTAGAAATGTTTCTGTTTTTTGCATAAGTTATCATTTAATATAGAGGAATAGCATTTATTTAATTAGAAACTATTTGTGTAAAGAATAAAGAGGATAGCCTTGAGGGAGAGAGGGGAGAAGCATTATTCAAGAGAAAATAAAATACTGATTAAGTCTGGGACAAATAGAAAGTGTACGCAAACATCTCAGACAGATGCCTCCCTAATTCCAATAGTTACAAAAGAGAAAAGAGGGGAAGCAGAATCAGATTTGCAAAATTACTATAACCAATCTAAACAAAAGTGGTCTTATTTATTTTGTGATTGGGTCTGCCTTGTGGAGTTGACAACATGGCCACCGGGTGGCTAATGAAGAATATATTAAAGCGATGATGATGATGATGATGATGATGATGATGATGATGATGATGATGATGATGATGATGATGAAGAAGAAGAAGAAGAAGTACGATACTGAATATAATTAAAAGTAAAAATAATCATCGTACTATGGTGCCTCAAAACAACCCACCCATCAAGAGGTACTTGAGTTCCCTTGGAATATACATCAAACATTATTATCCAGAACAATAAAGACTCAACCTGGATAGAGAGATTGGGCTGTGTTTCTCAGTATGTTCTATGCTCAATCTGTTCTTTTGTTTTTTGATTTGTGTGATAAATGATGTGGTTTCAATGGGAACTCTACTTGCCTTCGAGTGAAGCAGACCTTTCCTTACAAGTGTAGCTTCACTAGTTGTTTTCTGAGTAGTGAAAACTGAGTTTCCACATATTCCTTGGCAGATATGAATAAAGTTACAGTGTTATGGTGGCCCCATTGGTCTTATTTTTTCATTGTTTATGTATACTTTACCCAAACATATACTGCAAGTGTACATTTTAATTTATAATCATTAGGCACAGAACAATTTCTTTTCTTCAACAACATCAGGCTAAGAAATACAAAATTTAAGATTCATTGCTCCCAAGAGATAACAGTATTATTTATCAACCAAAACCCTGAGTAGAAAGAGAGTATGAAGTTCAACTGGAAAGGAAAATCAATTAATCAGAAAGCTTTTTAGAAACAAACTTTAACAAAAGGAGGTAAGTGTGAAGAACCTCAGAACAAAGAGCTTATAAATAGGGTCAGTTTATATTCCAGAGGAAGAAAAGCTCTAATTAGTTAATCAAAGAAATCAAATAAATTAAGTGATGACAAGAAGGTAACAATTGCTATTAATAACTTTTAAGTGGAACAGAATGTGAGACATGAAGAAAATCATTTTTATATATATGTTTTAATATGAAAGTAATGAAAACAGTGATAGTTGGTGGGACGCAGGAGGTATGCCTTGTCTACTCTAATCCATATTCTTTGGAACATTCTTCCTCCAGAAATTAAGGTAGTTCTGGGACTAGTTGGCCTTTTGTAGGGCTCTAAAAACTTAGTCCAGGGTCTGAGGTCCCAAGTGTGAGAAGAGTCTATCTCCTGGTACTCTTCTAACAGGCATTGATGGTAATATCCTCAGTTGCTCTATGTTTTAATTTTTATATTTGTGATGGACATTTACTTTAAATTGTCTTTAAGATTGTTCCCATCCAGAATCATTTGTTGAGATGGTTGGCCATACAAATTAAATAAAATCAATAAATCCAATGAATGTTATTGTAGTTTTACAATTATAATCTGGTCACTGATTTTTAAAATGCACTGACTAACAGTATGTGGGGAATTTGTTTCTGGTGGGGGATTTCTGATGTAGTAATTAAAGATATTGCTTCAGTCATTGCACCTAATGTTCTTTCATGGGTTCCTTATAGCCCTTTCTTCATTTGTCCTCCATCCTTTTGCAGCTTCAAAAGCAGCCAGCCCTACTTTAATTTGTGGGAGGTTACCAGGGTTCAGTTTGGGCAACACTTTGATGATTTTAAATGAAGAAAAGTCTCTCTAAAAAGATTTCAGACCTTATTAACAGTATTGTTTTAAATACATGCATTATAGGTAGTCTTACAAAAATATAATTATAGTCAGCTATTAACAAAATAAATCTAATTTATTTATTTATTTTGGATAATAGAATGGCGTTTCTGCAGTGCCAGATTCTCACAAAACCATTTTTTATTGAAATTAAGAGTAAACCAAAGTCAATCAAAAAATTACAGCCTAATTTAAAATATCAAAAACTTTTCACATAGTCTTAAAACAGAATGTATTCACTCCTTGCTATTCTAGTGTGTTAATATGTAAACATAAATAGATGATGTTTTAACATTAAAAACAAACAAACATGAAATATGTGTTCCTTTGAACTTGAGAAGCATCACAAAATGAAAATACACAAACTTTAATATTTAAATATGTTGAAGATGAATAAAATAATAGGTGTTGGTTCAGGTAAAAGGGTTATCCTTGCTGCTAATTATCACATTCTTTTTCATTTTGCTTCAGGTATCAGTGATGACAGAAAATCAAGCACCATATCTTAAATCTTTTATTTTATAGTGTCAAGCTTTCTATTATCCGGGGCATAAACAATAAAACAAATGCTTCAAAAATAAAAGTACTCATATTAGAAACCATTTTTTTTCAACTCCATTCTACTATTAATGACTTTATTGTGCTAAAACGGATACTTTAAAATTAAAAAGAATGGATGAAAATGAGAAAAAAAAAACCATATCTCAATTCTAATTCTCTGGAATAGAAATCCAAAACATATTTAAGTAAGACCTTTAGTGAGATTTCTGATGCCTAGCAAATAGTAAGACAAACCATTACATCATTATTACATTTACATATGTAAATATCTGCCAGATGTGATCATTATGTTTTGTCATAATGAGAGTCCAGAATCTGGAAAACAAATGGTATTTTAGTTAGAGGAGGCACACATTATACTATGTATACAGTCACACACTAACAGCATATCTTATACTAAGTATGGTCATTCAGAAAGAAACACCTGCTGATTTCAACTGAACTTTCTTCTTGGGACATATGCATAGAATTATGGTCGTATTTTCTTTTTTTTTAATGTTAGGGATAAATGTTTCAAGAACAATAGGGACCTGGATGTGTATTATATCAGTTATGCTATTTTAGACACATATCTGTGGTACCGAGAATTCTGTTTCATTGTCTTATCACTGGAGTAATACAAGACCTATGGGAATCTTCCTTATTTATTTATTTATTTATTTATTTATTTATTTATTTATTTATTTATTTATTTATTTATTTATTCCATTTATATGGCCCCTTATCTCAGCTTTGGAATGCTTGGTGGCTCACAATAGAAAAAGCAAAAAATATGGAATATTATGAAAATAACATTCCAATGGCACCAAGGCCCCTAAAACTTTCAGAATCTTAATGATCAAATTTTACAGTTCTCCATTACAAATACTATAGATTATAGCCACCTCCCTAAGCCACTGAAATAAATGCAACATTTTAGATAAGGCTGATGTAAGTTCTGTTTATGTCAGTGAGGCTACTGTAAAAATGAGCAAATCTTTGTATGGTTTGAATGTTGGAAATTTGTAGTGCTCCTGGAAGAGAAATATTACATTGTGGAAAAATGCCTGCATGCCTGTAATAAATGAAACAATCTTCAGACCTTTACTTGAATGTATGAAATTTTAAAACAAAGAAGGTAATTGGGCCATCTATGGAGCAATTAACTCTATTTCTCCATACATGTCCTAGTGGGTTCAAAAATCGGGGGGGAAAGATAACATGCCACCCCATCCCCATTTACAAATTACAGATCTCACTTGCTTATATCTGCATTCAAAAATGGTTTGATGGAAAGACACTATAAAACAGGTGCTACAAGATGAATAACAAGATGAATAACAAATATCAGGTCACTGGCCTCCTTCTCTGTATGCTTTTTAAAAAGCAGATCTGTTTCAATCCTACAGTTATTGCATAAAAGAATTGATAATTAACAAACTCTTCATTAGCTGTTCTCCCCAAGCCCAAATATTAAAAACTTAGAAAAATTTCGATAGCTTGTCTGCATTCCTTAGTATCCTTAGAACATGTAATGAATATAGATGACCAAAGATAGACTGCCTGTCATTATCTGATAATGTCAAAGCCATGGCAACTTTAGAGCAGTTCATGCTGGATAAATGATCCACGTTAGTAAATTGAGCTGCTCTTTTAAGTCCTTCGGGGGGGGGGGAAATGGAACTGTCCATTGTAATTGTTGCAGTGAAAGAATTGAGAAAGAGTAAGAAGGAGGAAAGAGTCTATATGAGAAGAATATAAGTAAAGTAAATTCTTCAAACTTTTTCAGACCTTGTGGATTACTGAAATGTGTAGCTTAATATACAAAGGAGTTCCACATATTCAAACATATTCTGCTCAAGTAAGGCAGAAGCAGAACTTCTAAGTATATTAAATTTTCTGGTGATGCCAGGTTATTCAGTTCTGCTCTGAATTGTCTATTCTGTCTATTACCTTAATGTAATACTAGAGAAACTATGTTAAATCTGAGTAACTGGGACAATACATCTCAGGCTCATAATTCATTTCTTTAATAATTAAAAACCTTGTATTCATTATCACATTTGCTGGTAATATTTAATGCCTTTAAATCAAAATTGGAATAGCTGATTTTGAAAGATAATAAATTGGTTGAAATGAGGATAACTAGAGGGTCAATGAGCTGCAGTAATCTCTGAATGCAAATTTTGTGTACCAAGAAGGGTATCAAGGCTTGGCTAGATTTGATGGAGTCCTCAGAACCCTTATGTTGGACATGCCAATTGAGTGGTGCTGACTCTTTAGCGCTTCATGATACATTACATCAGGAGGAAGTAGGGTTCAGATAGAGAATATAGAATTTACTCTGTGTCCCCTCTTTCTACCTATCCAAGACATTGCTAATTTGACTTTTCTTTCCTTTTCTCCCCAGTACACTTGTACAGATAACACATTATTTGACTGGTAGAATGTAGTCAGCTAGGGGCTGCATTTTGCTTATCCCTGTAATAATTATCCTGTAAACAAACCATTCCCTCATTGTTATAAAGCTTGTTCCACTCAGACTAGATTGCTTATATTCAAGCAAAGAATACTTCAATATACATTATATGTAGTCTATTCCATTCTAATTATCATTCAACCAGGTCTCAGTTTCTTTCCATTTCCTATCATTCTGGTCTCTCATCTCTCTGCTCTCTTCAACTTCTAGGAAATATCTAGAATAATAATAAATGGTATTGTCTCTCTATCTTTTTGTCTTTTAAAAATATAGTTGTGTTACATCCATCACACATGATTCTGAGTCAATCAACAAGTACAACATCCTGAATATAAAGAGTTCTTTCTTCCTTTTCTAAAACCTGAACCCATTAGCTAGCAAGGAGAAAGAAAACTGCAAATGGATATGAATAATAAAAGTGGGATACAAATACACACATACATGAGCCGCGGTGCCACAGTGGTTAGAAGGCTATTTCTGCTGGCTGCCAGAAGTTTGGCAGTTCAATTCTTACCAGCTCAAGGTTAACTCATCCCTCCATCTTTTCTAGGTGGGTAAAATGAGAACCCAGATTGTTGGGGGCAATGTACTGACTCTGTAAACTTAGAGAGCACTGTAAAGAACTGTGAGGCAGTATATAAGTCTAAGTGCTATTGCTATTGCTACATACATGCATGCATATATACAATACATAAATAGTGGGAGAAGCTGCACAAACCCAGTGGCTCTTGACTAAATATTATTACTGCTGTTGTTGAATGGCTTGTGGCTTTTTTTACAGAACATGGTGCTGCCAACCTGTGGGGTGATCTTACTAATAGATTTCTCCAGAGGTCCTGTAATAAGTATATTGATAACAGAATCTAACAGACTGAGAACTTCATAAAGAGAAAAAATTCCACAGAAACTCTGTGGATGGCCAAACCAGATTTCCAAAGTAATCTAGTGGCAGAGTCATGCTCATTCTTCAACACTAGAGTAATTTTGAGATGAAGGATGACATTGGGAAGGTGTGGGAAGAAGAACAGGTTATAGTAATAGTTGATTTCCACAGCTTTTACACAGACTGAAAAAAATTGCAAAACAAATGTGTGTATGCTCAAAATCGGAGCTGATCAAAGTGGATCATAGCTGTCAAATGCCAATTGTTAGCAACGTGATTCTGTTTTGCATTTTTAATTGGTGAGAACAAACAATGGGCTGAACTCTGGCAGATGTAGATTAGCTATTTTGTGTAAATGTTGCCAGATTCCTAGCCCAAAATGGAATTTGTGTCCATTTCTCCTTTGATGACACATCAGAACTAAACTGGGATATTGGCAGTGGCAGCAGCTGAGGAAAGGAAAGATGCTGGGAAGACAGAAGGCAGGTGGACCTCATAGGCCATGTAGCAGGTTAACAGATTTGGAAGGGATCTTGGAGGGCTTCTAGACTAACCCCCTGCTCAAACAGGAGACCCTATAACATTGGTTGTCCAATCTCCTCTTAAAAACCGCCAGCGTTGGAGCACCCACAACTTCTGGAGGCAAGTTGTTCCACTGATTAATTGTTCTGACTGTCAGGAAAGTCCTCCTTAGTTCTAAGTTAATTCTCTCCTCAGTTAGTTTCCATCCATTGTTTCTTATCCTGCCTTCGGGTTTTGGAGAATAGACTGACTCCCTCTTCTTTGTAACAGCCCCTTAAGATATTGGAACACTGTTATCAAGTAGGAAACGTGGGGAAAAAAAGACATGTGCCTTAGCCAGCTTTTCCCTTAAAATCATTCTGAGTGTCTCTGGATTTTATTTTGTCTTGAAACCCAGAGCAATCAAAATGTTTTGGTTTTGTTGAACTGTAACAGAACCTCGACTTAGCAGTAGGATATTTTTTTAGATTTAAAAAACCTGAAAAATCCTTTTCAGTTCAAACTAGATCGAAGGGGAATTAACATGGTTCCTGGAAACCTGGATTTGCCTCATTTACCTTCTAAGCAGATTCAAAGTGCCAAATTGCTTCACTAGAGACTCTTCAGCAAAATTGGAAGTACTACACTAAGAGAAGAGGTCCTTGTGTGAGACGAAGCTGAAAATGCCATAATTAAGATGAAGCAGAACATAACCGTATGTATGTGTGTGTGGAGGGGAGAGAGCCAAGAAGCCAAGAATCTTGTTCAAAGGATCCCTTTAGAGAAGTAGATAAGAAGGAAACAAGTTGATAAGGAAACAAAGTAAAAATGTCACCTGAATCAGATAAAGGAAATTGGGCCTGGGTATAAGCCTCTTTGAAGACTGAGAGACATACTGTCAAGGTAATCTTTATAGATTTCATAGAATCATCTTGTTAACACCTCATTCTCCCAATTACAACATAGGTGCATTTTTACAAGGACAGAACTGTAAATTCAACACTAAGATGAATTACATAACTAAAATAGCTCCAATCAAGACATGAAAATGGACCATTTTTAATTCATAAAAGAAGTATTAAGTGATGAGTATTAAAATAATTTTATATACATTGCTACCAGTTGTTTTTGCTGCTTTTTTTTATGTTAGCTTATCATACTTGTTAGAAGCAGTTTTGACACTTTGGTAAATGTGCATAATAAAATTCCAGTTAACAAAACTGTCTGTGAAGTATCCTAAGAAAATGGCTAATGGTGGTATCATTACGTTTACCATATTTAAGTCAATGCTGGAAGTGCCTTGGTGGTGCAGGCTGTTAATCATCTAGCACTTAGCTCAATTGCCTGCAGGTTCGAATCCCACCAGGCTCAAGGTTGACTCAGCCTTCCATCCTCTCAGGGTAGGTAAAATGAGGACCCAAAGTTGTTGGGGGCAATAAGCTGACTTTGTAAAAAATGCTGCTTGGGGGTGGCCAAAAAGCCCTAGTAATAAGCAGGCATATACAATGGAATGAAGGCTATTGCTGAGCACTTAGCATTGTGCTCTAAAGACTGTAAGCCGCCCTGAGTCTCCGGAGAAGGGCGGTATATAAATGTAAATTTTTTTAAAAAAAGTTAAAACAGTATTCTGTTGCAGTTCTTTTTAAGATCTGAGGATAGCAACAATACTTGGAAAAACCAATTTTGTTTCAAAGCTGCTACCAACTGTTTCATTTTCAAATTGCAATCTAATTGAAATCTACATTGATAAACTTGAGAAAACTGTCTCCAGTTTTCTGTTTTGTTCTTTTCTACTTAGTAAAGGAATGGGATTCCACGGCACGCATATTCAGATGTTACTATATCTTTTGTAGAAACTGCCAGGGTTTCGAAAAGTGCAGCCCCCTTAATCTACATACCATTAAGGTACAGTATGTGCACGAATTACTCTCCTGTGGGGCTCTAACCCAAAACAATTCATGCAAGTACACTCAGTGGGTCACACACTATTATTATAAGCCACAGCAAAGGGAAAATTTCACAGCCAATGCTGTGTCGTACATCTTGATTTGTCAATTACTCCACTATATAGACATCTTCAAGTCTGAAGAAAGTAAAAAAGACAGAACATGGGGGAGTGGGGGAATTGGCATAGACAGCACATGCCAGTCTGTCTCTCTATGTCCTGTAACTGTTCATCAGTCCTTGATGAAAAGAATTTGCTTATTTTTTTTTCCTTGAATGGAGGAATGTCCCTACTGTAGTTATTGATGGTGACCAGGAAGCATATAGAATTTTTATTTACAGCAGTATTTCCTCCCCCCTCCACTTTGGGTCAGGTTTGCACACTTTATTGCTATCCTAATCACAAAAATTTGTAACACTACCACAAATATCTTTGATCAGAGCCTCCAGGAAACTGCATTTATTTACAGCTATTTGTGGCACTAGTCTGGAAATAATATAGTTAAATCAATTAATATTTTCCAGCTTCAGCAATAAAGCTTAAATGCTTTTAGCAAAGGGAACGATAGCTCAATTCTATCATATGTTCAATAGTTTGTTTCTTTATACTTTGTGCTATCCTGATATTCAATGCTGGAGTTAGGGAGAATGAGAGAGCAAGAAGCCTTGGATTGCAGGATGAGGGTAGGGAGAGAGTGAACAGCAAAGTATTGAAGTGGGAACAACTGTGGCTATGAATATTCAGAGTTTCCTGCTTTCCCTAAGTGGTTATGTACAGCATTTGTCTTCAGGCATAGTGGGGAATAATTAGTTCTGAAAACATATTGAACGACCATGTGAGTTATTTTCCATCTGCAGAATAGAAAGAAGAGCATTTCATCCATTATCTCATGTATAAGTTTGGATGAGGTTATGGAAAAGCATTTGGGAGATTTACCAAGCTTGTTAGTACAAATGAAGTGTTCCTCCTGAAAGTGTCAAAACATCCATGTCCAATCAAAGGCTTATGAATTGTCTCAAGTAGCACGATCATTTAGTGCATGGACAGATGATATGTCCACTGAGACTGCCGGCAAAGCAGAGTAGCTTTACATACAACCACACTACTGCCTTTGGGGCAGTAATGGCTAACCTTTTTGGCACCAAGTGCCCAAAACATGTGTGTGCATCCCCAAAATGCGCCTAACCCCACCCCTGGGGCTCTCATGCATGTGTGTGCAACCCTCCCCGCACATGCACATGTGACCCCGTGTGTTCACCTTGCTGCCCACGCACATGCGAGTGACCCCTGCATGTGCACACCACCCCGCGCATGGATGCCCCGCTCACATGCCCCACACACCCCTGCACATGCGCGGCTAAGACCTGAAGACCAGCTGGCCAGCGGGAGACAGGTGCATGCATGACAAAGCTAACATGGGGTAACAGCTCGTGTGCCCAGAGAGAGGACTGTGTGCCACCTCTGGCACGCGTGTCATAGGTTTGCCATCACAGCTTTGGAGTCATGCATGCCCTTTCCAAAGCATACGACTGCTTTAATGCTTCTTGAAGGAGTGCCCTTTTTAAAAACAAAGACAAAAACGAAAACAAGATTTGTGAAGAACCTCTTCTGAAAGCTTTGGAGAGACCATTTCAGCCAAAGATGCTCACATATTATTTTTTTTTTAGAAATACTACTTTCTCATTATCCATCAAGATAGAACCAAAAGAGATGTGTGAAGAAAGAGGCTCTCTTAGTTCCATCCTTCTTATTGCTTCCCCAAACTAGTTCTAAAAAAAAAAAAGAATGCTTAGGGCAGGGGTCTTCAAACTTGACAGCTTTTAGACTTGTGGACTTCAATTCCCAGAATTCCTCCTCCAGTCATGTTAGCTCAGGAATTCTGGGAGTTGAAGTCCACAAGTCTTAAACTTACCAAGTTTGAAGACCCTTGGGGAATTAGATGCTTAAAGGAAGGAGAAATTTAGATAGCTGGAGTGGTCTGGCAAGAAAGCATTCAGAAAGGAAGTAGATTAAGAGCTTTCAAATTCAAGTCTTAATATTGGTATCTTTTAGGCCAGGGGTCTCCAACCTTGGCAACTTTAAGACTTGTGGACTTCAACTCCCAGAATTCTTCTGCTAGTCATGTTAGCTCAGGAACTCTGGGAGTTGAAGTCCACAAGTTTTAAAGTTGCCAAGGCTGGAGACCCCTGTTTTTAGACAACAACATCCATAGGGATCAAAACACTTGTGGTGAAGCCCCAGCTTTCTGATACAAATTTGGACACATCTCCTCTCCCCCTCCCCGTACCCTGCCTTTAGAGTTTAGACACATCATAGTTTGGGGATTTTTTTCCCCTAAAATTGAATTGCAATAAATAAATAATCTCATGTTTGGCTCCCAGCTGATGTATGCAATCTACAGATAATAATGTTGCTGAGTTTTGTAAAAATTAAACTGCTTATTGCAATGTTTCTCAACCTTGAAGTTGTGTGGACTTCAACTCCCAGAATTCCCTAGTCAGCATACCTATTGCAGTGAATACATATTTGATACTAATTTAGTTAAAATTCAATGATTGTGTGTGTGTGTGTGTGTGTGTGTGTGTGTGTGTATAACAAATAGTATAAAATAGTATACAACTCTCAAATAAGGGATAAATATCAGTTGTATTAAATTAAGTGAAGTCTTACACACTTTAAATGAATATATCTCTTATACCCTATTTTTCATCAAGACATGCCAGTGAAGAAATATACTGTAACTATTTTTTAAAAGACACAAAATTCTGTCAAAGCCAATATAGAGTTTACCTAGAAATGATTGGCACTGATATTTCTGAGGGTATCATTGATCAATGTAATGAGACAATTGCTCTTCCTGCAGCATAGTTACCTGAAATTGCACTAGTAATCACTGCTGATGTTGCTGAAAGATTGATTTCTGAGAAACTCAGGCAGAAGAGAAGTTACTCCAAAGACAGCACAGGCCAAGAACAATGTGGTTGGTAGTAAAAAGTGAGTAGAGTAGAATAGAGTAGAATAGAGTAGAGTAGAGTAAGAGTAGAGTAAAATAGAATAGAACAGAACAGAACAGAATGACGAACAGAATGGAGTTGGAAGGGACCTTAGAGGTCTTCTAGTCTAACCCCCTGCTCAGGCAAGAAACCCTATACCATTTCAGACAAATGGTTCTCAAATCTCTTCTTAAAAACCGGACCAGTGAAGGAAACTGAGAAGTCACAGCAAAAAAATGTTCAAGAAGGAAGGAGAAAAATCACATATGGCTAGTTAATAGTTTAAATCCCAATAATCGCTTAAAAAAACCAAGATAGTCCTTGATTTATGACTGGTCATCTACTGACTGTTCAAAGTTACAATGGACTTGAAAGCAGTTAATTATGACTCGTTCTCAAAGTTATGACTGCTGCACTAATCCTCAGTCACATGGTTGCATTTCAGGCACATGCAATGTGCCACAGTCACATGATTGTGATTTACAAGGCCTTTTGTTGTTTTCTGGCAAAAAAAAAAAGTTCATTGGACAAGCTGCATTTGGACTTGCAATCACATGACTTGCTTAACAACCATGGTGACTTGCTTAATGACCATTGTAAAAATGGTCATAAAATTTAACAACTTAAATTCCTGGCTCAATTGTGGACATAAGCAAAGAACTACAAAATAATAGAAACAGAAGTTTCTTCTTCTTGTATATCGTATACATCAGTTCTATCAGAATAGATGTTTACTATTTATTCAAAATATTTGGCCCTCCTTTCCATATTTTAGAAGTTTTCTATGAGCTTTTATATTAACATGTATTTTTATAAAGCAGCTTACAAGAGGCATTTGCAAATCACCACATTATACTTTCCCAGAAAAATAATCAGCCACTGAATATGAGTACAAAATAACAAAAGAATAAATAAATAGCACCAGTGATTGCCAATCTCCAATAGGAAATACTATTGAAATCAGCTCACAAAATTAAAATCAGAACCTTTTAAATATGAAACCAAATGATTCCACAGCATACAGCACATTAAAACAGCACAAGATAATATAAGCAATAGAAACACAATTAAAAAGCTTGGGACAAATCAATCACCGTCCACTTAAATGCCTAAGTAACATATTGAGATAGTGTTCCAAACAACCAGAAATTCAAGGATTTCATTGGGGGGGAGATTAGATATGAACTTATTTACTGATTCATTCTCTTTGGAAGCCTTTGATACTTCCAGAAGCTACTTTAATTTATCAGGAAAATACTTTGCTTCTGGACATCCCAAAGATGTTTTTTCAAGAGGCAACTGGATTTTCTGGTTTTTAAAGACGTTTCACTTCTCATCCAAGAAGCTTCTTCAGCTCTGATGAGGAAACAAAACAACCACTTCATAAATGCATTGTACAACATTGCAGAACATAGCCTTCAGGACTAAATTCAGCAGTCCATCTGTATTTAAAAGACAAAGGCCATTGTTTTGAAGATAGCAAAGTCCACATTTTGGACAGAGAGGACCACTAGTTTGAAAAAGGGTCAAGGTGGCTATTTATGTCAAAATTGAACAGCTCTCTCTCAACAGAGGGGGAGGGATACAACATCATCTATCTCTGGTCTACAACACTTTCAGCAGTTCCAAGAAGGCTCCATGCCCATTTGCACTACTCAGGTGATCTTGATGACACAGATAAACCTCCAGGTGGCCTTAATGACTCGCTAAAAGAATGCAAATGACCAGCTGTCTGCAAGGAGTATAAATCCTTCCATCCCCACCATCCAGTCAGAGCTGAAGAAGTTTTTTGGATGAGAATGGACATATCTTCAAAGAAAAATCAGAAAGTCCAATTCCTCTTAAAAAAGTACCTTGGGGACAACCATGACCTGAATCTCCATAGACATTTGCCTTTGGATAGTTTTTTTTAATAATAAAAACATGTTTCCATCATTCTTATCATCCTGAAGAAGTTTACTACTATGATTCTACAGTTGTATCATGCTCTTTTCTAGTTAGTAGAATTCTTGTCCTAATTCCTACTTCCTAGCCCAGCTCCTGTGCTTAGATTGACCATCATATGGTTAACAAGAGAGGAAGAAGAGTTTCAATCAGTTGCCAATATCCTAGTGTTTATGAATGAATTGCTTAGAGCTGATCTTCTTTTAGTCCGTATTTCCTTTGTGTTTGGTGACTTGCTATATTTATACCCATTCTGAGCTTTTTTCTGGTGTTACTGCTAAACCACTAAGCTAACAGAACTACTGTGTCCAGTTACATAACATATTAGTTTTGGAGGGGAACAAGCAATTTTTTTATTGCTATGAAGTGAGATGAAGAGATTATTGCTGTTTCACAACTGGTGACAACTCAATAGGTTGGAGATTCATCTACTGACCAGACTGGAGGAATGAACAGAATATATTAACACTGTCTGCTGCTAGAACTAAATTCCAAAATATAAAAATATCCACAATCATTTGAATATCAGAATAGCCCTGAAAAATGTAGACAACTCAGAAAGTTTAGGTCTCATTTGGAAAATGGAAAGATTGTGGGTATGGAAGTGTTCCCATAGATTCTTCAGAGAAAAAAAGATAGAGGAGCCAGCTACAAGTACATACACTGTGCCAAAATTATTGCAAATTCTAGAGAACATAAACCTTCACTTTTGGTGTATGTTACCCAGAATTACAGATATATGCAGTCATGAATGTTCAGATATATATTGATTTCCAAAAGAAGGTAAGGCATTTCATCAACCTTATTGTAAAACAAAATGAAGGTTACCTCCCTTCAGTAAAAATGGGTGGTGGTGCATCTTGCATTGGCCTTTCAAACTAGCAACATCTATCATCTCTTTACTGAAGGATGGAGATGTCCTTGCAATAGTTTGTGCCTAGTCATTGATCAAAGAAGCCATGAAAAAATCCCAAAGACCATAGTTCACTGTAGTTTTTCAAAATATGTTTCTACACTTCAATGAAGAAGCAGTAATTGATAATTGATTACACGTTGCCATTCAGGAAGACTTGTCAGATATATATGCTACCAAAATTCTTGTAACTGTAAACTTTAACTGGGTGAAATGCTGCATCATAGAGCAAAGCTTTTTCAACCAAAGTACAGAATGCCAGTCCAATTAACCCATTACTATAGATATATTGAGGGTTGGGAAAGATTTTGGGAAAATTCAGCACTACTGGGCTGCTTCCGCCGCCACCATTTTACCACTGCTGCTGTGTTTTTACAGTCATATGAACCTCATTTTCAGCATTTCCTGACAGCTTCCCAGCCATTTGTGCCATTCCCCACTCCCTCCCTCAATCAACAGCAGCCATATATCGCTGGGCTGGGTTGGGCTGAGCAGGGCAGGACAAGGCAACAGGGATAGGGAGGAAGGAGGGAGGAAGGAAGGCAGGAAGGTAGAGGAAGAAGGAATAGGGGGGAAGACTTTCAACATTCCCTGCCAGCTTCCCCCAATAAAATTCAATGAGAATTCTGTTTCTCCTTTTAGGTAAAAAAAAAAAAGAAATTTAAAGTGATGGCCCATAGGTTGCCTAATAGGTTTTATTGTTACCACCATTTTGAGAGTACATATTCAGAAATCAGAGTTACATATTGAACTTGTATGCCACCCAATTCAACTACTCTGGACAAGAATAGCCACTCCCTAGAATCTCCCAGGCTATATCTATAGGTTGGGAGTGGTAAGAATTTAGTCTGGCAAGATTCTGTCTGCTACTTGTAAGCAAATGAAGAACTGAACTCTGGCTGAATTCTTCTAAATCATATTTGGTTTAGCTTGATACTTACAATGTTTAGCACATGAAAGACTGTTGACAGAAGTCAATGATCTAAGACAGGCCTCTGAAACTGGCGGCCAGCAGGCTGCATTGTCAGGTGCAGGCCACGCCCACCCAGCTCCGCAAAGGCAAAAAACGTCATGATATATCATGTGACATGATTGAGTTCGACACCTGTGATCTAACAGCTCTGTAGAGCTCTCAGCTGAACACAAAGATGGGCTCTTTTTTAAAATAATCTTCCTAAATCACAGTGAAGCCAAGTAAAGGCCATTTTAATTATTTCTATTAATATTTCCATCAAAATGAAATGTCATTTTTGAGACTTTGCCAGACTTCTTTTAATGCAACTGCAAAGCCTTACACCAGGAGGAAACGTGCAGCCCGTGCCTGCATATGAATTGCCGGAGTGGGTAATGCTTAAAAAAAAAAAATCATTTGTTGAGTTTGGGGTATTTAGAGATACATAGCACCCATTTTACCCCTTAACTTTTCTCAGATCAGTTCCTTCCCTTCTTTTCTTATATGTCTACACCCACTTCCTTCTGCATGTCATACAAAGCTTGAAACACATAGAAGTTGTGCATATCCAGCTTATATTAAAGCCAGTTCTTCAATTGGAAGAGGTTTTATTAGAGGTCTGGAACAGTTTGATGTAAAATGCAGCTTTGACAGCAGTCCATTTCTAGGAAAACTATTAACATTTAGAAATGTTACACACACTTCACAGAAAGTGATTCAAGGCTGAGATGACAGAATTACATACCATTTTAATAACAGGTACAGATGGATTGTATCTTTGGATACTTTCCAAATGTAGCATTTGCAAAGGCAACTATACAAAATATTTATCATGGTTTGTCGATTTACTTCATATAATGTGAGTCTGGCATGAAAAGTTATCTCCTTGTATAATAAAGAAGAATATTTAAATGGTACCAATTTTCCTGCAGACTAAAATGATGAGTTTAAAATTATTTAATCTATCAGTCTTCCAACAGATTTTATAAAATTCTTTCCTACTGACAATTACTGCAGTGTGGACTTCTCATTCTGCCTAAGGATGGATGGATATATCTCCATTTTATATATATATATATAAAATCTACTTTGTGGTTTAGATTACTTGCAGTATCTGCAGCGTACAGCTATTAGGATATGAAATTTGGAAGAAAAGCTGATCTAACGTCATGAAATTAAGAGATACTCTGTATTTCTTTAAATATACCATTGGTATTAGGCAGATTATAAATTCAAATAATCAAATAATTATTATTTCATTTTAACATAGTTTAGTATATGTACCAATTTTCAAGTCCATTTTAACAAAAATATGTACAAACATTATAAATATAACACAATATATAAATATAATAAGTATAAGCATAGTAAGTATGGTATTCAATTAAAACAATGTAAACTAATAATTAAAAATAACATCTAGCAACCATGCGCATATCGTTGAATAAGTCTTTATTTCCTTCCACAGGGATGGGAGGGAGAGGGAATAACCGTTTTTTATTTGACAATTACATACAGATAATAAACCTTTAAAGGTCACATAAATCTTAACATACAAGAATAATGGGTTATGTTATGTGCTATGAGAAAGCTAATCGATTAAAATGAAAATTTCAGCTTCCCTTTAGTTTGCCTTGTTCAGCAAAACCTTAATACTGAAAATCTAAATCATTGATATTTAACTGGAATTTGAGTTAAAACAGAGAGCAAGTAAAAGTCTGCTATCGTTCTCAAAAAAAAAACCAGAATTATTTGGGATTGGTTCATCTCAATGGATCTTCAGCACAGGATTTTCTGTGCTAATAGTTCCTTCCCCTGTGGATTAAGTCCCTTCTCTGCCTGATTAAGTTATCCAACTGGTGACAGGAGGCTGGGTGAATGTGGTGGCAACTGTAGGAATGAAAAGTTGGCACAGTGTGTCCCCTTCTCAAGAAGCTCTGTGCCTATTTTGGAAAGTTATCAACTGGACACCATTTTTTTGTTTTTAGAGATGATGAGTGACAAGGTAGTTACTCTGCAGTCACAATGAATCTTGGATGAAATGGACTATATCTGGACCTTTTTCAGCCAGTATCAGGCTGGATGTGAAACTGTGTGGTAGCTCTTTTTGAGGATTCTTGGTAGGACTGGAATAAAGGGAGTGTAACTCACCTCATCTTGCTGGATCCCTCAGCTGCTTTTAATACAATGATCCATGGTACCTTCCTGGAGAAAATGTGAGAGTCTCTCTTTTTCAGAGACTACCCTCTTTGAATAACTGGTTACATCGATGGTGATGAGAAGAAGGGGCTGAGCTCTTGATGGCTCTGTTGTTAGATGCTTCAGTTCTCAGCTGTTTCCCCATTGCTATATAAATATGTTAAAATGGGATTGAGGTATCATCCATAAATCGTGATATCACTGCACTCTGGGCTACACAATGGAGGTCCTAACACAATACTTAGAAAGTGTGATGGACGGATGAGGGGAAAAATAGGTTTAGATAAAATCCTAGCAAGATGGAATGATTGTGGGTTTGAAAACTGACTTGAGCCTAGAGATTTAAGGAATACTTAGGAGGAGTGAACTAATATCCATAATATCATATCATCAAGTTTGTGTGGAAATGTTACTTAAAATTCATATTACTGAATTTTAAATTATTTTGATAAGTAGCAGGAACTGAATGTTCATGATCAACTAGCCAAAGAGAATTGCAGTGCTAGTGCTAGTACTTGTATATGTTAAGATTTGATACATTTACAGCCATATATTGAGAATCTACACCTACATCATGTACCTCCTACACCTATGCTAACATTGTGTACTAGTCAAATGGATGTACTTTTGGTATGCATTCTTGTGCATTTCCGTTTCACAGCAGGTTTAATCTGAACATGACTACTTGTTTGAAATGATAGTTGGACTTTTAAACTAGACTCTAACTCAAGCAATTTCATGGTTTTGCATTTTTCTTGGCTAAAGTATAGAGAAACGATTTACTATTGCTACATCCTGGTATATTTTTTAAATTTCCCAATCTAACCTACTATCCTTGTCATCTAGGACTAAGCAGGTTTTGAGCAGAGATGGCCAAGAAGGGACTGCCATATTCCAAAGCCTCTTTTTTCCTAATGTTTTCTGAGTGTCATGTAAGCATTTATCCCAAAATAAGGGATTGAAGAGTTCAATTATTTAAGATGCAAGGTGATAAAATGAAGATAAGGATTTCATTTATTCCCGCAATTTATACTATTTGAAGGAAATATTTTTATGTATAAGGAATTCACTGTCTTTCTCATCAATTTCAATATAAAATATGACTGTGGTCTGTGTAAGGATATGCATAGCACTTACCTGTAAATGCATGTACCAGAAAGAAGTCCTTTTTATCCTTAGAATCAAAATCAAAATTAGCTGTCCCTAATCATTAAAATTCAGTAATTCCAAAGGAGTGGCTTTATGCTGACTGATGATTTAAAATGCTAAAATTGCAACATTATTATCAGCTTTATTTTAAAATTAGCACGGGGGAAGCTTGGGTATACACTGGAGTATTTCTGGTGGCAATATTCCAAAGCATATATTTACATATGCAAGATTATCCATGAAGATTTGAAATTTTATCATTGACAATGCTAAGAGTGAATGTTAAACCAACTGGAGAATCCTTAGAAGTTTCCTCAGCCAGACTTCATAGTATAGGGTATTATAATTATACCTTATTACAATCAATAACCAAAATACATACATAAGCACAATCTTAAAAGATGCACCTGCATCAAGCTTCAGTGAAAGATACATTTGCCTATATTAATATAATAAATAATAATATAAATCAAGAAACCCATCTTATCATGGGTTTGTTTATTTTCAATTGCTAAAAAAAGTAGTATCCTGTTACATATGCATTTGATTAATAAATAAATACTGAATAATATTTATTGTTCTTACCTACCAATAAATAATTAATTTATAATTCATCCAGGCAATCTGGCATTTGGCATTTTAAAACTTTGAGAATCCAACAATTTGCTATAAGATCACTTTATCTCACTAAATCACATGGGCATTGTTATTGAAAGGAAAATAGGGAATTAAAGAAGAGGTTTTGGTTGGCCTAACAAAAGCAACCAAGAGTTTTGTGGCATTTTCACAATGAATACATTGACCATGATATCAAGTTTTACAGCCAAGAGACAATGTTATTAAAAATGAAGGAGTCCATATATGTGTGATGAATTAGGGTAAATACATGTAATTGAAATGTATACTATGCAAATAATTTCTACAAATCTCTTAGGTGTTCTGTTAGCCAGGGGTTAAATATAGAGATGTGCAAAAATACTTCAGGATTATGCTGAAAGAGGAAACATCCTAATAAATAATCCACTAATAATCATTTAGGTATCTAATTATTATATTTAATCATAATTTGCTTTTAGTTTATTTTTGTTTTCTGTGAGACAACCTGCATTTTACAATTGGTAAATAAGGTCATATATGAGAAATGTAATTAACGATTTAATTTTCTTCCCCACTTCTGGCTTCAGAGTTTAGATGGTTGGGTTAAAAAGTATACTTTAAAAATCACAAATGAATTAAAACACTGTTAGACATTTGATTACTATCAATATTAAATTACACACAATAAGAGGGTGTACAAAAAATAATAAGAAAGAGATGATCTCACCCATATCTTCTCCAGAAATAAATTGTATAGAATGGATTATTTGGTGCACTTTCCCTGGAATTCGCCTAAATAATCTATACTCAAAATTGGGTGTGAAACAGAATTTCCTCTAGAGCTACAATCCTGTGATAGGGCTTAGAACCATGTAGCCTTTTTATAATGCTCTCCTATTGAAAACAAACTCTTGGGAAAGTAGGTCATAACATTATTATAAGAAATTGAACAGTACTGTGCCTCTGTTCAACATATCACTGAAAGGCATGAGAATACTATTCATAAAACATATGTTCACCATGTTCCAGTGCTCCAAAAAAACTACCAAAAAACTCTCCCAATCAATGGCTCTACCGGATGTGTAATGGATTTTGATTACTGATTTCAGTGTCTGAAGCTCGCATTTCATTTTCAATTTTTGCCCAGTCACCATGAAAGTACACACTATTTCTTAAAGGAATAATTAGTGCAAAAGTTTTACATAGCTCTCCCATAAAATGAAGCAGTGGGCATCAGTGGCCATTTTCCAGTTGAATTCAAATAGTCAAAGCAATCTGATAAATAAGCACACTAAAGAAACCTCTCCTGAAGGCTATAATGGGACAGTGGATTGAAAGGTATGCACATCTTTGTAATTTAAAGTTTTATAGGTCAATTAGTATGAGGCAGTTCAATTGCCACAGGATCAGCTGCTAGATGTATCCATGCTGTAGAAATTAAAAATAAGTGCATTATGTTGCAAGGGTTGCATGATGTTACTATTACAAAAATTCACTCCAACAAACAAGAAAATCTAGGCGCTGTATTTTTCAAGCGTATTTCTACAAAATTCAGTAGTATTAAAGTAAGAAATTACTGAATAAGAAATTACTGAATAAGTGCTAAAAACACCAGTAATCAATAAACTGGTTTTTGTTCATGTTTATTGTGATATAATTGCATTAAACTACAACTGGTGTGCCATTTAAACAGAAGTTTACTTATCAAGGCAATATTAATACTTTTTATTACTTCAACTCCCATTGCAGTATCAGTGTAATACATATTTGGAAATTGTATTTTCCTTACTTTATTTGATATATTTGTTTTTGTTTTTTCATTTATATTTAAATGAATATTTTCATTTATTATTTTTTACAGATAACTCAAGGTAGGAAACATATCCAACACATCTTCCTTCTCCTATTTTTCCCAAAACAATTCTGTGAGATGGATTGGGCTGAGAGAGAGTGAGTGATGGCCCAAAATCACCCAGCTGGCTTTCATGGCTAAAATGGGACTATAACTCAGGGTCTATTGCTTTCTGGTCTGTTGTCTTAATCATTAGACCAAACTTCTAGTTAGATAGGATAGCCAAGAGATGGGGGGAGACCATTATTCAGGATTTGCTTTCAGAAAATGCCAAGATTGGTCTAATGGGGGCGGGGGGCTGGAAGCAGAACACTCTGTGTAGACAATATTGAAATAGAATAGATCAATAATCCAACTTAGTACAAGGAGTATTCTATGTTTCATTACTAAATGAACCAAAGACATTTTGGAAGTTTCACATTTTAGAGGAAGTTCAAATTCACTTTTCCTTGATATACAAATATGAATGGTACTTCAGTAATACGCCCAGCTGAGTTTTATGTATGGCACCAATCATCACTCCAGGGCAGAGGGATTGAAGTGGCTGTGATAATCTAAGAGACACTGGTGGGTTTCAGAAATGCTGCTTCAGATAACTGATTGTGAGGTATCACATGGGATTGCTCAGGATGTTACCATCAATACTTTGTCATGGTTGAGTCATTCAAGTTGTGTACAAAGACTCCTTGATACAAGGCTTGATCACTGTACTACAGGCACTGATGGACACTTTGGGGTTTCAGAGGATGTTTAACTACTGCAGTGTGCTTTACATGGGGCTGTCTTGGAAACTTCAATCAGTTCTATATGCAATGGAATAGTAGTTATGAGTATACTGTGTATGTCCACTACTTTGTAAGCTGGATTGGTTCCCATTAGGCTTCTGAATGCAATTCATGGCACTACTCATCATTTACAAAGTCCTCCACGGTTCAAAGTGGAGTTGTTTGTGGGACCTACTGTCACCAACTGTTTACAGTGTCCCACAAGATCTATTTGAGTGAACATGCTTCATATCCCATGATTTCATGGGATCTTTCTCTGCGACAGCATCTGCTATTGGTCCAGCATAGCCCTTCACCCCCAAGATTCAGACAACCCAGCCTTTTGTAAGGTTTTGAACATTTGGGGGGGGTTTTGTTCCAGGTATTGAGCAAAATAATGGATAAGTTATCTCAGAATTATTTTGAATTGGAATATGTTGTGGTTGCCTCAGTTATAGTAACTTCTGGAGGTGGGCCTTTTTTTTAAAAAAAAAAGGGGGGGAAGGGTTTTTTTTTTAAAAAGTCATACATTACATAAGATGCCCAGAGTTGTGTGTCAGTTGAGCAGTCATACAAATCACATAATTTTTTTAAAAAATAAACTGCAAACTAAGAAATGGAAATAGTTGTCATTTCTTAGTAAGTTTCACTGACTTTACAAAAAAAATTAAATTTCCCAAACAAAGCCCTGCACTTTTGAGCAGAGCTGTCTACCATCTTTGGATTTGAAGGCAGAAAGAGGTTTTGAATACAGTATATGGGTATGCATACTTGGCAATTGTCTCTAACTGTTGAAATTAATTGTACTTTTTTTAAAGGATTGTGCAGCAGCTGCACAGGACAGCCACATAAATCCAGGTAAAGATGCAGCTGCTTTAGGAGGCTGTACTCTTGCATGCTCCAAAGTAATTTCTTGCCTTCCAATCCAAAGTACTGCATAGCTCTAGTTGCAAATACTTTTGGTGTAAAAGCTGGCTTTTTATTTTTTAGCAAAATAAATGGTTCTTCTATTTTGACAGTATTTGCAGTTAATGCTTGGGGGAATTACTGCTAAGACCTAAATGTATTTGTCATGTTGCTGAAAAAAAGTCAGCAAAGATCCAGAAAATTTGATTAATTTTTTTCTCTCTGGCTGTTCAATTCGGTATTTCAGAATATAACATGAAAGCACGTAAGGAAAATATTCTCTGCAGAGTTTATAGATCTAAAACAGAAGACAAATGAAATACGATTACTGATGGACAAATGTAATAATTTCAGAGAGTAAAGTAATGTCAGATATAAAACAAAACAAGGAAAAAAGGGAAGATAGCTATTAAGAAAAACTCCCTATTAGACCAGAATTATTTGCAGTTGCAAATTTCTTGTTATATTAGTTTTATATCATAACTTACATATTTTCTAAAAACAACAAAAACAACAACCAAACCAAACAAAATATGAGAAAAGGCATTTTAATACGACATTTAAAAAAAACCACAATAATGAATTGGACACATTTCCATTCTGATTTTCCAAGATGAAGTACATGAGATTATTTTTGATTATACAAGATTAAGCTGATTTAGATATGATGGCCCAAGATATGCCAGTATTCTTTGTCACACTTAAATACAATATTTGGCTTGTCAGGTTAAAACTCATAATTTAAGGCACTATAATACACTGACTTTATTGGTACATCTTGATAGAATAAAAAATGAAATAAGTTAAGATTTTGCTATGGGCTCGATCCCCTTTACAGAAAGCTTCTTTCTCCACTGAAGTTTTGACAGAGAAAATATCTGTTGTATTTACAGCAAGGGCAAGAAGCCATTCTCTCTCACTTCCATTTACTAAAAGAAACTGATAGTAGAATCCTGGCAACTTCCATTAAATCCAAGGGTAGTAAGAATGGCTGCCCATTCAAACAAACAGGCTGCCTTAAGGAAAAAATAATCATTGACAAAACGTGGATTTACAGGTAATCCTTGATTCATGACCACAACTGAGCCCCAAATATTCATTGCCAAGTAAAACAGTTAAGCGAGTTTTACCATATTTGATAACCTTTCTTAAGTGAATCACATGACCCAGAACACTGCAACTGTTATAAATACATGCCAGTTGCCAAGTGTCCGAATTTTGATCACAAAAACCATGGGCATACTGCAACAGTCATAGGTGTGAAAAATCATCATAAGTCACTTTTTCCGGTGTTGTAACTTTGAATGGTCACTAAACAAATGATTGTAAGTTGAGGACTACCTGTACTAAATTACATTTTGCATCCTCTTTGTTCCTGCTTCATCTTTATTCTTTGCCTATGCAGACAGATATTCTTCAAGCCATGCATAGTGCTGCAGTGGTCTACCATTTTAATTTTCTACAAAACTGCATAAACGTTTATGGCAGCACGCTCAGAAGTTTTATTTGAAAATAAAAATGATGGCAGAGGCCAGTGCTTTTGCCACTATATCAGCAATCAAATCATAATTTCCATTTATCTAAAAAAATATAATTTAATTATATAACAAATAGCCAATTTCAGAGTAACAGTAAAGGCTAGAAACACAGTACCATAGAATATGTATTTTAGCAAATTAAAGTTTTATCCTGCAGTTGTGTTGTGACTGATAAATTTACAAAGTAGCTTAGTGATATTATTCATATCTATTATTTTCTCCAAGTTAGGGATAGAAAACTGAGACTGTATGACTGGCCAAAGGCAACTTTGTGAATTGTAGTAAGGAGGAAATGCGTACTGAAATTGCTGATTCGTAGCTCAGATATTTATTTATTTATTTGTTTGTTTGTTTGTTTATTTATTTATTCTAACTTATATACCGCCCCCTCTCCCAACTTGGGACTCGGAGCAGTGTACAGCCCAAATAAAATAACACTATTACAGAAAAAAGTTTAAAATAGATTTAAAAAGATTAAATTAATGGCTGAAGATTAAAAGTTCAATAAGACCAAAAACAGGGTAAAAAAGTTAAAAAAATAAAAACCATTTTAATAATACTAGGCCAGACCGGCCTGTTGAAAAAGGTGGGTCTTCAATGCGCGCCGGAAGGTTCATAGGTCAGGGATGGTCTGCATCTCCGGGGGTAATTCATTCCAGAGGGAGGGTGCTCCCGCAGAGAAGGCCCGCACCCTCAGAGCCGCCAGCCGGCATCGCCCAGCTGACGGCACCCCAAGGAGGCCTACCCTGTGAGAGCGCACTGGCCGGCGGGAGGCCGATGGTGGCAGCAGGAGGTCCCGTAAGTACCCGGGTCCCAAGCCATGGATAGTTCTGCAAGGATCACCCATCAGTAATTCTCACTGATACAAGTAATTTCCCTACATCCTTCTTAGTTTAGTGACAATCTTACCTAAGTTAGATTCACTGAAAAGTTGTCATTATTTTAGCTTCAATTTATTCTTTGTTAGATACTAATATTACTGATCAAACAGGGGCTGCTATAAAAATAATAAACAAAATGAAAAGTCTGTTTTGTAGAAAGCAATAGACTGCAAAACATTTTTGTGTGTTTAAGAGAAGTATATAATAATATTTGTCAATTTTTGATCATAGCAACCTCAAATCTTAGCATCCAAATTCCAGTCTAATTTATAAAATCATGGGGGTAGAGATTAGGAACAAGCTACAAAAGATGAGAGGTTTCTCAATAATAACAATAGAATAATAATAAAAAAGTATTTGTTCTAGGTTGAAAGTGGCATAATTCAAACTGTATTTATTGTGTAGTTATTGATTGACTAGGAAAGCTATCATGAAATACCTCTTACTCTCCACTTGACAATCAAGATTACAAGGATGTGGCAGAGAGGGGAATTCCTTGAGTCTTAAAATACAAATTTTGGCTTATGGTTAACAAAATTCCTTAGGAATTTTCTATCGTCCAGCATATTCCAAAAACCACAATTTTTCTGAAATTGTGCAAATACTTGTTTGCTTTTGTATGTTCTTACACTAGTATGAATGTGTGTGTTAACTTGACTAGAATCTAAATAACCAATACTTGAGTATTTTCACATTTCTGTTATTTATATACTACAATCAAACATTTGCACTGTAACCTCATTATTAGGATAATACTCTAGCTGCTTTATTATATGGACAATTCCTTTTTGTACCATTTGCAGTTGGTTACACTCAAAATCTTTAGCTCTAGGCATATTACAAGTATGTGGGTATTTTCACCAAGTGACATGAGATCAATGTTAATTCTTTTGAAATGAAGCTTACACTTGGGGCTTCCAACATTAAGCCTTTTGTCAAAAAGGATAATAGCAAACTTAATGTGGTTTCAAATATGCTTATGACTGAAATGTAAGACATTATCACATTATCCAGGAGCACTCATAAAAGTAGACAATTCTTTAATTGACGAGATTCTTTAGTTCATAATTAATATTGATTGGCTCTCTCTGCTCATGAATTTGTAAGAATATTGATTTTTCACTATCACTGACAGCTAATCAAATTAAATAACTGGTTTGGTAAGTCACAATAACACTACAGTAAATAATTAATTTTGTCTGTGAAATATAATGAACATTATCTTTTTCATAAATTCCATCTTGTTTCACTATGTTATGATGCTTATTATAAATTAACTCAGTGTTAGTCTTATTTTTTTCCTCATTACAATTTTAGATAAATTTATTTGTCACAACTTATTTTCAAGGTAATGAAAGTAATGGCATAAACATAAGAACGTATTTCTTTTCACTATTGAATAGTTTGCAGATACAAAGCCTATCTGTGAAGAGATCATAAAACAATGATCTCCAGTGGGTTTGAGAGCTCTGGAAGCCAGGGAAAAACAATCTTATAAAAGAGAATATTTGTATAGGGCTGATATGTGGGATCCTAGGTAATCTCTGATCTTGGTTGTTTTCTTGCAGACACTTCATTATCCAAACTAGATAAGATCATCAGTGTGAATAGGGAGTGGGATTTGCTCTGTTTATATTCTAGTGGCTTTCCCTGTCAGTCTTGGAGTTTCTTTGGTTGGACTGTTTACTTTTAGCTTGTTTGGCAGTTCTTTGATTGGAGTATTGTTTACTTTTTGATTGTTGGTCAGATGTTAACCTTGGTGTTAATCTATGCTCAACTGGGTGTTGATTATTGGTAGGGAGGTTTTGGGGTCCTCGTGTTCCCTTTTTGGCTTGTTGATTGTCTCTTTTGCACACCATGTAGATAGTAATCCAGCCTAAATTGTGGTTCAGTGACTTCATTTGGCAGGTGGGTTTGCCCATTTCCTTTCTTAATTATGTTAGGAAGTTGCTTGTTATTGACTTTCTGAATTTTAAGAACCTTCTGAAAGGCAAATTTTATCATGCCAGAATGATTTCCTTTCACCCTGGATGTTTAAAGATTAAAAATGAAAACTTCATGTTTTAAAAAACAGGAAAAAGGAGACTGAACTATGGATTTGGGGAAGTTAAGGGGTTAGACTTGGAAGATTATTTTCTATAGATTGTTTAAAATTTTATAAAAGAATCCATGAAGATTTTGAAATTAACTATAAGAAATCCTCCTGTGGGAAAGTTTTGTTGATTGGAAAATAAATATATAATAAGGGACTTGGATGGTTGATTAGAGGAAACTAGAGAGAACTAAAGATTAAAATTAAAGAAAAAAAAGACCCATTAATATAATGGACACTATTTAACAACACTATTTAATGATATAATAAATCAAGGCTATCTGGCAACAATGTTTTCAGAAATTTCTTTCAAGATTGTTTGGCACTATAAAAATAGTTATAACAGAGGATACAGAAGAAGAAGAGATTTTACTGGATAAAATAAATACCAAAGTTGATTTGAATGTGGATTGGAAAATGGACTTTTAAAATAATAACAAACTACAAGAGTGATATAGAAAAATATGCTGAGTATCTAAAATTGAATTAAAAATGCCAAACATGGAGAAGGATGTCACAATGGCTTTATGTATGAAACAAGCTGATGCCTTAATATCTAAAAAGGACATATAGAACAAATTGGAAGAGAGATTTGGAAAACCTTCTTATCTTTGATTTACAAAAGAGACTTGTTAAACTACTGAGAGTATTCCTGAAAGGAGGCAAAGAGAAAATAAGAAATTAACTTCAGAGATACCATTTGATATGCTTGAACATCAAGCATTTTAAGAGTGAATGGAGGGATTATAAAGTGGATTATTTGACCGATAGATAGATAGATAGATAGATAGATAGATAGATAGATAGATAGATAGATAGTTAGACAGATAGATGTGTGTGTATGTGATTTTTTAATTTAGACTAGGACAGAATGATTTGTGAAGAAATGGGGAGATATTTCTTTTGCCTCATGACATTATATCACTCATGGTAATATATAGAAAAAAATGAAAGATACAAAACTTAAGATATAATGGGCTCTTAAGACTTCTGTGACTTGTATATTTAACAGAATCAGTTCATATTTTACACTAATGTTTTTGAAAATACTTCTCATTATTTACTTAATTTGTATCCCACCTTCTCAAACAACACATGGAGCTCAAAATGTCTAACAGTAAAAACACAGCCAAATAAATATATTTTAAAACACAGCAATAAAACAGATAGCACTGGTTCCAGTTCCACAACAAATGAGTTTACATTTCAAAGGACAGGTGGAATACAGTGTAAAGCCAGGGTACAAAAGAATACCTTCTAACTCCTGGCAAACTTAGCTAAGTGTAAAGATCCCTATTTCTCCTTCTACTGGGAAACAGATGGTAAATGTTTTATATACTAAGAGGTGGGAGGAAGAAAAGAGATGTTCGGATGCTATTCCCAAGCACAAGCATGTCCTAGTTAACTCAAAAACAAAGCTATTGGAAGCACTTCTCTGACCTTGTTTGAAGTCAGAGTTAAACAGGGTTGGGCGTGGCCTGTACACAGATGGAGAACCATCAAAGATTCTTAGCATTGCAGGTTAGACTGGGAAGAGAATACCACTATAGTATAGGAAAAGGCAGCTACTTTTGTGTTGCTGCCAAATAAATTGCATGATAAGGTCCAGGAATTGACCTTGGGCAAAGGTATCTCTACCATTTCAAGTATTGAAAGAGCAGGTAAGGTTCTAACTTTAATAGGTTTCCTAACTAATAGGCTTCCCAACTCAATAAAGACAAATGCAATCCAATTTCAACAGAGATTTGCAGTTTTCTTTTAAATGTTCAAACTTTTCTCATTCTTTTCTATGAATCTAGAAGAAGGAGGCTAGTGATCCAATTTCCCAGAGAAAATGATTGATAGTGATGGCATTCTATATTTTTTGGTCCAGATCTAAATCAGGTCATATCACTTCTCGTTCCATTATCTTCACTTGTGCCATCATTCTTATGGTGCCTGTCCTAAACTGTTTACAATTTTTAATTATTAAATTCTTTAACTCTTACAGTTTATTAACAGTGACCCCCACAAAAAACCCACCTCAAATCTGAACTGCTCAGTTTCAAAAAACATCCCTCCTCAAAACAGTTTGGTCCTTTGTGACCTTAAGACTAGTTTGCAGTAAAACTTTGGCTCGGACAGTAAATCAACTTTTAAAATGTTTTAATATACTGCATTTGAATTAACTTCTCAGTTATTAAATACATTGAAGGCAATTTTCATTTGGTGATGCTTGCTAGCAATTCAGTTTCATTGGAAACACAACACTTCGTTTCTACAATACAACAATGCGTTTAGAAATGTACTGAAGTAATAGGTGCATTTTAGCTCAGTTATTTAAAACAGGGTCTATTTCTATGCACAGCTTTGGGATTGTATTGGTTTAGGTGGCTCGTGAATCTTCATGAAGTTGGTCTAAATATTCACAAAGAAGTCTGTACACTGTATTCAGTGACAGCCAGTCCACCTGGATGATACAAGAGCAGGAGCTTCTGCATTAAGTATCATATAAACTCTGAGGTTTCTCTGAGGAACTCCCTGGAAACTCCCCCTTGCCCTGCCCTATATATTTCAGTCACCATGAACCCATTGCACAAGCAAGCACCCGTCTTCAAACAGATTTCAGAATGGAAGATTCTGCATGAGAAAAAGGCTGAAGGCTACAAATGACCTTAAAGAAAGCTGAGTTTTCATGCTATAAGAGGGCAACCACAGCTCAAAAGGAGAAGAATGGCAGCTGGGGAAATCTCAAATATCATGTACCATTGCCTGGCTCTTTTGGCTGTCATTGAAAGGCAAATTCTCTGGACCACCTGAAGAAAAAAGCACTGCCAATGTCTCTGAAACATGCCCCTCAGACTTCTCTTAGCTATTCCTCTACCTTTCCAGTTCTCATTCAGTTTTGAACAGCCTGGGACTCAGGACACTAACTGTAACACTAAGGGACAATTCGAAGGGCACTAGCTGGTTTAAGAGCAGAGCTGAGAGCACATGAAAACACCAGGTCAATGTTTGCAGTCACAGTTTTCCAAGAATAACTCCCTGTTGTGGGTGCACATCATCCTAATGATTCCATTGATAGGAAAAGATTTGTCCACCTCTTCTGCCCGCACATTATCCGTGTAATGGATATCGTTTTCTTATTCTGCCTCGAAACTTTTAGGGTCATTTGGGGTTTGGTTCTTTTGGCTGACTCATCATCACTGAGTTGTTACGTTTGATTCAACCAAACATAACAACCTCTGGGGGAGGATACTCCATCGTTGAATGCTTTCTCTACACTTGTTGCTTTCATTATTCAGACAATGGGATGGAGATTGACTAAAGAAGGCTGGGTGTGTTAATTTAACAGAGGACTCCCCCCACACAAAGAAATTGGGTGAGAAAGGAGAGGTCCAATCCATATTAAATGATCAGATCCATGGAAGGCTTGTGGACTTGCATGTGTCCAACGCACACTTTTAAGGACTTGGCTCCACTTTAAGGCAAACAGGAGAGCCGAGCCTTACGATGGAAGCGCCCCCTCTTGGGAGCACACCCGCTGCAAATCTCGGTGGAGTTGCTTACTCCCGCGTAAACGCGCTTCGGGATCGGACTACTAGGGTATCTTTCTGAAACGCGAGACAATAAGTGCTTTAACGATCGCGTTTGGAGAAGGTTATATAATAATCTAGGGATAAAACCCAGCTTTGGGTCATTAAAAGCGCCAAGCTTTATAGGCAGAACGCCCGGACGTTTTCCTCCCTCGCCGAGATTATACGCCGGCCCAGGGGGGACCGAGGAGAGGCCAGCACATAACTCTGTACGGGTTTCCATCTGCATCAGGGCGCCGGATCGTTTCTAAGAGAGCGAGGATACATTCATCCGGCTACTTCAGCTAGGCGCAGCACCGCAGAGAACAGCGGCCGACCAACAGCTCCGATCGGCTCCGGTCTTAAATTCAGCCCCCCTCCCCACTTCTTTCGGGAAACGATTGCTCCAACCCGAATCTCAGCGCAGCTTTCGAGAGAAGCGAGAGTGTCTGCGGGCGAGTTCAAAGAGCTTTGGAGGAAAGTCCGATTCTCCGCCACCCGATATCTTCCCTGGGAGGACCTCAGTAGTCCGCGATCGACTTCAGCGCGACTTCGCATGGTCGGTTTATAAAATGAAGATGATGATGATGATGATGATAGCAAATTATCTCGTAAGACTTTGGAACCCGAGAGGCATCCCGGAAATAAAATAACATTAAATAAATGAAAACCAGCCTTAAACAGACGATTACTAATTAATAACAAGGCGAGAGGGACCTCAGCCAAAGCAGGCTGTACCGTACAAAGGCGGCAACTTGGAGAAGCGCCAGGATGGATTGAGATTTTATACACAGGCAGGCAGATCCCAATAAAGCAGCAGGTTTGCTTAGCATTAAGTCCCTCTAAGCTCTCGGATTTGCCATCCTCCCTTTCTTCTCACGAGCGCCCGTCTAGCCCCGAGCCCTGTGGCTGAGCAACTTCTACCAGCTTTGCTGGGCTTTCCTTAGGCGTCTCGGAGGCCCCCATTGATCCGCTATTGACGCCCCATTGCTTACTTGGAAGGCTAAATCCCACAGTAGAACCTGTAGCCGAGTACCCTTGCGCAGAGCTGCGGATCTCTTTAAAGGCGCGCCTGCGGAGGCGCTGGTGCAGGAAGCTAGGCACTCCCGTATTTGTAGTCAGTCGGAGCCCTGAATCCTCCGCCGTGAAAGGCTGCGAAAGGACGAATTGGTTTCAAAGTAGGAGAAAACCCAACTGTCTTTCCCAGGATTCTCCCACCCCCTCTCCAAAAAAAAAAAAAAAAGTCACAAGTCAAGAAGAGAACAACTCCCGAGCAGAATCACAATGAAAAATGTTTTTGAACCTGTTTCAAGCGATTGGAGAAATGGTGCCATTCTATACAAGTTTGCGAAGTAAACCCCACTGGCTTCCCCAAAGTTTACTCCCAGGAAAGTGTCTCTTTAAGATTGCAGCCAGAAGTCGAAAATCAGAGCAAAAGGGCACAATAACGACACTTAGAATAGATGGAAAGGAAAGTTAAGAACACGGGATAAAGCCGCATAAGAGAATAAGGAAACTCTCCAGTTTACTCTCCTTCTAGTCCCATCTCCTATTTCTAGTAAAGGGCAGAAAGAGGTTTCCCAAAACCACACGCGGGAGTCGAGAAACCTTCTCGGTCGGGATCTCTCTCAGCCGTGGGGCATATTCTTGGCGCCTAAAATATGAAGATTTTATCGTCCATTGAAGACAACAGCTCCAAAAACTACATTGATTGAGCCGTCCGCATATCACGTAGAAGCAGCGATTCCGAGTTTGGGCGGGTTTGATAGGTTTTTTTTCCCCGTCACTTCTCTTGACTCGGTTTCGGTTGGTATTTTCAGTTCGCGACTTTCCGTTTTAAGCACCACAATTGTGAGTCGCCGTTAGTGTTGTTATACTGCTATGATAGGTCGTTAATTACATTTTAAAGAGATCACAAGCTCGGCTCAATTCAATGCAGAATCCCCACTGACACGGTTTGGCGAAAGGATACATTTCAAGGCTCCTAACGGGTTGGTGGAGGGGGGGCGAGTGGCGGCAAACGAAGGCTCGGTCTTAGGACCCGGCGGAATCCTCTCGGAGCAGACTGAGGCGGGGCGGTGGCGAGGGGCCGGGAGCCCGGAGCTCTGGGAGAAAGGACCACGAGTTGCCTTGTTAAGCTCGCGCAGAGCGGAGCGGAGTGGAGTCTGAGCGGGCGGGCCAGTATATACACTTATATAAAGAGAGAGAAAGAAGGGAGCAAAGCAGAGGTAGGGACCGCGCGCCTTCTGTCGCTGAGGCGCCGGCCGCCTCTGCCGGAGAAGTCTGCATCCTCTGGACTTGAGCTCCGCCCTGGGAGAGACCCTCGCATCGAGAGTTCGCTACGCTGCCTACCTTCCAGGCGCCCGCCCGCTTCTTCAAAAGTTGTGGAACTGGCTCCATGGAGTCGAGTTGCGCGTCCGCGAGGGAAAAGGAGTCCAGTCACGCCCGGTCAACGACGGTGGCAAACCACACCAGCTCAGCCCTCTCCCGGTCTCTTCGCCGCTCCGTCTCGCCCAGGGAATCGTAAACGCCACCTTCGCTAAACGAAAGAAAACTCTCCGGGCCGCCGCCGCTGCTGCCTTATCCGTCGCGTCGAACTTCGTATCTCCGCGGCTTCCCTCCCCCAGAAGGGTGAGGAGAGATGTCCCTTCGCCGCGACCACCGTATCGGCAGCCGCTGCCGCTGGAGGAGACGTCCTCGCTTGGCGGCCGGCACGTGCTGAGGCGTCGGATTTGACTTTTAGCGAAGAAGAGGGGGAAGAGAGCGCGTCGGCGTCGGCGGGGCGAGCCGAGCCGAGCCGAGCCATGGTCCGCCCGGCGAGCGGGAGGCGCCTCCATTGGAAGAGCCGCGCGCACGTGCTCCCTCTTGCCGTCCCCGCCGCCGAAGCGACTCGCGTGCCCTCCGTCCCCGGGCTGGATTCTCTCGAGGGGTGGCGTGAGGAGAGGAGGGCGCTGCCCTCCTCGGATTGCTGAGCTGAGTCCCCCGGCAACTTTGGAGGCATGGATCAAGCTAGGCTCTGCCAAGCCACCACAGGCCTAAACGCCTTCCACGCCAATGACTCTGACCAGACCAGGAATTGCAGTCCTGAAGAAAGTTCTATTTACCAAGATGGCACCCCGTTCTCCTGGAAGGTGGTTCTCACCGTCATCTTGGCTCTCATCACTTTGGCCACAATATTGTCCAACGGTTTTGTTATTGCCACTGTCTACCAGAGTCGTAAGCTCCACACTCCGGCCAATTATCTCATAGCTTCCTTGGCGGTCACTGACCTTCTGGTATCCCTCCTGGTCATGCCAATCAGCACCATGTACACTGTGACTGGGAAATGGACCCTGGGCCAGGTTGTGTGTGACATTTGGCTCTCTTCAGACATCACTTGTTGCACTGCTTCCATTCTCCATTTGTGTGTGATTGCCCTGGACAGATACTGGGCCATCACAGACGCAGTTGAGTATTCGACTAAAAGGACTCCCAAGAGAGCAGCAGGCATGATCGCCCTGGTGTGGGTCTTCTCGATCTCCATCTCAATCCCTCCTTTCTTCTGGCAGCAGTCTAAAGCTGAAGAGACCTCTAACTGTGTGGTGAATTCAGACCACATCTTATATACCATCTATTCCACAGTGGGGGCGTTCTATTTTCCTACCTTGCTGCTGATCATCCTTTATGGAAGGATCTATGTGGAGGCCAGATCTCGGATTTTAAAACAGACGCCAAAGAACACGGGCAAAAGATTAACTCGGGCTCACTTAATAACAGATTCCCCAGGGTCAACATCTTCAGTCACTTCTATAAATTGCAAGGTCTCAGAAGCATCCAGTGAAATGGGGTCTCCTGTGTATACGAACCAGGTCAAGGTGAAGGTATCAGATGCTTTTCTGGAAAAAAAGAAGCTGATGGCTGCCAGAGAGCGGAAAGCAACCAAGACTTTAGGGGTTATTTTAGGAGCCTTCATTGTATGCTGGCTACCCTTCTTTATCATTAGTTTAGTGTTGCCTATTTGTAAAGATGCTTGCTGGTTCCACATGGCCATCTTTGACTTTTTCACGTGGCTGGGATATCTTAACTCTCTGATCAACCCTATCATCTATACTATGTCCAATGAAGACTTCAAACAAGCATTTCATAAATTGATACGGTTCCGATGCACAAGTTGAATGATAAGTGCAGTTAAATATAAAGTCTCTGGTGTCGGAGGCTTGCATGAATGCATTTTGTGTGACTGGTTCTTCAGGTAGGTGATTATTCTTACCATGCTACTGTCTCTCCAGAAAACAGTATCTTTTAATGGCAAAATTGGAATTCAGTAGAGAGGAGAGCCATGCCAGTTAGCAAAGGCTCTCATTCAGGGTAGAGGTGTAACTACAAAGCAGCCTCCTTCTGAGCCCGGTTTTAAAAATATGCTGCATCTTACTCTGCTCCCACTAATGTTGCTGAAGAAGTCTTTTTGGCCTTAACATGAGAGTTGATCCTGGATTTTGCCTTTGTAGAGCCATTGTGGTAGGAACCGGAAAGGTTTTGGACAACTTTTATGGAGACACCCGATCCAACGTGACTGTACTGTACTTGAACTAAGTGACTCTCATCCCATCTCTTCTGCTAGGAGATCTTTGCCTCTCAGACATCTGTGTTTGAAAGTGCTTTGCCATGTTTCCCTCCTTTTAAACTGCTAGCTTGCTAAATTAAAGACTATGCAGAGTAGATTATAAATGAATTGCGCATGATGCTTAGTAGTTATATGGATCAGAGATCTGGAAGAACTAGCACAAGATAGTCTTACGATAATGATTCCTTCACTTGCTTATAATAAATGGGCTGAAGGAATGTTGGGGAAGCAATCAAATATTGACTAAACTCAGCATGAGAAGAGCAACTCATCTTTTTTTTTTGTACAGATGTGCCTTCCTTTTTGTTTAACAACTTGCCAGTATCAGCCCCCTCAAAAAAGCCAAACTATTCTATGTGCATATGTTTATGTGAGTGCGTGCATGGTGGCCTGCAGAATCGAGTGCCAAAGCTTGCAAGCTTATTTTTTCTTTATGTTTCCTTCCTTCCTTCCTATCATATTTTAAAATCATTATCAGCTATTTTTTTGTTCAGTTGTTTTAGTTGAAAAAAATCTTACTTTCAAAGCTTACTTACATTTGTTTCCAAAAGGAAAAAAAAAAGTTGTTTATTCCTTATGTGGACACTGAACAAACTGTAGCCACCATGAATGTGATAATTCTTATTAAATGAACCTTTTCCCCCTGAAAAGGACTTTTTCTCTAAAATGCAAGGCAATTTTTCCTTTACACAGATTTCCAAATCTTAATATATTCAGTTCCTAAAGGAATCTACTCTTTTCCTGATGCTTTCTAGTTACAGAACCTCATCTATGGTTTTAATTTCCCTTATCCTTACTCTTCATTCATCTCCTCTCACATGTCCCATCCCATCCTTTCCTGAAACGCGCTGACAAACAGATTGAATGAGTGGTTCCTCTACATTATTAATGCCATTAAGACGACAAGGCGGGACAGGAGCCATTTTCATAAACTGAGAAAACTGCAAAGTTTCTTTGTTATCTGCCTAAAGCCCAGATGCAAAGAAGTGACTCTTATACAATATTCACTGCTTTGAACAAACTGTATTCAAAGCCTTATTATAGTTCATGCTTGCTGTTATATAATCCTTAAAAGAAAGATGACTGACTCAATACGTCCCCTACTATTCAAGTTAAAGGCATTACTAAAATAGCATTTATTATATAGGACAGTCTGGTGCAGGTTTCCTATGGATTATGAACTTTTTTTTTTTTGGTGGGGAGGAGAGATCTCCCAGGAACAGGTTTTTGCCTTTGATATTAAATTGATGATGGCACATCGGCCCAGAAACCTCCCAAAAGTTTTGATTAGAATCCTTTTAGAGAGCTTTTCTTCTATGATCTGGGTCAGGATTGGTAATAGCTTCCATTACCCATGTGTTGGGTTAAGTAGAAAATCTGACTAATGCTTCTCTGTAGTGATAAAAATAGAAGTATAAATTAAGACTTCAATGTATAGCCAAGCTGCCCAAATGAGAAATAGGGAAGAGGAAAATAAAATACTCTGTATCTTAACTATTGCAAGGTCTGGAAAGCTGCACCAGGGATAATTTCATGTGACCCCTATCTTAGCAACATCTTAGACCCCATCTCCTTTCCTACTTGATTCCAGCAGCCATATTAAGGAAGCACAATGGGCGCTCACCTTTGCTACCTCATACTTTTCTACATTCTCATGGAATTCGTTGCCATTTTCCCCTATAAAAGTAAGACCTCAACAGTGATGTTTATAATTTTACTTCCTTCTCCCCCTGAAAAAAAAAAATACAATGCTTTCACAGTGTGAGTTACTTTCACCAATCCTTGTTAAGACAGTAAATAAGATTTATATACTATCAAGAAAAACGTTCCATCTTCTTTATTCTAAGAGACCTACAATATAAATACTGCCTGAGATTACAGCAAATGGGTAGAAGAAAGAAATGTCAAGGAGTGAATGTCAACAAACACAGTAAAATTTTATATTCTGGTTTTGTTGAACTGAAATAAAGATTAAACTCAATTGGATTTTTTATGAGGCCTTTATGGTATTATTATTTAAATCCAGTTCTTAAAAATGATGGTGAGTTCAGGAAGAAATTGAGAACAAATACTTATGTTTGCAAACATAACTTTTCTCTGCATTACTATTTTGTTTTCATGTGTTACAGCTGCATTTTTTCATGTACTGTAGCTAATTCCCAATTATTTTTTTCTTGAAAGAGCTGCTAATCTCATTCTGAAAGTCCTGAAATGTAACTTTTGCACTGAAATGAACTGTACACTGTGGCATAACTTCTTCAGGTTGCTTGTTTATGGAAAGCAAATGGTTGTTCAAGAAATATTTATTTTTGTTTTAAATCAGTGTTGATACTGTAACATTGAGACTTATTTAGCCATCAAACTTCACAGACAAGGAAGTGGAATGGATTGCTTGTCTCTTAATACTGTTTGCACTACTACAGTCTTCTTCAAAAGTGGAGGACCTTACATTCCTGTTTGGGGAATGTAAGAAAAATGTGAAAGTCCTGTCCTTTCATCTTTTTAATCAATCTGGAATTTAAAAAATAGCCATTTGATGTTGTGATCTTACAGATTTTTTTCATATGTATGATACTGTTAACAAAAATTTAAAATCATCTGAAATACTAATCACTGTTCTGATCCTTTAAGTTGTTGGTGTGTACAATTGGAACCTATTTTATTATGTATTTTTACTCTTGTTTTCGAAGATTAGATAAAATATCTCTATGTAATAAGCCCAGCAGTCAAAATTTAAAAATTCAGACTATGTTGTTCTGTTCCATTTGCTTTGAAAGGATTGCATTGCAAGTGTTTGTCTTAAATGTAGTTGAAAATCAAACAATAAAAAAGCTTTACTGTGATAAAAAGAGTATTTGATAGAAATTGTGTTACTCAGGAAAATGATATTTGTTTACTTGATTGAAGCTTTATATCATTTATAAGATGATGAGACAGCAGGAAAAAGATAACAATTAATTGTAGCTAAATTTGGCAGCTGTAATGTGGAGCCACAGCAAATTTAATACAGATCAAATATCTTGGACAGCATTCCACTTCATCAAATATGCAGATGCGATCCTTAACAGTGATTGGGTTCAAGCCATGGTTACTTGAATAAGTGACAATTGTCCGGATTCATGTAATATGGTAAGCAGTAAACGAAGAATTATATAACAGATATGCAAAACTGCCAATGTATCTGGTAG
The DNA here is from genome assembly GCA_023653725.1 of Bungarus multicinctus. NCBI lineage: Eukaryota > Metazoa > Chordata > Lepidosauria > Squamata > Elapidae > Bungarus > Bungarus multicinctus. The sequence continues at coordinate 115,040,499 of CM042836.1, forward strand.
AGTTCATTGTAGGTCCACGTACTCTTAACCTGTTTTGGGGGTGCTATAAGATACTGTATTTAATTTTAATTCATGGATCCTGCCTTTCTCCCATCATGGAATTCAAAAGATATTCATGGAGGTTTTCAGATAATCTCTTGCCAGGCATTGACTAGACACATATTGCCTTCATTCATGAGATATATCCCTGTTTAGATTCAGCAGGATAGCCACATTGTATGTCCCTGTCTTTTAGATACCTTTTTAGAAAGGCATACATTCTGATATTTATTTTCATTTCCACTGAAGGCACTGTTAGGTTAAACCCAAGACTTCTAATAAGTGAAAGTAGTTTCCCCTTTGCTAGCAAGTGAAGCTGGCTTGGAAAAACAGAGAACATTCTGTGTTGAGCAGGGCATGCAGAAGCTGTGGGGAATCCCATTGTCAGCATGTTGGCACAGCATGCTGTGATGTGCATTCTTGAAATCAAGGCAGTTCTTGGGCTAAAGCAAATATCCTTATTCTAATATGCAAGTAGTTTAGCAATCCATTATCCAATTGGTTTAAAATACTAACAAAGATGATAAAGGATCTGGACACTAAATCGTACAATAAAATGGTTGAGGGAGCAAGGTATTTCTAGCCTATTGAAGATAAGGATTAGTGGGGATGGGAAACACGATGCCTATCTTTCAGTATTTAAGGGGCTGACACAGAGAAGAAGGGAATGATTTATTCTCCCAAAGCAGCAGAAGGCAGGACAAGAAATAATGGGCAGAAGCCTGTTAAAGACGGTTCCAATCTAATGTAAGGAGAAATTTTCATACCGTGAGAACCATTAATCAATGGAATAGATTTTCTTCTGGAGTTGTAAGGTCTTTGTCACTGGAAGTTTTCAAAAATAGGTTGGACAACAATTTGATTGGGTTGGTACAGGATCTCCTGTTTTGAGGAGGGAGTTGTACTAGAAGACCTTTTGGATCCCTTCCAACCCTATTATACTATGTTCTACTAAGTCCCTTTCCCCTTTGCATTTATTGACAGAAATGAGAATAGTTTTCTTCCCCCTTTAGATTTATGGGTCTAAATTCCAGGCCTTGCTTAGATGCAAAAATAACTTAAACAGTATTGATTTATTTACTGTTCTTGCCAAGTAATTGAATTGAGGCCTCATTTCTTTTGCACACAAGATTTCTATTAACTGCATTAAATGCAACTTGTGAATGTTGCTGACTAGAAACTTGAATATGATGCTCTAGTTAGCTAGAGATCAGTTTCCTCATTAAAGTTCCATCAAGAAGTAGATCATGCTTAAATTCCATTGAAATACGCGGGACTTATCATAGATGGGATTAACTTTATTTTTGTTGTCAGAGAATCAACCAAAGGCCTATTCTGAAGTTTTAGGGAGCTGGAGCTGGAGAAGGAATGTCATTCATGGTCCCAGTCTCTACCTGGTTGATAACAGCATGCATATATCCTTATAGGTTCCTTTTCTAACATTTAGTAGTTGCAAAATGTGTGATCATCCACATTCAACTAGAACAGAGAGTCCTTGACTTACAACAGTTTGTTCAGTGACCCTTTGAAGTGACAACGGCTTTGGAAAAAAGTGACTTATGACCGTTTTTCACACTTATGACTGCGACAATCAAAATTCAGACATTTAACAACTGGCATCTATGAAGATTGCAGTGTCCTGTGATCTCCTTTTGGGACCTTCTGAGGAGCAAAGTCAATGGGGAAGCCAGATCCTCTTTAACAACAACTGGCTTACTAACTTAACTGCAGTGAGTTCACTTAACAGTTGTGGCAAGAAAGATGATAAGATGGGGGCAAAATTCAAAGAACAAAAATCTCACTCAGCAACAGAAATTTTGAGCTCCGTTGCAGTCGTAAGTCAAGGACTACTTGTATCCTTTTGAAAAGGATTCTGGGTAAAGAATTACTTTTCTTTGGGGTAACAAAACAGGCCCTCTAAGAAGTATAATAGTGAAACTCTTAATATGGAATTTATCTAAATAACCAAGTATTCATTTCTTGGTTATGGTCCCGTGATACAGTATACAGGTAGTCCTCAACTTATGATCACAATTGAGCCCAAAATTTCTGTTGTTAAGTGAGACATTTGTTAAATGGATTTTGCCCCATTTTATCACCTTTCCACCCTCAGCTGTTAAGTGAATCGCTGCAGTTGATAAGTGAGTAATCCGGTGGTTAAGTGAATCTGGCTTCCCCCATTGACTTTGCTTGTCAGAAGGTCACAAAAGGGGATCATATGACCTTGGGATGTAGCAGCGGTCATAAGTATGAGCCAGTTGCCAAGCATCTGAATATTGATGACATGATCATGGGAAGGCGGGAAAGGTGATAATTGTGAAAACGGTCGTAAGTCACTTTTCAGTGCCATTGTAACTTTGGTCACTAAACAAGCTGTTGCAAGTTGAAGACTACCTGTTAAGACCAAATATTTCCTCAAAGATAAATAGCTGTGAGATTCATCTATTTAAAAAGAATATAATTCAAGCATTTCTAAGCCATTAGAGAGTTTCAAAATTATTGTAAGCTTTTGAACATTTTATTTTTCAAATTTCTGTTGACATTGCAGCAAGTTTGCAAAAGTTTAAGTTTGGTCCTAGTTCTTAGTTCATTGCTTACTTCTAGGAGTATGTATGGTTGATACGGTAAATTGAAGCGTGTTCTGTCTTCTCCAAACTTTAATTGGCATTGGAGCAAGTTTGCAAAGATGAACAAGATGATCACTAAAGTTAACATTTGGTCCTAGTTTCAGTTCATCCTTTACTTTTAGGAGGAACAGAAAATGGGAATAATTTGCAAGGAGGGAGAAAATATCTAGCATTTTTAAAAAGAAATGTTGTGCTTTGTCGTTTTCATTTTTGCCAGTTTCTTCTCTTATTTACAACTGTATACCTCTGATTGAGTAATAATGATATCCATGATTATGTGTTTGAAGATGTATGTGTTGTAGCCATATGAATACTGCAGGTACCTTTACTTTTCAAGTTTTGAAGAATGTAGACTCAGATTGAAGCATGCCTAATACTTAGATTCCTTAATTGGCAGGCTAATATAAATGATGACCTTTCATAAATATCCAAGCTTCAGCAAAAGGAGCTAAAATGGTCAGTTTTATCTATGGACTAGACCAGGGGTGTGAAACTCAATTTCATTGAGGGCTACATCAGGATCTTCCTCCTAAAAGATTAGGGGGCTCGAGTGGGTGTGACCAGGGTGGGCATGGTCAGCTTGATGTCACGCGTGTCGGTGGTGCCTATAGTGACCCAAGCACTCTCCTAGTGAAACAGGTTCTTGAGCTCCATTTCTGGCTGTGATGGCCTCCTGCAACCCTCTGCCAGCAAAAACAGCTTGTGAGGGCTGCGCACGGCCTTCCCAAGCCCCATTTTCAGCTGCGACGGCCTCCTGCAATCCTCTGCCAGCAAAAACAAAGCTCTGTTATTGCTGGCAGAGGCACTGAGGGCTGATCCTTGCTGTTTCCAGGATGGCTCTGAGGGCCAGATCTAAGCAATTTGCAGGCTGGTTCTAGGCCCTGGGCTAGACACATACTTGCTTCTCTATTCTTTCAGCTTGTTGCCATTGTCACCCATTGCATAGGGACATTGTAGCTAGTCTTTCAGCATGCAGTTGGGATACTCGGCAAAAGAGGACTGCTACCATATAAGAAATAATTTTGGCAGATAAGACTTCACTACCTCCTGCAGTATAAAACAGGAAGGTACTCCTACTGAAATATCCTGTGTTCTGCACAAATGTTAAAGATACCAAAGCAAAGCCCTCTTACTTTTGGAGCATAAATATTCCTAGAGGTTTATGTATTAATGCACAGATTACTTCTTGGAAGTCATGCCAAGCAGAACTACTGCAGAAAGCTTGCTCATCAGAATCCTATACTTAGTTGGCACTGTTGATGGATTCTTGGAACTTCAGTTTTGTATCTGTTGTTTTTTCTAATGTTACCCTTTACTGAATTAGGGAAATTGCCTTAGGTAAGTGTTTTTTTAAACTCGCTACTCAAAAGTAGTCTCAGACGGATCTATAAGAGCAATTCATGTTAGAACTGAAAAGGAAAAAAAATTAAGGATATTCATGAGGTAAAAATGTGGAGCATTGTATATCATTAGCTGCAGCTAAGAGAATGGACAGGAGACAGCATTCCCCGTGGAATTCTGAAACATGTTTAGAAAAGTTATAAATTGCATTTTGGGGGGGAAAAATGCAGTGTATTTGTTGCAATCACTGCTTGAGGAAGAGAAATTTCTTCGGAAAGGTAATAGCAAGGGACCCCTAAGGGCTGTGATGGTGCAGTGGTTAGAATGCAGTATTGCAGGCAGAATTCTGCCCACAGCCTGGAGTTCAATCCTGACCGGCTCAAGATTCACTCAGCCTTCCATCCCTCTGAGGTCAGTAAAATGAGGACCCAGATTGTTGAGGACAATATGCTGACTCTGTAAATCACTTAGAGAGGGCTGTTAAACACTATGAAATGGTATATAAGTCTAAGTGCTGTTGCTATTATAGAGGCTAAATTATAGCCCAGTATTGTGTGATGTAGCCCCCATTTTGAATGTGGGAGCCTCCAATTCAATTCCTGTTTTTTTTTTTTTTTATTTGCATTTATATGCCGCCCTTCTCTGGAGACTCAGGGTGGCTTATAGTCTATGGAGCACCATGCTAAGTGCTCGGTAATAGTCTTCATTCCATTGTATATGCCTGCTTATTTCTAGGACTTCTCAAGCGGCATTTTTACAAAGTCATCTTATTGCCCCCAACAATCTTGGGTCCTCAATTTACCTACCCCGAGAGGATGGTTCAGCAATTTGGTTCCAGAGGACAAAGGCAAAGTCGACTGGAAGAATATAAGGATTGGTCTTTAATAGGAAATCATGAAATTGATCTAGATAGCTCAGAAATGTCTGTGTCAAGGAAAGAATCTAGTATCCTTTAAGATCTTTTATACTTTCATTGTCATGTCACCCCTAGCCAGCATGACCAAAGCGGTAGTTGTAATCCAAAAATTATAAAATACTTCAAATTACCCATTCCTAGTCCCTGTGAATGACAACAAATCTCCAAGTTTCAGATCAGATTTTTTTTCACAGCCTTTTTGTCAATGCTGGAGATTGAATCTTGTTTATAAAGTTTGGGTTTAGCTTTATCAATTTCTACTAGGAGAAGCAGCTTTGAGAAAGGAAAAAAAATGAATAAAATGTGGGATGAGATTTTAATGTGCTTAGTTCACTATGTGAGCTCAATAGGACCTATTTTTTTAAAATAAACATGCATAGATTATGCCATTAAATTTCTTTAGTATGCTCAATCACATAAAAATTGTAAACTCTTGTTTCTTGGCTTCTGTTATTTTTCTTCCCCCAAAGAGGGCACTTTGTACAAGTAGTCTTGGTCGTACCACCACAATTGAACCCAAAATTTGCATTGCTAAGCAAGATATTTGTTAAGTGAATCATGCCCCATTTTATAAACTTTTTTTCCCATGATTGTTAGGTGAATCATTACAATTGTTAAGTGAATTGTGCAAATTTGGCTTCCCCACTGACTTTGCTTGTCAGAAGCCCACTAAGAAGGTTGCGAATGACAATCCCAGGATCTCTGGATGCTGTAACCATCATAAATATATGCCAGTTGTTAAGCACCCAAAAGTTTGATCTCATAACTATGGGATGCAATGGTCATAAGTGTGAAAAGCCATATGTTAACGAAATCCTAAAACAGGTCATGTTACTTTTTTCAGTACCATGGTAACTTTGGTCATTAAATGAATGGTTGTAAGTCAAGGACTATCTGTACTCTAGTGTTTGGTATTTATTAACAAATCGTTCTATACTTTAGTTATTTTATAACTGACCAAAGTAAGTTGTAACAAATTTATTTCTATGGTAATGCTTGGAGGCATTTATCTAAGGCTATCCTAGATTCTCTTAATAAGGTTTGTGATATGTAAATATCTCAAACTGGAATTATATTGATCTTGTAGACACTAATTGCTCCTTTGTAAAGTTCTGTTCCCCAGTTTCTTACCTCTCATCATGACTCTTTATTATTAATTAATCATTTAAATGCTTATATTATTTCCAGTTACATTTATTAATAATTACTATAATCACATAGCTTTCTTTAATGTAAACAGTTTTCATTATCTCCAGCACCTTATGTATGGCAGCTGTCATTTAAACAATGTTTTTGCTATTACAATTGTTTTTTACATGCTGCTTTTATCAATAATGTAAATAAACTTGTTTTCTATTAATTAAATGTGTAACTGTTAATACAGTTTTCATCATTATTGTCTCCCTGATCTGTTTGGATAAGTTAGTTCTTGGAATTCAGACATGTAAACAGTTGATGCTTATTCTGTTGCTGTCCATTACCAAATATATTATGATGCTCCTCTGTTTTACATTAACCAAGCTCAATAGAACAGTGAGTTTCCATTGCATTATACATTAACAGTTTCTATATGGGAATTCTTGCAATTCAAAAATAATGTAAGATTTGGCATTATAGAGAAACGTGAGAAGTTTGAGCTGAGATTCTAGCTTTTTAGAACTTCTGCTTAAGTGAATGCTGTTTGTTTCCAAATAGTTAAAAGGAAAATGTTATGTGTCAGCACACAAGCCATTTGCTTTGGAATACTGCAGTAGAGAATCCAAAAAACCTTCAAAGCTATGAATATACTTAGCTTATTTATTTAATACATTTTTACCTTGTCTTTCTACTGAAGCAAGTATTCATGATGACTTAACAGCTTTAAAAATTAAAATATTAAAACTAATTAACAAAAGTCAGCAAAATATCCCATCATTAGAAATTTTCTAATGGATGAGAGATTTGGGGGAGTCACCCACAGTCTGAACTATAAACTCAGGTTCTCTTGGGAGCTTTAAAGGTAACAGTTGAGGCATTTAAACATGGGCTTTCAAAGCAGATCTTTGTCAAAATTATTGGGTGATTGATGGATAGTTATACAAAACTGATAAACCAAAAAAAAAAAAAAATAGTGCCCAGCTCTCTCTTTGGAAAAATAATGGCAAATATTGTTTTACAAACAAACATAAGATCCATATTTTTCTAACAGTCTTTATTCAAGGAAAAATAACATTACCAGCTATATTTAACTGTTCCCTTTTGCATTATATTAAGCACGGGTGTACAAATATATATAGAGTGCCCTGCTATTGCAGCCAAGTGTGATTCCAGAATTAATGCTAGTATAACATAATTTCAGTTCTGTGCCCAAGCAACAATAGCAGCAGCAAAGAAACAATAGTGGTTGAACAAATGAAAGCTAATAGCAATGTGGAACAATAAACTACACCTTCTAGCAACTGCAAGATCATTAGTTCAGGAACTCTCAGAGCAGAGACAGAATCATGTAAAACCCTGTGCATGGGAACATGACATAATACAACACCTATATCTCTCTGCACTAAGAGCTTAAGGGAAGATGGATTGTACTATAAACCCATTCTGAGAGATTCTAGGCATCCCTTCCTAACGTTGCTGAGTGTCAGCACCTTGGATAGTTCCTAGATCTAATCCCTGTATGCAGTATAATCATCTAAGCAGTGTCAAACTCGATTTCCTTGAGGGCCGAATCAGAGTTGTGTTTGACCTTGGGGGCTGGGTGGGTATGGCAGGGATGGGTGTGGCTAGCTCAATATTTATGTTGGGGGTACCCCTCTCAGGCTCTGTTTTTGGCTGCAATGACCTCTTGCAGTGCTCTGCCAGCGAAAATGGAGCTCGGGAGGGCCACACTCGATTTTCGTTGGCAGAGGCACCGTGGGCCGATCATTCACTGCTTCCAGGGTGACCCCGCAGACCAGATCTAAGCACTCCACGGGCCTTGAGTTTGACATCCCTGATCTAAAGTGTGAAGTTCTGTGAATTCAATTCTCAGTAGAAGGTTTGTACTCCAAAGTATAATATCTGACTATCTGTTTCTGATAATTCTCAATAAGGGATAAATTCAGTAATTTAATGCCTCCTGATGGTCAATATAACTAAACAACAAGAAATATTCTATGTAGAAATAGAAAAAAACTATACAAACATAGTCCTTGACTTATAACTAGGTACTTAGTGACTGTTTGAAGTTATGATGAACCACTCCCAAAATGTACTTGTAACCTGGTTTTGAAATTCCAGTGCCCCCCTCCCCACCCCCAGTAATGTGACCACATATGAACCAAACCATAAGGGTCAGAGTCTCTATCTAAAGATCCTGCAATATTAGGATCATTAGGAGATGCAGTGCTTGAATAGAAACTTACAATTTAATTTGACAATTAAGATAATGTACTTTAATTAAAAATAAAAATAAAGTTAGAATTACTTGCATATCTGAATAGTGGAATGAAAAATCAGAATATTTAGTTTTGGAGAGTCGGTTGGTCTCTGTCAGGGGTGTCAAACTCGATTGCATTGAGGGCTGTATTGGGGTTGTGTTTGACCTTGGGGGGCTGAGGGCATGGTCAGGGGGGTCGTGGCCAGTTCAACATCACTTATATCTGGGTCACCTGTGGTGGCCCGGATGGGCCTGTGGGGATCCTCCTGCAGCCCTCTGCCTTCCCAAGCTCCATTTTTACTGTCAGAGGCACTATGGGTTGGCCCTTTGCTATTTCCAGGGCAGCCCTGCAGGCCAGATCTAAGCATCCTGTGGGCCGAATTCGGCCTGTGGGCCTTGAGTTTGACACCCCTGGTTTAAGTGTTTGGCATGGTACAAATGCGCTTATGATTTAAAAATGATCATTCTAAAACTCTGGTATTGTTTCATGTTTATGGGAAAACAGTATGATTTGTATTCTCGGCAATCACTGGGCTTGATTATTTTACCTTTAACATGCTCTATCTCAGCCTTTTCTACCTTTGCCCCTTAGCTTATTAATAGGCAGTTCTAATTCATTAAAGGCCATCTATGCAGTGTAGTATTCTATTGACCCTTTCTTTCAATATGGCAGTTTGATCTTTTTTTCTCCATCTGTGTAATTACTGAAGGACTCTTCCATCTGCCATCCCACCACCTCTTTTATTTTTATTCTTCTATTACTTTTCCCCCCAAAATATCCTTAGGTGGTAATGATATTTCAGTGGTCCCGTGATAAGATATCTCTCAATAGGATCCAGCAAATAATTTTTTTTGACAGTTGCCCTGTATAGGTTTAATTGTTTTCCTCTTTGTCACTGGAAGTAGTACGACAATTTCCTGGTGGATACGCCTTCTGTCATCGTTTTTATTACATTTGCAGAGTTTTCCACTAGCTTACAGCAACATTTCTTCTCTGTCAGAGGCCACTATGAACAATAGGCTTTCAGCCTACTTTTCTGTTCAATTTTTAAAGTAATATATCTTAGCACACCATTTTTAAAATTATGCCTCTTGCAGAGAACTAAAGCAGATTATGTCATGCTCTACATTACATTCATTTCTTAACAGATTGATATCGGTCAAAAATACAGAACATTTTTTTTCTCTTTCAAAGATGCTCAAGAAAAATACCAATTAACAAGAAACTCTAATATAAAATCACTAATGCATTTAGAAAGAGCCTGGTATCTCCTTTTAACAAGTTTAGCATATTTTATTGCAAAGCATAAGCTTTTGTGAACTGTAGCTCACTTAATTACATGCATGGAGTGTCTTAACTGATGTACGATTTCAATGCAGTGGGTTGGACTAGGGGAAAAGGAAGGACAAGATGAAGTGATTATGCATGTGAAGGTCTCATGGGGATATATTGCAAATAGCCGATCAATTAACAATGGTAACATGTTAAAAGCCCATTGTGCTCTGAGATAGCTTGAAACCTATTGTTGAGGTAAGCTCCGTTATCTCCCACTCAATTGTGCTGAAAACCTCTTTGCTCCAAAACTATGACTTTGAGATCTCAAAAGGAATGTCCTGGGTGGCTAAATGCTTGGCTGCTATTATGTTCCTGAAATCAAATTCATGTCTATTAATGGTTTTGTACAAAGTCTATCCTGTTTTGTCCTGTCTAGGAGCCACAGAGATGTTCCTAGCAGATGATAGCGTATGTCAAAAGACCATGTGAAAGTACCTCTAGTTTTGTGTGTGAAGCTGTTGGGGCAGATGATGGTAACAATGAGGAGGCAAGCTAGAAATATGGGGAGGTGCGGGATGGTTGTAGATTCTATTTTCCATGTTACTCTCATTGTCTTCTTGTTTCTTGCTCCTTGTGAGAATATACTTCAAATGGAGTACAGGTAGTCCTCGGCTTATGACCACAACTGAGCCCAAAATTTATGTTGTTAAGTGAGACATTTGCTAAGTGAATTTTGTCCCACTTTACGACCTTTCTTGCCACAGTTGTTAAGTGAAACATTGCACTTGATAAGTTAGTAACCCAGTTGTTAAGTAAATCTGGCTTCCCCATTGACTTTGCTTGTCAGAAGGTTGCAAAAGGGGCTCCCATGACCTGAGACACTGAAATCTGTCATAAATATAAGTCATTTGCCAAGCGGCTGGATTTTGATCACGTGACTGTGGGAATGCTGCAATGGTCATAAGTGTGAAAACGGTCATAGGTCATGTTTTTGTGCCATTGTAACTTTGTTCACTAAATGAACTGTTGTAAATTGAGGACTACCTGTTCAATATAAGTTATATGTATTCTAGAGGTATGGGTACTCCATCGCAGGAGGTTTTAAAATAGACTGGACAACTATTTGATCAGGATGATGTCAGCTCAATTGAGCAAGGGGTTAGAGTAGAAGACTGAGATTCTTTCCAGCCCTATGACTCTGTGTTTCATACGTTTTTTAAAAATTATATACTGTTATTTTTTTTCTTGCTATGAAGTTATGTAGTAAAGTAATAGAAAAGAAGGATATTAACAATCTTGTTGAGTTATTGGAGAACTCCCTTCCAATACAACTCTCAGCAATCTTCATAATTGTTTTTATTGTTTAGTTTTTATTTTATTTTATTTTATTTTATATAGAAATACTACAAATTATAGAACCATTAGAAAGAAAATGAAATTAAGATTTTTATAGTGAAGGAGAAAAATAGAATACAATAGAATAAAAACTTTATTATCACTTTAAATGTACACTAACCAGCATACGTTAAAATGAAATTTCGTTGCATTCAGCTCTCAGGAGATAACCATGATGCATACACCCACATACCCATGCATATATGACAAAGAGAAACATTATTTATTTATTTATTTTATTTATTTATTTATTCAAATTTGTATACCGCCCCCTCTCCCTAAGGACTCGGGGCGGTGCACAGCCAGATAAAAACATATATATACAAATACAATAATTTAAAATAAATTAAAAGAATTAAATAGATTGACTTTAAGAGTTAAAAGTGGGGAATTAAAAAAGTTAAAAACTATTTAAAAACCGAATTTAAAACCATTTCACATAACTCTAGGCCAGACCGGCTAGATGGAATAGGTGAGTTTTTAGTGCGCGCCGGAACAACAGGTCGGGGACGGTCCTCATCTCCAGGGGCAATTCATTCCAGAGGGAGGGGGCCCCCAAAGAGAAGGCCCGAACTCTTGGGGTCACCAGCCCTCCAGCCGGCGGCACCCCAAGGAGGCCCGCTCTATGAGAGCGCACTGGTCGGCGAGAGACTATCGGTGGCAGCAGGCAATCCCGTAAATACCCAGGTCCCAAGCCATGGAGCGCTTTAAAAGTGGTCACCAACACCTTGAATCGCACCCGGAAGGCCACTGGGAGCCAATGCAGCTCGTGCAAAAGTGGTGTAACATGGGAGCTCCGAGGAGCCCCCAAAACCACCCACGCAGCCGCATTTTGTACCAGCTGAAGCCTCCGGGTGCTCTTCAAGGGGAGCCCCATGTAGAGAGCATTGGCATAATCCAGCCGGGAGATGAAGAGGGTGGATGTGATTGTGCGAAGTGCATCCCGATCCAGAAAGGGCCGCAACTGGTAAATCCTTCGGACCTGACAAAAAGCCCCCCTGGCGACGGCTGCTATATGATCTTCTAACGACAGCCATACATCCAGGACGATACCCAAATTGTGTGCCTTTTCCGTGGGGGCCAGAATTCCCCCCCCCACAGCCAGCAAAGAAGTAAGCTGGCTGTATCGGGGCGCCGGAAAACACAGCCACTCGGTCTTGGCCGGGTTGAGCTGAAGCCTGTTTTGCCCCATCCAACCCCGCACAGCCTCCAGGCACCCGGTCATCACTTCCACGGCTTCGTTAGGGTGGCCCGGGGTAGAAAAGTACAACTGAGTATCATCAGCGTACTGATGGAATTCTACCCCAAAGCCATGGATGATCTCACCCAGCAGCTTCACATAAATGTTGAACAGGAGGGGTGAGAGCACCGACCCCTGAGGTACCCCACAAATCAGGAGCCTCGAGGTCAATCTCTGCCCCCCTGCCAACACAAATTGCTAGCGGTCGGAGAGGAAGGAGGAGAACAACCATAACACAGTATCTCCCACTCCCAACCCCCCCCCAGCCACCGCAAAAGTCGCTGAGAGATCTAATAGGACCAGGACGGAGGAAAACCCCGTCACGGGCCCTCCAGAGATCATCAACTAACATGATCAATGCCGTTTCCATGCTGTGCCTAAGCCTGAAGCCTGATTGGCATGGATCCAAATAGGATGATTCCTCCAGGTGCTAGGGGAGCTGTTGTGTCACCACACTCTCAACAGCCTTCACCATAAAGCGAAGGTTGGAGACCGGACAATAATTAGACAATAAGGTCGGATCCAGGGACGGTTTCTTGAGGAGGGGTCTCACCACCACCTCTTTCAAGGCAGGAGGTAAGAACCCTTCACTCAAAGAAGCATTTATAATACCCTGGAACCAACTGCGTGACACCTCCTGGGTGGCCAAAGGTGGGACACAGGTCCAATAAACATGTGGTGGCATTAAGCCCACCCAGCATCCTGTCCACATACTCAAGGGTCACAGGATCAAACTCCCCCCAGATAACCTCACCAAACTCCACCCCCATCCCCCCGTCTGGAATTGCCAAGTCAGAGTCTAACCCATCCTGGATCTGAGTGATTTTGTCCTGGAGAAAATTTGAAAAATCCTCAGCCCGCCCTTGTAGAGGTTCATCCTGCGCTCCCACCTCTAGGAGGGAGCGGGTCACCCTAAAAAGGGCGGCTGGGTGATTCCCTGCAGACGCAATAAGGGTGGAGAAGTGAGAGCGCTTCGCCGCCTCTATCGCCACTAAATAGGTCCTAATATAGGACCGCAATAGTGTTCGGTCAGATCCTGAGCGGGTGGTCCTCCAACCACTCTCTAGGCGTCTTTTCTTATGCTTCATCTCCCTCAGCTCCTCAGAAAACCAGGGAGCCAATTGGGATCGGCATCAGGTCAGAGGCCGCAAGGGCACGACCCGATCAAGGGCACCAGCTGCCACCCTATCCCAGGTGGCGACCAGGTCCTCAATTGGGTCGTGTGTCCGAGCGCCGGGAAATGGCCCAAGTTCCGTCAGGAACCTATCCAGGTCCATCAGGCGCCTGGGGCGGAACCATCGTATCGGCTTCACCTCTCTGCGACGAGGGGGTGCAGTATGGAAGTCGAGCCTAAGGAGTGAATGATCAGACCATGACAGGGGCTCAACAACTACATCCCCTACACCTAGATCATCCTGCCATTGTCCAGAGACAAAAAGCAAGTACAAGATGTGACCCCCAATTAACTGAGTCAGGCCCAAGTCTGTCATGGAAGCCAAGAACTCCTGGGTTATCCCCGAGGTACCGCCAGCTGAAGGCAAGTTGAAATCCCCCATGACCATAAGCCTGGGGGTCTCAACCGCCAAGCCGGCTATGACCTCGAGGAGCTCAGGCAGGGCCGATATCACATAGCAGGGAGCCAGGTATGTGATCAATAGGCCCATCTGAACCCCAGAACCACATTTCACAAAAAGAGATTCACATCCAGTTGTCTGAGGAATAGTGGATTCCCTAGGATATAGATCTTCCTTAATAATTACTGCAACCCCCCACCCCTTCCCTGGGCCCTCGGCTGATGGAAAACCTGAAACCCAGCTGAGCACATCTCTACCAGGGGAACACCCCCTTCACAGCCCAGCCAGGTCTCAGTAACACCCACCAGGTCCGCCCCCCCATCAGTGATCAAATCGGAGGTAACGGGGGCTTTATTAACAATGGACCCGGCATTGCAAACCATCAGTCGAAGGCCCGGGGCCGGATCATTCAGACAACCTAGGGAATGGGAGATGACTGGGGGTCGGAACGTGCCACCATACGTAAATAATGGGGGTGGGCTCCCATAACATAATACGGCCCCCTGTCAATGCCATACCTGCCTCTCCCGCTAACCGTGCTAATAGCCATCCCCTTCTCCCCCCGAAAAGAAGCCCCCATCCTCGATCCAACCAACCCCGCTCCCAGGATCTCCCGGTCGCACCCAACCCCCAGTCTGGCCCTTGTCTCAGCCGGGTTATCCCCCAAACCCAGTCTGGTTTCCCTCCCTAACCCCACTAAAAATTTAGAAATAAAAGAATACAAGCAGGAATAACTTCTTGCGCTCTTCCCTTGACTGTGCCACCTCTCGGGATCCCAGTGGCATCCGTCATCAAGAAATGCCATCGAAAGGCCGGAGGGCCATCTCAGGGACAGGGGAACTCCCCTGAGGGCCTATAATTCTGCTGAAGTGTAAACAATTCATCCTGTCCTCTGACGACCAGCTGGTCGTGGTCTCGACGTCCCAGATCGAAAATAGGGATGGGAAGGCTCAGACAATTGGGGCCAGCTCACCCAGGCCCCACTATCTGACAATGGTACTTGTAGTCTCTGTCCTCGTCAACGCCGGCATCGTCGGTATCGGCGGGGACAGGATCGGCATAAGTCTGGCCCCGGCACTATCACCGGAGCCAATGAAACCGGAGCCCTCATCGTCGAGACTATCACTGTCCTCTGACCAGATGCTCCCTCACCGAACTCGACGATGCAGGGTCAGGCCTCCACCGACGACATCGACGACGCCGGTGAAACATTCTGGCCACCCCCATCTCCATCGTCCTCGGGGGGGGGCAATCCAGTTGGGGCCGCTGCCACCACGGCCATTTCATGTCCCCGGAGCAGTCACCATCAGGCCATACCTCCACTCTTGCCACTTGGGACAACATGACCACCGAGTCTTCCACAGCATCCTCGGGGCCAGTGTCGCCGCTGGGGCCATTGCCGGGGCCCTCCAGGCCTGGGGTCCCATCCCCAAGATCAATAGCTCTGAAACACCGGGCAGTGCAGCCATCGTCGATCCTGGCCAACACCACCTTTGCCATCGCTGCCTGGACCCAAAGCTAAACCGCGGGTCCGGTTGAGGCCAGAACCGACCCTCCTGACTACCGCCAAATTGCCACCTCCAGCCAGGGTAATTGAAGCTGGAAATACCAGCCCCTGGTCGGGTCGTGCCATCGCCAGCGCCACCAGCATTACCGCCAGTGGTGCTGGGGCACAAAACCGAACCATCGGACCACAGGGAACCGAGGTGAGGCGGAGGCAGAGGAGGAGGAGGAGGATAGGGCCGTCGTAAATCCAGGTCGAAATGAACACTTCAGGGCCAACTTCAACTTCAAACATGGCGTGACGGGGAGGCGCAAAAAGGAGCGCCGTCACATCACAGTCTAGCTTGAATGTATGCATATACATGGCAAAAAAAAATATATCCTGCAAGTTTACCAGACAGATGGCATAGGGAACAAAGCCATTACAGAATCTGATAGTCCTGCTAGAAATACTTTGAAACTTCTTCCCAGAGGGGAGCCACAGAAACAGACCGTGAAGTTGGTGTGTGGGGTCTCTAACAATGCTTCGAGCTCTAAGTGCATAGCGCTTGTAAGCAGTATCCTGAATAATGGGAAGTGAGCTTCCTATAATCTTCTCATCAGTCCATACCACTCTCTGAATGGACCTTCTATCTGAGGCACTGCTACCACCAAACCAAACAGGGGTGCAGTTTATTAAAATGCTCTCGATCATGCTTCTGAAGAAGTGGCCAGGACAGAAGGAGAAAGATGTGCTCTCCTCAGTCAATGCAAGAAATGCAAACACCGGTTTGCACGCTTCACTAAAGATAACGCATGAGGAAACCGTGTCAGATTGTTAGTTATCTGCACCCCCCGCCCCAGATACTTAATACTCTTGACCACCTCCACAGCTGCAGCTTTGATACCAGTGGTGGGATTCAAAATGTTTTACGACCAGTTCGGTGGGTGTGGCTTGGTGGGCACGCTTTACGCACGAGCACACACTTTGTGTGCGTGTGCGTGCCAAACATGTACTTTGTGCAGGCGCAGAGGTGTTCCAACTCACCTCCTGCAAGCCTGCACTCTCCCGGTTGCTTCATCAGCTACTGCATGGCACTCTGCAAAGCAGCTGCGCTTCAAAAGCAGAGGATAAAGGTGAGTATGGGAGCCTGGGTGGGTGGATGAACCCAACAGCAGAGCAGCGGAGAGAACCAGTTTGATTTCCACTGCTCATCGCCAATACCAGCTGGGCAGAACCGGGCCATACCAGTAGGATACCTCACTGCTTTGATACAAAGTGGAATCTATGCCAGCTCTTTCTAAAATCAACAGTGATCTATGTCTATGCCAGCTCTTTCTAAAATCAACAATGATCTCCTTTGTTTTGTTAATATTCAAAACCAGGTTATTTTTATTGCACCAATCCATCTCTTCCATATAAGAATCTTCATTGTCATCCCGGATAGGCCCCACCACTGTCATGTCATCTGCAATCTGCATATTTCACAATATGATTCCTAGCAGACTTGGCACAGCAGTTGTGGGTCATGAAGGTGAATGGTAAGGGATTCAAGACACAGCCTGTGAGGAACCCATACTCAAGGAGATGGAATTGGAAACTTTTCTTCCAGCTCGCACATATTGAGGGCTATCAATAAGGAAATCAAGTATGGAATAGAATAGAATAGAATAGAATAGGATACCTTTATTGTCATTGCATTCTACAAATACAATGAAATTTGAAAGCTACTCCAGCACAATGCCCCAAATACCACATCACAATCACACTACAGAGTATTTAAAAATTAAAATAATTAAATAACAATAATTAAAAACCTAGTCTAAAACTTATCTAAAACATATAGTAAGTTAGATAGTTTAAAAATGCCACTATATACATAGGGCTAAATCACATATCCAGTTATTTAAAGGAGTGTTAAAATCTAATAGGCCCAGTTCTTCACCAAATGCAGAGGAATGATTGTGTTGAACGCTGAACTTAAATATATTACGGTGATTAAAATAAAGTAAATGTAGTATGCATGGTGGACTTGTAAAAATGTTAGAAAATTTTGAGTAAAAATATACATAGTGATATGAAGATTCTAAAAGAAAAATATTCAACTGATACAAGATTTTTTTTTCTTTTGGGACCTATGTATAGTCGAGAAAAGATGGAAAAAATTTTAAAATACTGCAATGGAGGAATGGCTGGTGAAAATGACAGAATTTGCAGAAATGGCAAAATTGATAACAAGTACATTTATTGATAACTGACCACATTTATCAGTGATTGAAAAGCCTTTATGTACTTTTTGCTAAAAATAGAAAAAAACACAAATTCATGATTTATGGATTTTGATTATTAGAAATGGTAGAATAAGTAAAGAGAATAATGAAGAAGGAGAATTGGTGATAAATGCATCTGTAACTGCTGTAAAGGAGATTTAGAAACCATTTCTTTATATATTTTTCTTTTTTTCTATTTGTTTTCTTTTTTCATTTACTTGTATCATATTTTTCACTATAAATGTGTACTGTGTGTTTGTTTTTTTATAGTACATTTTAAAATAAAAATTATGAAAAACTCAACAAAAGAAGAAAATACCTGTATAATAATTATGAATATAGCAATAGAAATTCTATGATATGATGGATATGATGAATTGATACAGTTTAATTCATGAACTTTTCATTAAATGTAGACCACATAAAAATATATTGCTTCATCTTCTCACTATTAGTACATAGGGACTTTTCAAACATAGATAACAGACTTATATTTTGGATTTGTTCCTTAAAACACAAGAATCTGTTTGTTTATTTATTTCCATGTATATAAAATTTTTCTCTTTGCAGTGTTCAGGGTTCTCTTTTCTCTATGACAAAGTAGTCCTGCATAAGACTACAAATGTTATATTTTTGGTAAATACTTCAACATCAAATTAGGGTCCTTAGCTATAATAATTTGCCCAAAATTGTATTGCTATATGCCAGAGGTCTCCAAATTTGGCAATTTTAAGACTCGTGGACTTCAATTCTGGGAGTTGAAGTCCACAAGTCTTAAAGTTGCCAAGTTTGAAGACCCCTGCTATATGCAATGTTTTGAAACCAAAACAAGGCTATAACTGGACACAGCTGAATCATATGAGTGAATCGAAGCCCAAATACCTAGCATGTATAAATTTCACAGACTGTTCAACTCAATTGCACCTCCTTTCACAATATTTCTGTGAGGTAGGCCCCTCTCCTTTAGAGAGAATGTATGTCATCTGTGTGCATGCTGTCCATTTCTTAGCATACAGGCATTTCTGGGCTATCCCTGCTTATCAAAGATCTTGTGAGATTTGGGCTATTAAGAAGCTAAGGCTAGAATCCTGCTGCTTCAGGTGACTGTGAGCTGTCTTTCTTAATTAACATGAATAATTAGAGTGTGGAGGAAGCTATAAAAGATTTAAAAAAAGTTTATGTGGCAGAATGGGACAACTACCAGTGGCTCACTTATCACGGCCAACTGACTACTGCCAATTTGACATGGGACAACTCAGTGTGAGATGACTGTATTATTATTAATAATATAAGTAATATTAAGAGAGGAATAGTTCTAAATTACATTTATCTCACATTAAATTGTCCTGCAGCAAGTTGTCCCATGGAAAGTTGCCCACTGTGAGTTGTCTCACAGCAAGTTGGCTGCAGTGAGTTGTCCTAGTCCCTATGGCAGGTGTTTGAACCAGCAACATCTGAATTATTAGACAGGGTCTTAACTGATAGTATTGTTTCAATAAGGTCAAGAAGCATCAAAATTCCTTTGGAACTAATATAGTAATAAAAGGAGGTATTTTTTCAAAGGTTTTTTTTTTGTAATAGGGATGTAGGTGCATTTTACCCTTGTGACATTGTTTGCTTGTTTACACACACAACAGTGTCCAGGAAGAAGGAAATCAACTGACACTTGTAATCATTTTCCTATAGAAAGTGAGAAAGCGAGCTGTATGATGGGCTGAGTAGACTGAGTAACTGTTGCCAAAATGTCTTAATCCAGACAGGATGTTCTTAAATTAATTTAGGATTAATTGATAATTATCCATTAATTTAAATTAAGCTGCCATGAGCACAATACAGTAGCAGCTTAGATGTTCAGTGCAAATGGGCCATTACTTAGGTTTGTGTTTTGGCTTTGATGTAGATTTACAGACATGGCTCGTCTGGATAAGAATCTTTCCTACCGATAACAGTGAAGCTGTACCAAGCATATGACCGGCCACAATGAATAGAAGAATATTTGTACCTTTGATCGTTTAAATTCATTGCTTCCCTTGAATTAACCAGCTCTAGTTGTAGTGCTTGGCAGCCTGATAGCTGTATGATCATGTAACTGACATTTTGGCCTGAGAATCACTGGTTCCAGGCTCAAGCCTCACCACTCAGAAATCATATGTAGAATTGAAGCTGAAAATACATAGGATATAATATGTTTGGATTTGTGTCTTATGTATTCAATAGTGCACAACACTGAAGCATGACTGGCAAAGCAGTGCATGAAGAATAGCTATTGTCATTTTGTTGGGTGGAATGGGCATATCTCTTTATGGGTCCTTGGAGACCTTCAAATATTTATTCATACATTCGATTTCCCACTTATGCCAGAGATAAGGAAATGCCAGTCACTCTCTTCTTATCTGATATTTTGTCTTAGATGGAATCTCCCTTTTGCCAGAATTTTAATCCATTTTAATCACTTAATGTTTTTAAAATAATGATGCCAGGAAAGGCAACCAACAGAATTGCTTTAAAGCAAAAACAAACAAAACACCCACCAAAAATACAAAGAAAAGAAAGACATAATGAATTTGGCAGTCAGTGAATATCCTAATATATCAGCATTGCAATGCCAACTACAGGACACTGCCCTAATAGTTGCATAAAACATCCATAATAATAAATCCAATTTCTAATAATTAATTTATAAACTTATCAAACTCCCTTTAAAAAGTGCTTGTTTTGTACTTCCTAATTATTTTGTACCTCCTAATTATTTATTCCTGTGCCTGATCACTATATTCTTTTAATTTCCTATTACAAAGACTTACTTTTCTCACTGACTTCCTTTCTTTACTGGACAGCCTTCAATCCTATCTCTGATTATACCTCTGTTTTTCCCATCCTACCAAATTTTCTGCTTTTAGCTTTCTCATTTTTTTCTGCTTTCCTTTTCCCCATTTCTCCATTTCTATCACATTTCTTTATTTCTTTTTATCTATATAGCTATCCTTTTTTTCTTTAACTCTGTTGCTTCCCCCTTTGCTTCATCATGTACTAGATTGAAGCTTTCATCTCTTAGAATTTTTTTTTTATTCCTTAGAATAACAAAATTAAAAATAGCAATATAGACCACTGAGTCCAAATCTTCCTCAGTACAGAAATGTAACTTCAGATATCCTTGATAGATATCCCTGGTAGCCTTCATAGCTTTTTCTGAGAAAAGCACAATAACATGGAGTTACTAATTCCTTTGATTTGGAAATTATCTTTCTGTTGATGCAAGCTAAAATTGTATTTGCATTTTCGCAGTAACTTCACATTGCTAACTCATATTCAGTTCACAGTCAATTAATATTCCAAGTTCATTTTCATAGGAAGTCTAACAAATCCAAGAATTTCCCAGCTTGTATTTCTGCATTTGATTCTTTTTATAAATGAAGAACTTGGCATTTGTCTGTGTTAAATTTCACTCTGTTAATTTCTTAACCTATCAATATATTTTGAATTTTAATTATTTCTTTTAGGCTATTAGTTATGACATGTAATTTATGATTATATGCAGACTTGATAATTATTTTACCTAGGTCATTAACAAAAGTCTTAATGAGTGCTAGGCTCATGACTAAACTTTGAAAGGAATACTCTCTCCAATTTGATGATGAAAAATTGAGGAGCATGGAGTACATTTTAAGCCAGCTGTATATCCACTTAATTGTCGTGCCATCTAGCCTATACTTAATTAGCTTGCTAATCACATCTTCCTGGGGTGCTTTGGTGAATGCTTAGCTGAAATGAAGATATATTCTGTCTATAATGTTCACACAGTCTCCCAATTAAAAAAATAAGATAAAGTTAGTCTGGCAAAACTTGTTCTTGACAAATCCATATTGACTTCTGGTAATTATAATTGTTTTCAAGGTCTTTACAGATTGATCTCATTATAATTTGGTCTAGATCTTCTCAGGCACTAGTATCAGATTGACTCATCTGTTGTTTCTTAGTTTGGCCATACGGTTAACTCAGATACTGCCCAATCCACTTCTTCATGAAGGAGAAATTGCTGTTTTTGTCAGAGAGAGATACTCTACCATCTTCCTTTGTTGAATGGTTAGTAAAATGTTGGCTTTTGAAAACTAATATAGAAATCGGTACAGATCAAGAAAAAGAGCCAACATCACTCCCTGTTTAAGTCTGAAATTTACAGGAAATATTTTATTTTATAGATGACAAATCTAGAAAGGAATTTGCACTACAGTTTTGATGCTTATTTTCCACTGCTCTGTAACATTGTTTCTATTTCTCTCAGTAAATATGTGTAGTCCATTTTTAATGCACCCTTTCAACTGTGCATAAGTAAATCATTTATCTATGAATTTTTGTAGGGTTTTAAGTAAGGAACTGAAATCTTCCCCAATCTTTTTACAGTGACTTTTAAAATACTGTTTGCAACTCTAATCTTATATTCATATAAATTGTTTAAATAAATACAATTACCAACAGCCTTTAAAATCTTTTAACAATGGCTTTTAAAAGTGTTTTTCTTTAAAAAAATAATAATTGGGAGTAACTCTTTTATCTCATTAAGAATAAATATTTGCATTATGGACTATTAGATTTTTTTAATATTTTTAAAAATACAGATTATCCTTTTTAATGTAAAGTTTGATTTTGTGAATTTCCTATGAGAATGTATTTATCTTCCACTGGAGAAGTAAAAAAACTTAATTTTTTAGACATGTTTCAAGCTATATATTATGAGTGCTTTTTTTCATTTTCAGTTTTTAGAAAAATGGCGCAGTACACACACACACACACAAACTAGAATTATAGGAAAAATCCTATGGAAGATAAATGGGGGCAGCAAGACACAATAACATATTACACTAAGTCAGGAGAAGGACCAAGTACACACACACACACACACGTTTTCGTAGATTTTCACGGGTACAGGTATGCAGGTCTTGGCTTGTTCGGGTCTTTTCCCATGTAAGATTGAGACTATCTTAGCAACGTTTCGATGAGATCCCACTCACCATCTTCAGGCTGGTGCTTTCGGCTTTGTGCTTGTGCGAGCAAAGCGTGATCTGAGCTGCTGTCTCCCTACCAACCAACCTCCTCACCAGTATATATAGGGAGACGACAGCTCCGATCATGCTTTGCTCGCACAAGCACAAAGCCAAAAGCACCAGCCTGAAGATGGCGAATGAGATCTTGTCGAAACTTTGCCTAGATAGTCTCAATCTTACACGGAAAAAGATCTGAACACGCCAAGACCTATGTATATATATATATATATATATATGTATGTATGTATGTACCGTTATTTTTTTTTGAGCCCCGAAAAAACAGCTAGGCCGTCTTTTCGGGGGTGAATTAATTTCTCTCCCCCCCCATCAGCGGGTGGGTGGCAGCGGTGTGGATGTTGGCACGAGAACAGCAGCACTGGCGGGAATGTGGAAGCGTTTCTACCGCTGCTTGGGTGTTTGCAGAGCTTCCGCACACACCCGAGCAGTGGCAGAAACGCTTCCACATTTCCGCTGGCAGAACAACAGCAGCAGCGCTGGCGGGAACATGGAAGCGTTTCTGCCGCTGCTTGAGTGTTTGCGGAGCTTCCGCACACACCTGAGCAGCAGCAGAAATGCTTCCACATTCCCGCTGGTGCTGCTGCTGTTCTCGTGCCGGCAGGAACTGTGGAAGCCATGGAGGCAGCTCCCCCACCCGAGAAGCAGCAGAAACGCTTCTACACTTCCTGCTGGCGCGAGAACAGCGGCAGTGCCACACAGGGCACTGTTAAAGGCAAGTTTCCCCCCCCCCCCCGCCCTCCCCCAAGCATGTTTTAATCCCCGCTCTCCCCCCCCCAGCATGTTTTAATCCCCGGCCTTCCCCCCCAGCATGTTTTAAACTAGGCCTAAATTTGCGGGGAGGGGCTTAATTTCATTTCATGCCTAGAAAACATGCTGGGTCTTCCTATTGGTGGAGGCTGTATTGTTGGAGAAACACGATATGTATGTATGTATGTATGTATGTGTATGTGTATGTGTATGTATATGTATATGTATATATATCTTGAATTGCACCGTGTGTGTGTGTGTGTGTGTGTGTGTGTATGTACTTAGTCCTTCTCTTGACTTGGTGTAATGTTTTATCTTGCTGCCACCATTTATCTTCTATAGGATTTTTCTTATAACAAATACATACACACACACACACACACACACACACACATAAGAATCTTGAATTTCACCCTCTGTGTGTGTGTGTATTTGTATGTTTTTTTTTCTTGATTACTTGTTCCATTTATACGTCCTATAGGTGTACTTTCCTGTTCTTTGTTCTAAATTTTCACATATCTTTTTGTATAATCATTCTGACTGCTTTTGCTATTTTCTATCTTCTCCCTTAATTAAAATTGGTTAGAACTGCATTTTTATACCCCCCTCTGACTTCCCCTGGCAGGAAATCATATCGACCATTTCACTGTTAAATTGGGTTTTTGTAATGTAGGAGTGATCTTGGGAGACATGAAGAAGAGCCACAGACTAGACGACTGTCATCCAAAAGTCTTAGGCCACAGAAGGAAAAGGGACATGGGAATCATCCCTAATTTTCTGGAAAGTAAAAGTAAAGGAGGGGAGAGATACTTCCAGACTTGCAAGTTTCTCTTAGTGCAACCATACAATAAAAGTAGTGTTCATACTCATGACCTGTGCTTCTAAGTATTTCATCCAGACAGCTACTGCAAGGCACATTCTTCTCATCCTTAAGCTGCCTAAAGTATGTCAACAAAAAATATGCTGCTTCCATAGCTAAACTTTGCTGCTGCTCTCCTTCTGCCCCAACCCAGCAACACTACCATGTGTTGATACTGTTGCCCTTAACTTTTTAAATGCAGAACAGTTTCAGAGTAGCATATGATAGACCTACTATTGTACTTCCTTATCAGTGAGAAAAACGTGTGAGAGGGCAGGGATAGCAGACAATCCAAGGTGTGTGTATGTATGTGTGTGTGAAATGCATACATATACACAATTATATACATATATAGTGGTGGGATTCAAATAATTTAACACCCATTTTGCCCAGGGTCATGTTGTCTGTTGTGAGAGGCATGGCCCATCTCTGTCCTCCACCTTCCCCGCACATGTGAGACGAGGCTCCTAAGATGGCCAACCTGATCCTAGGAGAACCGGTTGTTAAATTAACCCTCCCACACACACTATCAACGTGAATCCTGGGTGCTGTGCTGCAATAGAGAAATGGGAAATGGAGTGGCTGGCATGAGGGAAGGAGGAGGAGCAGGGAGAAGAAAGAGGGAAAGTGGCCTTCTTCCCTCTCGCCGGCTGCCTCGTTGTCCATTTCTCCATTGCAGTGCAGTGCCCAGGATCCACTTTGATGATGATGCGTGTGTGTTTAGTTTAACAACTAGTTCGCCCAAACTGGTGCAAACTGCCTGAATCCCACCACTATATGCATATGTATGTATTGTCCTGGGCAGAAACCAAACCTTTGCAAAACCTAACCACAACCAAAAAGAAAAGCACAGATCTACCTCTCCAGGTAATGTTAGGATCACATGGAGGATAGAGCAGCAGCTCTATAGTTGCCTGGGATGACTGCCGAGGCTGCCTTTCCTCTCGTCCCTCCCCTTTTCTTAACATACTTTTAGGCAGCTTTAAAAGCCTATTTAACTCTCCCCATTGAAACATTTTTTGTCAAACTTCAAAGCTCAAACATCTTGAGTGCCCTCACCCTTTCTCAACCTGCAAAATTGATTTTTACTGGAGTTGATTTAATTAGTGAGGTTAATCTTGGTGTAGGGTTTTTTTTCCTGCTTCGTTTTCTTCCTATCTGCCTTTTATTTATATTTTATCCCGAAGACTCTTGATTGTTGTTTTTTTTAATGCACAGGGGGTAAAACTCTCTAGCTAGTCAATTTGTTTGTTTGCTTGCTTGCTTGCTTGTTGATCCAGTCCTCTGTTGTTTTGTCCGTCCCCCCCTCTTGAACAGAACTCTTGATCTCCTTTGTGATCAATTGCCTTGTAAGGGAGGGGCTGGAAAGACCTTTTGATGGGGAGAAACAGTAACTCCAGTCCTCTGTTTCAAAAGCTGCTTTTCTCTTTTCTCCCATTTAAAAAAAATGGGGAAAAGAAGACTGCACAAACAAGGTATCTGATGTCCTGGATGGCTCCAAAATGGATAAAAAATCAGTAAACTTGTGCTGTCCAGCCAGTGTATGGGAATTGGATAGTTAGGTAGCAATTGTGAGCTGTCGCCTTAAGGGAATGCATCATGGTAAATGTAGTTAAGGTATCCTGGGAAATGTAGTCCATATCACCTGACCATGACAAAGTTCTTTATGTCCAATTCCTTTGCATATCTGATTTGTAAGTAAAAGATGGTTATCTCCTAACCCATCTTGTAGCGATAGAAAGCAGCTGCCATGAGTTAGGGAATTCAGGGAAAAGAGTGAGGAAAACTCCTCCAACCCCTCAAGGGTCAATTTAGTGACCAATCAAGATTACAGATGTGATCACGTGATATGGACTACATTTCCCAGGATACCTTTAACTACATTTACCATGATGCATTCCCTTAAGGGGACAGTTCACAATTGCTACCTAACTATCCAACTCCCATACATTGGCTGGACAGCACAAAACTACTGTAGTATGTAAATGGCTAACTGTATACTTTTCTCTTGTCTGTGAAAAGACCCTCAAAAGAAAGCAATTAGAAAGAAAATATAAAAATTTCCATTTCTATAATGTACTTTGGACTATGTTGGTTTAGAAGCTGTTCAATTGCCAGAATTCTTCTCCCTTGATAGGTGGGGAATGAAAACTCTTTCTGAGTTCTGGCAGTGCAGAATATTTTTTTGTTTTTATTTCTAGTTGTTATTTTAACTCAGTGAGTTTCTTCTTTTGTTTGGTTGTCTTCTTAAGAAAAGTGGTTTCATGTGTCACTTTGTACTGCAGGGCTGCCTTTGTTCGTTCTGATAATTTTTCATCCTCTCTTTGATGAAGTGTGGCCACTCCCCATTTAATGTTTTCTTCAAGGACTCCCAACAAACTTGCACTCACTGAAAATATATGCCACAAATTGCATATGTACACTTGGAGTCTGGTCAGGGGTCTTTACTGC
The DNA here is from genome assembly GCA_023653725.1 of Bungarus multicinctus. NCBI lineage: Eukaryota > Metazoa > Chordata > Lepidosauria > Squamata > Elapidae > Bungarus > Bungarus multicinctus. Next base: position 115,067,174 of record CM042836.1, read on the forward strand.
TGTTTTTAAGAACAGAATTTTTGAGGCACTACCAGAAGAAAAAACATGCATTTCTTTTTGTTCCATCCTTAGGGTTGCAGATTAACTAAGTACACATTTCAGTTGATATAAAAAGTTCTTTCCACAAACCTGTATTAGTTCTCCTTGTTCACTTGCCTTCTAGAAACTGCTAAGCTAAGCTTTTCTTAGCCTCTGTAGCTGCCTCTGCTTGCTTAGTAGGAATCAATCACCCCACCAACTCTCAACACACACATTTTGCAATAACGCCTGTTCAGATGGCCTTTTCTCCCTTTACAGCTGAATGCACAGTCTCCCAGGATACATAAGTTCTCTGATTTTTCTTCTCCCTTTGTTTTTTTTCTTCTTTCTGTTATTGAACTCTGCTGCTTAACTATTTTTAGTTTTACTGCTGCTCAATCAGTTCAGATGCTCCCTGGAAACTTCTTTTTCTCTTAAGCCCTGCTCTCTTTCATCATATTTAGTATATTTCATAAGTCACACAGCAGATGGCATTCATTTCAGAATAATTCACAAACCGATTTACTGTGCAATATTAATCTGACTCTCATTTGAAACATGCTAGTTCCTAGTAAGTGTGTAATAATGCAGCCTCTTGTGATATGACTTGGACCCAAAATTTTAGATAAATCTGCTCTGGTTCAAATAGATTCATTTGAATTCAAGAAGAAGAGAATCAATCTTTACTGCTGTTCTTGGTATTCTAGGGCAGATAGATCTGGGAAAGAACTCCCAGCTACAAATATCTTGATTTCAGTCACATAGCTGTAAAAAAAAACAAACACAAGTGTGTTCGTGCAGATTATCTAAGCACTTTTCATTCTCAGGACTCAGGCTGGCCTATAGTATTAAGTCACCACTGGTTGCACTTGGAATGGGCTTAGGATGGGGTTGGTATGTCCATGCTGGTTCTTCTGATTTTTTTCAGTGGTGTTGTATACCATTGTCCATAATATCATACTAGGTCTGCTCTGGGGATTAAAAATGAGGCACAGTGTTTTGCAGGGCTTCTCCTCATTCCTCAATAACTGGTACCAGTCAGTCCTAGTAGGGGAACAGAGATCCACCCACAGGTCTTGGTTATGTGAGGTGCCCCAGGGTTGATTCTCTCTCCTTCTCTATTTAATGCTTGTTTGAAGCCACTGGGTAAAGTCATTGCCAGCATGAAGTCCAGTATAATCAGGTAGCTGATGATATCTAATTATAAATCTCTACCCCATGCCAGCCAGGCGATACTTTTCAGGTGCTTGCCCAGTGTTTGGAAGCTGACAAGCCCTGTTTGGGAAGAAATTGGCTATGACTTGAAGTAGTCAAGACAGAGTACTTGTAGGTATTTGGCATCCTGGGCTTAGGGAGAAGTGACATACTGGGTAACACTCTCCAAGACAGAGCTAGTGTGCAATTCGGAGTCCTGCTGGACTTGTGGCTCCTGCTGGATGAGTAGATGTTAGAAACAATCAGGAGAGTGTTTTGTCTTGTGCAACAATTATGCCCATTCCTAGATGGGAGATCTTGCTTGTAGTCACTTCCCTTAGTCACTCCCCAATTTGGTTACTGCAACATACTTTACACAGGAGTGCCTTTGAAGACACCTGGAAGCTGCACCTGGTCCAGAATGAAGCAGTTCACATAGTTTTGACCATTCTGCAATTTGCCCATATCACAGCACTGTTGTGCAAACTGTACTGCTTCTAACTGTTTCTGGGTGCAGTTCAGGGTGCTGGTTATCACCTTCAAAGGCCTACATGGTACAGGACTAGATTATTAGTGGGATTGACTCTTCTAGAGAGTATCTGGCCACCCCACTATGTTAGATTACTTCTCTCCAAATGTTGTCACTGTCAACTCATAAAACATTTCTATGCCCGTTTTATAGTTGCCAACAGAAAGGGGTGGGGAAGAGTTTGAAAGTACAGTGCAGCAGTTTGGAATCAAAAGTGCATTCCATTCATGTCTTGTAGAGATTGTAACTAGGTGACTGAAGTTTCTGCCACACAAATCTCTAATTGGAGAACATGATTGATGACTCTTGGCTATGGATGTGTTTCATTGGAGAATATGAATTATGATACACCCAGAGGGGTGGGGGAAAACTAGGGTTAACGGTGATAGTGAATTACGCGTCTCAGAATCGGCTACATATAGGTCATGCCAATATGTCACTCCTAATGAATTCTTTGAAGTTTTTGAAGTTTGGCTCAAGACTCATGATTTAATTAGGGTGATTGCTGGAATCCTAACAGTCACCTTCAGTAGCCTCCCATCTGAGATTCAAAAGGCCACGATCCTTTTACTCTCTGGAAGACCATGAAGACCTGGCTTTCCCCCCAAGCATTGGGTTAGGGTGGGGTTAAGTCAAGCATTCAACAGTATGGGTGGTTCTCGTGTCATGGTGACAAGTTTCTGATCTGCTCCACGTTGTTGTTCTTATTGGTTGGTCTGAATTCCCAGAATCATTGTGTGAGATAGGTGGCTATATAAGTTCTTTAAATCAATCAAACTTGGTTAATTGGTATAATTCATATCCAATCAATGCAAATTATTAAATAAATACTGTGGAAAGCTAATAGCAAGTAAAGTAATCAAAGATTACTTGATATTCATTAACTACAATTAGCAATTTAAAGGCTGACAAAAAAATTTATCTATCTATCTATCTATCTATCTATCTATCTATCTATCTATCTATCTATCTATCTATCTATCTATCTTTGGTTCTTCGGGTTTTCTCCCACGTAGAATTGGAAGTATCTAGGTGACATTTTGATGAAGTCTCATTCATCATCTTCAGGCTTGTGTCTTCGGCCTTCGCCTAGATACTTCCAATTCTATGCGGGAGAAAACCCAAAGAACCAAAGATCCACATACAAATATCCGCGAAAACCTCTGAAAACAAATATATGTGTGTGTGTGTGTGTGTGTGTGTGTGTGTGTGTGTGTTAGGTTTTGAGCTAACAAAGTTTTTAAAAGTTTTTTTAAACAAAAGACAACGAAACAAATAGCTTTCTGTCAGTATGGTCTCTGATGATGAGCCGAAAGACAGAAAAGAAAGCAGTATGCTTCCTCCCTTAATTGGGGCTTAACAGGGTGTTGTAACACAAAGTATATATATATGTATGTATGTATGTATGTATGTATGTATGTATGTATGTATGTATGTATATATGTATGTACGTACGTATATATATCCAAAAAAAACAAAAAGGACAAAAAATACAAAACAATCAAAACATTAAAAAAAGAAAAAGGTGCATCAAAGAAAACCAACATATATAAGCATATCTGCTCTAGCTAAATACTGATTAATAGATTACTGCAATGTTAGTTCCCACACCTTATGAAACAGGCCCTCCCGAAATTTTTAAACTGCTAAATCTATTTACAAATTGTTGTTCTTTAAGTTATTTTTGTGACAAAGTAGCTAACAGCAATAATAATAATACTAAAACAAAACAGAATTAAAATTTCAAAGCACCTTGTTAACAAACTGTTATTGTAATCCACTCTTAAAAAAGATTACTACTGCATCTTGTAATTCTGTATCCTGTATTTTAATCTTGTTCCAAACGAAATAAAATATATACTGGTATTTAAAAATAAATGTTCACCACTTAACAGTTTTAAAGGCTAACAACATAGTTCAGTAATAACACAACAGTGGTAATAGTGGTCAGCAGCAGCAGAAATAACAACACGGGCATGCAACATAACACAGCAGCCAGTTGATTGCATATCCCGCAAGTGGAGAGACTGAAAAAAGGCGGAAGGGCGGGTTAGCAGGGAAATCAAGAGAGTTCATAGCAATTTCAGTCAATTCCTTAGCCAGCATAGAATTGAAGTGAAGACCATATAAAGGCACTGAGTGTGGAAAAAGCTTTCGTCGGAACACAGAACTTCTTCATCATAAGAAGATCCACAGTGGGGAGAGACCATATAACATACATGGAGTGTGGCAAGAACTTTGTTTGGAAAGGATATCTTACTGGTCATGAAAGAATCCATACAGTGGTGAGACCTTATAAATGTACATAATGTGGAGAGGACTTCAGTACAAATTGTAATCTGACTTGCCATCAGAGGATCCACACAGTTGAAAAACCATACAGTTGCAAGGAGCATGGAAAGACATTCACTCAGAGTAGTGATATTACTTCCCATCAAAGAAACTACCCGAGGCAGACCATAGAAAGACAGTTTTAATTGCTTCCATTGCATTTCAAATTCCAAGAGGTTGGTGGGAGGAGCTGCTGGCTGCTTGGGAGGAGGCAGAGGGTGAGTACAAAGGAGAAAGATAACGGCACACGAATCATATAACTATAAACCAAAAATACCAATAATACATTTAGAGTTAGTGTCAACCAAAACCAAGCATTTAATAGTGAGTGCCATACCATGTGCATTAATCAAACAGGTGGCAAGAAAGTAGGGGCAGGCAGGCACAACACAGGTTATGTAGACAGTAAACACAGTGTCAGACATAAATATCTCAAGTGCCTATATACTAATGCACAAAGTCTGGGGAACAAAGAAGGTGAACTTGAACTATGAATACATGAAGGTAGATATGATATAGTTGGAATAACAGAAACTTGGTGGGACAAAACCCATGATTGGAACATACTGGTAGAAGGATAGAAACTATTCAAAAAAACCAGACCCCATAAAAGAGGAGGTGGAGTTGCTCTGTATGTAAAGGACCACTATATTGCTACAGAAATACATGAAACCAAAGATGAAAACCTCCTAGAATGCATATGGGACAATATAAAAGAAAAAATAATAATGACATGGCCATAGGTGTATATTATAAGCAGAAATATAGATGTCTTTTTGCCAACCAACTAAAAAACATATGCAGGAAACATACAATAATAGTAATGGGAGACTTCAATTATCCTGATATCAATTGGAAAACTAATTCTGCACCAAGTGAGAAATCAAATAAGTTCCTAACCAACCTAACTGACAATTTTGTTGTCCAAAAGGTAGAGGGTGAAACTAGAGGGACAGCCATACTGGACTGAATTCTTACAAACAGAGAAGAAGTGATAGAGGGAGTTGAAATTGCAGGAACGTTGGGTGAGAGTGACCATGTCATACTAGAATTCAACATAACACAAACACAAGCAATAGAACATAATGACACCAGAGTCTTGGATTTTAAAAGAGCTGATTTTAATAAACTCAGAGAGAACTTGATAGAGGGAGTTGAAATTGCAGGAACGTTGGGTGAGAGTGACCATGTCATACTAGAATTCAACATAACACAAACACAAGCAATAGAACATAATGACACCAGAGTCTTGGATTTTAAAAGAGCTGATTTTAATAAACTCAGAGAGAACTTGGGAAAGATTCCATGGATGAAAATCCTAAAGGGGAAAAAAACAACTCAAGAATCTTGGGAAACTCTGAAAGGTATGATCATAGAAGCCCAGACCAGCACAATATCACTGAGAAAGAAAAACAAGAAATCCAAGAAGAAATCAGCATGGCTGCACAAAGATCTCTCTGGTAAAATGAAAGAAAAAAAGAATAAGTACAAAAAAATGGAAATAAGGACATACAACTAAGACAGAATATCAGCAGATAGCCAGAATCTGCAAAGACGAAGTCACGATAACAAAGGCTCAGAACAAACAGAAACTTGCAACAAAAGTCAAAGATAATAAAAAAAGTTTCTTCCAACATATAAATAACAAGAAAAAAATCAAGGAAACAGTCGGTCCACTAAAGAGAGAAGACGGCAAGGAAGTAACAGGCAACAGAGAGAAAGCAGAACTGCTTAACTCTTTCTTTGTATCGGTCTTCACGCAAAAAGAAACTATAGCTCAACTCACCAAAAACATAACTGTAAAAGACAGACCAGAAATAAAAGTTAAAATAAGCACACAAAAAAAAAAAAAATAGCAAGAGAACACCTGTCTGATCTTGATGAATATAAATCATCAGGGCCTGATGGATTACCTCCCAGAGTTTTAAAGGAGCTGGCAGAGGTCATCTCAGAACCACTGCACCATATCTTTCAAAAATCCTGGAGCACCGGGGAACTACAAGAGGACTGGAAAAGATCAGATGTGGTTCTCATCTTCAAAAAAGGAAAAAAAAACAGACCCAGGAAACTATAGACCAATCAGTCTAACTTCAATATCTGGGAAGATACTGGAAAGATAATAAAAAAAAACAGATCTGCCAACATCTAGAAACAAGTAAAGTAATAACTGACCCACAGTGACCCTAGTTGCTCGCCCCTGGTGTAACCAAAGTAGAGAAATGGAGGGGCGGGGAATAGAGACTAGATACCTGATGAGGCTTCTCACCAAGATAAGAAGGAAGGAGATTTGGAATGATGCTGAAAAGTATGAGACTTCTTCCCCAGAAAAAGAAAAGTGAAAGACTTAAACTGTCTTGCTATAGCAAAGAAGGCAAGAGATTTGAGGACGATGTAACATCCCCCTCCCACTCACATAGAGGAGACAGAAGCCAAAAGGCATCTGAGCACACTACAAGGCATAGCTCAGCATAGAAATAGAGAATAAAAAGAGACATGCTTGTGTTCTTTGGCAGGGGGAAGGGGGAGAAGGAGATTTCTCAATCAATAAGGCAAAGCAGCAGCACCAGCAGCAAACCCCCCCCCACTTTTTGTAGCAGGAGCTGCATCAAGCTATGTTGCTAGCATACAGGTTTAGCCAAGAAGACAGGAAATTTCAAGGAAAACTGGAGCATGGGAGTGGAAGAGTTGGTACACTGCTATATAGGAGAAAAGACACACACATTCCACCCCTGAAAGGACCTAATGGTAAAGACTGCAATGATGACACTATTAAAGCCAACCTCTTTAACACATTCTTTGGCTCAGTATTTGTAAACAGCAATGGATCATGCCCAGTATTTCCTAGTCGAACCACAGACAACTACAATGATCTAATACATATCGATTTTACAGAAGACAATATTGAAAAAGCACTACGCAATCTAAAACCATCTCTATCTATTGGACCGGATGAAATATGTGCCTACTTCTTAAAAAAGCTATCCACTGCCATAGCAGGACCTCTAAGCATAATCTTTGAAAAATCTTTCAGGACCAGCTCCTTGCCAAAACTATGGTCACAAGCCATGGTCATCCCCATCTTCAAAAAGGGAGACTCCAGTCTAGTTGAAAATTACAGACCAATCTCTTTATGCTGCGTCACCTGTAAAGTCATGGAATCAATTATCAACCAATCCATCATCCTCCACTTAGAAATAAACAATCTACTCTCTAATAAACAATTTGGTTTTAGGAAAAAACTATCATGTAATCTGCAACTCTTACATTGCAAAAACATATGGACTACACAACTCGATCAGGGCAAAGCAATAGACTTCTGCAAAGCCTTTGATTCAGTGGTACATGACAAACTATGGACAACTGCATAACTGGATAGAAGCATTCCTGTCAAACAGACAACAAATGGTCAAAATTGGGAGAGTCCTATCCAATTCTATACCTGTCAACAATGGTGTCCCCCAAGGCAGTGTTCTAGGACCAACTCTTTTCATACTCTACATAAATGACCTCTGTGATCATATCAAGAGCAACTGCATTCTCTTCGCTGATGATGTACAGCTATTCAACACCACAGAAAATACCGCTACCCTTCAAAAAGACCTTGACTACGTATCAGAATGGTCAAACAAATGGCAACTTCAGATCTTAACAAATAAATGCTCTGTCCTACATATTGGCAAAAAAAATCAGAAAATAAAATACAGGCTGAATAGTCAAGACCTTGTTGATGACCCAAACTCTGTAAAGGAACTTGGAGTACTCATCTCAAATGACCTAAGTGCTAAAGTCCACTGTAACTATATAGCCAAAAAGGCATTAAGAGTTGTTAACCTAATCCTACATAGCTTTTTCTCTGGTAATATTACACTAATAACTAGAGCATACAAAACATTTGCTAGACCAATACTCGAATACAGCTCATCAGTCTGGAACCCACATTACGTATCTGATATTAACACAGTTGAGAAAGTCCAGAAATATTTCACAAGAAGAGTTCTTCACTCCTCTACTCGTTGCAAAATACCTTATGCCACCAGACTCGAAATTCTAGACCTAGAAAACCTTGAACTATGCCGCCTTCGGTCCGATCTAAGTATAGTATATAAAATCATACATTGCAATGTCCTACCTGTCAATGAATACTTCAGCTTCATAACAACACAAGAGCAAACAATAGATACAAACTCAAGGTTAATCGCACCAAACTTGATTGCAGGAGATACGACTTCAGCAACAGAGTGGTCAATGTCTGGAATACCCTACCTGACTCTGTGGTTTCTTCCCCAAACCCCAAAAACTTTAACCTTAGACTGTCTACTATTGACCTCACCCCTTTCCTAAGAGGTCTGTAGGGGGCGTACATAAGTGCACCAACGTGCCTACCATCCCTATCCTATTGTTTCTTTTATATTTTATTTTTCTTATATGTATCCATGTATTCATAACTATGTTATAGCTATTATCTTGTAAGCAATTGACAAATAAAATAAATAAATAAATAGTTCAACCAAGCACACCTGAGAAAAATGGAGGAAAGGAGAAGGTACTAGAGGTACTTACAAAAGAGCATCAGGAAGAGACAAAGAAGAGGAACATGTTATGCTAGGGAGCTGGGTTGTTTTATGGCTTTCCTCCAGCCATGAACAAAAGATTGCAAAGGAGATATTTGCCCAAGAAAATATCATGGTTCAGAATGATGTTCTCTGCTAGATCTGTCATTGCTTTGCCAAAGTCCAGCAATCGGTGATAGACATGGGAAGAACTGGGTAGAGGATGTTTCTGTATGTACTCTCTTATCTCTCATGCTTCATCTTAATATTATTCTATTTCCTAATGCTACCAGTTGACCAGAGAGTTATGGAAGGAATTTGAAAGCACTTCTCTTCTTTCCCTTCTTTGATATAACCTCATTAAATTTCAAAAGCTTGAATAAAAAGTAAACAAGCAAAAAGAGAGCTGAAAAGAAAGAAAAATTAGACAGAAATCAAACAATATAAAAGTGAAATAAGAAAAGTAAAGGAAAAAAAGGCTTACAGCTTTCTTTGATACAAATATAGATAAAAATACATCCAGCTCTTCCTCTAAGATTAACAACAGTCTCCTTCCTTCCTTCTTCCCTCCCTCCCTCCCTCCCTCCTTCCTTCCTTCCTTCCTTCCTTCCTTTCTTCCTTCCTTCCTTCCTTCCTTCCTTCCTTCCTTCCTTCCTTCCTTCCTTCCTTCCTGTCTCTCTTTGAGGCGACTTCATTTCTATAATTTCATATAATTCTAATAATCAAATCCCCAAATCAAAGTTTTATTTCTTTGAGTGTCTCGCAAAAAAAAAAAAAAAAATTCCACACAAGTGGTTTCCAAATAGAAATAAAATTGGTCAAAGTCTTTTCTTTATTCAAAGTTGTCACCTGCCAGCTTTCTTCTAAAACATAAGGATGTCTGTTTAATTTCAAGAATGGATTGCTTGCTACAAGTGATGCATTGGCCTCTTCCTGTCTATCACTAACACACTTCTGTATTGTTTGTTTGTTAGTTTGTACCCTTCAGTTCACCGGAACAATGCATTATACCAGAACAATTTTTGAATCAAGATACTTCAAATTAAAGAATGCATACTAAATCTGGGACCCATTACTTCTGAAGTAATGAAATTTCTATGAAGTTCTAACCACTTTTATTCACAGGTTTTGGCTGTTGTTTAATCCTTAAGCTCTGGTGGCACAGTGGTTAGAATGCAGCATAGCAGGCTAACTCTGCCCACAGCAAGAGTTTGATCCTAACCTGCTCAAGGTTGACTCAGCCTTCCATCTTTCCAAGCTCAGCAAAATGAGGACCCATATGTCGGGGTCAATATGCTACATACATTATTGTAACTCCTTTTGGTCAGTAACAAATTAATGCTAATAATAAATGATAGGGTCTAAAGACCATAAGAAGAAACAGTATCATGCTGTTAAGGATTTGAAGTACAGGAGTAAAAAACAAAACAAAGAGAAGATGATATCTGAATACTATTTACGGTGGCTTGCACATGGAGATACTTCTATGTAATGGGATAATTAGAAAGTGTATATAATCATAAACTAGTCTATAGGTAGTATATCATTCAGCATAAACATTTGAGAATATCTCAAGATAACATATTGTAATTGAATTGGATTCTTCTCAAAAATATGATGGAACATTAAGCTGAAATAGTAGATGAAATATTCACATTTAGTTGTTAGGACATATTCATACTATAGAAGTAATAATAACATCAAGAAGGCAATATGAGAGTTAACATCTCTGAAGGCCTATATAATAAGAGACCTAATAAAAAGGACCTGTAAAAGTAAAAATTATGTAACATGATCCCTTGAAGTATTGACATCTCATCAATAATTCTCACAATGACTCCCATGTATTCTTATTATGCCTGGTAAATCTTATTTCCATGCAGTTCTTGCTTTGTCAAATTTTAATCATGTCTGGCATTTTAATTATATTTTCCAGGATATGAAAGTAGATCTATAAAAACATTAGCCTTTACTAATATATTCTGATTATTCTTTTTCTTGTCCTAATAATCATTTATTGTTCCATTGTGTTCCAATTGTCCAGTTATCTTTAATTTTACTCTTGCTTTTCAGTCACATTATAAATTGCCCTGAGTGTTAATGAAAATAGCATGTATTTACCAAATTACCAATGTATTAAGATTTGTATAAAATTATGCTTTTGCAGAGAGAAGTACTTCTGCAAAAAACTGTTCCTATTAACCATTCATTTAGATGGGCAGTCCATAGTTCTCCAGTTGCAGAATTACTGGTGCCATCATCACTGAGGATTTCTCATTGTTCAGAGAATAGAATTGGGAAGTTAATAGAATCTTTAGGTTCATATGATTTATTACTATCTGCCTCAGAATCTATGGATAAATACATACTAAACTGGGAATAGGAAATATGAGGGCAAAAAACACACCAGTCATATATAGTCGGTCTTTAGTTTACTTCCAAGATTTGCTCCTGTTTAGGGCTACCTTAGCTGGGCTGTGAGGGGGCTCACATGATAAGATGCTGGGCCAGCACTCCACTGAGATTGGCAGCTCGATTCCCATGAGCGAATAAATCACGTAGGGGCAAGAAAGGAGCCTCCCCCAATTGCCTACCAGCATTCAGGCATCCCATGGGTAAAGATAACATTGCCTGAAAAAAATCCTTTCACAGAGGCGGCCAGCCATCTCTGTGATCCAAGGCTAACATGTGCCACACACACACACACACACACACAAAAAGCTGTGCTCTAAAAAATTTAGATGTCCACTAGATGGCAATTAGAACTAAACTTTTCCCATATCTCTTCACTGCCATCTATTGGTTTCCTGGGATTTTGCAGCCCATATAATATAGGGAATTTGTCAAGCACTTGTCATTATTAATGACTAACAACCTGCATTTAATTTCAGGAGTCATGAAGTACAGATAGTCATTGATGTACAACACAGTTCATTTAGTGATCAGAAGTTACAGCGGCACTGAAAACAGTGACCTATTACCATTTTTCATACTTGTGACTATTTCACCATCCTCATGGTCTCATGATCAAAGTTCAAATGCTTGGCAAATGACTCATATTTATGACAGTTGCAGTGTGCCAGGTTCTGTGAACTTCTGACAAGCAAAATCAATGGGGAAGCCAGATTCATTTAACAATCCTGTGACTATTTTAACAACTGGGATGATTCACTTAACAACTGTGGCAAGGTCATAAAATGGGGCAAAAGTCACTTAACAATTGTCTTGATTATCAACATAAATTTTGGGCTCATTATGGTCATTTGTAAACATCTTTTTTTTCCTTCCTAGCAGATTTTTCCCAAGTGCAGGACCTTTTCTTTTGGCTCATCTGAGTTTTGATCCATTGGTTGTGACAGGAATTGCCTGATCAGTTTATTGACATCATGGGCTAAGTATACATCTCTTCAGTTAATAATATAAGAACAAGCTTTTTAAAAAGATATTGGCTCCATGTCTGGTATAGCACTGAGCATATTCATAGCAAAATACCAATTAAAATCAATTCTTTCAGTAGTACATTTAAAATGACCAAGGCAGCTACAAACTAGAATACAATCAACATTTTTTTGTACCATGATCTATTTGATTTCCTCCCTTATGTTGGAATAACCAGATAATGTCCAACTAGCAAATATATTAATGGGCCTATTTTACTGAAAGGCTTTTCAGTACTGATAGCATTTTGCAAAGCTTGACTCTAGCCGTGTTGCTATGGATCTTATGATGTAATCCATCTTTTGCCGATTTTGAGAGATCAAAACAGATACCCTTGAATCAACCCATTTAGCTTTCCAAATGGCGATTGCTGGAAGAAGGAGAAAGATGCTTTTTTAATCCATATTTGGGAACCATAACCACAGTTTGAAAAGATATGCATTTCCATCATCTATTCTGGAACAAAAACAAAAAAAATCCTTATAGCAATTACAATATAATTGAAAGAATTATGTGCTGGTGTTATCAGCTCTGCCAACTGTAGTTGAACCTAGGGATAATGAAGTGAAAACAAAGCAGAGGATGATGTAAAATATTTGAAAGAGTTTTTTTTTTGCAAAGTACATCAGTGTAAACACAGCATCTCTCTTTGAAGTATTAAATCAGCCCATTGCATTTCAAGATGTATGTAGCTGCTTCAAAAACTGCCTATGGGTATAAAAGAGAATATTTGTAGCTCAGGGTTGAAATGAGAGGTCCTTGGTACCCTCTGAGTTCGCTTGTTTTCTTGCAAACCAAATGCACCATCAGTTTTGAAAGAAAGTCAGTGGAAAAAACACACAGCATTGTTTACATCAGATGGATTGTGTTCAATAACATTTAACTCAAGTAAGATAGGTGTTAAACTATTTCAGTCACCATGTCATACTGTGAGAGATATGAATGGTAAAATAATAAAGATGGATTCTATTCCACACACATTTAGCACATTTGATTTACACATAACACTAAGTCATAGCGTGGGTTTGCACTCTGCATAAAGCTGTGATTTGCTACACAGAAGCTAAAGCATAAACTCTGGTTTACATCACTAAGCAGGAAATGCAGAACACATTAAATTAAAATAAGCCATAATCTGGCAAGCAATAGATGGCTTGTCTTAGTATAATATGTGAACCCAACCATCATAAATTCATGTTTTGGAACTTAATGCTATATGTAAACTGGGCTATTCTTTCATTTCCTATCCACTAAGATATGATACTAATTTGCATCAGGGATTTGAAGCAATGATCAAACTGCAGCTCATACAACCCTAGCCGCCATAGATAATGGTGAGGAGAATTGTATCCTAGTTCAGCAACATTTGAAGGATCCAAAATATAAATGTAGTTCCATATATTTACCTGAGAAGGTTTATTGCCTAAGGGGGATATCCATCTCTATATATAAAAGCGAAATACCACTCATGCAGCATCATGAAATCTCCAGAACCATAAAGCCTACAAATTTGAAATGTGGCATGTATGTTCCTCTTGGCTTCTAGGTGCTTGCTAAGAAAGGATTTTTTGAAATGACCGTCAGATTATTAGTATTTCTTAATACAGTAATTAACACGCTCTGATACTCCTCCTCCCCACCTGAAAAGAACTCTGTTCCAACTGCCAGTTGCCTCACATTCTATTACCTTAGTAACTCCACAACCATTTCCACTACTCAAGTGACCAGACAAACCTCCAAGTTGCCTCAATGACTCTCTAAAAGGATGCAAACTACACTTCCAAACAGGAAGCTACTTTGGCATCAAAGGTTGTAGTATTTTTATTATCCACCATTCAGTCAGAGCTGAAGAAGCTCCGTGGATGAGAAGCAAAACATCTTCAAAGAAAAACCGGAAAGTCCAGTTGTCTCCTGAAAAAAAGCATATTTGGGACAACAGTTGGAGGATTGCATTTTACAACACTTGCTGGATGGATAGATAGATAGATAGATAGATAGATAGATAGATAGATAGATAGATAGATAGATAGATAGATAGATAGATAGATGATGGATAGATGATGGGTAGGTGAAAAGGAATGGAAAGGAGAAAGGAAAGGAAAGGAAAGGAAAGGAAAGGAAGAAAAAAGGAAAGGAGGAAAGGAAGGGAAAGGAGGAAAGAAGGAAAGGAAAGGAGGAAACAAAAGGAAAGGAAAGGAGGAAGGGAAGGGAAAGGAGGAAAGGAAGGAAAGGAAGAGAAAGGAAAGCAAAGGAGGAAGGGAAACGAAAGGAGGAAAGGAAAGGAGGAAAGAAGGAAAGGAAAGGAGGAAGGGAAAGGAAAGGAAAGGAAAACCCTTAGGTGTTTTAATCACCAACCACTACTGAGCCAACGGATTGTGAACTGAATTTCTCCTGCATACCCCAATCACATAATTTTGTTGTGAAGCACGGGTATCCAGCTAGTATATGAATAAGGATACATATACTGTACATATGAATGAATGAGAATGAATGATTAAATGAATGAATGAATGAGGCATATTAAAGAGCCTGAGCCTTTGTTGATAGGATTTTGAAGGGAAAAATGATGACTGATTTTATTTGCCTTTCAATTCAGCCAATAAAATAGTCAAGATATTAAAAGACAGATTCTTCTTTTATCTATCAGCATATTGTCATTGATTACATGTGGATAGAGAATCTGATGTGATTTACAGAGAGCACAGACCTTATGTATTAAACACTTAACTCACAGGGCTTTTTTCTAGTTTTTTACAAAAACACCGATTTTAATTCTTACATTATTTTTTGCTGTTAATAATTAAAACAGTATAGGCAGCCCCAAAAGGAGAATTTGTAATCTATACACAGGAATTGAGTCAAATCTAGTCTCATTTCACATCAGGGAATCCTTGATTACAGCATAGTTTGCAGAAGAACATGTTTCTTTCTCCTTGTCTTTTCCTGCTTGATAAACCTTTGAGTTCAGAGCTGATAACAAAGACACATTTCCAAATGAACATTTTCCTTACAGCTGCTGTGTTTCTAAGCTAATCTAATTTGAAGATGCATGATTTCTTCTTTTAATAAAATGCCACCTGTTTCTGCTTTATCCTCCATGTTTGCTTTGCAAAAAGAATGCTGACAAGAAAATGTGTTTGTTGATAAAAATGTTTCCTTGGGGACAAGAACATTGTATCTATTATGTATACTAAAAAAATAAATAAATAAAAATTAAAGCTGTGAAACTTCAGAGAGGCATATCATGATAGTTATAACCACATAGTTAAATGACCTATTGTTTGCCCTTTTAAGGACAGAAGATGAATTTGTTTTGTTTACATTTGCATACAAACATGTCCAATTTTGCACTTCCGAACTAAGGAACAGACCAAAATAATCTTTCTTAAATATGCACTTCTCCAAATGCCATGATACAGGTTTCCAATAAATAAGGTAGACAATACTGAATTTTTAAGAGAAATATTGATGAAATGAAAGATACAAAACTGCATTACACTGAAGAAAGTGTTTTGCAAAAATGTGTAAGGAGATAAAATGGCATACAAAAATATTATAAGAAAAAAATATACAGTTTTATTAATTTTCATACAAAAAATGTCAATAGGAAAACACAAGGAATAATTATATACAGAAAATCAACTAATCTGAACTGTTCTGATCAGTGCATTTTCCCTGCCAGATAGCTATATAATCTTTGTTCTGTAGCACTGCATGTGTGGTTTTACCAGTAGATGGAAATCTGATGCCCTTGCTGATGTCTGTAACAAATCACTCAGAACAGATCAACAGATCAAAGTTTATTATTTAACTTGAAGTAGAAAATACCCATTCTTTGTTTCTTCTCTTATTTCAAATTTCCAAGAAGAATAAGAACACAATACGCAAAGGTCAAATGTTCCATGTTTTGCAGGCAAAACAACAGATGGTACATTGTGTAACTTCATCTTAGGTAGTTAATTAAATGGATTGCATAGTTTCCTAGTAGTCAAGTTGAACTCTGAATATAGGTAGATATTTTATTAGGATTTAATAATATTTTGATAGGGTCTATTCAGGGGTGGGATTCAATTTTTTTAACAATCGGTTCTGTGGGCATGGCTTAGTTGGTGGCTTGATGATCATGTTATTGGCCAACTCAATATCACTCACATTGAGGCATGCATCTCCTCGCCTGGCCTCTCATGACTGTGGAGATGCTGCAACAGTTGTAAGTGTGAAAAACGGTCATAAGTCACTTTTTTCAGTGCCATTGTAACTTTGAATGGTTACTCCACAAGCAAAGTACCAGCAAAGGAGGAAAAAAAAAACTCCAGAGATGTTCCAGATACAGGAAGTCTAGTCCTGCCAAGAATGTAATAAGAATTAATGGAGAGGCACAGTTTCTGTAAACAACACCAGAATGTTTCCTTCCTGCCTTTCTTACAGGATTAGGCCAGTAATTTCTTCTAACAACCGGTTCTCCAAACTGCTTAGAATGTTAACAGCCGGTTCTAATGAATAAGTGCAAACTGGTAGAAACTCAACCCTGGGTCTATTTCTTGTCCAGTTCCTTATAATCCATTTGCATTTAGTAAAATAGAACCAATTTTATATCATAATGGGTTTTCCGTTTCTTAAGAAGCTTAGATATAGCTTGTTTGTATCTTAAAATACTTATTTTGCTGATCAGTTGTCTTATTATGTCTAACAATATTCATATTTTAATATTCATGAATCATTTAAAAACTATTTTAAATTAGGCTTATTTCAATTTCATTCATAAGTATACTGAAACCCCTTTTACTTCACTGGGTCATACATACAGAACACATTTCCTGAATTTCTTTTGCTCCTGCTAGGTTTCTATAATAAATTATTTTTTCCCCTGGGGAAAAAGAAGAGATTTTATATCATCCACATTTTGGCAGCTATACCATCACTAAATTTGATTGTATGTATGTATGTATGTATGTATGTATGTATGTATGTATGTATGTATGTATGTATGTATGCTTATGTATATAGGAGGTTGCATCTCTAGGTTTGCTCTATGCATCATTCTGACCATTAAGTGTGTCAATTCCCATAGTCACTTACTACTTAATGTGGTTAAGGTCATTTAACATGTTTAAAAAAATGCTGGGGGTGAGAAGACAGGAATAAGAGGTAATCTGTTAGAAAACTCCTCTGTGTAAAGGAAATGGTACAGGGGAGTTGAAATTGTTTGGATTTTGTCCTCAAATTTTATTGCACTAAGGATCTAAACGGGTTGGTCTGAAAGAGACATTGACGAGGATTTCAATTGTACAGCTTACTTGTGTAAGAGAAGGGAATATCCTTAATGTAGTTAAACATGTAAATGTTCACCTAGGCCAAAGAAAAGAGAGGGAATTTTGTACATTATACTGAAGACAGTTGAAGACTGGAAAGACAGGAAGTCAAGAAACAGGAAGTCCAAAGATAAGATGGCTAAGGAAATTGCAAAATGTGATCTGGTCATGGATTGAGAATCAGGAATGTGAGGGAAGAATATGTGAAAAAAAAAAACTTCAGGAAATGAGAGCTGGTGAATTAGACAGCTACTGATGTTGCCATTTTTGTTTCTTCCCCTCCCCCCCCCTTTTCATCTTTATGTCTTATTGTCACATTTTAATCTTTTGCACTGTGTATGTTTTAAATTGCATTTTGTTTCTCCAGGGTGCCAGGAATCATTTTGATTATGGCAGCATAAAAATAGGTTTGATGAATAAAGAGCAAACATGGTAAGAGGCATGGATGTTTTGGAAGGCTTAATTCTTTTTCTTCAGGAGAAGTTGACAACATAGAGTTTGACTACTTTCTTTCCTTGCTCCTTACTGTGCATTTTATACATTTTTTTACTTAATAATGTTGTGGACAATATTTACTTAAAGGCGTCCCCTGGAAAAAAAATATAGAATTGCATAGAAAAATTATTAAATATTATAACATTAATACTTCCTTTCAACCTCCTCTCCCTCCGGCCTTGCCCTTCACATATACCAATGCTTTGGGCTAGTATTTTAAGTGCAGTTTGAAAGAGTGGTACCAAAAGTATCTCAAAATTTAACAAACCTACACACCATCTGCAATTGGTAAATCTCTCTGACATGAATCTGTGTTGCTTAGCAATAAATACTGCTGCAGAGGCTCGAAAGTCATAAAGAACTTTCATTGCTTTGTCATCCAGCCATTTTGTCAAACCTTGAAGGTTAAAATAGACACTTATTCATTCAGGATTAGTGTATGAGAAACGAGAAACCAGAAAGCGAACTTGAAGTCATGAAGAACTGCAAACATTTACAGGATGAAGGAAAAATAGCAAATGAACTCTGATAGTTTTCATTGCAATAGAACTTGTTGATTAGCCATCTCAGAACATTACTGCAATTCATAACTTATGAGTATCTTAGAATATGTTAAAATCCAAGTCCAAGAAATTATTGAACCTTATTCAGCAATTAGAAAATTGATGTGAAGATTCTAACATCTCTTCCAATGTATTTTACATGCCAATAACAGAATAAATATTTTTTTTAAAAAAAAAAATCTTTATTTACCATGCAAGTGGTAGTTTTCAGGTAGTATGATCACCTGGAGCAAAGGTCTTCAAACTTGGCAAGTTTAAGACTTGTGGACTTCAACTCCCAGAATTCCTGAGCTAACATGACTGCAGGAGAAATTTTGGGAGTTGAAGTCCACAAGGCTTAAAGCTATCAAGTTTAAAAACCCTTGACTGGAGTGTTTAAATTCTCATAATTCCAGGATAGTTCCCATAATCTCCAGGCTAAATAGAGGATACAAAGTTTGGAAAGATTGTAATGGATTGTAATGGATAGAGACTTAACTTAAGGCAATATTTTTCGTGATGCTTTAGGCTAATTGAATACACATGATATCAATGCCCTCTTCTTTTTCTGTGCTGATAAAAGATAAGCAGAGGTGGTACTCAGCAGGTTCTGACCACTTCTGGAGAACCGGTAACGGAAAATTTGAGTAGTTCAGAGAACTAGCAAATATCACCTCTAATTGGAGATTTTACAGTATCCTTCCCTTGCCACGCCCACAGAACCGATAGCAAAAAATTTTGAATTCCACCACTGAAGATAAGGGATTTTCAGGGAAGATACTGCAAACTGAAGACAGCTCTATTAAAAGCAGAACTGATGACTGCAGCAGAATGAAGACCCAGCAAGAAGACCAGATAGGAAGAGAATATGAAATCACCACAAGTGGACCAGACAAAAAAAAGAAAAGATATGAAATCACCCACACATGTTCCAGACCATATTTCCTCACATGGACACAGCAAGACAGTGGTCTCTGGTGGGTTTAGAGCTCTGGGATGTAAAGTAATAGTAATGTTGCTTAAAGTATAGTCAGTGCCTTGAAAAGGACATGAGGTTTGCATACTTCCCTTTTTAATTATTTTTGGAAATTTCTTGTTAACTGCTTTTCAGCTATTAGAAACCTTTGGGTTGACAAATTTTACAGCACCATGTGAGTTTCCTTCAATCCTTAGCAAAATAGATTTTCAGTTCAAATTGAAGGATTTGAAAAGTTCTTTTGGAATAAATAGCAAAAGGGTGATTAGAACTTTGATTTGGAAAGTTATAAACAGAATAGGGCCAGATTTGAAATACATTTTGGGAATTAATTATAAGAATCTTTCCCATGAAAAAATGCTTCTGTTTTGAATTTTCCTAAAAAAACATGATAGGATGAAGCTTTGAATATTGGACATTAAAGCAAACCAGAAGGAACTAAATATTACAATCAAAGAAAAAGAACACTTACATTTGATTTGCTAATACATAACAAAGCAAAAATATTTTAACATGGGACATATTGAAGAATATTTTTGAACAACAGATATAGAAGTTAATTTTAATATTGTGTGCCTTTATAAGATACTCTTTGTTTCAAAAATTTTATGAAAGAGGAGCAAATTTCACTAGGTTGAAACTTATCTAAAAGTGGGTTTAAAAATTACACGGTAGAAAAATGATATGGAGAAAGATGATATATTGGACACACAGAAGAAAACAGTGTCTTAATATTTAAAAAGGATAAACAAATAGTAAATCAAAAGAATGACCTGGATAATTTTTCTATGTTGGATTTACAGAAGAAGCTTTTTAAAGCCTTGAAAATTTTTATAAGAAGGAAAAATGAAAAGAAACGAAATTCTGGGACATTTAAAGGGACTGGAGATTAAGATTGTTTAAAGTAAGAGGAAGGAATATAAAGTTTATTTGATCAAGGTTGAAATAGATACACTATCTCTGTTAATGCTTAATGGATTTTTGCTGATCAGGACTGAAACAATGAGGTTTAAATATTTTTTATAGATATGAGATAGGAAGTAAGATATTTGCTGCATTTTAAGAGAAACTGACGTTACTGAAATTGTTTATACTTGTGATGAAGGGGGAAGACATTTCTTTATATATTTTTTATTATATTCTTATTTTTTCTTTCTATTCTTTCTTTTGTTAATTTGCCATTCGTTTTTTAAATCTTTTTAATTGTAACTTTTAACAAAAAATACCATTAAAAAAGATAATTAAAACATATAGCAACTCTAAAGTCTTTCAGGAGTTCTTGAATCACCAAAATATATAATAGGGGGTAAACAGATGGAGAGAATAATAATTTGTAAAAGCTTTCCCCTTCCTTCTCAGTTATAAGATGCATTCAGGTATATAGTTTCAAATGCATTCCAATAAAAAGAAGAGAAAATGGCAACTTATCTCTGATCTATTGGAACATATAG
Organism: Bungarus multicinctus; assembly: GCA_023653725.1. NCBI lineage: Eukaryota > Metazoa > Chordata > Lepidosauria > Squamata > Elapidae > Bungarus > Bungarus multicinctus. Next base: position 115,088,010 of record CM042836.1, read on the forward strand.
ATATCCTTCTGTCCCTAACATTGATTTCACGAATCATCTTAATATCTGTAATCATTCACTTCACAACCATCCAGGTGTACACAGATGAGAAGAATTCCTAAAGTTTCTTGCAAGAATCAGTTGTCCTAGGAAACTTCCTTGTGATTGTCAGATGTATAAGAATAGCTGGAAATAATACATTTTTTACTTTGCATTTCCACAATGCTTATTACAATTCTGATGATCATGTTATTCTCTTTAATTAGTATCTGTTCTGAATGAAGGGACCGTTGGCATTTTTATTGTATTACAAGTCAGTCATTTAGTTCGTCCATGTGAAACACTAAATTTATTTTGGATTGCGAAACCCAAAACCTACAACAACCCCAAAATAGTGAAATGGTATGAGATAAGCATCTGTAATATGGTATTCAAATATATATTTTTCAGGAAAAGAGATCAAGGCCAAAATATGAGTTTTCCTTGTTATCTGTTAGAATTTCACTTCCCCTCCTGAACTGGTATCATTTTTTTTTTTAATCTTAAAACTTATCCAAACATCTTTTTTATACTTGGTATCTTGCAACAGTTCTTATCTAATTTGGCCTTCAGTTTTCATGATAGTGGCAGTATGGGTATCTAGGAAAACTTAATATACTCTTCCCTCTTTCTATGTGTGTCCGTTTTATTTTTTTATTCAACATTTTGTTACATTATTTTTTTTTTGCTGTCTTTTATTTTTTTTCCTCATTTGAGTTGTCTGCACTCATGCATTTAGTTTCTCCTTTTATAGAAACTAAAACTCTCTTCTCTTGTCATGACTTCTATTTATCCTTGCTTTTAGTTTATTAAAATCCCCTTACATGTCCAATATATGAATTCAACTACGTTGAGTTTTGAACCATAGCCACACTGATTTTGCACTCAGTTCTTGCTGCCTTGACTCTAAGCCACTTAAGAAAATCCTGCCCAGGCTGAGAGTCTTTGGCAATAGCTTGTAAGGTATTAAATTCAAGTTTAAGTTATAGCATCCTCCACCTGCTGTCATGCTCTTCCAAATTTCTGTCCCAGGAAAGCAATTTCCTATTATTTCCTTACTGTGTGCTGATGTTACTGAACAGATAAATATCAACATACACATACATGCAGGCACAACAATCAGTTTAATATGAAAATTCCTTCCTTACTGCTCTGATGTTCTCTAATGACTTCTATTTTTACCATAAATATTGTAACAGCACAAAGGTTATAATATCTGCTTCCATATAAATAGAAGCTTGCTGGTTCAAAAATCATCGGAAAGCTTTTTAAACTGTTTTTGTTCTTTTTTTTCTGTCAGCCAGCTGTGTTTCCTTGGCTTTCCTGGGCTTTATTTTAAGATGTCAAGTTATTTACCAAGTCAAAATAAACCTAGATTGGATAGCATATTTTGTAAATTGCAGGCATGCTGCAGATGCTACATACGTTGATTTAAATGAAGCTTTTAAAAGGTACTACATAATATTGCAATATGCAAACCAGTTAACTGTTGGATGTCACACACATTACTACTGTAATAGTGTGTGGGGAAGCATCTTGGGAAACAGGAGGAACAACCACATCCTAGATGACGGTCTGATAAATGAAATTTGAATCCAAAGGAGGAGGAATAGTAAAAGCATTGTAGAAGGGACTCTCCTTAGTTTTCGGGAATGTAAAAGTGAAGAACAGGAGACATGTCAGATGGAAGAAATCAGAAAGCAAGGCAGTTCAAATGAGTACAGATTCATTGCATGCTAACACTCTCTACAAGAATCTGAACTACTAAAGGTCAAAGCAAACTGGCAGTAGATAAAAGTCAATGGAATTCAAGGGGGATGGACTTAGATCTCTTGTGGATGCAAAGCGACTCAAGACTGATGACACACTTTACTCTTCCCTCAGGCTTAGCCTGATCGTCCCCTACATTAGTCTTCAGTCTTCAAGTCCTTCAGTCTTGCAAGATTCTGTTAATATCACCTCACAATAGAAATAGAATTAGTACTTCTGGGTGTACTTCTTCCCTGGCTTAATAACAGTTCTCTCTATAATTTGAGAACTTATATAGCAGAAGGTGTATACTATCATCAGATGTCCATTTATCTCCCTTCGTAATAACCCAGTCTATCTAGGCCACTTTAGTGCATAAAAGTAATTGCATTGTATGAAGCAGAATGACCTATGAATTCATTTCCCAGGAGAGGGATCTGAACCACATAAGATCTATATAAACTATAACTGCTATGAGTGCCTAATAAGTCTCAATGAAACTGGCTCCTGATGATCAAGTAATATGGAACTACCAAAGAAATATACAGTAAAATCGCTTCCCTGGGGAAGGGTGGAGTTATGAAACTTCCAACATGAGGACATGGTATAATAATTGCTCTATATTTCTAATGTGGAAGCTCCTTTAAAAGACAGAATCTACTATGCATAGATAGCTTGTGTTCTTTTTTTTCTGCCCCAAGGGCTTAAAGTATGTTTCATCTGAAAGATTCCAGCAAAACTACTTTTGAATTCTAACACTGCAGAAGATCTTTGTTTCTTGCTTCTGTTTTTATTCTTGTCCATTGAGCTTGTTCTTCGAAATAGTTTCTGCTAAAGAAACTATTTCTTTTTTAAAGCAATAAATGTCCATTATTTTCCATCAATTGTAGCTAGTTGCGGTTCTGATCCTCTGACTTTTTCGTCAAATCCAAACTTGCATTGCTGCAGGGATATAAAAGATTGTTTTTGTACAGGATCACAAATGTGCTACAAACATTGCAGATAACAACTGTAGATTCCTATTAATTGCTAATCACTTTGGTTTCTTAAAATGAATGGAATGGAATGGAATAGAATAGAACAAAACAGAACAGAACAGAATTCAATTCTTTTTGGCCAATAAGAAGACACACAAGGAATTTGTCTCCAATACATAAGCTCACATTGTACATATAAACAGCAGATAATAGTTATAGAATATAAATCATAGTTACAATCATTAATCAATTAGTATAAAGGATTCTCAAGAATCCTTGCGTTCTCATGTTAACAATACAATCTTTTAGGCATTTCCCCTATCAAACCCCATGGAGAAACTATTAATTCTCTATATTTCTTTGTTGAAAGCATTTGCTTGTGTTATTTTAACAGTCTCTGCCTTACTTAGCAGGAAGTAGTCACTTAAATACAGTTAACAGTCAGCACCTCTCAGGTCACATCTCTTGCAACTAGCAGCAGTTTCAGAAAATTATCCTTTTACCCATGACAGCTGAGCATACAAAAGCCCAGAACATATAGCTTCTCTGGTTATTCTATTGCCTTCCTTGTCTCTTCTTCAATTCCACTAGTAAACTTGTTTGCTCTCATTATTCACTTATTCAATAAACTGCCTTCCTTCCTTCCTTCCTTCCTTCCTTCCTTCCTTCCTTCCTTCTTTCCTTCCTTCCTTCCTTCCTTCCTTCCTTCCTTCCTTCCTTCCTTCCTTCCTCAAATAATTCAAGGCAGAAAATATACACAACTACCTTCCTTCTCCTGTTTTCCTCATAACAACAACCCTGTGAGGTGGATTGAGCTGAGAGAGGCTGGACTTGTCCAAAGTCAGTTTTGATGGCTAAAGTGGACTCAAAGTCTCCTACTTTCTATCTTGGTCCTTAACCACTAGGTCAGAGTTCCACAGCCTTTCTGGCTTTGTGGACTGGTGAGGGCAGGAGGGAGATGGGATACTTTGTGCGTCCGGCTGGCAAGTGTGCACGCACACATGCCCACTGCTGATCCAAATGGAGCACACATGCACATGCTCGCACAAAGGGGGATGTGCATGCATGCACATGTTCGCCAGTCCTTTCCGCAGCCCAGTTGCAAACAGCTCATGGCCCACTAAGTACAACTGACATTATATTACTCAAATAGAAGAACAGAGAAAAACAAGATGTTAATATATCAATCAATCAAATATTCTCTGCTATGCAAGCCACAGTTGAATAAACAAAGAATTCAAAGGAACAATATTTGATGAATTGCACTTTTTATCAAGAAAATTATAACACCAAAAAAAAAAACCCAATCCCTGAATGTTTAGAAGAAATATCCCAAATGTTGAAGAGCGAAGATTTAAGTTTCCTCTAGGCTGTAATTTTATGTTGAAATGCTGAATGAGTTACTTGACCCTTTTGTACCTCTGCTGAATCTAACTGCGGGCAATAATTAGATGAAAGTTCAATCTTTCAGAAGTGTACAAAGTATCACCAACAGAATTATTTTAGAAGAAATCGATTTTTAAAGACTAATTTTGCTGAACACTTTTCTTGCATGTTTTCCCCCTGCTCCTTAGACATCAATACTTGGCCCATGAATATGATTATTGTTGAAGTTAGTAATCCAAAAACACACAGAAATAGCTATCAAGTAATTATGGTTTTAATGAACTGAATGCTGAATATATCAAATCCAAAGTAAGTAGCACATGCAGAAAAATAGGTTCATTGAAGTGGAGACATAAGCAGATCCTGAACTAAACAAAGAATTTAAAAATTTGTGACTGGGAGAAATTTTGTATGGTGTATCATTTATTCAGTTGTAGTGGAGAATATCAACTTGCTCTTTACTTCCCAAGACAAAGTAGACCAAAATAGACACAAGAAAAAAAAGCAGAGAGGAAATTTCTTCAGTGTGTCTTTAATGTTTATCATTTTATACATTTATTTAACAATAAAGTTTTTTCTTAACATTCTGGGTTCATCAGTAACCCCACCCTCTTTTAATGGACACCCATCAAAGAAAGGATACTACCTTTGTTTAATGGATCACTTACCAGACTCTCCTAAGACTTATTTTTCTATAAATATGTACTACAGTCCAAGGTTCATGCTTATCTGTTTTACTTTTCAAAAATGAAATATAAAGCTTGTTCTGTTTTCCCCACTTCCAGTAATATCATTACCATGGCCCTTACAGGCCAAGTGTTTAAAAAGGGCTGCTTGTGGCTGAAAATTGTGCTTGTGACTTTGATTTATACTCACATCTACTTTCAGTTCACCATCGACGCCAGTCTGAGTAGCATAAGCAATATATACTCATAAATAAGACATTGCATATTCCAATGGCTCAAAGAGATAGAACATGAGAACCAACTTTTGAAATTGAGGTTCACATATTTTTATATTAACAAGACATCCATACATTAATCAAACTAACCACTCCTTATCACAAGCTTGGTCTTTTCCCAGAACTTATTTTTTTTTTAGTTATTTTCTTTATACATCAGAATCTGGGGCCAGCAATATCTTTGGCAATAAAGTGTGATTGATAACTGACAAAAAAGTGAAACAAACACTGAAAATGCAAATGACATACTGAAAGGAGGGGAGGAATTGTAGATGAGCAGATTAATTATTTTTTCCTCAATTTTTGGGAGAAAACATGCCATTTAATTAATATGTCACAAGTTTCCACAATGCCATTTCTGTTGAACAAGACATATGCTTAATTGTTAATATCTTTTCCAGAAGAATATGCAGTGGGTATCAATTCTGACAAATCATAGGGGAAATATTTTCATCTTCATGCCTGATTTATAAGTCATTGAAAAGAAACATTTGGTGAGATCTTTTTGGGAAATATTAAATCAGGATCCAAATTGATTGTTGAAATTCAAAATGGCCTTATCTCTTATATACCCATGAACATCAAACTTTTTCTTTGCCCCAAGGGACATTTTGCCACTTAAGTATTTTGCTGGGTATACTTGTAAATATAACTTATATTAAACTTTAGTTCTTAATTTGGATAATTCAGATTTCTTTGTATATATTCACTTTAATATATTCACTTTATATGTTTTAAAAGCATTTGTATTTTGACATTCCTTATATCTGTAACAACAGAATTGATGTAGTTTAATGATAAAGGTTTCAATGTTTTACACTTTCTTTTTCCTTTAATGATACTATAACCTTATAATCCCCAAACTTGGCAACTTTAAAACTTGTGGACTTCAGTACACAAGCCTTAAAGTTGTCAAGTTTGAAGATTTCTGCTATAATCTCTTGGAAGTTGGGGTGACTGAACATTTACTGCCTGGATGCCCTTCCTGGTACCTATGCTGGGCCCACAGCAGATATTTTCTCATTGTGCCCAGAGCGAGAAATATCTGTTGTTACCTAGGATCTAACTCATAGATTATGAGATTATAGATTATGAGGGGAGAGCTCCACCTCTAGGCCACCACGCCACTCCAATGCTTTTCACACCTGTTTTGTTGTAATCCAATGAGTAGACATTTGCAAGTGGCAGTATCTGGTTCACTTTAGTTACTCTTGAAAGCTAAGGAGGGTCATCACTAATCAGAAATTGGACGAAGGACTGTCAGGACATCAGATCTATTGTCTAATTTGGAAGGTTAAAAACTCCTCAAACAATTGATTTTGGAGTCCCAAATGAGTGTTTGATTCACATACCATGACACCAATTACCTTTTCTTTTACAGAAAAAAATAACACCAGCAATTTTGTCTGGATGCACCCAACAAACATTTGTGTTCAGATTATGGTTTGAATAAACTATTGTGTGTTTGAACTTATAGGCACAATTAGAATGCTGGGAAAGTATACAGATGCTCCAATAAAAATGGTTATCATACACAGATACACAGATACTGATATACTTGAAAGCAAACTGGTAAGAGTGTCCCCAACATCACCTAGAATATTCCTTATTACTCTATTTTTATAAAAATTATTTTCATTCACAACAGCAAAGAACATTTCAAAACATTCAAATGGGACTTGTGGGGTAAATTATGTGTCATTTCCGGCGATTTCCCTAATTAAATCATGAGTCTCAAGCCAAGCTTCACTGTGTTTATTCTGGCTATCCTATAAAAACTGATCAGTTTCTTCAGAATCAGAGCTTGAATAGTTCTTTAATATCTTGGCTATAGTTTTTCCCCTTCCTCTGAACATGGGGGTTATTTATAACAATTGTCTAATTTCTGACAGAAATTCACAAATAAACATCTTCAGCCTTTTCTGTTTCACCCCTAGGATGAAATAGAACTGGCTCTTATAAAGATTTTGGAAACTGCATATGAAATCCTGTAAACAGCTTGTACTCATATGCCTCCCTTATACTTGACACATACTCCATCTCTGTTTTAGAGACAAACTATGAATTTAGGCTAAGAATTCTAAATTTTTTTCAGTTAGGCACCTGTCAATATACCTTTAAATATAAAAATATTGCAAGTTTGTGTAATTTATTTTCAATGATGCTTCAGTTATATGATATACATCAATATCAAGAATATTATGAAGAGTATAAACTTAACAATTAGCTAATATACAAAAGTTAGCAAAGAATAAAATATCGGTAAGGTCCTCCCTTTTTTTAAAAAAAGGGTTAATTCTAATTTGTAAGGGTTATATAACTCTTTTGCACTCATAAATTGTAACAATTTTTGACAATGCATAAGATAAGGGACTAAAGTGTCAGAAAATTAATCTTCCAAAATAAAATATTAGACATTTTTGTATCTTGTGTGTTGCTATTCCATCTAGATAAATAAAATTTTCAAAAATATTGAGCTGGCATAGGGCTAAAAGTTCATCTTACTCCCATCATGAACTTGATCAGTTGTGTATTTTCTTTATTATACCTTTCTTCTAAAAAGGAATAGTCTTATTATTTTTTAAATCATTTTAAACATACTATCATCTGAATATTTAATGGTCAGACACCTATAGCAAATATTTCCAACTTCCTAATAGACCTAATACAAAATATACTCAAATCAATAATGTAGTTTCCTGCCTTTCTATCTCATCAATCAAAATAATGTAATTTCAGATACTTTTGTTCTTAATTTTTTTATTAACTGCACACCATAACAAAATAACAAAGGGACCAAAAAAATTAACTGAACAGAGATACTTTAATCCTCTAAAATGGTTAGTTCATGGGTATATTTAAAAAAATGTCCCTCACTGATAGATGGTGGTTTGTTATTTTAAATGTCTCTAAGAATTAACTGTAACCATATGTACCTCAGCAATTCCACAGGAAACTAGTGGGACCTTAATAATGTTTTCCAAGCTTTCAGATTTTGAAGCTCTTGCCATGAAAACTCCCCCAAAATGGCTCTACATATGGCGTTATTGATATGTTATAAAGCCATTGGCAAGGAACATCTGAAATTATATTAATTAATCTTACTAAGATAGGAGGAAACAACAATGCCGCCCTTCTGATATTGTTCTTCTAAGTTGTAAAACTATCCAGGTGCACTTTGGAAGTGGATGGCTAGTTAATTTAGGTACTGCTCAATTCATGCCAATTCTGGGCAGTTCCCAATATTATAGACCAAAATAAAAATCCAAAACAAAATAAATAGATAAGCTGGAATTCAGCCACTTGATCAAAAAAAAAAAAAAAATCCAACAAGGGGCTCCATCCACTCTACCCTAAGTCCCGGAGAACAATCAAGTGTTCAAGATGCTCTAGAATGCCAACAGAGTGATAGCCATATGGATCTCATTCCAGAAGGTATGCGCCTCAACAGAGAAGAAATGCTTCCTAATCCTGATAGATGGCACTATTGAATCAAAGGGACCCAGAGCTTACCAATGTTGCTAGATAGAAACCATGATAGATAAGCGGTCCTTCAAATAACCTGTTCCTATGCTGCATAAGGTTTTATTGGCAATACCTAGTACCTTTAATTGCCTCTGGAAGCATGCTGACAATCAGAAGTGTCAATGAGTATATTGTAGCCTGCATCATTGTATTCTGGATTAATTGAAGCTTTTAAGTAGTCATCAAGGGTGCAGTGCCATCAAGCACATAGGCGGTTCTTCATTTAACCTGTTCCTATGCAGTGAGTGTCTAGGGCATGAGCGTCTGTCTGTGATTGAATTAGCCACAGAAATGCTGAGGGACATGTTGTAATACTGAATAGGATAAGATATAATGAAGGATTTATCATCATGGTTATATTGCTGGACATTTTTGCAGTGAAGTGTTTTTAGTGGTGTATTGCATTTTGGAAGAGATCAGGCCAAAGTAAGCTTTACCAACACACAGAGCCAGCTAAGTAGGAAGTCAGACACTGAAAAACCGAATCCCTTAATATTTTTAGAACATTACCTTAGAAATAAAATATGTTTCAATAATCCTTTCTTTTGCATTCATATTTTGGGACACATGATTCTATTAATTAATCTACATTTGCCTGTATTTACAATACATATTTTATATCCCATCTGGTCAGTATAAATAATACATTCAGTGACAAACAGCTGCATGAGTATGCTAATGGAAAGAAGACATACACAGGTCTAATGACTCAGGCATGGGATGTAACCCTACAAATCAAACTTATTTACTCTATATTTCTCAACCTCAAAGTTTTATAGTAACAACCTTTGTACATATGAATCAAAATAACATTCAGATTGCTTCCTAAAAGATATTGTGTTAGCCACTGTTTTCATTGGAAATAGTACTCTGGAACATCCAATTACTTCCTAATAATTCAAAGGAAAGCATTCAATATATAGTGTGTGTTAGTCACCAGGTGTCCTTCTTTTCTCCACATCCCAGAAAGCACAGTCTCCATGAAAGTATTTGACCTTTGTAAGCATTTCTAAAACAAGAAATGGATGATAGTTGCAAATATGAAGCAGTTTATAAGCCTTTTCAGAAATGGTTGAAGCATTAACTTCAGAAAATGCAATTTTTGCATTGTGACAAAATCTGATTGCTCTATTTTCCAGTCATATGGAAAATATTATCAGTGAGCTAACATATGGAAGTGAAAGAGAAAAAAGTTAGTACTCTACAAATACATAAACATAAACTTGTGCACTGTCTATAATATCAGTAAAAAGTGGTATGACACCATCTTGATTTTGGGGTGGGAAAAACTTGATTTGGTCAGTGCTGAAACAGTGATCTCATTAACGCATTAACATGAAAAATAATCATAACATGACCAAATCTAACAAGACAGAATTACAGTTTCTAGAGACTGTGAAAATATTATATTATTTATTGCATCTTCTCCTGGTGACTGCAAAAATAATTCACATATAAGTCCTAGAACAATACACACAGAGACTTTTTAAAATTTTACACTCATATATTAGAGTCTTTGATCATTTGAAAGGCTTCCTAATGATCCAAGTTAGAAAAATACTTTGCTACTGCCACAACATTCATTAGTTTGCTACAGATACAGTCATCTACACAAAGAAAAATAATATACATAATTGACACTATTAAAACTTTTAATATTACTCCTTTTTGGCCTTCTTGCCTCTGTCAAACGCAGAGCATCTTTATTGGAGCATCTATGTTTTACAGAAGGTGATGGAAAATGGCTGAGTTTTATTGTGGAATTTACTGCAAATGCTGACTCTAGATTGATGCTTGAATATTGTTGGGTTGTGCTAAAGAATATTGCCTTAAAAAGTAATTATAGAAGAAAATATTGTCATCTATATTAGAAGAGCTGGTCACCAACAGAGAGAAAAAGAGAGAGAGAGAAAGGGAGAGGGAGGGAGGGAGGGAGAGAGAGAATGAGTTATGATATTGATAAAGGTTTGGGAAACTAATAATGGTACAGACAACAATAAGCCTTTAGTTTATAAGTAGAAAAAGCATGAAACAGAAGCCCTTGCAAAATCAAGATAGAGCACAGTTTTAAACTGAGCGTAGTTTGCAGAAAAGATTCAAAGAAAGGTAGGGAAGGAATTCACTTAAAATAGAAGAATAATTCTATTTTGTGTATGAACTGAACTAAACTCTGTAGGCTGGCTTTTTTATATACAGTATATATAAATTGTAGTGATACATGGGCTCCAATTTTAAAAAAAAGATTTACTGTTAAAACTACCTTGGAGAGCTCCTAGGCTTGGTATTGTTATGGAAATGTTATATTCCTGTCTCCTTCCTTTATTCATTTTGTTATTTTTGTGCTACTAAAACTTTAAGAAGAATAGCCCCTCTTTTCTCCTTGTTTTACTCATGGCCATTTGGGATAGACAAGTCTATCCCAACATTTTATTCCTTCTTCTTCTACCTTAGTTCTCCCTTCCTGCTTTTTAAATTCTTATTTCAATATATCCCCAGCAGAGCAGCGTGCTGGGCTTGTGGTGAAGACGCTTGCTTCTCACTTGGAAGGTTGAGGGTTCAATCCTCAAGCGGCAGATCACAAAGAAAACATATTTGTTGCATACTCTGTGTGGTGTTAGGAAGGGTATCCGGCCAGTAAACATGCTGAGCTCCATCCAGTCGCCCCAACTCTACCCTGAATTAAGGGATTACAGGGTCATAAAAAGAGAGTTTTCAATGCTTGCCCAGCATTACCCCCACCTCTGAGAGATAGAGGTACTTAGATATCACCTAGCTAAGATTGACTTTTACCTGATTACTAGCATACCATGTTACAAATTCTTCTAGTTTACAACCTGTAGTATTGTGTTAAGTGCTTTTATCTCAGTAAGCACCATAATACATTACATCTATCCCTGTCTATGATGTAAATAAAGCAACCTCTTGACTGCTAATTCTCATCAAGATATTTCTTCTGTCATTGTTTCTATGGTTTCCTCTTCTTTGTTTGTATTCTCTTGTTGATTTAAAGTGTACCTTGGTGCAAGAAATGTATAAAAACCTGTATTAAAAGGCCATTGGTAAAAAGAGAGATGCCTGTGCTTCACAATTTCCAATTCTAGTGTTTAAAACAAAGCGTGGTTGGCTTTTGCTGTGCTTGAAAGTGTTACAAAGTTCTTTGATGGTTCCTAAAATCTTTAATTTATTTTATTAGGAGCTTTATTCATCTATATCCTCTCAATAGGTCACCACCTGCTCTCAGGGGGTAACCATCTTTGAAGGTTGAAAAAGTCTCTTTTTAGAGTATGATGAAATGAAATAGATCTGAAGAAAATCATATCTTGAATTAAAAGCAGACTAACTTGAGATCTTTTCATTCCTTCCTTCCTTTCCTTTCCTTCACTGGTTATAGAAATTAGTTTTGTTTTGTTGTAGGTGGAACTTGGGTGCAACTGTGAAAAGTAAAAAAAAAGTGCTTTAGAGAAAGATATAGCGTTTATTAACTATATTGTCTGTTCTTAGCTCCAAGTCATTTCATGTGGATATGTGTTTTTTTATTGTGATAATACTGATTAAAATTCAGTGACAATATTGATTGAAAATATGGGGCATTTTCAAGAATGTAAAACATTCAAGGCATAGAGCAACATATAAAAATATAGCAATAATTCATAAGCTTGATTTAACTTTCATGTAAGATAATGGCAACTCATAGAATTAATTTTCCATTTTCTCCCTTTCCTCACACAAAATAAATTCTTCAACAATTTGCATTCCAAAATGGTACAGGGAGCTTAATCAGGTAATCCCAAAAGAGCAGTTTCTCTCAATTTAAAAGTATTTTGTTATAATTGAGATCAGATGTAACATGTGCAAAAAAAGAGAGTCAGTAGATTTTTTTTTCCCCCTGAGTATTCTACAGACATCCCTAAATATGCTGCCCGGTCACTTCAAAAGTGAGATCAGCTGCATATAAATTAAACCAACCAACAAATAAAAATGGCAATTTTTGTACCATAATAAAGCTTCAATTTTTTAACGTATCACTATTAAAAACCAAATTGATTTTCCATTTTTTATTTGATGATGTGCTCAGAAAGAATCAATTTCTTTTTAGTGTATAACTTCATTTATTACTAATTCAAAATAAAAGAGCATGCACATTTCCATTTAATGGACTATCATTAACTATAGCACATAGTTCTTGTGTGGATGGCAAGCTGGCGTGCACACACGCAGCTCGATTTGCACAAGTGGTGGGCCAATGGTGGGATTCAAATTTTTTAGTACTGGTTCTGTGGGCGTGGCTCAGTGGGTTTGACGGGGGAAGGATATGGTAAAATCTCCAGTCAGAGGTTGTATTAGCTGGTTCTCTGAACTACTCAAAATTTCCACTACCGGTTCTCCAGAACTGGTCAGAAGCTGCTGAATACCATTTCTGGGTAGGCCAGCGTGCACGGGCGTGAGTACCCACCAGCCGTCCACTCACGCAAGTTGAGGTGCATGCACACACTCTTCAGCCAGCCACTTGCATGGCCCAATTCTGAATAGGCTGTGGCCTGGTAGTGAGTTGCAGCCTGGGTAGACTCTGATTTAGACAAGCAACATTTAGGAATGACAACTCCATCACTAATGCAGTCATTAAATGAAAAATTAGGTAAAATGGGGCAAAACTGATTTAATGAAGATCTCACTTAGCAACAGAAATGTTGGACTCCATTGTGGTCGTAAATTGAAGAGCTCCCTGTGTATTGATAAGAGAAGATACGACCATAGATAGCTAAGGAATGCTACATTTGCTCTCACTTGCTGTGTCAAACAAGATTAAGGGAAGCATTTCTCTTCCCCCTCTCCAAGTCTCACTCCAGTTGAGGTTTTAGCACCGAGTGTTTGCAGAGACTAACTTAGGCTTCATAATAGCCCAGAAATTTGTATTCTTAATTTTATTACTGTAGAACATGAGTTTGGGATCCTGTCTGGTTATTCCATAAACAGGCTGATGACTTGTGATACTGCTGGAACATGATACATCCTTAAAAAAGGACAGGAACAGGAGTTTTGGGTTATGTTTCAACTGTCAAGCTTTGGAAGCCATATTAGCATCAGACGCTTCCACACTGCCACATTCTTGAGCCTGGGAAAATGGGAGGGGGGAATTTCTTGGTGGGTATGTGGTTTGATGTAATAGCATTCTTCTTATAAGTCAAGGTCATGTTATTTCTGCACCTGATTGAGAAGACGTCTCAAGTTGAGATGGATGGTGATTGGGGCATGTGATGCAATGGTGGGTGTAGTGGGTGGATTTGTATTTTTTTTACTTATTGCAAGGAAACCCAGAACTTTCAGATTCGAGATTTCCCAGATGTGCCAGTTTACTACTCCTTGACTTACAACAGTTCTCTTAGTGAATGTTCAGAGTTACAATAGCACTGAAAAATGTGACTGATGACCGTTTTTCACAGTTACAACCTTTGTCATGTGATCAAAATTCAGATCCTTGGCAACTGACACATATTCATGATGGTTGAGTGTCCTGGGGGGGGGGGTCACATGATCTCACTTTGCAGCCTTCTGATAAGCCAAGTCAATGAGGAAGCCGGATTCACTTAATAACCGGGTTATTACCGACTGCAGTGATTCACTTAACAAATGAGGCAAGGAAGGTCGTAAAGTGGGATCGAACTCATTTAACAAAGGTTTCCCTTAGCAACCAAAATGTTGGGCTCCATTCTAGTCATAAGTTGAGAAGTTCTTATATATATTTTTTTGACGTTTGGGGATAATATTAAATTTAACTCCAACACTTATTTACATTTATTTATAAGCCATCTCCCAGCAATCTGAAACCTCTAAATAAATTTGTTTGACCAAGATATCTACTGAGATTTTCCCTGTGCAAATATTGCTGCTAGCTGCCCAAAGTCGTGATGTTGAAACAAGCAGGTTTCAAATAATTTCACTTGAACCAGGTTCAGTTGCAGAGATTAACTAGATTTTATGTTCTCTGAAACATTTTTGGGTAAGGGCATCTTTCCTTCAAATAAATGCATACATTTGACACCTTGCGTTGTACTATTTTCTTTTTTGAGGTTAATTTTTTATTATTGCTGTATGACTTAAGGGTGAGATTATAGGGACTGGTATGTGTTTGTGTGTGGGTGTGCACAATTTCACTAAGATATTAACAACAAATACTACCCTGTCTGAAATTAATATGCAAAGGAAAATATAATAACACCAGGAAATGAAACATACTGACTCATTCCAACTAACTCCATAGGATATGAGCATTAGTTTGATAAGATAGAAATGCAGAAAGAGAGAAAAAGAGAGAGATTCTCAGTTACAAAACAAGTTAATAGAAAAGCAAAGTTGAGTCATAATTCAGTCCATTTTGACCCACAGTAGATTTATATGGGTTGAAATGGGCTGTATTATCTTAGTACAAAAGAATAAAAATAAAGACCCAAATCTTTACAAAAAATGGTTCTTTATGAAATCCTTTGGAAAGTTTGAATTCACTTGCAGACATTGCATGCTATTCTATGATGTAAAAAATAGTTTAAAAAGCCATCTTCAATATGAGTAGGCTATGAGTGGTTGCCTTATTGCAGAATGTAATTGTTATATTATTTATTTAGTTCTGTCATTTTAAACAACTGAGAATTTGTTATACCATCATGAGGCCTTGAATCAGTAATACTCCTCTAACGATACTGTATAATGATGTGGGTTGGTGACTAAACAGAGCTAGAAAGGTGAATGCAAATTAGAAGAAATGCAGTATCCTTTTCAGAATTCACAAGCAGTTGCATTTGATAGTTCTTCAATATGTCTTTGATTATTTGGTGCTATATATTTATATGCTATCTAACAGTGGTGGGATTCAAGTATTTTTACTACCAGTTCTGTGGGCTTGGCTTGGTGG
Organism: Bungarus multicinctus; assembly: GCA_023653725.1. Classification (NCBI taxonomy): domain Eukaryota; kingdom Metazoa; phylum Chordata; class Lepidosauria; order Squamata; family Elapidae; genus Bungarus; species Bungarus multicinctus. Next base: position 115,103,533 of record CM042836.1, read on the forward strand.
GTATGGCAAGGGAAGGATACTGTAAAAACTCCAGTCAGAAGTAGAATTTGCCGGTTTTCCAAACTACTCAAAATGTCTGCTATCGGTTCTCCAGAACTGGTCAGAACCTGCTGAATACCACTTCTGCTATCTAATCTGATCACCCAACAGGACTTGGATTACAATAAAATGTGTTTTAACATGTCACAGATTTCTTTGTGTGAGAGAAAGAAACCACATATGTATATTTTTGTGTGGTTTTGTTTTGTTTTTGAGCTACCAAATGCATCAGGAATTGGGTTTTTTCCCTCTTCAGGTGAAATATCTTTGGGATTAATCTTTGCAGTCTTGTGCTAATTAATTATGCTAATAAATCCATTACTGTTCCTAAGACCAAGGGTGACATCGAAGTCTCCCTTTGCCCTTGTCATCATAGGGAGTAGCTAAGGATCACAGGAATTGCTGTGCATAATATAGTCTGATGACATTATTAGAATGTAATTAGCGGCACATATTTAATTGTGTGAGAAAGTCATGAAATCTTCAAATCTAGTTTAATGAGTACTTGACCCCTTAGTGTTCAGTTAAGAGGCGAAACATAACATTTGGAAGAATCTGAGATCATTTAAAACATTCTATAAAAAAACACCAAAGATCCTGCCACAGAAAATGCGATTTTCACTTTTTAAACTGGGAGTATTTCTATTTTTTATAAAACAGTAACTGAACCAAAACTTTGAATATTGCAAATGTGTAGTGATGTGATTTTACTTGATTCGTTTTTTCAAAGCTAAGAATATTGTTTCAAAAAATGGGTCTCTAATCATAGAATCATTTCTTGTGAGGTGGGCAGTCATACAAATTTAATAAATAAATATGGCTTGCTTTTTCAACATTTGTAGAAATATAAAGTCATGCTTTGGGGAAGTAAATTATTCTAGATTGACCTCCATAATTGTCCCATAAGATTATCTATCGTATTATTTTGCATAAAAAGTAAGATTAAAAATTGCCTCCACTGAAATACTTTTTAATAATCCTCCCTCTAACTTAATGCTTCTATAATGTCTTGCCAGAGATAATAAATTATAACCTGATCCAAATAATTGAACATTTTATGCCATGTATGGTTTAGTTATTGCATGAAAATGAAAGCTTTAACCAATCAGGTTAAAAATTGCACCTATTCTTTTTAGCCTTAGTCATGAAGATTTTGTTATTTCCTGTGGGAAAAGACTCATGCATTTTAATGCCAGAAGACATTATTAATATCATCTATTATACTCTTGAGCCTTATGAAAGTTATCACTTATTATACCCCTATATATCTTTGCTGTGTAGCAGAGTTGCTACAGTTCAGAGTTGTTTAATAGCACAGCAGGGGGATTGTGATGGAAATGTAGCCCGGTTACATTTGCCCTTCCCAAATCCTATGTCCTCTGCCTAGACTCCCATCCATCCAGCAGTCCTAATCTGCTGGAGAGTACCTGCAGTAGAAGAGCTGTTTCACCAGAAGCTAGGAAGCTATCTGGGATCTCCATGGTAGCTCAATGCATACTGGAAAGTTGGCAATTGGGATGAATATACAGGTGCTAGTTTGGAAATCGGAGCTAGAGCTTGCTCTGCTTAAGTTGAATCAAGGATGCTTCCATGCAGAGAGATTTTCATTTAACACCCCCCTCCAATAGATTTTCTCTGGAAAGGAAAACATATCCACTGAATATTATGAAGGAATAAGGAAATGTGGTTTCCCATTGGCAATTCTCTCCTCTTCCCATTTCCTTATTCCTTCATAATATTCAGTGGATATGGTAGGACAATTGCGTAATATAACAACTTTTTCTGATGGCATCTTAATGTCAGGCACAAAGAACCAGATACATAAAGTGCTTAAATAAATTTTTAATTTTCTATTGCTTATTTCTTGGAAATCTTCTCAGATTGGCAGCTTTCCCTTGGGAAAGACTAGATATGGTTTAATGACATTCAATGGGGAAGTCGGACCTTGTCCTTTGGTGTCTATGTAACAGTTCCAAACTGATCTTCCACTTGACTCCTACTTCTGATTGGCACAGTTTCTTTCCAACACTAAGAGGGAATAGGGGTGAGGAGGGATTTCCTTGAGATTTAAAATACAATGAGTCAGGATAGTAGATATTTAAAAGTGAATGTAAATGTGGATGAGTAGATGGATATGTATTCTCTGCTCCCACCTGGCTGCCCTTTGATGGATTATGATTATGATCTCTGACAGGCAGGGATTCCATGCCTTTTGTGGTTCTTTGAAGTATTTCCTCCTTCTTGTAAAAATGTAAGTGTAAATATATGGATGGATGGATGGATGGATGGATGGATGGATAGATAGATAGATAGATAGATAGATAGATAGATAGATAGATAGATAGATAGATAGATAGATAGATAGATAGATAGTATTCAGCCAGTTCTGACAGGTTCTAGAGAACCAGTAGCGGAAATTTTGAATAGTCAGGAGAACCAGTAATTACTACCTCTGGTTGGCCCCACCCCCATCTATTCGCTGCCTTCTGAGTCCCAGCTGATCGGATGGGTCTTCTTTTGTTGCCCTGCACAGGAGAATGGAGCTGGAAAGCAGGTTAATGGGTGGGGAGGGAATGGGGATTTTACAGTGTCCTTTCCCTGCCACGCCCACCAAAAATTACTGAGCTAGGAGGAGAATATGGAGCTGGCTCCCTGGTTACCTTTTCTGGGCCCCCTAGAGAAGCAGTGTATCATAATAAATAAATAACAGCAAATCATTGCCTTAGTCTGAAAAATAAGCATTTCTTTTCTTGAGTAAAATATTATGCAAGCTAATTAATATATGAGTCATGAGTCCTGCTGGTCAGGACAGAAAGTAGGTAGAATTTGGGATGGGTGAGAAGTATAGACCTTTCGAATTTACAGATAAATAATCCCATTTTGAACTCTCTAAATATATAGAATAAACTGCCACGCATGAGTTATATATGGTCTACAACCAAGCATTTTTTGTGGAGCAAAAAGAATTCGCAGTGTGAAAGATGAGAAATTTGGCAAAAGAAAATGGCTAAGGTAAAAAGTACACTCAACACACATTTCGTTTCCCATGGCTCTTCATCATCTCCAGAAAAACAATACAGGTAGTCCTCAACTTACAACCACAATGAAGCCCCAAAACCTGTTGCTAAATGAGACAGATGTTAAGTGAGCTTTGTCCCATTTAATGACCTTTCTTGCCACAATTGTTAAGTGAATCACCACAGTTGTTAAGTAACATTGTTGTTAAGCAAATCTGGGTTTCCCATTGACTTTAGTTGTCAGAAGTTGGCAAAAGGTGATCACATGACCCCAGGACACTGCAATTGTCATAAATATGAGTCAGTTGATAAACATCTGAATTTTGATCACATGATCATGGGATACTGCAACCGTTGTGTGAAGAATTGTAATAAGTCACTTTTTTCAGTACAATTGTAGCTTTGAACAGTCACTAAATGAACTATTGTAAGTCAAGGACTGCCTGTATTCCTATGGATAGGCTTAAAGTTTGCTCATAATGTAATGCGAAAGTTACCTGAGAATATAACCACTGAAGCTATTGAAAATATTCTGCTTTATTCAACTAAAATAGAAGGCACTGGTATTCATGGTGTTTCGTCAGAAAGCCGCTCCAAAGAAAGACAATGCATTTTGCTGCTGGCTTTGCTGCTTTGTGCATTAATAGTAAAAATGCTCTTTTTCATCTCAGGGCTTGGATTAATTTTGTTTTCACCAAAGACCATTGAATGGCTTTGGACAGATCCAATTAGTCTTTGCTCCTCAGTTCACCCCCTGTAAAATGGAGATAATATTACTCCTCTTTCTCACAACAGCATTGTGATGATAAATATACGAGAGACATTTGGATACTACAAAGACAGGATAAATATAAATGTTACACAATTCATCCGTCTCCAGCAATGAAGGCTTTAACACAGAGAGGGAGAGAACCTCTTAGATTTATCAGTGCCAGAAAACATGTTTCTTCGTGGGTCCCTTGTAAGACACAAGACTCTTATGTTTTTAATGCAAGAGTGCAATGCTTGCTGAAGGAGGGGCCATTTTGATTACTTCTGCAGTTCCCAGAGCAATAAAGTCATGAGGGCGTTTTAAGATGTAAAAGGCAGCACCCAAGGAAATGAGAAACATATTAGAATTTCTATTATCATGCTTATAATAGAAATGGTGCCAAGCAAATAAGAAATCGGTAAGGTCTTTCCTTCACCCACCTTCTGCTATCGGGGCTGTTATCTTTTGAGCAAAATCAATGTGTTGACAACTCAAGCCTGCTCTAAGAACAAAAAATGCCGCTTGAAATGAAATTCTTGACATTCCAATCACTCTCTCTCTATAGCAAAGCCATATTTTCATAAAAGAATAAATTTTGGAAGGAGCTCTAATGAATATTTTAAATTGACTCCTTCAGTATATTTTCACAGTGATGGGAACATTTTTTTAACCTTTTTTTTAAAAAAAATAGGGATATCGTGGAGAGACTCCCAGAAAGCTCCAAAAGAAGAAGAAAAGAAAGACGTCAGGTTGATTTAAAAAAGCAAAAGCTTACATGTTACCTTAAGGAATAGAGTACTTGTTCTCATAAGGAATATTTTAATTCAAGTAATTTATCTTGTTACTGCAATATATGAGGAGCTTTTCTATTTCAAATAAGCCCCCTTCAGGCATTATGCAGGTCTAACTATTCAAAGGATATCAAGACGTGTATTCCAGTTCCATTCGCATCCGTGCCCTGTCACTCATAACTACAATTGCCTGAATGTCAGTGTGGCTATACTATTCAGCACAATAATTAATCTTCACAGTCAAGAGTTTCTAACCACATTCTAACATGTGGGGCTACGAACAACCACTGACCTGAGGGCGTTCAGACGTGACCTAAAAACCTGGCTCTTTGAGCAGGCCAGCCTGAGCTGACTTCAAATGGGATTTTAAATAAGGGGTTTTAGATTTGATTGATTGGGATATGAAAGTTTTAGCTTATTTTAATTGGGGGTTTTAAATTTTTAATTGGCAGCCCATAATTTAATTCTTTTTTAATTGTATTTATATTTGTAATTTATATATATTTTAGTTGGTTGTTCACCGTTCTGAGTCCTTTGGGAGAAGGGCGGTATATAAAATTATTAAATAAATAAATAAATAATATTCTGTGGTGCACAGTTATGGTTTTGCTCCAGAACTTCCCTGCCAACTCGGGAGATAAGCTGTGCAGGTGAAGTGTAAAACTTCATCTCTATCTTTGCTTCCATTTGGTAATGGTTGAAGATGGCAAGTTCTATGCTAAATCCTAGAAATGGGTTCTTAAGGACTTCTAGTACCCCTGAAAAACTGGTTTTTTAAGGAGTTTTGTATCTACTAACCCATCTTTTCCAAATTTGGAATATTAGGTTGTGATACTAAGTTTAGTCATATTTGGGTTTTTCAATCTCCTGTGCAATCAGAATCATATGATATGATTGTGGTGGCTCTCACCAAGATAATGAGTAAGTTTGTAGCACATTCTGTATCAACTATAGGTTCCAGGTGTTTTTCAAATGGGATCCAATGTGGAATGTGTTGAGGTATTCAGTCAATCAGGATAGATCTGGAAGGGACCTTGGAGTTCTCCTAATCCAACTCTCTGCTCAAGCAGGAGATCCTATACCATTTCAGACAATTGACCATCCAGTCTCTTCTTAAAAACTTTTAGTGATGAAGCACCTACAACTTCTGAAGGCAAGCTGTTCCACTGGTTAATTGTCCTCAATGTTAGGAAGTTTCTCCTTAATTCCAGGTTGCTTCTCTCCTTGATTAGTTTCCATCCATTGTTTCTTGTTTTGGTTTCTAGTGCTTTGGAAAATAAGTTGACCCCCTCCTCTTTGTGGCAACCTCTCAAATACTGGAATACTGCTATCATGTCCTCCCTAGTCGTTCTTTTCTCTACTGGCCAAACCTAAACCCTGCAACTGTTCTTCATATGTTTTAGAACAGTTGCAGGATTAATCTAATTAATCCTAGAGCTAGTTAATCCTAGATGTGAAAAAGACATTTGTCTTCCAATTCTAATTGTCTGCAAGAAGCTTAGTATGTTTTGTAAAGGGTTCTTTTCAAACCTGCTTGTGAATATGTGATGAACATTGTTGTCTCTCTCCTTTTTCATTATCTGTTAGCACACAAGAGCAAAACAAAACTATGTTATATTAATAACAGACATGTTGTTCTTTTAAAAATGATGTCATGGGCTTTCCACTAAATTGCATGGATTTCTTATTAGGAACTCTTATACTAAAATAGTTTTTGCTTTAAAGACCATTATTCTATAAATGTACTTATCTTATAATCTTGTTCCAAGTTGCTGAATCCCATTTCAGATGGGGACTAGAAATGCTGTCAGCCATGATCCTATTACATGGTCTTGACAATGTAACAAAAAGATACAATTTTAACCCAAGATAGTTTGTTGGTAGATTATTAAATTCCAAACAAGTAAATTAAAATTGGCCTTTGCTAATGTATTCTGCACCCTCTACTCAAGCATGTCTGAAAATAAATCAAGAACAATGTGAACAAATTTAATAGATTGTTCCAACAGAGAAAGAAATGTTCAGAGGGAGGGGGTGGGAAAAGCCCTTTGTTACTTCTTCCTCTTTTAGATGAGAATGATTAACTCACTTTCTGCCCAAGGCTAAAATCATACAACCCAAGAATCATAGATGTAAAGAGTTAGTAATTTTTAACCCTCATGAAAATAAAAGCTCATAAAAAACAGTATGCCTTCTGTTTTTCACAAGCAATAACCAGGCAGATTACTAACAAGAGAGTTCCAGAATTACTATTATTATTAACTGCTGAGGTTATGACTGATTAATGTTAAGCAGACAGATGCACAATATCTAAACAGCCTGAAAGGTATATTGTAGATCAGTAGCAATGAATCCCAGGTAATAGTTATTCAGTAGTACTGCTAAGCAATGGATAAGGCAAATATGTCATTGTTATCTAATATGCTGCCAAAAATGTTTTGTTATGCAGCTAACAAAGAAAATATTTTAAATTTGTTGTCCAAAAAATGCTGTCTTGTTAAAGCCATCATTACTAGGTCACAGCAAGGATCAGATTAAAACATCAGCATTAATAATATTATCTAATGCACTTCCTCACAAGCTGAGTGTTAAAGAAATGTAATCTCTCTCATTTTGGTTTCCAGAGTTTCTTTACCCTAACACTATTAACATTAGTTTGTTAGCCATATTGTCTTACACCTGATCATCCATTCCAGGCTGCAGTTTCCACGAGTCTCCTATCACAGTGGTTCAATGAGCTTGAAGTCTTTCCAGAGCAGCTTTAGATAGACATGGGGGTACATAAAAAATGGCCCTTTCACCATAGGAGGAATGGTGAGTCTTCTAGTTGCTTCAGAGTGTTTTGACCAGGTAATAAATCACTTACATCATGTCACTCTCTGTCATCTGTTATATCATTCTCATTGGCTGGAGATTTCTCCCCCTAAACTTAATTTAAAACAAATATTTCAATCCTAGTTGCTCTGAGTTAATGTTTCCAAAATGGAGTGCCCTTTTAACTTTGGTCTTTAACTCCACAATTCTGATTAACTTCATACATCTAGAAGGTGCACCAGTTGGAGAAGGCTGGCCTGGGATCAGAATGACAATGGTGCCGTTTTCTTTCATGTACTTGGGTCCACATCAGAAAACCTACTTACATCTTTTGCTTGACATATGGTCAACGAGAATATAAGATGGTGATTTTTCAGTTGGGGCATTCAAACAATGGAAGAAACTGCATTTTGCTTTTGAATCCAAAGCACTATAAAACTCTACCAATTAATTCATAATCATATTCAAGATTTTGCTTTTGAACTTTGTCCCTTGGGGTAGCTGGTAGTGCTAAGAGCATCATAAATCTTCCTGCCTGGGTTGGGAAAATGCCACCTTCCTGTGACTTGATACATCTTGATAGTGATTTCTGTCTAGAAATGCTCTTTCTGCTAAAATTCAAGAAGGTTCTTTTGTTACATCTCTAAGACGACCCTTTCTTTTGTGAATATTGAATGAATGGCAGTTTTGGCTTTTTTCTTTTTCTGACCCCTTTTCAGATGTTATTTTCCTGGAGAAAATCTAATTATATGGTGGCTAAGAGTGAAAGCTAACTTGATGGCAATGCATAATTGATCAATATTATTGTAATATATTGTTTTTATTAGTGCAATTTTGTAACCTCTATTGTAAATTGTTTTGAGATGCTTTTGTAACAGGAAACAGTTTTGCAGTAAGTTGAATGAACTGATCAAGTAAAAGAAGCATGCTTACAAGTTGCCCCCATCTGGTGGGCGAGAGCATATACATGTACACATTTCCCTAATCTGTTTTTAAAATGTAACATTGGAGTTCTGGCTCATGAGAAAATGGGATTACAACTATAATCTAAGATGTAATTATCCCTCTTTCTAGATAAAGTAGAACAGCTTCTTTTAAATTACAGCCTTCCTAGCCCGCTAGGGAGGCTAAGCCACCCAGGTATAAACATCAACAGATTTCACAGTGCTACCAGTTCATGAAATTTGCCAGTGGTAATCAGGCAGCTAGGTGCATAATAAAACTTCTGCTTTGTGACATTTTATGGAAAAATAATAAAATATACAAAATGATAAGTGGGAGTTTCCTTTGAATATCTGCAATGAACTGATTATTACATAATTATTGTATTTCATCCTTCTTCATTCATTTTAAATATTAAGATTAAAAGGTCAAATCTGTTGAATCAGACCAAAGGCTTGCTTAAACTAGTCTCAAAGAAAGCCTGCCAGAAATATTTTTTTTGGGAGGCAACAGTTAGCACACTCCCGCTAAGGTGAGCAGGGCAAGCTACTGTGTATAAACAGGGTGCAAATCCCACACTCACTTCCACTGATGATGTTATCTAATTGGATAATGAAATGTCTGCAAGCAAACAGTAAGGGCTCTATAGTTCAAACCTGAGCTACATATAATTGTCTTCTGTTGAATGCATGTTATCTCTTTATGGTTGTTTACATTCAGCTATCCATCTGTTCAGTTCAAAGATACTCTTTGTATTCTGTTTTTGGTTCTACCACAATGAATAGTTTGATAGACTGTGGAAACATGAAAATGCTTCTGTATCATTGATGTCAACTGTATCTTTCTTTACTCAGCTGCTATTTCAAAAGTACAAAATGATCCAGCCTTTTCTCTCTCCTAAAGTGACACAAAAAGTAGCCAACTTCCTATGCCTTGTCCCAACTAGGGCTTCATGTGTGTTTTTACTATGCAGGCAGTCAGGGGCATACAAAAGGAGCAGTGGTTTGATTGTACTGTCATAACTGCCATCTTGACTTTTTTGACCTCACCCCTTTGGTCACCCCCACAGGTGGTGGTCCAGTTTCCTCAGTTGCTTCAGACAATGTAATATTCATTGCATGAAGGAAAAATATAGCTTTTTTTCAAACAAGTGAAAAATATCTAGACTTTAGGAAAGATACATTTAAAAGCCATTACCTTCTCTTCAGAACAAGCTTCATTTTTATTATTTTACAACTCTGAATTCAGTTTCAAACCATTGACAGCATAATGACAGAAGTTTGCTGCATAATTATGGCACCACTTATTCTACTATTTATCTTGACTTGAAAAATGGCAGATTTTTGCCTCTGCAAACCGAGAAAAAAACATTTGATGTATCCTGCCCAGCAGTATATTCCTCAGAATTGCATTTCTCACCTACTGTGCATCTTTTTCTGTCACCATCACAGGTTCCCCCCTCCCCCAGCTTCCTCTATCTTTCTGATGATTCATTTTATTAAAAACAAGATGGATCTTGTAGCAACTTAAAGGTGAGAATCCACTTCGTCTGATGCACAAACCTATCTTCAAATGGCACACACACACATGTATGGACGAGGCTATATACTCACAGAAACATAATCGCAAACATATTTGTCTGCATGTTTGTGCACACGTATGCATATATGTATATGTATATATGCAGAAAGAGTTACGAAGAAGTTGCTCAGTATCTTTAAAGTAGACTAAAGCTTAAGGATATGTAAAATAAACATCATAACTATTCATAATTATAATTATTCACACCCATTAGTCACAGTAAATGCTTAAAAATAAACATTTTAGCATGGTTATGATAATTAATACTAGTCATCTGGTGAGAGTTTAATAGTACTCAAGGAATCAAGCCTTATTTTGGTATTTCTCTGATAATTATCACATGAAGGGGATAGCAGATTTCTTGTCTCTACCTCTGTTTTTACACCCTCACCATTTTATCTCCTCCACTCTACACATTTGGATCAATCTCTGCAAAGCCAAACCTACTTCATATTATTGTTAGTTGCACAATCAGCCAGATTTTTAGACAGGATTTGGATTTTTGGGGGGTCTGTCTATTGAGTTCTTCCTAAGTGGTTTTGAACTGATGGTGATTTTGTCAGTGCTGATGGTATTCAAGTGGTGCTCCAATGTTTGGGAATTGTACCCAAGGCATCTATTATACTGGAACTATGCTTGTTTTCTTTTGCTACAGTTATTTTACTTCTATTTGCTGATCTTTGTATTTTGTGATTTTCTCCAGTACTTTCTCTTCTATTCTGCTATCTCCAGGTAGTGCAATACAATACATATATTTCATAGCAAGGCACTTTACCTTTTGCACTTCAGATCAACAGCATTATCACCACCACTGCCTCTCTCTAACCAAAGAGACACACAGATAAATCTTCAGAAAAAATACTATTCAAAAAACCATGGAAAATTGTTTCATCCTTCTGGCCATTCTTCAACAAAGAAGATTTCAGCATGAGTCTTCCAGAGTATAACTGATCAATATTTTCCATTATATAATTCTACAGAAGTGAAAGACTCCAAAGACTATTGGAGTCTATTATCATCAAAGCCTTGGGGATGGATGCCAGGATTGCCCAAAGAAAGCCAGTTAAGGCACCAGGTTAGAAACCAGGAGACCATGACTTCTAGTCCTGCCTTAGGCCCCAAACCAATTGGGTTACCTTGGGCCAGTCACTCTCTCACCCTCAGACCTAGGAAGAAGACAGTGGAAAACTACAACTAGTCCAGATGGTTCCAAGATACCAAAGAATAACAATTACCTTGACATAATTGTGGAGCTTATGTGCTCTTAGGAAAATGAGATCTATGCCAGAGGTACAAACTAATTTAGAGAAATATATATGGGAATGGTCATTGCCTGAATCCATAAGAGCAATGCTAGGTGATGAAGTTCCTGGATATCTGGTGACAGATGGACTATAAAACTCAGGATTGTTGGCTCAGCAGCCAGGGGCAGCAGTTGTAAGATTACTGATTGCTTACTTTTCACAAATATTCAGAGACTGAAAAAAAAAAGATTTTCTATTACAAATCAAGTTCACCAAGAAAAGGCTATCTGAAAAGAATGCACCAGTTCTGGAAAAAAATAACATAAAGAACCAGAAATAACAGAACAGGCTTGCAGAGCAACATGGAATTATAATACAAAAAAAGTATTTACAGAAGTAGAATTTCAGATCTTTCCAGAAGTGATTCAAACAGTAGAGACAAACCAGGGAGAGTTAATAGAGGAATCTAGTGTCACCGATGAAAACCGATCTTCTAATGAGGAATAAAAAGAAGAGGAATTGAAACAAAGAAACAAAGAACTAAGCATGTAGAAATGCACAAAAACAACAGAATAAAGTTGGCTGCATTGAAGCTTGTTACAACAGCAACAACAAAGTTAACACAAATAATAAAAATTGCCAATACTGTAATGTTAAGTATAAGTGCCAATTCCCTGAAAGAAACAAACCAACCGATGTACAAAATGACTACAGTTATAACTCAATATCTTGGATATAAAATTAGAAAAGGAAAAAAAAGATAAACAATGCATTACCAAAATGAAAGATCAGGTTGGAAAATAAGATCAGCATGCTAAGAACAGATGCAAGCAAGCTAGATGAAAGAAAAGCTGAAGAATAAGAAGATCAAAGAGTACCCAATCAAGAAATATGATCTAGAGATAGGGAAAAAAACCAAGAAAACACTGGAACTAATAAATCAGCAATCAATAGCCGTCACCAAGAAAATCAGATATGGGGCTCAAATCACACACTCCAGGGCATAATCTCCCATTTCAACTACCTAGATCAGGAGTGTGAAACTGGTGGCCCATGGCCAGATACAGACCATGCCCACCCCAGCTCTGCAAAGGGGAAAACCTTTGTGAAATGTCGTGTGACAGCAATGTGATGCTGCAAGTTTGACACCTGTGACCTAGATGAAATAGAAAGGAGAAGCTGTTATCATTAGGCTTTGTAATTGTGTTACTTGATCAATATTGATGGCATCTAGCAGAGAATGGTCCTTCTTCCTGTATCACTATTAGGTGATGGTACTAATTAATAGATGTTTAAAAGCTAAGCTATATATTACATTAAATAACAGCATGCAGTTGCTTAGGGAATTACTTTTATTTTAAATTGAAAATGTGGGATCAATTTTATCCAGCATCACAGTATAAAATGGAAGGATAATTGAATCATTCCCTTCTTCAGCTGGATTCTACCCACTACCTCATGGGAAACTTGCTCATTGACATCATGGGGGATATTTTCTTAAAACTAATTTTTGTAATGGAGTTTATATACAAAGCTGGAGAAAGTACACCCTACATAAGCTAAGAAGATGATCCAGAATGCTTTCTTCCACTAAATTTCTAGCAGCCCAAAAATGAATAGAGATGTGAGTTCGATAAAAACTGAAACCTGATCTCAATTGTTCGGTTTCCATGAGATTAAAGCAAATACAAGGTATAGCACAATCAAAAGCTCTCCGAACCCAGTTAGATCATTTTGGTTTCTGATTACACATTTGGAGTTTGAAACTGTCCAGTTCCCTCAGTGCAGGTCTACTAAATCTATTGAGCATGACTCAAACTTCATTGCATTGGTGATGGTATATTGGGACCCCTGCCATAAAAAATAGAAGAAGCATTTTGACACCTACTATTCTGGGTTGTCTAATAGCAATAGCACTTAGACTCATATACTGCTTTACAACCCCTTCTAAGTGGTTTTCAGAGTCAGTATATTGCCCCTCAACAATCTGGGTCCTCATTTTACCGACCTTGGAAAAATAGAAAGCTGAGTCAATCTTGAGCCGGTGACAATTGAATTGTTGAACTTCAGGCATCTGGCAGGCAGCAAAAGTAGCCCGCAGTGCTGCATTCTAACCCCTATGCACCACAGCTAAAGTAATTGGCCCCAGGTAATGGCAAACCCTAAAAATGTTTTCTAAATATGAGACCTTATTAGAACAAATAACCCAGTGCAATTGAATTATGTAGCAGTTTGTGATGCTCCAGTTTTGCATCTGTAATACTCAGCTGTGTTTACATTTTCTCCTGATCTTTTCTCAATACACTTGGCTTATTTTACAAAGAAAATAAACTTCATTTTCAAAGAGTGAAATTAACTAATTTAACACTGAAAATTTTGGATAATTCCCAAAATTGTCTCAAGTGACACATGACTAAAAATAAACAGGAGGAAACAAAAAGTTCAGTTTGTACTTTTTCCTTAAATGCATCTGTTGGCCCTGCTAATGCTGGAGCTCAAGCTCAAGCTTCATTTTCACCCTTATTTATTTATTTATTTTAAAAAAAAACTGGTTATAAATCATGCTCTGTGATCAAAGTCACTTTTGAACCAGGGTCTTTGTAGGAGCAGTAGTATATGCATATGTCAGTGATCAAATGGGCTCCTTTCAGAGTCATGGCTGTTGCATGCCAAGTGAAATTTTGTATCTGCTTGAATTTGGGAAGTGTGATGGAATGTAGTAAGGAGATGGACCCATAGGAACGAATGGGACATATGGCAGTTCTTTCAGGTTGAGGTCTTTATGGTTTCATACCAGACTAGCAAGTCTGCATCTCCTATCTGCATCTACAATATATCCTATTAGGAAAGAGCTATCTTCACCCACTTTCTTTCACACATGGTATCTGGGCTGAATTGCCTCTTACTCTTCTGGAATGCCACCTCTCCCACATTCCACTCCATGACAGGAAGACAGCTAAGTTCAAAAAGTAGAATGGCATGTCACAGAAATGATTAATGTTGGGCAACCCTAAAGTTTGCATAGAAGCAATCAGTCGGTTCTTAACACAAGTCATGGAAACATATACTTGGGAGGGGACAGCCTTGCTTAGTGCAGGAATCTAAATGAAATCATCTTTAACAGATGGCTTCTTAATGTCTGCTCAGATATGAGCAATGGATTGCCCTCTCTTTTTGAGTAATTGGTTCCACTGTCAAATTGTTCTTATGATTCAAAGTTTTCCCTCTCACTAAAATTCAGTTGAAATCTGAATTTGCTAAATGCAAGATTCCTTGTCTTGCATTTAGGAACAATAAAGAACAGATCTTTTCCTGTGTAACACCTTATTTATCCAGGTCCCACTAAGTTGTATTTACTACAATGAAATCCTTTTATTCATTGTTGCTCCAGTGTTCAGTTCATAGTAACACCACCTACATCAAAGCCAGTTGGACCAAATTATCATAATAAAAAGAGGGGAACTGTAATAAATTACTAAAAAGTCTAATCCTAAAGAAAGCAATCTACCCCATCCAGATTACCGGTAAAGGTTGACATCTCCCCATATCTTCATTGTGCAGCACTCTAATCCAGAGGTGGTATTCAGCAGGTTCTGACCGGTTCTGGAGAACCGGTAGTGGAAATTTTGAGTAGTTCAGAAAACCGGCAAATACCACCTCTGACTGGCCCCGCCCCCATCTGTTCTCTGCCTCCTGAGTCCCAGCTGATCAGCTGGGTCTTCTTTTGTTGCCCTGCACAGAAGAACAGAGCTGGAAAGCAGGTTAGTGGGGTGGGGAGGGAATGGGATTTTGCAGGAACCTTCCACTGCAGTGCCTACCAAGCCATGCCCACCAAGCCAGTGGTAACATTTTTGAATCCCACCACTGAGTACATCCATAATCCATGGGACTTGGAGAAAGGAAGGAAACAATACAGGCAGTTCTCAACTTACAACCATTCATTTAGTGACTGTTAGAAGTTACAATGGCACAGAAAATGAGCGTTTTTCACTCACGACCTTTGTGACATTCCCATGGTTGCATGATAAAAATTCAGATGTTTGGCAACTGATTTATATTTATGATGGTTGCAGTGTTCTGGGGTCTTGTGAAGACCTTTTGCTGTCTTTGGACAAACAAAGTCAATGGGGAATTGACTGTGTTACTAACTGAAGTGATTCATTTAACAACTGTGACAAGAAAGGTTGTAAAGTTTAATAAAATACTTCTCTTGTAGTTCACAACAGTATATTTTAATATATTCAGAGCAATAATAATTGGGCCAAAGCTCACTGAACAAATGTCTCAATTTTGGGCTCAATTGTAGTCATGTCAAGGACTACCTGTAATACCTTGGTCATAAGTCAAAGACTATCTTTTCAAATTTTACCTAAACCTTTTGTGCAACCATATTGTCATTGTTAATGCCCTCTAATTTTTTTTCTCACAGTGCTGTTTTACGTAAATATCTCCTTTTTTAAGAAATACTGTTTTTTCCAAACTGTTTTTCCCACTAGCTTCACTTGGCATGGATTTCTAATTAGTATTGCTCTGAATATATTAAAATATACTTTTGTGAACTACAAGATATGTATTTTACTAAAGTTTGACCTTCAGCATTTTCTGCTTGGTGTTCTTACTACTTTCACTTCCTTGACAAAGTATTGGAAAAGTATCAAATTTTTAAAAAAGCTAGTCTTATTAAATGTCTTTCATCTTGAATGAAAAAATTATCCACAAGAAAAGTTGGGACTTTTCTGAAGGAACTGTGGTTGGCAGTTTCATCTCTTGACAGATAGTGAGGTTAATTAAAGTCTCCTATCACTATTACTTCCTGTCTTTTTGAAAGACCATCAATTTGCCTCATCCACACCTTTTCCTTGGTTGTATGGGTGATAACAGATATCATAACTATATTGCTTTTATTTGTCCCTCCACTTATATTCACCTAAAATGCCTGCTTCACAGTCATCAAATTGATTCTTTTGTTTTTCTGAACATGCGTGTTACAGTGCAACTCGTCCCCCACTTCCTATTGTTTTTTGTTCCTTAGGAACAAATTGTTCCCCTCACATACAAAATTCTAGGGAAGGGTGTTATCTAAATAGGTCTCTGCTATATCTGTTAAATTATATTTGCCTTCTGTTCTAAGAGCTGAAGCTCAATTGTTTATTTTCCATACGCTATGCATTAGTAGATAGATAACAAAGCGTGTTAATTTTAGCATCTGATTTTTTTTTAAAAAAAATTGAGCTCTGAAATGGAATCTTTCTCATCAGGGAAAATACGTGGCTGTCTCCACTCCTAATGAGGTTAAAGTACAGTGGTGCCTTGTCACCATTTACTGCACTTTTTAGACCGAGCAGAGGTTAATTTTGCAGTACCTCATCATTGTGACCCTTACTGTGAGAATAAATGTAGCAAGAAAATGAATAAATTAATGGAAATGCCAGTGATTGGATGCCAAACTTTGCACTCCACCAATGGTCAGCTGGAGGGAGCACTGGGCAGTTGGTGAAGGTTTGGCTGATGGAAGGAGGGCAGTGGCAGCACTCATGAGATTGGATGCTCATTGCATTGTGCAATGTGTTGGAGGATTTGGATGTTGAAGCCAATGGCTGCATATCAATGCTTATAAAACTTGGAAGAGGCCAATGAAAAAATCGAGTCCAATGCCCGGCTTTTCTGCAAAGCTTTTTTTCTAAGTAACACTGGTTACTTAGAAAATCAGTGATGTTCAGTAATTTCTGAGATTTCTAGAGAAATCTATAGCTGAAAGCTTCATCAGAGAATGTGAATGAGATGTCAAATAAAGTTCACTCATATTTGTAACCACATGAGTTTAATTTAATTTATATACCGCCCCCTCTCCCCTTTGGGACTCGGGGCGGTGTGCAGCCAGATTTAAAAAACAATACAGAGAAATTTAACATTTAAAAACAAATTAAATAAGTGGCTGAAATTAAAATAATAAAATCAAGGGCATATAAAACAACAAATGTAACAACTCATTCAATGAGTTTGTATGTACAGTATATGTATGTGATGGTGATGTGTACTTACATAGACTAGGTAGACAGATAGCTAGAGATAGCTAAATAACTAGAGATGATGATAATGGATGGATGGGTGGATGGATGGATGGATGGATGGATGGATAGATAATCTGTATATGACTTTTGGCAATAATTCTTGTGTCTTTTCTTAAGTTGAGAAATAGGTATTGACAGTTAAAGAATCAGAAAAATGATTCATTTTTGGAAAACTTGTCATTTAAAAGCTGTTGCCTATCGTGCTCTGCTAAAATGTTGTGTCTTCCAGTCTTTAGATGTTCTCTCAGTTGCTAACACAGTAATTGAGAAATATAGAAAATAAAGGTGTCTCAGTCTGGAGAGCTGGTTAGCTGTTGTGCTTAAGGTTCCATGTTAGAAACTAAGAGACTGTGTAAACTAGTCCTGCCTTAGGCATGAAAACTGACTCACTGACCTTGGGGCAGTCACTCTGTCAGCTTAATCCAACATCCAGAGTTGTTGGGGTGGGGAAAGTAGGAGGAGGAGGAAGTATTTGATTAACTCACTGTCTTGAGTTATTTATAAAAATAATAAAGATGGGATTAAAAATATCTTAAATAAATAAATATAAATAACCTATTGATATGACCTGGGATAATACGATACTTGATATTCAAATTTACTCTTTCTTTTATTAAAATCATAGCTTTCTCATATTGCTCAATTATTTGCAGTTGGACAGAAATATTTCTGACTGAAAAACAAATTCTGGACTTCTTTGCCTACACAATACAACATTTAAAAGTTTCTTGGCCTCTATCCTAAATCACTGTTACTGACACATAATTTGACTTCCCTTTGTGAATTCAGGGACATAATAAAATGATTTAAATTGTTTCTGAATCAAAGGCTGGCAAAGTTTGTGCTACTCATGTTAAGTTCCTTTAATTAAGCATCTGCAATACTATAATAGACAATCTTTCAGCTGCAGAAAGAATCTTTCTCATTACCTCCACAAGAGATATGCTCCTGTTCAGAACACTAGCTTCTCCTATAAGCTAGTTAGGCTACCCTCCATTTTAAAAAAAGTAAGGCTGAATAATGTTGGATGGTTACTTTCAATCACCTTCCTGGCTAAATTACCACACCCTCTGTTCTCTCTGATACTACCATTAAGTGAACGTGTGGGGCAGAGGTGGTTTTCAGCAGGTTCTGACCAGTTCCAGAGAACCTGTAGCAGAAATTTTGAGTAGTTCGAAGAACCAGCAAATACCACCTTTGACTGGAGATTTTACAGTATCCTTCCCCTGCCATGTCCACCAAGCCATGCCCACAGAACCAGTAGTAAAAAAATTTGAATCCCACCACTGACGTGTGGGTCATTAAAGAAACATGGGGTATCTTCTGGGTAGGTGGGAGGCCACAACCCCACTGGGTCCATGAAGGAGCGCTAATAGCAAAAAATTTTTTGTGAAGCTCAGTGGTGGTGGTGGTGGGAAGAGCCCAACTAAATTAGGGCCTAGTACTGCATTCTAATGCCAGAGAGATTTCCAAACAAGTCTCCGGGTTTGGCTGATAACACCGTGTTTGTGGGTTGGTCCTTTGCCTCAACCAGCTGGCCATCAGAAGACTGCAAACCTCGCCTGGCTTTTGCTAGCACTGGGGAAGTCATCTGCCTGCCTGCATGCCAAGGCAGCAACTTCAGGATAAGCTTCCTTAAACCTTTCCCTCAAAATCTATAACTTACTTACCTGGATGAGTCACTGCCAGGCTGAAGATAAATAAAAGGAAGCAAGCAAGCAAGCAAAGAAAATGTTTCTGCAGCTTGTTTGCCTTAAGGAGCTGAAGAAAAAGTTCAGCTCTTAAAGAACAAGCAGCAGCACACAAACGTGCATCAAATGACAAGGCAGAAGCTGGGTCCTAAAGGTGATCAGACAAACTGCAAGAAGCTTGAATGTTTTTGGAACTTTAGCAGACCCTTAGCTCTATATTTTTGGGGAAATTATTCCTTTTAATCAAAACATGCATTCTAGAATAAGATAAGCTCGGTTCCTGGGGGACAAATAGGTGGCTCTATTCAGACTAATTCAAGGGCACACAGAGCTCTGGCTTTCAAGATCTTTTTCTGGTATGCTAACACCTCCAAATTCACCCAGATGAAAACATTAGAGCAGTTGTTTCTGTAAAGAAGACCTAGCTTCCCCCAAAGATGGACAATTTGGTTGACAAGAGCCTAGCTTTAAGTGGTTTGGTTTAAAAAATGCTTTTCATGTATGATATGGGGAACCATCTTCTCTAATGGCTTACCAGTGTCACAGAAACCTGTTAATGAAATTATAAAATTACCAGGGATTAACAGACATGGGTACAAAGAAAGGCAGGACAATATACTAAATGAAGAAATAGTATAAGGCACTGTTAAAAAGTATCCTAATAATTTGCTACAATCTATGTAAAACTATATAAATAAGACATATTGAAGCTTTATGATTTCAATATTCACAAAATATACTATATTAGTTCATTTCACAACTTTTATTTGAATGGCTTCAAGAAAGTACAGAGAGTGGCTTGAATCTGTTTAATTATCTGCTGATAATAAAATACAATTAACTGAGGAAACTATTAAATGAAATAATCTAGCAGAATTAACTCCTATTGTATTGATTTATAATAATGGATTTAAGGCTGTCTCTTGGCTGGGACTTAGATGTAAAATATATTGTCATAAACATTATGAACCAGTTCATGATGTTTATAGACAATAGCACTAAACTGTGCCTTTTCGCATTTTTTCCATATTGAAGAAAATAGCTTATGCTAATCCAATAAAACAGGTCTCCATGTTAGGATTTAGCCTTCTTTCATCCTAAAGTCCAGCCTTATTTTCTCCAATCTTTATTCTTCTTAGTAGCTGAATTTAAAAACGGGGATCTGGACCGTTCCCTCAGGCTTTTAAATAAACATAAACAGTGGTTTATACACAACTAATTGATAACATTAATGCCAACAAAAATCAATGGAAGAATTAGATCCTGAGGAATGTTTTTAAAAGTATGTATTTTTTTAAAAAAGAGTGTTCCATGTTGTCTTGAAATATCCAGCAGAGAACACAAATGCTCTACTTTATTGAAATCAACAGGCCTCTAAATCACTGTTTAATCAAATAGAGATTAAGAGAAAGTCAGAGAAACTGCACAATGTGGAGTGTTCAGAATATTAAACTATGCCAGTAGAGTTTATATCTATATGAAAACAATAGCCATTATGGAAAAAAATGTACTTTTTTTGGTTTTTGGAGACTTGGGAGTCATATTTTCAATGAGCGAGTTTAAAATACTATAGATTACACTTTACCACTAATGGATCTTTATTTTGTGCTCATTCACTGTATGATATTTATGGCACACAATGGCACCATTATAATTTTATTTCTTCTACAGATTTTGTAATTCTTATATAGGAAGTTCATTGTAAATCTAGCCCTTAGGAAACATTAACAATTCTACTTTACTGTCATGGAATAGAGTTTATATGACAGCAGGATTTTGTGACAGGATTTTATACTTAATTCAGAGAGTCTTAACTTCAGGTGTCAGAGGTCTTTTTCTTATGCACCTTTAACAGTCAAGGTGGGCATTGCCAAAGATGGAACCAAATGAAAAGGAGATTTCATTTGAAGAAGAGAGAAGTCTATCTGATATTAACTGATGTTAAAGAATTGTTCTGACCCAAACCTTGTTCCAAGGAAACAAACATGAAACAGGGGTAACAGCAAAATATTTTAATGATTCTTTACGAATTCCATTCCTTCACAGTTAAAAGGCTGTTTCAAACTAATTGTCTCTGATAAGAATGAGCCTTACCAAGGTTGTGCAAGACTGCCAAGAACACTGGATAAAGTTACTAAGAAATATTTCAAACACAAAGAGTCTCCAAACACCAACCAAGATATTCCAAATGTCCACAAAACTTGAGTGCAAAAACTTCTTTGCTTCCTGCAAAGAACTCCTGTTTCTCAGCTGGCTTTTACCTCTTAAGGGAGAAACTATTACCTTGCAGCCTTACTCCCGAGTCTCCTTGAGGACATCTTCATCACTGCTGCCAGCCTCCACAATCTCCGACGGCAGCATTCTACTCCCTGATGGTCCTGGCCCCATCCCTGCATCACACATAGGCCCCTCATCTGAGTCCTCACTCTCCAAGACCTCAACTGTCCACACCTGCTGCCAGCGAACCACAATAAGAATGTACTACCAACTATTCAGTTTAACATGGAACCAAGTTTAGTTCTAGTGAAGTAAATGGTTTGGGTGCCAGTCTCTTTAATAGGAGTATACTAAAACTCCTATCTCAGATAAATGACAATTCAGCCTTGGCACTAAAATGAGGGCTTAATTTTTCCATATTTTTCTGGTCAGATTTATATCAGGAAGATATAATTCCTCAATTCTTAGTTACAGTATATTAACAAAAAATGAGGTATTCCTTCACAATAACATTAGAGAAGGTGAGACTCTGCACTTTTTTCACTTTGTAACCTACTTCATAAAAAAGAAAGACCAAAATAGTTGCAATGATTAATATCAATTTTCCATGAATTTTTTTTCAAACTCATCATAAAAACCACTTAAAGAATTGGGTACCCCCCTTAATTGTTCAGCAGCAAGGGATGGAGGGGGGGGCACGCGTAGCCATTACTTTAATATGGTATTTAACTGATAAAGGCAGAAATAACATATTAATCAATAACATATTTCTTCATCAATAACGTATTTCTGAAGGGAAGACTAGTTCTTTCTCACAATTAATTTACTTTTAAAATCCATCTGAGAATAGGAATGTGTCATTATAAAAGGACAATGTAACTTAATATAGATATATAAACGTAAGCCATAACAATATGAAGTTTGCATTTCATGTTCTATTTTGAAACCAACTCACAAAGGTATTTTTGTCTCTATCATTACTGAAGTCCTAATGACCATTACAGAGACTTTTGAAGGACTTGACAGATGAATTAACAAAAAACTATGAAAACTGCTTTTTTTGGGGGGAGGGGCATTTTAGTTACTTGAGATAAAGAAGCTGTTTGAGGGATAAAATACTTTACCAGAAATTTGATTAAAAAAGACTAAAGAACTGTAGAGATAATAAATTATTGCTGTCCATCCATCATCCTCAAAAGTCTATGCTTTCTCTCAGTTTGTGATTGGTGGACCTTACTGACTATCACTCACTCTAGAGATAAAAATAGGTGCGTGCACATAAGATCTTTTAAAATGAATGTATGCAAATTATGTTCAATTTATTAAAGGTTTATCATATCTCATCAACAAATTTAATCCATTTCTTATAAGTTGTTCCTACAGGACAAATGTTTCATTCTACCAGTCATCTTGGAATTCTATATTTACTGCTCATTTCTTTATCAAGATATATTAAATCATCCCATGCAATATACTCTGATAGATCTTCTCTTTAAAAAAATCATACTGATTTTATAATTTGTATTTTGCCTTTTCATTCACCTGGGTGCTCAGGATTAAATGCCTTTCATATTTTCCTATTGATTTTTTTTCAGTTGATAGTTTCAGACTAATTCATGAGCAAGTGGAGTTTTGGCATTCAAGATCTTTGGTGGCTTGCTAATACCTCCAAATTCACCATCTAGAGCCAGATGCAAAAGGATAACACAGCCAGGAGTATTTATTTTGGTAGTGAAGACCTAATCTTTGTCATATGAAGGGAAGACTAGTTTTTCCCAAGAAATAATTTACTTTTAAAATGTTTAGTTTAGTTTTGTTTACTTTATTGTCATTGCACCTCATACAACGAAATCAAACACCATCTTCAGTGCACATCATGACCATGACCATGAAAATAAACACAAACACACATCCTTCACCCTTCACACATTGAATTGGACACCACACCAACATTGCACTATACAGCCAAATTCAAAAGAGCTACTGTCCTGGGATAGAAGCTGTTTTTCAGCCTATTTGTCCTTGTTTTTATTATTCTGTACCGTCTGCCAGATGGTAATAGTTAAAAAAAAAGGGTTCCCAGGATGAGATGGATCTTTTAGAATGTTTTGAACTTTCTTAAGGCAGTGGAAGCTATAAAGCTCTTCCAAAGAGGGGAGAGGGCAACCAATGATCTTCTGGGAAATGACATTAACCCTCTGGAGTGCTTTCCTATCTGCCACTGTGCAATTGGCAAACCATACAGAGGTGCAGTATGTTAAAATGCTCTCTATGGTGCAGCAGTAGAAGGTCACCATCAGTTTTTCATTCAGTTGTTGTTTTCTGAGAAGTCTCAAGTAGTATAATCTTTACTGGGCCCTTTTGACCAGGGCTGCAAAATGAAATGCTCATCTGAGATTTCAAAAAGAATACAGTAAAGGAAGTGAACATGATGTGTTTTGATACCTGATTTGTTTTGTTTCAACTTCCTGGAGGAGTAATTTTAAATTGAGAATAAACATGATAGTAGAGTAGCTTCTACATACTAGCATTTCAAAATGAATATCAATAATTATTCAGATTGTTGCTTCAGTCTGGAAAGATTTCTGTCTACGTGAATAACAATAAAGTAGCTACTTGGAAATAACTCCAAATGTCACCCTTGGTTCTTGAAACCGATATCAACATCTCCCTCACTCCCTCCTTCTCTATACCTATTTACCTACCTATACCCCCTAAAGACACTATGTTGTTTCAGTTTGACCACCTAGCATTTCAATCAACTATATTGGAAGATCCCAACCATCTCTGCTGACAATATCTTTAGAAACATGGCTTCCAATTCCACTTCCTTCTCCTACTGATAAAAGGTAAAGGTAAAGATTTCCCCTATCCAGTTGTGTCTGACTCTAGGGGGTGGTGCCATCTCCATTTCTTAGTTGAAGGAGCCAACATTGTCCAAAGATGTTTCCATGGTTGTGTGTGTGGCCAGAATCATTATACGCTGCATCATTGAGTATGTGGCGAAGCACAGAACACTGTTACCTTCCCACCAAAATAGTACCTTATTTGTCCACTCGCATTTGCCTGCTTTCGAACTGCTAGGTGGGCAGGAGCTGTGGCAAGAACAGGAGCTCGCCCCATTGTGCAGCGCTCGGGTCTCAAACCCAGGCTGTCAGCTTTGCAGCTTGACAAGCTCAGCTTCTTTTTTACCGCTGAATCCTCATGCTGTGCCCCCCCTTTCTTAAATATGTAGTAGCAATTCCACTTTTATATAAGAGAAGCAGGGCATCTAATAATATTAATTTTGACTTGATAGTACAGGGCAGCGCTTTAATAATAGACCAATGGAAAAGACCTCAATAAAACAAGAATCTATGATCTACTCAATTCTTAAGATTGCTCTATTTTTGCATACTTTGTCATGTATTCATGAAGATCAGTAACATGAAGAGAAGATGCAACTGAAACAAATCTATGGCAAATTGTTCGCTCTCCAATGCAGTAATTACTTTTAGGAATTTAAGCTCACATTCAGGATCATTAGAACACACAGCAGGGTGAGTCAGACAAAGAATTAAAGGAATAAGGAGTAGGACAAGCTGTTCCCTCAAAGTCAAAAGCAGTTTGCAAAGTTGTTTCGAAAGCTGCTTTGCAGACACTCATATTCAAAACCTTCTGTTCTTTGAATCAGGGCCACTGTTCAGAAACTGCTACAAATGGCTTCTGTGGAAGAATGCAACAGGGATTTTGGGAAGGAAAAGGAAATGCTAGAAATGTGTATTTGTATAAAAATGTCTCGGCGGGTGGATGGGTTGGTAATTTTTTCCTCTTAATCCATATAAAAATATAAGAGAGCATCTTTAAAAAAAAAAAAAAAGATGGCAACGTCAAACTGACCATGTGATAAAACTCCAATTTTCTGCTGAAATTGGCAAAAAAAAAAAACCCATCTTTGAAAACCAGCAAAATTGCAAATCAGGATCATGTGACTGTGGGATGCTGCAATGAATTGTGAAATGTGAGACAGTTGCCTAGTGCCTGAAATGATCATATGACTGTGTTGTGGTTCGCCGGCAGCCTGTGCAGATGGCAGCAGAATCGGACAGTGGGGAAGAAAGGGGATCTGTCCGGGAGTCTGGAGAGGACTTGGATGAGGGTCCTGTGTCCGATGCAGAGATGGGGCTAGGACCATCTGGGAGTGGGGTGCTGCCTCCAGAGCCTTCAGAGTCTGGCACCAGCGAGGGAGAGGACTCAGGGGAGCCTGTTCCCAGTGCGGGTGTGCACAGAGCTGCTAGAAGGCGAGAGCAGCTGAGACAAAAGGGGTGACTCGGGAGTACGTCTGGGAGGTGATTGCCCCACCCATAAGGTATAAAGGATAAAGGCAAAGATGATGAAAACTTTGCAGGAAGCAAAGTTGTTCGTTCGGTTCAAATTAATTCTTGAAGCTCTTTGTACTTCAGTTGGTTTTTGTTCTAGTTTATTTGACACTTCTGTTATTGGCAGCACTTCACAGGAAAGAAAGGTGGGTGCTTATCTTGAGGGACTGTTTGAGTTTCATTACCTCCTGGGAATGAAAATAATCCCCAGCATTGCAATAAAACAAGACTTGTTTTTAAAATAAGTGTGTGCGTAATTACGGTCTCAGAAGCCTTGGTCAGAACAGACCGCAATGTAGGAACAGCACAACATTTTCCAATGGCCAGAAATTCTTTATACACCATAAACCCCCCTCCCAAGGCTGTTGTAAGTGAACAGTCATTAAACAACTGGTTGTATGTCAAGGACTAACCATATAACCACCAGATCCAGGTAATGAAGTGTTGTTCATTATCAGAGGGAGTTAATGGCTTATCATAACAACAGAGGGAAATTCTTTGGTATTATGCATTGACTTTAACTTAAACCTGAAAACAATATGGTGAGCTTTTTTTTGCTCCATGGAAATGATTATTAAGTTTAGCAACAAGTCTGTCAAGAAGGAAAAAAAAAACCCGAACGGAAATTAAAACTGTAGAATTCTTATCCTGCTTTCTTATCTGTTCTGCCCCTTTATCAGGGTTTGTATCCTTTCGTGCTGCACATTCATAGGCAATTTTTATGCAGTGCTGCAGGAGGTGCTTCTCTCTTTGGCAATGTACTGTGAATGTCAAGTAATAAATGCCTTCAAAATTTGGGGATTGGTGCTGTTGTTATTATTGTTGGGATTGTGAAGCTGTTGTGTTACCAAACATGTTGTAAATTTACTTTAGTGTGCTTATTTTATTTCATATACCTGGAAGCATAGCAGAAAGGGCTATAGCAGGATTGGGTAATTTGTAATCCTAATGCTTGCATCCACTAGAATCTACATTAATAATAGCTGTTGAAAAACTATGGTTTGAGTTGGGGATAATACTTTCTTTTTCTTTAGTGTTATATTGGCTCTTAAACCAAAATACACACAACTGCTTCAAAAAGGCCCATTTCCTTGTCACAGCGAACCAGTTCAGAGTGAGCTGAACATGGGAACAAGGGGTTTGCCCAATCTGGTTCAAACCGGTAGAATCTCACCCCTGAGAGTAGGGCACCTACTGTGACTGATAAGGTTGAAAAGAGAGGAGAGAGATAAATTTATTGTTTTAAATTTATTGTGTTATTATAGAAAATAACAGTAAAAAAAAAAAACAAAATGAAACAAGGGAAAAACATGCATTCAACTCTAACAACAACAAAAAGAAAAAAAAACAGTGTACAAAAAAGGAGAAAAAAATGGTCAATTGGATTTAATATATAACATGTAGGATCTACCCTGGCTGAGTGCTGAAATAAAAGAAAAAACAATAAATGCTATTCCCCTTTTACATACACACACACACACATTTACACACAAATTTACACATACATATATATATATATACACAGAGAGAGAGGGAGGGAGGGAGGGTCGCAATCAACAGATTGAGTTAAACATTAGGTTGAAATATAAGAATAATCCAGAACAGGATTGAAGAAAGCTATGTGGAAAGTTATCCTATGTAGACAAATTCCAAATCAAATCCAGGAAAAGGCAGTAGCAAACCCCTTTTATTCTAATGCCACGAGAGCTATATGAGCATGTCTCAAACATTTTGACAAGGTTGGGACAGACAACATTTCTCTGGCTATTGAGATGACAGTCAAATTCTGATGAACAAAGCTGCTACCCAGAGGTGAATATTCAGCAGGTTCTGACCAGTACTGGAGAATCGGGAGTGGAAATTTTGAGTAGTTTGGAGAACCGGCAAATGCCACCTCTGACTGGAGATTTTATAATATCCTTCCCTACGCCCATAGAACCGGTAGTAAAAAAAATTGAATCCCCCCACTGCTGAAGACGATGAAGTAGCTCACGGGCCAATCTGTTGATTGATGGTATAGGATTAAAATGGGAGTTGGAACACAGAATGTGAGAAATTTAAACAAAGGAAAATTTGTTAAAGTGGAAATAAAGAGTTGTAAATATTTTAGGAATAAATTAGTTTTGGCAGACTGATCTCCATTTTTTAGCTAAAGGAGCCAGCATTGTCCAAAGACATTTCCGTGGTTATGTGGCCAGCATAAGTATATACCAAGGCATATGGAATGCTGGTACCAGTGGTGGGATTCAAATTGTTTTACTACTGGTTCTGTGGTGTGGCTTAGTAGACATGGCAGGGGAAGGATACTGTAAAATCTCCAGTCAGAGGTGGTATTTGCCGGTTCTCCAAACTACTCAAAATTTCCACTACCGGTTCTCCAGAACTGGTCAGAACCTGCTGAATACCACCTCTGGGCTGTTACCTTCCCACCAAAGTGGTATCTATTCATCTACTTACATTTGCATGCTTTCGAACTTCTAGGGGGGCAGGATCTGAGGCAAGGAATGGGAACTCACACTGTCACGTGGCACTTGGATCTGGAACCTGGGCTGTCAGCTTTCTAGCTGACAAGCTCAGCGTCTTTAATCACGGAGCTGCTATTTTAAATCATGTGATTATCTGATATGTTTATTTAGAATATGAATCTGTGAAAGGATTAAATAGCAATGGTCCTGAAAAAGGATGTCACCAAGTATAGGTTTTGTTATAGTCCTATATATAGTACAGGCATATCCCTTAGAATTAGTGGATATCCAATTAATATATACCAGCACTATACTATACAAATACAGGTAGCCCTTGAGTTACGATCACAATTGACCCAAAATTTATGTTGCTAAGTGAAACATTTGTTAAATGAGTTTGCCCCATTTTATGAGTTTTCTTGCCAGAGTTCTTAAGTGAATCATTACATTTGTTAAATTAGTAACATGGTTGTTAGTGAAGCTAGATTCCCCATTGATTTTGCTTGTCAGAAGATTGCAAAAGCTGACTCCATGATACCGGGACACTAAACTGTCATAAATATGAACCATTTGCCAATCAATTGAACTTTGATCATGTGACCATAGGGATGCTGCAGCAGTTGTAAGTATGAAAAATGGTTATAAGTCACATTTTTCAGTGCCGTTGTATCTTTGAAATAAGTGAACTGTTGTAAGTCAAGGACTACCTGTATGTGTTATTAGCAGAGATGGAATGATAGAAGAAACCGAGGAAGATGCTGAAGAATTCTGTCCCCAGTTTCACAAAATGATAAATGCAACACCTAGAAAGGAGATCATGATATTGAAAGGTGAATTGAAATGCCAGAATTGGAGAAGGAGCATCCTGGAATTATAGGAATATTTGGATAGGGTAAGTATGACTGTCTTGAAGACACACCCAAAATAGTAACATTGCAGGAAGTAAGTTAATATTTTGTGAAAAGGTTGCCAAAACTTCCCACTAATCCCCATTCTAACCTTGCTCCAATTTGCTAATGCTCAAGTCAATCCTTGTGTTATGCTTTCTCAAATTATGTAAGTGATGTATTATTGAGTCACACATGTTAAATCATGCTTGCTTAACTAAATCTTAGTTAAACCATGATTGTTTGGATTCATACAATATGTCAAGACTCCTTCTCAGGTTAACAAAGTTCTTTGTTTCAATGGAAAGGGCATGTTAAATATATACTCTCATTCAAGTATATTCAACATTTCTTCTTGAATGTAATGAAATGATTCAAAATTTTAAAAGCAATTATCTTTCTGCTTACTAAGATTTTCTTTTTATTTGAGGATGAGTACCATATTGGAGTGATCATTTTTTGATAAGAATTTATCAACAGTGACAAGTGTGAACATGAATGGAATGTTTTTCATTTGACAAATATGATGAAAAATATTTTCTTGCTAGAATCGTTGTTTACATATTTCCCTTGGATAAAATCCGATGTGGCAATACTTTGAGTAGAAAGAGGTCAATGGGATATTAGTGACTTGTACCATTCATTTCTGTGGATAATTCCTATCTAGAGTATCAGAGCTGTGTCTGTCTTTTCTGTGAGTTTTTTTAGATTTCTTGTAAATGATAATTTTTATAAATACATCTTTATTGCTTCAAATTATTGCTTATATTTTATTAAAGAATGTATCTCTGAGAAATGTAGCATATATATTAAGTGGTCAAAGACTACATGAATTCCAATTGTATGGAAGTACTACTCATAACCTGATTAACATTCAAGTTATATTAGCATAAACATATTTTACAAATGATAAACAAGCTATCCAAATCATTCAAAAGATGCACACCAGTGCTTTAAGACCGCTGCTAGTTAACATCACTGCAAACAGAGATTTGTAAAAATATGAAAGGCATTTATTTGAGAACAATTTGTTCAATAGTAAAAATAGTCTGCTTACAATGAACAAATGCAATGTTTAAGTCAAAAATGTGAAGAACAAAGAAAGCTTTAATCCCCCGAAATACCAAAATTGAGAACAATGCATCAAAGATGAAGAGAAAAAGATTTTTTAAACAAGTAAACAATCAACTGCTAATAAATAGAGCGATACTCTCACCCCTTCTGTTCAACATTTATGTAAAGCCACTGGGTGAGCTCATCCGTGGCTTTGGAATAGAGTTTCATCAGTACACTGATGATACTCAGCTGTACATCTCTACCCCAGGCCAGCCCGACGAAGCTGTGGAAGTGATGACCCGGTGCCTGGAGGCCGTGCGGGGTTGGATAGGGCAGAACAGGCTTCAGCTCAACCCAGCCAAGACCGAGTGGCTGTGCTTTCCGGCGTTCCGATATAGCCAGCTAACTCCATTGCTGGCCATGGGGGAGGGGGGAATTCTAGCCCCCACGGAGAGGGCACGCAATCTGGGTGTCCTGGATGTATGGCTGTCATTAGAAGACCATATAGCAGCCGTTGCCAGGGGGGCTTTTTGTCAGGTCCATAGGATCTACCAGTTGTGGCCCTTTCTGGATCGGGATGCACTTCGCACGGTTACATCTGCCCTCGTTATCTCCCACCTAGACTATGCCAATGCTGTCTACATGGGCTCCACTTGAAAAGCACCTGGAGGCTCCAGTTGGTGCAGAATGCGGCTGCGCGGGTGGTGTTGGGAGCTTCTCAGAGCTCCCATGTTACACCACTTTTGCGCGAGCTGCATTGGCTCCTGGTGGCCTTCCGGGTGCGATTCAAGGTACTAGTGACCATCTTTAAAGCGCTCCATGGCTTGGGACCTGGATACTTACGGGACCGCCTACTGCCACTATCGATTTCCCGTCGGCCAGTGTGCTCCCATAGGGTGGGCCTCCTCGGGGTGCTGCCGGCTGGACGGCTGGCATCTCCGAGGGCGCGGGCCTTCTCTCTGGGAGCACCTTCCCTCTGGAATGAATTACCCCCAGAGATGAGGACCATCCCTGACCTTCTGACCTTCCAGCGTGCATTGAAAACCCACCTATTCCATCAAGCCGGTCTGGCCTAGAGTTTCTTTGTAGGGTTTTAATTGATTTTAAACGGTTTTTAATTTTTAAAACTTTTAATCTTGATTGCTTTTATTTATTAGCCGCTTTATTTAATCTTTTTAATAGTTTTTAAATATTGTAAATATTGTATTTTTTATTGCATTTTATCTGGCTGTACACCACCCCGAGTCCCGTTGGGAGAGGGGGCGATATAAAAGTCCAATAAATAAAAATAAATAAATAAAGATATCAATGTTAAATTTCCAGTTAACTCTCTCACTAACAAAGGCAAGTGATTTAACCTTGCATTAACAGCCCCCTATCCAGAGCTGGTATTCAGCAGGTTCTGACCAGTTCTGGAGAACCGGCAGCAGAAATTTTGAGTAGTTCGGAGAACCAGCAAATACCACCTCTGACTGGCTCTGCCCCCATCTATTCTTTGCCTCCCAAGTCCCAGCTGATTGGCTAGATCTTCTTTTATTGCTGTGCACAGGAGAACGGAGCTAGTGGGGTGGGGAAGGAATGGGGATTTTGCAGTATCCTTCCCCTGGAGTGGGGTGGCAATGGAGATTTTGCAGTATCCTTCCGTTGCCATGCCGACCTAGCCACGTCCACCAAACCACACCACACCCACCAAGCGATGCCCACAGAAGTGGTAGTAAAAGATACAGATGGGAATAAGGGAGATAAAGGAAACAGTTCCATTAAATAAAATAAAATGTCCCAGCAATCTCTTGTAATAAATATCAGGCGATGAAACTGATTGTATCTCTGGCACCTTGGAGCTTTCACAATTACTTGAATTTTCTCTGCATATTTGTGTGGGCGGGCCTTGTGAACAATAGTATGACTGTAATATGCAATACTAAGTTTAAAAGATGACCACTTGTTGTGTCATCCTCAAAGGCCATAGCCCAGCAATCTCTGCAAGGTTGTTTTACAATTTTGTAGATGCACAGAATCATTTATGACAATCATGTCATAAATGACAATCATGTCATCTAAATACCATTGAGTGCCTTGATAGCTTTCTAGCACTTGGTAGGTGAGTCTCTGCCAAAATGCTAATTCAGATGGTACTCCAAAAGCCAGTCTATTTTAATAATAGAATAACAGAGTTAGAAGGGACCTTGGAGGTCTTCTGGCCCAATTCCCTGTCTAGCCAGGAAACCCTACACCACTTTAGACAAATGGTTGTACAAGCTCTTCTTAAAAACTTCCAGTGTTGGAGCATTCACAACTTCTGGAGGAAAATTGTTCCACTGATTAATTGTTCAAACTGTCTGGAGGTTTTTCCTTATTTCTAGATTGGGTTTCTCCTTAATTAGTCTCCATCCATTGCTTCTTTTCTTGTCTTCAAGTACTTCGATTAGCTTTTCTTTGTATCAACCCCTTAGGAATTGAAACACTGCTATTACCCCAATCCTTCTTTTAATTAAACTAGACATACCCAGTTCTAGCAATCATTCTTTATATATTTTAACCGCCAGTCCCCTAATAATCTCTGTTGCTCTTCTCTCCACTCTTTCTACATCTTTTTTTACATCATGGCGACTAAAACTCGATGCAGTATTTCAAATGTGGTCTTACCAATGCATTATAAAGTGATATTACCACTTTACATGATCTTGATTCTTTCCTTCTGTTAATGCAGCCTAGGACTGTTAATTATATAACATTCTGTATTGTTTGTATTTATGGTCAGAAATACCTTGCAATCCTTGAAATAACTTGAAATACCTTGGTTCCATTATTTTTAACTACTGAAGCCACAAGGCAGCCCATGGGCTTCAATGAATTTTTGAAAGTTTTTCAGCTGATTCTCATCATTATTTTGAAATGGGGTGGAAATGGGACTTTGCATTATAATGCAAAATCCTCACTTCCACCCCATTCCAGAACACCCACCATTACTACACCATCACAAACACTAACCTGCTTTCCAGCTCCCTTCTTCTCTGTGCAGGGTAACAAAAAAAGACCATGTGACTACCAGTTTTAAAAAAGTTCAGTCAGACTTCTAACTTCTCGGGAGAGCAAAGATCTCCTGAAGTTGTAAGGTCTGACTGAACTGACTGATTAAGTCTCCTAGTTGATGGGGCTGCTGGTCCATTGCTGCCCCCATCTGATCATCATAGCTCCCAATCATGCAGCCTAGTCAGCCTCCCTGCAGCCCCCTGGGAGCAAGAATAGGGCATTGGGCCTAGTGGGCCTTCCTGCACTTACCTGGGAGTCAAACGGGGCAGTGGGGACTCCTGGAAGAGGCAGGATGGGCAGGGATGGGGCCAGCCAGAATTTTCCCTACTGGTTCACCTAAACTGGTTAGAACTGGCGGAATGTCACCACTGAGCGAGCAGCAACTGGGCAACTGGGCGGGGGGTGTGGTGGCCAGCCAGAAGTCGCTACCGGTTCGGTGACCCAGGCCAAATTGCAGGCTTTCAGAGTACTAGTATACCTCTTTTTGCAATATATAGAAGTGTTTGTAGAAACTCATTCATTTTGTCAGAATGAGAATGAGAAATGAGAAATTATTATTACTTTAGTACAGGATTGTCAAACTCAAGGCTCAGGGGCTGCATCCAGCCTGCAGGGTGCTTCGATCTGGTCCATAGGGCTGCCCCGGAAACAGTGAAGAACCGGCCCGCAGTGCCTCTGCCAGTGACAGAGTGCTTGGGAAGGCTGCGGGCAACCTTCTGAACTTTGTTTTTGCTAGCAGAGGGTTGCAGGAGGCTGTTGTAGCTAGAAACAGAGCTCAGGAGCCTGTTTTTGCTGGCAGAGCACTCAGACTATCATAGGCACCCCTGACCTGAGTGACGTTGAGCTGGCCACCCCCTATCCCACCCCACCCCCCAAGGTCAAACACAACCCTGATGCAGCCCTCAATGAAATCGAGTCTGATACCCCTGCTTTAGTACATATGTATAACATACAGACAGGTGTTTAAAAGGTATAAAGCTTGAGCTGCAATGTATCAATACTAGTTGTCTTTTTCCCTCCCTTGCTGGCTATTATATGCTCAGTTAAACATATCTCTCCAATGAGAATGCTCTTCCCTCTAGTATAGTTTTTAATTATATTTCTGAACTCTGTCATTTAGCACCTCTGAAATGTTATGAAATCATATAGAAATTCTATCTCATCTAAAATGATGAGTGAGATGTATCATGACTGAGCTTTTACAATACTGTCCTAATTAAAGCCATCCTTACTCTGAAATACAATAATAATAATTATACAGTATATAATGATGAAGCAAACCCAAACTCCCACTCCAAAGTTTATTGCATTCCTTATCCTTAACATGATAAATTCTACAATAGTTGAAAATATATGCCATGCTTTAATTAACGAACAACCTCCAGTTATATAACTGTAAGATATCATTAATGAGAATGACTCGAATGGATCATATTTCTTTGAAATTTTGTTTTACAAAGGCAATAAAAATCCTGCTGTGCCCTGAGCATTTGGGTGTGTGACTGTGTGTCTTTGTGTAGTAGCAGATGTGGGAGAAAGATCAAGCAGAGGAAGTACCATAGCAAGACAAGACCCTGTATGGAATATACCATCCGCAGATAGCTAAAGTGACAAACATTGGGAAATCCCACCAATGGTTGGAAAGGGTTGATCTAAAAGGCAGCACTGAGGCACTGATCATAGCAGCACAAGAACAGGCACTAAGCACCAGATCCACAGAAGCAGGGGTCTACCACACTAGACAAGATCCAAAATGTTGTAGACTATGCAGAAAGGTCTCAGAGACAGTTCAATTCACAGTGGCAAGGTATCAGATGCAGTCAGGGACAGTATACACTGAATGGCACAATCAAGGAACTGGCATTGTGTTCCATCTGTATGGAATATGAACTAGACCTTCCTAAGTCTAGATGAGAGGTCCCATAGAACAGGGTTGTCAAACTCATGTCCCGCGGGCCGGATGCATCATATACTGACCATGCCCATCCCCAGTTTAGCGAAGTGGGGGAAAGTCCCGATACATCACATGACGATGTGACAGCGTGAGTTTGACACCCCTGCCATAGCATGTTGTGGAAAATAAGAGGGCTAAGAAGATCCTGTGGGACTTCCAGATCCATACAGACAGGCAGATACTGGCCAATACACAGACATAGCATAGTAGTAGCAGTCAAAGACTAGAAGACAGCCATGGTGATAACTGTAACAGTGCCAAGTGACAGCAACATTGGAAGAAGAGGTATGCGAACCTGGAGAAACACCAGGGCCTGAAGGAGGAACTGGAGAGGATGTGGAAGTAGTGGTAGGAGCATTCGGGGCTGTGACTTCTAGACTGGGAGAGTAGCTCCAACAGATTCCAGGAATGACATTGGAATAATCTGGTGACAATCTGCCAGAAGAGTGCAGTTGTAGAAACAAATAAAATCCTTAGCAGAACCCTCAAACTTGCAGACATCTAGTAGAGGGCCCTAGATTGAGGACTGAGAAGGGAATTTTGTTTAATTTCTGATGATTAAATTTTATTTATTATTTTATTTAGATTATATTTTTTATAAACAACTTGAGGTGTTGAATATATCTTATACTCCTTCCTCCTATTTTCACAACAATGGCAGTTTAGTTTGTCTTTGAGAAGCAGAGATAATACCACCACTTGATCAGCACCCAGCAGCTAGTGCTGGAGGCCAAACTTTCTCCAGACAAAGGAGAACGTGTGAAATCAACCCATTTGCTCTCCATGGAGATTTCTTGCAAGTTAACTGCTGAGGTTTTTGCAGTTGGCTAGTAGTTGAGTGACTAGAAAGTGTGGGGTTCTATCTTTGTTCCTGGCATAGTCCATATGGCCACTAGGATCAACCATCCTTATTTTTTAACCACATTTGGAGTATAACTGCTCTCTAGCTTAAGAGAGATTTTGTTTCACAATAGATAAGCATTTCCCTTGGTGCTTTTCTTTCTTTCTGGGATTACAAATGTAACCAAGATTTAGAATTGAATATATTGAATATTCCACAAAAATCTGTATAGTAAAGATGATGTAAGAAACTAATAATGAAGGGACACATTATCTTTTTAAACATTTAATTTTTCATGAATCTGCACTGTAAAAATCTCAACTACATTAAAAATTGACTTAGACCTTCCACAGGAATGCTTCTTGTTTTCTCTTAACAAATTTGATAATGGGTTGGATATGTGAAACAAAGTATCGCAATAATTTGAGTAGAATGGGTACTTGCCCGGGACACATGCCTGTATTTACAGCTTATTAAGACACTAATGAGACTGAAGTATACGATTGCTTTCTTTTCTGCATAACACTTTTCATTTTTTATAATGATGACATGCAATGCAAGAATGGAGGCTAAAAGAGGCTCTTTAGAACAGCCATTAGGCAAGGAAGATTTTAAAAAATCCTGTAATGTTTACTTCAGTCACCATTTGATGTTTGACATTTGATAAATTAGGTCTAAAAGGGCTGTCATTTGAATCCAAATTCATGCCCCTTGAAAAAAAGATAGGTGAAAGGTTGGTTAAGTTGGGTATTTCTGTAAAACAAACTTCTCTGCGTGTGTGTTTGTGTGTGTATACACCAAAGGTGGAGAACTGGTAGCAGAAATTTTGAGTTCGGAGAACCGGCAAATACCGCCTCTGACTGGAGATTTTACAGTATCCTTTCCTTGTCATACCCACCAAGCCACGCCCACAGAACTGGTAATAAAAAATTTGAATCCCACCACTGGTATACACATACACACAAACATAAAATAAGGGTCTGGAGATATAAACCAGTTAATGACATGATTGAAATCCTAAAGAGTAAATTAGAAGTTAGGGACAAAGAATTGGAAAGAGAGTTGGATAATAAGGTTTTGCTGGAACTCAGAGGAAAGAATTTCTGCTTTAGAGTTAGAGCTATTTCAGAGAATCCAGAAAAAGATATTAGAATAATAATTGTTTAATGTATAGACTTAGTGTTTTTAGATTGGGAAGACGAGGATGCTAAAGATGAGATTGACAAGGTGTATTGAATAAATTTGCATTTTGCCAGAATAAGAAATGTTCTTAAGCATTAATATCTTTTTGGCACCAAGTACCCAAAGGACATGTGCGTGTGCACCAAAAAATGCAATATGTGTGAGTCCCCCCTGCATGTGCCCCCCTGCATGCCCCTCTGCGCATGTTTGGCAGGACCCAAAGACCAGCTGGCCGATGAGAAGCACATGCACATGCACAGCAGAGATGAACTGGGGCGACGGCTCGCAAACCCATAGAGAGGGCTCTGCATGCCACCTCTGGCATGAGTGCCTTAGGCTCTCCGTCATGGGGCTAAAGAATGTCTTAATGTGTTATGTGGGGGAAAAAACAAGGAACCAAATTTTACAACAGCATTTTAATATAAGATTGAAGATTGATAATGTAGATACAAACTATTTTAAAATAAATTCCTGTTTGAATTTTAGATATCAGAAAGGAATGTTTTTTTTTTTTTACTAAGATACTAAAGCAGAAAATTTCATTGCATTGGGATAAAATATCATTGGGGTGTGATTTTTACTTTATAATATAAAATATTCCAAATCTTTTCAATTTGTTCAAAAGGCCCAAGAATTTTTTGGGGGAAAAATTAAAGAGGATTTGGAAGAGTCAACTGGCAATTGAAGAGATGATTGGTACAAAGCCACAAACTGATCCAAAAGAATTTTAAAACAATGACTCTAAATTAGATACTGTCTTTTCTCAACTACTGGTTTAATTGTGCATTGCAGTAGCATGGAGAAATGGAGCTCATATCCCAAAGATTCAAGTTCTGTTTCTCCAGTTTACTGGAGCAGTTCCCTTCCATGCATGGAGGGGAGCTGATCTTAGCTGGCAGCTTTCTTTTTTCTTTTTTTTTGCCTCATCCTCTTAATTACTCAGAAAAGTGTTGGGACTTCCTGGATAATTAAGAGGATGGGATTGCAATCATTGAGGGAAGAGAATGGGATTGCAATCATTGAGGGAAATACTCACATGGGCTCCTTGCTTAATGCTCACTTTCCTTAATGACTGAGATTCTGGTCCTTATTTTGGTTGTAAATTGACAACTGTTTGTAGTTTCAGGTAAACATATTGAACTTTGTGTGCTAGAACTGAGTATACAGATCAGGCAAACGAATACTTACCCAAAGAAAGTAATATCTAGAAAACCTCAAATATTAATTAAGAACGATTCACATAGTTAACAAATGGTGTAATTCCCATTGACTTCTGTAGAACTGTGCCCACTGGAAAATTAAATGGGTTGCCATGCAGAGAGACTGCTGCCATGTTGTGAGTCTGACTATTTTAACTCCAAAAGTTTCCTGGGACAATGACCTTGGAAGGTACTCATGTGGAAGTTCTCAACAATATTAAATGGATGCACCACCCTTAGACCTCTTGAAACGGATCATAACCTAATCCAGGGATGTCAAACTCGCATTGTCACAGCGGCATCACGTGACATATTGTGACTTCTCCCCCCTTCGCTAAACCAGGTGGGGCGGGGCCAGCACATGACACATCCGACCTGTGGCCCGCGAGTTTGACACCCCTGACCTAATCAAAATTAGCTGCATTACTTGTCAAATGGCTCTACTAAACCCTGAGATTTCAGTGTCCTTTACTATCAGTATTTAAGTGTTACTTAAAGGCTAAATGTTAATAGAATGTAATTGTTAAAGATTGTTCTCGTAATTTTAAAATGAGTTCAACATCCGAGAAGACATTTTACTGTTGTACAGGAAGACAGTACCCTAATTCTTCAGACTTTATGTGGTATGTCATATTTCTAGAAGAAAGCTATCTGGAGAATATTTTTTTAAATGGATAATTTCCATGATCCCTTGTAACTGTGGGCCACCATTGAGAAGCTCCCTTAGGCAAAGGATGCTACCATAGCAACTAAAATTGTTCGGAGTTCTAAGCAAAGTAAATAATGTAGCCAAATATTAGTTCTGATAACAAACTGCTTATCTAGGTCTGTTGTGCTGTTATGAAAACTGGAGCGCTCCCGGAATTGAAACATACTGCTTTTTAATTTTACTTTCCAGATAAACACATATCATTAAAGATGCATGCATTTTTCAAGTGTCGTCTATACTTATGAAAAAAAAAGCTTATTTATTCATCATGGGTTTTGTATGTTATTATTTCCTGTGTTTAGCTGTCATATGAGGGATGTAA
Organism: Bungarus multicinctus; assembly: GCA_023653725.1. NCBI lineage: Eukaryota > Metazoa > Chordata > Lepidosauria > Squamata > Elapidae > Bungarus > Bungarus multicinctus. Next base: position 115,142,697 of record CM042836.1, read on the forward strand.
CAATGTAAATAACCTTTATCTAAAATTAAATAATATCCAAATCTCTTTTTCTCTTTGTTTTTTTCACATATGCCTATATATACACTTAGAACCTTGTAAAGAACAAATTCATAGGTAATGCTAGTTTCTTCTTTATCATTTTCTATCATTACAAAACCATTATTCTGACATATATTTGCATGTAGAGACAGTAAATAAAGCTTAAACCTACATTTTCTTACCCAACTTCCCAAGCAAAATATTAGAGGAAACTATAAATACAAACAATAGTATATAATAATAAGACTCTTTTCCTGGAAATCAATATCATCTACTTGAAATTCCCGAACGCTTTTCCTTTTCTATCCCCCTGTACTATTGGAGCTTGGTGAAGAGGGAGGGATGTATTATGTATTTTAATGTGATGAAGTTTTTTTTTTAAGGTAAAAATATAAAGTAAGAAAGAGAAAAAGGAATACAGAGAATCTCAAAAATGCAAGAAAGGAAAACAACCAGGGGTGGGATTCAAAATTTTTAACAACCGATTCTGTGGGCATGGCTTAGGTGATGGGTGAGGCTTGGTGGTCGTGTAACTGGGTGAACATGGCTTGGTAGTCATGTTATTGGTTGGGTGTGGCCAACTCAATATCACTCACATTGAGGCACGCTTCTCCTCGCCTGGTCTCTCATGATTGTGGGGATGCTGCAACAGTTGTAAGTTTGAAAAACGGTCAGAAGCCACCTTTTTTCAGTGCCATTGTAATTTTGAATGGTCACTCCACACAAGCAAAGTACCAGCAAAGGAGGAAAAGAAACCTCCAGAGAAGTTCCAGAGACAGGAAATCCAGTCTTCCCAAGAATGCAATAAGGATTAACAGAGAGGCAATTTCTGTAAGCAACACCAGAATGTTTCCTTCCTGCCTTCCTTACAGGATTAGACCAGTAATTTCTGGCAAAAGGCAAACAAAATGTTTGAAAAATCAGAAATTGTGGGGAAAAATGATGTAACTACACAGGTTGGGAATTTGGAGAAACAGGAACTTTTAAGAGATTTGGATTTTGGATGCATTATATCCCTCCCTTCCTATCTGATGTGGAAATTCCTGGGATGTACCATTCAGATAGCAGATAGAAAAACAAATTACACCTCAAAGATTACAAAATGAGATGTAACTAAGGCCCTGGAAGTTCAGGTTTTCTTATGTCTGTTACACTGTGTACTCTGAAATAAGGCTTTCTTTAGAAGAGGGCAATAATTCCAACTGAAGAAATCATCAGCTTTGTTGAGAACATCCCAGGATACCTGGTTCTGCACAGGACCCTTAAGAAGATGGATCTTTCATCTCAGCCACTCTTTTTTTCTCTGATAATAGTGGGCTATTTGTCTTTTTATGGATGAAAGGATGTTGGGACATATGCTCAGAATAATAACAGAAAAGCAGGTAAGATCATGTGGGTTTGCTCCCAAAAGAGTTGAACTCCTCTACATGAAATATAGTTGGTTTATTATTGATATTTCTTGAGAATGTCTTGTTACAGCTACTGAGAATAGAAAATGAGGGGCATTGGAAAAGATTTATGAAAAGAACCAAAGGGCAGCAACAAACAGCAACAAACGGAAGGTGAAAAAAAAGACTTTGCAATATACATGATTTATTACAAAAAATAGTAAACTTTTATTTAAAAAAAAAACCCATAAATCCTCCACCAGGAAAGTGATATCATGGGTTTTCATTCTTATAATTCCTTAAAGAAGAGCTTAGGCTAAAAAGACACAAGATTTGTGTCAACTTTATGAAGGGATTTTTATGAAATTTGGTAATTTGCTATCAATCCAAAACTACCAATAGATGACAAATCAAAATACAAAAATCGGATACAAAAATCCATATCCACCTCATTTTAAAAGTAGTTTCTTAGTTGACATATTGTTAATCACATTTGTTATAGAGGTATTCCTGCTTTTCTCAAACTGCTGTCTTCCAGTTATGTTAAATTTTGGCTCCCGTAATTTCCAGCCAACATGGTCTCAACAAAACCAAAAACCTTGAGAGTGATGGGATTTGTAATCCATCATATTTGGACAGGACAAGGTATGAAAAGATTAGTTTAAAAGCAAGACTCAAGTTGATTCAATTTGATAAATACTAGCATTCTCTCTCAGTTGTTACCTAATTAATAATCATATTCTTATGAGATATTACTTTCCAAAATTATACCTAACATAATTATCTGAAATTGCAACTATTTATAATGAACACATGCTCCTTGCAATGATGTCAGTGACTGTACTGTTATAGAAAATGGTTTAATTGCTCTCTCCTATATACATAAAAAAGGGAGTGAGGAAATCAGAACATTTTTTTCTTATTGTTGCTGCAAGCTATCCTTTCATGTGTCAGTCCGACTTTTTGGCACTGTTTTGCAAGAAAAAAATATGTTTTCAAATAAAACCTCATTCCACCGTGATTAGATAATCTGCAGAGCTAGGGGAAATGGGAAAAAAACAACCGATTTAATGGAAAGATATGACAGAATTTCTATAGCAGATATTTCTATAATTATGGTAAAAATCAAACTATAGAATTTTTCAGATGCGGGGCATTTGTTAAATGTTAGACATGATTGCCAGTATTTGCCACCATGGGTCATTTTTCTGTAAAATGTAAAATATGAAAGTATTTTATATCATAAAATAATTTTGTCCTTTTCCATGTTCTATTGGGTAGGATCTAGAATATTTCAGAGGAATCTGTTTCACAATTTAACACAAATATCTACTTTTTGAATCTGAGCAGCTGCAATGACTAATGCATTAATGAACAATTTTGGCATATCTCGCCCTTGCTTTCCATTGTTTCACTATCATAGCAATCATAGAATTATAGAATCGTAGGGCTGGAAGGGACCTTGGAGGTCTTCTAGTCCAACCCCCTGCCTGAATTATTCTAACCCTCTCTTCTCTGTGACAGCCCTTAAAATACTGGAAGACAAGTATCATGTCACAGTTAATTCTTCTCTTCATTAGGCCAGACATACCTAGTTCCCTTAACTATTCCTTTATCCCAAAGACCTCTTATTACATTTGTTGTTCTACTGCACTCTTTCTAGAGTCTCAACATCATGGTGACCATAACTGGATGTAGAATTCCAAGTGTGGCCTCATTAATGCAGTATGAAATGGTTCTATCACTTCTCATGATCTTGATGCTATCCTTCTGTTGATACAGCCTAGAATTTTATTGGTTTTTTGGACAGCTCCAACACACTGCTGGCTCATAATTGGTGGTCCACTAGGACACTTAGATTCCTCTCATAGTTACTAATCTGGAATTAGGTACTACCTAATCCAGTTTTCACCAACTGATGGGCCGGGGATCACTGGTGGTCTGCAGAGAAATGCCCCCCACCCTCCCCCAAAGCAATTAATTCAATCTGTGTGGGAACACAAGGCTGTGCCGCCGCATGGCCTGCCCACCTGCTGGCCCCATCCTTCAGCCGAGCACAAACCTTACCTTGATTGTGACCTGGAAATGGAAGGTAAGACCAATGGCAGGGGAGGGAAATCCACCCCAGGGTGGCTTGTTGATGTTGGTGAGAAAGTCAGTCCCATATTCCAGAGCTGCAGTAGTCACAGGACTGGCCCTTTGGTCATCCTGGAGCAGTTGCTCCTCCACCCAGGTGTACCAGCCTGCCATGGTCTGGAGGAGCTGCTCCGGGATGACCAAAGGGACAGTCGTGTGACTACTGCAGCTCTGGAATACGGAACCGACTTTCCCACCAATGTCAGCAAGCCACTGTCAGTCAAAATTCATATTAGTGGTCCATGGGATTTAAAATTATGAGTTTGGTGGCCCCTGAGGTCCAAAAGGTTGGTGACCCCCTGACCTAATCTGTACCTGTGCATTTGGTTTTTCTTGCCTAGATGCAGGACCTTAAATTTTCTCACCACTAAATTTCATCTTGTTAATTAGGACCCAAAGTTCAAGTCTGCAAAGCTCGTTCTCAATCTTGGGTCTATCTTCCAAAGTGTTAGCAATGTCCTCCAACTTGGTGAAGTCTGCAGATGTGATGCTCTCCTTCTATCCCCTCATCTAGATCATTTTTTATTTATTTATTTGTTGGTTTGTTTGTCAAACATGTACAAGCTAACAAGTATAAGTATGAACATAAACAAGGACAAGGGAGTAAATACAGATAAATGGGGACAGTAAGACAGGACAGTAGGCACACTGGTGTGCGTATGCACGCCCCCTTTAAGGACCATTAAATAGATAATTTATGATGAGCTCATTGTGGTTTCTCATGATTTCATGAGAAAAGCTTGATTCTTAAAACTTCGAGATCATTTCTCAAAAGAAAATAAATTCTTTGTTTTCAAAATATTTCAGAATGCTTGTTTTTAATGGCATAATTGGATTTTGAAAAATGTTAGCTTCCCATTCTATTGATAGAATCATAGAAAATTTAGACCTGGAGTAGCCAACCTTTTGGACCTCAGGGCCCACTAAACTCATAATTTTAAACCCTGCAGACTACTAATATGAATTTTGACTGACAGTGGTTTGCTGATGGTGGGAAAGTCGGTCCCATATTCCAGAGCTGCAGTAATCACACCACTGACCCTTCGGTCATCCCAGACATTTTTGAGGGATTTTCCCAGGGTCTCTGCAGAAAAAGCAGAAGCAGCAGAGACCCTGGGAAAACCCCCAAAAAGTTTGCAGGAAAATTCCCCACTCCATTTTCATACCGATCGATCATTCTTTATTTGGTATTGGAGGTTACCATTTCCAGCTCCATTCTCGGGGGAAAAAGAGAGAGAGACAGTTGGCTTCATGCAAGGAAAGCAGCAGAAGCAGCAGAAGTCTTTCTTTCTCTCCCCCAAACTCTGCCAGAATGGTGCAGCCTCTTGGAGCAGGATGCCTTGCAAAGTCCCAAAGACTCATTTCTGGTAGAGTTTGGGGGAGAGAAATAAAGGCTTTTGCTGCTTTCCTTGTGTGCTGCCAAAAGCAGAAAAAGAAAGAAGCAGAAAGAAGTAGCCCAGTGTCCAGGTGAGGTGCATGGACATATGGGGCAAGTTCCTCGCTCCACCCTTTCCCCCCTCCCCTAACTGCCTCATGTTGTTTGCAATACAAGCAACACAAGCCTTGTGTTCCTGTGGACCATGTGGGCGGCACAGCCTTGTGTTCCCGTGCAGCCTGGATTAATTGCTTTGGGGGGTGCTTTGGGGATGACATTTCTCTGCGGACCACCAAAATTTTCTCACAGACCTTAGATCATTAACTCTAACCCCCATGATTAAGATATGATCTAAAAGCATCTCCAACAAATGCAGCCTCTGCTTGAAGTTATCCAAGAAAAAAGACAATACAAACTATGTGAGATGAAAACAATATTTACTCTGCTTCAATCATCTCCAGTTTCTAGAACTTCACAAATATAAAATATAAATTTGGGGCTGAATTCAGCAGGAATTCCTAATTCTGTATCTATCAAGCAGATGAATGTATTTTCTTCATATTTGCAGAGAGTTTTTTTCCCTGCTCTCTCACATATGCCCAAATGTGGTTTTGGAAAGTCATTTAAGCATAAAACTATGGGGGAAAATAGCCACAAGTCATGTTTTTTTCTTGAGAGTTAACTGGGTGATGACTTATCTTGTCGGGAGGCAGCAGGATGAGATTTCTGGTATACAATTTAAAATTCCTTCTGTAGTTCTAAGCAGCCTGGCCTGAGAGCAAGTAATGTACAGATAACTCTCCACCCACCTGCAAGCCACAGATGTTAGGCAGTAAGTTTTAAGCAGCTACCAATCTGTTCTGAGATATCAATATGCAATTGTATCCACAGTACTTTGGCCTAGGAACTGTTCCCAATAAAGCTATTATTCAGTACTCAATATTATCAGTAATGGTGGCAGAACTCCTTGTTGTTTTACATTATTTTTCTCCCTACCTTCCCACACCCAGGATGCCAGAATGATGGCTTGAAGCAATGCCCTCAGTAGGATTTGGTTTATGGTAACAATATCTCATTGGATGAGACTTACAGAACATACATAACTTTCCACCTAGGTTACCTAAAAATAATGGTTGTCCTCAAATAACATGCTATGTCCAAAGACATTATGTTATGGCTTAATTTGAGAATCTAATAGAATAGAATAGAATTCTTTATTGGCCAAGTGTGATTGGACACACAAGGAATTTGTCTTTGGTGCAAAACTCTCAGTGTACATAAAAGATATAAGTGATGAATCATGATCATAGTCATCATAAATACATTCATCATGAATCATAAGATACCACACTTAGTGATAGTCATAGGATACTAAATAAGCAATCATAATTTTATGCATCCTAAAGGAAACCAGCCCTCTGGAAGGAGAGATACTGAAGGTGAAGCTCAAATTCTTTGGCCCCAAAATGAGAAGAGAAGACTCATTGAAAAGCCCCTGATGTTGAGAAAGTTTGAAGGCAACAGGAAAATGGGTTGACAGAGGATGAGATGGTTACATCAATGTCATTGATGTAGTGGACATGAGTTTAGCAGATTCAAGGAGATAATGAAGATAGGGAGGGCCTGGTGTGTTATGAGCCATAGAGTTGCAAAGAGTCAACCTGACTTGATGACCGATCAACAAAAATTTCACACAATATACTAAAACAATGACTAAGTCCTCAAACTATGCAAATCACAAACAGCACAAATGCATTTTAACATAAACTCAGTCATTGTCAATAAGATTTATTGCCTTGAGGTTAATTCAGGGAGATGCAAACTATATTTCTCTTATTCTCGTTTGACTTTATGGAATGCATACAAGCAATTGGAGACCATCGCTCCTACAAGAAGGTGTAAATAAAGCAGCAAACATTTTCCCCAAATAAAAAAGTCCATTGCAGAACATTCAGCTCAATTGTAAACATGGCTCAGGAAGAATACTACACTGATAGATCGATATTCCTTCCCAGCAGGAAAGATGAGTGAAGAAAATATTCCTTGCTTCTACATAGCCATTATGATTTTGTTCTTGGAAACTCTATCTGACAAGGGAGAAATTAAAATAAGGACATGTTTCTCTTCATTCTATAAATGCAGGTAATTTTATAACCATGATGAAACTTTGTATTGTTTGATCCTAATCCAGCATAGTTGGGTAACAGATTCCTTTGGATCTGGAAGCAATGACCACACCAGTGCTAGTTCTTAAAGCTTCATTCCAAGACCGTATAAAACATGGTGTAATCATATGCTTTAATGTCTGCTCTTCAAAATAGATCAGAATATATATATATATAGGTCAGTAGTACTATTATTTTATTTAGTACTATTATATTTTATTTAGTACTATTCTGTATAGTTAGAACTGTATAATCTAGTTTAGTTAACTATGGTAACAGATTTTTGAAGGTCTGCATTTGTTTCTTCCCTCTCTTGTGCTTTCTCTTTATCATGAGCACTAGATAGGATCTTGCCTGAGACATTTATTCATTTCTGCGCCTTACTCAGTCCTCTTTTATTTCACCATGGATTTGGAATCAGCTCTTCTTCCTATTCTCAAGGCCATTCCTTCTGCCTCCTGTTCATAACATGAGAGAGCATTCAAAGAATATTAATATAAGACAGCAATAAATAATATTCAAGAATATTATTTATTCTTATTATGGAAACAAAGATCTTGTACCACTTCTGCCAGTCAGGGACTATAGAAAATGGCAGCATGTGACTCCTTCAAATAAACAGCTCCATCTCAATTAGGTCTGCATCAAAGTTCCATCCCATGGAAGTTTCTGGCTAGCTTATCTTGGCTCTGAACCGTAACTAAGTAGACCCCCTTTTTTGTGTCCCATTTTTTGTCCCATCTCATTGGCTCTTAAAAAATATTTTGAACACTTTGCTTTCCTGTCAACAATGAGACTATTAAGTCAAGGAGTCTTTGTTTATAACATATCATGATGAGACAATTTCAGACTTAAAGACTATCTGAAACTGAGACTATGCTGTACACAGGCTGCTATATAGCGGGCCTAAGATTCAATTCAAAGTCACAATACTACCACAATCGTATCAAACAATCAAGCATGACTGCAAAGAAAAATAATTGAGACTTATAACCTTCCTATCAATTTTAATATGAAGCAAGAGACTCTGAAGATTAATAAAAAAGGGGTTTCCACAGAAATAAATTAACCAACACCAAATAATAATAATGCATATGTGAACCAAAATGTGCTTACCGTCCCTGACCTATTCTTTTTTTCTTATTCGTATCCATTTCATGTATTTATAACCATGTTTATACTTATACCTATTATCTAAAAATTGTTTGATAAAACAAACAAACAAACAATTAAATAAATAAAAATAAAAAAATAGAGTCTATAGCAGTTTTCATATGAAAAAAAAAATAACTAGCAGAATTTTCAGAGAGTCCAATCAAACATTAGCTCCTTTGGAACATCTCCAAATGAGACCAATTACAAATTCACCTCAATGAATGAGAAACTGGTTTTCCAAAATTCTGATCCTATTACGTATTACAATTTTCTGTTTCAAATGCAAGAGCTCAGTCTGTTCCTATTTAATTGGCTGTGATTTTCCAAATATACTGCAAAGAAGTTCACTGTGCTTCTGAAGGAGTTTACTTTGCCTCACTCATTTTAAACCAATTTAAGGTGCTATTTATTTTTTAATGTTTTTATTGCTTTTTAATGATTGCATGCCACCTAGAGTCATGTCTAGGTGAGATGGATGGCATATAGGTTGAAGAAATAAAGACACCAGCAATAGTTGCTGGTGAAACATTAGGATACCGATAATTGGGCTGCAACCTATTAGCCTGTAAGCTCATCATCATTGGATTGATACTAGCAGTAAAAGCTGCATTGCTAATTACAGAGTATCTATTTCTCAAAGTTAATTGGTTAATTGGATTGAAGATAAGAAAGATAATCCTATTCTACATAGGTGTCTTATTAAGGAGAAGGCAGAACGAAGTATAAACTAAATATGACCATTTAGTGTCTACAAAAAATGCTTGCTTGTTTCTGTACCTTCCTAGTGTGCTTGATTCTTGATTTCCTAGGTATGATTTGATTGCTTATTGTACCCTATGACTATTATTAAGTGTTGTACCTTATAATTCTTGTCTCTTAAGGAATGTATCTTTTATGTATACCGAGAGCATTTGCACCAAGACAAATTCCTTGTGTGCCCAATCACAGTTGGCCAGTAAAGAATTCTATCTACCCTTCTACTCAATACCAAACCATTACAAGAAAATATAAAATCATATAGAGTTTTATGTGCCATATACCTAAGGGAAAGAGTTTCACATTATTAAATTCCTCCTGACCAATCATGTGGTTAAAAATACCAGCACTACAAATTTTCCTGCAGGGTTCGAATGAGATGGAAGTCCATTATGATCAAGTGGAGCAAATACTCTTTTGAAGTTGGCCTATGTAGCAGATGGTTTTTGGCTTCATCGACTTCAGAAAGGTCCCTGCAGGCAGCTGTTGTAAATCTTGTCCTTTAATTACATGTCAGCCAAATAAGCCAATGGTATTTACTCACGATACAGGCTTAAATGATTTTCCTTGACATCATTTATTTTTAACCAACCCCTTTAACTGTAAAGATTGGATCTAGAAAACAAAGGCTGTAACCATACACAGCAGCTTTCTCCTATTACTGAGATTTACCCAGCAGTAGCTACAATTAAATTCATTGGATTGTATCCAACTTGTCCACATCTATCAACCTCTGTGTGATAGTGGAGAAAATCTGAAGAATGGAACTCTCAGGAACTGTGCCAGTTTCCCACCTGATTTAGAAACTTGCCCTCATCAAGGTATGGTTGTAAATTGTGTAGAAAATCTACACAGTATCCCAGGCTTTCCATCACAGATCTTCAATCCCAGTGCATGAGGTGTGCTAGTGAGGGGTGGGATTCAAATTTTTTTAACAACCATTCTGTGGGTTGTTGGTGGGTATGGCTTGGTGGTCATGTGACTGGCTGGGCATGGTCAACTCAATATCCCTCCACATCAAGGCACGCATCTCCTCGCTTGGCCTCTCATGACTATGGGGATGCTGCAATAGTTGTAAGTGTGAAAAATGGTCATAAGTCACTTTTTTCAGTGCTATTGTAACTTTGAATGGTCACTCCACACAAGCAAAGGAGGGGGAAAAAAATTCCAGAGACGTTCTGAGACAGGAAGTCTAGTCCTGCCAAGAATGTAATAAGGGTTAATGGAGAGGCAGTTTCTGTAAGCAACACCAGAATGTTTCCTTCCTGCCTTCCTTACAGGATTAGGCCAGTAATTTCTTCTAATAACCAGTTCTTCAAACTGCTTAGAATGTTAACAACCGGTTCTAGTGAATAGGTGCGAATTGGTAGAATCCCACCCTTGGTGCTAGTACTAAATAATGGCTCAATGGAGTGTAGGACAATGATATTACTTCCATTGGCTCCATCATATAGTTCTAATCCAGTAAAGACTGTATATGAAGGGAAGAATATATCAAAAGGCTAATGGGACAATTTTCATAGTAGATCCTTGCACTTTGTGCATCTTAATCATGTTGGCTGAGAAATTTGGGGTATGTGATTCCCAAACACTTGTAGCAGGCCAGCCCATGTTTTCTTTATTCCGTGGAAACTAGAATGTTTTGAACTTCACATAAGATTTTAATTAAAACTGGAATCAAAATGAAAGAAATTCAATCCTTACATACTGTATTAAACACTATAAACAGATTGCACAAACGACATTCGAGGAAAAGTTCAGAAATTACTAGAGTGACAAGTGAGACAAAGCAAGCCAAAATACAAAAATAGGGAAGAGGAGCATATCAATAGTATATATTTTAAACAATTCAGGCAGGTTTACATTAATGTTTATTGGAATTCAGATATGACTACAAAGATCAGCAAATGATAGAATGATACATTTAGGGCTTCCACCTGGACTGCACAAATCTAAAGGACCACTGGAAGGTAGGAAAGAATTCAAGGTTTTGTATCACTTTCTGACCATCTAGTGGGCACCTGAAGATTTGCAGCACATATTTATTTATTTATTTTATTTATTTACAAGATTTATATATCACCGCCTCTCCCTGCAGGACTCGGGGCAGTGTACAGCCATTAAAAAATACAATAACAACACAATAATTAAAAACAATTAAAAATATCATGGTTGAATAATAAAAATGAGACAAGGGTTTAAAAATAAGGACTAAAACCAATTAAAACCAAATTTAAAACCCTATAAAACCCTAGGCCAGACTGCCTTGATAAAATAAATGAGTTTTCAACGCACGCCCGAAGTTCAAAAGGTCAGGGATGATCCTCATCTCTGGGGGTAATTCATTCCAGGGGGAGGGTGCCCCCAACGAGAAGGCCCACACCCTCAGGGTCATTAGCCATCCAGCCGGCGGCACCCCGAGGAGACCCACTCTATGGGAGCGCACTGGCCGACGGGAGATCGATGGTGGCAGTAGGCGGTCCCGTAAATACCCAGGTCCCAAGCCATGGAGCACTTTAAAGATGGTAACTAACACCTTGAAATGCACATATGTTGTCCATAAATGCATTCATTTGCAAGACTGTATGTAGGAGACAATTTGACAAATGAGATCTCTTAAAAAGCTGATTTACAAATGAGATACCCACCACTAAATGGTTTATCAATCGAAGGATGAAACAATCCTTGAAATATAAGCAAAAAAAAACCTCTGGGGAGTTTACTTCTTAGTAGCATTGAGTAGTATTGCAAAGGAAGTGCACTTTTAAAGAGGCTACTGGATAGCCGATACACTTCTTGCTGAAAATTTGTGGACATGATACTTATTGACTACAAATCTCTAGTGGTATTGCAACTTTCATCAGTATGGCTTTATGATAGACTGCAGTGTAATCCCAAACTGTTTATAAGTGTTTTTGAGGAACCTTGGGAAAAAAAGAACAAAATATTTTTGGTTTTGATTTATGACCATTGCTATAATCGTCTGGTCTTCTAGGATAGCAAAGGCATACTTATCTTCATACCTACCTCAAAGGGAGCCCCACTGAATTTGATAGACAGCTCGACTAAGAAGGCTGCTTTTAATATGTCATTAATATCATAGAGTCATAGGCCATAGGGCTAGAAGGGACCTTGGATGTCTTCTAATCCAACCTCCAGCCCAAAGCAGGAGTTCATATACCATCCCAGATAAATTGTTCTCCAATCTCTTCTTGAAAATCTCCAGTGATAGAGCAATCACAACCCTGGAAGCAAGCTTTTCCATTGATAAGTTCTTCTCACTGTCTCATTTTGGGCCAATGCTGCAAATACAAATAGGCAGGCAGTACTATATTGTTGGGCAAAGTTTTGCAGCATTCCTTTTCAGTTCATACTTTGTTTGGCCTTTAATTCTGGTGCAACATGGCATACTTTCTGTTATTAAGAAAAAAGCTTTAAAAGGATTCTACTCTTTTCCTCTGAAACCATAAATGCAAAGGCTGGCAAGAGAAAAAACGGCCAGTCTTAGAAATATTTTGTAGAGTCCTTCAAAGGACTGAACATGGTATAATTACCTTGTAAATTATCAGCAGGTATACTGTTCCTTGGCAATGTTTGAAGAAATAGCTTGATTCCTTTTCTTCTACATATGTCTGCATGACATGCCTACCTATGATTATGTCTTACAAGGCAATCATATGGGCTGATTTCATACAACATGCTAGGTTAAATGAGTAGCTGGTTTGTGACTCAGTTGTGTGAACTTTTAAATGTAGTGTAATGTTTCTCTTTAGTTATATGCATTAGTTGTAGGATGGAAACTCTGAAGCTATCAAGTTACAGGCATTACATACTGGTTATTGCCATGTTAACTCCTTTGAAACAAATATTATCACTATATTTGAAATATTAATATTTTCATGTTTCACCAGCATAATTAGTTTCATTGAACCTACTCAACCAACATGTATATGCATGACATACGCTTGGAGATAGTGCTCCAAATATCTTAATATTTGGATATACATTTTATACCTAAAAAATCGATATTTTCCAAAGAATTAGTCATACTGATTTGCACTAAAAGCGTGAAAGGTTTAGTTCTGAAAGATTTCAGTTTTTGAAGCAACTGGAAAAATGCCAGCATGAAAATTTTTAAAAAGGCACAACATGAGATGCTTTTCAGAATAAATGATGGAGCTCAGATGAACTGGATGAGATGATGACTCTCAAGTGGAAAAGTACTAGGAGGCATGAGAAAAGTACTAAGATGAGGCTGGCCAGGCCTTTCCAGAAGTTTTAAACACAGATGGGAATTACAGTACTTATAGCCATCACACAGCATGACATTTGCATGTTGGTTTTCCTTCTTGATTCTTGTATTCAAACACAGCTTGTCCAGCTAGATTTGAAGGACGACAAGTCTACTTAGGTGAGTAAGTGAAGTTTTTAGTCCAGAATATGAACAATACTATTGTGCATTTTTAGTCTTTGGATAAATAACAAGCAACATTTGAGGTGGTTATGAAAATCTCCTCTGTGATTTCCTGGATGACATCTCAAGCCCAAATAATTGTAGCTTTTTCAAAAATAAAGAAATATTTTTAATATAAAGATTAGGTAATACAAACATTGAGTGATTGTTTATCATTTGGAGAGACTCCTTTGAAAGGAACGCATGAAGAGGAACTTGGAAATGGTCTCTTGGAATAAAGGAATGGCAGATGGAGCATGAACTGATGATACCTTCTAGCTATAATTCTAACCAGTTCTCTATTGCTTTGCTGGTAAGGAAGAAGCAAGTGTTTAGTAATGAAACCATATAGTTATCATTACTGAGAATGTGAATAATAAAAAGGGAAAGTATAATGATTTTAGTAAGGATGGAGAACAGTCCAATCCTTGTCAATTATCAGATTTTGAAGGAGGGATTTTCATTAGAAAAGAGCTTGGTAGGAAAAAAAATGCCTAACAGTAGCAGTTGCTATTCTGTTAATTATCTTCCTTACTCAAACTTGTGTGGGTTCTGTACTAAAGGAGATTCTTATGGACTAGGATTTGAGTATTGATCACCATTCATATAACTTAGATTAGTTGCCAATTAATAGCAAAGTAGAAAATATTAAATTAATAAAGAGATCCTATTAGCATAGTTTTTCCATAAAATACATTCCCAAGTTACTTAATTGAGCTTGGAATGATAAGCAAAGTTGGTCTGGAGAAATAGGCATTTCAACCTAGTCTGGATCAATGTTGTAGATGGCTTTGTCTCTGTCTTTCTTTTTTGTTCTTTCCCTTTCAGATAGATCTATCATCATCTACTATATGGAAACTTCGTGAAAAATACATCCCATCTGTAGGTACATCATCCTCCAAATATGAAGAATGTTGTCCTCTGAACTGTTTTCCTTGTTGGCTTATGCATTGATTCAGTTTTTGAAGTCAGCAGATATCCGTCTAGGACTCTAGTATTCTTTAAAAAAATTAGGTGCATCTCTTTGTTCTTCAATATTACACATATGATGCAATGGTGGGATTCAATTTTTTTTACTACCAGTTCTGTGGGCATGGCTTGGTGGACATGGTTTGGTGGGCATGGCAAGGGAAGGATACTGTAAAATCTCCATTCCCTCCCCACTCCTGAGGGAAGGTTACCGCCGGTTCTCCGAACTACTCAAAATTTCTGCTACTGGTTCTCCAGAACTGGTCAGAACCTGCTGAATACCACTCTGATATGATGAAAGGAGAAGCTGAACTCAGGAGCTTCCCATCTCTTCTCCTCAGCATTTCAATTCCCCACCCATTTTTCTGGACATCAAGGCTGTCTTTACTTAGAGCTTAGCATCCATACTTCCTCTTATCCTAACGCTAACAAAAAAATAGGCAGTCTCACACCTGAACCAAGATACATGTCCAGGCCTATTACACAGGTTTGATGTACTGTGTTTGCCATTTATGTCAATCCAAGTGACTATTATTTTTCTCCTTACAAATCCTATGCTTGAAATGAAAAGACACAGTTAATATCAAATAATAATGAACTGAAGAGCAGTACACCTTATGGTTCCATACTATGATATTTTTAAATTGTTTGCCATCTTAAAAGCTGTGTGTCTATGTATCAAAGATTTCAGGTAGTGTCGTTTCCAGCATTTCTTCATACTCAGCATCAGTAAGAGCTTGAATTAATAGGCCCTTGCCAACTGGTTCATGGGGGCTGCAGAGCAGCAAACAAGTTCAAGAAGGCAACCTTCATTCTATAAATAATCCACAGAGTATAGTTAGTTTTATTTTAATCATTATTTTACTGGATTTTTATGGCTGTATGTTTTGTTGGCAGAGTTTATCTTACATCTCATAAATAATTCCAGGCAATAAATGAGGAAGTGAATAAATAAGGACATAAATTATTGGTGACTTCTAGAAATTTTTTGGGGAAAAGTGCTGTCATGCTTGAAGTCCTCTAATAATTCATCTCTATCTGCTGTCCCCAAAATGCTATAACGGGAATGGTGAAGTTGTGAATTAAGAACATTGTTATGAATGCGAAAAAAGGAACTCCCTGCCCCTACTCATACTTACGCTCTGAAATGTTCCCATAATTAAGTGAAACAGGTGATGGATTAAAGTAGTCAAGGTTAATCAAATATAACTTGCTCTGCACATTTGACAAGCTCCAGAGGAAATAATCACCATTGCCTGGCATGGCTAATTACAAAGGTGAAAAACAAAAGAGACAGGAAGGCATCCAATCTTATCCAAGCTCTTAATTGAAAGTGAGAATTAACTTTGTCAGAATAGTTGTCCAAGGATTAGTGCTTGAATGCAATATTACCTTGAACACAACTGCGTAGGGAACTTCTACAGCATATTATACCCTGCTGTCAACTACCTATTTGGCAAATTAAGACACACTTAATTTGCACATTTCCATGTTAGCCTGGCCAAAGCCAGGCCATCTTGATTTGCAAAAGATCTGCGGTTCCAGCACTGTGATGATGGATCCTGTTAACATTTAAAAGGATGACGCATGTTAATTTTCTTGATCTTTTAATTAAATGAGGTCACTCCAATTTTTGAAACTATTGTATTGTAGAAAAAGGCCAGTTTTGGCACTAGGCTCTTCCAGAGAATTGCTAACTGCTAATTGCTAATTTCTTTCATGAAAAGCATGCACAGTAGGTTGCTTTCCTTATAGAAAAGGAAGGCTTTGAAATAAAAATAAACTTATTTATTAAATGATAAAGATAACTTTAACTGTGCTGCTTCCTGAAAGCTAGCTTTTCCCTCTTACCAGCTGATGGAGAACATAAGCTGTCTAAAGTAATGTTTATTCATATCATTAGACACAGATATAGTGAGATAGTAAGAGAGAGACATATGATGAAAGCAGGTAAAACAATCTTCTCTGAGAGTCCAATATATCACTGCAAGGTTTGAAGATTTCAAATAGATTCTTTTTTTTAATATAAATTTTATTTGGGTTTTCACAAAACATAATACAAATAAAACATCTTTTTTTGAGAATAGCATGATCCTGGGTTATCACTTCTCCATACAGACAGAAATTCAATTTCATATTCGTCTTTGTGTTCTATTCCATATCTTATTACTATTTTAACATTTTCTCCATAATTTTTCCCTTCCCTTAGTTTTCTCAACTTTGTTTTTAATTATATCATACCTATCTAAATTCAATTATATATCTTTTTCTAAGTTTCAATGTCTTTCTAATCATTATATTTATACTTTTGTCTGTCCTGTTTCAATTTCACATTTTCTTTTCTCATTAAACAAGTTTTCCCCTGTAGTTACTAATTGGAGTATGACACCTTTGTATCTTTTAATTTTGTCTATTCAACTCTTATTTAAACTTCAATTTATGCCTTTACAATTATAACATTCGATATAACACATAACTTCCAATCAAATTCTGCTTGGTACATTCTTAAAATACACACTATGTTCTTAAAGAGAAATATATATATATATATAACAATAGTAAATAAAACACTTATTCTATTCCAATTCAGCTCTATCATTAATGTTAGTTACAATCTTTAACATCTTTAACATTTCTTTTCAATTGAATATCATACTTCCTTAGGAACACTTATAATATTTCCATAGTTTTTCCCCCCATATTTCTTTCATATTTCTCTTCACTTAAATTTTTATAACTCATTAATAATAATTAAAATGTTTCCATTCTTTCAATTTCATTCTCTCATTCTCTTTATTTCATTTATTTATTAACAAATTACATTCCATTACAGTCAATATTTTATCTATCATTTTAATCACACTTGTTTCATATTTTCTAAGTTTATTTCTATTTCTAATATAACAATACTATCTTATGTACCCTTGCAGAATCCTTCTTTCAATTAAATTTTACCCATTATCTCTATGTCTTCTAAATAGGCTTATACCTTTAATCCTTGTACGTTTTCGCTGTTTCTCTTTATCCTGTTTCTGTCCTTTATAACTTCTTTTCCTTTCCTTTTTCCCCCTCTTCTTCTCCCTCCCCTTTTTGACCCCTTGTCTCTCTAATTTTAATTCTCTCTTCTGTAATCCTCTCTTCTGTTTCTTCCTAGTATTGTAATTACTTTTCAAACTATTCTTTTTTTTTCAAATCTTAAACGTTTCACTCTCTTTCCCTCCTTTCTTTTTTTTCCCCACTTAAAATTACTTGATCATTAAAGATGGCTTCTTCTTTGTCCCGCCCTTCTTGTTCTACAAGCATTTCTTGTTCCAGAGCTCCATTTCTAAAAATTGAAATACGAAGCCAAAAAAACCTCTTCCTTCTTGTGCATCTTCTTTCTTTAAGTTCCGTTTTCAGTTCTTCCCAGAGTGATGCCATTTTTAAACAACCATTCGATTGATTTTAGTCATTTAAATCCAATAACCAAAAATCCAAAAATCACAAATAATCCAAATAATCCAAAGCTGTTTCTTCCTGCTTCTTTTTTCTCTTCCTGGGGTTCTATTATCTTGTTACAAAATTTCAGTTAGAATGTATCTTTTAGGAATCTTGTTGAAGTCTCGCTGTAAATTCCTTTTACTTCCAGGCAGTCTCCTCCATTTTTCCAGATCCCACCCTTTTATTTTTTCCTTTTCTCTCCTTTCCTTCTTTTAAAGGTTTTTGAGTATCCAAAAGTCTTTATTATCCCTTTGACGTTTTATTTTCAGCTTAAATGCCTATTGATGTCAAAGTGGATTTTTGTCAGTTTCTTACTTAAATCTCTTAGCTGTCAATATGAGGAAGGAAAAAAAAAAGAAGAGCCAGATCCTTTCCCTTCCCTCTCTCCTTCGCCACTTCAAAATCTTCTTTAGGAACAATGTTATTCTTTATAGTTCAAATTCCAGGGTACCTTATGTTTTTGCTTTTTCAGTTCAACCTGGTCAACCAAAACTTTCTCTTCTTATCTTCCTCCTACACATTCTTTTCAGTCAAGTTCTTCTTTGAGATGGCCATTTCTGACCACCACTGCAACTGCCTTTGGGAAAGGGAGCAATGGCCAGCTGGGGAGGAGAGATGCGGCTCTCCTCGACCCTGCTGGCAGTCTCCCCCCTCTTCACCACCTCTACAGGGTGGCTTAGCCCTGAATCCAGCCAGCTCAGGGCGCTCCGGTGGCGAGCATGGATTGAAACTGTGCACGATCACGGATTTTGGTCCATCACCGAAGAAGCTCAAACCGGAAGTGAAAGATTTCAAATAGATTCTATAGTGTTGGTGCAGGCTAATGAATGGAGGGAAATGCCTCCTCCTCCCCACCCATCCTCTCTCCTTCCTCCTGAAATCAACTGTAAACTAGCATATTGGAGAATCAGTGGGTTCATTCAGTCATTCAAAGCATTTATTGGAGCTGGGCATGCCTCACAATGATTTAGAAGTACTTGGGAACTGTCTGAGCATATCAATTCTTTGCTACTAATCAAAACAGCCATGATTTCTTTTTCAGGAAGTCATCCGTGTGCACAAGTTCTAAAGCTCTTCATACTTAGCATTTATATCCAATCCTTGAATAACCTTTGCAAAGAGCTTTACAAAATCACTGACTAAACTTAGTGAGCCATATATTGAATATTATTCTCAAGCAAGTCTAAATTTGGGTTACTCTATAATATTATTTATGGATTTTTATAACCTGATTGAGTGGAAAGGAGACTGGTTGATGTTGAATTGGAAATCGGAATTCCCTACTAATCTAAAACAGATTGTTCCTAATCTTTCTTCCACTTGCTTCTGAAGTACAGGATATTCTAAATGTTATAAAGTTAGACCTTCAAATATCAGCAAGTTTAAATCCCATAAATCTCACTCATATGTCTACTTAATCAGTGAGGTCATTTCTAAAGAGCCTTCATTGTGGTCCACTTCATGCCTTGAGTTATGACACAGTCGGAATTTTAACAAAGAAGCTGAATAAACTCCATCAGAAGCTGATTATGCAATGGAAATTCCAATGTGATGATGGCTCTTTACATTATGGTTGTGGACAATTTTCATAGGCTCCCTACTGTTGTGGTTCTTTCCAAAAGATAACCAATGCCATTGGTCTAATGAATCATATCTTAAATATCACAAATTTTCAATTCTAGTTGAAGTCTATTATCCATTTTTCCTGCTGGGATGTCTAGGAGATTCTCAATCATCTAGATCAGTTATTCTCAACCATGGACCCCTGGGGCGCATGCAATGTTGTCACAGGGCCCCCACAAAGGCTTGAAGAAATGTTATGATTTAAATCTTGAATTAAGTCTTGGGAGTCTGTGGCCATGGTCCGTGACCACAAAAGATATTTAAAGGGGTCTTGGGTGAAGAAAAGGTTGAAAACCAGTGGTCTAAATCAGGAGTCACCAACCTTTTGGATCTCAGGGACCACCAAACTCATAATTTTAAATCCAATGGACCACTAATATGAATTTTGACTGAAGGTGGCTTACTGACATAGGTGAGAAAGTCAGTCCCATATTCCAGAGCTGCAGTTAGTCACAGGACTGGCCCTTTGGTCATACCAGAGCAGCTGCTCTTTCACCTGAGTGCACCAGCCTGCCATGGACTGGAGGAGCTGCTCCAGGATGACCAAAAGGCCAGTCCTGTGACTACTGCAGCTCTGGAATATGGAAGCAACTTTCCCATCAATGTCAGCAAGTCACCCTGGGGTGAATTTCCCTCCCCCGCTATTGGTCTTACCTTCCAGTTCCAGCTCATATGACTCTACTTAAGGTAAGGTTTGCACTCAGCCGAAGGGTGGGGGCCAGGAGGTGGGCGGGCTATGTGGGAGGTTCAGCCTTGTATTCCTGTCAGCCTGGATTAATTGCTTTGGGGGGGGACATTTCTCTGTGGAACACCAAAATTTTCTCGTGGACCACCTGTGGTCCCCGGCCCACTGGTTGGGGACCACTGGTCTAGATCATGTTTATCCCAAGGGTGCTTTTCCAAAGTGCAAATGGACTTTCTTGAGTTTTTCCTTCTTCAGCTTCTTCAGCTCTTCAGAATTACTGAAGAAACTTCTTGGATGAGAAGAGAAACATTTTAAAGGAGAAAAAAACTAAGGAAATCTAGTTGCCTTTTTGAAAAGCACCTTTGGGATTTCTGCTGGGATTTCATTTTATTGTTTATTTGTCCATTTTTAAAACCATCTATATCCCTCACAGAGGGACTCTCAGCAGTGTTCGGATAAAATTGTGTCTTAGACCATGAATCTAGATCAAAATTGCGCATCTTTTTTTCAATTTAAAGGCTACATTTGCATCCTGAGTGATATTCTATGTTGGGATAAATATTTCATTTAATATAGTTAATATGAGTATTGCAGGCAAATTCTGCCCACAGCCTGGAGTTTGATCTTGATGGGGTTCAAGGATGACTCAGCCTTCCCTCTTTCTGCGATTAGTAAAATGAGGACCCAAATTGTTGGAGTTAATATGCAGATAATATTTCTATATTGTAAAATGCTCAGAAAATGCTGTAAAGCACTGTGCGGTGGTATGTAAGCCTAAAAGCTATTGCTATTACTTGCCATGCACTTCCGCTTTGTCTCATTAAAAATTAAAATTTGGTGGCAACATTCACAAGAGCTGTGTGGGTGATTTTGTCTAACCCAGACCAAGATATATACACACAGGGATTCCAATATCTATCTTGCTGCAACAAAGCTGATAATGTAATTGCTCCTCCCAAGTCCCTCCTTAACAGTTCTTGCCTACAAGTTCATCTCTAAATCCCTCTGTGCGAATCAAGGTTTTCACAGACCTATGGGGTCTCAGATTATGCAATCTCGGTTTAGAAGCTTTGCTTTCTCTGCATAAATAGAACAATGCCATTGTTCAATCTGCCTTGATCTTCACCAGTAGTTCAAAGGAACCGAAGGTCATAAAGTCATTCAAGTAACTGGGTCCAGAGGTGGTATTCAGCAGGTTCTGACCAGTTCTGGAGAACCAGTAGCGGAAATTTTGAGTAGCTCGGAGAACCGGTAGTAACCATCCCCCATGAGTGGGGAGGGAATGGAGATTTTACAGTATCCTTTCCCTGCCACACCCACTAAGCCACACCCACCAAGTCACACCCACAAAAAATGATAGTAAACATTTTTTGAATCCCACCACTGACTGGGTCACTATAATTTCAGAAGGAGTACATGCAACTGACTGGATATCCTCAGTTGACATCCGACAAAAATTGCTGCTAACAAGTTGTTAGGTTACTAGAACTGCTTTGTTCCAGGAGGGGGAAAAAAGTGTTTTCCTCATCACTTATTTGAACCACATGTCAGAGGGAGGGGTGGGGGGGAGCAGAAGCAGGTGGCATGTTATTCATCAAGGTGGAAACAATCTCAAGCATCATCAGCTTGGTGTCAATCCACTTTTAAGCAACTTACTAAGAACTTACCCATCAGACATTCCCACTCACTGATGTTGAGGTTATTCAGTGGGCTTTAATCCAAATCAAATCAATTACAAGCTGGCATCGTAGACTATAGACACATAAGCTGGCTGGGAAAGCAGACCAAAGACTTTGAGGATATTGAAATGCCAGATGGAGATGAAGACTGGCTGCAAGTGGCAGACAGGAGGGTCTTGGCAAGAACGCCTCTGAAATTTCCAGAGGCAGGCAGTATTCATAGAATAAACATAAGGTTTGCTCTCTCAAGAAAAGTGACATGGCAGAGGCTGTGTGTATTGAGCAGTTGGTGAAGAAGCAGGATGACATAGTAGTCCCTCTTCTGTACCATGGATGGCTCATTCGCTCTACAGATACTTTTTTATGATTGGGGCTGTTGCTTTTGCCAAAATGCCTCTGGTTGCACGCACAAGAAGAGAAATCAGTCTCCCTCTTCAGTTGCTTTTCTTTTTTCTCTATTGGAAATGAATTGTGAATTTGGTGGACTAAAGGAACAGACTTGTAAGGAAGCCAAAAGCGAGGCTTTCAATTTCAAACATTGATTCAAGCTACTTCAAATGCCACAACTATCCAAGTAATAATGCCATGCACATTGACTTGATTGTGAAAGAGCTCACCATGTCCCTCCAGGCACAGCCAAAAGAAGAGGAAAAACTAAACTGAGAATAAAGAAAAATACACAGAATTGATTCTACGTATGTGCAAGCCCTCCCAAGCTCCTTTTTTGCTGGCAGAGGCTTGCAGGAGGCCATCGCAGCTAAAAATGGAGTTTGGGAACCCATTTTTTTTGTCAGAGTGCTTGGGCTGCCACAGGTGCCCCAACATGAGTGACATTGAGTTGGCCAGGCCCACCCTGGCCATACCCAACTTGGCCCCCCAAGGTTGAAACGCAACCCTGATGCAAATTGAGTTTGACACCCCTGCTCTACAGTATTGGATTTCCCAAGTTCATTCAAATAGATCTTCCCATTCAAATGGTTCTGACAGCAGCACATGGCAAGGGGCAAGTTTGTATTGCGATGTTCACTTAAGTTCTCAAGGGTCAGTATATTACAGAGAACATCACCTGATGCTCCTTTGTTTCCCCAATGGTGTGAAGGTAGGACCTAATAATGGCTCCTTCATCATTTTCAAGCTGCTTCCAACTTTTGCAGAAGAAAACCAATTAGATTCAGCAGGCTGACAGTCAAGCTGTTCAACCCACAACACAGCAAGACAGCAATGAACCTTCCCAACTGCACATTTCCAGTAGTAACCGCAAACAGCATGACATAGAATAGAATAGAATAGAATAGAATAGAATAGAATAGAATAGAATAGAATAGAATAGAATTCTTTATTGGACAAATGTGATTGGACACACAAAGAATTTGTCTTGGTGCATATGCTCTCAGTATACATAAAAGAAAAGACATACATTTGTCAAGAGTCAAGAATCATCAGGTACCACACTTAATAATAGTCATAGGGTACAATAAGCAATCAAAAAATACTAAGAAACAGTCAATAAAAATCGTAAGGATACAATCAGCAAAGTTACAGTCATACAGTCATAAGTGGGAGGAGATGGGTGAAAGGAAGGATGGGAGGATTAATAATAATAGTAATGCAGACTTAGTAAATAGTTTGACAGTGTTGAAGGAATTATTTATTTAGCAGAGTGATGGCATTCAGGAAAAAAACTGTTCTTATGTCTAGTTGTTCTGGTGTGCAGTGCTCTATAGAGTCGTTTTGAGGGAAGGAGTTGAAACAGTTTATGTCCGGGATGTGAGGGGTCTGTAAATATTTTCACAGCTCTCTTTTTGACTTGTGCAGTATACAGGTCCTTGATTGAAGGCAGGTGGGTAGTAATTGTTTTTTCTGCAGTCCTAATTATCCTCTGAAGTCTGTGTCTGTCTTGTTGGGTTGCAGAACCAAACCAGACAGTTATAGAGATGCAGATGACATTCATGTGCAGCGACAATGTATGCTTTGTGGTGCCATTGAAACAAAAGGGGAAAAAAAGGAAGAGGACAACCTGACTAATGACCACAGTCATTTGGCTCAACTAAATGAGGAACTCCGTTCATGTGCCACATACTTTATGAGTTTGCGAACAATTCTGTAATAATTTTCTTGGAGACACCACCTATAAAAGACAATTATGAAGCCAATCAATAAAGAAGGAGGATGTTATTGTGGCTCTAACATATATATCACAAGGTTAGGCATTAGAAAGCTAATTTAAAATGACTGTCCAATAAGTAATTGCTTCACTGGTAATTATCTGTTGCTTCCTTGTTGTAATTAATTTTATATGTGATGTGATTTTTTTTTTAAACTCAGAATAACATTGTTAAATATCACAAACAAGCTGTGTAAATCTTTGCCTAGTAATGTCCATTGGGAATTAAGTAGTATAAGTATTATATATTTTTCTTTTGCAAATAATCAGTTGAGTAAGAAAAAGAATCACTGTGAGGTTTGATAAAATAAAGACTGAATGCATACTGAATCTTATTCTTTGCCTTAATGATTATGGGCCATCAAGTTGCTATTGATTCACATAAATTTTCTCCATGATGACCCGTCTCTATTGTGGTCATTCAAGCCTACCAACAGTGCACTCATCACCACCATAACCGAATTAACACACCTTGCTGCTGATTGTCCCCGTCTCTTTGATTCCACCTTTCCTAGCATTAGAGCCTTCTCTAGAGTGGTAGGTCTTTGCATAATGTATCTGAAGCTGGATATTTGTGTGCTGGTTAGACAGTATATAGTTAATTGGGAATTGGGAGCTGTCCCTTTAAGGGAATACTTCATGGGAAATGTAGTTAATGTCTCATGGGAAATGTAGTTCATGTCATGTGGTCCCATCTGTAATCCTGATTGATCACTGAATTGACCTCTAGTTGGGTTGGGGGAAGCCTTTGTTCATTCTTGCCTGGACCCAGCATTGTGTTGGGGCTTACTTTGTTGTATCATTATGGGATGAAGATAACCATATTTTCACACTATGAAGACAACTATGCAAAGATTTGACATTAGAGGAATCTCAACATAACTGTGAGTTATACCTTGAGGATGCCTATTACAATCCAATAAAGAAACTTTGTATGGAAGTCTTTGTAGAATTTAACTGCTTATCTTAGGCATTTTTTGGAAGATAAATATTTGACATAACAATTTGAACCTGATCATTTGTGCAAGTGAGAAATCTGGGTAGATTTGTTCAATGATCCATTTGTTTGTTTTCTTGCTGTCCTGAGTAACTTCTGGAGTTTCTTTTTTCCAACACTAAAGTTTAAAGGCATCAATACTTTTGCTATCCTGTTTCTTCAGTTTTTCACTTCCAACCTTCGTTTCCACAGAGTGTGACAGGGAACCGCATTGCTTACAGATATTTGATATTTGTAGCAGTGGTGGGATTCAAATTTTTTTATGGTTCTGTGGGTGTGGTTTGGTGGGCATGACATGGCTTGGTGGGTGTGGCAGGGAAAGCACTAACCTGCTTTCCAGCTCCGTTCTCCTGTGCAGGGCAACCAAAGAAGACCCAGCCGATCAGCTGGAACTCTGGAGACAGAGAATAGATGGGGGCGGGGCCTATTAGAGGTGGTATTGGCTGGTTCTCCGAACTACTCAAAATTTCTGCTACCGGTTCTCCAGAACCTGCTGAATGTCACCTCTGGTTTGTAGTTATAGATAGATCATGATATTTGGATAACCTTTTCAAGATCTTCATGGCTTCTTCTACCAATTTCTAATCTGTGGCAGATTTCTTGACTGTGTGTTCCTTTACTGTTGATACTACAAAACCGAAGTTGTCTACTTTGATACCTTCATTATCAAATATAAGGCTGTTGATTCTATCTGTTATCATTAGTTTTGTCTTCTTTATATTTAATTTTAGTCCCATTTTCCCCCCACTGTTCTCCTTGAGTTTTATTACTATTATTTGCAGATATTTTCAGTTTTTGGCTCTCAAGATAGTGTCATCAGCACAGCACAGATTATTGATGCTTTCTCCTCTATGTAATGAGTAATCTAAATACAGTTTCTGTAGCACAAGTTTTCCTATCTTCTTTTGTTTCCTTAAAGCCATTATAAAACTCTACATACTGGTCCTGCAAGATAAATGATAAAGTGTTAACCTTATCCTGCTCATAAGACCATGATATTTAAAGAAAAGAGAAAAATGGCATCTCAGTGTCCTTATTTCATCCACGAAAAGCTGCCAGGTTAGAGTTACCTTGGAAACCTTTACTTGATTTGGACTGCCTTTCAAACTTGGCATCTTTGAGATACCTGGACTTCAACTCCCAGAATTCCCCAGTAAGTTTGAGAAAACACTGTTCTAATTCAAACTCTGCCATACCTATCTGGTTTTCCAACTTTGATTATGGAATGTCTATTCATGCCAGCTGCAGCTTTAAACTTTAAAGTCGGCCTCTTCTATTCCCTGAAGGCAGAAATAAAATTATGTATATTTGAAGGTCAGATTGTTAGCATTGTGGCCCGCCCTTTTCCAGCCCATTTGTCATGTAAACATTGACCCTTCTTAAAGAATAATTTACATATTGTATATTACAGACAAATATTGTACCAAATAATTTGATTGAAGAGGTCTCTGTGTGTGATTGGACTCCATGATTTCTCATCAGAAGTTCCTGTCAAGAAAAGTTTCTATTACGTGTTTTTGTATAATTGTCATCTCAAGCACCACAGTTCAAAGAAGGCCCAGACCAAGCCTCAATCAAAAATATCACTCAAAGCCAAGATCACCAAACAAAGGTTGTCATACTTTGTCCATGTCATGCAAGGTGACTCACTCGGAAAGTCAATCTTGCTGGGAGTGACCAGTGGAAAAAGGAGAAGGGATTGCTTTAATACCTGTGACTGGCCACTATAAAGCAGAGGTCTCCAAACTTTAAGACTTGTGGACTTCAACTCCCGGAATTCCTCCTCCAGTCATGTTAACTCAGGAATTCTTGGAGTTGAAGTCCACAATCTTAAAGTTGCCAAGTTTGGGGACCCCTGCTATAAAGGAAGACATTGGGATGACCATGGTGGATCTGAAGGAGGCAGTACAAGACAGACAGACATGGAGAGTGCTGATCCATACAGTGGCCAATAGTCATTCACAACTGAATGACTGATGATGACAAATTATGATCTGAGTTTTTACAGCAATTATAGCTAAGTATATATATTTTTAGATAAAAATGGGTAATGCAACAAAATTATAGTATATCCATTTCAATAATTCACATGTAATTAGCACATATTACAGGTAGTCCTTGACTTACTACTACAATTGACTCTGACATTTCTGTTGTTAAGCGAAGCATTTGTTAAGTGATCTTTGCCTCATGTTATGACCTTTATTGCCACAGTTGTTAAGTGAATCACTCCATGTGATGGCCCAGGGTGTGATACAAAATAAACACAGTCACAGAAAACAGGTGAAGCCCCTTTTATTCCTTCACTTTTGCTTCTAAGCTCCAAATATTATTGACGGAAGCCAAAAAACTCCCACACAAATAGTTACAAGAAGAAGGGAAAAAGCAACACAAACAAGGCAAGATAAGGGCTGGAGATCGTCCACAGATAACACACATTGGGAAGGACACCAAACTCAGTGAGGAATCATAAACTAGAGATATTTCCAGGGTTCACCCATACGCATGTCCATACTCTTATTCAGTTGTCACAGCTGCAGCCCATGAAGAGGATCAAGGCCCTCTCCTCCTGAGTAGACCACGTCTCTCCCTTATCATCTCCTCCCTGTGTGCCCTTGGATGGATAGGGGATGGGCCTGGGTCCTCCTCTGACTGCTCAGCCAGCCTCTGTCCTTCCCCAGCCTCCTCCACAACCTCCGGAACCACACTTCCACTCCCTATCAGCTGTTCCTCCTCTCCAGTCTCTTCAGTCTCCACCAAGGGCATCATACTCCAGTTGTTAAGTTAGTAACAAGGTTATTAAGTGAATATAGCTTTCTCATTGACTTTTGCTCCTCAAAAGGAGATCACATGCATCTGGGACACCGCAGTCATCATAAATATGAGTCAGTTGCCAAGCATCTGAATTTTGAGCATGCATCCATGGGAATGCTTCAGTAGTAAGTTTGAAAAATAGTCATAAGTTATCACAAAAGTCGGTTTCAGCTCTGACTGGATGGTAGGGAATGGAAGGATCCTTCCATTCCCCACTATCCAGTCGGAGCTGAAGAAGTGTTCTGACCAAGGCTTCCTGAGACACCAACAAACACACATAAAATCCAAACCCCTTTTATTTCATTTCAATGGCTATGAATTATTGTCACTCACAACCCAGAATGAGTTTCAACCGGTTATAAATAGTCCCAGGAATGTCTGCAAAATTCTTCAGAAGAATTCTGATAAGAATGCACCTTATCTGACTTGAAGTGCTGCCAACGACTAAAGTCCCAGTTAGTCTTTTTAAAACCAAACAGAACAAATTCACCACGGAGCTTTCAGAGCAAATGACATTGCTTCCTGCAAAGCTTTTCCTACCTTTGCACTTCCTTTGATAACTTATGGGAGGGCCAATCACCTTAAAACCTTACTCCCCAGTTGCCCCTTTTGTCTGAACTGTTCTTGCCTTCTGGCAGCTCTGCGTATGCGCGCACTGGGAACAGGCTCCCCTTGTTCCTCTGCCTCGCTGTTGTCAGATTCTGGAGGCTCCGGAGTCAGCACATAACTCCCAGATGGTCTTGCCCGATCTCTGCATCAGACTCAGGACCCTCGTCCAAGTCCTCCCCAGACTCCTGGACTGGTCGCTGTTCTTCCCCACTGTCCGATTCTGCTGGCATCTGCACAGGCTGCTGGTGAACCACAACAAGAAGCTTCTTTGGATAAGAAGTGAAATGTCTTCAAAGAAAAAACCAAAAGTCCAGTTGCTTCTTGAAAAAAGCACCTTTGGGACAACCATGACCTGGATGATTGAGAACCTCCATAGACATTTAGTCATAAGTCATTTTTCTCAGTGCTGTTGTAACTTTGAATTGTCACTAAATGAACTGTTGTAAGTGAAGGACTATCTGTCTAGCATCTTCCACATACAGTATGTAGCTGTTTGAAGAAGCAGATTTAATAGGAAACATGCACAAACACGCACATCAAGGGATCTACTACTTTTCATTTCTGTACTGGCAGAATTTAAATCACTGTGTGAGATCTACAAATGGAACGCAAAGTTCTCTAGTCTCCTGTGGATATACCATTAGTCTACATTTTGCAGACAGGGACATTCCCATTAGTATTTCTTGGGGAAATCTGGGCAGTTGGGATCTTATCTAAGCTTCTTTAAGAGACTGCCAAATTGGAAACTGTGCAAAGCTAATATACATTCACTCAAAGGTTGGGGGAAGTTGGGGTTCAATTGTAAACCCACAAGCATATAAAATATATAACATAGTTAATGTGATGACCTGGGGTGTGGTACAAAGGCAACACAGTCAGATAAGCAATAAGAGTTCCTTTATTATCTATTTCCAACTTTGCCCCCAGTGTCCAGCTTACCTTTGGGCTGGAAAAAACTCTCCCAGGAACAGCCTTTGACTGTAGAAAATTCAGTCCAAAACAAGGTACACACAAACTGTAACTTAAAATCCAAACAAGCCAAATTGAAGTAATTAGTTTGGTAAGGCAGGAGCAGGAATTTCAAACTTGAAAGCGTGGCAAAACTCACACAGTTGGGAAGACGCCAGGAACACAGATAAGCCATGACAATGCAGGATAAAGTCACATTTGGTCCCAACAGCTTGCTACATGCAGCTTGCCTTTTTTATACACTGTGTTCCCAGCTGCAGCTAATGAAGGGAATCAGGGCCCTTTCTTCCCCCATAAACCACGCAACCCACGTTGCTCTCTTCTCCATTCCTCCTTGTGTGCCCTAGGATGAAGAGGGGGTGAGCGTGGGTCTTCCTCTGAATTCCCTCTCCCTTGTTCTATCTCTTCCCTGCTCTGCCCAGCTGGCTTTGCCCTTCCCCAGTTTCTTCCACAGCCAATGGAGCCACACTCCCACTCCCTGTCAGCTGTTCAGCTTCCT
This sequence comes from Bungarus multicinctus, assembly GCA_023653725.1. NCBI lineage: Eukaryota > Metazoa > Chordata > Lepidosauria > Squamata > Elapidae > Bungarus > Bungarus multicinctus. The sequence goes on from CM042836.1 coordinate 115,172,652, forward strand.
CCTCCAAGTCAGATTCCTACAGGGGCATGACAATTAATGTATATAAATCACATACTGTAATAATGTCAAAAGTTTATAATCTTGTGGGGCCCATATTACTAGCTGTCCAGTGGTTGCCTGCAGCCTGCCAGCTGTGGTTTGGAAAACCTGTTCTAGACCGGGGTGTCCAACTTTGACAATTTTACAATTTGCAGACTTCAATTCCCAGAATTCCTCAGCCAGCTGGCTGAGGAATTCTGGGAGTTGAAGTCCACAAATTGTAAAGTTGGAGACCCCTATTCTAGACAATCAATCCAACTCAGTAAAGTGAAGAAGATGTTAAGCAGTTTCCTGTTCCCCCCAGTTCTCTTATTATTTTCTCACCTTCCCTAAACAACAGACCAAGAGCCTCCTGGACTCTTTGTTTATTGCAGGCATACTATATCCCTAAACCTTTGTCTTATTTATTTTGCATTCCTCACCAGTCTCCTCTCAGTCTGAGTATTAACTTTCCGGACTCCATCACTACAGACTCGAGCTATCAGTCTGCACTCTTCCTTTGTTATCAGCCCCATCTTCAATTTCCTATATAACTCCCTTTTGTTTTTCAGTGAATTCAGTATTCATCCACAAAGGCCTTTTAAGGCTAACCTCATCTTTTGGTATCTTGTTTTTCAGGCTCCCTCATCCCTCTCCATTTTTTAAAACTCTTGAAATCTCAAGTCATGCCATGCTACCTATTCAATTCCTCATTTCATTAAAAAGTTGTCCTTGAAGCTCAGAGATCATGGTTGTCCACTTTCAGCTCCCCCCCTAGATTTCTTGAACGTGATTTCTTCCTGTGATGAACATGAATGCAGGGTAGCAATAGCAACAGTACTTAGACTAATATACAACTTTACAGTGCTTTACAGCCCTCACTAAGCAGTTTACAGACAGCCTCTTGCCCCACAACAATCTGGCTCCTCATTTTACCCACCTTGGAAGGATGGAAGGCTGAGTCAACCTTGAGCCTGGTGGGATTTGAACTGCCAAATTGCAGGCAGCCGGTAGTCAGCAGAAGTAGCCTGCAGTACTTCACTCTAACCACTGCACCACCATGGCTCATAATATCACATTGACTGATATCCTAAATACCAATATTTAGGATATCAGTACCTAAAGTGTTCTGCTGGTCAGTCAATTCGTTTTTGTTTGTCAGGACTAAGCACAGGATAGCTGGGTTGCCTTGTTTCTCCTTCCATCTTCTGCAAGGTATGGTTGTCATCAAGAGAGATCACAGATCTGTTTCCCATACCTAAATGAGTTAGTTTTGCAGAGATCCTCCAATATTACTGTGGCCTGCTCTTCTGACAATTTGGTGAGTTGATTTTAAAAAGTATAACTCTCATCCTCTGGAAAGATAGGAAGTTTTTAATAAATTCCCATAATGTTGCAACTTAAGTTTCTTTATTTTTTTTCCTCAGTCTTGCTCAGATGCTTTCAACAGGATTTCCCATATGAAGGACATTAATTTCTTCACAGGCATATGATATTGTTGTGAAGCCACTTCGGCTCTTCTTTCAATTGGATCATCTTCTTTTGAATAAGTAATGTCCTCTCAGTTTTATATTGCAATCACAACTTTCATTCTATCAGGTTCTCACATTGTTTTGTTTTTGTTCCCAAGTTATGATGTACAGTTCCTCTTGTACATATTACCATATTCTTTGCTCTTCTTCAGACACCATTGAGAGAGACAGAACCCAACAGAAATTAATAATTGAGAAATTAATTCTAATGAACTAAAGAAGCTTCTTGGATGAAAAGTGAAAGGTTTTCAAAACATTTTTTTCGTATTATTCCAATTCCTTCTGTCCTTTCTTGGGTAATCTTTGATCTTTCGGACTCATAAGAACCTCTCCATGCATGTTGTTATTGCTCATTTTGCTGTTATTCCACAGAAGATCCCCCAGTGAATTGTCAGTAGTACAAAAAAAACCCTAAGGTTCTCACAAGCCCATCTTCAGAATGGCCTATTTCCAGCCTGTTTTGGATACCTTAGATCTAAGCACACACATACTGTGGATTTCAACCCAAAGCTTCAAATATTCCCTTCTGTCAAATCAAACCAGAGCTGGTATTCAGGAGGTTCTGACCAGTTCTGGAGAACCGGTAGCGGAAATTTTGAGTAGTTCGGGGAACCAGCAAATGCCACCTCTGGCTGGAGATTTTACAGATCCTTCCCCTGCCATGCCCACCAAGCTACCCCCACAGAACCGGTAGTAAAAAAAATTGAATCCCACCACTGAACCAAACCTATAATTAAAAGTAAGCTATTCCATCTTAATTATATGCCATTTCCCTGGCCCTATATTTCCTAAGTGTTCAGGGTACAAAGTTGATATCTCTTCACCTCTGCATGCTGAATCACTACTCATAGTGGGATTTGTACTGTGCTGAAAATAAAGCATTTCTGCTTTTGAAAGTGCTGATGATTTGAGGTAAATGCTCATAAGTGACAGCAAAGAATCATGCTCCAGAAACAAAGGATTATTCAGTGTATAGCTAAAATGGTAAGCGGGGCAATATATGCATATAAGGTAACAAGTAGAAACAGCTTCTAAACTGTTACAAATTCTCTTTCACAGCCACGGGGAATAAATATTATCTAGTCCCGTGATCAGGGGTGGGATTCTACCAGTTCCCACCTATTTGCTAGAACTGGCTGTTAACATTCTAAGCAGTTTGGAGAACTGGTTGTTAGAAGAAATTACTGGCCTAATCCTGTAAGGAAGGCAGGAAGAAAACATTCTGGTGTTGCTTACAGAAACTGCCTCTCTTATTACATTCTTGGCAGGACTAGACTTCCTGTCTCAGGAACGTCTCTGGAGTTTTTTTCCCCTCCTTTGCTGGTACTTTGCTTGTGTGGAGTGATCATTCAAAATTACAATGGCACTGAAAAAAGTGACTTATGACCATTTTTCACACTTACGACTGTTGCAGCATCCCCACAGTCATGAGAGGCCAGGCGAGGAGATGCGTGCCTTGATGTGAGTGATGTTGAGTTGGCCACACCCAGCCAATAACATGACCACCAAGCCATGTCCACCCAGTCACATGACCGCCAAACCACGCCCACCACCTAAGCCACACCCACAGAACTGATTGTTAAAAAATTTGAATCCTACCCCTGCCCGTGATGTAAATTTTTTCCTGAAATCAAGGGGATGCACGTGGAGGGGAAGATTGGACCTTTGTATACATATCCCGAGAACAAGATAATATTAATGGCATTGGCAAAGACCATTCAGGAGCTTCTTCTGCATTAACAGAGATGAAGAAGACCCAGGGAGGTAAAAAGTGTTTCAGAGATATAATTGATGCCTCCTCTACACATCAACAAGCAAATTGTGGTGCTACCACACTGTGAAATATGTTATTATGGTGAATTATAGCTGCCTTGTACATCTCTGTAATATTTATGCCCCAAAGAAGTCCACTGTATATGGGAGACTCTTGGGGCCATTTGAACCTGAGCTGCTGAGGCTGTAAAAAATATTTCTCTAATAACCAGTTACCAGTTGAATAATAATGTCACATATAATTTTACCTCCATGCTTTAAGAGAAGATGCTGCTATTTTCTTCTCTGTGCTGATTAAAACAGAGGACTCTGATTAAATAATTAGGAAAGATTATAAACTGTCACCAGGTACCTGAAAAGTGCTGATAGATAACAGATCTTTTCCAAATCCTAATAAACTACAGTTTGTGAATGGTTCTCAATGCTGCCGATTCTTCTTCTTCTTCTTCTTTTTCTTCTTCTTCTTCTTCTTCTTCTTCTTCTTCTTCTTCTTCTTCTTCTTCTTCTTCTTCTTCTTCTTCTTCTTCTTCTTCCTCTTCTTCTTCTTCTTCTTCTTCTTCTTCTTCTTCTTCTTCTTCTTCTTCTTCTTCTTCTTCTTCTTCTTCTTCTTCTTCTTCTTCTTCTTCCTCTTCCTCTTCCTCTTCCTCTCCTCCTCCTCCTCCTCTTCCTCTTCCTCCTCCTCTCTCCCTCTCTCCCTCCTGCAGTAGTATTCTACCTACTTAAGTTTTTAGATATTCTGTCACTTTCTGCTCTTACCAGAATGTTTTGTACAGTTTTTAAATTGATAGATAGATTTGGAGATTGAAATGTGTTTGCTTTGCCTTTTAAAATAAACCAGCCTGAATTGTATTTCCAAAACTAATAGGCAAAACTGGGAGATGACTATTTTGCAGTTTCTCCCTTTGGTGAATTACGCGATGCAATTTTCTGATTCGAAAATGTGTACACAGATGTGTATGTTACAGGAACTCCTATATAAAACAGCAAATTAGAGGTAAATGTTTGGAAAAAATGTGTACATTAGTGGAAATTATATACAAGAAGGTACATAAGAGTGTGTATGTGTGTGGGAGGGTGTTTATAAATTAAACTGCAAACAGATGCAAAAATAGAGTGAATAACCCTGTACTTGGCACATTTGGTACATTAAAAATGGGGACATATTCTTCCATCTTTGTACCATAGCTATTCCCCTATATAATGTATACCCATTGTGAAAAACATAACATATTGTTATGTGCTGGTTCTACCCACCCATGGACTGTGTGTTAATGATGAACAGAAGAAACTTTTTTGCCTCTCTTTAAATTTCTTTTTCAAGATTTTGCCAGTTCTAAATTCACAGACTATTGGAAATGGGACAGAAGTGTAAACTAAGAAAAGTGTACTGAGTAGGAAAAATGAGCCTGATTGGCAGATGATACATTGAGCTTACTTCTCTGCACTCAGCTGATTGGTCCAGACTGGACTGTGATTGCCGAAGGTAACCTCAACAGGGAAGAACACTCTGAAAAAAAATATGCATCTGGAAGGGTGAGAACACTTAGAACTGAAGACAGGGTGACGTTAAAACAGAGGTTGGGAATGGCTAGCTCAAGAATTCTGGGAGATGAAGTTCATAAGTCATAAATGGGACCCGGGTACTTACGGGACCGCCTACTGCCAACATCGGCCTCCCGCCGGCCAGTGCGCTCCCACAGGGTGGGCCTCCTCGGGGTGCCGCCGGCTGGGCGATGCCGGCTGGTGGCTCCAAGGGTATGGGCCTTCTCTGCGGGGGCACCCTCCCTCTGGAATGAGCTTCCTACAGAGATACGGGCCATCACTGACCTATGGGCCTTTGGGGCGCACTGAAGACCCACCTTTTTTAGCAGGCCGGTCTGGCCTAGTCCCATTAGTAGGGTTTTAATTAATTTTTAAATCTTCATTTTTAACGGGGTTTTATTGGTTTTACTTTTTAATTTCAGCCGTGCATTTAATTCTCTTTTCATTTTAAAATTTATATCGATTGTATTTTATTATGGCTGTTCACGGCCCCGAGTCCCTATTTGGGAGAGGGGGCTGTATAAAAGTTTTAATAATAATAATAATAATAATAATAATAATAATAATAATAATAATAATAGGGCCATCATTTCCCACCCCTGCATTAAAACATACTGGGATTGCTCTGCATGCAGGATATATTTTGATATGACAAGAGTTTTGATATTAGGAATTAATCAATATGATGTAGTTTCTTATATTTTAGTTAAAATATTTTCAACACAGGGATTTATTGATGAGTGAAGCTTCACCATTCACCCTACACCTTTTAAGGGACAGAGAACTTTTATTGGTTATGTGTTGAATTGGAATCTCATTGTCACATGTTATGTTCTTTTTATTGTGTACTGTTTTTACTATGCTTTCCCTTCTTAATGTAGGGTAATAATTCAGAATGCAAAAGTATAGTTTGGAGGAGTCTGTTTAATTAGTCAAATTTATGCGCTGGTGAAATTCAGATTTTCCTGGTCATTTACAATGCTAATAACAAAATAATGCAGATAAGACCACAATAGAAATATTATTAAAATGAAACCAGTTATGCCATTTGTTTCAGCCATCAAGTAGCAGCTGAGAATGTAATGCAACCTTAGCTTTCAAAAGCTGTGAGAAATAACTCTTAACAATAGATTTAGGACGGTGACTTACAAAAGCTATTTAATAGGAGAGTTTGGGGCATTTTGAAATGAAACTGAGCTCATCATTGAGAGAGTACAATTCCTATCTGGGATGATTGTACTGGATTTCTCAAGAAGGAGGTCCTCAGGTAACTAGCAGTTAAGACTTTTGGACCTCTAAATGTCAAGTGCTGAATTATATCTAGAAGACTACTGAGAGCCAGGTGGATTAGCTGTCTCTCAGCAGCACCTGAGCCATGCATTCTGCCTCAGTTGCAGCTTCTGTATTGTCCCATATATTGTGCCTTTCAATAATTTCTTTGGGTGGCTATGAAGGCATGAGTCACCATCACTAGGTTCTCCTGCTTCAGATAGATCTGAAAGCAGAGCATTTGGGAGTCCCTGGACTCAGTCACTCAAACCCTGGTCATTTCATGCCTGGATTCAAGCAATGCTCTCTACATGGGGCTACTCTTGAAGAGTACCTGGAAGCTTCAGCGGATGCAAAATGCAACTGTACATACAGTTCTTGAGGCCCCTAGGGTAGTTTATGTTACACTGCTATTCCATTAACTGCATTGGTTGCCACATTCCTTCCAGGCCCAATTCTTCTTGGATAAGAAACAAAACATTTTCAAAGAAAAAAAGCCAAGAAAGATCAGTTGTTGCCTTTTGGGAAAAGCACCTTTGGGACAATCATGACTTGAATGATTGAAAATCTCCACAGACACAAGACAACATAGTTTAGATAGTTTGTGTGGGAGAAAGAGGGGGAAAATGGCTGTTCCTTCATAGTCTCCATAGTATATGTTTTATGGTACACATGGTCTGTTTTAGTTTGGCAAGGTTTCTGTCTATAAGTGAGGAACAATACCACTTAGAAGGCTCTCGGTGTGTCTTTCTTGCTTTTTGGAGCCTAACAATAAGCGAGCCTGGGACTTTTCTTTGGTAATGGACTTTTAGCTACCCATCAGGAGAGTAGTTTCTTTTCAATCTCAGCAGTGGAAACCTGGACTACAATAGGAACAGGATTCTTTCCCCCAAGAATTGCCTATAAGCAGGGAAGCAAGTTATTTTCTCTTGTGGCAAAGTGGAAAACAGCTGGAATGGCTTTACCAGCTTCCCATCTGATAATAGATTTAGGACGGTGACTTACAAAAGCTATTTAATAGGAGAGTTTGGGGTCTATTTAAATCTCTTCCCTTGAAATGAGTGAGCTGTGTTTTAGCTTTGCCTTAATTTGTCCCAATTGGTTCTGCATAGTACTGAAAACATTCATATCCTGAGCCTTATTATGCGGTTACTTACCATGTTAGCTGTTCACTGAGTAATTGTTTGTTTACTGGGGGTGGAAGAGAAGCATTGTCACATTGTTCTTTTTGAAGTGGAGGTGTATTTTGTTCTGTAGGGATGGCAACTGACACAAAAAACAAGATAACGGAGGCTTTTTATGCTTTTTTACCATTTACAGTGAGGCTATTTACAACAGTCGTGTGGTTCACCCTGTGTCAGGTTTTCTCTTGGTCTCCTTTCTATATCTTCCTCCAATTCTTCTATTAGCTTTGTTTTTCTTCCCCTTTCATTTCAAGTCCCTCCTCCATTTTTGGTCTTGACAAAAGAGTGTAAAAAAGGAAGGAATGTGCTAGATTTACTGTACTTTGCTCAGCACAGCTTGACCTTCTCCTGGATCTGATCAGCCAAACACCTAGGGTTTCTCCATTGGGGAAAGAATCTCTCTCAGGATCATGTGCAAAGTCCTTCCCTAAAGACCAGGACTTTAGCAACAACAACTGACTCCTGGTTGCCTGCCTTGGATCTTGGGCATAACTTCTCTAAGTCTTCCCTTTTTCCAAAGGAGGTCACCCATGGACCTTTCTTCTCCCTTGCCAACCAGGAACCAAAACTGTTCTACACAGTCAACTTCTTTTCCAACTTTTTTTGCAACCACTCCATTCACTCCGTGAACAGACTTTTTTCTCTCTTCTTGTTGTCTTCTGTCAGTGTGTGCATAGTGTGACTATGTGAGACAACCCAGGAGCAAATACAGTAAACAAAGGTTTGTATTTAAATAGTGGTTTTATCTACAAAGAATATATACATACACGTACTTTAGTCAGACCTCAAACAAACAGTAATCAGCAATTACAATACAGAAGCACTCACAGAGAGGGGGATATACCTCAACAGGGCCTCTTCTTATTACAGGCTCTTAAAGTGATATGAGTCCAATTCATCATGATATCAGCTAATTCCTAGCATTGCATCATTGTAGCAGCTGTTCAGCTCTTAAATCATTACCCTGACATCTTCTCTCTCTCTCTCTCTCTCCAATCTATAATCAGACCAATAGTAAGTGTCCCAGCAACTGAGGAAGTGAGTGTTCTTCCCTGAGGAAGTGAGTGATCTCTCCAGGCCTCTAGTCTTCCATATCTATATGCCTCGCTGCATCAGTGGGACTGTTGCCTCTACATCTCCTCTGCAACAACCCTGGTTAGCAGCCAAGTCAGCTCCTGCCTCCATAGGACAGTGCAGCTGCCTTTTAGGTCCAGATTTGAGCAGCTTCTTCCCTTTTTACTCAATCCAATGGCTGGTGCATGCAGCCATTCTAGGCCTCTCAGTATCGTGAGTTTTTGCTGTCTTTGCAATGTATTTACTTCAAGCTATCAGCACTTTTAAAAACAGAAATGTCTAAATTTCAACATCAGTTGACTGCTTTCAATCAATGGTGGGATTCAAAAAAATTTACTACCAGTTTTGTGGGCATGGCTTGGTGGGTGTGGCAGGAGAAGGATACTGTAAAATCTCCAGTCAGAGGTGGGATTTGCCGGTTCTCCGAACTGCTAAAAATTTCTGCTACCAGTTCTCCAGAACTGGTCAGAACCTGCTGAATACCACCTCTGCTTTCAATACAGGAAATCCCATTTAGCAACCACAATAACATGGTTGTTAAGCGAACTGGTTGCTAAGTGAAACCACAATGCTGCTTATGATCTTATGTCAGCATTATTTTGTTTTACAGACCTGAAAAGGTTGTAAATAGGACTACTCCTAAGGTTACATAACTATAAAGTTTAAACAGTTGCTAAATGAGTCAGTTGGTAAACAAAGATTAGTTGTAGACTTCACTTAAAACTGCAATAGTCACTCTCCTGGGTAGAAAATAAAAACCATATGCATAGCTTCATCTTGATGTCCTGCAAAATTCATTTGTACAGTAGCAGAACATTTAATATTCTGTACATGTAGTATATTGGTTGGGTGGATGCTATCTAGTGCACTTATATTGCATTGTGTGTGCTTTTTATCTTGTTGATTGATATGATAAGCTGTCCAGAGTTGTTCTGAAGTTATACAGTTTCTAAATGTAATAGCCCAAACAAACAAATGTTATTGAATGGAAACTGCCCATTGGAATGGAGCATTTCTCCTTGGCAATTTATTTGTATATCAACAGTCCATTGCAGAATTTGGTGCCCTTTGAAACCCAAAAGCTTTTCCAAACTAATCACTGAGTTATGTTTCTTTACCAGTTGGAATTAATTGCCTGCAGAGACTCCTCAGTGGCTGCCTGACCATTTAATTGCTTCCTTTATACTAAGGACAGGGTTTCATTTGTGGGAATTATCAATGATTGATTTGGAAATTCTTATGATTTTATCTTCATCAAAGTAAATTACAAGTCACATAACTACCAGAGTTTGTCAGGCTGTGTGAACCCTGATGAAACGTTTTTTTAAAAAAGGCCCTGATTTATTTATTTCCATTTCCCCCCTTCCAGCTTAAAAAAAAATATCTACTGAAAGGAAGAATCTCATATGCTGTCAGCAGGAACACCAGGTTTCCCTTTGAAGTTGTGTGGTTGAGTAGCAAAATGCTTAGGCTTTCATTAAACAGCATATCTTCCATCTGTGGGCATAATTGTGGATACAGATTGCATGCCTCTGATTTGCAATGTAAAGGAGCCCACACAGACTCTAACTGAAGATTTCATTCAACATCTTATGCTTTTCATTGAACAAAGACAATTAACGATGTAAGGACTTTTTTCTAGATAGCAAAGGAAAGACAACTTGAGCAGAAAATGTAAAGAGGATGTGGGTCTCAACACTTAATGCCTTGGAGCAAAAGAGGAAGGTCTGTGGGCTTTCAAAAACTGCTGAACTATAACTCTATAACTCATCAGAGCCGGGGTGAGGAATACTGAAGATGAAATTTAGCAATATCTCACTTGTCTTAAAGTGAGAATAATACACACTAGCAATTCCAGCACTGTCTACATTATAGTCAAATAATTGAACAATCATCTCTATAATTTTGCTACCTCTGCATGGTAAAATTACTTAAAAGCAAGATAATTTTATACTGGGAAGAAACAGCTTGTTCAATGGAAACAGAGAAGCCAATTCCTTCACCTTTTCAAACATACATAAGGTAAGAAAAGAGAAAAAAATATATTACAATAGCAATAGCACTTAGATTTATTTACCACTTCACAATGCTTTGCAAACCACCCTAAGCAGTTTTCAGAGTTGACATATTGCCCTCAACAATCTGGGTCCTCATTTACCAACTTCAGGAGGATGGAAGGCTGAGTCAATCTTGAGCCGGTGAGAATTGAACTGCCGAACTGCAGGCAGCCAGCAGTTAGCAGAAGTAGCAACAAAAATTTGGGGCTCAGTTGTGGTCATAGGTCAAGGATTGATATGAGCCATTGTGGCGCAGTGGTTAGAGAGCAGTACTTCAGGCTACTTCTGCTGAAGGCGAGCTGCCTGCAATTTGGCAGTTCAAATCTCACCAGGCTCAAGGTTGACTCAGCCTTCCCTACTTCCGAGGTGGGCAAAATGAGGACCCAGATTGTTGGGGACAATATTATTTATTTATTTATTTATTTTTCGTATTTCTATACCGCTCCCTCTCCCAAAAAGGGACTCAGGGCGGTGTACACACTAAACATATAAAATAAATACAGATAAAACAGAATTTAAAATCAAAATTAAATAAATATATGATTAAGTCTCATTAGCTAAGAATTAGAACCCTTATTAAAATTTAAAAACCCCAAAGACCCTTATTTGGCCAGACCGGCCTGTTTAAACAGTAAGGTCTTAACTGCGCGCCGGAAGGTTAGGATGTCTGACATGGCTCGTATCTCCGGGGGGAGACAATTCCAAAGGGAGGGGGCTCCCACAGAGAAAGCACGTAATCTAGGGGCCGTCAGCCGACAGCGATCGAGCAGCGGTACCCCAAGTAGGGCGACCCTGTGGGAGCGTACTGGGCGGCGGGAGGTTGTTGGTGGCAGCAGGCGGTCCCGTAAGTATCCAGGTCCCGAGCCTGACTATATGCTGACTCTGTAAACCGCTAAGAGAAGGGCTGTAAAGTACTGTGAAGTGGTATATAAGTCTAAGCGCTACTGCTAAGTGCTATTGTTGGAGGCAATATAAACTATTGTTGGGGGCAATCTGTGAACTGCTTAGTGAGATCTATAAAGCACTGTGAAGCAGTATATAAGTCTAAGCACTGTTGTTATTACCTGTATTGTAAATAGTTGATGGTTTGGTCTTAATGAAAGGCATATGTCTACAACTTAAGCAAATCCAGAGTCTGATCACAATTGAAAAGTTTGTGTCTGGTAAGTTTGCCAGATGGATTCCTGCAGTGGTGGGATTCAATTTTTTTTTACTACCGGTTCTGTGGGTGTGGCTTGGTGGGCATAGCAGGGGAAGGATACTGTAAAATCTCCAGTCAGAGGTGGTATTCGCCGATTTTTCAAACTACTCAAAATTGCCGCTACCAATTCTCCAGAACTGGTCAGAACCTGCTGAATACCACCTCTGGATTCTTGCCAAGGAAACACCTTTAAGAAGATTGCAAGCAATGAGCTACAAATCAAAGGAAGCACATACAGTACATGTAAAGACAATCCTCAAAATATGAAGAATCTAATGTTCCCTAAAAGAATTGTTTAATATCTTAAGAGATTATCAATGCTTAGCTTAAACAAGAGTAATGGGAATTTTATACTCAACCTTAAATGGTGGGAAGAAGATGAGAATTCAGAACTATATCTAAATGGACTGCAGAATAGCTGCTAAATGCATTCTATTTCTGTTTCTAAGCTGTGTTTCTATTTTATTTCTACTAAGAATGAATATAGCTGATGATATCAGATGATGAATTGGAATATAGAATAGTTCTAGATTTTGAAGTTATAAATTAAGTACCCTGAATCAGCGTCAGGAAATATACTGAAATGTTACGGACTATTTTGTGTAGTAAGGTATCTGGTAGATATTATTTCTTCTTCTATAGAAGCTATAGAACCTTGGATAGGTATGGGCACAGCAGCCATTCCTGATTATTCATCCTCCATATTATCTTTGTTGAAGGACAGAACTAGGAACTGGTTGACCAGGACACCCTAATCTGCTCTATTGGAGTTCTAAAGGATGAAATCCAATTCTAAGGACTGAGGTGGCATCTATTTAGCTTCCTGGTATGAAATGGATAGAAAGTGCCAATTTGTCTTTTATCCCTGATAGCAACTTATCTCAGACTAAGTCTGAAGGTCTTTGACCAAAATCCAGATTTTATCCACGTCTCATAAAGATAATCATTACAAGGTCACAATCCAGCTGAATAATGTTTTGATATTCTAAGACAATGTATTATTGAAACATTGATGCTAATAAATGAAAACAAGCTGATGTTCTCTTAAGGGGAAAAAAAATGGGATAGGCTAGCAGCTTCAGCTTTCTCGAATTAAATACCATTAAAGTCTCTTGGAAGCTTATGAGGCCTTTGCTGAAAATGCAGAATGCTCAGTTAAAGGCCATCTGGTGTTTCCCTTGGGGGAAACAGATTTGTATTTCTTTGTACTGAATGTGCATTTTATGAGTTTGAACGGCAACTATTGCGACTAGTGATGAAATGCTAAAACCCACTGAATACAAAATAATTCAGCTAACAAAGAATGAGAGGTATATTCAAAAAGGAGAAAGTGCCTCTATGGCTATATTATATAACGGAGAATCCTTTACATCGCTAATGAAATAAAATGTTGCATTCACTTACTTCACTTGTTCCTTGATTTCTGAAAAATATGTTTGAATGATGTTACACAACTCATTCTGTTATATGTATTAGAAAGAACAAAACACATGGCACCAAAAATATGCTACTTTTTCCATTGTATTATAAAGACTGTTTCTTCCAATTGTAATATGGTCTTACTTAAAGAGATGTCTCAAGATTAGATAAAACGTTTTCATCAGTGTGACATTATGACTAAATACTGTAGCTATATAGAACTCATTTACTCATCAAAGTTTTGTTTGTTTGCTTGAGTTGTATAGCTGCTCATCTCAGCAAACGATTCTGGGAGGCTCACAATTCAAGAACATATATTATAATTAAAACCTTAAAAACATTTTAAAACAATAAAATAAGTACAAACCGTTAAAGCAATTTAAAAAAAAATCATTTATATGTCTACTCTGAGTGCATACAAAGTGTAGGAAGAAAAATCCAGTCTGGTTCCAAGCTGGGAGACAGATGCTGGAAATATAATGAAGGCTGTGCACGGAAATAAGGTTTATTTGGTTTCCAGAAACTTCAGTGACAGTAGCAATATTTTTGGGGTGGCTGACAAAAAGAGTGGATGGGGTTTTATAGAGTTCTGGAGATTTGTGATTGAGATGCTCCAGGGGGTTGTGCAATGTAGTGAGCCTTGTGTCTTTTACTATTTCAAGGGTGATGGGTCAATCCTATTAAGCCCTAAAGGTCCTGTCCTGTCCTTAGAATTTGGGTGGGGGAATGTAAATTCTTAATCCCATCAGTTGTAGGAGTGTGGTTGAAGGCATTTTGTCTATGAATAGATTGGCCCAATCTTTCTTAATAGGTATACACTATCCATCCCTAAAGACTTGAAGCTTCTCCTTGAGGCTATTAAAAAAGACTGGGGCTGCTTCCTGCCTTTCTCCATTTCTCCTTTGGGGGAATATAATATTCTATCTCTTTTAATATTCCCTAAAACATTTCATTCTTTGTGGGGGAGGGGGACTTGCAAGATTTCTGGCCTGTTAACAATGCAGGCAGGAGGCAGAGCTCTTGGGACATCGAGTGCCCCAGGCTCAAGAGTGTGGAGTCCTGATTAGTGAGAAAGAAAATACATTGCATTAATATCTAATTCGTCATAGCTATATACATTCGGAAGTCATCTTTAGAATGGTTATGTAGCCTTATATATAGAAGATCTGCGGTGTTGAAGATTTGCCCAGTTCAACTTTACTTTAACATAAGATTGGCTCCAACTCTGCTGGCCTCTGGGAAGATGTGATTCTGCCCTTGCACTTGGGGATCAGATCTGGCTGTGGGATGGACCTTTTTCAATGGCTGTGCTGTATCTGAACAACTCAATTCTCCTGTCAATTTGATTGTGTGTTTTTCATGCAGTTTACAGTTAGCTGCTTTTATTTGAATTGCTTGAGATTGTTTTCATGGTTGTGATCCATCCAGTCACATAAGTGAGGTGGGCGGCTCTATAAATTGAACATTAAGAGTTTCTACTAATTACAATTGCCATTTAATTACGTCCTTCTCTGTTGTCCCTAGGGAAATTATACTAATTACTTCAATTGCAATCTATACATGTAAATCAGAATATGTAAACATTATGCAAATCTGTAAATCTGCTTGGCAATGAATAAATGAGCATTTTGTTGTTAGATTTCTGGCTCTTCCATAATATTTGTAGAATGGAGAATTTTAAAAAATGCTTTAAGTTGCATGATTTACCTGTAAAGATAGATAAATATTAAAATTGCAAACACATTTTCAGGTGAATATCTAACGAATTTTGTAATTCTGTTTATGGTGGAAGCATAAGGCTCATCAGATTCTCTTAAATTTTGGGGAAAATGGTAAACTTGATAGTAAAGCTTTTAATGCTGAACCTGCCATTAATTACTATCACTGTAGTAATTAATTCCAGTGATAGCACTGGATTACATACAAACTGTGATGCACTAATGTAATGTGATGGTATTGTTCTGTTTAAGTAGCATATTCCTGCAGCCTGGGACTAACTCTTGCCAAGTAAATTAAGAATAGATTAAGAACCAAATGCAGTGGTTTCTTTGCCAAGTAAATCTTAGGAAATTTAATTTACAAATGATTTGCCAAGTAAATTAAGAACCTATGCATTAGATTGTAAAAAAGTATTAGGATTGGCTCTGCATTCAAATCCTTCCTCATACATGACAACTAAAATATAATACTGTGACTAATGTAGTGGGTGGAAGTATGCCATTTAGATCTTTGAATAGATTAGAAAAAAAAATGTCAGTAGGTCTGTTTCTATACCTGGAAGAGGCCAAAACTGGAAACATTCTGAGCTATATAGCAGAAGGCTTAGCTGATATCAGAAGAGGAAAATCACTTCTACAAAATTTCTTGCATGTTAGAACAAGGTAGCCTAAAAGAGAGCATTTGCCTTGGTGTTGTGGAGATGTCCTCCAGATTGCCACAAATCAAGATCTTCACAATGTCCAGAAGACCCTTATCTTGCTTGCAACGTCCTGCTTACACTGCCATGAGCCACGGTGGTGCAGCGGTTAGAGTGCAGTGCTGCAGGCTATTTCTGCTGACTGCCGGCTGACTGCAATTTGGCAGATCGAATCTCACCCAGCTCATGGTTGACTCAGCCTTCCACCCTTCTGAGGTCAGTAAAATGAGGATCCAGATTGTTGTGGGCAATAGGCTGAGACTGTAAAGCACTGTAAAGTGGTATATAAGACTAAGTGCTATTGCTACACTGTCATGATCTCAAAGATCCTCACAATGGCTTTTCCCATACTTTGCATGGAACCCTGAAGTTGAAATATAATAGTTTGGCAAAGGCTAGCTGCAAAATTCATTCCACAATCATATAGAAGCAGAAACTGATAGCAATAGCACTTAGACTTATATATCACTTCACAGCGCTTTATAGCCCTCTCTCTAAATGTTTTACAGATAGCATGCAAATGTTTCCCCAGGACAATATTACTCTATCACTGGAGGAGGAAAACCCAACATTCTGCTATCTGTCTTCAGCTCATATCACTACAGTAACAAAGAAACTTTACATGAATGGTGGGTGATGACCATTAACACACAAAGAGACTTCACATTCTCTCTTAAGGAGAAGGGGCCTTGTTAAGAGAAGGAAAATGATCTCTCCTCCACCACACATCTCGCCATCACACAACTATTCTGCAAGGAAATTGCAAAGCCCTTCTGAGCCTGTTCAAGGTTGCCAGCTTTTCTGTGTCCTGACTACAGGTGCAGCTGTATTTATATATTTGCAACTCTAGAAATCACTCAACACCGTCAGCTCATCCTTGTTTACTTCTTTAGGCTTTGCTTTGCTTGCTCACCTTTGAAACTGGCAGATTACTAACCGGCCCCCACAGGTTTCCTTGGGTTCTTGCCTACATAAACAACATTCATTCCTACTCTTCCCAAACAAAATAAAAAAAAATTGCTGGGGTTTTCTCATTCCGGTGCTTTATCTTCTGGCAGGTTTCCTTCATTCCTTTGTTGGAGGATAAAATTCCAGTGGGTATTTAAAAGAAATCTGTATGAAGGAAAGTGGATTACTTAAAATACAGAAGGAAAAAATACTCAAATTCTCACTTGTCATGGAAGCAAATCTCTGCTGTTTCCAAGTGTATATTGTGCCATATCAGCTTTTCTTTTTTTCTCCTTCTTTTCTTTTCTTTTCTTTTCTTTTCTTTTCTTTTCCTCCTTTCCTTTCCTTTCCTTCTTCCCTTCCTTCCCTTTCCTGATTTCCACATACAATTCATCGAAGGTTATATCATTTTTTTCTTGTATGTGAACTTTGTTGTTGCAAGACTATAGTCCTTTGTGTACTCAAAGTATTCCACTCCTCAGCTTGCAATAGAATACCTTGTGCCACCAGGCTTGAAATTTTGGACCTAGACAACTTAAAACTATGCAGCCTATGGTCTGACCTAAGCTTAGTACACAAAGTTGTCTACAATGTCCGACCTGTCAATGAATACTTCAGCTTTAACCACAGTAACACAGGAAAACAATAGATACAAACTCAAAGTAAACTGCTCCAAACTTGCTTGCAGAAAATACGACTTCGGCAACAGAGTGGTCAATGTCTGGAACTCACTACCTGATTCTGTTGTTACATGCTCAACCCTCCCAAAACTTTAACCTTAAACTGTCTACTGTGGGCCTCACTCCATTCCTAACAGGTCTGTAAGGGGGTGTGCATAAGCACACCAGCGTGCCTACCATCCCTGTCAGACTGTTCCCATTTATTCATACTCATTTATTATGTATATACTTATACCTGTTTATATGTTATGTTTATATGTTATGTTCATATTTATACTTGTTTTCTCATACATGCTTGACAAACTAAACTAAATAAATAAAATAAAACCTATATTTTTTCCCTTAACAATCCTTTCCTTTTCCCAAATTAATCGTTTACTCAGGCAGACCAGCAATACTGTTTTGGATCCCTATCCCATATACTATTGCTTGTAGAAGACGACAAAATACACAATACAGTCAATTCAATTATGGAACTTCTATTAATTTGAGCAAAAGTGGAATGTTAATGGCAAAAGTATTCATCCATAAGAACTTTATTTTGCTGTATAGCTAGATATCTTTTTCAATGTTTATTTAAACCTATTTTCCTCATCCAAAAATATCTGCTATATTAAAAACCTGCAGATATATAATTGAAAAAGACAACATAGAAGAAAGAAGCAGGAAAGTTAGAGAGAAGAAAGTACACTGCTCTTGCTGCATACAAAAAGCAAAACTGCCACACACGCCCCATCCAAATTGAAATTGTAGCAATAATTGCAGGATGTACTGAAAGGTAATAATTTGTTCAGTGTGATTTCTGTTACAATATGTTGATAGGAATATGTCAATATGAAGCAAATTGAAATTTATTGCACCAAGAATGCACTCAAGCATCTCTTAGAATTATGAGTTATTTCTGCTCTGATTGGTTCCAGGACAAGCATGTTCAGCTAAAGAATCGAAAAGTGTTATGTCTTGGCTATCCTCCAAACATACATTTTCTCAGCATGAAGTGGTAGATCCTTCGAGTGATACCATATCTGTTCATATCATCTCTTGAAAAATGGATCTCAAGGGATCACTTCCCCTTTCCATAACTAAAAGCCACATCTATTCACAGCCCCCGTTTTCCATTACAGCAGGGGACTTAACCATCTTGGGAGGTGAACACTTTTAGCACTTCCCTGGAGCTGCTCTTTCAGCTTCTCCCAAGTCAATCAACTTTTATCACAAGGAGAAGAGCAAGGAATTCATTTCATCTATGATTCATATGAAATGTCCAGCTCCTAAGAAATGGTCAGTCATGTAACATTGCAGATGTAACAACATACAGAAGTCTATTAGGTATGAGATTGGCATCTTCATAAAAACTGTTTTTAATTCGGTTTGGGATAGGTTAGCCACAGTGGCCTTCTCACATTAGTGAGTAACGGGCCTTGATTCTTGGATTCTGGAGTCAGGATCTTTTTTAAATAATCTAGAATTATTGCTTACATGATGCAAATCCCTGTAGAACAGGATTGAGCAGCTAATAAGCCCTAAGTACCTTAAAATATGCTACCAAAAATTGATGACAAAATTTGCCTCTGTCTCTCAATCCTTCAATTAAACTTCCTCTCCAAAATATCAGTCCATTCTACGTGGTAACCTCCCTATACCACCTGTGTCATCAGAAGGTACCCAGTGTCTTTCTATTAGTCATGAGAAAGGTTTGCCTGCTAATAGGAAATGTATTGGACTCTGCCTCAAAGAGTTTTACTACATTTATAATTATGGCTAGATTTATTCAGTTTGAAATTAAATTGGGAGAGAAGGGCAACCACTGGGTTCAAAAAACAAACTTGTGGTCTCAGTTACTGGGATGCATCAGATCTCACTAGCTAGTTCCATAGCTCAGTGGTTAAAGACACTGAGCTTGTCAACTGGAAAGCTGACAGCCCAGATTTGAGACTCAAGCCCTGTGCGATAGGATGAGTCCTGTTACTTACTCCAGCTCCTGCCCACCAAGCAGTTCCATAGCATAGAAATGCAAGTAGGTAAAGAGGTACTATGTGATGTGCATGGCAAGAGATAACACAGGCAGCTGGCAGTACAAAACACCCCTTTATTGTTCCAAATTTCCCCAAATGCTCCCATGTTTCTGGCAAGTCTCAGAGCAAAGTGATCATGCATACACACACACACAGAGAGAGAGAGAGAGAGAGAGATCAAGCAACCTCTGACTGCAAATAGTCCAGCCCAACGCTGTGAGCATCATAGCTGCAAAGCAAGAAATCCAGAAAGAATGAAAGGAATCCAGGAAAGTTCAAACGTTAACACTCCACTCTCCAGGAATTCAGCATTTGTTCCTGACAAATGTCCCTCCCCACAGCATCTTCTTAAGGCTCAGTCCCCGGATATGCCTTGTGAAGAGGGGTGGGGTACTCTCCTCCTAAGTAGTTGGGTCAATCTCTGCTGTTTTTGCCTTCTCTCAACTCTCCATGCTCAAGGATCAGAGAGGGTGATCCTTGCTCATCGCCTGAGCTCTGTCTCTCATGTTCACTGCTTAGCCTCTCCTGGTCATCCTTCCTCCCTGCCTCCCTGCCTACAAGCCGTCCCAATCCTGAAAGGCCCTGGCCTGACTGGGCCTGCTTCTCCCAAGCCAACAAAGCCGCCCCCTCTATTTCTGTCTGCTCCAATTCCGGCTCATCTTCCTCTGTTGATTCAGGCTCCGATGCGGGCATGACATACTAGTTCGATGAGAAGGTAACAGCAATCCATGCACCACTGGCTTATAGCCGTGCCATCCACCCGACTATAGAAGTGTATTTGGACAATGCTGCCTCCCTTGGCTAAGAAATGGAAATGAGCATGCCCCCTTGAGTGAGACCCAACTGGGCAGGAGAAACTTTTACCTTTATCTTTAATTTATAGGAACTTGTAGTCTCACTCAGTCATTTGTTGATGATATACAATCAGTTCCTCTTAATAACTTATTCTGTTGGCTGCATGACGCTGTAAATCTCCATTGCTGGAGCTATGATCCAAGAGGTAATTATTATACAGGGTTTCTATAGCCAAATTTCTCCTGGACTTTATTTTCTGACAGATAGACAGACAGACAGACAGACAGACAGACAGACAGACAGACAGACAGACGTAGACAATTTATGGAATAAATGGATTGACTGTGAATTGCAGTGCCAAACCTATGAATTAAAGCCATTTCTATCAACCGATAGTTTCCAGAATCCAGAGAGTTGCTTTTGATTTGATACATACATTTGTTCTATCCTAGGCTTCCCCAACAGCACGAGTCCTCATCCTGATAAACCTCCTTTATTTGATTTATAATGAATTTCCTATCCAACAAAGTCCCAGCCAGAAGTCTTTCAAGATAGTTTCCAATTACAAAACTTTATTAAGCTTGGAGCGTGGCAAGGCCGATATCTTTCAGATGCCGCAATACTTGGCAAGCATGCCGGAAGGAACTAATTGTCTCCTGCAAAGCCTCACTCCCCTTTTGCTCCTCTTTTATTCTCTAGGGGAGGGGCCATTCACTGTCCACCTGTGGCTTTACTTCCATGTTGGCCCTTGTTCCTCAGCTGTTCCCTTCATCTGGCAACTCTGTGCATGAGCACACTGGGAACAGGCTCCAGCTCTTCTGCCTCACTGATGTCTGCCTCTGAAGGCAGCTGATAATTGTCAGACAGCCCTGGCCCCATCTTTGCCTCCGATGCAGAGCACTCATCAGAACCTTCCCCAGACTCCAGGACTGGCCCATGTTCCACCCCAACCTCCTCACTGTCCGAGTCTGCCATCAGCTCTGCTGACCACTGTCGGGCCACAACAACATTTGGGGGAAAACTGTGATCAAATGCTATGTTAGTTCAGACAACATTTCAATTCTTGTTAAATGCTCGATGCCAAGCATAATGTGCTTAAAGTAACTTCCAGGCACAAGGTGCCTCTTGCTGGTTTATCAATTGTTGCTGGCTGAAACCTGGAGCTTCCCTGTACTGTCACATCCAATTATTGGCATAGGTGGCATTCATTAACTTGCGTGACCTTGCCATTATGAAAACCGGAAGGCTTTTGACAATCCATATAAACCGGGCCATGAATTTTTTTTTTAAAAGGGCACCTGCCTGACCCGGTAACATCACTATGATTGCAGCTTCTGGAAAACGTGCACACATGTATAATTATTGCTTTTATTACCAGGGCAGATCTTGAAAGACAGACTTGCAGATTTTATTCATAGGGAGGAAAAATTGGCTTAATAAATATTGTTTTCCTCAGGCTCTGGAGATCAAAATACTGCAGGACGGGGGTGGGGGGAGAAACTACAGAACCAAAGCTGTCTCCATTTTGTAACCTTGGGTGCAAACAGTATTGAAAACAAAATTGAATCTGATTGAGGAAGAGACAATGAAATCTGAAAGCTTTATGTCAAAGGGAGGTGATTTTTTTTTAATGTCTCCCTTTTGATAACAGCTTTGGTGGAGATGTCATTCCCATTAAAAAGAAAATTGATTTTAATGACTGCCATGGCCAGCCACAATCTGAGTACAATGCATGTGGAAAATGCGGAAGAAAGTATAGTTTGTGAAGTCTGCCCAGTATATAAATATGTGTATATTTTCATTTTATTTCTTCTTCTTCCTTTTTTTTTTTTGCCAAAAGTAATGACAGAAGAGTAAGATTAGTTTTTACCCTATTTCTCCAAAAGTGCAGTCTAATCATGTTTGCTCAAAAATTAAATGCCCTGACTAGGTTTGGTTGGGACTTAGTCCCAGATAAGTGTAATTAAAATTGGTGCCAAATGATCCTAATCCAAATTGAAGGGGTACGGACAATGGTATGCTGGCTTTCAAAGTAGTTTCCAGTTTAGAAACTGAACTTTGAAGAGAATATTGTGAATGTGATTGGGATAAAACTGAACTTGGAGCATGTGGGTCAGGAGTGCGCAAACTGATAGGTGGAGGCCTTGCCATTAGTTGGAAGTTGGCAGGGATATGACTGAGGCTGATAACCTAGTCTATACCTTCTCTGCAGAGGTGGTATTCAGCCAGTTCTGACAGGTTCTGGAGAACCGGTAGCGGAAATTTTGAGTAGTTCGGAGAATCGGCAAATACCACCTCTGACTGGCCCCACCCCCATCTATTTGCCTCCTGAGTCCCAGCTGATCAGCTGGGTCTTCTTTTGTTACCCTGCACAGGAGAACAGAGCTGGAAAGCAGGTTAGTGGGGTGGGGAGGGAATGGGATTTTGTAGTAACCTTCTCCCAGGAGTGGGGTGGGAATGGGAATTTTGCAGTATATCCTTCCCCTGGAGTGGGGTGGAAATGGGGATTTTACAGTACCCTTCCTCTGCCATGCCCACCAAGCCATGACCACAGAACCGGCAGTAAAAAAAAATTGAATACCATCACTGCTTCTCTGAACTACTCAAAATTTCCACTACCGGTTCTCCAGAACTGGTCAGAATCTACTGAATACCACCTCTGCACTGGGCAAAATTAAATCCACAATACAAGAGGGTTCACAAGGCAAAAAAAGTCCAGCATTCACAAGGCATGATCCAAGGGTACAGTATCGATTCAAAGCAAGGCAAGAATCACAACGACCAGAAAACACACAGCTAGGAAATGAACACATTGTTTCCAGCATTGTTTCCACTTGTCTGCTGTGCTAAATAGCCAATTTCTGGTGCAGCCCATCAAGAATGGTGAAGGCTTTTTTCTCATGAGTAATCTGGCTGACCTTCTCTGCTCCTGCCTTTTCTCTGCTGTACATATTCTTGGATCAGTGCAGAAGGCAGTTCCTCTTCCTCATCACTGACTGGCTGCAGTTGCATGCTTTCCCCCACCTCAAGCCTCAGGTCTGTTCAGCTGCAGCCAACTCCCCTCCAGAAGTGCCTGGAACTGGATCATCTTCCTCTGAGCTGACATCTGGAGAGGTATCTGGGAAGCATCCAGGAGAAATCATCACAAATGACAAAGGAGATGTTGCGAATGTTCAGAATCTTCTCATCATAAAACATTGTCAATTACTTCTGTACCCCACTGAATAATTATTTTTGGATAGTATATATAATATACATATGTAATATAAAATTACATAATATATAAAATACGTATAGTAATATGTGGAAAAGCAAGGACTGTTCTTTACTATATATCATTCTGCTTACTCTGATGGTGAATCATTCTTCATATATGCCTAAAGGAAAGTTTAACAGAAAGAATATGAAAGTGAGTCTGTGGTCATAGTTTAAAATCGAAACATACATTTAGCCAGTTTGATCGTGTATTCGGTATTGGGCACAGTACCTTTGCAGGATGGGTGAGGGCCATCAGTTGGCTCACACACAGGGAAGAACAGGCAGATTACAACAATTCAGGAAGACATTTTGATACAAGAAATGGATACTGCAATGCTGTTCTTTGCTGGCAAGTTAAACGTTTAAACTGTTGTGCAGAATATTGCCAAACAGCCAGGTTGGAGAGACAATTACTTTCAATAAAATTAATGTTAATTAACTCTAGAAGCTTCTTAGTTTCACGGTTCTACAATGTTCATCTGTTTGGGTTTGTTTGTTTTTTTTTGCAAATTAAACTTCCTGTTTACCTAGCATTGGTTTGCTGTGCTCATGACACACTGTACATACACTATTTGCTGAAAGGAATAGACAAAGCCATGCAACCACGAACACTTTGTCTCAGGAGGTTTCATCTCTGGTCTTGAGTGATTTCCAGGAGATGAGAGGTATGGTTGCCATCCATATTTCAGGGCTGGAACAGCAATGGAGAAAGGCTGTTTTTGAAGCACTGCTCCCTTCATGTCCTGAGCTGAGGGTATTCTAGCATCTTTTCTGTACAGATCAGTCATTTTGAAGAACAGAGTCTTGAAAATTACCCAGACCCAAGCTTTGTAGAGAATTATGGGTTAAGGCCAGAGTTTGTATTGAATCCAGAACATATTGGAAGCTAGTGCAGCACCACAGAATAGATGCTTTATTTTTGAATTGGCTCATTCAAGTCAGCATGCTGTATTCTGCCTCAACTGAAGTTTCTGAATAGTTTTGAAGGGGAAGCTCTGTTAAGACTCCAATCAAGAGATAGTAAAAGGAGGAAAGAAGGATCAATTGTCATATTGGCTGTAACTAAATAATAGTGCCACGGCCATAGCATCCACCTATTGAACCAGGTGGATTCATGGATCTAAGAGCACATAGGTATCAAGCTGTGGACCAGTTTCTTCCATAAAAGTACCACTTATAATTGTAATGAGAAAAAAAGCTATTATTCAAAAATGAAGAAAAATCAGTATTTTATAGCAAAAAGTAATTGATGAAAAAATGCTTATCTTTTATTCAATAAACCAATTGTTTATACAGTTGAGACTGTGTTTCAGTTGATTGATGTGGTTCAGTCATTTTAACCAAGGTATCTAGTGAACCAGATTTTTTTTTATTGTATTTATTTCAAAATTTACAAGTCTACTCAATTCAGACACCATAACTCTGGGCAGCATACAACTTATACAAATCATCATCATCATCATCATCATCAACATCAAAAAAAACCCAGTCAATTTATAAATACAAAGGTTAAAATGTAAAGTGACAGCCAAGCACAAAATAAAACAAACTTCAGAGTGGGGATTTGCACTCAACTGTTCCCTTATCCCTGTGGGAATAGCCAAGTCTTAAGGACTTTCTAATATATTGGATGGGGGGAAAGAGATTGTTCCAGAAAACAGGGGCAACCACAGAAGGTCCCATAAAATGACAAGAAAAGAAGGAACTTGTGGCATGGAGTATACTGCAAAGAAAACACTGGATGATGTCTGCAAGGAAGAAATGGAGAAATGGCGAGATGACCATCTCTCCATGGTCTTTTCTTTTATGTTTAGTAAGAATTTTCTTGCTAAAACAATTGATAAATCAGTAATATACATATTACTAAATATTTATTATTACTGTAGTAGCAATAAACCCTGTAAGAAACAGAAAACTAAATCAATAGAGGGGAATATCTGTAGCTCAGGAATCGAACTGTGGAGTCCTTGAGGCTCTCTGAGCTTGGTTGTTTGCTTACAGACATTTCATTATCCATCTAGGTCAGGGGTAGGGAACCTTGGCTCTTTTATCACTTATGGACTTCAACTCCCAGAATCCCTGAGTGAGCCATAAAAGGTTCCCCATCCCTGGCCTACTGGTTTTTCAGTTGTGGGGGAAATCAATTTTTGACTGGAATGGGATTGTTTGATATACAAATGTAGGACATATAAAGAATATATAAAGAATATGTCCTACATTTGTATATTAAACAGTCCCATTCCAGTCAAAAATTGATTTCCCCCACAACTGAAAAACCAGTAGGCCAGGGATGGGGAACCTTTTATGGCTCACTCAGGGATTCTGGGAGTTGAAGTCCATAAGTGATAAAAGAACCAAGGTTCCCTACCCCTGATCTAGGTAATAGACTCATGATATTATTACCTGATCAGGTAATGAAATATTTGCAAGCAAACAACCAGGACACCACATTTCAATGTCTCATATTTGTCTCCTGGAAGGGTGCAGATGTGTTCAGGTTGGAAAACCTAGAAGAATCCTAAAGAATTACTTATTGGTGCAGTATTTGTGTAATGCACCACCTAGCAAAAGTCTTCAGTGTTCCAGAAACAAGGATTAATATAGCAGGCCCTACAAAATGCTTTTTACATTATTCTATTTGCAGCAGCTGCTCTGAAAACAACAACAACAGGGAAGCCAAATTAATTCTCCCAGGGAAGAATCAGTGAACTGTTTGAAAAACTATATCAAGAACTGGCTATTTATGAGCAACTGATAAATAAAATTTGGAAAAGGTAGTTGGAACTGTTAGGGCGGAGATATATACTGAGTCTTAATTATCCTGAAGCTAATTATTTGCCTTGAGGAAAGCATTATTACTGATGCTGCTGATGTTTGGGAAGAACCGTTCTGGTACATGATCCATTGATTTGGTCTGTACCATGCCTATCTGTGCCAATTACCTTCACTGGAGGTTTAATGTAAATATTGATCAATATCAGCATAAAGGATAAGCTGGAACCCTCTTGGCATCCAGGTATCATTTAACAACATCTTTGGGATACAGCTCAATAGGAAGGACTGAAAGCATGAAAAATGATGCCCCAAGGCCCATTTCTGCTGAACAGACGTGAAGAAGATCATGTTTGATGATACCAGAGGCTGCTGAAAGGTCAGAAGAATTAATAGGAGTTGACAAAATTATATTTTAGACACCTAAAATCATATTGCATGGATGATGTCTCTGGCTCATTTCATTGCCAATATTCTCAATATTGCTGAAGAAGAAGAATTAGTTATGATAAGGCCATCTGGCCATCATCCTTGCCTAATGCAACTAATAGTAAGTTTCAGGACAAAGTGGAATTGGTTCATGAGATTCATGTTTGCTCATTACATTATAAGGCTACACAACTAAGGAGCTGGAAGTTGCCTAAATATTTACTCACCAACTGCAAAAGTTGTAATTCAGCTTTTACCAGCACTAGCATTTCCTGCTGATGTAGAATTAATGTTCTCTTCCTTTGCAGGAATTGCTAGAATAGTATGAAAGAGTTTGGAAACTGAGAAGTTGGAAAGCTTGTCTTTTCCACATAGATGAAGACTAAATTTAGGCTTACATTTAGGTTTTTCTGCTGACATTGAATTCTTTTAGAAAAAATGTTTATAAATAAAACATTAATTAAAGATGTTATGCTTCTCCCTCCCTCCACCCTCCCCCTCCCTCTCCCCCTCTCCCTCCCTCCCTCCCTCCCTCTCCCTCTCTCTTTCTTCTCTCTCTTTCACACATACATACACACACACAGTTGTTTGAAGAAAGCTAGCCAAAGCAAATTAGTTTATTGCTATATTTTTTTTACAAATGTGATTTCCTAGTTCAGTATGGGAAAAACATTCACAGCAATTAATTGAAGCAGATACAGAACCTGACTTCTTGATGTATCTGTTTTCTTGGTACCAAGATAATTGTTCAATAAAAATTGATCTGTGGCACTTACCCCCAACAAGAATAGCAAGAATGTTCAAGAACAAATCTGAAAAATGTTGGAAATGTCATCAGATACCTGGGTCAAATGATCATATGTGGTAGACGCTAAAATATATTGGACTAGAATCCACGCATGGTTGGAAAAAATGACAAAAAAAACACCACATAGACTTGAAACCAGAGATATTTTTATTGGGAATTTTATCTGAAATATACAGTAGGGAATTGAAATATTTTATTGTAAATGTATTAACAGAAGCTAGGATTGTATTTACTAAAAATTGGAAAAATGAGAAAATACCAACGCAGGAGGAAGTTATTAAGAAAATAATGGAATGTGCTGAAATGAGTAGATTGACATTTGAAATTAGAGAACAAGAATATAAACAATTTAATAAGATTTTGGATTTATTTTATCAATGGCTAGACAATAAAATATGGTAATGAAATATATAGAATTTTACAACATAAGGAGAATAGAATTATATAGAATATATAAAGATGTATTATCATAATATAACTATGGGATAGATTTAGGATGATAATATGAATTGTTATAAAATAAATCAATTAAAATATGGATTATCTCACATAACATTAATGAATACTAATATAGTCAAATGATTGATTAACAATGATAATGATGTATTTAGGAATATTTGATAGATAATATGAGAACCTATACAAGTAATTGTAAGTGATGACTATGAAGTGGATGCACAAAATAATTTGTAAACCAACCGACACACTGTATGTACGTAAGTGGAAAATGGCTTGATGTTTTTATGTTGTGTTTGTGAATGTTTGTCTAAAAAAAACAATAAAATTTTGTTAAAAAAAAAGATTGATCTGAAAAAAATCTTTCTAAACAATTTGTGATTTGGTATGTAACTTCAAAAACTGAAATTAACATCTCTTTTTGAGTCCGGAAGAATATGTATTCAGCTGTATCAAATAACAAGCAGGTATTGTTTCTGGTTGGTTTTCCTAACCAGTGAATTTAAAGCAGTTTGATTTCAGTCAAAGCACTCCTAGCCTTAAGTAACCTGTAGATAAATTTGCTCTGTGGTTTTGATAATGTTCCCTGCTATATTCTAGCAAAGTCAAATTTAACAGTACTGCAGCAAACAATACATGAATGAATTCATGTTGACTGAACCATGTATTTATCAATAATGCTTATAATGAGCAAAAAGATGCAACCACACAGAAACCAAATTCACAAATGAAGGCCAATATAGGTGTCCCAGGAACTTGTGCTGGCATCCATCCTTAGGGAACTTTTCTCTCACCAGAATGTATCTGATACACATTCTGGTGAGAGAGAAGTTCCCTTAGGATGGACACCACACGAGTTCAAAAGCTCGGAAGACTAAACCTCTGATCTTGGTGACTGACTCAGATTGCATCCTGTAACCGATTGAACTGCAGAAAAACAAAAACAAAAAAGAGATCAGAATTATTTTCCTTTTCTTCAGTGCCTATTCAAAAATCGACCTTATGAACTGATGGGTTTCAAAGACCAGTCATTGTGCAGTGTGCCAAGATGTCTGACTGCCTGGGCAGCATTTATTACTTTTATACCATTTTTACAAGCAAGGAAGAGTAACATAGATACAGCATTTGAATTGGAGAATAGATACCACATGGGGGAAACCTCCCCACCAATCCTTAATAATAGTGGTGATATTAGTAAAATGAGATCACCTATAAGTTTGGGACTTTACACCAAGATAGAGAATGAGATCATATAAAAAGCAAAGAGGCCCATATAGGTATTAGACACTGCAGTGTGCTGCTCGCGCCATCTACAGGACCTCAATAGCTACTACAATGAACAAATTGCTGTCTGATATGAATCACTATCTCATATTTATGATGCATTATAAAAATGAAATGTGAATGAAATATGAAATACGTGGAATATGTCTCTGAAAACCAAATGGCGTTTTCTAAAGCATGCAGGTAGGTATTTATATATCTGCCTTTTCATTCTGGTCATTTTCATTTTGATCACCACATTACAAAAATGATGTGAAGACTTTGGAAAGAGTGCAAAGAACAACTAAGATGATTAAAGGCCTGGAGACAAAAACATGAAGAACGGTTGCAGGAATTAGGTATGGCCAGTCTAGAGATAAGGAGGACTAGAGGGGCATATGATAGCAGTATTCCATTATTTGAGAGGCTTCCACAAAGAGAAGGAGGTCAATTTGTTCTCCAAAGCACCAGAAGGCAAGACAAGAAATGATGGCTGGAAAGTAATCAAGGAGAGAAGCAACCTGGAATTAAGGAGAAACTTCCTAACAGTGAGAATAATTAACCAGTGGAACAGCTTGCCTTCAGAAGTTGTAGGGACTTCATCAGTGGAGGGTTTTTTTTAAAAAAAGGGCTGGACAGTGGACAACCTATCTGAAATGGCGTAGTCTGCTGCTTGAGCAGGAATTTGGACTAGAATAGAGGCGGTATTCAGCAGGTTCTGACCAGTTCTGGAGAATGAGTAGCGGAAATTTTGAGCAGTTCAGAGAACCGGCAAATAGCACCTCTGATTGACCCCACCCCCATCTATTCTCTGGCTCCCAAATCCCAACTGATCTGCTATGTCTTTTTTTGTTGCCTTTCACAGGAGAATGGAGCTGGAAAGCAGGTTAGGGGGTGGGAAGGGAATGGAAATTTTACAGTATCTTTCCCCTGGAGTGGCGGGAATGGAGATTTTACAGTATCCTTCCTCTGCCATGCCCACCAAGCCACACCCACGGAACGGTAGTAAAAAAATTTGAATCCCACCACTGGACTAGAAGACCTTCAAGGTCTCTTCCAGCTCTGTTCTGATGATTGATTGATTGATTCTTTCCAGTCCAAGGGCATCTTTAAAGGAAATAAATTTTAATTGGGCCTGAGACTCTATGTCTCTCTATCAGCAGGATAACGCTCTAAAAACATAATGGACTGGGACCAAATCAGATATGCCAGGAGAAGCTAGCAATATATAGAGTCTTAACATGGACTAGAGCTGACCAGGGTTATAGAGATTTAAAAAAAAAATATTTTGATGCAATCCTGGGGAAGAGGCATTGGCCTCTCCCTTCTCTCTCTTCACTACATGCCCCAGAGCAGAGCAGATGGAGTTGCCTTATGCACAGATATGTACAAAACACCCAGTTACAACACAAGGAGAGAACAGATAACATGCACATGGAAAAGCACCTGTTCTGATTAGATACGTACACATGCATGCAGCATCTTACTTGGTTACACAGAATATGGATCCAGAACATTTCTTATTTGTGTTTGGGGAAAAAAAAGCCCTCCGCGCTAAAAATGAGATGATGACGCATTATGTTGCTGAAAGGTCCAGATTTAACAATGTAATTAATTGCATATCGTTATTTATATTTGCCATATGGATCTGTTCTTTTCTGTCCCTTTTTTCTTTTAGTTCATTTAACTCTTATCATTTATATGCCTTTTAGGTAACTTTTAATGCTGCACTTTAATGATCTGTGGCTCTTATATAAACTTTATATGTAGCTTTTGTCTTTTAATATTTTATCTTTATATCACCCAGAGTCCCCCTGAGAGGGAGATAGGCAGTTTCTAAATTTGATAAATAAATAAACAGTATATTATTTATTACACAATTTATACTTTTTCTTTCACATTTCACTACTGTGACTGAAAATAACATACCACCCCAGAATTGAGGAGAGTCAGGCAGCATATACATTTAATTTAATAATAATAATTTTAGAAATATAAACTTCATTACACAGCGGGAAATAATTATGGCCATGATGGTAAAGAGTTTGGAAAGAATCCCAGAAATTATGCTCTGTGTGTTTTCTCTAACTTCTTTAAAAGCTACCACAAGGGGGGCTGGGGGCAAAATCTTGATCAGAGCTGCAATATAAGACAAGAACAATGCTAACAATCTTGGAATTTCACATTTGGCTTTGGTCATATACATTTCTACTCTTCAAAAAATGAAAATTACATGAAATGCTTCATTATGTGTTGTTTGGATCCTACCATTTGCAGTTGTTAACAGCATAATTTAATGTTCCCAATAATTAACCCTGTTACAAGGGGAGGGGAAGATATAATTTATAAAACTGGTAAAACCAAGAAATTAAATTGTGAATATTTCATAGAGTCAGTGTGTTCTTGTATGCTACATTAAATTATATTTCTATGCGATACTTCATCTGGAAAGACTCCCAAAGCAATTCACAAAGGTAAAAAATAAATAAAAAAAAAGTTAAGCAGGACAGCCACTAGAGGATATAAAACATTATAACAACCTTTTAAAACAATAAAAAGCAAACCCACTAACGCCGTTCTAAAAAGCAAAAATCTAGTTATACCGAAGGAAAATAGAACAGTTCCTGGATGTGAAGAATTATGGCATTCTGAAGTTTCCCATGGAACCAGAAGATTTCAGCCTGGTCCATAAACTTCTGCAGTAGTATAGTGGAACCATGATTCTGATTACAGAATTCATCTCTGTCATCTATAAGAGCCAAAACTGAACTCTGACTACTATGTTCTGTCCCAAAGCAGTGAATAAAATCCCCTTACACCAAAGTCGCTTATTACCTGAAAAGCAAAATCGGGACAAGATGTTACTGGGTACTATTTGTAACATATATAAAAAAAGTTGACAACATATCAAGAGAAAAAAGTGGTTTATTTTTAAAAACCATTCTGGGCTATGTTGAGAACATTCTCAACACTAGATTTCACAAATTGCATAGCCATTGCAATCCTGAGAAAGAACTGATAATTAGCAAATAAAAGTCCCTATCAGTGAATGTTACAGCAATGTAACATTTAGCATATCATATCCTCAAGAAGCCACAGTTGGATCGAACAGAGTGAACAATCTTGTCTCCAACCTTACCTAAAAAGTTTGAGAAGATAGTTGGTCTCCTACTCCAAAAGGCCGTGAAGGAAATGGATTGCATGGACCTCTTTCAGCTGGAATCAGGCAATGACATAGTAGCCACGCAAAATTGATCACACTTGTTGAAAATCTATGGTAGGGCTGGAGCTGGGGGACTGTGTCCATCCTGGCAGTTCTTGATTTCTCCTTCAATTTCCTCTACCATACTATACAACTGGACCAATTCAAAGAGTTGGTAGTAAAAGGCATATTATTATGAGGGTTCTTTTTCCTCCAGGACCAATTCCAGTTGGGGGAGCAAATGCCTTCTATTCTCTCCCTGCTCATTTAACATCTGCATGAAACCTTGTGAGGTCATCTGTTGCCACAAGATGAAATATCACCAGTATCCTGACATCAGCTCTATGGAGTAGAACAGATCAGGAACTTTCCATAAGAAAACAAGGACAATTTGTTGAGATAAGACATAGTAACAGAATCTTGTGTTTTTCCTTCTCCCTGCATATAGCTCAGAGAATCAGAAGGGAGACGGCCTGCTTTTCTTTCTAACACTTCCCTACATCACACAGAGTTTAGCCCAGGTTCCTATACTTACAACCCAAACCATAAACCTAACCCTAATACTCAGGGTGGGATTATACCAGTTTGGACCAGTTCTACAGAACCGGTTGTTACTGTGCAGTTTGGAGAACCAGCAAATTGCACTACTGGCTGGCCCCACCCCTCTCCTCCCACATCTCCCTGCTCCACCCAGTCACTCCTTTATCTCGCATGCGTGCCATCCAACTCACCTGTGTTGTGCAAGCAAATTTTATGTGACAGACTCAGGCAGCAGATTACAAAAAGAGTGAATCTGTGATTCTGCAAGCAACTCAATCTGCCTGCCTGCATTGCCTGATTTTGGGTAAAGGTTGCTCTTTTTTTAAATAAAAAAATCAATATTTACATAAATGTTTACAATATTTACATACAAGCCACGCCCAGCCAGTCACGTGACCACCAAGCCACCCCCACAAATTAGGCCACACCCACAGAACCAGTTGTTAAGAAATTTGAATCCCACCCCTGCTAACACTTCTGGATGACTTCCCCAAGGCCATCTCCAAAGGCCATCTCCAAAAACTGATAATACTCAATTGCATCTTTTCTCTCCAGAATAACCAGGCAATACCCTCAATGTATGGAAACTGTGAGGAATTGATAGAGGAAGAACAGGTTGGTTTAAACCTAGCAAGGTCAAGTACTAGTGGGTTTGGAGCCCTCTGATCTTAGAACTGAAGTTTTTCCACTATTGATTTTGGGGAAGGCGATGCTGCATTTCTCCATGCAAAACCAATGTACAATTTGGGAGTTCTAGTTTCTCAACATTTGCTTGAGCATCAGTTGGCACAGCTGTGGGAAGGGGGGCCTTTGCAAAGCTCCAATGTGTGTACCAATTGCACTCATTGCTGTTCATGGGAATTCATGTCTTAGCCATCTTCCAGTTCTACTATTGCAATGCCTCCTGAAGACAATCTAGAAGCTGCAGTTGGTAAAAATGGGTACCAGAATTGGTCCAGAAGCATGGATAATTATGGACACACCAAGATACTTCTGGTAACATCAACACTACCTCACAAGCTGCAATGCTTCCCTGTGGGCTTTTAAGTGCAATTCAATGTCCTGGTTATCACTCATAAGGCTTTACAGGGCATAAGACTGGTTATATGTGAGACTGCCTACCTTCTTTCTTCTTTCTTATTTGTGCCTGCTTGACACATTCTAACAGGATAAGTACATGCCAGAAACTTTCCCTGATGTCATCTGATGGGATCAAGAAGACATGCCTTCTGTGTTGTGTCACATGCTATTTGGAATTACCTCCAGCCTGATTCTAAGGTGTGGTTAGCCCACAATCCTGTTAGCCTTTAGGAAGACTCTAAAAACTTGTTTGTTCCCACCTGATATTGAACAGGGTTAAAATGAACTCATTGTGGGAGATGAGTATTTGATGAGTTTCAATAGTATGCCAATTGGCATATGTTGATTTTTGCTTTGCTCTGTGGATATCGTTGGTTTGAGTTATAATTTGGGTTTTTCTTTAGTTTTATTGGTATATGGTTCTTGGAGTCATGTTCACACAAGATCACACAGCTGTATAAATTTAAATTAATATCACGTATTGCATCGTTCAGTTGCAGAGATATTCTTTAACATTCCATTTCAGGAATGTCAGTACCTAAACATGTGTCAAGGCAACATGCATAAAAGTGCAGGTCACCTTGCACATACTCTAAATCTATAACTGCAGAGTAGCTTTGCTAAAATACATTTGTAAGTAGAGACATGACTTATTTTAGTTCAAAGGCAGATGTCCATCAAGTAGCATGGCACACAAAAACCAATTGGAATGTGGCTTCCTGTAATCCTCTAAATATATTACTTTCTTTATGAGAACAAGCTATAGTGCAAAACAGATTTCAAGATCTATTTCCCCTGTACAACATGAAACTTCCTATGCTGAATAAATTGCCAATTCCCCAGGAGCAAAGCAAAATAGATAGCCAATACCTTATTGTTCAATATGAATAGCTATGTGCTAGACTCAGGAGTATTATCCATTTAAACAACAGATGTCAATATACAGAAGTTTTGAAGCTATTGCTCTGCTCTTTGCTCAAGTTTTAATCATTTACTAGAATCATCAGTTAGTTTTCTTGGAATATTGTATACCAAGCAGTATTTTCACAAGAGCACATATGAATATACCAAGCAAATATAGCAATAGCACTAGAACTTAGACTTATATACTGCTTCACAGTGCTTTACAGCCCTCTCTAAAGCAGTTTTACAGAAGCAGCATATTGCTTATGGGCCCTCATTTTACCGACCTTGGAAGAATGGAAGGCTGAGTCAACCTGGAGTCAGTGGGAATCGAATGGTTGAAGTGCAGTCAGCATTCAGCAGAAATAGCCTGCAGTACTGCATTCTAATCACTGTGCCACTGCCTAAATATACATTTAATAGATAACATTTTATCCAACAATGGAAGTAGATATTCTACTGTGGTTTCAGAGGGTATAAAGTTCCTTTGTGGCTTTCTTTCTTCAATAGTCTGTAACTATGTTCTTTAAATATACTGATACAACAGTAGCACATTTTCCATACAAGCTAACAAGTGGCAACATAAAAGAGGATTAATGTTGGTGTAGAAAAACGTTGCACAAAACTTAAGCCAGAAAGTCCTTGAGGATCATTCTTTACCAAGGTAATGGAAGGCATTGAAAATGTGTTTTGCTGTGCATGCGAATCCAAAAAAGTTTCTCTCTTTGAATTATTAAAAGCAGCTTCACAAGTTGTGAAGTTTCCCTGCTTGGCTTGAGAGCTGTTTCAAACCATTTCTTCAGATATGCACAGCAGTGACTCTGCTTTGCTAGTAGACCCAGAGGAAGTCAAAAGCAGATTCCTTGCTGTTGAAAAAGCCTTTCAAGGTCTTTCAAAAGATGTGGCTGCTGTAATGAGTCAAAGAAAAATGCTTCATTGACAATAGACTCCTGTGCATTGCAAAGCCCCTTTCTAATACTTTGCATGCATGCATGTTTTTTTTTCTTTTCTAAATAAAAATAAAAAGACCAAGAGAAGAGATGATCCAAAAGAAATTACTGGTGCAACAGTAATATGGAAATATTCTGACAAATGCATAACAGTGGTTCTTAATTATACAATTAAATCACAGCTGAAGCGGCATCTCCATTCCAATGTTCTCATATCATACTGTGTTTATAGCAATGGAAAGGAAAGTTGGCATTAAAAAAAACTGGCAATCCATACATACACACAATTTCACATGATCAAAAATATGAGATATAATAGGTATGGCAGAAAAGTTTCACAATCCAGAAGATTCTGTGGTGGGCACTTTTTTCTATCCAATGGCAACTTTTTTCTTATCCAACGGCAACTTCATTGAGCTCCATCACTGCCAGTTCTTATTCCTGGTTTCATCTCATGAAAAAGAAATATGGCAGCTAAAAAGAAAAGAGAGGAGAGGAGGGAAGGAGAAGGGATGGGGAAGAGGAGGGGAGGGAAGGGGAAGAGAAGAACAATGGAATACTCCAATTTTCTCCCTTCTCTCCTTTTCCACTAGATTTTTGTGAGCCATATACTGTTCCAAAGAGAATGGGAGATTGGATGCAGTGCGATGGACTGATACACAGGAAGCAAATTTTCAGAAAAAAAGGAGGCAAGTGCAGAAGTCAAGCAGACAAGCAAGGCTGTGCCAATAGTAATTTATACCTCTGTTATTCATTTGTTGTTCACAATTTCGTCTGGAGATGTCTCTGGGTTATATTGGGAAAGGCAAAATACGCCAGGTTGCAATTTTTTTTGAAGATGATCTTGAGTTTTTTTCTTCTGTTCCCTAACATGGAAAAATAAACATATGGTACCTGGTGCCAAATGTTCACGGGCCCATTCTACCTTTTCCCCCCAATAATTTTATTAGACTTTATTACAGTTTACAAATTCAAAGATAAAAAGCCAAATACAAACTCATTAAAAATAAAAGAAAGAAAAGAAAAAGTAGAAAGAGAAAGAAAATAAGAAAAATAAAACAGAAAAGTTATATAATAGACGATCCCCTCTCACCTCCAGATAAGTCTAAACAATTTCGATAATTTAACATTTTCTCTAATATTTCAGCGGTAAAAAACATTTTCTTCCCATAGCTCATCCTTTATTAATAGTCAAATTACAAAGAACACATCATGCAATCTTAATTGGCAAAATCTATTAAGAGCTACCAAAAATATTAATGTATATATTTTAATCTTAATTCAAAAAATCAATTTTATAATCCAAATGTATCCTTTTCTTTACAGCAGAAGAAATCTTTCCTCACTTATAAAACAAATCTTTAAAGTCTCATCATATAATTCTAGTTAAAAAGAAACCTCATAACAGCTGCCAGAAACTATAACATGTATTTATATCCAGCAGATTCATTTTATTTAGTCTGGTTTAAGTGAGGAAAATATCCCCTCCAGCTCCCAACTTCTCAAACCTGATGGAGAATACTGTTTTGTGATCTCTTTGCAGAGAGAATCTGTATGGAGTTAAACATGTGCAATCCTTGTCTTTTCCTTAATCCAGAAAGGAGTTCTAAGAAATGAGTCCTTCCATCATTTCCTATTTCGATCGCATTTATTGGCACTGTAAAAGAATAGATTCATGTTCAGCCCATCTTGCTATCCATAAGATACAAAGGATTATTATATTTTGATTGTATTTTCAGATCATGCTTTTGCCTATGCGTATATACTCACTAGGTACCCAAGCCAAGTAGAACTGTAATGTGAAGTGGAAGAAAAATGCAATGAGCTCTCTACCAGCATCTTTCAGCTGTTCCTTGGGTGCTCTGTATGTTTATATAATTTGCCAATAAGTTGGATATAAGCAGAGAGTGCTCAAATTAGCAGTGGAGAAAGGCCCTATGGTAAAATGTTGTTATCAGAAGCGGACCTAATAAGTGGAAATATACATTAAGTAAGTTCTGAGTCTCAAAGTTGAAATGAAGTTAAAATCATTGAACCATGAGATATTATGTATAATTAAATTATTTCATATAAGGTATCTCCCAAGGGATGCAGTGGCTCAGTGACTAATATGCTGAGCTTGTCGAGAAGAAAGGTTGGAAATTTGGTGGTTTGAATCCCTAGCATCGTGTAACAGGGTGAGCTCCTATTACTTGTCCCAGCTTCTGCCAACCTAGAAGTTTGAAAGCATGTAAAAATGCAAGTAGAAAAATAGGGACCACTTTGGTGGGAAGGTAACAGGGTTCCATGTGCTTTGTAATGGAGATGAGCACTGCTTGCTAGAGCCGGAAATGACTAGCATATATGTGTGAGGGGAACCTTTACCTTTACCTAAAGTATCTCATAATCAGAGAAGTGGATGCAATTAAAAAATAATAATTCTAATTTTGATGAGGGAATGATTTAAATTGCTAGAGACATACTGTGCAAGCCAGGATATCAATAGTTAACACAAAAGAAATTTTGCAGCCACATAATTTCACTCTAAAATAATTTTCCTACCTCAAGAAAGGGCAATCTGGATCCAATTTATGTGATTAGTTTCAGATATTTATAGTCTAATGTAGGTTCATCTGGGTAGAATGATACTTGCTTAATAGTGGTAAGCTGTAGAGGTGTTTTATTAATGTTAGAACTCTTGATATCCATCAACTAGTAGCTCAGAGATGCAGACATATGCTAGGCATTAGAGAAACAGGTACTTCTGATGACATACAGTAGATTGAGGAGGATTGAAGATTATATTCTGGTGGTGGAGTAAGACAATCTCCTTAATAATTACAAGACATTGCAGACAGGTTTCCAATTGTGACCAATTTCAGTATATCATTGTGTAAGTGGCAAAGGATCTCTGAATGGGGAAATGCTGTTTAAGGCAGCAAGCGCCACTTCAGAAATAGTAAGGTGTATTTATTTTGCTTGGTAAGCCACCACAACCAAAAAAGAAGAGAAAAATCAACAAAATTTATGTTAAGCAGCAGTGTTTAATGCATAGGAAAAGTCTATAAAATGTGGGCAAGTCCAACTCAGCAGGTAGTAAAATTATTGTAAAAGGTATGCACAAACTGGTGAGAGAGTCTGGAACAAGGCAGAGGCAAATGAGAATATTAAAGACAGTGAATCTTTCTAGATGTTTCAGTAGATAGAGGAAAGTCTAGAAATGTATGTGTCACACACTCAGTTTCTTTGTCTGAGCACACATAAAGTTGATATCTATCTATGGTAACCATTGAAGCCAGGATTTCAAACTGCCAAGGTGAATGCCCTTCGATATGGACATTAAGCACATGATTAAAACATTCTAGCTATAACAAAATAAGAGCTTGCACTAGCAGAGATGTGATTTTTTTTTCTTTTTGGACATCAAGATCCAAGCCTTCCTGGTTAAACTCTGTCAAGGCATGGGTCCATTGAGCATACAATTAAGGGCAGGAAGGGGAGAATAGCCTGCAGTAAGACAAATCCAGATCTGTGGAGGTTCTTGGTGATCTCTGAACTTGGTTATTTTTAAGACATTTCATTACCCAACTAGATTATGTCAGCAATGGAAGAAGGGAGTGGGGTTTGCTCTCTATTTATATACTAGTGGTTTATCTTGTCGGTGTTGGTGGGAGAGTTCTTGATTAGGCTGTTGTTTAGTGTTTCTTTTTCTGACCAAGCTCAGAGAGCACCAAGAACCCCACAGTTCAACCGTGATCTGCAAATATTCCTTTCTATTGAAATTCAAAACTGAATGCTTTTTTTCAAGGATAAGATGTTCCAAACATGGAAGCTGGGTCAGGGAATCACCCCAGAATGTTTCTTTAGGCCAGAATTTCAATTAGCAAAGTCTCAGGCAAACCTCAAATAAGACAACCCAAGTTCCAAAGAAGAGACCGTGTTCATGATTGAAGGAGGGAGATGGAGAATGGCCTTCAAAAGTTGGACTGAATTACTCCCAGAATAGAAGTGTCCTGTTTGCATAGAGTTATGCATCACGTAGCAGAAAATTTAAGACCTTCACTTGGACTGATTTGATTGCTGCAGGCATAGCTGTTGCCTTTGTGGCTTGCAAATTTGATAATCTCATTACAAGCTTGACTTGAAAAGGTGATTCCAAGAGGAAGATGGTTGGAAATGAATATGTAAATATTTAAAGCGTTTAACTTGCTCAGTAAGTTTGCCAGTGATTTGCCAATTATTGGAAAGGTTAAATGGTTTGTTTAAGTGTAAACTGCAATATTTATTTTAGCATTATTCATTTCTAGGTTTGCCCTAGAACAAAAGGATGCTACTGTTCCAAAATACAGAGGACAACTTGAGATATGAATGAAGTGGCAATATTATCTGCACAAAGTAAAATAGGGATGACCTAGTGGATGAGGAAAGGTCTGAATCAGTGGTGGTATTCGACTGGTTCTGCCCGGTTCTGGAGAGCTGGTAGGAGTGATGAGCAGTGGAGACTGAACCGGTTCTCTCCGCCGCTCTGCTGTTGAGCCCACCCGTCCGCCAGGGCTCCCATACTCACTTTTATCAGCAGAATTTGAAGCGCAGCTGCTTTGTGCGGCACAAAATAGCACCACATGGCAGCTGTTGAAGCGACCGGCATCGTGCGGGCTTGCAAGAGGCGAGTTAGAATCCCTCTGCACCTGCACAAATGCCTCTCCGCCTGCGCAAAGTGCGCATTTGTCACGCACATGCACGCAAAGTGTGTGCCCGCATGCAAAGCCTGCCCCCCAAGCCACACCCACCAAACCACTGGCAACAATTTTTGAATCCCACTACTGGTCTGAATTTCACTCCCCCACTTTTAATAACTCTGTAATCCCTTGCATCAGGGTGGAGTTGGGATGACTGAATGGAGCTGAGTGTTTAATGGCCGGATGCCCCCCTTACACCCAGGGGTAGGATTCTACCAGTTCGCACCTATTCGCTAGAACTGGTTGTTAACATTCTAAGCAGTTCGGAGAAACAGTTGTTAGAAGAAATTATTGGCCTAATCCTGTAAGGAAGGCAGGAAGGAAACATTCTGGTGTTGCTTACAGAAACTGCCTCTCCGTTAACCCTTATTACATTCTTGGCAGAACTAGTTTTCCTGTCTCAGGAACGTCTCTGGAGTTTTTTTCCCTCCTTTGCTGGTACTTTGCTTGTGTGGAGTGACCATTCAAAGTTACAATGGCACTGAAAAAAACTGACTTATGACCATTTTTCACACTTATGACTGTTGCAGCATCCCCACCACAGTCATGAGAGGCCAGGCAAGGAGATGCATGCCTCAATGTGAGTGATGTTGAGTTGGCCACACCCAGCCAATAACATGACCACCAAGCCACACCTACCACCTAAGCCACGCCCAAAGAACCTGTTGTTAAAAATTTGAATCCCACCCCTGCTGACACTTATGCAGAGTTTTACTCATTACGCCCAAAGAAATAAATATCTGTCGCTACCTAGGATCAAACTTAGCCTTCTGATTGTGAAGTGATAGCTCCACCTCTAAGCCACTGTGTCACCTGGATGAAATTCACATTTACAAGGGCCAAAACAATCTGCAGCACAATTGTCAGTCTAAGAAGGTGACAATCAATGGAAGAAGCAGCTAAGTCTCACCACATACTTCCCAAGGAACTAAGTTTTTTTAAAAAAACCTTTATTGCCTTGAAGTCAATAAAGATGGTATAAAGACAGCCTCCTGGGAAATGTGAATATTTCTCAGCCAGAGGGTGCAAGACTGTACACTGATAAACAGTCTGAAATCAGCTTCTTCAACCATCAGCATGTCCTTCTGGATCATCCAATCAGCAAGTTTATTAGAAAGATGTTTTGTATGAACCTTACTAATTGTACATAACAGGATAATTGGGTGCCAATTAACCAGATTAATCTTTGGGGGTGGGGAGTTTAAAAAGAAAAGGCATAATAGAATGGCTCTACCATTAGATAGCAGTAGGTGGTTGTTAATTGTAGAAAGTCTCACCAATCAGGAATTATTTTTAAGACTTCCGGCGGAAGGAAGTGTCACTTCCTGACATGTTACTGTTCTCCATTTGGGAGTCTGTAAGAATTTGTGAATTTAAAAGTAGCAGTTACATAGGCAAAGAAAAATCAAGGCTCTCCCAGTTGACTGAGTTATGTAAGGGTGGCTCCAAGCTCTTGCCCGACTTGAATTATTAGCATGAGCTCCAGAAACTGTATGGGATACAGACCATCAAAGCAGGCTCTGATTTTTGTTTAGAAGACCTTGTGGGAGCCTTTCCTGGTTTGTTAAGACATAATCCCCCCCCCCCCCCAGGAGAAACTCAGGAGTAGTCTTTTCATTAATGTTCCCCAGGAATGTTGATTGTTAAAGGGCCTCATGGGTTTGTAGGTGAAAATTATCCCAGCACTTACTGAGATGCAGTCTTTGTCAAACCAAAGTTTGGAGGCTCATTATTTCATGTGGGGATGGAATTGGAAAATATTTAGAAAATATTTAGGATTATCTGTGCATCCTTTTCAGCATTTTTAAATGTTTTCAGTGAGAGGTTTTGCGGGGAATTTATGAATCAGATCACAGCTGGTGGAGGAATTCTGGAAGTTGAAGTCTAGCCTCCTTAGAATTGCCAAGGTTGAGAAACATTGTTCTAGACTGACAAACCCATGACCATACTATGTTCATTCTCTCCTGATGTCTGAACAGATCCCCAAACAACCAATCTCAATCTTCAAGCAAAATAAATTAATATTTTAAAAAGTATCATATGTTTTCATTGTTGGGTATATTGAAATATTGCAATTGCACAGTGATAAAAATAAAATATTACTTTTTCATTTTTATTATGATGCAACCAGATACTTGCAAATAGTGAAATGATAGTGTTAATAAAGTCTTTTGTACATCTGAGGGAGATGGGCAGTTAAGAAATAT
The DNA here is from genome assembly GCA_023653725.1 of Bungarus multicinctus. NCBI lineage: Eukaryota > Metazoa > Chordata > Lepidosauria > Squamata > Elapidae > Bungarus > Bungarus multicinctus. The sequence continues at coordinate 115,215,161 of CM042836.1, forward strand.
GATAGATTGATAAATAAATAAATAACAGCATCAGTTACACACATAAAAATGGGCAGAATTTTAATTGTACCATCATGGCTACCATCTTGACTTTCTTTTACTGTTCCTTGCTGACATCCTTGAATGACACTGAACACAGAATACAGTGTTAGAATTCGAGAAACAAATAAAAGACTATTCATTTATTTATTCAATTTCTACAGCCTCCCATCTCAAGCAAATGACTGTAGGTCATAAAACAATAAAACATAAATTAAATATAAATGGCAGCTGAGAAAATTATCATAGATACCGATGTAGTCAGGACACGGGGCTATATTTATTTATAAATTATAAATAAACATATATTTCTATATGCAGATGTTTCATTACTCAAACTAGGTAGCATCATCACTGCTTTCTTCAAGAAAACCACTAAGCTCAGAGAGCACCAAAGACCCCTCATTTCAACCCTGAGCTACAAATGTTCTCCCTTAAATATATTTGTTGCCAATGATGATCACATGTAAATAAACTGATTAGTATGAAAATGATAATGTCATCAAGCGTCTCCAAAACCCAAAAGTTTAAGCTGAACTTGCATTAGGAGCCTTGGTGGCACAATGGTTAGAATACAGTATTGTAGGCAAACTCTACCCATTGCCAGGAGTTCGATCCTGACTGGCTCAAAGTTGATTCAACCCTCCATCTTTCCAAGGTCAGTAAAGCGAGAACCCAGATTGTAGCGGGCAATATGCTGACATTTATAAACTGTTTAGAAGGGGCTATAAAACATATGAAACATTACATAAATCTAAGTGCCATTACTATTGCTATTTACAGCACCAAACGTTATCTAAATTACCAAAACAAACAGATAATGTGTGAATTCACTTTTTAAGAAGAGATACATGTCCATGGATTTATCCCTCCAACTTTTTGTTTGACAAAGTTGTTTTCTTTATTCTTTTATTCCAGCATGTTATGATTATGGGACAAAAATAAGAAATACAATAGAATTTGGGATAAATTTCTCATGAGATAATTTGGAAGGCAGCTGTTGCAGAGGAAAAAAATATTAATGGGAGTTCAAGTTTAATCTTGGTGGTTTGATCTCTTGTTCCATTTTACATAAGACATTTGTAACAGCTTTTGCAAGGATTTTCAAAGGCTTTGAGTTGCTGGACTACATGGCTCAGTTATTGCAATAAGAAAATGGGAAATCTGAAATGTCACAGTGAAATTAATTTATGACACAGGCCACACATTAATAAGGCTTAAAAGAGAAATATTCTCAGTGGACAGAATGATTGCAAACAGGTAGGAAGAGGAGTAAGGAAGCGGAGTATCCAAGACCAAAGAATGGTCCATCCTCAGGCTCTGCCACTGACTGAGGGAAAAAGTCATCAACCAATCCCAGGAGACCATATTTCCTTCATTCTGGAAGGCATGCCCAGAAATAGAAAGCCTTTGGTTCCCCAGCAAATATCCTTGGGACTATCCATGACATGCCAGATTTCTGATGACAGCTCACACAAGCAATGATATAAGAGCGACAAAGAGATAAAGGTCCCAGCACCATTGAAACAGATGGTGTTTCCAAAAAATAGGGTGTTTTTTTTTTTTTGCTTCTGGGTCTTTCTTTAAAAAGGCTTACATGGAAGAAGCATAATTTGAAAATGGCTTTCCCACATTACAGATCCACAAGTCCAGGGATTAGTTAAAAGAAGAAGCACATTCTTTGCATCTTTAGCAAAGTTGTCCTAAGAGAAAAAGAACAATGTAATTCATGGCAACACTTATCTAAACAAATACACAGAGGAGAACTAATTCAGAATGCATGTTGAGACTGTAATAGTCACTGGGGCATCTCAAAGAACAGAGAAGAATATATTGCAAAAAATGAAACACCCCTGGGAAGTTTTGATGAAAACTGTCTGAAAGTAGGGATTCCCTGGTTAATATTAATGATTTAGAAATCAGTTAGTACCATTAAGACATAGAAAGTAGCAATGGGCAGTGGAAGAACATCATTCACCAAATGGTATATATTTACATAACACCTTGGATATTGCAGTAAATGCTTTGGATTAAGCCAATAATCTTCAAAAGTGCATTACAGTCACCAGTACTCCCAAAAGAGGAAAAATATAACTGCTTCTTTCATCAGGTTGATTAATTTAAATGCATACATTCTAAAATCTATCCATTTCTATCAGCTGTTGCTTTGTTGATGTAAAAGTAATATTAGCTGACACATAAAAATATCTCCCAAGCAAATTTCAGATTGACCATGTATTATTAATTCTGCTATGGTTATGGAAAGGTTGGAACATATACGTTATAAATAAGCCCTGGCGCTTATTTTGGAGGTCAAAAGAAAATAAGACCTTATTTTTGGAGAAACCCAGTAGTAATTAATAAAGTCTTTCTAGAGAGCCAGATTGGGGTAGTGGTTAAAGGATCAGGCCAGAAACCACTGTTTTTGTGAGACTGCTAGTTCTAGTCCCTCCTTAGGCACAAAGCCAGCTGGATGACCTTGGACCTATCACTCTCTCTCAGCCCTCGGAAGGAGGCAGTAGCAAACTATTTCCAAAAACCTTGTGAAGAAAACCACAGGGATTTGTCCAGGTAGTCTCTGAGAATTGGATACGATTAAACAGAAGGGGAAAAAATCTTCCTTAAGACTGAGGAGAACTAAGATAGGAAGCTGGATGCAGCTCTCAAGTAGATCAACAACAGGGTATCTACAGTTCAAACATCAGAGGGATACAAGATGGATATTTATGCAGGGATGGGATCCGACTGGTATAACTACCAGTTCTGTTGCTCTGTGTTATGTGCGCATGCGTGAGTCGCGCAAGTCATGTAAGTACAATTTATGACCTGCTGAGCTCCTGGACAGCTGAGCAACACTGCATGCAAGTGCGCAGCAGTTGGAAAAGCCCTTTTTTCCTGCTTTTTCAACCGCAGCTGTGTTGCGCAAAGCAGCTGCGGTTCAAAAAGCAGGAAATAAAGGTCAGGTAAGAGCTCAGGAGGGCGGGAGGGCCAAAACAGCAGCAGACATAGAACCAGTTCTATGCCTGCTGCTCTTCAGAACTACCGGTTCTACAGAGGTGGACAGAACCGGTAGAATCCCACCCCTGTATTTATGAAAGTTATGAAATGGTGCAGCAGCACTGATAAGAGTAACAGAAGTAGGTGAAGTTGAGGAACACTTTTAAAGGGGAAAAAGTTATGTAAAAAGAATAGAAATCAGCATCAACCCCATCCATAGCAAACAATGATGCCAAAACGACCACATGAATGTGCACATGATTATCAACTTGCAGCCTCACATATGTGTGAAGCCATCACACGCATCATCATGTGTCCTACTGGGCTTACCCTGTAGATGCCCATCATCAGTGCAAATTCCCCTAATGAATAATAGAGCCATTGTCATGTAATTAGTAATTGCGCAATTTACACAGTTAACAGCTAAGGACATAGGAGAAGAAAAACACGTTGCTCCATGTTTCAGAGATTTAAACACAGTAGGCATTGTTATTGATTCTGTAAAACAGGCATTTCCAAGAATTACAGCCTTCTGTGCAAGCCTACCTACTTGTCTGAAATTGTATAGGGTCTCCAGCTTGAGCAGAGAATTGGAAGTCCCTTCCAGCTCTATTTCTGATTGATTGATAAAATTATCATATTTGAAGGACTGCCACAAAGAAGGGGGGGGGGGTCAGTCTAATCTCCAAAGCACCTGAGGGCAGGACAAGAAGCAAATGGATGGAAACTAATCAAGGAGAGAAGCAACCTAGAAGTAAAGAGAAACATCCTGACAGTGAGAACAATTAACAATGGAAGAACTTGCCCTCAGAAGTTGTGAGTGTTCCATCACTGGAAATTTTTAAAAAGAGATTGGCCATTTGTGTGTGTGCTTGTGCTTGTGTGCCAGCACCCAGAAGGCAATACGCGCAGCCCCCCACGCCCCCTGGGCATGTATGCGCAATTTCCCCCCTGCCACCGCCCCATTACCTGCACTGTGTGCACCTCCTAGTTGATTTTTGGCCCATTTGAAGCCTTTTGAGACCTCCCAGAGGCTCGAGGGAAGCCTCTGTTGCCTTTGGAGGCTGAAAAACGGGCCCGTTTCATCCCTTCCAGTATTTCTGGAAATATAGGAAGTGACAAAACAAGCTCGTTTTTCAGCCTTCAAAGGCTGCAGAGGCTTACCTCGAGCCTCTGGGAGGCCAAAAAAGGCCTCAAACGGGCCGAAAATCACCTGGGAGGCATGCACATGCGCGGTGAGGTAAGTTTGCCTGGGGCTTGTGAGCTGGCACAAATGGCTCTGCGTGCCACCTGTGGCACACGTGCCATAGGTTCGCCATCGCAGGTATACGGTCTCTTGCTGCGATGGAGGGTTGGACTGGAAGACCTCCAGCATCTCTTCTAAGTCTATTATTCTGTTCTGTTATTCTTTCTATGATCACATGTATTCGCCCCATCAAATCCACAGAAAGTTTGGAATGATATATGATTTCCTGTTATAGGCAAGGGGTTGGACTAGAAGACCTCCAAGGTCCCTTCCAACTGTATTATACTTTTATCATCTTCTGCTGGGCTTTGGGCACAAAGGTTGTCAAATATAGGATGGTTGTTGCTATTGCTATTTTTTGGCTGGTTCTGGTCATGTTGTTTTATTATTTTTGTGGTGATGATTGTGAGTTGCCCCCAATGGTATGATTTGGGCAACAAGTAAATGTTACAAAATAAGTGCATAGTCTGGAGAGCAGTCTGTTTGTAATTCTGATTTTTTTTGCCTCTCAGAAGGTGCCCTGAGTCATTTCTGAAATTCTCTTGACTGCTTTTACAAAATTTTTGCTTAATGCCAGCTCGCTCTAGTGAAACTTGCTCTGTTCAAGCTGCACTTATTATTCCCTTCAGCTGTTTCTGCTAACTGCCACAATTCAAACAGGCTCTTAGGCATGAGAAATACTGTAATATGAGCTCTTAATATACCAAGTGGAGTGGCTACTGCTGTTTCAGGAAAATAATCACACAGAATAATTTGCAGAAACAAGGCCTGGGAGGAACCGGATAGATAGACTTTTGTTTTGGGGGTTATCAAATTAGGAAAAGATTTGTTTCTTCTCCCACATATTTATACCTTGGTAACTGATGGACCCATATTATTAAGCATTCTGAAATTAATCTAAGGTTGTAACCCATAGCGAGAGTTATATTCAATCTTTATTCTGGGGCCAGCCCTCTCAGGAATCAGGTCAGGGTGAGAAACTGGCAGAGCTAGAATGTTTTTTTTAAAAGCATTCAATGTTAAATTCAACTCTGTAAAGCAGGGCTGTCAAACTCGTGGCCCACACCCTTGGCCACACCCATGCCTGGTTTAACGAAGGGGAAAAAAGTCCTACTATGTCATGTAACATCAACGTGGTGATGTGAGTTTGATACCCCTGACATAAAGGATCAACTAATTACTTACTTCTTCCATTTGAGTTAATCTGATTTTTCAGGCGGGCTTCTTTAGAATGGGTCAGTCCCATTGAAGCTCATTTCAAAAGTCTGAACGTTTTCCTATATTTTGGGTAAAGGAAACATCTAGCTAAACCTTTACAGAACCTGAATTAAAGTTCTCTTATGATGAAGCTTCTGACAGTCTAGACTACTATTTATAGCAAGCTCCATCTGATTGAATCTTTTGTTGGGATTCTCACTTTTGAGTGATGGAATAATTGTTATCATCATTAAGCTGTATCACTTACTATGCCTCCTTTCACAGTTTACATTGAGAAGCTCTGTGTCATGGCATAATATTAATCTTTCTAATGGCTCACACAGTGCTACCTCATACAACAGTCAACAGTCAAATTCTTTACCCAAAGGTCTCCTTGCATTTGCCAAGTGCAAGATGTCATAGTAATTCTTGGCAGCCTATTACCATGGGAAGCATGTCTTTTCAAAGCATGTCTTTTTATTATTGTTACAAGTTCAGTGCTGGGAAAGAGAGAGAGAGAGACTGAAATTAACTTGGAAAAAAACACATGACTTCCCCTCCCATTCTAATGATATATTGTGATTACTTTATTAGATTTATTTAGCAATGGCTAGTTGTGCCACCATAGATCCTACTGCAAGACAGGTAAGCTTTAATGATCTTGAAGAACAGCATTGTAATTACCTTTTATCAACCATCGTTTTCCAAAATCACAGTGACTTGTTCTTGAGAAGGTGCCCCAAGGTGCAAAGACCTGATTGAACTAGTTGTGTCAGTCACACTGATTACCGTGTTTCATGGCTATTGAACTTTACAAATGGAAATGTGTTAATCTTCTTAGCTCATACTTACTTATTGTGCAAGAACACCTATCCAGGTACTAATCAGGTATGTTACCACTTAGCATCTGAGTCCAGATTATTCAGCCAAAGGATATCAAGGGATATTTTTTAAAGATATGGTACATATCTTTAAAAAATCCTGGAGCACTGGGGACTGGAAAAGAGCTAATAATATGAAATTCCCATCTTCAAAAAGGGGAAAACAAACACACCTAGGGATACCACAGACCAATCAGCCTAATATCAGGACCTGGTAATTTAAAAACAGATCTGTGAACATCTAGAAACAAAGTTACAACTAGTAGGTAACACAGGTTTGTTAAAAGCAGATCATGCCAAACTAATCTTATTTCATTCTTTGACAAAGTAACTAAATTAATGGACTAGTGAAATGCTGTGGATATAGTATACTTTGACTTCAGCAAGGCATTCAACAAAGTAGACTACAATCTATGTCTTGGTAAAGTAGAAAAATGTGGGCTAAACAGCATCACCACCAGATGGATTTGTAACTGGTGACAAACCCTATTCAATGAGTAGTCCTTAATGGTACTACATCTATATGGAGAGAAGTAAGCAGTTGGACACCACAAGGTTCTATCTTAGGCACAGTGACTTAGATGAGAGACTAGAAGGGGAACTCATCAAATTTGCAGATGACACTAAGCTGGCAGGAATAGCCAATACCCCAAAAGACAAGCTCAGGATCCAAAAAGACTTGAACAATGGACCTATCCAACAGCATGAAATTTAATGGAGAAAGGCAAGATTTTACACCTAGGGAGGAAAAACCAAAGTACAGAGTTGGCAAAAACCTGGCTCAAAAACAGTAACTATGAGATGGACGATTACTTAAATATGAGCCAGCACTATGTGGCAGCAGCCGAAAAACATAATACAATCCTTAGCTGTATAAACAGAGATATAGAATCAAAATCACGTGAAATATTAGTACCACTTTGGTAATACTGCATCCACTTTTGGTCACCACATTAAAAAAATGATATTGAGACTTTGGAAAAAGTGCAAAGAGCAACGAAGATGATTAAGGGCCTGGAGACAAAAACAGTTGAACAGTTGCAGGAATTGGCTATGGCCAGTCTGGGGAATAAAAGGACTAGGAATGACATGAGAGTGGTATTCCAGTATTTGAAGGGCTGCCAACTTATTTTCCAAAGCACCAGAGGGCGGGACAAGAAACAATGAATGAAAACTAATCAAGGAGAAAAGCAAACCTGGAATTAAGGAGAAACTTAATAACAGTGAGAACAATTAACCAGTGGAAAGCTTGCCTTCAAAAGTTTTAGGTACTTCATCACTGGAGGTTTTTAAGAAAAAGCTGGACAACCACCTATATGAAATGGTATAGGATCTCCTTGCTTGAGCTTGGACTAGAAGACCTCCATGGTCCCTTCCAACTCTATATTGATTGATTGATTAAAGTCAAGAGCTCAAGGTTCAAGTCGAGCTGAACTCCTAGTGTATTCATGCAGTCATCTTAATATTATACATGAATGATTTGTCATTGCCTTTTTCTATAATGTTCTACATCTAGACACATGGCACACACCCAATTTTCAGTCTAGACTGCTCCATGCTTTCCCATCCAAGAACAAAGGCCTATCCTAACTTATTTTTTGGAAGTCAGCTAAATAATTGCCACCTGCTACTAAGTCCCATCTAGGCTGAGTGTCACAAACTTTTCAATCAGGTTTTAGCAGACCCATCCTACAGCATTCAGATGGTTTTGAGCTTTCTTCTGAAGAAATACAAAAAATATGAGCTGTTTTGAATTTGAATCCATCAAAATACAACTAATTTGGAATGTTCCAACAAAAAGTTTTGGCTGAACTCAGAACACAGCATACTTTCTGTTTTATACTCACCTCTGAAGTAAGAAGGATAAGAAATAGGGAATCTTGGAGACTACAATTAAGGAACAGCAAATGGAATTTGTAGAGTAGCCAACAGATGGCAATTTGATCATTTGAGTGTTGTATAACAGGGGCATCTAAAAGATTAGTGAATTCTCAGTCTCATCATCCATTCATGCTAAGGAGGCAGGGAGAAGAAGAGGAAAGAACTCCCAAAGATGCTTTTTCAAAAGACACCTCTGTTTTTCCTTGAAGATGTTTAGCTTCTTATCCAAGAAGCTTCTTCAGTTCTGAACTTCTTGGATGAGAAGCTAAACATCTTTAAAGAAAAGCAAAGAAAGTCCAGAAAGTCTTTTGAAATAGCATCTTTGGGACAACCATGACCTAGATGACTGAGAATCTCCATAGATAAGAAGAAGGAAACTTCAGATCTCAACAACTTAATACAGTACAATTTCTAATAGATGGAAAGCCAAAAGTGAAATGGTTCACAATTTTGGCTGCATATGTGATAAATTATGTATAAGAATGTCATTAAAAGAGGTTGTGACCTCTTGTTTCTGTTTTCCTGTCATGTATGATGGGAACATCAATGTATTATGAGGAACTGTGAAAGAGCTGGTTTTACAGCACATTCCTTTATCCTTTCTTTTGATACTTGACTGTATCAGAGGTTTAGCTTTTAAAGCTTGCTTATCATCCCTTCACTTTCCTCTGCATCACAATAAGCACCATGCAGTATCTTCACATTCTTCCCACAGAAGACAGAGACACTGCTGCAGAACAAATGATGAGAGGCAAACACACTGAAAAGGATGAATGGGAAGCATTTGTTTGAGCTGGGCACTGTTTGGGAAGGCAGTGTGTCAGCCGTCCCAGCAGGTCAGTAGCAAAGAAAGACTCTTGAGATCATGAGTCTACAAAGAGTAGACTTAACTAAGCCAAACTGGTTACAATATAGTGAAGCCGGTGCTGATTTTTTGCGCCCAAAACATATGGTTAACTTTTCCCCTTCCTCCCTCTCCTACCATGATTGTCTATAGTTGTCCAATTATATTCAGACAAATTGTTTTGGTAACACTCCCTGGGCTGGCGGGCAAGATGAAGTTGCATTCCATGATGTGATCTTGGAGCTTCCGGTGTCTCTTACGGGACAGCATGACGAGTACTTTCAGTTCCCTTGCATCTAGCCCCCTTTTGCAACCACCCTGAAGTTCTCTCCCTCCCTCGCTACTCATGGCTTACGCTGTCATATAGTGAAGTGTAGCAGGCGCAGCATGGCAATCCTAACACAGTGCAAGAAAGCAGTGTTGATCTCCACTACTCAAACTTTACTGACTGTCAAGCTATGTATTAGGGAGCCACTTCAGTGATTTCATACTCAGGGAGATGAAATCACCAATGTAACAAATAAACAGAAAACAGTTCTATACAGTCTCAGCAGCTCAGAAATCACCAGGGTTGATGGACCTTCTTTGCAACTAACAGGAAATCTTGTGTTGTTTTAAGATGGTATGAATTGTAAGCATCTTTCCATAAACAACCCAATAGCCTGCAAAGCATTGATAACAGGAATCAAGGCTGTACCCAGATTTTTTTCATACTGATTAAATTCATTATTGTTAAATTAATCATAACTTCAGCTTCGTGTTTTCAGTGGAACTGCTTTCAAGTGTGACTAAGCCTTGATTCAACTCAATAATAATTAGATGAAAAGGAAAGGAAAGAAAAAAGAAAAAAGAAAAGAGGAAAAGAAAACTATCCATGCACCATCCAAAGTACTGATGTAATAAGGATGGGTTATATGATAAGTTGATGAGAAGAGACGTTATATTATCTTTAACTGCAAACAGGCACTAAAACGTTCAGAAAGTGACAAACAAACAGTGGAAATTAATGTTTATCTTTTTTCTGCTTTAGACATAACTTGAGGAATGAATGTATTGTATAACATTTTAAAAATGAGCTGAAAATGTGCATTTGTACATATTTATAATTTGTGCATAATTTTTTCTCATACAATACATTTGAGTCTCAACTTTGACTTACAAATGGTGACACAACATTCAGAAAAGCAAATTTCCATATTGCATGTCAGATTGTAACCTTGTTTGGCCAAATGTGGCTTGAATTACTTTCCAAACTCTTTGTTTTCTCCACATATTAAGGCATATTGAAGAAGCCTGCTACTATGAAGAAACCATGGTTTTTATACTTTCACATATTTTAAGAGGAATTCAGTGATTTCAGATGTGACTCTCAACAAGAAACCTTTATGCTATCTCAAATGCTTAATTTCTGTTATGTCACTAGCTCTTCTGCTGCTGAAAACTCATTTTCTGACTTTCTACTTCTGTTGTTCTTTCACATTGGATTATTTGTGCTGTTGCACCCTAGTACAAAAAAAAAAGGACAATAATACTATATAGGCAATCTCAATAAAAACAAAGTAGAAAATACAGACAATAGCAACCATGAGAATGACAATAAAAATTCAAGATCTATTGTCGGCATCTCACATATCTAATGGGACCCATAATTCTTTTCAGTACTGCAAAGTTTGAAATAATACCCTGGGATATATGACCATCATTAGAATTAGGCAAGAAAAACAATTCTTCTTCATTGTTTTTGTTTGCTCTTTTTTTTTGTTGTTTCATTGTACAATCTGAGATGCGTACAGCTACCACATAGCCCAGAATTGACAGTCAAGCAGCTGCAACATGAACTGACAAGCCGCTGTACTGATTGCAGCCACCAGAGAATGGCATGTCAAATTTCACTGACATTTAAGTATGCAGATTTAAATGTTTACAATCAAGAAATGTTTGAATATGTAACGTCTTTATTGACTCCCTGGATATTCTTTGTTTTTCCAGATAAATTTTCCAACTCTCCATGGAATAATTTATGCCACACAAAGCTAACAAAGGCCATCAGCTTTGTTCTCATTTTGCATTTCCCGTGTCTATGAAAAGACATTGATTCTGCTGTCTGTTTTCCACCATGGAATATCCAAGACAAGTTACACATGTCTCAGTTTTCTGGATCTGCTGAGATGTAAGAAAGCCCACATAAGTCAGAGGTGATATATTTTTTCTGCCTTAGGTAAGGAAACTACATAATTGTTTTGATTCCATGTCTAGATCCAGTCCAGAGGTGGTATTCAGCAGGTTCTGACCAGTTCTGGAGAACCGGTAGCAGAAATTTTGAGTAGTTCAGAGAATCAGCAAATGCTACCTCTGACTGGAGATTTTACAGTATCCTTCCCCTGCCATACCCACCAAGCCATGCCCACAGAACCAGTAGTTAAAAAAATTGAATCCCACCAGTGATCCAGTCATGAATATAACGGGATAAGAGTTTGTTTATAAATCATGGTGTTAAAGGAGAAATTGAAGAGTTGTGGATAGGAGAAGGGAGAGAGAGAAAAAGAAGAGTTGAAGAGAAAGTACCCAGATGACATCATACATGAAAACATATGAAGAATGGTTGTAAGACTTGGCTTTGGCTGGTCTCGAGAAAAGAAGGACTGAGGGGAACATTATAGCAGTATTCCAGTATTTGAGATGCTGCCACAAAGAGGAGTGGTTCAATTTATTTTCCAAAATACCAGAGGGCAGGACAAGAAACAATGGATGGAAACTAATTGAAGAGAAAAGCAGCCTGGAATCAAGGAGAATCTTCCTAACAGTGAGGAGAATTAACCAGTGGAACAGCTTGCCTTCAGAAATAGTGGGTGCTTCATCATTGGAGTCACTTGTCTGAAATGGTGTAGGATTTCCTTCTTGAGCAGGGGGCTGGACTAGAAGACTTCCAAGGTCCAATCCATTGTGATTCATTGGTAGTGGCAGAGATGAGCATCAACCAATAACAGAAAGTGCTTGTGGCACTGTCAGCACTGGAATAGAGGCCTGAGGATGTAGCATCAAGTAGCAATAGCAGCAGAAGATCTGTGCAGCAATTTTAACATCGATTCCCAATGGAAAGCCAAATAGGTCACTGAATTCCCAGTTATAGGATGATCCCACAAAAAAGGTTCCAGGCTTTGAATTACCACATCAGTAATGGACAATCCTGAATAGGATCCATACCCCACATGGGTCTGCTGGAATTATCTGGATAAATAGGGCATAGTATCCTTGCCTCAGTGTGACTGTGGGGTCCTGTGTCAAACTGTAGGTCACATTGCAACCAGCTGTAAGCTGAGGGCATATATCGGTCCAGTATGTGACTTTTTAAATATAAACAATGCTGCACTTCAATGATTAGGTGGCCTAGAGACTGAAGATAGATCTTTTTAACGTTTATATTTTACTGGGTTCTGCTAACCTAGTTGAAATGTTTATTAATATTGCTAGCCCATGTATGATATGCCATATGTTAAATAAATCAATAGCAGAAGAACAAAAGAACCCAACATGGCTGCCAACTCCCAGCCCCATTGTCACCTCACAACTGTTTCTGTTCATTCAAATGACTATGGGATCTGCATTACCTGGGTATGGCAGGGTTAACATAGAAAACAAAATAAATATAAGAAATGGGGCAACTAAGATAAACCTAAGGTAAAATATAGAAAAAAATGGATAAGATAGAGTTATAAAATAGGAAATATGTACCTTTTAAAAATAAGGCATAGTATTATGAATTTAAGTGAACAATAAGATACGGCATACACTGGAATATCAAAGGACACTTTTCTAACAGTAATAAATGGGAATAATTATCCCCACACAAACAAACAAAAAAGGAACCGGAACCTCAGATTCTCAGATGAACCTCAGAGAATTTATTTTTGTGATCTTTTGTAAAAATAACGTCATTGAATACAACAGTTATCTTATGTCTGCCTATGTCTATTACCAGGTCTCTTCTTCTTTATATATAGATTTAGAGCCCCTAGAATGCAGCCTAAACACTTTTTCTTTGTTATTTTTTTATGCATCTTTATACAGTCTTCATGAAGGTACTTCATAGACCCAAATCCAATTAACTTACTCTAGATTCAAGCCCAACAGAACTTGCTGTAAAGAATGAGCTGGCTTTTCTTTGTATGTATACAGTCACTGTTAAGGAAGATCGATGCTAATGAAGTTGTAGCCATATCATTTGTTTTAAAATATAATGTATTCCAGCCAGGGGAAAGTAAGGACATTATATTGTCCATTCCAACTTTTGTTGGATAATATTTTTTTCTGTTGTTCAGGTATGAAGATTAAGTATAGATGTATACTCCTACAATTTGTAAAGGCCATTGTATGGAGGTGATGATTCTCCAATTAACAGTAATTCAGGTAATTCAAATTTAAATAAGTTAATGGCATAGGTGTGCGTATGTGTGTGTGTGTGTCTGTCTGTCTGTCTGTCTGTGTCTGTGTTGATCAAGGATAAATTATAATTTAAAAAATATTATAGAGTTTATGACATGAACAGAAGTTACAATTCTGCATGCAATTTCCCCCCAAAAAGGGTAATTTTCCCTGGACATTTCTAAATTCTAGGGTTTTCTGTCTGTCATTTGGTTGAAATGAAAATGATAGTTCTGCAATGACTGCATATTTTTTTTCATCGTTTCATAGATCAGTCCCAAAATAACAGTAGTACTGAAATGTCACATAACTAGTGATGGATGCAAGTAGTGGTGCATTTTTTTTACTAGCAGTTCTGGGGGTGTGGCTTGGTGGGCGTGGCAGAGGAAGGATACTATAAAATCTCCAGTCAGAGGTAGTATTTGCTGGTTCTCCAAACTACTCAAAATTTCCGCTACTGCTTCTCCAGAACTGGTCAGAACCTGCTGAATACCACCTCTGGATGCAAGTATTCTTATGTTAACAATAATAAAAGTACTTTGAATTCCAAGAACTATACTCTTCAATTGCCTAAATGCCAACCAAGAGAAAGAATACTATTCTATTCTATTCAAGGTTAGAGTAAACAGTTAACTGATACAGATTCCACAAATAGCCCCTCAGGAACCAACTGTTTCTGCCATGATTTCCAGAGTTGATCAACATGAAGAAACTGAATTTTTGAGAAAGATACATTTGCTGTGCCATGGCTACTAATTTTTTTGAAACAAGATTGAAAATAAATCCTTCTTCCCTCCAATCTGCTGCCTTTTATTGTTATTATGTATTTATTGCATTTATATCCTGTCTTTGCTCAGAGAGCTCAAGATGGCTTAGTTGGGGATCTCCCTTATTTTTATTGTTACAATCCATGGAAGGTAGGTTGAACTGAAAAAAAAAAAAAGACAGACCCATCAGTGAGCAACCTACTAAAATGGAGATTTAAACCTTGACTTGTCTGCTTAAAAGCCAGGCTAGTATTTACACTATCCTACATTTACTTATTAAAACTCGGACTCTCAGAATAAGAGATGCAACTGTTCTTTTCCGAGACTTTTTTTTTAACAAAATCCTTACTCCCAGGGGTGGGATTCAATTTTTTAACCAGTTGTGTGGGCGTGGCTTAAGTGGTGGGCGTGGCTTGGTGGTCATGTGACTTGGTGTGGACATGGCTTGGGGTGGACATGGCTTGGTGTTCATGTTATTGGCTGGATGTGGCCAAGTCAATATCACTCACATCGAGGCATGCATTTCCTTGCCTGGCCTCTCATGACTGTGGAGATGTTGCAACAGTCGTAAATGTGAAAAATAGTCATAAGTCACTTTTTTCAGTGCCATTGTAACTTTTGAATGGTCATTCCACACAAAGTACCAGCAAAGAAGGAGAAAAAAAACTCAGAGACATTCCTGAGATAGGAAGTCTAGTCCTGCCAAGAATGTAATAAGGGTTAATGGAGAGTCAGTTTCTGTAAGCAATACCAGAATGTTTCCTTCCTGTCTTCCTTACAGAATTAGGCCAGTAATTTCTTCTAACAGCTGGTTCTCTGAACTGCTTAGAATGTTAACGACCAGTTCTAGCGCATAGGTGCCTCCATTTTCCCTTTCTGTTCCTGGGCCAGTTCTAACTTTTCTTAAAGGAAATGGTATGGGGGGGGGAATCATCCATTTTCTTCTTTACTGTGACAAGACCAGACTATTTCCTCAAAACTATAGGTGGTAAATGGGTTCTGATTTTGGACTAGAATGTAGAGACCCAGATTCAAAATCAACTCCCCCCCTCCCCCCCCGGCTAATGGAAGCTGCCTGGCTGACCTGAATCAATTATATGCTTTCAATCCAACCATCTCAGATTGTTTTGTTTTGAAGATGATTGAAATAATTGAAATATCTGTATATGTATATAAAGGTACATGTATATGCATGGATGTGCATGTATACATACATACACATACACACTGAAAATCTCTGAGACTTTTCATTTTTCACTCTAACACAGTGGCCGCCAATTAGTATGCCGGGGACCACTGGTAGTCCACGAGAAAATTTTGGTGGCCCGCAGATAAATATTTCCCCCCAGCACTCCCCACAAAGCAATTAATCCAGGCTGCGTGGGAACACAAGGCTGTGCCACCACATGGTCCGCCCACCTGCTGGCCCTCACCCTTTGGCCAAGAGCAAACCTTACCTTGAGTAGAGCCATGCGAGCTGGAACTGGAAGGTAAGACCAACAATGGGAGAGGGAAATCCGCCCTGGGGTGGCTTACTGACATTGGTGGGAAAGTCAGTCCCATATTCCAGAGCTGCAGTGGCCATCCTGGAGCAGCTCCTCTGCTCCATGGCAGGCCGGTGCACCCAGGTAAAGGAGCTGCTCTGGGATGACCAAAGGGCCAGTCCTGTCACTACTGCAGCTCTGGAATATGGGACCGACTGTCCCAACGTCAGCAAGTCACCATCAGTCAAAATTCATATTAGTGGTCTGCAGGATTTAAAATTATGAGTTTGGTGATCCCCGAGGTCCAAAAGGTTGGCGACCCCTGCTCTAATATAATTTTTTTTTATTAGAACCAGTCTATCAGATATCATGATGGCCAATGAAGGAAAGAATTATGTGGGCCAGAAAACAAGAAATTGAGGGTTCTTTTTCTACTGATTTTTTTAAAAGCCAGACCTATTTTGCTTCACATTTTATACAACTGAACTTTACCATTTATTTCAACTTTCCCACAGAGATACAATTGTTAGTAACTGGATGGTATCTTGTTTTTAACCATCTAGATCAATTTCACATCAAATTTTGTTCATGTGCTGATAGGCCAAAAAGGGTTATTCAATGAGTATCTGTTCACCTAGGAATTTTATCTTGGAGTTTTGCTCAAGGCTGTAATAATAATTGCTTATAGGACTGAAAGATAATCATTTTTTTACACATGTGAATTGTTTTAAAAATACTCTGTCCAAAATATTTGAAAGTCAGAAAGAGCTGAGATGAAAAAATAAAATAGTTTATCCTTTAGGAGTGAGAGAAAAACATGGAGCAGTAAGAAGTTGTGCTTATTTGGAATGTTCAATGGTAACAAACTTTTCAGCTCAATAAATGCGTAGGATATTAAGCTGTCAAGCTGAAGCTGATTTGGACAAACCAAATTTGCTTTTTACTTGCTTCTCCAACCTTATAATACCTGCCCGTTCTATATATATAAGAGTGAAATACCACTCATGCATCATCACAAAATCTCCAGAACAGTAAAGCCTACAAACTTGAAATTTGGCTTCTAGGTGCTCACTAACAAAGGATTTTTTCAAAATGACCAACAGAGCATTAGTATTTTGTATATTATTATTAACACTCTCTGATGCTAAGGAGTTCTACTCCTTCTCTCCATCTGAAAAGAAATCTGTTCTAAATGCAGAACACAAGCACAGGAGAAGAGTTTCAGTTTCAATTTTAGTTTCACAGCACCTAGCAGCTTTAGTACACAACAGTTGAGCTAAGCCACGCCCGGGCTCCTTGCTATCTCCTTCTTGCTCACACAGCAAATACTGTTTTAGTTTCCAACCAGCCCTCAACTCTCACACACTGAGAGGATGCTAGCCAGACAAAAACCGATGGATGCTGGTAGACAGAGGCAGAATTCCCCACCCCTTATTTCCCCCCCCCCCCAAAACTAAGCCCGACCACATAGTTTCATAGCGAAGCACGGGTATCAAGCTAGTTTTTTACAATTCTGAATCAAATGGTCATGATATACATTTTTCCTACCGCCATAGGCAAAAAAGCATACTAAGTAGACTTTGCTGTTAAAATTGGTGTCTTAAAAGTCACTTCTTTCAAAATATATGACTGGCAAATCCAAATTATTTTTGTATCTACAATGGAAGATTGTGTAGCTTTTGCAAAAATAACATCCTGGATATCTTTCTGTTTTATGCAAAAAGTACAAAGTATATTTCTTTGGAAAAACAGGAGAAAATACAGTATCTAAATTATTCAAATTTACCTCTTTGTGTATATAAATACACATAAAACAGTAAGAGTTTGTGCTGTTAATATGCTGTTAGATATACTGCAAAATAGTATAAGCACTTGGTCCGAGCTTTGGTGGTCCTGAAGGCCATCAATAACACAAGGAAAGGCTGGATTGATGCACTACTTCAATCACAATCCTACCATAGTGTAGGTCATCTAGGAGCATGATAAAACAAACAAAATGTAAAAAAAATATTTCTGTAGTTATTATTATTATTATTATTATTTATTCAATTTATATACCGCCCTTCTCCCGAAGGACTCAGGGCAGTGCACAGCCAACTAAAACAATACATATAAAAAAGTTAAAACAGAATTAAACATGGGCTGCTCCCAGATCTAAAACCCCCAATACTAAAACCATGATTAAAACCCAATTTAAAATCAATTTAAAATCAGCCCAGGCCAGCCTGCTCAAAGAGCCAGGTCTTCAAATCACGCCTGAACACCCTCAGGTCGGTGGTCGTTCTCAACTCTGGGGGGAGCCCATTCCAGAGAGCAGGTGCCCCCACAGAGAAGGCCGTATTCCTCGGGGTCACCAGGCAGCACATGGAGGCCGTTGGGATCCGGAGGAGGCCCTCCCTGTGGGAGCGCACCGGACGGTGGGAGACTACTGGCAGAACGCAGTCTTGCAAATAACCTAGTCCGATGCCATGGAGCGCTTTAAAGGTCAAAACCAGAACCTTAAAGCGCACCTGGAAGGCCACTGGCAACCAATGCAGCTCGCGCAGGAGAAGTGTCACATGAGAGCTTCTAGACGCCCCCATAACCACCCGCGCGGCCACATTAGTTACTTACCAAGCACATCTAAATTATATAAAGTAACCAAAATAGCTTTACAATCCCTAAGGCATGTCATAACTTTTGAGCACCCATAATGTTTGGAAATGGAAAGTTGAAAAATTTGACATGCCCTAGCCTAGGCAGGGGTGTCAAACTCAAGGCCCGCAGGCTGGATCCAGAACATGGGGTGCTTAGAACTGGCCCACGGGGCCAACCTGGAAACTGCAAAGGACTGGCCCGTGATGCCTCTGCCAGCAAAAACGGAGCTCGGGAGGGCTGAGCTCTGTTTTTGCTGGCAGAGGGTTGCAGGAGGCAGTCACAGATGAAAATAGAGTTCGCAAAGGCCATACACAGCCCTCCCGAGTTCCGTTTTCGCTGGCAGAGGTTTGCAGGAGGAAGTCACAGCTGAAAACGGAGCTTGGGAGCCCGTTTTTACTGGCAGAGCATCCGGGCAACCACAGGCACCCTGACACATGTGACATCAAGTTGGCCATGCCTACCCTGGCCCTTCACGTCAAACACAATCCTGATGTAGCCCTCAATGAAATAGAGTTTGACATCCTTGTCCTAAACTGATTAGAAGGGATACAGATAATCTGCTTCCTCCAGAATTCTCTGAAGCTGCAGCTCAACCAGCTTCATCCCAAAATAGAAAAATGAAGATGGTTCAAAACTCATCCAGTTCTACTGAGTCTAGCAATGACTTCTTGAGAACGGGCAGACTTCCACTTCCTTAAGTATAGTTGGAAGTATCCTCTTTCTCAAAAAGGAGGTCACCGTTATTTATATCAATTGACATGTCACCTTCCAAAAGACCTTGATCAGCCAGGAATAAATGGACCTAATGTGCCAATGACTCCACAAACGGGTCAAGGACTCTATCTACTTTCATGGGCCAACAGACTCAAACTCCTTCCAGATAATCTTGCAATACTGAACCTCAGTCAACAAGACGTGTGCAGCTGGAGTCCAGCACAGAGTAAGTTTTTCAAGTAATATTCACAGAGTCTTTCAGGTGGCTTTCTGACCATCCTTTTTAAGAGGGATGGGTCATTTAAACAGGACCTTTGTGCAGTGATAACCCAAAGCAATATAACCTGAAAAATTAGGTTTTGCTCTACTTACCATGTTCAATCAGCTTCATTCTTCACCTTTTTCCAGCAGTGCCTTAGCCTTTCTTCTATCACTTCATTTCCCAAAGTTCATGCTAAGATCCACCTGTAGAGAGGTGCCATGCAGGTACAATCTAAGGACCTTTGACATTCTTTCATTCCAAGAAATGCCTAAAACCTTAGTCAAACCATCCATCTTCACTTAGGAGCCTTCCCTAAGCACCCTTTGAAAGTCAATAAACTATCAGGCATGAAGGGCAAACCAATCAAATGGCCCCTACCTCTCCACAGCAGGAAGCAGGTACAGAAAACTTTAATGATTTAAATAACTCTTAATTGATTTACCCATGACAAGGCACAAATAGAAATATCTCCAAATTCAAACCCAGATTGCCACCGTTTCAAGATAGAAAAACAGATCATATTATGACACCATTATGTGTTGGTTCCTCAGTGACTTTAGCACAATTTTATTTATATTTCTCTTCGGATGAACATGAAATACCCATAAGAAATGGATAGCCTGTAGCTACTTTAGTGATCAGCATGGACATTGAATGAAGTCCACACAGTTGGAAGTTGCCATAGCTGGAAAATATAGCTGGATTAGAGAGGCCCCATCAATTTAGAACTTTTATGATGCTTTTGTTTCTTTTTTGATCCATAGTCATTCACCATTGCTTTCAGAACTGTCCATGGGGATTTCTCTCCATTATACTCACAGCATATTCATTCTCCTAGCATTTAAAATGTGCTACTATATTCTATAGCTGAAAAAATGTAATTCTTCCCCAGATGATAATGTTCTAGTGGGTTATTACCATTGTGTGAAATTTGAGTGGTTCCCATTGATTGTGTGTGAATTAGCAAATGACACAGCTCTCATTCTAGCTTTCTGATGTTCTAAACCTCTCAGTTGGAGGTGTGGGTGTGGGTGTGGGTGTAGCTGGAAGACAGTGGGCAATTACCAAGAAATTGGAGATGGTTTATTATAAATTCTAAAAAGGTAAAACTGACAAAAAGTTTGGAAAATTCCTTTCATCCATAGAATTCCCATCCTTGAAGATAATTATCATGTGGCTGAATGCAGTCTTCTGTCGCAGAATGAAAAGGATCTGCTATTGGTAAAAAGCATTGATTGGGGAGTTGCAAAGGTTCATGCTTCAGGGGTGGAAATGCATAATAATCATATAATTGATGTGTGCTGTGTTCTCACACTGCTTTATAGGCATGGAGCTCATTCTCTACTCTCGTTAGGCAATGAGTAAAATCACTGGACTCTTGGGTTTGGATTCCAGGGTTGGGCTGCTGGGGGCTCGCAGGGCCTTGGGAGAGCCCCTAGCCAAGATTCTGCAGGGCTCGGAGAGCCCCCATAACCTCAGAAAGACAAGCAGCAAGGAAAAGCTCTTAATAGGCTTAATTGAACTTCTGGGCATTCAGCCAAGAGCATTTCACTCCTAGTAAAAGTATTGCAAGCTAGATAAACAATCCACTCAGCACTTGCGAGGGAGTGCCATTGAGAAAATCAGATACCCTAGCCACTAGCCTCTGAGGGGATTAATTCCCAATAATAAGAATCATGTAACTCACCAGAAACTCCACTAAGACTCAAAGATCCCTCTCACAGTCACTGCTATTAAGCCTGGTTTCACCCACTCTTTTATTTAAATATTAAATGCACAAAATAATAAACAATTTTTTGGGTATATATCTTTTTTTAGGTAATTAGAGCAAAGAAGCAATGTAGAGTTGGCCACACCTACCAGTCACATGACCACCCAGCCATGCCAACCCAGTCAGACATTAGGGCAGAGGGCTCCTTGTTAAAAAATTTGAAGCCCACCCCGGTAACTCCTTTCCTTTTTCTCCATCTCCCACCCCCAAAAAATCTACTGTAGGAAGGAGGCCATGAAAGCAGCAACTGATCAGAATCCTTCTATAAATATCTATCTTCTTATATTGTCAAAGCCATGAAGCCAAAAGCACGAACTGGCTTTATTTCACTTTAGCTAAGTGACTTTTCCTCTCAGAAGAAGATTATCCATAATTTTGTTAGCTATACATTACTATTTTTCTTGCAATTATCCTGATTAGCTCACTCAGCTTTGTTCTGAAGAGACAGCGGAATGAGAAATATTTCCATACATGTGTGTGTGTGTTTTTTTTCCTTGCTTCAGTTTCTCAGAACCATATTTTTTTTTTTGCAACAAAAATGCCCTTGTCATTTCAGCCTCAGCAGGCGCAGCTTCACTGTTGTTCTGGATGTTTACCACACTTCATTTATTTTTACATTTATACCCCCACTTTCCCATTTGTAATAAACACTCCAGGTGGTTTATATTTATGTAAAATAATCTAGCTATAAGTCAGGTCAATCCAGTTTAAACCAACATAAGAATTTCAAAACAAAAGCTTTGAAGTGCTGTAATTTAACTTGTTCTATTTGCTTCTTGTTAGTTGAACTAGTGGATAAAGAGTAATTTGAATAGCCTGTTAAATGCCCTCATGTCAAATTTTGCCCCAGATGTGGACTGTTGTTAACTCATCTCCCCCCCCCCCACTTTCCATCATTTTATACAACAAAACAGAGCCAATAAAATCTGTATGGAAATAAAATGAGGAAACAAGAAACGTTCATTAACTTCCATTCCCACAGAACAGAACTTGACATTGGAAAGAAGGCCATTGCAGGCGAGTTAATTAACTGGTACTCATCACTAATCTTCCAGCCAGGATCAGCAGAATGCAATACAAGTAGTCCTTGGCTTATGGCTGCAGTTGGGAGCAGAATTTCCATTGCTAATAAGCGATCACATGATATTAGGATCGTAAATAGATCTGGTTACCAAGTCTCCAAATTTTGATTATGTGACCATGGGGTTGCTATGATGTTCACAAGTGCAAGGATTATGTCATGCCCCTGGTGGAGACTGACTCTGAGGAAGAGGAGGAACAGCCGACAGGGAATGGAGGTGTGGGTCCGGAGGTTGTGGAGGAGGCTGGGGAAGGGCAGAGGCCAGCTGAGCAGTCAGAGGAGGACCCAGGCCCATCCCTTCTCCATCCTAGGGCACAAGAGAGAAGAGGATAAGGGAGAGATGTAATCTACTTGGGAGGAGAGGGCCTTGATCCTCTTCATGGGCTGCAGCTGTGACAACTGAATAAGAGTTTGGATCTGCGTACGGGCAAACGCTGGAAACAAAGCATGGAAATATCTCTAGTTTATGGTTCCTCTCTGAGTTTGGCGTCCTTCCCAGTGTGTGTTTTGTTATCTGTGGATGTCCTCCAGCCTTCTCTTGCCTGGTTTGTGTTGCTTTTTTTCTTCTTGTTGTAACTGTTTGTGTGGGAGTTTTTTGTCTTCCATCAAGGATATTCAGAGTTTGGAAGCAAAGTGAAGAAATAAAAGGGGCTTCACCTATTTTCTGTGACTGTGTTTGTTCTGTATCCCACCTTGGGTCAATCCAGATTAGTTATAAGTCCGATTTATTTTTCAATGTTGTTGAAACTTCAAATGGTCCCAAGATGAATGGTAGTAAGTCACAGACTACCTGTATACAGGTACACCTGACAGTTTAAAATAAATCTTTTTAATTAATATTGGGAAGTGCCTTCGATCAGGTGGACCAATTTGCAAGCAACCCTAGAAAAAGCTTTATGCTTAGCTCCCAGGTAATCAAAGTAAAATCAATTACCTTAAAACTGCTAAGTCCATTTAATTTAGAAACATCCCCCATTTCACCCTTTCCAGATCCACCTGGCAAATGAACTGCAGGGGGATTTGGATGTGTGGGAATGGAATTCAGGAAAGCTTTCTTCAAATAAGTAAGTAAGTAAATAAACAAATAAATAAAATAGGCCTTTTCTATATTATCTGAATGGGCTTCATAGAATCTTTCGTTAGGATAAATGAAAAAACTGTCTGATGGTGAGAATATTAACACACAATGCAAACATTTTCCCCCATCCTATGATTGTGCTTAGAAAGTGTTAAGCTCTGTAATTTATCAGCATTTTTAAGTAAAGCTTATGATGGAGCGAAGGGTTAAACTGTGTCATAATTTGAAAGCAAGGGATCTGGGAGGCTGTGGGTCAAGAAACAACCTTAGTATCACCAGAGAGGAATTTATCTCTGTTCTCCACTTGATATTTGCCCCCTTTTTAAAAAAGACAAGTCAGAAGCATAAATTTTAAAAAAGGTTTATCTTTAAAAACATTGTCCTGTGTGGAACTTTTCAATAATGGACCAGATCCAGCCTCAGGGATGCTTCCAAGCAAACTGCACATTGTGCATCGTTCCCAGAATTTTATTAGCAATGATGTCTTCCATTTGTAATGCTCCCATGATTTGTGATGCTTCTTCCCTCTTATAAGACCTCTTGTCTTGTCTTGTAGGAGGAGGAGAAGAGGGGAGAGAGATAAGAGGGGGGCAATGTTTTTTTAATGACATACCCATAGAAACTGTAATTAGAAGAATTCACTTGTTCATATTTAGAGAAGAATTCTTATACTTTTCAGCAAGGCGTCTGTAAATCTACATCCTCTCAAATTTTGGCTGACTTCCTTAGAAGACAGGCATTAACTCAGACTATATACCGGTACTTGGGATCATAATTCAGATCCCAAGCCAAATTTTATTATCTCCATAAAACTAGCCTGCTTTTTGATTTACCAAAACCTTAACTTTAGTGGATTCTTTAAAGCAACATCGTGTAATTTTAGGCTGGAATAAAGGCTTGAAAGAGGTTGATGTGTTTAATAACTTTATTGTGCTCACATGAGAACTGAAGTGTGCTCATCCCTGGAAGATAGATAGAAAGTAAGGAAAGGAATTGGATCTGTCTGTCTGTCTATCTATCTCTATCTAATCTCCACAGACCCTTTTCTTTCTATCTTCCAGGGCTGAGCAGACTTCCATATATGTATATAAATATGTATGTATGTGGATATGTGTCAGAGGTGGTATTCAGCTGGTTCTGAGCAGTTGTGGAGAACTGGTAGCAGAAATTTTGAGTATTTCGGAGAACCAGCAACTACCACCTCTGACTGGCCCTGCCCCCATCTATTCTCTGCCTCCCAAGTCCCAGCTGATCGGCTGAGTCTTCTTTTGTTGCCCTGCCCAGGAAAACAGAGCTGGAAACCAGGTTAGTGGGGTGGGGAGGGATTGGGGATTTTACAGTAACTTTCCCTACCACACCTACCAAGCCACATCCAGCAAGCCATGCCCTAAAAAATGTTGAATCCCACCACTGGTACATGTGTTTAGTTTACTTACAGCTATCGTTATATAAAGACTGTAGTTAAGAACCCTAGAGAATTGTTCTCAATAAGTTGATGTTTCCTGAGTATAAAAACCCAATGTTATATCACTCTTTTCCCCCAACTACTATACTGAGGAGGCCCAGAGGAGAGAAGATCTTTTGGCCTTAGAGAGCAAACAACATCTCCCATCCGTGCTTCTCTCAAGTTAATATACCAAGCATGAGATAATAAGTGAGCCTGTGATAATATACCAACATAAGATAATAGAATGCAGTTTGATGAATTCAAATGAGCTATTTAACATTACATGGAGATCTTCAAAGTCTACTTTTTTCTGTGGCAATCAAGATAAATTTTAATCATGCATAACTTTGCTGTAACAGTGTCTCCTGATAATGGATCCTAGTGGCCCAGTGGCTACAGATAAGTAAAATTAAAAAAAGAAAAAAGTCTGCTTCAATGTCTTGGAAATCATTGCTGTTGTTCTCTTTGATTTTAAATGTTGCTGATAATGTGCTATTTTGATAATGTGCTATCAAAACAGCCACCTAATGTGGTGCAGTGTTAAAAAAGATGATGGATATAAAGGGTAGATACCACTGTGCCAATTCTACTTCAACTTAATGACATAATAAGGAAATAGTAAAGTTGCTGGCACATCCCTCCAGTTTTAAACTCCAGACAATTCCAGTAACGTATGAAACAATCACAAAAATTCAATTGTCAATTATGTTGGGAAGCTGTAATGTAACATTCGGTTTATTCTCATGATCTCTTACCCTGGCAAGATAAAACCTAACAGGATTCATGTTGCTTAGAATTGCTTTGGATAGGGAGATCAACACATACATTTAACAAATAAATAAAATTCAGGATACATATTAACTCTACCACCAAGAGCCAACCAGTTGACCACTTAAGACAAAAGGTGCAGGATTTCTAATTTGGTCATGGCTACATTGCCAAATGTGATACTTACAGTAAGATCTCAGATGACCTGTAATACTAGAGCTTCATACAGTTAGAAGACTTGTCTGGAGGTAACACGTTCTCCATGGGGTAAAGAAAATAACTGTACAAATATTCTTGAGATAGTGTTATGAATCAGAATCAGAATAGATCTGGAAGGGACCTTGGAGGTTTTGCAGTACCCTTGCTCAGGCAGGAGATCCTATACTATATCAGACAAGTGACTGTCCAGGCTTTTCTTCAAAACCTTCAGTGATGAAGCACCCACAACGTCTGAAGGTAAGCTGTTTCACTGGTTAGAATAGAATAGAATAGAATTAAAATAAAGTAGAATAGAAATAGAATAGAATAGAATAGAATTAGAATAGAATAGAATAGAATAGAATAGAATAGAATAGAATAGAATAGAATTCTTTATTGGCCAAGTGTGACTGGACACACAAGGAATTTGTCTTGGTGCAAATACTCTCAGTATACATTAAAAAAAAAGATACATTCATCAAGAGTCAAGAATCATCAGGTACAACCCTTAATAATAGTCATAGGGTACAATAAGCAATCAAATCATACTAGGAAACAATCAATATAAATCATAAGGAAACAAGCAACAAAGTTACAGTCATACAGTCACAAGTTAATTGTCCTCACTGTTAGGAAGCTTCTCCTTAATTCCAGGTTGCTTCTCTCCATGATTAGTTTCCATCCATTGTTTCTTGTCCTGCCCTTTGGTGCTTTGGAAAATAAATTGATCCCCCTCCTCTTTGTGGCAGCCTGTCAAATACTGGAATACTGCTATCATATCACCCCAGTCCTCCTTTTCTCTAGACTAGCCAAACCCAAATCCTGCAACCATCCCCCATATATTTTAGTCTCCAGGCCTTTAATCATTTTAGTTGCTCTTCTTTGCACTTTTCCAAAGTCTCAATATCCTTTTTGTAACGTGGTGACTAAAACTGGATGCAGTATTCCGGGTTTAATCTTACTAAGGCTTTGTAAAGCAATATTAGCAGTTCACATAATTTTGATTCTATGCCTCTGTTTATACAACCAAATAATGTATTAGCTTTTTTTGGCTGCTACTGTACACTGCTGACTCATGTCACTTACTGTTTTTGAGCCAGGTTTCACCTAATCTGTACTGTATTTGTAGCTTTGGTTTGTCCTGCCCAAGTATAAAACGTTACTTTTCTCCACATTAAATTTCAATTTTGTTGGATAGGACCTATTGTTCAAGTCTGTCAAGATCTTTCTGGATCCTGAGCTTGTCCTCTGGGGCGTTGTCACAACCACAGAGTTTTAGGCCTTTTTAAGGATCAATTATTTTGGGATAATGTTTAATTCAGGAGGAGCAGCAAAACTACCAATAAAGTAACAGTGTTGTGTGTGCGCCTATATTTTTGTTCCTGTTCTCTGGTCTAGAAATTTCTGACATCCAGTATTATGAATTGTTTCCCAGGTTTTTCTGACTGCTTCTATTGCATTATATACTTCTTTCCTAAGTGTGCCATTAATCTTGCATTAGCCCAAGAAACCAGAGGTGGTATTCAGCAGGTTCTGATCAGTTCTGGAGAACCAGTAGCCTAAATTTTGAGTAGTTCAGAGAACCGACAAATGCTACCTCTGACTGGCCTCACCCCCATCTATTCTCTGCCTCCCGAGTCCCAGTTGATCGTCTGGGTCTTCTTTTGTTGTCCTGCACAGGAGAATGGAGCTGGAAAGCAGGTTAGTGGGGTGGGGAGGGAATGGGATTTTGTAGTAACCTTCTCCCAGGAGTGGGGTGGGAATGGGGATTTTGCAGTATCCTTCCTCTGCCACACCCACCAACCCACACCATGCCTATCAAGCCACACCTTGCCCATCAAGCCACACCATGCCCACCAAGCCATGCCCACAGAATCAGTAGTAAAAAAAAATTGAATCCCACCACTGCAACAAACCATATGTGACCCAAACTGTATCTGGTACCTGACCTTCTATTGCAAGATCACAGCATCATATCTGCAACCCTGGTGCAATACTATTCGAATTCCCTTTGCTGAAAAATAGCGTAAAGAAAGAGAAGGCAGGGGGAAATTGCTCTTTTGAAAAGTCAAATGCAGTTATGTCTTCATGAACCAATTTAAAATTTACATATACTCATGGCAACCAGACCCTGAGATAGGAATTGGTCTCCTCATTTGCTTTATTGCTACTTGCAGTTATTATTGGAAGCCTAAATGAAAAGAATACATCATAGTGGCAGGCTTCTATCTTCCATTCTTTATAGAATATATTAAAAATTTCCTGTGTGAAGTTTCCAGGCTGCGTTTAAAAAAAAAATACCTACAGCATGTTTCAATCTATGCACAATGGCAAACCACTTCTGAAAACTTGCCAAGGAAACCCCAGGGACTTGTTCAATGCTGACTTGATGGCACTTTGGGGTTTTTCTTCACCAAATGCTTTCATTTGTCTTAGATTTCAGGTACCGTGGTAGGGGGGAGCCTGCATTTGCAAGCAACCGGGTAAGTTGAGCAGCTTGCCTGGATTTAAACAAATGTGCATGCTCAGTACATCAGCAATGAATCTTTTAGTGAGAGGGAATGTTAAGGTAAAGGAAATTGTATTCCTTCTCACTCTTGCCAGAAAACAAAAAGGAGACTAAGGGATAGTGGTGGGATTCAAAAAAAAATTTACTACCGGTTCTGTGGACGTGGCTTGGTGGGCATAGCAGGAGAAGGATACTGTAAAATCTCCATTCCCTCCCCACTCCTGGAGGAAGGTTACTGCAAAGTCCCATTCCCTCCCCACCTCACTAACCTGCTTTCCAGCTCCATTCTCCTGTGCAGGGCAACAAAAGAAGACCCAGACAATCAGCTGGGACTCAGAGGGGCAGAGAATAGATGGGGGCAAGGCCAGTCAGAGGTGGTATTTGCCAGTTCTCCGAACTACTCAAAATTTCCACTACCGGTTCTCCAGAACTGGTCAGAACCTGCTGAATACCTCCTCTCCTAAGGGAGAAGCATTAGGCAAGACAGAAGGTTCTCCTTGACTTACAATCGTTCATTTAGTGACTGTTCAACATTACAACGGCTCTGAAAAAAGCAGCTTATAAACAGTTTTTCACACTTACGACTGTTGCAGCATTTCCACGGTCATGAGATCAAAATTCAGACATGTGCCAACTGGCTCCTATTTATGACGGTTGCCATGTCCCAGGGAGTGTCATGTGATCACCTTTTTGCCACCTTCTAACAAGTCAAATCCATGGGGAAGCCATATTTACTTAACAGCCATGTTATTAGCTTAATAACTACAATAATGCACTTAACAACTGTGGCAAGAAAGGTGGTAAAATAGGACAAAATGCACTTAACCAACATATTGCCCAGAAACAGAAATGTTGGGCTCAATTGCGATCGTAAGTTGAGGACGACCAGTATAGTATCACTACTAACTTGCTGTTCGTCAAATATATCCTCAATGTCAACCCTGAAGCTGACCTGACGGAAGCTATTTTGACAGCTTCAGGGTTGCCACACTGCAGCTGAGGGAATAAGGAGGGGGGTTTGAGATAGCTGGGATTTTGTAGCCAAAACAAAATACATTCTCTTGGGAACCAAGGATATTCTCACACCTAGTCAGAGGAAGGAGGAGTGATGTTACCAGGCAACCAGACAGCACCATGATTGGACCATGTGACTGATTGTTTTGAGACAAACCTTTACTTTTAATTAGGTGAAAACCGTGGGAACTGTCAGAGTCGGTTTTCACCAGATCTGTGCCCATATGAGATATCCAATAAAGCTATTCTTTGAGGAATCTACCCGCCTCAGAATTTTGCTTGCTATGAGTCTGTTACTTGGAACTGGCACAGCTCACAACACCTGAGTCAAAAGTATTCCTTCTCACAGGCAGCTGTCTCCCTAACAAGTTACCATCAAACTGTTTGAACAGGGTATTTTTTATCCAGTATTTTTAAGAAAACTTTATTGAATTTTATTACAAAAAGGAAAAAAAAAACATTAAAAAGTATATAATTCAATAACAGCTGTTTGTGGTGCATTATCATATAGCAATCATTTGTGCGATAGTGATAGTTTATACATAACTATATTCTTATTCTATCTATGTTCTATATTTAATAATCATCTATCCTTAGTCTGTCTCCGATCTATCCAATTGTACCATTGTTCCCATACCTTATAAAATATTGAAGATTCCGTAACTTTTAAACTCAACGTTAATTTATCCATTTCAGCACAGTTCATAACTTTTTGTATAACCAGTTCTTCTACAGGTGTGAATGACTGTTTCCAATACTGAGCAAAAGCAATCCTGGCCGCAGTCAATATATGTAGTAATAAGTATTTTGTAGTCTTTACATTTTTTTTTTTGAAGATCCCCAATAGGAAGAGCTCTGGTTCTAAATCTAATTGTTCATTGGTAATTTCCTGTAGCCATTTTTGGATTTTAAGCCAATATTTTCGAGCCTCTAGGCAAGACATATGATAATATGTTCCCTCTTTTTTTTTAAATTTCCAACATGTGGGATTCAGTTTAGGGTATATCCAGTATTTTAAGGGAAAGTGCAGGCGTTTAGAAATGCAAATGTGTTTCAGTAAGAGTGGAAACCAGGGGTGGGATTTGACTGGTTCGGGCAAATCCCTAGTTCCAATGATCAGCTGGCTCTGAACCGGTTCGCTCTGATGAGCATGTGGGCCCGCCCCCCCTGCTTTTTCCTGTGCCCCGCCTCAGTTGTTTTATACACAGGGGCTGCAGTTGAAGGTAAGTATTAGAGCTGAAAATGGGCTTTTTAAAATACGGAGTATGCATGCAGAGCATACATTTGGTGCTTGCGCATGCAAAGCTCATGCTCACTGAATCGGTTGTTACACCGGTTGAATCGCATCACTGGTAGAAACTACTGTAATAATCCCAATGTAACCAGAGGAATATGAGATAAGGGATTGCCCCAGTCATCTATAAAACCAAGTAGCTTTACTTGGCTAAATTATATCTCACAATTAGTTGAGCAAAGAATAAGCAGCTAAGGATCAGAGGCAAGAGGGATTGTTGTTTTGAAGAGTGTTTGTTAGGTGAAGAGAAAAATAAGTGCTTCTTATATTGTCCTAGACCTAGAGCAAGGGTGTCAAATTCATATCATCATGACATCGTAACGTGACATATCTTGACTTTTTTCCCCTTCCCTAAACCGGGCATGGCTGTGGCCAGTACATGATGCATGAGGCCGCGGGGTGCAAATTTGACGGCCCTGTTTTAGAGTGTTAGACTTGCAAGTGCTAAATGACCCTTTTATCATGATTAATCATACTTTATCATGTACAAAACTCTGCCATACTCTCTATTTGTCAAGAATAGCAGTTGTGTGATGTGACAATTAGTGAATAAGAAATCCCTTTTTCTGAATTATATCTCTTTCTCTATATAGAGATATAGGGATCTATTTGAACAGGGTCTTTTTTTAAAATTTGTATGAATGATGCAATATTGTAATTTACTGTATACCCCAAGGGATAGCAGCCTCTAACCAGCTGGAATGATCTTTGGAATCTAACAGAGATAAACCTGGTTATCACTTGCAGGACAGACCACCAGGATATCAGGTTTCTTCTTGAAGATTGGTTTACACACAAGCCTCTAAAACTATCTGATCACTTTCTGATACTGAAGATAAACTAAGAATTATGAAAGAATTCCAGCAAGTTTCAAGCATCAAGTACAAAGCTTGTTTATAATAAATAATCCTCAAAGTTCTTGCATCATTTTTCTTCTGCTTACTTTACTATAAAGGCCTGCTTACTCCTCTACAAAGGCCTAGTAACATTTCTCTTTACTATGGGAGCAAAAGAGTTTCCCATCTGTTCTTTGTTCTACAGAATCGAAATAGAGTATAGGTTGTTTCCTTTTGAGTATGGAAATACCAGAGTTTGAGTTTGATGAGTGGTAAAAAAACATACATCTCACAAGAAGGAAATGGCAATCTGTTCCCTATTAATATTAGTCAATTTAGAGAGTGTTCTTCCCACATTACAATGAAATAGCTTTGAGAGTTTTTCTTCCTAGATAAATTTCCAAGCTCAAAAGGAAAATATTCGTCCTCTCTACTTTTTCCACTGGTTTCTCTGTGCAAAGTTATACTATTGCTAATATAAACAGGAATATTTCTGCATATAAACCCTCCACTATATCCGGACAATATTGCCAGATTATCTTCTTTCATTGTGCTTAATATAAAACTATGGGTGTAGTAACAAAATGTATATTATATCTCAATTATTTCTTGCACAGGTTTTACTCAGAAAGCATTCTTACTGCCCCAGCACAAAGTTTCCTTTCATTCACCAAACATTTAAATGGTAAAAGGTCCATTCTTCTGACCTCATGAATATAAGTGTATATTTCTTTCTTTTTTTTCAGGATTCTTTTTGTACTTTCTAGTTAATCTCAGGTCCTGGTATTCCCTGATGTCTCTCATCCAATGAATATCCATTCCCAACCATCCAGTCAGAGCTGAAGAAACCTCTTGGATGAGAAGTGAAATGTCTTCAAAGAAAAACCAGGAAGACCAGTTGCCTCTTGAAAAAAGCATCTTTGGGACAACCATGACCTGGATGACTGAGAATCTCCATAGTCATCCAAGAAATAAACATACTCAATCCAATTTAGTTTCCAAATACAAAGTGAGCTATGGCATTTCTCCTCTGGACAGATGCTACAAGTTGTATGGCCAGCTAGCCCAAACACAAAAAATGGGACACAGATAATTTCTCAAAGGCAAGAAAGCATGGTATGGGATGGTAACTTCAATCTACCTTTTCCTGCTACAGTATTTTCTGAGTCAGATCATGCTATGGTATTTGTCTGCTGGTCCTTCATTTCATTATAGGCAAAGACCTCTACGTCTATTGGTTACTGTGCATAACATAACACCAGTCACTGATTTGACATAAAGCTGGGCTTCTTCTCTCCCTCTCTTTAATGGAACAATGAAATGATGAACCTGTCCTCAAAAGCAAAAACAAATCAAGTGCAAGTGTTCTGCTGTGTTCTCCTTGTAGCCCAAATAATAGGCAAAAGGGTAAAATTGTGGTTCAGGTTTTTTATAAGTCTTGCAGAGGTGAAGAAGCTCTGTGGGTCAATGGCAATCATGACCTGGAGAAAACATGAAACTATCATTATGTCCAAAGGGTTAATATCCAGAAAGGGATTTCTCAAGATGGTTTAATTCCAAGATGGTTTATGCATGAGTCAAACAGATTAAGGTGGCAGCATAGAAAAGTTCCAAGCATTAAATTCAATAGATACCAAATTGCCTTAAATGTTGATCAAATTTAAAAATCTATTTGCTAACATTGTTTTAATTTTGCCCTATAAAGCAAGCTTGCTTTCCTTCAAAGAAAGAAAAAAAGAAAGAAAGAAAGAAAGAAAGAAAGAAAGAAAGAAAGAAAGAAAGAAAGAAAGAAAGAAAGAAAGAAAGAAAGGGAACACAAAAACATTCAAATATCTAGAATATTCCATTTTTAAAAGAAAAGTTCAGCACATTTCCCTAACTTAAGCAGAGTGACCAACTGTAATTAACATGACTTAATGTAGACTTTCATTATTAAACATTTCATGTGTTCAAATTTAATGAACAGTTCTTGAAATGTGCCATTAAATGGGCCTTTTCCCACTTGGTTCACAGTTGCATTGTTATGCTCAAACAAATGGGTTCTTAGTTTCATAATAGGCTTTGAATTATGTAACATATCATGGTGGCAAATGGGAACATATATAATGCTTTCGGAATTACAATTACTAAACTGTTTTAGATGATACAGTTTACAGTCTCATGAAGACTAGAGAATTATTCTGTCTCTAACATTTGTGAAACAAACACCAGATTTATAATCTACATCTACTTCTAAATGGCATATGTTGTTATTATATACAGTACATACATATAAGAAAATATCCTATATTAGATATTTAAGAACCCCGAAATGGTGAATAGCTGATTAATGCATAGCTGCCTTGTGTTTACAGTGTCCTAAAAGGTGACATATACATGTCAACTTAAAATAATTTAAATCTGTCTAAAAATAATAATATTGTTGCAAGAAGAAATTCTAAGGACTATACCTGCATATTGATTGATTATGTACCATCAAGTTGTTTTTAACTCCTAGAGACTACATAGATATTATATGTGAATAAGAATAAATAATGGTGCTTATAACTTTAGAGATATCAAAACTTTATTACCAGTATCTAAACTTAGCAAGAGATGGATTTTTATTTCTCCAGTGGTTCCCTCGCAAAGTATTATTATTGAATTGTATTGTAGCCTTCTTCTAGGGCTGTGAAACATTTTTAAAGAAGTGCTTTGCAAAGTGCATTAGTGGAAATGAAGCATTCCTTGTTGGAAGGATGACATGGCTGCTTTCAAAGATTTTTCCTAACTCTATGTCTGCCCAGGCATGTCATTACTGATTCCAGGGCAAGTATGATCAGTGCATGCCCTTATGGAGACAGCTAGAGAGCAGAACAATCCTACAAGCCTTTTAAAAGATGTGGCTGCTTTAACTTTTTGAAAAAGTTGCTACATTCACACTAACATACTTTGCAAAACTCCTTTTCAAATTCTCAGGACATCTTTTCTCTTTATTCCTTCATCTCTCAAAGCTAATAGGAAGTATTTCTCTTTAGAATAGTTTGTTGTTGTTGTTTGGTCAGGTATAAGCAACTGGAGCCACACAAGAAGAGTTGAAGTTGACTACTTTATTGTATTCTACCTATTATACAAGAATATTCCCAGACTGCTTGTGTTCTCTTGGGAAAAATTCAATGGAACTCAAGGCTCCTGCTTAATCCCTTCTCTTTCCATAGCTAGCAGTTTTCCAACAGTTTTTCAAATGGACCCTTTGGCTATCCTTTGTAAATTACCTCTTGTTGTTTTGTTACCATGTGTAGGAAAGTCAGGTACAAAGGAATCATTATGATATGAGTTGGGAATTTGTTTATGTAAGCAGGCAATACTTTAATATTAATAACCTTATAGTTTACTGAGATCTGGGCATATGATATAAAGAAAGGGGAGCACTCTTACTCAGATTGTATTAGTTGGCATCAAATAATATGTCAGAAAGATGAAGCAACAACATTTAAGTATGGTAACAGCATTCAAGCAGGATGTTCTGACAAAGGCTTCCTGAGACATAACAATCACACGCTTAGTCCCAAAAACCCTCTGTTTATTTCAACAGCTGCGAATTATATTCATTCACAGCCCGTAATGAGTCCCAAACAGTTTGTAAATAGTCCAACAGAAGTCTGCCACAGTCCTTCGGAATAAGGCTGATAAGCATCCACCTTTATCTCCCTTGAAGTGCTGCAAATGACTAAATTGCCAATTAGCTGTACAAGGCCAAATGGAGCACAAAGTCAATATGGAGCTTCAGAGTTTAAACCAATCAGAATGAACAAAGTTGCTTCCTGCAAAGGCTCATGTCCCTTTGCTCCTCTTTTATGTCTTATGGGAGGGCCAATCACCTCCAAATCTTACTCCCGAGTCACCCCTTTTGTCTTAATTGTTGTTCCCTTCTGGCAGCTCTGCGCAAGCGTGCACTGGGAACAGGATCCCCCTGTTCCTCTGCCTCGCTGATGTCAGATTCTGGAGGCTCCGGTGTCAGCACATAACTCTCAGATGGCCCTGGCCCCATCTCTGTGTCAGATGTAGATCCCTTGTCTGAGCCCTCCCCAGACTCCAGGACTGGCTCATGTTCTTCCCCATTGTCCAACTCTGCTACCAACTCTGCAATCCGCCACCAGACCACAACAAAGGGCACATAGAAAGTTTTGATTATAGGTTACAAAAAATTAAATATGTCAGATTTAGAGCTAAATTTCTACTGGGGGGAAAATTTTACTTGAATAGAGGGGAAGTTAACATAGAGGGCGAGAAAGTCTGCCTCTCCCAATACTGGACATTTAAGAGCCAAATCTAAGCAGATAGAGGTCCCCCGACTACAGATGCATGGTAAAAAGCCACAATAGAAGCAAACTAGCAAGAGAACGTGCACCTTGTAAGAAATGAGTTTTATTACCTAATATCCAGACCAGTTCCTTTCAGTCTCGCCCCTTTCATCTTATCTGAAAGTCCTAAGGGATGTTGGGGTTTTCTCAAGGGATGTTTTTGGATTTATCTTTAATGGAAAATGGAATTGCTGTTTGGTGTTACTCATGTTAATCCCACCAAGTAGACTACAAATCAAGAATAAGCTCCACAGGAAGACAATCTTCTATTGAGATTAGCTATACAATAACAGAATCTTGCAAGTTTGGTTGTGTGATGCTTCCTCCCCTTCTTATACTCTTGTGAATTAGGGAGTCATCTGTCTGATCTGCTTACACATTACTTTCAGCTTGTTTTGGACTTCAGCCATGTTTTTCTTCCTCATTGTTAACAAATCTGGTCTATCTGTGTCAAGATCATTTTTGTTATCCTTGGCATCAATGTTGGCTTTCTCTTTGTCTTTTATTAATGAGCCAGCTTCTTAGGATGAATGCTCATTGGCTTATGTGGCTTCCATATGATTAGTCGCAAGTATTATTGCTTGATGCCAATGTAATTCATCTGTGTAGCTTCTGTTTAACCCAGTGTTCCTGGATGAACAGACACACACACACACATATATACAATCATAGTAGGATGAAACATAATAGTAAATATTACTTTAGCTGAAGGACTCCTGGAAAATGAAGATTTTCATGAGACACCTGATACCTCATCTGTAATTCTGACAATTATTATACCTGTCTTCTAAAGCAGCGGTCCCCAAACTTTGCAGCTTGGAGGCCCAACTGGAGGGGGGAACTAGCCCACACAAGTGCATGAGCACTGTTCAACACTTGCGCAATTTGAGCTGCACACAGGCACATCTGCGCCAGCCCATTTCTTGCATGGCCTGGTTTCAAATAGGCCACCATCAGGGGTGGGATTCAAATTTTTAACAACCGGTTCTGTGGGTGTGGCTTAGGTGGTGGGTGTGGCTTGGTGGTTATGTGACTGGATGGACATGGCTTGGCGATCACGTTATTGGCTGGGTGTGGCCAACTCAATATCACTCACATTGAGGCACACATCTCCTCGCCTGGCCTCTCATGATTGTGGGGATGCTGAAACAGTTGTAAGTGTGAAAAATGGTCATAAGTCACTTTTTTCAGTGTCATTGTAACTTTGAATGGTCACTCCACACAAGCAAAGTACCAGCAAAGGAAGGGAAAAAAACTCCAGAGACATTCCTGAGACAGGAAGTCTAGTCCTGCCAAGAATGTAATAAGGGTTAACAGAGAGGCAGTTTCTGTAAGCAACACCAGAATGTTTCCTTTCTGCCTTTCTTACAGGATTAGACCAGTAATTTCTTCTAACAACCGGTTCTCTGAACTGCTTAGAATGTTAAACGGTTCTAGCGAATAGGTGCAAACTGGTAGAATCCCACCCCTGGCCATAGTCCATAGTGGGCTGCAACCTGGGGGTTGGGAACCCCTGCTGGAAAGTCACTTCTCATTTATTGTAATATACATGATTCCTTTTCAAGTGCAGAAGCTGAAGGGATTTGCACAAGAATTTTGTTTATTTGGTGTTCTGGCTATAGCTAGAGAAAGAAAACTTGCTAGAGGAAATGATGGATATGTTATGGAAATACTAATTTAAAATGGGATTACATAGGATTAATGGGGTGAACTAGAGTCCAGAGGCATCTGTAGGAGAAGGTCAAAACAGCAAGATTTTAAAAAGGGGCAGCATCCATCATCATAATGCTTCTGTTAACCTACCTATTTTTTTAGCCTCCTCCCCTCTGCAGACTCCATTGCTAGAGTTTTGTACATTGTAAGCTAGGCACTCATGTTCTGAATATATCCCTTATTTTTGTACACAGCTATTGATAGTTTGTGAAGTTAAAACTGTGTGGAGAAAGGATGTTAAGGTCAAGAGTTAAATAGGATTTATGGTTGTCTATACATAAGCTATTAAGCGTTCATGGTTTGATCCTATCACACAGTTCTACAGAACAGTGTTTCTGTTCCACTATACCCTCTTGGATTCTAAAAAAATCAAAATTGAAATATAATACAATATTAAAATCCCATCAAAGAATAATGAGAAACAGTGGAGGCAGCAAATGCATCCATTTTAATTTTTAATACAGTAAATATTGATAAATATAACCCATACAAACAAAAGCACTTT
Source organism: Bungarus multicinctus (assembly GCA_023653725.1). NCBI lineage: Eukaryota > Metazoa > Chordata > Lepidosauria > Squamata > Elapidae > Bungarus > Bungarus multicinctus. The sequence goes on from CM042836.1 coordinate 115,253,089, forward strand.
TGTGGTCGTCCATAATTTTTGAAAATATGATGAGGTACTTGGAGAAAAACGTTTAAGAACTTCTGCTATAGAAATATCAGTCTGTTTGATAGTTTGTTTCTTGGGCATATATTACAGGATAATGGTGAATGGTGCAGTTAATAAATTTGCATCATGCTGCAAAGCATCCATTAGAGCAGGGGTGTCAAACTCAAGGCCCGCAGGAAATATCAAAGGACCGGCCCATGGGGCCTCTGTCTCTGCTGGCCAAAAAGGGCCAGGGGGAGCATTTTCGGTCTCCCCAGCCTCTAGCAGCACTCTGCTGGCCCATTTTCGGCTGGGAGAGTGATGCACGTGGCCATGGAGGCTGAAAATGAGGCATGGGGAGACCAAGTGCAGCCCCCCCGTGCCCCATTTTGGCCAGCAGGGTGCTACAGGAGGCATTTATTCCCCCCAACACCAGCCAGAAATCCAGTCTACACTCCTGCATTAGAATGCTTTGCAAGACTCCTCTCAATTCAAGGAAAAACTACACAAGGAAATGCTGACTTACTCTCTACTATGCTTCTTGACCCTTAGTTCTGTACTATGGTACCACCTGATATTGTCCCAAGGGTAGCAAACAAGTTGTACACATAATACTTTGCAACTGTGTTTGAGATTTTTTAGCAATGGTATCATGTTGACTGATAGAATTGTTTCTTCTTTAAAATAGAGTAATCCAAATCCTTAATCTAAAGATTAGTGTAAAGCTAACCCAACTATTCTAATCTGCATTTTGTCATGATACTTATCTTCAAAATCTGGTTCTTTCTTTCTTTCTTTCTTTCTTTCTTTCTTTCTTTCTTTCTTTCTTTCTTTCTTTCTTTCTTTCTTTCTTTCTTTCTTTCTTTCTTTCTTTCCTTCCTTCCTTCCTTCCTTCCTTCCTTCCTTCCTTCCTTCCTTGTTTCTTTCTTTTGCATTTTTCCCAATCTTCATCTATAGAAGAATGGAGCACAAGCAATTGTTCTTATTATTCTCTAGGAAAGAACATTTACATTTTTAAAATCTCAACTTTCTTTTTTCTATTCAATGTGGATGTTTCCTCCATCATTCAAGAATGATTACTGACAGAATTCTTAACTATATTTTGATACAACAAAAGCTATGGGAGGGCTTATGGCTTTCAGAAACATCTTAAGACAAATGTTGGTAAAGTACAATGATGCAAGAGTTCATTTCCATAAGTATTTTAGCAATTGCATTTTTCATCACATCTATCTATGAAGTTTTATTCATATGACAATAATGATGATAGCCATAGGAACACATTCAGTTGGGAATGAAATAACTGAATGAAGTTATTGCTTCAACAGAAAAAAATTTTTTTGTCACACTATACAAGCATGCAGTAACAATAACTTTTCAAAAAATCAATTAAAATTAAAGATAAACTAAGAGTGGTGAGATAAAACAACACCTGTAAATTTATTTAATGATTTAAAACATTTATATAGCTGCCCATCTTATAATCAACTATAGGGAATTCCCAATAAATACATTCAAAACAACAAAACTTTATGATTTTAAGTTGTTTTTTTAAACTTTGAAATGTCATGATTTCCAAATTAGTATCTATTATAGCATAGTTTACAGCAATTAATCAAATACATGATAATTGATATTTCCTACCTAGAAAGTTTCAGAGTAAGGAGCATAACTACTCCTAAAACTAAAATCTTACGGTATCTCTGGACAACTGCATAACTGGATAGAAGCATTCCTGTCAAACAGACAACAAATGGTCAAAATTGGGAGTGTCCTATCAAATTCTGTACTTGTCAAAAGTGTTGTCCCCCAAGGCAGTGTTCTAGGACCAACTCTCTTTATACTCTACATAAATGACCTCTGTGATCATATTAAGAGCAACTGCGTTCTCTTTGCTGATGATGTAAAGCTGTTCAATACCACAGACAATACTGCTACCCTTCAAAAAGATCTTGACTATGTACCAGAATGGTTAAACAAATAGCAACTTCAAATTTCAACAAATAAATGCTCTGTCTTACATATTGGCAAAAAAAATCAGAAAATAAAATACAAGCTGAATAGTCAAGACCTTGCTGAGGATCCAAGCTCTGTAAAGGACCTTGGAATACTCATCTCTAATGATCTAAGTACTAGAACCCACTGTAACTACATAGCCAAAAAGGCATTAAGAGTTGTTAACCTAATCCTACATATCACACTATAACTAGAGCATACAAAACATTTGCTAGACCAATACTTGAATACAGCTCATCAGTCTGGAACCCACATTACGTATCTGATATTAGCACAGTTGAGAAAGTCCAGAAATATTTCACAAGAAGAGTTCTCCACTCCTCTACTCGTTGTAGAATACCTTATGCCACCAGACTTGAAATTCTAGACCTAGAAAACCTTGAATTACGCCGTCTTTGGTCTGATCTAAGTATAGTATATAAAATCATACATTGCAATGTCCTACCTGTCAATGAATACTTCAGCTTCAACCATAACAATACAAGAGCAAACAATAGATACAAACTCAAGGTTAATCACACTAAACTTGATTGCAGGAAATACGACTTCATCAACAGAGTGATCAATGTCTGGAATAATCTGCCTGACTCTGTGGTTTCTTCTCCAAACCCCAAAAACCTTAACCTTAGACTGTCTACTATTGACCTCACCCCTTTCCTAAGAGGTCTGTAGGGGGCGTGCATAAGCGCATCAATGTGCCTACCATCCCTGTCCTATTGTTTCTTTTATTCTTCTTATATGTACCCATTTCATGTATTCATAACTATGTATATACTTATACCTATTATCTTGTAAGCGATTGACAAATCAAATAAATAAATAAATAAAAAATAAATAAATAAAGCTGCATAAATTCAGGTTAAATGGGGAAAAAAGTATGCTAAGCTTTATTGTATTAAATGTAGCAGATGTACAAAATGTTGTGTAGGGGAAAAAGGTATATAGCAGGAAAAGTGGCAAAAAGCAAAAACTATCAGAAAAAGTAGTTACATAAGTTGCACAAAAATGCTTAAGATGAAGACAAATATGTATAAAATGTTCTAACATATTTTTGGACATTTTTAGAGAAAGAAAAGAAAATTTGTAAAATGGAGTAACATTTAATTGCATATACCAATGACAAATATTCATATATTGTTAATCCTGACACTTTATTCCAACCAGCTTTATTTTGAGTTCATTTGGATAGGCCAACTAGTCACAGCATTTTTATTTTATTTTTAGTAATGCAAATATTCTTCTTTAAATACAAATCTGCTTCTTAAAAAAATAAAATGTCTTTGTAGCATTCCAAAGCTATTAATAACACTTCTGGAACATGGTAGGACATTTCTTCAAGCAATCCTCCATTGCTCACTGAAGAAAATAGATTAGAGCATCCAGATTCTTCCAAGTTCATTATTATTCCCAAAGCTGAACTGGTATCTATATATATAAAAGCGAAATACCACTCACACAGCATCACGAAATCTCCAGAACTGTAAAGCCTACAAACTTGAAATTTGGTATATATGTTCCTCTTGGCTTCTAGGTGCTCGCTAAGAAAGGATTTTTCAAAATGACCATCAGATTATTAGTATTTCTTAATACAGTAATTAACACGCTCTGATGCTAAGGAGTTCTACTCCTCCTCCCCACTTGAAAAGAACTCTGTTCCAACTGCCAGTTGCCTCACATTCCATTACCTTAGTAACTCCACAGCCATTTGCACCATTCAGTTGACCCAAGGACACAGACTAATCTCCAAGTTGCCTCAATAACTCTCTAAAAGGATCCAAACTACACTTCCAAACAGGAAACTACTTTGGCATCAAAGCTTGTAGCATTTTTATTACCCATCATCCAGACAGAGCTAAAGAAGCTCCTTGGATCAGAAGCAAAATGTCTTCAAAGAAAAACCAGAAAGTCCAGTTGTCTCCTGAAAAAAGCATCTTTGGGACAATAGTTGGAAGATTGTATTTTACAACTCTTTTGCTGAATAAATAGATAGATAGATGATGGATAGATGTAAAGGAATGGAAAGGAAAGGAAAGGAAAGGAAAGGAAAGGAAAGGAAAGGAAAGGAAAGAAGCAGGGGAAGGGAAGGGAAGGGAAGGGAAGGAAGGGAAGGGAAAGGAGGAAAGAAGGAAAGGAAAGGAAGAAAGGAAAGGAAATCCTTATGTGTTTCAATCACCGGCCACCACTGAGCCAACTGATCGTGAACCAAAGTTCCCCTGCATAGCCCGATCACATAGTTTCGTTGCAAAGCACAGGTATCTAGTTAGTACTAGATAAATGATACACACTGACTAGACCAGGGGTGTCAAAATCTATTTCATTGAGGGCCATATCAGGATTGTGTTTGACCTCAGAGGGGTTGGGGTGGTCATGGCTAGGGTGAGTGTGGCAAGGGTAGATGTGGCCAGCTTGATGTCACTTGTGTCAGGGCAACCTGTGGAGGCCAAGTGCTAAGGCAGGGCTTCCTTCAGACCCTCCCTCCCTCTCATTATAGTCTCCTTCCTTCCTTCCTCGCCCACTCCCTCCGAGTTCTATTTTCATTGGCACCACGGGCCAGTCCCTTGCTGTTTCCAGGGTGGCTCCGCAGGCCAGATCTAAATACCCCTAGGCTTTGAGTTTGAAACCCCTGGACTAGATAGTTAAAACTACAGAGAATGTATAACAGTTCCAGAGATCACATATAGACACTTCAGTTAGACATAGACATTACATCCTCATTATGAAGAAAAGGGTAAGAAGAGAGGATCCAAGCCGGTATATTAAAAAAAAAGTTTTAAATCAGAAGTGATCCCATTCACTGTGCCATGTTTAGCCAGAATAAGAATTGGTTAAAGTCAGGACTAAGAGACCTATGCCTTTTTCCTCTAGTTGTCTTGGCCTAGGCAATTGTCACTTCTCATAGTGACAATTTGGCACAATTCACTGAATATTAAGATTTAGAATCTTAATATTCTAAATGTATGCGATCAGAGATACAATACAAAAAGCATTAATGCAATTGTCAAGACAACTTGAGAAGAAAATGTACTTTTTGATGAAACAAAATATATCTTGAGAGTCATTTTTCTCTGGGAAAGGTTTTGACCAGTAAATTCCCCCATGTTCTCTCCGGAATTTACAATTTAATGTTGATTCACTGCAACCTAATTCCACAGCAGCTTTGATGCTATTTAAATTGTGAAATTTTTCTTCTTCAAGGGAATGACAATTCTGACAGCAGAGTTCTTGGTGTCCTCTTGAGGATATTTGCTTGCAGATATTTGGCTATTTGGTTGCAGATGATGTATTACCTAAATAACTTCACCAATGTTCTCCTCAGTTCAACCATGAATTTCACATGTTCATTTCTACTGGAGCAAGTGGTTACCCAGAAGTCCTGTGTGCCTTCAGGTGAGTCTTTACTCCTGATGACTGCGTGGACAAGTCCTTGAGGTTTGTGGTGAGATTTTAGAAGTGTTGGCACTTGCCTTCTACCTAGGGCTGAGAGGGAGTGATTAACTCAAGGTTACCCAGATGAATTTGTCTGTAAGGCAGGACTGGAACTCATAATCTCCTAGTTTTTACTCTGTGTCTTAACCACTACTCTGAATGGACTTTTACCCAGAAGCAACACGTTTATAATTAAAATTGGTGCTGCCTTTTCAAAGCATTAAAGTGGCCTCATGAAATCCCTTATCAATAGAAGCAGCCCAAAGTGTAGAATGGAGACAAAGAACAGAAACAGCAACAAACAATGTGCGTGTGAGGTTTGTTGATGATGTGCAAATATCGTTCAAGTGCAAGCCAGCTCACATTTCCAGAAGTAATATGTTGCATTCCCCCTCCACTGAAAGCATGGGTGAAAGAAAGCCTGAAGTTAATTGCTTTGAATATAAGTGAATGTGATTTTTTTTTTGAGTTGAGCTTTTTCTTCTTAGTTCAGATATGCTTGTTTCCAGGGTTGTTTGGTTTCCATTCAGTTCTGTCCCTTTCCTGATTTATATTAATCAGAGCACCAGTATTATTATTTTTTTAAGACTGCCCTAGCTTTCTCTCACAAGACAGCTAAACATATGCTTAAAACTGTTCCAGCAAATGTACCTGCATAATGCCCAGTCAGGTATTTGAGGGAGCTAGGTATCTCCCAAAATGACCAGGACTGGGGAGCAATGTTCTGTGACCAGAGGGAAGAAGATTTGCCTGCAGTGGCCTGAAACAACCAATTGAAACTGAAGAGGTCCCAACACCTCACTGCATCATCAACAACCCTGTGAATGAGTTGAAAGAAGAGAGAAATGCCACTTTAAAACTGGAATACCTAAATGCAAGGTTAAGCTATCTTCCTGCTGCCCTAGAGTAAGTTGGAGGTAATATCAGAAAGGTATGTCCTGTAAAAGTGGTTAATGAGACATCTTTATGCCATAATTAGAAGGATATGAGGATTATGCCATGGTGGCACAGTGGTTAGAGTACAGTACTGCTGTCTGCCAGCAATTTGGCAGATCGAATCCCACCAGGCTTAAGGTTGATTCAGCCTTCCATCCTTCCAAGGTGGGTAAAATGAGGAGCCAGATTGTTGGGGGCAATAGGCTGACTCTGTAAACCATTTAGAGAGGGCTGTAAAGCACTGTAAAGCAGTAAATAAGTCTAAGCACTGTTGCTATTAACAGATTAACAGAGTTGGAAGGGACCTTGTAGGTCATCTAGTCCAACCCTCCCACTCAAGCAGGAGACTCTGCACCATTTTTGACAAATGGCAGTCTAGTCTCTTCTTGAAAACTTCCAGTGAGAAAGCTCCCACAATTTCTGAAGGCAAGCTGTTCCATTGGTTGATTGGATGGATGATTGGATGATCCATGTGTTACTATAGACAGCCCAGTGAATAATAGCTTAGTGTTTTCTTTCAAAAATCATGTAGAAAACATTACATTACTTCTGGAGAAATCTATCGTAGTTAATTGTGAGAATTTAACTCATAAGAAAAAGACAAAAATATAATTTTAAAAATTTAAAAAGCTGTATTAAATCCTGTCAAGTTCAGACTTTGGTTAAAGTCTTTGCATCATTCCTAATTATGGAAATTTACATTTTAGAATATTAAAAAGTGAAACACAATAAATATCTCTGAATACCTGGAAGACTTTCTCATCCTTCTCCAACATTTCGTTTTGCTTTAAGAGTTTCCTAGCTCATTCCACATGAATAAATAATCCTTAACTAAAATACTAGCAATTATTTACTGGTGAAACCTAAATGGAAGAGAACAAGAATATATTGGTGCATTCATTTTTACTAATTATATGTTGTTCGATGATTTGTTTCTTATTCCGGAGCACTTGGAACAAGTTATTTCTTAACGCAAACTTATTTGGAGACAGTGTGCTTCAAAGGAAAAAATGCTAATCACAATACAGGAGGGAAAAAAATGAGAAAAGTTGGCCATCTTTCATGCTGTGGCGCTTCTATCCCTGGAACGGAAATGTCCTTGGACATAAAGTTCTGTTTGGTGCAATAACTGAGTTTTCAAAGTAGAAGAGACACTGGTGGAAATGTTCAAGATAGAAAATAGCAGATTATGAGTCCCTTGATTATTGATTTATTTTTCCTAACATGGCAGAGAAAAACTGCATTTCCTATCAAAGAAGGGAGAGAAAAAGGCATCAAGTGAAGGGCCCCTGAGGTTTCATTTGTACAGTCAAGAGTTTCAGTAAGTTGTTGAGTTTGTGATTCAGTTTTGCCCAGAGGGACAAACAACTCTGGATAATGAGTCCTCTTTCAGTTGAAAGCAGAAAGGGAGATGGGAAGAAAAGAGCAGAGTATATGCACACTAAGTAGGCATTCTCAAACAAGGAGAATTAAAAAAAAACAGGGAGGAAAATGCATGTATGACTGGATGTGGCAGAAAGTAGCTGGTGAGGTTTTTCATTTGCTTCCTTGGGCAGCATCTGAGTTTGGAAACTGAGTGCCAAAGTTCCTGACAAACAGATGCTTATAGGACAGAAGTCTAGAGCTGCTCAAACGCTTTTATAGGGCCCCATGGGATGTCTTCCAACCAAAATATCCAACAATTGATGGCTTTGCCTCCCAACATTTTGAGACAGGAACGTGTAAGTAGGAAAGTATAAACCCTAAAATAATACATTGGGTTTGTTGGAAGAAATGTCCATCTGGGTTCAATTCCAAGTGGGAAGAAAGACACTGGAAACATGGAGATTCCTTGGAAGGATTTTTTTTTAAAAAAAATTTATTTGTCAATTGCTTACAGGATAATAGGTATAAGTATAAACATAGTTATGAATACATGGATACATATAAGAAAAATAAAAGAAACAATAGGACAGGGCACATTGGTGCACTTATGCAATCCCCCTACAGACCTCTTAGGAAAGGGGTGAGGTCAATAGTAGATAGTCTAAGGTTAAAATTTTGGGGGTTTGGGGAAGAAACCACAGAATCAGGTAGAGTATTCCAGACATTGACCACTGTGTTGCTGAAGTCGTATTTCCTGCAATCAAGTTTGGTGTGGTTAACCATGAGTTTGTATCTATTGTGTGCTCTTGTATTGTTATAGTTGAAGCTGAAGTATTCATTGATAGGTAGGACATTGCAATGTATGATTTTATATACTATACTTAGATCAGACCAAAGGTGCCATAATTCTAGGTTTTCTAGGTCTAGAATTTCAAGTATGGTGGCATAAGATATTCTGCAATGAGTAGAGGAGTGGAGAACTCTTCTTGTGAAATATTTCTGGACTGTGTTAATATCTGTGTTAATATCAGATATGTAAGGTGGGTTCCAGACTGATGAGCTGTATTCAAGTATTGGTCAAGCAAATGTTTTGTATGCTTTAGTTCAGGGGTCGCCAACCTTTTAGATCTCAGGGACCACCAAACTCATAATTTTAGATCCCAGGGACCATTAACTGGTTCTGTGGGCATGGCCTAATTTGTGGGTGTGGCTTGGTGGTCATATGACTGGCTGGGCATGGCTTGTATGTAAATATTATAAATATTTATATAAATATTGATTTTTTTTATATAAAAAGAGCAACTTTTATCCAAAATCAGGCAAAGCAGGCAGGCAGATTGAGTTGCTCACAGAATCACAGATTCATTCAGAAATCCTTCTATCTGCCATTGGGTAGCTCAGTCTGCCACATAAAATTTGCTTGCAAGCAAACTCATAAAATTTGCTAGCAAGCAAACTCACAAAATTAACTCACAACATACCATGTATGTAAATACTGATTTTTTTATTTTAAAAAAGCAATTTTTATCCAAAATCAGGCAAAGCAGGCAGATTGAGTTGCTCACAGAATCATTCAGTGATCTATCTATCTGCCATCGGCTAGCTCAGTCTCTCAAATTTGCTTGCCGTGAGTCTGCACTGAATTTGCTTGCAAACAAACCTTCAATCCTAATGGAGGTTTGGCTGTGCTTAGCTAGAAAGCAAGAAATCCAACCATTTCCTGCTTCCTAGCTAATCTAAATCTCCCAGTGCAGCAGAACAGATGACGGTCCGAAAAAGGAAAAATAGCAACTTAGCAGACATGTTTGCCGGGTAAGGAGTGAATGGGTGGGGAGGATTCCCGCAGGCCATGCGGGGGGTGCAGCCTTGTGTTTCTGCACAGCCTGGATTAATTGCTTTAGGGGGGTACTCTGGGGGTGAGATTTCTCTGCGGCCCACCAAAATTTTCTCATGGCCCACCAGTGGACCATGGCCCACCAGTTAGCAACCGCTGCTCTAGTTAGTACTGTGATATTACCAGAGAAAAAGCTACGCAGGATTAGGTTAACAATTCTTACTGCCTTTTTGGCTATGTAGTTACAGCGGGCTCTAGCACTTAGATCATTAGAGATGAGTACTCCAAGGTCCTTGACAGAGTTTGGATTATCAACAACGTCTTAACTATTCAGCTTGTATTTTATTTTCTTATTTTTTTGCCAATATGTAAGACAGAGCATTTATTTGTTGAGATTTGAAGTTGCCATTTGTTTGACCATTCTGATAGTCGAGGTCTTTTTGAAGGGTAGCAGAATTATCTGTGGTGTTGAATAGCTTTACATCATCCGCGAAGAGAATGCAATTGCTCTTAATATGATCGCAGAGGTGGTTTATGTAGAGTATGAAGTGAGTTGGTCCTAGAACATTGTCTTGGGGGACACCACTGTTGACAGGTACAGAATTTGATAGGACGTTTCCAATTTTGACCATTTGTTTTTTGTTTGACAGGAATGCTTCTATCCAATTATGCAGGTGTCCAGAGATACTATAAGATTTTAGTTTTAATAGTAGTTTGTCATGTACCACTGAATCAAAGGTTTTACAGAAGTCTATGTAAATTGTGTCTATTGTTTTGCCCTGATTGAGTTGTGTAGTCCACAACAGGATAAAACAGGATTAAACAGGATAGTTTAATGGTGGACAGGGCCACATGGTTTGAGGTCATGGGCAAAAAATGAGCACAAGGGTGAGAGAGGGAGAGAGATTTATACCCTCTGTTGGGCTTTGAACTTGCTACCTGTTCCTGTGGCAAGAAATGTATTCTGATTGGTTGCCAGACTCCCATGGGACCATGCAGGAGTAACTTTGTAGGTTGTCTTGAGTCCCAGGCTTGGTTGAATCTTGCTGGGTGATGTAATCTTCTCAGGTGCCATGTGGTGAGATGGTTAGAGGGCTAATCCTATCATGTCCTGAGGGCCATGACTTAATCACATCACCCTGGAGATGAAAGGGGAAGGTCAAGGAGCTGCAGGAAGCTGCTTTGTTTTTAAAAACATGTTTCTCCTTTTCTCATCCAGGAAAATATAATATTCTGCTTTTTTAATATTTCCTAGAATATTGCATTCTTCTAGGAGAGGGGTGGATGCTAACTTTCTACACGTTTTTTAATTATTTAAATTAAAAAATTCCACAAACTCCCTCCTCCAAGCCTAAGAAAACTCTTAGAAAAAAAGAGTATTGGCCAGTCCTACAGCCCAGCCCTGAATTCTATATCATCCAGCCCTTAAGTTCTATAGAAAACAGAGATGGTAGCTTCTTGTGAGAAAAAGCAGGAGTTAATTTATTTTCCTAGAGAACTAATTCATGGCTTTTGCTGTCTCATTCACATTTGTCAGACTTATTTTTCTAGGACTTCCATGATGTAGGCAGTGATGGTCTGTAATCTGTCAGCTTTAAAGAGTGAGTACATGATGTGAAGATCATCTTTCTCTCTGTTTCTTCTTCAAACCCCTTTGTGAAAATGTGCTGGAGCTTCACTCAGTCTTCCTCTCTTTTCTTCTCTCCCTCTCCTTTCTATAAACGGCTTGACTGTATATGGCTCTGAGGGTACTTAATAGACCCAGCTGGGTCAAATCATGGAGTTTCTCTCTGGACTATGCCTTTCCAATCACAACTGCAATCAGTCAGACCAGGGTTGACCAGTAACCATATCAAATTCTTATTACACATCTAGAAAGTAGAGGAGAAAAGGCAAAGAGCAGTGATACCACACACACATACACACACACACACATCTTTTTAAGTAAGTCTTTGACTGCCTGAACAAATCCCTGCAATTTTCTTGGCATGATTTCAGAATTAGTTTGAGAGAGAATGATGACTGTCCCAAGGTCATCTACCTGGTTTCGTGCTTAAGGTAGGACTGGATCTCCAGGTCTTTTTATTTCTAATCCAATGCTTAAAGCTATACCAAACAAATACCACCCCGCTTCCAAATTGGCTATTGTTTTCTTAGTCTGACAGGCAAAAAAATCTGCAAGGAAACAATGCTTTGCCTTAGAGAAGGAAACTACTATCAGAAACGATAACAATGGCAATAGCACTTAGACTTAAATACCGTTTCACAGTGTTTTTACAGCCCTCTCTAAGCGGTTTACAGAGTCAGCCTATTGCCCCAACAATTTGGGTCCCCATCTGACCCACCTCGGAAGGAGGGAAGGGTGAATCAACCTTGGGCCTGATGAGATTCGCTTTGCCAAATTACGGGCAGCTGGCAGTCAGCAGAAGTAGCCTGTAATACTACATTCTAACCACTGCACCACCATGGCTCTTATGCTTTGCTGTTACATAGTATGGCGTGTAAACCAGTGTATGTGGTTGATCTGTAACTCCCTGGTTTGCATGCTGTTTATGTTAGCTTTAAAAAGGAAGAGAAAAAGCAAAGTAGAAACTGGCTAATAAATTTTAAACATTCTGCTCCTCTACAAGACTGATTCTGCCTCGTTTCTAGATTGGCCAACAAAGTACCATTTGTAAACTATGACTTAGCCTTCTCTGTGAATTGAAAGGCTTGGCTTCCTGCATAAATGGGAGTAGAAAGTATAGGATCCTGGTTTCTAGCCTGGTATCTTAACTGCTACACAAAAGTGGCTCTTTCTTCCTTCTTTGCTCATCCCCAAATTCTCAGAGAAAGAATGTCAGTAAAAGCCCTCAGGACTTGTATTGCTGCACCATCATAGGGCAGCAGGAATCCCAAGAAACAAAGGGTGTTTGGGCAGGATAGTGAACTGTGGGAATAAACATCATACAGAGTAACAGAGTTGGAAGAGACCTTGTGGATCATCCAGTCCAACCTCCTGCTCAAGCAGGAGAACCTATACCAGTGGCCCCCAACATTTTGGGCACCAAGGAACCGGTTCCAAGGAGAAAGGTTTTTCTATGAACTATAGGGGGCATGATTTTGCATGCGGCCTGCATCCTGCAGATGGGGCTCCACTTGTCTGCACAGCCCAGTTGTTGGCATGCCATGGACCAGTGCCAGTCCATGGACCAGGGGTTGTGGACCCCTGCCCTATACCATTTCTGACAAGTGCTTGTCCAGTCTCTTCTTAAAAGCCTCCAGGAAGCACCCACAATTTCTGAAGGAAAACTGTTCCATTGGTTGATTGTCCTCACTGTCAGAAAATTTCTCCTTATTGGGATTCTAGCTTGAATCTCTCCTTGTTCAGTTTCCATCCATTGCTCTTTGTCTGGCCTTTTGGTGCTTTGGACAATAGGTTGTTCCCCTCCTCTCTGGGGCAGGCCCTCAGGTATTGGAACACTGCTATCATGCCATCCCTGGTTCTTTTCTTCACTAGACTAGCCATGCCCACTCAGTTCTTGCAACTGTCCTTCATATGTTTTAGCCTCCAGGTTTGTAATCATCATTGTTGCTCTTCTCTGCACTCTTTCTAAAGTCTCTTTCTTAGGTCTCAGTGTGGTGATCAAAACTGGATGCAGTATTCTAGGTGTGACCTTTCTAAGGCTTTATAGAATGCTACTAATACCTCAGGTGATCTTGATTCAATCCATCTGTTAATTTTGTGATATGTTATCCTACTTTACCTCTTTCTGAGCCTTTTGATTTCAATCTGCCTTATATTTATTTATTTATTTATTTATTTATTTATTTATTTATTTATTTATTTCTGAGTTTTATATACCGCCCTTCTCCCGAAGGATTCAGGGCGGTGAACAGCCAAGTAAAATACAAGTAGACAAAGTATAAATTATTTAAAAGAGAATTAAATACTAGACTGTCCCAAATCTAAAAACCCCAATTAAAATCAATAAAACTTCATACCCCGTCCCAAGTAATCTAAAAACCCCATTTAAAATCCCATTAGTCAGCTCAGACCGGCCTGCTCGAAGAGCCAGGTCTTCAGGTCACGTCTGAAGGCCCTCAGGTCACTGGTCGTTCGTAATCCAGGGGGCATCCCATTCCAAAGGGCGGGTGCCCCCACAGAGAAGGCCCTATTCCTCGGGGTCACCAGACGACACATAGAAGGCGTCGGGACCCGGAGGAGACTCTCTCTGTGGGAGCGCACCGGTCGGTGGGAGACTACTGGCAGTATGCGGTCTTGTAAGTATCCTGGTCCGATGCCATGGAGCGCTTTAAAGACTAAAACCAGTACTTTAAAGCGAACCCGGAAGGCCACCGGCAACCAATGCAGCTCGCGCAGGAGGGGCGTCACATGGGAGTATCTCGACGCCCCCCGTAACCACCCGCGCGGCTGCATTTTGTACCAGTTGAAGCCTCCGGGTGCTCCCCGCAGGGAGCCCCATGTAGAGGGCATTACAGTAGTCCAGACGGGAGGTGACCAGGGCATGAGTGACTGTGCGTAAGGCGTCCCGATCAAGAAAGGGTCGCATCTGGCGTATCAGGCGAACCTGATAAAAAGCCCCCCTGGAGACGGCTGTAATATGATCTTCCAAAGACAGCCGTACATCCAGGAGGACACCAAGATTGCGGGCCCCTTCTGTGGGGGTCAAGATCTCATCCCCAATAGCCAGTGACGGAGTCAGCTGACTATATCGGGCCACCGGAAACCACAGCCACTCGGTCTTGGAAGGGTTGAGTCGAAGCCTGTTCTCGCCCATCCAGTTCCGCACAGCCTCCAGGCAACGGGCCATAACCTCCACAGCATCGTTGGGGTGGCTTGGGGTGGAGATGTAAAGCTGAGTGTCATCAGCATAAAGATGGCATTTCACCCCAAAACCACGGATGATCTCTCCCAGCGGCTTCACATAGATGTTGAATAGAAGAGGGGAGAGGACCGACCCCTGAGGCACCCACACATGAGGGGCCTAGGGGTGGACCTCTCCCCCCCCGTCAACACCAATTGCGAGCGGTCCGAGAGGAAGGACGAGAACCACCGCAAGACGGTGCCCCCAATTCCCAACCCCTCCAACCGCCGCAATAGGATACTATGGTCGATAGTATCAAAAGCCGCTGACAGATCTAACAGGACCAGGACAGAGGAACAACCTCTGTTACGGGCCCTCCAGAGATCATCTACCAACACGACCAATGCTGTTTCAGTACTGTGCCTGGGCCTGAAGCCCGATTGGAATGGATCTAAATAGGATGCTTCCTCCAGATACTGAGGGAGCTGACGCGCCACCACACTCTCAACAACCTTCGCCACAAAGGGAAGGTTGGAGACAGGACGATAGTTATTCAAAAGAGCCGGGTCCAGGGAAGGCTTCTTGAGGAGGGGCCGCACCACCGCCATTTTCAGGGCGGTCGGAAGCGCCCCCTCCCCCAACGAAGCGTTGACAATCCCCTGGAGCCAGCCTCGTGTCACCTCTCTGGAGGTAGAAACCAACCAGGAAGGGCACGGGTCCAATAAACATGTGGTGGCATTTAGCCTCCCCAGTAGTCTGTCCACACCCTCGGCGGTCACAGGATCGAACTCTTCCCAGATAACCGTCTCAAGACCTGCCCTGGACATCTCCCCCGGGACCACCCAACTGGAGTCCAGCCCATCCCGAATCTGGGCGATTTTATCATGCAGAAATCGGGAAAACTCTTCTGCCTTACCCTGCAAGAGGTCCTCCCGCGCTCTCGGCTCAAGCAGGGAGCGGGTCACTCTAAACAGGGCAGCAGGCCGATTTTCTGCAGATGCAATAAGGGCGGAGAAGTGTGAACGCCTCGCCGCCCTTATCGCCACTAGGTAGGTCCTAATATAGGACCTCACCTGTGTCCGGTCAGACTCAGCACGACTGGCCCTCCAGATGCCCTCCAGACGTCTTTTCCGGCATTTCATCCCCCTCAGCTCCCCCGTGAACCACGGAGCCAGGTGGGATCTATGCCGAGTCAGAGGTCGCAAAGGCACAACTCGGTCCAGAGCCTCAGCAGCCAACCTATCCCAGGTGGCCACCAAGTCTGTGGCCGAGTTATGAGCCAGAGTTTCAGGAAATGGCCCAAGCTCCATCTGGAACCGTTCCGGATCCATCAGGCGCCTGGGGCGGAACCATCTCCTCGGCTCCGCCTCCCTGCGATGGGGGGTGGCGGCACCGAAGTCCAGTCTAAGAAGAGAATGATCGGACCATGACAAGGGTTTTATAACTAGGTCTCCAACACGATCATTCAACCACTGACCAGAGGCGAAAATCAGGTCCAGTGTGTGTCCCCCCGTGTGAGTGGGGTCAGAAACTAATTGGTCAGATCCATGGCCGTCATGGAAGCCAGGAACTCCTGGGCCACCCCAGAGGTTTCCCCGAGCGAAGGCAGGTTGAAATCACCCATGACTAACAGCCTGGGGGTTTCAACCGCCAGCCCGGCTATCACCTTGAGGAGCCCGGGCAGGGCCGATGACACGTGGCAGGGAGCCAGGTACGTTATCAACAGGCCCATCTGAACCCCCCGACCCCACTTCACAAAGAGAGACTCACAACCAGCTGTCTGAGGAACAGTGGCCTCCCTAGGACAAAGGACTTCTCTAATAATCGCCGCCACCCCACCACCCCTTCCCTGAGACCTCGGTCGATGGAATGCTTGGAAACCTGGTGGGCATATCTCTACCAGAGGGACACCGCCCTCTGGGCCCAACCAGGTTTCGGTGACCCCTGCCAGATCCGCGCCCTCCTCCTGAATGAGATCGCAAATTAGGGGGGCCTTGTTAACGATGGACCTGGCATTACATAACATCAACCGGGTACTCAGGGCCTGAGACTCTGCACAACCAGGCCTGCCAGACGGGTCGGGAGGGTCGGAGCGCGCCACCGCTTGGAGACAGCGGGCACGCGATCCCCTAACTTGATATGGCCCTCTACCCCCGTCATATCTGCCCCTCCCACTTATGGTGCCAATGAGACCCACCCCCTGTGTTTGCCCCCACGACTCATGACCCTCTGGGCTCCCCCAGACGTGCACTCCAGCCTGGCTGACTCCAAATCCCCCCGGGTTATCCCCCAAACCCGGACCGGGTACCCTCCCTAACCCCAATAAATTTCCATCCCCCAACCTTCTCTTCGTCGCCCTCCCTAACCTCGATAAAACCCCGAATAAAAATCTAAAAAGTTTAAAACACCCTCTAAAAATCCTTTTTTGATGGCCATGCCACCTCTCCGGATCCCAGGAACCGTCCTTGAGGTAGGCCATCAATAGACCGGAGGGCCACTCCAGGGAGTGGGGGACCCTCCCGAGGGCCCGTAATTCCGCCGAGGAGTATGATCTTCTAGCCCTCGCCGTCGCCGGATCAGGGACCACCACCGAGATCATCGGCGTCCTTCGGGCCAGCCAGTCCTGTTGTTGCCCCTGCCAATTGCATCCCTCAATGGATGGGGGCCAAGGGGGGGGGGCAGGTCCACGTCCGTCATCACTGCCGCCGCAGCCTCCGCGGCCTCCGCAAAATCGCCGCTGCCGCCGTCCCAAAGGATCACCCAGGCGGCCTCCCGGCGGCTCCTTCGACGCCCCGGACGGGGCGAGACCCCTCGACACCCCCTCAATACATGGGGGTCGAGGGGCGAGGCTGGCTCCACGCCTGGCCTCTCGGCCACCGCGGCTTCCGCGGCCTCCACTGAATCTCCGCCGCCGCCGCCCCAAAAAGTCACCCGGGCGGCCTCCCAGCAGCTCCTCCAGCGGCTCTTCCGACACCCCAGCCAAAGCGA
The DNA here is from genome assembly GCA_023653725.1 of Bungarus multicinctus. Lineage (NCBI taxonomy): Eukaryota > Metazoa > Chordata > Lepidosauria > Squamata > Elapidae > Bungarus > Bungarus multicinctus. Next base: position 115,270,468 of record CM042836.1, read on the forward strand.
GACCCCTCGCTACCCCCTCAGCACCTGGGGGTCGAGGGGGAAGGCGGGCTCCATGCCCAGCCTCTCGGCCACCGTGGCCCCCACGCCTGGCGTCTCGGCCGCCGCGGCCTCCGCTGAATCGCTGCCGCCGCCCCGAAGAATCACCCGGGCGGCCTCCCGGCGGCTCTTCCGGCGGCTCTTCTGTACCTGGGGGTCGAGGGGGGAGGCGGGCTCCATGCCCAGCCTCTCGACCACCGCGGCCCCCACACCTGGCCTCTCGGCTGCCGCGGCCTCCACTGAATCGCCGCCGCCGCCGCCACCACCCCGAAGAATCACCCGGGCGGCCTCCTGGCAGCTCTTCCGGTGGCTCTTCCAACACCCCAGCCAAAGCGAGACCCCTCGCTACCCCCTCAGCACCTGGGGGTCGAGGGGGGAGGCGGGCTCCATGCCCAGCCTCTCGGCCACCGTGACCCCCACGCCTGGCGTCTCGGCCGCCGCGGCCTCCGCTGAATCGCCACCGCCGCCACCCCGAAGAATCACCCGGGCGGCCTCCCGGCGGCTCTCCCGGCGGCTCTTCTGTACCTGGGGGTCGAGGGGGGAGGCAGGCTCCATGCCCAGCCTCTCGACCACCGCGGCCCCCACACCTGGCCTCTCGGCCGCCGCGGCCTCCACTGAATCGCCACCGCCGCCGCCACCGCCGCCACCCCGAAGAATCACCCGGGCGGCCTCCCGGCGGCTCTTCCGGCGGCTCTTCTGTACCTGGGGGACGAGGGGGGAGGCGGGCTCCATGCCCAGCCTCTCGACCATCGTGGCCCCCACGCCTGGCCTGTCGGCCGCCGCGGCTGAATCGCTGCCACCGCCGCCGCCGCCGCCGCCCCAAAGAGTCATCTGGGCAGCCTCCCGGCGGCTCTGGCGGCTCTTCTGTACCTGGGGGACGAGGGGGGAGGCAATAGCTTTTGGTCCATTCGCTCCTAGTTGGGATCTATGAGACATCAACTATAATTTATGTAATTGTTTGGATTGGGTCCTGCTTTGTAAACAATGGATAAAGCTTTATTAAAGAGACAACTTAGAGAATAAGCAGCTTATTCCCAATATATGTAAAATACATTTGTTAAATATTCTTTTCAGAGATTTTTCATGCATCTAGTTTTGCTCTTACTCAAGTCAGATGAGTTTAAAGGTGCAGCATTAGCCCATTTTTTTTTTGTATGGTTTTCCAGAATCTCCTATGCTTAACATAGAATAGAATAGAATAGAATAGAATAGAATAGAATAGAATAGAATAGAATAGAATAGAATAGAATAGAATAGAATAGAATAGAATAGAATACTTTATTGGCCAAGAGTGATTGGACACACAAGGAATTTGTCTTGGTGTAAATACTCTCAGTATACATACAGAAAAGGTACATTCATTAAGGATCAAGAATCATAATGATAGTCATAGGGTACAATCAACAATCAAATCATACTAGCAAACAGTCAATTTAAATTGTAAGGTTACAAGCAACAAAGTTACAGTTCTACAATCACAAGCGGGAGGGGATGGGTGATAAGGAGTGATGAGAAGATTAACAGCAATAGTAGTATACACTTTGTAAATAGTTGAACAGTGTTGAGGGAATTATTTGTTTAGCTACATTAAACCAGAAAATGAAATGAAATATAGAGTCAGTCATGGAACATTATCAATGGGATTAAATGCAAAGCTTCAGAAGTAGCATAATATTCATAAATTAAGCTTTTCCAACATGACAGAAAAAACAGCAAGGGTGGGATTCTACTGGTTCTGTCCGGCTCTGTAGAACTGGTAGCTCTGAAGAGCAGCAGACATAGAACCGGTTCTATATCTGCTGATGTTTTGGCCCACCCACCTGCCTGGGCTCTTACCTGACCTTTATTTCCTGCTTTTTCAACCTCAGCTGCTGTGCGAGGCACAGCTGCAGTTGAAAAAGCAGGAAATAGTGCTGTTTCAAATGCTGCTTCTCTGCACTCAGCGCTGCTCAGCTGTCCAGGCAGCAAGCTGATGACAATTTACAGGTGCGCCCATGTAGCCTGCAGGGAAGCACATCATAAATCACCGAACCTCATAAATCACCAAACTGGTAGTTAACCCTGTCAGATCTGACCCCTGAAAAACAGGTTCCTGAACAGTAGGTGCAAATGGCATGTTACATTTTGCTAGATAATGTTGCTTTTGAAGAGATTTACAGTCAAGGCAATCTTTTTAATTCTCTCTGTGAAGTTCAAAGCCACGCCACAGGCTGTAAAATATATGGACAATATTGGGCCAAGCAGGAGAGAAGCTGGTTTACTTTTCAGCTGTTCCAAAATTACCTAATTCTGCCTTTGACTGTACCAAAATCTTCTGTTTGTTTGCTTGAGCAAGGCTAGAAAAATATTCTCTTCAGGCACGTAGCGAGGACAGCCCACATACCATCAGGAGAAGAAGACAAGAGAGCTTGCCCTCCACCTACCCAACGATGCCATCTTTATCTTAGAGAAGAGCTGCTTCTATTTGCAGAGTTCTCCAGGGCACTGAATCATGATAAGGGCTTCCTTGAACAAGTTTTATAGTATTGTAAATTATCCTCTATATACAAAAGAAATCGGATACGGCACTTGATCACATTTCTGTTGTGTAAAGTAGAACACTCTTAATTTAATAATGCAGGAACAAAACTCAATTATTATTGATTAAAGGAGCATCACAAATATGGGGAATCTGTGGCACTCCAGATATATTGGGTCTATGCCTCCTAGAATTCCCATAGGCCCAATATGCCTGGAATGCAGAAGGTGGAAGCTATGTTACAACATGTTTCTACAATGAACACAAAAGTTTTAAATATATTTTGATCAGGTCTTTCAACTGGACTCTGAAATCCATATCAAATTGACCAAACATGCAATATTGGTGTCCTATCAGCGGAATACTGTACATATGAGGAACTCAGCTAGTCTTTTCTATAAAGTCACTTAATAGTGAAGTCATCAATTACAGCACAATGAAACTTAAACAAGCAAAGCTTTGAGTACTGTTGTGTAGAGCAGACTTCCCCAACCTTTCTGTGTTGGCAGCTCAGACTGGGGAAGGGGGAAAAGAGGGGATGGCTTTATGGGCGCGGCAGGTACATGTGCATGCTCGTGCATGGATGTGAACATCTGTTGTTTGCATGAATGGGACTGTGACTGCCCGTGACGATGCTCACACGAGTGGGGTTGCAAGCGGGGCTGCGAGTCCACAGGTTGGGAACCCTTGACATAAAGTAGCATTATAAATATTGTGTACATCTTTCATTAAGTCTGTACTTTGATGGTAAACAAGGAATGTCTTCCCAAAGATCTCTGAACTCAGAAGGGAATTCCAACCTTGATTTGACTTGCTAAAGGATGCCAACGGACAGATAGCAACTGATTCAAAGAAGATCAAACAGAGATGGAAGGAGTGTACTGAAACTCTGTACTTTAGAGATGACAACATTCACAATGCCATAGAACAGGGCAGTGGTGGGTTTCAAAAACAATTTGGTGTGAGCGCGCACTCTGCGCATGCATGCACCAAATGCTCATTTTGCGTGTGTGCAGCATTTGCAGCTCACCTTCTGCTACAAGCCCTGTGTTTAAAACAGCTGGCGCATGGCAATCGGCTGTGCCTGTTGTGGTCCGCCGGCAGCCTGCAGAGATGGCAGCAGATGGACAGTGGGGAAGAACATGGGCAAGCCTGGGAGTCTGGGGAGGACTCAGATGATGGTCTTGCATCCGATACAGAGATGGAGCCAGGGCCATCTGGGAGTTATGTGTTGACTCCGGAGCCTCCAGAATCTGACAGCAGCATGGCAGAGGAACAAGGGGAGCCTGTTCCCAGTGCATGTGTATGCAGAGCTGCCAGAAGGCAAAAGCAGTTAAGACAAAAGGGGTGACTCAGGAGTAAGATTTGGAGGTGACTGACCCTCCCATAAGACATAAAAGAGGAGCAAAGGGACATGAACCGTTGCAGGAAGCAACTTTGTCCGTACTGGTCGATTTGAAACCTGAAGCTCCATGTTGAATTTGTGCTGCATTTGGCCTTGTACAACTAACTGGCAATTTAATCGTTGGCAGCATGTCAAGAAAGATAAAGGTGTGTTCTTATCAGACTTCTCCTGAACTTTGGCAGACTTCCATGGGACTATTTATAAATGGTTGAGACTCATTACGGGTTGTGAATGACGATAATTCACAGCCGTTAAAATAAAATAAAAGGGTTTTGGATTTATTGTGTGTTTGTTGGTGTCTCAGGATGCCATGATCAGAACAGTGTCATGCGAAGTAGCTGAGGTTGAAAAGCAGGAAATAAAGGTCAGTATATAGTCAGGGCAGGTGGGTGGGTCCAGCAGCTGATCATGGAGCAAACCGGTTCACTCACAGATGATTGTCAGAGCTACCAGTTCGAGTGAACTGGGCCGAACCAGTAGATTGCTACCACTGGAACTAAGTTCATCAACTACTTCTGCATAGGGGCAGAGGCCATACCAACACCACAATTTCTCCCTCCTTCTCCACCTCACGGCTCACTTATGTCAGCACTGGGCAGGACCTGTGGCTCTGTCCACCCAAAGTGGCTGTTGAAGCCATCTCTGAAATGGCCATTGAGGTGGTAGGTGCTCTTTCCCTCTTTCACATTGGCTGAATAAATATATTTCTTTTTGCAATCACATGATTCTGATCATATTGGGTGGCATGCCACATCTAGCTTATGGGTCGTAGATTGTCAAACCATGCCTTAGAAGATATTCCTTACTTACAACAATCTGATTAGAAGATGAAATTAGATCAATATGTTAATTATTACCAGGTTGGAAGGCTATACAGGAATTGATGGAATATCCATAGAAATATGGCAAGCTACAGAAGAAGAATCAATAAAAGTTCTAACCAAATTATATATATATAAATCTGAGACATGATGCATGTATTGTTTATAGAACCCCAAAGTGGAAAGTTGAAGGAAAATATTTTTAAAATCATAAAAATATTGATCGTTGTACAATCAGTTTTTCCAATCAGAGCTTCTAAGAAGAGCTTGGGAGAGCATCTTACTACTTTAACTATTTGTTTACTTCGGTTATTGCTATCCTCTTCCTTAAAATTTTATGGTGCTGCCTTGTCTACCTGATAGGCTTAAGGGTCATTTTGTTTATTAAAAAGCTGATAAATTTCCCCATGCCTTCAATCTCTGGCATTACTTGCTTGTCTTCCCATTACACATAAAATCCTAACTCCATCTTTCTGACATTTACCTTCTCACCTAGTTTTGCTACACATTTCATTGCTTTGTGTTTCACCGTTATGGGCACCGTTACTTTAATAAAATCACTTTAAAGAGCATACATACTTAAAAAGAACCTTTTTCTATGATGTATGGCATGCTTAAAAGCTAGCTAGGTTTACTGTAAAATACATCCTATACTACCAAAATAGAAAAGTGATAGTCACTTAAAAAATCTTAAGGCTTGTAGTCTAAAACCATGCAACAGTTTTTGTGAGATTTAGCCCATTTTCTCCCCATTAAATGCTGTATGTGTCCTGCAAATTTCAACCCATGTAAGAAAAGATAAAAATGTGACAGTAATTTACTTCAGTTGTCCTTTATTATTTAGTGAAAAAGTACAACTTCTCATCCAGAGGTTAAATTGGTTTGGGTTTCTCTAGAGTAATCCAGAGCAAATTGAGTTTGGACATCTTTAACACAATAAAGAGCATCTATGGAGAGCTCCTCTCTCTCTCTCTCTTTCTCTCTCTCTTGCTTCCTTCCTTATCCTGCCTTTTTACAAATAACTCTAGGTGGTGAACATATCTTGACTTTTCTTTGAAAACTCAGTGTGAATCTCTCTAAATTCTCTGCCTACAACCCTAATCCTGAGAAAGAGAGAGGGGGGAGAGGGAGAGAGAGAGAAAAAAAACTATCAACTCAATAAGGTAGACCAGGCTTACTCCTGTCACATAGGTCAGGACTAATTTTATTGTAACAGCTTTAGAAACAGAATCTTGCAGATCTGAATGAACTTTTCCCTCCCTCTCTTTGTCTACATATGAACTAGGGAGGGGCCTGTCTGAAACATGTACTCAAGTTAATTTCTTGTCCTGACTCAAGCTCCTTTTATTTGACCATTTTCTTGGTAGATACAGCGATAGCATTTAGGCTTGTATACCATCCCATGGCGCTTTATAGTATCCTCTGGAAAGTTTACAAAGTAGAAGCATTATTTGCATATTGCCAACAATCTGGGTCCTCATTTTACCAACCTGGGAAGGATGCAAGGCTGATCAAACTCCAGGTTGTGGGTAGTCACTGCATAATCACTGCATCACCAGAGCTTGATAGCTGTGGTATTAACTCCTCCCTCCTTCAAGGCTACTCCCTTTTCCCTCTACTGTAAGTGACTTACATCATCCAATGAGCACCATGGCTGAGTGAAAATCTGAACCCAAGACTTCTAAATCCACATCTAATACCTTAGTCACTGTAGTAGACTAGCTAACCCAGTACTGATAATCATTGGTGGGATTCAATTTTTTTTACTACCAGTTCTGTGGGCGTGGCTTGGTGGGCGTGGCAGGGGAAGGATACTGTAAAATCTCCAGTCAGAGGTGGGATTTGCTGGTTCTCTGAACCAGTGGTCGCCAACCAGTGGGCCAGGGACTACTGGTGGTCTGCGAGAAAATTTTGGTGATCTGCAGAGAAATGTCACCCCCAAAGCAATGCATCCAGGCTACACAGTGACACAAGGCTGCACCGCCCACTTGGCCTACAGGAACACAAGGCTTGAGTTGCTTCAATTGCGAACAACACAAGGTAGTGAGGGGAGGGGGAAAAGGGCAGAGGGGGAAACTTACCCCACTCACCTTGCCTGGCCACCGGACTACTTCTTTCCTTCTTTCTTCTTCTGCTTTTGGCTGAACACAAGGAAAGCAGCAAAAGTTTTTCTCTTCCCCATACCCTGCCAGAAATGAGTCTTTGGGACCCTGCAAGGTATCCTGCTTCAAGAGGCTGCGCTGGTGTGACAAATCTCACAAAGACTCATTTCTGGCAGACTTTGGGGGAGAGAAAGAAAGACTTCTGCTGCTTCTGCTGCTTTCCTTGAATGAAGCCAAAAGTCTCTCCCCCCCCCCCCCCCCCCCCCCCCCCCGAGAACAGAGCTAGGATTGTATCCTGCAATCCCAAATAAAGAATGATTGATCAATAGGAAAATGGGGTGGGGAATTTTCCTGTAGACTTTTTTGGGGATTTTCCCAGGGTCTTTAGTCCATGGGATTTAAAATTATGAGTTTGGTGGTCCCTGAGGTCCAAAAGATTGGCGGACCCTGCTCTGAACTACTCAAAATTTCCACTACCGGTTCTCCAGAACTGGTCAAAACCTGCTGAATACCACCTCTGCTGATAATGCTGCAAAGATATTTACAAATAAAACATCTTTAAAATAGTCACTTTATAGATCTTTTCTTTGGCCTCATTGCCTTTGACCATGATTACAGCTTGTAATGCAATTTATTAGCTAAACGGCAGCCCTCATGGGAAGATCTCAAACATAGCATCTAAGTACTTACAGCAAATTGCATTCCTCCACTTCTCAGCTGAAATCATGACAGTTTACATGAATTTATTAACACTAACCCCAAAATGGGAATGTTTTTTTTAAAAATGCCTAAGTTAATGTAGGCTGAAAAAGGCTGAATTTTAAATAGGTTTTACCCATCGATTATATAGAAGCCAAGACATAGCATCTCTGAAGATAATGAGTGTTTCAGATGAGAGAAAATATATCCATTTCCCTGAACATTGTCTTCTCTCCAGCATAACCTTAACACAGGATTTAGCATTAAGCAAAGAAGTCACTCCTCTCTCTTTCTTCTTATAGCTTGAATATGAGTAAGAAGCTGGGAAGTTTCACTGCCATTTTTTACTTAACTGCAACTTCTTATGCCATCCCAAAGTGACTGAATTGGAACATGCCTAAAATGATTATTCACATAAGCCATCTTCAAGCACAAACATTTAAACTGGTTTGTTTCAACTGGCTATAATTATGATCAATCACCATGGAAAGTTTGAATGACATCTAAATTAAGAATAATACAAAGTGGAGATAGTACTTTTTTTGTGGCAGCCCCAAAGGAGAGGAAAGATGGGCATGTATGAAAGAATATTATGTTCCATGCAGTGACAAATTCTAATAGTATCCCATAGAGAATTGTTATAAAAATCCTTGTCTAGGAGTTTGCAATAGATGGAAGTCTTGTTGCTTATTCAAAACTACCATTAGGTTAATCTCCATATTATTATATAGTGAAAATTCAGAGTCATTGGGTAGTGTAAGCAATCTCAAAGAAGTTTCTAATTGACTAACACGATATAAGATTTTTTTCCCTAACCGTAACAATCATATATTTCCATTGGATAACTGGGTTGCTCTAATCATAAATCTCAACCAGTGCAATATTAAGCCTAATGTCAAACAATGATCCCTCTTAAGATTGTTTGCTCTACAAAGATGAGATAGCTTGACTTTCTACATTTTATTTTCCAAGACTCTTTCATACACTCAGCATTTCCACCTCCAATCCGTAACAAATCAGTTAGAAATTGACCTGCAATCCACTTCACAATTTGTAGCTATGACAACATTAAAAAAAAAGCCTGGTCAACATTAGTAGGTCAGGTTCTCATGAAGAATGCCATAAACCAATTCAATACTCACTTATTCTATCACATAAGCTGATCAAGAGAAGACACTAATAAGAGTCCTTTCTGAGTTGTCATTGGTCAGAGGAATAACCAAAATTAGGAAATAAAATACTCTCTGTATCTTAGAGATTCATCCTTTTCTGTAATTGCATTTGCTGTATTTCTCTGGTGATTAGCCAAACAAAAATATTACCCTGGGAGATAATTATGAATGGAAGAAGTGTGTAGAAGCTGACAGATGGTTGATTGTAAAAATAAATAAATAAAATCCATAAAATCCCTATGTTCCCTACTTATGGTAGCTCCAGTTCAGCACTGTATTGAATTGTAAACAAGTGGAGAAGTAGCATGCCTTCCATTGCATGCATTGTTTTCCAATACTTCCAATCATGGTTGCATATTGCTATGGTGGCAGTATTGATTGGGAGAAGAGATGGAGAAAAAAGAGAAGCTCTGTGCTATCCTTATAGGCGAAAAGAAATATTTTAGGGACAGGAATTTGATGAAAGAAACAAAGAGAGAAGCTACTGCGCCTGCTGTAAAACAGTATCAGGCGGCAGAAAGAGAGAATTCCCTTCAGAGAAAGTGAGTCACCTGTTAAGGCTTCCTGGAAATTTCATGTTCCAAAGGAAAAATAAATTCAATATCCATTTTCCTGTAGCTTGTAATAAACTAAAGCAGAGTCGGAAATACAGCAGCTCACTGAAAATCAGACAATATCCTGAGAACAATAAATCCACAGGGGATAACAATAAAGCTTATAGCATGAATTAGAGAATGGCCCAAATCTCTTGCTTGATAGAGATTTTCCATTCTTTGCAGATAAATCTTTTGTTTTTAAAAGGAATTTGTCATTCTAAAAAAAGTCCCTACGCGTTAAGTTTCCTTAAGAATGTTTAAACCTTATTCCCTATTTGCTTGTCAGAAGGTTGCAAAAGTTGATCACATGACCCCGGGACAATACAACCATCATAAATATGAACCAGTTGTCAAGTATCCAGATTTTGATCATGTGACTATGGGGATGCTGCAGTGATTGTGTGAAACCAGTCATAAGTAATCCGTCTGGATTACTGTAATGCCCTCTACATGGGGCTCCCTGCGGGGAGCACTCGGAGGCTTCAACTGGTACAGAATGCAGCCGCGCGGGTGGTTATGGGGGCGTCGAGATACTCCCACGTGACGCCCCTCCTGCGCGAGCTGCATTGGTTGCCAGTGGCCTTCCGGGTTCGCTTTAAAGTACTGGTTTTGGTCTTTAAAGCGCTCCATGGCATCGGACCAGGATACTTACAAGACCGCATTCTGCCAGTAGTCTCCCACCGACCGGTGCGCTCCCACAGAGAGGGTCTCCTCCGGGTCCCGACGCCTTCTATGTGTCGTCTGGTGACCCCGAGGAATAGGGCCTTCTCTGTGGGGGCACCCGCCCTTTGGAATGGGATGCCCCCTGGATTACGAACGACTAGTGACCTGAGGGCCTTCAGACGTGACCTGAAGACCTGGCTCTTTGAGCAGGCCGGCCTGAGCTGACTCAAATGGGATTTTAAATGGGGTTTTTGGATTGGTTGGGATGGGTGTACAAAGTTTTAATTTATTTTAATTGGGGTTTTTAGATTTTTATAGGGACAGCCTAGGGTTTAATTCTTTTTTAACTATTTATATTTGTATACATGTATTTTAGTTGGCTGTTCACCGCCCTGAGTCCTTCGGGAGAAGGGCGGTATATAAAACCTAGAATAAATAAAAAAAAAAAAAAGTCACTTTTTTTCAATGATGTTGTACTTCAAACAGTGTTTGAACTAAATGAACTGTTGTAAATTGAGGACTACCTATATTACGAGAATAGTCTCTATGGTTCTGTAGGGCTTGGTCTTCCTGGGTTTTTTGAAAGTGAATCCAAGACTCTTCTTTTTATTCTTTTTCTTTTATTAAAGCTAGACTTTATGTAGCCGTGCAAAGAAATCTCCCAAACAACTGGGCAGCCTGGCATGTTTTTCAAAGAAAGTTTGTTCTGTCAAGATATTACTAATGCCAGCAAATGTTTTACGTAATAGGGGCATCTTCTCCCCTTGTAGGAAAAAGGCTCTCTCACCCCAGGATCCATCAGAATTTTTTTATGAAGCTGGGCATATTCTGTATGTCAACAATTTGCGATACATTTATTCTTCAGAAGTTCTGGGAATGGAAGTTCGAGATCTAGAAAAGGTGTTTAATTGTCTTCTACTCTGACAACTGAACAGGACATTCAGTTTATATGCAGATGGGTATTTGTGTTCCTTTTCTTCATACCACAGCACTTGGTACTTTTTATCAAAAACAACCAATAAGTCTACCCACATGACTATCTTAATCTGATCCAGTAAGGGTTTCTTCACCCCTGAAAAGCATGGCTTTCAAGAACCATTCTTAACACACTTATGGATATATTATGTTCATCGTTAAATAGACATAGTAGCACCAAAGTATCTTTTAATTTTAGCATTTGACAAGAAGGTGATAACTTCAGATTTTAATCTTCTGTTTAATTATGTTTCCAATTAGATGGTTTTAAATGAAATGTTGTCTGTAGCAGTTCCAGGAGAAAAATAATTTACAGATAATGTTTTCGTTCCAAAGTGATCTACACAACTTTAAGATCCATGCTTATTGCATATGGAAGGCTGGTGTGAGTTTGCTACTCCTAATAGAGATTGCTTCATTTCCCCCATAATAAGCACAAAGAAGGTCTCATCAGAGAATAAGGAACCTTATGCTGAAGAAGTGGAAAATGCATTAAATGGCAGCTTAAGGACTTGAGTGCAATTATTGTGGGCCATAAATGAGCAGTTTGGCAGAAGTCTGATAAGGCTTTAGTGGTGAGCATATATTGAGTTTAAGAAGTGGCCATTACAGCATAAAGCCATTATATCAAAATTCCAGTGGACTTTGCCAGAAAACTGGAGGAAAAACTTCATTTGTATGGAAGTATTCATCATTACTGATGGAATGGATCTTGACTGTCTGCTAAATATAGATAATTTCTTTCTTATCATTGTACATTATGCTACAAGCAAACTGGTATGATATATTCCAGGGTAATTTCTGCAGGGGATACCTTCATTCAAAAACCTCTTAACAATATACTTTTTCTTATTTGAAGGTGTTTTTGAGAGTGTTATTTTTAGACTGGGAGATATTGCAGATGAGATCTATGTTATATAATTACCACATCTTATGGAATTTTTCAAGGAGCCAAACAATGTTCACTTTGCAATATTTGCATTTTGTCTAGCACTTCTGTCTTTTTGGTTGAAATATTTTGTTGGGAACTTACTTGAATCCTTTTAATGGATAGATTGATCTAGATATTTCAAGTGCTGAACGCTAACTTTCACATTATTACACACCAAGGTTTAGAGGTTATCCTTTATATTAGATCCACAAAATCTGCATGCAAAAAATTCATAATATTTAAGCTTAATCTCATCAACCTATTTTGATACACATTAAATAAATATCTTATGGCCAGATTATCATAGCAATAGTTTTCCAGAAGTGATTTGAATTCCCAGACCTTATGTACTTTGATTTAATTCTATTATTTTAAACTTACAGATTTTATTTTAATTTTCTTCCATGGGCACTGTATAAAAGATGGCTCCTTTTTGTTAAAGAATCTGGAAAAGAATGATAACAGCAAAGAGAAAAAGTTAGAATTATTCAGGAAAGTCTATTTAGGTGTTTTATAATCCCACCTTTATAAATAACTCAAGATAGCAAACAAAGATATTACTTCTTCCTTCTCCTATTTTCCCCGCAACAACGGAGGTGAGTTGGGCTGAGAGGGGCTATGTCTGTGTTGTGGAAGTGTATCTGTACAAAGGAGTATCAGAGGAAAGGTTGCTCAGAAGTATTTCAATTACAACATTCACAACAAAAACATTTGCCATTAGGTGCTACTATTTGAAAGGGGAGCAATGGCTCAGATGCTGAGCTTGTCAGCTGGAAAGCTGATGCCTGAATTCGAGACCTGAGCGCCATGTGACAGGATGAGCTCCCATTACTTGCCCCAGCTCCTACCCACCTAGCAGTTTGAAAGCATACAAATGCAAGCCGATAAATAGATACCACTTTGGTACCACATGCACCTTGGTATAGAGTCATGCTGGTCACATGACCATGGAAGCATCTTCAGATAATACTGGCTCCCTCAGCTAAGAAACAGAGGTGAGCATTATCCCCTAAAGTTGGACATGATTGGACAGGGGAAACCTTTACCTATGTTACTATTTGACATTTTAAAAACCGATTGAGAGACCATTGTTGATCCAAAGCTGAGTCTTAAGAAAATTTGAAAAGGGTATCACCAAAATGTGGATAATCATAATTACATTGAGTTTTAGAAATGAAGTCCACTTGTTGAAAAAGTCCACGTTAGAAAAAGTTTTGTTTTGTGTTTTTTGTTTGCAATTTATCAAGACATCATCCTCAATTAATGATGAAAGATGAGAAAAATCTGAACTATGTCAGAAAAAAGGGTTTGATATTCAAATGCTTTGGGGGAAGAAGTCCTCACAGGGAAATTAGAAAAAAGAAATCATTTTGGAATAACTAGATATATTTCTCAAGTGATAATACTGATGTGTTAAAAAAAAAAAAAGGAACATAGGATCTTGTAGGAAGCTTCTAAGAATAATTACCATTTGGATTAATTACCTATATTTGCATAACAGCATAATTTTCTAATTACCAGAAAGCTTTATAGCAGAGAAAGGTCAAGTTGTGGACTAAAAGAATTAAAGACTGATTTACTTCCTGCTAGAAGTATTGATTTTCTCATGAAAGCTCAGTTGACAGCTTGCAAAAGATTTGCTTACATTTCCAATTAGCTCTTCAGTTCCTACATTCATAGCCATCTGCTCAGTTATCTCAGTATCTGGAGGCTGTTTGGGTCTGGATGGGACAAAGCAGGCTCTGACTCAACCAGAGGAAGAAGGTATAGCTGTGGGTATTTGGACCTTCCAGAGATAAGGTTCTTCCATCTCTAGTTCTGGATGGAATGGCACTACCTCAGGCAGACCCAGTGTGCAATTCTGAGGGTCCTCCTAAACTCCTAGCTCCTGGTTGAAGAACTGTGACTAGGAGAGCCTTTGCAAATCTTCTGGTAGTGCTCCAATTGTGCCTATTCCTGCATAAGGAAGCCTTGTTCACCACCATCCAGGGGTGGGTTTCTACCGGTTCTGTCCACCTCTGTAGAACTGGTAGCTCTGAAGAGCAGCAAACATAGAACTAGTTCTATGTCTGCTGATGTTTTTACCCACCCGGGCTCTTACCAGACCTTTATTTCCTGATTTTTTCAACTTCAGCTGCCATGCGAGGCACAGCTGCAGTTAGAAAAGCAGGAAAAGAGGGCTTTTTGAAAGGCTGCTTCTCTGCATGCAGCATGCTGATGATGATTTACAGATGCGCGGACAGCAGTGTGCAGGGAAGCACATCATAAATCACTGAACCTCGTAAATGACCGAATTGGTAGTTAACCCTGTCGGATCCCACCCCTGCCACCATCCATATCCTTGCAACTTACTGCCTAGATTACTGTAATATGCTGTACATGTCCTGCCCTTGAAGAGCGTTCAAAAACTTTAACTGGTGAAAAATGCAGCTGCATGGATAATAAATGGTGTCAGCTACCTGACATATGTAACACCACTACTCTTGCACAAGCTGCATTTGTTTCCTGTGTGTTTTGGGATACAATTCAAGGTGCTGGTTGTCACCTTTAAAATCCTATATGGCTTGGGACTTGATTATCTGAGGGATCATTGTTTTCTAAGAGATTTTACCCATTCAATCTGACCCAACAAAGTGGGCATATTGCAGACCCCATCAGTCAAAGTGTGTCAACTGGTAGAAACTAGAGGACATGGTTTTTTTATGCTATAGCCCCTGTCTTATGGGATATTCTCCCCTTGAAGATTGGAATGGCCCCGACCCTATTGGCTTTTCGCAAAGTTTTGAAAACTTTGGTTATTTAGCTGGGTTTGGGGCTCAGAATGTGTAAGAGCCCTGTTATTTGGATTTAATCATCATGACTGCTATTTGTAGTTATTTATTTTATGAACGTTTTTGTTGTTTTAATGTTTTGAACATTGTTTTAATTGTTTTATAATTTTAGATTTGTAACCCGCCCAGAGTCACTTGGTTGAGTTGGGTTTCTATAGAAATTGAATGCATGCATGCATGCATGCCTGAATAATATCCTTGCTGTACTCAAAGTACTTTTGTTCTTTGAATTCCAAGACTCTTGCCCCAAAATGAATGTGTGGAACTTGGCTATTTTTTCCCTAAAATTTTCCTTACTTGCAGAGCTTCTCATACTGTGTGCTCTCTCTTTCCAATTTTCCCTGCAGCCATTCCGAGAAAGAATAATAATGTTGGCAAATCAGCTTGTTTTGTTCTGTAGACCTGCTTTAAATGGATTAAAAACTCTATTGATCACAGGGGAAATTTCTTTACAGATATTAATGAAGGAATTCTGTCTGTCCTGCACTTTAAAATTAAGAGAAAAAAATATAAAGGTTGATTGCCCGGGAGGGTGGAGACTGGAGATACAATATTTGGAGTTTAGTGAAAGAATTTAGACATGGACTTTCAGAGCACTTGGAGCAATGGGTTAATTAAACAGATCTTCCATCATTAACATGACACTGGACAGCATGACCTGCCAAATATATGACCTTCATACAAAACAATACAGAGGATTCTTACATAATATTCCAGTAAATCATCATACCAAATATGGTATTACCATTGCTTTATATTTTCACAGGTATAATTTTATATATCACACTCAAAGAAAAACATGGTTCTGGGAGTTAATTATATAAATGAAGTAAATAGCAATAGCACTTAGATTTACATACTGCTTCACAGAGCTTCACAGCCCTCTCTACAGTTTACAGACTCAGCCTATTGCCCCCAACAATCTGGGTCCTCATTTTACCAACCTCGGATAGATGGAAGGCTGAATCAACCTTGAGCCGGTGAGTATCGAACCCCTGGAAGTCAGCAGAATTTAGTCTGCAATACTGCTTTCTAACCACTGCGTCACCAGGACTTCTTCAAATAATATACTGTATTATTGCCATTGGCAGTCTCTACTTTGATCCTGGGCCACCAAGCAGAATGAGTGTCTCATTTGCTTTGCAAAGCCAATAAGGCCATGGCATCTGATCTATATCCAGATATGAATCAGACCTCCCAGAATACTGGAATAAATGTTGGGATATTGTTTTAATGTACATACACACAGCTAGCTGAATGCTTCATATAGAAAACACATTTACATTGACAAGCACAGAAGATGTGAATCATCCCACTGACCTGAGAACATGTAGCATGGTCATGGATAACAAGTGTTCATATGATTGTAGCTTTTTATAAGAAAAAGAAATGAGCGCATAAACTGAAGAAACTGTTCACTCTTAGGAATAGGTAGCTTGGAAATGCTTTGCTTTCACAAAACTGGGCTGTTTCATCCAATTTTTGCAAAAGAGTGAGGGCAATACACTATTTTGGGGGCATTTATTCTACACAGAGGTACCCCAGCAAATTGGCATGGAGCATTTCAAATAGGTTTCTTTTCCTAAATCCATTTTTGATCGGACTTTTACATCTGGACGTCTCTTTTTCATCTGGGTGACGCTTTTTCTTTCAGTGCAAATACGAGCAGGTTTAGACTTGTGAAACAGCCTTTTAATACTTTTATGATCTATTTTATATCTGTTTTATTCACTCAGCATTGGAGGCTGTATGCCTATTATTTGGAGATGCTTCCGACACAAATAATGAATGATGTGGAACAGCCAAGCTCAGCAATATTCCTTTAGAACCAATGAAACCAGAGGTGGTATTCGGCAGGATCTGAACAATTCTGGAGAACCGGTAGTGGAAATTTTGAGTAGTTCGGAGAACTGGCAAATGCTACCTCTGACTAGCCCTGCCCCCATCTATTCTCTGCCTCCTGAGTCCCAACTGATCGGCTGGGTCTTATTTTGTTGCCCTATACAGGAGAATGGAGCTGGAAAGCAGGTTAGTGGGGTGGGGAGGGAATGGGGATTTTGCAGTAACTTTTACCCAGAAGGGGGAAGGGAATGGAGATTTTGCAATTTCCTTCCCCTGCCACAGCCACCAAGCCACAGCCACCAAGCCACGCCCACAGAACCAGTAGTAAAAAAATTTGAATCCCACCTCTGAAAGAGACCATTACAAAGCAGGGCATGGGTTTTTCAAATTGCCAAAGTATTTTTAAAAACTTGCTCATGACATGGTGGGGCTGTCTAGCTGGACTATATTATTTGAAGAAGAAAGTATTCCAATATACAAGTGTAAGTCAACAACTTTCTATGTACTAAAAATTAAGAAGCTTGTTTTAAAGACACGTAGTCTTCAACTTTTAAGTCACTTTTTGGTGCTGTTGTAACTTTGTACGGTCACTGATGAACTGTTGTAAGTGAAGAACTACCTGCATACAGTTGGTATATGTATTCTTCAAGATGCTGTAAGTATTTAAAAAATATCTAATTGCCCTGAATTTTTTAATATTTGAATAGCCTCAAAATCCAATAAATACATTTTTTAAAAATGTAATAAAGTTTAATCAGGGATAACTATTTTGATTCATCAAAAAAGATAAATCACAATAAAGCAATACAATACACCGTATGTTCACAACGTGGTATAATTCTACAGAGCGATCCCCTATGCATTCAAAAGTAAACTCCACTTAATTCAGCAAATAATTTGGATTGTGCACTTAAAGTAGATGAATTAATTATCCAGGGACTAAAACAATGAATCTTCATGCTTTCAGGGTATTCTTGAGGAAATGACACGCTCTCATTTCAGGTCATCTGCTAAAGGAAGTGTGCGTAAAAAATCACCTATGAGTCTGGATGGTTTTGGTCAAAATGAGTGGGCTTCTTGACTTTGTCCTATAAAAAAGGAGGGTTTTTTTTTTCTCTAACCATATTTAGTAACTGTTACAGCAGCAGTGAAAATAGTGACTTATGACCATTTTTCACACTTATGACCATTGCAGCATCCCCATGGTCATGGGATCAAAATGCAGGCGCTTGGTAGATGCTTGTGATGGTTGCAGTGTCCCAGAACCTTTTGCAACCTTCTGACAAGCAAAATCAATGGGGAAGCCAGATTCACTTAACAACTGTGGTACCAACTTAACAAACTTCAGTGATCCACTTAACAACTGTGGCAAAAAAAAGAACATAAAATGTGGCAAAGCTCACTTAACAACTGTCTCGCTTCAAAACAGAAATGTTGGCCTCAATTGTGGTCACACATCGAGGACTATCTGTATTATTTTCTTGTTGAAATTTCTTATAAATAGTAGGAAACTGCATTTAAAAAAGACTAATTTTCCTTGTTTTCTTTTTGCAATTGTTCTGCTGAGTCCTCTAAAAGACCCTGAGCTATACAGTACAGTTGGGTGTTTTCTCCTTCTATGTGCTAAAGAGAGTGTAATGTCTCCTTAGCTGAACTTGACTCCTGGTCCACTCTGTTTTCTGGCAATAATATCAAAGAGGTTTTGCTATTGCCTTCCTCCAGGATTTCTGTAGCATGTGTTTACTTCTCACAGCCCAGAATCCCCTGGTGGTCTCCCATCCGAGGTCTAATGTAACATTGGGCATAGGCTCAATTTGCAGGTTGATACAGGTGTAGCTGTCACAGACTTATAATGAGCTCTCCTGTTGCTCAAGTAGCATCCAAGTGGCAGACGCAAAAAAAGATCAGGTTTGTACCAATGTGAAATGAGAGGTTGAATATAGTCAGATGGTAAAATTATGCTGAAGGAATTATCTCATGTGAATTTCAGAAGGACAGGCAAAAGTACTCTTAATTGCTGCTTTGGTAAATCATTTTCTTCCTAGGGTTGCATTGTTTTACTGAATCATTAATATAGTTTCAATGAATAATGTAATGTCTGCCAAAGCACAAGTATAAATATTCAAATACATTCATGTGTGCAATTTCTTTGTAATGCTGGATTTTATGCTGAAATTAAATGAATACAGTTAACACGACTCAAGGGGGAAATGAAAATAGATCTCCATGTCGCACCATCCTTAATTTAGGTAAGCTTCTTGAGCTTTTAGAGTAAAATGTCTTTTTTTAAAAAAAAAAAAAAAAGTGAGAATCACACATTGAAAAGCCAGTGCTGTATTTTTAATGTACGGCAAAGGTACTATGATTATGTCACAGTTTGTCCAATAAATTAAACACTACTAGCAAGACATTGTTTCTGGTTTTCCTGACATTTCATCTGATAATAGCAAGAGAGGAAGACAAAAGGATTAGGGAGAAGGAGGCAGAGATAACATTGTTGAAGTTGTTTTATGTCTAAGATACTTTCTCTGCTTGTCCAAATTCATGATACGGTACATGTTCATTTTTTTTTTCCTTTTCAATTTTTTTCTATATATAGCCTTGTTTCCAATGGTGCTTTCTAACTGAACTAACCATCTCCAACATAAAATTATTTGTAACAAAAGCAATAGCACTTAGACTTAGACTATACCGCTTCATATCACCTTAGAGTCCTCTTTAAGCGGCTCACAGAATCAGCCTATTGCCCCCACCCCAACAATCTGGCTCCTCATTTTCCCGACCTCGGAAAGATGGAAGGCTGAGTCAACTTTGAGCTGGCCAAGATCCAACTCTTGGCAATGAGCAGTGAGTTAATCTGCAGTATTGCCTTCTAACTGAGACTTAGAGAGACTTAGAATAACTTTGTTGTCATGGTGAATGTACACTAATCGGCATACATTAAAATGAAATTTCATCGCATACCACTCTCAAAGGTCCACCTCCAATATACACTACATAAACATGACAAAATAGATAAATTAAAAAATATGCATATACCCACATATATATATACTGCGCCACGAGAGCTGCTATCATCCCAAGCCCCTCCCTCCCCAAATAGCCATGTGTGACAGGACCAAGAATGGGGAGATAAAAAAATTATTTCCCTTTTCTCTTCTCAGAAGGACAACTCTTATTTTGTTTATTTATTTATTAAATTTTAATAATGTTTATATGGGAGGCGACTAAATTCTAATGTTAAATATAGTAAATCCTAGGACAGTAGTATAGACATTCCCACTCTGCCTTCATACTATGATTATAATTTCATATAACCATGATCTTTCCTGCCCTTCACATATACCTATATGCTCTTATTCTTCTTTCTGTGCACCAGTTGCTCTTTAACAGAGCTATGAATAACTGAATTGACACTTGAGGGTTTCATTATGGTGATTGTATATATGTAGTTCTACTACCTGTTTAGTATCTTTTCCTGCTTCTCTGACCTTACCTATTTGGAATGGCATTTACAGTGAAGGACTAGATCCAGTTTCAGAAGAAATAAGGCAGAACTTTTTGTGTTATAGAATTAGGGGGTTCCTGTAAGGGAATAGAACAAACCTTGATGTTTCAGCCCACCTATCTGGCCTATTGGTAATGCATCCACTGTCCTGAACAGCATATGATTTTCATGGAAGGGAAAGTCCAGAACTGCCGCCATACCAGATCTAGATATCCCTGTGAATGGGGCATTGAGAAGTATTGTAAGTCACAAGTCCTGATGTTGTGCAAACTCCACCCCTTATATACTCAGATGCAACATTGCTATGCAAGCATCAAAGGGTTGAGCTTGTGTCACAATGTCATGACATTATTTTGTCTGAATAGCATCCCTAGAGCCAGGACCAATTCCTATGACTTCATGAATTATAAATCATTTGTACTAATAGTGATACTTGTCAAACTTTCTCCATGCCACTACAGTTAATAATATGGGACAGAGAGTTTATTTCATCCAGCCACCCCCTGCCTTATTTACCTTTGCTAAAAGAAATGTGCAATGCTTGTGAGCGAGAGAAAAAAATATTACCATGCCTCAATAAAAAGTTGTGTTTACAACTTATCACTGTCTGATCTCCTCCATCTATGAAACTCAGAGTCCCATTTTATTTCCACAATAAATCTGATTGAGCTAAAAGATCATGGTCACCCAATTCACAGTATTTTACACAGATAAACCTAAACGTAAACTGTACAGTTGCAGGTCCAGATCGATGATAAATTACATTATCTTTCCCTATCTGATGACTACCAGCTATGTGAGACTTCAACTTCCCCTAATTCCTAGCCATCATGGGTAATCTGGCCTATCGGTAATGCATCCACTCTCCAGAACAGCCATCATGGACAATCAGGTTAGCTGTAAATTATGGCATATCTGGTGATGGAGCTTCAGGTTGGGGAAAGCTATGTCACATCATTGTGCCTCTTGAAGAGTGTAGCTGTAGCTCTTAACAGGCAACAGCCATGAGAATTTAGATGCATTGTTTAAGAATAAGCATTAGATCAAATTTCACCCTCAGTCAGATAGGACCAAGTAGAATAATTGTTCCACACATTGAAGCAAAGACTGGAATGCAAAATGTGGCATAGGAAGATTGTGCTTTGAAATCTGAAGTACAATATAACATTCTTCTATATTTCCATCTAACATCCTCTTGTGAAATAAAATAATTGTTAGTCAAGGAAAACATCAGTATTTGGCATATTAAAGGAGGATGCATGCCTTAATACCAGGGCAATCTGTCTGTCTATAATGCAATAACAGCTGAAACCAGAATGACATTTGATCAATTCCAAATTACAAATGATACTTTTGGACATAACCTATTGATTTAGTTGAAAATGGGAAGATTTGGAATGTCTGAAAAACAGTGTAAATCTTGGGACGATTGACTGAGCAAAATCAATGAAGTGATATGCAAAACATGTGGGGAAGATAAAAGGTTGAGTAGTTACCTTCACGAATCACCAACTTTGGGTGATGTATGAAGTTCCATTCCAGGTTCACTTGTAAAAAAAAATTGCATGAAACACTGAAGAAGTCAGACGAGAACAATCTGTTCCTTTAAGAGTTCCAATTGTCCTATGTTTGCTATCTTACCAGGACTCCAAGATTTATGGTTTCCCCCTCACCCAATATATAAGCCTCTGCTTGTCATTTAGAGGCACATATTAATATACTTACACTATAAAACAAAAGTTATGAAGAAAGAGTTAACAAATTTAGATTGCACAGTATATTCCAGTATTTGTTCAGAGAACTTTCATCTGATTGTCAACCTGATTGAGACCAACTTACAGTGACAACTCTGAGTTTGTTTGTTCTTTTCTTCCCTCCTCATTTTTCCTACTTTTTTGTTATGTCTTTCAGAATGTAAGCTCACAGTATAGGAGCTGTTTTGATTTAAATCTGTGTAAATGTTATGCATTATGTAAAGTGTTTTGGATGTAACTCTATACAGTAAGCCCAAATATTTGTTCAGGTTATCCTTCACTGTAGTTTTAAAACCATATGACAGTGCAATTCAAATCAAATCTCTCAAAAGCAGAATGTAAATGTAAACAATAATATTAAATGACATGGAATGACCATTTTTTAAAAAAAGTCTTATCTTTACTCAGCAATTTTATTAGTATTTCTTGATTGAATCCCTCCTTCTGCTAATTGGATTTTGCAACACCTGCTTTTCTGGACTTAATGCTTTTTGGAACACAGGCTGGCCCTCTTTCCCTTGTTTTTGCTTCCTTCTACTCAGTGACTCTTGGACATTTGCTTAATCTAATTCTGCATTTGCTGGCCTGAATTGCAAAAAGAGAACAATTAACACTGTGTTCCATGTGGTTGACTGAGTTTTGAAGATACTAATGTCCCTAGAGAGAGCAGTGGATGTTCCACACCTGGGGTACAACTTTTTGAACAACTGAAATATGTTATGCATATGTCTATTTGCTATGTTCATTTGGTTTGCAGAAATACGAAGAGGGTGAAGCAGGGCTGTATTCTATATCTGGTATTGTTTAACTCTGAATCAATTTTCAATGAAGTACTAGAACACATCGATGCTGGCCTCAAAGTAAATGGTGTTTGAATCAACAGTTTAAGATATGCCACAGTTCTGCTCGTTAGTAAGCATGAAGATCTTCAGTTCCTCATCAACAGAGTCACAGAAATATCTGAAAAATACATCTTGAAGCTTAACACCTCAAAAACCAAGATCATGGTTATCAGCAAAAACCCATTAATTCACCACTGGTAACTTTGGAAGGAATACCACTAGAAAAAGTTGAAAGGATCACGTACCTCACTTCTAATTTACATGAAAGCTGGAACATGACTACTGAAGCAAAAACAAGGATAGGGAAAGCTCAAACAGCATTCTTCAAAATGAAAAAGATCTTCTGCAGTCACGAAATAAGTTTAAGATTGAAGGTTTGTCAGGTGCTACATTTTTTCTATCCTGCTCTACAGAGTAGAGAGTTGGTCTCTGACAGAAACCACTTGAAGAGACTAGAAGCATTTGAAATGTGAATTTACAGGCCACTGTTACACATAAGTTGGGTTGAAAAAATCAGAAATGAGGAGGTGATAAGCCGCTTGGGAAAGCCAAGGGAAACCGTCATAACTATAAAAAAGTGAAAGTTAGATATTTTGGATAAGCATACTTCACTTAATCCTCCAAGGAAAGATTGAAGGCAAACAAGGTCCAGGCAGAAGAAGAACATCATGGCTTCAAAATCTAAGGGATTGGTTTGGAGAAAACTCAACAGCACTTTTTGTATGGCTGTTGATAAAAAAAGGATTGCCAACATGATTGGCAATATCCGATGATGGATTTGGCACAAGAAGAAGAAGACGATCTGGTTTTCAGGCCATAAATGTTGGAGACCTCAACTATTCAGTTATAGTCATAGTGTTGCCAGTGAAGATAAATCTTTGGGGCTTGGTAATATTTCAATTGCAAGTATGGATGTCATGTACCTACATAGCAGCAGCCAAGAGACTAAGCTGCAATTAAGTGGCCATTTAGGTTTTTCTAGTCTAGAGATACAACCAAATTCAGATGAATAAAATCTAGAAATGCTTTTGAGATACTACAATCACTCCTGCTGGATAGAGATGCAATTCCATGCTGCCTAAGAAATCATTATTGTTCCTAATACAAGAAAATGTAAACTGAATAAGCTCAAGCAACGTATATTTTCTAAAGCCATAATTAGATGTTGAAATATTTGACAATTCTTTGCAAGCCCAAACACCCAGCTGAATACATTTCTAATAAGAATATGTAAACTGTAATTTCATTGAATTAGAATATAGTTACCAACCTCCACAGACAAGGACATCAGGCGTTTTGATAAAATTACTTCCAGAATTAAATTACTTCCAGGAAGTAATCTGGAGGCGAGATAATGCTTTTTAAAAAGGTAGATTTGGATCCTCAATTTTCCTGTTTTACTCAAATAAAATTTCTGGGTGACATTCTGAAAGAATTCAACCATTTCTTCTAAACTGATACATAGGTTTCTAAATAGTTTGTTTCCCCTCTTAGACAAGTCTCAGATCTGTCCATCTGTCTATCTATCTGTCTGTCTATCTATCTATCTATCTATCTATCTATCTATCTATCTATCTATCTATCTATCTATCTATCTATCTATCATCTATCTATCATCTTGTTGCCACTCCCAGCAAAAGCAATTCTGGGCAGTATAAAAGCTGTAAATAAACACATAAAGCCCCTATATTAATTATAAAAACAATTGAAAATACTATAAAACAAACAAACAAGGAAATAGTAGGCAAAGGATGTTAATAATAATGGAGCTACCTCACAAATTGTACAATATGCTTGCTATCAGCAGTGAAAATGACGCACCAGCTAAAACATCATCTCCCTTAGCTATAATTCAGTTACTTGCTGACCACTTGGACATTTATAGAATCTTATTACCTTTAGTAGCATTTCCTGTTTGGGGCTTGTGTTGTGACCTAATGAAGGATGAAGATTTATTCCTACTGAGTCACTGCATTACAGCAATAAACAATTTTCTACCTTCAAATAACAAAATATTAAATGTCAGGCAACTGATCGGCTTGTACTTTCTAACAGAAGATTCCAATTGATTTTGCTGTTTATGGAGCTCTTAAGTCCAAATATTATTAATGTAAAAGGTGCTATTCTAATATCAAAAT
Organism: Bungarus multicinctus; assembly: GCA_023653725.1. Taxonomy (NCBI): domain Eukaryota; kingdom Metazoa; phylum Chordata; class Lepidosauria; order Squamata; family Elapidae; genus Bungarus; species Bungarus multicinctus. The sequence goes on from CM042836.1 coordinate 115,295,301, forward strand.
AACATCAAAATCTGTGGGATTTTTTTATCCGTTTGAAATATTGGGAGATTCTCTTTCATATAAGAGAGGTGCTGTATATAGTCACAAATAAACTTATCCACAAATAAGTCAACTCTCACATTTTTAACTAAAATACAGTGAAAAATGTGCAACCTGAAGATGGGCCAACCCTCAATCTTTTTAATACTTTAATTCTCACATGGATTATCCATTTTTCATGGTATTTTGATGGAAAATTTGAGGGTCAGTTTAGCAGTGAATGGGTTTATATGATTAGATAAAGGATAAAGGAGCACTTTTAAAAAGTATTGTATCTTTTGATTTATTGTTTTATTGTTTTATGATTGTTTTATAGTTATTTGTTTTGCTGTTGTGGGTATCTCAGAATTGCTTAAGATGGGCAGCTATATAAATATTTTAAATGAATCAACAAATATTCTTGCTGATAAGCCCATTCATGGATAAGCTGAAGCCAATTTTTATGTGTATGATGGCATCTAAAAATTTGTGAATATATATGTTGTATGATATGTATGGAGGATCCAGGACTGAAGAATGGCAAGATAATTTGTGATTAGTTTTCTTGTCAAGTCAAAAAATGAGAGAGAGAGAAAGGAAAGGAATTTCATATGAATATGAACACTTTTTAAAAATGTTTTTGAGGGGGTGGGAGGGTGGGAGAGAGGAAGGAAGAAAGCAAAGGAAGGAAGGAAATAAAGAAAGAAGGCCTACAAGAGATATCTTCACAGATGTATGTATGTATGTATGTATGTATGTATGTATGTATGCATGCATGCACATGCATGCATGTAACTATGTATGTATTTCAATGGGTAGTAGCCATGCTTCAATATAATCATCCAAAGATAATCTGCATTGATAACTGGTTTGCTCATAAGCCACTACAGGTAGTCCTTGACTTATGACCAGTTGTTTAACAACTGTTCAAAGTTACAACAGCTGATAAAACACTTCTAGCCATCATAGAACATTATGCTGCTCCTCCATCTGCTACCACATGTCCAGATTTCAGGCATTTAGCAAACAATTCACATTTATAACTGCTTGCCAAGCACGCCACAATCATGTGATTGTCATCTTCAATCTTCTCTGCTGGCTTCTCCAGAAAGTCAGTGGGGAAGCCAGAAAGAAAGGTTGTAAGCTGCTGCCACCTGCCAAAAAAGCAAACAAACCTCTCTCTTGTCTCTGGTGATTGGCTGAAAGATCTGCCTGCAGCGTAGAGCTTAGCCCTTCCTCCAGACTAGATAAATGTGCATCAAATTCCAAGGACCTGAGCATAGGTTTTTAGGTTTCGGCAGAAGCATTCTCTTCTGTGCATGGTGGAGAGCTCAGTCCCTCCTATGGGTTGTAGAAACAGGGCCTGGATCTTGAAGATCTGAGTCCCACATCTGCAGTATAGCAGAGCTATTCTCTTCTGGACATGGAAGAGTGCTGGAAAGCTAGATTGCTAGACTTCAGAACAATAGTTTTCACTACCTTTTGGAGAAGGAACCTTCCACCAATCACAAGAATGGATCCCACCTACAGGATGGTGCAAGGCATCCTTGGTAGGAAGGCAACACATCATATCAGCTGGGCATACCTGCAGCTGCAGAAAAAGGCAAAGGTAAGTTGGTCCAGGCATATTGGAGCAAGGCCCGATTAGGCAGGGAGTGGGCCTGAACTTCCTGAGCATGGGGGTGAGGAGAGAGGCACTCTAAGTGATCACTTAATGACTACACCTGGAAGAGCCGAGATTATAGTCATTGAACAAAATCATCATTAGGTGTGTCACTTAACTGCTTCACTAAAGGAGCATATATTTATCCTTCTAATACTGGGGAAGAAGCCTTGTACATATAAGCAGGGTATGGAGAATCCCCTTTCTTTGTCCAGGTGCCAATGCTTATGCAATAGGAATTTAGCTCAGGATAGCATGAAACTCTAAGAATATTAAAACTTGTCACAAAAATGGATAGATACACCAAACATGGTGTATCACTGATAATGTAGCAGAACATTACAAGCTGGAGAAATTAACATCCCAAATCAGGTAAAGAGTAGCAATATTAGCAATTAATATCTAGTTCAAATTGGCAGAAAACACTGCTAGTAATCATATTAGACTGATAATCTGATTGAATGCCTGGAAGGTGAAATTAACTGAAATAGTGATTTAATTATAATTATTTTTCAGTTTAATGTTTCTGTGGCAGGTCTCAGCAATCATTTCCATCTCTTCCACATTTAACTGCTTTTCTTACAGTCATATTTAAATAATGCACACTGAACACTGTTTCAGTATACAGTAGAAAAAGACACAATTTTGTCTTATTGGTGGTGGTGATTATTGATAAGCATATACAGTATGTTAAGAGCCACAGTGGCACAGTGGTTAAAATGCAATACTGCAGCTACTTCCCACCAGGCTCAAGGTTGACTCAGCCTTCCATTCTTCCGAAGTGGTAAAATGAGGACCCAGACTGTTGGGGGCAATATGCTAACTCTATAAACCGCTTAGAGAGGACTATAAAAACATGTGAAGCAGAATGTAAGTCTAAGTGCTATTGCGATATGTTAAGAAATGTATAGTGATAGAAATAATTGTCCAAGAACAATGTTACTGTAAATATGTCAACTGAATTTCAGTCTTATGTGGGCGTGGCTTAGTTGGTGGGCATGGCTTGCTGGTCATGTGACTGGGTGGACATGGCTTGGTGGTCATGTGACTGGCTGGATGTGGCCAACTCGACATCATTCACATCGAGGGGTGCTTCTCCTCGTCTCGCCTCACCTCTCGTGACTATGGGGATGCTGCAATGGTCGTGTGAAAAATGGTCATAAGTTACTTTTTTCAGAGCCATTGTAACTTTGAATGGTCACTAAATGAACTGTTGTAAGTTAAGGATTACCTGTACAAAAATACAAAAAGCTTCTTTGCTTGCAAAAAGCTGCCCTAAATACCATCATTAGATTAAAAAATACATGCTAGCTGGAGTTACAAGTCAGGCAGGGTGCCAGAGCACCTTGAGAAATTAAAATAGTTAAAATGCTATGGTAACTATTAGCAGCGCACTCTTGCTCATAAAGTGAAACTCTTTACCTGAGAGGTCATTTAAGCTCTCCAGAAAGAGCATACCCAGGAGAAGCAATCCTTAGATCCATTTGCACCACTTAAAGATACCAGCTGGTGTCACTCACCTCACAAGATATCCTAAGGAAATTATCCAGATTTAAGGAAAAATCACATGCCCTTCCAAGAAAGGCAGTAAAAAAATCAGTGCCAAGCTTGCATTCTGCCTCTTGGAAGTACACCCCAAAAGGACAGTGCTAGATACCACTAAAGCAGTGAAGGAAGATCCTCCTCCCCAGATAGAAAAAGAAATCATGAGGCAGGAAAAAATTCAAACACAATACAAATAATTAAATCACAATAGTATATGTTGCTTGTTAAACCTATAACCAGAACAAATAGACATAGGAACTAGCCAGATTTTTCAACCCAGTTTCTTTTCAGGAACAGAGATTAACCTTTTTCCTTCCAAACAAAGCTGAATAGGGAAAATTATCCCATCAATAAACACAGGATTAAACGTCACCAAGCACAGAATTAAACTTCACCAAGAACCAGTTTTAGACCAAAACTCAGAAAATGTATGTAAACTCATGTTTGAATGTCAATCTTTCTAGCTAGCCAAGAAACCTTGTGGAATGTCACTCATCTTGGTTCCTTGTCACTAAAACTTCTTTTCGGCAGCTCTACTTCATTATTCAATTATTTCTTCAAAGTTAACACCAATAGGGGAGTATTTCCTCCCAATAGCAGTGCAAAAAGCTTAAAACAACCCTTCCCATTTAAGAAAGTCAAGCTGTCAGGTTTCGAAGTGAAATGGCTAAACATTATTTCAGGCTCCACATAAGCAAAGTACCAGCAAAGGAGAAAAAAAAACCTCCAGAGAAGCTCCAGAGACTGGAAGTCTAGTCCTGCCAAGAATGTAATAAGAATTAACAGAGAGACAGTTTCTGTAAGCAACAACAGCAGAATGTTTCCTTCCTGCCTTCCTTACAGGATTAGGCTAGTAAAGTAGAAAAAAACAAAGAAGATTTCTTCTAACAACCAGTTCTCTTAGAAAGTTAACAACAGGTTCTAGCGAATAGGTGCGAACTGGTAGAATCCCAGCCCTGGTCTTCATTTTAAAATCATACAGAAGCAAAAGTTAAGGGGGTGTTGAAACAAGACAACTAATAAGTGAATGTCTCAAAGACAGTCAGGAACAACCATCATACACACTATTCCACAGAGAGAATATCTTTTCCAATGTTTACTATTCCCATATTATCATATCAATATTTCCAATTCCAACAATCCCGAAGCATTCTCTGACCAATAAATGTATTTATGGCACATTTGACTGAAGTGCTTGTTGCTCTCTCAGTACAGGCTATTTCATTACCCAGTTAGGTAACATCATCAATGCCATTGAGTGTGGGGTTTGCTCCTTGTTTATCCATACAGTTGTTTGCCCTTCCAGTATTGGTGGGGTAATCTCTAACAAAGGGAGCAAACTCCACACTCACTGGCACCAATGATGTTACTTGGCCAGGTAATGAAGAGTCTGCAATCGAATAACCAAGCTCAGAGAGCACCAAGGACTCCACAGTCCAACACTGAGCTACAGATGTTGTTTCCTACTGGAGACTTGACAGTACCTAATCAAAAAATTAAATAAGTTTTTCCACAAATCATAAAGGTGACCTGCATTTAAGACAATATCTCCAAGAAAAGAAGATGAGGCATAAAATGGGATATTTTGCCTACACAGAAACCCCTGTGAATACATCCTGTTCATTGCCCAATTTTCCTGCCTTGTCAGCTAAAATTGCTGACATTAAAATACTGTGCATAATGATTCTGCTAAATAGTCTCCAAAATGTGTGTATGTGTTGCATTATGCAATGAGATCTCATTAAAGTAAGAGCTTGGCGGCTCATTTGTTGTTTCAATTTGGACCCTGCCTGGGACATCTGTAGGAATGACCACACACAGTAAGCATGCCATTTAGAGAAACCTCAGAAATTAACAGAGATCTCCCCAAACTCATTTTGAATCAACCTACATTCCTTTGATGGTATCCACTAATGTTTCCCACCTGACATAGAACCAATATACTGAGCAGTGAATGTCAGTTCCAGTCTTCATCTTCCAGGCAGGGGACCAATGAAAGAAAACAAAAACAAAACAAGAACCAGCAGGATGACCTGAAGAGCTTTTCTTAACAGTATTTGAAAATGTTGCAATATTTTGGCAGGGGTATACCATGGTTAATCTTGCTAGTTAAAATGTGCCCAGGCGTGACTGAAATGCCATATTATAGCATTAGCGTGGCTTATAAAAGTGAATCCCTCCCTTTTGGATTTTAATAGTAATTATGAGTCTAATTAAAGAGTTGGTTTTAAATCTAAAAGCAGCTGAACGCTGTGTGCTTAATCATGCATTTTTCCATATGTCAATAATCAGAATTGTGTTGAACAGCAGTGCTTCAACTTAATATTTCTTGTTCCTAAATTAATCCCCTCTCATCTTATTCTGTACAAATTTCTAATAACTACCTCAGACTTTCAGTTTTCATCAGGCCTTATCTTTTTATGATATCTGAAATGACAAAAATGGGCTGATCTAAATTTGCTTTGAGCCTCTTTCAGCTGCTTAGGAGATTTCTCTTGCCTGCTAGCAAGAGAGGTTCTGCCTATGCCAACCCAGCATACCTCGATAGCAGAAGATAGCAATAGAGACTTATATACCACTTCATAGTGCTTTTACAGCCCTCTCTAAGTGGTTTACAGAGTCAGTATATTTCCCCCAACAATCTGGCTCCTCATTTTACCCACCTCAGAAGGATTGTGTTAGGGTTCCAAGTAAGACCCCTAACCAAGTAAGATTCTGAGGCAGGCAATTCCTCAAACCTCCATTTTATTAGAAATGTCATATTGGCACATCTCGGAAAAACCGAATCTGAAAGCCCCTAGGTTTTCCCCACCCAAAGGAAAGTCAAAGTCCCTTTCCCTGCACCCACATGTCCATCACATGGTCCAATCAATCCACTGCCCCAACTGGAGATATTTCCCAGTCCAGCCTTTCCAGGTGCAGGCTGAATGTCCTTGACTTCCTGAGAAAAGAATGTTGTTGTGACCATCTATCTCTACCCACTCCATGCAAACCCTCCCCCCCCAGTTTCCCAAGCACTAAATATAACAGCCCTGAAGATCCAAAGAGAAAGATGGCCTCTAGTGTTGACAGATGGAAAGCTGAGTCAACCTTGAGTTGGTCAGAATCAATTTGCTGGCAGTCGGCAGAATTACCCTGCAATACCGCATTCTAACCACTGCGCCATCACAGCACGAAAGGGTTGGATGATGTTGAATGCCACTCAGAGTGAGGTGGTATGGGTAGCAGTTTAAATTAGATAAATAAATAAAATAAAATATATAAATAAATAATGTTGGACTTGTGTAGTGGTCTCCAGTGTCCAGTCTGTGCCAATGAGTTGCAGATTCATTTCTGTAGTAAGCATTAGAAAATAGGCAGGGTAAGAAAAAGAGTATTATAAGATTTGGGATTTATTTTATGAATGGTTAGATAGAAGAATAAGAAACTGAAATATGTAGTAATAGTAATAATATACTATAATTGATTAATCTTGAAGGAGTAAGAGAATGAATATAATTTAGCAAGAATGAGATATGTTTTTAAAAGATAACAATTATTATGTCAATAATAATATAATAATTGAATAATATGATATAAAATGTTATTTAGAATGGTTTATAAATATAATCAAGTAAGAAATGTACAATTATATTATTATGCGCCCAAGATATATGTATCCAATCGATACACTGTAAAATTGAAAGATGGTTTTATTTGTTGTCTTTGTTGTTAAAATAAAAAAAAACTTTTTTCAAAAAAGAAAGAAAATAGGCAGGGTAAGGTCATGATCGTGGCCAAATGTGGTGGAATCTCTAGCTAAAATGGGAGAAATTGGTGAGCATAGAGTCCTTATAGGGCAGGAAGTGACACAGACCTCAAATTCCTGAAGCCCTTTTCTGGCTGTTGCCAAGAGAATGCAGTCAAGCTGCCCAGATTCTTCTAAATAAATCAGCAACAATAAAGAAGCAATGCTAATCAACTCACAGTGTCATTCTTGTTCTTTTTGCCTAACATCAGGAAAGTTTCAATGAATGCCACTGTGGCCCATTCTGGAGTGGAAGGATCTGGCTACTGTGACACATTCTCTTAAACACCACACTGGTAGACCTCTGCAATGCACACAACATGGGGCTGCCTTTAAAGACAATTCAAAAATTATATTGCCTCTATCTTCCAGACCTTGTATTGGGTACCTGTAGGATTCCAAGTGCAATTTAAAATGTTGATTTTAATTTATAGCATCAAATTATGGCTTGGTTAAAAAAACTTACAGGACTGCATACAATAGAGCAGGGGTGTCAAACTCAAGGCCTGTAGTCTGGATCCGGCCCAGAGAATGCTTAGATCTGGCCCATGGGGCCACCCTGAAAACAGTGAAGGACTAGCCCACGGTACCTCTGCCAACAAAAATGGAGCACACCCCTCCCAAGCTCTGTTTTCGATGGCAGAGAGTTGCAGGAGGCCATTGAGTACTATGCTGAAAATCAGGAACCTATCAATTCATGAAGCACTTTGGATTTATCATTCAGTTAGCATAGTTAAGATGGCTTTGTTCCGTTACAAATGTATTATAGTTCTTGACATGATGATAGTTTTTACCAGGGATGGGCAACTATGGGCTTTTTAACAACTTATCCATTTCAACTCTCAAATTCCTGAGCCAGTTGCCCACCCCTGGTCTTTACCTATGTACTGTTTGTCTACTAATATAGCATGAAAGACTGACAAATAACTCTGTATGATCAGGGTTTATCTCCCTGTAGTTTTTCCATCTCAGGTGCTAGGTTTGAAATTTCAAAGCATATCATGAAAGGTATAATTAAGTTAATGTTGCTTCTGTTTTCCTGATTTTTCCCATTCTAAAATTATCATGCCACATTTCTGAGTAAGTAAAAAAAATCTAGCCTCAACAAAATTACAGAGTAAGAAACTTCTGCTTAATGAATCTGATTGTCGTAGCATAAAATAAGGTCAATTGGCCTCCTCACCTTTGGCTTAGTCTACTTCAGTGATGCACTAGTTGTGAATTCAAGTTTTCTTAACTTTGTACACAGCATATAGTAAATCTGGGCTGAAAAATTCTTGGTTTCCTGTTACTCAGTAAAATTTTAAAACTGTTTTTGATTTCTTTTTCCTGCAGAGGAAAACAGCTTCAGTAAAACTAAGAATATTATCCTTCTTTCACTGTAGAGCCTGTTATTTTCCAATCCACAATTTACTTATCTTCTCAAATTACGTTTAAATGCCAGGAAAAATAATATGAAGGAAACCCACTATATACATTTCTAAAGGAAGAAAAACAGAGAAGATGCAGAGCTGGGATGTGGGGAGGGAGTATCTGTGGGAAGACGAGAAACAGAGGTGGCATTCAGCAGGTTGTGATCAGTTCTGGAAATTTTGAGTAGTTCAGAAAACCAGCAAATACCACCTCTGACTGGCCCCGCCCCATCTATTCTCTGCCTCCCAAGTCCCAGCTGATTGGCTGGGTCTTCTTTTGTTGCCCTGCATAGGAGAACAGAGCTGGAAAGAAGGTTAGTTGGGTGGGGAGGGAATGGAGATTTTACAGTATCCTTCCCTTGCCCCACCCACCAAGCCATGCCATGCCCACTAAGTCTAACCCACAGAATTGGTAGTAAAAAATGTTGAATCCCACCACTGACAAGAAAGTGTTGAAAAGTCAACAGGGTGCTGCAACTGTGCAAACAAAGCCCCACCTCTTTGTCTGCCTCATAACATGTGTTTAAAAAAGAAAAAAAAACAAGGCTTCAATTGCAAGGTTATCATTATTGTCTTTTGGGTACCCTGCTACAGATATCCTTTGTGCAAAGGAAGAACCATGCTGCAAATCCTCCCTCCTCATATTCTCTCTCCCCATATTCTAAAGTTATCTTGAGAATCAGACAAGAAAACAAAGCTGAAGGCAGTAGACCTTCTGCTGTTGCTGAACTTTCATGTAAATTTAAATTTCAGAACCAGCATAAGAGAATCATGGGGACAAGGTGGAATATGTTCACCAAGTCACAATAGTTATCTTAATTTTTATAGTTATCCATTTATTAAAGAAAAAAAAAACATTCTAGAGTAAATTTTTCCTAACCTTGAAAGTAAAGACCAAGACCTTGGAACAAAAATCCCTTAATATTCTCACTTTAATTATGACAGATCATTGTATCCCAGATTAGGCATAATTATAGACTAAACAGAAGCTGATCAAGCAGAAAATAAATATTGCAGTCTATGATACTCAAGATCACATTAATAGTTCTTTACCTCAGAGACAATTTCCTTCTCAATTTAACCTCAAAAGGCCATTTTAATTCTCTTCAGTTGTCTTTTCAGATCTTCAAGAATATAAAGCAGATGCTTTTTTGTGGCTCATTTCATGCCTTTGATTGCTAGTTTGTTTATGCAGTCGTGTTAATAGATTATTGGTCATCACCAGTGTCTTTCAAATGACTGTAATCCAATGCAGATACATTATATGTATTTTCTGCACCACAGTGTTTGCATGTGTGTGTGTGTGTGTGTGTGTGTGCGCGCGCATAGAAAGAAGTGTTGAGGTTTGCATCCAGTGATGGCACTCATTGGACTGGTCTCATTAGTAGTATAATTGGAGGTGATTGTTCATGTTTTCTCTACTTGGAGGCTTGCTGTGCTGACCAAAACCATTGCTACAGTATTTGGAAAATCTCTCAAAGCAGCATGAAAAGTGAAATGAAGAGAAATTGAGTAAAGGGGAACGAATGATCAAACAAGTCTTACAGGAGCCTCTGATAAATCTGTGGTTAAAATGAACTCTTCCATTCGTGGTTTGATAGATCTGGATTTGAGCTATTTGCACCTTTGCTGGGATTACTAGTGAAGCAAGTCAATGAATTATTTATGGAGGCCCCAAAATGATGAATCACCAGGTTCATACTGTATCCATCAAGACTTCTTGAAGGACTGACATATGAAATTTAATCTAGAGTTAAAGGAAAAGCGTGAAATGAATAAATTCCCTGAAAACTTCAAATCATGTATTTTTAAGGATTGTAAAGAACTCTAACAGGGTTTTTAAAAAAAAACCAACCTGATGATTGGCAGAAGAAAAAGATGAAGGAGGAAGAGAGAGAGAACACAAGAGATGATGGTCTTGCCAGGTAAGTCAAAAATGAAGAAAGTACATTAGAGGAAAATATCCTGATGCACGCAGGAGGGATATGAACTGATACCTACCAGGAAAAAGTTCTTGGATCATGATGCAAACTACAAGCTCTACTCCATTCAAATAACTGATCAATCAATCAATCAGTAAATGACTTATTAGGTATAATTAGATAAATGGTGCTGGTTGTAATTGGAAGTATAGGCAGTCCTTGACTTACAAATGACTTACAGTCATTTAGTGATTGTTCAAAGTTACAATGGTACTGAAAAAAATAACTTATAACTATTTGCCTTAATTACAACTGTTGCAGCATCCGCACAATTATGTGATTAAAATTTAGAATCTTTGGCAACTGGGTTCATATTTATGATGGTTGCAGTGTCCCAGGAACATGTGAACATCTTTTGTGACCTTCAAAATAGCTACATCAATGTGGGAGCCAGATTCACTTAACAACCACGTTACCAACTTAACAACTGTAGTGACTCATTTAACAACTATGACAAGGAAGGTTGTAAAACACCTAATAAGTGTCTTGCTTAGCAATGGGAATGGGAACTCTGCAATGTAGGGCAAACTTTAAGAATAGATGTAGTTGAAAGATGCAGTCATTTCCTAGCTGAATTTGAAATGTCAACTACAACTATTCTTAAAGTTTGCCCTACATTGCAGAGTTTATAGAAATAGGTTCAGAAACTAGTGTGACTCTCAAGGAAGTGGAGGGAATGTATGAAAGACAGGCCCTGAAGTTAGCTCCCGGTCCATCAGTCACTGGGAATCACATATTGGCTAAGTTTAATTGCCTTTCTCCTTCATGCCTCTCTCTCCTTCTTCATCTTCACAAGGAGAGTGGCAGGTTAAAGAATATAGTGGCAAGGCTGGCTTCACTTTGGTTCTTCTGCTATCATTTTGTGTCTGTATCTGTCAAGTTTAAACCAAGTGTCTTTGAGATTACCTTATCCATGTGTGTCGCAAACAAGAAAGAATGTTGGGTAGTGACATGAAGCCTATTAACCATAACTTTTCTCTACAAGGAAGCTACTTCTAAGTTGCTAGAAATTTTTATGAACATCTGGGGCGGGCTGTTTTTAATCTCTGAGTTCACAATCCCAGGTTTAAACCTTCCATTTGGGCTTAAAATACCCATATTTAATTTTAACACAGCAGAGTATAAGGAAAGAGACCTTCACCAACATAATCATGTAATTATTACGTTTAGAATAGTTTATAATACTTCTGCTGTGCCACTGGAACTCTTGTTCCCTGCGGTTTGCTGAGGCAGTTGCCATCAAGCGTTTGAAGCCACCCTTGTGCGTGCAGAAACGGCTTTATGTCAATCTACGTCTCCAGTGGGCGTAAGGCTTGCCACTGGTTGCTTTCCTGCATATATTATAGGCTTAATTAATGCTCTTGCTAGAACTTATGTTTGAGGCTGATTTTAACCGTGTTATTGTAATGTAGGTACTGGTGAGTCAATACGAAATGCTTGCATCTACCTCTGTTCATCTTTCGGATGTATTGTTTAAATTATTATATTTATCTTTGTATTGGCTTATTTTGACTTACTGGATTGTATCCAATAGTAACTTTGCACTACAAGAATTGCTTCCACTAGTGGAGGAATGGAGCTGCTTTCTTCCTTTGGGGACTGCACTTTTACTTTTATATCCTTTTTTTTTTTTTTTTGCATTCCAAGAACCAAGGGCAATAGTGGCTGGTAATGCAATAACACTATTGGATTGGGTATAAAAGAATTTTGCAGTTTGCTTGATGTATTTACAGTTGTTGTTTTCTGTGCAAAGTAACACTATTAAAGCTTTGCGAAGGCGATATTCCTTTTACAGAGAGATTCAGAAAAAAAACTGTATTCTTCCAATAACTGTTAGTATCCTGGCCATTCTGACACTGCTTATCTCCAGTGGCTGCTTAAGGATGAACAGTGCATAACTACAGCGCAGGTGGCTAGATTCTGCACAGCAATACAGGGGATTTGTTGGAAACATGTGTCCACCATAACTATTTCATACAACAACATGGCAAACGTTTTGCACTGCTCGTTCCTTTCCCTTTTAGTATTAAACTGATAACAGGCTACACAGTTTATGGATTGTAGTTTTAGTATTGTTAGATCATGTATAATTGACAGACCGGATTTTATCATAGATTTTAGTTGTTATTCATTATTTTTATACTAGAATTTTTATTTGTATATTTACTGAGTGTTTTTATTTGTTCTGGTCCCTGGTCTATGACTGTAATAAACTGAATTGAACTGAAAGCTTTGCGAAGGCTTCAGGTTTCTATTTTCAACTTAAAAAGACAAACAGTTCTTCTGCTCAGAGATGCTGCATTGCTGCCAAATTTTGTTGCTGCGGTCTCTAGAGTTCGAGATTAACCACTTACGAAGAAGGGCATCCTGTGTTTTCTAATTCTCTATTCCCTCCTCCTGGGATGTCTTTCAAAACTAAGGAACAATGGTTTTCTTAGAGACAAGAGGAGCCTTAGTCAATAAAAAAATAAAAAAAATTAGCATTCCCACCAGGCATGAATACAAATGCTTCCCACAGATACAAAGTCATTACTGGATACAATCCAGTGTTGCTTTGGCATTTACAGGTAGATACTTTAATGAAGTGTTATACATTTATTTCACATCCACAACTATTCCAACGACTACCTTCTTTGCCAAATATCTGTTTGCATGTCTTATTGCAAATAAATTAATAATTACCATTTTCCTGATAGCTGTAAGGCTGTAGCATATAGATGGAAAAAAGGCTTAAAAAGTAATTTCTTCAAAAGAAAAATAATAAAGCAAATGGATAGAATTTATAAATCTTATCACTAAACTACCTTTCGCAGGTAGGGAAGGGATTAATAAAAGTAAAAGATTATTTGAGCAGAGCAACTTGAAAGAGAGAATATATTTCATGGATTTCAAATAAGAGATATTCTCTAAATATAGGATTTCAAGGGCCCGACTGAGCTTGTCACAGTCTATATGCATGCTAAATAAACTGTTTCATGTATCCTTTATGATGGCTTCTTACCAAATCAGATGAGGACAGAAATATGTCTCACTACCTCTTTGTTAGAACTACCTGGTTCTTCCATGCAGAACTTTAGTATCCAGATAAGAAAGTCCCCTATTTGGCCTTGAATGAGATCCATCTTGCAGGATCGCTTCCCTTCTATAGTAGTGCCATAAAGAGAGTGTGTTGGAGATAAATTTAACTCATCCCTAGCAGATCCTTTCTTCCAAGGTTTTCCAAGTAAAAGAGAATTGCAATAATCTGTCAACAGTCAGACTAAACCTCCTGACTGCCCTAATCTCTCTAGCATGAGGCAGAGGTGGTATTCAGCAGGTTCTGATCAGTTCTGGAGGACTGGTAGCGGAAATTTTGAGTAGTTCATGGAACCAGCAAATACCACCTCTGACTGGAGATTTTACAGTATCCTTCCCCCGCCATTTTACAGTATTCTTCCCCTGTGGGTGTGGCTTGCCCACCAAGCTACGGCCACAGAACCAGTAGTTAAAAAAAATTGAATCCCATCACTGGCATAAAACCTTAGATTTTCTACCCAAACTTCTCCCTTTAGTCCAATTCAAGGAAAGCAGAAAGTTCTTGGCATTCTCCAGACATCCAGAAAATAGCTAACCTAGTTTCAACCCTGGGACATTAAGTGTAGTCATTTAATCTTGCAGATTATAATATGGGGACAATTTTAATGAGAAATTCCCTAATAATACCAAAGAAGTAAAATCTTAGCTATAAAGGAGTTCCTAGGGGAAACAAAAATCTAGAGGAAAACAAAGACAACAATCATACTGATAGAATTCCGAATACCCTTAGCCTACATAAATTAGTTTCTTATTATCTCCTTGAACAAGCTCTTGAGTTTCAATGCATATGATTGCCAAGAGGTTACTGGACAGATGTCATAACAAATTGAAATTATATCAATATGGTGATATTGAGCCTCAAAAGCCCCATCTTTGCCTACTTACTTCCTATGTCTGAAAAAAAAAGGATTTAAGACACTGTTTGATAAACATTATTTATGGATGGATGGAGTAAGTGAGTGAGATTCTCTGCCTCTGCCACTCCTCGTTTTGATGTTGTGATGTTTTACTTCTTTATGGACTAATATGTATTGCAGCACATTATTCCTTTTTCTATACATTCAACAGCTTTTCTTCACCCACCCCCCTCTAAATACCTTCTGGGTCCATGGACCATGGCCATAGACCACCAAAACCTGACTCAAGATCTAAATGATAACATTTCTTCAAGCTTTCATTGACTCCCTGTGATGACATCATGCCCCTCCAGGGATCCGTGGACCACAGGTTGAGAACCACAGTTCTACACCATTCATTCTGGCAAAGTTGTTGCCTCAAAACAATATTAAAATTTATTTAAATATTTATAATTGGAAACAATGTCATTTAGGAACACTTGAAGAAAACATCTTTAAAGTGTGCATTTAAGATAAAACACATAGATCGATTTTAATAAATAATTTGGTCACATGCTGAGGAGCATACAAAACAAACACTAAACAAAATTTTTACTTAAAACCTTTATTTGCTTTTTAATGTATTTTACTCGATTCCAATTCTATGTGCATAGAGAGATATACTTCAAAGTTGCATGAAAAGGTTTTTTCATATATATGTATCACAGCTCATTGTCATTTTGATGTAAACTCAGGTAGAAATTAAAAAATGAGATACTCTCTAATACTTTCTACAATACAAGGTTAATATAAATACTTTATGATACATTTTTCCAAGCTTATAAGAGAATGCAATTTGTGGGGTTAAGGTTTACAAAACAATTTCAGTTTGGAAAATTCTGTTGAAAACACCAAGCAAACCCAAGAAACCACGAAAGTCATAGAATAGCAGGTGTTGCATGTAGTGGATAAAAATTAGTTCTCAGTCTAGATTTAATTAAAAGCACTTCAAGTGAATCTTGTTTTTGTGTCAGACAGTTCATACAATGCTAAATGAAGGCTAGGTGTAATTTCCTTCAAAAACCTGTCAACAGTCAGAAAATATCAGTTTCCTATCAAACAGTGAAGGAACAATTTGATGGACCCGGTTGCAATACTTCGCCAAGTTTTCTAAGACATTTTCCACCTTCATACTGAATGGCAATTGTTTAACTTTAAGCAATTCAGTTATTATAGTATAAGATGCAAATAATGCTGTATGTTGGAAGAACATCAACAGATGCCATTCTGGTCCAGCAGGAATTGTTGCTGGAGTTTTTTTTTAACCATTTAGTGCTTTCCTAATCTTGGTGACTTTGTAGGCAAGTGCCCTCCATGCTACCCTATCAAACAGAGCTTCTTTCAATTGTTGTATGTTCAACTTTGCATCAGATTTGATGTTATCAAGCTAGTGAGTTCTTTCTTTGTCAGCAGGAACTGCAGATATTCTAAATGTCTGATAGGTCACAGATTCTCTTAAGGCTAGATTATGCCAAACATTTCTCTTGCCTGGAAGTAACATTTTTTGCCTACTTGCGTAAATATATTTTGGGAATTGATGACTTATCATTGTCATGACTCTTCTGCAATATCAGTCACATCAGAGGAAGTGGATTACAGTCCCAAGGACTTGTTGTAATAGATGGCTCCAACTTTAAAGGAACCATTAGTTTCATCAATCACATTACCAAAGATATATTGGTAACAAAGACAGCACCTGTTCCCCAAAGCTTATCATTTGAAAGAGACAGCAGCAGAATTGCAGGACAAGGAAAGAGGAATAGGGACTGTGGGCAGGGAAGAAGAAGAGCAAAACAGCTGGGAATGAACATTGAGAGCATCCCACAAAGGCTATGGAGAAAGACTTGAAAAAGCAGTTAAAAGAACAAAGAGAAGATGCATCTGTTCAAAGCCCTGTTTCAGGTTTTGGCCACTGCAGGAAAATGTCCTACATCAGCATTAAACAGCCACAAAAATTTTATTTTCACCTAGAATGAAGTTGCTCAAAAATTGTTTGTACCTTAGACAATCTCCTTAAATTATGTATTGGAGAAAATATTAATAACAAGCAATTCCTTTGGGTTTCAGGTACTGTCTCCAATCAGCTGTCCAAGGTAAGACTAATGATATCCTTTCTTTCTTTCTTTCTTTCTTTCTTTCTTTCTTTCTTTCTGTCTGTCTGTCTTTCTTTCTTTCTTTCTTTCTTTCTTTCTTTCTTTCTTTCTTTCTTTCTTTCTTTCTTTCTTTCTTTCTTTCTCACAGTAATGTTGTCTTGAATTGGCTTCTTCTAATTTTTGGAACAATCTGGACTGTTAGTCCAAATAATAAGTTTGTTCAAAGTGAACTTAGAATGTGTAAGTTCTTTTTATATATTAAGAAAAGGTTTAAAAGCACTCTTCTTTCAAAGATATACAGGTTGTCCTCAACTTATGAACACAATTGAGCTCAAAATGTATGTTATTAAGTGAGGTGTTTGTTGAATGAGTTTTGCTCCATTTTATGACCTTTCTTGCCATGGTGTTTAAGTGAATCAACTGCAATTATTGTTAAGTTAGTAACATGGTTGTTAAGTGAATCTGGCTTCCCCATTGACTTTGCTTGTCAGAAGGTTGCAACAGGTTGCTTATCAGCAGGTTGCAATTGCAGTGATCAGTTGACCCTGGGATACTACAACTGTCATAAATAGGAAGGAGTTGCCAAGATTCTGAATTTTGATCACACAATTATGGGATGCTGCAACAATTGTAAGTAGGAAAAATACTTTTTCCAATGCCCTTGTGACTTTGAACAGTCACTAAACAAACTGTTGTAAGTCAAGGATTACCTGTATGAGTAGGCAACTTAAGACAACATTCTGATTTATTTTCTTGAGTTTTCAATGTACAGTAAAGGGAACAAGGTCATTCCTGAGGGCAGGGAAATCAGCCCTGTTGATTGTTTTGGAACTGGCTCCTAAAATTCTTACCAATGTGCAGACAGAACTCACATTCTCTTGTGCTTGTCAACTGTTGTTCAGCCTGCTTTAGGACCCAGGTGTAACAATCTATAATGATAAAACTATCAAAAAGGAGCCCAACTATTAGGTGATATCAGTCATCAATTAAATTGCCTTTAAATGGGTATCTGCAAAATATTTGCATGAAACTAGAGCAAGTCTTAACAAATGGCTAATCTTGAGTTTTGATATATATTTTTTTTTACTACCGGTTCTGTGGGCATGCTTTATGGGCATGGCAGGGAAGGTTATTGCAAAATCCCCATTCCCTCCCCACCCCAGTAACCTGCTTTCCAGCTCCGTTCTCCTGTGCAGGGCAACAAAAGAAGACCCAGACGATCAGCTGGGACTCAGGAAGCAGAGAATAGATGGCGGCAGGGCCAGTCAGAAGCGGTATTTTCCGGTTCTCTGAACTACTCAAAATTTCCGCTACCAGTTCTCCAGAACTGGTTAGAACTTGCTGAATACCACCTCTGAAGTCCATTAATCCTTATTCTTTATACCATAAATAAGGACAGCATTATTTGCTAGTGTTGTGCTTAAGTCAGGGTAGGAATTGGCAGTTGGAACATAACATTTTGTGTTGAAATATTTTTTTTCCTGCTGATTCATAGACTGTTGGATAGTATTTGAAGTTGCCCTTGAGAAACAGCTAGTAAAGACTTGTCAAATCTACTAAATATATGATTGGAGGCAGGAGAAAGAGGAGAAAAAAGACTTAGGACCCAGTAGTAAGATTGGGCATCATTCAGAGCCTAGACTAAATTGGATTAGATCTCTTGAAATAGGAACCATGATATAGAACAGTTGATAAGCACAAGAGAATGTGAGATCTGCCTGTGCATTGGTAAGAATTTTAGGAGTCAGTTGCAAAACAATCAACAGGGCTGATTTAAAATTTATATCATAATTAATAGTTTATCAGAGGAGGAGGAGAATGCTCACTATATAAAGATCTTCCAAGGAAGGAGTAGAGCTTTTGAGAATTCCTATTTGAAAACTATCTATGATCTTCTCAGTTTAAGCCAATAAAGCAGAAATCATCCAGAGCAACATTTACAATGATCCTTGATGGAATTGTAAAGATCTAGTCTGTATTTCACTAGTTCTGTCTTTCTATAAATGAAACTTCATAAGAGAGGTTACTATGGAACACCAAAGTGGAATTCCATTTATTCAGACTTCTCAGCATGGATTCATTTTATCAAATGCTTGAGGAATATTGAGGCATGACACCCAAACCAGGGATTTGTCACACTGAATAATCAGAAATCTAGGGCTTCTTTCTCTGACTCAGTGCCCTCCCAGATGTGTGATGGTGTGGGGTGTGGGGTAAAATAGCAATCCTCGTAGTCTCAGCCTATCTGCAGGATGGCAAGTTTGAAGACTGGCTTGATCACCTGATTTATTTTTCTAATAAAATAAAGGAATTTTTCATTTCCGTGAACTTTCATGAGTGCTCCAAGGTCAACAAAGGCATGAAGACTCTCCATCTGTTCCCATGAAGGAACCTCTGTTTCTGTGTTTAACCTCTTACAGACATGGAAGGCTTACTAAGAAAAGCCACCTTGGTTGACTGGCAGTAGGAAGGATATTGGACTTCACAAATCCACTTGAATATGAAGTTTGCATACTGATTAACTAATGAGTTCCCCAGAACCTGTAACTAAGAGACAGTGGCAAAGAGATTTGGAGCATGGAGCAGTTATATATGAATGTAACAGCTGTCCTGGAGAGTGGAACACAATTTACCAAGAACCTTAGGATCTTGATTTGAGGAGCTTTTGCCTTCCTTCACATTCATATAGATCATCCTCTTTTTTCTATTAGGTCTTATATGATCTATTGCAGGGGTCTTCAAACTTGACAGTTTTAAGACTTGTGGACTTCGACTTCCAGAATTCCTCCTCCAGTCATGTTAGCTCAGGAATTCTGGGAGTTGAAGTCCACATGTTTTAAACTTGCCAAGTTTGAAGACCCTTGATCTATTGGAAACAAGGTCAAAATAGCAGGTAACTTCAGCTATGTCTTGCATTATCATTCAGATAATAAGTCATTCTTAATAGGAATTTGGAAGATTATATTTAAACTAACCTGTCTCAATTATCTAGTTGATAATTATATCAACTACAGATTCTGGGACTTAATATCCAATACATTTGGAAAGCATTGGGTGAGTGAGGAAGGTGTCTATAAAAGGTGCCAACCCTATTTCTGATCACAAGACCAACGAGACAAGTGTAAAAAGAAAAGCATTTTTGAAGCATTTTAGGCTGCCATCAAATATTTAGACTTCATAAATGTCACTGAAGCATTATAAATTCATCCTCTACTTGAGGATTGTTGCCTACAAAAGAGAAATTGGGAGGCTTTGGCCACCCAGTCAATCATTTTTCTTCCAAAGGTACAGTAGACTCAGCCGTGCATGCCAATACTGAAGGGTTATTAATTAGAAGCTAGTTATTTTCCACATTGACGTGCTGTACAAGCAGCCTAGAGAACAATCGTCATATGCAGATAAGTATGAAAATGACATTTAGTTCCGATGGAGGATATTTTTAAAAGGAGAAAATCAAAGCAGAAACACCTTAGAACACTTTGGAAGTGGGATTGGAAGGTGATCTTCAGAGACTGATCATCTCTAGTAAAAACAAGGGATTTTTCAAGAGTTCCAGTCCTCCTATTCAGCTAAAACTGTACATCAATCAAACCATTTTGATCAACTGATCACTGATCAGTTGTCAGGTTCTCAAAGGAGAACTAATACACATGTGTATGTCTGACATACTTACAGCTAGGCAAAGTGCCAATGAAGCCACTGCAATTTGGATTCTCTTCTTTCTTAGCTTAGAATCACACAGAAAGACACCAGTCATGAATTCAGTTTGGGCAACACCTTTGATGGCTTAAGGACTGCATCTGGCCTTTGCCAGGGGCTGTTGAAGAACTGAAAGTGTAATTTGACTTGACTTCAACTGTAATTAAGAATGAAGGAATTACAGTCAGCGGATATGGTTCTTCCTCTTGTATATAATAATTTCACCCATCTGCTGCATTAAAAAATTACAGTCCAATGCCATCTTTTTGAAAGAACTCTCCCATTATAGGTAAAGGTTCCCCTTGCATATACGCACTAGTCGTTTCCGGCTCTAGGCAGTGGTGCTCATCTCCATTACAAAGCCAAAGAGCCAGCACTGTCTGAAGACATCTCCATGGTTATGTGGCTGGCATGACTAAATGCTGAAAGTGCATGGAACACTGTTACCTTCCCACCAAAGTGGTCCCTATTTCTTTTTATTTTATTTGGTCAAGTGATTGTAAGATAACAAGTATAAGTATAAATATAGTTATGAATACATGAAATGGATACGAATAAGAAAAAAAAAGAAACAATAGGAAAGGAATTGTAGGCACATTGGTACATTTATGCACGCCCCCTATAGACCTCTTAGGAAAGGGGTGAGGTCAATAGTAGACAGTCTAAGGTTTTGGGGAAGAAACCACAGAGTCAGGTAGAGTATTCCAGACATTGACCACTCTATTGCTGAAGTCGTATTTCCTGCAATCAAGTTTGGTGAGGTTAACCTTGAGTTTGTATCTATTGTGTGCTCTTGTATTGTTATGGTTGAAGCTGAAGTATTCATTGACAGGTAGGACATTGCAATGTATGATTTTATGTACTATACTTAGATCAGACTGAAGGCATAATAGTTCTAGGTTGTCTAGGTCTAGAATTTCGAGTCTGGTGGCATAAAGTATTCTGCAACGAGTAGAGGAGTGGAGAACTCTTCTTGTGAAATATTTCTGGACTTTCTCCACTGTATTAATATCAGATATGTAATGCAGGTCCCAGACTGATGAGCTGTATTCAAGTACAGGTCTAGCAAAAGTTTTGTTTGCTCTAGTTATTAGTGTAATATTACCAGAGAAAAAGCTACGTAAGATTAGGTTAACAACTCTTAGTGCCTTTTTGGCTATGTAGTTAAAGTGGGCTCTAGCACTTAGATCATTAGAGATGAGTACTCCAAGGTTCTTGACAGAGTTTGGATCATCAATCAGGACTTGACTATTCAGCTTGTATTTTATTTATTTGTTGAGATTTGAAGTTGCCATTTGTTCGACCATTCTGATACATAGTCGAGGTCTTTTTGAAGGGTAGCGATATTGCCAGTAGTGCTGAATAGCTTTACACCATCAGCGAAGAGAACGCAGTTGCTCTTAATATGATCACAGAGATCATTTATGTAGAGTATGAAAAGAGTTGGTCCTAGAACACTGCCTTGGGGGATCCCACTGTTGACAGGTACAGAATTTGATAGGACGCTCCCAATTTTGACCATTTGTTGTCTGTTTGACAGAAAAGCTTCTATCCAGTTATGCAGGTGTCCAGAGATACCATAAGATTTTAGTTTTAGGAATAGTTTGTCATGTACCACTGAATCAAGGGCTTTACAGAAGTCTATGTAGATTGCATCTATTGCTTTGCCCTGATCAAGTTGTGTAGTCCATGTTTTTGCAGTGTAAGAGTTGCAGATTACAGGATAGTTTTTTTTTCTGAAACCAAATTGTTTATTAGAGAGTAGGTTGTTTGTCTCTAAGTGAAGGATAATGGACTGGTTAATAATTGATTCCATGACTTTATAGGTGATGCAGCATAAAGAGATTTGTCTGTAATTTTCAACGAGGCTGGGGTCTCCCTTTTTGAAGATGGGGATTCCCGTGGCTTGTGACTACAGGTTTGGCAAGGAGCTGGTCCTGAAATTTTTTTCAAAGATTATGCTTAGAAGTTTGGCTATGGCAGTGGATAGCTTTTTTAAGAAGCAGGCACATATTCTGTCCGGTCCAATAGATAGAGATGGTTTTAGATTGCGTAGTTCTTTTTCAACATTGTCTTCTGTAAAATCAATATGTATTAGATCATTGTAGTTGTCAATGGTTCGACTAGGAAATACTGGGCATGATCCATTGCTGTTTACAAATACTGAGGCAAAGAATGTGTTAAAGAGGTTGGCTTTAATGGTAAATAATATTTATTTTTTATTTATTGATTTTTATTTATTTATTTGATTTGTAAATCACTTACAAGGTAATAGATATAAGTATAAACATGAGTAAGAATACAAGAAATAGGTACGAATAAATGGGGATAATAGGACAGAGACGGTAGGCACGATGGTGCACTTATGCACGCCCCTTAAAGATGTCTTAGGAATGGGGTGAGGTCAATAGTGGTTAGTTTGAGGTTAAAGGAGTAGGGGTTAGAGGATGTAACTACAGACTCAGGTAGTGCATTCCAGACATTGACCACTCTGTTGCTGAAGTTGTACTTTTTGCAATCAGGTTTGAAGCAGTTTACATTGAGTTTGCATCTGTTGTGTGCTCTTGTGTTGTTGTGGTTGAAGCTGAAATAGTCATTGACTGGTAGGACATTGTAGCAGATAATTTTGTGTGCTACACTTAAGTCTAACCGTAGGCGGTGTAGTTCAAGGTTGTCCAAGCCCAAAATCTCAAGCCCGGTGATATAGGGTATTCTGTTGCAAGCAGAGGAGTGTAGTACTCTTCTTGTGAAATACTTCTGGACTCACTCGATTGTATTAATGTCTGATATGCAGTGTGGATTCCAGACTGATGAGCTGTATTTGAGCATTGGTCTGGCAAAAGTTTTGTATGCTCTAGTTAGCTATTCTATATTTCTGGAGGAAAAGCTTCGTAAGATTAGATTTACAACTCTTAATGCCTTTTTGGCAATGCTGTTACAGTGAGCTCTGGTGCTTAGGTCATTTGATATGAGAACTCCAAGGCCCTTGACAGAGTGAGGATCATCAATGAGGTCATAATCTGCCTAGTTTGTATTTGGTGTACTGATTTTTTTTACCAATGTGTAGGACAGAGCATTTTTTTGGTCAAGATTTGGAGTTGCCAGATATTTGACCATTCAGACATATAATCCAAGTCACTTTGAAGGATAGTAGCATTGTCAGTGGTGTTGAATAGTTTTACATCATCCACAAAGAGAACACAATTGCTTATAAGGTGATCGCAAAGGTCATTTATATAGAGTATAAAGAGTGTGGGTCCTAGAACGCTGCCTTCGGGGACACCACTATTAACTGGAGCAGGGTTTGATATAGCAGTCCCTATTTTTACTATTTGTTGCCTGTTTGACAGGAACGCAGTAACCCATTTATGGAGGTATCCGGAAATGCCGTAAGAATTTAATTTTAACAGTAGTTTGTCATGTACTACTGAATCAAAAGCTTTGCAGAAGTCTATGTAAATTGCGCCTATAGCTTTACCCTGATCGAGTAGAATAGTCCATATGTTTTTGTAGTGTAGGAGTTGTAGATTGCAGGACAATTTTTTCCTGAAACCAAATTGTTTTTTGGAGAGTAGGTTGTTTGACTCTAAATGGAGAGTGATGAATTGGTTAATGATTGATTCCATGACTTTGCACGTGACACAACACAGTGAGATTGGTCTGTAGTTTTCAATCAGGCTGGGATCACCTTTTTTGAAGATAGGGATGACCATAGCTAAGGACCATAGGTTTGGTAAGTAGCTGGTTCTGAATGATATCTCATATATAATGCTTATATAATCCACTATGGCAGAGGAGAGCTTTTTAAGAAGTATGCACATAATCCATCAGGGCCAATAGATAGAGATGGTTTTAGATTTCCCACCAAAGTCCTTATTTTTCTACTTGCATTTTTACATACTTTTGAACTGCTAGGTTGTTAGAAGCTGGGACAAGTAATGGGAGCTCACTCCGTTATGTGATGCTAGGGATTTGAACCGCTGAACTGCCGACCTTTCTGATCGACAAGCTCAGCGTCTTAGCCCCTGAACCACCGTTCCCCTTTCTCCCATTATAGCAAGATATAAAAGCAATAGAAGTGGGGGCATCCATAATTCAAAAGGGTCAAAATGGCAGGCATAATTGCTCAATGAAAATCCTGTCCTTTTTTTACTATCCTGAAGACACACTTGAATAGAAGCCTTGGTAAAAATGTCCTTATTTCCTGTAATTTTGTACTATAATTCTGGTCTGATTTCCCTAAGATTTCATTTTTCTGTCCTTAAGTTGTATATATATTGTATATCTTAGATCAATATATTTAAAAAGAATCATGAAAATGATTGTGTATTTTCATTTGGACTTTTCCATGCATACACGTTTTGGTGTGTTTCCTCATCTTTATTTATATGAAAATTTTACAAGTATGACCATGTTTCATATAATTTTTTTCCAAATGCAAAGCATTTTCATATGTGTTTCTCTATTACACACATTTTGAACTCATGTTTTCCCAATATGTACATTTGTGAACATCTATGTAAAATTCAAAAGAATGTGGGATTCAGTTTTGACTAATTTATATGTAGACTTGGAAAATATGCTTGCATTAAAATGATTGCAGATGCAAATCTTTATTAAGTTTCCTTCTTCCCCAGATGGTAATACTTTACCAATATGCAGAAACCCCTTGTGGACGAAGACTACTTTTGATATATACCGTAATAAACTGGTACAAAAATTGTTTCTATAAAAACTATATAGACAAAAGAAACTGAGTAAATGTTCCAGCAGCAAGATGCTACACTTTAAGACCGGATGAAAAAGTAAAATGAAATATTCAAAGAACCCTCCAGGCAAGCATTTAGTTTAGAAACAAGGCAAAAGAATAAACAAGCCATTCATCTTATTTCCCAGTGCTGTACAAGAGAGCAGCAATAGGAAATTGTAGAAGTAATCCTCATGCTTAGAACATCCGGTGTGATCACTGTGCAATGATCGAGATCGGAAGAGAGTAGACTGAAAAGTTGCCAGATGGATAGCAGCTAAAACTCTCTTTTGCTCCAGATTTCATATATTTAATGAATATTTCCAATGTAAGAAATGTCAGCAGATCTGTGTCCCAGTGGGAAGGGGAGAGGGAGGGGATGGGGAAGGGAAGGGAAGGGAAGGGGAAGCGGTAGAGGAAGGGGGAGGGAATGGGGAGGGAAGAAATGGGAAGAAATTGGAGAAGAGGGGAAAGGAAGGGGTAGGGAAAGGAAAAGAAAGAAAGGAAGGGAAGGGAAGGGAAGGGGCTTTATATATGAGCCCACATCATATTTTGGTGGCTCTTATATGGATATATGGATCTTTGGTCTGATTTGGTAGATATTTTATGGGTTTTTTTAATCTGAATTTGGAAAATGAACGCATGACTTATATTTTGATATTTCTCTGTATCCCTTGCCAGTTAAACTCCCTGCATGACTTCTCAATACATTTTGCAAAGTAAAATAGTGACAGCCATAGATGTCCTAAAAGGTACCTGGGCCAAGCATCTCAGTAAATCTCATATTTGCCAAAACATCATTAGTGATCTGCCTGCTGAGATGCAATCAAA
Source organism: Bungarus multicinctus (assembly GCA_023653725.1). Classification (NCBI taxonomy): domain Eukaryota; kingdom Metazoa; phylum Chordata; class Lepidosauria; order Squamata; family Elapidae; genus Bungarus; species Bungarus multicinctus. Next base: position 115,321,049 of record CM042836.1, read on the forward strand.
ATCCATCTTGAATAAGTAAGATTCCACATACAGAGTTGTTGCTATTTAGCTGATAATATGGACAAAGGATCCTGCAATCATATGCACATATTTCACAGTTACACAAATTCCTGCAATTTAAATCGTTTATATTGTAATTAACCTTGCAGAGAGAAAAATTTAATTTAAAGCATCCCATTTAGCACTTAGCATCATTTCTTTAATATGAGGAAGATTTTCCTTTTAAATCTTCTGGGCTACACTTTAAATCTCCTTTGACCTATTCTTCTTATATGACTATATTGTGTTTTTATAAATGGATCATTGCACACATAACTCATCTTCCAGCAATCACTGTTCATTACAACAGTTCATGGTTCTGTGATTTTAATGCTGGTTGTTTTGGTTCATTGGCAGCAACTTTCGTAAATATTACATATAATTTTAACAAACTCGTTAGATGTCACCCAATTATTGAGGCAATTATATCCAGTATTTTATTATTTAAATGAAGTCACACGTTTGCTATCATTTCCAATGAATTCAGATTGCTATTTGCTATGAAGATTATTTCTCTGTGATCTTGTGTTGTTGTTTCTTATAGTGGAGAGTGCAACTTGTATCTCTTTCCCCAAAGTTATCACTGAGTTGGAATTCTTAATGACACAGAAAAGGAAAAGTTATTAAACGCATGGGAATAGAAAATCAAAAGTACTTTATTTAATTTCACTTTAAATGAAATGGTATTCATGTTTTGTCCTTGGCCCACATACCTTTTGAAGTGTGGTCTCTTTGACTATTATTAACATGAGCATGAGTCTGAAGAAGGTTATGCATTCCTGCATTATATCGGTGAGGACTTATTCAAGCTTCCGTTTTTGACTCTGCTTTGAGCATGTATAAGAGATCTGTTACAGAATTTGCTGTAGCTTTTTTCAATCATTCCTGTAGGCCTTAATCTCTGTGTTGTGGCAGCCATTCAGAAGAAATATTTCAATGATTTGAAGCAAGGGAATGCTGCCTCGCTTGGTTTTGACACTGTGCAACCATTTTCACATTGTATCATTCATTGGCACAATGGAGATAGCTGCAAAGGAGTTCCCTTTGCAGGAATAGCCCTATATGTAACAATTTCCATATAATCTGAAATGCCAATCATATAGAGTTCTTGATTGAGTGGCTACTTTGATTCTTACAATTTAATGCATAAAATCTGACCCCAAAAAATCCTGCAATGTAGTTTTCCCACTTCGTTAGTCTATATTTCAACTGTAGCTTCAATAAATCCTAGAGTTACACTACCCGCCCACCTGCCTCCACATAAATATGTAAATAGCTCACACTGGCTGTAGGCCACAATTCAAAAACTATTAATATGAGACAAGGACTTATTAATTGCCTGTAGAATAAAGCAGCTCTTTGGAAAATGAATAGGTCTTTGCCTATTTCTCCTTCACTTATGAGGAAAGGAGAAACAGAGGCGAGACATCCCCAGTAAAATCAACAGCATCAGTTTGGTGGGCATAATTGGGCAATGAAAGCCCTGCCCCTTTTTTAACTTGCAGCATATACACCTAAAGAAATGCAGGACTGTTTATAACCTGTCCCCTATCCACTGTGACATAAGAAAGGGATAGTTGCACTGCAAAGGAAAAAGAAAATTTCAGGAGGAAATGAATCAGAGACGAGGGGAGAAGAAATCACTAAAAAAGGAAAGAGAGAGAGAGAGATGGATGGATGGATGGATGGATGGGTGGATGGATGGATGGATGGATGGATAGGTGATTGAGATGTTTTTCCAAATAAATAGATTCTCACTTATTTCAGTGGCATGGAATTAAATATTTGTTTTACAGCTATTGTTCACTTTAACAAAAATTAATCAGATCTTTTTTTAGATCTTGTCCTTGTTCTCTGAAGGTTAAGAGCCTTACTTTTTCCACAATAAGACTATTTGCTTTCTGGGAGCTGCATGGTTAATCAGAGAATTATTAATTATGATCAATATAGTACCTTTTTGTTTTTCTTTTTTCAATTATACGATAATTAATGATAGAGAACAATGTCCCCACTGCTGGCTTAACAACTCTGAAAGCTGTAGACCAATGTATCTAGGAAGCACCACGCTAAGGAAGATCAATTCCACTTGATCTCACAGGGGTGGGATTAAAACTCTTCTGTACAAATGAGAAGCAAACCATGATTAATTGATTATAGCACTAACTGAAGTATATAACCAACTAAAAGGATGAATTCTAGCTGAGGAAATTAAAAAGTTTAATGCCAAGACTATTCATTTCAGGACAATATTGTACCCAAATTTTCAAATGGAAATAAGGATATTCCAGCAATACTTTTATCTTCAGGTGGGATCAATATTACAATCATTGTTATCAAAAGTTATAGCTGTCTTAAGTATTGTACCATGCAGTAAGGATTACATCACTAATGATATTTCTGGGGCTCATTTTTTTTCAGTTCTTGAATTTTTTTGAATGTTCTTTCAAATGAGCCATAAAGTCATTTGTTTGTTTACAACTCAGAGAGAGGTTTCAATGCAGGAAATATTTTTTATAATCTATGCTTATGATTTGGCACACTCGGTGAATACAGTCAATTGTGGGTAAGACAACTGTTGTTCAAGGTTAGGATTACAATGCACAATATGCCTTGTGACGAAGACATTATTTGGGTTTCATTAGCTGTAGACTGTTACACAAGAGCCATGGTGGTTCAGTGGTTAAAATATAGTATTGTAGGCAGAATTCTGTCCACAGCCTGGAGTTCAATCCTGACTGGCTCAAGGTTGACTCAGCCTTCCATCTTTCCGAGGTCAGTAAAATAAGGACCCAGATTGTTGGGGACAATAGGCTGACTCTGTAAACCACTTAGAAAGGGCTGTAAAGTACTCTGAAGTGGTATATAGGTCTTCTACCCCCATGCAAGAACATTGATTTAGCAGGAGTCATAATTCTATAATCTATGTATATATTACTCTAAATACCCGCATTCACTTTTATCTTAATGTGTGTGAAGACTAAAATTTGGCAACCAGCATTGATTCCCTTCTTTACTGACATAAGGAACACAAAAAGGAATGAGATAAAATTCTATCTAGTATTGTCCAGATGTTTGTGACCAGAGCTATGACCAATATTAGCTAGCATTATCAATAGAAACTCATACCTCAAATCCACACTAAACCCAGTCTAGGTAAAGGTAAAATCTCTCCTAAATCGAATTTAACTCCTTGTGAATTATGGTCATGTCCATGTATATTCTTGAAAAATATATGGTTGTAGCTTGCTACTGCAATATTCCAGAATACATTTTAAATATACTTTCTAGTCATAGCTGAGATATTTTGATGATCTCCACTTCCAAGTACTTATGAAGCTCAATCCCAATTATCTTTTCATCTGAAAGCTGTCAAGCTTGAGAAACACTAAATTAGAGAGTTGTGTGAACCCAGACAATTGAGGTCAGTAAATATTCCACGAATTAACTTGTTATACTATATTAGCATAGCTTTAGTTATTATGTATTTTTCAGTAACCTTTTCCATATTTGCACTTTTAATTCCCACTAATTTTATGTTGCTTTGATTTCAGAATGCCTAATTATGTCATCCCTACTGCTTAGCTTCTGCTACATACAGCTGTTTAAATTTGTTATTTTTAAAAGTTTAGCGTGCTGAACTTTTGTATTTCAAAGGATATTCTTAATTATGTTTTATTTACAATTTTCTTCCACAAACCTATCCATACATGCATACAATATAACTGAATCTCAAGAGCACTATCACAAATCAGTTATTTTAGTGCAACTCTTATGAAGTTATAAAGACTTTGAGCATTAAATCCAGCATCCAATTAGGTTATTAACACCCAGTGGTATTTTATAGTTGATTAAAAACTGGAATCAAAACAACATTTAAGCATGTTTTTAGATTATAACACGCTACAGAATGCATGAGAGGGAAACAGGAGGGAAAAATCTCCCACGATTGTCTTAAAAATTACACATTTATAATCTGTTATAATCCTTAAACAATAAAAGTCAATTTATTACAAGAAGCACTGAAAGTGTGTATAATTCAGAAAGGAAAATAAGGGTGTTCTTTGACCTTTCCAGATCTGATAAAAGCCCTCTTCAAAAGTCTATTTGTGGAAAAGACACAGAGATAAATAGACAGACTTGCCCTCACTAATCCCAATTTTCTTGCATTGGATTGCAAGGGAGAACTGTCCCTGAATTTAAATGCAGTTATAATCTCCTTTCTAAATTTTCAGCCGTGGAAGATTGAGGAGCATGGGGAGTGCTGACAAGTTAATCCCCTATTTTATTTCCTTATTTACAATGAAAGATCACTGACAGAACAATAGATGCAGAGAGAAGGGGTGAGTAAATGAATTAAAGCAGGAATAGAATATATTTCTAATTAAAACTATCCAATGTTTAAGTGCCTTCCATGGAGGCACTTAAGATATAGTATTATGGATGACTGCAGGGAGGCACCAAAAAAGGAGTGACTCTTTTTTGATATCTACTTCCACAAGAGTCCTGGAAATTTGGTGATCCAGAGGCCATGTGCAATGACATAGAAGGCCATTTTCCTTGGTCCCATCAGATGGCACTGTTTAACTGATGGGGCCTGGAGCACAGCATCTCTGCCTGATCATAAGCCGCAGAAAAGAGATGTCATTGAGTTAACCAGCCCCTTAGAAACTCTGCTTTTGCTACTAAATGGTTTGAGCTTGATTGTCAACTATGGTTAAGTGTCATTCTAAAACTAAGACCCAGGTTCAAATTCCCTCAACCATAGACCTTCATTCAGTCCCTCTGGCCAGCCACTTTCTCATTGTATCTGATAGGGTCTCTGTTTTAGGAATAAAACAGAGACGTGTGGTGGCGCGCTCCGACCCCCAGGTCATTTCCCATTCCCCGGGTTGTCCAAATCATCGGGCCCCAGGCCTTCGGTTGATGTTATGTAACGCCAGGTCCATAGTTAACAAAGCCCCCCTCATCCATGATTTGATTTTGGAGTGGGGAGCGGACCTGGTGGGTGTTACCAAAACCTGGTTGGGCCAGGAGGGGTGTGTTGCCCTGGTGGAGATGTGACCGCCCAGGTTTCGGGTTTTTCATCGGCCGAGGGCCCAGGGGAGGGGTGGGGGGTTGCAGTGGTTATTAAGGAAGAGCTGTGTCCTAGGGAATCCACTGTTCCTCAGATGACCGGATGTGAATCCCTCTTCGTGAAGTGTGGTTCCGGGGTTCAGATGGGCCTATTGATCACATACCTGGCTCCCTGCTATGTGACATCGGTCCTGCCTGAGCTCCTAGAGGTTACAGCTGGCTTGGCGATTGGGACCCTCAGGCTTATGGTCATGGGGGATTTCAACCTACCCTTGGCCAGCGGGACCTCAGGGATTGCTTAGGAGTTCATGGCTTCCATGACAGTCTTGGGCCTGACCCAATTAATTCGGGACCCCACACACATTGGGGGTCACATCTTGAATCTGGTTTTTGTCTCTCGACAGTGGCAGGATGATCTAGGTATAGGGGATGTTTCTGTAGAGTACCTGTCATGGTCTGATCATTCGCTCCTTAGGCTGGACTTCCATGCCGCACCCCCTTGCCACGGGGAGGCGGGACTGATAAAATGGTATTGCCCCAGGCGCCTGATGGACCTGGATAGGTTCCTGACGGAGCTTGGGCCGTTTCCCGAGGCTCGCATACACGATTCGGTTGGGGACTTAGTGGCCACCTGGGATAGGGTAGCGGCTGAGGCCCTCGACCAGGTTGGGCCCTTGCGGCCTCTGACCCGGTGCTGATCCCAATTGGCTCCTTGAGAGGCAGGAGCTGAGGGAGATGAAGTGCCAGAAAAGATGCCTAGAGAATGGTTGGAGGACCAGCCGCTCCAGATCTAACCGAATACTATTGCGGTCCCATATTAGGGCCTATTTAGTGGTGATAAGGACGGCAAAACGTTCTTACTTTTCCACCCATCCACAGAAAATCGTCCACAGAAAAACGAAGAGGGCACGCAATCTTGGTGTCTTCCTGGACGTACGGCTGTCATTAGAAGATCATATAGTGGTCGTCACCAGGGGGGCTTTTTGTCAGGTCCGTCGGATCTACCAGTTGCGGCCCTTTCTGGATCGGGATGCACTTTGCACAGTCACTTCTGCCCTCGTCATCTCCCGCCTAGACTACTGCAATGCTCTCTACATGGGGCTCCTCTTGAAGAGCATCCAGAGGCTTCAGCTGGTGCAGAGTGCAACCGCGCGGGTGATTTGGGGGGCTTCTCGGAACTCCCATGTTACACTGCTCCTGCGCGAGTTGCATTGGCTTCCGGTGGCCTTCCGAGTGCGATTCAAGGTGTTAGTGGTCTCCTTTAAAGCGCTCCATGGCTTGGGACCTGGGTACTTACAGGACCGCCTGCTGCCACCATCGGCCAGTGCGCTCCCACAGGGTGGGCCTCCTTGGGGTGCCATCAGCTGGGCGATGCTGGCTGGCAGCCCCGACGGTGCGGGCCTTCTCTGTGGGAGCACCCTCACTCTGGAATGAATTACCCCCAGAGATGCGAGCTATCCCTGACCTACGAACCTTCCGGTGCACATTGAAGACCCACCTTTTCCAACAAGCCAGTCTGGCCTAGATTTACTGGTAGAGTTTTTAAATTGGTTTTAATGGTTTTAGCTCTTAAATTTTTACCCTGTTCAGTTTTATCATCACTGTATCTCAGCCACTAATTTAATCTACTTTTAATTCTATTTTAAATTTGCATTTTGTAAATGTGTGTTTTTACTTGGCTGTACACCGCCCCGAGTCCCGATGGGAGAGGGGGCAGTATATAAATTAAATAAATAAATAAAATGCAAAACACTGGAAATTCCCAAAAGAAAGGTAGGATATAAATCAAACTAACAAATTAGCCCTTGAACATTTCTTTAGGGGAAACTAAGAAATGTTGCTTAAGAAAGATATATAATAGCTTCCTGACAGTGGTGGGATTAAAAAAAAAATCACTACCGGTTCTGTGGACGTGGCTTGGTGGGAGTGGCTGGGTGGGAGTGGCAGGGGAAGGATACTGCAAAATCTCCATTCCCTCCCCACCCCACTAACCTGCTTTCCAGCTCCGTTCTCCTGTGCAGAGAAACAAAAGAAGTCCCAGCCGATCAGCTGGGACTCGGGAGGCAGAGAATAGATGGGGGCGTGGCCAGTCAGAGGTGGTATTTGCTGATTCTCAAACTACTCAAAATTTCCGCTACTGGTTCTCCAGAACTGGTCAGAATACCACCTCTGCTGCCTGAAAATCTGCTGAATACCACCTCTGCTGCCTGAGCATTAAAACCTAGGAGAGATAAAGGAACTGTGCTTTGGAACTCACTCTGGCCTTGGAATTCCTTTTCCCTGGAGGAAACCTTAGTGCCAACATTAGCAACTAGAGACTCACTTTATTTGCTTTGCTAAACTTTAGAATAATGGATTAGCTCTAAATATTTTGTTTGATGTTTATTTAAAAAAAAAAAACCTATAAGCATCTGTTTCCTTTCCTCAGCATTTTAGTAAACTGTTATAATCTATTCCAGCCTAAAAATACCAAAATAAAACATGCTTTCTCCATGCAGAAACTATAATGGGAAATTAAAGAACAAAGGGTATAGGGAAATGGTGATCCAATATTTTGATATTTTAATATGTCAGCACAGCTTTGGTACCACATGCATCAGTTTTGTGAAGATATTTTATTTTAAGCTCCTGGAATTGAATGGAAGATGCTATTCGGAATCAGAACTGGCAGACTCATTAGATACAATAGGAACAGTTCCATGGGCCCATTGAGATGTTTGAATTTTGTTTAAATTCAAGAGAATAAAAATGAAAGGGAAGCATGTGTATGTAGGTGTATGTATACGTGTATATACTGTATATGTGTATGTGTATGTGAACATGTACATGTATATTTATTTCAGCTCCCTCCCATTCCTGAAAGAAAGTTTATCCACAATTATTTAAAAAAAGAACTGAGAAGAGAAAGGATTTCTTCTTATATTGCTATCACTTGGGATAGGGAAAAGTCACTTCTGCAAAGTTATATATATGAAAAAAAAATTGTTAATAAAGAAGGCTAAAAGAATGAAGTACATGAAGGGCAAGAAGAACATATTTATTTATTTATTATTTATTTATTTATTTTTATTTGTCAATTGCTTACAAGATAATAGGTTTAAGTAAAAACATAGTCATGAATACATGGATACATATAAGAATATGTGTGTGTGTGTGTGTTTGTGTGTGTGTGTGTGTGTGTGTGTTACAACACCCTGGTAAGCCCCAATCAAGGGAGGAAGCATACTGCTGTCCTTTTCTGTCTTTCGGCTCATCACCAGAGACCATCTAGACAGAAAGCTATTTGTTTCGTTGTCTTTTGTTTATATGTGTGTTAGGTTTTTGAGCTGATAAATAATTAAACAAGGGAGACTAGTATAGATCTATTTTGAGCTACTTAGCTCTCGTCAGCTGGATGAGAACCTGTGGCCTAATGACAACTACAACTGCCTCACATGTAATACTTCCCAGGTTCGAATCCCAGTAAGGGTATGGCTAGCTGACGAGAGCTAAGTAGCTCGAAATAAAGTCAGGTAGAGTATTCCAGACATTGACCACTCTGTTGCTGAAGTTGTATTTCCTGCAATCAAGTTTGGTGCGATTAACCTTGAGTTTGTATCTATTGTTTGCTCTTGTGTTGTTATGGTTGAAGTTGAAGTATTCATTGATAGGTAGGACATTGCAATGTATGATTTTATATACTATACTTAGATCGAACCGAAGGCAGCGTAGTTCTAAGTTTTCTAGGTCTAGAATTTCAAGTCTGCTGGCATAAAGTATTCTGCAACGAGTAGAGGAGTGGAGAACTCTTCTTGTGAAATATTTCTGGACTTTCTCAACAGTGTTAATATCAGATATGTAATGTGGGTTCCAGACTGATGAGCTGTATTCGAGTATTGGTCTAGCAAATGTTTTGTATGCTTTAGTTAGTAGTGTGATATTACCAGAGAAAAAATTATGTAAGATTAGGATAACAATTCTTAACGTCTTTTTGGCTATGTAGTTACAGTGGGCTCTAGCACTTAGGTCATTTGAGATGAGTACTCCAAGATCCTTGACAGAGTTTGGATCATCAACAAAGTCTTGACTATTCAGCCTATATTTTATTTTCTGATTTATTTTTTTTTGTCAATATGTAGGACAGAGCATTTATTTGTTGAGATTTGAAGTTGCCATTTGTTTGCCATTCTGATACATAGTCAAGGTCTTTTTGAAGGGTAGCAGTATTGCCTGTGGTATTGAATAGCTTTACATCATCAGCAAAGAGAATGCAGTTGGTCTTGATATGAACACAGAGGTCATTTATGTAGAGTATGAAAAGAATTGGTCCTAGAAGACTGCCTTGTGGGACACCACTGTTGACAGGTACAGAATTTGATAGGGTACTCCCAATTCTGATCATTTATTGTCTGTTTGACAAGAATGCTTCTATCCAGTTATGCAGATGTCCAGAGATACCACAAGATTTTAGTTTTAGCAGTAGTTTGTCGTGTACCACTGAATCAAAGGCTTTACAGAAGTCTATGTAGATTGCGTCTATTGCTTTGCCCTCATCGAGTTGTGTAGTCCATATGTTTTTGCAATGTAAGAGTTGCAGATTACATGATAGTTGTTTCCTGAAACCAAATTGTTTATTAGAGAGTAGATTGTTTGTTTCTAAGTGGAGGATGATGGATTGGTTAATAATTGATTCCATGATTTTACAGGTGATGCAGCATAAGGAGATTGATCTGTAATTTTCAACTAGTCTGGGGTCTCCCTTTTTGAAGATGGGGATTCCCGTGGCTTGTGACCATAGTTTTGGCAAGGAGCTGATCCTGAAAGATTTTTCAAACATTATGCTTAGAGGTTCAGCTATGGCAGTGGATAGTTTTTTTAAGAAGCAGGCACATATTCCGTCCAGTCCAATAGATAGAGATGGTTTTAGATTGCATAGTGCTTTTTCAACATTGTCTCCTGTAAAATCGATATACATTAGATTATTGTAGTTGTCTGTGGTTCGACTAGAAAATACTGGCATGATCCATTGCTGTTTACAAATACTGAGCCAAAGAATGTGTTAAAGAGGTTGGCTTTAATAGTGTCATCGTTGCAGTCTTTACCATTAGGTCCTTTCAGGGTTGGGGTGGACCTTGAAATTAAAATATATTTTAAAATAGATATATTTTAATGGTATGCTTTTATTCACTTGGAAATTTCACACTTCTCAAAGTTAGGAACACCGATTGTAAATCTATTTTAGTGTCTTTGATTCTTTTTCTGTCTTTGGATATCTGTGCAAGAGAGAGAGATCCTTCCCCTCTCTCCCACCTTGTCCACCAACCCTATGCCAATCCCTCGCCTATGACTCTGATTTCTCTTGGGACCTGCATGTCTTCAGAAGTCCAAGACTGACTAATTCCTACTTTGTTTGCTAGGCATCTTCTTTCTTTCTTTCTTTCTTTCTTTCTTTCTTTCTTTCTTTCTTTCTTTCTTTCTTTCTTTCTTTCTTTTTTCTTTCTTTCTTTCTTTCTCTCACTCACTCACTCACTCACTCACTCTCTCTTTTTATTTCACAATCCATGTCCTGCCAGCTTTTCAGTGTGTTTCAACTTCCCCCATGAGACCTTATGTCTTTTTCATAATGTCTTATGTCTTCTTATGTCTTTCTCTCAGACTCAAGCTGAGATATGTGTGTGTGTGTGATAGTTGTGTTACAACACCCTGGTAAGCCCCAATCAAGGGAGGAAGCATACTGCTGTCCTTTTCTGTCTTTCAGCTCATCACCAGAGACCATCCAAACAGAAAGCTATTTGTTTCGTTGTCTTTTGTTTATGCGTGTTAGGTTTTTGAGCTGATAAGTCTCCCTTGTTTAATTATTTATCAGCTCAAAAACCTAACACACGCACGCGCGCGCGCACACACACACACACACACACACATACACACACACACACATACATATATATATATATATGTATATATATATATATAACAAAAAAGCCAGCCAATCTGAAAACATCAACTCCATCAACCAATCAAGAAATGACAATACAGCCAAGCTCTCAAACTAATGAGAAATTTCCTGACAATTAACCAGTGGAATGGTTTGCCTCCAGAAATTGCATTTATTCCATCATTGGAGGCCTTTAAGAAGAGATTGGACAATGATTTATCTGAAATATTATAGGTCTCCTGCTTGATCAGAGGGTTGAACTGCAAGTTCTTCTAGTTCCAGTTCTGTTACTGTTATTCTAAAATTCATAGGGAGGTAATCATCTCCATATGTAACATTCAATGACATTTTAGTCATTTTAGCAGCTGTACCATATGCTGGCAGTAGTATGGATTCTGGAGTGGCACAGATAGCATACCTCTGAATATTATGTGGATATATCACATTTCTTCTTTCAGAGAGCCAAAAGATGTGATTCCCAGGCAGTGGGATCCTCGCTCACTCTATTCATAGCATAATTCCCACTCTGTTAAACACACGAAGCCCAAAACACATGTAAAAGTGATTTTTTTCAACAACAAACATAACCCCAGATTCCAGCTGGGCAGAGTAGGGAAGAGATAGAGCAAGGGAGAGGAAATTCAGCGGATGACCCAGGCCCACCCTATCTTCATTCTAGAGCATGCAAGAAGGAATGGAGAAGGGAGCAACATGGGTTGTGTGGCTTACAGGGGAGGAAAAGGCCCTGATTCCCTTCATTAGCTGCAGCTGGGAACACAGTGTTTTAAAAAGGGAAGCTGCACACAGAAGGTTGTTGGGAGCAAATCATGAATTATCTGGTATCATCAAGGCTTATCTGTGTTCCTGGCATCTTCCCAACTGTGTGTGTTTTGCTGTGCTTTCAAGTCTGCAATCCCTTCTCCTGCCCTGTCAAGTTAATTACTGCAGTGTGTATGTTTGGATTTTTAGTTACAGTTTATATGTACTTTGTTTTTGGATTGAATTTCCTCCACTTAAAGACTGCTCCTGGGAGAGTTTTTCTCCAGCCAAAGGTAATCTGGACATTGGGAGCAAAGTTGGAGATAATAAAGGAACTCTTCTTGCTTATTTGACTGTGTTATCTTTGTGCCACATCCCAGGTCATCAGATTCAGGGAAATATTTACTGCTAGCATGTTAGAGTCAGTAACCTATTTTTCTAGCCCTAGTTTTAGCCACATGATGTAAATTTAAAACCTCCTTTCAGACTCCTTCTAGATTCCCTGGTGTCTCATACGAAAGTCAATGCCATGTAACAGTTAAGATATTGGACTAGAACTAGGGAAACATCCATTCAAGTCCCTCTTTAAGAATGTTGTCACTGGGCAACATGGACTCAGTCCAATTTACTGATTTACTGATATAAAAAGGAGTTGGTACACATCTACTGGAAAAAAGATGATATATAGACCTAAATTTATCAGACATATGAATTGATCAACTATAAATCTAAATAGTATAAATTTAAAACCTAAATAATACTCAACTAATTAGGCAGAAAACAAATAAACTGGAGTGCCTAACACCAGACATGTCACTAGAAGGCAAACTCACAAAACTGCTTCTCACTTACTTTGACCATTTCATACAAGGGAATTCAATGGAGAAAGCAATTATGTTTGGAAGAGTTAGTGGTAAAAGGAATCCAGGCCACCAAAGAACCCAGTGGTTGGACACTATCAAAGCTGATTCCAGTCAGAGCAGAGAATAACTCAAAGAAATAGTGCAAGATTGGAAGATGTGGAGAGACCTGTCCCATAAAATCGCCAAGAGTTGGATACAACCGAATGGATATCATCATCATGATAGCCATCCAGAGTTTCGTATAAGAAGGGCTGCTATATAAATGTTTTAAATAAGCAAGCAAACAAACAAACTTATTCTCTGTATTTGACACTTTCAGTTATGGAGGGTACGAGAAGCTATCAATGCATGCAGATAACTGCATTTTTTCAAAATCTAGGTAGACCAATAAACTTATCAACATTTCAAGAGATCTTCAAGGGTCCCCAACTAGATCGCCTCTCTCTCTTTCAAATGGAATTTGAGATTTCCCCAATATTTGGGTAGCTAGTAACTTCCCTTTTGGGAGGGATCTCTCTGGCACTTTATCCTTCATTAAGTTGAAATATTTTATCTACTAAGCTGTAGCGGAACAGAGCTTATGTTTTATTGGCTGGAATGCCTACTCTTTCTCCCCACCAAAAAAACTCAGCCTCCTTTTCCTGGAGCTTCAAATAGGCATTCATTACCTCAGTTGTCCCACTTCAGCTGCCTTCAGCCATAGCTATAGTACATACAGAAAGAGAACAGCTGAACTGTAAAACCACTGATAAGTTGTCAATTCACCTTCAGCGGCTTAGCTGAAGAATTGTGTCAAGGTGTTTGAAAGTTCCCCAAGCACTGAACTATGAATCTTGCACTCAGATTGATCAGCTAGAAAAAGTGCTGATTGGCCCAGGGGGTTCTCTGCATATTCTCAGGGTTTGGAGATAAGCACAAGGTCTTACAGCTGACTTCAGAAGAGTTGAGGAAAGATGAAAGTTCCTCAAAGGTATGATTGCAGTTTCTTTGGTCCAGAATGTTTTTGCTCTTATATGCTTTCACCCATGATTGGTCCCATCTAACAAGATTTATGAGTAAATGTATTTTTCTCTTTAGTCTGCCCTTTAACAACTTTCATGGTCAAATTGGGCCTTCATTACCAAAACCATCAAGAGACTCTCCCTAAATCAGGGATGAGCACAGCAGCTCAAAGTTGCTGTGTAATCTTTAAACACCTTGCAAGTCATCACAGAGAAGATTAGATGCACCAGCTCTCTGCTCTGCTCGTACGACTAAGTAGTATTCTTCAAGACATGTCCCAGAAACTTCTGTTTTGTTATAGAAAAGGCAGCCTAACCTATGAGGAAATTTGTACAATTACTACTAAGAAAATATTATTATTGTTCTGCTACCAAGGTCATCTACAGGGCGTGCATAAGTGCACAATCGTGTTCCTATCCTATTGTCCCCATTTATTCATACCTATTTCCTGTATTCTTACTCATTTTTATACTTATACTTTATTATCTTGTAAGCAATTGACAAATCAAATAAACAAACAAACAAACAAATAAACTTGCTGCTTTCATCAAAAGAATAATGAAAGCAGCATCAAGCCAATAAATTCTAACTCTGCCCACAATGCATATATAAAAGGGATGAGACTTGCATCACAACAATCCAATGCTGTTTTTATCATTCTCCTCCTCCCTATAGGACCCATTGTGAGCTGTAGTGGAGGGATTCAATTTTTTTTACTACCGGTTATGTGGGTGTGGCTTGGTGGGCGTGGCAGGGGAAGGACACTGTAAAATCTCCAGTCAGAGGTGATATTTGCTGATTCTCCAAACTACTCAAAATTTCCACTACCGGTTCTCCAGAACTGGTCAGAACCTGTTGAATACCACCTCTGGGTGCTGCTAACTAAACAAGAAGAGGCATTTCTTTGCATCATTGTTACTAGGTCACCTATTGTCTCTTCAACCACATTATTTTCTTGGAATGTTCTTCCTCACTTCTCTCCATTATATTCGGATAGGGGTGTCAAACTCATATCGTCACGGTGGATCATGTGACATATTGGGATTTTTTTTCCCCTTTGCAAAACTAGGCATGGCCAGCATGTGATGAATCTGGCCCTCAGGCGGGGAGTTTGACAGGCCTGTATTAGAATATTAAAACTATTTTTCATATGCTAGGTGATGGGTATATTTTTTTGAATATACATGTTTGTTTCTTCAAAGTTTTTTATGCACTTGAGTTTGTAAGATATCATACATTTTATTAACTTTAATATTTGCCTCCCCATTACTTTTAAGTGGATGTACCATAATTTTTGACCTGATGTGAAAGATCTTATTTATCCCCATTCATGGTCTGGATTAGGAATGTGGTCATTGTTAAAAAAATAATCCCTCCTCCTTTCTTTAAGGGCTTCCATATCACCATCACTTTAACTCCCAGTCTTTATATAAAGGTTTTGAAGCTGCCCAGTGATTCACTACATCCACTGACCTTACAATCCTTGGAAACACTTGACTCCTTCCAGTTGATTACTAGAAAAGTGCAAAGGAGCCAAAGGTGCAATTGGAGCCAAGCCACAATTCTTCTGGTACAATGGAGCTGCAAGGACAACATGTGCTGCATTTTTCAGATGTGGGAAATTTTGACATATTTTTGTAGATGACTCTATAAACAGGAGAGGCTGACTTGAATTCAGGTGCCCAGAACGAGGCCAGGATTCCAAGAAAGTCAGGTGCAAGCAGTATGTTGTAAAGAGAAGATCACCTTCAGGGTAACTAATGGTAAGCTAGAGATACAGTAAATGATCTCAGCTGCCATCGCAGATGAATGATGTGATAGTGCACAGATGTGGAGCAAATTCTGGAGTGATATAAAGGTGTTGTCTGCAACTGCCCAAAATATTCAGAAGTTAACATGGGGAGACTGAGTTTTATTCAAACATCTGGATTCAGTTTAAAACATCAGAGTTGCTCTTTCTCTAGGTATCAGTCTGAAGTGCCTGCTATTTAATTCAGTCAGGAATGGAGGCAGGGAAACAAGGGAACCATAGGGTTATAATTCAAAATATAAGCTGTTTCTATTGATCCATAGTGTTAAAAAAAAAAAAAGCAGCAACAGTAACAAGAAATCACATGACTCTTGTTCCAGTAAATCACACAGGGAAAATCTGTGCTATGATGGAATTTATTCTTAATCATTGTTTATTTGCACAACCAGTTACTTAAAGAGAGAAAGGCATATTGAACAGAGAATTAACTATTAACTCCCATAATAGTAGGAAAATCAACTTTTTCCTCAATATATTGGAACAAAATTTATCTTTGCTGTTCAAGTTATTCTCAGCTGTGAAATGCAATTGTTTAATCTCAAAATGTAAGGTACAATTAAGTGTTTGAACCTATTTTTCAATCCTAACACTGTTCTTTTTCCCATCAACAAATGATGACACTAATTAAATTTCTCCTAAAATAAGAGAATGGCTGGAGAAAAGTAACAGAGGTCAAGTCTATTCGGCTTAATTTCTATACTGAGATAATTAAACTGTCAACCGTGCAATAGGCTGTTTGGTTGGTAAATATCCCAAAGCCTTCAATAAGATTTTCCCTAGAACTCTGTTCAAGGTTGAAACAGGATACCCATTACTGATTTTTCAATAGTTAACCTACATTAAATTGGACCAAATCTTCTCAAATTAATTCTACTAGAAAAAGATTTCATTTGTTGTAGAGGTGGCTATTCTTTCTTCTGTTTCTGTTTTGTTGATTTTGCTTAACCCCAGGCAACAATAACCACTTTATATTAAGAAATGCAGATTAATCAATTAAAGGAAGTTAATTTGGATGAGCCGTTGGAAACAGTAAATAAACTAGATTTAACATTTTATAAATGCTGAATATAGAGTCACTATTGTGTGGTAGGTTAAGATACCACATGAGAAATCAGAACATTATGAGTTCTAGTCTTGCCTTAAGCACTAAACCAGATGAGTGACCTTGAGCCTTTCAGTCACTCAGAGATCTAGAAAGCAGGCAATGGCAAACTGCTTCTGAAAAACTTTGTTAAGAAAATTTCAGGGACTAATCTAGGCAGTCATTGAAAGTGAAGGCACACACACATAAATAAGCACAGTATATAAATAAAGATGTCTGGTAGCATTTTTCCCTCACTGAGATAAGTCAAGAAAACATATCACATTGTCCATAAGTCCTAATGTGAATATTTGAAAACCCAAAAATATAACGAGAAAAAAAGGGAGTTATCCTCAACCCAGCAAAGCAAAGGAATAAGGAAAACTTGAAATGCTAACTGGGCCAACATTAAATGCAACTCTTACTAATTGATTGATCGATTGATTTAGTATCCCACCTTTTATTTAATAACACAAAATAATATCCCCACAATAAGGCTATGAGGTACGTTGCATTGAAATTATTCTGGTCTAAGACTGTTGACTTGATAGACTGAAAAAGAGAGTAACTGACCAATGGTGGGATTCAAATTCTTTTACTACCAGTTCTGTGAGTGTGGCTTGGTGGCTATGGCATGGCTTGGTGAGCATGGCAGGGGAAGGTTATTGCAAAACCCCATTCCCTCCCCACCCCACTAACTTGCTTTCCAGCTCTGTTCTCCTGTGCAGGGCAACAAATGAAGACCCAGCCAATCAGCTGAGACTTGGAAGGCAGAGAATAGATGGGGGGAGGGCCAATCAGAGGTGGTATTTGGTTCTCCGAACAACTCAAAATTTCCACTATTAGTTCTTCTAGTATATTTTCTTCAGAACTGGTTAGTGGGGAAGCCAGCCAACCGAGCCTGGGAACAGGGGGGGCGGGCAGGAAGATCTGGGAATGGTGGGGAGCAGG
Source organism: Bungarus multicinctus (assembly GCA_023653725.1). Lineage (NCBI taxonomy): Eukaryota > Metazoa > Chordata > Lepidosauria > Squamata > Elapidae > Bungarus > Bungarus multicinctus. Next base: position 115,338,541 of record CM042836.1, read on the forward strand.
AAAGATCTCGGAATGATGGGAGGGGACCCAGAAAGATCTAGGAACAGGGGGCAGAGAAGATCCGGGAATGGGGGGCTAGCGCGACTCAGAGGCTTACCTGCGAGCAGGCAGATCAGGGCTGCTCAGTTGGGGTGCAAGCACCATGTGGGAAGGCAGGTTAAAGGCAAGACATATGGTTCCAGTGTGCCGCATAGGAGGCAAGGAGTGACTGGGTGGGGCGAGCATTGGATGAGTGGGGTGAGCGAGCATCAGATGGGAGGGACAAGCAAGCAAGCGGCTACCAGAAGACCAGGTCAGGGCGTGGCCTTCAAGAAATCATACCGGTTCTGCAACCCATGCCAAATCATTGCTACTGGTTCACCTGAACCAGTGCGAAACAGCTGAATACTTTTATTTATTTATTTATTTATTTATTTATTTATTTATTTATTTATTTGTCAATTGCTTACAAGATAATAGGTATAAGTAAAACATAGTGATGAATACATGGATACATATAAGAAAAATAAAATATAAAAGAAACAATAGGACAGGGACAGTAGGCACATTGGTGCGCTTATGCACACCCCCTACAGACTTCTTAGGAAAGGGGTGAAGTCAATAGCAGACAGTCTAAGGTTAAAGTTTTTTAGGTTTGGGGAAGAAACCACAGAGACAGGTAGACATTGACCACTCTGTTGCTAAAGTCGTATTTCCTGCAATCAAGTTTGGTGCAGTTAATCTTGAGTTTGTATCTATTGTGTGCTCTTGTGTTGTTATGGTTGAAGCTGAAGTATTCATTGACAGGTAGGACATTACAATGTATGATTTTATATACTATGCTTAGATCGGACCGAAGGTGGTGTAGTTCTAGGTTTTCTAGGTCTAGAATTTCGAGTCTGGTGGCATAAGATATTCTGCAACGAGTAGAGGAGTGGAGAACTCTTCTTGTAAAATATTTCTGGACTTTCTCAACTGTGTTAATATCAGATACGTAATGTGGGTTCCAGACTGATGAGCTGTATTCGAGTATTGGTCTAGCAAATGTTTTGTATGCTTTAGTTAGTAATGTGATATTACCAGAGAAAAAACTATGTAAGATTAGGATAACAATTCTTAATGTCTTTTTGGCTATGTAGTTACAGTGGGCTCTAGCACTTAGGTCATTTGAGATGAGTACTCCAAGATCCTTGACAGAGTTTGGATCATCAACAAAGTCTTGACTATTCAGCCTATATTTTATTTTCTGATTTTTTTTTTTTGTCAATATGTAGGACAGAGCATTTATTTGTTGAGATTTGAAGTTGCCATTTGTTTGCCATTCTGATACATAGTCAAGGTCTTTTTGAAGGGTAGCGATATTGCCTGTGGTATTGAATAGCTTTACATCATCAGCAAAGAGAATGCAGTTGCTCTTGATATGAACACAGAGGTCATTTATGTAGAGTATGAAAAGAATTGGTCCTAGAAGACTGCCTTGGGGGACACCACTGTTGACAGGTACAGAATTTGATAGGGTATTCCCAATTTTGACCATTTATTGTCTGTTTGACAAGAATGCTTCTATCCAGTTATGCAGATGTCCAGAGATACCGCAAGATTTTAGTTTTAGGAGTAGTTTGTCGTGTACCATTGAATCAAAAGCTTTACAGAAGTCTATGTAGATTGCGTCTATTGCTTTGCCCTCATCGAGTTGTGTAGTCCATATGTTTTTGCAATGTAAGAGTTGCAGATTACATGATAGTTGTTTCCTGAAACCAAATTGTTTATTAGAGAGTAGATTGTTTGTTTCTAAGTGGAGGATGATGGATTGGTTAATAATTGATTCCATGACTTTACAGGTGATGCAGCATAAGGAGATTGATCTGTAATTTTCAACTAGTCTAGGGTCTCCCTTTTTGAAGATGGGGATTCCCATGGCTTGTGACCATAGTTTTGGCAAGGAGCTGATCCTGAAAGATTTTTCAAAGATTATGCTTAGAGGTTCTGCTATTCCACCACCACTGCTATACCACTATACCACCACTGAAGCAGTCCCTTTTTCTGGAATAAAATGTCATTTCAATGAAGACTGTTGTTTTCTTATTATTTTGATCTTTTTAGTCATGAGAGCCAGAAAAAAAAATACAGCAGCCAAACTTAAGTTTTTTTTAAAGCCCTCTGGCAGAATGAATCTACCTAACAATTTTTGCACAGCTGTTCTAACCAAAGCAGATTAGTTGGAAAAGCCAGAGAAATAATATTAATCCAAGAATGAAAAAAAAAATCTGGCTCGAGATCTTTTTACTTCCCACCCTTATTTCTACTGGGGATTTCCTTGATTTTTTTTCTAAGTCACACAACATTGTTCACCAAGAGTGTTCATTATTTTAATAAATCAGCATATTATTAAAATATGTATTTATACATACAGGTTTAAATATTATTTGTCTCTATATAACAACAAATACAAATTTATATATTTATTATAATGAATACCTAACAAGCCCTTGATCAAGATACAAACATCTATTTCCCCCATTCTTAAAATTCTTTTCTAAGTTCTTTCTGTCAAGATCGTAATTCAACTTGCTCATTTTCGATGCATTGTTTTCTTAAATTCAAGTCTAAGGTCTATCCTACCTTAGGATATTCATTCATTCACTCACTCCTCTGACTGAAAACTAGTTTTCAGAGCAAAAGCTTGATATACTCTGACAAGCTTGACTCTTAATGACTATCAGGATAGATCAATATGACAAAAATCCTGAAAATGTTTGTTGTGACTTCTTCTGGTTTGTTCTGACTTTCTGTGGGATGTTTCTTTGGCTTTTACAGATTCACATATAACCCTGGCATTTGGTGACAATCTCCCTTCCAAATGCCACCCAGGCTTGATCATGCTTAGCTTTTAAGTTTTAAGTTTTAACTTTTTAAGCTTTTAAGTTTTAAGCCATGTGTTATCAAAGCCACAAAAAAAGATGTCTCACCTTCATACTGATCTATTGGAGAGTGCATATTTATAAGTCCCCTACATTTAATTCAAAGAGATTCAACAGCCTTATGCTCTATGATGTCTGCTTAGTTCATTTTTATCAGATACATCTGATTCACCAGTTGCGGCCCTTTCTGGATCTGGGCGCACTTCGCACAGTCACGTCCGCCCTCGTTATTTCCCGCCTGGATTATTGCAATGCTCTCTACATGGGGCTCCCCTTGAAGAGTCTCCAGAGGTTACAGTTGGTCCAGCATGCAGCCGCGCGGGTGATTGTGGGTGCCCCTCGGAGCTCCCACGTTACACCGCTTCTCCGCAGGCTGCACTGGCTTCCTGTAGCCTACCGGATTCGATTCAAGGTGGTACTGATGGTATTTAAAGCGCTCCATGGCTCGGGACCTAGGTACTTACGGGACCGCCTACTGCCATCGTCAACCTCCCGCCGCCCAGTACGCTCCCACAGGGTTGCCCTACTTGGGGTCCCGCCGCCTGGCCGCTGTCGGCTGACGGCCCCGAGAGTTCGGGCTTTCTCTGTGGGAGCTCCCTCCCTATGGAATGATCTCCCCCCGGAGATACGGGCTATGACGGATATTCTGACCTTCCGGCGCGCAGTGAAAACCCTATTTTTTAAACAGGCCGGCCTGGCCCAGTAACTGTATTTGTGGTTTTAACTAATTTTAATTGGGGTTTTATTAGTTTTTAATTTTTAATTGAATTGAATAGACAGCCGGATCAAATTATTTAATCTATTTTTAATTATATTTATTGTATATTTATTGTATATTTTTTAGTAGGCTGTACACCGCCCCGAGTCCCTTTTTGGGAGAGGGAGCGGTATAAAAGTGTGATTAAATAAATAAATAAATAAATAAATTACAACCTGCTGAAAACTAAAAAAATATGTCACCATGTGTATTTTCTATAAAAGGAATAGAAAATAGGGAAGCAGAAGCAGCTACTCTGGACCCAGTCAATGAATCAGGTCAGATTCCTTTCTGAGAATTCAGGTCTGTTTCGGATGGGAATTTATATTACTTATGTCACATTACAGAACAAAATTTAAACACTATTTGGTTTTGATACACAGATTGTATCAGAAGTAAAGTTCACAGAGGTTTATCCCCACAAATGTGGGCATAGAATTGTATTCAAACTTCCATATATCTGATTCCCATCTAATATGCTCAATATTATAAACATTTTTTTCAAAAAAAATGTTTTCATAACTTATAATAAATGTGTACAATTGCTGTATAGAATTTGAATTAGTGGCTTGGTTTGCTTCACTACAAACATATCTCTCTAAATCTGTATCTATCTATCTATATCTATCTATTTATCTCCATCTCCATCTATCTATATCTATCTATCATCTATCTATCTATCTATCTATCTATCTATCTATCTATCCATTTTGTTAAAAATAACTAAATGAGACAAAAACAAAATAGGCACCAAGAGACAATTAAGGATATATGATATGTATGTATATGATATAGTGCTGGACAAGCATATTCAAAATGACAATTCAATGTTAAAATTTTTATCTTGAAAAAGGAAACCTATTGGTTGCTAAGCAATACGTTACCATCCATAAGGGCCATTTTGTATTTTTCAAAAGAATCATTCATGCATTTTTCATGCCATCTGAGAGAGTGTGCTATATGATTAAAAACAATGTTCTACCTCAAAGCCCGGTAACAACATTGTTTAGAATGGAGTCCACAATATACAACAAAAAATAATGGTTCCAATAAAGCCTTTTTATGTGTTTTTTCCCTTACTTCTTGGTCATTCTCCCTATTTTTATATGACCATATTGGTAGCCATGGGGTTATTTCAACAAGAAACGACCCCGCACAGCCAATTTCAAACATTTGCTCGCTGAAGTGATGTTATCTGAATATATTGCTTTTCCCTGGAGCTTGCTTGAAAGTGAATAGTTGCTGCTGAAAAATGGTAAAAGTTGGCTTGTCCTGCAAATTCAGTCTTCATATCTGGGGAATTTTGGATTATAGGGTTGGCCCCTATGTTTTTTTAGATGGCTCCATCTCTAAGAACAAAGAAAGATAAATTCTGACAACAAAAATCAGAGAAGTTGAACCATCCAAGCCAAACAATGGTATTTATGTCAGAGATTTCATGGGTCTACCTGTTTTAATTTCCTTAGGTCTCTGTCTCTCTCTCTCTTTCTGTCTCTCTGTCTCTCTCTCTCTCTCCCTCCTCCCCCTCCTCCTTATTAAATGTCTATTGAGGGAGAGTGACAAAAATATGGTTGGAATGCAAAAGATTGTAATTTAGCCTCCTGCATCAGATGTCAAAATATAAGAAAGAGTGTGATTTGTGTTGTGATGTCCCAGTGCAGAAGCCATCAACTAATATCACTTTGCCCCAGACAATTGTGACTGGCAGCATACAGGGCTGAAATGATGCATTGGGTATGGGGTTATTTCCATTTGGTTTGTCCATTCATTTATTTTAATCTATTAGTTGCCCAACTCCAATGGACTCTATGGTATTGTGTGGGTGTATATAATGCACAAAGCTGCTCATCTCAATTTTGTGATTCTGGGCAATTCATAATGCAAAAATATATGTAATTTCAAAACTCAGGTATGGGGAAATGTTAAAGAAAAGGCCCAGCAGTCCCCAAACAGGTTCCATAAGCAACATTTCCCATAATTCTTAATCAGTATCATCATTCATGCTGCTTGAGTATTGGTGGTGCAGTGGTTAGAATGCAGCATTGCAGGCTAACTCTTCCCACTGCCAGCAGTTCAACTGGCTCAAGGTTGACTTAGCCTTCCATCCTTCCGAGGTGGGTAAAATGAGGACCAGATTGTTGGGGACAATATGCTGACTCTATAAACCGCTTAGAGAAGATTATGAAATACTGTGAAACAGCATATACGTCTATTGCCATTGTTATTAAGAGAGTTATGGCTCAATATATCCAGAAGACACCAAATTGGAGAATGCTGATAGGCCTGAAATAGTAATCAAATAGGCCGTATTTTTGAACAGTTTATTCTGCACAATCTCTGCGGTTTTTCTTCAAATCTCAGGCAGTTTCAGCCTTAGCATCTGTGAATCATATCTTACAAACTTTTAGTCTAACATTAGCTATTCCACATATACCTTCAGGTGTCAAGAGAGAAAAGCACAACTTTCAAATTTCATCCTCTTTAATAAAACGGATGCAGATCAAGCAGAATCAACATCTACATGCCATTCCAGTTCTTCAAAAGAAGGGTTCCCTCTGGGAAGGAGTAACAGAAGAACTCTTGTGCAAAGGAATTATCCACGGCTGTGGCACAGATCAAAAGAAATCTTGTTCCAGCAGGAAGCAGCACGGGAAATTAGTTTGGTTCATATTTTAATACAAGCTTACCTAATGTGCACTTCTGATAACTAACAGTAAACCAGAAAACACACAGTTTGAAGTACAGAAAATCAAACAGAAGTACGGTTGGAAATGGAAGAGCACTTTCTTTATCTAAGGAAACTCCGTTGCATCATGATAGACATAGACAGGGAGGATATGCCCAGTGTGGGATTCAAATAATTTAACAACCGGTTCTCTGCCCTAATGATTTCTTCCAACAACCACTTCAGAAAGTTAACAACTGGTTCTCCTGAAGTGGTGTGAACTGCCCATCATCGCTTTCCCTTCCTCAAGGCAAATATCACAGGGGAAGAAGCCAATAGCTTGCCTTGTTTAACTAGCCTAATTAAATACTTGGAAAGCTGAAGGATGTCCCATTCAAACAAGAAAAGACTTTTTGCTTACAGATGAGCCAATCTGTTTCAGCCTGATTCTCCTCAGTTCCTCAATTTTCTTCCCCTTCTCAATGTTATTATTGCATTATTTTAAGCCCTTTTTCCCTGTCCATACCACAATCTTTTAAAGTGACTTTCGAACACAGTTCCTTCTAACTCATAGTTGTAAATATGGTGTTCTTTCTTCTGAGGATGTTTATGTGCAGTTTTTGAAATGTGGAACTACATTGCAAAATTTGAAGCGTAAGTGCTTTAGGATAGAATCATCTATCCTATAATTTGAAATCCTGTTTATTGAACAATATATCAAAAGAACCCTCCTCATCTCTCAGTATTATAAAAAATGGAAGGAAACTCCAGGTAAGGGAAATTGTCTTTTCTTTTTTCTTTTTCTTTTTTTTTGCGAATTTCAGATGAACATCTCCCCTGACAGTTTTCAAGAGTGCTAAAAGCTACTTGCAAGAAAACCTCTGTTCAAAATTCCACAATGCAACTGAGTTGACCAGAAAATGTCAGCCATGGTCAGCTGTCAGAGTATGTTTTTCTCCTAGATAGCCATGAAAATGGAATGAGATGGATTGTTGCCTAATTGAGGAGCTTGTTTTTATGGTTGAACAGATCTGTCTAAAATAGGTTAGTACACTGAGCATATATTTTATTTTTCAAGAGCATTCCAACTCAATATTATATACTGAACCAGTCTTTACACATCTGTGTTGAGATTGCCATTCTTCTTCACCTATGCTTCTTCCTACCAGCCCCTTGTTGTCTCCCCTCATTGTCCTGGCAGCTCCTCAAACTTAGATACAGGACTGAGGAAAAATCGTTGCACTCCCTTCCTCCAATGCAATCAGCCCCTGAATGGAGTTCAGGTTCACACAATTCTGGATCCAGTCCATGGGTTTATACATATGCACGTGTTTAAATACTGCAAGACAAAATTTTAATCTATATAACAATTTTCTAAAGCCCTGATTAGGAAAGCAAAACAAAAAACTCATGATGACAGTAATAGTTGATTTGAGCTACTCCACTGATTTCACACTTTGTCTATTTTATTTATTTATTTTATTTAGTTTAGTTTGTCAAGCATGTATGAGAAAACAAGTATAAGTCTGAACATAACCAGTGGTGGTATTCTACCAGTTTGGCCCAGTTCTGCCGAGCTGGTAGCGGCGATGAGCAGCGGAAACCGAACCGATTTTCTCCACCGCTCTGTTATTGCGCCCACCCGCCCATCCATGCTCCCATATTCACCCTTATCCTCTGCTTTTGAAGCGCAGCTGCTGAAGTGACCGGGGGAGTGCAGGCTTGCAGGAGGTGAGTTGGAATGTCTATCTGCCTGTGCAAACATCTCTGCACCTGTGCAGTGCACATTTGGCACATGTGTGCATGCAAAGTGTGTGCATGCATGCAAAGCGCGCCCACCAAGCCACTGGTGTAAAAACTTTTTGAATCCCACTACTGAACATAACAAATAAACATATAAATATAAATGGGTATAAGTATATACATAATAAATGAGTACGAATAAATGGGAACAGTAAGACAGGGATGGTAGGCATGCTGGTGCCCTTATGCACACCCCCTTACAGACCTCTTAGGAATGGAGTAAGGTCCACTGTAGACAGTTTAAGATTAAAGTTTTGGGGGTTTGAGGATGTAACAACAGAGTTAGGGTGTTAGTTCCAGGCATTGACCACTCTGTTGCTGAAGTCGTATTTTCTGTAATTGAGTTTGGAGCGGTTTACTTTGAGTTTGTATCTATTGTTTACCTGTGTGTTATTGTGGTTGAAGCTGAAGTTGTCACTGACAAGTAGGACACTGTAGCAGACAATTTTGTGTATTAAGCTTAGGTCAGACTGTAGGCGGTATAGTTCTAAGTTGTCTAGGTCCAAAATTTCAAACCTGGTAGCATTTCATTCCTCAGCTCGCAATAGAATACCTTATGCTACCAGGTTTGAAATTCTCATGAAATACCTCTGGACTCATTTAATTGTATTAATTGTTACTGTTACAGTGAGCTCTGGGGTTTAGATCTTTTGAAATGAGTCTAGTCTACTTCAGTGATCATATGTAAAATTTGTGCCAGTTCTGAAAGCATCATCATGAGCCTCAGGACAGTAGATGCAGATTAAATGAAAATCTTAAACAAAAGTGCTGGGATGGCCCCAGGGAGATGCTGATTCCAGTTCATCCTCATCCACAAAAGCCTAAATGGGTGACTTTGTGGGCAGTCACATTCTTTCAACCCAAACTACTACAAGGGTAGTTGTGGAAGAAAATGGGAGAAAAGCCTGGTAGGAATATCTTGAGTTTTTAAATGAAAGGCAATACGATACGACACAACATCCAATCAGCTTAATATTAACTAGATAAACCAGTTACTTGCTTTATTCAGAATTATTTTGCTTGCATTGGACTGCCACCATTACAACTTTCTTATTTTTATTTTGTCTCATCTTAAGCATCAAGGTTATGTTGAGGGCTCTTAACTTAAGCCAAAGGTTAATAAGAAAGACTCTCAGAAAACTGTATAAGATGTGTGATATGGAACAAATAAACAGGAGAGCTCTCTTTATCTCTCAGAACATTATAGGCCAAACTTATCCAATGAAGAATAATGAATATTTCAGGATATATAAATGAAATGAAGGAATGCTACATAAAAGAAGGATATGGCATTTTCTCACTTGTGGATTTAGGTTATAGAAAGATTCTGAATAAATGTTAGGGAAAAAAGAAGTAAAAGCTAAGAGAAGTATGCTATTAAAATTTTTTTTACTGCTATCAGCTAGAGAGATGGTTGTCATCATGAATAACTTCAAGGGGATTGGATGCATTCATTGAGAATAAGACAGCAACTGATTCTTAGGCCTGATTGTAATTTGTATGAAATTATTATTATTATTATTATTATTATTATTATTATTATTATTATTATTATTATTATTTCAATTTATATACCACCCTTCTCCCGAAGGACTCAGGGTGGTACACAGCCAACTAAAACAATGCATATAAAAAAGTTAAAACAGAATTAAATATGGGCTGCTCCCAGATCTAAAACTCCCAATACTAAAACCATGATTAAAACCCAATTTAAAATCAGCCCAGGCCGGCCTGCTCAAAGAGCCAGGTCTTCAAATCACGCCTAAACACTCTCAGGTCAGTGGTCATTCTCAACTCTGGGGGGAGCCCATTCCAGAGAGCAGGTGCCCCCACAGAGAAGGCCCTATTCCTCGGGGTCACCAGGCAGCTCGGGGTCACCAGGTGTTGGGATCCGGAGGAGGCCCTCCCTGTGGGAGCACACCGGACGGTGGGAGACTACTGGCAAAACGCGGTCTTGCAAATAACCTGGTCCGATGCCATGGAGCGCTTTAAAGGTTAAAACCAGAACCTTAAAGTGCACCCGGAAGGTCACTGGCAACCAATGCAGCTCATGCAGGAGAGGCATCACATGAGAGCTTCTAGACGCCCCCATAACCACCCGCGCGGCCGCATTTTGCACCAGTTGCAGCCTTTGGGTGCTCCCCACAGGGAGCCCCATATAGAGGGCATTACAGTAATCCAGGCGGGAGGTGACCAGGGCATGCGTGACTGTGCGTAAGGCGTCCCGATCAAGAAAGGGCCGCAACTGGCGCATCAGGCGAACCTGATGAAAAGCCTTCCTGGAGACGGCCGTAATATGATCTTCCAATGACAGCCGTGCATCCAGGAAGATGCCTAGATTGCGAGCCCTCTCTGTGAGGCTAAGATCTTACCCCCAATAGCTAGTGACGGAGTCAGCTGATCATATCGGGACACCGGAAACCACAGCCACTCAGTCTTGGAAGGGTTGGGTCAAAACCTGTTCCCGCCCATCCAATTCCGCACGGCCTCCAGGCACCGGGACATAACCTCCACAGCATCATTAGGGTGGTTTGGGGTAGAGATGTAGAGCTGAGTGTCATCCGCATAAAGATGACATTTTACCCCAAAACCATGGATGATCTCCCCCAGTGGCTTCACATAAATGTTGAACAAGAGAGGGGAGAGGACCAACCCCTGAGGCACCCCACAAATGAGGGGCCTAGGGGTGGACCTCTCCCCCCATCAACACAACTTGCAAGCGGTCAGAGAGGAAGGAGGAGAACCACCGCAAGACGGTACCTCCAATTCCCAACCCCTCCAACCGCTGCAATAAGATACTATGGTCGATAGTATCAAAAGCCGCCGAGAGATCTAATAGGACCAGGACAGAGGAATAACCTCTGTCACGGGCGCTCCAGAGATCATCAACCAACGCGACCAATGCTGTTTCAGTACTATGCCTGGGCCTGAAGCCCGTTTGGAAGGGTTCTAAATATGTCATTTCCTCCAGGTACTGAAGGAGCTGAGATGCCACCACACTCTCCACAACCTTCGCCACAAAGGGGAGGTTGGAGATTGGATGATAGTTATTCAAATGCGCTGAGTCCAGGGCAGACTTTCTGAGGAGAGGCTGCACCACCAACGTTTTCAGGGTGGTAGGGAGCGACCCCTCCCTCAACGAAGCATTGACAATCCCCTGGAGCCAGCTTCGTGTCACCTCACTGGAGGTAGAAATCAACCAGGAGGGGCACAGGTCCAACAAACATGTGGTGGTGTTCAGCCGCCCCAGCAAACTGTCCATGCCCTCGGCGGTCACAGGATCAAACTCCTCCCAGGTAACCATCTCAAGACTTGCCCCAGCCACCTCCCCTGGGACCACCCAACTGGAGTCCAGCTCGTCCCGAATCTGAGCGATTTTATCATGCAGAAATCGGGAAAACTCCTCTGCCCTGCCCTGCAAGAGGTCCTCCCGCGCTCTCGGCTCAAGCAGGGAGCGGGTCACTCTAAACAGGGTGGCAGGCTGATTTTCTGCTGACACAATAAGGGCAGAGAAGTGCGAACGCTTCGCCGTCTCTATCGCCACTAGGTAGGTCCTAATATAGGACCTCACCTGTGTCCAGTCAGATTCGGTGCGACTGGCCCTCCAGGCGCCTTCCAGACATCTTTTCCAGCACTTCATCTCCCTCAGCTCCTCCGTAAACCAGGTATTTAAGAACAAAATACCCATAAATATAAATTGCTGGGTAGTGCTCCTATATCCATGAACTCTGATGAACTTCCCATAGTGCTGGATCACCTTTACTGAAAACACAAACTGAGCTAAATGGACTTTTATTTTGATCCAGCTTAACATTATCATTTGCTGTTAGTTGAAAAAGGTTCCATTTGCCCTTTTGTCATTTGCACCAGGAATCCTGGTGATGCAGTGGTTAGAATCCAGTGAATCCAGTATTGCAGGCTGATTCTGCCCACAGTCTGGAGTTCGATCCTAATGAGATCAAGGTTGATTCAGCCTTCCATCCTTCCAAGGTCGGTAAAATGAGGACCCAGATTGTTGGGGGCAAGATGCTGACTCTGAAAACTGCTTAGAGAAAGGTGAAAAGCACTATGAAGAAGTATGCAAATCTAAGTGCTAGTGCTGTTATTATTTTTGAAATGGGGAGTTAGGGAGGGAAATTTTCAATTGTCTCCTCTAATCATTCTTAACTGCTAGAACTAGCAAGCAAGTTATCAAGCGCTACACCAAGTGCATTTAAAATGATTTGCAGCTTCATCGGCTGCTTAAATAGCACATACTCTTTCTACAATGGTTATCTGACAATGTTTAACATATCTGCAATGGAAGTTAAAGATCATGCTCTGAGGGAATTTATCTATCAGGGAATCTACCAAGAAGTGATCCTTTTGTTACAGCAACTGCTGTTCCCAACAATGTTGGTATTTTGGAAACCTTAAAGTTGTGGCTGTTTTAAGATGGGAGCTATAGTATTATTGGGACTGTTGCTGTCCTCGGTATCCACTACATTAAATCTGTTGTTGTTACTGTTCTTGACTATTGTATTGAATTTCAACATTGCTAACTGTTGCCATGAGATGCGTGGCCATATAGATTAATTGATTATATCAGTACATAAGAAACTCAGTGACAACATTATGGATTGGATCAGTCTCTTCCAAACACTAAGAAATGCTGCAAAAAATAGCAGTAGCAATTAGACTTATACACCACCTTATAGTGCTTTTACAGCCCTCTCTAAGCAGTTTATAGAGTCCGCATATTGCTTCCAACAACGTGGCTCATTTTACTGACCTTGGTAGGAAAACTGACATGAAAAATGTCAATCTTGAGCTGGTTAGGATCAAACTCCTGGCAGTGAACAGTGAGTTAGCCTGCAGTACTTCATTCTAACTACTGCAACACCAAGGCTCATATAGTTTTACCAAATTCACAGGCTTACTTTTACTAAATTCAGCAACTGTTTTCCTAATATAAACACTATAATATTTGGGGGGGGGGGGAGTGTAAACAGGCAGGCTTTAAAATGGAAGATTAGTAGAACTGGTATCCGTACCATACCATTTGAAGTATCCACACAAAGAATACTCAATATATTTGGTAAGGGTTGATTTCTATCCACTTATAACAGGATAAGATGAAACGCAGGTTTGATTCTTTAACAGAAGAGAGATGATGCACAGCTTGAATTTAATTCCTCCATAGACTTGATGGACACATGTACCATTTGTCAAGTTTCTAATCTCTTCTGATTTTTATAGAGCTCTTGAGATTCCAGTATAATCCTGTTGTGACTGCCAATGCTATAAATATCTTTTAATACTCACTGGACTGCATCCATGCAGATAAAGTTGACAGAGAGAACTTACTCTGAAACAGCACAGAGGGAAAACTGTTTATGAGCTTAAATGGTTAACTTAAATTTGGGAGATCTACTTTGGTAAAAATATTTCAGCTATTTTTCCAAAGCTTGTCAGTCTTTCATGTGCAGCCTGAATGATCAACAGGATATCAAATCTGACACATGAAAGAGATGAATGGCTTAGAATAAAATGCACTAAAACAACATTAAGTCTTGTCTTCTTCATTGAAAAATTGAAAAGCATAAACAATATGTTACCTTTTATAAATAACTTGGAGGAAACAACCTAAGCAGTTAGAGCATGCTGCGAATACAGGAAATCTAAATAATAAGTAAATTGTTTGTGCGTGCTTGTAAACTAGACTCAAATAAGAAAAGAAAATCCTCCAGATTTATTCAGTGTTGTGGTATGTGTTGTAAAAAGCTATAAAATTAACCCTGCCATATCTGTGAAGTTTCAAACTGCAACTCTTTGTATATATATAATCATTTTCCATATGATTTTCAAGCCATCTATTAATATTACAGCTTAATTTTATCATCACTAGCATGTGCAGGGGGGGAAATGGTACTTGCAGCTATCTAGTTAATTGGTTTTCATGGAAGATTTATTTTAAACTCCTCGAAGGACATTTTCTTGGTAGAAAAGATAACTGAAATGCAGTTACATATTTTCCTATTAAAAAGTATGCGACAGGTAAAGGGGAGCAAGCTGTAGGATTGATGCTAAATTGCTCTCCGGTTTCCAAAATTGGAAAACAAGGAGAATATGAAGACAGTATAGGAGAGTGAAACAAGATTGACGGAGGGATGAATCCCCAACTTATTCCCTTCATTATCCCTTTGATGATGCAAGCCACAACTGCAGAGAATATATTACTAACTACATTACCTCAGTTTGTATTTTGACAGGAGTTTAGCCATGCAGGTGTTCCTACACATGAAAGCAAACCATTCATGTATTCTGTAAAGAAAGAGACTATTTTTACTTACAGTTTCATGTACAATATAGCCAACCCAGAAATGTGCCTGTTGAACTTTCAACAGGTTGCTTTGCTGTTTAAAAACTGCCTTCTGCTTCTCTGCACATCCATGTAGACAAATGCTTCCACTGAGGCAGCCAACAAAAAGATTTTTACATTTATGCTTTTATGCCAATTAAAGCTACCTGGATAGTGAGACAAGTGACATATAAATTTAATAAATAAATAAATGAAAGGTCTCACCTTCTGCTACTAACCTTTCAAATATAGCCAGGAAGAGGTAGATAGTCCTGAGCTGGATGAAGCATCCTGAGGGTGGGTTTATTTATCTATTTATCTGGCTAGTGAGACAAGCAGCATATAAATTTAATAAATAAATAAATGAAAGGTCTCGCATTCTGCTACTAACTTTTCAAAATAGCTAGGCATCAGGTAGACAATTCTGAGCTGGATGAACCATCCTAAGGATGGGTTTATTTATCTATTTACCTGGATAGTGAGACAAGTGACATATAAATTTAATAAATAAATAAATGAAAGGTCTCACCTTCTGCTACTAACCTTTCAAATATAGCCAGGCATTAGGTAGATAGTCCTGAGCTGGATGAAGCATCCTGAGGATGGGTTTATTTTTCTATTTATCTGGCTAGTGAGACAAGCAGCATATAAATTTAATAAATTTATTTATTTAATTAAATTTTTATACTGCCCCCTCTCCCGCAATGGGACTTGGGGTGGTGTACAGCCAAGATAAAAAAACCCACAATAAATAGAATTTTAAAAAGGTTTAAAAGAATTAAATTAATGGCTGAGAAAAACAGTAAAAAGAAGATAGAAAAGTTAAAATTACAAGGAAAATTTTTAAAAAATTTTAAAACCCTAATAATTGGTACTAGGCCAGACCGGCCTGTTGGAAGAGATGGGTTTTTAGTGCGCGCCGGAAGGTTTGCAGGTCAGTAATGGCTTGCATCTCCAGAGGTAATTCGTTCCAGAAGGAGGGTGCCCCCACAGAGAAGGCCCGCACCCTCGGTGCCGCCAGCCGGCGTCGTCCAGCCGACAACATCCCAAGGAGGCCCACCCTGTGGGAGTACACTGGCCGGCGGGAGGCCGATGGTGGCAACAGGTGGTCCCGTAAGTACCCGGGTCCCAAGCCATGAAATTAAATAAATAAATAAATGAATGAATGAAAGGTCTCACATTCTGCTACTAACCTTTCAAATATAGCCAGGCATCAGGTAGACAATTCTGAGCTGGATGAAGCATCCTGAGGGCGGGTTTATTTATCTATTTATCAGATTCACATAGCTACCCATCCTGCAAAAGATGGCTCTGGGTGGTGTACAAAATATATTTAAAAACTTTTAACAACTACAAAAGTTAATAATGACTTGATGAACAGGTAATACAATGCATATCATTTAGTTGGTGTAATGTAGTCAACATTATCTTAGTTTTTAAATTGATTTCCAGGCTGAAAATCCTAGTTTGCATAAAAAGCTGGAAGTAAAACTGAGTTTTGGCTGTGCTTGTGCCATTGTGGCAAAAAAAGTACCTGAAATGACAGGTATTGTTCTTACTGTTATTAAGAAATACTGTATCTCCACTGGTATGAAGAAGGCTGGTAACCTAAACTACCCCTTCTCTATCTTACTTAGAAGCTCTAAGTAAAAGCCTCAGTTGAGGAAAACCATAATGGGTGGTGAAGGCTGATATTAGATGACAATCATGGAATATGAAAAATGTAGCTTGGAATGTAAGAGGAGTCAGTGCTAACAAACATAAATTAATAAATGAACTGAAAGAAAAATTTCTCTCCACCTCTTAGTCCAACCAAAGATGATGAAAAGGAAATGTTAAATGCTATGAGAACATTGGTAACACTGTAGGAATCCTGCACTTTAACAAGACATGTTAAAATGTTGCGATTGCTCATGAAGTGGCTATATTATTTGCCTCATAAACACGTGGAGACTGCATCTGTGACTGACAATTGAAAGAATTCTATAATTGTTCCCCCATATCACGTGTCTCCATTAAAATTGTCATGAATGCCTCATGAGGACTAGTTCATTAACTAGTCTTTTCATCCATGGTTGCAACATTTTAGTGAGTCAATACAATAGATGACACTAAATTTAAACTACTTTAGTGGAAAAGAAACTGTTCATATTTCACTTTGGCTGACTGAGCATTTTTCATTAACCAGAAGACAAATATCTCGTTCTATATCTTGAGAGGAAGCCAAGTTGATTTTTGCTTGCCGATGTTATGTCATGCCCTCAGTACACACTTGTTAATTTTCAAAGATGAGGCAAAACTGTTCATATGCATATTTACCTCCAGACACTACTAGTACCCTGGAGGGAGCTATGAATAACTATGAGAAATCTTAAGAAAGAAATTTGTAGACATTTAAAAATCCTAATAAGCATTTACTACTGGTTCAAAATGGTGCCATTGTGATGCTCTCCTAACTCAACTTCATTGACAACATTAATGAGAATGGGATAGAAAAAGGCTGAAATCGGTTCAAGGATTTATGTATGTACTGTTTATATATAAACTATGTGTGAAACTGTGACTGTAAATTAGAAATCACATTTGTAAACTTTTTCAAGGGTTTAGGGGCATTTCAGCTTAAGGAATTTCAGAGCTGGGATAGGCATCAAATTGCCAGCAGTCAATTGCTTCCCCCACAAAGAAAGTTTTGCAGTCATGTAATTTTCTTTTCCATGAAGTTTTAGGTTTGTTTATTTATTTATTTGATTTGTCAATCGCTTACAAGATAATAGGTATAAGAATAAACATAGTTATGAATACATGAAATGGATACATATAAGAAAAGTAAAAAAAATCAATAGGACAGGGACGGTAGGCACATTGGTGCGCTTATGCACACCCCTACAGGCCTCTTAGGAAAGGGGTGAGGTCTATAGTAGACAGTCTAAGGTTAAAGTTTTTCGGGTTTGGGGAAGAAACCACAGTCATGTAGAGTATTCCAGACATTGACCACTCTGTTGCTGAAGTCGTATTTACTGCAATCAAGTTTGGTGAGGTTAACCTTGAGTTTGTATCTATTGTGTGCTCTTGTATTGTTATGCTTGAAGCTGAAGTATTCATTGACAGGTAGAACAATGGTTTGACACTTCCAGGTAATCAGTTCTGTCTGTTAGAAAAGTCAAGTTGCATCTACCATCTCACATATCTAGTGTCAACTCATAAAACATTTCTATGCCTGTTTTAGAGTTGCCGGAAACAGGAAGTAGGGGGGAGGAAAGAAATTTGAAAGAGCAGTTTGGAACCAAAAGTGCATTCCATTAATACCTTGCAAAGATAATAGCTAGTCTACCGAAGTTTCTGCCAAGCAAATCTCTAATTGGAGAATGTGATTGATGACTCTTGGCTATGAACATGTTTCATTGGAGAGTATGAATTATGATACACCCAGAGGGGTGGGAGAAAATCAGGGTCAAGGGTGACAATGAATTACGTGTCTCAGAATCAGCTACATCCAGGTCATGCCGACATGTTAACTCCTAATAAATCCTTTGAAGTTTTGGAAGTTTGGCTCCAGACTCATGATTTAATTGGGGTAACTGCCGGAATCCTGACACCTAAAAGCTCACAGGGTAACTTTAAGCCTTTCTTTTCTCAGCCCACTTCATTTCAGAATCATTGTGAAGAATGCCTTCTGAACAAAAGCTGGAATATCAATGCAATTAACAAACAGATCCATCTGGGAAAATAGATAAAGGTAGTTCATGTGTAGTAGGAAAAAAATCTGTCACTAGGGGCAAATGTTTGCTGAAAGAAGCAAAAATGGTTGTGTGGAAGATCATGTTTCCACTCATTTTATTACATGGAAGGGAGAATTGAGAGTGCCAGGAGACCCAGAGGTGGTATTCAGCAGGTTCTGACCAGTTCTGGGGAAGTGGTAGCAGAAATTTTGAGTAGTTCGGAGAACCAGCAAATACCACCTTTGACTGGAGATTTTACAGTATCCTTCCCTTGCCACACCCACCAAGCCACGCCACAGAACTGGAAGTAAAAAAAAATTAAATCCCACCACTGAGGAGAACCATAAAACAAGTTGACAAGAATAGAAATGGACTGTGTGATGTACAGTGTGTGTGAAAAAACAAAAAGACTCAAGGTCAAGTAATGGCAGGGTGATGAATGACTGCGACGTTAATACAAAAGTAAATGTGGAAATGCATTGAGGTGGTTTGATTATGGAGAGAGAATGAAAGAGACTCACATTGCAAAGCCAAACTATATGGAAGACTGAATAGTCAAGAGGAAGGAAAGAGGGGAAAGGGTTGGACAGAAGTTAGTAAAAACCTGTAATAGGGAAGAATGAGATGCTCAAAGAAAAGGCAATGTCTGAATCTAGGCATGGGTGTGGCAAGAATGGTTTGCATTGATAGAAATGTGTGAAGAAATAGAGTGAATGGTGTTGGTATAAACTTGCTTTAGTCCTTTTTTATAAAGTATTTCAAATCACTTTTGCTTACTATTTTGTAGATCTCTTCTTTGTTTTGCATAACATTCCTTACCCTAAAAGAGAATTGCATGATATGATGATTCATTCATTCAATATGATGATTCATTGCAGTGTTTTGCCACTTCAATTCTAATCTGAGTCCTACACCCTTTGAAATACTTTTAAATAATTGTGTTGATGTGTCTGCTATTTTATACAGTACATGTAAATGTGATGGTCTGTATTTTAAAATGTTGCATGAATGTTCCTTTGTCTAAGCCTAATCTACCTCACAGGGTTGTAGTTAAAAGGAAAATAGGAGGAAGGTGTGTTTTTCACCACTTGAGTTATCTGAAAAATAATGAAGGCAAATAAACAAAGTCAAATTAATAAAAAATATAAGTAACCTGATAATTTATTTTTTGCTATAATCTTAAGGCAATGACCGGCTGTTTCCTCTATTAATCTCTGGCTTAGCTCACATACAATATAACACTACATTTTTTTTAAAGTAAAACTAAACTTTTCTTTAATTTGGGTTTTAGAAAACGTCTAAATCTACTTTTGGGGGAGCTCTGATTATATTTAATTCAGACTATTTTGGCATATCTCTCAGGTCTAAATTTGACATTTTGGTTTTAGTTCAATGTCTAAACCCAACCACCAGTTTCCAAAAGCATAAATTCAAACCCAGATTAGTAAGTGCTTTGCCAGGAATTCATGAAGAATTTTCAATAAAGACTTTGTCCATCTGCTGCTGGGATTAATAATAATTCTAACAGTTATTTGTCTGAGAAATATGAAAGGGTTTCCCCAACTTCAGAGCCCATGCTGTGTGGAAAATTATTTTTCTCTACTTGATTAATTCTACAAGTTGTTGTCACAGAAATTACCAGCAAAAGAGCAAGATCAATACTGCAGAGCACGAAGGAGAAACAGCTTATTTGTAATATATTTTCTGTTCTTCTTTATCTTTTCAAACCCAAATTGTTTTCCAAATGCATGCATTGGGGTTGAAAAGAGTGGCATTTCTTTCTATCATTTAAGCATTTCAGTGCCAACTCTGCCCCTTTTTTTCTCTGCATTGTGATGTCCTAAGTATATATGCAAGGGGTGAAATTTATGTCACAACACCACAACATTCATTTTACCATTCAAATTAAACCTTCAAATTTGGCAGACACCTCAGGAATGGGGAATGGATCCAGACAGTCAGGAGATATTGTGGGAAGACAAAAGTTTCTCTGCTATGTTCTCTGTATCCAGGAAAGCACAAGTGTTAAACAAGACAGGAAGTCCCACCTTCCCTTGTACTATAACTTGACTAGCAATGGGGGAAAGATGTTAAATGTTTGAAAGCTATAGCTCCTAACTCCTTCTACTTAAAAAAAAAACCAGAAAGATACAGAAACATTTTTTGCTTCACCTTCTATGTTGGCTTTCAAATTTGTGGCCCGCGGGCTGAATGCATGGCCACACCCATGGTCAGTTTAGCGAAGGGGGGAAAAGTTGTGTTATGTCAGATGACGTTGCCATAACAATGCGAGTTTGACATCCCTGATCTTAAGGCAATTTGCACTATCTGGGGTTGCCCATATTTACTGCCAATCAAGGCAGGACATAAAGATGTCAATGGGGAACATGATTTCTCAGAGATCAAACAGTCTCACTCTTCCCTTTGAATCCCTTATCTCAATCTATACTAACTATCAGAACCTCCCAGTACTTTCAGATACAATCTTTTTTTTTTTTTTTAGCATTTCTTGAAGATGTCAGATTTTTGCATCTGGAATAATTTGCATGCAAGACATCAGGTTTTCCACCACTGCACTACAAGTCTGCCTCTTTTATTATTTGTTTTGCCAAAATCCAAACAAACTTGAACAAGCATCCTCTCTGTAGTGGAACAAAGCTAGTTTTTATTTTTAAACAGTTTTCATAACATACTGAGATATATCATGGAATGCAGAATGTAGAACTGGGACAATAAGCATAAACAATTGACACCACCGAGCAAATCTAAGAAGAGTTTCTTCATGCTGCTGTAGCATCTGTTCCTAACTGTTCTTGTTTTGGCATGCAGTGAACCATTTGCATGTGGGTAAAAGAGAGAGGAGCATATGTTGTCTACCTTCAAATTGTCCCATGCTTCTTAACTACCCCAATGAAATAGAATTATAACATGGTTTTAACACGGGTGTGTGTCTGTACATCTGCATGAACACAGATATTTATGTACGCACACACCTACTTATATATTCAGACATGTAGCATCGATCTGCAAAGAGGGAGAGATTTTCATCCCTTAACTTTCAATAAAATAGAAGCATGCCAAATCACTCGTGCTTTGCTAAGTTATTGAGATGCTCCACAGGTGTGGTGCTAAGCATCCTCACCTCCATCTTTCAGGCATTAGCATAAAAACATTTAACTGTGGCCTTGAGTGGGAGGAGAGAGAATAGTGGCTCAGCCTCTGGGAAAGCAGAAAAGCAAGAGAAAGAGACTCAAAACACCCTCACCTTGCCCTGGTTGTCCTTAAAAGAGAGCAGGGAAAGTTTTGGTTCTGTTAAATTACTTGCACAATCCAAGGACATTCCTGGAATATTTGCTGTGTATGTTCCTTGACTCTGCCTACCTTGAAGGGCTGACAACACAGGTCGCATTGCTTGCTTCTCTGTGTGTATGTATCTTTTCATATCACATCTAGTAATTATTTTGACTTTTATATTATATATACTGCACTTCTGCCCATCTCCCCTTCTTTTCATAAATCTAACCCTGAACATCTTTGGCCCTTTCCCATTGTGTCATATAATCACAACATGCCCTGGCAATCTTTTTTTCAGGCCTGTCCCTGTGACCCTGTTTTCTTGTCTCTTCCAACCCATGAGTAAAACAATTGTCCTCTGCTTAAGGACAATTTATATTGTTAGCTGTAGTCAGTGGTGGATTAAGGCTCACTGGTGCCCTAAGCACTGACAAATCTTGGTGTCCCCTCTCCTTTGTACATACTGTACAAACGAAGCCACATAGGGTACATAAAAAAAAATTGTGGTGCCCCCTTTGGGCCTGGTGCAGTTGGAGGATTCAAAAAATTTTACTACTGGTTTCTGTGGGTGAGGCTTGGTGGGTGTGGCATGGCTTGGTGAGCATGGCAGGGGAAGGTTACTGCAAAATCTCCTCCCCACTCCTAGGGGAAGACTCCTACAAATCCCATTCCCTCCCCACCCCACTAACCTGCTTTCCAGCTCTGTTCTCCTGTGCAGGGCAACAAAAGAAGACCCAGTCTTTTATTATTATTATTATTATTATTATTATTATTATTATTATTATTATTATTATTGTTGTTGTTGTTGTTGTTGTTGTTGTTGTTGTTGTTATTGTTATTATTATTATTATTATTACTGTTGTTGGTGTTAGTGTTAGTGTTATTATTATTTAGAATACAAACTTGAGGAAGAATATGTAAAAGAAACAATGGTGGCATGGGCAAAAAAAAATTGGTTATAATATTGAATTGGCTAAATGGCAAAAGCTTTGGACCACCAATAGGAAAATAACATTGGTTACAGCATACAAAGAAAACCTTTATAAGATGTTTTACAGGTGGCATCTTCTACCAGCAAGGCTTTCCAAAATGTTCAAAAGTCTATCTCCAAATTGTTGGAAGTGCAAAGTTGTATCAGGCACATTTTTTCACATGTGGTGGACCTGCAATGCTGTAAAAAAGTATTGGAAACTGATCCAGACATGGATGGAACAAATAGTGAGAGAGTGTATTCCATTTAAGCCAGGAATTTTTTCTCCTAGGAATAATACCAGAAGGATGTAGGAAGGACTTAATTTATCTAATAGTACATATGTTGATGGAGGCTAGAATAATATACGTGCAATACTGGAAGAAGGAAAGCATATAGCCAGAAACAGAGGTATAATAAGGAAAATTATGGCCTGTGCAGAATCAGACAAATTAACCTTAGAATTAAAAAAAACAAGGGAGAATCCGAGTACTATGAAATGTGGAATAAATTTCTTTCAGTGGTTACGTAGAAGAAGGCAAGGTCGGAACATAAGTAGCTATGATGATCAGAATAATTAGTAAACAATGTATCAAGCAAGATAATTGTAAATGGTGAAGTAACATTTATATATGTATAACAACTGTAATGCCAGAATGGCTGCACTGTGTTGTATTCTTATAATTAAAATAAAAAAACTAAATACAAAAAAGAAGAAGACCCAGCCGACCAGCTGGGACTCGGGAGGCAGAGAATAGATGGGGCGGGACCAGTCAGAGATGATATTTGCCGGTTCTCAGAACTACTCATAATTTCTGCTACTGGTTCTCCAGAACTAGTCAGAACCTGCTGAATACCACTGCTGGCCTGGTGCCCTAAGCATGTGCTTAGTCTGCTTAATGGTTAATGCACCACTGGCTGTAGTGATGTTAAAAGCAGTGCTTTCCCATTGAATCCAGCAACAAGGGGCAGACAATCTGTTCTGCTTTGCACTGTAATATCAGAGACACAAGAGATCAGTGAAGCACTTGATAGGGACAATTTTCTTCCTTTCTAGTTTCTGTGGACTGATGACTATGGATTCAAACTATCCTTCTGTAAGGCCCCTGGTCCTATTTTCAATTTTGTGACTTTCTTAATTTTGAAAACCCTATTTGCTAAATAGTTGTCCCCTGGCTAGACTAAGAGGCTTAAACCCATTTCTCTCTTTTGGTTTATAAATTTCAGTGCCAAACCTAAAAAGTTTTTTTTTTTTTTTTTAGCATTCATTGCCTTCTTAAATAGCTACTAAAGATTAATTATTTGAACCTTCAGGGTTGAATGTGTTTACAGCCTACAGAGAAACAATGAAGACTTACTGAATCAGAACCCAGCTGTGGAATACCACAAAGCTCAGTTACCAAGGGGAGGAACTCTGTACTGAAGCCATCTGGCTCCACCAGTTGCTTCAACTTTAAGACCAAATGGGAGTCACATATCTTTCCTTCATGAAGGAAGCAGGAGATACCTCTGGGAGAACAAAGATTAAAAGGCAATTCAGTCGTTCTCACACAACTGGCTATTTCAAGGAAGGGATATGCAACTCCATAATTTTAATCTAATCCTATTTTATTGCCGCTTTGCAAAGTGGAGCAAATTGATATCCTGACTTTCAATAAAACATTTCAACATAAATTCACTGTTCTTTTTAGGTGGTAGCTGGAGACTGTTCTTAGTTGCAAAACTGTACAAGTAGCACAGTTGGGGGTGTGGAGATCCATTGTTTTATAACCATAAGAAAAACTTAAACCCTCACAACAGGGTGATGCTGTGGCTTCTCCTCCTCTCTATCCCTTGGAATTATCATATGACCAAATACAAACTGGGTTCATGCATTGTGCTAAGCCAAGTTCTGTTAAATGGTAATTTACCAAAGTGAAGGTTGAAGAACATCTAGGTACATGCAACATGTTAAGGCATAACAACTGGTTTTAAGATACAAAGGACCAGATTCATATATGTTAAGCCATAACCAAATTAATTTTTATTCTGCTTTCAAATAAATTGCCTTTGTTTTAATATTTTTAATATAGTGCTACACGAGCAATGGTTAAAGAAAACCTTTATTAACTCTTAGAAGCAATGTGACCAAACCAAAAAAGAAAAGAAAGAAATCATAAATATCAGAAAGATATTAGAGAATGTTGGTTAGTAGCTATTTAAAAGCTTTGCAATGATTTCTGGCTCACAGTAGTACATGAAAATCATAGTGTGGGAATGAGCAACACTTAGACAAGTAGAGTTGAATTTCATTTTAGAAGAATTACAAATGTGCCCCAGTTCAGTATAAGATCAAATCCATTGAATCAGAATTATTTAATTTAAAATATACACTATACATTCACTGTATATGAATTTCAATATTATATTAGCTTATACTCTAATATTAAAATATAATGCTATAAGATTGTATCATAAGTAGAAGACAAACAGTAAGTAAATAGGTGGGATGAGGGGAAAATGTGATCCTGAAAGGCTGACATTTGTTCATTCTGAACTTCTACTCAGCCTAAGTAGAGTAATTAATACAATAAAACAAAGGTGAGGAAGCTCAAAAGAAGGATGATTAAGGAAGATGAGCTATAGAACTGGCTGAGGAACAGCAGATGGTGTTTGACAATATTGGTTCAGAGAATCATCTAAATGATAGATAATCACCCAATTACTACCTTTGTCTGCAAAAAAAAATCCCATTATCCAAGCACTCATGGAGCAGGAAATTAAATATCCATGGCTTAGCTTTTACTGAAGCAGACAACCTCCTCAGCTGTAAAACCCAACAGATCAGATTCCATGGCATTTACTGGAGTAATACACAATCCAACTTGTTTTGTAGTTAGCTAAAATGTCATCTGAGTTGAAGCCCTGAAGCCCCAGGAAAACTACCAGAAAGAAGTCTATTTCCTAAGTTCCCATGGAGGCTCATGACCTAGCTCTTTGAGCTAGTTTTTCCCATTTACTAAACCTCATATTATGTAAGCTGATTTGAAATGATTGACTTCCCTGGAAACTCTTTCACCCTTATTAGTTATCCAGAGCCTTTGTTCAGAATTATATAAAGAAATTAAGGCATCAATGTCACTTTGGGATATGAGCACACATTCCTCTTGGTTTTGTTGTACATAAGTTCCTGACATTATCCTTTTGAGGATGTGTGGTATGCCTGTTGGTTTGAGTTGCCTTGACCCTGAAACAGAATTCTCATGGAGCCTTCTCATTGGGGCCACAACTATCAAGATTTCCATTATACCAGGGGTCTTCAAACTTGGCAAGTTTAAGACTTGTGGACTTCAACTCCCAGAATTCCTCCTCCAGTCATGTTAGCTCAGGAATTCTAGGAGTTGAAATCCACAAATCTTAAACTTGCCAAGTTTGAAGATCTTTGCATTATACCAGGCCTTCTTCCTGGATATTTTCCCTACATCCGAACCTTTTCCTTGAGAAGTATTTCCTGCAATTACATACTTCCAAAACCCCATTGTGATCAAGAATTAAACAGACAACTGGCCAGGTTATGTTGCTAGAATGTATGAAAGCTAAAATTGCATTCTAATGGAGTATGGTGGATCTCGTTTATATGGTGGAATGGAACAACTCCTGGATCAATGCCTTAAATTATGACACCAGTATTCAGAACCATCAGCTTTGGTCAAGGGACTGTATTCAATACAAAACTTCTTAGGGTTTAGAGCACAGGTATCAAATTTACAGCAACATGTTGCTGTCACATGTTGTTTCGTGCCTTTTTTTTTCTTTGTGGAGCTGCAGTGGCCATGGCCTGTGCGTGACACATCCAGCCTGCAGGACACCAGTTTAATACCCCTGGTATAGGGGATTCAGGTGCAAGATGCAAGCCAAGCCAAACTGCCATTGTGGTATAGAAGGCCAAGAGTCTTAAGAGGGAAATGGTGTCTTAGAATGCCTTTCATCCTTCCCAGCATTTTATTTATTTTTATTTTTATTTATTTGTCAATTTGTCAATTGCTTACAAGATAATAGGCATAAGTAAAAACATAGTTATGAATACATGGATACATATGAGAAAAATAAAAAAAAGAAAAGAAACAATAGGACAGGGACGGTAGGCTTATGCACACCCCCTACAGACCTCTTAGGAAAGGGGTGAGGTCAATAGTAGACAGTCTAAGGTTAAAGTTTTTGGGGTTCGGGGAAGAAACCACAGAGTCATGTAGAGTATTCCAGACATTGACCACTCTGTTGCTGAAGTCATATTTCCTGCAATCAAGTTTGGGGCTATTAACCTTGAGTTTGTATCTATTGTTTGCTCTTGTGTTGTTATGGTTGAAGCTGAAGTATTCATTGACAGGTAGGACGTTGCAATGCATGATTTTATATACTATACTTAGATCGGACCAAAGGCGGCATAATTCTAGGTTTTCTAGGTCTAGAATTTCAAGTCTGGTGGCATAAGGTATTCTGCAACGAGTAGAGGAGTGGAGAACTCTTCTTGTGAAATATTTCTGGATTTTCTCAACTGTGTTAATATCAGATACGTAATGCGGGTTCCAGACTGATGAGCTGAATTTGAGTATTGGTGTAGTAAATGTTTTGTATGTTCTAGTTATTAGTGTAATATTACCAGACAAAAAGCTACGTAAGATTAGGTTAACAACTCTAACGCCTTTTTGGCTATGTAGTTACAGTGGGCTCTAACACTTAGATCATTAGAGATGAGTACTCCAAGGTCCTTGACAGAGTTTGGATCATCAACAAGTTCTTGACTATTCAGCCTGTATTTTATTTTCTGATTTATTTATTTTTGCCAATATGTAGAACAGAGCATTTATTTATTGAGATTTGAAGTTGCCATTTGTTTGACCATTTTGATAGATAGTCAAGGTCTTTTTGAAGGGTAGCAGTATTGTCTGTAGTGTTGAATAGCTTTACATCCTCAGCGAAGGGAACGCAGTTGCTCTTGTTATGATCACAGAGGTCATTTATGTAGAGTATGAAAAGAGTTGGTCCTAGAACACTGCCTTGGGGGACACTACTGTTGACAGGTACAGAATTTGATAGGATGCTCCCAATTTTGACCATTTGTTGTCTGTTTGACAGGAATGCTTCTATCCAGTTTTGCAGGTGTCCAGAGATACCATAAGATTTTAGTTTTAAGAGTAGTTTGTTGTGTACCACTGAATCAAAGGCTTTACAGAAATCTATGTCGATTGAATCTATTGCTTTGCCCTAATCGAGTTGTGTAGTCCATATGTTTTTGCAGTGTAAGAGTTACAGATTACATGATAGTTTTTTCCTGGTGGGTCGCCATCGCTCAATATGTCCAGCATGGAATGTGTGTAGCAGTTCCTGGAGGATCATCTTTTAAAAAATCATCAATCAAGAATAAGATGCAGATGTTCATGAAAGGTAATTCCTGAGAATTAGGTTTTCTTTAATTATATTACAGTGGAATATGCAACACCCTAAATTATTACCGATGAAGACCCATCTTATATTTCTCACAATAGCCATAGAAAACATTCGTCATCGTTATTTGCCCTAAATGCAGATTGCTTGAGAGGAGCAAAGCATTTTATAAGAATCTTTTTTTAAAAAAGGCAAGGACTATGTCTCAGTCCTTTGATCCGTTTTTTTTTTTTTCCTCCTTTAAGATAAATTGAAAAGGATGCTTAAAGCTCAAGAGGGCTATTGAGAAGTTCTAAATTACTTGAGTAGGAAGACTTTTCAGACTGATGATTGATAGGCAGAAACAAGCCTCAAGGGATTTCTGGAGCATAAAATATTTGGTCTATGATTATGGCATTTGGCACTGTACTGCAAGCATCAACCCATAAGCCCTACAGATGGAAAAGTTTGTAAATGTAATTGAAATGATGTATCCCATACATCATGTTGTTGACAATATATATAATTATCCAAACCAGTGCAGAATGATACAGGCTGATAAAAATAGACTCTAAAAAATTGGAAAATGTGAGCCATCTGGTAGACTGAATTTTACGCCATGGGAAGTCCTAAAATGTTTGCTAATAGCAAACCATCACCATGTGTTCCCAGCCACAGTAAATAGAATGCAGTTTGAACAACGTCTCTCTCCTGTGGAATGATATACGTAATGTTAATCTGCCACTCTTCCTTTTCACTGTTTCCTAGAGACTTTACTCCAATCCCTCTCGTGCAAATTTCAATATATTCCCCCAATGTGTCATCTTTAAGAGGAGTGAGCATTTAGTACAAGCAGTCCCTGAGCTGTTTCACTGATCTATGCTTTATCCTTCTATGATGTCTTCGGAAGTGTGTGTAAGGTTGTGATTGGCATCTATGATCTGGCTCACAGGTGTAAAACAAAGACAACCTCTAAGAGACAGCACATCCCACGTTGGGAAATGGAGAGGCTGGTGGTCTCAAAGTATCCTAAAACTTTGGGACTAATTCTCATAATAGTCCAAAGCTATTCTAAAGATTATGGATTGCAAGAAAGATTGGAACTGAATCTCATCCAGCAGTTTCCTTGTTTCTTTGTTCCTTGAATGTCTTTTTGATTGTGGTCAGTGTGTTTGTTTTTGCATTTTGAGCATTAGATAGATAGATAGAATACTTTATTTTGGCCAAGTGCGATTGGACACACAAGGAATTTGTCTTGGTGTAAATATAAACACTGAGTTAGGTCTGTACGTTTGCCATGTGAAAAGGGAGCAGGCATATCCCACTGACAAATAGAAAAGCTAACGTGAAAATTTTACTAATGAAATTAAATCAATTTTGGATGGACTTGGGCTCCTGAAATCCAATCATCAGCAACCTCCCCAAAGAGGTCTGTTGAACTTTCTATCTGATTGGTATTACTGTTGACAAATGGGTTTTTTTTACAAATGCTGGAAGAATTATAATGGTTGTGTGCATGAATACCCCCAAAAATCACGGTCAGGTTTTTGCTGTGTATATGGCACAAATGATAGATCTACTTTTACTTTCTCTGAGGTGTTTTTTTTTTCCTGATTGTGGCTTGTTGCTTAGTATTCTGGACAGAGCAGCACTGAGCACTAGAGGCAACTGCCCCAAGGTCATGTTTCAAATAGTATGATATGCAGTTCAAGATGTTGCTCAAGTGGTCTGCCTACCTCAAGTTATTATTTCTCTCCCAGATCTCAATGATATTATGCACCAGTTTCTGATTCCTTGGATGTCCAGGTATTGCTGGCCTTGAATAGTAATGCATTTAGGGTGAATGGCATATGAAATCAACTATCAGAAAGCCATATAATTAAAAATTGCTGGATTATGCTACAGGGTCAATGTTTTCAATATTTGATTCATTTACTTATCATTATTTCTAGTATTTGCCTCTAAGGCCACCTTCGATTGTGTAGCCAAAAGAAGGACAGAAGGACAGAAGAAGTGTTGTTGTGGTTAGCTGGCAGCAGGTGTGGATGGCTGAGGAAAGCGAGAACATAGATGAGGGGTCAGGACCATTAGGGAGTGGACAGCTGCCTTCAGAGATTGTGGGGGATGGCAGCAGCGATGAGGAGGTTCCCGAGGAGCCTGTGCCTAGTGCACGTGCGCACAGGGCTGCTCATAGGAAAGAGTAGCTGCAGCAGCACGGGAAACTTGGGAGTAAGGCTGCAAGGTAATGGCCCCTCCTACAAGAAGATAAAAGCCAGCTGTGAATCAGACGTTTTTGTAGGAAGCAAAAATGTTTTGAAACTCCAGCCTCGTGGACATTGCAGTATCTTTAAGTTGGTATTTGAAGACTCTTGTGTTGTGGAATATTTCTTATCTGTTATTCTTGGCAGCCTCGCACAATTTTGGCGAGGCTTGTGCTTATCAAAGTTAATTAGTTTGCATCAGCCTTTTATCCTGGGATTCATAAGAATCATTAAAAGGTTTCTGTTCCCTTTGGTTTGTGTTTGTTTTATTGGAAAAGGATTTGGGTCAGAACAAGTGTGTACGTATATGTAAAGATTCAATGGAAGATCTTCCAAAATAAATGAGTTTACTAGAGCCACAGAACACTGGACTATAAAGAAGGGGAAGACTCCCAAATCCCGCTTTCAGTAATTCTGTGAATAATCTGCAGCTTGGTTCAGGATGATAGGCACAATGGGCATGAAGTGGGCTTTGATCTCCAAGACCTATTGGCTGAGATTTAATGGCTTATTTGGAGGTGATCTGGCCTGTCAATATTCTTGTGCCTTCATAGCACTCCTGGCTTCCCCTGCTTCTTGGTTCTTCTCTGGAACAAGTGTATGTCTTGGTTCTTCTCTGGAACAAGTGTATGTCTTCTTCTTGCCCCTCTCAACAACAACAAATGTTCTATCTGCAGAGAAATTGACTGCACATCACCTTCATGGTGTTATCTAGAAGGGCAAAGCAAAACACAACAATAATAATGAACAGCAATAATAAATTCCCATTCAAGTTTCTATTTGAAGAAAACCACAGCTGTGTTTTTTCCAAGAGGCAGATGTTTCTATTTTATCTGCCACATATTTTTTAATATCAAAATGAAAAAAAGAGATACATGGATGGACTGGTGACAGCAAACCACAAAATTGGACTCTGGAGAATAAAACTGAGATAATCGTATTTATGGAGTATAATAAATGGAGTAATCATGTTTATGGAGCATAACATTATTAAATCTTTGCTTCCTTCTAACAAGATTTGCTTCAAGACTGCTAGCCATACTCTGCTGTAGCATCCCTTTGCAATAGGAGCCTATTTGAACCACTTGGTTAATGGTAAGAAACAGAAGAAGAGAGAAACACAGTTTTCATACACTGGCCTTATATCTGTTTCACATACCCAGTGATTGTTGATCTTAATCTCTTTTTGCTTATGATTCAAAAGGAAACTTATTGTTTCTCTCTCTTGTGTGTTTCTCTCTCTCTTTCTTGTGTGCTTTTCTCTCTCTTGTGTGTTTCTCTGTTCAAGAGATGCCTTAGGGAGAACTGAAGCTTTCCCATTCTTTGCCTTTTTAAATCAACCCAATTTTTTACTTCAAATGTCTGCTGGCTTCCATTCATACCTGGGCTATACTCTGTATGTAAGTTACTCAGAGTTGACTGAACTCTAAGAGGGGCAGCAAATAAATTTGATAGATCAATAAAATGCCCTGGATCTAAGACAGTCCAGTATGAGGAATAGTATTGTATTACAACTGCTTTTACTTTATATTTAATATATTGTTAATAATATGAATAGCGTACATCTAGTACTATGAACATTGTTTTGTTTTTAATGGGACCATCTGCTATTTAATTAATTGGCATTCTTTTATCATCTGCATCTGTTCAACAACATAATTCTCAATAAGAGTTCCCGCAGTCAAGCTTATCAAATCCTATGACTACATAATAAAAACTGGCTATAACAAAAGGTAAGGTAAAGGTACCCCTCACACATATGTGCTACTCATTTCCGGCTCTAGAGGGTGGTGTTCATCTCCGTTACAAAGCCAAAGAGCCAGCACTGTCTGAAGATGTCTCCGTAGTCATATGGCTGGCATGACTAAACGCCGAAGGCTCACGGAGCACTGTTACCTTCCCACCAAAGTGGTCCCTATTTTTCTACTTGCATTTTTACAGGCTTTCGAACTGCTAGATTGGCAGAAGCTGTGACAAGTAACAGGAACTCACTCTGTTACGCGGCACTGAGGACTCGAACCGCTGAACTGCCGACCTTTCTGATTGCCAAGCTCAGCGTCTTAGCCACTGAGCCATGAGTCCCTCCTAACAAAGGATACTAACTGATAAAGGGACGTCCAGATATTTTAAGTTATTTTGGGGTTATACAACTTCACTGTCATTTTTCCTAAAATGAAATTAATGTTAGTTAATCCTGACCATCTTGACCGATTCAAGGTTGACTCAGCTTTCCATCCTTCTGAGGTCAGTAAAATGAGAACCCAGATGGTTGGGGGCCATATGCTGACTTTATAAAACTGCTTAGAGTAAAGCAGTATGAAGTATAATATAAGTCTAAGTGTTATTGCTAATTATTTTTTCATGAGAAGGCATGATTCATACTCTTGGCTCAAGAACATGCATACTGGTTATTTGCAAATGATTGTCTTGAATTTATTTTTGCAGGTGTGTGCGTGTAGTTTGAAAGCTGACACTGCTTTTCTAGTTCATTGCTGCAATGGATGACTAATTATTTCATCTTTATTTTCAAGATATAATATTCTAAACAGACTAACAAAACACTTTCACTGATTCTGAAGCCTCTGCATTTATTGTATTTTAAATGGGACACAATTGTCCACGGTAAGGAAAATCAATTCTTAGATGAATGGAATTGATTACATCAACTTGATCTATAAAGATATAAGGCCAAAGTTTGTTACCTCATCTCATAGATTTGCAATGGGTAATGCTTTTTTTTCTTTTTGGTGCCTGGCATTTCCTCTTGATTTATGAGAAATGCTTACCTTTCTGTTCAACCATTTTATTGCTTTATTGCCTTTTGTGTGTTTGTGTATTGTGTCAGCTCAACCAATTTAGTTTGTAAAACACCAGTTTTAGACTTATCACGTCTGGGTGTAATTTGTTTAGGGAACTGTGCTAAATAAGCCATGATGTAGCCTATTAAACATAGCCATTGTCTTTTATTGTTGATATGCCAATGTATGCACTTATAGTTGATTATTGTTTGGTGCTCATATATATGGGGATCAGTAGACATTTGCAAGGCCAAGACAATGAAGCTGAATAGGGCAGATTAACAACTAAAATTGAATTAATTGAAAAGTATTTAAAATTAACCACTTACATTAATAAAATACAGCTGTGTTGTTTAGTTCCCATTCATTGAATGTTATAGTTCTGTCACATTAGTCACAGGTCATATTGGGGATCTGGGAATCTCATCCAAGCTTGAACATTGGCGATTTGAGATTTCTGTGCCAGGGAAAGAGAGACAAAAACTGAGGTTCACTATGTCAAAAGGACATCCGATGCTAAAGGTTGGGAAAGACTGACCCACAGGTGAAAGGGAAATTGTGACATTGTTGGTTATTGTAGCCTGTCCATTCTTTCAAACGCTGCCCATGTTTTCAAGACAGAACAGGTGAGAAGTTCAGTTTTATGCCTCAATATATTTCCAGTTCACAGAGCCTGCCAGAATGCAGTACAGAAAATATTGTCAGAGGAGCATCATACATTGGACAAAGAGTATACAAGTGGGCCTTATAACACTGGCATCTTCCAGCATAAGAATTACAGGTAGTCCTCAACCTAAGACCACAACTGAGGCCAGAATTTTATGTTGGTAAGTGAGAAATTTGTTATGTGAATTTTGCCACATTTTATGACTTTTCATGCCACGTCTGTTAGTAATATGGTTGTTAAACGAATCTGGTTTCCCCATTGACTTATCAGAAGGTCGCAAAAATTGATTGCATAACCCCGAGACACTGCAACTGTCATAAATATGAATCAGCTGTCAAGCATCCAAATGTAAATCACGCAACCATTGAGGATGCTGCAATGCTCATAAGTTTGTTTGTTTGTTTATTAGATTTCTATACCGCCCCCTCTCCCAAAAAAGGGACTCGGGGCGGTGTACAGCCAGCTAAAACAGAAACAGTATATACAATTAAAAACAATTTAAAATGATTAAATTGGAGGCCGAATATAAAATTAACAGATATAAAACTAATAAAAAATTTAAAAATACCAAATTTAAAACCCCACAAATCGTTACTGGGCCAGGCCGGCCTGTTGAAAAAACAGGGTCTTTACTGCGTGCCAGAAGGTCTGAATGTCGGTAATGGCTCATATCTCCGGGGGCAAATCGTTCCAAAGGGAGGGAGCCCCCGCAGAGAAGGCCCGCACCCTCGGGGCCACCAACCGGCAACGCCCAGTCGGCGGAACCCCAAGGAGGCCGACCCTGTGGGAGCGCACTGGGCGGCGGGAGGCTGTTGGTGGCAGCAGGCGGCCCCGTAAGTACCCAGGTCCTGAGCCATGGAGCGCTTTAAAGATGATCACTACCACCTTGAATCGGATCCAGAAGGCCACAGGAAGCCAATGCAGCACGCGCAGGAGCGGTGTAACATGGGAGCTCCGAGAAGCTCCCAAGATCACTTGCATGGCCGCATTCTGGACCAACTGCAGCCTCCGGACACTCTTCAAGGGGAGCCCCATGTAGAGAGCATTGCAATAGTCCAAGTGGGAGATGACGAGGGCAGAAGTGACCGTGCGAAGTGCATCCAGATCCAGAAAGGGCCGCAAGTGGTAGATCAGACAAATCTGACAAAAGGCCCCCCTGGCGACGGCCGTAATGTGATCTTCTAAAGACAGCCATATGTCCAGCAGGACACCCAGATTGCGAGCCCTTTCCATGGGGGGCAAAATTTCTCCCCCCACGGCCAGCGACGGAATAAGCTGGCTGTATCTGGGTGCAGGAAACCACGGCCACTCGGTTTTGGTCGGGTTGAGACAAAGCCTGTTAAGACCCATCTAACTCCGCACGGCCTCCAGGCACCGGGTCATCACTTCAACGGCTTCGTTGGGGTGGCCCGGGGTAGAGATGTACAGCTGAGTATCATCAGCGTACTGATGGAACTCCACCCCGAAACCATGGATGATCTCACCCAGCGGCTTCACATAAATGTTTAACAGCAGGGGCGAGAGCACAGACCCTTGGGGCACCTCACATAATAGGGGCCTCAGGGTTGACCTCTGCCCCCCTGTCAACACAAATTGTGAGCGGTCAGAGAGGAAGGAGGAGACCAACTGTAAAACGGTGCCTCCCACTCCCAACCCCCCCAACCGCCGCAATAAGATACTGTGGTCGACAGTGTCAAAAGCCGCTGAGAGATTTAACAGGACCAAGACAGAGGAACAACCACTGTCTCGGGCCTTCCAGAGATCATCCATCAACGCAACCAATGCCATCTCCGTGCTGTGCCCGGGCCTGAAACCTGATTGGAGGGGGTCTAGATATACCGCTTCATCCAGGTATTGAGGGAGCTGACGTGCCACCACATTCTCAACAACCTTTGCCACAAAGCGAAGGTTGGAGACCGGACGATAATTCGACAATAATGCTGGATCCAAGGACGGTTTCTTGAGGAGGGGCCGCACTACTGCCTCTTTCAAGGTGGCGGGTAAAAGCCCCTCTCTCAAGGAAGCGTTAATGATTCCTTGAAACCAGCCTTGTGTCACCTCCTGAGTGGCCAAGACCAACCAGGAGGGGCATGGGTCCAATAAACAGGTGGTGGCATTAAGCCCCCCCAGTATCCTGTCCATGTCCTTCAGGGTAACAGGATCGAACTCATCCCAAATGATGTCGCCGAAATCCGCCCCCGCCCCCCTGCCCGGAGATGCCCAGTCGGAGTCCAGCTCATCCCAGATCTGAGTGATTTTGTCCTGCAGAAAACTAGAAAAATCCTCGGCCCGTCCCTGCAAGGGATCCTCCCACGCCTCCACTTCCAAAAGGGAGCGGGTCACCCTAAACAGGGCAGCTGGGTGATTTTCCGTGGACGCAATAAGGGCGGAGAGGTAAGATCGCCTCGCTGTCCTTATCGCCACTAAATACGCCCTAATATGGGATCATAATAGTGTTCGGTCAGATCCGGAGCGGCTGGCCCTCCAACCACTCTCTAGGCATCTTTTCCAGCATTTCATCTCCCTCAGCTTCTCGGAAAACCAAGGAGCCGCTCGGGATCGGCACCGGGTCAGAGGCCGCAAGGGCACGACCAGGTCAAGGGCCTCAGCCGCCACCCTATCCCAGGTAGCCATTAAGCCCTCGACCGAGTCGTGTGTGTGAGTCTCGGGAAACGGCCCAAGCTCCATCAGGAACCTATCTGGGTCCATCAGGTGCCTGGGGCGGTACCATTTTATCGGCCCCGCCTCCCTGCGGTGGGGGTGTGTGGAATGGAAGTCGAGTCTAAGGAGTGAATGATCAGTCCATGACAGGAGTTCTACAACAACATCCGCTATACCGAGATCATTCTGCCACTGATGAGACACAAAAACCAAATCCAGGATGTGACCCCCCAAGTGAGTGGGGTCCCGAATTAATTAGGTCAGGCCCATGGCTGTCATGGAAGCCATGAACTCCTGAGCAATCCCCGAGGCTCCGCTGGCAGAAGGCAGGTTGAAATCCCCCATGACCATAAGCCTCCCAACTGCCAAGCCGGCTATAACCTCAAGGAGCTCAGGCAGGGCCGATGTCACATAGCAGGGAGCCAGGTATGCGATCAATAGGCCCACCTGAACCCTGGAACCAAACTTCACAAAAAGGGACTCACATCCGGTCATCTGAGAAACAGTGGATTCCCTAGGACACAGATCTTCCTTAATAACCACCGCAACCCCCCCACCCCTTCCCTGAGCCCTCGGCCGATGAAAGACCCGAAACCCGGGTGGGCACATCTCCACCAGGGGAACTCCTACCTCTTGGCCCAACCAGGCTTCGGTAACACCCGCCAGGTCCGCTCCCCCCTCACAAATCAAATCATAGATGAGGGGGGGGGCTTGTTAAAGACAGACCTGGCATTACACAACATCAGCCTAAGGCCCAGGGCCCAATGACTCAGACCACACGGGGAACGGGACATGACTAGGGGGTCAGAGCACGCCACCACACGCAAACAGCGGGGGCGCGCTCCCAATATAGGATATGGCCCCCTATAACCGCCAAATCTGCCTTTCCTGCTCACCGTGCTGATAGACTGTGTTCCGCCTCCCCGGGACAACCCCCCATCCTCGATATGACCCCATCTGACCCCAGCACCTTCCGGCAATGCTCGATCCGTGGCCTGGCCCCAGCCTCAGGCGGGTTGTCCCCCAACCCCCGCCCGGCCATCCTCCCTAACCCCAATAAAAATCTAGCTAAAAATTTATATAAACAGGAACTCTCCCCCAAGCGTTTCTTGCAGCTGCACCATCTCTCTGGATCCTAGGATCCGTCCTCAAGAAATGTCTTCGAAAGTCTAGAGGGCCACTTAAGAGAAAGGGAGACATTTCTCAAGGCCCAGAGATCTTCTGAGGAGTATCTCAACAGCACCCTCAGCTGGGCCTCCACTGACCAATGCTGGCAATGTAGGGGCCCCACTGGCCAGGACCGGGGCCGGGTTTGAAAACGTTCAGGTAACATCCATGTCCCACCCGGCCACCATCCTCGCTTCCGCCATCGACACCGAGGAGACAGCACCAAACATCGTCGTCCCCATGGCCACCTGGGTACCGCTGTCGTCAGGGCCACCGAAGCCACAACCGCCGCCACTGGAACCGCCGCCACCACAGTCGGATCAGGAAATCCCAACCACTGAGTGCACCGTCGCCACCGTCATCGGGGATTCCAAGCCCTCTCCCACGACCGAAGCCAGATGACATCCACGGCCGCCACGGTGCCACCCGCAGCCGCCACGGTAGCCAGAGATGGGCTCCCCCCCGTGCGATCGCCGCAGCACCACCCATGACAGTCACAGTGGGTAAAGCCCGTCCTGTGGCCAAAACGTGGTCAGAGTAAGCCTCTCCTCCGTGGCCACCACCACACCATCTTTGGCCATCACAACGCCCCTCACGGCCGTCGTGGCACCACCCGCGACAGCCGCCATGGTGAAGTCCAGCCACGGCAGGGCGTCCACATCACCGTCGCCCAGAAACCACCCGGGTAACCACCGGGGCGGCCCAGGCTGCCATCCAACAGCGGCCCCACCGTTGACCCCACAGCCCACAGTCTTTCTAGGCCTGCCTCTCTGAACTCCGTGACTTGCAGCCTCTCCCAAGCCCAGCCACGGCAAGACCGCCGCCGCCCAACTCCAGGCTTGGCGGTCAAAAGCCGACCATGGCAGGGCCTCCATCGCCCAAAGCCTGTCCGAACAACAACCTGGGCGGCCCGAGTGGCCACGAACAGCGGCTCCACCGGCAACCCCACCAAATGCTCCGTCATTGCTCCCGCTACCTCTCCAAGGCCATCGCCGCCCAACATTGGCCACGGCAACTGAAACTTGGCTGTGGCAGGGCCTCCGCCACTCGAAGATTGCCCGGGCGGCTCCGGCTCTGGCTCCAGCTTCGACGTCCCCGCGCAGCCTTTCCAGGATTGTCAAACCCCCCCCTGGTCCTTTAGCCACCTCTGCCACCGGTGGGAACCCAGGGGGGGGAACTTACCCCGAAATTCGGCCGCCATGACGGAGCTCCTCTCGGATGTGTCCTCCGGCCGCCATTTTGAAATGCCCCCCAAAAATAAGTGTGGAAACAGCACTTTTTTAGTGCTGTTGTAAGTCTAAGTGGTCACTAAATGAACTGTTGTAAGTCGAGGACTATCTATACACTAAGGGAACCAGACCAACACCTGTGAATGAGAATAATATATCAGCAGGTTGCAGCCCCTGGTTACGCTTAGCTGATCTCAAAAAAATAAGCAAGGCTGGGCTTGGTTAGCACTTACCATGTTTCTCATAAAATAAGGCTGGGCCTTATTTTTTTTTTGAGCCCCCAAAAAATAGCTAGGCCATCTTTTCAGGGATGACTTAATTTCCCCCCCATGTGCACCCCCACCTAGAGCACCTCACTGGCAGCCACGCCTCAGCACGAGTCCACCTCATGGCAAGGCACAGCTGCCCACGGGATGCATCTATTGGCCAATAGAGGTGAGTCTGCCTGCAGGGTGCTCTAGCCGAGGCTACCTGTGGGGCGCTCCTAAAGGCAAGTTTCCCCCCCACCCTTCACCCCATTTCTCTTCACCTCGTGTAGTTCAAGCGATGTGAAAAATGGTGGGGAACGCATGGTTTAAATAGGCTTAATTTCACCTCATGAATATAAAACAGTGCTGGGCCTTCCTATTGGTGGGGGCATATTGTTGGAGAAATACGGTAAATAACTTGATCAGGAAATCCCAGCTCTGTAAACTAGACTGACAAGTTGGGGGGGGGAACCATTCTGGAAGTCATCAATGGCAAACCACAGCTATTTTATTGAAAAGAAAACAATGTGGACATGTCTATAAAGTTGACAAGCTTGACTTGAAGGAGGCTTGACGTAGAACTGAACAGTGATTTGCTTGTAGCCACTTTACCAAAAAAAAAATCCATTCATTTAAGTATGATTTATCAACTCAAGAAGATGAGGAGGGCAATAACTCTTGGAAAGAAATCACCTTACTTAAGATTCTATTAATATCTTCTTTTCTTAGGGTGCAAATTGGACACTGAGCATTCAGTGATGTAAAAGAATATTTAAATTTGAACCATGGCTTTGAAAAGCATGACTTCTTTCATTTCTCATTAATATGGCTTTTCATTTCATATTTTAATGATCTTGTTATTTGTACAGCCTCGGAGAAAAGAGACGTGATGATTAAAATGTGAAAGGGAAAAGTCTTTGTCAGAAGAACAGGCAACCTGCCGTGAGAATGCTAATCGAGACAGAAGAAACTTGAGGAAAGGAATTCTTGGGAGGGGGGAGGGGGTGTCATGTTTTTCAAAGAGACAATGTGGATTTCAAGAAAACATATGGTCCTGGTCTGCTATCTCCCACAGGGACAAAACCTAGGCAAACACCACACTCCTGATAAACGGCTCCATCAACATTATAAGCTATGAAACTAGGAAACCACAAAGGAGGAATGAGGAAACTTAACTAAAAAGAATATACAGGCATCTTAATAATTAAACGTAAGGTTTATTTGTAAAGCCAGAAGTCCAGATCCATTCATTAAAACATTACAAATGATATGGGAATTAAATTATAACTTTCAACATTTGCAGGCAGCCATTCCACATCTCCATATTTTGTCTCTAGGTTATTATCATTAATATTTTAAAAATATGGATATATGCCCAGTGTAATTAGTTTTGTTTCTGATTGTATTTCAGAAAATAATGGTTTAAAATGTGCATTCAGAGTCTTCCTTTCTAAGGCTAGCTTTCTTCAAATAAATCATTTATTTACACATTTCACCTTCTTTTTTTTAATGTGAATATGACAGATGCTCCATTCATTAACAGAGAGTCATTCAGGGAACTGAAGAATAATAAAAATAATTATGTAGCTGTTTCAAAAGTAAGAGCTAGTGAAGTAGGTGCTCAACATGCCAAAGATCCTGAGCTCAATCCAGGCATTCTCAGGGAAGGCTAGAAAAGCTTTTGATTAAACCTGAAGAACTTCAGCAAATCAATGTCAAAAGTAGGACAATTAACTTGTAAGGCAGATTTTTATGGAAAAGGATGCTGTAATGCATCCATATCATATTTTTGTCTTCCCCATATCATATTTCTCTTGTTTAATTAAAACTGTGCTTCTGCCTCTTTTAAAAGGGCAGAGCAGGATAAATCTGGAACTGAAGAACAACATTTTATTCAGCTAAAACTCAGTCATTTAGTTTAGTGTTGCGTTTAGGTTACTGTTGAGTTGTGTTGAATTGAGTTTATTCAGCTCAGTTGAGTTCCATGATGCACTTGTTAGTCTTGACTTCTGGTAACTGCCTTGGAGAAATCTCTGCAGTTTTCTTGTTAATATATCAGAAGCAATTTGATCTTGCCTCCTTTCTAGAGCAGAGAAGGTATGACTGGCCCGAGATCACCCAACTGACTTTGTGCTCAAGGCAGGTTGAGATAGAAGTGCTGGATAGAAATTTTAGACATTTTTTCCTCAGAGCTCATTTTAGGATGATTTTGGGACTCCTCCCTGTCAACCCTATCCAACCTCATAGTTATGGCCATGATAGTAAAATGAAGGTGAGGTCACCTTGAATTCTCAGAAAGAAGACAGGATATAAATGCAGTGAGTAAAAAAATAATAAATTAACCCAGTTTTTTAATGCAGTTTTTAAAATAAATAAATAGCAATAGGACTTAGACTTATATATTGCTTCACAGTGCTTAACAGCTTCTATGAGCAGTTTATTTTTATTTTATTTTTATTTGTTTTGCTTATTATTGCTTTATTAGGGATGACCTTTCCATGTTATATTTTACTGGAATCATGGATGGATTTCCAGGTTCAACCAGTGTGCTCTTTGTTTTGTTTTGTTTTTACAAAGAATATTCATGTCAACACAGATAAGAATTTATTTTTTTTTGCCAAATGGGCATTAAAGCCATAGCTCCAGCACCTCTGAGCATCATTTAGCACCCTAAAACTTCCTTTCTGTACATTTTTTTTTCTATGAGTGGTTTAAAAGTTGCATGTTGCCTCCAACTATCGGGTCCTCATTGTACCAACCTCAGAAGAATGGAAGACTGAATCAACCTGGAACCAGTCAGGATCAAACTGTTGGCAGAATTAGCCTGTAATACTGCACTCTAAACACTGTGCCATAAGGGCTCAGGAATACATATAAATAAATACCTTTTTAAAGATCTAATGGCTCTTGCTATGTCTGTTGTCCAGGTGGCAACACTGTCATCATTTTAAACATTGATTTAAGCACCTAAGTGATAGCCTACAGCAGAGGTATGAAACTCAAGGCCTGGAGTATACTTATATCTGGCCCGTGGAGCCAACCTGGAAACAGTGAAGGTCTATGGTACTTCTGCCATCAAAAATGGAGCTTGTGAGGACCACATGTTACCCTCTTGAGCTCCATTTTTACTGGCAGAGGGTTGCAGGAGGCCATAGCAGCCGAAAATGGAGCTTGAGAGCCTATTTTCACTGTCATAATGCTCGGGCCACCTCTGGTGCCCCCAACACAAGTGACGTTGAGCTAGCCGTGCCCACCCCAGCCCCCAGAGGTCAAACATAACCCTGATGCAGTCTTCAATGAAATCAAGTTTGACACCCCTGGCCTACAGCCATTTTTCTGGTTTCTTCTTCCTGCTTTTATATCTTGGAATGAGTGCAAGGTAGCTTCAGGATACTTTACACAATGCCACAAAGACATTGTTCTTTCTCAGCAACTGAAAGCAGAGTATTACTGACACAACCAAATGCATTTCTCCTTATAGCTTCAGCCATCACTAGACAAACACAGCTGGAGGACAGCAAGTCCCAACTCTGATGCTCTGAGGAGATCCTGAAAGGCTTCTTATCTCTGTCAGAAAGATTCTGATTGAAAATGGCAGGCAGAGATATAGTGATAGGGATCTTGCATTAAGGAAAAATCAAACTTGGGGCAAGTCACTGGAAAGTTATTTATAGGTTGATAGCAATATCAGATAACACAGCAAGCAATGTAAAGCCAGATATGCACCACTGGATACAAGAACAAGATCTGCCCCACCATCAGAAAAAGCTATTGTCTCAGGCAGCTGATCTGAAGGATTGCAAAAAGTTTGCAAATGTTTATTACATATTTTCAGTGACAGAGAAAGGGGCAAGTAGTTGCAGAGTTTTCTCATTCAGAAGACACAGTAACTCAAACCTCTGACTTTGAGGTCTGACAGACAAACCATTTATTTGTACTCTTCATTTATTTCTTAATATTTTCTAAAATAGAGGTTGCCTTTTTCACAGCTATTGCACATTGAACCAACAGGTTCATTGTTACAACACCTACTATCTTCCCAAGACTTTTTTCCTGGTTGGTCATTACGAGTTCAAACCTCATATGAATGTGAAGTGCATTTTATTTATTTATTTATCACAATGTGCATAGATTTACATTTATGTAAATCAAACTATATTAGCTGCTTGGTTGTCATGTTTATGTTTATGTATATTTAAATTTCTATACCGCCCCCTCTCCCAGAGGGACTCGGGGCGGTGTACAGCCAATTAAAATATACATATACATACAAATACAATGATTAAAATGAATATTAAAAGAATTAAATAGATTGGCCAAAAAATTAAAAATTATCAAAAGATTAAAAGATTAAGAAGTTAGAACTAAAACCATTTAAAATCAGATTTAAAAACCCTACACATAACTCTAGGCCAGACTGGCTTGATGGAATAGGTGGGTTTTTAGTGCGCACCGGAAGGTCAATAGGTCAGGGACAGTCCTCATCTCCGGGGGCAATTCGTTCCAGAGGGAGGGTGCTCCCAAAGAGAAGGCCCAGACCCTCGGGTTCTCCCAAAGAGAAGGCCCAGCCGTCCAGCCAGCGGGACCCCAAGGAAGCCCGCCCAGTGGTCGATGGGAGGCCGATGGTGGCAGAAGGCCGTCCTGTAAGTACCCAGGTCTCAAGCCATGAAGCGCTTTAAAGATGATCACCAACACCTTGAATCACACCCAAAAGGCCACTGGGAGCCAATGCAGCTCACGCAAAAGTGGTGTAAACATGGGAGCTCCAAGAAGCCCCCAAAACCACCCGCATGGCTGCATTTTGCACCAACTGGAGCCTCCGGGTGCTCTTCAAGGGGAGCCCCATGTAGAGAGCATTGGCATAATCTAGGCGGGAGATGACGGGGACAGATGTGACCGTGCGAAGTGCATCCCGATACAGAAAGGGCCGCAATTGGTAGATCCTGCGGACCTGATAAAAGCCCCCCTGGCGACGGCTGCTATATGGTCTTCCAACGACATCCGTACATCCAGGAGGACACCCAAATTGCGCGCCCTCTCCGTGAGCACCAGAGTTTTCTCCCCCATGGCCAGCGATGGAGTTAGCTGGCTGTATCAGAGTGCCAGAAAGCACAGCCACTTGGTTTTGGCCGGGTTGAGCTGAACCCTGTTCTGCCCCATCCAACCCCACACAGCCTCCAGGCACCGGGTCAACACTTCCACAGTTTCGTCAGGGTGGCCTGGGGTAGAAACATACAGCTGAGTGTCATCAGCGTACTGGTGGAATTCTACCCCAAAGCCACGGATGATCTCACCCAGTGGCTTCACATTAATGTTGAATAGGAGGGGTGAGAGCACTGACGCCTGAGGACCCCACAAATCAGGGGCCTCGAGGTCGATCTCTGCCCC
This sequence comes from Bungarus multicinctus, assembly GCA_023653725.1. Lineage (NCBI taxonomy): Eukaryota > Metazoa > Chordata > Lepidosauria > Squamata > Elapidae > Bungarus > Bungarus multicinctus. The sequence goes on from CM042836.1 coordinate 115,382,811, forward strand.
CTGCCAACACAAATTGCGAGCGGTCGGAGAGGAAGGAGGAGAACCACCATAATACAGTGCCTCCTACTCCCAACCCCCCCAGCTGCCGCAACAAGATACTGTGGTCGACAGTATCAAAAGCCACCGAGAGATCTAATAGGACCAGGACAGAAGAATGCCCCCTGTCACGGGCCCTCCAGAGATCATCTACTAACGCGACCAACGCCGTTTCCGTGCTGTACCCAGGCCTGAAGCCTGATTGGCGTGGATCCAAGTAGACAGCTTCATCCAGGTGCTGGGGGAGCTGTTGTGCCACCACGCTCTCAACAACCTTCACCATAAAGCGAAGGTTGGAGACCGGACGATAGTTAGATAATAAGGTTGGGTCCAGGGATGGTTTCTTGAGGAGGGGGTCTCACCACCACCTCTTTCAAGGCAGGGGGCAGAGACCCCCCACTCAAGGAAGTGTTGATAATGCCCTGGAACCAACCACGTGTCACCTCCCGGGTAGCCAATAGCCAGGAGGGACACAGATCCAGTAAACATATGGTGGCATTGAGCCCACCCAGCATCCTGTCCACATCCTCGAGGGTCACAGGATCAAACTCTCCCCAGATAACCTCACCGAATTCCACCCACCCCACCCACCCCCCACCCCCCGTCCAGAGTTGCCCAGTTAGAGTCCAACCCATCCCAGATTTGAGTGATTTTGTCCTGGAGAAAATTTGAAAAATCAGAAATTTAGAAAGATCTTCTAGAGATCTCTTATCAGTCAGTCACTTGTGGCTTTTACCATCTGGAAAAGTTTAGTAACTTCTGCAAATGAATCCATTCCACTGCTTTTCACAACGTCAAAATTATTTATTAACAAGTTAACAAATACTCAACACAGATCTTTGAAAGAATCCAGTTTTAACTCTTCTACATTAAGAAAATTTCCCTCTTGTCTCTACTTTTTTGACAAGATAACAGTCTAAAAAATAGGCCCCCTTATCCCATGATCCTCAGTTTATTCAAGAGCCTGTCCTGAGGAGTCATGTCAAGGGTTTTGCTCCCAGATCTTCTCTGGGTTCCTTTTAAAAATTGATGTTGGCTACCTTCCATTCATGGCATTGAGCATGATTTGAAGAACAAATGACCTATTTTGATTTCAGGGTCAGCAGTTTCATATTTTTATTCTTTAAGAACTCTTTAGTGAATGCCATCAGGACATTGCAATTTGTTTCAGGATAATCCCACAAGATGTCTTAAATATATATTCTTGTTACCTCAGCTGGCCTTAGGTCCATTTTCATATATGTGCTTCCAAAAAAGTGTGTTTCTTTTAGTGGTTCCAACTTTCTCCCTGAGAAAGTTAATGCCAACTCAGGTGTATCTTCTGTAAGTTTGGTATTCAATATAGGAACAGACCAGGGGTGAGATTCAAATTTTCTAACAACCGGTTCTTTGGGTGTGGCTTAATTGGTGGGCATGGCTTGGTGATCATGTGACTGGCTGGGCATGGCCAACTCAACATCACGCACATCAAGGCACGCATCTCCTCACCTGGCCTCTCATGACTGTGGGGATGCTAAACAGTCATAAGTGTGAAAAATGGTCATAAGTCACTTTTTTCAGTGCCATTATAACTTTAAATGGTCACTCCACATAAAAAAGGTACCAGCAAAGGAGGAAAAAAAAAACTCCAGAGAAGTTCCAGAGACAGGAAGTCTAGTCCTGCCATGAATGTAATAAGAGTTAATGGAGAGGCAGTTTCTATAAGCAACACCAGGCACTTCCTGCCTTCCTTACAGGATTAGGTCAGTAATTTCTTCTAACAACTGGTTCTCTGAACTGCTTAGAATGTTAACAACCAGTTCTAGCGAATAGGTGCGAACTGGTAGAATCCCACCCCTGGAACAGACTTCATTCAGTTTTTGTACAGTTTCTGAACACATGGTCCCTGGGTTAAGTATAAGAGTTCCTACTCTCTCATTAATTTGAAATTGTATGAAAGTCACAGCTCATATTTATGAACAGGGCTAAAAATGGCACACAGTGTTGCCTTTCTTGAGCCACTGAACTAGAGGTGGTATTCAGCAGGTGCTGACCAGTTCTGGAGAACCGGTAGCAGAAATTTGAGTAGTTTGGAGAACCAGCAAATACCACCTCTAACTGGAGATTTTACAGTATTCTTCCCCTGCCACATCCACCAAGCCACACCCACAGAACCGGTAGTAAAAAAAAAAATGAATCCCACCACTGCACTGAACTGCTGGAGCTCTGCACTGCTTTCAAGAACTAATGAAAATCATTGAAAACAAGCTGTGTATTTTTTAAAAAGCATGCAGTTCAATAGTTCCTGAAACTACTACAAAGCTTCAGCAGTTTGTTGGTTCAAGGAAGGACAATACTGTCTGTTGGTTTTAGTAACAGAATAACAGAGTTGGAAGGGATCTTGGAGGTCTTCTAGTCCAACCCCCTGCTCAGGTAAGAAACTCTATACCAAGGCTCCTGGCCTATGAGCCATATGCATCATGCGTTGGCCATACCTATTGTTAGGAATTTGTCCACCAATTAGTTGGGTTGGCAATATATAAACCAACGATGTTATGTTTGTAGCTTTAAGATAAAGTCACTGTATTGATTTGTACTATGTTCTGATTGGTTGATTGTATTAAGAATTGCCATAAGAGGGAGCTAGAGATCATGGCTTGCTCTCTCTGACATTCTGTCTCTCTGACATTCTGTTGCTATCTAAGATTCTCTGTTGTATTTATGCTGTGCTTATACTTTGATATCTTTGTTTACTGTAAATGACAAAGGCAACCGGTAAAAAGACTTTGTAATTGGATATTATTTGGACTGTTAAACGTATATGACCTGGCCCGTTTATTGGACTGTGCTATTTTTTAAACTAAACTTTAACTCAATTTAGTGTATCTGTGTGTGGCTGAATAATTATTCATAACTACTCTCATAAACATTTCCATGTGCATATCCTTGTTACTCAAGGGTACATATCATAACACCCATGCCCGATTTAGAGGGGGGGAAGTCTCAATATGTTGCGTGATGATGCCTTGACACCATGAGTTTGATACCCCTGCCTTATAGCATGTCAGACAAATGGTTGTCCAATGTCTTTTAAAAACTTGGAGTACCCCAACTTCTTGAGGCAAGTCATTCACTAATAGTAATAGGCAGCCTGCTTCAGAGGTGGTATTCAGCAGGTTCTGATTAGTTCTGGAGAACCAGTAAGGGAAATTTTGAGTAGTTTGGAGAACTAGCTAATACTACCTCTGACTGGAGATTTCCCTGCCATGCCCACCAAGCCACACCCACAGAACCAGTAGTAAAAAAAATTGAATCCCACCACTGTCTTGTTTGTATCTTGTATGTTGTCCCTAAATCAAAGCTACCTAGAGTCACTTCCAATGAGAGGAGCGGCATGCAAGTTTAATAAACAAATAAACATTCTTAATCCTTATCCTCTGTATCCTTTCCATCTAGTGAACTAATTACTTCAGGAATTGATTCTCTCCATACCGCCCTTTATAATATCCCCTACATCTACCTACTTATGTGCAATTTCAAGGATACCAACTGTCCCATTTTGGCTCACTGCAACATCTTGACATTAACTCAGACATGGCTGGCTATCATGTCCTTTTTCATTTACTGCTGGTTTAATCAGCAGTAAATCACACAGGGTTTTGTTTTGTTTTAACTTTTACCTATCTGTAGACTGATTCCATTTTGGTTCAAATGGAACCCATTTCTCTCGTACAGATTTGGCTTGCTATCCCTTGTGCCCAATAAATGTAACCTGGTTCAACTATTGCAGGTTGATCATAGAATAAGGGTCAGCTGAATAAGCAATGGTTTGGTATTGTACATGCTTCATAGGTGGAGAAAAATGGAGATCCAGTCATGATCAGCCTTGAGTAAACTGGTTACAGTGTTCATTGGACAAGGTGAAGATAGAGCTTGCTAAATTTTGAATGACTGAATGTTGAAAACAGATCAAATGGAGTAATACTGCCCCTGGCTATGAAGAACCCCCTAATATTTTTTTTTATTTCTTTGCATTTTACTGCCACTGCAACTAAAACTATGTTTGAAAAGTAATGACAGGAAAAGTCACTCTAACCAAAAATGGCTAGTAAGGACATCATTAAAGCTGGGGTATGAGGCTATGCAGTATTTTCAAGAGAAGCAAGCCGTGTGTTAAAAAAAATGAGGAAGATATTTTTATTTAGCTTTGCCAAAATATTAACAAAGCAGGCTTTAGTTCTGAAGAAAATACAGAGGAAAGGAAATTTTTAAAAACACACAAATCATTGAAAAGTTAAATAAAAAAAGTCTTAGGCACCGAAAGTAAGAATACCAGAAACAAAACATTTGTCATACATGGGAAGCTCAAAGAAAGGGTAAGTTGGCATAATTCACTGTCATGAGCAGAACAAAGTAAAGTCGTTATATGTCTGTTGAAAGGTAATATTTGAAAGACTTTAGAAAATATAATTGTAAAGAAAAGAAAATTGTCAGGCAAGGTATAAAAAGGGGCCTTGAAAAACAAGCAGTAAAAAAAACGAAGTAATAAAAGTACACAATGCCACGAAAGTAAGCTGTGGAAGTAACTGTACAGCAGCAATTTTAAAAAAGGAAAAAAAACACTGGAAGACTCGTGAGGGACATCAAGAGCTTGTGTGGAATCTTAAGTATTCGCTCTAGGGATGGAAATCAGAGAACCTTAGGGAGAAAAACGAGATTGGGTTATTGAGGAAGAAAGATTGTAGCAAACTAAGTGGCAGAAAAGCAGGGATTGTCCGAATCATTTTGTCAACATGGATACAGCAGCCTCTCATTTCAAGATACATCCCTCCAGAGCAAGTTAGAAACTAAGGCAAACAGCCTGAATGGGTGAGAGGACACTCTTTCTCTTCCCTGACAGCAAAAGATATAATGAAAAGGTTTTCAAAAAGAACGATTTGCAGTCTAATTTTGATATCTGACATCAGCTGCCTAAGCCAACCTTTTCATTCTGCCAGAGTGTGTGCGACACAGATTTTTTTTTTTGTTTCTAATCATTGCCCAATCCCTTAGCTATGTTTCTTTTCCTCCTATTTTCTGACACTGTTTTCTCTATTTTCTCACACAGTTGCATCCCTACAGAGGTCAAAGAAGTCAAGATGATAGCCACAATGGTATGAATAATCTTCAGTCCTTGTCATGACATCAACCTTTGTGGTCTCCTCCATGACGATTTAGAGTTGGAATGTCAGTCTTAGGATTTGGGGAACTATCAACCACTCAACTACTACTAACAATCATCTGGAGTGGGTGCAGTTCAGTTAACAGACTGTGTTGCCAATCCCAAACAAAACCATTTCATCTATCATTAAACTATTCACACTAACCAAGTGCTCCACTACCAAAGTAACAACCCAGCCTTCTGCAAGAGAAATTGTGTTAGAATATTATTTAGACATGCACAATCAAACTGCAGCAAGCCTGAATATCAGAAAAAAAACCTAGCAGATCACCTATACAACATCTTCCAACAAAACGGATGGCCACATAACTTTAACAAAAAGTATCTGACTGCTCAACCCAATATAGTACAACCACACAAGAGGTTAAAAAGATGAACACTGCCATACATCAAAATATCTCAGAATCCTGACTATTATAATCACCTAGCACACGAACCAATTAAAGTCCTCCAAAACAATGGTTCTTAACCTTTTTGAAAGAATCACTCCTTTGAGCCATTGAGGAAGTTATCATCGCCCCCTCCCCCAACATAACCTCTCAATCCCAAGGGAAATAATTCTTCAATTTATGCAAACACGTTTTTTATTTTCTTTAAAATTGTCATCAGGATATATCAATGCAAATAATTTATTTCCAGTCTTTTCCCCATATCTCATCTGTGTAAAAAATTCTGATGCCACCCATCACTTTACTCCCAAACTTCATGATACATGTATTTCGTTATTATCTTATTTATTCAAGACACTTAAATGCAATGACCACTGAAAACAAAATTCAATTGCAAGAAAATGAAATGCCTGAAAAAAACAGTAACATTTAATGATTTAATTACAAGTGAATTTTAAGACGCAAAAAGAAATATAAAAAGGGCATAAGAACAAACTGCAACGTAGGAACTAAGAATTTCAAGACGAAAACTCTGAAACTAAATTAAGATTCGAGGAGAATATATATTCATGCACACTGTAAAAAGGGTTAAAAAGACACAAAGAAAATTTTTACAGAAGGAAAGCAACAAAAATCAGACAAATTTAATGGGTAGAGTGATAGAGGCTGCCACACAACGCACATGAAGATGAGCGATGCGTATTCACAAATGTACGGCGTTCTGTATTGAAGCTAGCTGGAGGAACATTTTAAAACACAGTTCAATCCACTAATAGCGAGTGATCTGATGTTTTTGTATGACAGATATACAGCAGTTCACTGTATGAAAAAAGTCTCAAAAGTGTCCCCAAAACTTCTCGCTCCATCATTCCCATATCACCCCCCTTCCATTCCTTTGCCCCTGTGTCGCCCCTTTTCGTTCCATCGCCCCCTGAAAAAAGAAATCACCCCCTGGGGGGGCAATATTGCCCAGGTTAAGAACTACTGCTCCAAAACACCCTAAGTAAACCAAAAAACCCAGTAGCCCCAGAAGAAATAAAATGGGAGTTATCTATAACATATAGGTGTAAGGTATGCAACAGGCAGAAGACGAGCATGAACACCAACTAGCATTCCAAAGACATGATGAAAATTTCTTAATTTTACAACACATGGACAGACTTAACCAAGTAGGAAACTATGAGCATCCTAGATCAAGCCAAGTCCAAAAATATCAGAGAATTCCTGAAAGCCTGGCAGTCTGACAAATGGGCCATCTACAGGCACAGAGAGATAAACACCATCTACATACCATTCAAAAAAGGAAACAAAATGATCAAAACATCTCACCAGCAATCAACCCCTAGAGGGGCAGAGATTAACACCAAGATTAACAGTAGAACAGCCATCAAGAAGTGAACAATCAAGGAACTTCCAATTCAGACAAAACAAGCTAACATTAAGCAATGTTAATGCCACCAAGATCACTTCCACCAACACTGACAGGACAAGCCAATAGTATATAAAATGAGAGAAAACTCCACTCTTTTAATGCTGATGATGTCACCTAGTTTGGGTAGTGAAAGGTCTGCAAGAAAACAACCAAGCTCAAAGAGCACTAAGGACCTTACAAAACCATTTCACTACATGAAAAGTCATAGGCTTGGTCCACACATTTTACACAGAGGCAATCTGCATAATCAAGACTTAATATACCACATTGGATAGGTTCATGCAATCGGATGAGCTATAACTCATGGTTTGCTAACAACAGAAAGTGGATTCACACTACAAGCAATGCCAGAACTAAACAAATGGTGTTATTAGCTGTTTTGTGAAGTAAACATTGAATCTTCCATCATTCTTGAAGGAAGAATCAGATCAGGGCAAATAGGTTATACATCTACTGATGCTTTTGGGCAGTCTGGAACAACATATTCACTGTTCAGGGATGAATCCTTTCATACTAATGAGTAAAAGCAAAATAGTATTTTATGAGGTATCTTTAATTAAAGCAGAGAACACAATAAAAACAGGATGGAGATAATTCATCTTTTAGTGCAGGAGAACTCTTTAATTAACATTTAAATGGAATCACTTAATGGTGAACCTGTAAAACATTTCCCATAATGGCACAATATTTCTATGATTTACTTGTGAACACATAAATCTATTTTTTATTAAAATTACACAGCATCTGGCTTCATGCATCATACCACAATGTAGTTTGTTTGATTGGGATTAGCTTGCTGTGCTAACCCAACCAATCATTCAGTTCATGAAATGCAATCCAACACTCAGAAAAAAATTCAGATCTAAAATACATCCATGGAAATAAGTACATGGAAATAAGTCTCTCCCACTCTAGGGCATGGTGCTCATCTCTGTTTCTTGACTGAGTTAGCCTGCCTTGTCCGAAGACATTTCTGTGGTTATATGACCAGCATAGCTTTACTTCAAAGAAGCACAGAACACTGTTATCTTCCCACTGAAGTGGTTCCTATTATTCTACTCACATTTGCATGTTTATAAAAGAATAAAAATTGTTTGTAATTTAAGCCTCTCATCCAGAACATGTTCTGACCCACGCCCTTTTTCAACAAATTAAACAGAATTCAAAAGGAACAGAAATCTTGTAATGCTTTTACAAATAATTAGCTGTGATAATCACAAGCCTTGCCAAACTGTACAAGATAACAGACAAGAAATAATTTGCAATAAAAGAATCTTCAAATACAAACTCAGGATACTGGAATGTCCATGATCCTGGAATTTCAAAACGTCTTTGCCTTCTGCAAAGTACATTCATTTCACAGCTGGCTTTTATTTTCTTGAAGGAGGGGCCATTACCTTGCAGCCTTACTCCTGAGTCGCCTATGCTGTTGTAATTGCTCTTTCCTACGAGCAATCCTGCGTGCACACGCATTTAGCACAGGCTCCTCAGGAACCTCCTTACCACTGCTACCAGCCCCCACAATCTATGAAGGCAGCAGACCACTCCCTAATGGTCCTGTTATTCAGATGTCACATGATTTGTCAAATATACCCAGAGTGGAGATGTACACCCAGTTGTACATCTCCACTCCGGACCACCCCAACGATGCTGTGGGGGCTATGTCTAGGTGCCTGGAGGCCGTGCGGGACTGGATGGGCGGGAACAGGCTTCGGCTCAACCCATCCAAGACCGAGTGGCTGTGGTTTCCGGCGCCCCGATATAGCCAGCTGACACCTTCGCTGGCTATCGGGGGGGAAGTTCTGCCCCCCACAGAGAGGGCTCGCAACCTGGGTGTCCTCCTGGATGTACGGCTGTCACTTGAACATCACATCACGGCCGTCTCCAGGGGGGCGTTTCATCAGATCCGTCGGATCTACCGGTTGCGGCCCTTCCTGGATCGGGACGCCTTGCGCACGGTCACTCAGGCCCTTGTCACCTCTCGCCTGGACTATTGTAATGCCCTCTACATGGGGCTCCCTGCGGGGAGCATCCGGAGACTCCAGCTGGTGCAAAATGCAGCCGCGCGGGTGATCATGGGGGCGTCACGTAGCGCCCATGTGACGCCTCTCCTGCGCGAGCTGCATTGGTTGCCGGTGGCTCTCCGGGTTCGCTTCAAGGTTCTAGTTTTGACCTTTAGGGCGACCCATGGCATGGGACCAGGTTACCTTCAGGACCGCATTCTGCCAGCGTTCTCCAACAGGCCGGTGCGTTCCCACAGAGAGGGTCTGCTCCGGGTGCCGTCGGCCGCTATGTGTCATCTGGCGGTGCCAAGGAATAGGGCCTTCTCTGTGGGTGCCCCCGCCCTCTGGAATATTCTGCCACCGGAGCTTCGTACCGGCACGGACCTGAGGGCCTTCAGGCGCGCGTTGAAGACCTGGCTCTTTGAGCAGGCCGGCCTGGGCTGAGAAAATGATTTTAATTTGGTCTTCATTTTTAATTCTAAATTGGGTTTTAAGGGGGGGGGGGTTGTTAGTTTTATCAAGCAGCCGATTTAAATTTAATATTTTTTAACTTTTGTATTCTTTGTGGGGTTTTTAGATGAGCTGTTCACCGCCCTGAGTCCCTCGGGAGAAGGGCGGTATATAAATGGAATAAATAAATAAATAAATAAATAAATAAATAAATAAATAAATAAATAAATAAAATAAATAAATACCAAGAGCTTGCCTCACACAACACAGTAAGCCATGAACCACAATGACTTACAACATATTAAACAAAAGTTAAACAGATTACAAAAAGGATTTGTGAAAGAGAACAGACTGATTTCATATATCCACATATTAACTAAGGCTTAGTTCTATTTGTTTTGCCTTATGGTCAATTAGGCAAAGTCACATATAAATCATAGCCCATGGTTTGACATGCAGAAACAATGTCCCATACAATGGGACAATATATGTACAGAATCATAGGGGCAAACAATTATTCAGTAATCACCTACCTATAATTAATTACATGTAAAAAAGGGAGGGGCAGTCTGCAATGTGAAGTCTTTTATTTAAGGATACAGAGGTCTAGAAAAGACCTTAAAATGCTTTGTCCGTTCTGAACAGGCTTGAGGTACAGTGGCAATTTTTTCTTCTATTTTGTTTTTCACAAATAGAGAAGGTAAAAAGCTTGGCATGATAGTGATCTAGTAAGATCATGAGGATGTTCTATAGAAAGTGAATGAAGGCTGCAAGTGGGGAAGCTATCTTACTATTGCCATTAGAACTCTCCACAATTAAAAATGATTTGGCTGCATTTTAGATTTTTGAAGGAAGCAGATATATGCATGATTCTTTTTAAGAAAATAAAATTTTCAAAAAACTTCTGTGAAAGTAAATAAAAATTCAATGAACAATTGTGGTGAATGTTTCATTGCCAAAATGTACAAACTTAAACAGAGGAAGAACATGTTAAAGCAGGGGTCCCCAACCTCTGAGGCACAGCCGTGAGCTGTTTGCAACCAGGCAGTGGAAATCCTAGGTGAGCTCATGCACGTGTATCCCCATTTCTGTGAACAGCAGGAATATTTATGCTCGCATGCTCCATTTGCGTGAGCAGCGGAGGTACATGCATGCCGCTCACGCAAATGGAGCTGTGCCCACCCGCGGGCTTGTCAACCATTCACACAGAACCATCCCCTCTCCCCCCCTACTGGTTTGCAAAGCCAGAAAGTTTGGGGAACTCTGGGTTAAAGAACATATGATGAAGCAAGCTAAGAGTTTTGGTTAGAATGTACAGATGAAAATACTGCATAAAGTTTAAAAAGTTGAAATTTACATTGCATTATGATCTCAAAGAAAATCGTTATAAAATGGTGTATTGTGGGTACATGATGTCCAAGAAATTATCTAGAACCGTGATGGTGAACCTATGGCACGTGTGCTGGAAGTGGCACGTAGAGCCATTTCTGCCGGCACGCAAGAAGTCTCCCGGAAGAGCCCCACTGTGCATGCACATTCAGGCCTCCCCACACCAATCAGCTGATTGTCAGGTATCTGCCATGCACGTGGGGGGAGATGCGCGCATGGGAGATGTTAGGAATGATAGTCACCTAACAGTTGGGTTGGCAATATATAAACCAGGATAGTCATTTAATGACTATCTTTAAGATAGTCTCTTTAAGAGAATGCTGTAATTGTAATTGGGTATGATTCCTCCAACAGCCATAAGATGGAGCCAGAAACCTGGTTTGTTAGTTCTTGCATTTTCCCTATTGCCTGTTGCCAGATCATTGTTCTGCTCGGTTTACTGTGAGTCTTGCAACTATTAGCAAACTACGTTTACTGAACTTTGTTTATGATACTGGAGTTTGTGTTTGGATTATCCCTGGACTGAATACTGACTGCTTTAACCGTGTATGACTTGGACTGTTTGTTGGACTTTGCTTAACTGTTTACTGGAAGTAAAACCTACATTTTACTATTCAGTGTATCTGTGTGCTATTGTGTGTTATTCATCACCACTCTCACTACGTTTCTCTGAGAGCACTCATTCTCCTAATGGGGAATACTTCAACAGGAGATGCACACGCATGTGCAGAGGCATGCAGCAGCGGGGGGTTACATGTGGGGAAGTCACACATACATTGTATCATGGGTGCAGGCATGCGAGCACATGCATGTGTGTGCATTTTTGGCATGCAACATAGAAAAGGTTTGCCGTCACTGATCTAGAATGTATAAATAGACTTCAAACCGTATATTGGAAATGTGAACAGTATTTTCTCCTTCTTGCTGGAATATTAAAAAAGCTAAGCAAAAAAAGATTGAAATACATACTTTGATACAGAGGATTTTAAAAATTAATATTGAATTGAAGCCAATTAATTCATTAATCTTTAAAATCCTCTGTATCAAAGTTAGAGTTGAGATGGGTAAATGGTTAGAGAAAAGAATTGTCTAAGTGTTTTGCTGACTGAAGTCTCTTATGGACTTTTGGCTATTTATAATAATACCTCTGAGTCTCGTGGAATATTCTTCCCTTCCTATTTTCCTTATCCCTGAATCTATTGCTTGGATGGAAGTTAGATAACAAATCACCTTTATTTCAGAAATATTGGCTGTCATGTATCTTTTGCTCTGCCTCTCTGCACTCCTTTTCAAATGTGAAATAATTGGTCTCTTTTGCATTTTCTCTCCATTGCCTCTCTCAATGGTTCACCTTGCTTCATTCTATAAAATTCTCAGCCTGTGGAAGCTTCTGTATCATGGAACGTTTGCAAGCAGGCATACAGCTAAATCAATTAAGTAAAGAATACTGTGAGATCAAAGGACAGCCCATCTGCAGTGAATTTATTTTTCAAGTTATCAGAGCTAACCTTCATCATCAAATTTTGTGGACACATATAGGGCCGTTGTAATAGCAGGAATTCTCATCTGTAGGTCCAGCATGCTCAATGGTTAGAATGATGGAAATTGTTCTACAAGACACCTGAGATGATTAAAGGACCACTGTGCCAATTTTCTCCAATCTGATTACTCTTCCAGTGTCTACATTTCAATATACAAAACTCCTGAGCCATTATGACCATATCTGGAAAAGAATTTATTATTGTTATATGGCTCTTTTCTCACTGTTGATTTAAACACTATCTACCTTATTTGATTTGGCAGAAAACTGTACCAGAATTAAACATTGTCGTTGCTATTGCTGATCCCTATACTGTCTCCATTGGCTCTGCTCCAAGTAACTTCAGTCACCTGGGTCTATGGGTCTAGGACAATTCACTCTGGCCAACTCGTCCTGGCTGACTCACCACCGCCAACTCATCACGGGGCAACTTGCTGTGGGACAATTCAACGCAGGAGAACTTAAGAGAGGGATAAGTAAATTGCAGTGGGCCTAGTTTGTTTTAGGTTTGAATCTTCTCAAGTTAGAAGTCTTCGAGGCTGTGGGTGAGCTGCAGTTCTATTTCTCTCTTGAGCTATCCCACACGGAATTGTCCTGCAGCAAATTGTCCCATGAGGAGTTAGCTGGTGCGTGTTGGCCAGAGCAAGTTTCCCATTCTGTGGTTCAGAGGTGATATTCAGCAGGTTCTGACCAGTTCTGGAGAACCGGAGCGGAAATTTTGAGTAGTTTTTTTACAGTATCTTTCCCCTGCCATGCCCACCAAGCCACGCCCACAGAACTGGTAGTAGAAAAATTTGAATCCCACCAATGCTGTGGTTGCCCCCTGCCTGCGCACTCCACAGTAGTGGGTGATATAACTGAGAATCAGTTTGGTGTCGTGGTTAAGGCACCAGGCTACAAAGCCATGAGACCATGAGTTCAAGTCCTGCCTTAGCCGCGAAAGCCAGCTGGATGACTTTGGGCCAGTCCAGTGGTGGTGTGCTACCAGTTCGGTCTGGTTCAACTGAATTGCTACTGGTTCAGCTGAACCAGTAGTAAAAAGAAAAGCCTCCAACGATCAGCTGAGAGGAGAAAGAAGAGAAAAGTGCACAATCAGCCCTCCCACCTGTCCCTGCGCTTTTCTCTTCTTTATCCTCTCAGCTGATTGGCGCTGCAGGCCTCAGCTGGTGTTTGGAAAGCTGCATGCGCGTGTTAGGTGTGCCTGCACGATCACCGAACCGGTAGTGGAACCGATTTTAGGATCCCACTGTGGGGCAGTCTCTCTCTCTCTCTCTCTCTCTCTCTCTCTCTCTCTCTCTCTCTCTCAGCCCAGCCCACCTCACAGGGTTGTTTTGGGGAAAGTAGGAGGAGAAAGATATGTTGGATATGTTTGCCTCCTTGAGTTATTTGTAAAAATAATAAAGGAGGAATAAAAATAAATAACAATGAAATAAAGAATAATAAAATCTAATAGGTTTTACAAAGGCTGAGGCTGTCATTGGACTATGTTAGCATAGGGATGCAGGTGTATGGTGCTTTAATACTGATACAGGGCCACTCAAAGACAGAAGCAAGATAAAGGCAACATCATGGGGAGAAAAGAAAAGAGAGGAGATGAGGCAGGCCATGTTGGTGCAAATGGGAAAAGGCCTTTAGGGATGGGATGCTTTCTTTCATCTGCCTTGACTCTTCTTCCCATCAGTTTCATTGCATGAGTTTTATAATAGGAGAGGGGGGAGAAGTTATGTTCATTTTTTTTTTCTACACCATTTAGCACAGCATCTCTGCCAGAGGTGTAGCTTTATATTCGCCTCAAAATTTATTGGATTTTTTTTAAAAAAAAATCTAGTTAGCTGCTTTACCACCCATGGTGATTCTTAGGCTCAGGGTAGATAACCTGCATGTTGGAAATATAAAACTTACATAAAAATGGAGCCAAAAGCAAAACTAACCTTACAAATCTCTCTCACCCTCTCATGACAGATAAACGGCAGTGAGACCTAAGGGCCTTAAAGTTCAGTTGCCAGTGAAAAGAAAATGTAATTGAAAACTTGCACAAGGCCCATAATTAATGGTGGGGGGGGGGGAATCACCAAAGCACAGTAAAACAAGCACATAAATAAAAATCAGATGGTACCTGGCCTGAAGAAAATCTAAAAGTGCTGCCCATGAAGTCCTTCCATAAATGTTTTGCTCAAAGTACTTTATATTTCATAGCATCTTTACTCAAGATCAACTGGCTCGTTCAAGCATAAAAACCTAGGAATGAGTTCTGTTAAACTAAATAGAGCTTCCTTCTGAGAATGTGAAAATAATATTGTGAAGTATAAATTTCCATAAGCCCTTTTTCACCTCGGAAAAAGGTGGACCTGATGCAGAAACCGCTCTCTTGAAAGAACTGTCCTTGAGAATCTCCCTTAAGCTCCGGGGTGGGCTTCAAAAATTTTAGCAAAGGGTTCTCTGCCCTGTTGCTGGATGGCCGTGGCCATGGTGGGTGTGGCCTAGTCAGACTCCTGCACCAAGGTGGGGGGTGTTTTTGCCCTACCCAGGTTCCAGAGGCTTTCCTCGAGCCTCCGGGAGGACAAAAATGGCCTCCCGGGGTTTCTAGAGGCTCTCTGGAAGCTGGAAACAGGCCCATTTCCAGCCTCCCCAAACTTCGGGAGGTGTGTTTTTTGCCCTCTCTGAGCCTCCGTGTATGCCCTACACTTACGTGCTTCCAAAACAGGCCACGTGGGGACTCCTGGGAGGGGTGGGGTGGGCGGGGCCAGCCAAAAGTGGGATTTGGGAGTTCTCCAAACTGCACAGAAACTTAGCTAGGGGCTCTCCCGAACTCTTGTGAACCCCCAGCAGCCCACCTCTGCTTAA
The DNA here is from genome assembly GCA_023653725.1 of Bungarus multicinctus. Lineage (NCBI taxonomy): Eukaryota > Metazoa > Chordata > Lepidosauria > Squamata > Elapidae > Bungarus > Bungarus multicinctus. The sequence goes on from CM042836.1 coordinate 115,398,094, forward strand.
GCTAATTGGCTGAACAAACCTAAATATGAAATGACCAAAAATATGACTTATTATTGTGAAGATATAAGCAGTATGAAAGGGTGAATATGCAAGTAGAGAAATGGGTACCACTTCCAGTGGGAAGGTAACAGCCAATTAGCTTAAGCAGGGGTGGGCTGCTGGGGGTTCACAAGAGTTCGGGAGAGCCCCTAGCTAAGTTTCTGTGCAGTTTGGAGAACTCCCAAATCCCACTCTTGGCTGGCCCCGCCCACCCCACCCCTCCCAGGAGTCCCCATGTGGCCTGTTTTGGATTCTGTGCACCTTGGCATATATCATACCAGCCACATAATCATGGAAATGTCTTCAGATAACATTGGCTTTCTTGGCTAAAAATCAGAGATGAGCAACACCCACTAGAGTTGGACATGACTGGACAGGGAAAACCTTTCCTGTACTTTTTGGATTTTTTTAGAGAGAGATATAGAAAGGATAGAATCTTACTGACTCAGAGATATACCTCCATACAGAATGGATTGTGTCATTCTGGATTGCAGATGATGTTTTTAATATATCCTAACTTGTGGGGGGGAGGATATATTAAAAACATCATCTGCAATCCAGAATGACACAATCCATTCTGTATGGAGGTATATCTCTGAGTCAGTAAGATTCTCAGAATCTGCCTGATGTGAATCTGCCTCAGAATCTGCCTGATGTGCTCATAATATATTACATGCAAGGAAAAATTTCTAATAAAAAACCATGGAAAAAGTCCATATATTTAAGGCCTCATAAAACAAAATTTTGCTTCCTCATATGAACCATGTTCATCTAGTCCAGAATTCCAAAGGGATTCCTTTCCAGGATATATTTGAAAGCTCAAAATCAATTGATCAAAATATTGATCACAGAGTCACTGGGAGTGAGTGGTATGTGCATTTAATAAATAATTGTTATATGGATAATTGGCTACAATTACTATTGTTTGGTGGAGCGGTTAAGGCATCAGGCTAGAAACCAAAAGACTGTGAGTTCTAGTCACCAGCCAACTGGGTGACCTGGGGCCAGTCATTGTCTCTGAGCCTAGAAAGAAAGCAATGGCAAACCACTTCTGAAAAACCTTACAAGAAAACTGCAGGGATTTTTCCAGATGCTCTCCGGGAATTGATCTCTACTGAACTGAAGTGGAGGTGGGGATCTACAATTAGATTCGGAGTTAAAGACTGGTGAAAACTTAATAATTCAAGTCCTAAGAATTATTAAGGTAGAGTTATTGTGGTTGGTCACGGAGTTAACCAGATAACTCATCATTATCGTTGTAATGATGAAAAATTGAATTAGCAGTATCTGAAGACAGGGTGGCTTCAATCCCTCCCTCTCTTGTAGCAATTTTCACAGGTAGGAAGCCTGTTACATACAGGATCCAAATTCATTTCTTTAATAGGACAGACAATGTAAAAACTTTGGTTGACCAAGATCTTTGGTGCAGTAAATTCTATTAACATTACAGGATTAAATGCTCTCTACTTGTGTATATGGGATGGGGTGGGAGAAAAAGGAGAAGGAGAAAAAATAAATTTAATTCCATTAATAAAATGGTTGTTTAGTGGGTATTCAATTAATTGACTAAGGCAATCAAATTTTTAAATTATAAAGCAAGGTAAATCACAAAACTAAATTTGTGGAACATATATGTAATTATTTAATTTATACATTTATTCTCTTCTCAGTGTAGCTGAAAGTGTTATAATTAATGCTATTTTGAGAGAAAAATGGCTATTAATTCCTGATCACTTAGAAGGAAGAAAGTCGTTATTTAAGAAGGAGGTGGTAATTGAAATAATTGAACTTCACGTTTTAGTTCAGTTTGCTTTCTACTTCTTCCTTTTAGCAGTCATGATGATACAATATATAAGAAATTTTAAACTTCAGGCAACAGTATCTAATTTCACTCGTTCTATAGTAAAGATAAAAGACCAATAAGTAGTTGGGTCTCTTTCTTTTGTTCTTTTGACTCAGTGCCTTTGTTCACTCTCCATACAAAGCCACAAATGATCCAACCATATTTTATCCTGGTGTGTTATGTGAATTGACCATTTATGATTTAGTTTAGCTGCATATCATATCAAGCAAAAAAAACAAGGTTAAAGCAGGCAAATATATTGTGTTAACACTGTCATGGTTTCTCTTTGCACTTTTTCTAAAATAATTCCTTAGAAGAAATTGAAAGAAAAAGATTGTGTGTAAGATGCTTTTTTCTCTCTAGGGAAGGAAAGTCACCAAGATAAGTAGATAGAAAGAGGTATGAGCAAACAAGAGACAGAAAAAATGAGTTATTTTAAGCATATTTCTGTCACATCTCCTCTCAATCAAAGGTATATTTATAAGGTTTTATGGGTGAATTTGGATATTGTCAAGGGAATCAAATATCCACTTCTTAAATCAGCCTTCATCAGTGAGACTCTCTCAGATACATTGCCTTTCAACTCCCAGAAAGCACCATCTATTTTAAGGATAAAGCTGCTCAGAGTCTCTAAATCTCACAAACAAAGGAAATAAATTTGGAACACTGGCCTAACAAATTGTCTTTGGTTCAGCCTTCACAAAAAGTCTCCTTCTACCAAAGCAGATGAAAGAATTTCCAAGGTGCTGTTCTTAGCCTTCCAGAGGCTGCCTCAATACAAATCCATAAGGAATTGATTTATGCTGTTCCCCAATTTGAGCCTGGCAGAAGCCACCCATATAATGATTTGATTGGCTGGTTGGTTGGTTGGTTGGGTGGTTGGTTGATTGATTATGTGCCATCAAGTCAGTATTGTCTCTTAGTGGCCACATAGACAGATTTTCTCTGTGAAGATCTGCCTCAAACCTGGTTTTTCAGGTCCTCCAATGGTGAACAAATCATCACTGTAACTGTGTCCATTCAACTGTTCATCTTCTTCCATTCCCTTAGCAATAGAGCCTTCTCCAGAGAACTATTAGATTTTCACATAATGTGTCTGAAGTAGGATAATTTGAGCCTGGTCATTTGTGCTTTGAGTGAACAATGGATTAATTTGTTAAATTATCCATTTGTTTGTTTACTTGGTCATCCAAGATAATCAACACAGCTAAATCACCATCATGAAGGCTTAGTGGGAGGAGGTTCACTTAAACCATTGATTGCCCATTCTTGATATGTTAGGCATGCAGTTTCTTCTTATACCTGCTGCATTTTAAATCTGGTCCTTCTTTTTCCCAGCATAATTGGCATATTGTTTTGTCAGAAATTCTACAAAGCAAACTTTTGCTGAAGTAATTCGCACAGGATTGAGAATCTTCTTGCACAGTGTAATTGATGAGGCAAGTTTTGGGGGAAAAAAACCTCTTATTCATTTATTTATTTGATATGAACTTGTAAAGTTGCACCTAATTGAGAAATCGTTATCTAAGATCCCCTAGAAATACAGTGGAACTCTGTGCAGTTGACAATTTATATTTTGGAGACTTAATATTTGTGTGTGTGTGTGTGTGTGTGTGTGTGTGTGTGTGTGTGTGTGTGTGTGTGTGTGTAGTCCTCAGTTTACAATGGACATGAACACTCCAATATGGGTTACCCCAGGGCTGAACCCTCTTTCAGATATTGTTGACCATTTATTTACCTGAAGTCATTTGCCAGCACGGACTGAGATGTCATCAATATGCAAATGGATCATTCATGTTTATATTTAAGCAGGTGACATGATACAAGTCTTCACCTAGTGACTTGAAACTGTAGGAGACTGGATTGGGAGAAACAAGCTTATTCTTAACCTCAGCAATATTTTGAGGATCAGAAGATTCCAAGTTAGTTCCATGTTTAATTTAACTCTTCCAAAAGTTACTAATCTACAAACTGGGGGTCTTCTAAGATTCCCTAACTTTATTTCAGTAAATGATCAATTCAATTTGTAGATGGCATACCAAATCAATTTTTCTTTGTTTTTGGAAGGACTCTTTAAAAAGTACTACATGTTATAATCTTTATCTATTCTAATTAGATGAACAAGTAGAATTTAAAATATGGTAAAATTATTTATTTATTATTTGTTTGTTACATTTATCTGCATTGCTTGCAGTATTAACTAATTAACCAAAATTAAAATAGCAAAGTGCTTTGAAGGACTTGCATAGTTAAGATAATTTTCTTCAAATAAGGTTGCCCATATATATTATATTTGTTTGTTCCCCATGTTATTATTCTGTTTTGTTTTTACCCTTGTTCTTTTTATTTCAGAAAATTAATAATACATTCAAAATTAAAATCTGGTTAATAAGAAGCATTATCTTGCACTATAATCAATCCCCACTGAATCATTCTCTCCTTCAACTATTCATAAAAATGGAAAGACCTGCAATATAATACAATTTTTTTTCCCTTCACAGCTATTTCAATAGCAGGAACAGGGGTAGACAATTGGTGGCATTTCAGATGTTGTTCTCAGCACCTTATCTCGCCTGGCTGATTTGCTGGGAATTACAATTCAGCAACAGCTTGTCTAATCCTATTCTGGTTTAAATGACAGATTCAAGTACTAGAACCATTCCACCAGCAGAACCAGAGGATAATTCTGCGAATGAGCAAAAATATGTCAAGAAGTCATTGTAAGCATGTATAAAATCATATGTACCACAGACATAGGAACTTATAGAGATTTTTACCAACAGAAAACATTACATTTTAAGATAATCTTTGGATGTCTCTCCATCCTTCTTTGTGAACTATGTACTTATCATCCCTTAAGACTTCTAATACATAAACTTATGAATTCATCTCTGAATAAAATTGGATTTATGCAACTTAGGATAGTAAGTTTATTATAATATAATGTGAAAAATATACTGTATTTCTCTGTAGGATAGAAATAATAAGTACCTCAAATAAACCAGTATTGACTTTTTGTCTTGATATAGAAAGCTGGACTTATGGTCTCTTTCCCATCTCCTTACAAAGCAAGAGGTTTTAAAGCAAGGTTTCTTTCTCTCTCTCTCTCTCTCTCTCTCTCTCTCTCTCCCCCTCTCTCTCCCGCTCCCTCCCTCCCTCTCTCCCTCCCTCCCTTCCTCTGTGTGTGTGTGTGAAAGGAAAACATTTGCTTTCTGTCAGTGCTTCTAATTGGGAAGGAAATACCTTCAGCCATCTGGAAAATCCATGTGTTCCTTTAATTGAAGGAGGCTAGAGAGAATTCAGGACCTTGGAGAGCTGCTACAGGAATGTTTGGTAATTATTACTAAACTGAGGAAGGAAATTTAAATACCCTGCTTGGGGCCTAACAAGTTGGTTCACTACAAAAAAGTGATGAATGATCTAAAGCAGTGGGTGGACTCCTTGTTTAAACAGTCCTAAAAAAAAGCACTCCTGTTGATCAGATAGACTAGCTATTGTAGCACAATATGCTTAATTGAAATGTAATTTCCTAAATTAACTCCTATATGTTGCCACCCAATAAGTTGTTGAGGATTCTAAATAGTCTCAAACTAATTTGAAATGCTTATAGGGGTTTTGCTAAATAAATGTGAAAACAATTATAGAGAAATAATTATTTATTCACTTATTCATTTATATATTTAACAAATTTATATAGCTGCCCAGCTCACACACACATGACTCCAGGCAGCTTACTTTTTTAAAAATTCATCATATAATAAAAACCCATTAAAGAACCTCCACCACCATCACCCATGGCATCAACAAAACAATCAAATCAGCCACTTATTGGTTTCATCTACATTTGTGATCTCTGGGGGAAAAAACTACATTTTTAGTGCCTTTTAGGAAAGGAACAGGGTAAAGCAGTGATGGAATTCAAAAATTTTTACTACTGGTTCTGTGGCGTAGCTTATTTGGTGGGTGTGGCTTGATGGTCATGTGACTGTGGGAGTGGCTTGGTGGCCATGTGATTGGGTGGGTGTGGCTTGGTGGCCATGTGATTGGGTAGACATTGCTTGGTGATCATGTGTCTGGGTGGGCATGGCTTGGTGGTCATGTGACTGAGTAGGTGTGGCCAACCAAATGTCATTCACATCAAGGGCTGCCTTGCCTGGCCCCTCCCTTCCCAGTCATTCCTTGTCACACCCAGCCTCAACTTATCCATAGTTCTGTAAAAATGTTGTTCACCTTTTTTTGACTTTATTATCTACATACTATAGATGTATTTTCATGGACCACTGACAGGAGGAAATGGTTCACATGCTTTGCCCAAGAGTGTGATAGGCAACAGGCTTTTAAGGGGCTGACAGAAAGAAAGCGGGGGGCAATGTATTTTCCAAAGCACCAGAAGGCAAACAAGAAGCAATGGATGGAAACTGAACAAGGAGAGAAGCAACCTAGAACTAAGGAGAAACTTCCTGACAGTAAGAACAATTAACCAGTGGACCTACTTGTCCCCAGAAGTTCTGGGTGCTCAATCATTGGAAATTTTTAAAAGACTGGACAGCCATTTCTCTGAAATGGTATAGGGTTCCCCCTAAAGTCCCTTCTAAGTGTTATTCTGTTATTCTGTTACCTTTCCCAGGACCCCTACTCAGAGTTTTGGCATCCTCAGTTTTCCTGCCTGAGCAGGGGCTTGGACTAGAAGACCTCCAAAGTCCCTTTAAACACACATGTATTTAGGCTCTGGACTATAGACATTGAATGCATGTAAACCCTGAAAAATATGTGGTGGCCCTGAGCAAAAGAAAGGCAATAGAACCACTCTAGGTGTAGGGACCGTGTAAAATATTAACACATGATAAATAATGGAACAATTAAAAATAATAGCACAGAGTTTTCTCTGTCAATCCCTCTCACTTCCTTCCTATTTCTTTTTCTTTCTTTTTCTTTCTTTGTCTCTTTCTGTATTTCTCTCCCTTCCTTTCTTTCTCTCTCTCTTTCTCTCTCTTACACACACACCACTCTCCCTATTTCTTTTTCTTTCTTTCTCTCCCTTCCTCTTTCTTTCTTGTTCTTTCTTTCTTTCTTTCTTTCTTTCTTTCTTTCTTTCTTTCTTTCTTTCTTTCTTTCTTTCTTTCTTTCTTTCTTTCTTTCTTCTGTCTCTCTCTCACACACATACACACCCCTGTCAGCCTTCATTCCCTCTCACTCCAGACACTTTACTCACAAGGGGAAAGGAATCCAGCATTGGGAAAGTTTTGCAAGTTAACCCACATACATTTGCACATCTCATTCAAACTTTTCTGTGGCTGGATTTCCTCCCCCCTCCTCCAGCTTTCATTCCCTCTCACTCCAGACACTTTACTCACAAGGGGAAGCAATATTTCTAATGTCCATGAAGAATCCACCCTTGGAGCAGTTTTTCAGGTTAACGGACCACTGCTCCGCCCACATCATGTGTTTTCAAGTGGCTGATTGAAAATGCATGACTAGGGCGGAGGAGCAGTCCTCCTTTAAACTGGGGCAGCAAGCATCGGGCGGGCAGGGAAAGCGAGTGAGTGGAAACCAGGCGACAAGGTTGGGGGCGTGGCCGGCTAGATGTTGCTACCGGTTTGGCGACCCACTCCAAATTCTTGCTACCAATTCGTGTGAATAGGTGAGAACCGGCTGAATACCACCTCTGAGGTAAAGGGGCCAATCATATCTTGAGGGGAATGTTCCATAATGAAAGGGCCACCATTGAAAAGGCCCTTTTTTCTAGTCCCACTAGATGTATATCCCTAATGAATGGGACCCATAATGCGCACTGCCATCTCTCCTGGTGGGCCAGGTGGATGTCATAGGACAGAGTTCTCCAAACTTGACAACTTTAACACTTGTGGACTTCAACTCCATAGCTGGCTGGAGAATTCTGGGAGTTGAAGTCCACAAATCTTAAAGTTGCCAAGTTTGTCATAGGATATACCAGACTTTACCAGTGCATTTCCCTTTACCTTTCCAGGAACCCCAAGAATGTCAGTGAGTGTATCTCCTGTGGCTAGCAGGTAGTTGCATACCACCCACCCAGATTTTGGGGTTTATGACAAGGTTCAAAATGTCTGGGTGCATTTGCCACCTTTCTATACTTTTTTTTAATGGGACAGGGAGCATAAACCTTAACATCTAGCAAAGGCTTGGTAGCACTGCTTATTAACTTCATCCAGTTGACCCTCTGGCCAAGATATCTCAAGATGTCTTCTTAAGAGTAAGAATCTCTGAGGATGATTTCATACAAAATCTTGTCCATAACATGGGAAATTAAACAGTTGAGCTTTTTCCAAGGACATTTTTATAGATAACACGATTTGTATGATGCCCCCAGCTGTATTCTGAGTATAGTCGTCTAAATGTGGAGCTTAATTAATTTGTTAAAATTAAGGCCAACTGTTGCTCTAAGCACAGCCCAACAAATGTATTCTTAATGGAAGTGAAACTTTCACACCGCAAGACAGAATCAAAGGTAATGGCTAATGACACCTTGAAACATGTTAGTCACTCCCCATGCCAAAGAAATATTTTTTTTAATCATGCAGATTAAAGCTGAAATTGGCAGATAAGGACAATTACAAAAAAATTGACTCAAGTCAAATGAACCAGTGGAAGAGTTAAGGGCATGATTAATGGGGGATGACAACAATGATGCTCCTTTCCCTTGGTACCCTAAGCATGGCCTTATTTGCTTCATGGTGATCCCAGGCTGACCACAGTTGTTATCTGATGCTCAATTAGACTGATGTATCACTTCTGGTCCTCTAAGAAAGAGTTTACCACAAATTTCTTAAGAAAATATTTCAAGTCTGCTGCTGTGTTCTGAAGCATAGTTCTCGACTAGGCGACTGCACCACTGCATCAGCAGAATAGAGACTATCAGCTGGTTGTACATTTTCTTCTATTGAGCCAAACTCTACTTTACCCTTGTAAAGTATGACATCGTAAATTCTTAGTGACAGCTTCGTGTCATCCATGCCCAAAGCAATTGGCAAAAATATTGAGTCACTTTGAATTTTCATTAAGCCAACTTTGCCCACTCAGGTACAAACATGTAGTAGTAATGCTGAGACAGTAAATTAAAAATATTGATACCCAGATAGATATGGCACCCCAGATTCCCCAGCTTGTTCATTCTCCTTAAACCTGCTAGATAAACAAATCATATTACAAGTTTACAAGAGGAGTGTGTTCTTCATGGCTAGATTTGTTGTCTTCTCTCCTCCCAAAGTATTAGATGAGAGAAACGAAAATATCCAGTATGGGCTAAAGTTTTGTCCATGCAGTGAAGGATTTTTGCCCTTGCCACAAAACTGCTAAATACTTGTACATTTTATCACATGTCCTATTTCATGCAGCACAGTTGGAGTTGATAATCCCACTTTTAAGCAAATTTTGTTCTCATTCATTTTATTTATAATTCATATTCTCTATTATTCATGCTTCTGTTACTATTTTCTATAGCTACTTTTTCTATATCATATGCAAAATGCACAGCCAGCTGATTTATATTGAATTTTATTATCTACCGGTCTCTGACCACAGTTAAGATCCTTGATTATTATGAAGTAGTTTGTCCCACTTCTTCACCAATGTTAGATTATGTTGTTCATGTTATCTTCTTTATCTTAATTATATCAAGCAGGAATACAGATAAAAGGTTCAAAGACAAGAATGATTTATTGTACAGTGATATAATGCACAAAGCTTGCTAAATAACTGTTTTATAAGCATGAGGTTAGGGAGGATTTTACAATGCAATATTTTCTCTGTTACATACAAGTTATCTAAGCTAGATAGTAAACCTTTCTACACAAGTAAGCCTTAATGTGCAAATGTTCACACCCCTATTTCCTCGTGAATCTTGTGTAAGGCCACTACAATATAGCAATGTAGCAAGTTTGGCAAGTTTGTGAGTCAGTGAATCAATCAACTGGCTTTGTTTTTCTTTTCTTTCCTTTCCTTTCCTTCCCCTCCCTTCTCTTTTCCTTTTCTTTTTCCTTTTGAAATTTCTTTTCATGCAGACTTCCTAATTCAGCCATTATTGCACAATATTGCACTTCTTTTAAACAGTACATTTTAAAGCTGAAGTTCCATACTCATATTCCACTGGTAGTAATTTCACTGAATTCAGTGGAATTTAATTTTACATAAACAGGTATAAAATTTCAATAGGATGATACTGTAAATATTGGTAAACCGGTCACAAAAATGTACAGATTTTGTATATTGTTAATAAATATTCTAATTTATGTTTATTGTGACAAAAAAAATAATGTACTATATTTGCCATAATTATACATTTTCCATGAATAGATAAAATGACCCCTGAAAAGTAGAATATAAAACTATAGATTAGAAAGGACTAATTTGTGGTTAGTGGACTGAATTTATTACTATATAACTGCTCATAAATACTCCAACTCTGCATACATGCACACCCACAGATATGCATGCATACCCAAACACACATAATAACCATCTTTCTAGGTCACCCAAATGAAGTCCTTCTCGCTAATTTACTTGTGATAGGCAATCTGCTACTATCTATCATCCAACCAATGTAGCAATGTATACAGTAGACTATGGTCCCCTTTAGATAAGGGGACCTCATCTAAACTGGTAATCCATCTTTTTCTCTTTTCAATTGCAGTATATAATCTCCTGTTGCTTTTATCTTTTCTTTACTGAATTGTGTATTATATTACTGTCGAAATGTTCAGTTGTTGTAGTTTAATTTATACTGCTGGCCTTTAGCAATGATAAAGAATGTATTCATTAATTCATCCAACTTGCTTATGGAGAATTTACAGTTGACAGCGAAGAAGTGATGGTAGTATAGTACATACTGTAGTTTTGTTTTTCAGGGTCAAGAATAAAAATAAATAATGTGATAGAAAAGGAAAGAAGAGATTAAGGAAGGCAGTGATAAACCAAGACAAGATTTTCAAGGATAAGACAATGACAACACTGAAAGGATTGAAATTAGTGACATTGTGGAACGCCATTTTACTTTGAAAAGTGTCGTGATAACTTTTGATTTCTCCTTCATTATATGAAGGTTCTATAAGTTTAGAATGCATTCTGAGTTATGAATGATCATGTTTAACCTGCTTTATTTATCTTGTTTGATAAATAAAGAAAAGGGAAGAATCTTCACAGAACTGTAGAAAAACTTCAGCATTATTTAGGTTGCAACTGGCTTATCTGTTTATTTCCCAGATAATCAGAAGCACCATCTAGGCAAGGTCAGGTCTTGCAATCTGGTTACCATGAAAACAAGGGATTTTGATAATACCCTGATATTGCCCTTTGCACTGTGCAACTTAGTGCTGAGTGTTGATTAACCTGGCTATTTTGGGGTCTCTCCGCTGTTATCTCACTGGAGCTTTGTCATCATCTTGCTTGGTATGTTATCCCCTTGTTTTTCTGTTTAAATACGTCTGCTAAAGTTAATAATTAAATTCAAATTTCCCTTACTTACTGGTGAGATATTGTCTCTGGATCTTCAAAGAACCAATTGTCTGACACTTGGTTATTGCTTGACAATTGGCAACACACTACAGACATTTTTGCATTTATGAACAGGTTACATTCTGAGAGGCTGTTCATAAGTCCAAACAAGCAGATAAAAAATGTGCAGTACAGTTGCATTCTCACCCACACTCACCAACTTGCTGCTCACTTTCACTTTCCATAAATTTGTAAGAGCCTTAAAATGCAAGAACCACCCATAAGTTGCAATGAATATGTCTTCAGCAGCACCTTCACCAACCTTCTATTGTAAATCATGAAATCAGCTGTTCTCCTTCCTCTGGATCAACATGCCAAGCAGCTTCTCTGTTTTCCGTTACTTTTTCTCTTCTCTTGCTCATTGTTGTTGATTGCATAGGCAATTAAGTTTTCATATATTCTATGTCCTCCTCTTTGTACTTAATTTTGAAGGCTCACCTCTCTCCTATCGTATCCCCCCAGCCCACCAGGATGAGAAGGCAATGCATGATATGGGTCCTATCAATTAGGGACTGTCATCTGGTAGGCAATCTCTGGAAAAGGGCCTTCTTGGTGGTAGCCCCTTCTTTATGGTTGGTGCCCACCATGTCGCTGTTCAAAATGGTCCTAAAAATGGAGGTTTGCCTGCAGCCATAAGTATTACCAATGTAGAAGGTGAAAATGATGGAACTGACAGAGATAGAAAATTAATTTGCTTGATTAGAGAAAGATCAACAACTGTATTCATCAGTGATGAGACCTATGGACTTAGTGAAAAGAGGGAATAAACTGGCATTTTATGGATTTGATTACTAGAAATAGTAAATTATAAAAAGAAGGAAACTATGATATAACCTTAGAGAAAAAGAATGGGTAAAATATAAATGTATTTATAACCTACTGTTAAGAACGGAAGTCATTTTAATTGCTTTTTTCTCTTTTTTTCTATTTCTTTGCCTTTCTTCTTTTTCTTATTACTTTCCCCTATTCTTCTTCTCTTCAATTTAAAATTTGTATTGTTTTTATTTGGTTGAAAACTTCTTTAATAAAAAATATATAAAAAATGAATGACATGCCTGAGGCTGCTTTTTTATTACTGGGGATGCCAATTTTCCCATTTACATTACATATAGATCAGGTCACGTCTATAATCCTAAACTAGCACAATCTATGAAAGATAAAAGTGGATAGAAATTTAGAACATACCTCACATATGAAGCAAATGCTTTACTTCAAGTTTATTTCACAACAGTGAAGGAAATGCCATACCATACAGCATTGTTTTTTTCTGTCACCACAGCTTTTTAAAATGCATTTTTCTCCTATTACATTTTAAATTCACATAAATGTTTGCTATTCCTAAAACATATATTCAGCTCCTAGTGTTAGTGAAAATGTGCAAATTACCTAACTGATACATATATTAAACATATGACATATCTGCCATACAAAAGTCTGAAGAAAACCAATTAAAAATAATGAATAGATGCGAGGATAAAGAATTGGGCATTCTGAATGTTGAAAATTATAACTAAAATTGAATTTGTAAATATCATTTAAAATGATACTCGTCAAATATATTTAAAAGTGTTATTATCTTATCTTCTTATTCAGCCACATATGTTTGATTTAGAAAAGCATTACGTGTTTGAGAGGGTACTTGTAACAATTTGCAAACAGATAATAAGATGATAGAAAACAAGAAGCAATATATGGACTACAACCTTTTGTAAATTTACCCAGAAATCAGTCTGGGCTAGGGAATTCTGGGAAATGAAGTCTTAAAGTTGCAAGGTTGGACAACCCTACCCTAACACATCCAAGCAGCTTTGTTTCAACTACACCTAAGTGGAAAAGCAGAGATGGGTATTTCAAAGTGCTTCATAAGGCATATCCTTTGTTGGGTCAATTCCCGGGACAGTCTTTTCTTGGCCTTTTTTTTTTTTATCTTGCACCTGGCTAAATTCCTTAGTGATGGCCTGGATCCTTTGTGCCTTTTCACAGGATATGAATTGCCTGATGGAGCCTTGATATTTGATCTACTTGAACACTGCTTCAGTTGCCTCTTGAAACATTAACAAAAAAACTGAAATTTGATTTATGGCTTTATATGAAGCATGATAGTAAGAGGAACTTGATTTACAACTCCTCTTTTTATTTTCTATTGGAATTTCTCAGTGAGCTGTGAAAGTGTCCTACGTTTTTCTTCCTGTGACAAAGGATGAGGATCTTTTTTATTATTTAATTTTATTTATTTATGAATCAAATTTATACAGCCACCCATCTCGCCAAATGTGAGACAAGAAACAAAGGATGGAAACTAATCAAGGAGAGGAGGGAAGCAACCTGGAATTGAGGAGAAACTTTATAATAGAGAAAATAGAGCTTGCCTTCAGAAGTTGTGGATGCTTCATTACTGGAGGTTTTTAAGAAGAGACAGCCACCTATCTGAAATTGTATAGCGCCTCCTGCTTAAGCAGGGGGTTTGGATTCAGTGGTGGTATGCTACCAGTCGCACCGGTTCAGTAGAGTCGGTAGTAAAAAAAAATCCTCCAACAATCACTTGAGAGGAGAAAGAAAAGTGCAGGATAGCCCTCCCACCTGCCCTTGTGCTTTTCTCTTTTTTATCCTCTCAGCTGATTGGCACTGCAGGCTTCAGCTGGTGTGGGGAAAGCTGCATGCATGCATTGGGGCGCACGCCTTAGGGGCACATGCATGCACACATGATCACTGAACCAGTAGTGGGACAGATAGGATCCCACTGCTGGTTGGACTAGAAGACCTCAAAGGTCCTTTCTAGCTCTATTCTGATTGAATGATTGATTGATTGACTCTACAATCCTACAGTGGAGGATTGTACAGAAAGGCTAATCTTTACCTGCTTGATAGACCATTGGCATAAGTAAATAAATACCCCTCCTGTTCAGCAGTGACAAAAAGTTTTCCTTTTGTCCAAATGGGAGTTTTTAAAACTGGGATTGTAATATAGAATCCTGACTGGGAAGAAAAGGACTAGCCTCTAAATTACTCCTGCCATAAAGACCTGAACTGTAAATTTTATTACCTAGCCTTTATAATAAAGTATTCCTCCAGGCTTTTAATTCATAACTGTTTTAGCCTTGGTTTTAACTTTTGTTACTATATTTTATAGCTTGCATTTCAGTCTCTCTTAGCCAGCTTAAATATTCCATATAAATATAAAAGTGGCACGTAGATCAAATTAAGAATACTGCTGAATCCAGAAGATGGAGAATTCACCTTTTCCTGTCTTAAACCCTCAATTTTATGAAGGGCCATATTTTAAAATGCATTTATTTAATAAATATTTACATACTAGGCAAGCACATAAATATTTAAATATATAAAACTGGCATCAGGTGTATACATATCTTATAACAGGAAAACTCCAGACTCATAGAGCCAAATGCTATTGAGGAACACCAGAGGATTGTCTTCAGCTGGATTTATTATTATCTCATTTTTCAATTTTTTCCCCATTTTTCTCAGTGGTGGGATTCACATTTTTTTACTACTGGTTCTGTGGGCATGGCTTGGTGGGCATGGCAGAGGAAGAATACTGTAAAATCTCCATTTCCTCCCCAGCCCACTAACCTGCTTTCCAGCTCCGTTCTCCTGTGCAGGGCAACAAAAGAAGACCCAGCCAACCAGCTGGGAGTCGGGAATCAGAGAATAGATGGGGGCAGGGCCAGTCAGAGGTGTTATTTGCCAGTTCTCCGAACTTCTCAAAATTTCCGCTACTGGTTCTCCAGAACTGGTGGTCAGAACCTGCTGAATACCACTTCTGATTTTTCTCCCATCCACCACCCTTTTTTTTTTTCATGAACTGTGCTGATCTCCACTTTCCTTTGTCTTTATGAAAATAAATGCTGGGTGGCTCTGAGGAAGTACTTGTCTGCTGAGTTTCACCATGTGAAACATAACTTAGAAGTTGATGGCCTGATAATGCTATTTCTATTCTGGTTGTGAGAAAGCAATTAGAAGATGACACAGCCAAGAGCCTCATTTGCTTCCACAGACTGGCCTTCACTAAAATAAATCATTTGAGAATTCCCAGAGTTGACTGACCAATTAGGTCTAATGCTTGGTATATTTCTTATTCCATCTAAATACTACTGTGATTTGCTTCTCTTTGCTGTTAAATGAATTTGTGAACACTGGCCAGGAGATCAGTCTGTTTAATGAAGGATCAGTGTTGTATAGGTACTCTACTTACAGCCATTTGTTTACTGACCATTCGAAGTTACAACAGCACTGTAAACACTGACTTATGACCATTTTTCACACTTACAACCATTGCAGCATCCACACACTTGGCTCATATTTATGATGGTTGCAGTGTCCCGGGGTCATGCACAGCAAAGTCCATGAGGAAGCCAGATTCACTTAACAACCATGACAACTGGAGCAATTCTCTTAATAAGTGTGGCAAGAAAGGTCATAAAAGTGGGGCAGAATTCATTTAACAGAATTCATTTTCAACAATGAAAATGTTGGGCTCAATTGTAAGTCAAGGACTACCTGTGTTCCCTTTCTATTCTCTAGAGCAGGTATGTCAAAGTCATGTCGTCACGGTGGCATCACGTGACATATTGGGACTTTTTCCCCCTTCACTAAACCAGGCATGGACATGGCCAGCAAGTGACGCATCCGGCCCATGGACGAGGAGTTTGACAGCCCTACTCTAGAGCAGGGGTCTCCAACCTTGGCAAGTTTAAGCCTGGAGGACAACTCCCAGAATTCTGGGAATAGAAGTCCTCCAGGCTTAAAGTTGCCAAGGTTGGAGACCCCTGCTCTAGAGCCTCTTCAGAGTACCTCATACACCTTTTCTATATGAAAGAACTTCATTAAATTTGTATTACAGCGCCTCGGTGGTGCAGTGGTTAGAGTGCAGTACTGCAAGCTACTCCTACTGCAATTTGGCAGATGGAATCCCACCAGGCTCAAGGCTGACTCAGCCTTCCCTCCTTCCAAAATGGGTAAAATGAGGACCCAGATTGTTGGGGCAATAGACTGACTCTGTAAACTGCTTAGAGAGGGCTGTAAAGCACTATAAAGTGGTATATAAGTCTAAGTACTATTGCTATTACGTAATAGGAATGATAAAAGTTATGATATATTGATTTTTTTAAAATTTATTTATTTAACACATTTATATGGTTGACCATCCAGGCAGCTTACTCCCTTGATGAATCTGACACTCAGCAAAATGCTAAGTGAATGAAACATGACAAAATGCTACTCTTTGGCTGCACAGAAATATGAGTGTACTTGCATGACTGAGATATGTTTTGCTTTATCCATATATTATAGTCAAGCAGATCAGAAAGGATGGTTTCCTTTGAATAGAGTTTTCTGCAAAACTTAATATGATTTTTCTGTTTAACCTCCCCTCCCCACCAAAAAAAAAGCATCTAAATCTTTAATTCCTTCCCACCCCAGTGATATTTCTATTAATTGGCTACACCTTCAGTGAGCTTAATGATCCTAAAAGCAGTTATATATAGTAGACTCAAAACAACAACAAAAATGCTTTCTTGTGGTTTTGAATGTGAAGGTATCTTTGAAGTACTGGATTTGGAGGAAAAATAAATAGGTGAAGAAAATGCTAGCTGAAAATCTCAGTGGATTTTTGCTATGGACTCTTCAGCTGTGATTTCTGAAGTACTCTGACTGGTGGGATGCATCTAATGTTAGTGACACAGAATCCAATAGGTTCCTTATTGGTGGAGGCTCCAACAGATGTTATAAGACATGGCAGAGAAGATTGAATTATATATATTGACCTTGCTTCTGGACTCAGCATACAATCAGATTTGCCTAAAGACACTGGATCCAAGCTTAAATGGATAACAGAATAACAGAGTAATAGAGTCTTCTAGTCCATGAATTCAGAGGCTTTGTGAAATTTTAGCCCGACTAATTTCAGTTTAATGGATCTTTTCTAAGAAGGCTGATATACAGTTGACATTTTATACTGTGCATCTTTTTACACATGAAAGGCCTGAAAAAATAGGTTTCTTTGTTGCACAGAAAATCCATCTTCTAGGAACACTTGCATGTAATTTTCATTGTGCTTTTCAAATCAGAGGTTGTGTTTTCTTAACTCCTTTTTTCTGTCTCTAAAATTGTAGTTGTTTGTTTCATCTGACATGTTCTGTTCAAATAAGTCTTTTTAAAACTCCAGAACTATCATAATGAAAATGGAATTATCTCAGAGGGCATGTTTTTATTTACTGTATTGCCATGTTTACTTATATTTTCATTTTTCTTGTCCTTTATTTTGTTGTTTTTACAGTGTTTTACTTATTACATTGTATACCTTAGAAGCTACCGAGACTCATTTGATTTTGGAGTGTGAAATTCAATAAATGAAATAAATTATGGATGATCATTTTTAATTGAATTATTGACTACTTTACATCTTTGCATTATCTGAGTAATCTTTTAAGAAATCTGGCAACAGCTGTATCCAAAGTTCTATTTGTAATAAGTTCACTAACCACATTTGGTAAATAAATAAGGGCAATACTAAGAAAAGATTCCAGAATTCAAAGCTGAATATTCAAGAATAGTATCTTACAATCCAGACAGTAACCCAGACTCTCTTTATGAGACCTTGCTATGCATTTAACAATTCCAGATTGTTAGAGATCCCACACACCCATTTCAAGGTCTGTTTCTGTTGCTCCCCTCTGGGAGGAGATTTCAAAGTATCTATAGCAGGACTACTAGAATCTGTAACAGTTTGGCTCCATATGCCATCCATTTTGTAAATTCTCAGGATTCTCTTTTTTCCCACGCCATGTATATGTATACATTTGATCTAGACCGTGATGTTTCTCTGTGTCATATACTGTATGTGTGTCTATGTGGGTATATGCATAATAGTTATTCTTTGAGAGCTGAATGCAACAAAATTTCATTTTAATGTATGCTGATTAGTGTATATTTAAAGTGACAATAAAGTTTTATTCTATACTATGCTAGTCTGTTCTATTCTAATTTGCCTCTGTTAGGGATTTTGCACTACAATGGTGATGTTATTTGCTCTTTATGGTGCTTTAGTTCAATCTGGCTGATTGCTGTTCTGGAACATGTTGGAAGAAACTGAGAGTGTAGTCTTTAACAGCAGGAGTCCAGACTGCCTTCCAATTAGGTTTGAGAGGGTCCTTCTGTTGAAGCAAATCAAAGCAGCCTTGCAAAGCTTTGCCCAAATATCTGTATGTTCTTTTTATTGCATGTTATACATTATACATCCCAGAAGCCCTATTGAACATAGTCAGGAGTCTTCTTGAGCCCATTGATGAAACAATAGAAAGCACAGACAACCAAACAGAAGTCCCACCATATTTGCTTTCCCAGTTCAATATAATGCATTCATCTAATTAGCTCAACCTTGGGGTTGTGCTCATTTTCTAGCATGTTTTTATTTATTTATTTAATTAATTAATTAATTTCTATAGCCATTCATCTCACTTTTCTGTGACTCTGAGTGGTTTACCATGTCATATGATAAACACAAAGAATCTTTTGCAAATGGTTTCCTCTTTAGTATCATTTCCTTCCTCTTAGTCTATATTTCCTCACGGGTGTGGGAGGAGGATTAAAACTTAAAATACATATCTAACATTGCCAAACTGCACTGATTTGGAATCTATCGATCGATCGATCGATTGATCCATCGATCGATCGATCGATGTATAGATATACAGTATATATACATACTGTCTATTTATCTATATCTATATCTATCTACCTCTATCTATCTACATCTATCTCTTTATCTATATCATCTATCTCCATCTCTATCTCTATACTATCTATCTATCTATCTATCTATCTATCTATCTATCTATCTATCTATATACAGATATACAGATACATATATAGATAAAATCATTCAGCATTTAGATGACACTGATATTATAGTCTAGGACTACTGCAGAGCAGTGTTACTCTTATATATAAAAATGGTAATTATTAATTTTCCAATTGTTTCTCCTTTATCACTTATATTGAAATGCACATTTGTTCCCAGACAGTTTAAAACTTTTAAACTGTGTTACAATAATGGAAAATGCAAGTATAACTAGATATTTAGCAGCTACCAAGAAGTGTTGTAAAATCAGTGCCTAAAGTGGAGAAATTTGTCTTCCGTTATTTCATATATTGATTGGTTACCAATGCAGGGCAGTACTGCAAATGTTACTATCAGAAAACTCAGCCTAACTGGAGGAAAGCATCGAATAAGCATCTTTCTTATGGATTGGCAATGGGATATCATATTTTTGATGCAGAAAGAACTTTTATAAGACTTGGTTCCAAGTTTCCTCAAGATTCCAGGAGCACCAATAGGAAAGAATTGTAATCTTAACCACACTAGATTTAGGATAATTCCCAGTGTAACTACCTTCCATGGTCTCCATTTTGCAAAGGTTAATGTGCGTATTATGGATTAAAATTTGGCTTAATAAGGGAACAATTTTTGAAGAGCAATAGTTTGACAAACGATTAGGCCATTTTTAAACTATTTTAAATGCAATAACATAATCCTTTGTTTTGAAATTTAGATGTGGCTCTTTCTGTAACAACTTTGAACAGTGTTTTTCAAAAATGGCATTGCTTATAACTTGCAAAAGTTACTCTGTTGTTGCTAAAAAAAGAAAGGGGGAGAACACAATGCACTACTTGTTAGACATTACAAATCTGCAACTATTCTTGTATTATTTTATTCTTCAATAACGACAATAAAAATTCTAGTTTAAGGAAAGAAAATTAAGAGCAAGTTCCCAAGGTTGCTTCTTATCATGGCCACATCTCTGCACCTATTAAGAATAGCTTTCACCATTACAAGAAATGCTATATTTGCATAATAAATTTTCTACTTAGAATAATAATATGGTGGGTAATAATTACGCCATCTCCCAATGACTATGGGAAGGAATCTAATTATATGAGAAAATGCTTTTTTTATTATTTGAAAGTCCAATGCACGGAAATGAATTTCTTTGAAGAGAGATTTTTACATGACCACAGAAGTAATTGAAATCTAAACCTTTTCCTCATGAGCACATCCATTAGCAAGGATGCTGAAATCTTTTGGGGAGAAAGGCAGAGAGGTAGCATTTTTCATCATTATATTTCACCTGGACCAATTTGTCAGACTCATCAGGCTATCAGTGATGGCACTGTCAAGAGAAATATTACCTCTATACACTAAACCTTGTGAGATAAGGAAAATCACTGCAGGGTGTAAAGCACAAATGTGCACTAAAGCCCAGGTTGCTACATGAAATATGCGCAATTCACATGCCTATATGACATTGCTGATTTTACTTATGGGAATAGCTGATTTCCTTTTAGACTACAATGTTTGCAAACTTTATGGAGATTCTCAGTCATCCAGATCATGGTTGTCTCAAAGATGCTTTTTTAAGAGGCAACTTGACTTTCTGGTTTTTCTTTGAAGATGTTTCACTTCTCATCTCATCTCGTCTTCAAACATCTTCAAAGAAAAATGAGAAAGTCCAATTGCCTCTTGAAAAAGCACCTTTGGGACATTTGCAAAGTTTATTAAATGTCAGGGAGGGATCATACTTTTGGCACACATATTATATGGGGATAGTTCTCACTATCTAGGCAGAAAGAATCATTTGTGTTGTTTTTATAACATTTTCTGTAAAACCCATCCAATGTTCTTCCATAAAACTTCCCAATGGTATGTTAGAGATGTCTCAGCAATATATTTAGGGGACATAAATTCAGATTACTTTCAATTTGCTTGAACCAACCAAGGAGGCCACTGTTACATGCGTACCTGATTCTCCACTGAAGTGGTATTTTTAATTGCTGTGAAAGGAACACAAAACTGAAGTTAAAACTACATACAGTAAATATACACCTAATATATTAAGATAATTCACTGGAGTTATACCACCAGCCTACTGCCTATTTTTTATGGGGTACATTAAAGATATTATCTGGGGGAAAGAATGGAGATTTATTATTTATTTACTTAGCTTATGGCATATCATACAGGAACTAGCAATATATATTAACATTTCACCTAGCTTCTTTTTCTTCTGTCATATCTGTCATCAGACATTGGCAATCATGTTGGCGATTCTATTTTTATCAACAGCTGCACGAAAAAGTGCTGCTGAGTTTTGTCCAAACCAATCCCTTAGATTGGGAAACCATGATGGTCTTCTTCTGGCTGGACCTCGTTTGCCTTCAATCTTTTCCTGGGAGGATTAAGTGAAGTATGCTGTATTTTCCCAAGTGTTCACCTAGCTTAGTAAAATGCAATAGAATATAAATATTAAAAAGATCTGTGTTCTAATGTAACAGTGTGAGCAGGGATGGGATTCAAATGTTTTAACAACTGGTTCTGTGGGCATGGCTTAGTTGTTGGGCGTGGCTTGGTGGTCATGTTATTGGCTGGGGTGGCCAACTCAATATCACTCACATCGAGGCATGCATCTCCTCGCTTGGCCTCTCATGACTGTGGGGATGCTGCAACAGTGATAAGTGTGAAAAACGGTCATAAGTCACTTTTTTCAGTGCCATTGTAACTTTGCCATTGTAACACCACACAAGCAAAGTACCAGCAAAGGAGGGGAAAAAAACACCAGAGACGTTCCTGAGACAAGAAGTCTAATCCTGCCAAGAATGTAATAAAGGTTAATGGAGAGGCAGTTTCTGTAAGCAACACCAGAATGTTTCCTTCCTGCCTTCCTTAGAGGATTAGGCCAGTAATTTCTTCTAACAATTGGTTCTCTGAACTGCTTAGAATGTTAACAACAGGTTCTAGCGAATAGGTGTGAACTAGTAGAATCCCACCCCTGAGTGTTAGCTAAATGAACTAGTAACTGCTGGCAGCCAGACTTTCCTGGCTCCCAGAATATATGGCAATGAGGGGAAAAAACCCCAACCCCAGAGTTTTTCAGACCAAAATGACAAGAAAGGGGAGAAGCCTGGATCAGGGTCAACCTAGGGCTGATTTCATCCATGTCCACCATTGGCACTTCAATATAAGCATTTCTATGACTGTGGCTCTCAATCTCTGCATCTCTGTTTCAAAAGTCTTCTCATCTTGACAGGGTTTGAATATTTATTACTGAACTGGACAGACCTTGAGGTATTTCCATAAACCATATTAGCAGTGCTTCATGTGTATAAATACAAATTGACTTCTATTTGGCCAATTCTATAGCTTCTTTTACTCTGCATTCAGAAAGTATTCATACCTCGCCCCCTTCACTTTTGTCTAGCCATTCTGCCATAAAGCCCAGATCAGTGGAGGGCTGCAGTGATGGTTGTCCTTCTGGAATTCTGTCCCATCTCTACACTGGATCTCTGGAGCTCAGTCAGAATGACCATCGGGTCCTTGGTCACCTCCCTTAAGAAAGCCCTTCACCCCCAGTTGCTCAGTTTGACCAGGCGACCAGCTCTTGTAAGAGTCTTGGTTCTGCCAAACTTCTTCCATTTGAGAATTATGGAGGCCTCCCTCCTCTTAGGAACCTTCAGCACAGCAGAAATGTTATTGTTAGCTTTCCACAGACCTGTGCCTTGCAATAATCCTGAATCTGACCTCTGCAGGCAGTTTCTTTGACCTCATGGCTTCTGCTGTGCTACAGTAGGCATTGTCAGTTGTGAGGCCTTCTATAGAGAGGTGTGTGCCTTTCCAAATCATGTCCAATCCATTTAATTTACCACAGTCGGACTTCAAGCAAGGTGTAGAAACATGTCAGCAAGGATCAAAAGAAATGGGAATGTTGTTGCAAAGGTTCTGAATACTTATGCCAATGTAGTATTTCATTTTTTTTTTCTTTTTAATAAATTTACAGACATTTCTAAGATTCTGCTTTCACTTTGTCTTTATGGGGTACTGAGTGTAGATTAATGAGAAAAAAGAAGAATTTAAAACAGTTGGTCCCTTTTAATAAATTAAACAATACAGTCAAAAGTCGCACAGAGGTAGATGCAAGCATTTCATATCGACTCATCAGTACCTACATTACAATTGCAACTGATGAGTCAATACAAAATACTTGCATCTACCCCTGTTATCTTTTGACTGTATTGTTTAAAAAAAAAGTATGTCAACAACCATATAATCAGGCTGCAGCATAACAAAATTGATAAACGTGAAGGGGGTCTGAATACTTTCTGAGTGCACTGTATATGCTGGGCTAAGATCTGCCAATCAGAGACTTGCCCTGCTTCCCTCTGCCTCACAATGCCATGTGTCATGCCCTTGGTAGAGTCGGACTCTGAGGGAGAAGAGGAACAGCTGACAGGGAGTGGAGGTGTGGCTCCGGAGGTTGTGGAGGAGGCTGGGAAAGGGCAGAGGCCAGCTTGGCAGTCAGAGGAAGAACCAGGGCCATCCCCTCTTCATCCTAGGACATGTAGGGAGGAACGAAAAGGAAACAACTTGGCTTACGAGAGAGGAAGCGGCCATGATCCCCCTCATTAGTTGCAGCTGGGGAGAATAGTATATAAGAGAGATGGTTACAACACAGCATTGCCAGAAGCAAAGTGTGTTTTATTTTGGACTGAAGTTACTGTATCTTGGTTGGCGCCCTCCCAACAGACTGCCTTGTTATCTCCTTGGAATTAGTAATTACTTATCCTGATCCATTGTGGAATTTCCTTCATTGTAGTTTGTTTTGGGGTTTTTATTTCACCTTTATCTGCTCATTAAGTTCAGACTGTATTGCTTTCTTTTAAAGACTATTTTTGAGTAAGTTTTATCTCCAACTGAGAATTATTGAATAGTGGGGCCAAGTTGGAGGCATTAAAGGATTTATTTACGTTTTGGATTTTGTTATGTTTGTGTTACACTCCAGGTCATCACACCGTGGGACTCCCCTGGGACTTGGGGAACAAATTAACTCTTGGGTCAGCTGTTGCTTCAGAAGAAAAGTTGCTAAAAACCCTTTTTCAGTGTTTCCTTTGAAGCTGTTGGACAAGTGGCTTCCAACTGGCAGAGAGTGCCACCTCATGCTGCCTCCTGGCATTTGTGCTTTGCCATCATCTCCTCATCCTCTACAGCTGTTTGGAGAGGCAACCATGCCATTTCCTTCGCAAAATGGCTTGTCAAGATGTTGTTTTCCTCACCATAAAGGCAAGACAATGCAAAAAACGTGACAAGAGAAGGCGGAAGGTGAAGATATTTGGCTGACATTTGGGGAGGGAAGGGCGGGAGGCTCTGCTTCACCAGCAAAAGGAAATAATTTGTTGGCCATGTGGGGAAATGGGATTGAGCAGTGGAGACAGCTGCTCCACAAAATAAGATCTTGCAGAGGGGAAAAAAGATGTAGGACATTTTAAAAAGTTAACATACAAAAAAAACCCAACATGAGCATTTTTTGGACTCTAACAAATATCCTTCCATGATTCTGAAGTATTAACTTAGCTCCAGAAGATCAATATATGCAGAAATGCTGCAGCTTTCAGCAGCTTTCCTGTTTAGGGATGTGTGCAGCTTTCTTTCATCTGCATTAAAGTTAATGACTTGTATAAAAGCCCCATTTTCATCCATCTGGAGATGGGGTTATACTGTTATTTGTACTTTGAAAGGCATTAACCACATGTTGCTACACATACAAATCTTTAGGAAAAAAAAGAGGAAACATATCAGAGGATAAATAGAGTCTTAGTTTCATGTATCTTCAGAGAATGTTTTCAAGAAAAGAGATTGGGAACAAAAAGAGAGATGACAAATAAAACATTCCATTTCGTATTTTAAAAGCAACTAAACATGTCCTTGAGAGAGTTTATGTGAGCAGTAGGAATCACCGAACTTGTGGGAAAGATATAAAAAGTGAGTAAATAATGAAGAGGGGAAGGGGAATAATTTTGCAGCCCAGCCTTCCATTACATTTCATAATAATCCCATAATGCCTGCTGTATTCCTCATGGTGGGTAACAGGACTGTTGTACTCTAAATGGATTGGATGCTGAATGTATTCCTTGTAGCAGACAAAGCTTTCCTGTAATGTGACATTTCTGATTCTATATGAATCATGTTTGCCCTCTGCTATAGAAACAGATGTTGCAATCTCAAAACTCCATATTTTGAACAAGTTACTGTGCCACTGAGGTTATGAATTTGGAAGAGAAAAACTAATTAGACTGCAAAACAAAACAAAAGCAGGAATTTGCCATTTATATTAGTAGAGCCAACGGAGAGGAAATTTGGGAACTAGTGAATAGAATGGTTGGCTTGATACAAATTACAGTCTTAAACTATTTCACTGTGCATAACTGCATCCCTGCATGTTCCTCCCAATCCATAATTTTCTGTAATTATAGAGTATATCCTTGTTTGGAGCTTTGCAGATGCATCAGAATTATAATTCTGAGAATTATAATTCCCAGGCACCCGAGCTGAAATGACCATCTCAATTCACCACTTGCAAAAATGATATGCACACAGGTGGCATGCACAATTTTTCTTCCCTAGCTGTTTATGAAACATCTTCTCCAAGCATTGGTAGGCACCAAATTTGAGTGTTTAAAGATTGCACCAAATGAGTTATCATCTTTTCCTATCAATGATACACAGGCTGATGATTTTATGCTTATTAACCAACAATCTGTTTGACAAAAGTCATATGATTGTTTAAATAAAGTGCCTAAAACAGATGGCAGAAAAACAAAAGGCAGTCCCTATCAAGAGGCTCATAATTTAATTAAAAGCAGAATATATTATACAAAAGGGGGAAAAACCTTTGTTCAGAAATGTCAACAAGGAGAGAAACCACTAATCAATATGTCAACTCTAAAAGTTCAGTACCTCTGCTTTATTTGTTTACAGAAAGAAAAGGTGTCTAATCATACAGATTTTCTTTAATTCTTTGGTTAACTACAAATTATTATAGGGTGACAGGCAGTAGTCAGGTTTTACATCTAAACAATCTAGGAATAGCAAATTTCAGATTTCTACCTTGTACACTGTTGATAGAAGAAATGTGATTTCCATATCAGAAATGTGAACCACACACTTTGAAAGACTGCAGTCTAATTTGTTCAGATACATAGGTAGCATCAATACAAAACAGAGGCAAGGATGCCTAGTTTTCTAGAAAGCAGGCTCTTCCATATCATCAACATTTTTGTCCTGAATGTTCAATGGGGAAAATGGATTTTAATTACAGCATTATGGACATAAATGAATTAATTCCCACATGAGATTTTCAAGAACTATTTTAAAAAAAAATGGTAAACTGGCAATTTTGTGTTTAGAAACAGCTATAGAATAAATACAATTGCACAAGGAGCAATAAAACTGAAGATAATTTAACCTTACAGTGATAAAACCCTGTAGTTCAAAGTATATGTGTTTGAAAATTAATCTGACCAGCCACATCAAGGAATAACCTCTAAGGGAACCCCACCATTATTAATCTTCAAATGATATTTAGAAATAGTTCTGGAAGCAATTAGCAAACTTATAATCTTGATGAATAAAATAAATAACTCTATGTGTTTGTAAAATACAGCTACATATTTACATGTGATTTTTTTAAAATAAGATCTGGTGGTATATTTTTTTTGTGTACTATATTAAAAACTTACCGCTTAGTGGTCATTTTTGTTATGGTGGTTGAAAGTTAGTCAGCAAGTGCTGAAGCGTTCCAGGTTTTATTGCCGTGCACTCTTGCATCACTGCACACAGAACAGCAGATGGTAGCCAAGAACAATGTCCAGATGTAACTAGCAGGACCTGTGGTTAGTAAGGTCAGAAGATGGGAAAAAGATGCCAAATGTTATATTACCAAAGATTGGGGTGCATATCAGTACAATGAAAAGGGAGGATCATAGAATTGACACTGAGAAATAAAGTATATACATTTTTTTTAAAAAAAAGAAAACTTGTCCCTAAGTTTTTCTTGTACAAATAAATCATTCAGTAATTGTGTCTTTTGTCTGTTTGGGGAGGAGTATGACCAGTTGGCCACAATTTTGTTCTCTTATTTTGGGATGTGAGGAAATCACATTTTGTCATATCCTAGAAGACAGTTCTGTGAAGCATGAAGAACGTAGATGCATAGAAATCTCAACACCAAACTGGGTGCATTTCAATAAAGTTAGGTTAATTTAGATTGATACCTACTTTCATGTTTCATTTCTATTTTTGAAACATACTGATTTGTATCAAATTTTGCTCAGGCTGTTCTTAAAAACTTTTCCCATTAATTTCTGTTTCTGAGGACTGAAGCAGATCAGAATATTTCTTTTTCCAGAGTAGCTGTCAATCCCATATATATTACATTTCCTCCCTTTTTGCTTGCATGATGTCTTTAATCAATCTATATGAGAACACTCAGGAACTGTGCCTTGGGTGCTATAATCTGTCAGATAAAATAAAGTGTAATTTGAGGAAAGCCAACATTTCTTGGAAGCTTATATTGCTCTTACCTATTATTTTCCTTTAAAGAATTTTTGAGCTGTTCTTCTAATCATCCCAGGAGTAGGGGAAGAACTAAATACAGTTTAAATAGAAAAAAAATGTAAATACAGCCATCAGGACAATGAAATATAATTTTTTGAAACAAGGAACTAAGTAGAGCTATAACTGAATGATTTGAAATCTAAGAAGATTTACTTTGGGGGATTCTTTCTATAGTTATTGTTTCTATAGTTGTAATAGTTATTGTTTTTCTTTCTATAGTTATTGTTTCTATAGTTGTAATAATCTTTCTTCAAGCTTCCAAAAACTAAAACACTTTTGATGCTGGAGGATTTTTTTTAAAAAAAGTTTCCAGGTACCAAAAAAAACCCTAGAGTTATCAGAACTGAAAATATGGGTAGAAAGCAGAACTGTAATAATCAAAAGTTAAGACCAACCTCAACAAGTTGGACAGATGGATCTTTCAAAATGAAATAGAGACACTGAATTTCTGAAAGTGAAGTAGAAATAATTATGATGTATAGACTAATCTAAAATTAGTCTATACATCATAATCCGTAGAGATTTGCACTCACTGGAAGATACTCTGGAGTGGAATAAAGGTACTCACAATGTCAAGGTGGATCTATGCAATCTCCAACTGTTCTGAAATATCCTCTAACCACAGCCAGCTACTCCTTCTCTGCTACAAGTGACAGGTAAATGGCGGATAAACCCTAAGACATTTGGAATAGGTATGAAAGCTGTTTCTGGTTTAATGGAGTGATGTAATTTTTGCAACTATCGTTTCAGATTATGCCTTTTTTCCCCAGTTTGCATTCATTTGTATGAAACTAGAAATAAAAAAAGAAAACTCTACAGAAATTACACAGTAAACTAGAAAAAGTGTTGTTCATTTATACAGCACTTCATTCACAGAGATCAATGGCTGCCTTCTAAATCTCTGTTTCCCAAACAACGGTGTTCTGTACAACTTTGGGACTCTGTGATAGCTCAGTAGGTGCTCCATGGAAAAATTTCATTGATCATCCATTGCCTGACAATTGAGAATTTTGACTGGCTGGAGAAAATGTGGATTTGCTTGTTTGTGTGTGTGTGTGTGTGTGTGTGTGTGTGTGTGTTTTCCTTCTAAGTAGCTTTCTTGCTTCAATAGACTCAAGTTGAACACCTGCGATTGTTTTGATTTCTCAGTGACTTCAGAATAGCTTCCCATCTCCTTAAGGTAAAGGTAAAGGTTCCGCTTATATATATGTGCTAGTCGTTTCTGGCTCTAGGGAGCGGTGCTCATTTCCGTTACAAAGTCAAAGAGCCAGCGCTGTCCGAAGACATCTCCGTGGCCATGTGGTCGGCATGACTAAACACCAAAGGCTCATGAAATGCTGTTACCTTCCCATCAAAGTGGTCCCAATTTTTCTGCTTGCATTTTTACATGCTTTCAAACTGCTAGGTTGGCAGAAGCTGGGACAAGTAACAGGAGCTCACTTCGTTACATGGCGCTAGGGATTCGAACCACCAAACTACTGACCTTTCTGATCGACAAGCTCAGTGTCTTAGCTACTGAGCCACCGCATCCCTTTTTCCCATCTCCTTATGGAGTACCAAACTGTCATGAATATGTGATTTTGTGTGACTCGCTTTCTGATTCTGAACTGAATCAAAACTTCTTGTTAACTTGAATAAACTTCTACAATACCTTCTATGTTCCTCACAATTCTTCATGATGCAGCAACATGGAAACAGAGATCAGTCTGAGTGTGGCTTTGATGGTTATCTCCAACTAGTAAGCTATCCAGAGTAATAGATGTTCATTAAGGATTTTCTTCATATATTTTTTGTAATAAATTTCCCTGGAAATGGTGAAGAGAAGAAGGTTAATTGCTTAAAACCTTTAACTTTATTTTCAAGCATTGGTGTAAGAGTGTGTTGACAAGAAATAAAAAAGATGAATACTTGTCAATTAACAGAAATTTGCCTGTAAGTTTAGCATTTTTCACACATGCAAGTGTTATTTGGCTTCTCACATTTGTAACAGAGCCAACATATGCTAAAGATCAAACAGTATTAAATATTTAGTCCATAAATGTTGCATGGCAAACATCCTTTCCAAAGCCTCACATCAACTCCAATTAGGAACTCTGCTCAGATATAATGAGACAAGGAGGACAGTGATGAAATGCTTAGCAGATGCTTTCTGCTGCTCTTCAGCTTTCACATCACAAGGACAAATTTCTCAACAGGAACAAGAGGCGATTACTACTGTATGTTGTAGGCAGATTTTGAAACCCCAAAGCCAGTGCTTTTTTTAATGAAGATTTCTTCTGCTAATTGTTAGTTTATCCAAGCTGCCTTTTTTTGTCTTGCTTATATTTGGATTTATAGAACTTGGATTGTTTTTTTTTTTAATGTGTGTATTTGTATGTGTGGCATTATCCCTCCACTCTAGCTTTCTTCTTTATGTCTGCCTGTCCAAACTGTGATAAGAAATGAATATGTCCACAATGATTCTATTCTCAACTGCACAGAGTTGGAAAGAGTTTGGAATGGGAACTAGAGAAGGAAAAAGGTAAATAGCCCAATAGCGGCCATCTAATTGGGTTGGGTGTTTGAAAATTGAGGATAACGCTACCAAATAAGAACTTGACAGGCACATCTGCTTGTGACTTCCTCAACTTTCTATTCTACCAAGTCGGGTAGGAAAATCCTATAATTTAAAACCAGGACAGCCAAATTAGTCAATGTTCAAAATACCAGGAGCAACAGCACTTAGACTTATATACTTCCTTGTGGTGCTTTACAGCATTCTCTGGAAAGTTTACAATGTCAGTATTATTTGCATATTGCCCCCAACAATCTGTGTCTTCATTTTACTGACCTCGGAAGGGTGGAAAGCTGAGTCAGCCAGGATCAAACTCCAGGCTGTGGGCAGATATTGCCTGAAATACTGCACTCTAAACACTGCAGCACCAGGGCTCTGCCAGCAGGAAGCTGAGTAAAAGGTCCCTTGCTTCTTTTGCTTTGTTCCATTTTGCAGAGATGTCTTAGTTCAAAGAGTTTATTGGATTCTTCATAGTGGTGAAAAAAAAATACTCTGGTGTGCATTCATATATAAACTCAGAAGAAGGAGTGAAAGTCCTGCCTTTTTAAGCTTACCAAGCTTTCAAACCTCAGCCAATCAATATTTTGCCTTTTTTAAAATACATAATTCTATTTGACAGCAAGCCAAACAGAATATCTGTTAAGATCCATTAGCAGTGATCCATAATTAAACATAGCAGTCACTTTAAAAAACTACTATCCCTTGGCAACATTGCTTAAGCTAAGTGTTTATCTTTCTTGTTTATTTCCACAATGGCAGTCATCACATTTGGTTACTTGTTTATTTTTATTATTATTAAATGAAAGTGTGGAGATGATATTGCAAAATATATGAAGTTTACAAATAGTTTTTGATGTATAAATCCCACTTGAAAAAGACATACCATCCAATCTTACCTATGTCAGGTAAGCCGAAGTGAATTCAATGGTCTTTATATCCAGGTTAACTTACCAATTAGCCACACAACTTGACTTTTCTTTAAATCATCATTATAAATATTTTTATTTTGGATTTGCTTAGCTCACATATAACAAGAATGGAAAAGGTAGTAAGTAGGAATTGGAAAATATTGTGTTTTAATCATACATATTAATGTTCACTCTCTATCTATATCAGGGGTGTCAAACTCAAGGGCCATGGGCTGGATCCTGCCCACAGGGTGCTTAAATGTGTCCCATGAGGCCGACCTGGAAATAGCAAAGTACCGGCCTCTGATGCCTCTGGCAGCCAAAACAGGGCACAGGTGCACACTCTATGCCCCATTTTCAGTCTGGATGGCCTCCTGCAGCATTCTGACAGCCAAAATGTGGCAGGGGGGCAGGGGGGCCTCACAAAAATTGGACATGTTTTGGCCAGCAGGGTGCTGCAGGAGACGTCTGTCTTGTTCCTTGTCCCCAGCTGGCCCATGGAGGAAAAGTACAATGCTGATCCAGCCCTCGAAGAAATCCAGTTTGACATCCCTGCTCTACTGTATATGCTCTATCTATCATCCCTCTATATATGCACACACATATAGCAATAGCACTTAGACTTATGTACCACTTTATAGTGCTTTTACAGCCCTCTCTAAGTGGTTTACAGAGTCAGTATATTGCCCTCAACAATGTGGGTCCTCATTTTACCCACCTCAGAAGGATGGAAGGCTGACTCAATCTTGATACATACATATATACCAGTGGTGGGATTCTACCAGTTTCCCTACTGGTTCGGTGATCGTGCACTTCACGTGTGCACACACACATGCACCTAATGCACATGCACAGCTTTCCAAGCACCAGCTGAGGCTCTGCAGTGCCAATCAGCTGAGTGGATAAAGAACAGAAAAGTGCAGGGGTAGGTCTGAGGGCCGATCCTGCGCTTTTCTCTTCTTTCTCCTCTCAGCTGATTGTCAGAGCTTTTTTTACTACCAGTTCTGCTGAACCAGGCCAAACTGGGAGCATTTCACCATTGATACATACATACATACATACATACATACATACATACATACATACAAAAAACAAACAAACAAACATTGAATTAGGGTTCTTCTATGCATTACTAAATTAGGGAGTCAAATCTTTTTGAATTTTTCCATGATATTTTTTTTTCATGATAATATTTTTTCACTTTCTCCGTTAAATTGTCTTCTAATGGTGACAGAACAAGCATTTATCTTGAAAAGGACATTTAGTGCTGCTAGAAAATCCATTCACTGTAGTTTCTGAGGTAACACTCCTTGACAATTCCTATGTTATACAAAAGATCAGAAGCTGCAAAAAATATATAACTTGGTCCCTGTTTTTTTCAGATTGCGATCTGCATAGTTCATTGTGGTGTGGGGAGTGACAGAAAACAGTACATGTTCCCATAATTATAGTGCTAGTTTTACCCTCTAGTGCATACAAGTCAAAAGAATCTGCTACTGTTGTTCACCTCATCCATTTGTTACTGTACAGCAAGCTTCTTTATTTCTAGAATTGCAATGAAAAGATTTGCTTGGAAAGCTAAAATGGATACTCTTTGAGGTTACAAAAGGATAACATAAAATGAAAGGCAAATCGAAAGCTTTGTTGTTTTTGCTTCAGTAACAATTCTTATTTTCAGTAAATAATCTAAAAACACAAAGGCTAGTCAGAACAAGCCAGATGTGCAGGACATTGAAAACTCTATTTTTGTTTCTTTCTGATTTTCTGGAAATGATTCAATCCATTTTCAACCAAATAAAAATAACTCTGACCTATCAAAATTCTAAGTCTCAGATAAATTATAATTGGCCTAGCTGTATCAAGAAATCATTTTGCAAAGGCTTCAAGACATGTTTCTTCTTATTTGTTTATTTAAGAAATTTATATAGCCACCCAACTCTGAGTAGTTTACAGGAATAAAACTTCAAATACAAAACCCAATATACCCCCAATCTCCTGGAGACACCATTCAAACAAACCACTTTATGGAGTCCATATCAACGTGAGATTCCCCAGGCCACTGGCAAAACATGTCTTTGGGGCCTTTCAGAGGAGCATCAAGGCTAGTCTTATCTCTGCAGGGATGATGTTCCATAGGAAAGGAGGGAGCC
Organism: Bungarus multicinctus; assembly: GCA_023653725.1. Taxonomy (NCBI): domain Eukaryota; kingdom Metazoa; phylum Chordata; class Lepidosauria; order Squamata; family Elapidae; genus Bungarus; species Bungarus multicinctus. Next base: position 115,431,575 of record CM042836.1, read on the forward strand.
ATCATAGAATAAGACCTTCTTCTTAATCCCACTAGGTGGCCCTCCTAACCCAAACCCTGCCTATCTGATCTGATCAGTTGGGTAGACATATTTGGGAAAAGAGAGTCCTCCAAATAACTTGGCCTCAAGCCATATAAATAACTATCACCATGAATTGGAGCTGAAAGCAAATTGGCAACCAATGCAGCAAAAGAGAGGTAACGTGCAAATCTAGACTTGCGTAAAACCATGCAGATCATTTCATTTTAAATCAACTGAAGCTTCTAAATAATTTTCAAGGATAGCCCCATATAAAGTGCATTACAGTGGTCAAGACAGAGATTAGGGCATGAGTGACTGTGAACAGGGTCTGTTGGTCCAGGAAAGGGTATAACTGATGCACAATTTGCATCAACCTCCCTTCTATGTCAATCACCATCCCATCTGTACTCCTCTCTCTAATTTGGAACTGAATGCATCATATGTTGATTGCTCCACAGCTTTTCTGCCAAGGATTGACATTCTTTGTTTGGACAATGCTTAAGACAGCCTTTTCCTAGCTTTCAAATTGAAAACCTGCACACAGTGCCTTGCTGGAGGGATTTCATTAGCTATAAATCCTTCTCATGCAATAACACACTTTTCTGCCATTGTTACTTGTCAGAGTTTCTCAGAGTAACATAAGCCACATGGCTTGAATGTCCAAAGGCAGGTAATCATCAATAGAAGAAGACTTCTATTGTTTACTGGGGTCTACTAAAAAAAAAAGGCTGACAGATGACACTCCAGAAGGTTAATAAGATGAAGGTAGTTCTTTCAGCTGGACCATAAGAGGGATTATGTCTGAGCAGCAGATAAAGAGCTTATTCCAGAAACAGACACTGCTTTGTTGTTCTTGTTCAAACTTTGTCACTCTCTCAGAATTATTACTCTAGTCCTACTTCCATTCTCTTGGCTTAGAAATGTTGGCTTGAGAATTTGCTCAGTACTTATATTCCACATCTGTTATTATACACTGGACTAGAGGACATTGTAAAAATATATATTTGGAAGCACATTTTCTAAAAAGTCAACTGGTAGGAGATTTGGGCATTTTACTCTCTTACTTTAAAGGGAAATCTCTTGTTAAGTCATTCCTAATTCATTTTTTCTGCATGACTACTCATGAAAATTATGAAGGATATTTTTTTTAGGAGACAAAAAAGTATGTGTTTCAAAATTGGATTAATGTGTCTTATAATTTGTTTCACACTCCAAGTTCAAGGAAGCAAAGGTAAGTTTGAATTAAAGTGTACTGTACATACGTTACTTCAACTAGGTGATGGAGAGGGAATAATGTAATGGAGAATTAGAAAGATGTGACTGCAACATGTTTTGTTTAAACTAAGATATAGTTGCAATAGAACCTAGGTTATTCCTATTTCCTGTTATAAATCTTAATATAATAAATAATTGTTTTCATCCTTTACATTTAAAAAAATGTCCCAGGAAAGTTTTGAGTCTACAAAGCATAGAAATAATTCCTTCGTTTTAGAGTGCTAATTTTAACATGCATCAAGGCAATTACTTTTGATAAATATGATTTCAATTAAGAACTTTCAGTGAGAGCCATTAATTTCAAAAACCAAAAGAGGTAATAAACATTCTCTGGAAAAGCAAAAAAAAATCATATCTATCCTGAAGCTCAATCAAATTTATTTTTAACTAACTTTTTTGCTTTGATTTCAATATTACATTTGGGAATCGCTGTATACATTTAGATGAAGCATTTCTGATTAATAAAAGTTGTCATGCTCCAAATTAACACAGAGGATTTAAGAGGAAATAGCATACATAAATGTGTACATTTATCAGAACCAAAGACATTTTTATTACAATACCAGTATTAAAGAAAAATATAACATCAATAGCCGCCGGAAGTCTGATTTCCAGTTGGAATTTAGTATAATTTACTGACTTTTCTAGTACCTGTAATGACTTTAATTATGTAATCAATAAGTAGAAGATGTTTGTTGTGAGGAAAACATAAGCATTACAAATCTTAAATTGACTTTTTAGACTATTATTTGTTGTTTTACTTTTCATTTCTAAATCAATATAATAGTTTAATAGTATTCTAAAAGTACTGTTTTCATGCAAGGGCGGGGGGGAATGAATGCTTCCCTAAAGCATTAAGCAAAACATAGCTATAGCTATATGGCTTTTGCAGTTAAACTGGCATTTTACAAAAATTAAAATAAATTTACTCAACAAGTTGCCCATACAAATTCATAAAGAGAGCTCTGTTGTTTTCTTAAAGGAGCTTTATTCTATTACTAGTTCTTCTTTGCATTTATCCAGACATCAGAATAATTACAGGGATTTACAACTTTTTATTATACTTTCTGAACTAAAAGCTTCAATGTCACTTTCTCTCTCCCTTACACACACACACACACACACACACACACACACACAAATGCATATACACAACTTATCCCTTATCCCTAACTCAGACTAGGCTAAAGTTCCAGAAAAATCCTATTGAAGTGGAACCATGTCTAGAGAAATGACCAATGCCACAGTCTCTGTGATGCGTTTAAAGGACTACAGTTCCCATTCAGCTTTAGACTTTCTAATAGAATAACAGAGTTAGAAGAGAAGTCTTCTAGTCCGGTTCCCTGCTCATTTGTCCAAAGTGGTCTAGGGTTTCCTGCCTAGAAAACCTTCAAGGTCCCTTCCAACTCTGTTATTCTATTCTATTCAAGCAGGATAATCTATACCATTTCAGACAAATTGTTCTCCAATCTCTTCTTGAAAACCTCCAGTGTAGGAGCACTCACAATTTCTGGAGGCAAATTGTTCCACTGATTAATTGTTCTAACTATCAAGAAATTTCTCCTTAGTTCTAGGTTGGTTCTCTCCTTTATTAGTCTCCATCCATTGTTTCTTGTTCTTCCCTCAAATTTTGAAGAACAGGTTGATCCCTCTTCTCTGTGCCAGCCTCTTAGATATTGGAACACTGCTATCATGTCACCATTCTTTTCTTCAAATTAGACATATCCGATTCCTGCAACCATTCTTCAAATGTTTTAGCCTCAAATTCCTTTTTAACTAAGCTTGATTAATCTAATTCGTATACTTCCTGATACTACCCTACTTCATTATCATCCAATTCTCATGATATAATCCCATGTTTTGAGGACCATTCCTTGTTGAGTTTTCTTAATTATCTCCACTTTGGTATTTTTCTATGCACTGCAAAAATTGCAAGACAAACTCTTTTGCCTCAATGGCTTGTTTTGACGTGGTCTCATAAACTTCAGCTTCATTCAATATTGTTCATATCTCCATACATCTATAGAACACACACAAACACAATGACATACATAGCTACAAATGAATAGTGTATATAATAAATAAATAACAACACTGGTAACAATGTGGTTATAGCAATTGGGTTGATTTTATATTAACGATTACAATTAAGGAGGGGGGCAGGTTCTTATCTGAGTGCATATGGCAGATAGAGCAGTATCTCATATTATTGGTAAGTATTTTCCTTCATCTGAAAACCAAAGTAAGTGTGTGCTCGGCATTCTGGAAAATTAATAAATATCTAAAGCTTCTTGACAGAAGTGATGACTAATCTCCACCAGGTGAAGCAATAAAAATTCTTCTTTAAAATATTTGGTGGATAAGATGTTTTTTAAAAAGCAGAAGTGTAACCAAGTCAGGTGGGGAGAGAAAGGGATAGCATTTTTAAAAAAATCTTTTTTTTTCTTACTTTTTGCAAAAAGCCCTTGGTTGGCTGAATTTATAATTCTTTTGTTGCATATGTTTTAACACTGAGCAAAGTATATATCTATATCTTGACAGCCTATAAAAATATAACAAATAGTGTCGAATTTTGTCTGTTTATGTTATATCTTGTCTGGGAAAAATATCAACCCCTCATTTTAAAAATATGATTTAAAACATTTGATGCTTGATAGTGCATGCACACACATAAATAATCCCTCTGACTCATATTCATAATCCTTAACACTAGAATATATTTAAATTTCCAAAGTTTAACAGCCAGTCCTAGATGTAGTTTGTGAGATGATTTTTGATTTTAATGAACCTTTTCAAAATATCGTTGCATAGGATTAAAAATTAAATGTGCTAATAAAGCATTTTCTTAGTTTGATGTGCCCATTAAAGAGGTAAAATTATTGCAGTGATTTGTTTAGAGAAAAGGTCCACATTTCCATTTATTATAACTTGGAAATCAGACTGTAATTTGGAGGATGGTTGATTTAAGGTTTTGTTTAGAGATAAGAGGTATATGGGAAAGAACTCATTCATTGCATTTTAAAATTATTATATTAAGGTTTAAACAGTTAAGCTGTTATCTGGCAATTTTTCTTGGATCTTTATTGACTAGATTTGAATGATGAGGTTTAGGGGATTTGTTTGTAGATAGAAAATGTGATATAAATGTCAAAGGAAGGAATTCACATGGGTTTATTAGATCAAGTTTATAATAGATATGTTGCTATTTCTGGTAACCTTTAATGGACTTTTGCTGATTAGGATGGATGATGAAGCTTTAAATATTTATTAATAGAGAATGAGATGATATATGGGATGAGGAGTTTGTTGATTTTAAGAGATGTGGATAAGTTGTTAAAGTTATTCATACTTGCTGGGATAAAGGAGAAAGTTATCTCTTTCTCTTTCAATTTTTTCTTGTTTTTCTTTTTTACTTTTTATAGTTTATATTAATTGTATCTGTTTAATGCAATCTTGGGTAAAATTATCACCAAAAGATTAAAAAAAAAGTAATGTGCAGTAGGGGTCTTGGGAACCATCTTGATCACAAACCCCTTCAACTCTAACAATATGCTGGCCTTGAATATGCAGATATATAAATACATATGCAATGTTAGGTATTGATTATGTGCCATCAAATTACTGTCAACTCTTAGAGATTACATCAGGGGTATCTAACCTTGGCAACTTAAAGACCTGTGGACTTCATCTCCCAGAATCCCCTAGCCAATCATATTGGCCAGGGAATTCTGGAAGTTGAAGTCCATAAGTCTTAAAGTTGCCAAGGTTGGGCATCCCTGAATTACATAGATAGACCTTCTCTATGATAACCTGTTCCCAGCCTGCTCCTTCTAGTCCTCCAATGGTGCACTCGTCACTGCTGTAATAAAATCCTTGCTTCTGGTCACACGCATCCTTTTCCTCTCTCCCTCCCTCCCTCCTCCCTTCCTTTTTTTCTTTCACTTTTCCCAGTATTTCCCAACTTGTAAAAGCAAGAGCTGGAATTTTCATAATGTGTCCAAAATATCATTTGGGTCTGTACATTTGGGCCTCACATGAGAATTTTGAACTGATATGGTCTATTTTTTTTTTCTTGGCTAACTGCGGCCTTATCAAGAGACTTTTCCAACACCGGAGTTCAAACATGTTGATACATGTCCTATCATGCCTTTTCAAATCCAACTGAAACATTGAATTCAGTCCAATACTTAATAGAAAAACAGGAAATCAAAGACCCCACCCTCACTAACTACTGTTGGGCAAAAACTACTGTTGTAAGCAGGAAGTTAACCACACACTTCCTAGCACTGATAATGTTACTGTCAACTCAAAAATATTTCTCTGGTCTTTTAGAGTTGTCAGCAGAAAGGGAGGGGGAAGTAATACCTTAAATATTTTCAAAGATAATTGCTAGGCAGCCGAAGCTTCTGGCGCACAAGATTATTACTGGAGAACAAGATTCATGACTCTTGGCTATGGGTGTTTCCCATTGGAGAATATACATCCAGGGGGTGGGGGAAGACCAGATCAGGGGTGAGATGAATGATGCGTCTCAGTGTCAGCTGCACCCAGGTAACGCCAACATGTTCACTCCTAATAAATGATGTTTTTAAAACTCTGAGAGATGCAGTTAGAGACTCATGATTCGAATGGGGGTGGATTGTCAGAGCCCTGACAGTTATCTAGTTGGGTAATGAAACATCTGCTAGCAATCAAGTTCAAAGAGAACCTAGAATTCCACAGTTCATACTGAACTACGTGTATTCTTTTCTATTGAAAAGAGAAATAAATAAACAGAAACACTTTGAATATGCAAATAAACCAAAAAAAAGTACTAGCCTATTCATTTAGAAAAAAAGAAATAAAAAATAATAGCAATAAAGTAAGTCCAAATTGTTACCTTCCGGATCAGAAATAATGAAAGAATGAACAGCTCATTTAAAATACAAATTATATTCCAAGACTAATTTTGATGAAGTTACCATGAATAAAAATATTAAAAAGTCAGATTTTTTTTTAAAAAGATCAACATAAGCATCTACTAAATACACATATAACACTCTGCAAATTATATTGTTTATCAACAATGGAATAACAGCTGTTGTATCAGATTGATTGAATTTCATCTAACCAGTTCTCTAACACAAGTGACCTTGAAATGTAATTCATGGGAAAAATTTGATCCCTAGGAAAATAATTTGGGATAGCTATCATATTCAGTAAGTTATATAATTTCTTTCAACGGTATTTTAAAAATCTTCACATCTTGTAAAAAAAAAAAAAACTTCAGTAGTAACAAATAAAAACAAAACAAAATCTTACAGAGAGCAAGAGATAACACAAATCAAAGGTTCTTCATCCAGTAATGATCCAAATTAATAGGCTGCGGTGAAGTGACTGTGTCCTAAATTATTGTTCATTTAAGATGCTGCTATTGGTCATGCTCTTTGTGTCTATATTGTGGTGAGGGTGAATACATGTGTTTCAGTTTTAAATTAATCAATTTACAGTAGTTTCCAAGCACACTGAACAATATGAAAGGATGTGATAATACTAAACATGATTGCCAGCTGTATTTTGCATTTTCAGATAAACCCAAATTATTTTAAGCATATTCATTTCCACCACCACCCCACTCCTCCTCTCTCCTGCAGTCAATCAATTCTATGTTCCCAAAAGCCTCTGGGGAGACTAGGAGAAAAAGACTTTTAAATCATGTAGGAGCAGGCACAAAGGGAATAATTCAGGAAAATGGGCTTGGCTCCTAAAATAAATCAACTGAATTAAATTAACTAAGTATTTTTAATCCATTCCCTTACTTCCTATCCCAAACCTATAGTACAACTTTTGGAAGAAATAAATGATTTTCCATTCAGCAATTTGCTTATTTCCTAGCAATACAAATAATGATGGTTATTGCTTTCTGAGCATCTGAGCTCATGTGTTCATATTATTTTATAATAAGTTTATATCTGTGATAGGCTTAAAACTCTCTGCAACTCACTGGCAAACTTATATCATATTCCCAATAAATTATCAATTCCTTACTAATTTGTCTGCCAAAGTCCTCGGCTTTTGCAGATGTGTCGGTGCTCTTTTACATGATGTGCAATTATTTCTTTTAATTACATCACACTTATTATAATTTTAATATGATGCAGACCTCCTTTTGCAACCTGTAATATGTTTTCAAAATACTCTGATTCTGAACTTTTTTACTGAGAATAATAGACAATTAGGAAAGAGCAATGGAAGACTATTCATATACAAGTAGTCCTTGGCTTACAATTACAGCTCAAAATGTATGTTGCTAAGTGAGAAATTGGTTAGGTGAATTTTGCCTCATTTGATGAATTTTCTTGCCATAGTTGTTAAATGAATCACTGCAGTTTTAACAGTAACACAGTTATTAAGTGAATTTGGCTTCCCCATTAACTTTGCTTGTTCAGAAGGTCACAAAAAGTGATCGTGTGACCCTGGGGACACTGCAACCGTCATAAACCTGAGTCAGTTGCCAAACATCTGACAGATAACAGATAATCAGAGTTGGAAGGGATCTTGTAGGTCATCTAGTCCAACCCCCCGCCCAAGCAAGAGACCCTACACAATTTCTGACAAATGGCAGTCCAATCTCTTCTTGAAAATCTCAAGTGATGAGGTTCCCACAACTTCTGAGGGCAACTTCTGTTCCATTGGTTGATTGTTCTCACTGTCAGAAAATTTCTCCTTATTTCCAGGTTAAATCTCTCCTTGTTCAGTTTTCATCCATTGTTCCTTGTCTGGCCTACAGGCGCTTTAGAAAATAGCTTGACCCCTTCATCCCTGTGGCAGCCCCTCAAGTATTGGAAGACTGCTATGATGTCTCCCCTGGTCCATCTCTTCACTGACTAGCCAAGCCCAGTTCCTGTAACCGTCCTTCATATGTTTTAGACTTCAGTCCCCTAGTTGCTCTTCTCTGTACTTTTTCTAGAGTCTCAACATCTTTTTTATAATGTGGTGACCAAAACTGAATGCAGTACTCTAGGTGTGGTCTTACTAAGGCTTTGTAGAGTGGTATTAGTACCTCCCTTGATCTTGATTGTATCCCTCTGTTAATGCAACTTAGGATTGCATTAGCTTTTTTGGCAGCTGCTGCACACTGCTAGCTCATATTTAGCTGGTTGTCCACTAAGACTTCAAGATCCTTCTTACAGTTACCGCTATTGAGCCTGGTTTCACCCAGTTTATATGTGTACTTTTGGTTTTTCTTGCCTAAATGTAGGACTTTACTTTTCTCTGAATTTCTGAATTTCATTTTGTTAGATAAAGCCTAGTGTTCTAGTCTGTCAAGATCCATTTGGATCTTAAGCCTATCTTCTTGGGTGTTAGCTATTCCTGCCAGCTTAGTATCATCTGAAAAATTGGTAAGTTCCCCTTCTATTCCCTCATCTAAGTCATTAATGAAGATATTGAAGAGTACTGGGCCTAAGACAGAACTTGTGGCACCCCACTGCTTACTTCCCTCCATGTATACTTAGACCCATTAAGGACTACTTGTTGAGTACGGTTTGTCAGCCAGTTGTGAGTCCATTTAGTGATGGTGCTATCTATTCCACTTTTTTCTAGCTTACTAAGAAGTAGGTTGTAGTCTACTTTGTCGAATGCCTTGCTGAAATCTAAATATATTATGTCCACAGTATTTTGCTGGTCTACTAATTTAGTCACTGTGTTGAAGAATGAAATAAGATTGGTTTGGCATGATCTTTTTTAACAAACCCATGCTGACTGCTGGTTATTACTTTACTTTGGATCACACGACCAAGGGGACAGTTGTAACAGTTGTAAGTGTGAACAATGGTCATAGGTCATTTTTTTTCAGTGCTGTTGTAACTTGAATGATCATGAAATGAGCTATTGTAAGCTACTTGTAAAGCTTGTGCAAAGCTATTATATTCCCCAAAATGAAAACAGACTTTGAAGTACCCATAATGGAGGAATAGTGGAAAAGTTACTGGGACTAGCAGAGATGGCAAAATAAACTTGTTTGTTTAGCGAAAGCTCAACTACTGCATTTATTAGTGAGTAGAACTTTTTTTAAAATTCTGGAAAAAGGAAAAAAAACCCTGTGAGAATTGGAAAAGATAGATTATGGAAAGAAAGAAATTATGATGGAGAGAGAGAATGAGGGAGAGAGAGAGGGAGGGAGGGAGGGAGGGAGGGAGAGAGGGGGAGGGAGAGAGAGAATCTGTCAAGATCGATGCCTGTTCTTTTAACTTTTTTTCTTTGTCTTTATTTTCTTTTTAATTTTAATTTCTCTCTGGTCTGTCTGGGGAAGAAAATAAGTTCTAATAGCTCCAAAGTTATACTGAAAACAACCTATCATTGAATATTCAAAGCCAATAAAATTATTCAGTAGTAGATAATTTATTTATTTATTTATTTATTTATTTTAATTACATTTATATGCCGCCCTTCTCCGGAGACTCAGGGCGGCTTACAGTCTATGGAGCACCATGCTAAGTGCTCGGCAATAGCCTTCATTCCATTGTATATGCCTGCTTATTACTAGGGCTTTTGGCCCCCCCAAGCGGCATTTTTACAAAGTCAGCTTATTGCCCCCAACAATCTTGGGTCCTCAATTTACCTATCCTGAGAGGATGGAAGGCTGAGTCAACCTTGAGCCTGGTGGGATTAATCATCTAGCACTTAGTGTAGCTTGCACTAAGTGCTAGATGATTAACAGCCTGCACCACCAAGGCCCTTATAATAAGTTGACATTTTTCTACTGTTAATAGAATGCTAACACTGAGGGCTGTTGTTGGTTTCAATTTTACTGTAAAAATAAAATAGACTCTGATGTTAAGTCAGATATTGCAAAGCATAATGCCCCAAAAGAGCAGAGGTGGTATTCAGCAGGTTCTGACCAGTTCTGGAGAACCGCTAGCGGAAATTTTGAGCAGTTCGGAGAACCGGTAGCGGAAATTTTGAGTAGTTTGGAATACCATCTCTGACTGGCCCCAGCCCAATCTTTTCTTTGCTTCTCGAGTCCCAGCTGATCAGCTGGGTCTTCTTTTATTGCCCTGCACAGGACAACAAAGCTGGAAATCAGGTTATTGGGGTGGGGAGGGAGGATTTTGCAGTAATCTTCCTCCTGGAGTGAGGAGGGAATGGGTTTTTTTCAGTATTCTTCCTCTGCCATGCCCACCAAACCACACCCACTAAGCCAAGCCACACCCACCAAGCCACGCACACAGAACCGGTAGTAAAAATATTTGAATTCCACCACTGCAAAAGAGGTTCCTCTGGAAAACAGTGAACACTTCAGTATAAAAATATGAAGGAGAAAAATTGGATGTAAATGTTAAGTGATAATAAAACATCACTGGAGTATGACAGATGTCTGCCTATCTACAACTGAATTGTAATGACACTATACACTATTTCCACAGCTGTCTTCAATGTGCAGAAAATAGGACAAATGCCTGTGACAATTAACAAAACTAAGTAAAAGGGCAAAACTATTGTCATCGGTGAATATGTTATATGCAGATATAAGAAATGCAATAAAACCAATATATTAGTTTAGTTTATTAAATGTCAAATATAAAGAGGTTGTGAATTCAGCACCAATGCTTCTGGAATTTTAAATGTTTGTGTTGGGAAGAGGGGGGCAATGGAAGTAATTTACTATTGCCTTCTTCCAGGATATTTTGTTTTTCAATTTCCCGTTCTAGTTTATAGCTGTAATGATTTGTGAGAACATCTAGGAGGAGGAGGAGGAATAGTAATAGCAACAGACTAGGCATGGCTCAGATAAGAGGCAGCTTAGCTCACAGAAGGAATGGGGACCTGACAAATGTCTCAGAAGGGGCTCTCCCTTGTTTCTTGTACTGTGAAAGTGAGATGGAAGAGAGGTTACAAGATTCTGTTAATATAATCTTACAATACATGTTGCATTAGCACTCGTGGCTGGCGTTTCTTGTCTAAATGATCTCAAAGCGCTGTCAATAGTTGGACGATTTCTCATACAACATCTGTCTCTAGGTTTAATTGTACAGAGATTAGAGAAATTTGTTTCCCAACTGGCAAAATGCTATTAAGATATAAGAACCGAAATGAGATGGGCTTTTCTCCCATTGTGAAGAACCTTCTTGAATATTATTTTATATCTCATGTATCAGGATTCCTGGCCAGATTTAAGCTTTATTTACCTATTTATTTTATTTATTTGATTTGTCAATCACTTACAAGATAATAGGCATAAGTATATACATAGTTATGAACACATGAAATGGGTACATATAAGAAAAATAAAATAAACAATAGGACAGGGATGGTAGGCACGTTGGTGCGCTTATGCATGCCTCCTACAGACCTCTTAGGAAAGGGGTGAGGTCAATAGTAGACAGTCTAAGGTTAAAGTTTTTGGGATTTTCAGTTATTGCACAACTGAACCTTGTTACAAAGTCTTCCTGGGGAGATGCACAACTGGATGCTTCCATAGTCAAGATATCAGTTACAGAAATAGAACAGATGGAAGAGATTGACTTACTTTCCAACTCATGGGCAAATTCCACCTGCCTCCCCTCAGCTCATGTTAGCTGAGAAGAAACTCCAGATATTTTATTCAAACTGAAAAAAATACCTTATTTATGAGCCAATCTTCCAAGCACTCAAATGCCTAATCTCTAAACTACCTTCTCCTTTTCTTGCCTTTAAGACTCACTTGGGGAAGCTTCCTCAGTCTCCACTGATTGTCAGAGGGGAGGAAATATTTCCCCCCTCTTTTTCTCGCATTCAGCCCTAATTTGAGAAACTTTGAGTCAAGCTTCTTTGAAGGTCAGGCAGACCGCAAATGTTTTCTAGAAAGCCATACCAAATCCCTTTCAACAATTCTAGCCCACCCTACTTCTGCTAATGAGTATTTGAGGCCTGTTCGCCATTTCCAATTGCTCTTTCTGTTGCATATCCATATGAGGGAGTGAAGCCAAGGAACAAAGCTTCACTCAGGTCCGCCATTACAGCAGGAAAAGTAGTTTGTCCTGATTGACTAAGCTGTCTGACAGCTCCCTATAAAAGGGCGAGCTGTCAGACAGGCTGCTGCTGGGTTGTTGTTCTTTAATAAAGAGCTTGAAGTCCACCTCTTCAATCAGCCCACAATTTAACACTTTCCTTTAGTGGACTTAGCATAAAAATTACTCTAGTAGGATCTAAGGGAAATTCCACTGCCCACCACAAGCAGTTCACATTGAATCGTGAAGGTCAGGAATTAGCCTCCTCCAAGGTTTTCTGGCAAGGTTTTCCGGCTACAAAACAAAACACAACTGTGCAGCAGGCTGATCCTCTGCTATGGGCTGAGGCAAATTCTATGTCAACGGTTGTATTAGCTGCATCATGGCATTTTGTAAATTAGTTATTTATATATCCTCAAACTGATAGTATTGCAACAATGCTACACCAAGGTGCACAGCAGATAGTGGTGTGCCCTGAAGATTGGAGGCTATCTTCTGTAACCAAAGTGAAATCTTTTGCCTCTTCAGATAGAGCGTATGAGAGTTGCAAGCATGACGTCAGCCTTACAAAGAAGACCAGATTAAGAAACCAATAGGCCAGGATTACTTTTACTGCAAACAGCTCTAGTAACAGCATTTTTCAAGTCTGAATGTGCTTCTACCTTCCCTCATCTTATTGTCATTCAAACTAGGGAGTGACTTGTCTGAAATATTTTCTCAAATTAGTTTCTTGGCCTAGGCTCAAGCCCTACTTACTTGACTGTTTCTTTGGCAACAGCTCTTCCTCCTATCCTTCATAATCATTCTCTGTGCCTACTACAGTTACTCATTAGTATCAGACTCAAAGTACTAGTTTGGGAAATGCATTTGTCCAAAAGATTATGGCAACCTTGGGCAGAGAGGGAGAAAATCTTCTTTCTTTATTGCCACCATTCTAGCACTATGCCATCATTAAAGAGGTGGGAAATTATACATTTTACTGGAAAGGATAGATTGAGAAATCCTCTTTTCCATTATAAGCAGAGAAATTAGGAAAGTCCAGAGTTTGAACCCTCAAACTTTATAGATGTTAAGTCTAATTAATTTCACAGGCATCTCAACCTTCAGGGCAGTGGTGGTATGCTACCGATTCCGCTGAACCCTAGTAAAAAAAAGTCTCAGATCAGTTGAGAGGAGGAAAAAAAAGTGTCTGACAATCAGCTGAGAGGATAAAAGACATGGGGGGGGGGTCACTCCTAGCTTTCCGTTTCTTCATTCTCTCAGCTGATTGGCTTGTTAGGGGAGCGTACATGCACATGCTCATGCGATCACCCACCAAACCGGTAGCAACTAAAATAGGATCCTACTACTGCTTCAGGGTCTATGTTTGGCTTTCCATCTGAGTGATATTGTTGCTGGAAATAATAGCCTAAATAGTCAGACTTTCCATGGAAGGTCATATAGTCTTTCTGCCTCTTTCTTTAGACATGGGCACCCAACATAACATCTCTGGTTGTCTAAAGCTCCTTCCTTGATTATCATCACCAGGCCCCATGCCCACCACTGATCCTTTTTAAATCTACCTCCCCACTCTTAAAGAAGTTTAAATGTGTCCATTATTTGATTATCCTGAATCATACTTGCTGGTAGATGAAATAAGAACAAATGCATATAAGAATATTCCCCATGTTACATATCTTTAAATAAGCTATGTGAAGATGAGATAATTCAAAATAGGTTCATTAAAACTGTATGTCTTAAAAATTCAGTGGCATTTTTGTCAATTGGTTAAAAGTGATCTAAAATTAAACTAATAGGATCAGGAGTTTAATTTATAAACAGTATGAAAAAATGTGTTCTATACAGGAGATTAGATACGGACAGCCTGACTGCCCAGGGTTACACATGGCCCCGAAACAGGGGTGGGATTCTACAGGTTCGCACCTATTCACTAGAACCGGTTGTTAACATTCTAAGCAGTTTGAAGAACCGATTGTTAGAATACATTACTGGCCTAATCCTGTAAGGAAGGCAGGAAGGAAACATTCTGATGTTGCTTACAGAAATTGCCTCTCCATTAACCCTTATTATATTCTTGGCAGGACTACACTTCCTGTCTCAGGAACATCTCTGGAGTTTTTTTTTCCTCCTTTGCTGGTACTTTGCTTGTGTGGAGTGACCATTCAAAGTTACAACGGCACTGAAAAAAGTGACATGACCATTTTTCACACTTACAACTGTTGCATCCCCACAGTCATGAGAGGCCAGGAGAGCAGATGCATGCCTCAATGTGAGTGATGTTGAGTTGACCATGCCCAGCCAGTCACATGACCACCAAGCTATGCTCACCAACTAAGCCACGCGCACAGAACAGCTTGTTAAAAAATTTGAATCCCACCCCTGCCCCCAAATGTATTTTTGTGGCTCCTGGAATTGTTGGCAGGATATTGTTTCATGTTTGTTTTAATCATCGTTATGAATCAGATTTTAGAAATTTACCAAATAACCCATTTTACTTTTTCCTTTATTTTTGGCCTACATATTCCATGCCTGTACTTCAAAACTCTTTCTTATTTCCAAGCCTGGCAGTACTTCTACTTATGAACCTAAATAGCTTTATTTTTAAAAAATATAAAATATTTTCATATTTTTAATTTGTTGAAAATCTTGATTTTGATAAGAGTATCTGTATTGTCTAATCTCCCTCATCAATAGAATAGGACCACAACTATTATTTGAATGCAAAAACAAAAATAGACCATGTCTGCTTTTTCTCATCCCTCTTTTGGTACAAGATTTGATCCCTGGGTGTATTTTCTTCAAGCAATTTGGGAAAAAAATGTGTTTTTCTATGATGTGGCATTTTGGTTGGACTGTTTTACTTCCTAACAGGCTCATCCCCAGCAGTACCTTGAAATCAGTGGTGGGATTCAATTTTTTTTACTACCATTCTGTGGGCGTGGCTTGGTGGGCATGGCAGAGGAAGGATACTGTAAAATCTCCAGTTAGAGGTGGTATTTGCCAGTTCTCTGAACTACTCAAAATTTCCACAACTGGTTCTCCAGAACTGGTCACAACCTGCTGAATACTACCTCTGATTGAAACGCTTTGCAGAAGACAAAGCACCCCTTCAGTGTAACCAAAAGTTATATTCATCTATTCTAAGTTCACCTACTTGGTACCCCTGGCAAATATTGCCGTGACTTAAAAAGCCACATGGCACATAAAAGGTTGCCGGTTCAAAACCTGGAAGGCCTTTATTTTAATTATTACTTTCTTTCCACTAATTTTTCCTAGCAGCTTGAAGGCCTGAAAAAAAATATATAAGTGCAAGATCCCACCATTTCAGCGTTTTGCCAGATAATTGAGGCAAAACAGTTGCACACAGTGTGAACCCCTTTTACCTTAAGAAACTGGAAAAACAGAAATGGTAATCTGCACTTACTTTAAAAAAGAAAAAAGTCCAAAGGCTTTCAGCTACCTGGGGAAATCAAGCTAGGTGAGGAATAGAAAATAGTAATTTAAAGAAAAGGTTTCAAACCACCAACTTCTTACATCTTATGCAAATTTTCTACCTGGTGTAGTTTTACTGCTAAGGTTAAGCAAAAGTCTAGAAGTTATTAATGTACAAAACATCTAATAAGAAAGGATTTTTAAATAAAGGCAGTGTTGTCTCTGACACTTTAATCTTCCAATAGAAAAGTTATTTTCTTGCATGTAACTCAGCGTTGCACTGTAGAGTCCTTGATGCTCTCTGAGCTTGGTTGTTTGCTTGCAGATGTTTCATTACCCAACTAGGTAACATTATCGGTGCCAGTGAGTGTGGGGTCTGCTCCTATTTATATACAGTAGCTTGCCTTGATAATATAAGTGGGGGTATGATTTTCTCCTTTATTGTTCATTGATAAGGGTATTGTTTTCTGCTTGATTGTCTGGTGTTAATCCCTGCTTGTCTGGGTATTGACTGCTAGAGAGGATGTATGCCACTCTTTTTCTTTCCCTCTTTGTTTTTTGAGTGGGTATAAATGTGATTAATCTCTGTGTGTCTGTTGATGGCTTATTTGTCCTAAATACCATCTAATAGCATGTTTGGATTTGTCTTGGTCTAAGATTTTCACAGCTTCCCCATTTAAACTATAGTTGAATCTGTCCATGTGTTGTGAGATTATGGAGGTTTTGATGTATCTTATGGCAGCTAGCTGGTGTTCATAATTGCACTTTATTAGTCTTCTGCTTGCCTGCCTACATAGTGGTTCTTACAGTTCTTACACTTTACAGATAGTCCTCAACTTGTGACCAGTCACTTCATGATCATTTGAAATTACGACAGACTTCCCCAGAGTTACTTATGACTGGTTTTCAAAGTTATAACAGCTGCATATACCTCCATGATTGCATTCTGGGTGCTTGAGAAGTGGCTCACTTTTATAGTCATTTGTAGCATCCCATAGTCACATGATCTAGATAGATAGATAGATAGATAGATAGATAGATAGATAGATAGATAGATAGATAGATAGATAGATAGATAGATAGATAGATAATAGATTCAGATGGGAGGGGGTTGAGTTACTTGCAGTCAGGACTGAATAACTTGCAAGCTGGTGTCAAAATCTTTCAGTCCAGATTTGTTTTTCTTAAACTGATTTGAAATTAAGCTGCCATCAGTACAGGACAGGAGAGCCTAAATGACATATGCAAATGTCCCTTTCACACATTTTTTTCACGTTGCTTGAGGCTTGTAATGAAATTTAGGATGGGGTACAGAAACTAAGGTGATGAATTATCTTATTTTGAAAGACAACTTTTAATATATTGCTGAACGTGCCTTTTCTTTCCCTTTTCTTTGTTGGCTAAAGTTCAATTCAGTTATTTCCAGATTGTCAAGATGAAGCATCTTTCCCTTTTTATTTTCTTTTAATCTGTCTAATACAAAGTGACACAATAATTAGTGTTTATGGCGTGGCTAGAAGCTTAATTTTATAGAAGAAAAAACACTGATGTAAGTTTGAAAAGCTCAACTTAATATTTAGCTCTTGATTTTCCTGATATTCTAATTCCTTTATATACTGTACTTGATTTCTTTTCCTTTGAACCTATTTTTCCCCAATGTTATTGTCATCTATAGACAGATATCAGCAATCAGATTGTACACATACTGTTGGTTTCTTAGAATTATTATGTGTGCTTTAGAAAGCTTTACAAATACATTTCACCATTTATTTTTCCTTTTAATCCTGGTAAACTGTGAAATTAGCATATATGAAGAGATGACAGACAGACAGACAGATAATAGATATAGTTATAGATAGATGAGAGAGAGAAAGGGAGAGAGATTAGATAGATAGATAGATAGATAGATAGATAGATAGATAGATAGATAGATAGATAGATGGATGGATGGATGGATGGATGGATGGATGGATGGATGGATGATAGATAGATGACAGATAGATTGTTATAGATAGATGAGAGAGAGAAAGAGAGAGATTAGATAGATAGATAGATAGATAGATAGATAGATAGATAGATAGATAGATAGATAGATATAGATAGATGTCAGAAGAGAAAGGCATATTATTTCTGAGGAACCTTGAAATTTAAAATCAATATTATAATTCTGTTAAACTTGAATGAATAACATTTACAACATAAGTACTTAGCTGTTCTTTAATTATCTTTACGGAAATGGAAAGCTTTTTTCTATTCAGTCAAATATAAAACTTTCAGTATTCCTAGTCTTAGTAAAAGGAAAAGAAGTTAATTAAAGTGTCCTGTAAAGTTAGGGTTATGTCCCATGAACTTGTAAATGAAAATTGATGTCGCCAATGAATCCAGAGCTCATAGGTAAGCTTAGGAGAGTGCTGATCTTTTCAGTCCACCTTTTCTATCTTTCCAGGAAAAAATACATGGAAAAATCCAATTGGTGGGGGAAACCATGTTGTTTGATAGCTATGGTCTACACTGAGTTATTCAGCATTGTTGACTGATGAATCCGTGCAATAACAATAATAGTGGTGAACATGAGTCTCCTTGAAAGATTCCTCTTTTGATATTAACCTCTTTCAGTCTATCACCACATGACTAGCAACTGTGTCTTCCATTATTATTATTGTTATTGTTATTATAATATATTTTATTGACAGACAATAATTCTGCATTGTATTTTATTGACATGTTTTTGTGTTTTTCCTCTTACAGAAACCCCTAATGAAATTAATCACAATGATGCCAAACATCTGGCAGAGGATTCAGGATCTGAAAATTCAGAAAACTTGGCAAAGAGGTCTAAAGTATCAACTATTCGAAGGATATTTGATATGGCCAAGCATCGAACCAAGAGATCCTCTTTTATCTCAACTGGAGTGAAGGTCTGCCCTCAAGAATCAGTGAAGCAAATTTTAGCAAGCCACCAAGCTTATTATAGGCTAAGAGGTGAAATTATACTTCTATTATTTCCTATCATCTTTTATTTATCCTGTATCCAAATCCATGCAACGTTTATTTGCTAGTTCTTGCTAGGAATAAAATTAACAGTGGCTCTTCAGACAGTGGGTTGTCTTTGGGAAATCAGTGCAAAGTCTACTAATCAAGCTAAGAGGCCTATTTTATTTTATTTTTTATTACATTTGATCTTCGTATCCACAAATCATAGGAGCAAATGATTTGCAGGACTGCCTATTTCTGCATAGTCTTCTTTTGTGCTTTTACATCTTCAGTGTAGTCCCCTTTGCAGATTCCGCTTTGCAGCACACATAATTTGGCTTTTTCTGTATAGAGCCCAAGTTATAGAACAGTGTGCGCTATGCTGACTCCTATGGTTGCTATGGTTTAGAAGAGGGCATAGAATGCATCTTTTTATTTAGATGGAGTTTTTTTGTTGTGGTTTTTAACACATATTTTGTATTTTAAAATATTAGTATATGGAGAAGAGACCAGGGGCAAGGGGCAAGGGGAGGGGAGGGGAAGAGAGGAGAGGGAAGGGAAAAGAAAGGAGAAAAGAAAGGAGAGGAGAGGTAGGGGAGGGGAGGAAAGGAAAAGTGAAGGGGAAAGGGAAAGGGAAAGGAAAGGAAAGGAAAGGAAAGGAAAGGAAAGGAAAGGAAAGGAAAGGAAAGGAAAGGAAAGGAAAGGAAAGGAAAGGAAAGGAAAGGAAAGGAAAGTGAGATTCAAAATGGGCATGACTGTGTGAGCGTGGCTTTGTAGGCGTGGCAGGGGAAGATTACTGCAAAATCCCATTCCCTCCCCACCCCACTAACCTGCTTTCCAGCTCCATTCTCCTATGCAGGGCAACAAAGAAGACCCAGCCAATCAGCTGGGACTTGGGAGGCAGAGAATAGATGGGGGCTGAGCCAGTCATAGGTGGTATTTGCCGGTTCTCCAAACTATTCCAAATTTCTGCTACCGGTTTTCCAGAACTGGTAAGAACCTGCAAAATACCACCTCTGCACCAAACACTACTTTCAACTTGAAGCAGGTAGAGGCCAAATGTATATCAGTGAAAGATGGGTCCGTCTCTTCCTGCCCTCCCTATACGGAGAGCAGCCCATAATTAGAATGTGTCAATCTGACACAAAAAACCACGTCTTTCTCAGCTGAGCTTCTTTAGTTTATTTGTTTGGATTTTTTAGCTTGATATATTGTGTGGTGCTAGCTGTAGATGTAAACATTTTTATGCAGGGGTTTACTGAGACCTGAAAAATATTTCAAGAGTTCCTCCAGGGTAAAAAGTAGTTGTGGAAATCTGGGGATTGAGGTTTAAAGATTGCTAAGTTTGAAAGACACTGATCAAGATGCTGGAATAGAGCATTATTTTAGCGGTTGCCCACCCTTTGGGGTCACATGAAAAAGTGATTTAAAAAAAAAAAATCAAACTTTCCAAACTTTCTAAGTTTGACTCTACTGCAATGTATATCTTGGAGTGCAGAGTACAAGGCACTGTAACATAATACTGCACTCTGGCTCAGATGCAATCATCAGTCAGTTTGTTATTATACTGTCTATGAATCTATGGTATTCATTATTTAACAACCTCCTTTAATTCAGCCACAGTAATCTACTATCAGTTACTTAGTTAATTTACTTTAATTACTCATTTTATGAATATATTTAAAATAAACACCAGGCAGCCTTCAATACTGAAGTGATTCAATCATTATAAAGTAAAACACGAGGCTATAAAACAACAATAATCACAAGATAAAAATGACACCAACGCTACAGAATTAGCAAGATTGAATTATATAAAGCCACATTAAAAAGGTTGCTCTTGGTGCTTTTTCCAGAAAGGACAGAAAATGCAAATCAAATGCAGCTCCATTAGCAGGATATTAAAATAATTTGGGAAGAATACGGACAGAGTTCCTTTCCTGCCTGCTTCACAAGATGTCCTATAAATGGCCTTTCCTGCAAGACTCAGCAGTTAGAAGGAAAAAGAAAGTCCTTCTCTGACAAGCAGCCCTTCAACTGTGAGCCATTAGCCTATGAATATAAACTGGTTGTGATAAGATGCAGCAAGCAAGCAGTAGCCTCGGTATGACATTTTGCGTAAAAGAACACATAAATAATGTTCCTCAGTATTGAACTGTGATGCAATCAAAGCATCACTACCCATTGTCAGCTAAGACAGATTCCAGAATAGTTGCAGATAGCGTGTTCAACATTGTTGTAGCAATATGTTCTTGCTAGAGCTGCATAGCCTGCCTTGGATACCCAGAGATTGTATAAGAGTTCCCACTTCCTATTCTTTCCTAGAGCCTTCATGACCTAAGCCCTGAAAATCAATATCCTCTGATGTTGTGGAATCACACCTTTTTCATATTTAAAGCATAGAGACTGTTTCTCTCAAGGATGAGGCCTCTTTCATTGTTGCCTCTGTATGTTACATATTAGGGATTCTGCCCAAATTCAGTAGCCTATTCAGAAAACTCATATAGAAAGGCTTTTGCTGGGAACCCTATCAAGTTTTGTACTGATTTATATTAAAAGGCCATCTTGGTTCCCTAGGAGATTTTAGCTTCTTTCCGTAACACTGAACTTATTACTCCTAAGGTTTTAATGGCATTAATGTCTCCTCTCTGCAAAGGCCGGTAAGTACCCAGCTTACTATGACAGTAAGGACACAACACCTGACAGTCACTCTCTGTGACGTAACTGACTTGGAGAAGGCTATGTGGAGGAAATGTGCCCACACTGTCAAGCTTAGAGACATGACATTATACATCTTGGGGTTTTCTTTTTTTGTGTGCATCTTGTTGGATCTCATGGTGGCTGATTTGGTAGGGAGATTGGGCCCTGCTGAGCTTTTAGAGCTGTCTTTAACTTCCTCTTTCAACTCTGAAGGGCCTAGACCAGGGGTGTCAAACTCATGGCCCATGAGCCAGATGCATCATGGGCTGGCCATGCCCATGCCTGGTTTAGCGAAAGGAGGAAAAGTCGCAATATGTCACACGACAACAACATGATGATGCGAGTTTGACACCCCTGGCCCAGATTAACCCATTGTGGACAATATTCAAGAGGCATAGATAATCCTTCTATAGTGTTCATTTCAATGAGAGGCTTTGCCAAAATACAAGAAGCTCTTCAAAATTGATTATGCAAAGAAAAGAGGAAAATTTATTTCTGCTGTCTAGCATGGCTTCCTCAGCGTTATATCCTATTTCAGTTTATCCAACTGCTCTGTTCTTTTTACCTATCAGTAGGACAAGATGAGAGATGTTTATTTCCCAACCTGCTGATTGGTTTTGTGTAAATTATTCTGAGATTAAGTCAATATCTTATTAAGGAAGCTTTATCCACATCTTCACTACCCTTGTCAGTTGTGAGTCAGGGCAAAATCTTGCCAGCAATGATGTCCTGTTTGTCCTTGAAAGTAGGCCAGGTCAGGAAACATACACCATAGTGATTTCAAGAATACCATTCTATCATTGCAGAGTATACTATAGAATCATGAAAACATATCAAAATTTATTTCTGCTCCACATTATACCAGACAAAATCAAGGCGAAGTTATACTGTTTCTTTCATAGGACTAAAAATTGACATTGCCTTAATCCTTCATGTGTTCTTTTCTCAAGGTCAGCTGTCCATGGAGGTCATTCTAATCTTATCAGATAAATGTTTCCTAAAGTAATTGTTCTCAATCATATGCAACACATCACAGTTTCATCACACAATGCCATTATTTATGCATTGAAACACCCATGATCTCTGAACTTATCTCATGTTTCTCATTGTTCTGTTTATAACTCTCAAATCTCACTCCAGACTCTAGTGATACTAAACTTACTACTGAAATATTCATGGTATTTTTTCCTGGGTTATGATGTATTCTAACTATATCTTTTAAGGCACTTCCTCTTCCCAATTGTATCTACACATATCCAGGGGTGGGATTCTACCAGTTCGCACCTATTCACTAGAACCGGCTAACATTTTAAGCAGTTTGGAGAACCAATTGTTAGAAGAAATTACTGGCCTAATCCTGTCAGGAAGGCAGGAAGGAAACATTCTGGTGTTGCTTACAGAAACTGCCTCTCCGTTAACCCTTATTACATTCTTGGCAGGACTAGACTTCCTGTCTCAGGAACTTCTCTGGAGTTTTTTTCCCCTCCTTTGCTGGTACTTTGCTTGTGTGGAATGATCATTGAAAATTACAATGGCACTGAAAAAAGTGACTTATGACCATTTTACAACTGTTGCAGCATTCCCACAGTCATGAGAGGCCAGGCAAGGAGATGCGTGCCTCGATGTGAGTGATATTGAGTTGGCCACGCCCAGCCAATAACATGACCACCAAGCCATGCCCACCAACAACCGGTGTAGCAACCGGTTCAGTGAATGCACACTTTGCGCATGCATGCGCCAAATGCACACCCAGCATTTAGGAAAGACCATTTTTAGCTATAATACTTACCTTCTGCTGCAGCCCCAGTGAGTAAAACAGCTCATGCGCGACAAACCGCGAGAATCAGTTATGCTCAAAAATAAGGAAATAAAGCACAGGAAAAGAGCAGGGGTGGGTAAGCGGGGTCAAAATGATCACTGGAACTACTGGTTCATCCGAATTGGTCCGAACCGATAGAATGCTCATATCATCAGATTAGGCAGGAGGGCCATCTTATGGGTCATATCTATTAAGACATTCCATCAGACAGGATTTAGAAG
Organism: Bungarus multicinctus; assembly: GCA_023653725.1. Lineage (NCBI taxonomy): Eukaryota > Metazoa > Chordata > Lepidosauria > Squamata > Elapidae > Bungarus > Bungarus multicinctus. The sequence continues at coordinate 115,454,986 of CM042836.1, forward strand.
GTGGGCTTTTTCTGATGATGATTGCAACATCATTCCTTCAGAAGTGAGGCTGATCCAGAGATCTCTCAAATATAAGTGATATTTTTTCCCAGCAGTCCTGGAGAACCCTTAGAAACAAGGAGCCTGCAAGATCATTTTATTAAGTATGAGGGCTTTTATTTTATTTTATTTTTAAAAAAGCCCATCTTCTGTATTTTATTACATCTATGTGTTATTGTTTTTAATGGTTAAGAATCCTTGTTTATTGTTTCATTTTTAACTTATGCCATCCAGAGTCACTCTGAGATGGGAGATATATATATATATATATAATAATAAATGAACAAATAAGTGAATAGATATATTATAGATGAGGATGAGGATGAAGAAAAAGAAGATAGATAGATAGATAGATAGATAGATAGATAGATAGATAGATAGATAGATAGATAGATGATAGATAGATAGATAGATAGATAGATAGATAGATAGATAGATAGATAGATAGATAGACAGACAGATGATAGATAGATGAGAGAGAGAGAGATTATAGAGATAGAGATAGGTACAGAGGCACAGAGACAGATAGAAATAGACAGAAACAGAGATAGAGATAGGGGTAAATGAATAAATAAGTGAATAGGTAGATGATAGATTATAGTAGATGATGATGAAGAAGAACAAGAAGAACAAGAAGAAGATAGATAGATAGATAGATAGATAGATAGATAGATAGATAGATAGATAGATAGATAGATAGATTAGAAAAAGAGAGAGAGAGAGAAAGATAGAGATAGAGATGATAAAGATAGAGATAGGCAAAGAGGCACAGAGACAGAGATAGACAGAGATGAAACAGAGACAGAAACAGAAATAGAGATGGGGATAAATGAACAAATAAGAATAGATAGATGTTAGATTATAGTAGATAACGATGACAATGATGATGTTGGTGATAATGAAGATATATAGATAGATAAACAGATGATAGATAAATGATGTATAGAGAAATAGAGAGAGAGAAATAAAGAGAGAGATGATGGAGATAGAGATAGGCACAGAGGCACAGAGACAGATAGAGATAGATAGATAGAGACAGAAACAGGATAGAGACAGGGTGGGGGGAAAGGTCTGGATCTTTATCACACTTGCAACAGCTTGTTATTGATTGTGGCTTTGATTCTTAATCAATATTGCCTGCCCAGTTTCCTAACGGTGAGGAGCAGGAGCAGAGTCCTCTCTGTTCCTTAGAGAGTTTTTCTGACTATGGTGTGCTCCTTTTATTTGGAAATAAAGCAGACTATTATTCAATCTGGTTGAATAGGCAGGTTACTTTAGATTCCTGTACCCCCACTCTCGCTTAGATGGCCAAAGATTGATAGACATACATGTGCACTGGGTTTCCCAGGGTTGCTGACCAAATAAAACCATTAGAAGCTGACTGTAATAATAAGGGTTGCTCTTGAAATGATGTTGTTGTTGATAAAAAGGAATATTATCTTTACTATCCACCAAGCCAGAGGGCTGCCAGGAAGCTCTTCTAAATTCAGAATGGTGGATCGAAAGATGTTGAGCCTTATCCCAGGGCTTAGGGTAATTGGCACAGAAAGGTGGGACGTGGTTGAGCATCCAAAGTGTGACAAGCCATGTTTACAAGAAGTTGTGAAAGAGGGTGAGAGGGGGTTGAGAATCTAAAAGGGGTTTTCCCCTCTTTTTTGTCCCTTCTCTCTCTGTTTTCCTCCTCCAAGATTTTCAATCTGGTTTGATCACAATTTATAAGATTATATGTATCAAGGATAAATGAAAGACAAATCAGATATTTACAAAACAAGAAAAGCTAAAGGTAGCAAGAAAAAGAAAGCTTTTTATTTTGTAAAAAAAAATAATGGGGCAATGAAAGGAATTGCGAAGTGAGATTCATTTTTTTTTTCTCGTGTAGTTTAAGGAAAAGAGTCAGGCATTATTTTAAAAATGGGTTTTATGTTTTCTTGTGTAAAATGTGGCATTTTTACCATCTGGCACTATTTTTCCCCTGCTGTGACCTCATTTGCCTCCATTTTGAGACTCTTGGAAATTCATTTTAACGTGCATTAACCAGGAAGCAAAAGATTCAGTTACTTTTTTGCAGAAGGATGATTCTGTTGTAACATTTCTCCAGACTTCCAGCCACAATGTTTTACTATAGCTAGATCCCTCTGCTTTGTGAATCTCATTAGCAATCTTTACACAATGCACATTAAAAAGGGATAAGGCTTTGATCTCATGCCTCTGGGTGCCCTCTTGACCTTTTCGCCCCCATACCTTGCTTCCACAGTTACTCCAGTACATAATCAATAAAACGACACTACAAGGAAGACTGGCTTACATACAAATATTACAGAGATCACTGATTCAACAGTAAGAATTGGTGGTTTGGAAGAAATGGAACAGGGATATTTCAGGGCTGTTATTCTGACTTTCTGTGACTGAGTAGGCTTCATTCACTGGGATTCTCTGTTGCTCAACAGTATTAAATGTCTGGGGGTGCAGGTAACTAACAATCTGAACAGGTCTTTGCACACGTCATCCTTAGTGAAGTGTGCAAACCAGAGCCTGCATTTCCTGTGTCAGATGAGGAGAGCACATCTTTCTCGTTCTGTCCTGGCACTATTTCAGAGGCACTATTGAGAACGTTTTAACAAACTGCATCACTGTTTGATTTGGTAGCAGTGCCTCAGAGAGAAAGTCCATACCAAGAGTGGTAAGGACAGCTAAGAAGCTTATAGAAAGCTCGCTTCCTGTCATTCAGGATACTGCTTTCAAGCGCTATGCGCTTAGAGCTCAAAGCATTGTTAGAGATCCCACACGCCCACTTCACGGTCTGCTTCTGCTGCTGCCCTCTGGGAGGAGGTTTCAAAGTATTTCTAGCAGGACTACCAGATTCTGTAACAGCTTTGTTCCCTATATCCATCTGGTAAACTCGCAAGACTTGTTTTTCTCACTGTGTACATGTATACATCCAAACTAGACTGTGTTGTTTCTCTGTATTATATAATATATGTGGGTATATCCATAATTTTGTGTTTATTTATTTATTTATTTAGTCATGGCTATGTAGTGTATACTGGAGGTGGTAACCCTTTGAGAGCTGTATGCAATGGAATTTTATTTTAACGTATGCCAGTTAGTGCACATTCAAAGTGACAATAAAGCTATTCTAAGTCTAAGTTCTAAGCCTTAACCAGGAGCCCTAGTGGCACAGTGGTTGGAATGCTGTATTGCAGGCTAACTCTGCCGTTTGCCAGGAATTCGATCCCGACCAACTCAAGGTTGATTCAACCTTTCATCTTTCTGAGGTCAGTAAAATGAGAACGCAGATGGTTAGGGACAATATGCTGACATTTGTAAACTGTTCAGAGTTTGCGATAAAGCACTACAGAGCAGTATATAAGCCTAAGTACTATTGCTATTAGCTTGCTTCCTTGAGTTTCTGTAAACTCATGCTGGTATTACCAGCATCTAGCCACTCTTCTCTTTTGTCAGCTTTTTATAAAATTGTTTTGGACATAGATCTGTCCCAAATATTAAGGTCTTAGCTTCATTACACAAGCCTGGCTTTTAAAGTTGTTGGTGATAAGCAATACATTCCTTCTATCAACAGACCCATAGAGTAATTTTAACATCTCCTGGGAAGAGAACGCCATAAAAAGATCTTGAGAATGCTTATAAGATCTAAGCTACCCTGGGAAGGCCAAAAGCATTTGATTGGAGGCACTATGAATATAATACTAATTTAGCGTTTTACAATTTTGTTTTGTTCAATGTCCTTTGCCGATGTGTTTTTGTTTTGGTTCATCTCCAGCATACATATTGTCTGTAAGAGGTCTGCTCTCCTTTTCAACCAATTCAAGCTGGTATGTGCAATACAGGAAAAAACGTATGGCTTTTATTTGTCAGGAACAGCTTAATGGGCTTCTGTGGCCTGACTCACACACTTTCAGTTTCGAGCAGCAGGCTCTCAAATATTTGTAGTGTGCGTTAGCCCTTCTTGCTGTGTTTGTTGTGTTAATTGCATAAGGCTACTAACAAGAGTCCGTGGAGGAAACTGTTAGGCCTTTTCCTTACAGCCGTGAGATTTTAGCCTGCTGTGTGCTGGTTCATAAGCCTCTTCCCAGCCTTATTAGCTTTGAGCATTTGCATGTGCTTGGTCCTATTTATCCAAATGAGAAGGCAGGAACCAGCAGCTGCCCATAAGGGATATTATGCCCCATCATAGCTACTGCCTTGGTATTCTGTTTAGTTATTCATCCCCAGGAAAGATCAGTTAAACTTTCAACCAATTAGTGCAAATACACACAAGGGGAAAGCTGTTTTCATAGGGATTCTGCTTAAATCAAAGCAGAGTTTCTTTCTGTGGAAATTCACTGAGAGAAATAAAAGAAGAAAACCATGTATGGAACTAAGAATGGGCTCTTTTGACATAACCTTTTTATTCACAGTTGATGCTAGGCCACCATTTATAAATTATGCCGTGTTGAACAATATAGGAACAAGGCAGAATCAGTCTTGTGGAGGAGCAAAATATGTACGGTTTGTCTGTTTCTAGTTTGTTCTGTTTTCCTCCTTTCTTAAAGCTCACCTATACAGCACATTAACCAGAGATTTACAGATCAACCATGTAGCCTTGTTCACTGATCATACTGTGCAACAAATGCAATCAGTATGGCAATAACAAAGCATGGTTTCTAATAATAGTTTTCTGCCCTACAGCAAATCGTACTTTCCTTGCTGATTTTTCTGCATGTCAGATTAATAGAACAATAGTCAATTTGGGTGGGTTTTTTGTCCCGTCCCCCCTTAGTATAGCGGTTAAGGCACCAAGTTAGAAACTCATCAGGTGAGTTCTAGACCTGCCTAAGGCATGAAACCAGCTAGTGACCTTAGGCCAGTCCTGTCTCACCCCTAGGAAACAAGCAATGGCAACCCACTTCTGAAATCTTGCCAAGAAAACTGCAGGGATTAGTCTAGGCAGTTAGCAGGAGTCAGTTCTGACTCGAAGGCACAAATATATACAGAGAGAGTCATACCTATCTATGTACAGACTTATATATATGTATTTGAAATAATATTTGTGAATGTTATTATAAAATAACTGCCTTTGAAACTTGTCTATTCCAAAATGGTTGCCACAGTAAGGTCCTTTTCATTTCCTTTGGGCTTCTATTATTGCCAAAGTACTGAGATGCAGTTACCAATTTTTTTTGTTTGCGGGAGATGGTGGATTAGATTGATAGTTCTCATTCTTTTATTTTTTAAACCATTAATCATTATTTCAAAGAACCTGAGTATCAAAAGATATAAATTTTTTTCAAAGTCATGTATATATTGGGGTTATTCTAATTATTAGTTACCGGTACATAAAGGTTTTAAAGTTTCTCTTTAAAAAACTGCAAAAATGCTATTGATACTCATTTCTATTCCTGTTAGTATAAAACACAAAAATCTACAAAATAGTTTCATCACTTAGAATGTTTGTGATAATTATATGTATTTAGTTTGGAATGGCCTGCCAATTTTGATATTTCCCTTTTCATACACAAGAAATGAGGCAGTAAGGCAAAGATTCCTCCAAGTTTTATTATTTTTCCATATCTATATCAGAGCTGCTTTAAAAGAATCTACTGTAAACTGCCCAAGCCATGCTTTTAGAAACTAAAACTTGGGAGTGTTTTGGAAAGCAACCTATGTTCATCTCTGCCACAAAAATCGAAGTTAGAAGTCCTTGGCCACATTTCACTGTCTAGCATTTCGATTTCATGACAAAAATAAGTTAAATTTCAGTCATTCCATTACCAAGAGCCATTTTGTTATTTAATATTAATATTTTCTTCTGCTATTTGGAAAATGTAGGTTATCAATACTGGCATAAAATGTTACTTTATCTGGATGAATAATGAAGTGTTTCAATCAAATGAAGTAAGAGTTTTCCTTCCCTTGGTATAATAGCAGCTCCCCAGTACAGAGACACACACAGAGAGAGAGAGAGAGAGACAGACAGACAGACAGACAGAGAGACAGAGACAGAGACAGAGAGAGAGAGATTTAGGCTAAAAATGAAGTGTGTGTGTGTGTGTTCAAAATGAAAATGAAACTTCTCTTTAGGGGTAAAAATGAAGCATTTATTTAATCAGAATGAAGATGAAAATCTTATTCTTCTGAGGTAATATTGAAATATTTGATCTAAATGAAATCCAAAGTATTGATCTTCTGGTGAAATGTCGCCGTTGATTTGGTGTTTGATTAGAATGAAAGCAAACAAACTCCTGCTTTGGACTGAAAAGTCCATCATGAAGGATTTTTTTATTTCAAAAAGTTGCTTCAAAAACTTTCCCTTCTGACAGTGAAACATAGCAACCATGTTGCTTTTACTAGGTTCTCCTTTGGAGCTCCTTCCAACCTCTTTCCCTGAGTTTGCCAACACAGTTCTCAACCAAAGGTTGGGAAACCCTATTGGGTTGTCCATAGTGTAGGCTGAAATCAGTCTGTCTGGAGCATCTTCAAGGTTGACCATCAGCATTTCCCAGGAAGAATAGTTTTATGAAGAATGCTGCAGGCAATTTAGTGCTGTGGCCTGTCGGCTGCTGGTCCTTTTGGCAGCCGAATGAGATGAGGAGGCAGAGTGGGAGTCGGGGCCAGCATCAAGGCCATCTGACAGCTCAGAGGGGGAAGAGGGAATGGAGCTGTCAGAGATAGATACAGAGGCAGAGCCTGGGCTATCCATCAGCCCCCCCCTCCCCCGATGGAGAGTCAACAGCCCCCAGATCTGGAAGTGGCTGATGAGGAAGAGGAGGAACAGCTGGGTCCCGTGCCTAACATGCAGATGCGCAAAGGCAAAGGAAAGGAGAGCAGCGGAAACTATGGGCCAGTCCTCCTGACAGAAGAGCCACCACTATTAGCTAAGCCCCACTCTATCTCTGGGGATAAAAGACAAGGGGCAGAGATGAATAAGTGTGGCAGACAATTAGTCATCTCCTTCTCACTCAGCCACTGATAGTCCGAACTTCTAAATCCTGTCTGGAGCTGTATCAGAATTCTTTCTTGGAATCTGAGGCATGGAGAGTCGGGCGCCTTTGGGCTCTGTGTGTGTGTGTGTGAGAGAGAGAGAGAGAGAGACTCCTGGCGGATTGGAGCCATTTGAGGGAGAAAAGCGAGCGAGCTTGAATTTCCACAGGCATCTAAAGACTTTGTTAGTCTGCTATGAGAGAGAGAGAGAGAGAGACTCTGACTCTTGGCCAGGGTTGCTGGTGCTCCTAATAAAGGGAATGTTAGTTTAAAAAAAGTGTGATTGTTGTGTTTGAAGCTGTGTCAGGACATTTTGAGGCCATTGAATCTGAACCACTTTGGCCAGTGCTGAGGACAAGAAAAGCCTTTTCTCTCAATCCTGGCCCCAAACAGTTTAAGGCCAACTGGGTTGCTGCATTGAAACAAATTGAGTGGCTTCTTTCCTTCAGCAAAGTAAATCCTGCTGTCTCTGCAATGCAAACAACTCCACTGAAGGAAATCACTTTGTGTGTATCTATGACAGAGGTCTCCAAACTTGGCAACTTTAAGACTTGTGGACTTCAACTCCCAGAATTCCTCAGCCAGCTGAGGAAGAGAATTCTGAGGAATTCTGGGAGTTGAAGTCCACAAGTCTTAAAGTTGCCAAGTTTGGGGACCCCTGATCTACGATAAGTCCCGTTCCCTGGGACAACAATGAATTGTTTGCTGTGAATGAATGCAAAAGAAAACAAAAGAAAACAAAAGCCTGCTCTTAGGTAAGTTATTCAATATTCCATCAAGATGAAATATAAAGTTGATTTTCTTTCTGATAATGAAAGAAATGTGACCTAAAATAGATATAGAAAGGAACACGGGCATGACTGTGATCAAATTTGATAAAAGACTTTCTGTAAACTGCTTGTATTCTTACTGTGTTCCTTCAGTTTGCCAGGAAGCAGTATGGGAGGCTTTCCAGATCTTTTTGGATCGTATTCCAGGTACAACCGAATATCACAACTGGGTGACAGCTTGTCAGAGAGAAACTTTCTGTATATTTGACATTGGGAAAAATTTTAGTAATTCTCAAGAACACCTGGAGATAATTCAAAGGGTAAGACTTAAAATCTGCTTTTAATTATGTAGAAGTATCTAAATATAGTAGCAATGCATAGAAATATTAACAAACCAAGAAAATAAGGACTTGAACTAATAATTGAATCATGGCTGACATGATAATGCATTGTTATCTTCCAATTATTGGTTAGTTAGCTCCTAAATAATCCTCTTCTTTCTTTTAACTTTTTTTTTGCAGCGAGTAAAGCATAGAACATTCCAGGATAGGTAAGTAATCAAAACAGAAGACTTCATATATATGTGTGTGAAAGTAAATATGTGCTTAATCTATGTTTAAATCTATTCTATAACAGTCAAGAGGAATGAAGAAAATTATCGTCGCCTCTCATTCATGAGTGATATACCTAACTGTCAACGTATCAGAATCATTCATGAAGAATTTATAATCCTATCCACTTTGCAAAAACATTTGAAGTAATCAATCTCATATCTGATCAACCTATGCAAAATTCTGCTCAAACTTTTGCAAAATTGTGTATCAAGTTTTATGATACAGGCACTTTAAAAAATTATAGTAGCCCATAAGATGAAAGGCTGCAAGTCTTAAACCTCTCCTCCCCAAAACCCCTGAGGTCCACATCCTTATCTCTGTCTCCTGTCTTGATGTAGTGACCTTGTAGTACTTGCTGGCATCCTCTGTCTTTCAGCAGTTGCTTCTATCTGGAGTTCTTCTCCTTAGTTGTTCAGTTGCTAAATCATGATCAACTCTTCACAGCCCATGGACCAGAGCCTACTAGCCCCCCCACAATCCTCCACTGCCCCCACAAGTTTACCCAAATTCCTGTTGTTTGCATGGATGATTCTAATCCCTTAACCTCAGTGCATAAGAGAAATAGAAATAATCTTGGGAAAACAGGGAAAGAGACCAAGGGAATGGTCAGATTAAAAACATCTTAGCTAGTAGCAAGATTGTGGATGGGGCAAAAGAAGGTACCTTCCCTAGTTTCTTAGGCTATAAAGAGAATTGGGTTGACTTTCAGACTTGCAAGATTGATGTCAGCCTTGCAAGCTAAACTAGATGGAAAGTATGACCAGATGAGTTAATTCTTATTTTATTATAAGGTTACATTAACAGAAACTCATAAATCTGAAAGCCTATCATTTTCAAAGAAAGAACATTTTGCTCCAAGAGAAAAGGAGACATTTAGATGACCTGCCTTTGTATAGAACCCATGCCATGCAGGATGAAGGATGAATAGAATAGAATAACAGAGTTGGAAGGGACCTTCTAGTCTAACCTCCTGCTCAGGCAGGAAGCCTTATATCATTTCAGACAAATGGTTGTCCAACCTCTTCTTAAAAACTTCCAGTGTTGGAGCATTTCCAACTTCTGGAGGCAAGTTGTTCCACTGATTAATTGTTCTGTCAGGAAATTTCACCTTAATTCTAGGTTGCTTCTCTCCTTGTTTAGTTTTCACTCATTGCTTCTTGTCCTGCCCTCAGGTGCTTTGGAGAATAGTTTGACTCCCTCTTCTTTGTGGCAGCCCCTGAGATATTGGAACACTGCTATCATGTCACCCGTACTCCTTCTTTCATCAAAATAGACATACCCAATTCCAGCTGGAATTCCACCCTGGAAACAGCAAAGGACCAGCCCATGATGCCTCTGCCAGCAAAAATGGAGCTCAGGAGGGCCATGCGTGTCCACACCAGGCCCCATTTTCCACTGTAATGGCCTCCTGCAGCCTTCTGCAAGAGCAAATGGAGCTTGGGGGGGGGGGCTGTGTAAGAGCTGCAGGAGACCATCAAAAAATGGGGCTCAGGGAGGTCACAGTTCCCCCGAGTTCCGTTTTTCACTGGCAGAGGGTTGCAGGAGGCTGTCACGGCCGAAAAAGGGGCCTGGGGGAGCTACACACCATCGTCCCCCCCCAAGCTCCATTTTCATTGGCAGAGAGCTAGCAAAATAAAACCAAAACAAAACAAAAGAGATGTTTCCCCTTTTGCATTTCATCATGCAAGAAGGGACAGGAAAGGAGAAAGGGAAAGAGGAAAGACAAAGAAAAAGAAGGCAAGAGGGGAAGAGAGCAAGGAAGAAAAAATAAATAAAGAGGGAAGGAAGAAGAAAGGAGAAGGAAGGAAGGAAGGAAGGAAGGAAGGAAGGAAGGAAGGAAGGAAGGAAGGAAGGAAGGAAGGAAGGAAGGAAGGAAGGAAGGAAGGAAGGAAGGAAGATTATAATGATAGTGAGGGAGGTCTGAGGGAAGTTCTGCTTTAGTAGTTGGCCACCACAGGGTACCCCCAACATGAATGATGTTGAGGTGGTCATGGACATTCTGGTCTTGGCCATTTTGGCCACGTTCCCTGCCCCCTCCCCCAAAGTCAAACACAAAATACTGATGCAGCTCAATGAAACACTCAATGAAATCAAGTTTGACACCCCTGATCTAGATTGATAAGTCTACCCAGTATGGGTGCCCAAGGCTGCAGTGTACTAGTGGAAACTGAATCACTTTCATAATCCAAAGTGGTTTTGCTTTCTAACTAATCATGATGCAAAATAACTGAACAATGTAAACTTAAGAGTGTCCTTGATTTTTTTAATTAACATCTTCTGATTTCATATCCATTTTTGACATACAATTTATTTAAATAGCATATTAAGTGATAAAACATTCTGGTTTTGTCTACATTTTCAAGATGTCCAATTATAATACTTACTCTGAGGCAATCTATATATTATATATTCATACTTGAGCATTTTTTAACAAAGTGGTTTCCTTATGCAAACTAAGGAGCTCTACCAGATGTGGGCTACAAATATCCTGAAAATTATTGGATGGTAGCAGAGAGTTAGATTCTTCTATGTCTTTTCCATACCTCCTTGAAGTTTTCTGGATTTTTAAAATCTGGATCAAGTGTTCCAGAATTTTTAAGTAAAAAAGTTTCTTCTTGTGTAACATTTTATTCCAAAATAAGAGGTGGAAAGGAGCTGGTGCAAGTAACGGGAGCTCACCCTGTCATGCAGTGCCCAGGTCTCAAACCTAGGCTGTCAGCTTTCCTGTCTTTAAACCACTGAGCCATCACTCCTCCTAGTACTAATTAGGCAATATAAATCAATGGATATCATATGATTAATAGAAACAAATAGCTGGTGCCCAAATAATTGAAGTATATAGTTTCTTCTTTGGGAAAGCTCTCCTTACTCAGTTTTCACTAAAGATGCACTGTCTGAGCTTAATTTTCTTTACTGATAATGATAAATACATTTTTGATTAATATTTGCTGCTCGTCTGATGAGAGTTGCCATAAGGATTTATGCCAGACAGTGTTTTCTTGGCAGGTTTCATTTATCAGGAGCACCATGAGCATATTGGAGAGCTAAATTATAGAAAATACAATGTGCTGTGATTCTTTATTTTTAATTTGTGAAAGCATGTCTTTAGACAAAACGTGGCTTTAATGGAAAGAAATGAATCTCTGCTTCTCTCAGTTTCATAGTCTAATTTATAGTTTTGCTTATTACTTTTTTTCCCTAGAAAAGAGGACATTTCTCCAGAAAAATCCATTGGCAAAAAACCTGAAGAACCTTCGCCTTCTGTTATTACAGGTAAAACTAAGCATGCCTACTATATGGGTCTACCAGTTTCCATTACATAGTTCAAACCTATTATTGTTTGAGCATGTAATTCAGAATATGGAAATGCAGTAAATAGTGCATGTGAAATATAATGAATGGAATTTAATGGCTTTTTATTGTAAACTTGATTTGAGAAATATTTTAACACTTAAACTGCAACATTTTAACTATGTGATATTTATCATGCTTTCTTGGTGAAGAAAACCTGGCAAAGCTATCAAAAAATAAATTTGCAACAAAGAAATCTTTTTGCATAGAATTAAATAACAAGTTAATAGATGTTTGTTTTCATTAGTTACTATAAAACTGAATAGCTGAATGGGTTGATTAAATATGCTTTCTCATACCCACAGAAAATGTATCACCTTACTCATCTTTCTCTAGAACAGGGATGTCAAACTGGATTTCTTCGAGGACCAGATCGGCATTGTAGTTCTCCTCTGTAGGCCAATGGGGAGGGAACAGGGGGGAGATGGGATGGACACCTCATGCAGCACCTTACTAGCCAAAACCGGGTGCAGGGGGGGCATGTCTGCCCACTGTGCCCCATTTTCAGCTGGACAGCTTCCTGCAGCACTTTGAGGCTCAAAATGAGACATGGAGGCCCCCACAAGGCCTATTTGCAGCCTCCCTAGCGTCCAGCAACACTCTCCCAATTGAAAACAGGCCATGCAGAGGCGTCATGAGGCCTCAATGTGGAGCATTTTTGGCCAGCAGAGTGCTGCTCTAGACTGGGGAGGCCAAAAATGGGCTGTGGGGGAGATGCACGCAGCTCCCCGTGGTCCATTTTGGCGGGCAGAGGCACTGCGGGCCAGTCCTTTGATATTTTCAGGCTGGCCGTGGGCCAGATTTAAGCACCCCATGGTCTGCATCCAGCCCACAGGCCTTGATTTTGACACCCCTGCTCTAGAATATGGGGAACTGCAAATTCCAGAGTTCAGGAAAACTTTCCAGTACTAAGTCAGGAATTTCATACCTTCTTTGAACATATTCAGTGGGTTCTAAGTGTGTGCATAAGATTACAGCTTTTTCACAGATACAGGTACTAGAATTATATGTAGCACGAGACCTGAATTTATGTTTTGGTTTGTAACTTATTTTCAAAAGGAAACTACTCAGATGTTTTATTTTTGCTCTGAATTCATAATACTGAGTAGAAAGCATTGGTAGATTTCCTTAATTCTTTTTTTATTTCTGCTTCCCAATGATCTCTACAGATACCCTTGTGAATGAGATTGTCAATGACACCAAAACATCAGGAAAGGTGAGGAGTCAATAGCATTCTCTCTACTAAACTAGTCACACTTCGTTTTCCCAACCCAGGAATTCACAGGGTGATGAAGCTAGCTCAGGGATCTCCAAACTTGGTAGTTTTAAGATTTGAGGGCTTCAATTCCCAGAATTCCTCAGCCAGCTGCTGGCTGAGGAATTCTGGGAATTGAAGTCCTCAAGTCTTAAAATTACCAAGTTTGGAAATCCCTGAGCTAGCTTCATCACCAGTACTTATTTTTCCTCTCTTCCCTTCACTTAGAATGTACATATTGATTAGAGTCTTTCCTCTTAGCTAATTGTGAATGATGTTGCTTGCCTATGCATGAAAAACAGAAACGGACAATGGGGGACTGTACCAGTATCCAAATAAAGCATTTTTGTTCATTCTTATTATATAACTCATTTCTTTTCTACATAGTAGAAATGCAAGAACTCAAATCTAATTCTCCTACAAACCAACTAAGCATTTCCATGATTTTTCGTCTCTGGGTTTAGTGCTTTATTTCCTACCCTATGGTATTTGTCTATCTTCTAAGCCTCCCTTATCTCCCCTTGCTGCCTGTAAAGCAAAAGCTACTCCCTTGATTATCATGTTTGGCTTTTATATTGCTCTCTCTACTGAGCCTCTTTAGAGATTTATTCCAAGTAGGTGTCACACGCTTGGAGCCATATTGTAACTAGCACCTTCAATAATACAAACTCCAGAGATCCCCATGATATCAAACTTGTTTAAATAATCCGTTCTAACTCCAATCAGTGAATTACTTCAATCCCCTTAACATTAAACAGGGTTTTGCTGGAGACCTTTCTTGTGTTTAAGTCTCCCTGGGAGTAGGTTTTATGTATCAATTAGCAGTAGCAGAAGGTATTTTCCTTCTTTCGACCTTTCTGCTATAATAAGAAAGTGGTGGAGAACAGAAGTACCAACTGATAGCAAGTACCCAGAGAAGGCAAAAACTGCTGCCTGTGTTTTCCCACTTTGCAGTGAGGCCACAGATCCAATGGTAGAGACAGCCTTATTATCATACTCTCCTGAATCCATTCACATATGCTTTACTTTTAAACTCTGGGTAAAAGGTTGTTTTTTGCACTAGCTAATAAAAATCAACATAAAGTATGGGAAGGCATGGGTAGAAAGAGAATATGCAGGAACTTGAACTGATCAGAATAATATCAGGAACATTATCAATTGTGTATGTGTTGTCCCCAATTTGGGTCTGAGCCTGGGGCCGAAGCCAATGAAGAACACAAGATTCAGGTTTTGTTTCCTTTTATTGAAGTACTAAAAGGGGTTCTGCCCAGAAAATGCTAGGAACCTCAAGCAATAGAATTGGGAAAGCTTTATACAATTTCACTAAGATAGAAGGTAGGATAAGGTGGGATATATAAGAAAGGTTATCTAATAAACATTTTAGTAATGATCTAACAATTATTCTATTGGTTTCTAGCCATCCATATTCCTAAGCATTGGCCAATGAATGCTCTCTGAGTTATCTAACACACATTCTATTTGCTTCAAACCATCCCTATTCCTAAATTCTAGCAATGATATGCAGGATATCTAACTCTTTATTACTGTTACCTAAATTGATACAAGATTTACACATAAATATTCTCTGTGAATAAGCATTCTTTGTCCTTGCAGACAAGCTGCACAATTACAGGCTTCCCAATTTTCTTTCAAGTGTATGCCTTGCTTCATTTCTCCGGACAGCCTACAACCAGACTTTTTATTAGTTCTGTTATTATTCTATTTTACTATATGTACTATCAATTTCCTAGACTTGGGCTGAAGCAGAATATAGTTTCATAAATAAACAAACAAATTTACGATCCTGGGGAGGCAGCAGTTAATGTGCAATACTGTGGGGCACACCCTGCCCACACGGCTTGGAGTTCAATCCTAGTGGGGCTCAAGGTTGACTTAGCCTTCCATCCTTCTGAGGACAGTAAAATGAAGACCCAGATTGTTGGGTGCAATAGGCTGACATAGTAAACTGCTCAGGGAGTGTTGTAAAGTGCTATGGGGCTCCGTATAAGTGTAAATGATATCGCTACAATGTGTAATAAAACCACGTACAACATAAGAGATAACCTCCAAACTCCTAAAGTAACTAACTATTGGAGCCTCGGTGGCGCAGTGGTTAGAGTGCAGTACTGCAAGCTACTCCTACTGCAATTTGGCAGATTGAATCCCACCAGGCTCAAAGTTGACTCAGCCTTCCATCCTTCCGAGGTGGGTAAAATGAGGACCCAAATTGTTGGGGGCAATATGCTGACTCTGTAAACCACTTAGAGAGGGCTGTAAAACACTATGAAGCAGTATATAAGTCTAAGTGCTATTGCTATCGATATCCTAGTGCTTTGTAGATATCTGGGACTTTAATTGCTATTCTCTTAAGGTGCTGAAATATAACATAATCACAAAGTGTAAGGAAGTACACATGAAGAATTTACAAACAAAGTAACTATAGTGAAAAGAGCAACAATGCAAGTGGCATGAAAAACTTCTTAAGATATGACCACCAAGTTATGCCCCTTTTCAATGTTTCCTGTTTTATTTCCCTGACTTTCTTGATTTTTTAAAAATATACAGTGTTTGCTTCCCTCCTTTTCTTCCATCTTCCCTCCCTTCTGAACCTGAGAATTCCTCAAGCTAAGACCACCTTTGATTGCAGGCATCATGCCTTAAGACACTCAGAGGATGCAATTCATATTAGTGTAAAGTGTATTCTGGGGTTTTTGAAGTGGGTTGGAAACTGATTTCCTCTTTTGTTCTCTTGGGAGCTAAAGCCAGAAGTTCCAAACATTATTTCCAAGCTGCCTGTGGAGCAAATGGTGGAGTTCAGTGTCACACTCAGCAACCAGGAATATACACCAGACTTGAATAACCCGGGTTCTCCTCTGTATCAGAAACTAGCAGCAAAATATCAGCTCCAGGTAAAGCACTCCTTAATAGTAATAGAACCTTTCTTTGTCTAATGAAGTCTGTTTCCTTTGATTTTCTTTAAAGAAAACGTATTATAGAGTACATATTGTGGTTATTGAAGACATAGAAAATATATTTTTTGTTTGCTAGCCCATAGTTAAATGTATAGATAGTCCTTGTTTATTGGCTGCCTCATTCAATGATTATTCAGCATTACGATGGTGCTGATAATATAATTTTACAACCAATGCCTGCATATCTGATCTGCAGTATCCCACATATAATCACTACAGTAAGTGTGCATTGTCCTGTGCTTGACCTGTTGTTTTCCCTCCACCTCCACCTTGCAGGGTGGAGAGAAAGGGATTATAAGAGAGTAAACACACACACAATGGGATATGTACATCAGAATGAATGCACAGTAGTACTGGCAGCCCTAAATGAATTGGGTGCTGGGAGCTACAAGTGCGCTACCAAAATATCATAATTTATTCTCCATTGTGTGGTTGCATTCTTTCTTTTCCAATGTCTCCATTCTGTGAGGGGAAAGGAACAAGTAATTTATGGATGGAAACTGAACAAGGAGAGATTTAACCTGGAAATA
Source organism: Bungarus multicinctus (assembly GCA_023653725.1). NCBI lineage: Eukaryota > Metazoa > Chordata > Lepidosauria > Squamata > Elapidae > Bungarus > Bungarus multicinctus. The sequence continues at coordinate 115,471,498 of CM042836.1, forward strand.
AGGAGAAACTTTCTGACAGTGAGAACAATCAACCAATGGAACAGCTTGTCCTCGGAAGTTGTGGGAGTGCCATAACTTGAGACTTTCAAGAGGAGATTGGATTGCCATTTGTCAGAAATGGTATAGGATGTTGCCATTTGTCAGAAATGGCAGGGGGGTGGACTAGATGACCTACAAGATCCCTTCCAACTCTGATTATCTGTTATCTGTTATCTAGGCCATCTTTCCTGTGCCTGGCCCGTTTTTCTTCCCCACCACGCAGAGTAGAGAGATTGGAGAGGAAGAAGTCAGAAGAGAGTAAGCAGGTACACAATGGGGAATATAGCAGGCTATTTGCCTAGCCAGTCACAGCTGCTGGTGCCACTATATTGCTTTCAATTGTATTATGTGCCTGCGTACTCTCTTGTAATTCCTCTCTTAATGTAAATATAAACATTAATTCCATTCTTGATTCCAGCAACTGGGTGAGCATTCCAAAGGACCAGAGACAAAATCTGGAGATATGAAAATGATTAATCTTGTCAGTTTCAAGCCAAGTATCCCAGTGCTGTCAGTAAGCATTCCAAAGATTAGGGAAGTGGGAAAAGAGAAAGCACAAATGAGATCATATGATTTCCCATTTCTTTAACAAACAGAAATGCTGATCTTGATTGTGGTAAGCTAAATGAGGACTGCTGCATTTTATTAAGATAGAAAAGTGAAATTATATTTTACACTTCAGTTTTCTTTAAGTAACTCAGTATACACTATGCTATTTGGGTATTTCAGACTTTTCTTTTTGTTTTTTGTCCTGTTTTTTTAAAGGAGTATAAACTATTCACAGTTAAGTACTTTTAAATCTCACTTATTAAAGGTGTGTGCTTAAATCTTACTGAAATAAGGAGAAGTAAATTTTGGTAACTCAGACTCTTCTGTTTAATCCTTCAAAATGACTGTTCAAATGTTTTAGCCACTGTCAGATTGTTACCATATATAATGATCAATAGGAGAGTGCCTTCATTTTGCTGTCATACAAGCAAATGGTGATAGAATTTTATTTGTGCATTAGAATAAAGATATATCTGCACATAAGGAGAGGCAGACTATAGATTCATTTCCAGTTAACATTGCCTTCTTATCTATTTCTGGACAGGCTAGTATCACAAGGGTAATATCAAGGGTGAGGCTATTTAACTCAACTTTGTCCCTGATCACAAAATGGAGTTAGTCCCATATTTGTAGCACAGGGAAGATTATCAAGCTCAAGGGTCATCAAACTTGACAAGTTTAAGACTTGTGGACCAACTTCCAGAATTCCTGAGCTAACATGACTGGAGGAGGAATTCTGGGAATTGAAGTCCACAAGTCTTAAAGCTGTCAAGTTTGAAGATCCCTGATCAAGCTAATTGCTGGAGTTAGTATATTTTAACAATCAAGATCCTGTTCCTTTCCCATAATATCTCAGGACTATGAACAGGCTCCATAAATGTCCCTAGATAATAAAAATTATGGTCAATTCTAATTGTTCAGTGCTTGGATTAGAAATGTTCTCCCTGAGCAGAAAAAGGGGCCAAAATAATAAAGGAGCATCATGCTAATTGTGTTGGCTTTAGAAAGTGGCTAGTAGCATTCTTGGAATTATGTCCCCATTTTGTGAATATGCCTCTCCTAGCATTTTCTAAACTACAAAAATTGGTAATGCTTAAATTAAATATTAAGTAACACAGGAACAGTAACTGTTATTATATGAAAAAGCAATTTAAAGAATAAAAGAAGTATCAATTCAAATATTGTGGATATTTCATTACTGCATAAAGCGCTACAAATACAGAGTACTTTATCCTGATAAAATAATTAAGCATGTAATGTGAACACTTTATCATGTTTTAAGTAATGGATAGTATCAGTGAGTTATACAAGGTAAATTACAGCCATTTCACATTAAAATCTTCCATCAAAAATTTCAATAATAGCTGCTAGAAAAATATAGAAAATGTCTATTAGGTAGCCACTCTCCCCACTTCTATTTAGAGCCAAGTATCAGAGATCTTCTCAAGGATGAAGTGGAATATCTTTAAAAAATATTTTTTTTCTAACATTGTAAAGGGATTTTATAAATTGACATTAATATTTAGAACTGGACCTAGAAGCCAACTCTGGTTTAGTGAAGGTGGTAAAATACTAGGATTTAGTTAGATCAGGGTAATAACAGATGTCATTGTGTCATGCTGCAATATATTTTAGTATGGCGGATTTTACCTCTACATACTTCAGTAGGGATAGCTTTCATTAGAAATAAAATAATATTGATGCAATTGTTTCACAGAAAATTTACCCAAACTAACATTTAGATCATGATATGTGAAAGCAAGATATAATTTTTTATTCCTTAAGGATTACATCTTGCTTATTTGTAACATTCCCTTGGTAAAATCTTCCAACTGTGAAAAATGTGCACACCTTATTTATTTATTTTATTTATTAAATGGTTTTATATACCGCCCTTCTCCCGAAGGACTCAGAGCGGTGAACAGCCAACTAAAATATATATAAATTATAAATACAAATACAATTAAAAGAGAATTAAATTATAGGCTGCCATTTAAAATTTAAAACCCCCGATTAAAAATAAGCTAAAATTTTCATACCCCAACCAATCAATTCTAAAACCCCTTATTTAAAATCAGCTCAGGCTGGCCTGCTCAAAGAGCCAGGTTTTCAGATCACATCTGAACGCCCTCAGGTCAGTGGTTGTCCGTAGCCCCGGGGGCAGCCCATTCCAAAGGGTAGGTGTTCCCACAGAGAAGGCCCTATTCCTTGGGATCACCAGGCGGCACATAGATGCCGTCGGGACCCGAAGGAGACCCTCTCTGTGGGAGCGCACCAGTCGGTGGGAGAGACTTAGAAGAGACTTCAATCTTGAGATCTTTTTTTATATTATGAGAAGATAACAAAGAGAGGAAGGTGATGGGGAAATACCCCACAGATCTCTACAGAAGGGTATATTTACTAGATCTGCCAAAATAGTCTCCTTCTGAATGAATAGTTCCATTAATGCACGAGTATCAAACTCTATCACGTCACATGATGTATCGTGATGTATCACGATGTTTTTTGCCTTTGCAGAGCCAGGATGGGTGTGGCTTGTGCATGATGCATCCAGCCCATGGGCCGCTAGTTTGATTGATTCCTTGCATGGAATCCATTTTCCTTTTGTCAAGAAAAATATCTGATAAAAGCAAGATAACATTTGTGAGATATATTTTTTATTTTAAAAAATGCATGTTTTGGAAAGTTGAATATGGAAAAAGATAGTTATGTTACAAAATGGCTTATTTGGAGAAATATCTAATTAAATATTCATAACAAAATAAAATGTAATGACATCAAAGAATTTTTGTAAAAAACGGGGGGGATCTATGGGAAGTTGTTTGTGAAAGATCCATAGGTTGTACAAAGTTGAAAATGAAAACAAATGCTGATATGTTTTTTTTGACAGAATCTTAAATAGAATTTTTTTTAGAATGTAGACCTATCACCGCAGATCATAACATACAGATTTCTGCTTCTGCAGAAGTACGGTATTACTGTCCTGCTCTCCATCTCTTTTAATGTTCTCAGCTAGGCATGACATCTGTTTCTCCACCAAAATAACACACGCTGGCAGTATCTCTATAACAGACTGCAGATCTAGCCAGTCAGCAGAGCACATTAGACTTACACGCCATTAGGAAAAATTATTTGATCCCTAATCAGGAATTAATCTGACAATTCTCTATAATAATGCTATTGAAACAATAAACCTGATGGTCAATTTAAGTGTAGCTATTGAATGCAATTAACTAGTGATGAGCGAGAAAACCCAAAGCATGCATTTTCTCTGATCATTCTCTGGCCATTATTCTCCTTCTTCTGAACTAGAGTGAAGATAGCAAGTGTATATCATTATCAAAGATTAACTGACGCTTCATTAAATCCTTGAAAGTCAGCAAGTAATGAATCAAGTAATGAATCAAAGCTTTCTTAGTTGAACACTAGGCAGAAATCAGTAACAGCACTGTGAAAAATAATATTGGTGAGAGACAGTTTGGAGTGGTAGCTAAAGCGCTGGCCTAGAAGCCAGGAGACTGTGAGTTCTAGTCCCAGTTTAGGCATGAAAGCCAGCTGGGTGACCTTGAGCCAATCACTCTCAGCCCAAGTCACCTCATGAGATGGTTGTGTGGGGAAAATAGGAAGAAATGGTATTATAAATGCTGCCTTGAGTGACTTATAAAAAGCAATGAACATCTAATAAATAGCAGGTCATTCTTTTTGCCTTTTGAATTGCCAGATCAGTTTCAAATGTAAGGCTCCTTTAAGCAGCTTTGAAAGAACTTAATGTTTTCTGAAACATGATGTTTCCCTGCAAAGTGTATAGTAGAGAAAAATCCCTTATTTTGCTGCATACTAAGCTTATTTTTTCCCTTATTTTGCTGCCTACTAAGCTTCAGAATTAATAATCTATTTCTCCACTATTACGCTATGGGTTAAGTCACTTTTCCATTTTAAAATGAGATTTCAGACAAATAAATCTTTATAGTTTGAGTGTAAATCAATGTACAAATGGACTGACATTATATATCTAACTTAACTTCTCTTGAAAGTATGTCTGCAAAGTGAAGCATTTGTCAATGGGATAGGCACTTGTAGATTTGTCCAGAGGTAGCGTTCAGCAGGTTCTGACCACTAAGTCATGCCATGCCATGCCATGCTACGCCCACCAAGCCACACCCACAGAACTTGTAGTAAAAAAATTTGAATCCCACCCTGGATTTGTCCCTTATGCCTTCCTTCAGGTAAAGATTCAAGGGCTGCTTTCTTCATGCTATCCTTAGTCAAGCTATTGGGGGATAATGGGAGCTGTAGTACTTTGGAGGGTCTCAAGTTAGGGAAGGCTGTTCTAGAAAACGCAATGCAACTTTACATAATTTAATTGTATATGCTCATATATGATTTTTAAAAGTTCCATATCTGGTATGTTTTATAGATATTAGCACCCTATTAATTATAGAACAGAAACAAGTTCTGTAATGTTATTTTTAAATTCTTGAGTTGTGTTTAACAACTATTAGAACAGGGTCTGCTGGGAGTAAATACTAAACATTTTAGATAATATTTGTTAATTCCTCTAGCTGAGGAATGAGCACATAATTGTCTTCAGTTTTTTCTTTTCTTTTCTCTCTAATAGATGCAAAAGATATTTGAAAAACTTGCAGGTTTCAAAGAAATTCGCGTCTTAGGTTTTAGGTAAGTGTTACTGCTTTTTGCTTTTAAAGTAACAAGGCTGTTGTTATTATTTATTTACTGTATGATATCCCGCCTTTTCTGTGAGATCTCAAGGTGATAGATTTCTCCTTATTTTGTTTCTATAGCAATCCTAGGAAGTACTGTAAGCTGAAAAATAGTGAATGGTCTACATTCCCCAATGAATTATGTGATTAAATGAAGACCTAATTAAGTAGAGCCCCTTGCCTACTTAATTACACTTTTTCACTTCCTTTTGTTAGAAGAAGTCATCAGGAGTTGATTAACCTGCCTTTCCTTTTAAGTCTTTGAGGAACCTCTGATGATATTATTATTGGTAGTGGTGGTAATTTAATTGAAAATATTTCTAAATGAGCTTATGACTTGCATATTTTCAGTCTTTTAGATTGAAGAAATTGATACGGTTCTGGGATCACAAGCTGTTTTAAAAGATGATGCAACTACAATTTAACTTTTTTAAGCCTGCATGTCTTTCTTCACCATTGTAGAATTGGTTATATAAGTTATTATTAATAAAACTTTCTTCATTGGCTTCCATTAATACTTGTAGGATACAAACAGCAAGAAGTTGCTAGTTTCAAAACTGAAGTTAGTAAAGCCAAGTTTATCTTCAATCCCCAACTTTCTATGAATACAATTCATAATTTCTAAGGAATGAATAGCTATAATTGACTGGGGGGGGTGATATTATTTAAAACAGGGGCTGGGGAATTCTGGGAGTTGAAGTCCATCAGGCTTAAAATTGCCAAGGTTGGAAAGCCCTGATTTAAAAGACAGGCTAGAAATACTTTAAAAAAGAAACTAGCGGAGATGTCTTTTAAGTAATGTATAATTTAAATGAAAAAAGTGTGATTCCAGTGCAGAGGAAGTGTGAAGTGAAGTGAGCAGCAGAGGAGAATGATCTGGAAAAATAACATGCCACCACAACAGCTTTCCCTAAATTGACCTTTCCTCAATATCAGGATGATGCTACCATCTAACATTCATTGGCAGTCCTTGATGTTCATATCTCTCAGATGGGTCTACCAAGGTTGACATCTTAAATGTCCCTTGCCATCATAGGAAAATGGGGTTTCAGCTAGGATTTTCTTACAATAATTAATTTTTGCAGCAACCACACAACTATAAACATCATCTTGAAATTGATACACATCCCTATCATAATTTTTTCTTCTCAGAGTAAGCAAGATTAGTAGTGCAAAGAAAAGGAGTAAGAAATAATAAGTGGTAACAAAGCAATAATAATAATAAAAACATGAAAATGAAATATGAAATATGTAGTTAAACTTATTACACTAAATTCATTCATTATACTGTATACAGTATCTCCATACCTCATATTCTTGACAAACATTTTGGCTTCCTCCATGTTCACACATACAATTCATATTGCCCTTTGCTTCTTAAACTTCTCACTTCTTTTCATTAAGTTCCTTCAACAACTTTCTCTATCTTCTACTCTTTCTCAGTCCAGTCACTCTTCCATCATATAGACATTTTGCAATTTGAATGCAAAACTTCCAATTTGTTTCTTGATCAATTTCGGTACAATAAACCACTTCAGTACACCTCTTCCATCTTTGTCATTTCCTTTTGACCAATTCCTTCATCATTCATTCATTCTTCACCTTGTCTCTTTTTGGTTTACCACGCAGTCTTCTTAAGTATCCCATTCCCACATAAGTTTATTTTAGATTTCTCCTGACATGTAGATTCCTACTTTAACATAATAACAAATTTGCACAAAACATTCTATAATACAAATCTATTTATTTATCACATACTCCCAGGCATGCTCACACTATTCTATGCTATTTAGGATTTCTAATGTAGAGACAAGTCAGAATAGATTTGCTTACATGCTGCCACTTAGGAAGTCTATGCAATGTGCTAACACAACTCAACACATTATTCCTTTCTTCTAAATAAACAACCAATGTTTACATTTCTTGGTTTTTCTCTTTGTCCAACAATGACTTTACATAAAACTGAGAGTGGTTAAAAATAAATCTGGAAGAAAAATGATAATTACTGTAGCTAGACATGAATTCTGTGCCTCATCCAATCACAGTTCAAGACATTAATTTCAGCTTGTTGGCTGCAATTTGGATAAAATGTATTAGCTCCCTGCTGATTTTTGCATTCCACTGAAGGTAATAAGTGGTATCACCTTCAGTTGGTTGTTCCTTGCTCCAATTTTTCCACTTTTCCCCAATCCCTGAGGGTGAAGTAAGCAATTTATTATTGTTTCTAATATCTATATTTGTATGCTTTTGATTTACACACACACTCATACACACACATAAACAAACATTCTCTTATAATATAATCTTAAATGAATGCTGAAAGATTATTTTCCTTTTTAAATTTGAGAAAACAAAGCTCTTTATCTTCTTTTTCTTTATTTCTTTTCTGACATGTTGTTATTTAGCTTTTTTTTTTCAAACACAAATAAGATGTGGTTAAGAAAAAGAAGTGGAAAGAACAATGATCCTAAATTCTGGATAAAATAAAACCAAAATCCTAAGTGAGTCCAAAGATTAGTGAAGTCATATTAATATTAGCCCAATAAAGTCACAATGACATGACCCAGTGAAGTCTTTGATTATTGTAATGCTTATTCAAATCTTTAATTTAATAAATGCTTAAAGATGTTAGTATTCATTACATTTCTATGGTGTGAGAATGATAAGCTTCTTAAGCTTCTGTCAAAAAGAAATCCTGGTCATTTTAAACATGGTAGGTTTTGGCACATCTCTACTGCTCTCTCAGTTATGTTAATTATCCAAAACCCACCATTGCAAAGGTGTAACCATTATCAGGTTCATTACAGTACACTGACTGTGCTGGAGTCAGTGTACTGTAGCTCCTCTTGGCCCCTTCCTCCATAATCAACTTGTATTTATTAAGAGGAACTCAAATGTCAACCTTATTTTACATGTTGGAGTAGTAATGTTCATATGGGTCAAATTATTTTCCTCCGGAAAATTGTTCTGCTTTCAAAACTGCCGTTACAGCCATGTATTTTTTACTCTAGTATAGATCCCGGGATACAAAACGTCTGAAAATTAGTTCAAGCATTCAACTATGAAAATAAGGCAGAATAGAAGGGAAAACAAGCAAAGTCAGGCATCTAAGACTCTGAGATTTCTCAGTGGTTGCTTACACAATAAGGCCCTTTACAATATGACCCTTGCTTGATTCTGAAGGGAGTTCTGTCATATTCAGTGAAACTTTCTCACAAGCAAAGAGATTAGAGTTTGCAGGATTTGAGGAATCAAAGTTGTGTTAATTAGCTAGAATTAGAATGTCATTTTCACGTGGTGCTATTTTATCTGGCAGTGACTTGGCTTATGGATAGGATCTTTGTACAATGTTACTTCAAGGAGTGTTAGAGGTCCCTTAGCCTTTAAAATAAACGTTTTAATAATTCCATTGTTTTCTTTGGGTAATCCTGGGACTTTTCTTACTACTTTCCTTAGATTGTTTTCCCCTTTCCTTTCCTTTTTCTTTTCAAAATGTTGAAAGTTCCATAAAATGTATATACATACTCAAGGAAAACATTAATGAAAGGGCCCCAGTACAGTGAAGATCAGAATTTGAATATAATTTATATTAATATAATATAATTTATCCTTCTAATCTTTCTTACCTCTTATTTTTCCTTCTATCTTCTCCTGTTGGTATATTATAATTTATCAACTGTTATTGTATCTTATGATGTATTATTCTATCTTATAATTTATGACCTATGATTTATCACTTTATTGTTTGCATGTACACTGAGAACTTATGCACTGGAGACAAATTCCTTGTGTGTCCAATCACTCTTGGCCAATAAAGAATTCTATATTCTATTCTATTCCGAACCAAACTGCATTTCTGCCCACCAGCTTTCAAAATATCAAGCTAAACAAGTTAGCCCTATAATTTTATTTTGAATTTTAAAATTTCAAAACAGAATGGAAAACAAAGCAAACATGAAATTCGACAAAGCACCAGTAGTACAATGTAAATTATCTAGTAAAGAAACAAATTAACAAAATAATTGCAGTTTTAAAAGCTGGTTTTCAAGTATGCAGTAAACTAGATATTTGTATTCTTTGCCCCAAAGTAGAATCTGAGAGAAACAGAAACATGAGTAAAACTACTTCCCTTCTTTTTTTTGTCATACGGGAAACAATAGAGGTATTGAACTTCTTAAATTGTAGTTTTGATATTTAGTGTTTTATTCTGCACCAACATTCTGATTATACTTTAACTCAAAAACTGAGTACCTGAGTGTCTGTAGGGCACTGCCAAATAGAAATAGCAGACACAAGAGGATTAAAGACATTGTACTGTATTGCTTCTGAGAATTAAAGACATCGTAGTGTATTCAGGGGTGGAATTCAACCAATGTTACTACTGGTTCGGTGACTATGTTTTGCGCGTGTGTAAAAAATCTTAAGCTGTGCCGTCTGGATAGCTGAAAAGCACTGCATGCGGGTGCACAGCATTTGAAAAGCCACTTTTTTCCTGCTTTTTCAACCTCAGCTCTGCCGTGCAAAGCAACTGAAGTTGAAAAAGCAGGAAATAAAGGACAGGTAAGACCCCAGGCAGGTGGGTGGGCTACACAAGAGCAAACACAGAACCGGTTTGGTGTCTGCTGCTCTTCAGAATTACCGGTTGTATAGAACCGGGCAGAACTGGTAGCATCCCACCCCTGAGTGTATTGTTAAAGACATGTACTATACTGTTTCTAGGTGAAAATAAATCTTAACTGCCTCTCTCTCAAAATTAATGTATAAATACAGGCAGTTCTCTACTTACAACAGTTCATTTAGTAACCATTCAAAGTTACAACAGCCCTGAAAAAGTGAGTTATGACCAGTTTTTTACACTTATGGCCATTGTAGCATCCCCATGGTCATATGTCCAAAATTCAGGCACCTGGCAACTTGACTCATAGTTATAACGGTTGCAGTATCCCAGTGTCAGGTAATCACCTTTTGCGACCTTCTGAAAAGCAAAGTCAATGGGGAAGCCGGATTCACTTAACAACCATATCATTAAGTCAGCAACGGCAGTGATTCACTTAACAAGAGTGGCAGGAAAGGTCGTAAAATGGGGCAAATAATTTTGGCCTCTGTTGCGGTCATACGCTGAAGCCTACCTGTATAAGGAAATTGTTAATTAAGAATTGCTGTATTAAGGTTACGGGTTTCCTATAGTTGCTAGAAATTGAGTCTCAGAAGGCTGACAGCTATAGAAGGAAAAAAAAGGAGGGGAATCTTTCTTTTGGAACTTTCTTACCAGGGGTGCCCACAGAGGAATCAGAAAATTCAAAAGGATGGCTCTGACAGCATCTTCAAAGCCCTAACCTTTTCACATGCGTTGTATGTGCAACACATATGGCACAATCACAGTCATCATCTTGATTTTTTTGACAACATCCCCCAAACACCCCCTGCCTTTTACACATATCCTTTGTTAGCAGAAAGAAAGGTTTTCTGGAAGAACATTGAAAAATGTTGTGTAAATGATGACTCAGGGGAGGAGGATTAAGGAGGGAAAAAGAATCTAAAGCAGTTACAACCTTTTGCTACCAGAATGGAAGGAGTAATGACAGTGAATTAAACAACTGTAATGATAACAATCTGGTTTTTCCACTCCTCCTCCTCCTCCTCATTTCAGTGTGAAAAATGCAGATCGTAGGGTAAACAAGAGGTATATGCCCACACAGTTTAATGGTTTGACTTTTTTTTGTCCTTCTTCCTTTTGAATGCTTCCATCTATCCTGTCGTATGCTGAACGGAAGACAGAAGAAGGAAAAAGATGGGTAACTTTCCTGCAGGTTTTTTTAATAGGTGATATATAATTAGTTATAGCAGTAATATTAAATAAGTCGACTTCTTTTCTTTCAAATACAGAACGAAATATTTTCTTTAAATGACATTGTATAGTCTAGGCAAATTAAATCGGGTAGAAAGCAAACGTCACTCCAAAACCTAGTACATAATGGGTTCAGTGTAATGTGGATAAACACTTGGGAAGCAAAGCAGAAGGCTGGGCTTCCATATTCCCACATTCCTATGTAATTGGCCACAGGCCTTAACCAGCATGTAGTTTTCCTTTTCCCCAAATGCTTGACTTATTGTTGCCTGTATTTCAGGAACCATGGAAACCTCAAAGATGTCCTCTCTAGGAATTTGGACTTCAGAATTCTCCCATCCGCTCTATGAATGTTGAGAATTGAAGTTCACACAGCTGGAGAGCAGGCAGCTTGAGGATAGTTTGTTAAAGGCTTTGCTAGACCAGGGGTCTCCAACCTTGGCAGCTTTAAGACTTGTGGACTTCAACTTTAAGACTTGTGGACTTCAGCTTTGCTAGCTGAGTAATTCTGGGAATTGAAGTTCACATGTCTTAAAGTTGCCAAGGTTGGAGACCCCTGTGCTAGACCAAGGCCTAATATTATATTATTTGTTGCTGGTTTGTTCAGAAATGAATGGCAGTTTTTTAAAAACTTGAATTCCATGTGTAAAACAAGATCAGGTCCCAATCCTGCCTTTTCTTTCCTTCAGGCTGAAGTAGGGAGATGGGGTGGGGGAGTGGGGGAAAGTGCCAAGTCTTAGACTTCGTTCATTTATTGAAATCCTACTGAAGCAACCCAAATTGTTTCCTTTCTTCTTGAGATAGCATTCACTCAGAAATCATAACCTTCACGTTCTTTTCAGAACAAGAACAAAATAAATACATTTATACATCTCCTTGGGAAAACACCGTGTAAAAAGAAAACTGCTTCCTGGGCTCCTTTTATAAAACTTTGAAACATTGCTGGAAGGTCCGTTCTCATTTGACTCACAAAATGAAATTGTCCAAGGTGTAGATTTTTTTTAGATCTCATGTGGCCTCCTCAGTTACTATTGAATTTTCAGTCAAACCTGAAAGCTTTTTTTGAAGGCTTTGTGCTTCAGGGTTTCAAGTATTTTTGCAATGGAAAGCAAAATACATGCCACTTTCCAGGGTCTCTTTATCCTTTCCATGATTTGCCACTGCAGAGGACTTTTAAAAAAATAATTCAAAAGTACTATTTTTTTTCTTTGCTGTCGGAGAAGAATAATTGCCTGGTAGAATTGTCATTCTGCTGGAGAATGGTACAAGGACATTCATAATAAAGTAATAAAACAAATATGGAAATCCCTAATTCTTAGAATAAAGAGTCTTTCAGAAATTTATACAATATCATACCCAGTTCTCATGAGCTGGGTGAGATTTTTAATAGCAAGAAAAACACAGCGTTTAATATTATTTAATATTATTTAATTATTTCTTATTATTATTTAAGAAAGACTAAATAGTTTATTTACCATTTATTATTACTGATATTTCCTTAATATTTGTTTGTTTGTTTGTTTATATCCTACATTTATTATTTTTGTAAATAAATTGAGGTAGTGAACATACTTAATACTCCTTCCTCCTCCTATTTTCACCACAACAATCCTGTGAGATGAGTTGGGCTGAGAAAAGTGAATGGCTCAAAGTCACCCAGCTGGTTTTCATGCCAGAGGCAGTGCTAGAACTCATAGTGCCTTTATCACAACATCATAGTGGGTCTAATATAGATCCCAATATAGAACAAGTCTGGTATCCTACTTATCTGTCCCTTCCTTCATTTCTACTCATGAACTGCTGCACAAATAGAACCATAGTCATTTACATTTTACTATCCTGCTCTCAAGGGTTTATTTTATTAATGTTCCCCAGTCATTAACGCTATGTTGAATTCAGCAACACAAAATCCTCCATCCTGATTGTGGATGAACTGTGTTTGCTGGAACTGAACACCAAAGCATTGGAGCTCTGGAGCATCCAGAATTCCTGATGGCATCTGTGTCCTTTTTAACTGGGTAAACAAGCACTTTGTATACTTGAGAGAAGTTAAAAAGAGAACATTCCATTCCTAAAGGGATGGTATTGTTTTGGTGGTCCCCTGAGCCTTTCTGAATGCCCACCTGATCCCACCCCAGCTGCTCTGCACCAGTCTTATTTCATGTCTTTAACAGATTCAAGGACTTAAGAGACAAAAGTAATGAAAAATGTTTACCATCCTAATGTCTTATTTGTAAAAATGGATAAATGAGATGCACTTTCATTTTGCTGAAATACTGGTACATTGGAGTGGGTCTTTCAATAATATTGTTAAGACATTCAATGGATGGAGTGGGGGGGTCCAAAATATCAAGATGGCCACCTCAACCATGTGATTGAAGCCTGTCCCTTTTTATTTATGTGTTCATGTCACATAAAAGGTTTCAAATCTTCAATCACATAATTGTGCCCATGACTGTGACTTTATTTAACTCTCCCCCCAATGGACAACCTGAGTAACGTCAAGTTGATGTTTTATAATGATATGAACTGTGTTACAAAATGAATCGATAGTCAATGACATTTTATTTATGCCCGTTTCCATAAGCTCTGCAATTAAATTTAAATCAGAAATTAGCTAGAAGATATTACTTGTTGGCCGTAGTTTAATTCAGCACCCTAGCTGTAAAATCAATTCCCAAATAATAAGCCATGTTCCTTCCTCCTCCCACATCAACAAAGCAATATTCCTTTCTTCTTCCTACCCCACAGGACAAGCGGCACTGTGGCACAATATATTGTTAACTTTGAAAGAGATGGTTCAGAACTACCTGCAGATGGTACTGACATCAAAAAAATTGAAAGCGAGAACAGCACTCTTGGTGAAGAGGAGATATCTACAATTGTACCGAAAATAGCAGACCTTCAGCAGATGGTTGCCACACTCCTACAAGAAGATAAATCATTACTCATGGACTTTGAAACACTCCAGTTTAAGGATGGTCAGTAAGTTAGAAATGCTTAGTGCAAATTAATTAATTGATGGATGGATGGATTTATGTTACTTTAATCTTCTCAAAAAAATTGGATAGTCCCCTGCCTTACAGATGCTTTGTATTTTCTTCCTGAGAAAAAAGGGGAGATATTAGGAAGTTGTGGGCTCTTTTCTGTGATATGTCATAGTTGATAGCTAACTTCCTACCTATTTTTTCGGAATCATTCCATTTCACTGTTTTGGTGCATGTATCTGATTTCTTATTTTGAGGGCAAGCTTTGTTCCCTACCTCCCCAGACAAATCCAAGAGATTTTAGCTCCTGAATAGTGTTCCTTGTTGTTGTTGTTGTTCTCCTCCATTAGGCTGAGTTATAATTAATTTATTAAGAAATCTATTTTAGATAATACAAAGAAAATAGCAGCAAATTAAAAATAAAGTTATGTCAACAAGATGATTGCATTTGTTCGACTTGTTATGAGACATGACATCCTTTTATCTCTTACTCTCCATGTACTGCTCTTTTCCTCCAATTAGTTAATGTTATAAGCATTCTATATAGTTGCAATCTTTTTGTGGTGCCTGCAAAAGAGGTGGTGTGGACCTTAAGGTGTATATCTCTGATACCAAGCTTGGCTTTCTGTTTGGAGCTCAGAGGCAGGGGAAGGAAACATATGGGAAGCAGCTCTTTCTAAATTATGCAGGCCTTGAAAGGTCAAATTCCACATTCTGAATTAGGCTTGGAAGCAAATACAGAAGCACAGCAAACCAAACCAAGCCTGGGATTATATGCTTCCCAGCCTCCTCTTGCCAGAGGTTGAATTTTGTATTTGTGCTAGTGGAAGCTTCTGATGACCTTCAGAACCAGCCCAAGATAAAGTGCATTTCAGTCATTGAAGCAGGAGATTATTGAGTAAGGCCAAAACCTTATCTGAAATGGGATGCAGGGAGTTCACCAGCCTTTAGTGTAAAAGGCAGCCTTTGTGTCCACTATTGATAGAAAATGCCATAAGACAGCAGGGTCAAAAAAAAAAAACCTCTCAAGTCTGCCTCAATGGTTTTCATGCAGTAGTCAGCTAATTTTCAGATAACAAAAGTATTTCGTATAAATACTAGAGTAGAACAGATTTGAGATGTTTCTTTTAATTGCTAAGCATTTAGTAGCATTAGTGGTATTCAGCTGAATGGAATGTACATTAAAATACAAATGGTGTGATCCAGGAAGCAGATGGCAATCTGACCATATTTAATTTGTATAATTTTTAATACATAAAGTATTTGATGACCTAGCTAAATAAATTGATGCACGAAACAGTTTTATTGAATGACCAGGTTGTAATTAATTATAAAAGACAGGAATATTTTGCCTACTGCTGTTATATAGCTTCACTTCAGAAATTTTGCATAATTTGTTGCCTACCAGATAAAGAACTATTCTGTTATCATTCAAAAATTCTATATTTCCATTTACTGAGATCCTAATTTTTTTTTTGGGGGGGGGGGGTAATGTCTCCATTTTATGCACCCCTTTGTTGTTCCCTGATCCTTCCAGAAATGTTTTTTGTAGAAAATTAAAATCTTCCTAAACCAGACATAATAGGAATAGGATTGAAAGAGGAAATTGCTAGAAATACAACAATAAGGGTTCCTTATACCTTCTATTAATACAATTTCTGATCTATTAATGAATCAGCTATGTTGTGTTTTGCCATGTTCTATTATGAACTGTTCTGAATGTAACAGATCAGGTAGAGCAATATAAAATAGTTGGAATTAACTATTTAGAACTGAACTGAAAGTCTCACAAATTGTTTTTTTTTCCCTGAGGAAAAGTTTTGCCCTCCTTTCCAACTAGTAGGAACGTCCCTTTGCAGAACATTTGACCAAATATTCTCCATCTCTGTTTTTGGCGCCATCAACATTCTCTCTGCAATGCTTTAGAACAATGGAAGACCCAGATTCCTGAGGAAGAAATGAGTTGTTACGGCTCCTTCCCTTTTTAATTGCCTTAGCATGAACTTTAAAAAGCAAATAAAGGATAAGGAATCCTTATTCTTTAAGTTAAAGTAGCTTCATAGGAGAGCCACTGGCGTCTCTCTGGAATATCCTATTGCATCCTATTGCTAAACACCTACGGAATGCTAAGTAGTTACTGCATATATTGAAGCAGCAGCAGGAGTGATGGTTGCCAAGAATCAGGCAAATATGACTGATCTCCCACTTCTATAATTTTGGAAACAGCATAGAACGATGCTTAGGTTGCCATCTAAATAGAAATATCCATTTTGAATGCAAGGAACTGGAGTATGAATATGTGTATGTCATATAGACTGAGCCTAGTTGACAGGTACTTCTAGTTGAGTTTGCATTCAATAGCAAACTGAAATTGTTTTGATAAATACATAATGGCTGATCAAGATAAGATCTTTATCAGTATTTTCTTGCTGGGGAACCTAAAACTGTCTTTGCAGCAGTGGTGGGATTTAAAATTTTTTACTACCAGTTCTGTGGGTGTGGCTTGGTGGGTGTGGCTTGGTGGGTGTGGCTTGGTGGGCATGGCATGGTGGGCATGATAGGAGAAGGAAACTATAAAATCTCCATTCCCTCCCCCTCCCGGGGGGAAGGTTACTGCAAAATCCCAGTCCCTCCCCACCCCACTTAACCTGCTTTCCAACTCCGTTCTCCTGTGCAGAGCAACAAAAGAAGCCCAGCTAATCAGCTGGGATTTGGGAGGCAGAGAATAGATGGGATGAGGCCAGTCAGAGGTGGTATTTGCCAGTTCTCCGAACTACTCAAAATTTCCGCTACCAATTCTCCAGAACTGGTCAGAACCTGCTGAATACCACCTCTGCTTTGCAGCCACTGATTTCACTGCTCTCCCAATGCAATGGACATTTTGGATTTACCACACAGTGTCTAGTAAAGGTCCTTATCATCCCCTCCTCCTTCCTAGGCAGCATCTAGGAAGCTGGAGGGGAGGTTGTCAAGAAGAAATAGTTGTGAAATCTGCAGTTGAAGTGGGTGGGGGAGTAGTTAAGAGAGTGGCTAGCTTGAAATCACTGAAGGGGAGAAGTGGCAGAAAGCAGATGCTTTCCTAAGACTTGGAGTGTTTATCTGGCTGCTCTGTAGTGAATGGAGTCAGTCTGGCAAGATTCTTATAAATTGGCGAGCAGCAATAAAATACCACTCTGATCAACTCTCAGTATTGTTCTGGTTCTTTGTACCTGATGTCCACCTCACCAGACTCCTCCCCTCACTGCAGATTCCATCATAGAAATAGCTGGTGCTCTGAGCCCCTTCTAACTGTCGTATCAGAGAGTCATAGTGGACGAGAAATCCAAGGAATGGCTTTTTGAGGGAAGAAGGAATCTTGAGCCATAGTGGCGCAGTGGTTAGAGCGCATACTGCAGGCTACTTCTGCTGACTGCTGGCTGCCTGAAATTTGGCAGTTCAAATCTTACCAGGCTCAAGGTTGACTCAGCCTTCCACCCTTCCAAGGTGTATAAAATAAGGACCCAAATTGTTGGGGGCAATATGCTGATTCTGTAAACTGCTTAGAGAGGACTGTAAAGCACTTTAAAGTGGTATATAAGTCTAAGTGCTATTGCTATTGAAGGTATTCCTACCTGCCTCCTACCCTAGAGCTGGAGTCCAAATTGACCGATTTATCATTAGCAGGTAATCAGTTCAGTTTTCTAAGATAGTCAAAAGTCCCAGGATGTCATTGTGAAATGCAAGGACACTAATAGCTCAGAGCAGAGCCTTGAAAAGGTTTTGGTTATTCAGTTTAAGATCTCCTTATAGACTCAGCTGATACTAACAACAAGGGGGCAAAACAGCAGTTTTATATAGAATCCTATATAATAACTGACACACTATGGTCAGTTTTGATAGGTCATAGTTAGGTAAATTTGATCAAAAAATGACCATTTCATTTGTCTCATTTTGCAGAAATTATCAGGCCATCTAGTGATATAAATAATGATATGCAGCCAATGGTAACAGATGCTCTAGCTGGAGCTGAATTGGTGGGTAACTTTTATTGTCTTTTTTCCACAACAAAACTTTAATGGTGAATAAGATTAGCATCCCTTCAATTCTCAGTTCAGCACAGACATAAATACAGGGCAGTTATGAAAAGTAATTGGCAGCAATTTGTCTGTCATTCATCACAGGTTACTAACCAGCTGAAGAACATACACCAGTCATTTTTCTTACTGTAGGCAGAGCCTGCGGCTGAAGGATAAAAGAATAGATTTAGACATCTACTAAAAAAAGGATTTGGAGGTTTTGAGGAGTGTGAACACAATAAAACCGAAGAGCATCACTAGGGTGATAGTATGGTAAGAGAAGAAGGGGTGAGCAAAGGCCAACACCTGAAGTTCTGACAGCCTTAGGTTTAGTTGTCAAGATTTGAAGGGGAGGAGATACAATATGGTTCCTTGACTGCTAGGTCTCCAATACCTTAGAACAAGGCTCTTCAAACTTGGCAAGTTTAAGACTTATAGATGTCAATTCCCAGAAATCTTGAGCTAACATGACTGGAGGAGGAATTCTGGGAGTTGAAGTCCACAAGTCTTAAAGCTGTCAAGTTTGAAGATGGGTCTTAGAACCAATCCATTCAACAGGGGCTCTGGAAGTAAGATTTGAAAGTGTCAGATTTTTCCATTGCCAAAAGAGTAATGGTGGTAGAAATATCCAGCTAGGGATTTCAAGTGAAAGGTCATATCTGCAGCAGTCTAAAATGGCCAAGAGTAGCTAAGCCAATTCCTGCTTTAGCAATCAAAACTTCACAATTGTATCCTTGGGAAGTATTATGTTGGGACAAGAAGGGGAAAATCAATGAAAGGGAAGCTGCTAAACCTTAAGCTAATTCAGCTATTGTCTGGGGATTGGATGAGCAGACTATCATGAGATGTGAGATTTAACAATGATTTAACAATCACTTCTTGTGCCATAGCTAAAAGGTCTTAGTTGAGTTCCAAGAAATTTCACACATTTATATTCCTTGGTTTATAACAACAGCAAATCAGGTGACCAATCCTTTAGAAATATTTATGGATAGACTGATGGGCTGATCTTTATCTTTTAGGAGAGTATTTTGAACATTGTAGGATATAATTAAAGTAGAAATAAAACTTACTGTATTTTGGCCACATTAAACATATAAATGAAGATCGCCACTATTTTTCTCCTCTTTTTAATAGACTTCTGAAATGCCTTTCATTTACGCAAATGTAACAACAGTGACAAAAACCTTTAGTGAAGTAGATTACCCAGTCTCCACTGTGTCTTCTACTGTCTTGGATACCATGGGGATTCTCTTTCCTTCAACATTTAAAGAAATCACCAGTCAGAAGATTGAAGAAGAAATGGCAAAATATCCATTTTCCATCATCCTCTCTGAGCAAGGTAAGCAAGGTTCTTTGCTGAGGAACAGATCTTTTCTTTTATCCTGTACAGCAGAAATTAGAAAGTGAGTATTCTCTTAAGTGCCCACTTACTTATGAGAAATGTCTTCTATTTCAGCCAATTAATTATTTTCACTTACTTATGTGAAAATGTCTTCTATTTCAGCCACTGTTAATTATTGATTATCACATTCAGAATTTACATATTATAATTATTTCTGAAATAATTTAGAACAAATTTTAGTTTGAAGAGCTCACTTCCATTTTATGTTTTGAATGTTTTAGTCTAGCAATAGTTCATCTACAATGCAATTACTTCAGAAACAGTTCACAAAAATGATCATTTTTCCTTCTCATTTTTTTTAAAGTATGTCCAATTTTGTTTCTGTTCAGTCCAATTATGTTATTCAAGAATCAAAAATAAATAAGGATAAAATGACATTTAAATGATAACAATTGCCTAAAGAGACTTTCTTATGAACCCAAGGTCAGGCACAAACAATATTAAATTTCATCTTTGGACATTATTTTAAACAATGGTGAGTGGTTTCTAATCCCAAATTTAAAACAGTTACTTAAGTAGCTTAAATACATCATCTCCAAATGATGAGAATATCATCATGGAAAAAGAGGGAAATAAGAAAAATACAAGATACCTTAAAATAAAGACAAGACAGTAATTTCTTGGCAATATTTTTTCTAGTTGAACGAGTATGGAGAAGTATTTGCCATTTTTGATTCACTAAAATGAAGGAGTATTTTTAAAAAATTAAGAATATTCTCATTTTAATAAATTTTGCTACTGATGAGAACTTATTCCCATTCATTCCTCAACATTATTAGCTAAAGTTTAAACACATTCTTTTCTTTTGGAATAATTCTCTTAAAAATAAACATTTGATCTTGGTTTAAATAACGTTTGTCATTGTTGCCTTTAGATAAATGATACCTAAATTTATTTTATTAATCTCTGCAAATGTATTTATTTTTCTAAGATATAGCTTATGAACAGCTTCCTCCCCTGATATCAGGGTGGCCTCATCCCTTTTCGTCTTCTAGAAAATGTGAAGATCTGGTTTTCCCCTAAAACATTGGAGCCAGGGTATCAGTGGAACCTGCCCTGTACAGAATTTGATAATGAGATAGATTTATTTAGATGGCTTCCCCACATTTCTAATTTATTTTTATAATAACCTATGTTGGGTTGTATGTTGTTTTTTGTCATGAGCCACCTACAATCACAAGGATGAAATGGGCATTTAAATAAATTCTATGAATGGATGGATGGATGGATAGATGAAAGAATGAATGTGTCTGTGTGTGCAGGCATACCTGATAATACTGCTAACAAACAAAACATACAAATAGGAGCCTTTGTATCCATATGGGAATTATGCCCCTCCATAATCTCCAAAATCAGTGATAGCTGTGCATATGTAGAACTTTGCCTTAGAGATTTAAATGCTTGTGCTTTCTCTGGAATGCTTATCTAGTCAATACATTTGTTTGGCACATTCCAAACATCTAGGCAGACTGATATTGACTTCTGGAAATCAATAACAGTTTTGAGTTGTAAGGACTTTTGACATATAATCATCCTGGCCAGTGACAGTAATTTCAGAGAAATTGAAAGTGAATCAAGATGTGTCATTGATTCCTCCTCTGATTAGAAATCGTGCAATTGACTTTTGACATGTCCATGATAAGAACAATGTCAGTTGTTTACTGGGCAGAGAGTTTCCCATTCTGTGAATACGCTGGTTTCGCATGTCAAGATCATACAGTACATACATCAGCCTACTAGCAATAACCTAGACTGTGATGAAATATTTCTATTTGGAAATTTGCTTTAGAAGAAAGTGTGGCTCTAATTATCTAATCCTAAATAATCTGAAAGTATTTTAAAAAATATTTTGGATGTACAAGGTATGGTAGTAAGAAGAGACAATTTTCATAGATTTTCATAAATTCTCTTTGATCATCACAAGTTGATAATCACTATTAATGTTTCTCTCACAAGTATTGTTCACTGCTTGCAAATATTGTTTCTTGCTACAGGTGTGTTTAAAAATGTCATACAGTCAGTACATTGAAGACTTTAAAAAAATAAGTCCACCTATGACTTTCCTTTGGTATTTTATATTTTGATGATATGAAACATGATATTAGGCTAATGCATATCGTCTTTCTATACGTACTGCATTTGGTTTAACATGCACTTATGTTAAATCAATGGGACTTTTAAAATTAGTGCTCTATTCTAGATTTCTCCTATAAGTTTTCAAATTCACAATGACTTTTTCCAGCAAAACCATTTTTATGGTATTTACATTTAGATTTTCAGTCCTAGGAATGTTGCAAACTGATCTTCAACATGTGGAAAGATTTTTAAAAATGTAATCAGAGTTGCACAGCAAGATTCTACCTTCAGCCAGATACCCTTTATGATTTCTTCCATAAATCTAATATAGTAAAACGTATTCAAGCCAATTAGAATGTACCATGGCTGATGGTCCTGCATACATTGAAAGGAACACAGATAAATATTAGAGGAAACAACTATTGCAATCAAATCAGTTTGGTTAATGCTTTTTTATATTTTTATTAAATAATAATTCTTTGCTATCTTTGTTCTTTGTTTTTTTTAGGAATTTTGATTTATTCTTCCATGCCACTTCTGCATGTGTTACGCTTTGTTAGTTTTCATAAGCCTTATACTACACAGTCTAAATTTCTGGGTATTAAATTAACTAATCAAAGGCTTGGTCATTACTATCCAATCTATCACATATCACATTGCCCACAACAGCAGAAATCCATGTTTTAAACTTCCCTTTAAAGCTTTAATATGGACTCTTACTTCTTCCATTACAGATAAACCATATTGTTAAATATTGAGCTGCTAAAATGTAATTTTAAAAGGCTGCCAAATGCTATCTTCACCCACAAATATACATGTACTCTCAACATGTCAAAAGCTTTAGAGGTAAATGCCTCTATTTTCTCTTGAGGACATATAGCTTGTGCTACTAAATGACATATCTAACAGCCACTCAGATTTGCATTGGCAATGTGTATAATTTGAAAGTCAATGACATACAAGCTATACTTTTAAGTTTTGGTTTATTAAAAAGTATTCACAGAACATAGAATTTCCACTTCAGTATACATTTCTCTGTTGCTCAGCTCTAAGTTGTCTTAGTTCTCTTTGTGCAGCTAAGCTTCCAGAAGTGATGTGAGTGGGTCAGAACCATGCCACAAAGTGTGTTCATCTTTCCCTTCAATGAATCCAAAGGACACTAAAAATCATACAGCAAAATGTTAAGTTTTTTTTTTCTCACACTCTATGCTGATACCTAAGAACAAATTGGTACTCTTTGCTTGGCCCATTGCCACCACAAGCCACCCACCACTTCCTGTGTGCTATTCCTTTTTTGCAAAGGGAATCATTTAATGGATGTGTATTTATGCAACCATCCAATTGTACATATGTAAAATACAGCTGTGGGAAACCTGATCGATCTGAAGATTAATGGAAGCTAAAGGAGAAGGCTGCCCCCCCCCAAAAAAAAATCACTTCTCGGGAGTTGTTTTGTTTTGTGTTTCAAAAAGGTTTCTTAGTGGTAGTGATGGACAGTTCTCTTTAGTAAATGTTTATGGAGATTCTCAGTCATGCAGGTCATGGTTGTCCCAAAGGTGCCTTTTCAAGAGACAACTGGACTTCACAGAGCTGAAGAAGCTTCTTGGATGAGAAGCGAAACATCTTCAAGGAAAAACCAGAAAGTCCAGTTGCCTCTTGAAAAAGCACTTTTGGGGCTTCTCTTTAGCTATTAACTCCTGAAAGAGGTTCCTGGTCAAGAATATAGCAGGGAAGAGAACTTTACCACTTTTCCTCCTGTGCCCCAACTCTAATAGATGCTTACCTCATTTTTCCCATCTCCACTTACTATTTATATAGAAAAATATGCATGTCTATTGCTTTCCAATAATGAACAACTAATTTAGTTTGACATGAATTCTGTTTTTAATTGGAGTTGAACTTTTATGATATACCAATTTAAGCATTTGTGTGTGTGTGAAAAGTTGACTTAGATATTAGAACATAACACAAACTGAAATATTGAGCATAAAATGGAACTTCTCGATAAAAATGCAAGGGATGGCTCAAGAAATGGCAAGCTAGCAGTACAAGTAGATACCAATGGATTGAGTTCTACATGCTAAAAAGCAGAAACTGCATCCCCAAAACCAGGGAGAAAACATATTTAAGGAAAGTAGGCAATATTCTTCTTTACTACGTAGGATTCCAGCAAACTTAACTTGTGAATTATTGAAAATTTGCCTACATATGCCAAATAAAATATAGCTGTGCTACTTTTAGGCCCCAAAGAAAGCTACAAGCTAACATCATAACCTGATAAAGCTCAACTTAGAAGTAAGTCCATTGAATTCGGTGGGGCTGATTCCTAAATAATGTAGAAAAACAGCTTTAATTCTATTTTGGATTGCAGCCTATAGATTTATTTATTTTTGTTATTAAGTGGTATTCAGCATAAATGAATTACATATGGGTTTAGGATTTGATAAACAGAAAACTCAACCTGTTTCATTTAACTACAGCAGACTGACCTGCTATAATTGCCCTCAGGGTTTTTTGTAGCTATCTAATTAGACTCACACTGTGTTAGTGCTTTTATAGACTTCAGTGAGACTGCTCTTACTTTATAATCCTCATTAGGAAACATTAATTCCATAAGCTGCCTAAAATACAAGCACACAGAAATACCCTGTGCTTCTGTCACCAAAGCTTAGAAATACAGCTTCAACAAAGGAAAATCATCTCATCCTTTACTCTTCTCTGATTTTTCCAAGATAATTTTTAACTGGATAAACCACTTGAGTGAGTTTGGCTGTTTTGTTTTATGTAGCATCTTCTGATTTCTGATTTGAATCTTCATTTACAGCATAAATTTGCTTTACTGACAGCAGCAGTGTAGGCTATCTGTATTACGGCCCTGAAAAGGTTGTTTGGGAAGATAAGCACACCAACATGCCTACCATCCCTGTCCTGTTGTTTCTTTTTATTTTTCTTATATGTATCCATTTCATGTATTCATAACTATGTTATACTTATACCTGTTATCTTATAATTGCTTCACAAAATAAATAAAATAAATATAATCAGGAATGAGATGTATGAATGGATGCTGTATAAGTGATCTTACCAACCTCACCTAGAATTCGACCAATTTCTCTTCACAGCGGTACAGACTGGATTATGTGGAGATTAAGAAGTCTCCATTTACCAGAAAAAATGAAATTATTACATTAATCAGTAAATATGTCTTCCCCCAACCTGTGCTAAAGATGTTGGATTAGAATTTCCAGAAAGATTTTTAAAAGGCTGCACCCTTTGCAGCATAAGATGACAAAGTTGGATAGAGGTGTATGTGTTGTAGCAGAGGAAGATATAAACAAACTGGAAGTTAAATTCCTGATTTATTTAATAGTACATGACATTTTAATAAAGAAAATGGTAATTTGTAGTATTTTGATGACAAGTGATTATAAAGGAAATCTTGTATATCAAAATAGGTTATTATGATTGCAGCAAGATAGATGCATAATTAATAAGAAAATGTAAGTGTAAGAGGAAATTATTTCTGAATAAACACAAGGCATTTACTAAATATTGATCTCCACAGAGGAGAGATTTCAGAAGCTCAACACAGAAAGGAGATTATGAAAATTACTTGAGTTAAAACAGCTGGTATGTAACAAAATAGGATGAAGGCTATGAACTTTATCCTGCATTGGCAGCAAAATTCAACTCTTTAATATTCACATTTAAGATATAATCTTACACCAGTAATTAAATAACAATATTATATATCTTCTTTACTCCTTTGGCTTATTTTTGTAATCCTTTGCAAATAAACTTGAACAATGGGCCCTATCCAACAAAATGAATTTTAATGTGGAGAAAAGCAAAGTTTTACATTTAGGAAACATCAAAGGTATAAGTACAGAGTAGGTGAGACCTGGTTCAAAAACAGTCACTATGAGAAGGACCTTGGAGTCCTAGTGGATGATCTATTGAATATGAGCCAGCCGTGTACAGTAGAAGCCAAAAAAGCTAATACAATCCTGGATTGTATAAACAGAGGCATAGAATCAAGATCATGTGAAGCATTAGTACCACTTTATAAAACCTTAGTAAGACCACACCTGGAATACTGCAACCAATTTTGGTCCCCATACTACAAAAAAGATGTTGAGACTTTGGAAAAAGTTCAGAGAAGAGCAATTAAGATGATCAAAGGGCTGCAGACTAAAACATATGAAGAACAGCTGCAGGATCTGGATTTGGTAGTCTAAAGAAAAGAAGAATTAGAGGTGACATGATAGCAGCAGTATGCCAGTATTTGAGGGGCTGCCACAAAGAAGAGGAGGTCAAATTGTTCTTCTCCTGCACCAGAGGGCAGGAGAAGAAACAATGGTTGGAAACTAATCAAAGAGAGAAGTAAGATGGAATTAAAGAGAAAGTTCCTAACAGTGAGGAGGACAATTAACTAGTGGAACATCTTGTCTTCAGAAGTTGTAGGTGCTTCATCACTGGAGGTTTTTAAGAAGAGGCTAGATGGACACTTATCTGAAATGGTATAGGTTTTCCTGCTTGAGCAGGGGACTGGACTAGATCTCCAAAGTCCCTTCCAGATTCTATTCTATTCTATTCTATTCTATTCTATTCTATTCTACTCTACTCTACTCTACTGTATTCTATTCTATATGGTTTGGTTAAAATTGGAAGGAGTCAATGGTGAATCCCGTATATTTCCTTAACCTAAACAATCTTTGAGTACAAAAAACAGTGTCCAACATGACGTAGTATAGTATAAATTCCAGGAGATGTTACCACTGATAAGAAGAAAAGGGATTTAGAAGAGGAGTGGGAATTGGAGAATTAATTGGAGAATTGAGTGTAGGTCATTCTCGATTTATGACCACCGTGGAGCCCTTTACTAAACAAGACAGTTGTTAAATTGTGCCCCATTTTACGGCCTTTTTTTGCCACAGCTGTTAAATGAACGACTGCAATTGTTAAATGAATTGTGTGGTTGTTAAATGAATTTGGCTTCCCCCATTGATTTTGCTTGTCGGAAACCAACTGGGAAGGTTATAAACGATGATCACATGATCCTGGGATAGTGCAACTATCAGAACTACATGCCGGTTGCCAAACACCCAAATTTTTATCACATGACCATGGGGGATGCTGCAACAGTCGTAAATGTGAAAAAAGTTATAAGTCACTTTTTTCAATGCTGTTGTAAGTTTGAACAGTCACTAAATGAATCATTTTATGTCAAGGACTAGCAGTACAATAGCTCAAAACCTACGTATAAAAGAGTCAAAGCTGTTTTTTCAAGAGGCAACTGGACTTCCTGGTTTTTCTTTGAAGATGTTTTGCTTCTCATCCAAGAAATTTCTTCAGCTCTGAACTGAAGAAGTTTCTTGGATGAGAAGCAAAACATCTTCTAATCAAAGAAAAACCAGGAAGTCCAGTTGCCTCTTGAAAAAGCAGCTTTGGGTCCACCATGATCTGAGAATCTCCATAGACATTTAGCTATGCACTTTGGTATATATAACAAAGTTTTACAGCTTATTTTGCTATCTGTGTTAAGGATCTTCAAGGACACAAATCCAGGAACCCAAAATGATATCTGTTTCAAAGTCTAGTATGTGTGACAATGCCCATGTATATGTTTAGCATGATTTTAAACTAAACATGTTGTGTAAACTCCTCTCAGATGAAATTACTTGGTTTTCCTGAGAGAGCATAAAACAAGACAACAATTTCCCCACTTCAACTACATTTACTCTGCCTCCTTCTCTTTGGACTATTACCTCTAATTTTTTTGGCCTCTTATAAGCTTATTCTCTATTAATATATTTTTGCTTCCAAATCAGTCTCAAAGGATTCGTATCCAGTCAGATATGAAACAAATCACTTTTTTTTTTAATCAAACCTAGTTTGTTTCCTGACAGTGAGAACAATTAACCAGTGGATGTCTTGCCTTCAGAAGTTGTGGGAGTTTCAACACTGGAGCTTTTCAAGAAGAGAATGGATGGCCTTTTGTCTGAAATGGTATAGAGTCTCCTGCTTTAGCAGGGGGTTGGGCTAGAAGACCTCCAAGATCTCTTCCAACTCTGCTATTCTGTTACTTCCTTTTTAGAGGAAAAGACTACAGAACAACTAGAATCTTCGGGGGAGGAGGTTTTGCTGCCCTTGACCACAATGCCATCTGTCATTCACTCCACCGTTCTGCCAAGAGATGATATTTTAGAGCCTACAGATCAGTTGCCTTCATTGCAAGCAGATACCTCCAGTGGCCCTTCCACTGACATAGACCAATTTTTGGAAGCCACAAGCTCCATGTGGGCAACCTCAGCTGGTTTTGAAATGAGAGTGCAGGACCTTGCCACTGACTTAGTTATCACTGACATGATGGCCCCAGTGACAGTGGAGGAGGAGGAGGGAAGTGGCTACAATACATTGCCAGAAACCCCAGGTATGACTCCAGCTCCTTCCCTGAAGTATATAACGACAAGTTCCATGACAGCTGCAATCCAAGGACAAGAGCTGGTGGTATTCTTCAGCTTGAGGGTGACCAACATGCGCTTTTCCAATGACCTCTTCAATCAGAGTTCCCCTGAGTACAAAGCACTTGAACAACGGTTCGTACAGCTGGTAAGTGCCAAAAGATGAGTATTGAACTTATGGATAATCTCCCATCCCCACACCTAAGAGAAATCTTAGAACATTATGCCTCGTATTAAGATCAGAAAGAACAAATAAAAACAAATTGAATTGATGGTGGGGGAATGCTTTCAGAGGAAAGTTAGGATTCCTTCTCCTAACAATCTCAACCTTCGTTATTATTTCCTCAATTCTATGTACTTCTCCTAAAAGAAAAATCCTCATCGAGTTCACCTTGGCTCCTAATGACAACATGGATATGTTCTTGTTTTCTTGATTACAGCAGTGGTTAATCATAGCTACTTGTTTACTAGTCCTTTCTTCTTTCCTTTCTTCTTTCCTTTCTTCTTTCCTTTTTTCTTTCTTTTTCTTTCTTTCTTTCTTTCTTTCTTTCTTTCTTTCTTCCTTTCAGGAAGGAAGGAAAGAAGGAAGAAAAGAAGGCAGGCAGGCAGGCAGGAAGGAAGGAAGGAAGGAAGGAAGGAAGGAAGGAAGGAAGGAAAGGGGATGACCTGAACCAAGGATTTTATTATAGTGGTGAGGAATGCAGCATTGGAGGACTTGAAGGACAAGGCTGGGAACCATGTTATCATAGAGAAGATCTATTTATGTAATCCAGGAATGTCCAACCTTGGCAACTTTAAGACTTGTGGACTTCAACTTCCAGAATTCCTTGGTCAGAATGGTTGGCTAGGGAATTCTGGGAGTTGAAGTCCACAGTTGCCAAGGTTAGACACCCAGGAAGGAAGGAAGGAAGGAAGGAAGGATAGTTTATGATTTTTTCCTGCCACTGTTAACTTGCTTAGATTTTTGCGATTTTTTTAATGCTTATTTTGGGATGCATTTTTTAGTTTCTTGGATCCCTACTGTTTACAGCCAATTTTATTTCCAGTTCTGATGCCAAAATGAACTAGGGAGGGCGAAAAGTTGGAAAGTGATAGAAGATGAATTTATTGCTTTTTTGAAGTGTGAGAATACAAGTTAATGGAAAGAAATGTGTGTTTGAGGTTGTAATATTTATTTTGACCTGAAAATAGGAACAGTCAATATTGTATTGGTTTTACTGTACTTCAATCCCATGAAAGTACATAAATTTCAAACAGCATAATAATTTACAGATAATTATTAATTTAGTCCTTTGTCAAAATATATCCTTCATGTTATATTCTAATGCAAATAAGAGTCTAGATGAAATTGAATGTTCATTACCTCATTGCCCTGAAAGTACACATGAACAATATTTTGTATAATATAGAAACTCAAGTAACCATTGTGGAATGACAAACAGAATTATATAAAAATGTAAGAATTATCCTTTTAGATCAAAGTCCCAGTTAGTCCAATATTTTGTTGCTTATATGATTCACAAACCTAGGGCTCATTCTTTCTACTTGCATAACCTATTGTGGGAAAAATCCCTATGAAATTAAAGGAAGCACTCCTACAACTGTAATGTATATTTAAGTAGACTTAAATGTCATTGATTTCTTTTTAACTGTACTGCATTCTGTGAATGAAATTTGCAAAAACAAAAAAGCACTCTAGCTGTCTTGCTTGATTATTTTAAATTTAAAAGATCTATCTTGAGAGCTGCCATTTAAAGGCTAATTCTGAAATTTGAGTTAGTATTAGATGTAAAATCAGCTAATAGCATCAGTAAAACAGAATAAATTTGTATTTCTCAAAATAAATAATAAGTGCATGTGACATTAATAGCATAATTTTCTTTCATTTTTCAGCTGATTCCCTATCTACAATCCAATCTTACAGGATTTAAGCAGTTGGAAATACTGAATTTCCGCAATGGAAGTGTGATTGTAAATAGCAAAATGAAGTTTGTGGAGTCAGTGCCGTACAACATCACAGAGGCTGTTCACTGTGTGTTGGAAGATTTCTGCAATGCAGCTGCTCAGCGTCTTAACTTAGAAATTGACAGCTCTTCTCTTGAAATAGAGCCAGGTAATATAAAAAGTGAAATAGAAAGCAGGAGAATATTGCTTTCCTCTAAGCCCTGTACATTGTTCTTCATAGATAAATAAATAGATAAATATCTAGTAAAACTACATGGAATGCAGTATATTTTGAGGAAGCATGTAAAATAATATGATGACAAAGAGAAACTTTATTGCTGGTGGAGTTATTCAGTTTTTGATGTTTTCTCCCTTGTCTGGTTAGATATCTGATTAAAAAATATTTGTGGGAACTGTAGTTTCCAAAAATATATCTAGAAGTACCTTCAAAAGCTTCCGTTTTCTTGTGCTGTAATAGAAACAACACTTTTGTTACTGTATCCCAATCTGTACTGTTTTCCGCTGTTTTGTTCTATAGGATCCTGTCTTTAATAATAAGTGAGTCTTAACAAGCTTTTTCTCAGACTTATAGCACTGAGAAACTTTTATTTATTCATTTTATTTATTTGTTTATTCATTCATTTCTTCAAATCAAACCAGCCCTAGCAGTGCACAATACCAATGTAACCAAAACTATGATAATATCCAATTCCTAATAACAAGCAATATTCTATTAACAAGCCATAATAGTTATAGAATATGAAGATAAAACAATAATGATGATACTTAGCTAGTCAACAAATTATAACACAGATATATGCTCAGATTTTACTGTGTGTTCCATAGATAATCAATTCACCCAACCTGCAGTACTTCCTTCCTTGATTTTCACTTCCAATTTATGATGTGATGATCTGAAACAGCTAGCAGACCGGTATACAATGAGCCATATTAAATACAGTTTATCTGCTTGAGCTAAATAGGAAGTTGTATATATGTGTACACTGCACATCTTAATTAGGGAAAATAAGTTGCAGTTAGAGAAAATGGAAGAACAAACAAAGGAACAGAACATATAGATTGATGATGGTACAGTGAAGCTTCTAATAATGGTTTGAAAGTTAGGCAATAATTAGACAAGCAAAAACGTTGGTGTGCTCACACACAGATGTATGCCAGGGATTGTAGGAATTCTGTTTTTAAAATCCCTTGTAATTTTTTGTCATAAAAATATGGTGTTTATCTTGCCATGAACTTCTGTTCTCACCCTTTCACAGATCCAAAACACTTGTACACCATGTTTATGTTCAATTGAAGAAAATTGTCAGTGATACATTGACATAGCCATATCATGATTCAACTGATATTGCCAACATTATGACTAAAAGGTTGTCCTGATGACAGTGCTGGAATTTCTTTCATTTCATAACCTTTAAATCAGAATATGGATGCTACAAGGAAGTGCAGGACAGGTTTTAAAAGGTGTTCTCTTTCTAACTGGAGGATTCAAGGTTAGAGCATGAATGTTAATGCATCAAGACAAACAGTAATCAAATCATTTAAAAATAAACAAACAGGTTGGTTTAACTTCATTTGCATGGATGCCAGATTGATAGATTCTACGGGTAGTCCTCAGCTTACATCCCATTGTTCAATGGCCATTCAGAGATATGGTGACACTGAATAAAATGGATGTGTGACCAATTCTCAAAATTCTGGCTATTTTAAGGACCCCTGCAATTGCTTATCAAAATCAGGCAAGATGGTAAAGCAGAAGAGACAAGGAAAAGAAGTTATGGTGCTGAAATCATGAAATCTGTATGTAATCACAGTCTGAGATGAAACAAGAAGGGAGTAAGCAGATCTTTAAATTAGAGCTATTGTGATGGTTTTAAGTCAGAATTATTCCTAAGAATAAACAATTAGTTTCCCTGTTTTAGAGAATATAAAATCCAGTTGATGCTTGAAGATGTCTCCAGTCTTCAGATTCTTTACTAGGTGAAAACTGTGGGGGGAGATGTGTTTGAAGGCAGATTCTCTCTACCTTCCGCCATCTCTGTTCTGGGCATGGTAGGGTGGGCCCCATGAAGGCTTGCAGGCATCTCCTTCTTCTGGAATGAAATGAGAAGTCTGTATCCCATCTTCACTGTTTAATCAGCTTAATTACAAGGTAAAAGGTAAAAGTTCTCCTTGCACATATGTGCTAGACATTTCCGGCTTTGAGGGGAGTGGTGCTCACCTCCGTTACAAAGCTGAAGAGCCAATGCTGTCCAAAGATGTCTCCATGGTCCTGTGGCCAGCATGACTAAATGCCAAAGGTGCACGGAATGCTGTTACCTTCCCACCAAAGTGATCCCTATTTTTCTACTTGAATTTTTACATGCTTTCAAACTGCTAGGTTGGCAGAAGCTGGGACAAGTAACAGGAGCTCACTCCATTACATGGTGCTAGGGATTCGAACCGCTGAACTGCCGATCTTTCTGATCGCCAAGCTCAGCGTCTTAGCCACTGAGCCACCGTGTCCCATTACAAGGATCTCCTTTCTATTGCCAGGAAAAAGGAAAAAGATAAAACCACACCAAAGCTGAAACCAAGAGGTTGGGGAAATAAAAGTACTTTTCCTGAAGCATATTCTGATTTAGAGCACATATTTGTAAGGGAGACAAGAACTGAAAACCAAAGATGTGCTTCTGTTGACGTAAGGCACTACCCATGACTTACAGTATAAAACAGGTCAGGCTGTCAACTTCCCTTTTTTCTTGGCCTGCTGCCTAGTTGTCTTATAGGTTTAGGTTTATTTAATTTATATACCGCCCCCTCTCCCATTTGGGACTTGGGGCAGTATACAGCCAGATTAAAACAATACAAAAATATAAAATTTAAAAACAGATTAAATATGTGGCTGAAAATTACAAATAATAAAAATAGTAAAAACAGGGTAATTAAAATAACAAATTTAAAACCCTCCAATATTACTAGGCCAGACCGGTTCGTTGAAAAAGGTAAGTCTTCAATGTGCGCCTGAAGGTTCGCAGGTCAGGGATAGTCCGTATCTCCAGGGGTAACTCGTTCCAAAGGGAGGGTGCTCCCACAGAGAAGGCCCGTACCCTCGGGTCGCCAGCCAACATCGTCCAGCTGACGGCACCCCAAGGAGGCCCACCCTGTGAGAGCGCACAGGCCGACGGGAGGCCGATGGTGGCAGAAGGCGGTCCTGTAAGTACCCAGGTCCCAAGCCATGGAACGCTTTATAGATGACCACCAACACCTTGAATTGCACCTGGAAGGCTACCGGAAGCCAATGCAGCTTGCGCAGGAGCGGTGTAACATGGGAGCTACGAGAAGCCCCCAAATCATCTGCGCAGCTGCATTCTGCACCAACTAGAGCCTCCGGATGCTCTTCAAGGGGAGCCCCATGTAGATGTTATGTTGCTGCCAGTGAGTCAAGTAAGGCCTCTTCAAGGTTCCTTATTATGTGACACTCTAGACAGCTCAGTTTCCCATTCCACTTTTTTCCTTTCTTCCATTGTGGTGCCCAGGATAGAAAATAGTTCCAGGGAGCATTTCCCAGAATAGAAGTACCGGTAATTCTAAGATTGTTTGATGAGTTTTAGAAGACAGTCTTAAAACAGTACCTGAGCTCTTGTGATAACTTCTTTCAGTTTCATAATCCAGAACACTGGGAGTGCTGTGGATGTCAAATTATTCTACCTCCCCCTCTGTCCCACTGCACAAAACCTATACTTTTAGATTTCTACTAATAGCTTACTATTTGGGCTTGTTGCATTAATGCAGGCAAATGGTCCATTGTTCCATGAAAAGGAAATTGTCCAGAAACATAGTAGGATGCAATTGAACTACCGTATTATTAGAATATTTCACCTATTACAAAATATAATGCACCACTTAGACAAATAGAGTGAATTTATTGCAACCCTCCAATAGCCTTTCAGTTTATCTGATTTCTAAATCAGCTTTGCAACTCCTGCCCCCCAATAGCCTTTCATATAGTTATTAATGCCATTTTAATTGGATGGTCACAGTATATAAGCAGTATTAATATGAATGCACTCATTCAAGAATTTAATTACTAGGCAACTAGATGACAAGAATATGAAATCGAAACAGCTAGGGGGTTATTCTCTTTTTTATTTATTGCTGCAACAAAAGCCGTGAATTCTTGTTGCATACCTAAGGAATGAATACCTATCATATTAGTAACAGAGGGATAATAATTTCAGCACAATTAGGGTGGACCTTACATATTATAAAACAAAGCCTTCCATGACCAACAGCAGCTGTGTTCCACATTTCTTTGCAATGACACATGTTGTTTACTTTACACCCTGATGAGTTCATTAAGGAGGGTTTGAATTGGTTGCATTGTGGATGTACCACAAGGGCCCAGCTGGGAAACCATTTTGGCCAATAGTCCAGAAGGATAAAGTACTCACAAGGCAATGCTTTCCAAAGGTTTTCTGAAGGAGGCACTGCTCACCTCCTCTTCAGAAGAAGGCATTTGCTGTGTATATGGTTGATAACTATCTAAAAGAAATATAAAAGTAATACCAAATTACTGAAGAAATAAATCATTGCTACTTGTGAAAGCCAAAAAGAAGTGACTTCACTCTATTGCTTCTCAGTCACATATTAGCAATGGGAGGTAGCTGTGATGGACAAATGTTTTCTCTAGCAACCATACAGATTTACCAGGTCCATGTGTTCCTGCATCAATGAATTCATTTCAAAAGATTTTTCTCCTCTGTTCCAGCGGATCAAGCAGACCTTTGCAAGTTCTTGGCATGTGATGAATTCTCACGGTGCCTAAAGGATGACTGGACAAAGGAGGCAATTTGTCTTTGTAAACCTGGTTATGCAAGAAAAGAAGGCCTGCTTTGCCATAGCATATGTGAGATAGAGCCAAACCTTTGTGCTAACGGTAGCAAATGTGAATTGGTTCCTGGAAGAGGTGCAGTGTGTAGGTATGTCCCTTTATTATAAGGTTGGTCATGAATATTGATGGTACCATGGATATGGATAAGTGCAGCGGCAATTATTTTGCAATTCTCAAATGGCATTAATGTTTTCTTGGATTGTCAATATGAGAAGAGAACATTCTGCATGCAGATTTTGTGCTCTGTTATTAAACAAAGTTTCCCATTCAAACTCTCCAGTTAAAAGTTTTCTGGGAACTGGACTAGAGAGGCTTTATCTGAACCCTGGTGATATCCTGCTGGTCAACTGACTTGACTCAGATGCATTTATGTGAGAGTATAATCAAATTCAATTTATTTTATTTTACAT
Organism: Bungarus multicinctus; assembly: GCA_023653725.1. Lineage (NCBI taxonomy): Eukaryota > Metazoa > Chordata > Lepidosauria > Squamata > Elapidae > Bungarus > Bungarus multicinctus. Next base: position 115,506,887 of record CM042836.1, read on the forward strand.
CGTAGTGTTAAATTGCCTCAGGCACAGAATATTTCTCAAAAGCCAGAATCTATCTAATAAAGTCTGCAGAATAAAACAGTAGTAGCTTTAGCAACCATTTTTAATTATCTCCTACACCTATATCAGTGCTGTCAAACTCTCAGCCCATGGACTAAGATGCATCATGCTCTGGCCAGGCCCACACCCGGTTTAGCTGAGAGGGGAAAAGACACAATACATTATGTGATGACGCTGTGATGATGCAAGTTTGACACCCCTGACCTATATGATCCAATAACACAAAGTGTTTGATGCTTGGCTTAAAGTCCCTCATTTCCCCCCCCATCAGTTAATTAATTAAATTACAACAGAAATGCAGAATGAAGACTAAGTGGGGATAAGCAGATTCACCCTTCATATGTTCCAATATCTCAGTGGCCTTTTATACCACCTGTTTTACCACCAGCCAGCAAGTTTTACATTTCTTAGGCTCTCTTTCACCTCTCAGTCATTACAGTACAGATAATCCTAGTCAAATTCATCCTGTTTTCCATAATGACAATACCATCCATAATTTTTGCAATGGACTATTCAGGGATCTCCAACCTTGGCAACTTTAAGGCTTGTGGACTTCAACTCCCAAAGTCTCTCAGCCAACTGGCTGAGGAATTCTGGGATTTGAAGTCCACAAGCCTTAAAGTTGCCACGGTTGGAGATCCCTGGACTATATAGTATAAGTTTTATGAGTAATTTTACAAAATAAACAAAGCACAGAATATGATATAAAATACATACACATATCCTTTATCTTCAAAATACATTTTCCTGAGTTTCACCATTGGCCTTTCGACTATCTTCTTACTGTGTTTCAGTTCTATGATTTTTTTAAGCCAGATAGTGTAATAATGTTTAACACACCTCACTGCAGCGGCTTCATACTAGGATCTTCTCAGTAATGAAATGATCTGATAATGTTTCTGACACTGTGTCTCTTGAGAGTCTTGATTTTAGTGGTTTGTAATTGTAAACATTTAATTCATAACCTTTGTTTTCTTCATAGGCCCCAGGATACAAAGCAAAAAATAACAAGTTAGCATCTGAAAGTCTGAATTCCAGAGACCATGAAGGTTTGTGATTTTTTTTTTTAAAGTTATCAAATGTATTTTTAGTAATGTCCGAAGATCTTACATATTTTTATGTAGCTCCTTAAAACTTAGAACCAGTCCTTGTGTGAGATTTATTTGCCTTTCCTAATTTAAAATATATCATTTAAATTATGGGCAAGGAGTGGTGCAATGGCCTAGAAGTGGAGCTGCTCTCACCTCACAGTCAGGAGGCTGTGAGTTCAATTCTAGGTAGAGGCAGATATTTCTCTCTCCCGGCACAATGAGAATATATCTGCTGAACAAAACCCCACTTTGGCAACAAGAAAGGCATCCGGCCATTAAACACTCTCCTAGCACCATTCAGTTGCCCAGACTCCACCCCGCAAAGGATGATGATGATGATTTAAATTATGGGCAAATTTTTTGTAGCAATATTCAGATTTATTATGTAGTGTACCATGTTATGATTTTTATTATTATGTGCCACCATGTTGGAATCAACTCTTGTTAATCACGTAAATACTGTATATGTTCTTCAGGGTGATCTGTCTGCAGCCTAGTCTTTCAGGTACAACAGTGCACCCATTGCTACTGTTATTGAGCTTTCACTCCCCAACCCATCCCCTTCCTGTATTTTGCTTCTTAAAGCTTGTCTTGGGGGTCCCCAGCCTACAGAAGAGATTGAATTTCTGCAGAGAAGTAGCAGAATTACACCCCTAATACGTTTCACTCATAGAAGTACACCACTGAACTCCACTTTAAGTAACCTTACATTCCTTTCATGAACGTTGTTTCTACAGGTGCTTTAGGAACAGGACCTCTTCTAATATGGAAGCTTGGTGGAATCTTTGAGGAAGAAGGAGGACAACCACAACATCCATCTATTTCTTCCCCAGAAAAAATATGGAACATTTTAACTGAAGTTTATCTCTTTTTTTTTTAAAGGCAGAAGCTGTAATTTATTTAAAACTGTTTAACTTCATAGCATCCCTATTAACCTAAAAGCAATGTTAAATATAACGTAATTAGTAGATATCTAGTGTTTATGTGTTTTTTGTTGCTTAGATGTAAGTCAAGTCTATGTATTACAGGTAGTCCTTGACTTTATGACTGTTTCCTTGGTGAGTGTTCAAAGTTCCAACACACAAAGTTCAAAGCACTGACAATCTTGCACTTACAATAGTTGTAGCATCCTACAGTCATGTGTTCGCCATTTGCAATCTTCCCAGCCATCTTCTAACCAACAAAGTTAATGGGGATGCCAGCAGGAGGTCGCAAGTCATGGTCATGTGATGTCTTACTTAATGACCATGGGGGATTCACTTAACGACTATGGCAAAATGGTTGTGAAATCAAGTGCAGTCACATGATGCCTCACTTAATGACAGTACTGCTTAACAATACATTGGTAAGTGTAGGATTAACTGTACAGATAAACTACCCCAAAATTAAAAAGGCATCAGAGTGACATATATGGTCAATAATATAATAATACCTCAAAAATCAAACTGTAGAACCCAGAAACCTATCCAAAACTTATAATGATGTTTCATAGTTGTCCTTTTCTAATCCTATCTCCCACTACTAATGGCATCAATTACATAAAAAAAAGAATTCACTCAAAGTCTAATGACTTTAAATGCATCCTTCCTTAAAGCTTTTTTTTTTTTTAAAGAATCTGACTGTAAATATCAAGCTGCCTTTAGGAAGAATTATGTTTGCTGTTATCCTTAAATATATAAGTTTCATAGAATAGAGATACTGAAACACAAATGTAATTGTTAGTTCTGTATAAGACTTATCTTACGGGGGCATTTAGGTTTAAACTAAATAATTCCACAATCAAAATTAGGCTTCAAAATACTTTATATACTTGGTGCAAGTTGGCAGTAATGCATGTTGATTCACAAGACATAACCTGGCTGCAACGGAAAGCCATGCCTTAGATCAGGGCTGTCAAACCTGCGGCCCATGGGCCAGATGTGTCATGCGCTGGCCCATGCCCGATTTAGCAAAGGGGGGGAAGTCCCGTTACACCATGACGCTGTGAGTTTGACACCCCTGCCTTAGATGATCAACATCAGTTTCACCAGTTTTGAAGCAGCTCAGGTCTAATGAAATGGATCTTCTCTCTTAACTACACAATTGGTATGACCAAAGCCACAATTACCTTCAAATAGAGGAGCATAGAATGCAAGCTATAAGCAGCAGGGTTTTACAATGGTTTAGCATTCCCTAATTCCTTATGCTCTGGCAGATGGTATTCTTTAATGCTCAAGTGTATTTCTGCTCTGGGTATAATCCATATACTCTGAACCATCTTCTTTTCTATGCACAATTAGGCATTACAGCTTGTCTAAGCCATAAAATGGCAATTGCTTTCTAAAGTTTACCTTGCAGAGCCTACCTCTCTAAAAGGTAAACTTCACTGGATATTTTTTAGCATCAAGAAAAAATGTGTTCTTGGGTCATCTGTATATACTGTTGCTACTTTGGGGGTTATATTAAGAAGATACCAATAACCCTTTGCAGCATTTTAATGGTTGCCCTGATTTAGTAGCCCTAGTTTGCTGCATGAGGTAAGATGTTGGGCTTGGTGTGTTCCCACTGCAGATGTAAGATACAACCAAGAGTTACACTCTTACGGGACACATCTAGAAGTACAGTATCCTGCTTCATATATATATCAAGCACCCATGGTGGCTATGTACTTACAATTACTTATTAATGTTCATTTTTGGTTGGCTGGTTAGTTGGTTTCTCAGCTATTTTCCGTGTGTTTATTCATAACGTTTCTACTCAAATGGCAGAAGTAATGTTTATACTTTAAACATGAATTAATTGTTCCTGAGCATAATTTATCATGGGCCAGTAATAAATTATATGGTAGACTATTTGGAGAAGAATATTTTGTATTTCAATAAAGTCATTTAAATATGTTTCTGTATCTCTAGTTAAAGAGTTTTTTCTGGATCGTCTGATAAAGATGATCTACTATTTTTTCCATCTGACATGCTTATTTAGAAGAAGGAATGTTTAGATATCGCAGCAACATGGAAATATTTTTAACATCTTAAGAGACTATGATTCTTTTTTTTCTGAATCACATTTCTCAATATAGCTAAGCAAGTAACTACTAGCTTTGTTCATTTGTTAAGATATTGTTTACATCATAACCAACTTCAATGGCATTGTAAAAAAAAAAGTGCATTAGAACTTGAGAGAAAAAAAAATTCTAGAAGAAAAATGTCAATCCTTCCATTTCATTGTCTTTTAATTTGGCCTAATGTTTTAAAGATTTGAAACTGTGTTTCAAAGTCAGATTACTTTAATAGAAATGTTTTCTACTTATTTGCTATAATTGCTATATCATTGGGGGGGGGGGGGGGGAGGGAGTTAATCTAAATGTCAAAATTTCCCAAGCATTTCCATTCTTTTAAAAAGAAATATTGCAGAAAAATCAGCAGAGTGAATTTATTTTGTTATAATTTGCAGTATACAATCAAAGTTATTTGACAAAGTACTTGGAACAGTTTAGTAGGAAATAAGCCAGAGATTAAAGAAATACAATTACAGATGAAGAGAACATTTCCAAAGTAATATTAAGAATCCTGTACTGTTCAGGGAACTGCTAGTTGTATACAGACTTATAATTGCATGCAAAATTTAGGTACCGCTGGTCGACATATGTTTCAATGAATACATAAGGGAATAGAAGCTGACACAATTTCTATATCATACAAAATTAACCAAGACATATTTCTACATATTTGAATGCATACCTAAGTATTTCATACCATTATTTACCAAACAAAAATAAGTAAACTGTTTATATGGCAGATACAGAAATTTGGGCATCATTCTAATTGATTCGGTGCTACTTTTTCTAAAACTGATAATTCACATTACAAGGAAGAGGATGACTATACCAAAATCTTTAAGTACTTTCAGCTAATGCTTTCCAGCTAAAAACTGTTAAGATACAGAAGTTATGTGGAATTGTTGATGTCAAGATGAGAACTGGAAGCCCAAGCAAAATGTCTGCTAGAGTGATCCGAAAACTGTTCAGATTTGCACTGAACTCACAATCACAAGAAATAACTTAAGAATTATTTCAGAATTTATTTTATGCATACACAATTAGCAAAACAATCTTTAATCTTAAAATAAAAAAATAAAAAAGAGCAAACCCCAAACAAAGAAAAGAAAGGAAAAAAGAAAGGAAATCAACAATCACTGGTTTACTAAGATCAGCTGAAAGATTAAGCGCTCCCTGGAATAGCTGCTCTCCATAACGGCACTGAATATATGGTTATCTTCATGGAAGAAGGAAAACCTTTTTATTAGAACTATCACAAAAGTCTCACCTATCAAAAGAAAACCTTGATAAGACTAAAATATTTTCAAATAAAATGCTTTGGACTGATGAACACTTAACTGGTCAGCCATGCCAACATGGGATGAATTTGGACAAAAATGGTGAAGCATTTGAAGAAAGATTTTAAAGCTGTGTACAGCACAGCAAATACTGTACAGCACAGCAAATATTGGACAGGCGAAAAGAAAAGATGGATCCAAGTAAATGTCAATGAATTTTAGAAGCTAATATCCTATATCCAGTTAGATATTTCAGCAAGGCAATTGTCTAAAATTATCTCCAAATCAGGCATGATCTCTTGAAAGGAAAAAAAGGGGGGAGATAGCCCTCAGAACTGAATAATAGTGACAATCAATCATGTAACACGTAAGCGATATAAGAGCAAGGAAGAGTAGGAAAAACACTCTAAAACAAGATTAGACAAACTCTTAGCTATTTGGAACCTATTCTGACAAAAATGATGCTACAGTTACTGATTAAAAAGATGTCCACACTTTTCCTTATTTTGGCCGAGTAAACATTTGCACATAAATATTTAAGTATGCAATTGAATTTTGTGTTTAATTTTGTACTATGTAGAAATTGTCAGCTTCTGTTTATGTAGTACACTGAAATATTAAATTTGATGAGCAGTACCTAAACTTTTACATGATACTCTTATTTACTTGGTCATGGAACTGGGATTGCTATTTTATGAGATTTAGAGTAGATTGATGTATGTATATTCCTCAATTAGCAAATGTAAGCAAATATGATGGCCTGCAGAGGTAGAATAACCACCACCCAAGACTCCCTGTACTTTGAAACCACATCACAGATGCACAAATAAATGTATTATCTGGAGATGTACCTACTTTTGTATCTTGGGGCTTTCATATCAGAAAGGTCACAAATACACAGGAAGCAACCAGTCTCTAATTTTTTTATGTTGAGGAACTGGCATTTTCATTCATCTTTATGCTGAAACCTCTGGCGAGATGTTGGGGGCAAAAAAAAAATATATATATACATCTGCCAAACGTATTAATGCAGTGTGTATTTTATCCAACCAGGTTAATTGGAGATAGTGGCACCTGTTAAATGAATATTATATAGAAAACAATGTCATATCTTTTTAAATTCAATTCCTCTTATAATGGGAATTTAGAAAATTTGCATCAAGATGCCAATTCCTTATACTAGCCAATTGATATCGTAACTGCAGACACATCTAGGACAATCAAATTAATCCAAAATAATAAAGAAATATTACAATAGCACTCCTTACTAACACTGGTGATGTTACCTGGGGTAATGAAATGTCTACAAGAAAACAAGCAAGCTCAGAGAGCAACAATGACCCCTCAAATATTATTTTAAAATATGGTCATCTGCTTTAGCTTTAGCTATAATTAAGGTGCTCAATACAGTCTATATGTTTTACAAAATAGTACAACTGTAGAGGATTCTGGGTTTGGCTATAGCAGCAGCACTAAGCCGTTTTTTCACATTCTCTCTCTTTTTGAAAACTAGTTTTCCAATCAATATTTTTCCATATTGTATTTCCACGCATAAAGGATATTATCATTCTTAATTAGAAGCAAAACAGTTGGGGACTGTCAATGGAATAGTTTCCATGCAAAAAATGAAACTACTTTCTCTCTTAATTGCTATACCGAAAAAAAATTTCAACCTTCCCCTCATATTTCAACATAAAAACGCTGTTGATGTCCTGCGATGCCTTTAACATAGCCTCCCACTGAAACCAAAGGCACAAATAAACCAAGGAAACAAGCTGGGTTTGATCCGTGATGAATATATATATAAGTCAAGTCCTTCAAGTCAAGCTCAGCTTCTGGTGATATCATATAATTTTTTATAGCAGCAATATGGAAGTGGTCTGCCATCACTGTCCCCCACCTTCCTAGTCCTGGTATTCCTTGCTTCCCATCCAATATTAATTAGGTTTTATTCTGATTAGATTGTTGAGATCAATCAGAGTCAACTAGTCCTTTATGGATTTAACATATGAATAAATATTTTCTTGCATCACCAATCTAAACAGAGTTTTTACTATGAGATTCTACAAATCTACAGCCTTTGGAGGCTTTTCATGAGACCCACCAGAAGTTTTTCTGTGCAAGCCTGATGCTTTGAAGAAAAAAACAGAAAGAGCAGGATTGTGGTAGGGCAAGTGATGCATATTCCTCCTTCCCATTGCAACTGCCTATCAAGCAGCTCTTTCACAAGCTGGACAAAACACATGATATGCAGAAAGACTGATGTTGAATAAATTCTAATTTCAAAACGGGGAAAAAAATCATATATGCAATCCAATTTCAGCAAACAGGGACAATTTTGAAAACTATCTGGCTGCACACTTGTCTTCCATCCTTAAGCATACCTTTTCACCTAATGATTGTGTATTTAATGGAACATAATCTTATATTCTGCCACATGATCGGAGGCTTTTGTGGGTAGAGACATGGGTTTCTAGGCTCTCATAGTCAAGCGTTATCCATGGACTAAAAAAACCCACATTTGCATGATTTCTGATTTCTTGAACTTTATAGCCAAACCAAAAGGATATACAAACATCCATTTGGATTCAAAGCCCCCTAAGTGGATTTACACTCATGATTTGGCTTGCGTTCCCTTTTTTACTCTCTTCTACTGCCTTTATAATTTGGAAAAGTTATTATTGATAGTGAGATTGCCTATAGAATGGAAAGGAGCAGAAATCCTTACTGCAAGCTGAAGAGCTTTCACTTGTGAAATATATTTTTGATTTCGACAAATCTGACCTTGATTATCTTGATGGGGTAGACAATACACCGAGTTTAGCCTAAAGCTGTCAAAGCTGCCTACATTTGGACTGGTGCATTTGGGTCTGAAAATGACACTTACACATCTGAATACATAAACAGATGATCTCAGTAATCTTAAATATAATACAAATATTGCTTAGATTTATGAATATGTTTTCTTTTTTACACCCAATCTGGTCAAAACTTAATAGCCAATGTGAACTCAGCTCATTCTTCTTTTTAAATTCTTATTCGAAGATTTAAAAATCAGAGCTGAGAAACGCAATTACTCTAATAAAGGGAAGAAACTCTCTCCTAGTGTGGTCTGTATTTTTTTTTTATTAAGTGACATTTCTTAATTTCTCGAAAGATCCCAAAACTGTGATAACACCAAGATTTGTTATGCTGACATTAGCTTATTTTGCAACATCAACCAAAGGCAATTTAAAACTGTCTGAAAGAAATAACTGTTATAAGTATATTAATTACTGTTAAGGAAACCCTGCCGAAAAGAAAAGAAAAGCCCACAAAACCTGAACTTGGGAGATTAGCAACAAGAAAAGATCTACTAGATTAGGAGAGGGGGGAAAAGCCTTGAACACTTTGAAGTTTTGAAGCAACATGATGTAACAAGAAATGCCAGGGTTCTGCCAATTCATCAGAAGTCAGAAAAAAAATCTACTTAATCCATATTCATTTCGGTGATGCATAGAAGGACAACACAGGTCCCCACAGTCCAGTTCAACCTTGCTGGCATAATTCATGGAGTTCATATCTCTGATGGTTCCAGCCATAAATATCTGCAGGGATATATATTGAACCATCTCTGTGAATTATATTTCACTTTAACTGAAAAAGGATTCCCAATACAGTTATGACAAAAAATTAAACATGAATTGTCTGAAGGAATCTGTTTTGTAAAAAAAATAAAGCAGTTTAAAACAGAGGACAAACACACACATGCACAACTGCTTAAAAGTGTATCAAATCATTGCTGAAGCACTTCAGGCTCAAGTTTTTCTATATTCAGTATATGACACCCGGCGATCTACCTTAAGACACATTTTCCCAAAATGCTTGTTTGCAAGTGATTATCTTTCACCTTTATAGGAGTCTACTTTAACTTCTGTACATTAAATGTTAAGAACAATAAGGCCTCACAGTTCTAGTTAGCCTAGTGTAAAGAAAACACTGCTTCTTCTACTTTGTGGAAACTCATTTTTCCAGATAGTATCTGGGAAGTGTGTTACAGAAGATAAAATGCCATTTTGGGTCGTTCTAAACTACATATTGGTAGTGTGTTATGCTACATCAGGGATGGGGGTCTCTAGTTCACCAACTACTGCTGGACTTTTACCCCATAGCACTGACTATGTTAGCTGAAATTGACAAATGTTGGAACCCAGCACAGCAGGAGACACATAGATTTACCAGTTCTGCTCTATATTACAGTATTATTTGTATTATCATATGCTGGCCTAAAGCAACTTGACTGAAAGAAAAAAATTAGATCTTGAGAGTGAATGAGCTCACTACACAAATTAAGACATCAAAAGTACAAACTAAAAATCGACACCGGTTTATATTAAACATCTCTACGTGATTATGGAATGTTAAAAGTTCTGCTGTACTCAGAAGGTGCAAAGTAACGATTTATTTCAACAAGTTCTGCAGCATAGCAGTTGCATAGGTCGGCCGAGCTTGTTTGCTCTCAATTGCATTTTGAAGATATTGGATTCCACCATAGCGTTCCCAAATCTCTTCAAACTGCCGCGGCAAAATTTCAGCACCCCGCTTACGAGTCAGGCCAGTTTCTTCAAGATTCAGCTCACACATCTCCATGTCATCTTTGCCTGGAATGGAGGAAACCCCAGATTTTACAAAAGTTAGAATGCAAGCTTACCTCTTTTTGTTTTGGACACATGCAAAATTGAGAACAAAACTATAATAAGCACTAGCTACTTTCCCAAACACATTGCCTTTAGAAGAGGAGACCTACAACTATCCAAATTCTTGTAATTCATCTTATTTAATCTTCTAATCACCTATATCTCAAATACTTGGAATCTTTGACTCCCATAATGCAAGAGGAAATGTGGATCGACAAACTAAGTTGTAATCTAAAAATCAACTCTGCATTGCAACCAGTTTTGATAGCAGGAAGTAATAACAACCTGCAGGGATGAACATGCATTTCATATCAAGAAAGACATTCATTTTATATTTTTATCATGTTTTATATTTATAATATGTAAATTTCTAGGAGTAATTTTGGAGTTTCAAAACCCAATACATAAACAAATGTTAATCTACTACTTACTACTTTTCTCAAGGGAGAGGCTGGCAAATTCATTCATTCATTCATTCATTCATTCATTCACTCACTCACTCATTCATTCACTCATGTGCAGTTCATCTCATTATCCAAAGGAACTTGAGCTTTGTCTATTTTTCAGTTTCTTCTAAAAGTGAAGACAATCTTTTTAAATAAAACAATATTTTGCTTTGTACTATAATTCAGATCTTGATTTACCTTTAGTACATCCTGTCAATAAACAAAGCCTACCTTTCCAATTTTATTTAAAAAATGAAAACAAAACACATACTAACCAGCCACTAGCAAAATGGGTTGCTTATCAGGATGAAGTTCCATTTGACGAGCAATCCATGGTCCATCGAAGTGAGCATACCACCAGCCTTTTTTCTTATTCTGAGGATCCTTGTATTGATCTGCTGGGCGGATGAAAGGAATTCGGAAATATCGCTGTTGCCGGTTCATTTCGATCTCTTGCTGCTGTCTAACCGACAACTGACTTGCTGGATTCTGCTGAGCTGTAAGAAATAATTACAGTTAAAATTTGTAGCCAAGATCAAAATCAGTTTTCACTACCATCACCTTTTTTAAAAAAATATGTGCAGAAAAGTAGGACAAGTTTGAAAATACTTTCAGTAAAGAGAAAACTGTAAAAGAAGATCTTGCATTGCCCACAACATTTTTTAAAGTAACATGGATTTTGTTTCAGCCATGGAAACAAATGTCTATATTGTGGGTCCCAGCCGAGGAATTCATTCAATGAAGTTAAGTATGTTGGGCAAAAGAATGAACATTCCAAATAATTAAAAGTACACAATTTTTGAATCGTAAGCCACTCAGAATCATTGACTCGGATGGGTGGCTATGGAAATTGAATGAATAAATGAATGAATGAATGTTTATGTAACATAGTGCTGGAATACATTTCTCAAAGCATATGTTTTGCAAAGCAAATTGTCTCCCAACCTGAGAGAAAAGTAAAGTGAAAGGACAACAAAAATAGAATAAGGTATAGTTATAGATGGGGGGAAAAGAAGCACTCGAGTCATTTGCAGACTGTTAAATTATTTAATAGCTGGAACAATAAAGTGTGTGATGGGCCAGAAAACCCAGTTGTAGTTGATTGGCTAAAGAGTGCTTGTTCCTGTATGAGGTAATCTATGTCATGATTGGTTGTTGTGGATGTAAAGGGGAAGTTTCCCTTTTTCCCCACCTTTTTCTTCTGTGTGTTCTGTATGCTCCGGGATTTACTTGACAATTTACCTCATAATGTTAGTGTGTGGCTGACTACCTTGTCTTCTGTATATATAGATATTAAATATATTTAGTCATATAAAACCACAAGTTCATGTCAGCATCTCCGACTTCATTTGTGCAATTCCCTGACACAGACTCACAAAAACAGAAAGAAAGGGAATTTTCTTGACTTTTCAGGTTTCAAGTAGGAGATTTCAAATGCAAAGTTGTTGTGGACAATTGCAGAAAAAGCAGTTCAGTTGTTCATGAGAGGACACTTTTCTTTCTATTCCAGTTTATGGAAGGAATTAACAATGAATAATTTTAACTACATAATTAAGCTAAATTAAGCTAAATAATTATAAATAATAAATCTGGTTTTGGTTGAATAAAAAGGGATGAAGCTACAGCCACATAAAATGTGTTTATTTGCCCTCTTTATTTCTAGATAAGTTGTAGATTACTGGAACAGAAAAAAAATGTTCAAAATATTGTGTTTATACATACAGAAATAGCAAATGTTTATCCTGCTGTAAAAGGCAATATCTGTTAAAATATTTCTCATTATTAATATCAGTGGACATTAAAGCAGCTCATCCATGAAAAGAAAATGGGCAAAAAAGACCTTTTTCATATTAACCAGCCTTCAGTCATAATTATGTATCATTTGACATGACAAACTTAAGCAGTAGCCCACATACTTTTATTTTTTAAAAAATGTTTTTAAAAAATGATTCAGTTTTTAATTGATGAATTGATTCACCAGGCAATTCATCATTTTCAATACATCCTCTTGCATTCTGCAGCTAATGGAGACTGGCTACCTACCGCCTGAATTAACATATAGGACAGTGTCCATTTTGAGCTCTTTGATTGATATGTAGAGGTCTTTTTTCCTCATTCTCATGCATACCTGCCCTTACCCAAAAGATAATCAACGTAGTGAAGAAAAGCACTTTCCTTACAACAAAGGCAATTATTTTCTCTCTTAAAACAAATTCCTAAGTGTTAGGTTTTGTTCCAAATGTTAGTTGATTAGTACCAATTTCAATGTTTTGCTACAAGAGGAAAATATTTTCTCTTGGCAGAAGAAAGGAATTAAAATTAAACCAGTATACACATTTTTATTGAAATAAATTATTTGTTTCTGTAAATAATGCCAAAATTCTTAAAAGAGCGTGAACATTCCTGCTGTCCAATCTCTTTACCAACAATTCTTTAATTATATTTAAAACAGACTGTATGAATGCTTATAAAGAACAAATATAACTGTAGCAAAACACAATTATGTTAGTAAAGTCAGTTCTATTTCTCCCCCCTTTTTTAAATTAGATGAAATAATCCCCCCACTTACTTGAGTTGTTCAAAAATGGTGCAAAATCTGAAAACAAAATTTAATACTGAGCATGCAAGAGAAAACGAGTCCATTGATCAATGGGAAAAACTTCCTTTTTGGGGTGTCCAATAAGTTGTGTCTTGATGGCCATTATCGGCCATCCCTTGGGATGGCTTCAACATAAGAAATCAATGGAAGAGGACAAGAGCACTGTTTTTAGCTAAATGGATGCAAAGCACAAAAAGAGTTTGCAAATAGGGCTTTAATTTTTTTTTTAAAGAAAGAAGAAATTCTTTCCTTCTTTCAAATATGGAGGGGCATAATAATTCCATCATTTACATACAATGCCATCATAAACTGCAACCTAAAACATGTAATGCCATCTAGGAAAAACTACAAAGAAAGACAATAACCTTAATAACTTACTTCTGGCTGCCTAAAGTGGTCTCTTGTTATCTCAAGGGCTATTAGATATGATGACTATATATTACATCCATTATAGAATATATATAGCTTGAAATAGTAATTCTTAAGAAACATAAAGGAAAGTGTGTTATTTGCTCCTTTTCTGCTTTCAGACTTCCTACAGGTCTGTAAGTGGGGATAGAATGCTGGATCAGATCAGCCTTGGATTTTTCCAATAGGGCTCTTATAGATGGGTAAAAACAGCCCAATTCCATTCCCCAGAATCCATGCTATATCCTGGTTCCCATTCTCCCAATACTCAGTTTCAGAATCTGATCTAGCCACTTGAGATAATTCTCTGTACCCAAAAATCTCACTCTATCTCAGCAACATGTACAACAAAGGTCAAGCCATTTCTTAGGAAAAGTCTGTCTGGCTGCCCTGTGTACTATCTGGTACAACCCACATGGTTCCTTAATTTGGTTTTCTGAAATAGCACAGCTTTTTCCTCTTTGAAAAACATGGAACAATCTGAGTTAGACACGCCACAACAAACACTCTTCTGTTTGAAGATCATGCTTTGTACCACCTGTGGCCAATTAATATTATGGATGCCACTGTGTCCACAAACCTTTTCTGCCACCTGTGGCCAATTAATATTATGGATGCCACTGTGTCCACAAACCTTTTCTATGGCCCTCCTGAGTTTTATTTAAACTATTGTGATAAGAAGAAATTAAGAATCACCTGGCTTGTAGCAAAACAAAGCTACAAACATCTGGATGGTAAGCACCAATTATTACTATATTAGCAATATACTGCTATACTTCTTTGTAAATAACAATACTCTATTACTAGCTTCCTTCACATCATATTTAGCCTGGCCTTTTATCTCAGCCCTAGAACTGAAACTATCTCAACCTGTAATCCATCCAATGCTGTTGGATTAGGATGCTGCCAATAATACAATATAAGACAATATAGTCAATGTGGTAAAAACAAGATTCTCAATATTCTCTAGGCACTTTTGCTTACAAGGACACTTCCCCTTCACACACACACACACACACACACACACACACACACACACACACACACACACTTTTGTATGTGCATGGGGGAGAGGAGGAGTTAAATTAAGATTTTCCCTTACCATAATCAGTCACTGATTTGGGAGCCCGCTGTTCCATTTCGGTATTGCGTTTCTTGTTCTTGGCCTTCCAAGCATGATAAACCTTAAGCCGCCTATGAAACTCTTCTCTGCAAGCTGCCAGCAATTCAATATCTTTGATTCAGGAAAAGCACCAGGGATAGAATAAGTGAGAAACAAGTGAGAAAAGCAGATAGATGAATATGTTTATGAATTTGTTGACATGCAAAAAATTAGTTCACTGCTCCTTATATTTACATTATGACACACATATATACAGGGTGCATAAACTGGTAATTTGTATAAAAATGGAAGAATAATTTTCTAAAGCTTACATTCATAAAATACCTATTTAGTTATTTTCAAATGTATCTAATTACTCTGCTATTTCAGAAGCCCTTTCAGAGATCAAGAAAAATCAAGGCTTCTTCCAGCTTTTGAGGCTCCTGCTCATAATCAAATGATATGTGTGTTGGTATGTTTCTTTCTGAGACATCAGAAACTTTATTTTACTTGGTTGATGTTAAATGTCCACCCACACATTGTCTAAATATCAGATTCCCTTTGAGCCTCAAGCTCAGCCCAATTGACCCTCCCCTTCCTGCTGGATTGATATATACAGTACATAAGGAAAAGACGGCTTAAGTACAGAGAGCATAGCCATTAGATCCCTATTCAATGAGACCTGCACTAAGTTACATGGTATGGAGAAAGCTGCTGCCTCAGAAGTTGGAAAAATCAAACGAAAGTGTATGTTTCATGGTTTTCTACATTCCCAAACACACACACACACAAACACAAACACACCCTGCCAAGCTCTGAAAAAGTCAATATAGAGATATCAGGATTTGGGGGCTCTCAATTTCAATCTGATTAATGATTGTTCTGCTATTTCAGAGGTCCTTTCAGAAATCAAGAAAACCCAAGGCCTCTTCCAGCTTTTGAGGCTCCCGCTCATAATCAAAATGATGTGTGTATGGTATGTTTCTTTCTGAGACAATTTTGCAGGCTCTCTGTGTATGTGTCCGTGTCTTTGAGTCAGTCTTGACTCCTAGAGACTGCATGGGCAAATCCATGCAGCATTTTTAGCAAGACTTTTGGAAGTGGTTTGTCACCAACTTTTTCCTAGGACTGATGGAAAGTAACTGTCTCAAGGTCACCCAGCTGGCTTTGTGCCCAAGCTGAGACTAGAATTCACAGTCTCACAGTTTCTACCCCAGTGCATTTATTACACTAAAATGGCTCTCAGTAAGGCAATATAATATCTACCTGTCTAATTGCTGGCTATTTAGGAACTGAGTAGCTCAGCACCTGCTTTGCCTGCAAAAGGTCCACTGTGTAATTCCCATCATCTGCAAGGAGGGATGGAAAGCCACTGCCAGACAGCTTGATAATACTGGCTAGACAAACTAATGATTAGGTATAAGGCATATCCCTATCTTCCCTAATTAGGAGATTTAATATCACATCCAATTTAGTATCAGCATGTTTTCCTTTAAAAAAAAAAAAGATATGAGGATGGATCTGAACTAGTATCCAAGCTTGGGGAGAAGAAAGGAGACTTCAATGCATTTAACAGGCTCTTTAGCTAATCTGAATCTGTCAATCCTGAGCTTGCTAGAAACAATTCTGCAAAAGCTAGGAACATCTGATACAAGCCGTATGGGCAGAAAGCAGTCTTCCAGGTTCTTATCTCCAACACTCCCAGTGACATCTGAACCAGTAAAAGCTTTCAGGTCCATGAATTGCACTTGACTTTAAATGTAAATGGTTGATATTGACAATAGAGCAAACAAACTATTTAGAAGTCATTAACAATAATCATTTTAGATTAAGTTAAAATGTAATGACTCTACATTATATTCAGTTAATTAACCCTGCTGGTTCTTACATGCAGCTTAGTTTTTGAATGCTTCACCCTTTCCTTTCTTTTGACATTATGGAGCTGTTTGAAATAACTCTACTCAAGGCATTTTCTCCTTTAGAGATGAATAAAGAATTATTTCATGATCCAAGGCCTTGGTTTTTTTTTTTAAGAATGGTATCAATTCATTATATTGGCTTTCAAAACTCTGTGAGAGAAAAGAAATCCAAATATTGATATATCCTGACATTCCCTCCATTCCAAACAGGACAACACTCACCACAAGAGGTATTGATTGTATCTCGCAGGTCTGCATACTTCCACTTGCTAAGGTCATGCTTTTTAATGCCAGCTGCAGCTTTGGTAGCTTGAACTGAAGGTCCCCTAAACATATCCAAAGAAACAAAAAATACAGAAAGGAACAAGTGAGGTCAAGAATGCAAAGCCAAAACGAGGACTCATCAAAAAAGACAGGTGCAAAGATTGATAACATCCATGACATACTTAGTTAAGAGAAAAGGAAAATTAAGATTGCAAATTACTAATTTACAAACTAATCATAAGCGTCACTTGAAATGACTCATTTAAAAAAAAACAGTTTCCGAAAAAAAAAAACAAATGGACACATTATGTGAAGACCTAGTTCTCTTGTGAAAAGGTCTAATGCTAGGAAATTCAGAATTCTAAATTTGGGGATGTTTGACGTTGCATCTGAGTTTAAAAGAGAGGGAGAAAATAGAATAATTGTCCCTGGAGCAAAATAACAGCAAAACTTTATCAAAAAGTAATTCCTATTCATACAATTCATAAATATAATAGTGAATTAGAGAGAAAATGGGTACTAAATTGATACAGTGAATGAATCTTGATCAGAATGTATATTTTTACATAAATGAATTAAATGGAATTTATAAATTAACTGTCTTTTAATTTATCTTATAGTTACTGCATTTGGAGATTAAACTGATTTCTTTCTGGCAATCTGTTACACCCACCTAGATAAGTATTCTGACATTTCTTTGGCCATTTGTTCCCTATAAAAACATGAGGAATGTATGTTAGGGAGTTAGGATACAAGATTTAATGCATTATTTTTACAATATTAACTGACAACATAGTATAATAAATACTCTGAATTAACCAGTTCTTTGTATATATAATCTTTCAGGTATGCAATATTTAAATCACAAGCATTAGCACCTACGTATAATTGATCTGATAAACTGATACTCAAATGGAGTGTATTGATTGCATGCTCAAATCATGATTAATTAGGAAAAAATAAAGTGAATTAATTTGCAAATTGCTTTTAAAGTGAACATTAGAATAATTTTACCCTCCCAACCTCAATTTTTATAGAATTTCCCAAAAGGGAAAAATGTTTTCATACGCGGTCATTTGACACCTTGTTCCACTGAGTCTGCAAACAGAACATATTTAGGTTAGTCTGAAGTTCTCCTAAATTAGGCACTGATGTACAACATTACAAGATCAGCCTGGGACACAAAATGGTGTTCTTACAAGATCACCAGGAATCTGGTTTCAACAAATGGAGTTAAACCGTTTTTTAGGTTGTTAAGTGATAGATGCATTGACTTTTTCTTTCTCTCACCACCATTACAGGTCTACAATCATCCCATAAGATACTTCACACTGTAAGGAGATTGGCTTGAAGTGTCACCATGAACATCACAGAATAGAGGCACTGGAATCCACCTCCCTTCAATCTCAAGCTATAGCTTCCATCAAACAAAACACAATGATGGGGAAATTGTACTCAAACTCATACCAAACAGAAAAATAAATACCCATATAAACATATCTGCTTAAAAAGAAGCTGCTCCCTATGCCAAGTGTTTGGAAGAACTTCTAAAAACTAGAAAGATGATTTATTCCAGGCAACAGGAAGAAAGGGAGAGAGGGAAGGAGGGAGGAAGAAAAAACTTTCCCTGAGCAAAAATGCTGCCTTGTTTTGATATGACACTGACCTGACTTTTAGGGTTGCAAGCATAAAAGAATAATAAGTAAAGCAGTCTAAATGTTAGTTAGGTTTAAATGCTAGGTTATTACACTAACAAAGAAGGTGCTCTGTTTGCATTTGATATGCATGTTGGGCGAATCCAGCCAAACATGATTTAATTCAATAAACAAACTTTTTCCGAACCTGATGTATGAATTCCAATATTAATCCTTCTTGAAGAGCAATTTATGAGGAACTAAAATGGAATTAATCCATACCAATATGGGTCAGGAAAATTTTCAAATGGCAAATCCTTTCACTGTAGCCTTTATTGCTTGTAGCACTGTATCAAAGAACACTATTTGACCAAACTTGGCAACTATGAGACTTGTGGACTTCAACTCTCAGAATTCTCAGAAAGTTTCCAGGTTTCGAGATCCTTTGTTTAGACCGAACTGGGATGGAGAGGCATAACAAAATTCCTAAAATAATTTTTACTTTTTTCCACTTTCCACAAGGTTCAGAAACTGGACTCTGAACTATACTCCCAAATCTTTGACAGAGGATAGCTAGTTCGGATGCCTAGCTAACATCTGTTATAGCAGCTTCCCCATATTGGCACCCTCCAGATATTCTGGAAGTCAAACCACAATATTCAGAATTGCTTACAGCAATGGCTAAAAGCTATCCTTGCTGGGAATCTGAGGAGCTGCAACCACAACATAATTGGCTGGCAGAAAGTTGAGGAAAGCTGTGGTGTACAGTAGCCTCCAGATTATGAGTGTTCAAATACGGGAAGATATGCAGCATCATGCTACCTTAATTTAATTAATGTTCTCGTTATTGTCATCATTATTATTATACAACTTATTTCACAACTGCTTTTTCCAGCAGCATTACTGATAAAGTACAATACCTGCGCAAATTTGGGTCCAGCTGAGCCTCATCGTTGATGAGCTCAGATTCGCTTTGGGCAATTCGCAAAGCCAGCTCGTGATCTCTGCGCTCTTGTTCGAGAATGGCTTGCTGCTGACTCGCCTCTTCGCGTTCTCTGGCCAGCTGAACCTCAACTTCAGCCTGCAGAGCCATGAAAAAGATAATTTAATTGAAATATCTATTTTTCTATTGATACAACAGAAGGGCTGTCTAGCTAGATCCAAATACGGCATGCTAGAAGCCATGCCAGCTAGGATTTTTGGAACTAGTACTCTGACAACATCTTAAGAAGTACCACTTTGTGGTTTGCAATTACAATCTAGCCCAATTATGCAGGGGTGGGATTCAAATTTTTTAACAACCGGTTCTGTGGGCATGGCTTAGTTGGTGGGCATGGCTTGGTAGTCATATTATTGGCTGGGTGTGGTCAACTCAATATCACTCACATTGAGGCATGCATCTCCTCGCCTGGCCTCTCATGACTGTGGGGATGCTGCAACAGTTGTAAGTGTGAAAAATGGTCATAAGTCACTTTTTTCAGTGCCATTGTAACTTTGAATGGTCACTCCACACAAGCAACGTACCAGCAAAGGAGGGGAAAAAAAACTCCAGAGACGTTCCTGAGACAGGAAGTCTAGTCCTGCCAGGAATGTAATAAGGGTTAACGGAGAGGCAGTTTCTGTAAGCAACACCAGAATGTTTCCTTCCCGCCTTCCTTACAGGATAAGGCCAGTAATTTCTTCTAACAACCAGTTCTCCAAACTGCTTAGAATATTAATAACCGGTTCTAGTGAATAGGTGCAAACTGGTAGAATCCCACCCCGGCAATTACGTGCAAATGGTTAATGCTATTCAGTCATAATTCATTATAATCAATAGATTAAGCAAACTAAGGTTCAAACAATCCTAAAAGGTAAAATCTCATTCAAGTTAATTTTAATTCCTTTATTGAAAAGAAAACAAAAACTTCATGAAAATAATTTGCCATTGTCTTGTTTTTTCCTTTTTTTTTGTATTATAGTCTTGCATTCCCTGCAGTTCCTTGGATATCTCCTCTCTGAATACTAACAACTAAATTTCCCAACCTCAAACAAGTTGGCCAGGCACTGAGACTTCTTTAGATAGGACCCTCTTAGTTTACCCTAAATTAATTTAATCTAAAAGATAGAAAACCATAAAGAGTCCAGTCTGGCTGATACTTAAAATTGCACTACAAACTATAGACTAGCTGTATCAGAAACAGCCTTGATTACAGAGCCATAGATGGAGAAGAGATTATTCTGTACAGGTAGTCCTCAACATACAACAATTTGTTGTAGTGACCATTAACAACGGCACCGAAAGAAGAGACTTCTGACCGTTTTTCACAATGTCCCCATGGTCACATGATCAATGTTCAGAAGCTTGGTGACTGACTCTTACTTATGACCATTGCTTTGTCCCAAGGCCATGTGATCCCCTTTTGCGATCTTCTGATCAGTAAAGTCAATGGGGAATCCAGATTCACTTAACGACCACGTTACTAATTTAACAAATGCAATTATTCACTTAACAGCTATGGCAAGAAAAGTTGTAAAATGGGGCAAACTCATCTAACAAATGTTTCACTTAGCAACATAAATTTTGGGCTCATTTGTTGTCCTCATAATTCGAGGACTACTTGAATCATTCATAAATTATCAGATGGTCAACGTCTCAAAATAAATTTATCTTAAGCTGTAGCTTTTGTTAATACTGTATTTTTGATTATATTTGTTATTCCGATTATTGCTACTGAAACATCTATTTGGCTAAATAAATAAATCTGCTGGTTCAAATGTTTTAATGTTTTCCTTATGTTGGTCAACCTCTAGAAAGCTGCTGAAAAGTAACACAGTTATTAGCTAAATACTTTTTTTGGAATGTAAGTAGACTCAGTAACTCAGCTCACTACTTTTGATAATAATTAAAATCCCTAAGTCCAGTGAGGTAGATAAATAAACAGAGCTACTGAAAGATGAGAGAATTAAACCTTTTAATGCTGCAGTTCCTAGAGCCTTACTCAGAAAATTGATTTTTAATAAAGCAGATTAAAATTTACAATTAACAAGGAGGAATAGAAGCAAACTCTTAATGCAGGAATGAATTGGAACTGCAATTGAAAACC
The DNA here is from genome assembly GCA_023653725.1 of Bungarus multicinctus. Taxonomy (NCBI): domain Eukaryota; kingdom Metazoa; phylum Chordata; class Lepidosauria; order Squamata; family Elapidae; genus Bungarus; species Bungarus multicinctus. The sequence goes on from CM042836.1 coordinate 115,528,483, forward strand.
AAAATAATGCCTTTGTTTAAAAGAAAAATTCCAAACACCTGTGAGTTTAGTTGTTAAGAATGACTGCTTCATCACTTATCAGAAACTGAAGAGTCATTTGTCTGGGCTGGTATAGACACTCCTATTTGAGCAGGGGATTTGGACTACAAGTCCCTCCCAACTCTTGTTATTCTGACAGCTTCTTATTATGATATTGATAAAAGTGCATGATACACTCCCAGAATATACGTCTATATAAGAAATCAAGGAAGAAGTACCGTAAGATCTGAAGGGAGCATGGGCACCAGAACAGCCACTTTATTTTTGTTATTGTTAATTGGACTGTAAAAAATATTGTCCTGGCAGACTAACCAATATTGCTGAAGCCATAACAGGAATAGGTTCTAAGCACTGGGCAGATGAACTAATCAGGTGCTGATGTTAGGCAAAGAGGTGAGCCTAACACAGCTCTGATAATATCACTGGGCACACACCCATCCATCCTCTACTTTAAAATAATCCTATCAACACATGCGTAAGGAATATAATTATGCTGACTATGGCATTACCTCAGGGCCATCTCATACCCTTAGCCTCAGAAATAAGTTTTGTGGTCTAGTTCCACAATGGCAGCTCAAGGAAATTGTTTTTATTGTATCAAAAGACAGATTTATTCTAAGATGATATATTTAATTGGCTTAAGTGATAAAAATATAGAGAATATTGTAGTGTTCTACAAGCTTCAACTTCTAATACATGAACTTTGTACATCTTATGGAAATTATGAAACTGACAGCTTAAGACTCAAGTAATCGTATTTCAATGCATTAATGCTGATACATTCTGAAATTTTCACTTGATTTTCATTTGAACTTTCTTTTTTGAAGAGCAAATCTTCAAAAATTTTCTTTTTTGAAAAGCAAATCTTTCTATTTTGAAGAGCAAATCCTATTCTAGCAGACTTCCTAGAACAATGAGCTGGCATCATCATTTATTCTGATCATGATATTGCCATGTAATCTTTCTTTCTGCTATGGATGTTTTCTTATGCAGATCTGTTTTAGATTACTCAGTGCAGCATTCATCAAAAGAAAAGCTGACTAAATATGACCTGAGAGAAAACTCTACAGAAAGGAACATCTGCTTTGCTGCTGAGACCGGAAGGAAGTCTACTAAAAGGTTATTGCCCAAGCTTGGCAAAGCATGTTTTACAGATTTCTATACCAAGACATATATGACTGACATAACCAACAAAACTCCCTGGGAAAGAAACAAAAAAAATGAGGTTCAGTTGATAATTAATGTTCTTCAATTGTTGGCACTATATATATTAATCATTAATTAAACACAAACAGCATTGAATTCTACCCACTCCCTTTTAGATTATAATTATAATTAATAACATATATATCTAAAGAGATTGCCACTTTCCTCTCCCTAATAAATTAGCAGCAGAGCAGATTTCTCTGGAGTAAAATAGTTGGTGGCAGTAAGTCTAGTTGGATCATCCAAAAAGTTGTGGAGAGAATGCAACATAATCATATTAGGATGGTTTTCCCTGTGGGAATCAGAAGAGACCCAAGTCACCACATCCCATGCACCTGCATAGCCCACTATATCTGTGGATCAAGGTCTGGAAAAAGCAGCACAAGAAACATCTATTCAACTTCACCTGAATTCTTCTTTCTTCATCCTCTCTCTTTTTCCTTTCTTCTTCTTCCAGTTTTCTCTTTGCTTCAATCTCATATTTCCTAGGTGGGAAAAATTGAAAGCCCATTAGGTACAGACAAACATTAAAACCGTTTCACTCACTTTCCCACACATTTTATTTTTTTCCCTTTGTAACAGAACTCTCTTTCTCCTCAGAAACAGCAGTCACTTCCAAAATATGGCTTTTGTTTAAAAGTTGATGTCAGAGATGACCAAACTGAGCCTGAGAGAGGCGTCAAATGGGTCATAAGTCACGAGTCCCTGCACACTCACAAGAGATCTAAATCCAGCCTACCATGAATGCCTATCTTATCTTCCACTCATTTCCCTCGACCACTAATTGGCCAGATTCTTGTAGAGAGTGTGCAACCATTTTTTATACTCATTTGAGAATATTGAGCCTGAATCTGCTAAGTTCTCTGGTACTTGACACTTGCCTTTGCTTCTACCAGTCACTATTTAGATTATTTCACACTCACAGTCGCCTTTCTTCCTCTTCCTTCTTCCGACGCAGTTCTTCTTCCTCACGCCTCTTCCTTTCTTTCTCCATTTCTTGTTGGATACGTCTCAATCTTTCGGCTTCCTCCTCTTGCTGCTTCTTTTTCTGAAGGGCACTCAAAAGTTTCTCAGAGCTTTTCACTAGGGCATCATATTCCTTCTGAATCTGTTGTCTAGGCATGACAGTGGCCTGTAAAATAAGTCATAAAAACAATCACAATAAATTTGCACATATCATATAGTTTTAAAAAGCAAGACAGAAAGAAAATGAACCACAGCGAGAATACGGAAACTATGTCTCTCCATCAAAGCAGCAAAATGGATGTGTTAAGGTTCTCCTAAGCTTTGCTCACCTATTTTGATTTGATAAACATTATACTTCCACCTACAAGCAATTCCCCTGGTATAGTGCACACTGTTCATCATGAATGCTGAAATATAGCAAGGTACAATTAAGATCTGTTAGACCCAAGTCTACACCTTTGGTCTTGTACTAAAAAGTGTTGTGTCTATACCATCAAATTGTAAAGGGATAAAATGGGACTTGTGTCCAGTTCTTGAAAATTTCCCTTAAAAAAAATATTTCAGGTCACTTGCCTTTTTGATAGAAGATATGTGTTTGAAACAGGGGTGGGATGAAACAGGGGTGGGATGCATGGCTAGATGGGAGTGGCCATGTGACTGACTGGGAGTGGCTTTTTTTGCAGCATACATACACACACTCTTTTTTTTCCCCTCCTGGGCCTCAGGGAAGCCTCCTAGAAGGCTATTTTTGCTCCCAGGAGGCTGCTGCATTGCCCCCCCCCCCCCATGCTCCATTTTATGCCCCCAGGAAGCAAAAAATGGAGCATGGGGGGGCAATGCAGCAAAAAAAAAAAAAACCCATGTGCCTCTTTTTGCATCCTGGGCCTCAGGGTAGCCTCCTGGAGCTCCAGGAGGCTTCTCTGAGGCCCAGGAGGCACAAAAAAAAAAAAGCAGTAAGATAGCAAAAGGGTTCCCAGTACAGCTGATTATCAGAATAGCTGATCGTCAGGAGGAAAAAAAGAAATACTGGTTCGCTTGAACCGCTGGCTCTTTTTCTACTACTGGTTCAGCTGAACAGTAGCATTTTTTACTACCGGTTCATTTGAACCGGGCTGAACCGGTAGAATACCACCACTGGTTTGAAAGCATGCAAAGCAACATGTGTCAATATTTGAAATGCTAGAATATCATTGATTAAAGTTTTAAAGTCTTATATGTGGGGAAAATCTCTACATTCTCATCTAACCCATGGGGGAGGGGGGGAGTCCAAGTGATAGAAAATTGACTGAATAGCAATAGCACTTAGACTTATATACTGCTTTATAGTGCTTTATAGCCCTCTATAAAACAAGTGTTAATATGCCTTTAAAAAAAAAACATGATGTCATGTTCCAATTCTGTCAGCACTAAAAATTTTGGATTGTCAAAATTGCAAAAGAAAATAAAACAACAATTAGAATTTGAAATGTTACAACTGGAATTCAACTTGGTATCCTACAGATATCGGTCTTCAACTGTCCAAGATATTTCCATGGTCTCTCTTTTGGTCATGCACACTGAATCAAAGACCTCTGCCAGATCTTGATACAAAGTTCTTTTTTTCTATAGCATAAAGGATCCTCCTACCTTGATCTTGGCCATCAGAGCATCAATGGACATCTCAAGTTCCTTGACCTGCTTGCTCATTTCTGCCTTTCCCTCTTTCAGAGCAGTTACTACTTCATTGAATTTATATAGCCGCTCTTTCAGTGTGCGAAGCTTTATTAAACCATCTATGCTGTGAAAGGAATGTTAATATTTTAGATATGAGAGGGAGATAACAAAACAGACAGTTATTGTTCAAACTCTGGGCCATTAAACTGCTTCTGAATGAAGTCATATTAGTTGGATTACAATGGGCCTCATATTATCCATTTAGTCTGTGTTGCAATTAAAATTTAGAATAAAAATATGAACAAATAGCTTTGGAAACTCTCAAAAATATTAAAAATAGATACATTTAAAATATGTTATGCACAAATGATTACACTATATGTGTTCTGCTGGATAGGCCCATGATTGCCATGAAGGCTCCCAACTTCAGGGTCTGGAGATAAAACTTCTCTAGTACTGAAAAACTAGGAGGGTCAATATGATGGACAGCACAATTGGAGTGTCAATAATACATGAGCCTATTTTTTCAAATTCAGTAAGAAACTCCAGTGGATGCAACAGATCTGTTCAGTTGATTCTATCAGAACAATTAGATCATGTTGTCTCTCCTCTTCTCCTCTCTCCTTCCAACTCTTTTATCTGAGTGCTAGCCTCTGTATGAGAACAGTTGCTTTGGCATACATTTTGGGATATGCCATCCCTGTGTGAATATGCAAAACTAGTTTGCCATGTAAGCAAGGATAGGAATGCTGTGGTTTTCCTCTTTGTGGCCCAGAGGGACTTGCCACTGGTAGATAAAAAGACATTAACAGCAAAAATGGGAAGACTCGACTGTCTACATTATTTCTAAGAAGAAACTTTGAAATAGAAGATAAGGCAATATCCTGCCCAAGTAAACTCGAGGGCTGGCCCTTTGATACCAGTTTCCACAAATTGTGACTGCACTAATGCCATATTATGAATTCAGGTGTATGCCTGAGAATCCTTCCCATTACTATTCAGCACCTCAAGAGATTTATTAGCAAACAGGACACAGTATTAGCAAACACACACGAGTATTTACATAGGTCTTCTTCTTACCGTGGTTGATGCTTTCTCTTGCATAGCCACATACGAATTGTCTTTTGTATTTTAATACAGGCACCTGCTCTGTACTTGATTTTGTTTTTCACTGAAAATAAATGGAGGACAAAAGTGAGGGAAACCTCATCAACAAATGTCTAAATACAGAATGGAGGGAATGGATGGGTGGATGGGTAGCTAGACAGACAGGTAGACAAGGAGACAGAGACAGAGTTAGATAGATTTTATACTAGTGGATACTATTTCCTTCATTTATATATGATTAATATGCAAGGGTTGCTAACAATTCTTGTGTCAGTGAGACTCATGCCTCAATTCTCAATACTTTTTTTATAAAAGCCTAACTGGAACTGAAGAGTCAAGAAACTCTTCCATTTTAATATTTGACTTGATTGATTAATAGCATTTTCACAATTTTGGCAGCAATCACTTAAACAATGCATGTGGACTCCTATATTGTGCCTGTAAACCCACAGGATTTTTTTAAAAAATGAATTGAAAAAATCTCACAAGATCTTGAAAAACATTGGTGTTCCTCTGAAATCTTGTGGGATTTCAGAAAAGGGCATAACTTTCAATATTATTGCACAAGTACACAATCAAGATTAATATTCCTAAATTGCTGTGATTTCTGATAACCACGCAACATTTCAGCCATTTCTTTATTAAAATAAAATATTCTAGTCTTCCAAGTAAGCTTAAAAAGACACAATTGTGGGTAGTATTTTTAAATTTTGCTCACATGATAGAAATAGCAACAACACTTAGATTTATATACTGTTTCATGGTGCTTTACAGCCTTCTCTAAGCAGTTTATAGAGTCAGCATATTGCCCCAAACATTCTGGGTCCTCATTTTACCGACCTTGGAAGGATGGAAGGCTGATTCAACCCTGAGCCGGTCAGGATTGAACTGCTGCATTTGGCAGAATTGCCTGCAATACTGCATTCTAACCACTGCACCACCATGGCTCAGTGGTGATCCTCCCACTATCATTCCATCTCACAAGATATTTTTGAATACTTACATTTGATAACTGATAAAGAACACCACTGAACCTTCTTCCAACGGCTGCAGAGAAGCCAGTGGTTCACACGTTTAATCAGGTCAGCAAGATGATCTGGATCAGACTTCATGATTTGATCAAATTCTGCAAACTGAAGACAGGGGTGGGGAGGAAAAGCCATTTAAGACAACCAACAAGAATGTTGACAGATGGAGAATTCTGTTGTAAACAGAATGTTGCAGTCATGACAATATGTAGAGACTCCTGTGATTGCCATGAGGTTCTAAACCCTAGACATGATTCTTAATAACATCCGGAATCTATTTTTATGTATCTATGACACAGTACAAATTGTGACTACTTATTCTGATATTATTATAGAGGGCCTCCACTCAACTTTAAGCTAGCAATGAAGTTAAAGCACAGGACTGAACCAATTAAAAAAAAGTCTTATTTACCTGCCTTTTAGAGAATACAGTCATAGTAAATGATTATAGGGAGGTTAACCATCACACAGAGCACAGGGAATACCATTCTTAGCACAAATAGAGCTATAAAAATATTTTCTACCAATACATTAAACATAGAGATGGCCATGTCATTACAGATGCTAGCAGAGATTAGATGACAATGCATCATTTTATGAAATTACTTTCAAGAAAGTTAATGCTATCCTTTATCTCAATTATTTTGCAGGCAAGTTGAAGAGAAATTAATTTTTAAAAACTCAATTTGTGTTCATTTATACTTCAGAGATATCAACATTGCTTACCTTGCCAGGTCTAAAGAACACTTTGGTTAATCCAAATTTATAATCTTGTTCATTTAAGCCAAGGGCTTTGAAGAGAGCCTGAAAGGAAGAGAAAAAAAAAGACAGTTTTACAAATCCTTTGAAGGAAGGAAAGTATCTGTAAATATCAACCCACCATGAAAAAGGCACAGATAAAAAAGCATTTGCATTCCAAATATAAATACCTTGCAGAAGAGTCTCGGATCTAGACGGGTCAGTTTTGCGGGCATGTATTTTTTATACATGTTATAAAGTTCATGGAATGAAGCTCGTGATGGGAAACCACCTTGCATCAAGTCCAAAACAGACACCATGCCTACAGTAAAAGACAGGCAACAAAATAACATCAGATAAGTTGTCTAAGATGTATAACATCACGTCAAATGAATGTTGGAAGTGTAAAAGTAAAGAGGGGACTTTTTATTACCTATGGTGGACATATGATAAAGCAAAAATTTTGAAGTATGATTCATATTTTAATACAGAAAATTTTGAAAATGGAGATAAAAATGAAACCAGAACTTTTCCTTTTGGACCTAATGGAAAAAGAACTGGAGAAAAGAAATTGGAACTTTGTTATTATATATGTTGACAGCAGCAAGACCATTGTAAACACAAAAATAGAAGGACACTTCGATTCCTACTATGGATGACGAATGGTTGCAGAAGTTGGTGGAATTGGCTGAAATGGTAAAATTGATCACTTTGAATAAAGAACATAGGTATTTTGATTTCCACATGGAGACTCCTTTGATTTTCGGTTTTACAGATTAGACTGATAGATTTTTATAGAAATGGCTTGTTCATATCATTATGAAAAAGCAAAAAGTTGTGATTTGATGTTAATGCCTTATCTTATAGTAACAGAGAGAGTCAGAAGTCAATGCTTCTTTTTCTTTTTTTATCTTTCCTCACTTCTCTTCCCCCTCTTCCCACCTTGCTTTTGTATTTTGTATTTTATAATACTTTATAATTCAATAAAAATGTTAAACCAGTAAAAAGACAGGTAACAAAAGAATCACCACTAAATTAAGATGATGTGATTGTCAGTCTTTTTATTTTGAGATTGGTGTAAATATTTTAAAAAATTAGCTAAAACAAGAAACACAAGCCCTTATGAAGTCATTGAAGTCATTGAAGATGGAAAATAAGCTTCAAGTTTGAATTAAAATCAAGACTGAGTCTGTGTTGACCTTTCCAAATACTAGACATAATCTCTTTCAACTTGTTTAGCCAAAAATTGATGGAGTAAAAGGCAAACAAATAAATAAAACTTTATTTTCACTTCTAAATCAGAAAAAAAATGAATAAAAACTAGATGAAGAATAATATAATTCATAGACTTTTTGTGTGTGTGTGTGCAATGTTCTGGCAACCCTTTATGGACATTTGGCTGACATCAGGATTGGAAAGTTTTATGGATTTATAATAAGGAATGAGATATGGGATGAAGATATATCTATTTAACTCTTTGGGGGGGTGAAGAATTATTACATTTGTTTATTCTTGTTGTGATGAAGGTTTTAGTCATTCCTTTATTTCTTTTCTTCTTTAGTCTCTCTTTTCTTTTTCTTCTTCTTCTCTATTCTTACATTTTTCTTTGTTTCCATTCTCTTTCTCTATATTTAGTTTGTTTTTGTTATTATTACTGTAATTTAAATTCTTAATAAAACTTATATTTTAAAAAATAATGTAATTCATGTTTAAGATAGAGGGAAGGAACTTCATTACTTTCATTGTCTCCTTTTATACAATATTGCTCAGAATATCCAGTCTTCAGATTATCAGCCAAAAATTGAGTCAACAAAACACTAATTAAGTGAAGATGTTAAGGATTTCTGATTTGCTAAATTAAAGTTTAAACATAACTTGACGTGACAAGCAATAGGAATGTTTGCCAAGTTGAACAGATGCTTGAAGACTAAAAGCCTTCTGGGATGCAAACATTATAAAGAAATTAATAGAAATACTAGGATAGCAGCTAATAAAAACAAACGGTTTAGCTTCAGATAAGGCTTATTTCAGGACAATTAGAATCATCTATTTCAAAACCAGCTCTGTGAAGTTGTTACTTTTGTCAGTTAATTAGGTCTTAACCATCCTTAAGTTACATATTAATGTATCTAGTTCTGTTATGTCAACAAGAACACTTGAACACCTTCCAGATCTCTCAGCTGGGAAGAGGAGGATGAAATAGAAGGAATAGACTGGATAGATATCATCTCCTATTAATTGTTTAAGTTGTTCTATTCCTATAACACACTATAGGAATAGTACAATACTTGGGGAGCGGAGTATTTGAGTATCCCAGAGCCAATGGAACCCTTTGTCCTGGCTTTGCCACTCAAACCAACTTGTACGATTCTCACCTACAAGGTATATTATTTTATTTTTCTTTTGGTGGAAGGAGAGGGATTAAATGAACACCTGAACTTTACTAAGAACATTCTACCACAATAATTTAGAAATAGCTAATATATTGATACTATTGAATGGCAGATTGATAATATAGTGTTCAAAGTGCAATCATTGCAGGTGAACCCAATTTTTGCAATGGTGGAGAAGACAACAGCTCAATGACGATGGAAAGATGGTATCTTCCTAACTGGATGATGCACTGTTCTTATATGTTCAGCAAAATAAGATGTTCAGTTTCCTTTGGGTTGTAGGCATTTGGATGGGTTTTGATCTTCCTGATGGCTTTCACATATTTCTAAATAAATTACATTTTAAGTACATAGAATACCACATTATTTTTTTGCCCTGAAAGTTTGTGAAGTTTATTAAGTTTGTTTTTAAATCTTTTAACAGTCAATACAGTACTATCTACAGATTATTTTGCAGAATAATTTCACAACAACAGCAGAGCACTGAAAAAGATCACTCTTTTCTTTCTGACTGAAAAACTCTTATATAAAACCCTGTAATTTCAGTTTTGCCAGAATCCTCATTTGAATATTATTAGAGATCTAACATATCGTCTTCAGAAGATACACTAAATTACCTGAACACTGGAGCTGGGAGAGGATTTGAGCACCTTCAAATTGGTGACTGGTCATCTTTAGATTCGGTTTGATGCATCGAATAAAGCTTGACCCCTATTGTAAAGGCAGAAGATTAGCATAATCATGATTAAGAATAGTTGAAAAGGGTGCTATAGACAACTCATCTCACAATACTCCTATCTAGTCCCACCAGTGGGTATTTTTTCTTTTATACATTTATATTGTCTCTCCATCTCTTTTTTTTTAATAAACTCAGAAGCAATAAATATGTTGAAATATTTAACTCCGCCCTAAAGACATTGTTTTTAAACCTCTATAAATATTGTGTGAAAGCTTGTGCACAGAGATTGTCTTTCCATAAGACCATCAATAATATTCAAGTCATACCAAACTTAGTACCTAGAAGAAACATTTAACTTCTCAGATGTCTACACAATGTCTACTCAGATCTCTACACAAAGGAGTCAAGAGACTTGGGAAAATCAGGTGTTCTAAGGTTTCTAATTCTTGCTCTAGCAGCATACTAATGCTGATGGGAAGAAAGATGGCTGTTGTGCTGAGGTCATCATCATCAGGCCATGGAGGTTTAGAAAGGAGAGCCAGGAATATTGTTAAAGCCACTATAGTGCCCACAATGGGGATATTAGGAGCTCAGTTCATGCTTAACTGATTTTTTTTGTTTGAATGTGGAGAAATGCATGACGAATCAATTTCATTTGGAGGGATACAAAAAATTAATTGCAATTATCTATTCAAAGCCATTTAAAAGGGAAGCAAAAGGAGGAAAGATGGGAAAATCTGTATACCTAAAGCTCTAAACCCAGGGTGGGCAACTATGGCACTTTTATGACCTCTGGGCTTCAACTCCCAGAATTCCTAAGCCAGCATGAATTGGCTACAATGAATTCAGAACCATGGTTAATTTGACATTTGACCTCTGGAACTGGAAACAAAATACACAGGACTGATTAGAGTGGTGCTTCTGCATCATCCTTTGGCTATCCTGCACATCTCATCAAGGACTACAGACTAGCAAGAACTTCCTCTAGTTCAGTAGCAGGTAAAATCTGTTGGATTGAGGCCTCATACAAGGCTTAATGTGGCATATGAAGCGCAGCATTCCAAAACTGAGCAGGAGCACCAAAAAAACCGCACTCGTTTTATTTCTTAAATCATTACAAACATACAAAAAGGGCTGAATTTATTGTTTTAGTCCCACTGTGGAGGCTCACAGGAGATTGTAAAGAAGAGTTGGCGGGTTATATGGGTCATCTCCCATCTGCAAGTTTTTAATTCTTCATCTAACATTTACTTGTTAACAATTTATATCAGGGGTCTTCAAACTTGACAACTTTAAGACTTGTGCACTTCAACTCGCATAATTCTTCCTCCAGTCATCTTAGCTCAGGAATTCTGAGAGTTGAAGTCCACAAGTCTTAAACTTGCCAAGTTTGAAAACCTTTGATTTATATATATATATATATATATATATATATATATATAATGTTTATGTTAAGGATTACAAGTAAACTACTGACCCCCAAAGGGCTCCAATCTCTCTCTAGTTCTTTTTTTATATATATTAGACAGTTTCCTGCAAGCATGTTTCCCTTATTCTTTGGTGTAATGCAGAATCACTGATGAACTGACTACATGACTCTATACCTATAAAATAATAAAGGATTCCCATAATACATGGATTTAGCCAAGATTATTCTTAAAGCTAAATATGCTGGATGTGACAGTTCCCATCTGTTCCCTGCATAAAAAAAAGTCAAATATGCAAAATGCTCATGTGTAAAATTCTGTTCAAATTTAACTGATGCCCTGGCTTTAACAGATCTCCATCCTCGCATTAGTACAACAAATCTAGGGTTTATTTTATTAACGGATCTAGTGCAAAAATATAAAAATAGATGAGACCTTGCACCGATTTTCCATGACTATTTACTTACAGTGCTACGAAGCTTTTCCAGAAGCAGGTTTAGCTGAGTCTGTAAAAGAAAAGCATCTGTGTCAAAGTAGACAAGCATAAACAAAACATAGGGGAGGGTACATCATTATCAGCATTCATCTTTCATCACTGGCTGTTTGCTTAATATAAACTGTTGCTAGAATGGAGTGCAAAGGCAAAGTTGTATGCTGGGCCTCAACAGCTTCAACTATGTCGATTGCTACACTTCTAATTCTTGGTTGAACACCTCTAGCCGTAAAGAGGTCTGCATCTTTACACAACGACAGGTAAAGGGAATTAACTTTTCTAGAGTTCACCAGATTGTGCATAAAAGAATCTCTTGGTTCCTAGGACAAAATATACCTTCATCCAGGCAAGCTCATAATACCTCTTCCCCTCCCTATCGTTTCTAAAAATATTAGGAGGGGATGTTTATTTTAATTGTACATAACTCATCTTAAACCTTGTGCAATGCTATTACTACAACAATAATCAACCAAAATAACAGCTGTTTGTAAAGAATCAAGGAGAGAGTGAACTGCATATAGGAGAAAAGAAGCGATATCATATACCAACCACTCTCATTAAACTTTTAAAGTCAGTACACTTAAAATATTTCTTTCTTGTTTTTGGAAACTAGAGCTGTTGCCATAGTACTCACTGGCTACAATCCTTGTATGTAACAGAAGAGCCTTACTTATTTGCTTATTTTGAGCTCATGTTGAAATCCTATCCATTCACCTGAGAAACTGATATTCCATCTCAAGTTAGTAAATGATCCTGAACTGGTTCCTCTGACAGGGTTATGTTAGATTATTTAATTAATTAGTTTTGTTTTGCTAGGTTAAAATGCCATTTGAAATAAAGAGTCCACTGGCTTACAATCCTGCTGCCTCAAGCTAAGATTAAAACAACCCAATAAATAAATGAAAACTTTAACAAAAAATAACAACAGCCTGAACAAAATTAAGGAACAATGCCTACAACAAAAATCAAAATCACTTGTACAAAAAAGTGAAATAAACCAATGTATTTTTCTCTCAAAGGGCAGGTAGAATAACCAGCAGGAATGTATTATTTGATACAATCCAATGGTCTCTGTTTTAAATGCTTTATATTACATTCCATTGTGCTATATTACATTGCGCTTGTCTGGCAGCTCTCATTCCCCATCTAGGGACAGAAGGGCCAGGTAAGAAAATTAAGGAGATGGAGGAGTGCAGTAATGAAGATGTTATGAATTGCTCCTTCCTCCCAGCTGCACTGGATTGATGCAGGAAACATAGCAATAACAATAGCACTTAAGAGTTATATACCACTTCACAGTGTTTTACAATCCTCTCTAAGCAGTTTACAAAGCCAGCATATTGCCCCCAACAATTTAGGTCTTCATTTTTACCAACCTCAGAAGGATGGAAGCCTGAGCCGGTAAGAATCAAACTGCTGGCAGTCGGCACAATTAGCCTGCAATATTGCCTTCTAACCACTGCGCCACCACCAAATATCCACATAGGTTTTAACCCACTTTTATCCATAAGAATCACCTGTTCATGAACCTGTTCTGGTCTGTTCAGCTAGAAAATCACAAATCCAGTTGTCTGCACATCTGCAGCATCTGGCATATCTATCTTTTGCCTTTAGTATTCACTGAATAGGGTACAGTGATCTGAAGGAAGGCATTGTGTATACGGGATGCAAGAGACTGACCCATTTTTTTATGCCACCATTATTGTTTTTATAAATAACTAAAGATGATAAATATATCTAATACTTTTTCCTCCTCCTATTTTCTCCATAACAACACCCTGTGAGGCGGATTGGGATGAGAGAGAGTTACTGGCCCAAGATCACTCAGCTAGGACTAGAACTCAGAGTTTCCTAGTTTCTAGTCTGATGCCTTAAACCACTAGATCAAACTGTCAACAAATTTTAAAATTTATTCCAAAGAGAACATGACAGAAAGACAAAAAAAAACATTATTTATGGTAATAAATACATAATTATTACCCTTGGAAGAAAATCAAAATTCTGCTCTAGAATAGAAACATTTTCTCATTCTCACCAAGCAGAAATGACCAGCTGGAAAATAAATCTTTATCTTATTAACATTAAGGAGTCCACAGAGTGGCCCATTTCCCTTCAACCTTTGCTTGGCTTTTGCCTACTTTTCCTCTGAATCTCTGCATAGCTCTCCCCCAGCCATCTTGAGCTAACTAACCTAAAATTTAATAGAAGGGAATACTTGTAGCTCAGGGTTTAACTGTGGGGTCTGTGGTTCTCTCTCAGGATGGTTGTTTCCTTGTAGACATTTCATTACCCAACTACATCATACTATCAGTGCATTGAAGATATTACCCAACTGAGTAATGAAACAACTGCAAAAAAATAATCAACCTCAGAGAACATTAAGGACCCCATAACATAAAAATTGTTTGACAGAAAAAGGAAAGAGAGGGGGAGGGAACCAGAGAGGGCTTCACAGAGTGCTTCCAAACCTAAGGATATTACCCAAAATTGGGTCAAAGTGGTTTTTCTGTCAGTAATGACACACAAACCCATTAAACAACCACAAAAGAGACATTTAAAGTGACTTGAAGTGTTTTATCTAAAAAAGACTTTCTGATAAGCAGTTTTGGGTACTGAAGGAAAATGTTTGGGAAGCACTGGTTTAATATATCAAGAATAGGAAGCAGTCAGAAGCCAGATTTACAGTGCATAACAAAGGATCAAAAATTGGAAAAATATCAGACTCTTTAGTTACTTAGGAAAAAGAAAGAAACAAATTCCTGATGCCCTGAGATTTGTTTTCCCTTAAAAGCAGAGTGTTTTTCTTATTCCTTCTCACTGTGTTAGAACAATTGGTCATGTTTCATTTTCACAGACTATTTAAACAGAACATGCCCTGCAAGTTAACCAGGGCCACTTCAAAAGTACGCAGTGTTAACAGTATAGCGAGAGGAAAAAACTTTTGAACTGAACATATTCTGTTTGGCTTTGGCAAAACAATTGTTCTCCACAGTCCCTGTAATTTGTGTGATTCTACTTCTGAAGTATTTATTAACAGAGTCCTTGAGGATTGCTCATTTCTCTGAAACATGCAGCATAGTCATAGCAACCTCTTAAGAAGTACAAGGCATGCGTTAACTGCCTGCTATTTGTCTGCTAAAAAGCCTATAGCACTGCTTATGCACAGGTGGTATAGGTGTTCTAAACCAATCACTTAGGTACACTCTGAATTTAATTCAGATTTATGGTTCCTTAAATGCTTATGGAGATTCTCAATCATTCAGGTCATGGTTGTCCCAAAGGTGCTTTTTTTTTTTTCCAAAGGCAAGTGGACTTTATTGGGTTTTTACCCTTGAAAACGTTTCGCTTCTCATCCAAGAAGCTTCTTCAGTTCTGGATGAGAAGCGAAACAATTTCAAAACAAACAACCAAGAAAGTCCACTTGTGTTTTGAAAAAAAGCACCTTTGGGTTTTTCTTCCTTAGCAGCAGCTAAAGGCTGGACAGAAGATGTTTATGAAGATTTTGTTATGGTTTATAAGAATTTTATATTAGATATAATGTTGGCAAATTTTGTTTTTATAACATGGTGGATCATGATTTCTATAGCATAAAAATTAAGAGCATCATTAGTATTCTTAGTTTAATTACTGTATATCTTAATTGTTAGGTATATATAGATAGGTTGGTGTTTTGTACTCTGTCCAGTTGTTTCTAAGTGTGCTGGATTTAAGCCAGAGGAAAATTTGATTTGAATTGAATTTTTTATTTAAAATTTCCATGTGCTGCATGGAAAGTAAGTAAGGGGACAATAGGAAAATCCAAAAAGGCACACTGGAAATATGAGAGAATATTATTACAAAAGATAATGTTGAAACAGTTTCTTTTGTTCATTAGTCATAAAAGATGATTGAAGAATGATGGTAGGCATACATAAAATAACTATTTGGGGAACTATCCTTACAAATTGATCCAGCAAGGTAGTCTAATAACAGCTGCAATGTTTCCAAAAAACCAAGGCTGTAGAGTCTGCAGAAAATGTTAAAGCATTAACACTTTTCCTACTATAAAGACGTCTCCAGATGCTACAAAGGACAGTGGAATGAAACTGAATTCACTATCATGTGTGGATTCCTTTATATGACTACTACGACCAGTCTTATAAAACGACCATACCTTGAATTTGTTGCCCACACTGATAAAACTTAGTTTTCCTGCTTTTTGCTTAGTATCCTTATTGTTGTTAGTGTTGGACTCAAAAAGTAGTCGGATAAATTTATCTTTGGATTCACATATAAGGGACTCCAGAGACATATGCAAAGCATCGTTGTTTTTCTCCACAAACTGGGTCTGAGGAAAATCAGAAGCATTTAAGTCACTCAGGAGAGCATACAGATCCAAGCTCTCTGTAGATCATATATATAGGAATTAAAGCAAGCACGTATGAAAAAGATTGGCAACAACCCACTCTCTATAAAAGCAATGCTGTAAAACCTCTGCAATTTTTTTCAGTATGGAAGAATAGACCAGCTCTATTTTTAAGTAGCAGTTTTGAGACAAATAAACATCAATACTATCACTTCATGGAAGAGTCCTAAGCATCAACAGATTTCGGGCTATCTCAGAAGGCCTGAACAATCCTATAGGATTTTAATACAATTAAATAAAATCCTATAGGATTTTAATACAATTGTTAATTGGTAAGGCATTTTTAATAGCAACAGCACTAAGTTGCATAACTTGCATCTGTATAAACACACTGTCTTGCTTTCCTTTTTTCTCTGTGTCACCAATTTAAACCTTACATCTGTCAGCCAATCTCTGCATCTGATGAAGTGAGCTGCCACTCACAAAAGCTTAAGCCTTACAATAAAATTTGTTACTTTTCAAAGGAGCTGCTTGACTCTTTTTTTATTTTTTTTAGCTACAACAGATTAACTTGGTTCTACTCCTACAATATTTTCAAGTATTCTTCTCCAAAACGTTACTGTTCCTAAAACAATTATATATTGAAATGGTATTGTTCATTATGAGCAAATGTATTGCCTTGATAATAAAAACTCTGTGACTACCAGCTAAAGTTAACTATTATTTTTTAATTTCTAGTAAGTTATCATAATAAACCAAAGAAAAAACTATTTGCTACCACTCTCACACATACAGGTAGTCTTCGATGTATGATCATAATATCATCTCTGTTGTTAAGCAAGATAGTTGTTAGATGAGTTTTGCCTCATATTACGACCATTCTTGCCACACTTGTTAAGTGACTCACTGCAGTTGTAAAATTAGTAACATGGCTGTTGAGTGAATCTGGCTTCCCCATTGACTTTGCTTGTCAGAAGGATCACACAAAGTGATCACATGACCGCAGGACACTGCAACTATCACAAATACTTGTTAGTTGCCAAACATCCAAATTTTGATCACATGACCATGGGGATGCTGCAACAGTCATGTGAAAAACAGTTACTTTTTTCAGTTCTGTTTGTAACTTCAAACAGTCACTAAACAAGTGGCTGTTAAGTCAAGGACTACCTGTAGTGTTATTACTTGGAGAAACGATGGTTCATAGAATAGAATAGAATAGAATAGAATAGAATAGAATAGAATAGAATAGAATAGAATAGAATAGAATTCTTTATTAGACAAGTGTGATTGGACACACAAGAAATTTGTCTTGGTGCAAATACTCTCAATATACATAAAAGATACATTCATCAAGAGTCAAGAATCATAAGGTACAACACTTAATGATAGTCATAGGGTACAATTAGGTTATCTCTGTGTTCCTGAGCAGAGACTGAAATGTGTAAGAAACAGAAGCTCTTATAGTGATAGTCGTGCATTTCTGGAAGGCTTCCAGACTCACATTATTTACTTTCTTTTTGCCTTGAGAAAGCAAGCATGAGTTCCCTTTAAAAAATCTATGCTTTTAGCTGACCTATTTATTTGTGAATTAATTTCCAGAGGGATCTCCTGATTGTCCTTCAGTATATAATCACTACATATTTTATGGGCAGCAACTGTTCTGTAATACTAAATGCTCATTGTAAAGGGAGAATTTAACTTATATTAAAACAAATATAGAATATTCATAAAAATATAAAATCATTGATTAGCACTTTTCTTTAAAAAAACTAAAGAATGAGCAACAGCATTAATTTACCGTCTCATAGCAAACTGCTCCTGCAAAATGTCTGATGATAAATCCCTCATCATCACGAATATTTCGATGAACAGCCAATTTAGACTTCCTGGGTATCTGAGGAGTGAAAGAAATATAATTTAAGATATATGCAGATGTAAAACAAATGCTGCAAGGACTCACAACAAACACCAATGAGACTTAAAGAAAATTTTATTGTGAAGAAAATCCAGCAGCAAGGTCATCCCATTGCAATATACTGGTTAAAACGGTCTCAATTGGCTCTTAGTTAATATTGTTAAATCACACTAGCTTGAATACATAAAAAGGGAAAGGAATCTTAAGAGCTTTTAAAGTACATCTTAACAAACAGATCGGGTATGTGGAACAAGGCAGATCTTCTAATAACCTGATCTCTGGCAGTTTAGGCTCTAAGCATTAAAAAGATCAGTAATTTAACTGAATTTAGAAATTAGAATTAGTTCAAAATCAATTGTACAGCAATCTACCTAAGTCACCAGTTTGCATTTTAGACTACCTACAACTTCTGGTGAATCTTTTGAAAGCAACCCTACAAAGCACCATCTTTGAATGGGACAAATAATGATAACTATATTGCCATCACAATTGTGTTTCCTGCCATTTTCTTGGAGGTAGGGATACAAGAATCCTAAAGGATCATATCTAGTCACTTTTCAAAAAATCTGTAATTTCACCTAATCCACAGTGGATTTTTCAGATTGTATTCAATGATGACATTTTTAGATATAAAGATGTAGAGCCAATGCTTGGTCGCAGCTTTTTCAAATAAAGATTTATTTATTACTGATGCATTGGATTTCTACTCTGCTTTTTTGTCTAGCAATTCAGGACAGCTTGCCTGGCATTCTCCCTTCATCTTAACAATAGCTCTGTGAGTTAGACTAGACTGAGAGAGAACGGCTAGATAAAAGTCATCCAGCAAGGGTGGACTTGAACCTCAAACTCCTCCTTCTTTCATCACTACATGACTAAATGTTCAAGCATGTTTTCCTATAGACATACAGAGAAAAGTTATATCCTAAATATTTCTCACTAGAAAGAATGCCATACAGATTCCAAATTGTATTTCTTCTATTTTCCAGGGAGTCAAGATTGAAGGGTTCCTCTTTGTTTTATCCCTTATGGTACTTTCTTTATTGAAAGTGGATTTCTGTGTGATTATTACCAGTCCTAATCCAACACCTAAACCAATGTTTTTCAAACTTGATAACTCCAGGAGTTGAAGTCCACACATCATAAAGATGTCAAGTTAAAAATACCGATCTAAACTATGGTGTTACTCTTGAAATATGATTGAAATATGCCAACCTAGACTTTACCACAACATGATTGGCATCAAACTTTTGTATTACATGGGTAAGGTAGAAAGATGTCTAAAGAACTTGTCACAAATTTTATTTTAGGAACTGTAGCAATGAATGCCATAAAGCAAGTAATTTCGTAACTAGAGTGGCATGGTTATCAAGACCTTGCAAAAATCTTTATTTCAGGGACTTTGCCAAACTGAACTGACTTTCCACTTTCACTTTCCACAGTCATCTTCTCTGTTAGTGAATCGTAGCCATTGGGTTTTGAAACAAGTATTTACTTTTGTGTGAATGCACTCGTTGCATTTATCTTTACCTCCTTAGAGAAAGCACAGCCTTTTTCTGGGTTCACAAGGTAGCCATGTGATCCTTTGAATGTGTGTATCTGAGTTAAAGGGAAACTTGTCGAATGCAATAAGGAAACAAGCCAATCTCAGGCAAACAATTGTTTATATAAGCTGATTCATCTGGGGAATCAACCAATCTAAATTCAAAAAATAAACCTACCGATAGCCTGAAATGTTGTTTTTGTTTCTGATGAATCATTGAAGCAAAATGTTGATCACTTGGCTGTGGAAGACGATTTTCTTCATCCAAAATATCAAGGATTCCTATCAATTTTCCTTCAATCAAATCTGTTTGAATGATAAAAACCATAGGCTATTTCATAAATAATACGCAATGATAAAAAACTAACTTAACCAAATAAGAAAATACTTGCTTGTATCCTATTAATGTTATACTTTCTACACTTTCTATAGCCCATAGAAATCTCAACCTCACAAGAGAGATGCAGTATGACTATCTAAAATTAAATTATTTAAAATGTAAATGATTGCAAGTTATTGGAGTGGCTGCAGTTTAAACAAAATTCTCAACCACACTAAAATACTGTTACGATTTAATAACCATGTTTCTACTGTTATTCAAAGGTGCTTACAAGTATGCATTAAAAGAACAAAAAATTATGGTAAAATCAAATACAGAAATGCTTTGTTTATACAAATGCTTTGTATAAACATTTTATGAATATACTAGAACAAAAGTAAACAAGAAATACATCCATGTTGAAGGTTCTTGACTTATTATTGTAGGATAAACAACAATTTAATTTAAATTAATAATAAAATATCATTTTCTTCTCCCCTCTACACATTGTGCCTGGGACAATATATATAAAATCACATCCACAATATCAAGAACAATGGACTCACTAAACTCCTTGGTCCAGGAAAAAGCCAAGTATTAATTCCAAGAGTCAAGATGTTGGTGGCCACCTATAAAGCTCTTTCTGCCACAGGGCCAGCAGTCTTACAGATTTCTGTATTTAATCCCCATCTCCTGGAATGGGCCCAAAACAGGGCATGTGGAGACAGAAAATGGGGCGCACGGAGGCCAAAAATGGGGCACACAGAGGCATCAATAGGTGATGGCAATCCCTGCAGCTGATCGTCAGGAGGCAGATCCAACCAACAATCAGCTGCTCATATTAAATCAAGCTGTGCTGAAGCTGACCAGGCTGCTTACTGTTTGCTGCAAGGAGGCAAATTTCTGAGAGGCAGAGGCCGAAGTGTGGGGGTTGGCGGGTGGGAGGAGCTTTGGCAACATTCGCTGTATAAGACATACAGACATTTCACCCACTTTTGGGGGAGGGGAAGTGCGTCTTATACACTGAAAAATAAGGTAGTTCTGCATAGTTTTAACAGAAGCCATAATCAATAGAGCTTTTGCATATAAACATTATCCCAGTACTCAACTTACATACCTATACAGTCCTGGTTATCCACATAATGTACTTCATTAACACCTAAACCTTCTTTTTGATAAAGTTCTTGTTCCTGTAAGAGAAACAGAATTGTAATAGGCTGTCTAATCATACCACCTACAGTGGGGTTAAGCACCCATGCCTGAGATGTCAGATTCCATTAATGGCACTGCTATTCTTCTGACTCAATGTGACTTATTTCCAATGAAGCTGATCCCACTCAAAAAGAACTTGTCATTCTGAAGCTGTAATGAGGTATTTTAGTGGGGTAAGCAATTTGACTTTGGTAAAATAAAACTCCAAAAATGAAATAGCTGAAACTTGTTTTGAAAAACTCAAGCTTCGTGTGTGTGTGTGTGTGTGTGTGTGTGTGTGTATCTCCATACCTGTACCAAAGAAAGAAATTATCTGAAATCATTCTTTCCCCATTTTTTTATTTTTTCTTTTAGTACCTTTATCTTATCTTTTTCTGAGTGCTTTTCCCTTTTTTGTAACTTTTTTCTTTACGTTTTTTTTTTCATTTGCTTATTTTTTTAATCTTGTGTTTTTGAAAATCAATAAAGTTATTTGGAAAAAAAAACCTCAAGCTTCTTACAGAAGAAATCTTCATATTTTTCTGAAGCCATGAATATTCCTGTCTGACATGTTTATTTTTTTCTGAAGATTAGGGATCATGAATACTCTGTCTTTATCTAATTGCCAAATATGAATAAAGTTGATCTTTTTCAGTGTTAATGATATAACAACATAGCATTCCTTGTTGTAGTGTGTACTAATATATTGTCACTTTCAAGTTTTCAAGGACTTTACAAGCATTCCACATGTGCTCTAAATGCCACTGGATAGTAATGACACCGATTTAGACATAAATCTTTGACAAGTGTTCACATAAGAGTTTTCAAGTAAGAAGAAAAAGAACGCTGCAAGAACTGTGCTGTAAAAGACCAAAACCAGAATCAATTATTTCCAGGCTGAAGATGACCATTATGTAAAAACACGACAGCCACTTGGCTTCAAAGCCACCCAGGATATTATGCTCTGCCAAATATCCATAAATTAGGGAAGGAAGAAGCCAGGAGTTTTAATCCCATGGCTATAAGTCACTTTCATCATCTCATTACCAGGGAGAAGTCAATTGTGGCAAATGTCTTTGTCCACAACAAAAATACTACTCTAGCTAACCTGGACTTATGAGTGTTATGCCTAGCTGAAAAGTCAAGCTAAGTAGTGAAATGTCACAAGATACAGCATATATTTTAGTGCCAAGTCCTGGATAGAGCAGCATGCCATGTAGGATTATTTTGGAGATGACTGAGTTTTGTGAGATTCAATGAAATAGCTCCTGACATTGCTGTAGGTAATATGTAAAGCTGACCAAGATTAAGAGAAAAATCAACACATAAATATAGAAGCATATCTGGTTTCTTTCCTGAACCTCCTGATAGCTTCTACATTACCTCTTTAAGGATCCTTTCATTAAAGAATTGCTGTAGCTTCTCATTACAGTAATTAATGCAAAACTGTTCAAAGCTGTTGTGTTCAAAGTATTCTGCAAAAACAAAATAATGAACAGCTTTAGAGGTATCATCTCATGCTCCATTGTAGCATAGCATTCCACAATCAGGCTTTCTATACTGAGGTGGACAAATCTAAAGGCACCAGTAGATCTCTTGATTTGTTGCAGGTCAAGAAAAATTTCTGCCAGTGGTTTAAATAATAGCAACTCTCTATGGGGAACATGATAGCAGTATTCCAGTATTTGAGAAACTGCCACGAAGAAGAGGGGGTTAATTTATTCTCCAAAAGCACCAGAGGGCAGGACAAGAAACAATGGACGGAAACTAATCAAGGAGAGAACCAACCTGGAATTAAGGAGAAACTTTCTAACAATGAGGACAATTAACCAGTGGAACAGCTTGCCTTCAGAAATTGTGGGTGCTTCATCACTGGAGGTTTTTCAGAAGAGACTGGACAGTCACTTGTCTGAAATGGTATAGGATCTCCTGCTTGAGCAGGGGGCTGGATTAGAAGACCTCCAAGGTCCCTTCTAGATCTATTCTAATTTTATATCACAATGATTACTTTGGAGCAAAGAGAGCTTTGGGTAACCTGGAGTGGATTTTTGTCTGAAAAAATTACCTCTATTTAGCAATCTCGTACATTTCAATTTTTTTCAAAAACAAATAGCTTTTGCAAGTCTGAAATCAGATGACATCTGCTCTACACAGTAGTACTGCTACTACTACATAGGGTAGTATTACTACTACACAGGGTGAATTGCATCCTGTCAGCTGGTAATGCTGGGAATTGCGGAAATAAGAGATTTGAGGATACTAGGAAATGAGAAAAAATACTAGGAAATGAGGAGAGATACTAGGAAATCTCTGTCTAGCAAACATGAAAATATGTGCAACTAGAACTCACTGAATTAAATGAAAAGAGTACTTTTCCCCATTTTCATATTGCTGTGGCGGGAGCCTTAATGACAAGCATGAATTAATGGATTCTTTATTAGATATTGACTGATATCTTGAAATTCTATAAGGCTTAAAATGTCCAAACAATAAGCAAAACACAAGAAAACAAAAATAAGTGTGCCCTGCTGGATCACATTCCTTGACCATGTAGTTCAACAGTGTTATGTATATGTAAATGACGTAGCTGGGTTGACAATATATAAACTACAAATATATATGTTTGTAGCTTTAAGGAAAAATACTGTAATGTATTATGCTGTTCTGGTTGGTTAATTATGCTACAAGTTGCCATAAGAGGGAGCTATAGATCATGGTTTAATTCTCTCTTTTTCACTGATGATCTCTCTGGATACTGATACTGACTGACTATGGACCGATATTGACTAACCCTGTTTATTTTGATATTCTGTTGGTATCTGTTACTTGTCTGTTGTAAAAGACTTGAAACCGGTAAGAAGACTTTATAACTGGATATTTCTGGACTGATAAAAACGTGTATGACATGGACTGTTTATTGGACTGTGCTATTTCTTCAAATAAACTTTAATATAACTTGTTCAACTCTGTGTGGCTGTATATTTATTCATAACTGTTCTTATAAAACATTTCCATGTGCATATCCTTTTTATACAAGGGTTACTGTGCACATATCCTAACAAACAATCTGCTTTCACAGTGGCCAACCAATAGCAGAAAGAAGCCCACTAGCAGAAAGAAGCCCATTTCCCAGCCACTGGTAACAGCGTATAATTAGCAGGAGGCTGTTGGCTGCAGACACTGAGAGAACTGGGGTGCCTATTTTGCTCACAATGTTTTTCTCAAGTGCACTCCTTTTAAAACAGATTAAAAAAAAATAAAGTGGGCCTAAGAAAAGATCTCTAAAATATTCAGGCATTTGCGAACTGATGAGGTATTTGGCTGGCTATGGAGTGAGTGCACATCAGACTCACATTTTAAGTCAAATCATTTTGGACAAATCATTATTATTATTATTATTACTATTATTATTATTATATTAGTATCCCACCATTATTTATAGATCTCAAGATATTGTACATAATGTTCCTCTGTCATATTGCCACCACAACTACAAGCCTATGTGGATGGCAGGGCTGAGAGAGAAGGGCAGGCCCAAAGTCACACAAAGAGAGGAATAGAACTCACAGTCTTTTGATTTCTAATCCAGCACTAATATTTTAATTGCTACATACAATTGGCTCTCAAATTTTGTCATTCCATATCCAGGATTTCTTGTTGTAAGCAATGATAAACAAAAAAAGCACACAGTCTGAATAGTTAAAAGGTAAAACACTCACCAAAACCTGCAATATCCAGAACACCAATGAAAAAAGACGACGTCTCAAATGGGAAACACTGATTTACCCTGTTGACCACATGGTCAAAGAGGTGGCTATAGACAGTTTTTGCCAAAGCATCACGTGCATTATTTGCTTGTTCTACTTTTAATGGAACCCTGGAGAAAAAATAAAATATTACAATTACTATCAATTTGTTCCATATTTGTGGGGACAATAAGGGAGATTACAATAATGTGGTCAAAATTTAAATAAACTAAATATTTAATAGAAATAGCATTAAATATAACCATATGAGATTCCAGCAATAAAAGCTTTGGCAGATGACAAACTTCCTCCTAAACACCACAAGAAATTAGCTTCTTAAAGAATTTGCTAAGGTTTCTTAGGTTGGTGTCTAACAAAGCAATATGGCAGAGAGCAGCAAAATTGCCATAATATTAGTCAACTAAGTTCCTGATGAAGTTATATAATAAGAAAACAGACTAAAAGACACCAAATTCTTCACTAGAGCATAACCACAGTCATACAACTGGAAGCATGCTAGATGTTGAGGGTAACATATTAAAGGTGTGCAAATCAGATCGAATTGAGTGTCCTAATCAATTTGAGAAATCGGTCTGATTCATTCTGGATGTTTAAATCAGTTCAGGCCAAATCCTACATACTGGAATTTGGATGCATTTCCATAAAACACATGCCAGAGTATCAAAATTAGTCCAGCTAGATTCAGAGAGTTGAACACAGAAGTCCATAAAACATAGAGGTCTTCTGGTTTTATGACCAGGCTGGGCTTATGTAAAGTACCAATGCCACACTGGCCGTGCATGTTCACACCATCCTGAATGACTTGTGAATACTCCAATACTGGAAGTTTTTAAGAAGATATTTGGACAACCATTTGTGAAATGGTATAGAATTTCTTGCCTGAGCAGGGAGTTGGACTAGAAAGACTTCCAAGGTCTCTTCCAACTCTGTTATTCTGTTCAACAGTTGCAGAAGAACTATGGAAAAGTAGGGCTATCACTGCAAGAATCGGACTACAAGTTTATATAAATAGTACTTTCTCATATATCCTCTCTCTTTGTGTGTGTGTGTGTGTGTGTTTGAGATATACAACTTATCAAGGCCACTCAGAGGGAAGAAACGTGATAATTATTCTCTTTCTCTTTTTTAAAAATTGCTCATTTTATTTCTAGCTTCCCTGGAAATGAGGAAAAACTAAATCAAATAAATTCATTCTTTTTTATGAAAAACTAAAAATAGCAGAAAATGTGTTAGTCACTGCTATATCTCCTAGCATTAGCATTTTTTTTCAGTAATAATGATACTGATTTTCTTCTGCAATGCTGATTTTGCTGATTTGTCTGCAATATTGAAATAGTATTTCAGTGCCATTTATTTAAAAGTGCCATTTATTTTCAGGGACTTTTTTTAAAAAAAATTTCAATGCCATTTATTTTTTTTAAAAAAATTCATTCCTCTAAAATCAATTATATAAGATGAAATGTGGTTTTTTAAAGAAAAAGTCTTTAAAATAAATCATATGGATGTAATCGCATGTGACATTAAGACATCATTAAGAAAACAAACATTTTGGGATGGTTAATTTCACAAGGATTTCAGTTCACATCTGACAGATGAGATAAAAGTTGCAGAGAGAGAAAAAGATGGAACCGGCAATATTGGAACGACATGAAAAAGAAGTAGAAACATTTGTGCTGAAACACTGAATCCAGAGGAACAACTTGAAAGAGTAGGAAGAAAAAGCTGGAAAGATACACTGTCCCAAAAGAATTTCATTGAGGACTGAGGTAAATATTTCCTAGATAATATATCCAAAAGCACCTTGAAGGGCCTCCAGAATGTTTCCAGGAGACCCATAAAAGATTGCTGCTGGAGATCAGTTCATTTGTATTTCCAGTCCTAACAGGCTGCTGAGCCCACATTCATTGCTTTCAAACTTATATTGTTTTTGATGAGCACATGACAGTACATTATCCACTTATGACCATTTGTTTAGCGACTGAAGTTACAATGACTTACAAAAGTGACTTAAAAAGTGACTTACAACCAGTCCTCACACTTATGATCATTGCAGTGTCCCTGCAGTTATATGATCAAAATCCGGCTGCTTGGCAATTGACTGAGAAAGTCGCAAATGGCGATGCCAGGACAATCAATCATCACATTCAAGCCATTTATTTAAAATTGCCACTTATTTTCAATGTCATTTATTTATTTAATTTTCAGCACCACTTGTTTTTTTTAAAAGTCAACTGCCAATGAGCAAAGTCAATGGGGGGAAACCAGCATTGCTTAATAACCATGTGACTCACTTAACAGACACAATGATTCGCTTATCAACCGCAGCAAAAAAGAAAGCTGTAAAATTGGATGTAACTCAATCAACAACCATCTTGTTTTGTGAGGGATGTTCTGTTCCCAATTGTGGGCGTAAGTCATGGACTATTTATGTATAGCAATTAAGGTTTGACCGTTTGACCATGCCAATGAGTTTAAATCAGTGCCTATTCGGATAATACTGCTTCTTTCTGAATTAATCTCACTGGGGCCATGTGCTAAAGTCACTATCTACTATGGTGAGCAGGATTTCTGAGAGGAAAAGGTAACACCCAAAACACAGGCAATTAGGGTTACAAAAGGTTCAGAAAAGGCATTACTGCTTCCTAAAATGAAAGAAGCTCCAATCTGTGCTATTTCTTGTGCTTACAAGAATCTGTGCTTACTTTCTTCTTCTTTGCAAGAGAGGAATACAAAAAAGGGTCAAAATCCTTCAAACCTTAACCATGAAGAAAGAATACACTTAGTTGAGTGCACATTTGGTTCACCTTAGTTTTATGTCCTAAAACAATGCCCCCCTAGCTTCACCCTTCGTTACTCAAAACCGCTTATCAAAAAGTCCTTTATACCCAATGTAGGTAAAACAAGTCAACTTAAATATCCCTGCTGTAATTAGGTAATGGGTTCACATAGCATTAACCAAAGAAAAATCACTTTTACCAAATTTTGGGTAACGTACCCAGATTTGGGAAGCACTGCCCTAAACCAGGGATCAACAACTTTAAACACTTAAAGAGCCATGAAGGTCCTAATCGAAAGTCCCCCATTCCATTCTGGAGCCAACCAGAAGTCTGTTTTCCCTACCATAGAGTCTCTTCCTAGCCCAGCATCCTTTTTCCTGTGCTGACCAGAAGTCCAGTTCCCCCGCCATAGTGTCTCCTCCTAGCGCAGCATCCTTTTTCTCTACCTGTCCTAACCGAAAGCCCTATCAACTGTGGAGCCAACCAGCAACAGGGAGCCACAGCAGAGGGGTGAAAGAGCCACATGGGGTTCCAGAGCCGTAGATTGCTGACCCCTGCCTTAAACCAATAGTAAAAGAATCCAGTAACTTGTTTTCACTGCCCTTCCCTCCTTTCAGGATGGCAGCCTGAACTGTTTCGGTCACCTTAAGCACTCCTTACTGAAAATCACAATCCTATTTAAACTGAGGCATTGACACATCAGTCTGAGGAAAGCTGCAGTCAATCTTGGGTGTGCTGTTCTCTGGGTCAGCGCAGAGAGGAAGTGTAGAAGGCTAGTAAGGCAAATGTCAGCATTAATAGACAGAGGCAGCCTGTCTTCCCTAACTTGATGAAATGTCTTTAAAGAGAATTTACTTACTTATTATGAAATAGCAACATGCTATGATGGACCCAATGCTCCCTTCCTGTTACTGAAAATAAGAGGTCAAGGAAGTGAAAGCTCTCATTACTAAAAAAAATGGCTACCACTGCATTTCATTAGAGTGCAAGTAGCTTTAATGCATAATCTCTTGATTTATCTTATGGTAATAGGCATTGACAGAATCTTAACTTAAAAATAGAGAGAAGGTTCTTTTCTATACTCCTTCTGGGGCATTTAAAAACTCAGCAGTGTAATCCTCAAAGTTCATGTCAATGGTCAATCTTTTAAATGAGGCATTTGACTCACTTTAATTTTACATTAAATAGTAGATAAAATTTAAAACATAATAAATATTTAAGTAACTAAAATGCAGAAGTTTTACGGATATATGTAGTTAAGGAGCAACTATAGGTACCTGCTGTATGAAAACTACAAACTGCAGAAAGTGAATGCAACCATTCAATTAACTGTTTGTACACTGTTTATAGAAAAATAACCACTGTTCTCGATGGCAACCTTGGAAACCTTAAAACGTTTAGCAGTGTGTAACTGCAAGACTAGGTTCAATTCAGTCTAAGCCAGGTTTCAGTAACATTGTTTCCAACCTTAAAAGGTTTTAAACTGTGGGCTGTTTTGAAAAGAGCAAAACAAAAGAATCATAGCATGAAGTAAATATAACAGAAATGTCTGTTTTGTGTTTACTGACATGAATAATAAAGTATAACTATGGAGCTCCCATTATGGGAGGTGCAATTTAGAGAAAGCAAGGCCTACTCATGTGACTTATAGTTGTTTGTCTTAGGCCTTGGAATTCACTTTTACAGGTTTGTTAACAAAGATTGGTAGCTAAAGATATACATGGAACATTTATCAAGAAATAGGGACACTTCAAAGAGGGGTCACTGCTAAAAGAATGCAGTATTGGGGAAGTCCATTCACTCCTGATTCTTAGTCATAGCTACCATGTTTCCATGAAAATACAAGCTATACCAAAAATAAGCCCAAAAACCCGGCTACTCTGTCCCACCATCTGATTGTAAGAGGTGGGGTGAGGCGCATGTATAAAACTCAAGCTAGGGCAGGGATAGGGGATAGAGCTGACCCACGCGTCCCGTACCCGTTTACCTTAGGACCACTGCAGCCAGACTCCCATGCCCTAAAACCTGTTGCATCATTGTCAAACTTCTGCGACCGCATGCCACATGGTGCATCGTGCCAGTGCTGCCACTCGTGGCAGGAGGCCACGTGGTGCACCGTGCCAGTGCCGCCACTCGTGGCAGGCAAAGGTGGGATTCTACCAGTTCTATCCACCTCTGTAGAATCGGCAGTTCTGAAGAGCAGCAGACAGAGAACATACATAGAACTGGTTCTATGTCTGCTGCTGTTTTGGCCCACCCGGGCTCTTACCTGACCTTTATTTCCTGGTTTTTCAACCGCAGCTGCTTTGTGCAACACAGCTGCGGTTGAAAAAGCAGGAAAAAAGAGCTTGTTCAACTGCTGCACATCCCGCACGCAGCGCTACTCAGCTGTCCAGGCAGCTAGCTGACAATGATATTCAGGTGCGCACATGCACAAAGCACGTACAAAACATAAAATCACCAAACCGGTAGTTATACTGGTTGGATCCCACCCCTGGTGGCAAGCCGCGCGGCACATATCACCAGTACTGCTCTCGAGGCTGAAAGCCATGTGGAAGAGGCGAGTGGTGGCACTGGCGCAACATCTCATACAGCCTCTTGCCGCAAGCGGCAGCACAGGCACAACGAGCCACGGAATGTCCAGCTGCAGTAGTCAAACAGCTATGCAACAAGTGTTGGAGCATGGGAGGCCTGGCTATGATGGTCCTAAGATAAGTGGGTAAGACATCCCCGCAAAATAAAACCTGGTGCTTATTTTGGGGGCCATATTTCGGGGAAACATGGTAAATATACATTCTGTCAATATTTGGATCTTTCTACAGTAGACTTATTTCTTCCTCATTATGTGCTGAATTCTATAAGATGTTTCTATGAGTGAAATAGATACAAGATAATTCTTGCTCCTTTTTGTAGCCCCTTTTCCTTCTCAACATTTTCTCACAATGAGAATCTGGTTTTGTAAATCTGGATCCCATTTTGGTACTCTACATCAGTGGTCGCCAACTGGTGGGCTGGGGACCACTGGTGGTCCACGAGAAAATTTTGGTGGTCCACAGAGAAATGTTCCCCCCAAAGCAATTAATCCAGGCTGTGTGGGAACACAAGGCTGCACCGCCCACATGCCTGCCCACTCACGGGCCCCCACTCTTCGGCTGAGCACAAACCTTATCTTGTATAAAGCCATGAGAGCTGGAACTGGAAGGTAAGACCAATGGCGGAAGAGGGAAATCCGCCCCGGGGTGGCTTGCTGATGTTGGTGGGAAAGTTGGTCCCATATTCCAGAGCTGCAGTAGTCACAAGTCTGGCCCTTTGATCATCCTGGAGCAGCTCCTCCATTCCATGGCAGGCCAGTGCACCCAGGTGGAGGAGCAGCTGTTCCGGGATGACCAAAGGGCCAGTCTTATGACTACTGCAGCTCTGGAATATGGGACCAACTTTCCTCATCAACGTCAGCAAGCCACCATCAGTCAAAATTCATATTAGTGTGATTTAAAATTATGAGTTTGGTGGTCCCTGAGCTCCAAAAGTTTGGCGACCCCTGCTCTACATGACAAAAGGGCAGCCCATTGGCTTTGTGTAGCTTTCAACTACTTCCTTCTTCCTTCTTTCTTTCCTTTTTTCTATTTTTCCTTTAATTTCCTTTGATTTCTTTCTTTTCTTTTTCTTACTTTACATTATTTTCTATTAGTTTTTAATTTTCTTTTTTAAAATCTTTAATTATACAAACAAAAGCTAGAGCGAGATAGTTAGTTATGGGAGATACAAATGCGATTGTTTTGTAGCAAGAGGTAATAAAGTAGAACATGAAGATAAAACAAAAAATAAAATCTGGAAGATGCACCAGAACACCATCAGCCAAATTTGGTATGCTTAAAGGAATAAAAGATTCTATCACAAAATTATCACTCTTATAAGATAATGGACCCTGTGGTCCATTAAGGGTGGTTCACCATTCAGGAAGCATGATAGCAGGATAGTTCTGTAGGTTATTTGCATATTTACAAATTATTTGCCAAAACATTCCTAGGCGCCATGCAGACTCTACTCTTAACATAAAGTTCACATTTGTTCTCTGCTTTTAAACTATTATTGCAACATCGATATGGATTCAAGCTGAGCTGAGTTCCATCATAAGGCATTTTCACTTCTACTAATACTTGACAGCTTAGTATTAACAGGTAAAAAAGAAATCCTTATTGTTATTATGCGAAATACATTTTCCCCTCACACGCTGGGATGAAAGGAAACATTTTACATGGTGACAGATATTATATTATTCTAAGAAATCAACATCAATTTACCTTATGGCACAAACAGGAGAGAGGTGGGGGGAGAGCTTGCCCTTCTTTTACATTCTCAATAATTCAAAAACAGCTCAAAGAAGATATTTTAGAGTTGATACTTGCAACTTTAGCTGCAAAAGTCATAGCAAACCTGGTGAGGACAGCAAGAAAGATCTGTTTGCGCTCTTTCAACTTACTTGATAACCGTCCCTTTGGTGCCCCCTGCTGTTGTCAGCATGACTCTGGTGGTTAAACTCACACGGAGATCATCCTCATCCAAACCAAGTAGTTTAGCACAGAATTCCAGAGACTGGGCAGATTTGTTTTTTAGTGTACATCCACCTGATGAAAAAAAAAGAAAAAAGTTTACTAATATAGGTATGTGTGTGTGTGTGTGTGTGTGTGTGTGTGTACATATATGTGTATGTATACATACGTGTGTATGTATGTATATATATTTTAACCATTGGAGTGTTCAGACAATTTAAAAATGATCGCTGATAAAATCTGTCTAGACACTGGTGTTTGTTTGTGCCATATACGTATCATTTTTTTAAACTGTCTGAACACTCCAATGGTTAAGAAATTATACAGAATTAATGGATACCTTCAACCCTGGCATTCAGGCCAGTGAAAAGAAATATGGCCAGCATCCACTATCTTAGAACAGGGCTTTCTGCCAAGGAAAATGAAAGGCAGTAATCACCAAGGAAAAGTCGTTAAAGTGCTTTGTGGTTCAGTTCTTAGCAACTTCAGTTAAAAAAGGAGCAGGTAATAAGAAAAACCTCTGCCCAAAATACAGGAATCCACACATAAAACTTTCTTTTTTCCCAAGAAGAGCAAGGCATGATGTAAATTCAAGTTAAAAGTAATTCTGTGCACAAGTGGTCATGAGAATTTTATATCACCTCAGTGTTATCTGTTCCTGTTCCTCTTAAACAGCAGAATACATATTTAAAACATCAAGGGTTTCAAATAAATAATCAAGCTGCACTTGATATATGATATTCATTGATCCCCTTTGGATCCCACTGGGTTTCTTTCTATTTGTACATCTTATAAACGTTACTTTCACTTTGGCTTGTCACATTGTCAAGCCATCTTTCTAATTCAACATGTTTCTCTTGGTTTTAATATTCACTCAGCATTTCAAATTATGTGTTTGGGATAAAACAGTCAGGAGTAAAACAAGCCACAGTGGTACAATTTAGAGACCATTGTTTCTTCAACCCACACTGTATCTTGCATGTAATAAAAAGGGAATAAACTTAGCTCTGGATGTTGAGGACTCAAGTGCATTATTTCCTACGTTTACTTATTATATTCTTCTACCCCTACAGATGTATGTGTGTGTATGTATTACAATTACTTTACAATTATATTATCTGTTGCTTAATTTCTTTTATAGTAATTACACTTTAATTTGGTTCTCCTTTGTATATTTATTTTATTTTATTTATTTGTTTGTTTTGTTAAAAGCTTACAATATAATAGAAATAAGAATAAACGTAAGTTTAAATATAAGAAATGGGAACTAATAATTGGGGACAATAGGACAGGGACGGTAGGTACGATTGTGCGCTTATACACGCCCTTTGGTATTTTGATATTGCCTTGGTACTTTTACTACAGGCTGAATGATTAATTGAATGAATGATAATCATCTTGGCATCATACAGGAGTTTGCTCTTGATCCATTGCAGTACTTGTCTTAATTTCTCCAAGGAATTTTAAAAAATTAGTTTTGGCCTTTCTAATTACATATACTTTTTCCCAGCTTAGGAGAAAGAACTGTGTGAAGCTAACCTAGCAAGTGAGAGAATTAACATGCCTTATTGCAAATAGGTTTTTTTTTTAATTCAAATAAACCTTTTAAATGTTTGCTAGGAAATAAACTCTTAATTTCAGAATTGAGTGGCAGCAATTTCTATTTTCAGCATTGCTGTTTCAGTGAAATACAATGATTGATTATGTGCCATCAAATCAGCAAAACAGCCTAACCAGATGTGCTGCCAGCTTCTTCAAAATCAATATTCCCCAGATGTAAAACACCAGCAACCACTCGGAAGAGGTCCAGCTTCTCTTCATCATTAAGCCCAATCTTCTTCATTGCGGTGCACATTCTATTAAAATCTCCATGGTCATCTAGTAGGGGGTCCTTCAGGGAACCTGATTTTTGGTACTAAAAACAAGAGGTATGCTAAGTAATCACAAAGAGACAAGGAATACTTCTACTGATTAATAGTGAGCCAAAATAAACAGAAGAGGATATGAAGAACTGAATTTTAAATTCTGCTTAAAATCTCCGGATTTTTAGATAAGATGGGGAATCTATCCAGAAACAAAAAAAAAAAAACAGAATGAAAAAAAGGCACTGTGAGGAACAAAATATGTCCCAAACATATCAAGAAGGAATTTTGAAGGAAGAATCTACTGCACTGCTACACGTGGGCAGGAGTCCAAGTGCTTTAGGTCACAGATGCAAGGTATAATTCCCGAAGTCTGCAGATAAAGTGCTCCGAACAATTGTTACTCACACAATAAATGAAAATAGTGCATTTGATTGGAACACAAAAAGCTTCATCTAGTTCAACTCTTCCACTGGCTGACAGAAAAATGTACTTTTCCTACCAGGAGAGTTCGCATATAAATTGAGTGGTGGGTTTTGATGCTTTGGCTCCATTAAAGTATCATTTTGAAGGGAAAACTCCTTACTTGAGGCCAGGAATGGACACCATGAATGAAATATGAGATCACAAAATTTGAAAAATTACAGTAAATAATGATCCTTGGAAACGGAACCAAGCATTCATTTCAGCATGATGGCATTGTTTTACCAAAGTTTATATTTTATAAACATACCAAAAGTTTTGATTATTTATCTATTTAATTTCAAACAGAACACATTACTATCAATTCAAGGCACTAAAGATTCTAACTAAAAATCAAACTAATACATGCAGAGAGAGAGCATGCTCAAAATAATTGTTCATCTTAAAGAATATGCAGAAAAGCCCGTGAAATCCCAAACAAAACTGTTCTAAGAATATGAGGGGGGGGGGGGGGGGGGGAGACTAACGTGCATCTACTAAACTCACACCACACAATAATTAAAATCCCAGATTATACAAAGTGATCACCTCATCTTCCTGACAGGAAAGGACAAAAACAATGCAAACATTAATTGACTATTTTTATTACTATAATTAAACATGATACAAAGGGGAAATAAAAAAGACAATTCTCTCAGATTAATAATAGTAAGGTTAGGACAGCTGACATTACTGGAAATCAATTGTAATTATTCTCTTCACCTCTATAATACTACCTAGAACTGCTCCCTTCCCCAATTCCAATGCCATCCCAATCCTCTTGAGATATAAAGAGGGAAAAGAATGGAAAAAAGAAAACTCAAAAATTCTGGATATCTACAGTATCTACCAAACAGATATTGTATTCAATTGGCACAATTGTATCAAATTGAGAGACTCACTTGAGGCTCTTTTACTGCCAAGCAGGTGTTCCTTTTAGTTAGGGACTAAATTAGTTATATAAAAGATGCATCTTTCAATCACCAAGCTGTGGTTGGTTTAGCTTTTCAGATGACAAACCCACATTATATATATTCTCCTCTGCAGACAACAGTATGAAAAAATTCAATCAAGATCCTTTTCATTGGTTCTACCTGCCCTGCTGCACCCATAATTGATGTTAATTTGACCATCTTGATTACAAAATGCTTGTTCAAATAAACTCTTAGTTACATGGTATTAAGAGCTATTGCTTTACTATCATTACGACTAAGATAAGAAGCAGACATTTGCAAAAAGGTATTTGATTGAAGTAGAATTTGAATAGATATTATCAGGTACCTGATAATTTTAAATCTCTAAGACGTATTAGTTTTTTCCTTATTTTTTCTTGTTTTAGTAAGCATGAACCAATTCAGATCAAAACCGCTATGAATGGGGACAGCAGGAATTTAATAACAAAAATTTCTGTAAAATTTGCTTTGTTTGTTCTATCATTTGTGTGTGTGTGTGTGTGTGTGTGTGTGTGTGTGTGTATTTGTGAGGGTGGGGAGGGAGAGACAGAGAGAAGAAAGGAAGGAAGGAAGGAAGGAAGGAAGGAAGGAAGGAAGGAAGGAAGGAAGGAAGGAAGGAAGGAAGAAAGAAAGAAAGAAAGAAAGAAAGAAAGAAAGAAAGAAAGAAAGAAAGAAAGAAAGAAAGAAAGAAAGAAAGAATATAATAGTTACTTGGAGACAATCCCTAGTTGAACTGAAATGTGTGTTTCAAACATTTTGGTCTATGAGTTGAATTGTTCTGTTTTAGTTTCTACAAGCTAAAAAAACCCTCAATCATTCTGGGCACATGTATTCAAACTGGGAAGGGGAAGTGGGGAAGAATGGGTAAAAGTTAACACTGAGATGCTTCTTTGGCAAGAGAACAGGCGAAAATTCCTCAGCATCCATGACTGAGGAAGGGAAGAGAAGATTGAGTGTGGAGGGGGGCTGTGATATTCCATTCTGAACCCTGAATGGAGGGAAAGATGGAAGGCAAGATATGGGAAGAGCGGGCTTCGCCTTAATTGCCCTGTGAGCTCTCCATATTTTGTTTCATTTGAAAAAACAAAACATCTCATATGTCCTTATTTCTTCCAGAGCAAGGCTGAATTCAAACAATCCAGCAGAATCTCTGGATTACAATGTTTTGTTTCAAATCACAAACAAAACATTTTCCATTTGGTCTATACAGTATGTCACTGTGCCATGGGATTCAATGGGATTTTTAATTATGACCTGTTTTTTTAAAGGACATGGATGCCAATTTGGCTACAATTTCCACACATGGACAAAATCCCACAAATCAATCCAGCCAAATATTCATCAAGTTTGAATTGTTAAGAAAAGAAACTGATTACAGATCCTTTGACCATGGCAGTAGATACCTGTACAAATCCACCCTATTAACAGACTGTGGGTGACAGTTTTGACAGTTATTCCTGTTGCAGCGCTGAGCCATTAGCACTTGAAAAAAAGTTGCATAAATCAGATTTTAGGTAGATGCATAATATTACTAACAACTTCCTGATGAAGTTCCATATTTTAATGTAGGAAAGAAACATTTGAAATAGGTATCTTACCTCAGGACTTTTGCGGTTCTGTAAAATCTGCTTATCAGTGTCTTTAGTAGCAAAGTAGCGAGTGCACCCACGATTTAAATACTGTTGTAAGACAAAAGAATTCACCAGTCAATCAAAACTTCAGCAAGCGATATTCAATATCAGGCTCTAGTACCAGAACTGCCCCTTGATTTCTTTTTCTCGAGTCTGCTCTGGGAGTTGAAATCTATAGAGTTTTACATTGCTAAGGTTCAGAAACACTGTTCTAGGCACTCAAACTCAGATTCAAATACTTACTATTGTGAAAAGTCATATTTAATGCCACAGTGAGATGTTTTTCAATGAGAGAGAAGCAAAGTCAGTGTTTTTCCAGAGTCACTTCTCTGAGCAATCCCAAGGAGACTAGATAATGTGTTTCAAGTTAACCAGAATTTCATTAATTAATTAATTTCATTTTAACTCAGAATGAGAATCCTGATCATCGATCAATCATAATCATGATTTGTAAAAACAAAGAAGTAGTGTGAAGTTAGCATATTGTAATAAAGTCTGGTTAAAATAAACCAGGTTGCCAGGCAACACAGCAAAAATGTGAACAAAAGCCGAAGTCTTAAATAATATTTGTGGCAATATATTAAAAGCAGCAGGAATGTGCAACTTGTGATAAATCAGTTTATTATAATATTCTAACATGTCTAATACAATCCAAAATTACCGCCTTACATATCTATTCTAGAATATAAGACAGAAATATATGATATGGTGCCTTTCAGTTGTTTGAGAACACAATTACATAGAATTGAAGTAGCATAGTCACAAAGTTGGGCTGCTGAAGCTCTGGAGACATTAAAGTTGATTGCTCTTGGCGCAGAAGAATACATATATAGTACAGATGGTTCTCAACTTATGACCATAAATTGAGCCCAAACTTTCTGTTGCTAAGTGAGACAGTTGTTTAAGTGAGTTTTGCCCCATTTTTATCACTTTTCTTGCCACAATTGTTAACCGAATCACTGCAGTTATTACATTAGTAACATCGTTGTTAAGTGAATCTGGCTTTCTCCATTGGCTTTGCTTGTCAGAAGGCCGCAAAAGGGAATCACATAACCCCAGGACATTGCAACCGTCAGAAATATGAACCAGTTGTCAAGCATCTAATTGTAAATCACATGCTCATGAGGATGCTGCAACAGTCGTAAGTGTGAAAAATGGTTGTAAGTCCCTTTTTTCAGTACCATTGTAACTTTGAATGGTCATAAATGAACTGTGATTAGCCACAGACTACCGATATATGACAAAGTGATTCAGCCAAGTTTGGTCCAAAATCAAGCTTCAGCACAACAGGTTCATAGATCCAAATTTACAATATAATGTCTTTTCCAATCCATTAGTCACATTGATTGGAATAGACCTGCTCTAAGTGTATCTGAATCCAGTTTGCTATAAGTAGATTAAAATGAATTTTCAGTATGGTAATACTTAAGATCAACTTACCCTAAAGTTATCTGGTGAACTTAAATACAATTTCTCCCTTATATTTTCAGGGGCTCCAGCACAGAGCCTATAGAATATGTGGTAATTCCTTTCTTCTGGGCCTTGAACACAAATCCTGGATTTCTCCAGGAGATAATGTGAGACAAATCCACCAACAACTGAATTCTAGGGTAAAAAAAAGAAGCAATTTTTTGATTCCAAAGCATAAACCCTTGCTTCTTCAATCAGGTTATATGTACTTTCTAATCCATATAGTTTCTTGAATACATTTAAAAGTAAATGAAATGTTTAAATGGCTTAATGTTAAATTCATTTCACCAGAATTGCAATTTGGTTAATCACTTAGCACGAGCTTATTTTTATTGCTAGACAGTTACTACAATTTCCTGCCAGCATGGTCAAAGTCCCAGGCTGGCAGAAACCACTGGGAGGAATAGACCAACATATCTGGAGGATACCAAATTGAACAAGGATGCTTTATGCTAACTTATGTTTTAACTTATCAAAAAAAAAAAAACGGTATATGGTATATAATTCAGATTTTTTTTCTGATTTTTCTCGATTTTTCCCATAGGCAACCAAAATTTTAATGCTAGCTCAGATTTAAGGTCAAGTTGTAGTTAGAAGATATGGGATTGGAGATGAAGATGATGATATGCAATTCATATTATAAAACTAATTTTGTCTTTAGATTAGGAACCTCTGAATTCTTAAATTAAACTTAGAAGAATTTTTAAATAACAAGCAACATATTGTAATCCAAAATGGACTACTATACGTTACATGTCTAGTTTAATGAAAAGAATGACTAAGGGTGATATGATAGCAGTGTTCCAATATTTGACGGGCTGCCACAAAGAAGGAGTCAACCTATTTTCCAAAGCACCTGATGGCAAGACAAGAAGCAATGGATGGAAACAAATCAAGGAGAGAAACAATCTAAAACTAAGGAGAAATTTCCTGGAAGTTTGAACAATTAATCAGTGGAACGACTTGCCCCCAGAAGCTGTGGATAGCAATAGCACTTAGACTTATATACTGTTTCACAGTACTTAACAGCCCTCTCTATGCGGTTTACAGAGTCAGCCTATTACCCCCAACAGTTTGGGTCTTCATTTTACCAACCTTGGAAGGATGGAAGCCTGAGTCAACCCTTAGCCTGGTGCGAATCGATCTGCCAAATTGTAGGCAGCCAGAAAAAGAAGCCTGCAGTACTGCATTCTAACCACTGCACCACAGCTCCTCCAGATGCTCCAACACTAGAGACTTTTAAGAAGAAATTGGACAATCATCTGTCTGAAATGGTACAGGGTCTCCTGCCTGAGCAGGGGGTTGGACTAGAAGACCTCCAAGGTCCCTTCCACGTCTGTTATTCTATGTATTCTGTTTATTCTGTTTACATAAATGTGTCTTGAGCAAGTGATCCATACAGGTAGGACTTATCAAAAAAAAAAAAAAGAAAGAAAAGAAATTCCACCAGAGACAAAGAAATATAAATACCTTTTCATTGAAATGGATTTCTACAAATTTTCCAAAACGACTACTATTATTGTTACGAACAGTCTTTGCATTTCCAAATGCTTCTAGTAGTGGATTGGCTATAAAAAAAATGAAACAAGATTAGCAAAATTTTAATAAACAAAACTTGGATAAAAGCATGTTTTTTAATATCCAAAACAGAGAAATGAAGACATAACTCTATAACCCTAACCCTCTCTACCTACTGAAAAACTGGACCAGAG
The DNA here is from genome assembly GCA_023653725.1 of Bungarus multicinctus. Taxonomy (NCBI): domain Eukaryota; kingdom Metazoa; phylum Chordata; class Lepidosauria; order Squamata; family Elapidae; genus Bungarus; species Bungarus multicinctus. The sequence continues at coordinate 115,568,709 of CM042836.1, forward strand.
AGTTGGAAGATCTTTCTAAACTGTCTGAAATAATGGTTGTTAATAAAAATGCACACAGAAGTTGACTAGCATTATATTTTTCTTAATATGAGAAAAGCCATCTCATGAACCAAAGGCTCATACAACTACTTCCATTGCATGTATGAAGGAACAAAAGCTTCTCTCAACATTTAAAGATAAAACTTCCTTCAGATTAACTCTACTCTGGGTGACCTCATGGAAATGCCCATCATGTATTGTTTTCTTCATTAAAATACAAGAATGATTTATTATTACCTTCTCCAAGATTCTGTTTTTATTTCACAATCTAACCTATACCTCTTGCTGTTCTCCCTGCTGTTCTTCCATACAGGTACTGTATGGAAGTACCTTGCCCTGCTTAGCTTTTGGGGATAAAGTTAGTTAGCACTGAGTATCAGACAATTAAAACCTCAAATCTTGAAGGAAAGAAGACTCTCTGTTCCCACTAGGTAAGGGCACCCAATGCATCAGTTTGGATCCCAATCACTGTAGAGTCTTCCTAGAAATTCTTCCACTTAAAGATTTCCCTTTGCTCTATCCTAATATTAACAGCTGTTAAAATATTTCACTAAAGTATTTTAATAGCTGTTAATATTTTACTTCACTAAACATTTTTGAATAATACTAATGTTAAATCAAACTGAGGTGTTTGGAAGGGCATTAAATAGCTTCATGTTAATAAAATAATCCTGAATTATCTCATAAAACATATCCCATCGGCATGTGTGCATACAATAAACCAATCTTACTTGATTCAATGTACAGTTCAAGCAAAAATTCAAGAAAAGGGTGGTTAAGAGTCTGGCATTAGACCAGAGAACATGCATATTGGGGATGCCCAAACATGAAGTAAACAACAGTAACAAAATAATCCACATGTAATAATCTGGCCAATGCAACCAGAGACAAATCGCAAAGCACATACATTTCCCTGTTCTGGAAAGCAGAAGATGATACTAAATTAACTATTGGTCCTGTGATCAAGGAAATTGCAGGATGCTGGAGAAGAAGATAGTTGTGAACCTTTGGTGCTACAGCCATAAGACAAAGATAGAGCCAATGGCCTTAGAACCAGCAATTGCCTGGATCTTATCCAGACTATGCTAATTCAGCTTGGTCTCCACATCACTCAGCAGCAGAAGACAAGAATATTCTTAAGCAAGCGTGCTTGCAAGTGAGCTACTAAAATAAACATTGATAAGCTTAAGAACATTGTCATTTGTATTGGAAGGAGACTTCTACAGAGTGTATGTAGACAAATGTATAATGGGAACTAACCAACCTTTGTGATTATAACTCCCATAATTCCCAGCCAACACTCCTCACTAAATACCTGGGAATTCTGGAGACCCAAGGCAATTGGAGATGGCAGGCTGGAGAAGGCTGACATGAGCTATATCATCATACTAACTTATCATAGACTGTTCATTGCCATTCCACACCTGCTATCAAAACTGCCTCTATCAGGCACTGATTAAGCAGACTGACGAAACACTTACATAGATAGTCCTCAACTTATGACTACAACGGGGACTGGAATTCCATTGCTAAGCAAGGAAGTTGATAAGGGAGCCGCACCCGATTTTACAATCTCTTTTTGATTTAAGCAAATCATTGCAGTTGTTAAGCAAAGCATGTGATCATTAATCAAATCCAGTTTCCCCCATTGATTTTACTTGTCAGAAGCCGCTGGAAAGGTTGGAAATGGCGATCACATGATTCCAGGAAAGCTGCAACCATCATAGATACATGCTGGTTGCCAAGTACCCAGTTTTGGATTGCTTGACCATGGGATGCTTGTAATAAGCATAAATACGAGGAGTAATCATAAGTCACTTCTTTCAGTGCCATCGTAACTTTGAACAGTCACTAAACAAATGGTTGTATATTGAGGGCTAGCTATATTTTGTCATAGTGGAAGCAGAAATCTATTTAGCTACACCCTCTTGAATAAACAATTCTGCCATTCTCAATTTTTTCAGTTGGGAACAGAGGACTAACTTTATATGTAATGCTTGATTTTCAACTCAAAACCAATTTAATATTCATTTAGTCCCAAGATGCATGGGACCTTGAGAGGGAAGACATATATAGTATTATGTAACTGGCATAGTATTAGAAAAGGAATTAGCCATTAAGGAGGTAAAAGTAAGGTTAAAAAAACACTATTGCTGAATTTGTATATCGTAAAAATAAATACAGATTCCTGGGGTGGGGGGGAGTGTGTGTGTGTTAACTGTCTGTAACAGTTAAAGCAATTTGAGTTGGCAAGTGACCTTTCAAACTATCCAACCTGTCAGGAAAATGCACAGAACTGCAACACAAAGATTTGATGGTTACAGGTACAAACACATATATACACGCACTACAAAAAGGCTTGGTGAGCAAATCCTTCTGTAGTAATAATGCATCCATGCAGGTTAAGATGTGCTTAAAACAAAAATGGGAGCAAATGTGTATTAAGAGCAGATGACCTGAATAAGACATTTATTTCAAGCTTCCCCATCCCCCAAATGAAATACCTACGGGTTACCAGAGTTGGGAATGCAGCTTCAGACATTATGCCCAATGGTCAGCCACTTTCATAGGTGCCATGGATAATGGAATACTTATATATTCCGCTGTAATTAAGCAATATCATTCTCAATTATTTCACTGGAAGCACTGCTTGGAAGTAAACCTTGGCTATGAAGTCCATCAAAGGCAGGACTGTTCAAGATATGCTAGTTCCTTGGCAGCCTCAAAGCATCTTGCCACTGGGCAAGGAAACATATTGTACTTTGCATTTTTCCAACAAGCATACATGTGAACACTCCACTCATTCATCTGAACACACACACACACACACACACACACACACAAAACTCATGTATGTGAACCCACACACAGACCATCTGTTCATCTATAACCTCCAGTACAATTTAATAGCTTAGCTGAATACTTCGAAAAGAATATATTTACTTTTGTCCCAAGGTAAAGAATTGTAGCGCCATAAGGGAAGGAAAAAGTAATGGAATTCTTTCCTCCTTTATTATATAGCTTCCCTTTTTTTAAGGTCTTGATACTGCAATAAGCTATTGTTAACATCCTGCGTCTGATCCCATAGTAAGCTATTATGATCAGTGCTTTCTGAACTAATTCCCATTTCAAATAACTTCTTCAATGAAATGGCAAACAGCACCATGTTTCTTGTATTAGAAACTGTTTACATGTGAGCAATTCTTACGAAGACATTAAGGAAACAGATAGGATCAACACAATAATCCTCCACTCATCTGCAAATATATTCGACACACAGAAAAGACTTCTAAGAGAATTGGGTAGAAAACATGCCTTTAAGTTCAGAAAAAAGCTTCTGTCTCCACATACTCGTGCCAAAGACTTGACACAAAAGCTTTCTAGATGTCTCCAGTGATTGCCTTATTCACCACGTTTCTCATTCCCCAAAAACTGGGACCACCTTGCAAGATGTGCTGGCAAAAGCCTTCCAACAGTGCTTGCATACATACAATTGCCCCAAAACATGTTCTCCTTATGCTGGCCTTATTTTCAAGCCTCTGTTTTCTGATGCAACTAGAAAAAAGATTTCAGGGATGGGTAATCTCAGATTCCCAAACTCTTTTCTTGGTCCCTGAAGCCCGCTCCAATACAATCATAAAAAAGAAAAAAAAAACAATAGTGTGATTTCCTGCCATTCAGGGAAACAGGAAGCTCAGAAAAATGGTACAGTGAACCATGAAAGAAGCATAATCCTTTTTAAAAGGAAAAGAAAAGGAATATTAAATTTACTCCCCACCCCACCCCATTTCCCCCAAAATGCAATAGCAATTCTCACCTTCAAGAAAAGTTGATTAACAGATTCCTTGTTTCTACCTTTTGAACTCTCTATGTTCAAACTGATCACACAGGAGCAATCCTGCACTGATATTTTATAGCATCAAAACCGTGTATCTTGCTTTTCTAGCTAGATGCAACCCAACAGCTCACTTACTTTTTTTAGAGCCCAGTAAAATGAGAGATGTCACACACTGCAGCCTTTTACTTACAGAAATGTAGCAAACATGATGCTTACTCCTTATCTAGCCACAATTAATATACAAAAATAAATTTAAAGGTAAATATGAATACCTTCTACAATCCTGTCATCAATATCTTGTCCACTACCATAAGATTCAGTCAAATACCTATAAACAAAAAAAAAAAAACATTTAGCAATTTTTGTTAGGGTCTTTACTTTAATCATACATCATAAGATCCCTTCTAATTAAATGAATGTATACAAATGTATTTGTATCCCACCTTATTATTTTTACAAATAACTCAAGGTGATGAACATATCCAGCATACCTTCCTCTTCCTATTTTCTTCAAACAACCCTGTGAGGTGAGTTAAGCTGAGCGATAAGACTAGCTAGCCCAAGATCCCCTAGCTGGCTTTTATGGCTAAGGCAGTACTTGAATTCAAGGTTTCTTGCTTCCTAACCTGGCGCCTTAACCACTAAATTGGTTGACCAAAGTTCCATTAGCTTCCTGCCCACTGACAAACTGAGGAAATTATTATTTGTTTGTCCTTTTATAGGCAGGAGACAGTGTTGCTTTTGGGATATGCTTACTGTGGATTGTTCTGAGGTCCTTACTCTTCTCCAGAATGTTCCGTGTTCCGATCCAAGTGTTATTTTAAGTGTAATAAAAGTGAAAGAAATTAATAGGGCAGTGTAGCTTTTGAATTTTTTTAAAATTGGTTAAGAGTCTTGAAAAAGTCTTGAAACAAAATATCTCTAGAAGAGGTCTGCTAGTCTTTAGAAAGTTGATCAAGATATGGCTGTTTTCCTAAGGCTTAGGTGACTAGTGACTCCTGTAGGATGTTTTTTGCCTGTTCCATTCAATTTACCACTGACTGAAGTCACATTAAGAGCTATGGTGGCACTGTGGTTAGAATGCAGTACTGCAAGCTATTTCTGCTGATGGCAGTCCAATTCTTACCAGCTCAAGGTTAACCGACCTTCCAAGCTCAGTAAAATGAGGACCCAAATAGTTGGGGGCAATATGCTGACTTTGTAAAACTTCTTAGAGAGAGAGCTGTAAAGCACTGTATATAAATCTAAATGCTATTGCTATCTGAGTTATCTTTTAATGGATGGATGACTGGGTTTTATTCCTTGTTTAGTGTTCATTAATCTTTGCACAATCACACTAGTTGAGTTGTACAGCCACATAAATGCTTGAAACAAATAAACGAGCATTCATAAACTCTATTATGGGACTTCGTTAGATTTAAAATTTGTTCACATTTCACTCACAATTGTTTTCAATATCAGAAGTACGTCCCTTATGAATTCAAGGTGTTTGGGTTAATGAATTCACTTTGGTTTGGCACTCATTCCACTGAAACACTTTCAGCTAAAGATACAAACCGTAAAACAAATTTAGTATTTTCTGTCTTGCCAGCTCCTGATTCACCAGACACGATGATCGACTGACTCATCTTGAGCACTTTCATGTCACGGAAGGCTTTGTCAGCTGAAGTAAATATTGAACAGGACAACAAAGTGAGTTTCCAACAGAACAGAGATCAATATTTTCATTACTTTGGGAAGCACTGTAATATTTTATTGTAAACATATGAAACACAAAAATAAATATATTTTCTTTTTCCATATGAAGCTTCCTATATTTCTTGAATGAAAAGAAACAGTGCCACAAAAGATTTGCGTAAAATGCTGATACTACGTAGGTAGTCCTCAACTTAATAATCATTCATTTAGTGACTGTTCAAAGTTGCAGCGGCACTGAAAAAAGTGACTTAAGACTGTTTTTCACACTTGTATATCTCCATGGTCATGTTATCAAAATTTGGACGTTTGGCAATTGGCTCATATTTTTGTCATGCAGGGTCCCAGGGTCATGCAATCATCTTTTGTAACTTTCTGACAAGCAAAGTCAGCAGGAAAGCCAGATTCTTTACTAAGAATTATGGCAAGAATGGTCATAAAATGGGACAAAACTGCCTTGCTTAGCAACAAAAATTCAGGGCTCAATTGTGGTCCTAAGTCAAAACTACCTGTTTAGTGTCACCACAGCACTCTCCTTAAGACACCAGGTCTTAGACCATTTTAAAGGTCTATAACTCGGCAGTTCAAGACCCCGGTGCCACAAGACGGAGTGAACTCCTGTCACATGTCCCAGTTCCTGCCAATCTAGCAGTTTGAAAGCATGTAAATGGAAGTACATGAATATGTACCACATATAAGCATGTGGGAAGGTAACAATACTCTGTGTTGTTGCAGTGTGATGTCATGCTGGCCACAAGACTGCAAAAAGCATCTGTAGACATCACTGGTTCAAGAAACAGAGATGAGCACCACCTCCCTAAAATCAGTCCCAATTGATAAAAACCCACAGGGACACCTTACTCTCCTAAAAGTAAGCAAAATTCAGTACATATAGACTGGGATCTTAAAAGCAAACTATAATCCAAGCAACCAATTTGTTCATGGTCATGCAGATCAACCGCAACAGTTCCAGCACCTTGCCTTATTTTTATCAGTGTAAAAATCAAGAGAAAAAGCATCTTAAGACAAAACAAAAGCTACAGAAAATAAAAGCACTGACACATTGGAAGGCAGAGAAATCTGTTGCTTACCAATTGCATAGACGTGAGGTGGCAGCGTCCCTAGTGACTTGCCTTGATACTTTTTAATAACATCTAATGAATAAAGTTTTGGTATATCAAAGTAAGGATTCACGGCTATCAGGATGTTGGCTACATAAGTCTGGAAAGAAAACCCACAACAAAACGTGTTATAATTACATGGATTTGGAATTTCTGTTTGTAAACTTTGAAGGCCTATTACCAAAAGGTGCGGGGCATTCTTCTGAGGAAATGTTCAACCCATTTCCAAGGTAAATTTTTTGAAGTCAGAACCAAATTGCAGTTGCAGTTTTTATTTTATTATTGTAATATTGGTTTAATGATTTTAAACAGCATCATTTCTTGTGCTGATAAATTACAGTGTAAAAAGCCACTGAATACATAAGGATATGTTTTGTAAACCCTTTAAAATAAATTATTATCAGTACTAGTTGTTGTGATTTTTATGTAGTGTATGGCTAACAATTAAACATAATAAAGGTAAATCAATTATAAATTAATAGCAAAATTATGTTCACACAAAGCATTTTTAGCACGTCTGCTCATTTTTGAAGGAGGAACTGTGATTGTGTATAACTTAAAATTATGATCAACACAAAATTACACATATTATACAGTGACTTGTTTTTCTTAAAAAAAAAAACAATGAAAAAGAAGCCAAAGTAATGGGCTTAAGCAAACATAATGGTAAATCAGCATTTAAGAAATAGGATTAGGAAAATAAATAGATAACATTGACTATTGTATCCCTGCTTCTGGCATTTCTTTTAGAAGTTTCATCCTTCTACTTCCCAGCTGGCATATGTCAAAGCAGATGGCAGGGACCACGTGCAATTTAGACCGAATTTGTTACATATGATCAGGCAATCTAATAGCCCCATAAAATATTAATGTTTGAGCTAGGAAGTGTCAGGGGTGATATGGGGTTCTTCATTTGACAAAGAGGAAGGCAAGCATGCATCTTTTGCTTTTTAATGTATTGTCAGCTCTAAAAGAATTGTATGTAAGGATGAGTTATGCATTATGTGCATAATGGGCAATTTGAGAAGGTATATTCAATAAAAGCAGAACGCTAGATTGGAAAATTAGTTTATACAGCTTTCCTGCTTCTTAATCAATTGAGCAATGACAGAGGTTTTTTTAATGAATTATTTCCATTCACAAAATGAAGGTTCAAAGTAAATTTCTCCCCAAATTGCTTTGTGACAATGGATGGAATGAAAGTAACGCAAAATCAGTTGCTAAATGGCTAGCAGGCTCAGAAGCTTTAGAAATCCTGTGCGTAGCAGCTAGACAACATGTCTCAAAAATCATACTTGTATGGTCTGTTAATTTTTAATGTGAAATCTGCTTTTGTCAAAGAAACAAAGCAACACTCCAGTGGATGTGGATGTAGCACATAAAATGGTTTGGTATCAGGATTGTACCCAGTTGAAAAGGTCATGTGATAAAGCCTATGGTATAGTACAGAAAGTGTAATCTAAAGGCTTGATAGATTAGTTTAGCTAATCTATTGCCCATCCTATAAGAAAATACTGGCAACGAAGGAGACCTGGCATAAACCAATTCAATCAGTCAGGAAAAAAGACTCTTCCCTCTTCTGGCAAACTATTCGAGGACTAGGAAAACCAGTAGTCGATCATCTTCCCAGTCAATTAAGTGCCATTTCAAGCTTGGGTGGAATATTTCAGAAGGTGGTACATGATCCTTGTTGGTAATATAAATGAGACCTGACAATTGCCCCCCACATTACTCACCCACAACTCTGTACAAGAGGTAACCCTTAACTCATCCCTTAAGAACAAAAGGCTCCAGGTGTTTATTATGATCTGACTGTAATAATTCCATAATAAAACCATATTACCAGCTGGTGGGTGCCTCTGCCAGCCTCTGTGTTTACATTCATAGATTAGCCCCTGTGATTATATTCATAGATAAGACAAGTTATGTTCCAAAACATTGAGGCCTGGAAAATATTGGCCCAATTTATAATAAGAGTAATAAGAATGAGTCATGCAATTATACTGGCCTATTGGCCTTCTGAGTGCAGTTAGCAAATTATATGCTAAGTAGTTAATCACAAATTGCAAGACTGGATAGAGGCATGGGGCATAAAGATGAGCAGCCAGGATTCAGAAAAGGGAGGTCAACAACAGACCACATTCTGGTTCTCTACCATCTTACACAAAGATATACCAAAACACCCTCCCTCTTTGCGGCCTTTCTAGATTTAAAACATGCCTTTGACACAATTTCCAGGGACTGTTGATAGATACCATCTCTTTCTGATACAGAAATTATACTCCAATACTATTTTAAGAATGAAATAACAAGGGTCCCTTCTTTAGCACAGTAGTTCAGAAAGGGACATATTCTTTTCCCCTCTTTTTCTCAAATTGTACATCAATTCAATGGTAGACCTTCTTAATAATCCTATACTCCTCTACTTTGATGATGCCACTATAATTTCACAAATCCCCATAAGGCTGGAAAGAGCATTAACAGTAATATTTTGGTACTGCAGATCACCTGGTTCCCAGTTTTGAAGTCTAAAATGCTGGTCTTTGCTAAGAGAGCCACCCAACAGCCTGGAGAGTAGAAGGGCAGAAATCAGAGCAGGTTATGGTACTGAAATACTGTACTGAAACACCTTGGAGTGGTTTTCCACTCTAAAAGCACTTAAAACATATACCAAAATCCCGTAATGAAGCTAATTTAGTTCTAAAAGGGCAATTAAGCACTTCTTTTACACTTGGTAGAGGACAATTAATCCCTGCAGAATTAAAACACTTGAGGCCAAATCACTGGCCCAAATTCTTAATGGAACAGAAGTAGAAATTTATGCAAAGACAGATATACTGGAAACAGTGCACACAACATTTTTGAGATGCACCCAAGGACAGCAAACGCCCAGTTAAGACTTAAGACAGGAATGCCTGCAACCAGATAAGGGCTTGGAAGAAGAGGATACATTACTGGCTGAAAATTCAAATCTTCCAGTTGAACTGACACTAATTTTAATAAGACAATTTTCCTTCTCTCTGGAAACAGGCTGTAGAGCAGGATTGGGTATTATATGGGCTTTCTGCACCATGCCTAATTTCTTTAGGAAATGACCATGCCAAATAACTGCGCAGCCAAAGAATAAAGAGGCTATGGAGTTTCAGACTGAAGTTAATAGGCTGCCCTAACGTGGCAGAACTTGCATAGATAAGAGCACTTGCGAAACAGGAAAATATCTACAAAATCTAACTTTCCCCAAGCTGATTTTTCAAAGCAGGCGTAAGATCTTTCCATCCTCACTGCTGCAAGGCAGATACTCTAAAGCTCATTAACTGAGCCTACCTGCTCAGGAGGCGACAAAGAGATCAAAGCTATTTTGCATGTATTTGCACTGTAAATTCCACAGGGATGTCAGATCTGCTTATATTCTACTTCTACTAGGAAAATTTCCCGGAAGACCAGACAATTTCTATGTGAATCATCTTCTAGAAGGTTCACAATCTGTTATTACTTGTGCGGTAGCCAATTTCTGTGTTGCCACTGAAAATAAGGCATAACTGGTTATACAAATAATCACTTCTATTTTATTTATCATTTTAGGTTTAACACATACTAGCCATTTTGTTTTTAGATGATATACAGTACATTTTACTTTGGAGACTGTAATATTTTAGATGTACACTTGCACAGGTAATTGATGCATGTCATATTTTATATAATTTTATTTTTGTTATGTTAGTATTTTATCTCATCTATTTGATTTTACTTTAGTGTTGTATTTTTTTTTTAATTTTCACTAGTCATTGATCAAATAAACAATATATATTTCATATTTTGCTTTGTGACAAAAAAAACAACCCACCCATATTTTTCACAAGCTGAGATGATACTTACATAAATTCTATCTTTGCTGTAGCGAACTCTTATATTATGTAAGAGGGTAGCTTCATTTAAATACATTAGTGAACCTACAATGAAAACACAACAACAGTTTTGTAAGTACCATATATCCTGCCACTTTTCCTGAAAGAAATCTGGGGCAGATTTAGAGGAGGTGAGATAGAAGCTCAGGACATGGGGCAGGGCTAGAGGAATATAGAAAACATTCCAGAATCTTTTTTTTCCCTTCTGTTCAATCATCTCTAATTCTTGAAGACTCCTGAACAAATCTCTGAAGTTTTCCTAGCAAGTTTTTTTTTTTTCCAGAACTGGTTTGCCCTTGCCTCCTTTACTAAGACTGAGAGAAAATGACTGCCCCAAGGTCACTCAGCTGGCTTTGTACATAAGGCAGGATTAGAACAAATGGTGTCTCTAAAAGCAATAGCACTTAGAATTATATATCACTTCACAGTGCTTTACAGCCCTCTCCAAGCGGTTTACAGAGTCAGCATATTGCCCCACAACAATCTGGGTCCTCATTTTACTGACCTCTGAGGGATGGAAGGCTGAGTCAACTTTGAGTGGGTCAAGATTGAACTCGTGGCTGTGGGCAAAGTTTGCCTGCCATACTGCACTTTAACCACTGCAACTAGTCATAGCTAAGGCTAATCTGATAATGCTGCTCCTGCCAGTAGTATTCTTCAGTAGCATTCTTCATTCAGACTCAGCATATTTCAAATGGCATCCTCTAAATACACAGAAGGCCAAACAAATCACCCGGGGGTTCCATTCTGAGGGGTGGGGGAAACATCCCCTAGCAACACTCATTCATTTGCGAAGGGCTTTGGCTCAAGCAAGCAGCTGGGTTTTGGCAACCTCAATCTGAACAGAGCTCCTGCCACCTCACTTAAATATTTACATGGCTCACTTACAATTATCCTCCACATCCTTCTTACTGTCCTCCTCTGCGGGAAAGACTTGGTTGATAGCAGCAAAAATGGTCTGTCAAAGAAAAGGAGATATAAGTCATTGGTTTATGTGAGAAACTGAAGAAACCCTTATTACTAGAAATAATATATAAGCAAACACCTTCATGTAAATCTGCAGGAAGGGAAGTTTCGTGCACAATAGTTCAGTTTTCCTACAAGGATACAGCAATCGCAATAGCACTTAGACTTATATACTGCTTCACAGTGCTTTAAGCCCTCTCCAAGTGGTTTTCAGAGTCAGCATGTTGCCCCCCAACAATATGGATCCTCATTTTACTGACCTCGGAAGGATGGAAGGCTGAGTGAACCTTGAGCCAGTGAGAATCAAACTCCTAGCAGTCAGCAGAGTTAACCTGCAATACTGCACTCCAACCACTGCGCCACCACAGCTCTATAATGCAGGAAATGCAACCATGCATTTTCAGGAGTTTCCAATCAAATATAAAAGTAAGGGATTCGGGAATTTCTGGGTCAGGGGTCGTGTTTGATCATCACCCAAATATGTGCTCATGACCAGATTTAAAAATTTTGTGAATATTTTGGTCGGAACCTGATTTGGTCATGGTCAGAAGCACTCGTGACCAGAGATTCTACTGTATTAACTGAGTTTTGACTTTATTCCCACTCAACAATACTGTTTTTAACTAGTTCTTAAATATTCCAAAGTTTAAGGATTCTAGTCACCAAGGCTCCGATTAGTGGTATATTTAAGGTTAGTTGCTTGGAGACCAATGTTTCAATCAGAATTTCAAGCTTCTGGCAAGGTAAAAGTGCTATCTGTTGCAATCATTCCCCTTCATCTTAGACAAAAGTCCGAGAAACAATGTAAGATTCTTTTATTTATTCTCACCTTTAAATAAATAACTCAAGGCAGAAATCCTCCTATTTTCCCCTCAACAACATCCCTATGAGGTGAGTTGGCTGAAAGAAAGTGACTGGCCTAAGCTGGCTCTCATGCCTAAGGAGGGACTAGAATTCACATCTCTCTGTTTCTAGCTGGTGCCTCCACCACTAGATCTCACATCCTTACTTTTGTAATTGTGGCCAAATTGGCAGAATGTGCTCTACATAAGTATGTATTTTAAAAAGTTCAAATAAAGTAGTTAGATCAATACTGATTCAGAATTTAGGAATGCGTACCTAATACACACATATTAACTGAAAGGAGAGACTCCTGGGACTTGGAAAATCCTTTGCACCCCTCAGTTCTCATCCATCCTGCTAGGAATCTGCAATTTCTCTAGTCCTTATTAAGCCAGGACAATCAAACGACCCAGTCTTGACTTCCTGGCTATTATAGTCAGGGGCAGAGAACCTATCTCAATTTCCCTCTTCGTGGAATTTAGAGAACTCTCTGCCCCGATGTTTCCTGAGAATTTACAATCATTTCTAAAATGGGAACCAATATATAAATATTGTACAGGTAGTCCTCAACTTACGTCCATAATTGAGCCCAAAATTTCTGTTGTTAAGTGAGCCATTTGTTAAGTGAGCTTTGCCCCATTTTATGACCATAGTTTCTTGCCACAGTTGTTAAGTGAATCACTCATTGAATAACACAGTCGTTAAGTGAAGCTGGCTTTCCTATTGACTTTGCTTGTCAGGTCACAAATGGTGATCACATGATCCCAAGACTCTGTGACCATCATAAATACGAGTCAATTGCCAAGTGTCTGAATTTTTATCACGTGATAATGGGGATTCTGCAACAGTATGAAAAATAGACATAAGTCACTTTTTTCAATGTTGTTGTAACCTTGAGCAGTCACTAACTGAACTGTTATTAAGTTGAGGACTACCTGTATAGTTAATTCAGATTTTAAAACTCTGATGTACTCCCAGCAGCTGTACCCCATGCAGGAACAGTCCCTTCTTTTGCCTGAACAACCTAACTCTCATTAGTCTCCCTCTTCCTTACGATGCAGGAAGCTGCAACTCCAAAAAGAGACTGTCCTACTCAGTGCACTTACAGGATGATTTTTCCTCCTTAAACCCAAACCCAACAATCAGTAATCATTGGTCAGCTCCTGAACTGAAACAGCTGCCTTATACTGGGGACAACAACCTTTTGCTAAAAAGTAGTATCACCTTCCATTGGAAGAAATTTGAAGCAGCTTGTGTAGTTGAGATTCCAGATCTGATCCAAACAAGCGTATGCAAAATTCATGAACCAATGAGCCAAAAGCAGCCTCGTCTGTTACTATTTTAGATCACTAAATTGGACAATTATAAACAGCATTAGGACATAAGGATTCCTGTATTGGGAATATATATTTGATTTATATCTCACTTTTTCCCTCAGGAAGTCAAGATTATAAACAACACTCCCTCCTGCAATATTTCTCATAGCAACAACCTAGGGTGTAGGTTGGGGTGAGAGGAAGGCAGTGGCCACACTAAGAGTTTCTGTGACAGTCATGCCCTTGTGGAGACTGACTCTGAGCAGTCAGAGGAGGACCCAGGCCCATCCCCTATTCATCCTAGGACACGCAGGGAGGAGAGGATCAGGGTAAAACGTGGTCTACTTGGGAGGAGAGGGCCATGATTCTCTTCATGGGTTGTAGGTGTGAGATCTGCATAAGAGTTTGGACCTGCGTACTAACAGATGCTGGAGACAATTTAGTGTTTTATTCCTAAAGAAGGTTTATCTTAGTTGGCGTTCTTCCAATGGACTGTCCCTAGTTATCTTCCTGAAGTTGGCAATTATCTATCCTGGTCTGTCGTGGAACTTTATTCAATGCGGTTTGTTTTTGGGTTTTGTTTTGTTATCGGCTCTTTGAATTTGAACTGTGTTTCTTTCCTTTGAAATGTTATTTTGAAAATAGTTTACTCCTCCACTGTGAGCAATTAAACAGTGAAGCCAAGTTGAAGGCTTTAAAGGACTTTTAGTTACGTATTGGGTTTTGTTATATTTCTGATATACTCTGGGTCATCACAGTGACTAAGAGAAGACTTGAACCTGGGTTTTAATCCCTGCACTACTCTGGCTCTCACTTCTCTCTTACAAAGACCCAGTGTACAATTTGGGGGTCCTTCTAGATTTATGACTCCTACTCAATGATCAGGTGACAGTCATGGCTGGGAGGGCCATTGCACAGCTTTACGTTGTATGCCAGTTGTGCCCTTTCCTGGATTGGAAAACTCTGATCACAGTCATTCTTGCCCTAGTCACTTCCAAATTGGACTGCTATAATGTACTGTGCACAAGGCTTCCCCTGAAAAGTATCTAGAAGATTCATCTAGTGCAAAATGCAGCTGCCTGGGCAATTAAGTGTGGTCCTAGAAGACAACATATGACATCTCTGCTCCATGGCTTGCATTAGCTGCCAGTCTGCTTCCAGGTCAGGTTCAAGCTGTTTAATGGCATAGAACCAGGTTATCTGAGGGACCACTTCTCCCCAATTACATCAACCTCAATTACATCCCATTAGATCTAGCAGAGAAGACATGTTGTGGGTACCAGCTGTGAGGGATTTACATTTGGTGGATCCCAAGAGGCGGGCCTTCTCTATCATGGTACCTGTGTTATGGAACATTTTCAACCCCCCAAAGACAGGTTAGCACCATCCCCATTAATCTTACAGAAGTCCTTCAGGACTTAATTACATCATCAGACCTGAGGGAGAGGGGCTACAAAACTGATGACATGCTTAGATGGCTTCACTTTGGTTGATATATTTCAGTTTCTCATGTGGGTTGTACATTTTAAATTTTTAATAATATTCTAATTTTAATAATGCTCTCTATATTTTTATAATAATTATTTTTATATATTTGTTGTTTTAATTGATTGTTATATGCCATCCAGAGTAGCTTCTTCTGAGATGGGGAACCACATACATTGGATTAAAAATTAAATGAATAAATGTTATATTTCTGTGTAATGAATATGTAATACAAAACTAAGCAAGCATTTATTTTACCCACCAAAAAGTTATACTTTGTTTTGGCTTCTCTTGGTTTAGGACATCCATCTACAATAAGCTAACATTTCTCCTCCTCAGTCTAAACATTTGGGAAGGTCTCACTGCCACCTGGTACAAATAAATACTCCTTAAGCTTGGAATGCTCTATTCTTGGTAGGAAGAAGGCAGCCATTTCAAGAACAAGATAAGATAAATTGGTCTTCCTTGCCCTTGGCAAATTCAAATAGAATGAGGACACTGAAAACAATTATGATTTGGAACTTACAGAAATTAGTCAGAAGCCTCCATAAGAGAAAACTTCAATGTAGACCAAAAAAAGAACGTGTTGCATATTAGTCAGCTTTGGACTGGGTCCATTGACTGTTATCTTTGTGGAGTTTCCTGACTGGCCGAAAGGCCTAAAGTCTTTCTTTTATTCTTCAATAAAGAATAAAAGTATTCTTTAAATATTCTTTGTTACGTAGGCTCCTTAGTATTCTTGTATATATTCTTTGTGTCTTATGTTACTGGGATACTTTCTCAGACTGTCTCTGAAAAAAGTCTTAAGCATACAGATCAATGCTTTATTTTAAAGTACTTTAAAATGTACTAATTTAGAAAATCTCCAAAATCCAAAGAATTATTTCCTGCCATATATTATCAGGCAAAGCTTGATGAGAATGTCTTCTGAAATAAATTAACAGAATTAAAATACTCTGAGGCTTCCTTGGAATAAGAATGATTTCACATAGTGCTGCATTATTTCTACAGAAACTTACTTAAGTAAAAAGGTAAACATCACCTTCTTTCTCCCCTAAATGAAATTACTTCCTTAGAGGGACACTAGACTTCCCTCAGAGAGGAAGCCTGTAGCATCACCTCTTGACCTACATACTAAAATTCCCTCTATTTCATTGGGGTGAAAAATTAGTTTTAAAATGTGTTTATTTTAAGCTCTTCCTTACAAATTCAAAACAGAACACTTCTTCTAGATTTGTATACTAAGTCCACATGGAGTCCATAAAGTTGAAGTCCACTTGGCTTAAAGTTGCCAAGGTTGGAAACCTCTATTCTAGATGATCATTTGTAAATGAAAATAGCAGTCTAATTTATAATTCCCTCAGTAACATGTGTGTCTTTCTTAACTCAGATTCCCCAGAGCTTTTAAGAAGTTGCATTCACAATATATATGTGGAATTCATCAGGTCAGAAAATGCTGGTCTAGGGCTCTTATGACAACACTAAACATTCCATTATTTTCATGCCATCCATGGCATTACTGAAGGGAATGGAAGGCAAAATGTGATATCACAATATGAAGAAAGGGAAAAAACAAATGAACAAAGCACGGCTTCAGTTTTCAGTCACAATCACACATTTATCTTCAGCTTCCCAAAGGATTCTATGCATAAATTAATGTGATCACACAATGTGCTGGTTACAGTTGTGAGGCAGTTAGCCACAAGAATAACAATAAGTCCTTATAAACTATATCTACTGTGACAACTTAAAGTCTTGTATGATAGAGAAACCCCCTTGATTTCGGACACTGGGTTACTTAAAATATCAAAATAAATTACAACCATGATACCTCTTCAGTTTTCCAGTGTCTGCAACTCTGTTGCATCTCAAGAACAAATCACACAAACTAAGGGAAGCCATTTTTAAAAAAAAAACTTAATGAGCCTAGTATGCTTGTGCTTAAATCCAATATATTTTCAAGCCTGTTTCTGTCGCAATACTGATACTTTAGCAGAATGAATTGCACCTAGAGTTGATCACATTATTTTTCATTTTCTACTGAAAAGGATTCTAATGGTTTCATTTTGTCTGCTCATTTGATGTTTTATGTTTCTTGAACAAATTGTTTTTACTGTTGCATAAATGTTTCAAAACCTACAAAAAAGAAACCCTGTCGTGGAATAACACCCCTTTAGACAATCGTTTAATGGGCAACATTCAGTGCTAAGCAGATGCTTTTGTTTGCATAACAAAACTTCTGTTATCTCTTCTGTACACCTTCAACTTGTAGGTATGTTTTGATTTTTTTTAAAAGAGAGACTAATAGCCCATTCAAACTCAGTATCTTTTAAAATCAACAGTAGGAATTGACAACCACATTAAATGCAGGATTGATGGGGAATCCTGTATTTTTAACTCAAAGTCCTTTTTCAAAAGGCAACTGGGCTGTGTTTTCTTTGAGGAAAATGTTTCGCTTTTCATCCAAGACGCTTCATCACTTCCGGATGACTGAGAATCTCCACACACATTTAGCCTGTATTCTTAAATTTAAAAAAAAATTGAACGTGCATCCTGTATGTTTTCAGTAAAACCTTTATTCTTCTCTTTTTCTTGGGTTGAGAAGATGAGATTGACATTGACACTTAGAAGCTTTTCTTTTCAGAAGGAAAAAATATTGAGGCATGCAATCCTCTATGGTAAGATTTCAAAGAAAAATAGCAAATCCTCAAACATGCTATATTGGGACAATGTCCTTTGTTCACTTTAAATGTCTTGAGTGCGGATCTGAATCTATATTTATATGTTGCATTATTACTAAGAGACTTCTATTTTTATCTGTGGGATTAGAGGTAAGATTTTTTTTTTCTTCTGTTCAATCGTGTCTGATTCTTGGAGACTCAATGAACAAGTCTCTGAAGTGTTCTAGGCAAGGTCTTTCAGTAGCAGTTTACCACTTCCTCTTTCCTAGGGCTGAGAGAAAGTGATTGATCCAAGGTCACCCTGCTGGCTTTATGCCCAAAGTGGGAATAGAACTCACAGCCTCCCAGTTTCTAGTCTGATGGGTTAACCAAACTGGCTCTATAAAATGTTTAATCGCTATTAAACAAAAGAGGCTTATTATAGCCTTGAAGAAATTTGTGTAAGAGTACAAAGAAGAATTAATGCATTTGTCTATATTTGTCTAAGAGATGGGTTATGGGATGAAGAAATATTTGTCCATAACTTTATAGAGACTGAAGAGCCTAAATTTGTTTACACTTATTGTGATGAACGGTTGAAGTCACCTCTGCGCATGTGTGTGTGTGTGTGTA
Source organism: Bungarus multicinctus (assembly GCA_023653725.1). NCBI lineage: Eukaryota > Metazoa > Chordata > Lepidosauria > Squamata > Elapidae > Bungarus > Bungarus multicinctus. Next base: position 115,587,210 of record CM042836.1, read on the forward strand.
TGTATTATTCTCACTTTTTTCTCCCACTTTTTATTCTTTTCTCCTCTTTCAATTTAGTTTGTATTAGTTTCTACTGTTATAGTTAAAATTGTAACAAAATTATTTTTAAAAAGTAATTAAACATTCCAAGCACTCCAAATGCTTTAAAATAGTCACCTCCCATTCACTGCAAACATCTTCTCTTTCACCAAAACAATTTCTCCAAGAACTAATCACCTTTTGAAGAAACCTACCTTGCCTTTTTGATTTACAGGTTCAATAGTTAAGCCATCAGGTCCAATATCCACAATGCTCCCCATCTGAAACCCATCAGTTGGGTGTGGAGCCCAAACAGGCTTCCCGTCCTCCATCTTGAGGAACTAATTCCTACAAAGAAAAGAAATGTTTGTAACTGAAAAACTATACATATATACATACATACATACATACATACAGTGGGGCAAAAAAGTATTTAGTCAGCCACCAATTGTGCAAGTTCTCCCACTTAAAAAGATGAGAGAGGCCTGTAATTGTCATCATAGGTATATCTCACCTATGAGAGACAAAATGTGAAAACAAATCCAGGCAATCACATTGTCTGATCTAGAAAGAATTTATTTGCAATTTATGGTGGAAAATAAGTATTTGGTCACCTACAAATAAGCAAGATTGCTGGCTCTCACAGACCTGTAACTTCTTATTTAAGAGACTCCTCTGTCCTCCACTCATTACCTGTATTAATGACCTGTTTGAACTTGTTATCAGTATAAAAGACACCTGTCCACAACCTCAAACAGTCACACTCCAAACTCCACTATGGTGAAGACCAAAGAGCTGTCGAAGGACACCAGAAACAAAATTGTAGACCTGCACCAGGCTGGGAAGACTGAATCTGCAATAGGCAAGCAGCTTGCTGTGAAGAAATCAACTGTGGGAGCAATAATTAGAAAATGGCAGATATACAAGACCACTGATAATCTCCCTTGATCTGGGGCTCCACGCAAGATCTCACTCCGTGGGGTCAAAATGATCACAAGAACGGTGAGCAAAAATCCCAGAAGTACACGGGGGGACCTAGTGAATGACCTGCAGAGAGCTGGGACCAACGTAACAAAGGCTACCATCAGTAACACACTATGCCGCCAGGGACTCAGATCCTGCAGTGCCAGACATGTCCCCCTGCTTAAGCCAGTACATATCCGGGCCCGTCTGAAGTTTGCTAGAGAGCATTTGGATGATCCAGAAGAGGACTGGGAGAATGCCATATGGTCAGAGGAAACCAAAGTAGAACTGTTCAGTAGAAACACAACTCGTCATGTTTGGAGGCGAGAGAATGCTGAGTTGCAACCAAAGAATACCATACCTACTGTGAAGCATGGGGGTGGCAACATCATGCTTTGGTGCTGTTTCTCTGCAAAGGGAACAGGACGACTGATCCGTGTACAGGAAAGAATGAATGGGGCCATGTATCATGAGATTTTGAGTGCAAACCTCCTTCCATCAGCAAGGGCATTGAAGATGAAACATGGCTGGGTCTTTCAGCATGGCAATGATCTCAAACACACCATCCGGGCAATGAAGGAGTGGCTTCGTAAGAAGCATTTCAAGGTCCTGGAGTGGCCTAGCCGGTCTCCAGATCTCAACCCCATAGAAAACTTTGGAGGGAGTTGAAAGTCCGTGTTCCCCAGCGACAACCCCAAAACATCACTGCTGTAGAGGAGATCTGCATGGAGGAATGGGCCAACATATCAGCAACAGTGTGTGACAACCTTGTGAAGACTTACAGAAAACGTTTGACCTCTGTCATTGCCAACAAAGGATATATAACAAAGTATTGAGATGAACTTTTGATATTGACCAAATACTTATTTTCCGCCATAATTTGCAAATAAATTCTTTCCAAATCAGACAATGTGATTGTCTGGATTTGTTTTCACATTTTGTCTCTCATAGGTGAGGTATACCTATGATGACAATTACAGGCCTCTCTCATCTTTTTAAGTGGGAGAACTTGCACAATTGGTGGCTGACTAAATACTTTTTTGCCCCACTGTAGTTAGATTGGTAGACATAATGAAAACATCTCAAGGGGGAAAATTGAAAACTAAGTGTTTTAAGGCACTCCCATTGCTGGGGTGGGGTATATAGGATATATATATGTTCGTATTTATGTATGTTGTATGTTTTATATATATAGATATAGGTATGATATATATATAGTGGTAGGATTCAAAAACCTTTACTACCAGTTCTGTGGGCATGGCTCGGTGGGCATGGTCATGTGACTGGGTGGGCATGGATTTTTGCAGCTCCCACCCACTTTGGAGAGCTTCTTAGCTACAGAAGAGCCTCGGGGGGGGGGCATTTTTGCTCCCCTCAGGCTCCTCTGGGGTTCAGGAACAAGAGGAACAGAGCATGGGAGGGGCACGCAGCACCCATCCAAGTTCCGTTTTGGGAGCTTCCTAGCCTCAGAGAAGCCTCTGGGGGGAGGATGCTCCCCTAAGGTTCCTCTGGGACTCAGGAAGAAAAGGAACAGAGCATGGGAGGGGCATGCAGCATCCCTCCAAGCTCTGCTTTGGAGCTTCCTAACCTCAGAAGAGCCTCTGGGAGGTATTTTTGGTTCCCTAAGGCTCCTCTGGGGCTCTGGAAGGCAAAAAATGGAGGGGGGCTGAGCTCCTCCCTCTATTTTTGGCCTCAACAAAGGTAATCCTGGCACAGTTGATCTTATCTACACCTGATTATTGGGAGGGAAAAAAAGAAAGAAATACCTTTGGTGAATGGCGGGCAGGCAGGCAGGGTGAGCAAGTATCGGGCGGGAGGGCGACCGGGTGAGGAGCGTGGCCAGCCAGAACTTACTACCGATTCAGCGACCTACGCCAAACTCTTGCTACCGGTTTGCCTGATCCGGTGCAAACTGGCTGAATACCACCACTGTATATAGATGTGTTTGTATGTGTTCATATGTGTCTGTGTCTGTATCTGTGTCTGTGTGTGTATTCACTACAAATAGCTATTTATTATACCCCACTGCAGTCCCAAAAGGCTGCCAGAAATTAACAGACATAGAATGCCCAATTGCAATTAAAATGTCTATTCGGGTTAAAGTAAAAACATAAAATACAGAAAAATATAACCATAAACCCCAAGAAGAACCAATCAATAAACCTTTGCCAAAGTGACACCACAACCCAAAGGTCCCCTGGAAGAGCTCCATTTTGAGCTGTTTCCAGGAAGAAACTGAAGTAGGAGACAACCTTATTTCTCCTGGGAGGCCATTCCAAAGCATCTCTAGACATAGGTTCCATCGCTATCCTAAAATGGGGAAACCACTCAGCTATCTCAGCTGGACTGAATTGCTCCAATTGACTCTAATGGAGAAGTGTGTCCTCCAGATTGCTTGACACCAAACTATAAAAGGGCTTTATAGCAGCAGCGGCCCCCAACCTTTTGGGAACCAGGGACCCGTTCAATGGAGAGAGGTTTTTCCATGGGCCTGAGGAGGCGTGGTTTTGTGTGCTGCCTGCATCTTGCGGATGAGGCTTCGCTTGTTTACATGGCCCAGTTTCTGGTATGCCATGTACCAATGCCAGTCCACAGACCTGCGGTTGGGGACCCCTGCTTTATAGGCCAGCACCAGTTCGTCATGTGCTCTCATTGACAAATGCTAGCTAGAGAGGGGACACTGGATTCTCAGCTGCAGCTTCTGAGTGGTTTTTAAAGACAACTCCACATAGGGTACATTGCAATAATCTAAACTGGTGATGAGAAAAGCTCTAGCACAAGGGTCTTCAAACATGGCAAGTTTAAGACTTGTGGACTTCAACTCCCAGAATTCCTGAGCTAACATGACGGGAGGAGGAATTCTGGGAGTTGAAGTCCATAAGTCTTAAAGCTGTCAAGTTTGAAGACTCCTGCTCTATTAAGATCAACATGTCTCAAGCTAGGCTATAATTGACACAGCAGCCTCTACCTCTCCTGCTATTTCATAGGAGCAACAAAGCCAGGAAGACGCAAGTCATGGACATGTCCTTTCATGAGGAATGCTACCCCATCAAAATATATCAGTGGAGCCGACAGGGAACCTCAATGGATAAAGTAGGTTGTCTCTGATTTAATTGTTTTTAATAGAAGATAATATTTAGCCCAGAGTTGAACTGTGGAGTTCTTGGTGTTCCCTAAGCTTGGTTATTTTCAAATCCACTAATCTGAGAGATCCTTGTTACTTCTAGTTTTGCACAGTCAAAAAAAAAGAGAACCTCAGTATATAAAGACCACATTAAAACAAGTTTAGAGAATTCAGGTCTAAAAGTGAGATTCCCAATCATGTATATTTCTTTCAGCACAAATGAAGGAAAACACAAGCACTCCAAGCGAGTGCTTCCCATACATATATGATTTATTTATCATATTTCCAACCCACTCACTTTTGATAAAATTAGCCTGAAGTGATTAATTTGTTAGAATAAAAGATGAAGCAAAGGCATAAACCTAGTGTTTTACTTAAACTTTACTCTAGAAATGTTAAATTATGCATTACATTATATTCTGTCATACACAGTACACTGGATATCAATATTACAGTTCTTAATATTACAAACCTTATCGGGCCTTAAGTAGAAAGGGAAAATTGCTAAAATTGGGATTCTGCCCGAGTTGTTCTATCTCTGTACCTAACTTTAAGCTTTTATTCTTTTTATTTAGCTGAAGTAAAAGAAGGGAAAAGAAACATAATCAGAACTGCTTGGCACCAGCCCAATCTTCAGTCATTAAGGGTCAGCAAAAAAAATCCACATAAACCCATCTGACATTTTATTTCAGCCATTTGACCAGCGCCCCTAAAACAAGTCCAAATACGCTAAAGCAGGAGTCCCTAACCCCAGGCTGAGACCCACTACAGGCTGTGGCCCATTCGGAAATGGATCACAGAAGCAGCGGGCAAGCACGCACACAGGTGCACAGCTCCACTTGCACAAGCAGTGGGCGAGTGCGGTCACACATGCAGCTCCATTTGCGCAAGCGGCGAGCACATTGGTCCACCACCAATGTGGAACCATCCCCTCCCCCCCACATCAATCCTCAAAGCTGGAAAGGTTGGGGATCGCTGGGCTAAAGGGAACTCAGCCTGTGGGCGTACAAAGTGAAATGGAGTCCTTACCAATTAACCAGTGCTAAACCAGGCTACTTCATAGGGATTTGGTACATCAGAAAAACATCCTTGCAAAAACTGTTACAATATTTCTCAAAAGACAAAAATGGACAGAGAAAAAGGGAAGGGAAACAGAGTCATGTGTACAAGACAATGGCTCCCCGTGGAATATATAGACAACAACTGGATTTATTACTGTCAACTAGGTAACCGTTGCTGTCTTCATTTCACCATTATATGAAGCTCAATAGAACACTAAGGATTATGCTAGCCTTCCTTTCTCTTAATAGCACCTTTCCCCCCAGTCTAATCCCTCTGGTTCAGTGAATTCTCAACCACTGTTATCTATGGAACTTTTTGCCTTAAAGCTCTTTCAAGCTATCTAAGTTTTAGAGTTATGATCAGTACAACTATGGCTACAAATGATATACAGTTCTGTAAAAAGAACAGAAGACAGTACTGCAAAAATCAAAATGCAATTCTATACTCCTTTGTGTGTTTTTCTGAACCCTGGCTATTTTTTCCCATAATTGATGTATATCTCATTCCATTGTGTGAACATGTTTAAGTTAAAAGGTTGTCTTTTGTTTTTCTGGCAGGCTCTGATTCTTTCTGAGTTGAATGGATTCCAAACGGAGTTTTATACTTGGTGAACTTTACCAAAAAAAAAAAAAAGCAACAGTTGTAGGAATGCCTCTGGAACAAAATGCTGATGCAGATTTTGCACATTGCACAGCTGAGATAGTCTTGCCAACTCAACAAAAATACAAAGAAAATCTGCCTGAGAGTAACAGGACAATCACTGCACAGATTTGATGCTGTGCATACTTTCATTCTATTTAATTCACATTTTCTAAATTGAATGAAATATTTTAGGTCAGTCTCCTTACCTAGTGGTTTGTAGGTAAGACAGATATGATATGCCTCATTGAAAAGACATAAAGTTAAAGTAGCCTTAGTTTGTAAAAAACTTAATGATCCTATTTATATATAAAGAAAGGAGGCCATGTATATCCAATTCCAAAACCTGAAAACCAGAAGCAGAAACAGGCAAGAATTCAGTCTCACATTGTCCAATTCCTGATTTTCTCATTATATGCAAACCAGGCATTATGAACATGCTAGCCAAGAATTGCTATTGGTTTGTTAAACCAATTAGTTTGTTCTCATATGATTATAAACACAAATCTACTGAAATGAAACTTAACTCTAGTGTACTCGTTTTCCATGGCCAAAAAACCCCCTCAAAAGCCTCCCAGCTTTTCAAAATATTTCAGAAACTTAACCTTAAGATCAGATGGAAATGACAAATTTCCATAAGAACTCGCATAAAATTCAGCATATCTTGCCAGATTCCGCTCATTTTATTTTTTGCAAATATTCTAATTTTAATGTAATTAATGGATGCAACCACCACCCAAAGAAGCACTGCTTCTTTTTGTGAGCTGCATCTTACTTTTTTTTGTTCCTTATATATCTGGGGAAATGAAGAATTATAGCCATTTTAAATAGCAAATTAACATAATGAGTTCCTCCAGTGCAGGAAATGATTTTTCTTTCAAAAGACGGAGACAAGCAACTCCTTTCTCTTGTGTGTAAGCAGACACTCGCAGAGCTGAAAGTCAAACTGAACCCTTACTTGCTGAATGGGGAAAATTAGATAATCCAAGTTGTTCCCACAAACCTGTGCCTATCAGCCTTTGGCTCTCTGTCGCAAGGATGGGAAAGCAAATATGATCTCATAACTTCCTGAGGAAAGACATCCTGTCAACCAGCAAGGGAATTCTTCTAGAAAGCCAAAATCCCTCCCTGGGAGATAGAGCATCGGCTAAAATGCAAGGAGTCCCACATTCACTATCCTAATGGGCCTGAGAAAAATGACGACAGAGAATCTTGGAGAAACACTGCCAGTCAGGAAAGACAACCCCAAATTAGATGTATTTATTTATTACATTTTTGTTATCCCGCCTTTATTACTTCATAAGTAACTCATGGTGGCAAAATATACAAAATACTCTTTCCTTCTCCTCTCCCCTCCCCCGCCCCAAATAATCCTGTGAGAAGGATTGGCTTGAGGTTTTCATCACTCCTATTAGATATAGAACCCTTTTTTTCCACCATCAGATGGTATTTTTTCACTTTTTACCAGCATGGGTAAGAGTTCTGCTACTGTAAGCTTTTCACTACAGGCATACATTTGACTTACTAACATTACAATGAAATGCATTCCTGCTATTGTAACCCATTGAAGTAAAACAATTAAAAAAGGGTAGGGATCTGATCTTCTGTACATAAGCATGATTCTAAGTCTTGGAGATCCAATGTATGCAGTTAAAATTAGGAATAAAGTTATTGTAGTAGGGCGCAAAAATTATTGGACTAGTTAATAATTATGTCCACAAGACACAGTTGCCTTCCGTGATCTTTGAAGAACACATTCAAATATACATCAATTCAGAATGGCAGGGAAAGGCGAGGAAGAAAGAGTCTAGAAAGTAATCCCTGAAGCATTGACATTTTATAAAGGCTCTGATTGCTGCATACTCCAATAGACAAATCTTGTGTTGAAATTGGCTTTTATCTTGTCTAAGTGTTTATACCAGCCAAGTCATCCCTGAAAGTCAACAGTCAATTCCAGAATAAGGTGTTGAACTTCTGGGGAGCTTTTACTTACAAACACACCAAACTTAAGCATGATATTTAGTTCTATGTATATTGGGCCTCAATCTGGACATTGGGAATAAGTCTATTCCCCAAACCAAGATAGATGATAAAACAAAATAAGAGTTTACGCTTGTTTGTTGAATCAGATAAGCTTGTTACATTGACTAATTACAGAAAACAGCTTTTGAAACATATCCTCTAGTCTGTTATCGTGGAAAACAAGGCATAGGCTATAGAAAAGCTAATTATTTAATAGATGGCAATAGCCCTATAGAACTGTAAAAAGTCAGTGAACTTACACAGTAATTAAAGAAAGATAAAATGAAAACATATAAGCCGCAGTGTTTTGTGCACAACAAAAGTCAATATGATGTGGTTATATCAAACTTATTAAGGAATAAAGAATGCTGGGAAGAGTATCCAGATTTTGTACAAAGGTTGATGGGGGAGCCAGGCATTTGCCAACCAACAAATGTGAAAGAGGTTAGATGGAAAAATAAAAACATGTATTTATTTGGTCTAGAGCAAACCCAGTGACTTCTAAAAGCCATAGCTATGTTTAAGAATCTTGCAACCTTCTCTGATGTATAAGTATGATGCCATTGTAGCAGCCCATATATCACAGTTGATTGTGATAAGTGGGAAAGCTTACTATTAAGTGGTTCAATAAGATCAAGGCTCTAGGTGTAATATAGGGCAGTCTGATAATACATGTGCTTCTTGAATGCTCCCTCAGTATTCCTATAGCAAATTCTCTTTGTCAGCAATTGAAGGAAAATCATCAAAATGACGGCAAAGATAGATTTCTAATTGTGATATGCCAAAAAGAATCCATTCAGGAATCCAAAACATATTCTATGCACTTCATGGATCTATCTTCAAAACACAAGATCAGCATTTCTATTCAACTTTGATTAATTCAGAATGTCTTGTTCTTATATTCGGTCATCTTTTTTATGATTTTTTTCTAAAATGAAATTTGAATACTCTTTCTGTGCTACTTTATAAAATTCATGCAACTTTTTTTTAAAAAGCATAATATGTAATAATTAATGTCTACATGCAGGATGAGTTGGCCCAGTCCAGAATGCATTATGCACAGAACAACAAATAGTTTTAAATATGATAAACTATTCTTACTTATTTATCAGCAACCCTCCTTCCTACCAAATAAACAAAAATATGTTGCTTGTTTGTTGGTTTATCCATCCATTTCATTTATATAATTGCCCATCTCATCTACATGATTTTGAGCAATCCACAACAATTAAAACACCAAAACCAATAAGAAAACTACAAGAAAACCCCCACATAAAAATATTATAATTATTACGTGCCATCAAGTCATTGACTCTTAGCATATTAAAACCATTAAAACCACTACAATTGGTAGCCAAGATCAAAGTTTTAACCCAAAACTATTAAATACAGAAATGTCTGCTTAGAAATATCAGTCTGATGTTATATCTATTGCCAAAACACAAGGTGATTCAATCATTTCTTCTTAAATGTGAATGTTGCATAAACCAAAGTATTAAAACAGAGGTGCTTGCTGTACTGTACAAAAAACAGGTTATATACACAAGCTCTTGCAATTATCTCAAAAGAACTATGGATCCAGTTCTCTGCCAGCCCGGCCACTGAAATTTTGAAAGCTGAAGTCCCAATGTATTTCAAAGGATCTGGGTTGGAAAATGTGAGACTGCACAATATGAATTTAAATTTAGTTTATGCTAACGTGGAAGCCTTTACTACATTCCAAAAGTTCATAACACCCTATTATCCTGGTCATGTACGTAAAACAAATCCTTTCAAACAACATCTGCATTCAGTCAGACTTGGCAGCTGGCCACAACGCTTTTTTATGTCAAAGTCTACATATCTGATATACGATGCATCTTCTTATAAATATTTTTGAAAACCCATCTTTATTCCGGGCTCCAGGCATTGTGAACCACAACAGCTGCAAGGCTGCTACTGAAGTCAGAAAGTCTTCTATTATTCAAAACACTAATGGGTTTCTTTATTTTGCAAAACAAAGACAGAGAAAAGGTCACAGCCTTGTGAATAATCATAATTTAATAAAATACTGAAAAGTACATTGGCCCTTGGGGGAAAAAATAACTTTCATCAGCCTCTTGTTTATTTTTGACTTTCTTAGAGAACAAGATTCGGTCTTAGGCCCAGTACTCTTCAATATCTTCATTAACAACATAGATGAGAGAATAGGAACTTACCAAATTTGCAGATGATACTAAGCTGGCAGGAATAGCTAACACCCAAGAAGATAGGCTCAAGATCCAGATGTATCTTGACAGACTAGAACACTGGGCCATATTTAACAAAATGAAATTCAATGTAGAGAAAAGTAAAGTCCTACACTAAGGCAAGAAAAATCAAAAGTACACATATAGACTGGGTGAAACCAGGCTTAATAGCAGTAACTATGAGAGGGATCTTGGAGTCCTAATGGACAACCAGCTAAATATGAGCTAGCAGTGTGCAGCAGCAGCCAAAAAAGCTAATGCACTCCTAAATTGCATTAACAGAAGGATCAAGTGAGGTACTAATACCACTCTATAAAGCCTTAGTAAGATCATACCTAGAGTATTGCATCCCGTTTTGATCACCACATTATAAAAATGATTTTGAGACTCTAGAAAAAGTGCAGAGAAGAGCAACCAGAATGATTAGGGGACTGGAGACTAAAACATATGAAGAACGGTTACAGGAACTGGGCATGGCTAGTCTAGTGAAGAAAAGGACCAGGGGAGACATTATAGCAGTCTTCCAATATTTGAGGGGCTGCCACACACAGGAAGAGGTCAAGCCATTTTCTAAAGCACCTGAAGGCCAGACAAGGAATAATGGATGGAAACTGAACAAGGAAAGATTTAATCTGGAAATAAGGAGAAACTTTCTGACAGTGAGAACAATCAACCAATGGAAAAGCTTGTCCTCAGAAGTTGTGGGAGCGCCATCACTTGAGACTTTCAAGAAGAGATTGGACTCCCCTCTGTCAGAAATTGTGCAGGGTCTCCTACTTGGTCAGGGGGTTGGACTAGATGATCTACAAAGTCCCTTCTAACTCTGATTATCTGAAAAACAATATTCATTGCAGTCAACCACTATAACCAAAGGAATGTTGTACTAAACTATGTACTGTCAGATGTTTAAGGACTGGTAAGTTGCACCAAACAACACCCTGAAATTAAAATGCATAATTTCTTAGCTAGACCTACAGTAAAAAGATCAACTGCCTGATAAAATAGGATTGATTGATTTATTCAAGAAGCTTCCTTTTCTTTTGAACAGACTGTTTATTTCCAGACCCAACACATTCAAATTGGTGAGTCAACCAGTATTGAAATTACATCATGGATTTCTTAAAGCCAACTGAATCTAACTATGTTTAACAATTGTATAAATGACCTTTGATAAGGGCAGTCTAACCATTGACCACATCTGCCAATAGTGAAGAACTGATCCATAAATTAAGTTACAATGGTACATTTACTACTTCTCATTTTTGGCAATGTTGTGATGGACACAATGAGTCTGTCTAATCCAAACTGGCATCCTGATGTGTAGAGATTACAAAACTTCAGTGGTTAGGAATTCTGGGATTTGCAACCCCAACAAGTTGAAACATGCCAGATTAGGAAGAATGCTACAAGGCGCCATTTTAATCATACATTGTGATTAACTCTTACTTCTGTTTTGTTTTCGTTAAGTTTTTGAATCATTTAGAAATCTTCATGTCCCCTACCATCAGTTTCTTAGAGCTAAATAACCAATAAGATCCAAATAACTACTACTTACATGAAATCTGGAAGTGAATTTCCTTTGACCTTGTTCATTAAGAATGTTGCATCAATATCCTTTAGCAATGAATTGCATGTATAATTGCACCTATATACTAAAACTCTTGTGTTTGCTTGATACTTTGTAACCTTTAATTTGGTGAATGGTGCATCACAGTGAAACAATTGTTGAATCTTCTTAGCTCAAATGGGATAACTTACAGAATACATCTAACATCTGTGGGCCATGACTCCCATGGGATTGAAATTTGACAAAGTTGTGGCTGCTTTAGCACCATCGCCATGCTTTCCAACTTTCCAACTATACTTTCCATAAACCCATGGATTGTGTGGACCAAAGGACGATAAAAGGTGTGTATCCTCACCCTCTTTCCCGCCTCCCTTTGGCCCCTGTGAGAATCAGCTGATAGCAAGGCCCAATGGATGAGCAGCAATTGACTGCTTTGGAACTGAGGCTGAAATTTGAAATCTCTTAATGGCAATGCCTGGTAAGGGAACAATGAGGGAGCAACTTGGATACCTGCTGATAAGATTGGCAGGGTGGAAACAAGCAGTTGATAGGTGAGTCCTCTTCCTCCCTGGAGGGAGAGGACTCTTGGGGACACAGTGGAATTTGAAATGGAGATACAGTTTTCCTTGAAGTCCACAGCACCTTTGCTCTTGCCCCAGCAAAGTGGCAGATAATTCCAAGGTTGGCCAAGGAGGAAGAGGAGATTTAACCGGCGCTCTTCTGAGGGCTGTGTGGAGAGGGGAAATGGCACAAGACTATGTTATAAATGGAAAGAGTGGCTCAGTGGGTCACAAGTTGTCTAATATTATTGTCTAATATTGTGGTAGGAAATGGAGCCCAAGGGAGGGGTCAAACACATCATCAGTCTCAAGTCCCTTTGCGCCCACAAGAGAGCTAAGTCCAGCCCACCTTGAATTGCATTGACTCTTATCTACTACCAATTGCTTTGACTATTACTAGTTCAGTTTCTTGTAGAAAATTTTAGCATACAACAAACCTATATATTCAATTGCCCAGACTCCTGATTACTTGCACATCACACATTATGCCTATTGCTAGGCAACACAAGAAAGAAAGTGCAAGCAAAAATATTTCTCCTCTTGTTGTTCTGCTAGATCAGAGGTCTTCAAACTTGGCATAGCTGGCTAGAGAATTCTGGGAGTTGAAGTCCATAAGTCTTAAAGTTGCCAAGTTTGGAGACCTCTGTGCTAGCTACTCAACCTGCATTAACTAAAAGCTCTAACTTTCTTTCATCCAGAGGATAACCAACACATTTCAACTTTTCAGAGGCTGATGAACTATTGAGGGAAAGGAAATTGCACAAACATCTTTATTTCTAAAACTATTCACTCTGACAATCTTGTTTGTTTTCAAAGCATCTGTCGCAGTTGCATTGCTCATGTAGCAGCTCAGCCTTGTGATGTTGTTGTTGTTTTATAAACCTATCCAGCCGTAAATGTCAAAGGGGCCTCTCTGCCTTTTTCCTGCTTTGGACCAGACTACTCAACACACTCTCTGAGAAACTGCATTTCACCCCATCCCATTGTTCAGCAAAGCTGTAAGGATCAAATTTGTTTCACCAACCTTTCAACTGCTCAGTGATTAAAGCCCTTATTTTATTATTATTTTGAATATTGTTTTATTTTTGTGTGATACTTTAAAACTGTGTTAGCTGTCTTGAGTAGGTATCAGAATCGAAATGTGGGGTATAAGTTAAACAAATAAATAAATACTACAGACATGAAAGGGTTTACATTTTAATTCACTTCTAAACTAGGCAATTCATGATCTCTTATACCATATACTATTCAATCAAGTAGTATCATCCGAGGTACTTGAATGTATTATTTTTCACTGAGTAGCATGACTCAATGTTACTAACAGTGGCAAATGAAAAGCAAGATTCTTTTAATCTAAGATTTGTAATTCTAATAGCAAACTTTTTTTTTAAATGTCATATAATTATTTTTCATGGCATTGACACGTCTTTCTAAATGTTCTAAGGATTTGAGTCTTCTGAAGCAATTTACTCCCCTCCCTGTTTGTACTCAATTAAATGCTGTTAAAAATATTTTAAGCAAAGAAAACCCTAAAACTAATCAGTCCCCTAAAAATGAGTGTATACACATATTTCAGGAGGTAATGCACAAGCAGACTTTTATAACACCACGAGGATACATTCCCTCCCAAAGCTTCGCACATATAATTTTGCAAATTACTACCTTTGCCATTTTAACATCTGTAACATAGCATTAAAAAGATTGTACTGCATTACATTCAACAAGTTACATTTGACTTTTGTCATCACAGGCTGGCAGGCATCTTTGGACTCAGCATATTTCTCAGCTTCTCAAGAGAAAAATCTGGTTATTAGCTATGAAACATCAAGGCTTAAAAATTCTGCTTAAACGATTCTGCTGTTATTTCAATTTAATGTGCATAAATCTCCCAGTTTTGTGCCAGCTAAGGCCTCGGTAAAGACATTATAAACTCTTGCCAGAATTTATTATGCAAATACTGTATAAAAACAATGGGTAGCCCATTCTAGGGCAGCACACCAAAATAACATTCTACAAAAGACAGACAGATGTAGACAGGCTGGTGTTAAAAAGTCACTGTTTTGGGTTTTGAACTAACTGGAAAACATGAGTTCTCTCTCTTTCTGTTTTATACACACCCAAGAGTAACCATCATCATTATGCAAATTCAGATCCACTAGTACAGATGACTGGTCAGCCAAAAGGAATTTAAAGCTTTTTTTTTTTAAAGTTCCCAATTAAAAACTTTATCCCTTTCATTAGTCTCTGACTAACTGAAGTATTTCTTTCATCACATAGCCCCTCATGAAATAACTCTCATCAAATTTGGAATGTGCTCATCCTCAACATGTCAAAAACTGACCTAAAAAAAAGACATTTGTCCCCAATTGCCGATTCCCCGTGGCACAATGGGGAGACATAAAGGACTGGATTCTGAACGATGAATTGTGACTTTGAGAGGTGTTAGACAAGGGATATAAACTAGGGGGGAAGCAAAGCATTAAAATAAAATAAAAATAAATAGAAAACACTCCTTCAACAGTTTTTTTTAACTTAAGACATTATTAAGAAATTAATGTGGTTCTGATCCAGTTGCTGAGTTTGCCTGAACTGAGCAACTGAGAGTACATGTGTAAGTTTATTGATAAAATATAATCTTAAGATTCACCATTGTGAGTTAAGAGAAGATATGTAGAATTAGAAATAAACACAAGAATTGTATGGGTGCGTGTTTTATTAACTGCCGCACAAATTTTTTGACCTTTGCCCAAATCAAGGGCAGTTGACTAATGTGTAGCCGCCTGGATTGAAACGGAATTTTCTTTTAACCCACACATTAAGGAAAATGTCATTAAGCATTGTACACATCTCATAAAGAGCTACATCAATTTATCATCATGAACCAAAGTAGTATTAGCAATCTAACAATAGTAGTAGTGCAGCATGAGGTAGATTACAATTCTGAAAAGCATGGTAGGTGTTTCCTCCCTGGTGTGACAATGGCCTTTAGAGAATTACTTACAGGAATAAAATTGCCTCATTTTGCAACCATGCAATTAAGAACTATGTTTATTAGATGACTGCATTTTTTTATCTGCTTTCATTTAAGAACAGCAAACTAGGATTTGTACATGCCACAGCTAAGCTTTCCTGCTTGTTCAGTTAACAAAACAGGCACATAATGCAAATCTCTATGGAAGAACTATCCTTAGAACTTGATGCTAAATTTGGTTTCTAATATTTACCATGTTTACTTGTTCAAAAGATGGCTGCAGTCGTTAAATAAACTTTTCACTGCTAGGATTTTTTTAGGTATTATGAAGGTGGTCTTTTTTTATTGGTATGGTCAAGGACAGGAAAGCATATTGTCTGTACGACCTCAAAAATATTGAAAGAAATAATGGTTACCATGTGGAACAAACTGAATTAAACCTATAGCAGCAATAATGTGACTGAAGCCATTTCAACTGCTTCTGCATACTCCCTGTCAAGTATTTATTTATTTATTCCACACAAGTATTCCTCACAAAGTATATGAAAATAATTACCAGCAGAATTTCAAAAAGTTCCCATTAATACCTAACAGAACAAAGCTTAGTTGGGCCGGTTAGCTAGCCATTATTAAGATCACCACGGCCTAATTCTCTCAAATCTTCTTGTATACATTGGCTTTGAGATTCATTGTGAAACAATGAAAATCAGTTTCTAGCCTTAAGCATCTTCCAAATTTAGTTTTAAAAGGGAAACTGAATTCAGGTATTATAATAGGAGCAGAGAACAAGGGATAAAAACAAGAACCATCTCTTAACACAATAAGTTTGTTCTTAATTCTATGTGGTCGGTTTCACTTTAGGCGGGCAATCAGGAGCAGATAACTAAACTACATTTGTAGATTTATTCCTTTAATCAACAATTGATGATTAGGGAAGTTTATTTATTAAAAACATACATTAAATGGCAATATACTTTTAAAATCAGCGAGATGCACAATTGTTTATCATTCTTCTATTGTCTTTTCTATCTCAAGATCTTGATTTTTACACTCTGCCCAGGAGAAAGCAATAATTCTAAAGTCTTTCTTCAAAAGACAGTTAGATCAAATGCTGTCAATCACTGAAGCATTTCTGTGATTTATATGTAAACCACCTTAAAAGAGTTAAACTTATTTTAAACTGGCTTTTTCTGTGATCACAATTCCCTGACCACATCTACCAAACCTTGTCTTCAAAACATCTGAAAACATTTTATTTTAGATACAATATAGAGTCTCATCAATAGAGTCTCATCTGCTTCATTCTTTGAAAACTATTTATGTAATTGATTGAGATGACAAATGAGAAGTCATAACGAAGGCAAAACTACAAATTATATATTGTGATAAACAGAATTAACATATAACAATTGATTTGAATAGTAAGGCTTTCTTGGAGAATAAAACATCAAAACAAGTATGCTAACATGAGGTAGATATTCTGAGGTAATGTTTATACCACAGAAGTAATCCTGGAATTTCCGCCCACACTTCATTATGATTCATAATATAACAACTAAATGTCTACACCCTCTCTTGAAATAAACATAGGTAAAAAGGTAATTATTTTATACTCATGAATTTATTAGAGGAATGATTTGTAGTTAGTATTCGTCTGACACTTTCCAACAGAGGACAAACTTTCCTGGTGTGCAGTTCATCAACCACGATCCTCTGCTATATATAGCCATCAAACAATATTCCAAGATATATGAGGCTACTAATTCTAAAATAAGACAGAACTTCAAGGGCTATGAGCTGATGCTGTTCTTTCATGTGAAGAGGACAAGATTATATATTAGAAAACAGTTATGGAAAACTTCCTCAAGGTAAAATGTTAAAAAGTAATTGTCTTGCATTCACCTTGGCTCTTAAATTTTGAGGTTCTTTCTAAGAAGAGGAAAGTCTATAGGATATTTTAATCATCTCTTTCTTAAATAAGTGTTTATGACTAGATTATGCTAGTCTCATGTGCCTTTAAAAGATGTTGCAAAACTATAATTGACATGTTCAGGCTATGTCCTACTTATTTTGTATATAACCTGATTAGATACTGTTAAATTAATCAGCAAATCACACTGTATATTATGCTTGGAACTAACATCTATGTCTTCCTCTACCAGGAATATTTTAACATGTAGTATGTCTTCCTGCATCAATGGAATTAGGAATGAAAAGACTAAAACACAAATCAAAGGGTTATAAAGCATGTTGTTCTTTATTGATTTTGATATCTTTTGTACCACTTCCTTCATAGAATAGCTTTATATATAAAATTAATTTGCTTCGTTTTAAGTGCTGGATAGACGAGCTAAGAGAAAATCAAATATTATACATAATGAAATAAAATCATGTAATGCAACCATCCATATTTCGATATCCTCCAAAACCATTAGTTTACAAATCTACCATTTATAACACATTATAACACTTCATTCTGGGAGAAGACCGAGTCATGGTTTATATCCAACTTCTCCAGTCTGGATGTCCTCTAGATGTTGGACTTCTACGGCAAGAATTCTTCAGCCAAGAAATTGTTACTAAGAATTCTGAGACCTAGAGTTCTTGCATCTGGATAAGCCCAGATTATGGAAGACTTCCTCCTGATGTACACTAGCAAAACTAACTATTTTGTTAACTAAATAGTTAATTTTAAAAAAATCTATTTAAAATTTAGCTACATGATTCCCTGTTAAATCAAGTCACCTGCAACATCAAGATACAGTTTAGCAACACAGTAGGCAACTGGAAATACCAAATGCCTTTTTTGCAACATCTGAAGCTCCCTTGATTATACTGCCCGGTTTTGCTGGAACAATTGCCAAATATTAATGTAAAACCCTTGAACTGATTTATTTTAATATATATTCTAAAAAGGACACCCTCTGCCTTCTAAATATACAAAAGAAGAAAAATCTCAGCCCTAGCTAGACAAATGGTGCTCTTCTGCCTAATTTATTCCATGATTTCAATCTTTTCCCTTTCCTGTCCTATTAAAAAAGTTTTCCCCAAATTCTTAAATCTGCCCCATCTATCTGCTCCCCCGTCAACATTATGTAAATGAGTTGTGTGCTTAGAACACTTCTTCTCCCATTATGCATAACACAATCAAGTACTCCCCTGCTAAAACAAATATGGTCTGTTGTATGCAAACTAGCACACTAGTATCCCAATTGCACAAACATATGGCATTGTATCTGGTAATATACTAAACAACTATTCCAAGTCTGGAAAAAGAAATACAGTATACGGAAAAGCACTTATCTACACAGCAACACAAACCTTTGTCAAAATGGTCATCACTCATATGACATCACTCATTTTATGTACAAGGAAATCTATTAATTTCAGAATCCCAGCCTTCCTCTGTCTCACAAAGAGAGATTCTATAAAAAGAACATAATTACACATCTGTAGGATTTGGATTACTCTCCAGCATAATATAAATTCTTTTAAATTAACATAATTTCATTGTTATAGGAATCCAGTGTTTTTCTTTATGAGATACAGGAAATATAAGAGGCTTTTAAACTGTACTTACTCAGAAATGGACTTTGTCTTTATGATTTATCTAAGTCCACCTCTTTGGAGCACAAATATGAGTGTAAATATCAATGAAGTATAAAGTGTAAATAAAATAAATTACACTGATCAAGATTCAGAAGGAACCCAGAATTATTTTACTATTAATTTCTGCTTGAAAAGTTACTTTCTGCTGGTATTTAGGGGAAAAGTCAGGACAATAACAGAAAAGTTCCACCAGATTTTTTGTATTATTCGTGGCCAAGTCTCACTGCCAGCCTGACAATGAAGAACCTAAATTGGTATGCTAACAGATCACCATAAACTAAAAAGCGAGCATTCTGAAATCACATTTGCTTCCCATATGTGTTGGATTAGTATAACCATGGTATGAATACTACTATCACAAACGCTTATTGATTTTTATGCTTAAAATGGCTTTCAGTAGAAGAAGTGCCAGTGGAACACAATAAAACAAACTAACAAAACCCTTAAAGGCACCATCCTCAAATAGAACCACCTCAATATACAATATAACAGGAAAAGTTCAATCAAAAGCCTTAGCTATTTGGCAGGGTGTTAATTTGTCTGAAAAACTAAGTACATTCAGCACCAACCATAACTAGATAGGGAGAGAATAGTATATTCAATATAAATAAAAAGAACTGAGATAATATGTGACTATTTTGCATAGAAATTACACACACACATATATTTCCAGAATTAGTTGGCAAAGAGGTCTTATAACATCCTTATTCAACAATCCAGAGGCCAATGTACCATATATCTGCTTCCAAATGAAACTAAATTAAGTTGGCCATTAAGAAGCCCACTTTAAAAAAATACATCAGTTTCTTTTCTGTGTTGGTATTTATAAAAGATATATACAAGACTCCTTTTACTGGTCAGCCTACTGCTGCTGTATTAGAAACCCTCTTTGAAAACTTCCTGAATTTTAAAAGGAGTTTGCCAGGGGATATGCAAAACCTGTAAGAAAAACAAAACCCACTGCCCCCTCCTTTTGTTTTCATTTTTATAAAAAATATACAACAATAAGATTTTAAAAGATTGGACACTAGGGGGAACTAGAGGAAACTAAAGATTGCAATTAGAGCACATAAACATGCCTTAAAATTGCAGGATGAATTGGATATATTTTTAGATAGACATTGGGTATATTTTTTCACATTTTTTAAATTCAAAACATTTAAATACAAACTCCAAAAAATTATACAAAACAAAACACAACTAAACAAGACTACACAAAAAATAAAGAGTGCATAAAATAAACAAAACAGATGTATACATAAATTCTCCCCCCTCCAGTTGAATACTGATAAATATACTTCTCCTTGTGAAGCAGGCATATGATTTCTAAATTTCTAAAACAACATTTACCCAACCCAGTTAGTCTGACATCTATTTACTATATGGAAATACAGTTAACAGGTAAACCCAATAACTAAAATTAAACTTCAAAACTTCTTTTAACAACCTATTTACTGTATTTTGCATACAGAAAGGAAACACACTGGACATATTGATAGATATTTTTCAACAATAGAGTCAGAAATTAATTTTAATAATGTTAATAGAAAGGTCTGCCTCTATAGATAGACTGAGTCTAAATAGTGTTATAGAAGAAAAAAAAGAAAAAAATAACATGGTATTAAAAAGATATTATACTGAAGATACAAAAAAAAACCTGCTGATATCTTAATAATTAAAAGGGATATGCAATGAATAAATCAGAAGAAATACTTGGATAATTTTCATATATTGAATTTCTAAAAGAATTCTGAAGAATCTTGTGGGAAGGGACAAAGAAGAAATGAAAAGAAATTAAGTTCTACAACATCACGCAAAGATGTTTGAGAGGTGAAGAGCAGAATAGTATTTTATTTATCATCTCTATAACCCAAAATATATGGATCCTCCAGCTTCATCTTCCTAGGATAGTCTCCTATAGAAAGACTGAGGCATTACTTTTATCCAATCCAATGCACTGCAATAACCTTTTGGGATATGAATTATATTAACTATTGCTGATCTACCATACTGTAGATATATTAGACTTCAGCTCCTATCATCCTTAGCTACCTTGGCAAGAGCCATGCTGGCTAAATAAAGTTTTAAAGCAGAATTTAACTAATTATGGCCTTGAATCTTCTGTCCATCTTCTTGCAATAACTACAGTGATTTATCCAAAGTCACCAAATTATTAACCATTTGACTGTACAAAATTGCATGAGTAAAGATGTCTGAGAATGAATCATCAGTGTTGACATTAGGAGTAGTAATTATTGCAAGCAAAGCATGGTTTCCTTTTTGTCTTTTTATTATTGCTCATTCCCATAGAAACTTACCCCACAATGTATATTTACCACTCAAGTGCCTGGCTGATAGAAAGGAATCAAAATTTTTAAAGTCAGAATGTGGCTGAAACAAAACAAAAGACTAAGATGTTATTAGTGACCCAAAGTAGCTGTGTTGGAGCAACTGTGGAAACAATCACTCCCCAATGCAGAAGTCACTTCAAGAAGCCATTCCAGACCAGTTGGTTGGCTTCTGCCAGAAGGAGAAATAAATAGTGGTTAGAGTGGGCAGGGAGGACCGAGTGGGGAAGGAGAGAACAATGCATGAATCAATAGGAGCATCACTGGGAACTCGCAACAACTGAGGCCACGCCTCACACTCCCTGCACACTGGGTTGCCCTCCTGACATCTCATGACCTGGCATAAGGAACAGAACAGAACAGAACAACAAAGTTGGAAGGAATCTTGGAGATCTTTTAGTCCAAAACCCTGCTCAAACAGGAGATCCTATAGTACCATTTCAGACAATTGGCTGTGCAGTCTGTTCTTAAAAGCCTCCAGTGATGGAGCACCCACAACTTCTGGAGGCAAGCCGTTCCACTGGTTAATTCTTCTCACTGTTAGGAAGTGTCTCCCTAGTTCTAGGTTGCTAAGGGAGAAAAAACCCTTCCAGGGCAGAACAGTAAAAGGTTGTTCTTGGGCTTAACCGGCCACAGAGCAACCCTGGGATGCAAGCAGGTCTTTAAGGACAAACATGATACAAATTATGAGGGAGTTGCATTCAAAGCGTGGGCAAAGGGACCATATGAAGCTGGCCTCCTTAGCGCCTTGAAAATGCATTCATGTTATTTTTAGACTCAGTCTCTGCATTAAAGCACATGTCTACAAAAGAACTCACAAAAAGATTACTGCATGTTACTCAGTAAGTCTACCCAGTAGAAGCAGGGCAGTTTCAGTATACCTATTTTTCCTCATAATCCATTACCTCTCATAAATAAAATGTAAAAAAAGAAGTTATTTTGGCCCAACTTTATTGCTGAAATTTTGCTCTATTAAAAACCCACTTACATACAATTCCTAGTGGCATTTCATGTTCAAAATGCAATAAATAAATCGATGTTAAATTCAACACACCAGGAGAACTAAAAGTTTATCGTTTTTATTCCTCCATTAGTTTCCTCTCCACTCCTATTACTCAACTTTCATTAAAAATTTACCAGGCCAAAGTATCACTTTTCTTTCTTTGAGGCCCCAAAGAAGGAACCTGGGCTAGCATGTGCTATGATGGAGGTTGAAGTTAAAGAGCTGGACTAGGACTGGGAGACATTCCCTGGGTGCCTTTCTGACAGTCAGAAAGGGGGGGGGGGGGGGGGCTGAATAAACCATTCTATATCAAGCTCCTGAAAAAAAGCACAAAATATAAATCTAGCAACAAATAAAGGTGGGAAATGCATCACAAACATTCAAAAAAGGGGGCAGCAGCAGACTACCAACTGCTGAAACAATTGGCATGAACTTTGTACCATGACCACTATCAGATATCTATTAACAGAGCCATATAACGTAACTTATTACCCTTGGAGAGCCAGTTTGGGCTAGTGGTTAAGACATCAGGCTAAAGACAGGGAGATCACAAAGTATTCCCACTTTAGGCACAAAGCCAAGCTGGATGACTTTGGGCCAGTCACTTTTTCTCAGCTCTAGAAAGTAGGCAAGGGCAAACTACTTCTGAAAAAAGAAAAACTTTCCCAAGAAAACTGCAGGGACTTTTCCAGGGCGTTTCCAAGAATCGGACACTACTGAATGGAAGAAAAAAAGAATACGCTGGGCAGACTGATTTGCTAAATCAGCAAATAAGATTGAAGTGCAATGTCACATGTATAACAAACAAAAAATGTTGTCAAATGCAGCACATTTACAGGGCTACCCTCCATATAAAATGTTTTCAAAACATTTTTTCCAGATGCATTGGGAATTACAGTTTCCAGAATTCTCAATCAACCTGGCCCTATAGTAGTCACTAGATAGGAAAAGCTTGCTTTACATTCAAAAGCCACACTGCTTTGCTATGAAAAAATTAGTGGGGGGAAATTGCCTTTGATCCCTGGCCTAAATTTGTTACTGAACATCTTCAACAGATCCTTGTCTACTGAATATGAAACTTTACACCAAAATAAGGCTATGGCATAGATCAATCCAACTGCCCTAAGGGGGAGGCCAAAACAGTGTTTTTTTTAACCTACTACTGTTTCAAGTGAAAAGTACAAGCAAGGCCAACTTTCAAATACTCAGATTAAAATCAAATGCAGTCTTGCCCATTTTAAATCCCCTTATTCATGGTTCTAGAATGAATTCTTATTAAAAGCTTGGAAATAATACAGTAAATTGAGATTGGCTACTGGAGAAACCAACACACCATCAAAGACTGCTAGAGCCTCAATTTACAAAGCACACCAAAGCCACCACAATGACTACAAATCAAGTTCAAGACATGTAACTGTCAGGATTAAAAAAAAAACCTTATTACAGCACAGCAAATGAATGAATGTTACAATGCATGAACTTTACTCACACATTACTTTCGGTTTCACTGCCCTAACTCTGAAATGTGACAAATTCCTATATACTATAAAACAGGCTAAAGAATTTTAAGAAATGAGAACTGTGATTGACGTTGATTCCAAAGGTGTTTTTTTCAAGAGCCAACTTGGACTTTCTGGTGTTTCTTTGAAAACGTTTTACTTCTCATCCAAAAAGCTTCTTCAGCTCTGACTGGATGGCGGGGAATGGAAGGACCATCCAGTCAGAGCTGAAAAAGCTTCTTGGATGAGAAGCAAAACATCTTCAAAGAAAAACCAGAACATCCAGTTGCTTCATGAAAAAAAAGCACCTTTGGGACAATCATACCTGGATGACTGAGAATCTCCATAGATTGGTGTTGATATTACTTAACAACCAGGTGCACATTTACTATTAACTCCTTTCCACTTACACCAAACAGGAAGTTTGTTGCAGACAGTGCACAAAAACAGTGATCAAATCCCAGGTTATGGTGTTCATGCAAAACACCTAAATAAACAATATGCTTCCAAGTTGCTCAAAGGGGTGAATAGTCTGCAGCTGTGCTGTTTCAATAAAGTTTTTGTCAACTGTAAGCACTTAAAAAGAGAATTATGTAAACCCTTCTTAAATGAGGAGATTTTTTTTAAACAAAACTTTTTTCCTGCCCCCACCCCTCACTTGGGAAATTTGACTTAAAATCATCCTAGAAAAATTTCAAATATCTAAATATATGAATACCTGAATAAAGAAATGCTTTAGGATTCATTCTTTGAAATATTTGTTAGCAATTCTTTCTCTCTTTCCTTTCTCTCTCTTCCTCCTCCCCCTCTCTCCCTCCATATTTTGTGTTTCACTTGTCCCTGATTTTTGAAGTGGACCACAAATCTGAATCATCTTTTTCTAAAGAAGAAAATAAAGTGGTTAAGATTGACAAGAATATCTTTCTAAAACCATTTCCGCCTCTACAATGTCTTTGTGTATTCCTACAGAATATGATCCTGCTCATAACCTTCAAATTTCTTCTAAAAGAATATATTCTTACAACTCTTACAATCATTTATTAAATGTTAAAAGTTTGAAATTTCAATATAAACTCTATTTTGTTATCCTTTTCTCCCATGTGTAAGAAACTTAAAATAAGTCATGCAAAGTAAGATCATGCAAACTGCTAAACTTACAAAAATTATATAAACTGCACACAACATCTGGCATCTCTTGTAGAATTTGGACTTATTTTAAAACCAAGAGATCCTGGCCAAGAACTACAAGAAAGAGCTACATCAGAATGAGGATTTCCACCACCAGCAGAACAAATTATCTGTCTACTGTTTTAACATATAAACACATTATTATTTGAAAACTTAATACTTAGTCCTCTTCATATTTTTTCCAGTACGATCTCAATTTAAAGCTATATTACATTCTATTTTCTTCAACCTTTCCTTTTTATATGGTTGTTTTTTTTACTATAACATCTAATCCAATGAATTTTTCAGAGTGTTTAATAATGAAACAAGCACAAAATTGCAGATTATTGTGCAGCAGAGTGCACTTCTTTTGCATTACCTCTAAGCAACCCAGGTTAGTTTCTATGCAGGCAAACCTGGAAATAAAAAGAGTTGAATGAAAATATAACAATTTTAAAAATGAGTTCTGTACTCTCCACACACAAAAGGTGAGCAAAGTCTTAAACTATGTTAAGCTTGGCATACCTTTGGGTCATCCACAAAGCTATTTAGAAGCTATTTCGTTCAAGAGTCTATACTGGGATGAAAATACAAGCTTGCCTGGCTTAAAAAGCTAAGCATTCCAAGAGGCTTGGAGTTGCAAGAGTTGCCTCCTTCTTATACATACATCAGCACATTTTTATCAATCCTTTCATTCAATAGAAACAAAACATATCACTGTGCCTGTGCCCATAACTTTATTTCCAGCTTGCAAAGATACCCTTGATAGCCACATGACCTTGTCTGCCAAATACATCCTACCTTTAAAAAAAAATGGGAAAGAAAGATAAAAGGTTGAGGCAAGAGAGTGTGGCTCTTAATTAAACTATTTCCCTTTCTAAAGAAGCTGTTCTTTCATCCCAGTTTTCAAATAATGCCTAGGGTGAAATCCAAACGGAGTTTTCCATTAGGACAGCATCTACCAATAGCAAAGGAGTATACAACACATACAACAGAATAGCTTCTATCAGCAAAAAAAAAAAAAGGGGGGGGGAGAGATGGCAGTGATCCAACAGGGTGATATTAAATCATCCACTATAGATTCACTATTTTAATCAGTTCTGTAGAGGGGGAAAAAAACAATAATACAGATTGACCCGAATTATGCATTGAGCCATGATATGGCGACAATGGCTGTTAGTCAAAGTAGATGCGTTTATGCCTAAGCAGAAACAGTTTAATTAAAGGAAGAGGGGAGCAGTAGAAGTCCAAGCAGATCCAATCCTGCCAGCCTCTGATGAAGAATGGAAACATCTATAGTCAACATTATGATGGTGACGATATTATCCATTCTGTCTTGTCTGACTCTTGGAGAGTCTATGAACCAGGTCTATCCACATCTTCCCATCTTGCACTACTTCTTTGAGTTTTTCTATGGCTCTTGTTGATGTCAACTTTAATGATGTCCAGCCATCATATCATGTTCTTTGGTGACATGGTTTCCTTTTACCACTAACACTTCCAAGCATAACTGCTTTCTCCTGTGAATTCCTGTGCATGACATGGCCAAAATAAGTGAGATGCAGTATTGTGATTTTTGCCTTCCAGTGGCATAACTGGTGTTACGCTGGTCACCTTTGCTGTCCAAGAACTATGCAAGAGCCTTCTCCACCACCACAAATAAAAGTCAACATTATAACAACACAGAATCCAGTGAGCAGAGCAGTCACTTCTGTGCCATCACTTTGATAAGGGTTGGTAAGGATTATCAGATTTTGCTCTGATCATCTTTCTGTTAACACATTACCCAAAACAAATTCTCAAGGAGGGAAAGGTACCCCTCACTCTACAACTGCTCTGTTTACTGACCAAAATTATGAAATCAGCTCACAACTTACAACTAACTCACACGACTGTTGCAACATACTTATAGTCATGTGATCAAGATTTGGGCTCTTCACAACCATCACAGCATTCCACAATCACGCCATCACCATTTCCATGCTTCATAACCAGCTTCTGACAAGCAGAGTCAACTGAGAAGCTGACAGTAAAATAGAAAGTCATGATCACATTGTGTCAAGCCTAATGATGATGCTGGAAGTGGGGTTGTAAATCAGTTGTGGTAATGTGATGTCTCATTTAATTGCCGTATTGGTTAGAAAGTTGCTGGTCCCAATTGCTGTTAAGGTGTTAAGCAAAGTTAGTGATTTTGATTCTGCTTGATTCCCAGACTTCAGATTAGGTTTATGGATGTACATACGGTAGTTATGTCCTTCTATTTTTGTAGATTGGGATAGTTTCTGCTTACATCCTAAGTTTTTTGCTGCTTTTTCCCCACCTTATTAGTCAGTAGTCTCCAGTGCATATCCCTCTGTGTTAAGCACAATTTACATAGTGACATTTCTGTTAAGTCAGTTTTAACCATAATTTGCTAAATAAGGCACATTTGAAAAAGATCAGAAATGCTAAGTAATAAAAGAATGTTAACAAGCTACCAAGGCTAAGGTTACACAATCCTACAAACCTGAACTAATTGAACGATATTATAGCTTAGCACATATAAAAGCAATCTTTATATTCTTGTTGCATGCATTTTATGATAAGTACAAGTAAAGATGGATCGAAATTACTGTCTTCCTGAAGTTCAGTGAAACTTTACAGCCAATATGTATTGAACAAGTTCCCTCCAAGGTGTAGACAAAATAAGAAACTTAAATAACTTTCCTAAGAAAGTTACTTAACAATTCAGTTTTAAGAAAAACATATTTCAAAATAATTTATTCCCTGTGGAAATCAAAAAAGGTCACTAAGGCTTTTCAATTGTATTGTTTTTGAACTTTTACAGTTACTGGTTTGGCCTTTTGGATATTCAGCAACTAAGAAAGTGTTGTGGTTTTTCATGTAACAAACTAAAATATAGAATGAAATAAGCTGTCTTATTTAAGCCACTTCACAGATTCTGTTGTGAAAGGACTCATACAAGGACTCATCCATGAATATTAAATCAGCAACTCTTTGTCTTTTTTTTTTAAAAAAATTAAAAAATATTTTATTTACAAAATTAAAAACATACAAATTCAAAAATACAGACACATTAGTGTATGAATAATACATAATTCTTTACATTTGTTATCAAATTTGATAAGTCCTAATCCTTATTTTCTCGTTGGTTTATAACTACTCTTCTATTGTAAATATATTCATATTATTTAACTATTAAACAAAGAAATACAATAAATAACTATATTAATAATAATAGTAGCAACTCTTTGTCTTAAAGCGCTAAATATATGTCTCTAAAAAAGGTTTACAATATTTTCCCTAATCTCAACCTAGAGAGAAAGTAGCAACTGACAAAGTTTATCATCTCTTCCATTGTTTCCACTGCTTTACTTCCCAATACAGACACCGCTACTATTTCTTAAAAATCAATTTTAGGAATTGTGATAAAAAAAGGTGCAATTCTATAAAAGTGTGTGTGAGAGAGAGATCCACCAGAAGTTCAAATAGCCATCAAGAATTTATAACAGGGTTCTGCAGTTGGAAGATCGTTTGTTCCAGAAAGTAGATTGGAGAGCAAAGTATCACTTTTCAAAGGCCTGTTAATGTGTTATACTTGCAGCACAAGAAGACTTCATTCAGATGTCAACCTTTGTACTCTCCTGGATTTCAGATCAGGTTCACAGATCATTTTACAACTTAATGGTTTCATGAGCTGTGTGAGAAATTATCTCACTTTTCAGAAATGGCCTTTTCTTTTTCTTTCCTGGTATATGAATTGCAAATTTAGAGATCAGATGCTGAAGCTGTGGTTAAAAACTGAACAATATTTCATCTTCTAAATCAATTAATGCAACATTTTGGTGACGGCTGTTTATTTTCTTCTATCCAAAAGAGAAAAGCAATTCCCAGTCATTTTACCGTTGGGACCTGCTTGCTGGGACCTGTATCTCTAGGGAGAACTCTGCATGCAAGTTTTTTACAGCAACAGGTGTGCTTCTTGTATTCAGAGTCTTTTGGGATCCTTGTGCATACATACAGAATACAAGACTTCTATCTAAACACTTAAAAAAGCAAGGGAAGACTATTGGCAATTTCTATAAATATAAAAAGCAGCCTTTCCCAAACAGATGCCTTCCAGATAAGGAAAGCATATGGAGGTTCCAAAATTTCCAAATAGCACATGCAAGGTGATATATAAATTTAATGTATCATCATCCAAGATAATATGAATAAATCACAATGGAGAAAGCTACCCCAAGATATCACATGGAATATGGAGAACAGGTGGATAACAGATGTTCAAAAAAATTAAATCCTGTTACCTTTGAGAAATAGAGAACTGGTTTCCTACTTCTTTAACTCAAAGACAACATTTCATATTCACATTTTATTTATTGGTATAAATAATTTTAAAATTACCTATTTGAAAACTAAATAAGATGGTATAAGGGGGTAAGGGAATTTAAAAACATCAACATTAACAGAGTGATTTGGCCACAGAAAATACAAGAACTTTACTGATATGTTAAGAAGCCCCAATTTCTATATGCAAATCAAAACTACACACACACAAATCCCATCAATTTTGGAAATCACAATTATATAAACTGGACTAATCTGTTAATATCAACAACTCAAAATAATAACATGGTTAATTTTATTATAAACATTACAAATTTAAGATAATTATCAGTTATTTTTCTTCCTCAATCCAATTCAAAATTATCTTTGCAGTTTAAAGTGCATTTTCAGAATTTCCTACTGTTGATTCTCATTTTGTCAACTGTGTGCGATACAATAAATTGCAATTGTCCTATAAAGACCTCATATTTCAGCCTTTTCCAAATTGGTACCTTCAAAATACATTGGCTTATTGATCAACAACTATGCAGGCAGGGTGTGGTTAACAGATGAAACTAAATTTTAATCATTGTAGTGCTTCTTCAGCAATAAATCACAACTCACTGGATTCACAAAGAATCACACACTATGCCAAAGCCAAGTTTATGTCTTGATATATCAACACCAACTTGGAGTCAGGGTTGCTCATTTTGTTTTGAAGCATTCTCCCATGCATTAAATCTCCACTTCATTCATGAGAATCTTCAAAGGGGAAAGTTCTTGATGTGATATTCAATATATTATAAATTACTTCTTTGATGGGGAGTTTTTCAGTTAAATTCCTCAAGTCATCAAAATATCTGGTCAAGCTCACTATTTTATCTCCTGCACATAGAACAGAGGAGACAAGGAAGTATGCAAATGTATGTATATGACATTTTCATCTTAACAGATCAAACTTAGAAATGAATAAGCTCATAGTGAGCCTGGTGTTCAGATAAACAACAATCTTTCCCAAACAACAACATACCCATTCCATTCACATTTGAATTCCACACTTCTTCCTGTGACAAAATCTTCTCTTCTGATGTTAAAAGACAGCAGGCAAGATTCCACTCCCCATCCCAAGACAGAAAGCTGCTCTCTGTGGAGCCATGCCATCCCTAAACTGTCAAGTTTATTCTGTCAATCACACCTTAGAATATAGTCTTCAAAGGACCATGGCACTTTGCCTTTTAATTCCAGCAGATAGACTACATTAAGCAGGTGCATGAGCAAAGAGGGAAAAAGCACCATTCATTCAGTGCAAGTATATCTATTTCTAAATATTTTGAGAAAGTCTGTTCTTTACTGGCACAAAGATAAAAAAGCATATCTTTTTCCTGACTGCAATAAATCCCAAAGCATTTCCTCTTTCTTTTTCTGTGTTCTGCCTTTGGTCAAGGCTCAGGATTTTTCTTCTAACACCAGCAACACAAGTTACACACTAATCAGCATATTCTGAATTTGTTCTCAAGTGGTATGTTGGTTTGGGGAATAAACAGGTGAGGTACTATCCCTATGAAGAAATAACTTTTGAATAAGTTTGGCTCCTCATGCTGAAACTCTTTTTAATATTTTGCAAGAGTTTAAACTTAAGAAACACCTAATCCTGGACACAGCCATATGACAAAATATTAAAAAATATCTCTCCATCTCAATTGCAAATACTAGTTAGTTGGTAAGATTAATTGATTCTTCCCTACTATTTTAGATGTCTCCCTTACCTTATTATTCAAGGAAGCAAACTGAGGGAAGAATTGGAAATTATTTTTTTCAAAACAGAAAGAACTTCAACTTTTTGTTTGGTTTAAAAAGTTTTGCAACCTCTCCCAGCCCAATCACTTCCCTACGCAGAACAAATACTCCATTTAAATGCTAAAGGTGAGTCATTATTTTTCAATAATTAACACCCTTGGCTTCTATAATCATATATAGCATTCATATATCCATGTGCGTCAGTTTCTTGAACCTGCTATTTTCCGTATGTATTGAACTGCAACTTCCATCATTCCCACCCAACACCTTGAATAAAGAGAGGAACTTATACTCTACATATCTAAAGGGCACCACGTTGGGGAATATTGAAAACAGAGAATAAAAAGCCATTTATTTTACAGTACTTAACCAACACACCTCGAGGGCCAACAAATGACACTCGTCCACACCTTCGAGTATACAAAAAAAAATTATGCTGGCTAGGCTACAAATGCTTTTGAAGATGAATGCCCCTTTCTAGTGGATCCTTCGTATGACGAATCAGAATAGAACTAGAAGGGACCTTGGAGGTCTTCTAGTCCAACTCCCCTGCTCAAACAGGAGACCCTACATACCATTTCAGACAAACGGTTGTCCAATTTATTCAGGATAAGAAGAAACTTAAAAGTCATCTTAAAAAAAAAGATGACCATCTTAAAAAGGCATCTTGAAAAGTGCCGCGATTAAAACCAAACATAAACTTCTTCGAGGATTTTTAGAAAACCTCCTTAAACTTTTTTTTGTGGGGGGGGGGGGATTTCCCAACCTCCACCTGTCCGAATAATAAACCCAAATCCCCCGGGGCAATATCGAGGGGGAAGCATCCAGGAAAAGGTCCAAAGAAGAAGCTCAAGAAAGAACCAAAAGCAGCGAAGAGACCGGGTGAAACGCGTCGGCCGGGAAAGAGGCGGGCAAAAAAAAAAAAGTCGGGATGCAAAACAGGGAAGCGGGACCAAAGGCAAGAAGCTCCGGCGGGTCGGTCGGGGCAAAAGAGAGAGAGTGGAGGGGTGGAGGAGAGGCCAATAGTTCCGTTGTGGCTCCAGCCCGGCTACCTCAAAAGTTTTACCTGCCACGACCGTCGCTCCGTCCTCAGCTGATGCCGCCTCAACTCCAGCGCTGCGCGGCTCTGAGCTTTCTCTTTAGCTCCGCCCTCGTGGTCTCCAGAGCCTGAGGCCGGCTTGCATTGGGCGGAGTCTCCTCTGACCTCACGGAAGACGGGGAAGGGAGGGAACGGGGGTGGGGAGAGGGAAGTTTTACTCTTGGTCAGGACTAAATAACGAGGATTGCTGGGCATGCGCAGTCAGAGGAGAGAAGTTTAACGCTCCACGCGCCCCTTCCTCATCCACCTTTTTTTTTTCTCTCTTAAACCCCGTTGTTGGACCGCTGATGGAAACTGCGCATGCAAGTGAAGAAGTCTGGATAGTACAAACGCTGAAAGAAGGGGGGGAGCATGCGCAGTCGCTTGGCTACCGTCGGCCTTGCTCCTAGGATGTGAAAAATGTGAGCGTTTGTAAGGGCTTGGTAACTTGTGTTCCCCTCCTCCTCCTCAAGATTTTAATTCTCGTTTTCAAGAATAGATATGAATGAATAGACATTCATTTGCCCGGGCTGGTATAGCAGAGGGTTGGACTAGAAAACCTGGGAGCTCTCTTCCAGCCTTGTGATTGTTATGACTTCTAAGACGCCGCCTGAACTCCAGCGCAGTGAAAAACTTTCCGCTCCATTTCCCCCTTTTTGCAGGAATTCTACAGGCGCCCAGGTCAGAACAGACTGCGTTTCAAATAGTTTAATCGCGGAGAAGAAATAGATGCGAAAGCCGGCTAAGCCGCGCGGGTATTTCACCACCGCTCCGGTCCCTTTTGTCTCCAACGGCGTGCAAATACTAAGTTACGTCGTAATTGAAATAGAATTCTTTCTTGGCCTAGTCTGATCGGACACACAAGGAATTTGTCTCCGGTGCAGAAGTTCTCAATGTACACACAAAGCAACAAGCGATAAATCATGATCATAATGCAATCATCATGATTGTGGACTGCCATCTGTCAGAAATGGTATAGGTAGAGTCTCCTGTTTGAGCGGAGGTCTAGCCACCCCCACCCCTGCTCAAACAGGAGACTCTACCTATACCATTTCTGACAGATGGCAGTCCACAATCATGATGATTGCATTATGATCATGATTTATCGCTTGTTGCTTTGAAATGCTAAGAAGAAGCTGGCTTGCTTTGGCTTCCTTCGGTTTGGAGAAGTCTAACCCAAGGATTTCTGTGTATAGTTTCGTAGGAGCGGCAGGAAATTGTTACTACAAGAATTAGGGAAACAAGGCACGACTCCTTGTGGGAAAGGGGTCATACTCCAACGGGACCCCAGCCAGACTTAAACCTGATGGGACCTCCAAAAGATGCACAGACTTAGACTAGTCAATTTCTACAGTATTGAACAGAATGTCTCCCTCCTAATTTGTTTAATAGAGAATAAATGGTTAAATGATAAGTAAATAAACAGTGGGATACTGTATCATGAGAACATATTATTAAATTGAATATTAATCCCAGCTGGTTTGAAAATAAATGGGAGCACCCAAACCTTTCCTAGTCTATTATTCCAGAGGTGGCTAAGGTATGGGATAGAGTACCCAATTCTTTTTCCCTATGTGCAGTCCCTAAATAAATAACACCCACTCTAATAATGGTCTTGAAATTTACTTGTTCTCCTTAGCCTAAAATTAAGATTCTCTACATCCTGTTTTGTGGGAACCAGGGTCATGTATTTATTTATCCATAGCTGCTCAATGGTGACTCCTGAGTGGCTTAAGTCTAAAATTATAAAACAATTTAAAACACATTAAGACAATAAAAAACATGATTAAGCAACTAATAGTAAAGCCAAATTAAAGGGGTCCTTTATACATTCTGAGTCCAAGGCTTGGGCACATAATCAGGTTTTCATAGCTTTGCAAAAAGTTGGGGCCATTTTAATCTCCCAAGAGAGAATATTCCGTAAGGCAGGGGCTACAGCAAAGAAAGCTCATCTTCTCACCAGTCAACACTCTGGATGATGGATCTGCAGTGTGGCCAGTTTAATTGGATTGGACTGATAGAATCTTTTAAAAAAAGACAAGTCCTTCAGGTAACCCAGTCCTACAACTTGTAGGACTTTAAGTGATAAGCACTCCCTTGGATTGCACCTTAAAACATACCAGCAGCCAGTGCAGCTGAGAGAGGAGTAGTATCAGATATGTCATGTAACACCATTTATTATCCATGCAGCCACATTTTGTACCAGTTGGAGTTTCCAAATATTCTGGAGTACTTTATTATTTCCGAGTGTCATTCTTTTACTCCAAGGGCAATTAATGCTTCAGGTAGCTTTTGAGGAATGAGACTCATTAATTAGTAATAATGCTTGAGAGTAACACATCAACTTATATGTTATAACTTTTGTTTATGTTACATTCCATAAACATATATCTAGGACACTACAGTTAAGAGAGAAACAGAAGGTCACAGCACTCTGCATAGCCAGGTCGAAAAAACATTCTTTCCTGCAGCGCAAGAATGCAAGTGGTTTTGTGTGGAAAAATAACACCATCAAAAACATCATCCTTTCTCAATTGAAAAATCTTTCCTTTGGTGAAAATGAAAAAAAAGAGAGGTTGATGATTGTTTTAACACCACTGTTACTTACATTATCTCTAAGCAATTTGGTACATATAGGAATTACATGCACAAAGGAAAAAGCTTACTAAAGTAAGATTTTATTGGGGAGAGACAGAAGGCTGAAATTTGGGAGAAATGACAAAAAGAAACCAGACTGGGGAGAATGCAAGCAGAATCAACAATTGCCTAAACTGGCCAATTCTATTTTGAAGAAAAAAACTGCTATGAAACTCCTTCTGGCGCCAGTTACTTAATCACTAATCCCAATCATTATGAAGGGGGGGGAAATTAAATGTTATCAAAGCATATTCCAGATTTATGAACCTGTGGCTCCTTTTCAAATGTTCATGTGTGCGTGCGCAAAACTATCCTTAAGTCAGTTTTGACACCTGATGGATATATTCTGCAGTTTTCTTAATAATTTTCAGAAATGGTTTGCCATTGCTTTCTTCCTAGGGCTGAAAGAAGTGACTGGCCAAAAACACCTAGCTGTTTGTGCCTACGACAGAACCAGAACTCACAGTCGCCTTAACATAAAACTAACCACAAAATCAAACTGGCTCTCATGCCTCCTTTTATATCCAAAGAATGCCAATTTAATTAGGTTTTTTGAAAATATCTGGCTTTTATTCAGTGCAGTCAATATAGGCTGTATTATCTAAATCTGACACTGTACATAGTGTTCCAAAAGCTTTAATTTTTAGTACATCCTATACAGATCTATGGCTTCTTGGGGATCATCAAAATCTACATTAAATTGTGGAAAACTGTACTAAAAGAATTTATCAGTAACTATTGAAATAAATGCTTCCTTTTGAGTGATTACAGGAATGTAAAGAAAGCTGCTGGGAAAAGTTGAAAATGCTGATCTATTATATGCATCACAATTTCATTAAAAGTTTTAGAAGTATCAAGTAAATCCAAGAACATCAACAAAACACCTATAGGGATATGATTCCTCCAAAAGGCATCTCTGGGATTTTTTTTCTGACTTAAAAAGAACCAAACGGCTCAAAATTGCACATGAAATACAATGTTAATATTTCTGCCTGAAATTTTGCAATACTTCAGTGAGAAATCTTGTAAGATGTTGTGATGGGCTGAGGTGTTAATTTAAAAAAAATAAAGTTAATTTTGGCACTATGCGCTATCCTATCAGATTACCACTGAATCCATATTTGTGGTTAGATTTCACACCGGCAATTTAAGAGTAACTGTTCACATATATATTGTAGCATATGCAAATACAG
Organism: Bungarus multicinctus; assembly: GCA_023653725.1. NCBI lineage: Eukaryota > Metazoa > Chordata > Lepidosauria > Squamata > Elapidae > Bungarus > Bungarus multicinctus. The sequence goes on from CM042836.1 coordinate 115,623,021, forward strand.
TGACCTAGATTTGGATCGGGTAGAAAATAGTAGAATTTTTAAAACTGAGAAGCAAACCTTATTTTTTGCAGTGCTATTGGTTGGCCTCTAAAGATAGATTAGCAGAAACAATATACAATGGTATTTTAAGTACAAGTAGTTCTTATGAGACTTATGACCATAATTGAGTCTAGAATTACAGTCCTAAATCATTGTGGATGTAAAGTGGAACATCATATAACCAGAACTTATTTTATGACATTTTTTGCAGTAGTCATTAAGCAAACAGCATGGTTAATGATCAAATCCTTTTATCCAATGGATGGTTTTTACCAAAAATTGGAAGCAAACACTGGAAACCGGTAAAATGCTTTTCAGGGGGGAGAAGGGAAGAGGTTGTCACTACGCAACTGATTGTAAGTCAAGGACTACCTGTATGATACACAGAAACAGGAACAAAGAAAGCACCTGATAAATACTTATCTGGCATATGATCTAGTAAATTTATATATTACATTATAAATGCTTTTCTTCAGAACCGTTGGATAAATATTGAAATGAAGGAAGCCACAATATACATAAATTGTGAGCAGCTTCTACGGATATGTAGTACTTGGCTAGTTGAGACTTAAAATATCACAAAATATATTATTAAATATATCAGTTATGCTGACTATTTCGGAGGCCATTTCTTTGTTCCCCAAGATATTGGGGGGGAGGGGGGGATGTTATTTGAGTGAATGTTCTCTACCACCATTTATTGTTGTTTTTTCAGTTCAGCATGAGAGATAGGCCGCCTCATTCACCTATGTGAGCAGGGTAATAGATTGTCAAATACTTCATTTATTTAGTTATCACATTTACATGGCCATTCACAAGAAGTGACTCTGGGCAGAGTACAAAAAAAAACTAATGTATAAAAACAATAAATAAATATGCAATGTAAATATTTACTGGGGTGAGAGAAGAAAAAGGAAGCAGATCCAAGTAGGTGGTTAATCCTGTAGTACAGGACAGCTGGGAGGGTGATCAATCCCGACTGCTCAGTCCAGAATTTCCTGTGTTGTTCAAAGCAGCCCTGAACAAGTTTATTTCCTTTCCATCTTGGCACGTGACCCTTTCAGTTACACAGCTGACATGCACATTCCTCAATCATTGTGAAGAAAGGGCTTTCAGGATCTCTGTCCAGGGACAGAAAGGCGTGCTTAAAACAATGCCTCCCCCTCAGATGGCACTTTTCCAGTCACCATAGAGGTAATATCATTTATATGGCCACTCTAAAACCAGAGAAACCCTATAAAGTTTGCCCTTTTAACTCTGGAGTTTCACTTCAGGCGTTTCATTTTCTTCAAGTTTCAAAGGAGTATTTGGGACAAAGTGCTGACAGTAGGCCGGGCCTATTTAACTCTTTAGGCGTGACACGGGTATGAGGAAAAGAGCCCAAAGGATTCTCCTAGAGATGATTACAGTTAACTACTTGGCTGCACCCATGTTTATTTTTAACTCAGTCTTCGGTGACCTGCTTATTTCCTCGTCACTTCATTAGGACTAGCCGGGGGTGGGGACCAGGGTGAGGGAGGTGGGGGTTGCATTCCAGCAATTAGATTTGATTGCTAGGAAAATAATTTTTGTGATCAGGCCAAGCAAATTTTCCTTCTTTTTTCTTGCCCTCAACTTTTGGGGAATAATGCAGGCTCTGCCACCCAGGAAGAACATCCTAGACAGTGGAAGCCAAGTCTACGCTCATACATTGATGATTGCGTTGGCAGCATTTCCAAGACTTAAACCTCTCCTCCCTGTGAGCATCCTTTATGTGTGTGGTATGTTGTGTCTCCTATTTTGTGTCTGTACTTGAGATCTGATCTTTAAAAAATCATAAATCATTAGATTCTCCAGAAGCTTAAAATAACATTTGCAGAGTTCATAAAATGCACCCCTTTACTTTTCCTTTAACAAAAGCAAGCTTAAAATTAGTTTTCATTTATTCAGTGGAGCCTAACATGAGCTGGCAGGAATATAAATAAATCAAAAGAATACTAAAGAAGCTTTTGGCAGCTAATGCTGTCCAAAGAAAGAGCCAAAAAAAGAACACATTAATTCAGTTCTACTTTTGCTTGTGCTAGCAATAAAGCATGTTCTGGTCCATACTGGCCCCCATGTGTTGGCAGGGGGAAAAAAAACTTTGAAGAACAGTTAAGACTAGACTAATAACTTGAATACATTTCTATCCCTTCCTTTTTTCCATCTCAGAAAATGAGTAAGAACTCATTTACCTATTCAATTAGCAAATCTTAAGGAATTCCACTAAATGTCTGTGATACATTATTTCTCTAACTATAAAAACATTAGATTTCCACCTTATTGCTTCTTCCAGGTATCGGCAGGCAAGGTAATAGTGGCATAGGAAGGTCAAAATTTAAGAATGATTTTTTACAAGAACAAGAAACTTTCTTAAAACAAGGAAGATACATGTTTCCTTATTCCAAATAGATGCTGGGTGACATCCAGCTAGTATCCCTGCAGCAGCAGAAAGCATGTAGCAGACAATAAAATATTTTTCCTAAATCATTTCCCACCCAACAGTTTTTCACCCTGAAAAGTCCTTTTATACTGAAAAGTCCAACCACCTACAATCTGCTTTGTAGGGCAGGAAAAAACTGCAAAATGGACTGTCTTCTTCCTGGTGTAATTTGAAAATGGTTTCTAAGAGCTTCAGGAGCATGGTTGGTGATGTCTGAACATGAACACAGATGAAATTTTCAAGTCTTGAAAGGTTTGATGTATCTTGTTTTACACCTTCTGTTGATAATTAGATTAGATAGATAGATAGATAGATAGATAGATAGATAGATAGATAGATAGATAGATAGATAGATAGATAGATAGATAGATAAACTGTCCCAATGAATTGCATATAGCATATAGCATAAGGCTATATGGCCCACCTATTCAGTCATATGGACTGAAAGGAGATGGCAAAATGATTCCCAAGTTTCTTGTGCCTGTTTTGGAAGGATACTGTTGCACATGTCTCTTTTACCTACTTGGAACATGTCATGGAAGAAAGTTAGGATGTAGCTTTATGTAACACTGGCAAAGTAATCGCTAAGATTTCTGTTGAAAAAAATGGGAAAGGCACGCATGCTGCTTTGAAAGTGCAAGTAATGAATATATTTCAATCACAGCATTCATGTATGTAGATTCATAGCATGAAGCAACATCAACAGATGCCAAAAATGTCAAGATACTTTTATTGTGTATATTGTATTGCTTTGGTGCAGGAGTGTCAAATTCATGTGACGTATCGGGATTTTTTCCCCCTTCGTTAAACCAGGGCTTGGCCAGCATGTGACGCATCCAGCCCACAGGTCGGAAGTTAGACACTTTAGTGTCTCAACTGGGACAAAGGTTCTTCCATTTTTTGATTCTGCATCTCGTACTACAGTGTTTCTTAAATTGTTTGATTCCTGTACCCATGTTCCCATGATACTGAATACCATTAATACAGGCAACTCTACCGAAATATATGGATCTTGGCAGTGGCAACATCTCAATTTAAAAACTATTATCTTAAAGGGTTCAACTTTGTGGGCCTCTGGATTTATAGGGCTACCAGAATGTTGTATTTTTTAACTGTTTGTCAGGCATGTGTATGCAGGGGTGGGATTCTATCAGTTCGCACCTATTTGCTAGAACCGGTTGTTAACATTCTAAGCGGTTTGGAGAACCAGTTGTTAGAAGAAATTACTGGCCTAATCCTGTAAGGAAGGCAGGAAGGAAACATTCTGTTGTTGCTTACAGAAACTGCCTCTCCGTTAACCCTTATTACATTCTTGGTAGGACTAGACTTCCTGTCTCAGGAACTTCTCTGGAGTTTTTTTCCCCTCCTTTGCTGGTACTTTGCTTGTGTGGAGTAACCAAAGTTACAATGGCACTGAAAAAAGTGACTTATGACCATTTTTCACTTATGACTGTTGCAGCATCCCCACAGTCTTGAGGCCAGGCAAGGAGATGCGTGCCTCGATGTGAGTGATACTGAGTTGGCTACACCCAGCCAATAACATGACCACTGACCCATGTCTGCCCAGTCACATGATCACCTAAGCCACGCCCACCACCTAAGCCACACCCACAGAACCGGTTGTTTAAAAAATTTGAATCCCACCCCTGTGTGTATGACATGCCCATTTGTATTTTAAGTGCTCCTTTAATTATTTAGAGCTAGTCTTGCAACAAACTTTTACATTTCAAATTTGATCTCTGATTAAATTCTTTAGGATTTGCCTCTCTCCGTCACACACTGTATTACTTGAAGTTTCCACGTTTTTAGTTTTCTCACGGAGATTTTCTTAAGAGGTTTCTTTGGGTCATGCCCCATTTATCTGGAAAGGATCTTGTGGTAATACCTTTTCCAACTATTGCAAATGTTCTATCTGTGGAATCCCTTAAAGATGAACTGGAGGCTTCAATTAATATAAAACATCATGGCGGAGCAGTTATGAGTATGGATCACTGGACACATTAAATTCACTTTGTGGGTCCCACATTTGATTCCTATTACCTTCTAGGAGCAAGTTAAAGTGATGGTTTTAACTATAAAGTCCTTTACAATTTTGGTTCACCGGCAAGACTGCATCTCTCCAATAGAGTTGGACCGTTACTTTAATCAATGTCAAGAGAAGCAGCTGACTTTAGGTCAGGGGGCTGAAAACCTGGAAATAGCTTTCTAGAATGAGCTACCATTGAGTTATCTGCTTCCAAAGTTTTGTGGCCTAATGCTTGCACTATATTTGGGGTTTAATTATGTATATATTTTTTATATTTAATTGTATATTCATACTTTTGTGAACTACTGAGATCTTGTGATTATAGCAGGATACAAATTGAGAAGAGCATTCCAAGGACACTTTAATGCAGATCTCAAGATCACCGTATTGAAAAAATAAAAATTTAACAATAGATGGCAGAACTCAATATAGAACAAAAAGATTTTAGGCAGTTTCAGGGAACACAACATGCTACATTAGCAGTTGCTAATGGGTAGGATGCTTGCAATCTGTCCTTTTTAAAACTTTCATGCGCATTTTTCTTCCTCTACCTGTCTCATCCCAGTTTAAATTTTACATTAAAATAGCTATGGTGTATTTCTGATAAAATTAAGAGCAGCCTACAAAAGCATATACCTTTCCAATAAAATGTGCTATCAGATTTCTCATTTCTGGCTACCATAGATGTAATACAGCTTTCCTTCCACGTTGTCTGGAAAGAGGAACTGATATTTCTTGGCTTTGTATCAGGATAATAACCGCTATAAATCTTGATTTGATGACACATTCATGACCATGTGTAATAGAAGAATGGGAGGACTTTATATTCTCCAACTACTATTTGAATGGAGTTCCTAAAATTGTAGTGGAAAATCCATGTTTTCATAATTACATATCAAGAATTTAATATATAAAAATTGAGTTTGAGATCACTATTGGTTCTAGTCCTAAGGAGAAAAAAAAATAGGATGAAATTCTACACATGCTGAGAATGCGTTTCTTTGAACTTGACAAGATTTAACCAAGTAAAAATGCATACTGCTAAACTAGCAGATGCTGTTATTTGAAAGCATGACTGAAGAAAGTCAATTCTATTTGTTGAAATGTACTTTAAAAATGGATGTGTAAACACCAACCTTAGAACAAAACTGGTAGAAAGAGTATATAGCTTTTTCAAAATCATTACCAATAAACATGCTGATTGATAAAAATCACCAGCAACATGTATAATGAAAGAGAATGTCTCTTTCTAGTAAACATTTAACTGCAGAAAAAATGCCGGAGTGAAATATAGCTCCTGATCTTTCCTGCTGGAGAAGAGCAATGCAGCAAAATTAGCAATTCAATAAAATTAGATTTCCTGGGGAAAAAAAGCTAGTATTTTGCTTGAAGAGTTGCTAAAGCACAGTGTAAAACCAGCTCAACCATGGGAAGTCACAGATGAGTAAAATAAAAGCTTCATTTTGGTGATCATCTGTAAAAATAGGAATAAGAATATTATTGGATTATACTGCTTCATTATGTATGCATGACATTCTTCATATGCTTCCTGTCTCAAAATTGATTGCACAACAGAAGCAAGCAGGTGTGTAAGAAATAAATTAGTATAGGGTCAACTTCCTCCACAAATTCTACAGCTAGATTCAAAACTTCAAACTATGTATTTGAAATGGATAAATTTAAAATAACATGTATCACATTATTCCCTCCCCCTATGCTTTAATGAATAATCTTTAGAGAACTAAGCAACAACATTCAACTTGCAAAATCCCAGTAGTAAATGAATATGGAAAATGAAAAATATGGAGTTAGATACTGAAACAGAAAATACTGGAAATATTGTTTAAGTCTTTTTATACATCACTAAAGGGGACTTTTACAAGACAGGATGTTATTTTATCCATTTGCAATAATTTTTTCTCCTTTGAAAAGAATGAACTCTTAGGTAGAAAGATACAGACATCTAAATAAGAAAAAATAAACTCCTAGTACGCTGGGATAACATATTCTAGATTTAGAACACTCCCTTAATATCCTGTTCGTTTCAGCTAGCAATCCCTCAGTAAGAAAATTAAAGAATACCACAAGGGGATATTAAATGTCATCTCTGCATCTGCTGCCAACAAATGTTTACCAGAGAGTCATACATTTTTCATGCTAAGTAACCTAAAATGTTAATAAGAATTCTTGACTGCTATTCTATCCAACATGAAAACTTATACAAGATATTATCTAATTAGCCTGCTACTTGATATCATTGTCTAAACATTCATTTATTCATATTCCTTATAGTGAACTGAATTGTGCCCTTGCACCACCATAAAAACAGATATACAGTAACTTTTAAGCAAGAATGCAATTGAATGAATTTATTCAGAAATAAGGCTTACTAATATTTAACAAACCTTTCTCCCAAATAAGCTTGTATAAAAAAGGGAAGATGGAGAAATGAAATCTGAAGGTATTAGGGGGGGAAAAACAGCCCAATATTTTAAAATTAAAATTTATCTTTTATAAATGTTAGTACTATATAATGAATGTATTCTTCCTTAGGTAAATTTTAAAATGAGAAGAAAAGACAGAGCTCTAGAACAATCTAACTACCGGTAATACCTGAAATTAGGTGCTTATTAATCTCCAATGGACAAGTTATTTTTAAATACTGTTATTAAGAACACACCTATATATACCTAAACAATATGTATTACAAATACTCATGGTCATTTCCATTGTTTTCAATGTTTTATTGAAAAAATAAATCTTTGTCAACATGTTTATCAGCTTGCTGCACGAATGATCCTTTACCATAATATTAAGAGAGAAACATTGCATTCTTCACATCTTGAAAAGGAATACAAGCTCCAGGCCATTCTCAGGAACAGAACCAAACAAATAAAAACTAGGATAGGCCGCAACCTTTTAAAAACAAAAGCAAAATCTAATTTCATATAAATCCAAATATTGCAACAATTAATCTTGCATGAGAATGTGCATTTTGCTGTGTGAAGTTTTCCTACAATGTGTTCAAGTAACACCAAAAAAAAAAAATAAGTAAACTACATTTGTCAACCCCTTGTTTATTCTTGTTTCTATTTTCTACTGCTAGTCAGACAAATTTTAGACATAGACTGGAAAATGTAGAATAAATGTTTGTCTTTCTTTCCTAATACCAAGAATTGATTTTATGTTAATTTGTAGGAGCAAATAATCTCAATTCATTTGTTTTAATACTGATAGTGTTATGAGAGCTCTATTATTGTGCATCTACTAAAAATAATTTATGGAAAGCTTTGCCACTAAGTTACAATCCTATTAGTGTTACACTGAAGTCTATAGGATTTAAACAAAGAAAATGCAGGGCAGCAGACCAAAGAGATTATTCGGAATTTTTCTTTGGCAAAGCAATCTCTGATCCTGTACAAAATATGACTATTGTGTAGATGCCATCAACATAATAATAGTAAAAATTGGGTGCAAATATAATATTTTCTACATAGAATGTTCTACTGTGAAAAGGGTGAAAAGGATTGTTTGTTGCAATGGCAATATTGCCTGTTTCATCTACAATATTTTTCATTTATTACATCAAAGGCATCCTCCTTCCCAACAAGAAGAATTTCTTTTTAACAAAGGCATTATTCAACAAATATATTTGCAAAAGTGTTTCAGTTCCCTTATTTGAGGGCAATATCTTGTGAGTGTTTTTAAAATGTAGTAGGACCTAGTTGCTTCCTTTTGGATTTTTATAGGTGGGTAGAAGAAGGCTATTGTCTTTTTACACAATTTAAAAATCAAATTACATCATGGAAATAATGCCAACAAGATGACTTAGAATTATTAGAGACTTCTAGTTAAGTAAGAAGCAAGCAATGACGTCTAGCAATATTTTGGTTTTTCTGTGCGTTACAAAAAATAGTACTCATACATTAAAAAAGGTTCAGATAGATAAAGCACATATGAATGCAACATTCAGAATTCTGGCAGAAAATTTAAGGTGGGCAATTTGCTGCTACATTTACAAAAAATACAATTTTATAATGAAAGAATTGTGAAAATACATTTAAACAACATTCAGGAACCACATAAAATAATAAAGGATGATCCAACAGAACTACTCAAGCCAATCTTTGAAACTCCATTAAATACTGCTTGAGTAACACTTGCAATCAGAAAGCAGCATTTCCCAAGTACTTGTGAAGTTACTTCTCCCAGTATCTGAAGCATTTGTTGCTGAACATTGTATTGCCTGCACTTGGATTTTAAATGCAAACCATTCACCTTAGAAACACAATGCATTTAGACACATTCTTAATTTTTTTTTGCACATTTCTGAAGCAGAACATCTTGTAATGGCAATTGTAAATTAAAATATAAATTTGATTATCTTTCTACATAAGCATTCCCATGCAATATAGAAGTCTTACTGGGAAATATTCAATGATAATTTTACTTAACACAGAAAAAATTAACCAATTTATCCTATAAATATTTTATTTATTTGTTTTGTGTCTAGAATTTGCTATTTAGTTCTATAAACAGAAACACATAACAAAGGTTTCCTAAGTAGTGAAAAACATAATTACAAAGGTTGGAAAAAGTTGGCCTAATCAACATATATACAGATTATGCTACTTAATACATTGGGGGAATTGGATTTATGCCCTCAACAGTAAGTTTACTTACTGATAATACTAGAAGTCCTTTATTTTGGTAGAGACAAGTAAATTTCAGGGTGCTTTTTTCCCTTTTTTAAAAAAATTGATGTATGGCTAACAAATGACAAACGATTCAGTTGCTGATAAATTGTTCTGTTCTTTCCTGAAAATATTTCTCTGTTAGATTACTGTCTTTCTGCCCCTTCTTTTCTTTGTTTTGTTGTTCTTGTAGATTCAGGATTATGTTTTTTATTTCTTCTCGTTTTGTTTTCATTCTTGGACGTGGAAACCAGTCTGTTAGATTCATTGGTAGTTCAAAGCTTAGAATAGGAGTCTGGGAGAAACCAAACAGATAGATTTACAATAGCAGCTACATGGAATTTCTGCATAATAACATTGTACAAAGTATTACATTAGGAGTTAAAAATCTTGTCAATATTACATTTGAAACTTTTTCCAATCCTTCATGCACATTTATAAAGTTTCAATGATGGCGCTTTTCTGTGGATTCAGCTCTATCTATAATCAGTATTTCATAGTAGTCTTACTCAACAATCAAGACTACTAAGAAATCTTCCCACACAGCTACAGCTAAGATAATACTTTCACCCTTTCTCCCTTCCTGCCCTTCTATGAGCTCAATTCTAGAAAACAAACTTTTAAGTCACTCCACACCCCAAACTTATTTTTGCTTTCAGAAGCAATAGGCAAAGCATGAAACAAATAAGAGAATGAATCGAAGAATGCATTTGTACAGTTCTATTATTTAAATATTACAAAATCACTATTAATAAACCAAAACTCTTTCATTGTCTGGGCAGACATTATGTATTTATTTTATTCACAGTTTACACTGTGCTAACTATGCATATGTGTGTGTGTGTAATTTTAACAATTACTTGCCATTTTTAAAACAATGTAAGATATAAATTATGTAAAACAAATGAAATATTGAAACCAAATTAAGCAACTTATTTTTTAAAAAAATAACCCTTTTTGTTAGAACAAAAATCCTAACATAACATTCACCTCAAAAAAGCTCTCCACATACTGTAAAACATAAACTCCGCAATCGCTGAAATTGTTCTGTTGTGGCACTTTGGGGTTCGAGCCTTTCATGACATCTTTAGAGAAACTTCGTCTGCTCCCTTTCCTTACTTCCCATTCCACTTCCAAATACCTGCAACACACAAATCAAACAAGCACGAGAAGACCATTTTTATTGAGTATTCCAACATGAAAAATATGTTAATATTATAGAGACTAATTACTTACTCCCTTAGTGTTCTGACAACATTTGATCGGGAAGGGCCTTTTAGTGAATCCATGAGCAGAATGCACGGCCTAAAAAAGATACAGTATGTTTTCACTTCTTTGCTATACTGTCACATTAAATCATTTTGGTTACAGATATGAAGAACCCTTTTCTGATCATATTATGAATAAAGTATGGTTCTCAATTTTGTTTTCATCCAAATATCACAAAAATTGCATGGTGATCTATAATTAGATTTAGCCTTTGATTAAATTCAATACTGAGTAGGAACCTTTGTTATAAAAATAGGTTCAAATAGAACAAAAATGGGTACACATAAAGTAGCTCTGAAATACTACACATTTTTGGAACCTGTGAGAGTTTAAAAATACTTTTTAAAAAATTTGTTTAGTGATATTTGAACATTTTTAAAGCTACATTTAACATTCTTCCCTATACAGCAAGAGACCTTATGACTATTTATTAAGCTCTTCACAAAGGAAAAAAATAGTTCAATATCACGAGTCAGTCTCTTGGCCTGTATTCTATATAATATTTTGAAATTAATGTTTAGAACAGTACTACAGACTGGGCTATGTATGTTTGAAAAACAATCCTTGTGGAACTTTTGTAAGACTGAAAAAATTAAATACATGGCTGCTTAAAGTTGCTTGATTGAAATATGTCTAATACAATTCTTCAAATAGGAGTATCTTTATTCAGATTTACAGGGAAATCTGTAAAAAAGATACAGGTATTTTACTAAGTAGCAGAGAGACACTGCTACTCACTATAACACCAATTCTGAGGCACTTCTTTAAGTCATTTTAAAAATATCCACAGCTGTGATATGAAATAATACCGACAAAGGAATAAATTGTTTTTCCGCATTATTCCAAGAGAACAGATGCAATTTTAACTTGCAAATTATAGTACCTATATAATTTCACTAAATGGAATCTGGAAAAACAAGACTTCAGAAATATTCTCTGTTCTACACTCAATTATTTTTATCTATTCAAAACTTTAACAGCATTATTCTTCTTTTCTCAGTCAGGGAACTACTTGGATATAAGGAAACAATTCTAATGATAATTAAAACTTCCTATTACAAAAAAAAAATTAAGAAACTAATTACAACATAAAAAACATGAAAATGAGAGCCAGATTGATGTAGTAGTTAAGGCACCAGGCTGGAAAACAGGAGACTGTGAGTTTACTCTAGTGAGTTTTAGTTTAGTTTTAGTTTAGACACAAGGCCAGCTGGGTCACCTTAGGCAAATCATTTTCTCAGTTCTAGGAAAAAAGTAATGGCAAACCTCTTTTGAAAAACCTTGCCAAGGAAACTGCAGAGACTTGTCCAGGTAGTTTTTGAGAATCAATCACAATTGAATGGAAGAAAAGAAAAGCAACATAAATAGATTTGAGGTAAAATGTTGGCATATTTAAAGAATCTTCCCCTTTTCAAAGAAAAGTTGGCATCTGATCTAATAATCCATTGACCAGTCATTCTTAGATGTCAGCCAGAGAGTAAGATACTGAACTACCCCTCAAAATCTACTTGGCCCAAGGTCTAGCTTAAAGACATAATAGTCTCTCACTCTACTACTCTCAAGATAAACATAACTCACATCAAATGATAATTATCAATTATGTCTGTTTTCTGAATTTAGCTCAATTTGATGAAGAGCGTATTTACAATGGACACAGGTAATCAAAGTTGCCAGAGAACTTAGATTATTATTCCTCAGAAGATTACACTTGGGTCCAGGCTTCTCTACTGAAGCACAAGATTTAGTGAAGGCTTTCTGTTAAGAAAAACAGATGGAACAAATAGTTGGTCCAGTTTCCCTTCTGACTAGTATTCCAAAAAAGACTTTGAAAGCTAACAATACAAGTAGTCCTCTACTTACAACAGTTCATTTAGTGACCATTTGGCACTAAACAATGGCACTGAAAATAGTGATTTGTGACCATTTTTCACATTTGCGACCATTGCTGCATCCCCATGATCACACAATCAAAATTCAGGTGCTTGGCAACTGACTCATATTTATGACGGTTCCAGAGCTATGTGATCAATTTTTGTAACGTTCTGACAAGCAAAATCAATGGGGGAGCCAGATTCAATTACCAACTGTAATACTAACTTGACAACTGCAGTGATTCACTTAACAAATGTCTCACTTAGCAACATACATTTTGGCTGTAAGGACTACCTGTAATACAGAAGTAAATTAGAAAGAATTATAAAAATGATGAGCAGTTTGGGAGCAACATTTTTAATGGTTTTCAAGATGGCATTTCATCTTTATAGCTTATCTGAAGATGTATACAAGTTATAAATAGCTTACTTTAAAACTTACTGTTTGCATATGGTCGGCTTTAGATGCCATTGTCCTAATTCTGAATTACAGTTATCATCAGCAAGACCATCATCATCGCTACTATTCTCCTAGGAAAAAAAAACTATTTTAATATAATGTCCAAAATCAGAATTATGAGAAAAATAGGGATCTACTACATGATCTGAAGTACATAGGCAGAAATTCAGTTTCCTCAAACTTTATCAACAGTAGCAATTAAATGTTGAACTATTCTATCCTTCAAATATACCTTTGAGATTTAAAATACATGTCTTTTCCATCTGCTCTGGGAGAAGAATCTCAAGTTGCTAATACAAATAAAGTAGATTCTGCAAGCCTGGCATCTGCTTATTCTCCATTTTTCAAAAAGCTACATTGAAGCATTATTAAATAGTATAAAAGTAACCCAATATATTTATCATCATCTAACTTTTCTTAATACTATTAATAACCGTAACAATAAGTCATCAAAAATTGACCAATACTTAATTTCCATAATTAATTTCTTACCATGGAAATAATTATTTCATTAGTAAAAACAGCTATTTTTAAAAATATTATTTTCGCTTTCTGATGTTTTTTTTAAAAAGCCAAAAGTTCATTTAAGGTATTCAAACACTTTATTCAAATGCCATCTCCCAATACAAATAGGATTCTACTAAGCAATTTTAAGAAGTCTTTGGGGACATAACAGTTTACACATTGAAAACTAACCCTGAAATCAGTGTTTATCAAAATTCATATTTCTTCATATACATGATTAAACTCTAATTTAAAAATGATATCATAGTACAGTATTAATTTTACAATCTTGTAAAATCTTAAGCACATTCCAGATTCTAACAATATTTCAAACTTTTTCAGCAGTTAGAAGGCATGCATGCAACTCCACAGCCACTTCTTATTTTCTCCCCAGTTACAGTGGCAAAAAGCATCTGAATTTGCCTTTGACTCATACTAATATCTATTATTTCTTTTAATTATTTGGACTTGGAGGATACCCAATTCCAAAACAATTCTGGCTGACTTACATCTATCGTTTGGAGGTACACATAAATATGATTATTATAAAATAATTCTTACACTAACTCAAAAATTGATTTCTTCCTTTCAGAAGAATGACTCTTTCTAATTAAAACACTGGATATAAGTCAACATTGCACACTTATTTCATCAGTCAGCCCATTTGGTTGTAGAAATTAACATGATTAATATAATGCAGAACAGCAGGGACACGGATTGTCTTGAAACAATCCAACTATGAAATTGATGGTTTGACAGGTGGGGGAATCAAGGGTAAAACCAAATTTGCTGTTATCATCCAAGCATGAAACAAAATGTGGCTGCTTTGAATAATATTATTTGGAACATCCCAATGGCTATTTCATGACTTATGACGGAGTTGCCCCTTTTCAGTCAGTTTCCATTCTAGCCAGGACAATAGTTGCTCCTAGTTAACTGCTATTAGTTTACATGGGTTCATATGATGCTGGGGGGAAATTACTGGGAGAAAAGAAGATGGTTGCAGCTATATGCCTCATAAAAACTAATCCAGACAAACTTTTGCTTTGGGGGAAATAGCATTCATTTGAGAAGTACTGTTTGGTGGTTTGGGATAAGGGTTGTTGTTATTGTGTGTTTTTTTTTAAGCTTTGGGTGTGAGTACATGCTGGCCATATTTGTTCTCTTGTACACATTAAACAAATAAAAGGCTACTGCTGTTGTTTGATAGCATGAATAACATTATTTATGCAATCAAAAAAGCAGTGGCAGACTTTTATTCAATTCTTTTGTTGCTACCAGCTACATCTATGTGCTAACAAAAGCATCAGCACAGAAAAAAAGTTGCTTTATTGAATAAATACTCTGAAAAAGCCAAAAAGAAAACTTGATCAAGATGTGATGTTTTCCCATTGTTTCTTTTATTTTATTCTTTTATTTATTTGTTTAAAATCAAGCCCTTCACCAAATCTCTAACTGATTAATAGTCAGCATGGACTACCACTACTCTTGTGAACCTAGAGTAAAAAGAATTAGGAGCAACAAGCTACACATCCCCGTTTACCGAGGTCACAACTCCCCAAACGTTTTTAATTCTGTTCTGAAGAAAATAGAAAACAGAGGCTGCTATAGATTTTTTTTCACTAGAATACTGTTAACTCAAAATATTTTCTCAAATTATTCGACCCCAAGCTGAAATCAAAAACATATTTTTTAATTTTGTGCACATCCTAAAAACATAACCTAATTCTAAAAACCTGTACGTAATGAAGAGTATTAGATAAGATCACATAGAAAAACAACCAGGGTATATATAGTTGCACAGATCATATTTAAGCCTTTTTTTTTTTTGCAAACTGACAAAAACTAATGATCTGGATGACTTTAAAAACACAATTTCCAGCCTACAAATATAATTATAGGTGGATCTGGCCTTCTGCTTTCATTTGTATAAGGTGGTAGCTGGGTTTTATTTTACTGGATTGATTTTTTTTAAAAAAAGATCTGACGTTTCAAACTACAAGGACTTGAAATTTTATTATTTAACTAGCTATTACTGAATTTCATTTTAAAAAGTACATGATTTAAAAAACTGAAAGTCAAACAATTATGACTTTCTATCCAGGATATTGCAGCACTTTTTGACTTCAATATTTAAAACAATTAATATTGAAACAAAATTTGATTTCTTAACCACTTTAAACTGAAAGGGTCAAAGCAGACAGTAGTATAATACATTTTGATTTGTAGACTTTGGCAATGCAGAATAAAACTTTGTAAAATTACTGAAACATTTTTTATAAAGCAAACCAAGCTGTGAGAAAGACAACTGAGAAAATGAATTCAAATTTCTTACAACTCAATTCCTTTTCCAAATATTTAATTTAAGCATACAACACCAGACTATAGCTAAATCCAAAAAGCCTTTGAGCTATTACTGCCACTATCTTGTACATTATTATAATTAATCTTGCAGATAAAACTGAGCAGCTGAGATATCTATTAACACATAACATTGAAGTAAGGCATCATTACATAACTATTGGGGGGGATGTAAATTCAAATAATTTTAAAAAGGTGGCTAATTTTGCAGTAATTCTCTGGTTAGCCATATGGTTGACAAACCGTAAATGGTGAATATAGTTTAGCCAAAGGTAACATCTGCTTTCTGGCTGTGTTTGGGAAATATATGCAAAAATCATTGCTACATTTACTGAGAAGATACCAAGCCAAAGGAATCTGAGATACTTGCTGTCTTTGTGCAGATTGAGGCCATATTGCCTATACTTCATCACTTCTTTGCTATATAGGATATGCCTAAACCTGTATTGTGGAGGCTTCCTCAAAGAATAAGAAGCAGAAATTTCCTTTACTTTGTATCTTTGTGAAAACTGATATGAACAAGGCAGCTGCTACCCAAGAGTAACAGTCAATAGCCTACATGAATGAAAAAAAAAATATATCTAGCAACCTTGAGGAAATGTAATAAAATAAAACCTTACAAGTAATCCTAATTTTCTCTTGACAACAATAACTGTGTAGTCTGTCTTTATGGAAATACACTAATGAAACATGGATTCCCACTTTTTGTGATCAGAAAAATGGGTAAAGCTTGCCTTCTAGTGGATAGTACTGAGAAAAAGATTATGAAAGTGCCATCCAGAGACAAAATTAGAGAAGACTGCAATATTTTTAATGAACACATAGCCGAGATAGAATAAAAAATTCTAAGCCTGCTTGCATGTGCTTGTGTGTGCACACACACACACAAAACCCTTACATTTCTACCAATGAACTGTATAAAACAAAATGTGACACAATATCAATTGTTATCTTGCTACTTATTTCAAAACAGTGATCAAAGCACCTGTCTGTTTGCTAATTTAGAGTTTGTTTTACCATGGTTTATTACAGATAGCCCTTGACTTATTAGCACAATTGGGACTGATACTTCAGTCACTAAGTGATGAGGCTGGCAAGTAAGTCGTGCTCGATTTGTGCATGGTCATGAAGTGAATCAAATGGTCATTAAGCAAACCCGGCTTCCCTATTGACTTTACTTGTTGGAAGTCCACTAGGAAGGTTGCAAATGGGACACTGCAGCACACGCCAGTTACCAAGTGCCCAAATTTTGATCATATGACCACTGGAAGCTGCATGGGTTTTAAGTTCAAAGTCCCTTCATAAGTCACTTTTTTCAGCATCATCATAATTTTGAACAGTCCTTAAACAAATGGTCCAATACTGAGGACCACCTGTACTGCCTTCTTTTGAGATTTCATACAAGACTCATCACCACCCTTAAACTTGATATACTGCACTTACTAATAACAAAATACATTATGTTGATAAGACAATTTTATTGTAGTTTTTAAAAAGATGAGCCTACTTTATATTCAAATCTCTTTGTCTAATGTCTCTCTTTCTGGTCTTGATTTCGGTCTCTCTCTCTCTCTCTCCATCCCTCCCTCCCATTATTATGTATGTCTCTGTCAGACGAAAGTTTAAATCCTAAGTTTTCTCCTGCCTTTTCAAAACAATGGATTCTTAATAATTTCTTCCATCTTTGTACACTGACGTGTTCTGTATTTACACAACTGTTCCATGTAAACTTGGTTCCTGCCTTCAATGCTTAATGTTTTCCAGTGACAAATTTAGGCAAAAAATTATGTAAAGCTATCTAATATGGCTATGTTCAACATAGTAATTCCAAACCAAGCAAACCATCTTACGGCCTAGCAACATAATTGAACCCAGCCAATTACTGCTTTTTAACCCAGCCAATTACTATTGTTTAATGTCCTGGTGTACATCTTTCAAATTCACAACCGAAATCATCTCAACCCAAAATATCCCATAACAAACAATATTTTAAAATATAATCATTTTAACAATTTGTTCAAAGAATGATTACTACGCTCATTCTACTTGTTTTCACTATTTTTAAAACACTGTTGGAAAAGCTTTTTCTGTATACAAAAATAACAGTTACCTAACCATGTTGTTTTAAATGTTTTACCTGGTTATCTTGGTCTTCTGAAAAATCTATGAGCTCATCTTCATTTAGTTTATTGCTGTCAGCAGATTTTTCGCTACAGTTTAGCCTGATTTTCTGTAAACCATCTGTATTAACCATGAAGATTAACAAACAATATAAATATAAAGAAAAGAACATAAAGAAATGTTGTATTAACTAGAACAAAAAGGCTAAATCTCCAAAGGAATAGTACTTATTTTAGCACAAATCATTCTTCTTAAAAAGGATTTAGTTTTGTTTTGACAAATTTAAACTTCCTCATTAACCATTACTATCATCAACCTTACCCATAACTATTGGGAAACTAGATTCTTGCAATTTATGGCAATTAACACCCATGTAAGTGGCTAGCAGGCTGCAGCTTCAATTATAAATTCCATCCTTAATGTTCCATATTTCAAGAAAACAAATTCTTAAAAAAGAGGTATTATTATCACTACTAACTACCATACATTAAATCGAGAGAACAGCTTAGAATAGTTCAATATGTGAAAGATCACAGCAGCAGCCTGTCTTCTTGTGAAAAGAATTCTGATTATTTACTGTGAGAAAATTTTCAACATTTTCCATATGAACAAGTATACCTTTTAATTGACATCTGGAATTTCAGGAATGGTTTGACTGTTTATAACTCTTATTACCTATGTGAAAACTGGAAAATACTTGGCCTACACAAGCCCTACTTGTATCTACAAGCCTCCATATCACACTAGACTCACCCAAGTCCCAAAGAGGATATATCAAGATCATGATCATATCTTGATCAAGACTAATTAATCAGCTTTTACTTTTCTTCCATATGTTGCCATATATTTTATTATACATTACAATGAAAGAGACTAACAAATTAAGTTTCCATACAAGTTTGGCAGTAAGCAAGTTGGTCAAGATTTTAGACCCTCTCTCTTCCTGATGCATTAAGAAAACTGATTGTCTCTCTAAATAAATCCTAATAAAACCCTCTATGCATAGTCATCTGCAAGGCTATTTTATGAACTTTTATTAATTTATACGATTCTGGACAGACTCTGGACAGAAGTCATACATGACTTCCTGGCTCTTAGAAAGCAGGTTTATTCCCTTATGGCCAAGGTAACAGAACTGGAGAAGTTGGGAAAGATGGGAGAGATTGGTGACAAAAGTCACTGGGTGGGACAGTACTATCCCATCCCATAAAATATTTCAGTAATCATAAAGCACATGGCTCTTAAGACAGAAAGATGACACTCCAAGGAAGCCTGATGCAAGTAGACAATTTACCGATGCAAGTAGACAATTTACCTAAAAAACAGCAGTTACTTTTACTGCAAAAAAATTAAAAAAGGAGATTGGTTTAAAAAAGTCACATGTCATATGGGTGGTCATACATACTTTTTAAAAAAATAGATCAAAGCAAACATAAAAAAGGCCAATTCCTTTTGCAATCACTGGATGTTATTCAAAACTCTTAAGAGAAACTGAGGTAAAATACAGACCTCAAATTAAGAATAGACCTTAACACATCTTGGA
This sequence comes from Bungarus multicinctus, assembly GCA_023653725.1. Taxonomy (NCBI): domain Eukaryota; kingdom Metazoa; phylum Chordata; class Lepidosauria; order Squamata; family Elapidae; genus Bungarus; species Bungarus multicinctus. Next base: position 115,642,370 of record CM042836.1, read on the forward strand.
TATTTATCTCCTTACTGTACAAAAATTCAATGTACTCCTTCCATCTTTGTTTAATCTTGTTTAAATAAGTTACTATCTGTTCAGATCAGAAAAATATCACCAAGTCTAGAGTAATGCTACAATAGGATGAGCAATTCAGAGATCTTTTAAAATTCTTAAAAAAAAAAAAAACAGAAAATGTTACTAAAATGAGGAAAGCCAAATAATATGCAAAGAACTGATAAAGGATGCAAAATACACAAAACAAAACCCTTGTACATGACAAATAAAATTAAGGCAACAATGAAAAGTTGAAATGCATTTGGAAATGAAAATTGAACATGGAGGCCACTGGATATCAAAAAGTATTAAAGATATACTAAAGGAAGATAGGGAAATAGTAAGAAAATTGAATTTTTTGTTACTAAGGACACAAAACAGATTTTTCAGGAGAAAGGTTAGATGAAAGGGGTATTAGAGTTCCTGTGAACAATTCAGTGGAAATATCCATCCAATGTGCTACAATAAACATGGTAAACTGAATACTTAAAATTATTAGGGGAATGTAAACAAAACTGTTGATATAGTGATCTTAGAGAAATCTATCGTGAGACTGCACTTGGAGCAATCTTTGAAGCTTAAGAAAGATATTTCACAGCTAGAAAATAAGCAACAAGGCAATCAAGAAATTTAGGCAGTTAGAACAGCTCTGTTGTGAAAAAAGGTTGCAGCAATAGGTTCTTATTTAGTCTGGAACAAAAAAAGATATAAGAGAGTTGATAATCATATAAAAGTATGCATAACATAGGTAACACAGAAAGAGAGAAACTTTTGTCTCTCCGCAATACTGGAACTTGAGATCATCCATTGAAGTTAAATGCAAGTAAATTTGGAACCAATAGAAGAACAGATGTTTATATATTTTACTGCTAGTAGTTGAAATACTGTTATGTACTATGGATGCTTTTAAAAGCAAATCAATTCATTGAAAATCAGATGATAAGTGGCTAGTAATGCTGACAACTATTTGCTGCTTCTTAGATCGTTAAGCAGCATTTCTTAAATACTAGTTGATGGGGAGCAACAGTCCTTAAACTTAAGGTGCATCCAGCTGGCCACTTTGTGAAATTGAATATGGACTAAATATTTACTCTAATTCACAACTGGTTTTCTAGGCATTGTCAGGTGGAAGTCCTCTCAATCGTGCTATCTCAGAAGATTTGGATCTTCTGTACCTAGAATCCAACATGAGGTCGACCTGAACATTGCTTATAAAGGTAACCTAAAAAATTTTTAAATATATAAATCTACCTGTAGGAAAACAAACTATTTTGAAAATTTCTGACTTAAGCACACTTCAACATTATAGTGGTTTGTTCATGAAATGTCATTATGTGCACATACCCATGTGCCTAATCTATAATCTAAATATTATGCTCTAAATCAATGGTCGCCAACCGGTGGACCGCAGCCTACTGGTGTGCTGTGAGAAAATTTTGGTGAGCCGCAGAGAAATCTCACTCCCAGAGCACACACTCCCAAAGCAATTAATCCAGGCTGCTCAGAAACACAAGGTTCCACTGCCCACATGACCCGCAAGAACCCTCCCCGCCCATTCCTTATCTAGCAAACTTGCCTGCTAAATTGCTATTTTTCCTTTTTCCGACCATCAGGTGTTCTGCTATGCTGGAAGATTTAGTTTAGTAGGGAAGCAGAAAATGGTTGGATTTATTGCTTTCTAGCTAGTCTTTAGATCTTGGGCTCTGCTTTTAAGCACAGCTGAACCTCCCTTAGGACTGAAGGTTCTATTATTCAATGCAGACTCAAGGCAAGTAAATTTGAAAGACTGAGCTAGCCGATGGCAGATAGATCACTTAATGATTTTGTTAGCAACTTAATTTGCCTGCCTGCTTTGCCTGATTTTGGGTAAAAGTTGCTCTTTTTTTATACAAAATTCAATATTTACATACATGGTGTGTTGTGAGTTAATTTTGTGAGTTTGCTTGCTAGCAAATTTTATGAATTTACTTGCAAGCAAATTTTATGTGACAGACTGAGCTAGCCGATGGCAGATAGATCGATCACTGAATGAATCTGTGATTCTGTGAGCAACTCAATCTGCCTGCCTGCTTTGCCTGATTTTGGGTAAAAGTTGCTCTTTTTAAATAAAAAATTCAATATTTATATAAATATTTATAACATTCACATACAAGCCATGCCCAGCCAGTCACATGACCACCAAGCCACACCCAGAAATTAGGCCATGCCCACAGAACCAGTTAGTGGTCCCTGGGATTTAAAATTACGAGTTTGGTGGTCCCTGAGGTCCAAAAGGTTGGCAACCCCTGCTCTAAATTACAGTTGATCAATCTGTTCTTAAAGTACAACATTTTTGTACTTTTTAAAATTCCTGCTACTAAAACAAAATTGAATAGGCAAGACTACATACCACTAGCTTGAATATGAATTTTATGTTCATTCTGCATTCCATTTGCCTCTGAAGTTTTAAGATCATGTTTAGGACATATGAGTTCCATAGTCCTGAATTCTTCTACAGTGCTGTTCAAATGATTTAATTTTTTAAAGCCACTTTTCTCAAAAGAGTTTCTTTTGCAGTATAATGGTTCATTCTCCTCCGAATCTGTGTTTGTGTCAGTTAATTCTGCAAAATGTTTCTTGCAGAACAATTTCCTTGTTAGAGGAGACTGCTGTAATGGATCCATTTCAATGCGTACAGGAGATGAACCACTTCTATCTTGATTTAAAGAGGAAGATTTAATCTGTGTAGATACATTTTCTTGGTAATAAGGGTTAGTCTCATATATTGGTTTCTCTAAACCTGGAAAACAGATGACAGCCAAGAACCAGTGGGCACTGCAAGTGAAAAACAACAACAAAGAAATTTAAAAGCTATCTTCATAATATGTTCTAACAGTATCCAATACATTTTCACAATGCTACCCTATCTCTTCTTCCTGATATATTTCAACACAACATCAAACAAAAAAAACACATGTTCATCTGTCTTGATCTAACTTTATAACTAAAATGGGAGGCCAGCAAATAAGGCCTGCCTATTCAGATATATTTTGTTTTCTAATCATGAATCAGTCCCCGAGAATAGAATTAGAGCATGTATCTTGTTTAATATCTTCCTATTAAGAACTGGAAAAGAAAGGAATATGGTTTACTTCTTGCTGCAAAGATGTTTAGAACAGCTGGTATACTGAGGCATGTCACTGTACCTCATTCTACCGCCCCCCTCAAGTTTGAAATGGTAAAGAGCAGGAAAATTTTATTTTTTTCCCCTGTACACAGTGGGATGCTGCTTCACAAGTTCCTCAAGGGCAATTAACACTATTGTTGTTTTTAGAGATTATCTGCGAGACATAACAATCAGTGTGTGTATTAAATAATTCCCTTTTTGTATGTGAAAGAAGAGGAGGGGAAGCCTGTGAACGCTTAAGAGTAAAGGGTAGCAAACCAAAAGGCAAAATCTCAAAAGAGCTAGAGCTTTTGAGGATCTTTCCATCATAAGGTCCCACCATATTACATCAGAATGTGTATGTTTGGTTCTGAACACAACTTCTGTGTTTTGTAAACTATGTTTTACCATTTACCTTACACATCCATTATATAAATTAATCTTAAATATGTTTTTAGTTATTTTCATATACTATGCTCAATATATAATTACTGTTAAAAGAAATAATATGAAATGTGTGGATTCTACCAATATAAATGAAATTCCAATGCTCTACACAATACTCTACTTACGCTTCATTAAGAGGAACAAAAATAAAATCTTTTTCAAAGATATCAACATGTCGTGTCCATGTTTTTACTCGACCATGCCGTTTCTGCTGAATTCTGTGAACAAATTAACAGGAAATGAAATGTGTTTATAATTTATTAATTACTATATTTTAATAGTATCCATATTTCAAAAAGAGTCATTTTACAGTATATTTAGATATGAAAGTTGGAAATAATTTGTCAAAGTATGTATGGTAGCTATAGCATATGATTGGTATCCTTCATTTATTGATAGCTATGTTCATTTCTATATTACTCAATTTATATTAAATAAATCATCAGATGTTGTATAATAATCTGTTACAATATAGTTTAGCATTTTATACTGTATATAAACCTCAAGAACCTGAAGTCCTTCAGTTTTCCCAGTTCAACCAAGACTTGCATTTGATTGATTGATTCAATATTTCATCTTCCATATAGGAACTCATATTAGTACCTTTTCTAACCTACAGTAGAATCCCTAGTAGTTATTGGATCCCAACATCAAATCAAAAACATATTGAATTGCATGAACTGGTTTTATATAAATAATTACAGGTAGTCTTCGACTTACAACAGTTAGTTTAGTGAATGTTTGAAGTTACAACGGCACTGAAAAAAGTGACTCATGACTATTTTTCACACTTATAACCTTTTAGCAATCCCATGATCATATGATCAAATTTCAGATGCTTGGCAACTGGTTCATATTTATGATGGTTGCAGTATCCCAGGAGGTCATCTGATCACTTTTTGCGACCTTGTGGCAAGCAAAGGCAATGAGGAAGCCTGTTACTAACAATTGCAGTGATTCACTTAACTGTGGCAAGAAAGGCTGTAAAGTGGGGCAAAAGTCATTTAACAAACATCTCATTTAACAACAGAAATTTTGGGCTCAATTGTGGTCATAAGTCAAGGACTACCTGTTTTTCTATTAGACAAAGTTTGTCTAACTGAAATTTTACAAATATCTTTCAGCTAGACTTACGTGAGCTTTGAAGTTTCTTGAAGGTTCCTTCTCTCTCTTTGATTAAGGCGTTTGTAAAAAAAGGAACTGAACACATGAATCCTATCTGCATCTTCTTTTTTTAACCTTTCTAGCACCAGATACCTTTATTTTGAAAGAGGGAATACACAACATATTTGACATAAAGTTAAAAACTAAAACCACAAACTACAATTTGCTTTAAATGTTTTTAAAAGTAATATTTCAAATCTTTTATTTGAACAATCTGAACTATTTTGCCTCTGCGTTTCAACCAAACCATGGCCTCTGAAGTGGTGACATTACTGAATCCAAATACAGTGAAACTTTGAAAGAAATTTCAGAACATATTTCCAATACTAGATTAATAAATCTCAAACATGATTTGCTTCTTGGATTATTATTCAGCTGCAATAATATACAATAATATGTATAATATGATACATTTGGGCGGGGGGAAATATTTTAAATAATGTTTTTTCAAGGAACAAACCCAAATCCTTGTCTTTACAATAACAATGCCGAAAAAGCTTAATATATCAACTGTGATAAGAGACAAATGGAGAGCTAACATTTTGCTTTTTCAGAGTATGGGAAAGTAATCATTCGAAACACTGTGCATAAATTATAAAGTCACTAATCAAAAGATATGCAAAAAAGTTAAAACTATCTTAGGACTAATGAGAGGCTTCTGAAATGGCCAGATCACCATATTTCATTTTTAAATACTCATTCTCACCTATTTGTTTATTCATTTAATATTATGCCAGATAAAGAGTTATGGAGAACTCAAAACCTTAAACCCTCTTCTGTGTGATTTTGATTAGTTCTAACAAGGGTTTTATTTAGCTGAGAATGTTGGATTTTAATATTTAAGGGGTTTCTCAATATCTTTATCTACATGAAATGGACACTATACAACTTACTTTAAATAAAAATCAATTATTACGTCATTTAAAAATTCTCCTTCATTTAAACAATGAAGATCTTCATTGGTCACAGATATACCCCCTTTTGCTGGGGGAGGCGGATAAACTATCAACCTGCAAAAAAACAAATATCAAGTAAGCTGAAGTCATATAACGTTAAGAAATTACAAAAAGTAGAACTAACTCTTACTTTTCTATAGGACCAATGAAGATGGTATGTGGCTCTATACTTTCATCATCCTCAAAGAACTGGAACTGTGTTGCATTTTGCATCTGCATTTTAGAATCAGAGACAACCTTAAGAAAATTAACAAACAATTGTCATAACATATTTAAAACCTTGCTGACAAGAAACAATATTACACATCTTTTTTTTTCTTAATGAATTATTGAAATACAATAAAATAAATTATAACAACAGTGAATCATTTGGTTATCACTTCAGACTCTATTCCCAGCAGCTTTATGTACTATTGTTTATAAAGCTTGTGCTCCCCACTCTCTTACTCACTTCACTCACTCTCCAAATCTAGCTAACAATCCTAATCTGTTTAAAACAGTTCTCTATATTATATGCTCAGAAAACTTTAAAAAGGGGGGCAGCAATTAAAAAATTTGGCATAGTGATATCCACTTAATATGGGACTTCGTGTGGAAGTTATAAAATAACACATGGTGAATCAAGTGTATAATTGCAGCATGTGATGATGCTATCACCATATACATAACACATATTTAATTATATTAAACATATAATTATGATTTGTAATGGACGCCACTGTCCTTAACCCCATTTCTGATGTAGGAAAAGGCTGAGTCTTTCTCCATAGACTTGATGAAATGTGTGAATTGCAATCATTATGTCTGAATTCTAAATCTTGGTTTATGTGACATAGCAAACCTCCCATCAATTCACAATACCAGCCATCAACAGAACCATTCCTCAAGTTTAACTTCTTTTCCCTTCCAACTCCCTCCTAGCAGTTCCTCCTCAAATATAAAGCAGAGCTGTAGATCTACTTCCAAATGCCAAATGGACTTCAGAAATGTAGCATAAAACACAATAAAAACTATCTTGAAAACGGAAAATGTGTGTATGTGGACGCATACACATATATGAACACACACCTTAAATACCCAGCTTCACTACCGTCAAATTCTACAAATGCACTTAGGATACTAGGACAGGCAAATAAGCACAATATATACCCCTCCTCCCAAATAACCAGCAAAACAAAATCAGAAAATAAAAATATAGATAAAATATTAAAACAAAAACATGAGCACCCTCAGAATAACTTGCATGAACAAAAACAGGAACACAAATAGGAAAAAAATGCCTCACATCTGGTTAGGGTGCTAGCCTAGAAACCAAGACACTGAGTTCTATTCCTGCCTTAAGCAGAAAACTGGCTGGGTGACCTAGGGCCAGTCACTCTTTTCCAGCCTAACCCACCTCATATCATAGGGCTGATAATGTGAGGAAAACAGGAGGAGGGAAAAATATTATGTATGTTTATCACTTTGAGTTACTTATAAATATAATAAAGGTGAGATTTAAAAAAATCTAACCAATCCCACAAACAGTACAAAACAATAGTAGCAATCTTATCTATAGATAAAAAAAATTATTCAGCAAACTAAAACATACAAGCCCACACACCTAAACAGAAACCAGGCAGGAAGAACAACCTTGAATTACTAGCATTTTATAAGTACCAGTAAAAGGAATAAAAGAAACAGAGGAGAAACATGTCAGCTTGGAAGCCATTTTTCTTTGAGCTGCCACACTCAGTGCCTGGGAATTTGGGAGGGGGATTTCAAGGAGCAGTAGAAGATTAGCCACAACAACATTCCTTTCTCGGAAAGTCAAGGACCTATTACCCTGCATCTGAAGGCAGTTGACTGGAGAAAGTCTCCAGTTGGAATGAAGTGAGGATTGGACCATGTGATGGATGTTTGGGTGCAGGCGTTGGATTTTGGATTTTCTTTGGGTTAGGGAAAACCCGGAACTCTCAGATTCGGGTTTTCACCAAATGTGCCAATATGACATCTCTAATAAAGTGGATCTTTGGGAAGAAGATATTCTTAGAGTTTATTTCTTTGGATGTTTTTACTTGGAACATTGACATAACAAAGCAGGAACGAAGTGTGGCGTAAATACTTCTCTCCTGTGATAGACTGGCTCTTTTAGACTTTTCTAGGTTTTAAATCTTTATAATAAAAACCTTAGTCTTTACAATAAAATATTTTACATCTTTTCAGTCAATACATAATCTAAAAACAGATTTTTGTTTTCTTTAATGGAATATTTTAGACAATATTATGTATAAAATAATGGAAATAATAATAATTTTTAAAAAGTTACATGTTTTGTTTTGCTTTCTTTAGGACCAACGCTTCCTTTAGAAGTATCTTCAAAAGATTTTGTAAATGCCACAAGTCTATTGTTTGCTTCTTCAAAAGTAATTTTCACAAAAAAGTCAGAAATGTTGTTCCTGATACCAATTTCAGTTATTATTTTTTCAAATATTGCATTTGCTTGAGGATCAAGACTTGTCTCAAAAATTAAAATGATATATTGTTCTTCTGGATCTATGAAAAAAAAGAAAAAATGTTATGTTAAAAGCCCATGAATTTATTATAAATTTAATATTATAACATAAAACTGCAATCAAAATTCTCTTTTAAGTTTACATGTTTTTCTATAGAAATAGATAATTACAAGAAGCCTTGATCAATATATTAAGGAATCTCCACATGAAGAGGCTACATGTTGGAACCATTGATATATTCATCAGTGTGTTTTGAACATAATATTTATGTGTTGATCATCTAATTTATTTAACAAAAGAGCAGTCTGGGGTGAATACAACATGTCCACAAATGCATTTGCATTTTATTCAAATATCTTTGAAATGAATTACTGCTGGATGAAAAATAATCTTTAAAGACAATCGTTCTTAATCTAATGTTGTTCCATTGAAAATGCATTTAACTTTTGCAAGTTTTAGAAGGCTAAATTCACAAACGCTCTTTTTAAGTAGAATAGTTTAGTTTGTTTTTACTAGACTTTTGCCAAAATAGTTTACATCATCAGACTATTTTATTATTCAAAAGTAAGAATCTCTACTAAGAATGTAAAAATGGTATATATGCTTTACCATTAATCCAAAGAAATGAATTATTATTGGCATTAGCAAAAAGGAGAAATAGTCTAGAAGTCTAAAAATTTAAATTCCAAAGGTGCTGTTGCCATGATAGTAAAAAATAAAGTTATTCAACATGATAATGCCTAATGTGACATTATCTACAAAGCACATTTAAATATAAGGATTATTGCCAAGGATTTTATTGACTCGAAAAAATTCCAAATGGATCTGCAAAAATGCATAACCCACATTTATGAATCACAAAGAGACAACAAACCTTGTATTAAATATATCTTTTCAGAAAACAGCATGAAAACTAATCTAGTTTACCATATTCTAGTCTGCTCATAATTCTAAAAAAAGGATATTATAACAACATTTACTTACTTTCTCCTTTACAATCATACCAGACATTATCTTTTTCCCTATTCATCTTCAGATGTGATCTTAAACTTTGGCAGGCAGCAGGTACAGTTTGCAAGAAAATCACTGGCAATTTGCGTACACTACACCATTCACACTTAGTAAGTTCTGAAGTTTTTAAATTAATATCTCTAGTATCATTTTCTGACTCTAAAAAATAAAAAAACATTCCATCAAAATTTCATTAATACTCGTTCAAAATAATAGCAAAGTGTTATCAGAATAAACCAGTAACATCCAAGGAAAAGTCTATATTTGTACCCACTAAATGTGCTACTGATAAAGTATTTCCTAGTCAAACACATTTGAGTTTTTGCCTGACAACTTTTTAAATGAAATAGAAAAAAAATAAGGTAAATACAGAAGGAATATTATTATTTCAAAGGTTATAAAAAACAAAAGTCAGCTTACAATGATACAATTATTACTTAAATTTTTTGGTCCATCCAATATTTCTCATTATTCTCTGAAGTTAACTTCAAAACTTTAACAACTTAAGAGACTGAACTTTGGAATTAAAACCTGTTCTATGAACAGAATGGGAAGTGGGCATTTTTTCAAATTTATTCCAAAGTGATATTCTGTAGGAACTCACAAAGAAAGTCCAAATATGCAAGGAGCAATCTACTAATATAATGATAGGCAATATGTTCAGCAGGAAACAAGAGCTTCAATAGAAAATTATCAACATAAAAGGAGAAGCAGCTGAGTCTTCCATTTCACATCCCATACTACTCTGGAATAGCTTTAGGGCCCAGTTTTGGGGGAGGTTGGCTAGGAGAAATAATTCACAACTGCAAATGCGTAATTTTTCTCCTAGAATATTTCTTCTTTGCTCGTACCTCTATGAACCAACTCTTCTGCCTACATAGTATGGCCTCTAAAGCTATAGCTCTGAGATTCTATTTTCACCAAAAGAAACAGCATGTATCTCATTTGCAATGAAAAGCTTAGGTTGCACTTATGCATTAGTGAAGGAGACTGCATTAGTTTCAATGTATATATTTTTATAGTATGAACACGATAATGATTTTATATGTGCTTCAAAAGGTATTTTGTGGAACCTGAATTATTGTTTTGCATATCCATAAAATGACAGGTGGCTTAAAATATAAGAAATATAAATTACTTTATTTATTGAACAAATTTATATGGCTACCCAACACCCTCATTATTATTTAATATAATACTTTAAAAAATTCAAAACGTAACAGCCATACAGTTTATTTTTTCAATCACTACCTAAATATTGGTACTGTACTTTGAACATTAAATACTGGAAATTATTACTAGTATCTATGAAAATAATTTCATTTATTGTCTTTGGTTGGTCTATTAATATCCTAAAAATGTATTTCAAATGTTTGAATTTGCTTTGGTGTTTAATATGCTATATATAAAGAAGTCATTCCTGCTTGGTTAAGTATACTGGCATATTAAATATTTTATCCCACCAGAATAAACACATAAAAAGAAACAAATATCTAATTACCAGCTAATATATTTAGCACATCCAACAATATGTAGAAAAGTCATAACAGGAAAAGAAAAATACTAACCTTCCAAACGTATCTTAATATAGTCTAAACAAAACTGAAAAAGAAAGTTTATATTACTACAGGTATACGTTCTCATTAACAACCCATAATTTGAAATTATTCACAATGAATTAAACCTAGACCATACAGAAATGTACTGTCCTACGTCTGCTTCAGTGCAAAGACTGAGACTTGCCGAATTTTGTTAATCACCTTTTTTCATAATTTGGGACATAAGCATTCTTTTATGAGTACATTAATCACTTTTTTGGTAACAGTCCAAATTCAATATATCCAAACTTCTTCACAGATTGAAGGATTCAATATTTTTGGAACAGCTTAAAAATATATTAACACCTTTAACTCCTAACTCTCAAGAATATAGTTAGCTATACAGAAATCACAGGATGGCAGCAGAGTTTTACTTCTATTCTTTTTGTTGCCACCTAATCTCTCTGCAAGTCCAAAAACCTGGTACTTGCTACATCTAAAATTTTGGGATCTGCTCCAGATTCTGGACTAACAGAACCCAGAACAGCAAAACAATAATGGATCTTATTCAGTTTGAAAACTGACCAGCCCAGAATAGTGACAGAATATATGAGAGACAACCTGTTTGCTCTATGTGCAAAACAAATAAGGAACATTTTCTATTCTGTGCATAACTCTAAAGTATAATTCTATCACATCTGACTACTCCTTAACATTCTCAAAACTCCATGCTAATTTCAATTATTTTTTAACTACAACTTTAGATTTACCACCACTATAAAACAGAATTGACAAATCTATTACTTTACTTACAATTACAGGATCCACCACCATTTTTCGCAGAGTTCCTATTCTTATACTCCGACAGCGTAATATGATACTTTCGTAAGAGTTCTGACATTTTGAAGGAATTATGGTATCAGTCACAGTTTCTTGGGGGGAAACTTTTCGACGCTTTACATTGGGTACAATGTTGCCAAACTGTAAAATAATTAACATCACCATCTTAATTTATGAAAAATAATAATTATAACATGCATTTAAAACATATGGGCTGTGTTTCAGAATTACTGAAAACTGGCCAAAATATTTGAAGTGAAACTTTTTTTTAACTTTCACAATATTTGTGCAAACAATGTAAATATTAAAAGTATGTCGGTGGCACACTTCGTATACAAATTTGGTATGGGATTCTGCATGCAACACTTCTGAATTTGAATTAACTGCTCCCATATCATATACATAATTTATTTAAATATATTTTCTACATCAGTAATTGCAAGACAAAGAGGGATAACTCTAAAGTCGTAAGAAAGGTATAAAGGTATAAAGTTATATAAACCTTTTTCTGCAGTGTGTTTCTGATGTTTGTGCAACAAGTCTTTATTACAAAGAGCCCTAAGCAAATAAATGTATCATTCAACAGATGTCAAAACATAGCATCAATAGGCCTTCATCTGGGTAGAAAGAAGATTGCTCTAGAAGATAAAAGACTGAAAATCCCTTTCTTAGATCATCATCATGTGACATCTCCAGGTGATGTCACCAATATAATTTATCTTGATTACTAGAATGATATAATTGGCCTATAATTAGAGATAAAATCGTTCAGTAACTTCATTCTAGGCTGTGTTTGCTAAGCAGTGTTTCTCAACCTTGGCAGTTTTAAGATTTGTGAACTTCAACCCCCAGAATTCTCCAGCCAGTATGTGTTAGGATTTTAAAGATAGATTTGTCAACATGCTATCTGTGGACATAAACTCTCCTTAATACTCTAATACTTAGTACTAGAGTATTACAATTTACTTGCACCTATTAATTTAAACCTAATAGGTTTTTAAAAATAAAACAATGACCCAAATCTTATGAGGATTTAGAAAATCTTTTAAGATTCTAACTAAAGCATAAAAAGAAGCCAAAATCTCACAAAATTCTTACTGATGAGTCAATGTGCAGGAATGTATGGTGCCCTTAAGGCATTGTTTGTTTGGGGTACAGTTCATTCTGGACTCTTGTGCGTTACTTCTTTTCTTAAGGGAAAGATGGTATCTCCCTAATGACTAAACATTAATAGTCAGGAAGCATTGTTATGTATAAGCCATCATTCACAAAAGATTCTGTGTTCAAAATGAAAAACTCATACATTCCATCTGAACTGACACGAGTTTCATGGCACATGCAGATCTTACGTATAAGATATATCAGAGTGAGAAGAATAAGAAATACTGTCATAAAAATATCCTACACATGTACATTTATCGGAACTAAAGATATAAAATACACAAGCTGACAAAACATAAAATCAGTGCCAAAACAATTCTAAAAGTGCAACATTAGAAGCAGTACAGTATATTTTAGAAGCACTGAACCAAAGTTAAAAACAACGATTCTGAAACAGTCCCATTGATTTTAACAAGAAACTTGTTTTGAATTACATACCTCCCTCCCCTCCCATGTACACCTTTTAAAAAAGCCAAGTTCAAGGCTTAGAAACTGGACATAGAAGGCCAATGTAGCAATATTGATGTTTATTTAGAACCTACTCTGTTTAATTTGGATTCTTAATTCCATGATACACTGGACAACATTGTATTTGAAATTTCCAGATTCTATTTTCATCTCATTTTGTATCATCTCTACGGTGTTGGCCACTAAATTATTCATATACAATAGATGAGAGATTATGGCATTTGTGTCTAACACTGTGTGGATTGTATAAATATATTATTTTGATTCATTTTACCTAGTGGATTGCTGTAAAGTATATTTGCATGTTTTTAAACAAGTTCATAACTTAGAATACCCCTACAGAGAGCTGCTGCCGTGACTATTAAGTCTTTAGATTAACATACCGTGAAAGTTGTCCCCCTTGACAGCACTCAAGGAGCCTGTTCATGGTGCATTTTTGTCTTTGTTTATCCAATTCTTGCAGTGATGCTCAAACTAAAAAACAAAAATCCCCACCATGAAATCCTTACAGTGAAGTGCTCTTAATTGGGACAATTTTCAATGTATTTTAATTTAAGAATGCTTTTCCTTATGGATTCAATTTATCTCCTGAAACTGATTTACACTTATCAGCAAATTGTTACAACCACTCCCTTGGGCTGTTTTCCATGTTTTTAATTCTACAGGAATAGTAGCAACATGGAAGTGATGGCCCACATGGAGATAATATCCTCTTTGGCCAATTTACAGTGGGGCAAAAAAGTATTTAGTCAGCCACCAATTGTACAAGTTCTCCCACTTAAAAAGATGAGAGAGGCCTGTAATTGTCATCATAGGTATACCTCACCTATGAGAGACAAAATGTGAAAACAAATCCAGACAATCACATTGTCTGATTTGGAAAGAATTTACTTGCAAATTATGGTGGAAAATAAGTATTTGGTCACCTACAAACAAGCAAGATTGCTGGCTCTCACAGACCTGTAACTTCTTCTTTAAGAGGCTCCTCTGTCCTCCATTCATTACCTGTATTAATGGCACCTGTTTGAACTTGTTATCAGTATAAAAGATACCTGTCCACAACTTCAAACAGTCACACTCCAAACTCCACTATGGTGAAGACCAAAGAGCTGTCGAAGGACACCAGAAACAAAAGTGTAGGCCTGCACCAGGCTGGGAAGACTGAATCTGCAATAGGCAAGCAGCTTGGTGTGAAGAAATCAACTGTGGGAGCGATAATTAGAAAATGGAAGACATACAAGACCACTGATAACTCTCTCGATCTGGGGCTCCACACAAGATCTTACCCCGTGGGGTCAAAATGATCGCAAGAGCGGTGAGCAAAAATCCCAGAACTACACTGGGGGACCTAGTGAATGACCTGCAGAGAGCTGGGACCAACGTAACAAAGGCTACCATCAGTAACACACTATGCCGCCAGGGACTCAGATCCTGCAGTGCCAGACGTGTCCCCCTACTTAAGCTAGTACATGTCGGGGCCCATCTGAAGTTTGCTAGAGAGCATTTGGATGATCCAGAAGAGGATTGGGAGAACGTCATATGGTCAGATGAAACCAAAGTAGAACTGTTTGGGAGAAACACAACTCGTTGTGTTTGGAGGAAAGAGAATACTGAGTTGCAACCAAGGAACACCATATCTACTGTGAAGCATGGGGGTGGCAACATCATGCTTTGGAGCTGTTTCTCTGCAAAGGGAACAGGACGACTGATCCGTGTACAGGAAAGAATGAATGGGGCCATGTATCGTGAGATTTGCATTTCAAGGTCCTGAAGTGGCCTAGCCAGTCTCCAGATCTCAACCCCATAGAAAACCTTTGAAGGGAGTTGAAAGTCCGTGTTGCCCAGCGACAGCCCCAAAACATCACTGCTCTAGAGGAGATTTGCATGGAGGAATGGGCCAACATACCAGCAACAGTGTATGACAACCTTGTGAAGACTTACAGAAAACGTTTGACCTCTGTCATTGCCAACAAAGGATATATAACAAAGTATTGAGATGAACTTTTGATATTGACCAAATACTTATTTTCCACCATAATTTGCAAATAAATTCTTTCCAAATCAGACAATGTGATTGTCTGGATTTGTTTTCACATTTTGTCTCTCATAGGTGAGGTATACCTATGATGACAACTACACGTCTCTCTCATCTTTTTAAGTGGGAGAACTTGCACAATTGGTGGCTGACTAAATACTTTTTTGGCCCACTGTAAGTGTTCAATCTTTGAAAATGATGTAGTTGTTGGTCTTTGATTTCATTCTTCTTACACAGTTCCTGCGATGTCATCAATCAAATTTAACATGGAAAGCAATACAGAAAAGTGGTTCTCATTCTACTGAGGCAAGTTTTAACTAATGTCCCAGTCCAACTAACAGCTTTAATTACATCAACAGTCTCATTCATATCCAATGAGATTTCATTTGTTTGTGTTTACAGTGGTGCCTACACTTGATCTTCAATATTGCATTTAATAGTGTTTTTCTTACATCTTTCAAATTTCAAAAATACTGTTTGGGAAACCTGATATTTTTCATGAAGCCTAGTAGTTACTGTGCAATTCTTTACTTGGTGTTTTATGGAGCCAATATGCATATCTGGTAAATATCTAATAGATATCAAAAAAGATAGCTTTGCAGTAATCCTATTGAAAGATAATTAGTTATAGATTAGAAGAATAAATGTACACTTGACTCTTGAATTCTATTTATAAGGAAGCAAGCACTTTCTTCCTATATTCAGAACCACTGATGGTCAGGACTTTTTTCCCATTAAATTAACATGATGTATATGTATGCAGTCACTATCCTAAGTTTCCACTTACATAGAGAAATCACTAATAAGCTTACATATTCATTTCACCCTGCATATGGAAGAGCTACCTGGTCTTTCATTCTTGCTTTTCTTGGTAATGCTACTGTAGATTCTGTTTCCACTGCAATGCCAGTTAGCCTTTGTTCTAGTTCACAAGTATTTTCCTTCAGGGCTGCTTCCACTTTTCCTGTGGAAGGTGCAGGAGAAGAACAGGCTGAATCTGCTGGGCGTGGTGATATGCTCTCCATTCTGTTAGTGACACCAATCTGATCTTCTTCATCATCACTGGAGAGCACAACTGAAAACAAAAGCATTTACCTGATGTTTATATTTTATAATTAAAATATGAATGTTTAGAATTATCATGACAACTAAAGTTTATTATCAAATTCTAAATAAGAAGTTTAAGATGGGAAAGAAGTGTCTATTTAGAACAAGATAAAATTCTAGCTGTGTCCTAGCACCTAACCAGCATTGGCTGATCTCAAAAGCAGAGCTGAAAGTTACAACAGGCAGGCCATACTATTCATATGTAGGAATCTAAGATATAAATGCAATTTGTATTTTATATAACTTTAAAAGAATATGTAAATATTCTGCTGTGCTCTAGTATATGTTAAAGCAAAGATCATAATATTTATAGCCTGCTTTTTCTATTTTAGAACTTAGAACTAAATGTGCATTTCCTAGGTCTCTATGAAAGCACTAAATATACATAGAACTCCCTAATTCTATACACATAGAGCTTTGCTGCATCAGAGACCTTCAGAACATATTCCGACCATTAAATAATTCCAGTGATATATTTCCTCTTCAAAATAGTGAATTTAATTTTTACCTAGCTTTAATTATTTTTTTAAAAAAGACATACTTGGATCATTTAGCTCAGATGCTGTTGTAGTCTTCTGCCGCAAATGTCCAGTCATTTTAGAACCCACTTTTCCATTTGGCCGTAACATAACAGGGCCTATGCTGTGCCTCACCATGCGGTCTGTAGAAACTGTACTAGGAGATGATCCATAAAACTTTTTTGCATTTAATCCTGTGCTTAAAGAATGTTGCTCTGTTGAACTGTCATGTATTGATTCTCGTGCCAAATTATCCTGTAAAGGCATGGTTTGCGTGGATTGTCTTTGCAAGCCTCTGAAAACTCCAGAAAGCTGGTGTTCAGTCTCACTTTCATTTGTTTTTCCAATGCATGGGCAAATTATGGAGCAATTATCCAAGCCCTAGGGTTAAAAAATATATATTTTTGTGCATATTTTAAAATCCTATTATTAATAAATGCAACAGTTGTTGAATACAACTTATATATAGATTCATAGATCTAATTTTTTTAAAAAAAAATAGAATTAAGCTCCAGTCATAAGTTATTATCTAATTTAAATTACCAGCTAATTCAGCTGTTCTTTTGCTTTTTGTCAGATTTTTGTCCCTGTCATTCTTCTTCCAAGCCTCTCCCCCTATATTTTAACACTTTACTTTTAGCATCAAAACTTTTAGGTAGTTTACTTCTTATCTGATTTCAAAAATCTTCTTGCCACTTACCTGCTTATTTCTTAAGAATATCCATTGAACATCACTTCAAATATTTAATCACAGATTTGTTGAAAGACAATGTTTTAAAATATTTACCACCTGTTTATGCAGTAAGAGCAATAATTCAGCAAGTTCACTACTTTACAACTTGAAGATTAATACTGAAATATCTAGTTTATTTTCTAATGGAGTCTGTGTAAAAGAAAATAATTTTAGATTTAAAAAAGCAAACTGTTACAACAACAGTATTAGCAAAGGGATATGCAGCCAAATTGTGACAATTATAAAAGACTTTATAACCAAGGCTTTGAACTGTGGTTTTACTCTTTTAATAATGTCATTTCCTGACTTTTACAGCAAGTAAGGAAAAATAAAATATATAACCCACCTCTATGTGGGTTGCATTAGTTTTGGTGGCAGGAGATGGAAGCAAATCAGCCTGATATATAATGCATTGCCGTTTCTGTTGTACCCTCCTTGTAATTCCTGACTCTGACTCTGAACCAGACTCATCTCTGCTCTCCATCACTCTTTCTAAAAAAAATAAATAAAAAAGAGGGAGATCGTTACTAATCACCACCAAATATCTTCACTTGAAGAACAGCAACTCTACTTTACTCTTTTGCTTTTCATCAGGATGAAGAAAAAATAGTTATTAATTGCTTCTGTCCAGGCACCTGTGCCCTATGATAATTCAAGGGGGAAAAAAGGCTGAAAAGCTATTCATTCAAAACAACTGCTTCTCACTCTAAGCAGCGTGTAGCTGAAATTTCAAATGAAAATTGATATACCAACATAAAGACCTACTTTTTTTCTAAATACAGACCTACAGACTGGATATGTTGACTTCAATATATTAAATAACCACAATAAGTAAGTCAAAATCTGAGAGAGACAAATTCTTTAAGAAAAAAAAAATAAGTGTAACAACACAATGGTAAAGTAGTCAAGAGAATGGAGACTAACAAAGCAGTATAAATATAATTCCTGCTACTGGATAGTTCGAAAGAAATTTGTTTTCCCACTTCAAAACACAGTTATAAATTGAAATTTCCATATCACCAGTTAAAAATACAATTTACAGCCCTATTAATCCTCTCCTTAAATAAAATGTGAAAGGTTTGTTCTTACCAAAGAGTAATAAAACAAAGGAAAAGGGGGAAAAATCAATATAAAAGTAGTTTTTAAAGAACAAACAGAACAAGATTTTTCTTCTTCTTTTGTAACTATGTCTATCAAACATGTATTTATTTCTTCTTATATAAAATATACAATTAAATCATTTTAATATTTAATTTAAGAAAACATACTCATCTCCTGATGCTGAGACCATTTATTGCAATTGTTATCCACCTTTGGAATATTATGGGGGTATTCTTTCCTAGGAAAAGTCAGTAAAAAGTTGTATTCAGAAAATTTGCAACTATATTTAAAACACAGTAAGTCAACAAAATGTTAAAATGTGTTTATATTTTACGTTGTAGAAACCTAGAGTATTAAAACGTACAAATTTCTAAACAGTGGCCAAAAGGCTGTGGGAAACTTCTGACCTTTTATTTTTGACTCCCACTAAATTGTCTGACCATGCTGAAATTTGTTGAATTTCTACCAATTTAAAGTAAGAATCACAGAAAAGCTTATCATAATAAACACCAATAACATACACAAAATCCCTCACTCATTTACATCTATCCTATGCCCTTTAAACTTCTAAAAGAATATAAAGGTGATTTTAGCCACTAAGATCGTCCACTTGATTATTAAATGCTATATCTAGACATTTAAATTCCATTCGTTGGTAGGTATACAACCAGTCCATTAGCAACTGTTCAAATTTATGACAATTCTAAAAACTGGGACTTATGACCTCTGACATGTGCCCTTCCCCTCCTCCCAGTCACGTGAGCACATTTTGGACACTTGGTAAATGGTCTGCATCTACAACTGATTGACTTAACGACTGCCATGTTCTCTTAACCACTGCAAAAAAGGTTATAAAATCACATGCAGCTACATGGTGACCTGCTTTATGACCTTCGTGACTTATGACCAAAATTGTGGGCTTAATGATGATCTTACGTCAAAGACTACCTGTAAAACAAAAGGCTATGAAATAGAAAGTTCCTAATAATATTTATTATTTTTGACTTTCAATCACAACATAAATGCTTTTTCCTAATCAATGGGTTCTATCAGTCAGCTTTATAAAAATAAGTATGTAGTTATTGCCACTGTTCTGATAAATTCTTTTGTGTGAGGAGAAAAGCATATTATTTCCATATTTCAGGGGGGACATGAACTCTCATTATGCAATTAATGTGAAAATACCCATAAAATAAGATGCTGACATTTTTAATATATCAATAGAAACAAAAAGTTTGCAGCAGTGCAATTCCTATATCTTCAGAAAAAAATTCTGATTGAGTGAAATGCACTAAGATACTTGAAATAGTAAACAGAATCTTATGTTACAATAGATAATGGGGGCGGGGGGAGGGAGAGGGAGAAAGATTACATCCCCAAATTACAAGGTTTCTTTCGCTATTTATATTTTAATTTCTGGCAGTCAGTTTGTCCATAATCACCTGAGCTATAATGAATTTTAGCTTACAAAACAAATCAGGCATTTTATTGCCTAACTATCCCTTCTATCAGCATGCCAAACTTAATAAAACCAGAAAGCTTCTATCTGACTTGTCCAGTACATGATTGAACTAGATTTTCTAACCTGTTCTAAAGTAGCAAGGAACCAAACGCTAAGAACAACTGTTGTTTAAATTTCTGGCGTGTCAAGAGAACAATTCGGAAGAAATGCTGAATAAACCACAATGTAAGTCTTTCTGGTTGGTTTATGTCTCCCAGAGTAAAAAGCTCAATAGAAATAATCTTATAGAATTGATACGCAGATTGATCACTATCTATAAAGCCTGAATTCTCAGCAATTTAGCATATTGTTGTAGATGAATAAGACTCTCTTTAATAAGCTATTACTAGATGCAAAGCACATATTTTAGGATAAAATGGAACAGAAAGTTGATACCGCATGTTATATTCTTTAGATATCTAAGATTCACTGTTATATTTATATTCCTTATAAGTATAAAACTTTGGAGTAATAACCATGAATACTAAACAAAGAACTAAATGCTCACTTGCCATTCTTATCTAGAAGACAAATATAAATCTTAAAAATAACCAACTTATTATTTATTTAATTTTAGCAGATAAAATCATAATTGCCCAACAATTAAAAAAAACTTTAGATGGCAGGAACCACTACTCTATTGAATTTTGATAAACTTTACATTTTATCTCAATTGCAATAGACTTATTGCAGGCAATACTTTAGATGTATGGTGAATAAAACAATGTATATTTTCTGCCTATCTTCCTTTTTAAAAAAACTCTTCTCTATGCATCATGGATTTATGTCACTTAGTTACTTGATAATGTTTATTAATCAGTTTGATAAATATATTAAAAATAAATAGGTAACTATTTAAAAAAAGTTGTTCATTTAAAGTAGTTCACCATAAACTTCTGCTTTATCATTAATCTATGACACTTTGCAAATACATTTCATATACTAGACAGTTGTATCACTTAAAGATGCAACAAATGAAATTCCATTTACCTATTCCTCACAAATAATGGGCAAGTCCACTGCATATCTGACAGTTACATTTTGCTTAACTTTAGGAAAAACTTTAAAAATTGAAGAGTATATTAAAAATGACACTTGCAAAGACTTAAGATACTTACTTCACTGCAAACTAAAGAAGAATACAGTATCTCTGTGGCTAACATCTATCACTTTTCAAATATCCAAAAAAGAGAGACTAAATTCCCTCCACACAATTATTGTGACATATTCAATGGCTATAATAAGTCATAATGCAATGCTTCTAGCCCTTACATGTCAATTGTATATTACTATTTCCTATGATTATGTTTGTCATCTCAAGCAAAGGATAGTGGGTTAAGCCAAGGTTGTTGAATTTAACACAGAATGCTTAATCAATTGCACTTAAGTTAAAAAAGAATGAAGCTTCCAATCTTACTGCACTGTACTGAAGGATGAAGCATATAGGGTTTGAGTTCTTTATGGTTCATTCCTAGTTGTAAGGAAGTATGGAGATAGTCTTCAAGAAGAAATTCAATAGCCATTAAACGAAGCACTCATATGGCCCAGAAAGAGAGAAGGGGGCTAAAAGAAAGTCAAGATTATCCCACCTAGATTCTCTTTGGTATAATATGAGGGAACAGAGAATCCCTATCTCTGAGAGTTCCAATAGTTCTTCTAGAATTTATTTCCCATCAAAGAGCTGACAAAACAGTAAAGGTTTCTCCAGTCCAGTCATCTCCCCTATACCAACTCTAGGGGACAGTGCTCATCTCCATTTGTTAGCCAAGGGAGCCAGCGTTCTCAGAAGACATTTTCATGATCATGTGGCCAGCATGACTGTTCAAGACTCACAAAATGCCATTAGCTTCCCACCAATAGGTGGTGCCTATTTATCTTCTTGATTTCCATGCCTTCAAACTGCTAGATGGGCAGGAGCTGGAGCAAGTAATGGGAGCACACCTTGTTACATGGCGCTCGGATCTGGAACCCAGGCTGTCAGCTTTCCAGCTAAGTTCAGCATTGTTAACCGCTGAGCTATCACACCTCCCAAAGGGCTGACATTACAATCATTCATATATATTTATGTGTGTGTGTGTGTTACATATGTATGTGTGTGTGTGTATGTATATATATATATATGTTTTCGGAGATTTTCGCGGGTATTTGTATGTGGATCTTTGGTTCTTCGGGTTTTCTCCCGCGTAGAATTGGAAATATCTAGGCGACGTTTCGATGAAGTCTCATTCATCATCTTCAGGCTTGTGTCTTCGGCCTTGTGCTTCTCATCACTCTGAGAAGCACAAGGCCGAAGACACAAGCCTGAAGATGATGAATGAGACTTCATCGAAACGTCGCCTAGATATTTCCAATTCTACGTGGGAGAAAACCCAAAGAACCAAAGATCCATATATATATGTATGTATGTATGTATGTATGTATGTATGTATGTATGTATGTATGTATATATCTGTAGCTCTCCTAAAGACACTAGAACATAAGTACATATTGGCCAGATTTTACACAAAGAGAGGACACTGTAGTACAAATAGTGCATGAAAGTAAAATGTGGTCAATATGTATTCATATTCTAGTACATTTAGGAGAGCTATGGTTACTATGAATCCCCGGCTATTTTGAATGCCCTATTAAAAAGAAGTTTGGCTAGGAAGAATAGCATAATCAATATAATTTAGCAAAGCAGGAAAAACTGATCTAAGATTTTTATCGCCCAATTGGCAGAGATATTCTGATCTTCAGTATGACATGAACTGTGGAAGAGTCTACTTTATTGATATTTGAAAGTATCATTGTAGGTTCTATTTAAAATGTGATTCTTTTCTAGGTATGCTTCTCAGAGTAATATTATTTCATAATCTTTATCTATTAGATTTATATCTAATCTTTACTATGGATGGCAGTGATACATAATTTTGCATAGTATTTTTTTAATATAAGCCAGTAAAAAAGGTAAAGTAGTCCTGTGGATTTTATTCCTCTAGTCATTGCCAACTATAGAGGGCTGTGTTCATCTCTGTTTCAAGCCCACTGAGCCTATGCTGTCCGAAGACATTTTCGCAGCCATGCTGCCAGCATAACATCACACTCAAGTGGTACCTATTTATCTACTTGCATTTGCATGCTTTCAAACTGCTAGGTTGGGGCGAGGATAGGAGCTCACCCATTGGATGGCATGTCTCGAACCTGGGCTGCCAGCTTTCCAGCTAACAAGCCCAAAATCTTAACCACTGATCCACCATGCCACTCCATTATAAGCGAGTGATGGTAATAATTTCTGCCTGACATCATACAGTACTTTTCCTAATGTGTACTGTACATTATTTTCCCCTACAAACAAATTAGGGCGTGTCAACTTTCCCAACTCTCAATTTCCAAATATTAGGGGTGCTCAAAAGTTGCAATATGCCTTGGGAATTGTAAAGATATTTTGGTTATTTTAATATAATTTAGATGTGCTTGGTAAGCAATTACATAAATATAATATTTTAACACTTATTCAGAAAGCTTATTTTATTTTATTTCAATATCCACAGCAAATGATAGGATACATTCTCAAACTTGGCATGGGAATATACATATTCATATAAAATCAAATACATTGTTTGTGAAATGTCCAACCTAAACCAATACGTTTAAAATTTTATCCTAAAATCTTTATCATAACTGATGTGAAGAAGCTCATAAAAGGGAAATCAAAATATTCCTTTCAGATAAATTGAAATAAAATTAATAATATAGTTTGAAAAATGTCACCTTTATATAACAGCAAACACATTTTGTAATGTGAGCCAGTCTATGTTACAAAATTAGTAACTTAATTAATGTAAATTAATGTATGAAAATAGAGGTTTTCAGGTATCTAGGAGCTTTAGCAGTGACACCATTTTTAAGCTAAAGAATTAAGTAAAATGAATACTTCAGAATTAACCTCTAAACTTTGTTATTACTGCTGACAAGATAGGACCACACTATTAGTCATTGTAATGAGCTACCAGAATCTGCTAAAAATAATTAATAGTCTGATGATATTAAGGAAATAGTATTATCACAAAACATCTCTTTATCCAAACTTAATTAGGTAATTAGGGCACTTTACCAGAAAACTAACCAGCCCCTAAAATATTCTACCAGTGAGCTCTTTGTTGGCTACAATTACATGGCTGAAGAAACATGATGATAAGAGGCTAATTGAAGACGGTTTGCAATATGACACGTAATTTATATAATTAAAGAAAAGGATATTTTAAAAAGAGCAAATAGATCAAGAAGTCTGGGGGGCATTAACAGAAGTTTGAGGCTGCACTGGTCCCCCCCCAGATGCTCCAGTGCCTACCAAACCACAAACCTACCAAACTTTGGAAGTCATTTTGTCCTGCTGAAGTACACTTTTACCAACTATCTAAGCCTTTAAATGATTATGATTCTAAATTATAAGCATCTCCGTCACAGTAAAAATTCTTACTTCCAATGTCATATGCCCTTCAGATCATCTCGTAACTAATTCACCAAATTTTGTGTCAAGTTGGAGTTACCATTTATATTTTCCATATCAAGGCAGAATCTAAAGGCAACATTTATTCTTAATTTCAAATTCCTGATATGCTTTGACTAAAAGCAGTAAAATGGGACATATGAAATAGTGTGCACTGGCACACTTGCTTATTCAAAATAAGCCAGAAGCCTAAACAACTTAAAGTTATGAATAGTAAATGTAATCAGAGCTGATATTGGTTGATAATCCTGTCTCATTTACTATCCCAGGTAAGAAAAATCCATTCAATAGTGCTAGAAAATAATATTTCTATAGTATTCTCATTATGATGTCCATTTCACCTTGTGCTTACCTTTCTTTTAGATCCCGATTGCTTAAAATATGAAAGAGAGAAATATTGTAAGATACAAAGCCCTTCAATATGAGTTCTTTAAAATGTGCTTTTAGAAACCTATATTGTAACATTTAAATCAAATACAGAACTTTCATTAAGTAGCACTAAATTTACATGTTTAAATAAGGGAATTTAAACCTAAACCACACCAGATGCAGTTATCACCTGATTGTCTCATGATCACTTGATTGACTTATTTGAAGGAGTAAATTAAATAAGGACCTGCTTCAATGAGCAAATTTGGAGTTACCAGCTCCTTCTGCACAAGGCTAGATTAAAACAGAGAGTATAACACATTCTTTAAAAGCACGCCACTGATCTTAAAGCTGAAGAGCCTAATGCAAACTTCGAGGAAAAGGCTGGTGTGGGTAGGGACAAGCTATCCTTCAAAGCTAAAATTTTTGCAGCAAGCAAAAACCTTTAGACGTGAGATTTTTAACACCGGTGGCTGATTAATAAAAAAGGAAAAAGAACACGATCTTATTCCAACACTATTTTATTCTATTCTTCTGTCCTTGTAACTATCTCCCCTAAAATAAGTGCAATCTCATCCACTGGAATGGGTCTGCAATATATAGACAAAATATCTGAAAGTTGTTCATATATATATAACTTATTTATTTTTTAAAATGAAGTATTTTAAAGAAACTATCAACATAAGCCATACAAGCTAAGATATCTTTAATAGTGATAGTGGAAAGCATGCTTTTCTTTATATGTGTAAGAAAAACTCTGTTGGATCACATTAAAGGATTCTCTGAAGCTCACAGTAGGACATGAGTATGGTTCTTGGTAATATTAAAAATGCATTCTTTTCTAATACTGCCAAATTACAAACAAGGCTGAAAATAAAATCATCAAACAAACTTTAGAAAATAACTCCTATATTAAACACATGTCTAGTAGTGAAATAGCAATCTGCCACAAATCAAAATGCCATCACTGTGTCCCTATTATAACATTAAAAACTGGAAATAACTTTCATAAAGATTCACAAACATTCAAAAACATACAAATGGAAAACAATTTCAAAACCACATTCTTGAACAAGCTGTAAGCCATACAGCATGTTACAACTTCAAGTTCACATATAAAGCCATAAAAAATACAAATCTTTAAAGTCAGACTTCAACCAACAAACATAAACACTATTTTTGAGAAGATCAGTATTAGAATGAATATATTATAGAGCTCAACAAGTAAAGGCAAAAAGATTAGAAACCAATATCAGACATAGTATAAGATACAATTTTCAAAACTATTTTTTGCTGCAAGGAAAAGTTAAAGTACTAAAGTTGTCCAGGATTATTCAACAACTTTAAATTCCACAGGTTAGGAATTCTAAATACTTCAACAATTAAAGCTTCTATAGTACTGTATTGGGTGATACATGAACAATGAAAGTATAATAGCAGGAGAAGCTAATGGAAAAAGGAAAGTTCCCCCCAAAAAGGAGATACTAAAAGCACAATTGAAAATAATTAGAATGTCAAACTAATGGAGCCAACATGGAAACCAGAAGAACTTAATGAAGAGCTGAATCAAACAAACAAAATGGCTATATATAGATGAAAGAAATGTTACTAAAATCAACACAAACAGCTAGCACAGAACTTTAAAGAGGAAAGCTACAGCTCAGAATCAGTGGAAGCTGGCAAACAAAGCTTAAATCACAAAGAAGAAAGTCTTTCAGATACACTCAACATTCAAAAGATACAAGTTAAGATACAGTTGCTCAGTTAAGAAGGAAAAATGTAAAGAGACCAAAAGGAAGGCAGACCCATTCAACTAGTATTTTGGCTTCTGACTAGACAGTATATATCTTACCCTATTGAGAAATTGTGAAAAACAGGATGAAAGATGGAACTTTGAGACAGAAATATATTCAGGGACACTTGTCAATCTTGAATAAATTTAAATCTTCCAGTTCAAAGGAAATACATTTTAGGATAATGACTGAACTTGCTGATAACTTCAGGTAAATCCTTATATAGTACACTATCTTTAATAAATCCAGAATAACTGGAAGGTGCATTTATCCCCATTTTTAAAAAAGAGAACAACTGATCCAAGAAACTACAGATCTGTCTGTCCGACATCAATAACGAAGAAAATTCCAAAGAGATTGTTTTATAGATAGAATTCAGTAATTCATATGTATCATGAATAAACCTTGCTGGACTAATCTTTTCTCATTTTCGATCAAGTAAGTTCCATAGCAGGTTGTAGTAGTTCTGCAGACGTAATGGATCTTATTTTAACAAAGCATCAGACAAAAAACTTCATGGCATTCTCATTAACAAGCTGGTTAAAGGGAAGGCCAGTCAGATGAATTCTAAGTGGATACATGGCTTACTGAACATTGCTCATCAATAGTTCTTCCACAAACTGGAATGTGATAACAGGTGGTATCACTATACTAAACTAGCACATTTAGTCTAGAGAGAAATAACTTGAAGGGAAACCTGATATCAGAGTTCAAATATCTGAAAGGCTGACTCAATTCTTTAAGTTCTACATTGCCCCAGAGGACAGGACTATTATCAACAATTATTACTATTAAGGAAATAGGATCAAATCAGACATTAGAAGAAATTACCCCAAAAGATGACCCAAAGGTGCTTTTTCAGGAGGCATCTGTTTTTCTTCTGAAGACATTTCGCTTCTCATCCAAGAAGCTTCTTCATCTGTGATAGAATAGTGGGGAATGGAAGGATTTATATTCCAAGCACCTTTGGGTGTCCCAAAATCTTTGGGACAGTCATGACTTGGATGACTGAGAATCTCTACAGACTTTTAGCTATACAATTTGGGATGAACACCCTTTGAATAATGTGGGAGTAGGAATGGATTTCCAGAGGAAAAATTGCAGACTACAGGAACTAGGAGCACCACTCGGATGACCCCGAGGACACAGATAAACCTCCAAGTGCTTCAACGGCCCTCTGAATAAAAGGATGCCGATTACCAGCTGTCTGCAAGGATATCCTCCCATTCCCCACTATCTAGTCAGAGCTGAAGAAGCTTCTTGGATGAGAAGTGAAACTTCTTCAAAAGAAAAAAACAAGGAAGTCCAGTTGCCTCCTGAAAAAGTACCTTTGGGACAACCATGACCTGGATGGCTGAGAATCTCTACAGACTTTTACCCCAAAAAATCAGCTTGCAGCAAGAGGAATAGATTTCCATATAAAGTGGTTAATTCTCTTTAGTTAAGGTTTTCAAACAAAGGCTGGATTATCATGTATCATAGATGCTGTAATCCATCCTGCATTGAGGGGGAGAGGGGGGGGAGAGTTGGCCTAGATGACCTCAAATACCCCTTCTAAGTCTCTGATTCTATGAATAGCAAATTATATTTAAATACTGAGTATAAATTACACAGAAGACAAACGTAGTAAAGTCAGATTGGCGGTCTATAACTTTTAGAACTTACTTTTGTGCTGCTGTTTTTACTCGTGTTTGTACGTGAGGACAAAAATGTCTGATTTGTCCTTCTGAATCTGAACAGGATATATTTTCAGCATTTACACTGCAAAGATAATAATAAAATAGAAAAAGTATTATTATTATTATTATTATTATTATTATTATTATTATTATTATTATTATTATTATTATTATTATTATTATTATTCACAACAGGACCAAAATAGTTTTAAATAGTTTTCAGTCATTTTATTCTCTAAATGAATGAATGAATCAAAGCTTCCACAACATTGTCTAATCATAGCAATTGCTTAAGTGCTTAATTAGTAGTAACTGGCAGTCAGTAAAAGAAATATGAAAGATTCTGATGTTCTACTGTTAGTATAGTAGGGTGAAAAAGCTTCTTTAAAAAGTTGCAGTGTCAGTGTTTTATTCTCTCTCAACACACTCTCACACACAAAATAACAATCTGCTTCATAAGTTCATTATTAATAACTGAATAACAATTGGAAATTCAGTATTATTGGAGATTTGGGCACTAAACCCAGAGATTTAAATTCTTACTTACACTATTAAAACTATTTAATGAAGTTAAATGCAACTTAATGTTTTCCAAGGTTAATTTTTAATCAAAGAAATGCTAAGCATTACCTGTACAGGAATCCTTATAAATATTTCTGAACCATTTTTTAGTTTTGTTTCTTTTTCTTTAAAACAGTAAGTAAAAAAATTAAAAGAAAAAATAAAATCTAGTATTAGAACAAATTTGTCCATTTCAAAAATCTAGTTAATAATTTTGGTGATGATGATCACAGCAAATATGTTAGGAAATATTGCTGGGTAAATGGGCAAAGAAAATTAAAAATGGTAAAAACAAGAGTTGTGTAGCTGTGATACTAATTATACAAGTTTTACTGAGTATGATTTTTATTAATACTGTTTTTCCATTTTGATCATAACTTGAAAGACAAAATTTGCAGATCCTCATTCAAAAATCAAACTATTTGAATCCATCTTGTTCACTTGAAGAATATATAAAACTAACACTGCAAGGGTTGGGGTTAGGGTTAGGGTATCACAGTACAAGGAAAATACTAAAACTATAATTTGGTTTTAATTTTCAACTAGTAAAGATTTCCAGGGCAGAATTTCTTTTCTTTTGAGGTGTAGAAGGTAAAGACATAAAATCTGCTAGGATTTTAAACACGATTGGTGAATGTAAGCTATAACGATGATCATAGGAGGAGACTCTACTGATGAAATCAATATAATGAAGTAGGGATGTGCCAAATGTATCAAACCAGAGAATTTTGTATTGATCCAGAACAATTTAATTGTTTGCAGAAACCAGAGAACTGCTACCAAATTGGCATAATTTGAGAAGACATTTATGGCATGGTTTGGAAGGAAATGCAACAATCCATTTCATTCCAACATTCTCTATGCATAGTGTTCCTATGTAGGATAAAGTTTGCAAATCCTTCTTCTGAGGCAATTGAAGGAAAGATTTATATTGTAAGATATAAAGATTTATATTGTAAGATATAAATATTGAAAGATTTATATTGTAAGATATAAATGCTATGGGCACAAATATGCTAACAGTACATGAATGGAGAACCATTTAATGGCAATATTAAAATAGGAGATAGCCCAAAAAACATAGAGATGAGACAGGGTAATTCTGAAATAGGCTATTGTCAATATATTACATATAATTTTTGGGGAATCCTAAAATATATTTTATCAAAATGTTTCAATGCAACTGATTTTTGTTCTAATTTAAATAGCATTAAGCAAGGAACAATTGCTTTTAAATATTTACATCTATATAGTATTTACCAAACCTGATTTTTTTTGGCTCAAATATTTAAAGCCAATACACAATGGTACACTGCAACAATTAATATAAAGTTTTAAAGTTTATTAAATTCAAGAAAAAAATAAATTATACATTAACTCATTTGCTAGATAGCATTTTGAAAACTTGTTCTCTTGCTCCTCCAACCAGGGCACTAGCAAGATTGTGGCTGCTCTGGCTGGAAGGGAAAGAGAGTATTTAGTTTGCTAAATACTGTTTTTATTTTCATAGGAATTGCATTGGCCATGCTACAATGTTTAAAAAACAGTGCTCTTGGAATTAAAAAAAAGATGTAACAATGGCCTAATCAACATTTTCTGGAAAGCAGACATCAAACCTGTAATATATATTCCTTTGTCAGAAAAATGTGGCCATAACTCTTATTTAAAAGCATACCACAAGCAATTAGTGTAGCATAATACTATTGAAACAGATAGTCTTCGGGAGATTAAGTCTAACTTTATCCCTTGCATACTGTGATTTTTCATCATACAGCTCAACATAGCAACTAAAGATACTGGCAACAGAAGATAGATATTGGAATATATAACTATATCTAAAAATATCTAAACTACACATAACTTTATAGAAACAGAATGAACAGATAGGAGTGCACTATTTGTGCTATTAAACAATCAAGAGAGAAAAATTTCACTTTCCAACTAAAGCTTACAGTGTACCCAATGACGTCTGCACTGTTAGCAAAAGAACTGCCTGTGAATGTATCTTCAGTTGCCAGTATCTTTGGATAATTGGATAATATTTGGATATTATAATAGATGTGTTTTTATACTTGCTTAAAATACATCCGCTGAAAAACAGCTGAACAGTGTTAACAGCACTCTCATAACTAACATTTCCTCCAGACATACACCACATATTAAACAATTTTGAGATCATCTGAAAAGCACTACACCATATTTTCTTGCTGCTTCCCGATACGTTAAGTCCAGTTGTGATGCTTTTTGAAGTTCCAAGAGTGTCACTTTTGCTTCGTCTGCTGTATGTCCTTAAGACATCATTTCTGGCTCCAAAACCTAAGCGATGGCGACATGGCTGAAATAAAACCACATAAACCATCATATCAAAATAGGAAATTATACTTCAGTCAAGCTTTCAAATACTAAAACATTTTCAGGCCTTTTCACACTATCTCAAATGTCCCCAAACTAGAAGATCCTGGTCAAATAGTAGGATTAAAACTTTCCAAATGGAATACTTTTCTACATCTTGTATTTTAAAGAAATTGTATGCTGCCCAGGAAATTGGGGGTAAGGAGTTGACTACTGCACATAAGTAGCCCTCAAATTACAATCACAATTGAGTCCAAAATTCCTGTTGCAAGTGAGACAGTTGTTAAGTGAGTTTTGTCCCAGTTACAACCTTTCTTGTCACAATTGTTAAGTGAATCACTTCAGTTGTTAAGTTAGAAACACGGTGAAGTAAATCTAGCTTTCCCATTAACTTCGCTGCTCAGAAGGTTGCAAATGGGGACAACATGATTCCAGGACACCGCAACCATCATAAATATAAATACCAGTTGCCAAGTGTCTGAATTTTGATCACGTGACAATGGGGATGCTACAATGATTGATATGAGCCACGGTGGTGCAATGGTTAAAGTGCAGTACTGCAGGCTACTTCTGCAGACTCCAGGCTGCAATGTGGCAAATCTCACTAGGCTCAAGATTGACTCAGCCTTCCATCCTTCCGAGGTGGGTAAAATGAAGACTCAGATTGTTGAGGGAAATAGGCTGACTCTGTAAAACCGCTTAGAGAGAGCTGGAAAGTATTATAAAGCAGTATATAAATCTAAGCGCTATTGCTATCATAAATGTGAAAAATATCATGTCACTTTTTTCAGTGTCATTGTAACTTTGAACAGTAACTAAACAAATGGTTGGAAGTCGAGGACTATCTGTATTTGAGAAATCAATAAAAATAAATAAATCCACAAATTTAGTTAATTTTTAGGTTGGCGTGAAAAGTAAAAATAATACATAAGCTACCATCTACAAATACATTGGATATATTCACATATTATCATTAATTTTCACTGAAATCAAAATAAGCTATGTTATGAGCTAGTACTATATGCAAACAAATTGTCAAGTGATCTGACATTTTTGATAAAGACAATGAATTACTGATTTCTTGACATTATCTATTCCACAACACAAGCATATATACTATTGTAAACAAACATAATAACTGTTTCTTAATTTCCAAAGAAAATAAGAGAGTTTTTGGTCATTAATTAAGGTGGCAAGTCAAAGACTACATCACAATTAGCTTGGAGTAAATAGATGTAAGCTTTCATGTGATAGGGCATTTGTACAGTGAATAAATGTAGATTATATTTTATATACTCACTTTTCTTTCACCATTGGGACTGCAGGTTCCATCACTTTCATCAAATATCAACAAATTGGCTTCACTACATAAGAGGAAAAATAATTTAAATTTTGATCAACTGACTTATAGATTAAGACAACAAAATCAGGTTTCAGCAATCGTTACAAAATGTTCACATTTCAAAGAATATTTTCATTTGATTTTTTCTCTAGGCTACAGTCACTATTTCATTTAAAGATGAAGTTTATATAGAATTTTATTTCAAAAATAGGACTCATAACATTCAACATTTTAGCATTGGAGACCTCAAAACTGCAATGTATATAATATCCTCTCAAATCTTTATTTCTCTTTCCTACCTATTTGACAAGACTAATATTGTTGCTAAATTATAGTCCTTTAATAAAACTCAGTGTTGGGAGGGGGATTTTCTGCAATTGTCATTGTCCAAGGGCAGCGTGTGTGTGACTGGCACCTACCTGATTTCCAATCTAAGTCAATATCAATGCTAGAATGAGTTCTCCCAGTTTCCAGCCCAGTGCCTTTAACTCTACACCAAACCTCTTTAAAATTATTTCACAGCAATAAATCAATGCAATAATCAATGCAATCCAAAAACTGCAAATAATCAATGCAATCCAAAAACTGAAAGCTGCTTTAGAACAAAACATAAGGAAGCAATATCAGAGAGGGAAGGCAAAAAAGCAGACCCTCCTAGTGACCTGAGAAAAAGAAATGTGCAACCATATGAGCTACCAGGATAAGGAGAATGCTGAAATCACTGTTCTCATTAGGCCAGCATGATGCAAAGGTATAGCCCTAAGATAGCAAGTTCAGCTAAGATCCTGAGGAAGCATCCAGGGAGTGAAACAGTTCATTCAAATATATATGTATGTATGTATGTATGTATGTATGTATGTATGTATGTATGTATGTATGTATATATGTATGTATATTATTTATAATTGTTTCTGTGAAGAAACATACCTGTTATATCAAAATCGTAACTGAATTCTACCTTCATATGGTTTGCAAGCATGGCCACAGAAAAGAAGTAGTTAAAAATGATCAGAATGAATAAGGTTTTAAGCAATCTGGTACTGTATAATGCTAAGAAAGGGATTTGGCCTGTACAGTACTTTAAATAGATTGTCACATTTCCAACTAGCCCAACTCTTTATGTCACTCTCAAATACAGCATGTCACAATAACTGTGTTTCTATATGTGTGTTTTTGCTACAATATATCATAGCTTTCACTGATAAGGTACCAGATAAACTAACATTCAGTGAGCGTTTTAAGGTCTATTCTCATATTACACTTACTTCTATTCTACTAATAAGCAGCTTTATCCTGGAAAAAGTATGAATCACTGGAGTTCCTACATCACGTATTATTATGCATTAGTAACAAGCTGCCTTTGAAGAGCATTTAGAGGCTATAACAGATCCAGAATATGGCAATGCAAGTAGTGACGGACATGGTCTGTTATGCTATGTGATTCCATTGCTCTATGACCTGTACTAGTTGCTAGGGTCATATAGGGACAATTCCAGATGCTCATTATTATCTATAAAGGACTTTATGGCATAGAACTGTGATTTGAGGAACTATTTATCTCCCATTGTTTGTGCCCACCCAATATGATTGGGGAGAATGGGCACGCTCCTGATCCCCTCTGTTAAACATCATTATTTGTTGACATCTAGGAAACAAGCTTTCTCTGTCCCAGCATCTGCCCTATATAATATTATTTCCCCCATAAATCAGTATGGCTACCACCTTAATGATGTTCCAAATGTCTCTGGAACATCAAACAGTTCTTCCAGATAGACATAGGGTACCTGCTGAAGTCCAGCACAAGTCCTTGACTTACAGCTGGCCATTCAGCAACTGTTACAACAGCCTCAGAAAGGATGCTTGTGGCCCACAAAGCAATTCTGGCCATAATAAAATGTCCCTCACAATGATCACGTGACCTCATTTTAGGTGCTTGGCAGCCAGTTCACAGTTATGACTATTTGCCATGCACCTTGTGATCATGTGGTTGCAATGTGCAATCTTGAAATGCAGTTGGAGGCTATGAGAGGTCCAGACTACAGCAACGTAGGTAGTGAGGGACATGTTGTTTCTTGTGACTTTGTGACCTGCACAGGTTGCTAAAGGGCTTGTGTAGACAATTCAAGATGACAAAACCAATTCCGAAATAAAAATTCCAAAGTTAATTGAAAAGCTGTCAGGGAAGGTTGCAAGTGGAGGGAACCAAGAAGAGGTGAAGACTCTTCAGTGAGTTATAGAAAGTTTGAGAGTTAAAGAGTTGCCTGATAAGAGAATTTTAATTTCACATGGAGCTAAAATGCTTAAGCAGACAATTCTTTTGCTCCATCCACTTAACAACCCCAGAGATCATCACTTACCAACTGCAACTGAGAATGCTGGGATTGAGCAAAGCAGTCACACGGCCATCTCATTAACACCCATCTCAGTCAATGACTGAGATTCCAATCCCATTTGTAGTTATGGAGGACTATCTGTAGAAATGTTGCTATGCTTAGGGTTTTTTTTCTTTTCTATAATCTGTTTCTTGATTTTTTTTATTGTTCTTGCTTTTAAAGTACAAGCTACCCAGAGGCATGCAGGGATATACGTACATATATATGCATATATGCATGTATGTATATGTATTTATACAAACATTGCATGCATATATAGTGCAGATGTGTTTAGCTGAATACTGTTGAATTTAGTTGCAAATACATGGTTTTTAAAAACAAAGGATTGCTTTGTGAAACAAAATCATTTTTTAAAAAAATAGGGGAATTAAAAGATTGCTCCTGATTTTTTTTGCAGGAATATGACATCAGCATTTTAATATATTAAAGAAAAAATATAATCAGTACAGGAATTAATAACAAAAATCAAAGTTCCATGTTCATAGGGGGCACAATGCCCAGAGGACGGGAAACATGGCAGAAAAGGCTGTTCTCTGAACTTCACCAGACACAATTCCATGACAGAAAGAATCCGCAGCATGTCCCTTCTATCGGAAAATGTGGGGCTGGCCAAATCCTTTGGGGTGAGACAGTTCCTCAGGTAGTAGTTAATAATTTGCATTTAAGTAAATATAGAATAGCCATTTTGAAAAGCCATATTAAATGCATTGCCATCAAATATGCTATACAAATTGTCCTTGCTTAATGACTATTTGAAGTTATGCCTGGAGCTTAAAATTAAGGCCACAGCAGCAGTAGCTTTGCACTCACATGATTCAGGTGCTTGGTAGCCTGCCTGCATTTACAATCCCAGGGTGCTATTCAACTCAAACCACCACCCCTTCTCTTCTCTTTTAGCCACTACCACTGTCGTCTTCTTCTTGGTACTAACAAGGTGCACCTGGCCTGGCTTTTCATAAGGTGGCTCCTAGCCACACATCTTTCTCATAATCATAAGGTACAGATAGTCCTCGACTTACAACCATTCATTTAGTGACAGTTCAAAGTTACAACAGCACTGAAAAAGTGACTTATGATTCTTTTTTCACATTTATGACTAATGCAGCATCCTCACAGTCAGATGATCAAAGTTCAAATGCTTGGTAACTGTTTCATAGTTATGACAGTTGCATTGTCCTGTGGTAATGGGATCATCTTTTGCAAATTTCTGACAAGCAAAGTCAATGGGGAAGCCAGATTCACCTTACAACCGTGTTACTAACTTAAAACATGGTGGTGGTTCGCTTAACAACTATGGCAAGAAAGGTTGCAAAATGGACAAGATTCATTTAACAACTGTCTCACTTAGCAACAGAAACTGAGCTCAATTGTGGTCGTTAGTCAAGGACCACTTATATTACAAGGCCTCAGGAAGGCCATGCTTGGTTAGCAGTTGCCTCACAAAGCACCAGGCAGTGCTTGTCATCAGAACAGAAGATGATGGCAAAGATTTATTTGAGGACCACAGCACCCTCCCACCCAGCACCACCAGCGCTGTCCAGCTAAGTTTTCCTTAGCCAGGGGCAGCCTCTTATCTGCCCAATGGTCTATCTGCAAGCTGCTCAAAATTTGCAACTTCCTGTGGCTTCCCCATTGACTTTGCTTGCTAGAAGCTGTCAGGAAGTCCTGAGGAGGTTTTCGCTTAAAAATTTGCAATAGTGACAGCAAATGGGGACAGCCAGAATTGCCATTTGTAAGCAATGTGGTCACATGATGTCACCTTTCACACCTGCAGTGCTAAGCAACGGAAATTCTAGTCTCAATTACAGTTCTTAACCAAGGACCACCTGTATAATAGAGTTCAAAAGATGGCGTCCCTATAATGCTATTAATCTTGAAAAAGTAAATCATAGTTTATTGTGTTGTGAATTTTACATATTGCTCCGCTCTCTAAATATGCAGAAACACAGACAAGCACTAAACATTTCATGACTATTGAGTAGCCTGAGCCTTTCAAGTGTTTTGGCAAAGAAAGTCAAGGGCATCTGCAGGAAATGGCAAAAAAACATCAAAATGGCAGCCATGACCATGAGAATAAAAGCCCCCCCCCTTTTTTTTTACATATATTTCACATATAAAAGAACAGAGCTTCATCACATGGGAATAGCTTTAATCTTGACTTTTCAAATGATTGCATGTGCACAAACAAACACACAATTCATCTGGTTAAGTTTTGGTACCTACAACTACAATTTCCCTTTGGTTTCCAGTAACTAAACTGTGATTATATAATTATTGATACTTATTGCTGGAGTTCACTGTTAAAGTTATTAAACAAGCAGCAAAGATTGCTTTTACAATTTGAGGTAAAATCTAACTGAAATATGAAGTGTCTTTGGGCGCATGTATAATAAACCTCAACAAATTAATTAATGGCATAAAAGTAAACTTTTTATTTTTGTTACAACTTAAGTTCATTTCTTATCTTGAGATAGAGGGAGAAAAAAAGAAACCCCAAAAATTAACCATGTGTACACCAAGAATATTAAAACTTTTTTCAGCTCAAAACTATTTCCCATCATACACATAGATCCATTTGTTAATCCATCCATCCATCCATCTTTTTTTCCCTCTTCTCTCTCTTACGGTTTCAATACTGAAATATTCCATTGCTTAGAAAATATGACATATATTACTATTTATACACATCAAAAACTGTTCGTTAATTTGTATATAAACTGTACAAATTCATATGAATTTATATATTTTATATTTAGGAAAATATCTCATGGATCAGAAAACTAAGATTCTAGAAGATGTAAAATATTAATTCAATCTTTATATTCAAACATTTTTACATTTATTTATTTCATTCTTCTCATTAAAATAATATCAGGACAGTCTATTTTTATTAAATATTTATAATTGTTATTACATCAGTCTATTTATTAGGAAAAGAGTGTTAATCTGTTCCTCTATTCTAAATCAATACAATTTAAAAAATAAAAATAAAATGCAATTCAGTCCCATATAAATCTAATTACAGAAAAAAAAACTTATGGTTTTAAGACAATTCAATTGATCATATCTTCCTTAATTAAGAATCTCAAACTTTATAACCATGGCAATATTTGTCAATTTATATTGCTTGTGTAGGCAAAAAGGAAAAAAAAAAAACACCTTTCCAGTAAATTTAGATAGCATTCATTTGATGATGTTTCTACCTGGTCTATAGTTTTCAAACATTCATAAATAAAATGTAGAAGGCGCAAAATGAACAATTGGAAATATTATTTCTGCAGTATTTCT
The DNA here is from genome assembly GCA_023653725.1 of Bungarus multicinctus. Taxonomy (NCBI): domain Eukaryota; kingdom Metazoa; phylum Chordata; class Lepidosauria; order Squamata; family Elapidae; genus Bungarus; species Bungarus multicinctus. The sequence continues at coordinate 115,680,898 of CM042836.1, forward strand.
AAAATGGGAATCTCATTTTTAAAATCTAAATTAAGTACAATCCTTAATTCATTCATATCTCTATTATAAATTCTAGGAATGTTAAAATGTTAATTTATACATACAGTGGAGCAAGAAAGTATTTAGTCAGCCACCAACTGTGCAAGTTCTCCCCCTTAAAAAGATGAGAGAGGCGTGTAGTTGTCATCATAGGTATACCTCACCTATGAGAGACAAAATGTGAAAACAAAATATTTATTTGCAAATTATGGTGGAAAATAAGTATTTGGTCAATATCAAAAGTTCATCTCAATACTTTGTTATATATCCTTTGTTGGCAATGACAGAGGTCAAATGTTTTCTGTAAGTCTTCACAAGGTTGTCACACACTGTTGTTGGTATGTTGGCCCATTCCTCCATGCAGATCTCCTCTAGAGCAGTGATGTTTTGAGGCTGTCACTGGGAACACGGACTTTCAATTCCCTCCAAAGGTTTTCTATGGGGTTGAGATCTGGAGACTGGCTAGGCCACTCCAGGACCTTGAAATGCTTCTTACGAAGCCACTCCTTCGTTGCCCGGGTGGTGTGTTTGGGATCATTGCCATGCCGAAAGACCCAGCCACGTTTCATCTTCAATGCCCTTGCTGATGGAAGGAGATTTGCACTCAAAATCTCATGATACATGGCCCCATTCATTCTTTCCTGTACACGGATCAGTCGTCCTGTTCCCTTTGCAGAGAAACAGCTCCAAAGCATGATGTTGCCACCCCCATGCTTCACAGTAGATATGGTGTTCCTTGGTTGCAACTCAGTATTCTCTTTCCTCCAAACACGAGTTGTGTTTCTCCCAAACAGTTCTACTTTGGTTTCATCTGACCATATGACGTTCTCCCAATCCTCTTCTGGATCATCCAAATGCTCTCTAGCAAACTTCAGATGGGCCCCGACATGTACTAGCTTAAGTAGGGGGATACGTCTGGCACTGCAGGATCTGAGTCCCTGGCGGCATAGTGTGTTACTGATGGTAGCCTTTGTTACGTTGGTCCCAGCTCTCTGCAGGTCATTCACTAGGTCCCCCAGTGTAGTTCTGGGATTTTTGCTCACCGCTCTTGCGATCATTTTGACCCCACGGGGTAAGATCTTGTGTGGAGCCCCAGATCGAGAGAGTTATCAGTGGTCTTGTATGTCTTCCATTTTCTAATTATCGCTCCCACAGTTGATTTCTTCACACCAAGCTGCTTGCCTATTGCAGATTCAGTCTTCCCAGCCTGGTGCAGGCCTACACTTTTGTTTCTGGTGTCCTTCGACAGCTCTTTGGTCTTCACCATAGTGGAGTCTGGAGTGTGGCTGTTTGAAGTTGTGGACAGGTGTCTTTTATACTGATAACAAGTTCAAACAGGTGCCATTAATACAGGTAATGAGTGGAGGACAGAGGAGCCTCTTAAAGAAGAAGTTACAGGTCTGTGAGAGCCAGCAATCTTGCTTGTTTGTAGGTGACCAAATACTTATTTTCCACCATAATTTGCAAATAAATTCTTTCCAAATCAGACAATGTGATTGTCTGGATTTGTTTTCACATTTTGTCTCTCATAGGTGAGGTATACTTATGATGACAATTACAGGCCTCTCTCATCTTTTTAAGTGGGAGAACTTGCACAATTGGTGGCTGACTAAATACTTTTTTGCCCCACTGTATATTTGGAATAAAAAATAGAATATTTTGAAAAAGATTAGATTGAAAATGTACTGCATAGTATATAAAAATAATCTAATTTCTCTTTATTTAAATTCTGCGTAAGAAAATCAGAATGAGAATATCTTATTATTACTAATGAATTATTATTCAAAGGTTCTATTACTATATATTTTTCAACAGCCTAGAGCAAATAGCCTTACTCTTTCTCTGTATCTCCTTCACTTTCTTCTGAATGATCAAAGCTCCGGTTACTTTTAAAACCTCCATCTCGTTTGGACTGTGATTTATCCAAAGCTGAAAAGAAATAAGTTAGGATCAGTTCTGGTTCCAAGAAACTCATAAATATATACCTATATATAAAATAAAGCAATTTTAATAATGAACAATCCACAGTATAATTTAGGTTCATTCAATCTGAAAACCAAACTAAATTTAAATGCAGTTCAGATGCACTTAATGTATGTATTTCCTAATAGTGGGATGCAGGCTTGTAAGGCAGTCTCTATATAGTTTGCACCATTCCATAAAATAGCATGAGTACAAAATAAAAATAGCATGGATCCAACTAAGGTTAGTATTCTAATCTACACTTTTTATTTTACTGAAAAGCATTATAAGTAAGCTTTGATTGAAAATATCATGATGGAAAGTGGATATGTATCCTGTATTTCTCTCTTTTTCTGTGGTTTTTTTTTTTCCTTTTGCTTGATGTTGTTTATTACTAAAGGAAATGTATGTATGTGTTATCATCTGGAGGAATTCTGGGGGACAGTGTAAAATCGATATGAAGTTTTGAAGACTCAAATTATGTTCTCATGGTGAAACTGATAAGCTAGGCAATGTTCATACACAAGCTCATTTATTTTTTAATATTGCTATAGTAGTTTACTTTATATTTTTATTTTAAATACAGTGCTGTCCTATAAAGTTGAAGAATACAATGATGATTTCAAAGTAGGTTAGCCAGCAAATATAATAACATTCGAAAAATGAGTGCACCATATTCCCACTCAGTAGTCAGAAATTTATTGAAAACAAATACTTGCAGGATTTAGCAAAAATACTGTTCATGTATAGCCTTATCATAAATTCACTAATTGTGGTAAAGGGTTGCTTCTAACTCCTTAAAAATGAATGTGCCTTACTGCATTAGTTATGAAAAATATTTGTACTTCGACTTCAAATGGAATGAGGAAGAAACTTAACAGAAATACAAACAGGAACAGAGGTCGCCAACCTTTTGGACCTCAGGGACCACCAAACTCATAATTTTAAATCCCGCGGACCACTAATATGAATTTTGACTGATGGTGGCTTGCTGACATTGGCTTGCTGGTGGTTTGCTAACGTTGGTGACATTGGTGGGAAAGTCGTTCCCATATTCCAGAGCTACAGTAGTCACAGGACTGGGCCTTTGGTCATCTTGGAGCAGCTGCCCCTCCACCGGGCTGCACTGGCATGCCATGGATTGGAGGAGCTGCTCCGGGATGATCAAAGGGCCAGTCCTGTGATTACTGCAGCTCTGGAATATGGGACCATATTCCAGAATATGGTCAGTGGATGGATGGGCCTTGTGTTCCCGCGCAGCCTGGATTGCTTTTGGGGAAGGTGCTTTTGGGGAGACATTTCTCTACGGGCCACCAAAATTTTCTCATGGACAACCAGTGGTCCCCGGCCCACTGCTTGGCGACCACTATACTAGAGTAGGGTTCTCATTATAGTACATTCCCCACTTTCATTGGTTTAAATGAAATCTGAATTGTTAATTAGTTCTTTTCTGAATTCTATTCCTATTGCAGTCTGAAAAAAATAATTAAAACATCTCATTATCTCTTAGGAAATGGTAAGCAGACAACATACGGCTGAAGAGGTTACAATAAAAAGAATACATAGTCACAATTAAAAAAAATACACTGCATAGGCAATGTGGAAGCACTATCAGGGTGTTCCTTCTTTGTCTGGGAATACTATAGAAGCCTACACAAAGGGAGTGAAAAGCTCCATCCAATTTTTGACAGTGCTTCTGATGTGCCTCATCCCTCTTTCTTCTTTTTCTCCACATTGCTTCAACAATAACCTGCTTCTACAATTTCTAGCATCATTCTTTCACTAACTCTCCTGAGGTGCCATTGCTGCCTTAATTCAAGAGAGGCATAATCAAGCACCACCCACTGTAAATGCTAGAAGGGGAGTGGATAAGACATTTGGATAGCCAATAGCTGAATAAAAGAAGCAGTTTTCTTATCTCCCCATTCTGCCATGTGTCGTTGCTACTCTTGAATTTAAATGACAAATATAGATAAATAACAGATCCTACTTCCCCCCCTACTCATCCTATTCCCTTCCCTGGCTTCCTTCCCATTTTTTAGCTAATTTTTTTCATGTTGTATATAGGTTTTATATATTTTTATGCTTTTAATATTATAACTTGCCCAGAGTTATCCAGTGCTAAGATGGGTAGCCAATACATATAATACTGTTGCACAAAATGCTTGAAAAGTAGACAGCTTATTATATGTCATTTTAGTACCCAATAGAAAAATGATGTCCTCGGGAATATAGTACACCAATTTATTATATCCTTTTACAAATATACACATTAAACAATGCATATTTTGAATGGTGCAAGGCAGCATCTATTTCACTGTCATCCATTATATTCTGTACACAAACAATATGCCAAAATCATATTCACTGCATATAACATTGTATTAAATCAGGGGTATCAAACAAGATTTCATTGAGGGCCAAATCAGGGTTTGACCTCAGAAGGCCGGGGTGATCATGACCAGCTCGATGTCACTTGTGCTGGGGGCACCTGCGGTGGCCCGAATACTCTGCCAGACAAAACGGGTTCCCGAGCTCCATTTCTGACTGTGACGGCTTCCTGCAACCCTCTGCCAGTGAAAACAGAGCTCGCGAGGTCAATGTGAGGCCTTGTGAGCTCCATTTTTGGCTATGATGGCCTCTTGTAATCCTCTGCCAGAAAAAATGGATCTGGCGAGGGCCACACACAGCCCTTGAGAGCTGTTTTTGCTGGCAGAGGCATCATGGGCAGGTCCTTCACTGCTTCCGGGTTGGCCTCACAGGCCAGATCTAAGCATCCCACCGGCCGGATCTGGCTCTCGGGCCTTGAGTTTCACACCCCTGTACTAAATACAAAAGTAAAATACAAAAAAAAAAAGTTTAGAGAAATACTAGCAAAAAACAAACATCAAATACAACTGGAAAGAAGTATGTGCTTAGATATTTGTTATTAATATTGACTAAAAATATGGGTAACAAAAATTAGTATTTTTCCATTTTATTTACTTATCATTCACATATATATCCTGTTTCAATCATATGTAATGCTTAGCATCTCATAAAAATCAATAATGACAATAAGAATCTAAAACATAAAAGCTAATAGAAAAATATACAAATATATTTTTCAAATAGCATCTGGCATCAACCCACATATACCCCCTGGAAAAACTCCTCTTTTAGAAGCTTTTGGAAGGCAAGCTGAGTTGGGGGTCAAAACACTGTATCTGTGGAATGCCTTCAACAGCTGTGAACCCCAATGTTCCGGATTGCTGCAGAAAAAAACATCCCACACTAACCAAATGCTCCACTACCAAAATAACAACCCAACTTCCCACAAAAGGAGCTGTATAAGAATGTTATTCACACAAGTTCAAATTCATTGCAGCAACCTGGAACAACAGAAAAAGGAAACAGATCACCCACACAACTTCTTCCAATAGAATGGATACCCATGCAACTTTTAAAAATGTCTGATCATTCAACTCATCACAGCATAACAATACAAGGTATGAAAAGGATAACACTGCTATATATCTAAATCATCTCATAAACAACCAAGCAGCAGCATCGTACCATACAAACTAGCTTAAACGCTCAAAACATCTTGAGTAAACCCACAAGTGAAGAAGAAAAATGAAGAAAAACCAGGAGTTTCAACAATATAAGGATAGCAATAACCATAACATAAAACAGACAGGCAGAAAACTATCATAGCAGAGCACATTGATAAATATGAATTAGCAATCAGAAAACATGTTTCTTAATTTCACAACACATGAACAGACTCAACCAAATTTCAATGGGGAAACTGTGTGCATCTGTAGATCAAGCTAAATCCAAAACCATTAAGGGATTCCTTGAAAGCTCGGCATTCAGATAAATCAGACATCAATGGATACATAGAAATAAACCATATTTAGACACTATCAAAAGGAACAATAAAAAGGAAATTAAGAAAGAAACAAAAAGACCAGAATACATCCTCTCTAATAGCCAATACCCAAATAAGCAGGTATTACACTCCAGGCAAACCATCAAGCAGAAAAGAATATCTCAGTCAAGACTACCAAGGAAAAGCCCACTATTGAATGTAAATAAGGAGCAAGCCCCACACTCATTAGTATATTACCTAGTTGGGTAATAAAATTTCTTCAAGCAAACAAGCAAGCTCAGAAAACACCAGAGACTGCATAGTTCAACCCCAAACTACATATATTTTCTTCTATTGGCATTTAAATATTTTAAAAACTGCACAGGGATTCTAAGAACTAATCCATCACACTACCACAACAGTTTTAAGTAGGGTTGTTGAAAAATATTAAAATAAAAGCTATCTACATAAAATATGCACATATGCAATTATACAGTCCTTTAAAATGAAAGAATTAATGCAAGACTAAGAACTTTTTTTTAGCCCCTTTATACTTACCGTGTTTCTCATATAAGGCCGGGTCTTATTTTTTTTTTGAACCCTGAAAAAACGGCTAGGCCGTCTTTTCGGGGTGAATTAATTTCTTCCCCCCGCACCGTCACCTAGAGCACCCCACAGGCATCCATGCCTCGCCACCAGCCGCTCCTAACGACCGATCATGGCAGAGCACTCCCTACCCCCGCCAAGCGCCCTTGTTGCAGACCCGGGTATGGGGTTGGTTGCAAGCTGGGTCAGCAGGTGGTCAGCAGGTGGTCAGCGGTGGTGTGGATGTCAGCCAGTGCAGGAAGCAGCAGCAGCAGGCGCCGAAGCTCTCGCGATTTAAAGTGCCCTGCCAAAGCCAACATCCACGCACTGCCACCCGCCTGCTGACCCGGCCTGCAACCAGCACCATACCCAGGTCTGCAGCAAAGGCGCTTGGCAGGGGTAGGAAGCACTCTACGCTTGGCTGTTAGGAGCAGTTGGTGACAAGGAGTGGCTGCCCGCGGGGCACTGTTAAAAGCAAGTTCCCCCCTGCCCTCCCCCCCCAATTTCGCATGTTTTAAAATAGGCCTAAATTGGGGGGGAGGGGCTTAATTTCATTTTATCCCTAAAAAACATGCTGGGTCTTCCTATTGGGGAGGTGCATTGTTGGAGAAACATGGTATAAAGTCAAAGATTTTGAAATGTCCTTCACAAATCTCAGATTTAAGTATTAAAAATCTTGGATAAATCTTAAACATGATGAGCACAAAAACAGATCTAAGGTGGACATGGTATTCAGCTGGTTCGAAGCGGTTCTGGCGACCCGGTAGCAAGAATTTGGCGTGGGTCGCGGAACTGATAGCAACTTCTGGCTGGCCATGCCCCTGAACCAGTTCCCCGGTCCCCGGTCGCTCAGTTGCCCCACCCACCTGATGCTTGCTCTCTCGCACAGCTCGCCCGCCTGCTGCTTTCCCCACCCAGTCACTCCTCTCTTCCTATGTGGCATGCTAGGCCCTTTGTGGCTTGCCTAACCTGACTTCCCCTAACCCTGCACCCCAACTGAGCAGCCCTGATCTGCCTGCCCTGCTCACAGGTAAGCCTGCGTCACGCTAGGCCCTTGCCCACCCCTTGGGGCCTTTCCAGGCCTCCCCTCAACGCCCGGGATTTTCTGGGTGGGAGGAGGCCAAGGTGGGGCATCTTTTTCGGGCCAGTCCAGAGGGCCGGGGGACAGCCACAGCCCAGCTATGGGAAGCAGCCCCAGGTTTTCCCGGCCTCCCTTTTGGGGCACCCCCACCCCCCCGCCGCTGCCCCTCTCAGCCCCAGCCTCAGCACAGCAAAGAAAGTGAATGGGAAGGCTTTCCATTCGCTTTCTCCCTGCCTTTCGCGATACCCCCACCGCTGCTGCCGCTGCCCCCAGTCCCAGCCCCAGCGCAGCAGAAAGAGCTCTCCCTGTCTTTTGGGCAGCCCCACTCACCTCCGCCCCCTTAGTCCTAGCCCCAGCACAGCAGAGAAAGCTCTCCCTGTCTTTCGGAGTGCCCCTGCCACTGCCGCCCCCATCCCAACACAGCAGAGAAAGCTCTTCCTGCCTTATGAGGCACCACCACTTGCCCCCTCCCCCTCAGTCCCAGCCCCAGTGCAGCAGGGAAAGCTCTCCCTGCCTTTTGGGGCACCCGCCGCCACCACCGCCACCCCTTCAGCCCCAGCCCCAGTGCAGCAGAGAAAGCGAATGGAAACGCTTTCCATTCGCTTTCTCCCTGCTTTTTCGGGGAGGCCCTGGTGCTGCCTTCGCCACCCCCTCAGCCCCAGCGCAGCAGAGAAAGTTCTCCCTGCTTTTGGGGGCATCCCCACCGACCGCCGCCACCGCTGCCCATGTGCTTTGAAAGGGAGGGTGATTGATGTTCTGAGGCTGCTGCTCTGGAGTTTGCCCAATAAGTTCTTCCCAGAAAAGGGGTGTGTGAGTCAAGGAAGGAAAGGAAGGAAGAAAGGGAGGAAGGTCAAGAAGAAAAGACCAAGAAAGGAATAAAGAGCAAGAAAGAAAGAGGAAGGGAGAAAAAGAAATAAAGAGGAAAAAGAAAGAGAAAGAAAAATAGGAAGAAAGAGGGAGAGAAAGAAAGAGAGAGAGAAAGAGCAAGAAAGAAAAAGGGAGAGAAAGAAAGAGGAAGGGGAGAGAGAGAGAAAGAAAAAAAGAAGAGGGGGAGAGAAAACTCAGTGCTATTACTTTTAATTGTTCCATTATTTACCATATATTAATATTTTACGCTGTCCCTCACCTAGAGTGATTTTATTGCCTTTCTTTTGCCCTGGTATTTTTCAGGGTTTACATGTCAATAGTCCAAAGCATAAATACAGATACATTTAACAGAGTTGAAAGGGACTATGGAGGTCTTCTAGTCCAATCTCCTGCTCAGGCAGGAAAACTGAGGATGCCGAACTCTGAATAGAGATCCTGGGAAAGGTGTCAGAATAACAGAATAGCTCTTAGAGGGGACCTTGGGGAGAACTCTATACCATTTCAGAGAAATGGCTGTCCAGTCTTTTGTTAAAAACTTCCAGTATTGGAGCACCCAGAACTTCTGGTGGCAAACAATTCCACTGGTTGATTGTTCTCACTGTCAGGAAGTTTCTCCTTACTTTTAGGTTGCTTCTCTCTCTGTTCAGTTTCCATCCTGCTTTGGAAAATATATTGATTGCCTTCTGGTGCTTTGGAAAATACATTGCCGCCCCTCTTTCTGGCAACTCCCTAAAAGCCTGTGGTCTATCACCTTCTTGGGCAAAGCATGTGAGCCATTTCCTCCTTTGAAAGTACATCTATAGTACGTAGATAATCAAGTCAACAAAAGGTGAACATTTTTACAGAACTATAGATATGTTGAGGCTGGGTGTGACAAGGAATGGCTGGGAGGGGACGAGCCAGGTGAGGCACCCCTTGAAGTGAGTGACATTGAGTTGGCCACACCCACCCAGTCACATGACCACCAAGCCACGCCCACAGTCACATGACCCTAAGCCACGCCCACCAAATAAGCCATGCCCACAGAACCGGTAGTAAAAAATTTTGAATCCTACTACTGATCTAAGGGTAGATCAGTTCTGCAAAGAATGGGGGGAAATAGAAATACTGTCCAAAGATTTTTTAGCTGCCTACAATAAATATATGGAAGCAATTATTAGTGTTACAAAAAAATGAATGAAAGGAGCTTCAAACTTCTCTATTTGCCATATTATCATTTTTCTTCTTAATTTGGATCTGTGAACAACTTCACATAAGCATTGTTTACATTTCTAAAAAAATATGTTAGGTTTAATTTGACTAAGAGGACTTATTTTTTCATACAATTCTGTACAGTATTAACAACGGGATTTCCCTTTTTCCAGAAAAAAAATTGGTTGTTCACAGCGTGTTTGTTTTTTAAGCACAAGTCCCTACAGTTTTTCTTGGCAAGATTTCAGAAATAGTTTGCCACTGACTCTTTCTTAGGTGAGAGAGAGTGACTAATCCAAGGTCACCCAACTGGGTTTGTGCCTATGGCAGAATTAGTGTTCAGTCTCTTGATTTCTAGCCTGGTGCCTTATCCATTACAAAACTGGGTCTCTGAAATTGAGACCTAATGGAACCTAAGTTTTGACTTTTACTATCAATTCTGTTCAATCTTAAAAATAGAAAGGGCCAAAAAACATACTAGCTGTTTTTCATTTTAAATTTTAATTTAAAGTCACTAAACAATTTTGTGAATTGCTTCCACACTAATTCAAAATTAAAGTTTTTTTTATAATTTTATAAAGTGTAAGGAACAGAAGTGTATAGCTTTCAAAGTGAAAGGGCAGTTCTCCAAAAAGTAAGATAGTTGGGAAGGGAGAAACTGTGAGGTATAGAGACAAAGGAAGAAAAAATGCAAAAAATAAATCTTAACTTTCCTTCAGTTATAAAATCCAATCAACCTATCACTACCAATTGTTGGGATTCCACATAATCAAGTATGCATATTATCCACAGCTACTTCATTGAGATTTCCAGAGCCTTGCTTTTCTAAAAATAATTCTTGTTTTCATGAAGTGAGCAAAATGATCACATAGATGATGAAAAGACTTCATTCTATTCCTCCACTCCTATCTTATTAACTTGTTTTTAATTCTGATGATGAGGCAGTATCAAAAACCAATCTCTTACACCCCAATTTTAAAGGAAGACTACAGTAAATTGATATGTCTGCCAATGATACCACTAATCAGGAACAAGGCCACCCAGCATTAAAATGATTACTCAACTTTAACTTCCTTCAACATTGTCCACAAATATAGTTTTTTTTTCCCGATAAAGGAATGCATTATCAGAAAAACTAAATATACAAATGGAACTTCAAATTCTTTTTCAAGCAAAATAAAACGCTTCCAAAATAAATTTTATGCTTAAAAAACAATACATTAACAAGGATATTGCTTTTATTTTTTCCTACTTCTTTATTTATCATGTATTCTGTTCTTGCCCACTGCCCAAAACAAAGATTTTAGAAAAATTGTTCCTGTTAGATATTTATATTATTTAGAAACTAAGAAAAAGCTTTGTTGAATCTAAATAATATTCCAACATTCTAGTTTCTAGGTGATTAGTCAGTTACCTGATATTCCTGACTTGACACATTTTGACAAATCTTGAATAAAGTATCAACTTACTTTTATTTTAAAAATGGGAAGGATGCCAGTTTGTTGAATAATGCCAGAATTGTTCAGATTTATATATAAAAGTAGCACATCTACTATTTTTTTCAAACTACAGTGTCTAGGTCAGTGGTGGCTAACCTTTTTGGGTGCCTGTGCCAAAAATTGTGTATGCCCTGGCATGCTCACAGTTGCGTGCCAGCACCCAGAAGGAAATGTATGTCCCCCCACGCCCCTATGCATGCGTGCGCAATCCCCACCCACCCACCACCACTGCTCTCTTACCTGCACTGCGCCTCACAGCTGATTTTCAGCCAGTTTGAGGCTTTTTTCAGCCTCCCAGAGGCTTGAGGAAGTCTTCTGCAGGCCGAAAACTAGGCCCGTTTCATCATTTCCGGTATTTTTGGAAAAATAGGAAGTAATGAAACAGGGCTAGTTTTTGGCCTGCAAAGCCTGCTGAAGCCTTCCTCAAGCCTTTAGGAGACCAAAAAAGGCCTCAAACCAACCGAAAATCAGCTGTGAGGCGTGCACATGCGCAGTGAGGTAAGTTTGCCTGCAGCTGACACAAATGGCTCTGCGTGCTACCTGTGGCACACATGCCATATGTTCACCATCACGGGTCTAGGTTCATGCAATACATGTTGACTAGTAAACATGAACATGATACATAATGTATCATAGCCACAATCAGAATTTATTCATACAATTCCCAACAGTGCCATGAAGTTGCTTTTCCTCAATTTTGTATTATGAATTAATACTATCTCTCCCATCTTGCAGCCATTGATCATGGTGATAAATATTTAACTATTATTCAACTGGGATATTTAAACATAAATATATACCGGTAGGTAAATAAATGTGGCTACAACATATCTGGAAAACATTAGAAAGGTAAAGAGATTAGCATAAACTGATTGCAATTATATACAACGATCGATTTAAAAATGTATTTATATCTGGTAAAGATAAACTATCTGGTAACTATTGAAATGCCATCACGAACTAAATTAAATATTCAATTATCTTCTTTAAAAGGGAGTTCACTCAAGTCATTTTCTAGAGCTATAACAACGTGAGATCAATGTATCATTAATAAGTTTAATAAAACAAGCTCCTGCTTGTGGTGTAATGAACATAAGTAAACTGTAGAATAGAATACAATACTCAAATTATAGCAGCAAGGAATGGTCCAAGCTTCATTTTTCTATTTGATATTGATTGGGTGCAAATTCTGCTTTGATATGTTAACTATCTTTATCATACCAATACAGAACTGATATTTAATTTTTCATTAAAATGTTTTAAAAATCAGTATAGAAACTGCACAAAGTCATACACATCATGTATTAATTTGATTATATTTGAAAGTGATCCCATATAAGCCATGACTGTCTATTAAAAGAGCCACTTTCTATTTGCCCTATGTAGATTTTGCTATTCTACTGTAAACTAGCCATTCACCTACAACAGCCATTTTGTGTTTCCTCCTTTTTATGGTAGTCTTTTTGTGACTGTCGCCATAGCAATCTATGATATCTATTCAAAATTACAAATGTCACTGCTGTTGTTTTATTTCATACCATGGTTATTCTCTGACATCAATGAAGACACCCCTATCCTGTTCATCTTGCCCTCTCAGTATATTCCAATAATTCAATGCTTCTTCCTTGTTCCTTATTCTCTGTTGGCCCAGTTCAGTCTTAAATTATCTTGCTCCTGAGGACAGTTATAGACTGCAAACTGATTAGAAAGATAATATATTAAAAGTGGTTTCTAAAATCTAAAATCTTGATGGAAAATGAAGCTTGGAGTACCTGGATTAAATTATGCAACAAAAATAGGAGGCACACTAGCCATAATTGTTCTGAAATCATTACATGTGAATCGAACTATTATATTTGCAATTCAGATGTTAATATAGGAAAATAATATTTAGGAAATATTGCCCTTCAGGGTCAAAATAGCCTTGTTTTCCAAGCTGTTGCTGGGGATTTTACCCCCATATTTGATTTAAATAGCAAGCTGAATGAAATAAATGCAACAGGTTCATAATCCTGCAATCCAAGCAATAATTCGTGTACTTACACATTTATATACAAGCACATTTATCTACTTGTGAAAAGTTCCAAAACAACGCTAATATTTCCTAATTATTACTAATAAGTATTAATAACAATGAAATAAATGGTTCAATATCGATTGTACTGATTGTACTAAGATAGCACGCTAAAGTATACTTATTAATAGCAATTTGAGACTAAACTGCATAAAGGCTTCTATGTCTGAGAAACCACTATTTATGAAACAACTTCATATGACATTATAGCCATTTATACTTCACAAACATTTCACAAAACATACTACGATATGGCAAAAACTGTCGAACCACAAAAAGCTGTTTCATATATACAACTTTCCAAACAAGACAACTGTCAATGTATTCCTTTTGTTTCAGCATGCTTTGATAGTGCAGTGTCATTTTCTGTCACCGCACTGCTACAACCCCTATACCACTAAATTTTAGGAATGCTTCATGTTTTCCTTTTTAGGTATAAAAAGCAGGTAGGAAATGCACTGATGACTCTGTAAGCACTGCTGCTGAATTATATATACATATATGCTATTCAACATATAGTCATAATAGGAAAAAGGTAATCTTTAATCTTTGTTCTGATAGTAAATCCAGTACATTTCCACAGAAATCCAAAGAAGTAACTAACATATGAACCTGCCTTCATATCATTCTTCCTCACAGAATTTGAAGCCCTGGTATGAAACCTTATTATCTCATTTCATGGATACATTCACTGAAAGTAAAATTATCAATCTTAGACAGCACATTCAACATATGAATGTATCCTACTCTCAAAATTAAACACACAGCTAAAAAATATTCTAATCTTAGAATCTCTTTTATAAATAAAAAAAACTCCACTGAATTATTTTTGGAGAGAAAAGCAGTATATTAAGCTATTTAAGTAATCAAAGAAAATATAATTACCAAGATGAATTTATTATTCTGGCATTTTATACTTAACTTTGGAAGATACTTTTCATATTTTGTTCTAACCAGAATATATAAAAAAGATGAAAGCCCACCCATTTTTGTGACTTCTGAGTTGGCCTGGAGTTGGTATTTCTTCTAATATGGATGTTCAATTAAGGTAGTAAAGGCATGCCCACCTTCCTAGAATAAGCCTTTACTTGGTAGTAAAGGTATCTATGATAGCACTGTAAACTGTTTTCTTACCAATTGATGTCCAGCAAGATATGGAAAGAAGCACATAAATTGAGGGGAAGCGTGACCATATAAACCAGGTATAGTAATTCTCACATCAGCATTTTCTATCATCTGATTTTTCTGTCTCAGTATTTTCAAGACAGCGTTAAAAACAATTAATGCAGAAAAGGAAAACCTTATTTTTGGGGCAAAAGGAACATAAAGTAAAAGGGGTGCCAGCAGCTGCCATAATGAAGACTACCACACAAAAGTCTTACTCAATTAGCTTCATCTCTTATCGAAATATTAACCTTTGCCAGCCATCCTCCTACCACCGCTCCCCTCCCAGCATGCAGGTTTTTCCTCTTGCTTTTGTTCGGATTTTATTAAAAGAAAAAAAAAAGTAGAATAAACCGCTCCTGCTCCTCTTTTACCTCACTCCCATAAGACTTCCCGAACCTATAGGATAGAAAATTCCCACTCGTGGAAACCAAACGCGAAGGATCCAGCTGCTACCTTCCCGAGCCGCCTTTCGAGATAGGTTTACTCGGAAGTAGGACGCCCTCAATCCACAGGGAAAAGGCTTCTTTTCGTGGAAATTGGCTTCGGTTTCTAACATCCCCAGACCCGCGGTTCTCTGCCACCGAAATCCACTTACCTTCGAGAAGACCCGACTGCCGGATACTCCCTACGTTTCTACCGCCGCCGACGCCGCCGCCACCGGCCATCTTCGCTCAGGCGCTGCTCTCGTTTCACACCATCGCGCTGACCAGCCTTCCCCCCCCACCCCCACGGCCCAAGTGCCGTCTCAGAGGTGCAGGGTACGGCACACAACTAGGCCTCTCCCTTCGGCCTGCGCCCGCCGCCGCCTCCTTGCCTCCTTCGACCGACTTCCCAGCGACTGGCTGGAGGCGCCGGGTGTGATGGGGGATGGCTGTTCAAGGGCCCCTCAGCCGGGTCGGGCCTACGAAGCGCGAAAGGGAAACGTTGCCGGCTGCTTTCTCTTCACCCGCCTCTCTTTATTGTGTTCGGCGTCAGCAGCAGCAGCAGCTTCTCGGCCGCTCGCGGCAGACGAGAAAAAGAAAAGGCCTCTGCAGTCCCGCCGGCGGGCTCGCTCTGGCCGCTGCGCTGCCTGCCACCCAAAGGCGGGGCGGTAAGAACGAATGAACCCAACCGAGCCAGGCTGCTCCTTGCCGCCGCCGCTACCACCCTTCCCCCCTCTGTGGGCTGTGGCGGCTGTGCGGCGGCCAACGCTTCCCCCTCCTTGCGGCGTTCCCCTCAATCCCCCGGCTGTGCCCCGAGATCAAGCGCCGCCGATCAATACGCGACCCACCACAGCCTGTTTGCCGGCCTTTTGGGGGGCTCGCTCTTCCCAGAGGCCAGACCCACAGAAAAAGAAGGTGTAGCTATTTTGACAACGAACCCAATACCTCTGCCAACCCCTTTCCCACCCCACCTCGCACCCATGTTTAAAATGGCCGCAGTTGCACGAGTGTCCCTGGTTGTTCGGCTGCCTTCTTGCCCTCCCTCAGCTCTAGAGAAAGCCCCCGAAGGGAGTGAGAGAAAGTTGGGGTCGTTGACTTCGAAATTATTTAAAGAGTGCAACGACAAATGTATTTTTTTTTAAAAAAAAAACTCCCTTCTCAAGTCATTAGGATCAGGGATACTTCTTGTAAAAAAAAAAATCCAACTGTGAAGAGTTCATTATGATTTTTACCATGAATATATTGGATAACTTAACGTTTTCCTTGTCCTCCAAAGGAAGGTGTTGGTGTGTTTTCTGACAATAGATATGTAAAAATATGATATATATGTAAAGGAAATTGCTGACAGTTTCAAATGTAATTACCAACACATGCCATAATTGGCCCTGAGGTACATGAATCCTAATTTTGGGGTGATTTCAGTATAATTGCTGCTGCATTATCAATATCTTTCAACTTGCCTTACCAGACATTTTGGGGAATCTTAACTTACCACAGTGGGCCCATGGTATTCCAATACCTCTTATCCCTTACTTATTAAATTCAAACCACACTTAACTCTGGAAAACATTTGGCATTTCTATTATATCTTTAAAAGCTGTATCTCTTTTTAATTCCCTCCTGTTTATACATAGGTTGTGTGATCAACCTTATAAGCAGTTGGATTGGTTTAGACATTCCTTTATTTGTTTTTGGCAGATGACTAGTTGAGTATGACTACACTTAATAGGAGTTATAAAAGTAAATAAGTAAAATAATCCTGAAATTCAGCCTTAAATATAGTCAACAAAGGGCCCTAATTGTTGCTACTTTTTCTTTAGTTATACCATAGGGCTTGTAAATTTTATTTGGGAACTTTGTATATATTGCTTTTCCAATATAATTTGTTGCGATTTAAAACATAAAAACAAAATGCTCGTTCATAAGCAAAACAAATTTTATATCCCAACTAGCCAAAGAAAAAGCTAAGATTACTAGAAAATTCCAAAAATAATAGTAAGGAACCAAATAATCATATGTGGTATTAGTACATAGTAGCAATGGGTTTTTCTTTTTCTTCAGAATCCCTGCATAGATACTTATGTACTCTCAAGGAAGTTTTTTATTACTGATAATGGCAAAAATAATGCTCACAATTCCTACCTTTTCTTGCCTGGGTAATAATTTCAAGGACAGTCTTAAAATCTCTTTTATTCTGTTCTGCATTCTCTCTTATTTTCAACCTTCCTAAACATAATATTTTTTTCTAGTGTTTTCTCCATTTCCAAACCCATCACTTGAAGGCTACTATTTTTGTATCTCAGTTTCATAGCCATACTATCATAGGAAACTCAAAAGACTAGCCATACCAATATTTATTATCATTTAAATGTCCTTGCCATTCATGATCTTGTCTAACTTGTTACAGTTAGACTTCTTCCTCCTTAGGTTTAACCTATTTTCTTTTTCAACATATTATCTACTATTATTTATTCTTGAGCCCAAGAATCAAAAGTATCTATTCTCTTCGCTTGCAAATAATAAATTCACTAGACATGAAAACTACCGTATTATACTTGCCTCTTTGATATTTAACATTAACCAAGATTTTTTTCAATTTCTATTTTTAATTCATTTTTATTTTTGATTAATTATTTTTTATTTTTGACTAATGTAGAGGTATTCCCTGCTCATCTCAAATTGTTAGCTTTTTGCTGTCCAAATTAACTTCTTTGTTGCCTTTCTTCTATTGGCTACATTACTTAAATAAATATGAAAACAATATACTTGTCTTATTACCTTCAATATTCAAAACAATAGTATATTTGTAAATTCAATTTTTAGAACAGATTTCCAGAATCAGAAAAAGGAAGAGGCGTAGAACTGGTACAGCATACCTACTGGTATTAGGTTTAATACATTCCATATTTTGGGCTAAATGACATAGTTAAAGGTCTTGCTATAATCAGTGAAACAAAGATGAGCTTTCTTGTGTTCTCTCACTCTTTTCATTATTCATCTTACATTAAGTATCTGATCTCACATCTCACTTTTATTAAGTGCCTAGTCATTTAGCATTCCTCTCCTCATGTATGGCTCTAATCTTCATAAAAAGTTAAGCAAAATCTTATGTGAAAAACTGGTGCAATGGTTCAATAATTCGCACATTCTCCTGCACCTGACATTTTCAAATTAGATACTTGTAGCAATATTTTCAACACTATTTGTATCATAATTTCAATGTGCCATCCAGAATTCTTATGGAAAACATAAATAGGTCTCCATGTATGCTATATACAGTACATATTTGTGTGTGCATGTATGTGTGTATGGGTTCTAGCAGTAGTTAATTCTTTGATTAAGGTTGTGATCTGATTCGATTCTGCTCAAGAAGCCATCTCTGAAACCACTGTATTGGACAATTTTCACCCAGTACCTTATCTATCCTTTTTGGGAAAGGTAGTTGAAAGGATGGTTGCGCAACAGACTTTGAGAGCTGTGGAGAAAGTCAATTATCTGGAGCTTTTCAGTAAAGATTCAGACTTGGATATGGGATGGATTTTTGACCTCTGACATGAGTAAGATGGGATTGTGCATCCATCCTTCCTCTCTTGGTAGCTTTCAATACCATCAACCATAGTATCCTAGATCAGTTGAGAAGATTGGGAATTGGCAGCACAGTGTCGTGCTGATTTGCTTCCTTCCTCTAGAATCGATTCCAATAGGTGGTGATTGGGGAAGAAATGTCCCATCCTCTGCCCCTATTATGTGGGCTACCACAATGTTCAGGGCTTTCCTATTTAACATTACATGAGGTTGCTAGGTGAGCTCATCCATTACCATAGAGCCAGATGGCGAACCTATGGCATACGTGTCAGAGGTGGCACGCTGAGTCCTCTCTGTGGGCATGCAAGCTGTTGTCCCAGCTCAGCTATGCCGTGTAAGCGCAAGCGCGCCTGCCACCAGCCAACTAGTCTTTGGGTCTCTGTTGCGCATGTGCGGGGGATGGGGAGCATGCAGGGGGACCTGCGCATATGCGCAGGGACATGCATGCATACATGGGGTGTATTTGCGGGGGGGACACGTGGGGCACATGTGCAGAGGATATGCACTCATTGCATTTTGGGGGTTTGTGCAGGTATGCTTTGGGCGCTCAGTGCCGAAAAGGTTAGCCATCACTGCTAATAGAGTAGGATATCATCGGAACAGATATCCAACCTATATATCTGTAATGGAATATGTGGATGTCTATGGAGATTCTCAACCATCCAGGTCAAAGGTGCTTTTTCAAAAGACAACTGGAATTTTTTTGTTTTTCCTTAAAGATGTTTTGTTTCTCATCCAAGAAGCTTCTTCAGTTCCGATGTTCTGATGTGTGGATGATTTGAGGGGTCAAAGGGAAGAGGTGCTGCCTAGGAAACAGTTGGACAAGAGAACTCTGCAGTGGCTTAATCATCAGAGGGAGAAAAAAACTTAAGATTCTGTTAGTATAGTCTTAAAACGAAGTAGAATTAATTCACCTAATCATGTTTCCTCAATCATGTCTACTTTACCTGGAAGGGCTGATATCAATTCTGCAAGTCTGAAAGTATAAACATCCCACTGCCACTTTTAACTGCTTGATCCATTAAAGCAATTCCTTCCTAAGATTTTTTTAATAAGTATGGATTTGAAAAATTAATGTACCAAAAATAAAGGTAGTTATGTTTGGCAGAAAAATGGTATGAATGATTGCAAATTATATATAAGTGAAGAAAAATTACAGCAACTAGATGAGTTTGTGTATCTTCATTGTTCTTTCATTGTTCATATTAAGTAACTGATATCCAAAGCTTATAAAATGTCCTGAAAGACACAATAGATCAGTGATGGCGAACCTTTTTGTTGTGGTGTGCCAAAAGTGCCTACGTGCCAGCACTCACAATACAATGCACCCCATTCTCTCTGCACATGCATGCGCAATATCCCCCCGCCACTTCCTTACCTGCACTGTGGATGCGTGTGCCTCCCAGCTGATTTTCAGCCCTTTTAAAGCCTTTTTCGGCCTCTTAGAAGCCGAAAAATGGGCCCACTTTGTCACTTCTGGTATTTCCGAAACAGGCCTGTTTTACGGCCTCCAAACGCTGCAGAGACTTCCCTTGAGCCTCTGGGAGGACAAAAAAGGCCTCAAACAGGCTGAAAATCAGCTGGGAGGCACGTGCATGCACAGTGCAGATAAGTTTGGCTGGGGCTCGCGTGCCCATACAAATGGCTCTGCATGCCACCATCACGGCAATAGATATTTAGATTTTATTTCAATTTTTGAGCTATATATATGGTATAATTACACATTTAGGAATGTTTTCTCAGAAGTATGTATTAAGTAAATAAGAGTAATGCATTCTAATTTGCACTACAACTGACATAGTATTTTAGCTTTGGACAGGCTACACAATGATTATGATGTGAATTTCAAAGAATATGTTTTTTTATGTGCAAAAAAAGGGAGAAAGAAAAAAAATCTTTCATTTCCTAATCAAAACTTAAGTTTACACATAACAAAAAAATTGAACATTTATAAAGACAAATTATTTTTTTAGAACAAAATTAATTTGAGAAATAATTTATTTCCATTAGGGAGATACTATATAAGAAAAACATATATAAATTGATGTTGCATTTTGAATATCAAATCCGTAAGTTAGATACACTGATCAGTATTTTCTTGAAATGATAGACATAAAATAATATTTCAGGTTGAATTAGCTGTAAATTTTAATCTGCAGAAATTTGCTAGATAGATTTCAGGAATAAATTAAAATCTATAACCTGTGCAGAACATTAGGATATCTACCTTTAATTGTTCTTAGTTTATTTGAATATTATTGCTTGTGGTCAGATTGCTATGTTAATCTGTTGGTTCTCACAAATACAAAATTAATTCACAAAATGGCAAATAAATAGATTAGGGCTAGGGGTTCTATTTTTTAACTAAAGGTGAGGAAATCAGTGGTAGAACTTTGATTTAAAGTAATATTTGTCGAATGGAATAATCTAGTAAATGAAGTTCTCCATTGAGCTGCTCCGAGCATCTGTAGATTGGGAAGCGCTTAGTTTCCGGCACAATAGGCTGAGCTTAATTAACAGGACGCTGTGGCTCCTCCCTATCTGCTGCCCAGCGTCCCCAGTTTTTGCTCAGCTTCGTGACGGTAGGCAGCTTTCCTTGCTTGGAGCAGGACAACTGAGGTGATCCCTGTTGATTCTTGGAGGGGGTTTTCTCTAAATTGGCTAAAATTGTCTTCAATTCGTCTCCCCGACTGCGATGTCTAATTAGCAGTCAGAGCGATCACGGAGCGTCTCATACGCTCCATGGCGATCGCACAGATAACGCTGCTCATAACGACATCAGGCAGCTCGTACACAATATTTCCTTCCCCTTCCTTGCCATTTAACAAGAGCTGGGCAGTTGTGGTCTGCATTCCTCCCCAGAATGCAGGGGTGAGGGCGCTGAAGCCGTTTCTCCCCCCATTTGGCATAATTGCAGCAACGTGACTCTGCAGCCGTTATTTTTGGTGCCAATTGGCCCTATGCCATTAAAACCTTGGGAACAATCCGCCATTGTTGTGCACGCGCTCCCCTGCTACAGGCCTCACCGCGTGTCTTTGTGAGGCCTCTTCACCTTTTTATAGACTGCTGAGGTTTTTTCCCACTCATTGTTCCCTTGTGGGCAAGGGAGGAAGCTATTATCTGGCACCTTTCTCTTCTTTCAACTCCAGTTGAGGGAAGTGTTTTTCATTGAGCTCAATCACTTGTGGTTGCCTCAGCATAATTTGATTTACCAAGGCCTGAGGCCTGTGGGACATCTTCTGGCATACTGTTATCTCAAATCCTTGACAGGTGGAGTTCTCTAATTTGACTTGTATATAATTCTTATAAATTTTAAAAAAATAAAAATAAAAAATAATAATGAAATAAAAAATAAAAAACACAAAAAAAGATAAAAAGGGGAGAGGTTAATTGCGGGTTACCTGTCACCGTGCGGCTGCAGGAACCTGGCTGTGTCGTCTGACAATACAACCTAGTGTGTGTATGTATATGTATGTATGTATGTATGTATATATATATATATATATACACACACACATATATATATACTATATATATAAAATTACTACATCTCTATATCCTTGTATATATATAGATATAAATTTACTGACATACTCTTCTCAGTTCTACTGTTTTGTTGTTGCAATGGCAAGCAAGGGGGGGGGGGGGCAATCCTAGGAACAAAAAAAGGTCCCAAAAGCCCAGCAAATCTTCAAAGGCTGCAGATAAAGATGCCTCCAGGCACCAGAAAGCATTAGAAAGACAGATTGCGAGACACACTAGGGAGAGAGAGAGAGTCTCTCTACCTCACAATTCATCCCCTCAAATTCAGGTTCAGGATACTCACGCACCATTAGACTTGTCCTTGCCATCTCGCCCATCTAGCTTCATGGAACCCAGTACTTCTAACCAGCCGAGGAGCGTTCCAGAAGCTACATTTACACCAACAGCAGCTGGTTTAAGGCAACAAGAGGTTCTCCCAGAAGAAGTCCCTCAAGCATTGAGGTCCTGGATGGAGCTGGCGATGAGCTGGGTATTGCAGCCGGACTTCATCAGTCCACCAGGACCAGATAGGTAACACTGTCAGATTGTGACAACCAATCAGTTCGATCCCTAGATAGGTCGGATTCAGGTACTTTCTCCAATGGGGCCTTCCTTAGTGTCTCATGTTCAACCTGTTACTGAGGGTGGTGACGGCGACCTCAATTTGGATCCTTTAGACTCAGTTTCCATCCAAGATAGTGACCTTCTACTGGAGGCTGAGTCCCCAGGAAGGGGTATGTCAGATGGTGAAGAGGTCCGTCCCGACCAGCCTTCTTTCACAGGTCTTTTTCATCCCCAACTCTTTAAATCCTTTCTTTACAAGGCAAGAGCCACAGCTCGACTTGACAAACCTTCTCCTACCCAGCACCAGGATCCGCAGGAGCAGGTGGATGACCTCATTTTTTCACAACCTGCCACTGAAGTTGAGGTTATCCCTGTCCCAAAATGTTTTCCGATCTACTCCAAAAACAATGGTCCTCTGCCTCAACACACCCTCCACCCATAAATTTTGATAAAAAAATTTTCAATTTAGATCCAGAATTTTCAGACCATCTCACTACTCCAGCAGTGGATGATCCCATCATTTCTTTGGCTTCCCCATTATCTGTTCCCACGGAATCAGAAGATGCTCTCAGAGCTGAGGACAAAAAAATTGAAATCACACTTAGGAAGGCTCATCTCTCAGATGCTTGGGTGATAAGGGCGGCTACCGCTGCATCCTTTTTTACCAGGACTTCCCTCAGATGGCTTCACCACCTGAAGGACACTATTCTGAGCTCCAATCTCAGAGCTCATCGGGATATTGCCAAGTTAATGGCCGCAGAGTTCTCCGCTGATGCCACCTTCAATTCAGTAAAATTCTCGGCTCGAGCCAGGGCCTCTCAGATGGCGGCCCGTCCGTTACTATGGCTCAAGAAATGGCAAGCAGATTCCAAAAACAAGTGGAAGCTGGCATCTTCCCCAGTTTCAGGAAAAAAGTTGTTTGGCGCTGCTTTGGATCCCTTGTTGATTGAAACAAGGAATCAAAAGAAGATTCTCCCCTCTCTCCTCCGTCGCTCAGACCCCAGACCCTATCAGCCCTTTCAGAGGAGTTCCTTTCGTCCCTACTACAGGGGATCGTTCGCCAATAGGTTCCAGAGGCTTTCTGACTTTAGGGAGGTCTGACAGCCGGAGGGGCCCAACTTCAGGGATAGATCCTGCCGTAGAGGACGGGAGGAGATCCTTCAGAGGCCCAGGAGGAAAAGGGTTCAGGCATCCAACATAGCTGCAGTCAATCACTTCCCATTGGAGGTCGATTGAAAGGGTTTGCAGATAGTTGGGATTCCATTACATCGGATTCCTGGGTCCATGACACGGTTAGATTTGGCCTGGCACTAGAATTCTCATCAACCCCCCCCCAAATTTTTTTATGCGATGCCCTATCTCCAGAGATCCTATTAAAAGGAACACTATGGAGGCAGCGATTACTCATCTTCTTGAAATCAAGGCTATTCAACCGGTTGTTAGAGAACAGCAGGGCCAGGGATTTTACTCCCTTCTTTTTGTCGTCCCCAAGAGCTCGGGGGGATGGAGGGCTATAGTGGACCTAAAGCGATTGAACCGCTCCCTGGTTTATCGTAAATTTAAGATGAACACTTTGCAGTCCATTCTTCTTGAGGTAAGAGAAGGAGATTTTTTATCTTCCATAGACCTAATAGAAGCATATCTACACATTCCAATTCGGCCCTCCCACTTCAAATTCCTCAGGTTTTGTTACAATAATAGATATTTTGAGTACGTAGCCTTACCTTTTGGTTTATCATCCGCCCCAAGGGCCTTCACAAAGGTCTTGGCGGCTGTGGCCGCTCATTTACGGAGTCTCCATTCGGCTACATTGCTATCTGGATGATATTTTACTATTCTTTCGTTGAACAGGCTGAATCAGATTTACAGCTAACCCTTCAGGTTCTCCAACAACAAGGCTTTTCAGTTAATTGGGAGAAGAGCCATTTGGTTCCTTCTACTCGATTATCCCATTTAGGCACGATAATTGACATAGTGCAGGGGCGAGTTTTCCTTTCTCCTGAGAGACTGGAAAGCATCAGGTCCTTAGCTCAAAGTGTCAGAACATTGAAATGAGTTCCCCTTGCAGATTTGTCCAAGCTATTAGGAAAAATGATTTCCTCCATCTCTATTATTCCTTGGACTCGGTTCCATACCAGATCGCTACAATGGTTTTTACTTCCTTACCAAAGATCAGGGCGAAGCAATTCCAGAGTCAGGGTGCTGGTTCCGACAAGAGTTCATCTCTCCCTTTATTGGTGGACCGTTCTGACAATCAACAAAGGTTTTCTTCTGAAAGAACCCCACAGGTTGACCATTACTACAGATGCCAACCTGTCGGGTTGGGGAGCGCACCTCCAGAACTTTTCAACTCAAGGACTCTGGTCGGTACCCGAACAATTACACAACATCAACTGGCTGGAGCTCAGGGCAGTTCATTTAGCCCTTCGCAACCTTCTCCCTCACGTGCGCATGGGTCATATTCTCATTCTTACGGACAATGTCACAACCAAGGCCCACATCAACAGGCAAGGGGGTACACGTTTGAGACAGCTCATGACGGAATCAGAGAGGCTGTTCCGCTGGGCGGAAAGGAATTTGAGTTCCATCGTAGCAGAACACATTTCCGGGACGGCAAACACAACAGCCGACTGGCTGAGCAGGGCCACGGTCGACCAGTCAGAGTGGCGCCTGCATCCGGATCTATTCCAGGAGATAGTTCGGAGGTTCGGCCTCCCGCTTGTGGATCTGTTCGCCTCCCCCCAAAATGCACAACTCGCCAGGTTCATTTTGAGGTATCCAACTCAAGGGGCGGAGAACTTCGACGCTCTCCGTTGTCGGTGGCCCCAGGGTCTTCTCTACGCATTTCCACCTATTCCTCTGATGCCCAAGGTAATCCGCAAGTTGTTGGAAGAGAGATTGGAATTGCTCTTGCTGGCTCCACACTGGCCCAGGAGGACGTGGTTTGTGGACCTCAAGAAACTGTCCATAACCGAACCTTGGAGAATCCCTCCTCGGAAGGTTCACCTGACACAGGGACCGATCCAGCACCCTGAACCTCAATGGCTACAACTAACCGCCTGAAGGTTGAGCGGAAACATCTGACTCGAGAAGTTTTCTGACTGAGTGATCGCTATCATTCAAGCGGCCAGATGCCCTTCCACGAACCGCATATACAATGCTACATGGACCATTTTCCATAAATGGTGTTCCAAACTCAAGATAAATCCGTGCTCAGCGTCAGCAGCACAGGTTTTGGAATTTCTGCAGGATTTATTTATTTATTTATTTATTTATAAAATTTCTATACCGCCCTTCTCCCTAGGGACTCAGGGTGGTGTACAGCCAATCTAGACCCCAACAATAATACAAAAGTTAAAAGGAATTAAATTAAATATTGGCCGAATAAGAAAAACCCACCCCACACCCTTAAAACCCCAATTTAAAATTACAGAACAAATGGAGACAAATTAAAACCATCTCAGCCCAGGCCGGCCTGCTCAAAAAGCCAGGTCTTCAGCGCGCGCCTGAAGGCCCTCAGGTCCGTGCCGGTACGCAGTTCCGGCGGCAGAGTATTCCAGAGGGCAGGGGCCGCCACAGAGAAGGCTCTATCCCTCGGGGCCGCCAGGCAACACATGGCGGCCGACGGGACCCGGAGAAGGCCCTCCCTGTGTGAATGCATCGGCCTGCTGGAGATCACCGGTAGGATGCGGTCCTGCAGGTAACCTGGCCCAGTGCCATGGATCGCCCTAAAGGTCAAAACTAGAACCTTGAAGCGAACCCGGAAAGCCACCGGCAACCAATGCAGCTCGCGCAGGACAGGCGTCACATGGGCGCTACGCGACGCCCCCATGATCACCCGCGCGGCCGCATTTTGCACCAGTTGGAGTTTCCGGGTGCTCCCCGCAGGGAGCCCCATGTAGAGGGCATTACAATAGTCCAGGCGAGAGGTGACAAGGGCCTGAGTGACCGTGCGCAGGGCGTCCCGATCCAGAAAGGGCCGCAACCGGTAGATCCGACGGATCTGATGAAATGCCCCCCTGGAGACGGCCGCGACATGATGTTCAAGCGACAGCCGTACATCCAGGAGGACTCCCAGATTGCGAGCCCTCTCTGTGGGGGGCAAAATTCCCCCCCCAATAGCCAGCGAAGGAATCAGCTGGCTATATCGGGGCGCCGGGAACCACAGCCACTCGGTCTTGGATGGGTTGAGCCGAAGCCTGTTCCCGCCCATCCAATCCCGCACGGCCTCCAGGCACCTAGACATAGCCCCCACAGCATGGCCTAGATAGGGGCTTTCCTCAAACACTTTGAGGAGGCAAGTGGCGGCTATTGCCTCGGTGGTGAGATGGGCAGGTTTTTCATCTATTTCTCATCACCCAAGGATAAAGTTTCCTGAAGGGCACAATTAATCTACGCCCTCCCACGATCCACCGCTATCCCACCTGGGATCTCAATAAGGTACTCTCCGCTCTCACTGGGAGCCCATTTGAGCCCCTGAGAACTACAAGCCTCCACTATCTCACTTACAAGGTGGTATTCCTTGTAGCAGTCACATCTGCCAGACGCATTTCGGAAATAGCAGCCTTGTCGGTCCGAAAGGACCTCTGTATTTTCCATGCGGACAGAGTGATGCTTCGGCCTGATCCAACATTCACTCCTAAAGTAAACTCGGCCTTTCATAGAACACAGAAACTAATTCTCCCGAATTTCTGTCCCAACGCTTCTCGGGGCTTGGAGCAACAATGGCACCGGCTGGACATCCGCAGGGCCATCCGCATATACATTCACCGGATGGTTTCTTTCAGAAAAACAGAGGCTTTGTTCGTGTCTTTTCAACCCTCCACTCAAGGACAAAAAGTATCACCATCGACTAGTGGCAGATGGTTGAAGGCCACGATCGCCAAGACGTATGAAACCAGTTCATTACGGGTGCCGAAGAGTATCACCGCACATTCCACAAGGAGTGTGGCAACCTCGGCAGCTTGGGCCATACAGGCTCCTATCACTGAAATTTGTAGGGCGGCTACATGGGCTTCTCCATCACCCTTTATTTGGCATTACAAGATTGATACATTTGCCTCCGCTGAGGCCTCCTTTGGCAGAAGGGTGTTGCAACAGTCCATTCTGACAGAGAGGGAGTTCCAAATCACACGGACTCCCTCCCGTAGGACAGCCAAGCTTTGGTATGTCCCAATCTACGGATGCTCGGAGCAGCTCAATGGAGAAAGGGCGTTCGTACTTACCTGATACGCCCGTTCTCAATGAGCTGCGACGAGCATCCATCCCCTCCCAATGTCCATCTGTTTGTTCCTGCTCCGACCAACAATGGTGGTTTTTGTTGATTTCTAATGTCAATTAGTTTGACCCTACTATGGGCGGGGATACATCTCCTCGTCTTCGTCCAAAACTGGGGATGTTGGGCAGCAGACGGAGGAGCCACAGCTTCCTGTTAATTAAGCTCAATTGTGCCGGAGACTAAGCGCTTCCCAATCTACGGGTGCTCGTTGCAGCTTACTGAGAACAGGCATATCAGGTAAGTACGAACGCCTTTTCCAATGGAATCTTTGGTCCAACTAAATATAGCCATATAATTTTATTTTGTACTGGACTCTAACTTCCCGGCTCACATCCCAAACTAACAGAGACAAAATGCAGCACAATCAAGAGAATATTAAAATATCTAGCTTTCAAGACTACACCCTGAAGAAAAGAATGTTTGTAATTTTAAATATTTGCACTTTGTATAACAATGATGTGATCTGAATATAACTACTCTGACCTGAGTTGGAACAGAACAATACATTAATGTGAAAGAAGGAATAATTAGGTAAGCATAAACAATTTCCTAAAATCATACTTTTATCATTTATACAAATATCACATTTATTTGAAGTAGATTAACCATGGATTTTCGTGTCATGAATTTTACATGGAGTTGTATTTGGTGAGTTATTTTTTCCTCAATCTATTCTATCCTATCCGGAAATTGCAAGAATACAGTAGTTCTTGACCAATTAATGGTAATTTAACAACAGTTCAAAGTTACAGCAGACTAAAAAAAAAATTACTTATGACCTGTCCTTGAAGTTACAACTACAATACCACACCCATGGTCATGTGATCACATTTCAAGTTCATGGCAACCAGCTCACATTAATGATCAGTTACAGCATCCCACAGTCACATGATCATGTTCTGTGAAAAAAAAAGCCCATTCAATAAGTTGGATTTGGATTTACAACCACATGATTTGCATAATGACCATGTGATTTGCTTAATGACCACAGTATTCGTTTAATAGCCATTATAAAAACAGACATAAAATTGAGTCTGGTCATATGACTTACAATCACAGCAATTTATGAGCAAAATTCTGGGCTAAATTGTCATAAATTGAGAACTACCAATAAAGGAAAAGTGTGGATATACAGTATATATACTAGCCTGGATTTTTTGAGGGAAATATCAAATGTACAGTTTGTACTTTGAACAAGTACTCCTTGTTATAGTTTATATAATGTTTGAAAGAAGGAAATATTTTACAATAATAGAACAATCCCCAATAAACTTATATGGTAGTAGATTGGATTCAAGTACTATAGTTTCACCATTGTGTTACTTGTATATGGAGAAGAAAGTAATTTATGTGGCATGAAATGTACAATTATTATTTAAAAATACTCTATTTAAAATACTCTATTTCCTTATTGTAGTTTATATAACATTTGAAGGAAGGAAATAACTTCTTACAATAATAGAATAAGCTACAGTAAACCTGTATTGACATAGGTTGGATTAAAGTCATTAACTGCAGCATTGTTTTCCTTGTTTATAGAGAAGAAACTAATTTATTTTTTGGTTAGGTAAAAGCCTGTTAGATTTCCAAATATATTTAAGAAATACAGTTATCCTTCAGTATTCACATTTATTTGATTCTTGATATGCAATTATCTAATGCAAAATGTATACAGCATGATTTTCTTAAGAGGATATGTCCATTAAAATGAATACATTATGGGAAATAATCTATAAATGCTTATCTTTGAAGATATGTACACAAAACCTTTTAAAAATTGTGAAGGACTATAGATAGGAAAAGTGAGAACCTCAAATTCGTTTTTGTTGATATCGATAAGAGGTACCGGTAATTATTTAAATTCTATATGGAGAATTTTAATATAAAAAAGGCACAAGACAGGGATGTCTATTCTCCCCATTACTATTTATACTACCATTGAAAGCGTTAACGAGAAATGCCAGACAAGTCCAGAAATAAAAGGCATGGAAATAAAAAAGGAAAAATACAAATTACAATCATTTGCAGATGATCTAATGTTTATTTTAGAAGAACCTATGGAATCTGGTCTTAAGTTAATGGGAAAAATAGAAGAATATGGAAAAGTTGCGGGACTGAAAATAAATAAAGGTAAAACAAAAATATTAGTTAAAAATCTCACAGAAAAACAGAGGAATTGACAAAAAAATTAGACCTTCAGATACTAAGAAAGTAAAATACTTAACAGCAAGATGTGTAATTATTAAAGAAGATAAGTATATAAGACTACTACAACAAGTTAAAGCAGATTTGGAGAAATGGAAAAAAAATTGCATTATCAATGTTAGGAAGAATTGCAACAATAAAAATGAATATTTTGCCGAAAATACTTTTTTTATTTCAAACAATCCCCATAAAAATAGGAATTTTTTTAATCAGCTGAATACAATAATTTTGAAATTTGTTTGGCAAAGGGAAAAAACAAGAATAAGATTGAAAATGTTGCAAGAATAAAAAAAATAGGGGTTTTGGCTTTGCTTGGTATTCTAAGCATGCATAAAGGAAAAGGTAGTAGAATTACATGAGGCTGGTTTTCAAGAACATATCTATCAGAGCAGAGGAATATTTCACATTCCAATATACAGCAGGCCAGGCATCAATCACTATTGATATATTAACTTTTCCCTCCCCTTCACATAGCAGGGCTCTGGGATTTAAACTTTGCTTACCCTTTCCCAGGGTTTACTGTCATTTAAACCAGCGGTCGCCAACCAGTGGGCTGTGGTGGGCCGTGCGAAAATTTTGGTGGGCCGCAGAGAAATCTCACCCCCAGAGCACCCCCCCCAAGCAATTAATCCAGGTTGCGCAGAAACACAAGGCTGCACAGCCCACATGGCCTGCAAGAACCCTCCCCGCCCACTCACTCCTTACCCAGTAAACTTGCCTACTAAATTGCTATTTTTCCTTTTTCCAACCATCTCTGTTTTGCTGTGCCGGGAGATTTAGATTAACTAGGAAGCAGGAAATGGTTGGATTTCTTGCTTTCTAGCTAGTCTTTAGATCTTCGGCTCTGCTATTAAGCACAGCCAAACCTCCCTTAGGACTGAAGGTTTGCTTGCAAGCAAATTCAATGCAGACTCACAGCAAGCAAATTTGAGAGACTGAGCTAGCCGATGGCAGATAGAGAGATCACTGAATGATTCTGTTAGCAACTCAATCTGCCTGCTTTGCCTGATTTTGGGTAAAAGTTGCTCTTTTTTATAAAAAATTCAATATTTACATGTGTTATAAGCATTCAAAAATGAAAACAACAGACTCTTGATAATCTGAGTTGTAGGATGCTTTATTAGGGAAAATACTGCAGTATTGGACTCAGTTCACTCTAGAAAAGAAACATTTTCTAAGAGGAAGGAGACGCCCTCCTTTCAGTGAATACAGCTTATATAGGTTTATCAAATCACATAGTTACATAATACTTCCTTTTTCCATATATGGACGTTATACAACCTTCCATGGAAAACTTCCAATATTTTCAGATTTCCTGTTTTTCACATTCCAGAAAAATTATAAGGAAACATTAATATTCCTTAAGGTGACATTTATAATGTCAGAGCGCCCCAGTACAAATGTCCTCTAACCTATGCCAAAGACAAACTTCGCAATCCAACATATTTGTTTCATAGAAGAGTTTTCAGTCACAACTTTATTCCATATTCTCAACATGGCTAATTTAATAAAATGATTTTTGAAATCCAGATCAATTTTAACTTTATCATTCCATAAATATCCATATCATTCAAACCTCAAATTATGACCTTCCAATTCTAAAAGTCTCTTGTTTCTCAGCAAAATCCATGATTTCATCCAGACCAAACAACAATAACAGGAGCATTATAGGATGGAAAGTTGAGCAACATTTTGCTTTTAAACCATTACAATGCTTAGAAAATTTGTTTGAAAAAAATAAGACAGATGGGAGGGACAATAATTATACTAGGCCAATGGCAGGCAGTAGACAAGGGATGAAAGGCCAACTTCCAAGAAAGCCAATAAATCAATTCTGTTTTTCTTTTTTGTTTTCGCTTTTGTTTTGGAATTAAACATAGCAAGTCTAAAGTCTTAGATGCATATTATTTTCAATATTTTTATCAGCTTTTTACTAATGCTACTACTGTTAGTAAACTATTAATATATACCTAAAAAGGTGTCTGTAAGCTCCTAGTTATCAAATGAAATACTATAATATGCATCTCTAAAATTTGTGGAAAAGAGAAGATATTAGGCTGCTAATAGAAAGTGTAACATACGATTGATATCATATAGCCTGTAAGGCATAAGTGAACACCAATGCACAGATGGGAAACAATAAACTTCCATTTACATGAAATTCAATGAAACCTCTTGCATCTACTAAACAGAAGCTTCTCCCACTCCTCCCCCAAAATATCCTGGAGCCATGTGACATATGAGCAATGGTGGCATAGTGGTTATAATGCAGTACTACAGGCTACTTCTGCTGATTGCCGGCTGCTAGCAATTCGATCCTCACTGGCTCAAGGTTGACTCAGCTTTCCATTCTTCTGAGATGGGAAAAATGAGGACCCAGATTGTTGGGGGAAATATGCTGATTCTATAAACTGCTTAGAGAGGGCTGTAAAGCACTGTAAAGCAGGTTTTGTTGTTTTAGCGTATGGCACATGTTAGCCAGGGATCACCAAGGTGGCTGGCTGCCTCTGAAAGGAGCTTTTTCAGGCTATATTATCATTACTCACGGGACGCCTTAATGCCAGTAGGCAAAACTACGTACTCCCTACGTAGTTTATTTGCTCACAGGAATTGAGCTGCCAGCCTCAGCAGTGTGCAGGGCCAGAACCTTACCACCGTGGCCCAGTGGTGGGATTCAAATTTTTTTACTACTGGTTCTGTGGGCATGGCTTGGTGGGCATGGCAGGAGAAGGATATTATAAAATCTTCAGTCAGAGGTGGTATTTGCCAGTTCTTCGAACTACTCAAAATTTCCACTACCAGTTCTCCAAAACTGGTCAGAACTCCTGAATACCACCTCTGCCGTGGCCTCTTGTAAAGCGGTATATAAGTGCTATTACTATATGGTGTCTTCCATTTTGCTTCATTATTCTTCTCACTAAGCTCTTGCTACTCCCACAAACCACATGTCAACTTTGAATGTAGAATATGCTGGTATGAAGAACAATGATCCAAGACTCCAAATAAACACAGGTTCTTGAGAATTACTGAAATGGTATCTTAAAAGCCAGAAAGAGATTAACATCCTAATCATTTAGTCATTTCTCAGGTGGATTTTTTTTCTTAAAATAGCTGCCTCAGCAGTTCACATCAGTGAGAAAATCTCTATCCCAGAGATCAACTGGATTCTAAAGGGAAAATAATTCAGGTTCTGAGACTTTTTGTCACTTTATTTTAAGCCATTTTCAATACATTTTGTTAACTAAGAAACAATCTTGCTTTCCATAGAGATAGGCCAATAAGTCTAATCAGCTTTTAAATCCTCTACAACTACACAAGAGTTTCCAAGGACAATGCATAGTTTTTCTAAGCCCAAATGGCTTGCTTTTGTTTGGAGTCCTGGGGCTATATTCCAAAAAAACAGGTGGAGTAAGGAGACAAAAAAAGTCAGAATGTTTCATTTACATTTAAATTAACTAAACTGAATTAGATTAAATATACTTAACAGGACTGTTCCCCCAGTCCTAGGCAGAGTAGTTTTTCTTCTCTCACATTAGAATTATAAATTCATTGGGAGAGGGGATTCTGGAGAGTTCTACTTTTAAGGTTTTGTGGAAATGAATGACACCACACATTTTGCATTTCTGTTCTAAAATAAAACTTAGATAAGCGTCTATATTTTTATCCCTTTTGATTTTTCATAAAGCCCTCCAGACCTTGTTATACTGCTAGGCCTAGGACTGCCAGGCAAGTTTGTCCCAATGGCTCCATTTGTCCCAATGGCTCCATTTCTGAGAGGACCATTTTTATCTTCCCTTGGTATCATGGTTAGTATTTTTGTATTTATGTTGTTTATTACTGTGGCTTTTAGATTTTTGTCTGTTTTATATTGAGTGTTTTATTTATTCTATGCCATCAGAGACCCCTGTGGGAGAGATGGGCCACTATATAAATTTGATAAATAGATAAAATCTTAAGAAGCACATCTTTCATCTTTATTCCTATGCTATGAATCACAAATCTAGTACTAACTTTCAAAGAGATGTTTGAATAATCAAGAACTAAATGAATTGGTATGGCCAAGGCATACATGAGAAATTTAATGCTGTTTACCTGCCAGTGGTGTAATTAAGTTAAATTTTGGGTCCAAAGACAAGCAAGAAGGCTCTAAAATTCCAAATGATAGCAACAGGTGGTTAGGTAGTAGCAGGTAAACAGAAATGATCCTGTTCACTGATAATCACCTTTCCACCTTTCCTTTCTTCCTGATTTATAATCAACTGGGCAAGAGATGCATGTTTTAAAATATATCAATAAATAGTATATCAATTTCTTAATTGTATATGAATATATTCAATACATTAAATAATGTATTATAAAATACCAATATTTAATATCTTAATAAACTAATAATTCTATTAATCTTTTCATATTTTTAAACAAACAAAATTAGGCTTATTCTTGTTCAACATCAAAGTTCCAAATGGAAACTTTTAAAAGTTATTACATTCTTGTAGTGATGAGGATGTTATGATTTCATTGACTTTGAAATGCAATGCTGATTTGTTTTTTAAATCCCAGTTGGCAATTCTCACAGTCTTAAAAGAAACTGTTTGAAAGCCTGGAGTGGCAGGAGAGGGGAGCAGGAAAAGAAAAATTAGTTGCCTGCTTCAAAGCATATACAGTATACTCAATAGACTGATGGGGGAGCCATAAAGCCTTGTAAGTAAATATGTATTAGATCACAGCACAAAGCTTAAGATACCATAGCCTAATCAGTGCAGTATGAATGGCAATATATAAATTAGGAGTCAGTAATCTGAATAATCCAAATACTTGATTTCAGCTTCCACTTGCCCTGGATAAAATGGCCAATAGTAAATAGCAATGTGATCTAAAATATCTGGAATCTATTAAACTGTCCAGTCCTAATATAACTGATGATCAATTACAGTTACTTACACAATATAATAAGATATATAATAAATAAAAATACAACCAAATAAATTTATTGCATTACTTGATATATCCATTATATTATTTAATATACTAATATATTATAAATGAATACTTATTTATATAAATATACCTCATAATGCAATGCAAAGTAATTTATATTGTTATATGTTCTATGTTACAGATTAAAATATGCTGAACATCCTGGTGTTTTGTCAGTATGTATTCATGTGTTTCTTTCCTTCTAACATCCCAGAGGAAACTACCTAGTATGTATTATCATAATATCAGTTTTGAAAATTAAATGAATTTGCACTTCAATCAAACATAAGTTTTCTTTATTTCAAATAAATCAACCTAAACTTGTATTTTATATAACTTCAGCAATAGGCTAGATTGGTGGAATGAGCGTTACTTCATATGCTATTCCCCCACTCCCCCCTTATTTTTATGGCTACTTGGATGTTAGAGTCAAATGCATCTCAGGTGATATATGAATGTGGTAATCCATTTTAGTATGAAAACCCTTATTCATTTATGTTATTTGATTGATTGATTGATTGATTGATTGGGCTGTCCAAGGCAAACAAAGTAACTCTGGGTTGTGTGCAACAGGAACAATCAATAAAGTAAGGAAAAACAGGTTGTTAGATATACTTCCATTGTATCTCCCATAAAGAACTTTCTGTAGAAGGAATGTTCAGAGCTGTTCCATTTTTTCTCTCTACAGTTGTAGAACGATGACTCTAAAATATGTTATACGGTTGGGCGATAGCAAGTTCTGTTTTTGTTTGATTTTAAAGTATGAGACAAAGACTTATTTCACATTTAACCCCCCATTTTAAATGTACCTTTTCAGGTACATTGAAATGATTTGAAATGATGAGAACAAGAAGTTGCCCTGTAAATAATACATCTAAATTAAAATTTTAAAAAATCTCCTTTATTCACTCCATACAAAAATGAAACACAAGCAAACCTGGTACTTTTATGTCAGCTATGCAACATTGAAGGAGATAGGGACAAATTCTTTTAACATTTCCTTTTCACTTGTTTGAGCTGGTCTATTGAAGCAAGGTTGCAAAACCCTCAGACTAATACTTCTCTTCCAGCACTTGTAACCTCATGTGGTGAAAAGAAGACTGAAGCAACAGTTTCCTCTAATGTAGAGGTTGGCAACCTTAAACACTCAAAGAACCATTTGAACCCATTTCCCACAGAAAAGAAATACTGGGAGCCACAAAACCCTTCCCGTGCCTGATTATTTCCTGAGCAGTCACAAAACTAGCATATGTAGTTGAATTAAACAGTCTGTTTTTTTCTGAAACTTTTCTTTTCTTGGATTTATCCATGATTGGCCTACTGGAGGTTGAAAAGCTCAGTAAATTGCGTGCTGGCAAGTGTCACACATTGGCAGTTGTGACATATTTTGAATGACAGGGAGCCACAGCAGAGGGGTGAAAGAGCTACATGTGGCTTCAGAGCTGCAGGTTGCTGACCCTGCTCTAATGGGAAATGAAGTCATACGGTCTTAAACAACAGTTTCGTTTGTAGCTGTTTCAGTACCCACAAGTGGGGTGGACATAAATCAGCTGACCAAAAGTGCTATTGTCAAGAGACCATGGAAGCAGACATGGTTCTTCTCATTGCAATTCTCCAGTTGCTTTATGCCTCGTGGTAGAGGAAGCCCCTTCTGGTGAAACAAGGCACTCTGACTGAGTAAAAGGTGTTGTCTACGAAATTACTGAAGTTGTTCTGGAATTTCAGTCTATTCAGTAGCACATCAGAGATCAATTAAGACTGTTTGACTTTCATTATCAAGATTGTTGTTGGAGTAAACATCTGGCTTTCTATCAGTTTTTCTATCTGAAAAACTGGATGATAATTTTATTGCATTATTCCTGTGATAGTACAAATCAATCTTGTAGCCTTTCACCTGCTATTTCCAGACAGTTTTTCATTCTTCTTAGAACACTCTCCTTGCCATCCTTTAAAACTAGAACACCCTCCTTGCCAGTTTTACATCTTTGTAAAGGGAATAAATATTTAAAGTAAAGTGTGTTTTGGATTCTCTATTATTAGTAGCTTGTGCAATGAATATTTAATTCATTGAACAGGCTACCTGGGCACAAAGCATTCCTGGGAAGTGAGAGGTATACACACTGCCTCTAATAGTTTCATGTGCAACATTTTTAGAAACCCAACCTGTCTGAATTGGTCCATAATTCAGATTCTGCACCTGCCAGTAATTCTGACTGAGTGACTGGAGAACAATTGCATCACTAAGAAGAAAAATACAAACATTGCACAGTCAAGATTGAGAATACTGAATTGGAGAAAATTCCTGATAAAGTAAAAGAAAGTGTAATGCTCCTCATTTCTGCTGCTTTACTCTAGAAGGTGAGGTGTTACTGAAAGAGAAAGCAGGATTCTGAATGATGTAAATGAAATAGAAATATTCCCCTTCTCTTTGCCTTCAGAGAGAAGTTTGGAAATGATAGGCGTTCCTTACAAGGAAAATAAAAATAAAACACTCACCTTAATGCTGTATTGAGTGTGAAGGAATGAGGGATAGAATAGGCATTTGCATCAGGAGTGTTATTGACAAAGAATAATCAACTGCTTTTTACAATTTGCATGAGTTACAGATTCTTTTCTACCCAAGCTGTATTGATAAGATTTCTGCTACATCTAACCAAGGAACAAAGCTAGATTGCAAAATATCAGAAGATCAGTAATTAGTTGCCAAGTCCTAACTGGGGAGCTTAAATAAATACTATACAGAGATGGCAAAGCCCTTCATTTCTACAAATGAAGAAAGACATCCCATAGGGCTTGCATCTCCACATTTTTACTAACTGTATATCAAAAAACACAGATCAAATTATTAATGCATATAGCAACTGAAGTTATACTTCTGAATAGAAACTTGCAGAAACTTGGTGGATCAATTAAGTAAATGAATGAATGTGAAGTGAAATGAAGAAATGGTGAGGGAAATTCAACTGAATTTTATCAATGAATGGAAATATTTGGGCAATCATTTTGTTAGAATCATAGCAAAATATATTTGTCTGTCAAGAAGGCTGACTCTCCAAGTGCAAGCTCGTGGGTGGATAATCTCACATTTTGGAAAGTTGTTAAATGGAATAAACCTATTGTGGAGGAGTGAATGCTGACTACCAGGGAGAATTAAAGATAATAATAGGTGACAAACACAATCACAGGATTTTCTAACTGGGATCCTAGTGACTAATCCTAGCCCTCATTATTTGATTTGTGGAAAAATGAAGCAGCCTGAAATAGTCCAAATAACTATTCTGGACTATTCTAGTATATGCACAACAACAATAATTAATCCTGTCCGTCCCCGTCCCCCCCGCCCCCCAAGCAAAGTACAATTTGCTTAGAGCCAAATTTAATAGATTTGTATTGCCATTGCCCAGAACCTATCAAGAATCTTGCTGTATCACAACAGAAATGGAAAAATATCATCAGTGTTTCTCTCATGCTTTCATTCAAATGTATCTTGATATTGAGATTGGGATATTATCTGTATACTAGGTAAATGAGTGGGACTAGGGAATTGTCTCAAAGCTTACTCTTTTGTTCTACTTGCCAAATAACTTGCATATTAGGTATTTCCAATGTTGGGTAATCACTTAGCTAACTTTTTTCCATTCCAAACAATCCGTGATTTCCTAACATATTTGCAGTATTCCAAATATCCCTGGCACTATGTCTCATACAAAGTGAAGGGCATCAATTTGCTAAGCAGTGTTGTAAACTGATAGTGCCACTGATAAATTAGCCAGGAGTTTTCTTTAAAAAGAAAATCCCATTATTATTATGTAGTTTAGTACATACCGGTAAATGTTTTTTTAAATTCCCATAGCTAGATGAGGGTGATGAAGAATCTTATAAAAACAGATAAATGATACTACCTCCTGTCCTGTATTTGTATATTAACATAATGATGTCATCCAATGATGCTGCTACATTTTTCTCAGAATAATTGCCTGAAAATGTGAGTAATCCTCCTTTTGGAAAAGCCAGCATTTAAAGTACCGGTAATAATCAAAGACATTTGGGAGAGGAAGAAAGTCTTGGCACTTCTGTGGGTTCTTTAGAGGTAATTATCCAGTTCTGTTTCATAATATTGGAAGGGTGCTTCTATCAACCAACTTTTAAAATATGTATTATGAATAAATATTTTGTTTATTATGTTAATGGGAAGGATAGCTTTGAGTCAAATGGTACAAGCAGATAAATATGAGCAGATATATCATTTGTTGGAAGTCATCATACTATGCATATTTAAATAGAGAGCTGAGAAAGATTTGCAGGATTTGGGAAATGGCCAAGAAAACAATTCGTGATGTTTTGCCAATATTTTGCCTTTCTCTCTTGTTGCATTGTGTTTTTATGCATAGACATGAACTGTATATGGTTGTTGCCTGAATATTTAATGTAAAATTTAGACTCTTTAGGCATTGTAAAATTTCTGTTTTATTGTAGTTTGAAGGATCACACATACTGTTTTATGCTCATTTCAGAGTCAATTTAGATTTTACTTTATAAGAAGTGTGCTTACATTGTAGACATTTTTAATTATATTTCCATGCTTTTAATTACATGTCTATCCCCAGGATGACAATACAGTATTAGAGGTCCTATATCTGGGTGACAGAAATCAGGACGGCCATCAGGATTCAGTTTTTTCTATCTGGCAGCTATAGCCATACTGTATTAGGTAGCTTTCCTTGGGTATTTACTACCAATAGAAAGCAAAAGGTTAGCTTCCATTTTTATAAATGTTCTCCCTCCAGTCACGCTTTGACAGCTAGACATGTCATAGTGAATAAAAGGTGGCTTTTGGTGTGGGAAAATATATGTTATTTGCTCAACTAAAAGTTATTGGGATGTAACTTAATGATCAATCAAAAAAGTTCTCATGTTATTTGGAAAGAAAGGGAATGAATGGAACGGCTTTTTAAAATTGCTGGTATTGCTAGGTAGGGAAGTGTGCACCCTACTTTTATTTTTTAAAACTATAAAATCAATTTAATTAGATCAGGAGAGAGAAATATATACACACTCTTATTCCTGGATTGTGAACAACAATGGTATTATGAAATCATCCAGCCCAGGAAAATACTGTCTCATCTACCAGACCTTATAAAATGTATCTGTCTGTCTAGCTAGCTAGCTAGCTAACCATCCATCGCATCTTGGTTCCTCTGAATCCATGTTGATTCCTGGCTACTGCCTGAACCAGTCAGGTGGTCTTATCCAAAACAGAATGACCTGGGTATAAAGTATAAACATAGTGAGGTTTTTCTTCCAAGTGCTATAGATAATTAATAAGATATTATTGATATATTATATAATTCAGTAAAGCACCACAAGATGGCATTATTTTATTACCTAATGTGCTTAGGGCACTGAAGTACCAATAAAGAACATTCTCCACATTTGATATCCCCAAACCTGTAAATGCTTTATAATTATGCAACCAGCATGGGAACAATTGATTGAAATTAATGGGACTGAAAAAAATTAATATGATTTCCAGTTAATCCCCTGGATTCAGCTAACTATGCCTTGGATTGTAACAAGAGCAATGCAATAAAAATAATTTATTTTATTAGCACTTATATACCACTTTACATCACTCTCTAAATGGTTTATGGAGTCCGCATATTGACCCTAACAATCTGGGTCCTCATTTTACCAACTTCGGAAGAATGGAAGGTTGTGTCAAATCTTGAACCAGTCAGGATTGAACTTCTCACAGTGGGCAGAGCTAGCCTGCAATACTGCATTCTAACCACTGCACCATCACAACTCCTATTGTTGTTTTGTTAACAATAGAATAATATAAAGAGTTTATTGAAATAGGGAGGAGAACCTCTTTGAATCCCAAGTTGAAAACCAAGGAGTGCCATCTTACTGCATTGGGAAGGTATCCTAAAGGCCATAGGACAGAAGTGGAAAAGTGTGGCTTACAAGTCTCCTTTTTTAGCTCAGAGGGGATGGGATTCTTTTTGCATTGGGGTGGGTGGGTGTACATTTTGGGGTTAAATTTCTGCCTTAACATATTTCAAACTTCCAACCTCACCTCCCCCTCCCAATCAGGGTTTGTTTGAAATCAATCTTGAATCCTTGGCATGAGGGAAAAACAGAAGCTCGGAAATATTACAACTAGCAGTTAAAACAAAATAGAGATTCTGAGGAGAAAAGTGTCCAAACTTAAACTCTTCTGCCATTGACCAAGTCTTTCTTCAGGCCTCTGAATTTTTTTTCCTTATTAGTCACACTTTCTCTTCATGCAAGATACACATACCACATTTCTTTTGCCTAATGCTGGTTTCAAAGAATGGACAAATCTTAGTGGGGTTAACTGTAATTCAGTCTGAGGAGCAAATGCTTATTGTAGCTTTGGAAAACCAAACATTGGTGTTAATGGTGGGAAATCTGCCATGAGCAGAGCTAGACAGTGACTCAAGAAGAACTCAATCAACTTCATAGTTTTTTGCTATTCAGTACAGCAGTGTCACTCCCTACTGTTACTGGCTTCAACTGACACATAAAACAGTAGGGTTCATTTATAAAGTCAGAGATAAGGTCATTTAACAAGAAAATTGGAAAGAAATTGAATGTTCAAATCCTGTTATTGATAATTGGTG
Source organism: Bungarus multicinctus (assembly GCA_023653725.1). NCBI lineage: Eukaryota > Metazoa > Chordata > Lepidosauria > Squamata > Elapidae > Bungarus > Bungarus multicinctus. The sequence goes on from CM042836.1 coordinate 115,722,416, forward strand.
TCTAAAACTAATTTACCACTTATTATTTGTCATGCTTTATAAGTAACTCAAGGTGGAGAATATTCATAATGAACCTTCCTCCTCTTCTTCTCTACACCAGCATCCTGTGTGGTGTGTTGGACTGAGAGAGACTGGCCCAAAGCCAACTAGCTAGCTTTCATGCTTAAGGTGGGACTAGAATTCAAAGTCTCGGGGTTTCTAGGCCAACACCTTAATTACTAAAGCAAACTGGCTCTCAAGTTATTGTTAAACTAATCTGTTGAATAAGCCATAATTGCAGCTTATTCAGATATAAATAATGCCTTGTTGACAAAATGCATGAAAAAGGTCCATGCATTTGTAGCCATAAAACATGGTTTATAAACAGAAAAGCCTGGGTGCACACTATATGTTAAGCCAATACTGAAATAAGTATAATATGTCTTGGCACAGTTGGTGAACCAATCAACCATTTGCTCCTTATATTACTTGGACAGCTGGGCTGATGATCATATTTAATCTCTCTGGCAATTATATAAATGTCTCTCATAATGGCTTTCAATCAGGAAGCAAATGTTCCTTTCTACAACTATGCTTAATAAATATTCACAAATATCTATGTTTCCCATAATAATTTGATTTTCCCAGAAATCCTTTGGTTGCGTGTACAGCTTCTTAATTCAAAGAATTGTATAGAGGGTTGAGATAATGCTACAAAACATTTGTTGCATCTTTCTAATCACAAAATATTTATAGTGGGGAATGGAACAAAACAGAGCATTACAGTATGTATTCAAAAGTCTTATGCCTAAAAGATACAGTGTTAGAGGCTGCCTCTTGGGAAGCTGAATGATATGTTGGGAAAACTTTCATCATAGGCTGGGAATTTTCAGTTGCACCGCCATTTCATACCCTAAAAGCACATCCTTTTCTTTTTCCAATTCCTAAACTTTAAAAAAGCTTATGAATCATAAGAAACCTAAGGAAATAGCACTCAGAGGAGACGAATGTAAGAGAGATTCCAAAATGACCAACTTTCCCAAGTCTCTGGATTTCACAATGAAAAAAAGATAGGATCCGACTATAGATATTCAGATGCTGCTGGAGGTGTTCACTTCTTTAAAATTTTAAAGTTTTTGCAGAGAAGTGTCACCCAACAAAAACTTGCCCTGCGTAATAAGAGTAGTTTTGCTGTATTCCCTCAAACTTCTGTCAGACCTACTCTCTCTGCAAGACAAAAAAATATGTACTATTGACAAATGTTATTGTTGGTTACACAGGCAGTCAGATGTTTAGTCTGGATTTGGCATTTTTATTCACTTATGGAGTCCTTCCCTTAGGATAGGCAGATATTCTTTGATGGTGTGGTCAGAGAAGTAACGTGTTTAAAAAAAGCTGTTTTTTGCAATTGCCAATTGATGGTAACTTTGTTAATGCTGATGGTGTTCAAGTGGTACTAAGGTTTTTTAGGGATTGTCCCTAAAGTACTTATTACTATTTGGACTATTTTTGTTTTCTTTTTTGCCATAGTTGTTTTATTTTTATTTTCAGGTCTTTGTGTTTTAAAATAAAAATGTATCACAAATATCATTGACTGGTGCTAATGGTTGATACAGGTTGCTGCCACATTCTAGTATCAACCAAGTATCTTCTTAAAATGTACAATGTTCCAAGAAATACAGTTTTTGAAGTTCCGCTGATGTTATTACAGGAAGCTGCAATTTCTTGATGTGTTTTGTAAAATTCTTGGACATGGTACCAAGTGCCCCGATGACAATGGATATCACTGTTAAATGTTTCATCCATAATCGCGTGGGTACAATGGCCAGGTCATGATATTTCGTGATTTTTTCCAGTTCTTTTTATTCGACTCTGCCGTCTCCCGGTATAGCGATATCAATAAATTGTACACTTCAGTTTTCGACAACTGTGCTATATGGTGTTTTGTGTTCCAAATGACAATATGTCTATATCTGAAAGTCCCACAAGATTTTCACTCTCATTTTTGACAACTTTTTCTAATTCATTTTCCATGATTTTTGGATACAGGTAATTCGTATTTTTTACATAATGATAAGTGGATTAATTTAACAACTCAGTCATGTGTTGTTGTTGTTATTATTTATTTATTTATTAAATTTCTATACCGCCCCCTCTCCCAAAAAAGGGACTCGGGGCGGTGCACAGCCAACTAAAACAGAAACAGTATATACAATTAAAAGCAATTTAAAATGATTAAATTGGAGGCCGAATATACAATTAACAGATATAAAACTGATAAAAAATTTAAAATACCAAATTTTAAACCCCAAAAATTGTTACTGGGCCAGGCTGGCCTGTTGAAAAAACAGGGTCTTTACTGTGCGCCGGAAGGTCTGAATGTTGGTAATGGCCCGTATCTCCGGGGGCAAATCTTTCCAAAGGGAGGGAGCCCCCGCAGAGAAGGCCTGCACCCTCGGGGCTGCCAACCGGCAATGACCAGGCGGCGGAACCCCGAGGAGGCCAACCCTGTGGGAGCGCACTGGGCGGCGGGAGGCTGTTGGTGGCAGCAGGCGGTCCCGTAAGTACCCAGGTCCTGAGCCATGGAGTGCTTTAAAAACGATCAATACCACCTTGAATCAGATCCGGAAGGCCACAGGAAGCCAATGCAGCACGCGCAGGAGCGGTATAACATGGGAGCTCCGGGGAGCTCCCAAGATCACCCGCGCGGCCGCATTCTGGACCAACTGCAGCCTCCAGACACTCTTCAAGGGGAGCTCCATGTAGAGAGCATTGCAATAGTCCAAGCAGGAGATGACGAGGGCAGAAGTGACCGTGCAAAGTGTGTCCAGATCCAGAAAGGGCCGCAACTGGTAAATCAGACGAATCTGACAAAAGGCCCCCCTGGCGACGGCCGTAATGTGATCTTCTAAAGACAGCCGTACGTCCAGGAGGACACCCAGATTGCGAGCCCTTTCCATGGGAGGCAAAATTTCTCCCCCCATGGCCAGCGATGGAATAAGCTGGCTGTATCTGGGCGCAGGAAACCACAGCCACTCAGTTTTGGTCGGATTGAGACAAAGCCTGTTAAGACCCATCCAACTCCGCACGGCCTCCAGGCACCAGGTCATCACTTGGACGGCTTCGTTGGGGCGGCCCGGGGTAGAGATGTACAGCTGAGTATCATCAGCGTACTGATGGAACTCCACCCCGAAACCACAGATGATCTCACCCAGCGGCTTCACATAAATGTTGAACAGCAGGGGCAAGAGCACAGATCCCTGGGGCACCCCACATAATAGGGGCCTCAGGGTCGACTTCTGCCCCCCTGTCAACACAAATTGCGAGCGGTCGGAGAGGAAGGAGGAGAACCACCATAAAACAGTGCCTCCCACTCCCAGCCCCCCCAACCGCCGCAATAGGATACTGTGGTCGACAGTATCGAAAGCCGCTGAGAGATCTAACAGGACCAAGACAGAGTAACAACCCCTGTCTCGGGCCTTCCAGAGATCATCCACCAATGCGACCAACGCTGTCTCCGTGCTGTGCCTGGGCCTGAAACCCGATTGGAGGGGGTCTAGATATACTGCTTCATCCAGGTACTGAGGGAGCTGACGTGCCACCACACTGTCAACAACCTTCACCACAAAGCGAAGGTTGGAGACCGGACGATAATTCGACAATAATGCTGGATCCAAGGACGGTTTCTTGAGGAGGGGCCGCACCACCGCCTCTTTCAAGGCGGCGGGTAAAAGCCCCTCTCTCAAGGAAGCATTAATGATCCCTTGGAACCAGCCTCGTGTCACTTCCTGAGTGACCAAGACCAGCCAGGAGGGGCATGGGTCCAATAAACAAGTGGTGACATTAAGCCCCCCCAGTATCCTGTCCATGTCCTCCAGGATAACAGGATCGAACTCATCCCAAATGACCTCACCGAAATCCGCCCCCCCCCCCGCCCGGAGATGCCCAGTCGGAGTCCAGCTCATCCCGGATCTGAGTGATTTTGTCCTGCAGAAACCTAGAAAAATCCTCGGCCCGTCCCTGCAAGGGATCCTCCCGCGCCTCCACATACTATTATACACAAAAATGACAGTATACACAGCAAACGAGGTAACCCTGCTGGGTTTTGTATCACAAATCACTAGTCGAACACTTCCCAAGTGTTTAGGACTGCGTGATGTATTAGCGGATTATGCGAGCAGATCCCAGTAAGGTGACCTTCTGCAGCTGACCAATGGTGATCTTATCAGCACCAATTGTTTTTAAATGCTTGCCTAGGTTTTAGGCATAGTACCCAGTGTGCCAATTACCACTGGAACCACCTGCACTGGTTTATGCCAGAGTCTCTGCAGTTCGATTCTCAAGTCCTGGTATCTGGTGACTTTTTCAAGTTGTTTCTCATCGATTCTGCTGTCACCAGGTATGGCAATGTCAACGATCCACACTTTTTTCTTCTCCACAATCGTGATATCTGGGATATTGTGTTCCAAAACTTTTGTCAGTCTGTTTTTTGAAGTCCCACAGTAGTTTTGCATGCTAATTTTCGATCACTTTTTCAGGCTTATGATCCCACCAGTTCTTTGCTACAGGCAGATGGTAGTTGTGAATCGTCGTTGATCAGCTAATCGTAATTCAGTTATCCTTGAGCCTGGGTATTCTTGTTTCCATAACTTGTACATCCTTTTTTTGGTAGCCTCATTTTTCTGGTTCTGCTTTGTAGTAGCATTTCATTACAGTGCGGTTCTCTGACATGGTGTATTTCTGCCGCTTCTGAGGTTGTTCAGCTTCCAGTAGCCCTGCAGGCCGATGCCCTCAGCTATGGGGCCCATGGCCTGTAGCCCACTTGTTGACGGATGCCCAGGTTCCCCAGCACCTGACCCGATCCTTGTTAACCTGGGCGATGACCAAGCTGGTATAGGCTTTGTTTGGTTGTGTTTCGCCATGATTCATTGCATGGGTTGTTGGGTGCACTCAGTTCTGCTCCTCGGCCTAGACCTCTCTGACATGGTTGGACCTGCTGGTAGTTTGCACTACCACCAGCTTCATTGGAACAGTTAAGCCCCCCGCCATGTCAAGGCGGCACCCCGTGGGAGGATGATGATGATGATGATGATGATTATTAAAATGCTTTGGATGGTCAGAGTTGTAACCACCAAAACATTATTCTGTCTATTAAGACTTCTTTCCCTCAGGTTGATTTCCTGATTACAGATAAGGATACCAGGATGAGTCAGTTTTCTCACCCCATGCAATACAAGCTGAATAATGATGCTGCTGCTTCAGCAATTGTATAAACTGATCATTAGTGGCAAAATTTGTTTTTATGATTGCAATTGCAAAAGAAGGCAAGGAAGAGACATTGTCATGTAAAGTTCAGATACCACATTTCCAATTTGAGAAAATAACACAGTGATTGAAAAGGAGCATTTGATTACACTGGGAATATAACAAACTCCAGAATTTTTCCAACTGTCAATTCCAAACTTCAGATTGAAATGCATAGAATAAAGCAAACTTCCTAGGTAGATAGATAAGAAAAAATTCAGACTATTCAATTCTATCTTAAATTGGAAATAAGTCTGCTAGCCAACTGTTGTTTTATTTAAACATAAACAGAAAACATAGTGAAATGGGATGCAACAGTTTACAGCAGGAATTCCAACCTTGGCAACTTTAAAACTTGCAGATTTTAACTCCCAGAATTCTCAGCCAGACATACTTGGCTGAGGAATTCTGTGAGTTGAAGTCCAGAAGTCTTAAAAGTTGCTAAGGTTGGACACCTCTGGCTTAGAGAGATTATTGGGCCGACAGGAATTGCTGAATAAGGATTGATATGCTTAAAGTGAACCATCAGTGGGAATAAACCAGAATAGTGGTAGCATTAAAAGCTCATTGACAAAAAACACTCTTAAACTCTCCATTGATATTTATCTTTGTTACATCATTTTTCTGTGTTTTTCCTAGCTCTTTTCTATCAAGATGTGTACTCAAGATGTGTACTCCTTTGATCCATTCTCTTTCTCTTTTACAATTATCTTCTAAAATTAGTTTTCCAGGAGTGATTTATAGGCAAGATAGGTGGAGAAACTAGAACAGATTCCTGCTAGCTTTTGGAAATTAGATCAGTTGGTAAGAACAAGCTGGACCCTCTCTGGAGCAGGCTGTTTTACTCACATGTTTGGCAATGAAGTTGATGAATACCCAAAATAGATTGACCCTTCAACATATCATCTCTCTGTGGTATGTGCCAGCCAATAAGAGAACTGAAGCAACTATCCATTAAAGAAATGTGTTTTCTTGTAACAGTAAAGAAGTAGAAGAAATGTTAAGAGTCCACACTTAGTACAAAAAGCCTGTATGTTAAGCAGTTCTATACAAATAGGCCGTTTACAACCAAACTAGCCGAAACTCTTTACATTTTAGTGAAAATATCATGTATACATTTTTGTCTCTGAAATAGTTACAGATTTAATACCAGCAAAAATGAAATACAATGACAGAATTCACAGACTTCACTGAGCCATAATATCTTTGTTTGATTTTAACTTGGAAAGGTGTGAAACTAGCCATTCCAGTTGGTAAAACTTGGTTCATGATTTTGCATATTACGAAATAACACTTGTAAGACAATCACATTCCCTCCCCAGAGTCATGTATTAATCCAGCAAGAGAAATCAATCCAACTTGTAAGGGTTTCCTTGGGTCTTAGTTAACCCTTTAACATATCATCTCTCAACATATCATATCATCCATTAGTTCTTGAGCTAGCAGAAAAAAAATAGGCCAATTTAAAATGTACTGTCTCCTGTGCTGATTCCTACCCTGCCATTTTGGGATTGTTGTGTTTAGAGAACGGAACGTAAAAGTATAGGTGGTTTCTTCCCATTTTATAAAGCAAGTACATTTGTCACCAAATGCTACCAACTGGAGAGAAAGCAGCCACCTATCATTTTCCTTACAGAGGGAGAGATTGAGGTTTGAAAGCAAACTTTGACACTACTAGACAGATTGCTAAACTCTCTCCCGACTTCTGCAGCAGTACAGTCAAAAGGAATTCAACTAACAGATGACTGGTAATGAAAAAGGAGCTTCATAGTGATGCGGTAAAGAGGGCTGGGCAGTTTCCCTATCAGACAGCTGCTCTTAGAATAGAATAGAATAGAATAGAATAGAATAGAATAGAATAGAATAGCTTTATTGGCCAAGTGTGATTGGACACACAAGGAATTTGTCTTGGTGTAAATACTCTCAGTATACATAAAGAAAAGATACATTCGTTAAGAATCAAGAATCATAACGTATAACACTTAATGATAGTCATAGGGTACAATCAAAAATCAAATCATACTAGGAAACAGTCAATATAAATCATAAGGATACAAGCAACAAAGTTACAGTCCTATAATCACAAGTGGGAGGGGATGGGTGATAAGGAGTGATAAGAAGATTAACAGTAATAGTAGTGAAGACTTTGTAATAGTTGAACAGTGTTGAGGGAATTATTTGTTTAGCAGAGTGATGGCTTTCGGGAAAAAACTGTTCTTGTGTCTAGTTGTTCTGACGTGCAGTGCTCTATAGCATCGTTTTGAGGGAAGGAGTTGAAACAGTTTATGTCCGGGATGTGAGGGGTCTGTAAGTATTTTCACAGCTCTCTTTGTGACTCGCTGACCGGCTGGCCTTGCCCACCCCACCCTGCCCCTCCCAAGAGTGTCCATGTGATGCAGGTAAGTGCAGGGTCCGCATGGAGGCTCTGGGAGGGGGGAAAATGGGCCTTCCGGAAGTCAGAAATGGGCCTATTTCTGGCTTCCAGAGAGCTTCCAGATCCCGAGGAGGCTGTTTTCGTCCTCCCAGAGGCCTGGGGAAGGTCTCCGGACCCTTGGGAGGGTTAAAATGGCCACCCCAGGCTCTGAAGGCCCACCAGAAGCTGGAAACAGGAAGTTCTGGTAGGCCACGCCCACCATGGGCACAGCCACCCAGCAACCGGGCAGTGAACTGGTTGCTGGGATTTCTGAATCCCATCCCTGATTCACATGATCATAGTTCTACAAAGAATTTGTATATCTCTTTATTATATAATATTGCAATAGCAATAATGAATGTATTTCAACATTTTTAGTTCAAATTGATCCCTTGTGTTTTAGATAGAGAAAGTAGAATTCCAGAACATTTCTGTTTGCAATATCTTCAGATTTTAAGTGGTTCATTGTCTGATTGGACCTTTAACAAATATTTATGGATCTTACCCTCCTTCATCCAAATGTACTGTATGATATTCTCCAATTTGTTGGGAAGTACATTTTTGTTTTAATAGCCGGTATCTGTTTGAATAACAGGCTGGATAAATGTTTCAGACAAAAAAAAATCAATGCTATGTGGAAAACTTGTTTTGGTTGACATTCAAAGCATACTTACATGGAAACAAGATCCACTGATCTCCATGGAACTAACCTCTGGGTAAACATGCCTAGAATAGTATATTAATCCACCCTGTTTCCTTTACTGCTATCTATTTTACAGTGCATCCAGCTATGTTTAGCAGGAACACTTCTAGAAAGGAAAGTTTGCAGTGCTAAAGTCAATTCTATATTCAAAGCTATAACACAGGAAGTGTTGAAATATTACGGCTCCTGTGTTACTCCAATAACTCTTGATAAAAGTGGATCTTATAGATAGAATGTATTTACTTATAAAATATATATACACTGTACATCTCACTATTGAGCAACTCTGGGTTCTGGTATTTTGGGAATTATTGGTTTTATTAATTTATTATTAATTTTATTTTTTTAGTACAATCTTTACTGCAAAGAACATTCTGAATTAAAAATACACTAAATAGGTAAATTAATTTATACCATTCTTTCTATACACCCATCATCTTTTTACACAAAGTTTTATTATTGTACGATATTTCAGATATTTCCAGATATGATTTTCACCATGCAATCATTCTGCTTTAGAAAAAATAGAATTTTACCAGAGAGTAGGGATTCCAGATATAGAGATTCAGTTTTCATCTGAAATGGCTCTGTTTTTTCTTTCTATCTATTATGTAGTATTTTTTTTAATATTGAAAAGAATTGTGAGGGTTAACATATGCTTATGGCTATTTAAAAATATGATATGATAATTTCTTTGGAAACCTGTTTACATTCTAAAAGAAAAATATTGTTTAGATAATTTATAAATGAATGCCATAATTACCTTGCTATAATAATTTCAGTATTGTACTAGATACTTCTTGTTATGCTTTCTGGTTTCTATTTCCCTAAGGGGAACAGAAAGATGGCACCTTCATATACTTGACTAGGTAGATACCTAGTGTTGCTTAACAATATCAGCATCCCAAAATTAACCTCTGGAACAATCTGATTTCAGAATTAAGATGATTAAAACATGCAGTTTAACTTTACAGTCAGGTTATGAACAATTTACAGCCATCAGATTTTCTTCATACTTTTCACATTACCTTACTCACTGGGACATAAGTTTCCTGTGTTGCTCCACAGGAAACATTGCAGAAATTAGACACTAACCACTTGCCCATTTCTGATTGTTTGCAACAGTTAAAGGAACCATGCCTGAATAAAGGCAGGACATGATCTAACCAAAGCCTCATACCAATGTTTCATTCAGAGAGATTGATGGTGCTATCTTATATATATATATAGATAATATACAGTAAATTCTATGGAGTTCAGAGAGTGATATTAAACTGTGTGTTTAACCATCCTAGTGAAGTAAGTGGGATAAGACTGAAATTGTAGCAAGGTTGCTATTCTTTGGGCAACAATACTGGAAATTGGGTAGTGTAACCACTGCCTTATATACTATCATTTATTTATTTATTTAAATTTGTATACCGCCCCCTCTCCCAGAGGGACTAGGGGCGGTGAACAGCCAAGATAAAATATACATATAAAATACACATACAATATTTAAAATAAGTTAAAAGGATTAAATAGGTTGGCCATTATCAAAAGATTAAAAATAAGAGATTAAGAAGGCTAAAACCAAATTAAAAGCTCTAAAAACCCCTAGGCCAGACTGGCTTGCTGAAATAAATAGGTTTTCAATGCACGCCGGAAGGTCAGGAGATCAGGGATGGTCCTCATCTCCGGGGGTAATTCGTTCCAGAGGGAGGGTGCCCCCAACGAGAAGGCCCGCACCCTCAGAGTCACCAGCCATCCAGCCGGCGGCACCCCAAGGAGGCCGACTCTATGGAAGCGTATTGGTCGGTGGGAGGCCGATAATGGCAGGAGGCGGTCCCGCAAATATCCTGATCCCAAGCCATGGAGCGCTTTAAAGATGGTAACTAAGACCTTGAAGCGCACCTGGAGGACCACCGGGAGCCAATGCAGCTCGCGCAAGAGTGGCGTAACATGGGAGCCCCGAGGAGCCCCCAACACCACCCTCCCTGACCCCACTCATTTATTGTACTCATGTGTGAAGTAGAGAAAAAGAGAATGCTGTTTGTTGACTATACTTCTAAACTTTCTTATTTGTAGTAAATACTGTTGAACTCAGTGGATATTTTTTTATTTGTTTGTTTATTAAATTCTTGTTTCACTCATCTCCCCTACAAGGTGGATTTTGGAGATGATATATATTTCTATATTTCATCACTTGAAAAAGATAGTAATAGTCTGTGATAGCTAAACCAATCAACATAAGGAAAAACTGCTAACTAACTTGGGTTTTAAAACTTTTCTTTTTCTAAGCAAGAAAACAGCTACATGCATAGAAGGAATTCTATTAACGAGAGCCATTTGAAGGCTATTCTTCCATTAGCCCTTGAGAATGTTATCCTTGCATGACTGCATTGCTCCTGAACAATTCAATTTGGTCAGTGGATGTCAAGATACCAATGTCATAACCAGGGCATAACTATTTATAGATTAGGAATAAGTATAGTGAGTGAGTTACAAAAGTAAGTATGGAATCAGAGTGTTTCTTTTCAGATAATTCCCATTATCTGATCTTGAAACTGGAGTGGGGAAGCTGTGAAGATCTTGCTACTGGGGAAACATTTATATAATCCCTATCTTTTAGTGTTAGTGGGTTTGATATCATTGCAAATGGGTTCCAGCAATTTCTGGAGAGCCACAAATTTTCCACTCTGGTTTGTAGTGCTATGCCTTTGCACATCGGGCAGCATATTTAGAGTGACCTTAACTTTTATTTATCAGTTGAACACTAGCTGACTTTGTCTGGCCTTCAGAAAGCTAAGCAGGACTATACTAGGCTAGTACTTGGATGAGAGAGCATCATGCCTTTGGACATAAAGGACAGAGACAACAAACAATTTACTTCCACTGATCTCATTCCAGCTATATCTAAAGCATACATTCCCAAAGTATTTACTCAAGGGCCCTGTACCATAAAAGGTCTCTGCTCCAGAATAAGACAGTTGTGGCTTGCAGCCTTTTGAATACAGTGAAGAAGCCAAGCAGAGCAGTATGTGGTCAGAGCTGCTTCTTTATTTCACTGAAGGATGGAAGTAACATTCTCTTTCCAAAAGATAAAGAAAAACGAATGCAATTTCAGATTGAACAAAGATTAGAAGAAGGCCTCTAATCTTTAGCCCAGCTGTACCTTTTCAGGAGACCTCTCAAGGCAGAAGGGACTGTTAGGGCTGCTCTACACACAATGGCTTGAAATCAGCAACAGGGAGCAAGGAATCCTGCTGCCCCCTCAGGAAGGCCATAAAGACCTTATTCTCCCTGGGCCATGGAGCTTTGTGGGATGCTGCAACTGCTGTAATCTTTTCATCTCTTGATTATGGTTTGCAATTTGTCTTTTATAGTATTATGGTTTTAACTTGTCCTGTACAAAATCTCGAGTTTTATAGTTAGGTAATCTTACAAATCCAATAGATCAATTCATCTATCAATGAACAGAAGTGCTGTACAGAAGACCTGGAATCAAGATATCACAGTGCAAGTTCTGTTCAAAACCAGAATATAACTAAAGAATAATCATGATGCAGGCTGAAGAGTCAGAATCAAAAGGACAGCAGCACACCAGACATATTAATCTAAGTGTAAATAGCAAGGACAGAAATCCATTTCATAATCCAGAAGTATACTCTAGTGTTCCTCTCAGGCATCTTACTTATGCCCTCCAGGTTCTTTTAATAAAAAACAAAGCACAATAAAATAGAAGGGTGGAAAATTGCAAAACAAAACATTAGCCTCTATGTCTCTGAACACTACAAACATTTCTTTGACATGGTAGAGAACATCCTGTGAAACTTATTTGCCTTCTGTTACCTGGGTATTTTGTGATAGGCCATACTCATTGTGGTAGCCATTTTGTGAAATCCCCCACCATATACTCTCAAAATCTCTTAAGTTTTCCCAGTTCAATATATTTATCTTCATGACTTCTAAGTATATAAATCTTGTAATTTGCACTTTAGTAGCCACACAGATATGTGAAAATTTTCAGTTTGAGTCTTAGCAGTTCCTTATGGCAACTTTTATCTATGAAAAAAATTATAGGAAATTATTTAATGTTAAACCATGAACAGTTCACATAAGGCAAATGTAAAATAAATAAGAGATTACAGATTAAGTTGTTATTTGGGGTTCATTCCATCAGCAGAATGGGTTTATTTTTTTATATTTTTTATTTATTTTATTTGTCAATCGCTTACAAAGTAATAGGTATAAGTATAAACATGAGTAAGAATACAGAAAATAGGTACGATTAAATGGGGACAATAGGACAGGGACAGGAGGCACGATTTATTATTTATTTATTTATTTATTTATTTATTATTTAAATTTATATACCGCCCTTCTCCCAGGGGACTCAGAGCGGTGTACAGCCCATCTAAAACCCACAAATATACAAAAATTAAAAAAGTATTAAATTAATCGGCTGATAAATGAGACTAAAAAGACCCCGCCCCCCCCTTAAAACCCCAATTTAAAATTAAATGCTATGGAGACCAAATTAAAACCATTATCTCAGCCCAGGCCGGCCTGCTCAAAGAGCCAGGTCTTCAACGCCAGGTCTTCAACGATGCATAAGTACACGATGGTGTACTTATGCATGCCCCTTATAGACCTCTTAGGAATGGGTTAAAGTCAATAGTGAATAGTTTGAGGTTAAAGGAGTGGGGGTTTGAGGATGTAACTACAGAGTCAGGTAGTGCATTCCAGGCATTGACCACTCTGTTGCTGAAGTCATACTTTCTGCAATCAAGTTTGGAGTGGTTAACATTGAGTTTGTATCTGTTGTGTGCTCTTGTATTGTTGCGGTTGAAGCTGAAGTAGTCATTGACTGGTAGGACAGATAATTTTGTGTACTACGCTTAAAACCAACCATAGGCGGCGTAGTTCAAGATTGTCCAAGCCCAAAATTTCAAGTCTGGTGGTATAGGGTATTCTGTTGTGAGCAGAGGAGTGTGGTACTCTTCTCATGAAATACTTCTGGACTCACTCAATTGCATTAATGTCTGATATACAATGAGGATTCCAGACAGATGAGCTGTATTCGAGTATTGGTCTAGCAAAGGTTTTGTATGCCCTACTTAGCAATTCAATATTTCCAGAGGAGAAGTTTCGTAAGATTAGATTTACAACTCTTAATGCCTTTTTGGCAATGCTGTTACAGTGAGCTCTGGTGCTTAGGTCATTAGATATGAGTACTCCTAGGTCCTTGACAGACTGAGGGTCATCAGTGAGGCCATATCCACCTAGTTTGTATTTGGTGTACTTATTTGATTTTTTTTACCAATGTGTAAGACAGCATTTGTTGGTTGAAATTTGGAGTTCCCAATTGTTTGACCATTCAGACACATAATCAAGGTCACTTTGAAGAGCAATAGCATTGTCGGTAGTGTTGAATAGTTTTACATCATCCGCGAAGAGGACGCAGTTGCTTATAAGGTGATCACAAAGGTAATTTATATAGAGTATAAAGAGTGTGGGTCCTAGAATGCTGCCTTGGGGGACACCGCTGTTAACTGGAGCAGGGTTTGATATAGCAGTCCCTATTTTTACTATTTGTTGCCTGTTTGACAGGAATGCAGCAATCCACTTATGAAGGGATCTGGAAATGCTGTAAGAGTTTAGTTTAACAGTAGTTTGTCATGTACCACTGAATCAAAGGCTTTGCAGAAGTCTATGTAAATTGCGTCTATTGCTTTACCCTGGTCGAGTAGAGTAGTCCATATATTTTTGCAGAGTAGGAGTTGTAGGTTGCAGGACAATTTTTTCCTGAAACCAAATTGTTTTTTGGAGAGTAGGTTGTTTGACTCTAAATGGAGGATGATGAACTGGATAGTGATTGATTCCATGACTTTGCACGTGACACAGCACAGTGAAATTGGTCTGTAGTTTTCAACCAGGCTGCGGTCACCTTTTTTGAAGATAGGGATGACCGTAGCTAAGGACCATAGGTTCAGTAAGGAGCTGGTTCTGAATGATATATCCTATATGATGCTTAGGGGTTCTGCTATGGCAGAGGAAAGCTTTTTAAAGAAGTATGCACATAATCTATCGGGGCCAATAGATAAGGATGGTTTTAGATTATGTAATGCCTTTTCTATGTTATCTTCTGTAAAGTCAATACTGTAGTAGATCATTGCAGTTAGTTGTGGTACGACTAGAAAATGTGGGGCATGAGCCATTGCTGTTAACAAAGACTGAACTGAAGAATGTGTTGAAGAGGTTGGCCTTAACAGCTTCGTCACTGCAGTCTTTCCCATTTGGTCCCTTTAGGGGTGGGATGGTTCTTGAGTCTTTAAGTTTGGTGTTTACAAAATTGTAGAAGGTGCGGGTAGATTTTGTACATAGGAGGTTTTCCTCCTGTTTGTAGTAATACTTTTTACATTCTGCCTTTATCTGTCATCATACTTTAAAAAGTCGTCAACTTTAAAAACCAATGGTATTGGTTTTTAAAGTTTGCTACATAGCTAGTTTTGTTTTTATGCCATAGTGATTTTTTTAAGCCTATATTATTTCTCAAAACATACTGTCCTAAGAATGTTCTTTTGAACAGATAAAAAACCAAATGTGCTTCCTTGTAAGGAGGAAATCAGAAGTCATGCATCCAGAAACAATATCCACCATGGCCTCAGTCCAATTATGTTGATTCTTATTCAATTGACTTCTAAAGACTTAAAAACTGAGTGTGTTAGCAAACTGCATTTAAGGCTTAGCCAGAGTGAGGACGTAAATATATCATTCTGCTTTTGTTTACTTCCATGAATTGCCAGCTTTTATTGATATATTTTATTCTTAGTCTTCTAGTAATAAAAGCAGACAATGTTTGAAATTTTATTTTATTTTATTCTTTTTTACATATTCTAAGAAGCTCCAGTTTGGTCAAAGAAATAGAGCTGGGTATTTGGGAATAATTAAATTTCCCCAATATGTTTTAGATTCAATTTGACCTTTTATTTGTAGTTACACAAACCATAACAGTTTTTCTCACCATGGGATTACCCTGTTTTTCAGATGTGATTTAGGCTTGGAAATTGGATAGGGGTGTTAAAGATATTCTCTGGATTCACACATTATAGCATAATATTAGTCAGCTTCTTTGGCTTTCACCAATCTAAATGCTATCCAGATGGAGATCGATCTCAGAATTGTAATTCATCACTATGCTGACTGGGAATACTGGGAGTCAGTGTTCACCAATCTGGAGGGCAACCAGGTTAGGAGAAATTTGTAAATTAATATAATGTGTGATGCCAGCCAGTTGTGAGTACATTAGAATTAGAATTCTTTTTATTGGTCAAGTGTGATTAGACACACAAGGAATTTGTCTTGGTGCATATGCTCTCAGTATACATAAAAGAAAAGATACATTCGTCAAGAATCATCAGGTACAGCACTTAATAATAGTCATAGGGTACAATAAGCAATCAAATCATACTAGGAAACAGTCAATATAAATCGTAAGGATACAAGCAATAAAGTTACAGTCATATAGTCACTAGTGGGAGGGGATGGGCAATAAGGAGTGATGAGAAGATTAATAAGTAATAGTAGTGCAGACTTTGTGAATAGTTGGACAGTGTTGAGGGAATTATTTGTTTAGCAGGGTCATAGCATTCAGGAAAAAACTGCTCCTGTATCTAATTGTTCTGGTGTGCAGTGCTCTATAGCGTCGTTTTGAGGGAAGGAGTTGAAACATATTATATCCGGGATATGAGGGGTTCGTAAATATTTTCACAGCTATAGTTATTTTAATTCTGATGCTGAGGGTTATAAGTCATTCAGCACACATTTGCCTTTAGTAAACTGAGATATTGTCCTGTTGTTGCACATAATCATTAATCCCAGATTGAAAGCAAATCAAATCAATTGTTCCTGTTAAGATTTCTACTTTTTCTTGAATTGACTTTGACCCACTTCTCACCTATAATGTGAAAACAAATCAACAATTAAAGCTGATTCACAGATTGGTTTTTCGTGGAAGCTAATTAAGATTGGTTTGTCATACATGATTATGTAAATGATTGCTAAAATACCAAGCTACCTCACAGATGCCTGGTTAATATGTAATGCACTAATTTTATTTGCTTCATAACAGGCAAACTGATTTAAACATGCTCTTTGTGTGTCACATTTTCTCCTAGTGAATACCACTGACCTTTCAAAGATTTAGTTTATTTATTTATTTATTTATTTATTTTGTTTACATTTCAATTAAAGTAAGAATAAATATGACAATGACTAAGTAGATGGTAGTTCTTTTTTGGAATATTGAATGAAATCCAGTCATTTGTTTTGTTGACTGAAGTGCAAGTCAGAAGGAGTATTATTTCTTAATCACCCAACTCCCACTCTTCAAATTTGCAGAACAGATTTTGACAGCACAGAGTTGGGAGGGAAGGTAATATTGAACAAAAATATTTAAGGGCAGATGATGTTGCCCATGAGGGAAATGGGCAACTATAGCCATAGAGATGCATGCAACCTTCAAGCTCCTTTTTATGGGAATTTTAGACCTCCTCTTGACCATATCTCTGAGCTTGAGTGCTAAAAATTGGTATCCAAGTTTTCTGCTTATTTGAGAGAAGAAATACAGAGAAAATACAATATAAGCCCTAACATATTTACCTTCCTGTGAATCCACTAGATCTCAGGAACCTTCTAGATCTTCCATCTGTATTATATTTTTTTCCTACAACACTCTAGATTTTCCAGCTGAAAAGTTGTGCCTACAAATAAGGCCTGCTCTGTGTCTCATTCTCTCCTCAGCTCCATAGTAACTCTCCATCTATGCTGATTGTTTATAGTCACAGGAAAATTTTGCTTAGAGAGTGCGAAAAATGCTTCCTTTGCCTATACTGAGGTAAGCCACTGAGCAACACAGCTCCATATCCACTGATAGTTCGGCAGCTGAGGAGCTAGGCAGAGCCTGCTCCAAACTTCTCAGCTGTTGACAGGCTTGACTTACTGAGAACACTGGATAAATATAGCACCAGCGAGCTCAGCTCCACAAAGTCATTGCTCTCAGCAGCCTGCAAGGAGCCCAGGAGAGGGGAAATGCAATCTCAGGACTTCACTGCCAAAGCTTAGCTCCCACAGAGCAACAGTTGTGGGTGGGGGCAAACCAACCAGGAGAAAAAGTCTTTCTAACAAAAGCCTGGGTGAAACCTAAGAGACCATTTGTAGCTCCTCTTTCTTCTGACTGGTATCTCTCAGAACAGGAACTACGTTCCTCTTTGGCTCTCTGTTTCTCTGTTTCCTGCATGACTTCAGTCCCTGGTAGATCTAGAAAGAGAAGAAAGATTAAAATTTGCCCAGTACTCTTCTGGGCCTGGATACTTTTCAATCTTGGTCATGTAAGCTACGTTTCTGAGGTCTTCCAGGAACATACATCCTCCTTCTAAAGAACTGGCATCTAAGTGTTTGTTTTCAGCTGGCAGGTAAGAGTTAACTGATATTTCCCCCCCCAAATGATTGGTTGGTTTGTTTTCTTGCTTAAAAATGGCTCCCTGGTTCTTTTTACACCCCTGTCCCCAACCCCAATCTGTTTGCTTTCTGTTCTTAAATTTTCTATCTAGTTTGAAAAGTTAAGAAAAGAGAAAGAGAGAGAAGACAGGCTTTCTTTTGCTTTTAGCAATGTAGAGAAATCATCACCTTCAGAGTTCTCTGCTGAACTTGCTGGGCTAAGGGCAACAGTCTAAAAACAAAACTGAAGACATAATGACAGGAGATAGGAGACAAAAACACGAAGATGAGAATGAGTGATTCCTGACTGTGGAAAATTGCATACTGTCATGTAAGAGATCTTAATGTCCCTCCCTCTACAGAACTCACGGGGACATGTTGACTCTTTCCCCCTTTTTAACTATCTTTTAAAAATCATCCTCATTGTTAGGAAACCTAGGAATGAAACCAGTATGATAAATAAGAAAAAAATAGGCACAGCAGTAATCCTCTGAATTAATCTTGTGCCTTGTTTCTTATTTCTTTTCTTTTTTTGTTTGTGCTTCTATAGAATTAACTATGTTTTATTTTGCCTGTCTGATGGTTGCCTCATCAGATTAGAAAAAGTCTCTATCATATTAAATTACCATCTGAATGTTTATCATGCATACCACTCCAAGAGCCTGCTCCCTTAGTACTCATATACAAGATTATTCTGAGATAAAGCAATGGCAACCAATATTTGTACAATGTAAATATATCTTCATGCAAAAATGACAGCTCATCCTTTCCTGACCCTCTCCCCTTCCCCCTGCTAGTCCTCCCATCTTATTTGTGAGTGTCTTGGAAATATTCTTATCAAAAGGCATTTATCTGCAAGTAATTTACACACTGTGGATAACTCACTGTAAAATCCAGTAGAAGAATAATGGATAGGAAACCTTGTGTGCTTTTATAAAATGACTCGGAAACATTAGTAAGGCAGGGCAGGCAAACATCTCAAATGAAATAATAAAAAAATAGTGATTAGTCTTTTAGTTTAGACTTGAATGAAAAAGTAGTTATGGCAACAAATGCATAAATAAAAGCAATACATAATTTATTGGAGAAAAAGGCTTGCAAAGAGGCATACTAAATCTGATGACAAAAAGTATTCAAGTGGAATGCCAGCATGATATGTTAGTGTTACAAGAATGCAATCGCTATGTCTTCTTTCATATTTCTAGTTCTGATCAGTGCCAAAACGAGGAAGATGGAAATGTATTGCTTTCATTCAGTATTTAAAGAAATAGGCATATCAAACTGGAATATCGTGTGATTAGCAGTACACTTCTATAATTTCTATTTAAAAATAAATCCCAACCTTATTCTATCTGATTACTTTGAAGTAAGGTCAATGGAACATAAGGGAACCAGCCTCTGGGTAGATTGGCAAAAGGCATTTGACAAGTACAAACTGTGATTATGTCACTGAGCGGTTATCAAACTACTTACTTTGATATTAGTAACTAATTATATTTGACATAACTGCTAGCATAGTATTGGAAAAGATTATATTGTACCTCAAGAATGAGATAGAGACAAACATGTTACCTATGTTCTAGAAATTTATAAATTGCCTATTTAGAATCAGTACTATCTTCCAAGGATTTTGGATTTCTGGGGTCTTCAATCCATTTTGGAGAATATATCATTTTGCAGCTTGCCCCTGTCCCAAAGAAGAATCAATCTCTGGTCCCAATGCAACTCTTGTCTACTCAGTGGAGTTAGTAATGGAGTTAGAATATATTATTTGCAGTCAACAGTACATCAGTGACAAACCATCACAATTCCTTCTTAATACTGATGAGAATTAAAAATTCCATAATGTCTGATGTAAAGAAAGTCAGGATGCAACAAAAAGAAAATTGAATAGAAAACAGAGGATTTAATTTAATTGCTCCATGCAATTTTTAATGTTGAATGCTGTCCAGAGTTATTATGGAGTCAAGAGACATTACATAATTTAGATGATAATGATAGATAGATAAATAGATAGATTAGATAGATAGATAGATAGATAGATAGATAGATAGATAGATAGATTGATTTATTTTACCACTATTGGCTTAATATTTACTGACATTGTGAATGCCTTCTTAATATTTTCCAGACACCAGTTTGAAGATATTTTTCCGACTAGGCAGTTTAGGAATCTTTCTGAATAGATCATTTGTGCAATAAACAAATATTATAATTTTGTGATCATGTATATTAGCCTTACTAAAGAGTTATGCTAAAATACAATACATAACATAATCAGCTCTATCAGAACCAG
Organism: Bungarus multicinctus; assembly: GCA_023653725.1. NCBI lineage: Eukaryota > Metazoa > Chordata > Lepidosauria > Squamata > Elapidae > Bungarus > Bungarus multicinctus. Next base: position 115,742,591 of record CM042836.1, read on the forward strand.
CCCATAATATTTTGACACCTAAAGCAAGAAGCTCAAATGATGCTCATACATCTGTTTATTTGGGCCATAGCAATGAAATAACTGGATTCTGCTTCTCCTGTCAATGTCTTCTCATGATACTAGTCTGGTACCTACATCAATAAGAAAGAATTAAACATTTTAAATACTTCTTGGATCATTTTAATCATTTCAATACCTGGAACATTTCTTGTCTGCATAACAAACATTGATATATCCACTTGAATAATCAAAATTACACTTTCTGGGCTTCCTTAGTATAAAAGTCTTAAATGATTTCTGATGGCCCATAGTCTGGTCTAGCTTTTAATTTAGTGAAGTGCTTATGAAGCCAACCAGCCTCTTCTGAGTGCTTATGAACCACAGATATATTTTTAATTTCATCTGAAAAGATGCATTCTCCACTAATGCATGTTACAGGAAGCATTAAAATATTCAACAAAAGCATTTGTAAAAAATAAGTGCATGTCTTCTACGTGTATATATTCCACACCAACTTTTTAAGTTGATACTACTGAAATATATCTTTAAAAATCTTTCAGGTTATTACCTAAGCTATTTACATCAATATTGTGCATGCCATCATATAACCATACTGTGTCTGGTGCCCTCCATTGTAGGTATTTTTCAGATATAGGATGAGTTTTGAAATATATATTTTTCAAATATTTCCATCTCAAATATTTTCTCAAATAGAAGGTATAATATTATACAATACATTGCTGATTAAAGAATTCAACTCTGAATTATAGTTTAGGGTCTCTTTTGGGATTGTTTCATGCCCAATAAAATGTCTTCTCTGATGATTCTTTTGTTCTTGAATGGCTAGTAAAATAATTTTGCCATTACTTTCTTCTACTAACTTCTGTGCATTCTTCAGATTTTTTTTCAAATCCTACATCTGATTAGTAAGATTGTAGGTAGAATTGCTTTCTATTACTCCAGGTATATAAAGGTCAACATTTTGGACTTTCTGGTTTATAATATTTATTTCAAACAACGTCATGTTGCCACCCTAACCAGATGTTTGCTTCTGATGATTTCATTTCCCACGGTCACTATTTCCTGTCAAAGCATTATCCTCAATAATGGCAATTATTACATAATTTATCTTCTCAAGCTTGGTAGCTTTACTGTACCCATTCAACTTTCCTATCATGTTGTAGCAAAGAAAGCCATTTGTGTTTTGAAATACTTTAAAAATAAAATAAAATCAGCAGCCTCATAGAAGTTGATGAAGCAACAGTAAACAAAAAAGCTTGAAGATTTAGTTCTCTGGTCAGCCTGCTGCATTCTTCGATTCTTTTTTTAACCCAATATTATTAGCTAACATCTTGTGTCAATTACAATTCCCATATTTTCCAGATTTTTAAGTTGCTTGTTTGTTAGACTATTCCTGTAATATTCTAGAAACTTATCTATCATCACTGGAGTAGTTACCCTGCCGTAAGATGGACGATCAATACATTTGATAAATAAACATTTTCATTGGAACCTTTGTATTTCAATAAACCATGGCTCAGTTGAGTCAGTGTTAGTAAGACATAACCACTGCCCCTTCTCCAGCAAAGAAGAGTTCTTTCTACTGTATAAGTGAAATCATAGAATAGGTTGCTATTATATGACCCACGGTGCTGCAGTGGTTAGGCTATTGCAGGCTACTTCTGCTGAATACCAGCTGCCTGCAATTTCGCAGTTCAAATCTAACCGGCTCAAGTTGACTCAGCCTTCCATCCTTTCAAGGTGGGTAAAATGAGGACTCAAACTGTTGCGGACAATATGCTGACTCTGTAAACCGCTTAGAGAGGCTATAAAGTACTGTGAAATGGTATATACGTCCAAGTGCTATTACTATTTTATTCTTTGGAAAACCTTCATTATTATTGGCTGCTCTGTAGCTATGGAGGTGAGATTTTCTTTTCTTTTGAGAACTTACATGGCTGCCTATCTTACCGAGAGGTCCTAGGTGTTTCACTAATAAAAAAAAAAAAGAATAAAAATAGGACAACCCTTCCTACTAGGCTCCAGACTGACCAAATTCTTAACCTCCTGGCTCACCTCCAAGGTCATTGTAGCTTTCCAGAAGGTAGGAGCCTCTCAAATCTCAGATGAGAAGTTATCCCAAAGGGAATAAGAGAAAGCATGCCTCTAAGGTCCAACAAATGGCAGAAATTATGAAAAGGGTCATGTAGCATCCCCACCAAAGATAATCACTCAAATATCCTGGTTTTTTGCTATGTAAGCTTTAAAAAGTGATAACCAGCGCTTTGAATGTTACTTCAGAGCTAGTGTGGCTCATGCAACAGTGGTGTAATTCAGAGAAATGGTCCCAATTATCTATCTGCAGTTACCAAAACATCTTCTGTTAAGATATACAGTATCTATTCCTTCCCAGCAAGAAGACCTAAAGACAAAATCCTGGAGGCTTTGAGATCTATCAAGAATTTAAGGCATCCATGAATATTGAAGGATCTATTCAGTATTTTTTTTTCTATCAACTTGTCATTCTTTCTTTTCTCCTTTTTTAAAATATTATAAAAAACATTAGGTTGGATGGACTCCAAAATAAAGAATTCCTTCAAATATCACCCTTACTAAATAGATTAATCAGAGTATTTCTGTATAATAATAATATCATCATAGCATTTTCTCCTTCTGAAAACAAAGGGTAACATTATTTACATCTGTCTGAAAACTTCAGGATATATACTCATACCACAGTCATGTTTAGAATTTCTAATGTCCCCTGATCCTTGAGAAATTCAGATGAAGAGCTGTAGCAACTTGCTTTCAAGATGACTGTAGCATGCTCTTTTTCCATTCGTCACTCAGTATTTTGCAATACATGCTAGAAGTTAAAGAACTTCCTTTAATATTAGGATTGCTACAGGTTTCCCACATTGCTTTCTTTGAATCCCAATCCTATACTCAAATGGCTATGTGGTCTGCTTGCATTGCTCAAAGACCCTCTTCATTTTATATCTGCCAATTGTTTGATTTTGCTAGAATTTGCTAGAGTTTTAAAGCTTATCCCACAGCAAAAATATTTCCCAGCAAGTTCTGAATTCTATATAACTTTTATGAATAGATACTAGCCCTATTTCCTATCAGGGAGAACTTGCAGTGGCTAATAGAGACAGGTTAAATACTTTGAAAAGAAGACAGATTAGAATGTAATCGATAAAATCATTCAGCTTTGATGCAACATGAATTAGTTAGGCTATGTCTATGGATTTCTTTAATGGAAGCTTATTCAAAACTATAAATCTAACAATGCTCAACAATTTTAGCATTGGATAGGATTGCATAAAAGGAAATGTGAAGAATGTTTGAGCAATTCCAACAGCCTGGCTCAACATGCAATATTGATTCGTTTATTTAAATTATATTCCACATTTTCAGCCATAAATGTTCACAGTGAGTTACAGTAATTAAAACACATAAGAATAAAAACAAATTAAATTGGCATTTTTAAAATCCCAATAATTCAACTAACAAATAAAAAATGCAGCAAAAAAGATGAGGTTTTGCTATTTTACTCAGTAATGGGAAAGTGGAGACCAATCAAATCTCCTGGGAGCCCCACAAAAGACCCCTGGGTGTCAACAAATTTATAGAAGTTGGGAAGATCTTCAAAAAGACTTCTGCCACTGATTTAAGTAAATGACCAATTGCAGAATGACAAAAGTGATTCCTAAGTTCTTGTTCATTTATGGCTACAAAGGCCAATGCCAGCATATTAAATTGTGCTCATTAGTGCAGAGCTTTCATTATCTTGCACCAATTGCCAGCCTCCCTGCTACATTTTAAACCAAATGCAGTTTCCATTCCATATAAAGCATGGAACAGTGGGATGTAACCAAGGCTGAGATAACTGTTCCTAAGCCTGATCGACTGGGGAGGGTTGGCTACAGTATTTTCCACTGATGCTAACTGTTGTTTAAATCGGCTTAGGAAAAACTGGAAAGAGTTTTTTTAAGGAAAACTATTGTTTGTCTCTCTTCTTTATTCCATCTGACTCACATTTAAAACTCGGAAGATAAACGTGAGTTAATATAGCAGGAAATACAAGCCAAAAGTAAACTATCTATGTGCTATGATTTCTAAAAATATATTAATATTTATAGCCATTGACTAACTTTCAAAAGTATCTGAGCATTACCCTCTCCGACTGGTTGACTTAATGCATTATGCAAGCTTTGGTTTACATCATCATAGTATGAAATACAATTAGTAGGGTTTGACAAACCCAAGTCTAAGCTAAGCTATTGTGTGAACCACACCAATAATTAGATTCAATTAGTGTTGCCAGTTGGAAACAGAATACAGCCATATCTGCTGCCATAGACCTACCTCAGTTATAAAATGTGGTTTTTCAAAGAATAAACTAAGCATTCTTGCTAAGCTATCTCTCTCTTATTAGATGCATTTCTTGATTTGAAGAACACTCCCACTGTGGCGAAAAGTGTTTCATACCCAGTTAACTGTCAGAAATTATCTAAGAATATTTCTTAATTTGGACTTAATGGAAGTTTTGTTCTCACAGAGCAAGTATGCCTTCAGCTTCTGTTACTGACATCCTATTTTGCTGCAACTCTTTCTTTACGGTTACAGATATGTTCCTGTTCCTGATTCTGAAATCTTAGCATGTATGCAAATCCAAGGCACACATTACAAACTATTGCATCTATCTTCCTATAGAAATCACTCCGCCGAAGTGAGTTCAAAGATGTTAATTATTATTTTACTATTTTAATTATTATTTTTACACTTTTATTGCCAGAGGTAATGATATGTGGGAGGAAGAGCCACAATCTGGACAATGGTCTACTAAACAGGATTTTAGACTGGAAGAAGAGAGGTAGTGAAAGAATTTCAGAAGGGAGCCTCCCCACTTTTCAGGAGAGTAAAAAAGGAAGGGAGGGAGGAATATTTTCAGTCTTGCAAGATTCTGTTAATGTAACCTTACAATAAAGATAGACCTAGTGCTTCTCATTGTGCTTCTGGACCATCTCACAAATGATGCTGCCTTGATTTTGCACCTGTAACACAAGATAAGCAAAATGATTGGTTGATTCCATCAGTTTTACTCTCTTGTCATGCTAACAACTGGCGCTGCAGTTGTAGCACTCTCTCCACCTCTTTAGGCTTTTCCTAATAGACCACCTACCTAACATTACCAGGTTTGGTTCTTAGAGGGGCAACAGAAGAGAGGTAAATTTGGCTGAGCAGAGACTGAAGTGGGAGAGAGCAGACTTTCATCAGCTTTAAATGGTTGATTAATACCACTTTGAGTCCTGACCTTAATGGTTATCTGGCTGTACCTCCAACATAATAGATCAGGGGTGTCAAACTTGCATCATCATAACAGCATCACATAATGTATTGGGACATATTCCCCTTCGCTAAACCAGGCATGGGCATGGCCAACACATGATGCATCTGGCCCATGGGCTGGGAGTTTGCAGCCTAGTAATAGATGGTGAAACAATAGATGTTTGCTTCACAGGTGAAATTCTGTGGGCGTGGCTGTGGGTGTGGCTTGGTATAGTAGTAATAGCACCCAGGAGCAACCAGAGGCAATTTTTTACTGATTCAAATGGTCCCTACCACCTCTCCTGAGGTAGGCCAAAGTGGTTGAATTTCACTCCTGCTTACCTTCCAGCTGTCATTGGATGTTGCCAATATAAATATTAGTTAAACAATTGGGAGACTAAGAATGGAGTTGGGAACTCATTGGCTGGGACCTAGATAAAGGTGACAACTTTTTTAAGACAAAAGAGACTGCTAGGGCTTATTTGTATCATTGTACAAGTAGTACAAGTCCCAATGTCAAGGATTAGGCTGGTAAGAAATAACAGATATTAATTCAGCTGTAACTGATGGGAATAAAAGATTTTAAAGCTAGAACAATGGTAAGAATTTAACCACAGGAAAATGAATGCCACCTTGAAAGAATACTTCCTCCCAAGAAGACTTATTTCTGAATCAAACACTTTGTTGATAGGTTTGAAATTTCGTGTGACTATAATATACTCCTTGAAGCTAGATAATACTTTGAGCTCACCCATTAATTCCGGCATGGTTTCATTGGCCATAGAAAGGTCCTCATAAGGAGATATCTTTTCTTTTACTAATGTGATTGGTAGCTAAATTTTGTTCTTCTGCTGCGCACGCATATGAGTGTGTGCGTATGTGCGTGTGTTTGTGGAGAAAAAAAACATGCTTTCTGGCATGCTACAAACATTGGAGAGTGGTGAAGAGAAATTGACTAAACACAGAGCAGTGAGTGATAGCATGAACGGTTTTCCTTAAACGGCTAATCTTTCGGTCCTATACAATAAAAGCATTTCTGTAAGCAGGAGCTGTATAGGTTTTCTTTTGAGATATTCAGATTTCTTGAAGGATCTTTGGGACCCAGACTCTGGATATAGAGGATATACCATCTTTCATGGTTTTAAAAGACTAAAGATTAAATAATGATACAAATATTCTACAAATAAGTTTAATGTTATTATAATTTATATTTTAAAAAGCTTCTTCCGTTGTTCTTTTGGTTTCATTCATCAATTACTTTCAAGTAATTGAAAGACGTTATGAAATACTTACAAAAGAATTTAAAGTTCTGTCCAATGTTGGAACACAATTCTTCCAAAGATCCAGCAGTGTAAAAGACACCGATTCAACAAATATCAAAATAAGTATAGCTTTCTTCATTGGTATGTTGGCTGGAAGGAACCAGAAAGTAGTTGCTAAGATCCTCCTCTTTCCTAAGATGTAGTTGCACTCTAGATGCCATCCTGTTCCCTCTCCTTGCATGTAAAAGATATGTTTCTAACCAGTGGTGGGATTCAAATATTTTTACTACCAATTCTGTTGGCGTGATTTGTTGGGCGTGGCAGGGAAAGAATACTGTAAAATCTCCATTCCCTCCCTTCTCCTGGGGGAAGATTACTGCAAAATCCCATTCCCTCCCCACCCCACTAACCTGCTTTCTAGCTCTGTTCTCCTATGCAGGGCAACAAAAGAAGACCCAGCTGATCATCTAGGACTCGGGAGGCAGAAAATAGATAGGGGCAGGGCCAGCCAGAGGTGGTATTTGTCGGTTCTCTGAACTACTCAAAATTTCCGCTGCCGGTTCTCCAGAACTGGTCAGAACCTGCTGAATACCACCTCTGTTTCTAACCCTCATAATTTTGACAACTGTGTTGGAGTCTTGAAGCTTTGCGTGGAAACAGTACAAATGCTGTACAATAGGTGTGATTTGATGATATCTGTAAATGATTAGAGCATGCGCAGGGTATTTGAAGTCCAACAACAGTCTCTGATTTTCCTCACTTGACATTTGGCCGGGGGACGGGGGGAGGGAGGGCGAAGGCAAGCTTGATCCAAGAGGAAGTATTTCCCCACTTCCAAAATTGAAACTTCATTCACTGCATCCCACACTTGGTCCGCTCCCCCCACCTCTGTCCTCTCTATTTCTCTCTATCCTCTTCTGTTCTTTCTGTTTTGCTGCTTAATCAGAGAGCAGAGCCCTTCTCTCAGGAAAGTTTGCCATGCTGAAAGAGTAGATATAATAGTGAACATGTATTCTTCTTTCTCCTCTTGTGGTCCCGCTTAACCAATAAGGGAATTTGAATTCTTGTCGGGGGCTTCAAAGAGATACCGGTGATCCTCAACTCTTTTGATTTAGTGACCGTCTGAAGTACAATGGCCTTGTAAAAAAGTAAGTTATGACCATTTTTCACACTTACGACTGTTGTCACATCCCCATGGTCATGGGATCAAAATTTGGACATTTGGCAACTGGTTCATATTTATGACGATTGCAGCGTCCCCAGGTCATATGTGATCACCTTCCGACAAGCAAAGTCAATTGGGAAGCCAGATGGAGTGATTCGCTTAACAATGGTGGCAAAAAGATCATAAAATGGGGTAAAACTCACTTAACAACTGTCTCACTTCACAACAGAAATGTTGGGCTCAATTGTGGTCATTAAGTCGAGGACTATATGTAATGTTATTCTTGGTTGTGCCACAGGAGTGGATGAGAGGGAAACAGCATTCTTTGGAGCATCTTGCTAGGAGGATGTTGTGAGTGTAACTTCTTGCTTTGATTCCTTTGGTCGGTATCACATGGGCAGGCCTTGACTGGAGAAGTTGAGGCTTTGTGTTCCCAGACCATTTCTGCATTAGCGATTTATACAGCGCTGTTTGCATATGTTACACTTACCTCAAAAACAGGTTAAGCAGGACTGGCCTGTCGAGCATTTGAACTGGAGATTACAGCAAATTTTAGATCTGTAGACCGAACTGGCCATTTTAAAAAAATATATCTTGGAAAATGGCAGTTACGATTCACTTCTGTACTGTTACCAAAAAAACTATGCATCATGGAGTTACTGGAATCAAGCTCATTTAACAGAGATATATCTTACAGCATTATCCATCCAAACTGTAGTGATCTAATGCTGATTTTGTACCAAGTTATCTCTTGCCAAAGGTTCTGATGGGAAATATCTACAGAGATTCTCAATCATCCAGATCATGGTTGCCCCAAAGGTGCTGTTCAGAAAGCAACTGGAGTTTCTTTCAGTTTCTTCAGTTTCTTTCAGTTCTGAACCAAAAAAAGGTTCTTAGATGAAAAGCTAAACATTTTCAAGAAGTTCAGTTGCCTTTTGAGCGATACCTTTGGGACTACTGATGTGAAAATGGCTACAACCAACCACTTGTGTCTCATTTTAGTGTTTTCATCTGAGGCTCCCCTGCTCCTCACGAAACACACCCCACCTTGCACTGTGGGTATAAGGTCCATGGCTATTCAATGACGTATTTCTACTTTTCTGCCTTGTGTTCACTCATATCTTCTTAGACTAAAAATTCATTCAGTGGCTAAAGGGAAATAATAATTCAGAGGCCATAAAATGGGACAATGAATTATTTAATATCTACTTCTCATAGGACTAAATAAAAATACACCTATAATGATAGGCCTGGAGTCATGATTAGTACTAGCATTTAAATCTTGAGAAAAAAAATACACTTAAATAAACTCTGTATCCCCAGTCAAAAAACTATTCTGCACTTTTGAAGAATTTCCAATTCTCAAGATTAAGGCCCAACCCATCCCGTTGTGTTCTGGCAAGGCATGTAACAACTGGACAAGTGGCAAAAGGGTGATTTGATTTTTCCATTCTGGAGTCAGTTGGATTGAAGGCGGATGATTTTTACCTCAGTGCTAAGGCAGACTGAAATTGGATTTAGCCATGGCACACAATGACCCAGCAGTTAGACAGGGGTCTAAAAGAAGGATATCATGATCAGATTTGAATGGAGCCTCAAAGAGAACACTTTTAAAGTCAGAAGCCATCATTTGCTTTTAATGTGGGACTAAAAGTCAGAAGGTTTTTGGTTAAATAGTCAATTTCAAATGATTCCCGATAAGGAAGTACAAATAAATGGTGTTGCTTACAAAGTTAAGTGTAAAGTTAAAACAGAATTCTGAATGTCAGCAAAAAAATCACTGAAAAAAATTGATTATTTTTTCTCTGAAGGATATACTTCCTCAATGTCTATACAGTTTCTGCTGTTCTAAACAGGTAGCCAGAAGACAGATAAATTATACTCTAAAATCTAAATAAAAGGACAGAACTATTTTTTTCCAGAAAGCTGTGTGTGCCTTAAAAATCTGTGAAATTACATGTTTCAAGATTTATTTGATTAAAAGGAATCTGGTATACAAGAAGAAAGTTGCTAAGATAAAAATTCTTAAAGGACTATTGAAAATATTACATTCTAATGACTCTCATTTAACTATTGCGACATTGCTGTAAAAAAAACCACCTCATTGTATCTGTAATGTTATGGCCTTGCTACAACAGAGGTGGTCTGCAGCAAATTGCATTTGGTAATGTATCTATGTTTTTAAAAGCATAGGTAAACAAACATGATGTGATTGAAAACAGTGTCAGTATAAATGCCTCTTTGCATGTTTCCTTGGCTTTCTTGTTATTACATGTCTGTTCCTTTAATGCATTTAGACCAACTTTGTTTAATTACAGACCAACACAAGGAAAGCACTGATATAGAGGTTATGATGATACAGTTTAGCAATCTAAGCATATAAGGAAATGAAGCAATATTTATTTATCAGAAGATTGGTATCGTAGTTACTCTAATTACTAATAATAACACTTCTGCAATAATAACATGTCTCCAATCCTTCATGATCTCTCTCTCTCTCTCTCTCTCTCTCCCACACACACATACACACACACACACATGCATACACACAAAAGGGGGGAGGGGAGGACTTCAAAGTAGTTTAAATTCTGCAGGGAAATTAATTAATTTGCTTCTAAAGTTTAAAGGCTGCCCTGACTCCAAACAATTCTGGGCAGCTTTCACTTTAAAACCAGGAAACAATGAAATGAAGAAACAAACCATATGCATCCAGAAAAATCATACAAGCAAGCAAAAAACAAAGAAAAACTCTACAGAACTGGAGAACCATCTTACCTCATGCCCTGGGTGAACAGCCAGATATTTCAAACAGTTTCTGAACATTATCAGATGAGAGCCATATGAATGGGAGGATAGATTCCAGAGGCCAGAGGTTGCAACAGAGAAGGCACATCTCCTAAGTTCCAGTGGATATCACTGGACCTATTGGGTCCCCAAGATCAAGATCAACTACACAGGGGTCCCAAACTTCTGGTGTATGGACTGTCACCAGGCTGCGTCATGCCAGAAACTGGGCCACATAAACAACTGAAGGTCCATCCATGGGATGCAGGCAGCACACGAAACCACGCCTCTCTGATCCACGGAAAAATCTCTCTCTACGGAACGGGACCCTGATGCCCAAAAAGCTGGGAGCCACTGATCTAGAGCACACCTAATTTTACCTCATGAGCAGAAACTATCAGAGCTAGGCAGACCCCAAAAAAGCCAGGCCCTCTACTATGAAGGGCTTTATAAATAGCAAATAACACCTGGAATTACATTCAGATGCCAACCAACTACTGCAACTCACAGAGCATTGGTGTTAAAAGGGTGGAGCACAGTATGTTCATTATTGCTCATGTTACCAGTATAGCTTCCAAGGGATTTCAAGTGCAGGTCCATGTAAAAATGACTGCAACGATCCATTTATGAACTGACTGGTGCACAAATGATCTTCTGAATGACGCTTCAATTGAATTAGATCACTAGACGGATGTGTGCAAAGGCTCTTTTAGCCCAAGCTGCCACCTGCTTTTCAAGCAGAAGTCATATTCTCTAAGACCGCTTCAGACAAAAGATAGAAAGTTCCCAGGACCGGGCATTTGGAGGGGGTTGGGCAAATATCCACTGCCACCCATACTTGTTCAAGTTTTGCTTGGGTTTGCTCCTCCCTATCTGGACTTCCACAGCCTCCAGAAACTGGAATATGGACAGCAACTCTTGAATAGTCTTGAGATCGACTATTCATTCAAGAACATTCAAGATATTTGGCTCTGAAGGGATGGATGATTTCATGTACTGTACCCACTCCATAAATGAGGGGCCACGGATCGAACCTTTCCTCCCTTTAACAGCATTGGAACCAACCACAGGGAAAGCAAGAGAACCACCATTAATAACGTGTCTCATACCCAGTCCTCACAGTCTGTCCAGGATACTGTGATTAATAGTATGGAAAGCTTCTGAGATCAAGGACCACAAGGATGGACATGCTACTCCTAGTATAGCTCCCTCAAAAGTCATCAGCAAGTGCAATAGACTAGGCAAGTCAAATTGGTGGCCCATGGACCAGATGCATCACACGCAGGCCACACCCATCCCAGTTTCGTAAAGGCAAAAAACATCACAATATGTCATGTGATGTCATGTGTCGCGACTGAGTTTAATACCCGTGCTCTAGACCTTACCCCAGCCAGAAATCTGACTGACATGCGTTTTCTTCAGACAGTCTGAAGCTGTTGTCAAACTATTATTTTAAAGGAAAAGGTTAGAGATTAGACAATAATTGCCCAGGATTACTGAATCCAATGATAGCCTTCCAATGCTGAAGAAACTAGACTTTCTTAAGCCAACACCATGGCATGAATCCAACTATACTTCACTTCCTGGGCAGTCTTAACAACATGAGGCCATGCCCCAGTTGAAGTCTACATTCTGAGAAGATCTGAGTGAGCTTATCTGCCAAATAGCTTAAATATTTTTCACTGGCAGTCATGTAAAAGTTTCTGTAGTTTATCTCTCCCCAGAAAGAAACAAGTTGTACTAAACAGGGCTGCAAAATGCAATAAGAGCACTTCATCATGATATACTCCTAAATATGGGCTCTTACTTATGTTCACTCAGACTCATTCTTCAGTCTTCCTCCAGCAGCACTTTAGATATCTTTTCCGGTGCCTTGCATTATATTGCTCCTAAAAAAAAAACAAGGTACATTCCAAGATCGGCACACAGAGATCACGTAGGTCTGAAGCTTTCACCATTCACCCTTTCCTGGCTACAACTGAGACCTTGGCCAAACTACTCACAAGATTCTCAGAGATAATATCCAGTCCTTCTGGAACTCCAACAGAGTTCATAACTGAGACAGTTGCTGGGACAGGTCAATCAAATACAATAGGCCCATCTTCTTATAGGGCAGGGTGATATCAGCAAGTTAAAAAGCAATCAAAGCATGATTTGACTACTACTATGGATGGATGTTCATGTCCTTCACTACCAGATGACATTATAACTTCTTCAGATAAATAGTGCAACTACTGGTACATTTCATCACTTGGGGATAGGTCTATGGTTGCCATGGAGGTCATCCAATTCCTGAGCTGTCTCTGACTCAAGTAACTAGCAACAAATTGAAATCCCTAAGGACTCATAGAATCGGGGTCTCTGTAACCCAATTCAGCCACAAAATTCATTAGATCAAGCAGGAATGTTACTGTGCAGCAGAAGGAATCAGCCATTCCAATTTCACTCAGAGGAGCTCATGTCTGCTTTGTCTGTGATGCAGAGTTTCTGGGAGTCCTCAATGACTTATGGATGACAATAGTCACCTCTTCCCACTTTCCCTGGGCTACTCATGGCTCTTTTATGTTTCCAGGTTGACTGCCTCCTCATCCATGATGAAATCATAAATAAGAGCAGATTTATTATGGGCCAACCTGGCATTCAAAATCAGTAGCTGGAAGGCCACTGAGGATATGATCATCTATTGAAATAGATAGAGGACTAAACACCAAATAGCAGTCTCAAAATCCCCAAGTATCGCCAGTTCTCAGTTCTCAGTTCTCTATTTTCTTGTCACACCTATCCCTGATCACCACAATCCCAACATTCCTGCCTGCTTTCTTTCCTTCCCACAATTCCTTCCTTCTTCTAGATCCCGACTCCCAGGCCAAGTATACATACTCACAATCATTTTTGCCCCTACTCAGACTGTTTCTCACATTCCACCCAACACCACTACAGTCACCTTATATACAGTCACAGAGCACTGGGCATCCCAGCAAGCCATTCCTGCTCTGAGGCCCTCAGCAACCTACATGGTTAAGCTTCTATGGCAAGCTCTACCATAGCTTTCATTGAACCACTCTCCTGTTCTCATCCAAGTAGACAATAATATCACAATTACAAGTATCTGGCTGATAACCCTAATCAGATGAATTCTTTTAAGCCCTGACAATGTAGTTCACATGGTGTTCTTATTACCTTTTTTATGATGGTTGATTTACATGATTTACGTAAGTTATTTTGGGAGGGTAGCAGTTGCACTTTGTGTATTTAACCATAAGCACTAAGCCTAGCAATGAAATGTTTAGATAGTTGTTTAGATCTAAATATTTCATCATTAGGTTTAGTGTTTATGGTTAAATACCCAAAGTAGTTAACTTCAGTGGTTAACCATTTCATAGTAGAAGTCTTACAATGTTATTCTAAGGCTTTTAAACTTTACAGATCCCTCACATCCCATATATAAACTGTTTCAACTCCTACCCTCAAAACAACGCTATAGAGCACTGCACACCAGAACAATTAGACACAAGGACAGTTTTTCCCCAAACATCATCACTCTGCTAAACAAATAATTCCCTCAACACTGTCAAATTATTTACTAAGCCGGCATTATTATTATTACTATTAATCTTCTCATTGTTCCTATAACCCATCTCTTCCCGCTTTGGACTGTATGACTGTAACTTCGTTGCTTGTATCCTTATGATTTATATTGTTTCTTAGTATGATTTGATTGCCTATTATACCGTATCTATCATTAAATGTTGTACCTTATAATTCTTGAAGAATGTATCTTTTCTTTTTATGTACACTGAGCATATACACCAAAGACAAATTCCTTGTGTGTCCAATCAATAAATTGGCCAATAACGAATTCTATTCTATTCTACTTTACTTTGTCCCAGACAAAAATTGCTTCACAAGATTGCTGGATCTTCTGGAATTCTTAGGAAGGAATGTAACTGGTTAGAGTACAATATGGAATAAAAGAAATGTATCAGGGGTGCTTTGTATGTCTGGAAGCCACTTATTTCACTTAGATGAATACATTTAAAACCAGACCAATTTAGACGGTTTTACTTGGTTACTTTGTATAATTAGGTGCAGAATCAATTATGCTCCTTTCAGTGCAATTTTTGAGAATGAAAATTATTTCCAGCTAAGCATGTCTAAGATTAAACCATAAAACTCTGCTTAGATTTCTTGATTTCATGGTACAATATTATTTTTTTAAAGTTACACAAGTGAAGCAGAACCACTATCAATATGCTTTCTGACAGAAGATTTCATTGGTGCCACTTTTCTGAGGATGTCAGTAGTTTAATTGATCTTTATCAATTAAACAAAAGAATGATGGAATAAATGATGGATGTCAAACTCGCGTCGTCATGTGACGTATCATGACTTCCCCCTTCGCTAAACTGGATGTGGGCATGGCCAGTGCATGACGTATCCGGCCCGTGGGCTGTGAGTTTTACAACCCTGAATAAATGGCCCTTCATTCTTCAGTGGGATTTATGGGAAACAAACACTGACTTTCAGATCTATTTTGAAGCTACCTTTGTTCCATTTCCCTCCTTGGGGCATGAAACAGCTGCTGTTTCTTCCATGTTTCTACTGACACCAGCAGCTGATAGATACATTTCCATGAACTGCAACATAAACCCACCTCTAAATCTCTGCTTTGGTTCAAAGTGTTGGATTCCTATCCTGATATCCCTGTGTGCTACATATAAATCAGTTTCCTTAGTGGGATCATGGACTCATCTTTCTTTTCCTTCTGCCACTGGAAAGTTGTCCTTCAAGGCTACACATTTCTTTCATTTCAGGGAAAGCGGCACATTAATTTCTCTTTCTAGAGAGTGGATATCACTGAAATAGTTTTTCATGTGAAACAAGGGGATTAGGCGCCTCCTTCCAACCCAGCTGGATCTGAGATGAGCTATAAGAATTCCAACAAAGGTCATTCAATGGAAGCCAACACAAAAACTCTCTCTGTGCCAGTATTTCTCAACCTTGGCAACTTTCCGTTATGTGGACTTCAACTCCCAGAATTCCCCAGCCAGCATGGGGAACTGGTGTGTGCCATGTTGATTTTGTACTGGGCAATAGATTTGATATTAGACCTGTGGACTTCAACTCCCAGAATTTCTGAGCTAGCATGACTGGAAGAGGAATTCTGGGAGTTGAAGTCCACAAGTCCTAAAGCTGTCAAATTTGAAGACCCCTGCTCTAGGTTAAGTGGCTCCAGAGATTCTAGAGATTTTTTTTAAGGGAAAGATTAAAAGTATCCCATCAACCTGCTGCACATATTCTTCTCAGTCTTGGATCCACAGTGCTAAGATGAAGAAATGAGCCATTGGTCTTGAATTTAGGTTTGGTGTCAGCAGTGATATGGTATAGAAAATTTGCGCTGGGACCAGTCAATCTAATGGATCACCTGAAACTCCTAGGTGGTGAGGAGAAACACCAGCAACAGTTCCTGAGGCTCATTTGCCAATCCTCTTTTTCCTTTCTATGAAAGCAAAATCTTAGAGATCTCACTAAAGTTGAAACAGTAGCTTGCTGATTTTCCACTTCCTTCAGTTTAATCAGCATCTCTTGATGATGGAAAGCGCCCTTCCAAAATATAATAGTAGCTATTAGTGTAATTATTATACATGAATTCAGTCTTGAAGATTATCTATTCATCTGTCATGTTATGCCTGGTTATGCCAACAAATATGTTCCCGGAAGTATGGGCTCTGAAGATATGCTAGCTAGCACAACTTTGTTATACCAGCAGCTGTTAACTAGGAATAAGGGATGTATGACACTAGGGGACTTCTCTTCATTTTACCCCCTGGAAAATATCTCACTTGATCAATGGGACATACAGTTCCTGGAAATTCTAAAGCAGGGCCCCCCAAGTGCATACTCAGAGTCTTTGGATGCCAGAGCCTTAAGCACCATATTCAACCGCAGAATTTATGATAGCAATGTAATGTCAATTTTATCCAGAACTGTCACTGGAATGGTAAATCTCTCTCTTATGTCCTCTCCAATTATCACCAGAGGCTAACACAGGTAGGACAAGAGGAGATCAAAGGTTATTTCATCAGGTAGTGTGACTTTGCTACTATAGCCTTCAATAATATAGAAGCTGCTTTGGTGGATTGACAATGAGGATGCTGCATTTCTGTGGTTGCTGAGCAAAACATGTCTGCTCTCAGACTCCACATTTGTCTTGTATGGGTTGTGGATGAAAGTATAATAGAGCAGAAACATGCAATCTTTTTTGGGCCAAGGAATGTATTTGGCCTTTGAGTGTCATGCCAAGTGTCACATTCTAAAAAATAAACAGAACTAAGACAAAGTCCCAAAAGTGCTTTTTCAAGAGACAACTGGACTTCCTTGTTTTTCTCTGAAGATGTTTAATCCAAGCACCTTTGGGACAACTATGAGCTGGATGACTGAGAATCTCCATAGATATTTGATTAAGACAAAGCAATAGAGGGAATTCAAAACTGAAACGTTTATTTGTGTTAATAAACACAAAATAATAACTTCTCTTGTGTTTAATGATTTACCTTTATTAACATATTAAAAACAGAATATGACTACTTCAAAATTTACTGTGAAGTACTTTGTACCTTAGATGAATACAAGCAGAGTTACTCTCTACTATTTAAAGCAGCCAGGTTCTTTCTCAGGTTTCCAAGTAACTTTGAACAAGCTGCTACTTTAAAGAGACAGCTCATTAAATGTAACTCTTCAAGTAGTAGCACTTTTTTTCCAGGTTTATGCAGAAGCCTGAGAAAAGGATGGCTGCTTTAAAAGATAGCAGAGTTATGTTTGCATTTGCATGAAATTCAAAATACTATTTAATTATTTTTCAAGCATTCATAGCCTTAATTAAAATTATGATTTGGTGGGAATATTTGGAGAGTATTCACATTGAAAGGTTACTGAGTCTTAAGAACACAACATCTGACAGATTTCTTAACAGAGGAAGACACTTAGCCTACCTTTATTTCTCTGCCTTTTTAACTGGCAGTTGGAGTTGTTTTGCAAACATATAGATGGAAACATAAAGAGGAGCAAGGAATCCAGGTGCAATCAGGTAAGGCATGGACTCAAAAGCAGAAGTAGTGATACATGAGTATTGCACTAATGTAAGTTGCACTCAAAACAGGTAGTGAAGCCAGCTGGGATCAAAGATCATCACAAATGGGTGAGGTATTTTGCTTAAAGAAATAATGACAACTCTTAACAGGGCATCTGAGTTTTGTGTTGCCCAAGGCAAGCAATAAAGTCCACATTAAAAAACACACACAAATTGGGGTTTCAGTTGAAGGTCTTTTTAGGACTGGAAGTTAAATACATTTATTTATTATTTAAATTTCTATATCGCCCCCTCTCCCAAAAAGGGACTCGGGGCGGTGTACAGCCTACTAAAAATGGAATATATACAATTAAAAACAAATTAAATAACACGAATCTGGCCGAATCCCTTCAATTATAGAATTACAAAATTTAAAATTCCAGGATTAAATTAAAACCCCATAAACCATTTACTGGGCCAGGCTGACCTGCTGGAAGAATAAGGTCTTAACTGCGCGCCGGAAGGTGTGGATGTTGGCAATGGCCCGTATCTCCGGGGGCAGATCATTCCACAGGGAGGGGGCCCCCACAGACAAAGCCCGCACCCTTGGGGTCACCAGCCGACAACGATCAGGCGGCGGCACCCCAAGGAGGGCAACCCTGTGTGAGCGTACTGGGCGGCGGGAGGCTGTTGATGGCAGCAGGCGGTCCCGTAAGTACCCAGGCCCTGAGCCATGGAGCACTTTAAATACAGTCAGTACCACCTTGAATCGGATCCGGAAGGCCACAGGAAGCCAGTGCAGCCTGCGGAGAAGCGGTGTTACATGGGAGCTCCGAGGGGCTCCCAAGATCACCCGCGCGGCCGCATTCTGAACCAACTGCAGCCTCCGGACACTCTTCAAGGGGAGCCCCATGTAGAGAGCATTGCAATAGTCCAAGCGGGAGATGACGAGGGCGGAGGTGACTGTGCGAAGTGCGCCCAGATCCAGAAAGGGCCGCAACTGGTAAATCAGACGAATCTGACAAAAGGCCCCACTGGCGACGGCTGTAATATGATCTTCTAAAGACAGCCGTACATCCAGGAGGACACCCAGATTGCGCGTCCTTTCCATGGGGGTCAAAACTTCTCCCCCCACGGCCAGCGAAGGAACAAGCTGGCTGTATCTGGGCGCAGGAAACCACAGCCACTCGGTTTTGGTCGGGTTGAGACGAAGCCTGCTACGACCATCCAACTCCGCATGGCCTCCAGGCACCGGGTCATCACTTCAACGGCTTCGTTGGGGTGGCCCGGGGTAGAGATGTACAGCTGAGTATCATCAGCGTACTGATGGAACTCTACCCCAAAGCCACGGATGATCTCACCCAGCGGCTTCACATAAATGTTGAACAGCAGGGGCGAGAGCACCGACCCCTGAGGCACCCCACACAGTAGGGGCCTCGGGGTCGACCTCTGCCCCCCTGTCAACACAAATTGCGAACGGTCAGAGAGGAAGGAGGAGAACCACCGTAAAACGGTGCCTCCCACTCCCAGCCCCCCCAACTGCCGCAATAGGATACTGTGGTCGACAGTATCAAAATCCGCTGAGAGATCTAACAGGACCAAGACAGAGGAACAACCCCTGTCCCGGGCCCTCCAGAGATCATCTACCAACGCGACCAACGCCGTCTCCGTGCTGTGCCCGGGCCTGAAACCCGATTGGAGGGAGTCTAGATATATCGCTTCATCCAGGTACTGAGGGAGCTGACGTGCCACCACGCTCTCAACAACCTTCGCAACAAAGTTTCTTGAGGAGGGGCCGCACTACCGCCTCTTTCAAGGCAGCGAGTAAAAGCCCCTCTCTCAAGGAAGCAATAATGATTCCCTGGAACCAGCCTCGTGTCACCTCCCGAGTGGCCAAGACCAGCCAGGGGGGGCACGGGTCCAATAAACAAGTGGTGGCATTGAGCCCCCCCAGTATCCTGTCCACGTCCTCCAAAGTAACAGGATCGAACTCAGCCCACATGACCTCCCCGACATCCACCCCCGCCCCCCTGCCCGGAGATGCCCAGTCAGAGTTAGCTCATCCCGGATCTGAGTGATTTTGTCCTGCAGAAATCTAGAAAACTCCTCAGCCCGCCCCTGCAAGGGATCCTCCCGCGCTCCCACCTCCAGAAGGGAGCGGGTCACCCTAAACAGGGCGGCCGGGCAGTTTTCCACGGACGCAATAAGGGTGGAGAGGTAAGACCTCCTCGCCACCCTTATCACCACTAAATACGTCTTAATATAAGATCGTAATAGTGTTCGGTCAGACCCAGAGCGGCTGGCCCTCCAACTACTCTCTAGGCATCTTTTCCGGTGCTTCATCTCCCTTAGCTCCTCAGAAAACCGAGGAGCCACCTGGGATCGGCACCGGGTCAGAGGCCGCAAGGGCACGACCCGATCAAGGGCCCCAGCGGCCACCCTATCCCAGGTGGCAACCAAGCCCTCGACTGAGTCGTGTGTGTGAGCTTCGGGAAATGGCCCAAGCTCCATCAGGAACCTATCTGGGTCCATCAGGCGCCTGGGGCGGTACCATTTTATCGGCCCCACCTCCCTGCGGCCGGGGGGTGCGGAACATTTGCTAAGTTATCTTCCTGTTATGGGAGAGTGGGGCTATTGTAATCTGCATAATGGCGGAACTAAAACTGTTCTTTCTGGTTGCAGTTTGGTAACTAATCCGGGGGTCACTTCTTATAACATTATAGGAAGAAAAACAAGCTGTAGCTGTTTTACTATTTCCTTACATTTTTTCATATTGGCGAAACTAT
The DNA here is from genome assembly GCA_023653725.1 of Bungarus multicinctus. Lineage (NCBI taxonomy): Eukaryota > Metazoa > Chordata > Lepidosauria > Squamata > Elapidae > Bungarus > Bungarus multicinctus. Next base: position 115,762,991 of record CM042836.1, read on the forward strand.
TCGAGTTTTAAAAAGGGAACAAATTCAAGCAATGTCTGCTTATGCTTTTGCTGACAAGAAATTTAACTCATCATAGATACGAGATCATTTTCTAAAAAAATTAGCCATTATAACCAACATAAACTTGGCAGACAATTTCATAGGATATGGTAATGTCTGTGTATGAGTAAATTACTGCATTCTGTCACTTAAAACCCACAAACATCAGTGTTCCTTTTTGTTTCATGTGCAGAGAGCTTGAGGGCTTTACTGGATAAAGTTGTGACATCCTAGCTCTACCACATGACACAACTCAGCTGATAACTCTATTAGAGATAAAAATGAAGCCACAAACAGATGATTTGCCCTCTGCTGTGCAGGGAAGTCACAGCCTTTCTGTATATTTGTGCTCCAGAATTTGAACTACAATAGAAGCAATTTTTTTTCTCCTGACTTTCCAAGTGAACAGATCCTTGGCAATTAATTTGATGGCCTGGGGCAGCTCAAACATGTTTATATAAGGATCTTTTCTAGCCTGAAAACTGCTAGTTGCTGCCTTGCCTAACTCCGCTCTTATGTAATTGTTCCAGCATAGAATTCTTTGCGCAAATTAAGCAACCCTAATGTTTAATTTGAACTTTTGACAAGTGTCTCTTATTTTCTCTGCATTCTGCTGTTACTTTTGAAATTATAATTATTTTAAAAGACTCTTTCTCTTCTCATTGAATGCATGTATTATTGACTACATCATATATATTCAACGAGGAAGTGGCAATGTGGTATTTAATAATCAGCGTGGATTAGAAGGCTTAAACTACTTCCTGAATCAAGAAGTTTACCAAAGCAACTTGGATCAATTACTTAGATTATATTACCTACAGTTGCCATTAAAAGAGATAGGTGAAGTAGGAAAATATATAAATACATTAATGTGCACACTTAATTCAGTTACTCTGGAGCTCTTATGAATCAGCCAATTTCTTGAATACGTGGAAATATTCTGCACCTGAAGTTTTAATGTAGCTGAGTTTCATTGACTTTATGTGAAGGAAAAGAAAACTTCTATCTAGTCATTGCTTAGTAATCATGGATAAATAGGAAATCATTTTACAGTATTGGCTCTGAAGAGATTTTCACAATCTTGGAATGTACCGGGAAAGAGGGCAGATCAAGAGAAGTTGCATCATAGCTGTAGCATGCTTTCCCACTGTTCTTGTGAACAAATGAATTGTCAGCCTGATTGATATCCTGGCTGATGGATGATAATTAATAACTGTGCCTCAGTTCTTACAGGAATAGCAATTTGGTCTTTCCTGCGCCCCCTTCCCCTCACATTTCCTCACAAGGCTGTGCATACGTTTTAATGAAATACTTGCAAGAGTTGATGCTGTGCAATTCACTAAAAAGGCACTAATGAATCATTTCAGCCTCAGACTATAAAAAGTCCCTGTGTAGAATGGTACAAACAAACATTTTCAATTAGCGTTAGAAAAAGAGAGGTGAGGTACAGTTAAATTATATATGGCACAGTATTTTAATTACAGGAACTCATGAAGAGAACATACTGTACAGAACATACTGTTACGGTTTACTTTAGGTGATGTAATGTCATGTTGGTGAATTCGAAAAGTTGCCTTCACCGAATAATGTAACCAAGTGTAATGTCTCATATCAGATAAATGATCAGGACAGACAGACAAGCAGATCTTGTATGTGTGTGCGCGCGTGCATGATACATACCTATATATAGTAGCACCAGACACTTTACCAGAGTAAGTTCCCAAATGAGTGCATGCTAGTTATTGCTTAATTATTCTGCACTTACTTTAAAAAAAAACATTTAAATATTTACACTTTTAAAATTTTAAAAGCCAATTTTTTTCAAAGATCCAGTGAAACATCCTTCTCTAAATCATTCCCTTAGTCTTAAATCCACTTTCAATGCCATCTCTATTTTATCAGAAAAAAGTTATTCTACTTCTGTCATTTCTTCAATAATATCTTGTGGACATAATCTATTCATAGAAGTAGAATATCATTACTCACATTGTTGATACTATAGCAACTATTATCTGATTCTATTCTTCAAAATTCACCTTAACCTTTTGCATCATCTTACAGACCCGTATCTTTCCTCTATTTAAAATATTTATAGTTTCCTTTAGTGTCCAGTTTCTGAAATCATAAAATTGCATATCTATTTTGTGAAAACCAAAACATATCTATTTCTCACAAGAAGTTGTTTATTTATAATTCCAAAATCTTACTGTAAAAGTTTCAATATTCCAGTTTTATCTGAATCGTTAATCCATTGATACTTTTCTAAGATCAACATCTTATTTAACTTTTGTGATTTATTTCAGTTTTTTAAAATTCTTATTAAGTTTATGATCAAAATTTACTTTCATTCAGGAATACAGAAAATTTCAAACTCATCCTTCCAAAACTTTCTAATAACTGAGAAGTAATTAATGAGGATTTTCTTTTTTTAATGTATCTTTATTAAATTTTAGAAAAGACATTAAAATACAAACAAACAAAAAGAAAAAAGAGGGAAGAGTATAAAAGGAAGTTTAAAGTTAAAAATGATAAAACACCCTACCATAAAACAAATATATAGCAAAGGTTATCTCTATTTCCAATACAGCAACAATAATACAATATCACAACCTCTTTGACACCCTCTTTGGTCAAACCGATTTCCTAGTTGACATAACAGTTATGGTACGAGATCCTCCAAGCCTCTCCAGGAACATTTATACTCTATTGCCCTTGGGACTCACAGTATTCAGTGCTATTGTTGAGATGGTTACAGGTGCTTAGTCCTGATGCCCAAGTTTGTCAAGTTCCTGAGTCATGGCCACAATGCACAAAATAAAAATATTAGTTAAGCTTCCAATATACATTACACAGGGACAGACTTAACAAAAAGCTCTGCTTATAGGTTCACTGAGTAAGACGATGGAGAGCCAGAGACTGAGAAAAAAAACCATTACAACAACTTAGTGCTTTGGCCAACTCCCTTCCCTGTAGATCCTGCTAGTTTGTTTTGTGTGGGTTTTACGAACAGTGTCTCTGATGGGTTGTGATGAATGTGTTCTTCACATGACCTTGCCTGGTATGTTCATTACACATCCATTGCACTCCATACATTAGTGAAAAGGAGGTTTCAGATTTCTTTATCTCTTCTGCTGTTATACTGTCTCATTTTTGATGTTATTGAAGAATGTGGGGAATTGAAGTAAGATAGCATGGAAGATAAAAAGAAAGGCATGTTCTTTGAAATTGCCTATGTAGATTAAACATCATGGTCCAAAACAAATTTGGCTTTTCTGGTTAAGAAGAGCAAACTAAAAATCCTAACACAAATTCTGTTGAAAGGCAGTTAGGAAATGCAGCAATGTGAATAGTATTATCAACATCCATTAACATTCATCTTTCCTCAGTAAAAAATCAGTTATTGAAAGTTGTATGGAAACACTGAGAGTTACACTTAAAAAAGCTTATATGAGAAATATCTGTGTTTGAAAAACCTGCAGCAAAGACATGCCTATCTCAAGAATGAAAACAAGGTAATTTGAACATTTTTTAAAAAAAAAAGGTTTTATTCTTGTTACATTAAGTATGAGATATGAATATAAAAACCTAATTTTCCTTTGATGTCATTAAAAATAATGTGTAGAAAGAACCATCAGACTTGAATAATGTCTTCAATCAATTAAAATAGAGTTGGAAGGGACCTTGGGGGGGTCTTCTAGTCCAGGAGACTCTATATCATTTCAGACAATTGTCTGTCCAGTCTCTTCTTTAAAATCTCCAGTGATGAAGCCCCTAAATCTTCTGGAGGCAAGCTGTTCCACTGGTTAATTGTCCTCAATGTTAGGAAGTTTCTCCTTAATTCCAGGTTGCTTCTGTCCTTGATTAGTTTCCATCCATTGTTTCTTGTATTGTCTTCTGGACCTTTGGATAATAGGTTGACCCGCTCTTCTTTGTAGTAGCCTCTGAAATACTGGAATACTGCTATCATGTCACGTCTTGCTCACACCCTACTTGTATTACAGCAATGAAGAACAGAGATTTTTTCCCCCTTCTTTAAGGTTTTATTTAATTTTTACAACATCTTCAATATAAAAATAATCTCCATGTCAACTTTAGTATGTCAATACCAGCAGGTCAGTTCGAACCTGGTGTTTGCAAATGGGTTAGACTATTTCTTTATTTAAAAAAAAATATTGAACAAACACAAAAAAGAAAGAAAAAGACATTAAAAAACAATGGACATGGTGTAATCATCCTAATCTACATAGTTGTTTTACATCGCTAAAGCATATAAAAATAGTATATATTTACATTCTATATACAGGTACGTAGTATATAATATATACACAAAATAATTTCTTATTTTCTTGATCCTTCCTCTTTTCTAACCAGCAATAAAACTTATCCCATGTTTCGTAATAATCCGATTCATCCTTATTTTTTAATTTTTTTGTCAACTTGTCGATTTCTGCCCATATCCAAATTTTCCTAATTATTTCTATTTCACTTGGAGTTTCTTTACATTTCCACTGTTGTGCATAGGCCATTCTTGGATTATTAGGTATATAATATCTTTGTCATATTTTCCCACATCAATTCCTAACAAGAAAAATTCAGGTCTGTATTCTATTTTAATCTTACACATCTTGAGAAGAAATTTTTTAGCAATTCACATATGCCTAATTAGGAACTCCATGCTACATTTGCATGTGGTATTCTGGATTAAATTCTTTAATTAATCAATGGATTAAATTTTTAGTTATCTCAAGGTTTTTGGAGTTCTACTGGATCTCTAGGTAGCTCACATCAGGTTATCAAGAACTTGCAACTTTACATCAGATTGTAATGGCAGAGGAAAAAATAAACAAACCATCTGTCAGTACTAATAGATTCTTGCCAGAGTTTTCTGTTAAAAATCTTGTCTTGTTATAAGTCAAATACAGACTTTATTTAGGTATTGTCAGGGAAGGAAGTTGGAAATTGCCTTTTCCATTAAAACCTTTTCTAGCTATGATTAATTAATCTTGGCATTTACAACCAGTATTAAATAAAGCGGCAGCAAGTATGACGTTTCTAGAATAACCAAAGGTCATTCTGGAAGGTTGCACCTCATTATGTTCTCATGCATATGTTAAAAATAAATATTTTTAAAGGGGAAATTATGCTTGAATAATGAAATAAAAATGATTTATTATACAATAAATGTTTGCTACTTGTAAATAATAATTTTCTCACAAAGTATATATGAATATGATAGACATTTTACACAATGAAACTAATCATGTAACATGATTAAAAATGACAATAGAGGAATTTAATTATTGTGCATTCATTTGTATTTTGCTAAAATAAATTCACTATATTTTATATTTTGTCATATAATGTACCTGGTATATTAATCTTAGGCTGATTTCCAGTCTCCCTTCTTGACATTTTCCTTACGTCGCAAAGCATTTAATTTCCATGAAGCAGTAAAAGCACCACAGAGCTTTTCAAATGCTACTGACCTGCAATGAATGCTATTACAGTAAGTGAACTATAGGAAGTAAGAAACAAGATTATAATCAGTTTAGATCTTAAAATTGCACAACTGATGTGGGAACAGAAAATGTCACTGTGCAATCTACGCATTTTTCCATGCAAGGAAGTCCCACCAAATCCTGCAGGGTTCCCCTGCAAAAAAAAAAAAAAAAAGAAAACAGTGGAAAGAAGCATCCCAATGTTATTCTTATAAGAGAAGAATCCCTTCCCGGTCTTTCAAAAGTAAATTTGGTTCCTCCAGTTTTTCTCTATATCCACCAATTTAAATCAAGACCGTATTGTTATCTTATTATCTAAGAAAAGTGATATGAAATTGAATCAGATTTGTACATATATGTATGCTAATATCTTTGATAGACTAGAAGCCACATCTATAAACTGCATTCTGACTCCTTACATTCTGACTCCTTATAAAGGACGTTAAATGGGGTACATTTTAGCACATAATGATGTAGGCTGCCAAATCAGGTTCAACTGAATGTACTCATAAAAGCCATTTTACATTTTTTTGCACTGAATATATGAGCCTCTAAGATTCAGTTTGGTAAAATAAGATGTTGATGGATAGAACTTATACAGATGTGTACACCCATGTATTGTTTGTTTATTAGATTTCTATACTGCCCCCTCTTCCAAAAAAGGGACTCGGGGCAATGTACAGCCAGCTAAAACAGAAACAGTATATACAATTAAAAACAATTTTAAATGATTAAATTGGAGGCCGAATATAAAATTAACAGATATAAAACTGATAAAAAATTTAAAAATACCAAATTTAAAACCCCACAAATCGTTACTGGGCCAGGCCGGCCTGTTGAAAAAACAGGGTCTTTACTAGCGCCAGAAGATCTGAATGTCAGTAATGGCCCGTATCTCCGGGGGCAAATTGTTCCAAAGGGAGGGAGCCCCTGCAGAGAAGGCCCGCACTCTCGGGGCCGCCAACCGGCAACGCCCAGAACCCCGAGGAGGCCAACCCTGTGGGAGCGCACTGGGCGGCGGGAGGCTGTTGGTGGCAGCAGGTGATCCCGTAAGTATCCAGGTCCCGAGCCATGGAGCGCTTTAAAAACAATCACTACCACCTTGAATCGGATCCGGAAGGCCACAGGAAGCCAATGCAGCACGCGCAGGAGCGGTGTAACATGGGAGCTCCGAGGAGCTTCCAAGATCACCTGCGCGGCCGCATTCTGGACCAACTGCAGCCTCTGGACACTCTTCAAGGGGAGCCCCATGTAGAGAGCATTGCAATAGTCCAAGCAGGAGATGACGAGGGCAGAAGTGACCGTGCGAAGTGTGTCCAGATCCAGAAAGGGCCGCAACTGGTAAATCAGACGAATCTGACAAAAGGGCCCCCTTTTGAAGTTAATTATAACTTTGTGCAGCTAAATGCCTACATAGAGGTCCAAGGTACAAAAATAGCGGATAGAATCACTTCTAAATACAGGCTAAGAACCTACATTGCCCCAACTCAAGATTAGTTAGTAATAAAAAGAAGAGTTTTACATTGCATTGTACTAACCCACAGTTTTCACAATTCAGTAGTTGAATTTATACAATATGCCAAAGCAAACCCAAACAAGTCATATTGTAGCTTAGTGTAATGCACAAACCTTATCACGTGGGTCTTATATACATGTGGATTTGGAATGTGTCATTGTTAATATACATGATTGTGACATTTTTAATCATAGAAGAACTAATGGAAAAATTACACCATCATTTAAAAGAAAAAAATGCATATCTCCAACTACATTTCAGAAGCATTGTTATACACCATCATGTAAGCACCCTATCAATGCACACTCGGTATTTTTGTCAAACAGAAATACTATAAATACAAAATCGGATCTCAGAGTAATTTCTGCTTGGTGTGCTGCTTTATCTGTTGCAACTCTTTGGATTTGGAAATATACTGTAAGCATCAGCATTAGAAATGGCTGTTATTACTATGTCCAAGGCTCAGTCACATAGAATTCTGAGTCTTTAAAAAATATTTTCCATCTTGGGACATTCCTATTTTGTTTGATAATTTTATTTGATATATAGCTGCGGTTATCAAGTGACTTTGACTGATGCAGTTTATTAAAAATAGTAATAAGAGCTGCAGAAGAATAATCATGAATCTAGTGAGGGGATTACATGACTTGGGACTGTCCTTCACAGCTGTGTTAATGTCCTTCAGATGGCAAAAGATGGCATCTTGTTCTGCCTAGATGATTAAATCCTATTCTGCTTGAGGAATGAGAGTAGAGCAGTGCCTCTCAACTTTTTCCTCACCACCGACCCCCTTTAAATATCTTTTGTGGCCAAGATTTAAACCGTAACATTTCTTCAAATCTTTTTGGACCCTCTATGACAAAATTGTGGCCCTCCCTGAGGTCCACAGACCACAGATTCAGAACAATGAGGGTGGAGATTGATCCTTTCCTTTTAAATGTTCTAACACAGGATGGTTTAGCTTTAGGAAAAGGAATTGGTGAATCTGGTTTTATTTGCTGGTGGGAAAAACCATCATCAATTGCTTTTTTTTCTTACTATGTGTAGATATAGGTAGGTGGGAATCTGGGAGAAGTGACGTTAGACATGGAAATGCTCCATGTCTCTGATCTCTCAAACCACTTTTTCATCACAGAATTGGCATGCTGTTTAAACAGCACTAAAAGTGTGTCTAAAAATAGCTTGGATGACAGGTTTGAAGGGTGGAGTAAAATGCAGGATGAAGCAAGAGGTGCCTCATCCAATCCACCACAATAGCTACTACTGGCTTAAGAGTAGTAGCTGTTGTGGTGGATTGGATGAGGCACCTCCTGCTTCATCCTGCATTTTACTCCACCCTTCAAACCTGTCATCCAAGCTATTTTTAGACACACTTTTAGTGCTGTTTTACTACTCTTAAGCCAGGTTCCCAAAATAGACTGGTGAGCGGTCACAGTCATGAAGGAAGGGTTGTAAAGAGCTTGGGGGGCATTCTTTCCCACATCATCTGGGCTAACAGGTGTGGGTGAGAGGATTGGGGCGAAGTGGGAGAGAACGATTGAGAACAAGAAATGAAGAGGAATGGCTGCAAGGCAATTGAAGTAGGGCAAGTAGCACCGCCATCCCCAAAGTAATAAGCATGGCTTACAAAAGACCCTTGTGGCTCAAAGCAGCAGAAAAACCTAAACAGACGTGACAGGCCCAGCAATACACAGCTTGCAGAACATGGTCATCTTCCCTGGGCAGAATTAATGTTTCGTGGCACACTGTCATAAAAGAACTAACCTTGTATTAAAAAGAGGTCTAAAGGTAGCTGCTATACTGGAATAGACTCACCTAATATAAATGAGTTACAGTATAATAAAAGGAACTGGGAAATAATCCAAGAATCACACTGGATTAGAACAAATCCACTCATGTTTATTTATTCCCCCATCCCATCCTTGGGAGTAGATCCTTGTATACTTTAAAGACAATTACTTCAGTTCTCCTCAATTTCAGAACCTGAGTTGCCAAAAAGAACTGGAAACATAAAATCCCTTTCTTTTGTCTATCTTCACACAATATCCAGAATCCCATACATGCAGTATTTTGGGAAGGATTCAGGATATTGTTGTGTTTTGTGTCACTTCTACTCATATTCATGGCTTATTTTAGCATTCATAGTAAATGCAGACAACTAGCTTATTCTAGTAATCAATGCTTAAATGAACAATAAGTAAACATACTTACACTATATATGGTGTATTGATGGAGGTATGTGTTTTCTTACCTTTCTTTTTTTATCTCTTTGTTATTGGTAGAGATTTAATGTCAAAAATGGAAACCGGGAACCATTGATAGTACTGTAGTTTATGATCAAAATATTTTTTTTAGGGGAACAAACATTATTTAGACTACAGATGAGTTTAGCCAGAATCCATATTTATTTATTTTTTCAGCCACAGAGAACTGGAGGAATATGGTGAGATCATTGGTTAGTTAAGGGTAGTTTGTTTGTTTTTTAGATTTTGTCAAATATGAAAATTGAGTACATTAAAGAAGTAGAAAATTACAACATCATTTGACAGTTTGCTGCTGAATTGATAGTTAGAAATGATAAGAAAAGGGTTAGAGCCCAACCTTTTGAGCACCAGGGAGAAATATTTTTTCCACAGACTAGAGGGTGCGTGGTTTTGTGCACTGCCTACATCCCACAGATGGAGCTTTGCTTGTTTCCACGACCTGGTTTCCAGTATGCCACAGCCTGGTGCAGGTCCATGGACCAGGGTTTGGGGACCCCTGCGTTAGAGGACTGCATGAGCCTGTAGGCAACAGACTGTAGACAATAGATTGTCCATCACTGATTTAGAGAGCTGATGTCCACTTCCTGGAAACCATATCACATAAAAACCTGAAGGAATTGGAGGTTCCAATAGACCCTTTATTTATTTATTATTTATTTATTATTTACATTTATATACCGCCCTTCTCCCAAGGGACTCAGGGCGGTGTACAGCCCATCTAAAACCCACAAATATACAAAAATTTAAAAACTATTAAATTAATTGGCTGATTACTGAGACTAAAAAGACCCCCCCCCCCTTAAAACCCCAATTTAAAATTAAATATTATGGAGACCAAATTAAAACCATTATCTCAGCCCAGGCCGGCCTGCTCAAAGAGCCAGGTCTTCAACGCGTGCCTGAAGGCCCTCAGGTCCATGCCGGTACGAAGCTCCGGTGGCAGAGTATTCCAGAGGGCGGGGGCACCCACAGAGAAGGCTCTACCCCTCGGCGCCGCCAGACGACACATAGCGGCCGACGGCACCCGGAGCAGACCCTCTCTGTGGGAACGCACCGGCCTGTTGGAGATCACTGGCAGAATGCGGTCCTGGAGGTAACCTGGTCCCATGCCATGGGTCGCCCTAAAGGTCAAAACTAGAACCTTAAAGCGAACCCGGAGAGCCACCGGCAACCAATGCAGCTCGCGCAGGAGAGGCGTCACATGGGCGCTACGCGACGCCCCCATAATCACCCGCGCGGCTGCATTTTGCACCAGCTGGAGTCTCCGGATGCTCCCCGCGGGGAGCCCCATGTAGAGGGCATTACAATAGTCCAGGCGAGAGGTGACAAGGGCCTGAGTGACCGTGCGCAAGGCGTCCCGATCCAGGAAGGGCCGCAACCGGTAGATCCGACGGATCTGGTGAAACGCCCCCCTGGAGACGGCCGCGATGTGATGTTCAAGTGACAGCCGTACATCCAGGAGGACACCCAGGTTGCGAGCCCTCTTTGCGGGGGGCAAAACTTCCCCCCCGATAGCCAGCGAAGGTGTCAGCTGGCTATATCGGGGCGCCGGAAACCACAGCCACTCGGTCTTGGATGGGTTGAGCCGAAGCCTGTTCCCGCCCATCCAATCCCGCACGGCCTCCAAGCACTTGGACATAGCCCCCACAGCATCGTTGGGGTGGTCTGGAGTAGAGATGTACAACTGGGTGTCATCCGCATATAGATGACACCCTACTCCAAGACCACGGATGATCTCGCCCAGCGGCTTCATATAAATGTTGAACAAGAGGGGAGAGAGGACCGACCCCTGGGGCACCCCACAAAGCAGGGGCCTAGAGGTGGACCTCTCCCCCCCCGCGAACACAAATTGCGAACGGTCGGAGAGGAAGGAGGAGAACCATCGAAGGACGGTTCCACCAATCCCCAATCCCCCCAACCGTCGCAACAAGATACTATGGTCGATAGTATCGAAAGCCGCCGAGAGGTCTAATAGGACCAGGACAGAGGAGAACCCTCTGTCACGAGCCCTCCAGAGATCATCGACCAACGCGACCAATGCCGTCTCAGTACTATGTCCAGGCCTGAAGCCCGATTGGGACGGATCGAGGTAAATAGCTTCCTCCAGGTACTGGGGAAGCTGACGCGCCACCACACTCTCAACAACCTTCGCCACGAAGGGAAGGTTGGAGACCGGACGATAGTTGTTTAAAATAGCTGGGTCCAGGGAAGGCTTCTTGAGGAGGGGGCGCACCACTGCCGCCTTCAAGGCGGCAGGGAGCACTCCCTCCCTCAAAGAAGCATTGACAATCCCCTGGAGCCAGTCTCGTGTCGTCTCCCTGGCGGCCGAAACCAGCCAGGAAGGGCACGGGTCCAATAAACAGGTGGTGGCATTCAGCCCCCCCAGCAGCCTGTCCACACCCTCGGCGGTCACAGGATCGAACTCCTCCCAGATAACACTCACAAGACCTGCCCCGGACACCTCCCCCGGGACCACCCAATTGGAGTCGAGCCCCTCCCGAATCTGAGCGATTTTATCATGCAGAAATCGGGAAAACTCCTCTGCCCTACTCTGCAAGAGGTCATCCCGCGCTCTCGGTTCAAGTAGAGAGCGGGTCACTCTAAACAGGGCGGCAGGCCGATTTTCTGCTGACGCAATAAGGACAGAGAAATACGAAGACTTCGCCGCCCCTATCGCCACAAGGTAAGTCTTAATATGAGATCTCACCTGTGTTCGGTCAGACTCAGAACGGCTCGCCCTCCAAATGCCCTCTAGACGTCTTTTCCGGCACTTCATCTCCCGTAGCTCCTCCGTATACCACGGAGCCAAATGGGATCTGTGCCGGGTCAGAGGTCGCAGGGGCACAACTCGATCTAGAGCCCTGGTGGCCGACCCATCCCAGGTGGCCACCAGGTCTCCAGGCGAGCTGTGAGCCAGAGACTGAGGAAATGGCCCAAGCTCCCTCTGGAACCGCTCCGGGTCCATCAGGCGCCTGGGGCGGAACAATCTAAGTGGTTCCGCCTCCCTGCGGTGGGGGGTGGCGGAACGGAAGTCCAACCTAAGGAGGGAATGATCTGTCCATGACAAGGGTGTAATAACTAACTCCCCAAAATTACAGTCATTCAACCACTGCCCAGAGACAAAAATCAGGTCCAGCATGTGTCCTCCAATGTGAGTGGGGGCGGAAACTAACTGGGTCAGGTCCATGGCCGTCATGGAAGCCAAGAACTCCTGAACTAACCCCGAGGTTTCACCGGACGATGGCAGGTTGAAATCCCCCATGACCAAAAGCCTGGGGGTCTCAACCGCCAGCCCGGCTATCACCTCGAGGAGTCCGGGCAGGGCCAATGAGACGTGGCAGGGAGCCAGGTACGCCATCAAAAGACCCATCTGAACCCCTTGCCCCCACTTCACAAATAGAGATTCACAGCCAGCCGTCTGAGGAACAGTGGCCTCCCTAGGATGAAGGGCTTCCTTTATAAGCACCGCCACCCCTCCACCCCTTCCCTGAACCCTAGGCTGGTGAAATGCAAGGAAACCTGGTGGGCACATCTCAACCAGAGGAACACCGCCCTCTGGGCCCAACCAGGTTTCGGTGATACCTACCAGGTCCGCGGCCTCCTCCTGAACCAAATCATGGATCAGGGGAGCCTTATTAACCATGGACCTGGCATTGCACAACAACAGCCGGGTATTCAGGGCCTGAGAATCTGGGCAACCAGGACTGCAGGATGGGTATGGAGGGTCGGAGCGCGCTACCGCTTGCAAACATCGGGAGCGCGATCCCCTTACCGGATACGGCCCTCTACCCCCAGCATATCTACCCCTCCCAGTCACCGTGCGAATAAAATTAGCCCCCGGCTGCCCACCCCCAATCTGCCACCCCGACATGGAAACCCCCGAGGCCCCCCAGGTGCACGGGCCGGCCCGGCTGCCCCCAACTCCATGTGGGCTGTCTCCCCTGCCCACCCTGGATCCACTCATCCCGTTAAAAAACCCCATTAAAAAACCGCCAACCCCGGGTTTCCCGCGCTTCTTCTTTCCATTTCTCCGGCTTTGATTACAACTGCCAAGAATCAATATCAATATTCATTTAATGTAGTTTTAAAAATGGAGAAAATCTCTAATTTACTCCCAAATATAGAAAATCCTCTGACATTACATCACCAGCCACTGCCCTCAGCTTCTCAAAAATGTCACATGTGGCTCCCAGACACCAGAAATTTAACCAGTCCAGATTTATCAAGTTCAACATCATTTTTTTATGCAGTTCAACTCAGTGAGAATCCAACAAAAAAGAATATGACCTTATGGTTATTATATAATAAAGTATATTCAGGGACAAAAACTAACCACGCTGCTGGAGTTAATGCATAAAATCACGATCAGGATCATAAATAGCCTTTCCTGATTTGTATTAAATTGGTCAAAAAAATGCATAGACTGTGTGGTCAAAAAGTGTTAAGGAAATTTCAATTAATAATCTCTCTAATTCCTTTAAATTAGTAGCTGCTACTACAACTTGTGCTTGGAGTTTTGTCATTTACACTATCATCTGGCTGTTGTTGGTACTGAATGGAGTCTTTTAATATTAATAAAAATTTCAATTTTTTTAGTCTGGGTTATTCAAGAAATGTGACTCAAGACAGTGATACCATTCTAACTAAACACCAGAAAGATCCATAAACCATAAAATTCTTGAGGTGTACATCTCGATAGGTATTCCCTCTCCCTCCCTCCCTCCCTCCCTCCCTCCCTCCCTCCCTCCCTCCCTCTCTCTCTCACACACACTCACACGTAATCAAATGATTTCCTTTTTGCTTTCCTTCCTTACTTGGCAATACTAACAATAGAGTGGGTAGGAGGGAAAAAAGACCTCAACCACAGATACATTGGGATACCAGAAATATGGGAAGGTGCAGACATCTCACTCTTCATGGCATCACCGCTAACCCTCAAAAATCTGCCTCCTTGTTTATATAACTTCACAGGGAAGCAAAAGTATTGTTTGGGATTGAAACGGGCTATGATAGGAAAATCCTTCAGAGTCAGCACAGCCGGCTCAGGAATTCTAGGAGTTGAAGTCACAAAGGGACCATTGTTCCCCACCCCTGGTCTATACATTAAATTGTCCTTGAGGTTACTCTGCAGGAATGCTGGATTAGCCAGATTGCAAATCACAGGAACTGTGACCTCAGGTAGCTTGGCTCACACCCATGGCCCTTCCTACCAACACAATAAGGCAAGCAACAGATCACATCTTGCTAACTGGTGATTAGTAAAGAACATTCCCATCTAGACAGATTATTATTTCTTCTTTTCCTGTCACATTTGCCAGCTGGTAATGCATTACAGACGCAGAAGGTTCGCTTCCAGACCTTTTCCTTCTTGTCTAGCCCCACATTCCTATGTAACATTTCACCTCTGCTGGATCCCGGCCTAATCGGCCAACAGCATAAGAGCTAAATGTCAATCCAGTCCTCATGGATTAGCCTGGCTATCTTTTGGAAGAAAAATGAAACAAAAATGCACTGTCAGGGAAAATAAAGGGAGCTTCTTTCTTTCTGAAAAGAAGTTATCTATCTTTCCTATAGAGCCATGAAATAAAGATACTATCAAGTAAGATCCACAGCAAAATAAAAATTACAGTTTGTGTCATTATTTCTTTTAATTTTAAGATTTTACCTTTATTTTCCAGTTAGAACTCTCTAATATCAAAATATAAACAGTCCTTCAGAACATTATGTATATAACCAGAGTGCACCAAAAACATACATTTGGGAGGCCTATGTGAAAATAAACAAAATTAAACCAAAGAAAACTATAAATTAATCTGTGGTTTTCCGGATACTTTTGGCTCTATCTTGCATCACTTAACAAAGTTTACCTGTTTTTAATATATATGTATGTATGTATGTATATGTATGTATATATGTATATAAAGTATTAAGCTCCTTGACTATTATTTTGAATAAAAATGCAGCATTAAAATGAAAATTTAAAACAGTCCTACAAAACCCTGGGGTCATTGTGAGAAAGAAAAAGGTTAAGAAGATCAGCTGCTCAACAGGCTTGGCTATCACTGACATAGAAGCCTACTTGAATCACTTTCCCAGTGGTTAGGGTTAGGGCGATGCTTCATAGGTATTATTCGGACATAATTGAAGAGATATAAAATCTATCCTTACTACTTTTACTTTGGCACAATGATAGTTGGATGACGATGGAAGCTGCTGTAAACCACTGGTATAGGTGGCAGGACTCACCAAAAATCCAGAGGAGACATTTTGCTTTAGACCAGGGATATCAAACTTGCAGCGTCACATTGTCGTCACATGATGTATCATGACTTTTCCCCCCTTTTCTAAACCGGGATGGGCATAGCCAGCGCATGATGCATTCAGCTTGCAGGCTGTGAGTTTGACACCCTACCTTAGGCTGTGTAAAGTCTTGAGGCCAGAGGTGGTATTCAGCAGGTCTGACTAGTTCTAGAGAACTGGTAGCGGAAACTTTGAGTAGTTAGGAGAATTGGCAAATGCCACCTCTGACTGGAGATTTTACAGTATCCTTCCCCTGCCATATCCACCAAGCCATGCCCACAAAGCCAGTAGTAAAAACATTTGAATTCCACCACTACTTGAGGCTATATTCCAACAATGTCCTCCGTGACTCAGATGTTCTAGAAACCTACCCTGAAAGTATTGTAAATTGTCTCCAGGTCCTTCCAAAGATCAAGTTTTATAATCATGCATCCCCTAAAGATTATTCTACATGATAGCTGGTATTAACAATCTTTCCTCTTGCAGGTACTTCCCCTGCTGTATTTGCTCTGTTCAGTTAATTTTACTTAGTCTCAACTTTGTTTTCTTGTTTCACAATAAGAATTTATCTGCCTATGTGCAAGTATTTTCACATCTAATCCAGTGGTGATATTCAAATTTTTTTACTACCAGTTCTATGGCCGTGGCTTGGTGGGCGTGATGTGGCTTGGTGGGTGTGGCTTGGTGGGCATGGCAGTGGAAGGTTACTGCAAAATCCCATTCCCTCCCCACCCCATTAACCTGCTTTCCAGCTCCATTTTCCTGTGCAGACCAATAAAAGAAGACCCAGATGATCAGCTGGGATTTAGGAGGCAGGGAATGGATGGGAGTGGGGCCAGTCAGAGGTGGTGTTTGCCAGTTCTCCGAACTACTCAAAATTTCCGCTACCAGTTCTCTAGAACTGGTTAGAACCTGCTGAATTCTACCTCTGGTCTAATCCTGGAAATTTTTCTCTAAAGTTATTTACATTGGTACCTAATAATATCATTCACTTTTCATCTGAATGTGTGAAATAGTATTTTTTTAAAGAAAACATTGAGATGGTGTGCTGTCAGTTCATATTAATGTGCTGCATTTAATATTTACTGTGTGATTATTGTTCTACTTATGTGAAATATAAATTGATGTTACACTGAGAGCGTACATCTGTGAAAGCATCAAAACTTGTCTTATGAAGTGATGGTCACCCAAATGGCTTTGTCCCTAAGAAGGCACTACCACTGCCATTGTCTCAGTTTCTAACTTGATGTCTTAACCATGACACTAATAATATAACATGGCAGTAATGAAATCACTCAAAAATATGTTGCTGTGCCATTCTTATCTGCTTTCAGAATGGTTTCTGGTTGATTAAACTGATGATATATTTCATGGAATTAAAACATTTTCTTCCCATCTTCTTATCAAGCTGTTTAACAGTACAAAATTATATGTGAAAACTATTCACAAGAGCAAAACCAAACAAAATTTAAAAAGAAAGTCAAATTGGCAGCCTATCTGGTAAAACTAAATAAATAAGGCAGGGTGCAAAATGAAAAGAAAAATAACAACACCAATGTTTGGTTGGATTCACATGTTGTACTATTTTATACTGTGCTTTGTTTGACTTAGCATGTTCTGTGAAACTCATATCCTATGATTAATGCCATACAATATTGTTAAGCAAAGAATAGCTTTATATTGCATCACTAAAGAGGCATGAAACATTAAGCCATTTTGTGGCTGGGCCTATGGCCATTTCTGGTTTGGATGCCAGGGAGACCAGAATTTCAGGCTTTCCTGCTTTATCCCTAGTAATTCCTATTACTTTCTGAGTGGGCAGTAGTCAAGCTATAGTCAAAGGAACCCTGTGAGAACTGCTTCTTTTAATACATATCAGCATAGCTTCTTCTCTTCTCAAAGATAAAAGAAAAGCCCAACTACTATTAGGCTGTTGAGTTAGAAAGGGATCCTACTGATATTATTCTCCCAGAGCCAAGAATATCATTAGAAAGCTAATTTGCATTAAACATTGTTCTTACAAGAGAAAATGTGTGTGTTAAGGAGTGGTATTTAAATTCTGTTTAGTCACAAGATTCCAGTAGCCATTATATATCTATGTATCAGCCTCCAAGACATTTTCCTGACATCTTTTGCTGCTTGACTCTTGTTGCCTGCCATAGAAACAAGGGGAGGGGTAATTTGGTATGGGGGGGGGGAGACTGCTTCAGTGCAAAGACGTTCTTGTGTGAACTAATAAAGAGGGGATGCTTTCCTGCTTACAGCTCAACTGCACATACTTATCTCTACTAAGCCAAGGTCAACCGTCTTGGCATACCAGATGTGTGAGTCGCCACTTGAAGATGTAATCCACATGACATTATACACATATTAGATTGGATAACCAGTCAGGACTCTTGGGGGAGGGGACTTGGGATAACTTTCAATACGTAATTTCCATGCCTTTTTGCCTCAGATCTTGCTTTCCTTTTGTTGCTATCACTTCAAATCCAGTAAAAGTACTTTTCTCTATTTTATTGGAATCTAAGGTTTTTTTCTTGGATTTTGAATGGGGACACAGGTGACATAAAGCAAGATCTGAGGCAAATAGGTGCATATTGAAAGTTATACATATTGAAAGTTGTAGCTGACACTCTGTTCGAACAGTATTCTAATAGAAATAAGGTGATAAAAGACTGTCTACTTGACCAGGATTAGATGGCCATCCCACTGCATAGAAGTAACCAGTTTGCTTTCTTGAGGTGTGAAGATGCTGCAGTTTACCCTTGGAAAGCCTACATATCACTCTGAGACCACTTCCGGCAGTTCCAGTAGTTGAAAAAAAAAACAAACCTTCTGTGCATGCAAAATAATCCCCATGGGTATCTCCCTGCTACCACAACTATGGACAGTGCTTCATAGTGATGCAAAACAAGTTCACTGCTAAGTTTTTAGAAGAAGAAGCAACTGCATTCTTTGTGAAGCAGCTTCGAAAGGTGTTTTGCTCCTAGCATCCTAAAAGCAATGAAATGCTTCTGAATTTTCCTTAAAATTTAGAATCATTCTTCCCCAATTAGGGAGTCCAGAAAACCTTTCTTTTACTTTCCCTAGTGACCAATTACAGCAATTGCTATCACTGTTGCATTGCAGTAGTGCATATATGATACTTGCTTAGTACGTATTTAAATTTATATTTAGATCCTATCCCATAATATTTTCTGCCACAGGTTATAAACAGATGATTATTTGTAATGATGTGAAAAAGTTTGGGCTATTCGTAGTGTGATTACTACAACAGATTCGTTCTTGGTTGTCTTGAGACACCTGTGCAAATTGATAAGTTGTGGTTTCTTTAAAATGCAGAAGCCTTGCATTTAATTTTCCCTCTTTTTATCTAGATCAAAATGCGATCTCGAAATCAAGGCGGTGAGACCTCATCCAACGAACAGTTACCCAAGTCAAAGACTATTATGAACTCTTCAGAAAATCAAAACTTTCAGGAAGATGCAAAGAAAAAGAACAAAACTAATCAGAAAGAAGATGAAATCCTAGGTCCAGGAACTGTGAAGCAGCGCAGCAAATTACAAGGGCCCAATGAGCGAAAAAGCAAAAAATCAATAGAGCTCTCTAAAGAGGACCTCATCCGGCTCCTGAGTATAATGGAAGGAGAACTACAGGTATATATAAAATCTAATTATTTGTTGTAAGTTGTGTTTGTTTGTTAAAAATAAAATAAAATATTTGTCATCTAGCAACGAAACTTTGCTATTGTATATTGCAATGGTTAGAATGCAGTATTGCAGGTGCTAACTCTACCCACAACCTAAAGAAACTAAGTGACTGTCTGTCACTGTCTCTGTGTCTATCTATCTATCTATCTATCTATCTATCTATCTATCTATCTATCTATCTATCTATCTATCTATCTATCTATCTATCTATCTATCTATCTATCTATCTATCTACCTACCTACCTACCTACCTACCTATCTATCTATCTATCTATCTATCTATCTATCTAACTATCTACCTACCTACCTACCTACCTACCTACCTACCTACCTCTATTATCTATCAATCAAAATGAGGAAACTGATTGTTGGGGACAACATGATGACAATGTAAAGTGCCCAGAAAGTGCGGTAAAGCATTATGGAGCAGTATATAAGACTAAGTGTTATTGCTGTTATAAAGTTTTCAGCAGAGGATGAAAAGCCTCCACTCCTTCTCTCCTGCTGAAAAATGCTCTGCCCTAAATCATCCAGCCAGCTCTCTCTAATGCTATGGCTGGGATTACACAATAAAGTGTTAACAATGCACAACTTCTATGTTTACAAAGAATGTTGTGCTCAACCTCTATTATAGTTTACAAAGCTAATGTGATTCCAGAATATGCTAAGACAATAGCTGAGTTCCCACAACATGGTAAACCACGAACTAGGCCTATGGAAGAAGCACAGATACCTGCAGGAAAGATCATGGACATAGAAAGGAGTGTGATTTATTTCCGTCACTTAGTCCCTCCTGCCATCTTGGTCTTTTGTCCCTCCCCCTTCCCTTGAGAAGGCAGCTTTTTACTTTGAGGAGATATTTTACATTATGATTCACTTCAGTGACATGCAACAATTGATTTGTTTCCTCAAAGCTTCTAATTTGCTGCATCAGGTAGTGGCTAGAGACTTCTGCATGCATCCTGAACATGCTCAGAAATGTCTTCCAGTGTTTCTAGTGAATCAGAATAGTAGCTTGATCACAATTTATCTGTAGAACAAACCCAATTGCTACTCTCTGGTTGACTGTTTGGGAAACAGCCTATTTTCATCGTTAGAAGGTTTTTTATTTTATTTATTTGGTTTGTCAATTGCTTACAAGATAATAGGTATATGTAAAAACATAGTTATGAATACATGGATATATATAAGAAAAATAATAAAAAAAAGAAACAATAGGACAGGGATGGTAGGCACGTTGGTGCGCTTATGCATGCCCCCTACAGACCTCTTAGGAAAGGGTGAGGTCAATAGTAGACATTTTAAGGTTAAAGTTTTTGGGGTTTGGGGAAGAAACCACAGAGTCAGGTAGAGTATTCCAGACATTGACCACTCTATTGCTGAAGTCGTATTTCCTGCAATCAAGTTTGGTGCGATTAATCTTGAGTTTGTATCTATTGTTTGCTCCTGTGTTGTTATGGTTGAAGCTGAAGTATTCATTGACAGGTAGGACTTTGCAATGTATGATTTTATATACTATACTTAGATCGGACTGAAGGGGGCGTAGTTCTAGGTTTTCTAGGTCTCGAATTTCAAGTCTGGTGGCCTAAGGTATTCTGCAACGAGTAGAGGAGTGGAGAACTCTTCTTGTGAAATATTTCTGGACTTTCTCAACTGTGTTAATATCAGATATGTAATGTGGGTTCCAGACTGATGAGCTGTATTCGAGTATTGGTCTAGCAAATGTTTTGTATGCTCTAGTTATTAGTGTAATATTACCAGAGAAAAAGGTACATAAGATTAGGTTAACAACTCTTAACGCCTTTTTGGCTATGTAGTTACAGTGGGCTCTAGCACTTAGATCATTAGGGATGAGTACTCCAAGATCCTTGACAGAGTTTGGATCATCAACAAGGTCTTGACTATTCAACTGTATTTTATTTTCTGATTTTTTTTGCCAATATGTAGGACAGAGCATTTATTTGTTGAGATTTGAAGTTGCCATTTGTTTGACCATTCTGATACATAGTCAAGGTCTTTTTGAAGGGTAGCAGTATTGTCTGTGGTGTTGAATAGCTTTACATCATCAGCGAAGAGAATGCAGTTGCTCTTGATATGATCACAGAGGTCATTTATGTAGAGTATGAAGAGAGTTGGTCCTAGAACACTGCCTCGGGGGACACCACTGTTGATAGGTACAGAATTTGATAGGACACTCCCAATTTTGACCATTTATTGTCTGTTTGACAGGAATGCTTCTATCCAGTTATGCAGGTGTCCAGAGATACCATAAGATTTTAGTTTTAGGAGTAGTTTGTCGTGTACCACTGAATCAAAGGCTTTACAGAAGTCTATGTAGATTGCGTCTATTGCTCTGCCCTGATCGAGTTGTGTAGTCCATATGTTTTTGCAGTGTAAGAGTTGTAGATTACATGATAGTTTTTTCCTGAAACCAAATTGTTTATTAGAGATTAAGTTGTTTGTTTCTAAGTGGAGGATGATGGATTGGTTAATAATTGATTTCATGACTTTACAAGTGACGCAGTATAAAGAGATTGGTCTGTAATTTTCAACTGGGCTGGGGTCTCCCTTTTTGAAGATGGGGATGACTGTGGCTTGTGATCACAATTTATCTCTAGAAAAAACCCAATCGCTACTCTCTGGTTGACTGTTTGGGAAAGAGCCTATTTTCATCGTTAGAAGGTTTTTCTATCACATTAATGTGGATGTTTATTCCCCCTGAATCTCCCTGTGTAGATAGAGAGTAAATCTTTTGCAGAAAAGAAACTCAAACTGAGTTGAAGAAAATGGAATAGGATTCTGTTACTTTCAGTCTATCAAAAAATACCGTTGTAAAATATTAGAGAGGGTAGTTGCAGCCCCTTCCTCCCACCCCCTGCTTGTGAGAAAGAAAAATCTGCCCTGTGAATCTCATCTTCAACTTCAAAAACACTAGCAGCATCTCCTGATCTCCATAAGGAAATGAGAGCTCTGTTATTCACTATCTAAGCCTCTATGACATCATCTGCATGATGTCATCTTTCTCAGAACAACATCCAAAATTCACTGGTGAGAAACGAAACAATTACTACCCCTACCAAGAGATTATAGACCGGTCTGGTAACTGCCTTACACATTAAGTATTCTTACACAACTGGAAAAACTGACCAGCAAATGCAGAAAGCCTTATCCTAGCAAAATAATGGAAGGAAAACTCAATTTGCATTGATTCACACAGTCTGTTAATCTCAAAGAAAAGCTGCTAGTGAGATAAAGATTCCAAAGGCTTCTCTGTTTTTTTAATGAAGTCATCCCCCTAATGAGTTTTCAGTCTATATCCAGATATATTCCCTGGAATGGCCAAGTCAAGAAATGTGAAGCCTGGTCAAAAAAAGGATAATCCTAAGTGCAAAGCAAACTAGGACGAAGATTCTGGCAGGGCAGACAATTTCAATCATTTAATATCTTTGCATGTCTACGTAACTGATCGCTTTCGTAATGAGAATATATGTGTTAATGTTTCTCTTCTGTTTAATAAATTTTAACGCAGTAGGATTGGAGGGGGAGAAATGCTCTTGTTTTTGTTGGAAGATAAGCAGCCATAATGCAGTGGGTGGACTACAATTTCAATCATCCATGAAAATGGAAATTATATTCCAAATCATCCAAATTGAGGAAGTTTGCTATAATATTTTGATATTTAATATTTTGAAGATATATAATAAGAGAAAAAGTAAACAACATGGTTCCATCCTTTTTCAGTGACTTTACTGAAAATCCAAGTAGGAAATCTTCTCAGATTGTTTAGAGACAGAGATGGAGATGGAGACGGAGAGGGAGGGAGGAAGGGAGGGAGAGAGAAGTCCTTACTTCCCTGCAACTCATTTTGGGGGGTTGGTGATGGGGTGGGGGCTGAAGGAGAAAGAAGAGCAGGATACCTTAAAAAAACACAATGCGAGTAATCTTAAATACCTATGAGATATTTTAGGATGACCACTCCCAGGATTCCCAGCTCTATGATGTATGACCTCTACAACTCTCAGAATCCCCCATGGACTCTGGGAGTTGTTTGCCATCACATATGAAGAGCAATAAATTGGGGAAAAAAGAGGGGGGGTGCTTTAATATACAGTATCCAAGGGACACCCATAAAAAAATTAAAGAAAAATCTTGTCTTCAATGGATCTACAGCAGGGATCCCAACAGGGGTGGGGTTCAACAGGTGTTACTAGCGGTTCAGTGATTACGTTTTGCGCCCACATGCGCACTTCATGCACACGCGCCCCAGACACGCACTGCACGCGCGTGTAATAAATCTTAAGCTGTGCTGCCCGGACAGCTGAAAAGCGCTGCGCGTGGGTGCACAGCGTTTGAAAAGCCACTTTTTAACTGCTTTTTTAACCTCAGCTGTGCCACGAAAAACAGCTGAGGTTGAAAAAGCAGGAAATAAAGAATAGGTAAGAGCCCGGACAGGCAGGTGGGCCACACAGGAGCAAACACAGAACCGGTTTGGTGTCTGCTGCTCTTCAGAGCTACCGGTTCTATAGAGCCGGGCAGAACCGGTAGCATCCCACCTCTGGGTCCCACATTTGGAAACTTTTAAGACTTGTGGACTTCAACTCCCAGAAAAGCTGGCTGGGGAATTCTGGAAATTGAAGCTCACAAGTCTTAAAAGTTGTAAAATATGGAGATGGTCTACAGTAATGGGTGAATAAGAGAACTGGACTATTTAGTTTACCTTCAGTCACTCAAGTCATTGACCATAGACTCTACAGAGGGCTAAATTTGTCCATGGGCACATTTATAATAGACAGCTACAGCTTCTCCCAAGTCAGCTGATTTACCCACTGTGATGTGCTAATTCTGGAAGCATGCAAGACATATCACAACACATTTTGTTTTGTGTACACAATCTACAATGACCTTTTGAGTTTGCTTCTTGTAGTGCCAAGGATCGCAGAATGATAGGCTTTAGCAAGCCTCCTTGTGGTCTGATAATAGCACAGAACAAAACTGCTTTTCAGTGTCAGGAAAATGAGAAGTGGTATCTTTCAACCCTTCAAACTTCAAACAGAGTAACTTTAATTCCTTGTCATGGGAATTCAGTACTCTTGGACCAGACCACAGATAATGAATTATGTCAGCCCAGAATTCGGGTGAGACGTTCCCTTTAGACCAAAGTGACATCATCGGTGTAATTTTCTGGCAATAAAACAGAGGCAAAGCTCTGTCGGCAGGCAGCAATAGGATCTTTTTCATCTCTTTCAAAACATGGCGTGTAAAATGCCATTTCTTTGCATCAGCACTACTATCAGTGACCAAACCTTTGCAGGGATTGGAGGTGGGCAGAGAGAAGTGATATTCTCAGATCCATTGGAGGCACTGCTAATATCTTGGAAAAAGAAGGAAAAAATGCAATGTATTCTTGTTTTAGAACAGTGGTGTGTCAAACTTGCGTTGTCATGACAGCATCACGTGATGTATTGGGACTTTTTCCTCCTTTGCTAAACCAGGTGGGGGCATGGCCAGTGTGTGATACACCTGGCCCACGGGCTGCAAGTTTAACAGCCCTGTTTTAGATAAATGGACAGCACAGTTGCAGCATCTTACCTTTGGGACATCAAGTTTTATTAGCTACAATTACGGAAGTGTCAGTCAGCCAAGGGGAGATGGGTTACAGTGTTCAAGTCATTGAACTAGTTCGACAGGTTCATTCCTTGTTTCAGTCCTGAGTAACAGGTTTGTGATTTTAAAAAACAGCAACACCGATTTGTGTGAAAAGTAGCTTTAAAAGTCCCTGAAGAAATTTATAATAGCTGGAGTTTGTTAAGCTTTATTAAGCCACAGATATCAGCAATCAACTTGTGCAAATTAGGTATAACTGTTTCCCTTTAATGTTATATCAGCAATTACTGATACTTGATAAATTCCAAGATCTAGGAATACAGCCAAAGCATATATGTTGACAGTCTTGAGAATTTCAGTCTGAAGTACAGTATTAGTAGCATAAGCCTAAAGCTCATGCGTCAGGAGTTCCAGTTTCTTACTAATGCAAGAAATAGGTGATTTTAACCAACCCTTCTTAGACATTATTAGGTGTCTAGTATTCACTAAACAAAATTTACCTCAAGAGATGAGTAATAGCAGTCAGAACTTTGTTCTTGAAAGACATATCTGATTAATATAGTACTGTTAAATTAGAACGGTGCACAAAGGCCAGCTGTTCTCTCTTTAAATAGGGATTGTGATGTAACTAATGTATATAAGAAGAATATCATTTATTTATTTATTTATTTAGATTTACATCACAACTCCATTGTGATACATTGGAATGCCATACGTTGAATTACAAAATCCTCAACTTATGACCACAATTGAGCCCAAAATTTCTGTTGCTAAGTGACATCTTGAGTTTTGCCCCATTTTATGACCAATTTCTTGCCACAGTTGTTAAGTGAGTCACTGCAATTGTTCAATTAGTAACACAATTGTTAAGCAAATCTGGCTCCCGTATTGACTTTGCTTGTCACATGGTCACAAAACATGATCACATGACCCTGGGACACTGCAACCATCGTAAATATGAATCAATTGCCAAGTGTCTGAATTTGGGTCATGTGATCATGGGAAAATGGTTACAGGTAACTTTTTTCAGTGCCATTATAACTTTGAACTATCACGAAACTGTTGTAAGTCAAGGATTTAATGTATTACAATTAAAATCACACAATATATATTTTTAAAAAATCTAAATGCTAACATTTCAACTACATAAACCTGGGTTTCTTTATACCCTCCACCATCCAAAAGACAAGCTCATCTCTTCTCCTGGCCCAATGCCGGGGGAAATAGGCAAGACATTGAAGCTTTCCTGAAGGCTAAAAGGTTGGGGTGACCTCAATCTTTGGGTGGGGGAGGGGTTGCTCCAAAGAGGGCAAGTACTGCCATAGAAAAGGCAGTAAATCTCCTAGGCTTCAAGTAGTAGCTTCAAAGCCGGTGGGATGGGCAGAAATAACTGGAGATAGGCAGTCCCAGAAACTGATGCCCAATTGTTCAACAATTGCTATTTTGGGAACTGCAGAAGTTCCATTAATACCATGTGGAATGATTAATTGATGTCTGCTATGAATGAGAAGGACATATAATCAATCCTGCCCCCAGTGGTGGGATTCAAATTTTTTTACTACCTGTTCTGTGGGTGTGGCTTGGTGGGCGTGGCAGGGGAAGGATGCTGTAAAATCTCCAGTCAGAGGTGGTCTTTGCCGGTTCTCTGAACTACTCAAAATTTCCGCGACTTGTTCTCCAGAACTGGTCAGAACCTGCTGAATAGCACCTCTGATAGGTATGTCCATGAAGCCACCAGGAATTGTGTACTCTTTGCCTGGGCTAGAGCGAATTCTAATTAGGAGTCAGAAAATGGCTTGTCATTAATGGCATGGTGACTAATGGGATTTCCCTCCCCCCCCTTCTCTCCCCTATCATCAAAAAGTCATTTCTGGCTGCTTGACCATCTCAGTAGCCTAGCAATTTCTCTTTCGAATTTCAGTAACAATGCTCTGTAACAGAGATGGAGGGAACAATCTTTTCATTCATATCCCTGAGATGAAAAGGAAAGTCAGAGCATCAAAGCCATTATTAGGTGTCGCCCTTGTATCCTCGGGAGTACACTGCTGAGAATATAGCTCATAAACATAAGCACCGTTAAATGGATAATCGTAAGTTTACTAAGTCCATATTTTTGTTGTGAATTATTCTAACATGACAAATCCTGATTTATGCCCTCTGTCCCACTTGCCAGTTTATTAATAGTGTAACAGCTGCGGTGTAATGGGATCAGATATAAGATAAGGTCACGGGTTTACTCTCTTCACCACAATGCAGTGGAGTCAACAATTCAGTGGCCCAATTTTTATATTTCAAAGCAGGGCTCCCCAAACTTGGCAACTTTAAGACTGGTGGACTTCAACTCCCAGAATTCTCCAGCCAGCAAGTCCACCAGTTGAAGTCCACCAATCTTAAAGTTGCCAAGTTTGGAGACCTCTGTTCCAAAGGATTTTTTACACTGGCTCAATGAAGACTAGTTCCAGGATCCAGTCACCAAATCTGTGAGTCATCTGAGGAAGAGGAAGAACAATATGGAATTGCCATATCTACTACCATAGTTGCTGGTGAGGCTGCTACTAATAGCAAGGCTGACCCTTTTCTTCCTTCTCAGAAAGGTTACTACAACTAATTATGCTGAATGGAAACACAATAATAGCACCTGCTCTAGAGACAACAATGTTATCAGGGCACTCCTGAACAGTTCTTCATAAACAGCCAATATGTTCCTTACAAGTCATTAAAACTGCTGTCTAAATGATATTTTTATTGCTTTTCCTTGCAGTTTTCTTCTCCTTCCCTTATGTGCTGATCTGTTGTTGTTGTTGTTGTTTTCTAATCTGGAAGATTTTTGGGAGATTCTCAAGGTAAAGAGTGGGATATAAATACTTTAAGCAAGGATACACAAGTTTTTTTTCCAAGAAAAAGAGCCTTTTTTTCTTTTATGTGGTTACCCAACTCAGACAGTATGATTCTGAGCAGTGTGCAAAGGGAAAAAAACAAATCAAACCCAAAAACATTGCATACCTTTATACCTTAGTAAGCAATACAATGGTGATCAGGGCTGAAACATGCTTTAATTCCTCCAAGTGGGGCCACTACTCATCCTAACTCAGTTTAAAGCTGCACACAAAATACACACGGCACAATAAAGTAACCATCTTTTATTGTTTGCCCCAAGAATCTGTAATTTAGAAATATATGGCCTTTCGAACATGGAATTTAATTTCCCTATTATAGTTAACTGCGGTCAATAAACATACCCTTCAGTTTCTTTTTACTCTAGTCTTTCCCACTTCCCAGTTGTGTTGAGACTCTCTCTTCTAGAATTTTACTCTTGGCCCACGCTGGATACATTTACTGGGGTCTTCTTTAGAAAATTTAGATCATTTTCATACTATGTTTGGGATATCTGTGCCCTTTTTGAAGCAGTCCTCCAGGTCAACTCCCGATCAATTTTAAGTGGGTGATCCTGAATTTCATTTTCTAGGAGAAAATATTGTCCCCATCCCATTCACATTTTTGAGGCCTCCATCATCCAGCTTTGTAAAAGAAAGAATCCAGACTCTTCCCTCTGTTCTGATTTTGTTGTCTTTTCCATATATGGGGCTTCACAGGGAAGGAATCAAAAAACCTTTTATTAGCCAACATCTGGTACATCTTAATAATTCAGTAAATACACTTTAGAGCACAGCACTGTGTTGATAACAGAAAAGCAATGAAGAATGCTACTATTTCATGATAATGTTGACTTAGTATTAGAATGATAATACTGAATTGTAAACTTGCAGGCTAGAGACGATGTGATCCATATGCTGAAGACCGAGAAAATCAGACCAGAAATCCTAGAGGCGCACTATGGCTCTGCAGCCCCAGAGAATGTCCTCCGAATATTGCATAGAGATGCTCTCCTTTCCAAAGAGAAATCAGTAGGAGAAGATGTTTATGAAAAGCCCATTTCAGAGGTGAGCACTTTTCAGGTGATCCTGGGGCACGGAAAATCATGAGGGACTTTTGAATGTAGAATAGAATATAATTCTTTATTGGCCAAGTGTGATTGGACATACAAGGAATTTGTCTTGGTGCAAATGCTCTCAGTGTACATAAAAGAAAAGATACCTTCGTCAAGAGTCAAGAATCATCAGGTACAACCCTTAATAATAGTCATAGGGTACAATAAGCAATCAAATCATATTAGGAAACAGTCAATATAAATCGTAAGAATACAAGCAACAAAGTTACAGTCATACAGTCACACGTGGGAGGGGATGGGTGATAAGGAGTGATGAGAAGGTTAATAGTAATAGTATTGCAGACTTTGGAAATAGTTGGATAGTGTTAAGGGAATTATTTGTTTAGCAAAGTGATGGCTCTGAGAGTGATGGGAAAAACTGTCCTTGTGTCTAGTTGTTCTGTGTGTAATGCTCTATAGTGTCGTTTTGAGGGTAGGAGTTGAAAAAAGTTTGTTTTTCTTCAACTTGCATTCTGCTGTTTGCCCTCAGGTATCGTTAAAGAATATTAATATCAGAAACTTCCCAAAAGCAGGTTGTAAAGTGGCAACCTTACTTCCAGGGAAGGCATCCTATCAATAATTGTAATATCACTTCTCAAGATTTCTCTAGCTCTGAAGTTGAAACTAGGATATGGAATGTTAGCAGTTTTACATTCCTCAACTGCCCAACTGCAAACTACAGTGACATCTGCAAGCGGTTGAATCCACTCCAGCCAGCAAAGGCGTTGACAGAACTTCTCTGTTGCACAGCTGTGTGTCAATTACCAAGCTGGCTTGGCTGAGGACATCTGCAGGCTTATTTCCTGACATGATTATTTTCAGGATGTGTTCTTGTGACGCTTGTCAGTTTTCATTAGAGCAGTCATGAAGAGGTTTCCTCACTTCTAGAATCTGATCGGGTTGGTGAAATTGAAGCAATGGTTGAGAAATCATAAGCCAAGACTGAGATGACCTAGGTTCCAGGTTCCTCTAAATGACTGAGGACAGTGGAGCTTGCTGAATGCTTTAAAGACAACCACTTTACTCATAAAGTAGAAATACAGTGAGATTCCTATGGATGTCTTCTGGTGAGAGACGTTAGTGGCCAGAAAACAGGAAGAAACGGAACATTCTCATCAAGCTTTGAAGTACGTTTACTCACACAGAGCCGCGGTGGTGCAAGTGGTTAGAGTGCAGTACTGCAGCTACTTCTGCTGACCGCCAGCTGCCTGCAATTTGGCAGTTCAAATCTCACCAGGCTCAAGGTTGACTCAGCCTTCCATCTTTCTGAGGTGGGTAAAAGGAGGAGCCAGATTGTTGGGGGCAATAGGTTGACTCTGTAAACCGCTTAGAAAGGGTTTAAACACTGTGAAGTGTAAACCGCTTAGAAAGGGTAAAACACTGTGAAGCGGTATATAAGTCTAAGTGCTGCTGCTATTAATCTCTTGCTCAAGAAGGCATCCATAGGAATTCACTGTATTTCTATTTTATGAGTAAAGTGACTGCCTTTAAAGCATTCAGCAAGCTCTACTTTCCCCCAGTCATTTGGAAGAACCTGGAAACGCTTTCACCAAGCTCCAGACCTGGAAAGCTCATTCCTCAAATAGCCAAAACGTGAACGTCTTTCTTCGGTAATTAGTTAGGACATCCAATGTGATTAGCACATCCACATGCTGGCAGCTCAGAAACGGTAACCGAGTACACATCTTTTCTATACAACAGATTCCTTGTTGAGTAAATTAACCAAAGTCAGCAATGACCTATTTGACACTGTCCCTTTTATGTTTCAATAAACCAGCTGGACAGATTGGAAGAAAAGCAGAAGGAAACATATCGACGCATGCTTGAGCAGCTTCTTTTGGCAGAAAAATGCCATCGACGTACAGTTTACGAGCTGGAAAATGAGAAGCACAAACATACTGATTATATGAACAAAAGCGATGACTTTACCAACCTCCTGGAACAGGAGCGTGAACGGTGAGCTTCAAACACTCTGTGGGATGAGATCTGCATTTCAAAAATTAATTTTGTCTGGCTTTTTCTTTTTTTGCGGATCTATAAGCATTCTAGGGAGGGGGGTGTAATTTAACATTTCAAAAATATTTTTCAGTACAGATAGTCCTCGAATTACGATCCCAGTTGAGTCCAAAATATCCATTATTAAGTGACTTTTTGTCCCATTTGACAACCTTTTTGCCACAGTTGTTAAGTGAATCACTGCAGTGATTCAATGAATCATGCGGTCATTGGTGACCCAGAACCAGAGGTGGAATTCAGCAGCTTCTGACCAGTTCTGTAGTGGAAATTTTGAGTAGTTCAAAGAACCGGCAAACACCACCTCTAACTGGCCCCGCCCTGATCTATTCCCTGCTTCCTGAATCTCAGCTGATTGGCTGGGTCTTCTTTTGTTGCCCTGCAAAGGAGAACAGAGCTGGAAAGCAGGTTAGTGAGGTGGGGAGGGAATGGGGATTTTGCAGTAACCTTCCCCTGCCACGCCCACCAAGCTAAGCCACGCCCACCAAGCCACGCCCAGACAACTGGTAGTAAAAAAATTCTGGGCACCACTGCCCAAAACACTGCAACTGTCATAAATATGAACCAGTTGACAAGTGCCCAAATTTTAATCATGTGACCATGGGAATGCTGCAACAGTCATGTGGAAAATGGCTATGTCGCTTTTTTCACTACCATTGTAACTTCAATGGTTGAAAGTCAAGGACTACTTGTATATTAGTTTCACTATCAATGAAACCTTCCTATCAATCCCAATGTAGCATCAGCTGCCTGGTGCCATTAAATCCAATGCTTCAGATGTAGTGATTAATTTATGTAAGCATAAACTTGATGTATATAAGTGGTTTACTTCACTCGTTAAGACGTTTGCAAACATTGAAAAAATAAATTAAGCAGTGGTAATGCAGTGGTTAGAATGTAGTATTGTAGGATAATTCTGCTGACTGCCAGCAGTTCGATTCTCATTGGCTCAAGGTTGACTCAGCCTTCCATCCTTTCGAGGTGGGTAAAATGAGGACCCAGATTGCTGGGGGCAATACCCTGACTCTGTAAACTGCTTAGAGAGGGCTATAGGCACTATGAAGGTCTAAGTATATAGGTCTAAGGGCTATTGCTATTGCTAATAGATGTCTACATTTAGTGGAAACTTTGAGATCAAAGCATATTCATGATGCTCAGGAATGAGCATTTCTTGGTTGCAGGAAATTGTAATTGGGGTCTTGCAATTATATGCTGTTTTGATATACCTTCTTTGTCAATGTTGTGGTACCTCTGGATGAGAAAATACTGTTTCAAGTCAGCAAATGCATCTTCAGAACTGGCAAAGAATTGCAGCCTAAGAAGATACCATCTGTGGTTCCATTGGCCCCATAATACTATTATGATTCATTGTTAAAGGAATTGTCGTAAGAGTTTAATGAGAGTTCCTAATATTTGTATTTATACTTTGAGGACATATCTATTCTCTACATACTGGTGAGATAAAGTCTCCCTTTCACTGACCTTGCTTTTCGGTTTCTTCATAATTATATATGATGGATTTAGCTTGTCACTGCCTCTTTCTGAGATGTTTTTCAACTTCCTAATCAAACCAGTAGTTGTGGTAATCTCTGGAGTTCTTCTCTTCAAGTTACCAGATGTTAAGCTGTTTAGTTTCCAAGCCAAAAAATGGACATCCAGGTACTGCTGCCGCTGACTTTTACTTATATATATTTTATACAACAAATCATAATTACCCCCAATAAATTGGGAGAAGCATTGGAGGAAAATTACCAACAGCTCTCTGTTAGAAATTCCTAATCCCTATCAGAATTGCAATGTTAAGAGATTCCTACAAATGGGTAATTATAGTTTGTCTAGCTGTGATATATGTGAAGCCAACACACATGGTTGAAATTGCAAATCCAGAACACCGGATTTAGTAATTAACTCCATAAGTTTATGAAGCAAGCAAAGCCAACAAGTCTGTTTCACCATGGAAGAAAATGTTTGAAAATGCCCAGTTTTGCAAAAAAAAAATTAATGGAAAGAATCACATATAAAATGCAATTGTGGGCTTTGTATGTGAAGTGCATTTTTAAATTCAAATCCATTTTGGCTTCATTGTCAGGCATATTATATTTGAACTGCAAAAATTTGGATAACCACTAGATGGATGTAAAGGACTATTTTTCTATATTGGTTTGACACCCCCCACCCACCTCCAATCTAGTGGTTCTAAACCATGATTCAGCATCATAACCATGATTATAAGCTGGTCTCTGGTTCCCACAGTTACAGTTTCCTTCCCTGATATAGCTGTAAGCTATTTTTCGAATAACTTCAATGTATTTAATACATACATATATATATATGTACAATACTAAAATAATATAAAATACAATACTTTAAAAATACTTTAAAGTTGGATTGTTCCAAATAACTATTGTTAGAAATAATAATAGTTTGCTTGTTTGAGAGATCAAACAGGAAAAGGAAAAAATACACCATTCTTACCACGTGAGTTTAAGATTGGTTGTGTAGCTCAACTCCTCAGGTTAAACTTTTCATGTGAAACCACAGGGGTTATCTGGGGCATATCACCATCTCAGTTAGTATACACTTCTCCCCCGCCTCGTGTTGCATCTGAACTGTTTGCACCTCAAATATGTGCCAGTGGACAAAAATTATATAAAAAAGAAGACATGTATTGTTTTTAGATGTTTTGCTCCAACTCTGAAACAGACTTGATGGCTTTATTTGGACTGTTCAGTGAAAAATCATTGGAATGAAAACATACAATTCTCTCTAGCTTTTCTTATTATTGACGAGCCCTCTATATCTTTGTCTTAATAATTCCAAATGCTTCTATTAAATGCCATCAAACTTTAGTTAACTGGTTTCACATATTATTGAGAATAGCAAAGTTTAAATGTTCTGCAGACATTCAGAATACTTAATGGTAGGTACGGTCCTTTGACTCTTCTTAGAAGTTTGAAATAAAATTTATTTTAATCCCACCTTTTCAGTGTAAGTAACTTTTGAGTCTATTATGTCTTAACACAAGCATTAAAATTAATTATACTCTGAATTAGTGAAAAATTAGTTTAAATGTTATCTAACCATTGAAAAATAACTGAGGATGATATTTGATAAGGGGAATAATTTATATATATACACACACAGCTTTGAAAAAATATCATAATTATATGGACTTCTAGATTATTTTATAGCTTACTGATATAGAGTATCCAGAAAGATGAAAATGCTCCACTACCAGTTTCCCTTAGTTTTAAAATGTAATTCTGAAACATTTATTTTATATAAGCTCTTACAAAGGATGTATATAATAGAATAGAATAACAGAGTTGGAAGGGACCTTGGAGGTCTTCTAGTCCAACCCCTGCCTAGGCAGGAAACCCTACACCACTTCAGACAAATAGTTATCCAACATCTTTTTAAAAACTTCCAGTGTTGCAGCATTCACAACTTCTGAAGGCAAGTTATTCCACTGATTAATTGTTCTGTCAGGAAATCTCTCCTTAGTTCTAAGTTGCTTTTCTCCTTGATTAGTTTCCACCCATTGCTTCTTGTCTTGCCCTCAGGTGCTTTGGAGAATAGCTTGACCTCCCCCCCTCCTCTCTGTGGCAGCCCCTCAAATATTAGAAGACTGCTATCATGTCTCCCCTGGTCCTTCTCTTCACTAAACTAGCTAAGCCCAGTTCTTGCAACCATTCT
Source organism: Bungarus multicinctus (assembly GCA_023653725.1). Taxonomy (NCBI): domain Eukaryota; kingdom Metazoa; phylum Chordata; class Lepidosauria; order Squamata; family Elapidae; genus Bungarus; species Bungarus multicinctus. The sequence goes on from CM042836.1 coordinate 115,797,619, forward strand.
TCATGTTTTAGCCTTCAGTCCCCTAATCATCTTTGTTGCTCTTCTCTGCACTCTTTCTAGAGTCTCAACATCTTTTTTACATCATGGCAACCAAAATTGGATGCAGTTTTCCAAGTGTGGCCTTACCAAGGCATTATAAAGTGGTATTATCACTTCACGTGATCTTGATTCTATCTCTCTATTAATGCAGCCTAGAACATAGTTGGCTTTTTTGGCAGCTTCTGCACACTGCTGGCTTATATTTAAAGGTTGTCCACTAGGACTGAGATTCCTCTCAGTTACTACTATTGAGCAAGGTTCCACATATACTGTATCCTGTGAATTTGATTTTTCTTGCCTAAATGTAGAACCTTACTTTTTTCACCATTGAATTCCATTTTGTTAGATAGGACCCAATGTTCAAGTCTATCAAGATTCTTCTGTATTTTAAACATATCTTCTAGAGTGTTGGCTATTCCTGCCAACTTGGTGTCGTCTTCATCTAAGCTAGAGCATGGCACTTAACATATTATTGTTTCCTTTTTTAATCCTTTGGGGCAATACTTAACCTTAGGCTATTGAATAAATTATTCTATCATAAACAAAGTTATATACCTTTGTCAACCAGAAACCATGTGTGAAGCCAACTATAAGTCAATCAGTTCTTATGCACCATCATATCAAAAACAAATCCTTCTGAAGTATTAACATAATGCTGTAGTCATGCATGGTTTTTAGGGATTTTAATTTCATTCACAGTTTAACACCCTCCGGCATGTACATAGGAGCTTTCAGCTGTGCTCCTTTGATGCTTAAAGTGAATAGAAAGGAAGGAGGTAGGAAATGACCGGCATTCTCTCAATTTAATAGCATACCTTCATATATATCAGTGGCACTATGGTATTTCAACATGCTTGCATTTGACACATGGATTGGTGGGAAACCAAGGCCAGTGACCTGGGTGCATTTAATGTAGACTCTCAAACAGGGGTCCCCAAACTTGACAACTTTAAGAGTTGTGGACTTCAACTCCCAGAATTCTCCAGCTGGCTGGAGTTGCAGTCCACAAGTCTTAAAGTTGCCAAGTTTGGAGACCTCTGCTCTAAAACCAAGAATTGGGTAGAGAAAATCTTTTCTTCAAAGTCTCTGGGTTTTTGTTTTTGTTTTAAACATAAAACACGTTTAAAGTACTCCCAACCTGAAATTTCCCTTCATAGGTTAAAAACCACAGCTTGTGATTTCATTAGCTCATTGTCCCTGAAGCTCCATTTTTTACTTAAAACAGCTGGGTCCTGAGTAGCAAAAAAAAACAAAAAACCGCTAATTTATTCCAATACAGGACTGAAGGGGGAGAGGGGGAAAAAATCTACGTTAGCCTGTTAAATCTGGAGCAACTACTGGGCTGAATCCTATTTCCCCCCCCTCTGAAAAATGTGTGGTCTTCATCATCAAAGAGTCTAGGGAATTCCCACCTCCTTCCCTTCTCTAGCTTCTGTAAAACTTGCTTTCAGTCTCCCAATAGCATCTTCCTTCCTTCCCCCACTTATCCCAGCAACGTCAGTATTGGCAAGTTTCTCCAGAACTTGTGCTGATACATTCCACACTGCTTCAGTCATCCTGGCGCTGGGATGGGGCTTGGCTGCTCTCCTGGTGATGTCAGTCTGGGGCCACATCACCTGTGCAGGAAAAGCCATCTGCAACTCATCAAGAGCACCAAAAAGCCTGAAGCAGAAATTATCACCCTGGGGTGGGACATGCTGTGTATGATTTAAATAGACAGGGATTTTTTTTTTTTAAAAGGAAGGGAACCAGGAGGGGGGAAAAAAGACTACCAACTATCATTCTTCTGATGCTTACTGAGCCAAACGGGCTGAGATTTAAACTAAGCTCATGCAATATTCTATGCATTAAGCTGTCGCTTTTGATTGCTGGCCTTTGTATGCAGTTGTGTCACAATCAATTTTGAAAGCTTAGTTTCAAATGGGGATGGTGAAAGAAATAGGAGGGGAAGAACTTTCTCAGATAATTATAGGATTATTAATAAAGCACAGAAAATGATGTGCTTGTTACCACGAATTCCTAGCCGTCTGTCGTATTTCTGCTCCTTTCCAGTCTTCATCAGGGAACTTCAGGGAAGAAAAAAAGAGCAATGAAGAAAAATGTGGCTGCTCTTGGAGCTTTGCCTGTTCCAAATTATGTGGTTGGGTGGTGGTATGACAGAGAGTCCTTGGAGGTTGAAATTGGTGCCAGAATACATTTGCAATGAAGGATGCTGTAAAGAAGCATGTTTGCAGACTCTCTACTTCTGGAAACATCCATTTCAAATCAAAACTTTTATTCATTGAAGAACAAAAATTCTTCAGCTAGTAGGGAATGGAAGAGAAACCAGCAATTTCTGTATCTATATCCCCACACCTTTCTGTCCTTAACATCTAATTACTATTGGGAGGTCTTAAATTAACCCTTTCAGTCCCAGAGGCAATTTCCCCATGATGCTAAAAGCTGAGCTCTGAAGTATTATGAATCGGGAGACGACAATATTGGTATGAAATTTGCTATACCTCTTGTCAATCTCTAGCCTCTATTTGTCAAGTTACTGTCATTGTTTGACTTCCCTCCATGGATAACAAAGCCTAAGTGATATGTATTTTGAGGCTGTTCTTGAATAATGTTAAAATAAGTGGGAAATTACAACTTTAATAAGGTTTTCTTATACTCCTGCGCTAATGATGAGATAAAAGTAAAGTCAGAAGGTCTTGGCTGTTCAGGTCTGGTAGCCCTAATTATGTCAGAGCTTGATGGTCCATCTTCAGCATGGTCCAGCCATTTTTGAAGTGATATAGGGCTAGCCTTCATTATTGTTAAATTGATACAACAGTGGCTAGACCTTTCTAGAAGTTTGCTCTATAGGTTGCAAAAATCCAGCTAATTGATAAACGGTTCGTGTTTACTACATATTTTTTTTTCCTTTGCTGTCATCTAGTGGTCATCTTGTTTTTTTGTAGTCCAGTCTTTTACAGTTTTGGTAGCCATAATTAAAAAGGACCTATGGTTTTTCTGAGGCTTTCACTAGAAATTAAAAATGAATCAGTCAAATAAGGGTTATCTTCAAGAAAAAAAAGTTTGAAATAGTCTTTTTATCTATACTTGCTTAAGATTTAAAGTTCTCTTATTTTGCTAATTTATTTTTCTCCTTTAATTCCAAAATATCCAAAAGAAAAGTCAGGTATAGCAAGGTAGATATGTGAATCCATGTCACTGCAGTTAATTTTGATGCCATCATTCAACTGTAGTAAGTTTATATTAATTTGGAACAACATGGTTTTCTCTGTAAAGATAGCATTTACAAGGAGTTTAAAATGATTTATCTGGTCAACTTTTAGAAGCAGCCAACTAAAAAAACCCAAATAACTCTTCATGTAGTGCAGAGCTGGGAAACTATGGCCCCTTTATGACTTCTGGATAGCTGGCTCAGGAATTCTGGGAATTGAAGTCCACAAGTCATAAAAGGGCCATGGTCCCTACCTGTGATGTAATGTAACCTTCTACATGTCTCCTCAGGAATAAGTGTTACTGAGATCAGTGTTCTTTATTATAAAGTAAGTACCTATAGGATCATGGCTGTAACCTGAGGTCATCTTTAAGGCAGACCATGCTCAGTCATAAGGTATTTTGTTTAGTGTATGTGCAAATCATGTTCAATAGGTTATGTGAACTCAATGAAGTGTGATTTATTCAAGAAACATGATTCTAATCTAAGCCATAATGTGTATTTTCGTTTAGCTTAGTGTGTTGTTAACCATAGGTAGTGATTGGGGTCTATAGACTGTTACTTATAGCTTAGTCTTATGCATTAATTTTGCTACTATGGCTCATTACACTAACCATAAATCAAGCTATGATTTAGAACAATTTGTCAACACAGCAAGAACAATAACTGAATACTTGCAATCTCATCTATTATTAGACAGGAAAAAAAGCCACAGGTAGCAAATCATAGCCTCAAAACAGTTCATTAAAGTTGATAATTTGGATTCATATGTCAAAGTCAACATACTATGGTTTTTGTATTTGGCCAATACCAGAGGTGGTATTCAGCAGGTTCTGACCAGTTCTGGAGAACCAGTAGTGGAATTTTTGAGTAGTTTGGAAAACAGACCTCTGACTGGAGATTTTACTGTATCCTTCCCCTGCCATGCCCACCAAGCCACACCCACAGAACAGGTAGTAAAAAAATTGGAATCCCACTACTGGCCAATACCTATTATAGCTTCAAAATATTTCTTGGTCAAGCTTAAATAATAGATAAATAAATATGCCAAAGTTATGGTCAATCACCCCAGTAAGTGGCAGTATCTTACACTCTTCTCAGTTGTGACAGAAAACTAAAGAAGGTCAGACTTGAGGACCTACAACAAATTAGGGCTATAGATTGAATGGGAAAGTTTAAACAAAACATCCCACAAAAAGATCACAATGGTAATCAATAATGATATGAAATCACCCTGAGTTGAGCTCAACTTGAGAGCTTAGCTTTAAAGCTGGGATCATTTTTATCATAAGTGTACTCTAAGGTTGGAATCCAGTGAATGTATTCCCAATTTATGAAAGATATACAAGCAATGTTTAAGCAGCAGACTCTTTCTAAGAAAAAAAAAATCAGGGTCTCCTTAACAGCATTATCGGGTAAAGCAATATATTGGGGCCCTTATGACAACTACTCACAGGAATAAAAATGTAAATGGTCAATAAAATTAAAGATTATATATATATGATACAAGATGCACTGAAGGGTTAACATACACAGATTAGTATGGGGCCCCTATGCTCATCTGGCCCATGGGCAACTGCCTATCAGGCCCATGCGTTAAGACAGCCCTGAAAAAAACATTCCTGTATCTGTAACAATAGCTTAATCAGAAATACAATTACTGGTAAGGAGCTGTCATGGATAGGGGTAGTTTCATTAGCTGCCTGCCTGCCTGCCTATAATGAGGGGTATAAAAGCAAAGAGAAATGAAAGTTGCTACTTCCTTGTAAGAGGCACAGGTCATTCCGTATTTTGCATATTTAAAAAGTAGACCCCAGCAAGATTAAACATAACACTCATAGTCTTGAAGTTTTAACAGGGATGGGCAACATAAGGCCTATTAGATGTTATTGAATTCCAAGTGCCAAGATTTCTAGCCAGCCTAGAAAAATGCAGGAGGCTGGAAACTGGAGGTCAGCTATTTGTGGAAGTGTTTCTGCTGACCTAATATATATTTGAAATGATGATCTGAAGAAACAGGTATGTGAATGTCTTACATTGAAGGGGAGGCCAAGTAGCTTTTACTGCACACCCCCCCCCCCTTAAGTAAATTGTGTAATCTGGAGATGGGAATTGTGGAACTACAACTCCCAACACCCCTCATCTTTGGTCATTTTGACAAGATTTATCAAGAATTAAGGTTTGTCAGCAGGTGTAGTTGCAATGGGAAATTGTATCACAGTATGTTTTCTTGGCACAGCAAAATATTTTGGGGATGAATTTTAGCAATCAAGGCACTCCTTTTGATGCAATTTTTTTGCTATATATAGAAAGTCCTTGGATTAGTTTCAGTTTTTCTGTCAGGATCAACAAAATGCAGGATTCACTTAAATATTTATACTACTGTATCAGGGGTGGTATTCAGCAGCTTCTGACCAGTTCTGGAGAACTGGTAGTGGAAATTTTGAGTAGTTTGGACAACCAGTAAATACCACCTATGACTGCCTCTGCCCCCATCTATTCTCTGCCTCCTGAGTCCCAGCTGATTGGCTGGGTCTTCTTTTGTTGCCCTGCACAGGAGAACAGAGCTGGAAAGCAGATGGGTGGGAAGGGAATGGGGATTTTACAGTATTCTTCCCCTGCCACACCCTCCAAGCTACGCCCACAGAACCAGAAGTAAAAAAAATTGAATCCCACCATTATACTGTATACTATACAATCCTATTACCCATTGGGCTATCCTTTGAGGGAAAGGTAGTACAGTCTGGTGCAATTAGAATAACATTAAATATTTTTTACCCCAATGCTTCAACCAAGTGATAGAAAAACAACTATAGTAGCAAAGGACTTCAATAAAAAGGCAATATTTACTTACCTAAACAGAATGACTAAGGATATAGGCAAAAAAGTAGTGGGATTATGAGTTACTTCCAACTTCTTGCCAACTTCCCCATTGATTTTTCTTGTGAAAAGCTGGCAGAAAACATTGGAAATCACAGTCACATGACCATGGGAAATGCTGCAATGGTCACAACTTTGCAAATAAATCTGGTTGGCACATCATGGCAATTTCAATTCCACAGTAGTATTGGGTCTCTTGATTTTTTAAAATGTATTTAAGTTAAGAAATTTTAGGTACAGACAAACAGATACACAATGAGTGTTTTTGTAGTACACAGATTTTCTTTTCAATCAATGTGAGAAAATGACAATCAGAATGGGGTACAAACTAGACAACTGCAGCTTCAACAAAAGCTACAGATATTTACATTCAGCATCAAAATAATATGTTTTAATTATCTTAAACTGTAGAGCAGGGGTCTTCAAACTTGACAGCTTTAAGACTTGTGAACTTCAACTCCCATAATTCCTCATCCAGTCATATTAGCTCAGGAATTCTGGGAGTTGAAGTCCACAAGTCTTAAACTTGCCAAGTTTAAAGACCCTTACTGTAGAGCATGGATGTCAAACTCACGGCGTCATGTGGCTGTCATGTGATATTTCATGATGTTTTTCCTCTTCGCGAAGCTGGGGTGGGCATGGCCTGTGCGAGACGCATCTGGCCTGCAGGCTGCCAGTTTGACATCCCCACGTAGAGCCATTTGTGGAACTAGAAAATTTATTTTTTTAAAAAAATGATGGATTTCAGTTAATCTCTGTTTCAAAGTTGAGATTGCTCAATGTTATCTTGAAAAATTCATTTAATTTTTTTCATGAGCATTCTCTATCACTTAGACCAGGGGTGTCAAACTGGCGGCCCGTGGATTGGATGCATCACGCGCAGGCCATGCCCACTCCAGCTCTTTTTTGCAAAAGCAAAAAACATCTTGATATGTCATGTGACATGATCAAGGTTGACACCAGTGATTTAGACAAATTACTTTGCTTGATGGAAGAAGAGTGAAACAGGATCAACTCTGAAAGGTTGTGCTTCATATTGCATGGTGCTATGTTCTACAAAAAGCCTGAATTCTTTTTGGTCCAAAAAAGGACACTTTGATAGACACTTCATAAAAAGCAATAAATACATGTTAGGAAGATAACCAATACATCTGTATGATGAAATTTTAAAGGGGCGTTGAGTAGACGAGAACCTCAGCCCATTAGTTCATAGGAATTGAAATTCTTTCATATCCATTGTTAGCTAGAGGTAGACTTCTCACAAGTATGTGTCAAAGAATCCTAATTGGGGAGAACTCTCCTCTGTCCAAAGGTCAATTTAATCACAAAAGGCCTAATGGCTTATTTAGGAATGGTTAAATGTGTTCTTTGCAGGATGTATATTTTTAAGCAACAAGACATTGAAAGGATTGGCTAGTTTTTCTTTTGTTACAGAAGTATGCCCATAGCTTAAGTGTTCCAAACTTGAAGAAAACTAACACCAGTCTTTATTTTGGAATTTAGGTAATTTAGGAATTTATGTATAGCACCATTCCTGGTGACCATTGACAAATCTTTGTATATCTTTTCAGCCACAGAATGCCATTGCTTTTTCTGGGAGGTCTTTTTCAACTTCCCCATCTAATGTACCAAGTAATGTACCCTGGGATTTCATCATGGTCTCCTATCCCAATACTAATTAGGTCTGCTGATCTTTTAGAGATCAGGTCAGCTGGTGCTGTCATCTGCTCATTATAAAAGTTATAATACATATTGGGGAAACCAAATCCTAACGCTATCCTATGACGAAGCAGTGACCCTGATTAGCTAGATTTTTTTCTCCTATTTCCCAGTTATTAAATGCCAAAAAGGAATGAAAACCACTTTTATCCCAGAGTTATAATCTGATTTTATTCTCAAGCCATGGATCATTAATGCATAGTTGTCATGATAGCTTTATGAAGAAAAGCATTATCTATTATAAATGAGTAATTTATTCAAGTTCCATCCTGCCTTGTGCTGCATTTAGGAACCCTTATAGCCAGATAATGGTTTGTTTCATGTTGCGTGATTCCACTTTCTTACGTTGATTCTGAAAGGGAAGCCAAATGCTGCTTAAATGTATGTTAAGTAGAACTGGCTTGAGTTCAATGAGTTTGGAAGGAAAGGGGGTGAATGGGAGAGATACACTTCTCTGGTGCTTCCCCTTCTTTTTTCTTTAAAAAATAAAAAACTTTCTCTAGCCAACATTCTCCCTTGCTTCCCAAGTAGAGAGGCTCCACCCACACCCCCGCTGCCCAAAGTTAAATCTGCACAATAATGAGCTGTATAAGGGAGGGGATGACATCACCAGTAAGTGGTCCCAGGCTGTTTTGCACAACATTCACCTTTCATTGTTCCGATGACATGGCTGGAATGTGATGGCTAATTCCCTGGAGAGCAGGGCCTGGGCACCAGCCGACTACTTTGCAAGGGCAGGCGAATAGAAAGGGTCGCTCAGCCTTTAAAAAAAAAAAAAGGTAAGAAAGCTGCACGGTGGCGAGGTTGGGTTGCGTGCTCGTTTTCCTTTAATGTTGCTCCCTGCCGGTGCACCTTGGGGTTTTGAGCAGGCGTGTGTGCGTGTGAATGAGATTGCTTGGTAGGGAGAATCAGCTTTGCAGGCGGAAGGACGGAGAGATGCTTGATAAAACAGGATTGCGCAAAACAGCGCCGCAGCTTTTTTTTTTTTACTGAAGTCTTTTTTTCTCTTCTGCTGAACCGGGGCGAAGATCAGGAAGATATCTTGCCGCGTCATCTCTGGGAGGCTTTGGTTTTACGCAGAGGGCTTTGACCTTTCTTGGTAAGATGCAGATGGGTGAATTGAGAATAAAGTCTTCCGTTTCACGCTGACTGCTGGGGGAAAAGTTTTTCTTTGCGTCTCAGCCTTCCCCCAAACTCTGTAGGTATTGATCAATTCTGGTCATGCAGCTAAAAAGTTGAAATGGTTCGGATTCCCTAAGCATGTTTCTGTTTTGAAGTCCTTATCTGACGGATGCCTGTGAGGAAGTCAGCAGAACTACTTCGATGTCTTAATGGGAAATATTTCTGAGTAACCGGACTTGTTATTAAATGGCACTTTAAGCACTTCTAATTCCACTGGCCTGAAAGAATATTAACATACATATTTCATTTTACACGCACTTTTACTCCTGCTCAGACAGATTTGGGGTGTTATTTAAGGCTGAGGGAAGATTATAATCATTTTGCTGCAAGTCTGAATCTGTTCAAGGCCAAATGAGCAATAACTTAGGGACACTCCTATCCATCTATGTATACTGCCTTGAACCTAAGGAAGGAATATGAATCTATCTGTACTTAAAGTCACTCTAAAAATATATTTTTAACTGTATTGGGCTGTAATGCTCTCTGCGCACCAAGAACCAAACAGTTCAATCCAGAACAAGACAGTTTTTCTCACTGCTTTTTCCATCTTTCTTCACCTCATTCAAACTAGTTAATTAAACATCTTGTTTCTTTATGGAAATGTTTAAAAGGTTTATGGAAAAAAAGACACAAAGAATGCTGTGTAAATTCCAATTTTGGAATAGCTTGATCAGGAAATACTTGCTACTCTAAACAACAAGCTAGGCAACTTGACTGAAACTTTAATGTTCTAACTTTAACACTCAGATATCTGCTGATGGCACTTAATTTACTTAGATGATTTATAACCCTGATAATTGGTTCTGTCCCACAAGTATAATTCTTTAAACACTAAAATGAATGTCATACTTTAGGGTTGTGCTCAGATTTCTGGCTTAAAGCTTTCTTCTTTTTAAATACTAAAATAATATGCTTGATTTGAGAGAATCAAGATAACTAAAGAAATGCTGAATTGGATGTCAGCTTCCAAATAATCTATGAACATTCCATATAGAATGAAGAAAATATGGCTTGATTCTTTACTGATGCACGGTTTCTGTTTTCTGCAGATTTTATATTTCAGAACTGCCTCCAAAAGATGCAAATAAATCTATATGGTATTTCTGCCTTTCAAAACTATGTCAGAACATTGTGTAAACTGCTCAGTGATGCCACTTGAAGGCAGAATAGATTTTGCAAACTTTTCCTTATTGCCCTAAACCCTTTCCTTACTCCTTATTAAAAAGAATTTTAATGTTTCTCTTTTCTGCTTTCCATGTTGAAATCTGTTTGTAATGCACACATTCCAAAATTTTGAATTAATGTTTTACTTTTCAGGTAGCAAAACATTCTTAAAGTAATTTGTCTTCTGAGCAAACTGTACTAATTGTGCAATTATAGCATTAACTAATCAGTGACAATTTGTAAGTGAGCTTGATTTTCTTCCTACGATAAGTCTAATTTCTTTTTTACTTTTATTCTGTGATCCATCAGTTAGACTGCCTCTGAAGGCTATCTGCTGGGACATGGTTAGACTTTGAGATTAGTAGATATTTCTTGTGCAGATGGTTACCTGCTAGGAGGACAAAAATTAAGACTAATACTGTGAGAAGTGTGGGACTAAGTGGGCCTGGAGTCCAATCCACCAGGACACTGCTCGTGTTCTTATATTCCAGATGTTAAATACAGATCAGTTTTATTCCTTCCATCATCATTAGGCAATCTTGAGAAAGAACGATCATATGCAACTTGAACACTGATGTAATTAAAAGTTCTAACAAACCCTTTTTCCTAGCTATAAAACTGCACAGGGAATAGATGGTTATGGGGATGTGATGTGAAAGCCATCTAACCTCTGGATAGCTAACCTCCATTTCCATCCATAAGCAGGGGTGGGGAACGATGGCCCTTTTATGACTTGTGGACTTCAACTCCCAGAATTCTTCAGCCAGCATAGGTGGCTCAGGAATTCTGGGAGTTGAAGTCCATAAGTCGTAAAGGGACCATCGTTCCCCACCTCTGATATAGAGAATTATCCTTTGGTTAATTAATCTACAAAAGCAACAGTATACATGACTGAAGAAAATGGTGAGAAGGTTTTCACACTTTTTTGACTTTTATATGCATTTGTGCACAGATTATGAGTGAGAAAAATGGATCCTGTCATATGTTCCTTCAATTCATTCTGGAACATGGAGTAGGGAAGACATTTGTGACAGACCAGAAATGTCTCTCACATGGTCTAGCTGGTCTGTGATCTAGTCCTTTAGTCCAATAAGGACTGAAAACATATTAGCTTCCACCCAGTTTTTAAAAATATTTTCCCTTATCTGAGCTTTCAGCTGAATTGGAGCCACACAAGAATACACTTTTCTATATAAAATGATAACGTTTGATTTAGTGGGACAGTTCTGTATTATTGGGAAGGGTTAATTGAGAAAGGTCTTTATTAACTGAAATTCAAATAATTAGACAATTTCATTATGAAAGTAAAAATGAGGAGTAATGATCTGGATTAATGATTAATAAAGTTAGTCCTCAAATTTGGGAGCAGAATTTCCATTGCTAAGCAAATTAAGTTAATCACTGCAGTTGTTAAGTGTTGTTGGAAGAAATATCCTGGGTTCAGTTCCAAGTGGGGAAAAAGACACTGGAATCATGGAAGTTGCTTGGAAAGAAGGTTTATTGATGAACAGGATCTCCTGGGAGAAAAAAGGGAAGGGATGCTGAGAGTCTTTGGGTTTTATGCCCTCTCTGGGCTTTGAATTTGACAGGTAACAGATAATCAGAGTTGGAAGGGACCTTGTAGGTCATCTAGTCCAACCCCCCTACACCATTTCAGTCCAATCTCTTCTTGAAAGTCTTAAGTGATGGCGCTCCCACAACTTCCGAGGGCAAACTGTTCCATTGGTTGATTGTTCTCACTGTCAGAAAGTTTCTCCTTATTTCCAGGTTGAATCTCTCCTTGTTCAGTTTCCATCTATTATTCCTTGTCTGGCCTACAGGCGCTTTAGAAAATAGCTTGACCCCTTCCTCCCTGTGGCAGCCCCTCAAATATTGGAAGACCGCCATCATGTCTCCCCTGGTCCTTCTCTTTACTAGACTAGCCAAGCCCAGTTCCTGCAACCGTTCGTTGTATGTTTTAGCCTCCAGTCCCCTAATCATCCTGGTTGCTCTTCACTGTACTTTTTCTAGAGTCTCAATATCTTTTTTATAATGTGGTGAACAAAACTGGATGCAGTACTCTAAGTATGGTCTTACTAAGGCTTTATAAAGTGGTATTAGTACTTCCCTTGATCTCGATTATATCCCTCTGTTAATACAATTTAGGATTGCATTAGCTTTTTTGGTTGCTGCTGCACACTGCTGGCTGATATTTAGCTGGTTGTCCACTAAGACTCCAAGATCCCTCTCACAGTTACTGCTATTGAGCCTGGTTTCACCCAGTCTATATGTGTACTTTTAGTTTTTCTTGCCTAAGTGTAGAACTTTACTTTTCTCTACATTGAATTTCATTTTGTTAGATATGGCCCAGTGTTCTAGTCTGTCAAGATCCATCTGGATCTTGAGCCTATCTTCTTGGGTGTTAGCTATTCCTGCCAACTTAATGTTGAGCTTATGTTCTGATTGGTTGTCAGATTCCCATGGGGCCATGCAGGGGTAACTTGGTAGGTTGTCTTTTGAGTCCCAGGCTTGGTTGATTCTTGTTGGGTGATGATGTAATGAAAGGGCTTTGAGCAATTTCTATAATGGCTCTGCTTGAAGGAGGTAGAACTTGGTTATGTAGAATAGACTGGCCCATGCCTTAATGGCCTGTTAACAAAGGTTGTGGGGGGAAGGGCTGAGTTTCTGCCTCTCTGAGTTTCTACTTCTTTTTTAGGGGAAATATTCTGCCTTTTTAATATATCCTAAAATATTTCATTTTTCTAGGAGAGGGGTGGGTGCTAACTTCCTATAGTGTATCACAAGATTGTTAAGCAAATCCAGCTACTTCCATTATCTTTGCTTGTTGGAAGCCAGCTGTGAAAGTCCCAAATGATGATCACATGACCCCAGGATGCTGCCACCATCATAAATGCATGCTGATTGCCAAAGGTCTGAATTTTGATCACTTGACCCTGGGAATGTTGTAAGTGGATTGTAAGTGCAAGGACTGGTCCTAAGTCTTATTTTTCCAGTGCAGTTGTAACTTTGGTTGCAGAAGGAATGGCAATAAGTTGAGGACTACCTGGATTAATACCACAAAATGAATATCAAGCAGAAACGTAAAGATAAGGTGAACAAAAATGAAGGTGATAAAAAGTTTTCTGCCTTGGACTTGAGAATAATTGAAGAGGGACAGCATGTTGGGACAATGAACAGGATTAATCTTATGAAAATGCAGTGACAAGCTTAAATATTCTTTTATTGCTTATTTTTGTCTATGAACAAAATAGTTCAAGCAGCAGTCTTTTTTAGCGGTAATGTACAGTTATGAAAGACTTGGAAAAAAATGAAAAAGGGGAAAAAAAAGAGAGATCCTTTCAAATTAGGGAGGTGCAAATTGCTGCCGAAGTTGCTAGGAACTGCAAGATAAACCAGTTAGTCCTGGACAGTATAAATAACCGCACCCTTCAAACAGAAACACTCATACTTCAGGCATGTGTTGTGAATGGATGATGGATTAGGAAAAAAACAACTGTTCCTGAAAAGACTGAGAGAAGTAGATGAGAAAACAATGGATGAAGCAAAGTTGGACAGGTCACGGAAAAGTCTTTGAAGAGATACTTATTATTATCAGGCATTTGCTCATAAGGGTCATTAGAATTTGGCCCAGCACAATTGCACCTGACTAACTTCAGAATGTTCAGAAAGACCATGTTGGCTCACATGAAAGATTGGTGTCATCCAGTAACTTTTAGGAGCTGACTCCATGCTTCTAAGAAGTTCACACCAGGACATGAAGGCAATTGTCTTTTTCTGTTGCTGTTCCTCAGCAACCAATATTGAAAGGCATACAATGATTTATACTGAGCAACAGTTTATGGACAAGATGTCATCTTAAGTGACTTAAGAAGAGCAAAAATTAACAATTTGCAATGTAGTATTCTGTCTTTTAAAAGAAATACGGTGCATTGATTTGGTTCTAGCTTACGATTCTCTGTAATTTCATTGTTCTTAACAGACTAACTAACACAATAACAGAATTGGAAGGGACTTTGAAGGTCTTTTAGTCGAACCTTCTCTACACCCTACCTATACCATTCTGGATAACTAACTGTCCAGTCTCTTCTTAAAAGCTTACAGTGAGGTTTTCCCAAAGGCACGCTGAAGTTCTGAGTTCTCCATCACCGTAGGCTTTTAAGAGACTGGACAGCCACTTGTCTGTCTTCTTGATTGTATTCTTCAATCAAAATTCTACATTTGAATTCAATTTGAATATTCCATGTTGAGCCAGTTTGGTGTAGGAGTAGAAAGCACCAAGGTAGAAAGCAGGAAACTGCGAGTCCCACCTTAGCCATGAAAGTGAGCTGAGTGACTTTGGATCGGTCACTTTCTTTCAGCCCAGTTTACCTCACAGGATTGTTGTTATGGGGAGAATAGGAGGAGGAAGGAGTATTAGATATTTTTGTTCCCTTGAGTTGTTTAATTTAAAAAATATATACAGACAATAAATAAATTGTTCAAGTTTTACAAGCTGTATTTCTGAACAGTACATTCAAGCTCTTTTTGGATGTTACTATAAATCTTGAGACTTTATTGATTTTTCTTCATCTTGTTTCTCTTTTGTTTCATTTTTATGTCAGTCTTGTTGGCTATCGTTAGAGTTTCTCTATTCAATCTTCTGTTCCATCTTTATTTTTGTTTTTTTTATTGGCTTTTAACTACTTATCAGAATTATATAGCCTTGTTATGTATATGGGTATTCTTCTGGGAGATCACTAGACATACTGTATATTCAGTGCTCTTCAAAAAAACCCTGTTAGGTCTCTTATGTATATTCATGAATGGATGGAGGGATGGATGGTAGCAATTGGAATAGACTTATATACCACTCCATAGTGCTTTACAGCACTCTTTTTATAATTTGTAATGTCAGCTTATTGCCACCAACAATCTGGGTCCTCAGTTTAGTGATCTTGGAAGGATGGAAGGCTGAGTCAACCTTGAGCCCATCAGGATCGTACTCTACATTGTGGGCAGAATTTGCCTGCAATACTGCATTTTAACCACTGTGCCAACAGTTCATGGATGGGTGGGTGGGTGGATGGTTTCTTTAAACTCACAAAGAACTGTATTTCTGGTTCTGTTCCAAATGAGTATATCAGCTTTTTCTACTGCTTCTACCAACAGGTTCTTTGTGGCCATGCTTTGTACTGTTTTATTAGTTTGGGAGGAAAGTACATAGTGCCATTTTGCCAAATCTGATGTCACTTTTGTGGTATATCTTTGAGTGTTCCCAACTGTGACTACCCACTCCTGTCATTGCATTCCTTGGATCACTTATTAATTAGGAATATTGGGAAACTGACGTAAAAATAGCTTCAACTATTTTTACCCTTCTAGCCCAAATTCTAAGAAGAATAGTTAACCCATCTGCACATATCTAAAAGATTGATAAATCTCTGCCCCCCAAATCTCCAGCTAATAGGTATAAGTGAGGGATAGCCAGGAGCTTATCCCAGAAAAATTATATACCAAGATATTTTTCTGATGACTTAGGGATTACAGGAAGGCACATTCATGCAGTCATGAGGAACAATTCTGAGAATCATTAGCAGAACAGTTACCTCATCCTAAGCCAAAACATGATCTCCTGCAGTGTTTCATGTAAATATTTCAGAACGTGAAGGAAGAAGACTGAGCCCTGTGGAATTTACAGTGGTTCCTCTCCATGTGCACTTGTTGGAACTGCCCACGTTGGAACAACTAGAACCATTAGCAAAACAGTACCTTATGAACCCAATCCTAACAGAGTGTTCAGAAGGATACCATAGTCCAAGGTTCCCCCATAAGTGGTCAGTATCAAACCTCAGGGTTGATGAGACTATCCCTTGTTGTTGCTGTTTAGTGTTATGATTGGTTGCACTGTCAGCCAGATGCTAAGTCTGGATTTGGCATTTTTACTCCCCTATTGAGTCTGTCCAAGGGCCTGGGATAGGCAGATGTTGTTGTTGTTGGATGGTATTAAAGGTATTGTCCCATGTAAGCTGTTCCAAATAAAGCTGCCTTTTGCAATTGACTAATGATGATTTTGTCAATGCTGATGGTGTTCAAGTGGTGCTCCAGATGTTTTGGGATTGCATTCAAAGTGCCGATCATTGTTGGTATTTTGCTTTCTTTTGCCACAGTTGTTCTACTTCTATTTGCAGGCCTTTGTATTTTGTGATTTTCTCTTTTCTTCTGCTATCTCCAGGTACCACAATGTCCACTATCCAGATTTTGTTTTCCTTATTAACAATTCTTAAGCCTGGTTGTTGTATGGCAGGTGTTTGTCTTTGAATTCAAAAGTTTCCGAGCACTTTGGCTTCTCCATTTACTATTTAATCTATTTTGTGGTCCCATCAGTTATTGCTTGCAGGCAAATGGTATTTCTTGCAAATCTTCCGATTATTCGTAGTGTCCTTAATGAAAGTAGTATTTCTTAAATTATTTTCATATAAAGCTTGAGACTCGGTGAATGTATGAAATTTCATGAAGAGGTTGATGAACTGAAAAGTTTTGGGATGCCTCCTATAGTCAATGGTATGGAATCCTGCTAAGTGTCTGATAGGGCCAGGGAAAGCACCTCCCTTCTCTTGAGGTCCCAAGAAAGATTTTCTGCTAGAGCAACGTAGACCATTGCTGTTCCATGCCCCATGCCTGAATCCAGAAAAGTGGCTCAGAAATTCTGTTGGTTCTAGGACCCTCAGTAACTGAATCCCCATTGTCTTCTGCAAAATCTTCACAAGACATAGGCCACTGCACAGGGGCAGGCTGCAACTGGTTTAACAACCGGTTCTGTGAGCGCACGCGCATCATTCAATAAACACCAATTTGAACCCCTTCAGCTTCACCTTCTAGCCTTTCCCAATAAGTAGAACAGCTGAGGCGTGGTAATCCACTTTGATGCGCGAATCAGCTGAGTTGCAAAAGAAGGAAATGTAACACAGGATAGCACAGGGGCAGGTGGGCGAGGCCAACTGATCATGGTTCATGAGGGTTCACTAGAACTGGTCTGAAGCTGCAGCAGCCATCGCTGCCACTGCAGAATTGATTGGCTTCATATAGCATGCTAAGTATAAATTGTAGTTAAGCAGCCACAATGGCTGGATTCTCATTTTATTCTAAGCCAAAACCAACATGGGTTAGCTTGTTATTTAAATAGTTTCTAAGGGAATCAAAATAATTGTTTTTTAAAAAAAGGTCTTACAACATTGAACTCATTCTTTCTCTGTCTCTTCTCTCAGATTAAAGAAGCTGCTTGAACAGGAAAAAAACTACCAAGCTCGCAAGGACAAAGACCATACCAAGCGCCTCAATAAGCTCAGAGAAGAACTTGTTAAACTCAAGTCATTTGCACTTATGCTGGTTGACGAACGGCAGCTGCACATTGAACAGCTCGATCAGCAAACCCAGAAAATACAAAACCTCACCCAGAAATTGAGAGAAGAAGAAGACAAGTTTAAGGTCTTAAATTCCACCGCAAAAGAAGATGGGCAGAAATTAATGAAGCTGGAGGCTGAACTTGAATGCAAGACGGCTTCCTATTCTCAAGAGCATGAGGAGATGACTGCTAAAGTTGCTAATCAAGAGTCACATAATAAACAGCTCAGGCTTAAGCTGGTGGGCTTAAGCAACAAAATTGAGGAACTCGAAGAAACCAATAAAGGCCTTCAAAAGACTGAAGAGGAACTTCAGGAGTTGAGAGACAAAATAGCCAAAGGGGAATGTGGGAATTCCAGCTTGATGGCCGAGGTGGAAAACCTTCGCAAGCGTGTGCTTGAAATGGAAGGCAAAGATGAGGAGATCACCAAAACAGAATCTCAGTGCAAAGAGTTGAAAAAGAAATTGCAAGAGGAGGAGCACCAGAGTAAGGAACTGAGGCTGGAAGTCGAGAAACTGCAGAAGAGGATGTCGGATCTTGAGAAGCTGGAAGAAGCTTTCAGCAGAAGCAAATCGGAATGTACCCAGCTGCGTTTGAACTTGGAGAAGGAAAAGAATTTAACAAAAGATCTTATCAATGAGTTGGAAGTAGTGAAGATTCGGATAAAAGACTTAGAGGTTTCAGAAACCAAATTGGAAAAGGCAGAATTGATCCTAAAAGACGATTTGACGAAGCTGAAGTCTTTTACCGTCATGCTGGTGGATGAAAGAAAAAACATGGCGGATAAAATAAAGCAGGAAGAGAGGAAAATAGAAAGCCTGAATAGGAACTTTAAAGTGGAGCAAAGCAAAGTGATGGAAGTGACGGAAAAGCTAATTGAGGAAAGTAAAAAATTTTTGAAGCTGAAATCTGAAATGGAGGAAGAGGTATCCAGTCTGACTAAGGAAAAGGAGGAGTTAATGAACAAGTTAAAAAGTGAAGAAGGGAAATCACTCCAGCTCAGCTGTACAGTGGATCTATTAAAGAAAAGAATGGAGGGTATAGAGGAGGTTGAAAGAGAAATTGCCAGAGGTCGAGTTAGGAAAGGACCAGGGTTTTCTGGACAAGAAGATCACAAGATCAAAGAACTAACAGTTGAAATAGAAAAGCTAAAAAATCGTCTCAAGCAGTTAGAAGTGGTTGAGGGAGACCTGATGAAAACCGAAGATGAATATGATCAGCTGGAGCAAAAATTTAGGACCGAGCAGGACAAAGCTAACCTTCTTTCCCAACAGCTGGAAGAAATGAAGCTCCAGATTGCTAAAAATAAAGCAATAGAGAAGGGAGAGGCAGTGAGTCAAGAGGCTGAGCTGAGGCAAAGGTTTCGGGTGGAAGAAACTAAATGCAGGGACTTGACAGCAGAAGTCCTGGCTCTTAAAGAAAAAATCCATGAGCTGATGAACAAAGAAGACCAGCTATCCCAGCTCCAAGTAGATTACTCAGTCCTCCAGCAAAGGTTTCTGGAAGAAGAAAGTAAAAACAAAGCCATGGGACAGGAGGTGCTGAATTTGACAAAGGAGCTCGAGCTGTCGAAGCGCTACAGTCGCGTCCTGAGACCCAGCACGAATGGCAGAAGGATGGTTGATGTTCCTGTGACGTCTACAGGGGTACAAACTGATCTGATGAATGGTGAACCGGCAGAAGAAGAAACACCTGCTGTGTTCATTAGGAAATCCTTTCAGGAGGAGAACCACATCATGAACAACCTTCGGCAGGTTGGGCTCAAGAAGCCCAGTGACAGGTCGTCTGTTCTTAACAGGTATCCCCCAGCTGCAAATGAGCTGGCCATGAGAAAATCTTGGATTCCTTGGATGAAAAAAAGAGACAACGGCTGTCAGCCAACTCAAGAGAAAGGAGCCAGGATCCAAACCAGCCCTGAACGTCCTGGGGAAGTAGTTCTTTCTCCAAAACAAGGGCAGCCTCTTCATATTCGGGTGACCCCAGATCATGAAAACAGTACGGCCACTTTGGAAATCACCAGCCCAACAGCTGAAGATTTCTTCTCAAGTACCACTGTTATTCCTACCCTAGGAAATCAGAAACCAAGGATCACCATAATTCCTTCTCCTAATGTCATGTCCCACAAAGGGAAAAGTGAGAGCCCAATGGGTCCAGAAAGAGCAATGTCACCGGTGACTCTAACTACTTTCTCCAGAGAGAAATCTCTAGAGGGTGAGATGTCTCAATTCATGGAAAGGCCCATGTCCCCGATTCAGATCATGACCGTATCTACCTCTGCAGCACCCACAGAAATTACTGTATCCCCTGAGTCACAGGACATGACCATGGGAAGAGCTGTGTTTAGAGTGACGCCAGAGAAACAAACTGTCCCGACTCCAGTCCGACAGTATAATCCAAATGCAAGCATTATAACAACGGAGGACAATAAAATTCACATCCACTTAGGAACTCAGTTTAAACGCTCACCTAGCACTGCTCAAGAAGGAATGAGCCCTGTAATTACTGTCAGGCCTATGAATGTAGTGTCAGAAAAGGAGGAGTTGACAGGAACTGTCCTTCGGTCCCCCAGGAATAATGTATCCTCAAGATCTGGAGCAAGCAAAGTGACCAGCACCATTACTATCACTCCAGTTACTACATCATCCACACGAGGAACACAATCAGTGGTAAGCAATCCAAACTCTTTTGCCTATTTGTACATCTGCACAATGTAGGGAAAAGTGGTAGTAGAGTTGGAATCAATTGGTGGCCCATGGGCAGCAAACAATCCTCACCAACACCTGATTAATTGTAATGGCTTGGGTTTATTATTCAAAATTCTCACCTCTAAGCTATCCCAAGTCTCCAAATGCCAAGAACTCATTGGTTTGGAAATTGATGGGGGACGTTTTCAGGGGTGGGATTCTACTGGTTCGCACCTCTTCTCTATAACCTGTTGTTAAAATTATAAACAGTTTGGAGAACTGGTTGTTAGAAGAAATTACTGGCCTAATCCTGTAAGGAAGGCAGGAAGGAAACATTCTGGTGTTGCTTACAGAAATTGCCTCTCCGTTAACCCTTATTACATTCTTGGCAGGAGTAGACTTCCTGTCTCTGGAACTTCTCTGGAGGTTTTTTTCCTCCTTTGCTGGTACTTTGCTTGTGTCAAGTGACCATTTAAAGTTACAATGGCACTGAAAAAAGTGACTTATGACCATTTTTCACACTTACGACTGTTGCAGCATCCCCATAGTCATGAGAGGAGATGTGTGCCTCAATGTGAGTGATTTTGAGTTGGCCACACCCAGCTAGTCACATGACCACCAAGTCACGCCCACCAACTAAGCTACATCCACAGAACCAGTTGTTAAAAAATTTGAATCCCACCCCTGAATGTTTTAATCATAGAAATGGATCTTGTGAAGACGTTACTTTCCTATTATTACTCATAACTTCCGAAATCCAGAAAATGCTCCCTAATTAATTCCCAAATAGTAGTTGGGGGCTGTTTTTAAACCACGGAGAACTGTAAGTATAGGAGTGGGATTTTTTTTAATGTAATTGTTTTACAACTCTTATATTTTATCTCTATCCATCTTCCTGTAACTTCCCTGCAAGTTATAGTCAAAATAAACCATGTCTTTCCTTCCATTACTGAATATCAGGGCAGGAGAAAGGAAACATCTGAGATGTTAAAAGAATTCCTTGAGTATTCAAACTCAACTAGTTCATTTAAAAACTAGCTGTTGACTACAAGTTGTTATTCAAGCCTTTATTCTTTATACGAATATTCTTTAAAACATTTTTTTCATTATGTCTTTGAGTTATGAGGGAGATGTGTCTCTAAGATAGATGGACGTCCAATCTGTTTCCCTCCCTTTACTTATTCTCCAGATTTTAAATTGTCATCTGTATCATTTTATAAGTTTATCTCTTTCAAAAGGCAACTGAAACAGGATTTTCTTCTCTCGTGGAATTTGATGAAATGAGAACTAATGCTGCTTGGCCCATCATGGAAATCCCATTGCATTTAATAAGGATGATTCAGCTGTGATTTTGTTACTCTTAAAACAGAACTATTGCAATCTATTATTTTTAGATTGCAATCTTGGGATTCTGTTAGGTAATTAACAAAAACCTCAAATAAAATAAGATCTTTAATCCATATGTTCAACTTGTCTTCGCATTCTCTTTCCTACAGTAAGATAATACAATGAAATCTAAGTATGTAGGCAAGAATAAGAACTAACTGATATTCTAGTAGATATAAATCTAGAATGGGGCAACCATAAATCACCTCTAACACGGTCTGTTAGATGTGCAGTGGTCTCCCAGTAGATAGGTAGACCTGTCACTTTGACACACATCTTCACTGTACTAGTAGACTGCTGATCTGGCCCTTGTGTGTTCAGTGTACCATGCACTGTGGGGAGGTTTGAGAGAGGAACTGGGAGGTGAAATGGCACTCTCACGATTCAGCTGCCCCATCTTTGCTGCCGTTACAGTTTCACAGGTGTGTATATACTCAGGTATATATACATGTATAAAAGGGTTTCCTGGAGGGCTGTTGATGCAGAGCTACAGTTCCTTTCCTGGCATCCTGGAGGTGAAGCTTCCCTCTCCTGCCACCACACATAGGCAACTTTATAAGCTAAGATGTACCACCTCCACCCCATTTCCCTTTCCTTGCAGGAAGGTGGGAAACAAGAATGTTCAGCAGCCATTCTGTGTGTGTGTATGTGTATGCAAAACCAGCAAGTGCTTTTGGTGCCAGGAGGGACTAGCATGCAAAAGGCATGTTTTCCTTCCTTTCCTTCCCATGTTGCTTCTGCTGCATCCTGGGTAGAATGTCTCCTTTGCTCCTGGATCTCACATTGAAAACCTGACAGCAGAAGACAAGTATAAAGTGTGTGTGTGTGTGTGGGGGGGGTGTTTCATTGTTCCTCCCACCATCTCTCTCTTCTCTGAGCCCTCAATACAGACCGAGCCCTCTCTGCCTTGTAGCCATGGCAGAGAAAGAATTGGAAAGGCAATTGGCCCTTTTGATTCATTCCCATTATTTGGAAATGGGATGCTGGATCCCTTCCTCAGTGTAACAATGATTGGTTTAATAGCAATGACTGGATTCTCCTCTTTCCCAGGGAGGCTGAGAACTACTGGGATTCAATTTTTTTTACTACCAGTTCTGTGGCTGTGGCTGGTGAGTGTGGCTTGGCTTGGTGGGCGTGGCCAGGGAAGGATACTGTAAAATCTCCATTCCCTCCTCACCCCACTTTCCAGCTCCGTTTTCCTGTGCAGGGCAACAAAAGAAGACCCAGCCGATCAGCTGGGACTTGGGAGGCAGAGAATAGGGGCGGGGCCAGTCAGAGGTGGCATTTGCCAGTTCTCCAAACTACTGAAAATTTCTGCTACCGGTTCTCCAGAACTGGTCAGAACCTGCTGAATACCAGCTCTGTCCATGGCTGAAGGGTACCAGCCCTGCCCTGCCCTATGGAAGGTAGTTTCCCATGTTGGTATCATCCCAATTCTCCCTCTCTCCTAGAATGGTGGAATGTTAGGCATTAGGAGGGAATGAAGCCAAGAATGATGCTTTAGCCTCCCAGCAATTCTCTGAAGTAGACTAAGCCCAGAGTAATGAACCTACATAGCTGACATTCCCAAAGCTGAGTTCCCCAAACCTACTCTCTTGCCTCTATTGCATACTCCCAGCGTGTCTTGCCAGTAGATCAGAAACAGAAGAGCCTTTGATCTTGGCCAGCCGGAGTGCTTAGGCAGAGAAGTTGCTGAAGTGTAACTACTAATGATTAAGCTGCCAGAAAGATATTCATTCTCATTCTCTCTCCCTCTCCCTCCCTCCCTCTCTCTTTTTAACTGTGCCTCTGAGAAGAACCATTCAGGTATCTGACAAATGAGTTTCAGGTTAATGAAACATAGGCAAGCATGTTTCCATATGGAATTAACTGCATGCAGTAGAAATATAGCAGGTGGTTCTTGTGATTATTGTTATTTTAAATAGTTCAATATACTGTATAAGTTCTGGGTATTTCATGATGCTTGAAAGTTTGTAAAGGCAGTTTTGTTCTTTCTACTAATTTACTTTTCTAGGCTGGAATGTAGAAGATGAAAAGTTGCTAGGAAGTACAAACAAATATTTTACGCTCAGTCTCTAAAACAACCGATTTGTTCCTTTACAAAAAGTCACCTGTGGTTCTCACAATCATATTCACTTTAGAGCAACCAGTGAAACCACTTGCCTCCAGAAGTTATGGGTGCTCTATCATTGGTGTTTTTAAAGAAGAGATTGGACACCCATTTGTCTGAAATGCTATAGGGTCTCCTGCTTAAGCAGGGGGTTGGACTAGAAGACCTCCAAGGTCCCTTCCAACTCTATTATTCTTCTCACTAGGTGATTTGAGCTGCATCTCTGGTCATTTTCATCAATGCCTGTACTCAGATGTAGTTGTTTGGGATATTGATACATGGAGAATACAAGACTAATGATGGTTACTTTACAGTGAATCATATTGTGATGACCCAGGGTGCAATACAAAATAAACATAGTCACAAAAAAACAGGTGAAGCCCCTTTTATTCCTTCACTTTGCTTCCAAGCTCCAAATATCCTTGACTGGAGACAAAAAAAACTCCCATACAAGCAGTTACAAGAAGGAGGAAATGCCGTTTAAATTATAAAGAATAAAAAACAACACAAACCAGGCAAGATAAAGGCTTAAAGACGTACACAGATATCAGAACACACACTGAGAAGGATGCCAAACTCAGAGAGGAACAATAAACTAGAGGTATTTCCACACTTTGTTTCCAGAAACAAAGCAACCCATGAAGAGGATCAAGGCCCTCTCCTCCTGAGTAGACCACACCTCTCCCTTATCCTCTCCTCCCTGCGTGCCCTAGGATGGAGAGGGGATGGGCCTGGGTCCTCCTCTGACTGCCCAGCCAGCCTCTGCCCTTCCCCAGCCTCCTCCACAACTTCTGGAGCCACACTTCCGCTCCCTGTCAGCTGTTCCTCCTCTCCCTCAGAGTCAGTCTCCATCAGGGGCATGACACATATATTGTCAATGTAAATAAGGCTAAGATTATATTTGTCTTCTTAACAAGTTTTGAAATTGCAACAAACTCTTTGTTGGATAAAATAATTGCGCTATGTAGATGTAATGGTCCCACCACTAGTTCTAATGAATGGATGCAATCAGCTTTAAGAACATTGCTTCATCCAGTGATTTTTTTCCCCCTTTCCCCAGGGATTCCTGGGAATTTTAGCACCCTTGGTGGAAGCTATGATCTCTACTATTAACTGATCTACATTTCATCAGACTTCTGGTTTTTTTAGGCTAAACTTTATCAGATAAAGTGGTATACAATAGAAATGTCTCCAGCTTAGATGGACTCAGCTGGGAAGAAAAATCTGTAAGTTTTTTTCACCCAGGATTTTGGATATTCTAAAGGAGTTAGATCATAAATAGGAATGCCAAAGTTTTGAGACAAGTCACTAAAGTACCACTCTGGCAATTTCCAGATGAGCTACCAAAGCTGTTTTGGCCATATTAGCAGAGAATTCTGGGAGTTATAATCCCATTACATCCGAAGGGCATCAGGTTGGGAAAGATTACTGTAAATGCTGTTTTAGTTCACGAAACAATATATTAAAATCCTGACGCCGTGGATTTTTTAACAATTGGTTTAACTTCCCTCCTTGAATGGTGATGGAGATCATCTTGAAGAAAAAATGCAAGAACAATTAAATAAACATCAACCTGGAAAAGAAGACAGGATGAGAAAGAAACTCAAGATGATCCTGCCTTGATTTTCTTTGGTATAAGAGAAGGCAGAGGAAAATCCTTTCAGTCTTTCACAATTCTGTTATTGTACTCTACAAAAGTAGAGTTCTAGTAGTTTTTGTGTCTTCTGTTTCTTGACCTGGCCTATCTCAAAGAGTTAATATCTTCCCACATTTCCCAGCATGTATAAAGTCTTAATTTCAATGTAAGGTGGGTATAGTGCAATTTGTGGGAATGACAGAGGCCATCTTGCCAAACTTTGCATAATTTGTACTAGATTTGATCAGCTTACTGAAAGAAGTTATATTGCTCTTGGGCTGAATCTCCAGCTACAGTACATCAATGAAAATAGAGTCTGTTCAGTATATTTATTACAGAAAATATGTCTTAAATGTTTTCTAGATAAGCTATAGAAGGATATGTGTGTGTGTGTGTGTGTATGTGTATGGAAAGCCAGTATAGTACACTGATTAAGATGTTGAACCTAGGAGCAGGAATGCTAGGTTCTATTCTCCCGTAGGTACAGAAGCTGATAGTTGATTTTGCACAACCCTAGATTGAAAGGAAAGTTGAAGAACATTTTGTGTGTTCAAATACACATGCCCAAATTACGCACACAAATCTAACACTGTGGCTTTCCCCCACTTCCCCTCCCTTCTTTGTCTTACAGACAGGACAGGATGGGTCATCCCAGAGACCTACACCGACCCGAATCCCTGTATCTAAAGGTATGAAAGCTGGGAAGCCAATTGTGCCGGCCCCTGGATCAGGAAATCAGACCAAATTCGATCCTCGTGCCGAGACTCAGTCTATGAAAATAGAACTGAAGAAGTCTTCAGCCAATAGCTCTTCCTCCCTTGGTGGGGGGAAGGGCTGAGGGCAGAGTCTCAGGGGGTATGTTGTGCAGGTTTTACTGCTACCATGGAAATAAGCCCTGCTTGTGTGGTTTTTAGTGTTGGCATGTACTAATGACACCTGCTGAAGCTGTCACATCAACTAATGCATGCGTTACCTACTGAATGTAGTAATCCCATTGCCCCCTCAGCTGAGTTAAAAACTCACAGATCAGCCTGGTTTAGTTGCTTCTACAAAGAATTAATATGTTCAAACACCTCCCTCTAAATTATAAAATGGTTTTCTTATAACCACTTTTTTTGTGCAAGTTATGTAATCATTTGAGTCTGTCAGGGCATCTAAATGAGTGGTGTAACAGAGCTGACTGTTTAATTGCTGCTCATTAGAAAAGGCATATTGTTTGTTCCTTCAGTTCTGATGTTTCTCAGATAAAAACTGGCAAGAAGAAATACCCCCGTTAATGATTTAGTAGAACCTAAAAACCCGATAAAGAGCCAGGCTTTAATGTTTTCCTCCTTTTCAAGCTAAACTGAATTGATGCATCATTAAAATCATTTAAAATTCTCAGTCAGGTCAATGAATGATATAAATCAGCCGATAATCTCTAACTTTTGACAAGATTCTGAAACACATTGGAGTACAGACCTTGTGAAATACCAGCCATTCTGAATTGGAGTTGCTGCCTGTGTCTAGAACAGGGAAAGGCTGAATGGTGTTTTCTTGACTGTGTTTCTTCTGTTTGCATTGAAATTTTTGAAGTGCTTTGCTCTTGTTTTCGAAAGCATGCTTAAAAAATAGAGATCTCTAAAAAAATATGCCGACTTCAGTTACGAAGGAAGCTTTCTTAAAAGCAAGCTAATGGAACAAAAACTTCCTAGTTTTGGTGGGAAAGACTTTGATACCAAATTCCTTCCTTCCTTCCCCCTTCTTCCAGTTGGATAATCTGTTAAAATTCAGCAAGAGATTTCTTAAGATTCTGGACTGGAGGGAAATGTAATAAACATTAATCTTTCTGCAACTCTAACCATTTTAAAATGAAATGGTTATATTGGCCAAAACAGAATGCATGGATTTGTTCATTAGAAGACTGATGGGAATATCTGAAGGGAAGAGATTAAGTTGCTTGAAAGAACAATCTATAAAACAAAAGTAGCCATCCATCAGTGGTTCTAAGTAAAATATAATAAACAAATGAATCATAACTGAAAGGGTGCCATAAATGATAAGTCTTTCACAAATTGGAAGGAAGTTAGAAGATTTTCTTCCTCATTAGATGTTAATTAATGTTTTGAAATATTTCAGGTGAAAAATACTTCAGTTAAAAGCAGCAAAAAGTGTTAAGCAGTTCTTTAAGGTCTAAAATATCATAGATCACAATGAGATTTCAATTTTTTTAAAGTAAGATGTTGATATTTCAGTTGAGTCTGATATCTTGGATGTCCCTCAGCCTGATGTCTGATTTGTTGAACCTCAAATTCCCATATTGCCAAACTACATTGGTAAAGGGTTTCTACACAGGTGGCATTTATTTTCTGTTCTGTTCCAGAAATATTGTTTTCTTTGGACTACCAACCTTAATTTGAACTTCTGCACTTCTATGAGCATTACTAAATTTCTGAGCGGTTTGGAGGCAGGCTGTTCTCCTGGTTGCTGAACAGTTGTGTCCTTCCCCCCTACAAACGTTGAATAGATTTCATAAGCAACTTTATCAGCAAAGGCATCTGAATTCTTTGTGGCAGTTTCTTAAAATCACAACCTGTGATTTAAAACAACAACAAACATTGTTTCTATTGATTTTTTCGCTGCTTAATCCACACATGCCAAATTCTCTTCCTGTCCTATTTCCCAGCCCCCAGCTTCTTGTAGTTGGGAATAGTACCGTAAAATAATACATACTGTACATGCACATCACAGTATTCCCTTTTGGGGCAAGGAACATTGTATAAAGTGCAAAAAAGGAATTAAAAATAGTAAGCACAAGTAACAAAAAACACAAGGAGAAAAAAACGAAAAAGAGATATAATTACATTTATTTAACACCAACATCATTCTCTTTCTCACTTTGTTTCTACTATATCCACTGCTTGTTTAAACTTCTCCCGTTTCTGAGGATCTTATCAATTCAGCCATACTGTTCTTAATTGCTCTTTTCCCCTTAACCTATTCACTTTCTCTTCACATATTTATTTTCCAATTCAGTCCCCCTCTCTCTCATTTTCTGTGGATGACCAAACCATCTCATCCTCATGCGCTTTTGTGTTAAAGTCACATTCATCCAGCATCCCAAAGTGCTTATTAAATAGCTCCTGCCCATTTAACTTACTTTTTAAATTTATCCTTACTTGCACAACCCTCACTTCCATATAGCAACTTAGGTAGAAGAATTTTGTTTATTTCAACAAACATTCTTCCACATACTAATTATTATTACCGGTATTTAGCCAGTATTTACACATCTTAAAATATCTGTCTCCATTTCCCCAATTTCAGAAACATTCCACCAAAGAACATAAAGTCATTTACTTACTCTAGACCAGGGGTGTCAAACTCAAAGCTCGGGGGCCAGATCTGGCCCGTGGGGTGCTTAGATCCAGCCTGTGGGGCCACCTTGGAAACAGCGAAGGACCGCCCGCGGTACTTCTGCCAGGCAGAGGGCTGCAGGAGGCCATTGCAGTCGAAAACTGAGCCCCAAAACACCCTGGTCTCGCCTTCCTCCACTGGAGACAATGGATCCCCCCAGCCCCACCTGGGCCACTTCAGGTGCCCCTGACTCGAGTGATGTTGAGCTGGCCATGCCCATCCTGGCCACACCCACCTGCCCCCCCCCCCGAGATCAAACAGAACCCCTCTATGGGCATAAGTGAAATTGAGTTTGACACCCCTGCTCTAGATGAATACTATTCATGTATTACTTGCAATAATTCACTCCATTTTTTTTCCATCAAGCACAAGTACTTTAGTATTTCATTAATTAATCGGTGAAACCATAGTATCTTTTTCATCATAACTAAGCTAACATTTCCTGAAAATCATTTGAGTTCTCAGTCAACAGCATGTCCTCATTTGCATACATAAGTATATGGGTATTATTGTTTCCAACCAATGTTCTTCTTTCATTACAACCATTCTTATGTTTTCCTCCAGCTATCTTTGTTGAGATGTATCAGCCCTTTCTCTCATTTTCACAGATGCCCAATATATCTGTTCTTATTTCTTGCAGTTCATTTGTTAATTTATTCTTTTTATATTCTAATTTGCAAAATTCCATATGTCATGCCCATCTCCAGATGGGCCCATTGATAATGGATTTCAAATCCCCATCATGGCTTTGGTCAGTGAGACTTTCACATAATATTGAATCAGTTTGGTACAGTAGCCAAAGTGCTAGACTAGAAACCAGGAAACTGAGTTCTAGTTTTTCCTTAAGCATATATCCTTACTCTTATTGTGGGGGAAATATCAGCAGAAGCCATAAGGATGCTTGCAGGATTAAAATTTCTCTCCCTCTCCCTTCCTGCTTCCTTTAGTACAATAGAGATGTAAACTATGTCATCCAATATGTTGGTTGTACCTATGACATGTGCAACATTCCCTAATGATAGGAAGAGTCTAAAATGAATGTGGCTTAGAAAAGAAATTGAATATGATATAATGAATTAATATATTCATTTTTATCAAACTTATTACACCTCACTTAATCTTTGGTAAGGACCAGGCTACTCAGTGCCAAGGGGGAGGGCGGGGAGAGAATGGATTAAATTCATTTTTACAAGACAATGCTTTGACCATAGAAATCAAGGGCAGCTACAGTACTCATTTATATGATCCAAGGAAAGGTATGCTTTTAATACATTGTTGAGGTAGCAGCTCTGTTCCTTGCATCTGCTGAATTTATAGATTTTTTTTTAAATTATTGATAACCAAGTGAAACAAAGGGGGAATATGTATTTAAATGGAGGTAAGGGATAATATGGGGTACCAGATCAGGCCTTGTTGATAAGTGGAATAGTTAATATTGAAAAAAAGATTGATTTTGTAGCTCATCAACAACTACAAATTGATTTGATAATTGACCACAACTCTTTATGTTGCTTGTTAGATAAAATATAGCTATGCTTTAGCTTAAAAAAAAAAAGAACCACATTATTTAATTTAGAATAAAATCTACCAATGTGGACAGGCTGGCAGTAATGAGTTAAGTGGTGCCTGCTATCCCAGAGTACCTCAGTGAGTACAAAACTAGCACATAATCTTTCCCCTGAGTTATATGTACTGGCCCATAAGTTTAAGGATCATTGAAGCAAATAAAAAACTTGTTAAAAATGCAGATTTTGTATAACATCCATTGATAACAGGTATTATCCAGTGAATTCTTAATGTTCTGCAGCTATGAGATCCCAGACCATTTTTGTATTGCTCTTCATATAATGCTTTAATAGCACTAAAATACCACAGGAGTCTCAAGATATGGTTTAATGAAGGTCTAAGTCAATGTTGCCTAGAATAGACACCTTTTCAAAATTAACTTGGGTTTGAGGTTGTTTTGATAATAGTGTAGGATCACATTTGCTACCTGCTTCCCAATGTTTTAACTGGCTTATGGCACCAGCTACTATAGTAACCATGGCTTTAGAAAGCTCTTATTTGTTTTTCTTGCCTATTAGCTGCTGACATTTGTGAGCATGATCAAAACTGTCATTTGCTGGCAGTGAGATCATCTTTTGGGGCTTATTTTCACAGACGGTTATCTCTCCCCCCATCCCCAAACCAATGTAATTCCTTTAGTCTTCACTGAACTTTTATAAAAGCTTGAGCTACGGTAATATTTTATTATTATAAATGTTGACCTCATGTTAAAACTATCTTACTAGTTGGACAAGGTTCCGCTATAGGAATTTTATATACATTATGATTAAGAACTTCTAGGTTGGAAAGCATCAACCAAGAATGCAAGAAGAAATAGAAATGTGTTTGGATTAAATTGTGTTAATTTTCTGGAAGTAACAAAACGTGATACACTCCAGTGAGGCATTTGTAGGGAAGGGTCTTTAAAGTTGTTGAAACACAGAAGTGGCAGATGAGAAATCTGCAGAAAATTATTTAAGTTAAGGAAAGAAATGTAATTTTCAGCTATCACAATTTAATTTAATTAGTATGTTTTTTATGGTTGGGACATTCAGATTTGATATTGGGATGCCAAGTAGCTGTGTCACCATCATAGTAATTATAAAGAACCAATATGGGTATATATTTCAACATTTACTTTTTGAAATAGTTAAAAGTAGTGACCTAGCAGTAAGCTTCATGAATTTCTTTGAATCGTGCTTCCAAGTAAGTATAATGGGAAATGGTTGCCTTTTGAATTAGATTGGAGTAGTGCCATCTAGTGGCAATATCTTAGAATAGATATTATAAAACTTGATCTCAGGATGTATTGATGTCACTTTGATTTGGCCAGGAGTTAATTTAATCAGCTTTTTCCTATAAGAGGCACTTCTGCAAACTATACATTTGAAAAATTCCAAAATTTGATTTACCTATGCCTAAACTGCCAACAGAATGCAAATAGTAACAACAACAATAATAATACCACCTTACTCGGAACTATATATTCAGATGTTACCTTTAGTGGCTCTTAGGTTCTTGGTTAGAACTTGAACTGTTAAGTTTTTACCAGTCCCAGATAGTGAATCAAATTGAAGATTAAATCTTAAATAATAATAATGCCTATTGGTTCATCCCTATAATCAACATTTACTACTTTGAAAGGGTGATGAGAATCTTTTCCCAAAGAAACATTTAATATATGAAAATTTAACACAGAAGTATTCAATTTGGTAACAGGATTACGAAAGAAACCCCCATCTTAAAAAAAACAAATGATGCTGCAATATATTTATACATCCTCATGACAGTGATAACATTCATGTCAATTGCAGTTGACATGTATAAAGAATTAGACTCAGTCTGCTTCCAGAATTTTCAAAGAAAGCCACAGTTAACTATGCTGAATTTTCACTGCAATCCATGGGCCAAATTAAATTTCCAATTCCTTGTTGTGCTGTCATTCAAATTTTTCTGATTCTTCATGACCCAACAGACCCAATGATTATCTGTCAATAACACTGTTCTTTGAATTCTTATAAACTCATGCTCATACTGGGTGATTGCTTGTAGCCATCTTATCTTTTATTGGTCTTTTTTTCAATTGCCTTTGATTTTTCCAAGTCTTGGTGTCTTCTCCAGTAATTCTTGTCTTTATATTATGTGTCCAAGCTTCAGCTTCATTATTAATGCTTCCAAGGATCAACTTTGTTTTACTTTATGTAGGATTGAATAATTTGTTAGTCTTGTGATCCAAGCAATTTTCAATTACTTTTTCTAACACTGCACTTCAAGGCATAATTTTTTCTTTTTTGTGATCTAAAGTTCACAGCCATGTGTTAAAACAGAGGATTCTATGATAAGTACCTTTGTTGTCAGTTTAAAGTCTCTACCAATTAATATTTTGTCTAATGTATTTTATCCAGTCATTTTACTAGATCCTATCAGCTCAGTCTAAAACAATCGTACGCATATATATGCTAAGCAAAAATAAGATAAATAAATCCAAACTGGAAAGCCTTAAAGAAAAGGGGTCTTTTTTTAACCTATTGGTGAAGTCTCAGAATGAAAACATATATTTTAAAATACACAATTATTTTCTTTAACTTCTTCATAGAATACCATTCATAAAGGAGTTTCCGCCTACTGAGACCGGCTAATGCTGTTATTTTTCTTCCGATTGTTAAAAGTGAAGTTTTAAATTAGAGCTGGACAAAAATTAATTGGTCAGATTCCTAGAAGTAGTTCAATTCTGTTATTTCACTGAGAAGGTGTCAGAGCCCAGCCTCCTCCTCCTGTATCTGGAGTTTCTCTAGGACAGCATTATATGAAGATGCTTAAAAAAGAGAGTTTTTTTAATCTACTACCTTCACCATAGACTATACAGACCTCCTAGCTCCATATTTCTAGAGAGGAATGGAATGTTTCCAGCAGGAGAGAAAGGGTGATTCTTTTCCCAAAGCCCCACTTGGTTGTTTTCTTGTCTTTTCAGACAACAGCAAACTTATCTTCCAAGCTGGACCACAATCCATAGACTGAGTTTAGTGCGACTTGTCATCATAGCCAAACTCATTCTGTCTTTTCGTTTTGTTCTTATTGGTTTTTTTCCCCCCCTCTCAGGCAGTTTGCTCAGGCAATATTACCAAAGCTCCCAGTATTCCTTAGGGGGGCAATTTTGAATGAGACCTACCACACCCTGTCCATCCTTGATCACTCCAGCATGACTGTAAGTAAAACAAGGAAACAAACCTTGCTCTCTGTCATTTTGCCACCCATTCTTCTTGAATATGCTACTCATCTGTGAAGCTGCACTTAGGACAACTGGGGGTGATCTGATTGCAGGTTAATCAGTAGGACTGACCTATTCATCACCTAATCCAGTACTTTTTCAGTACATCCTGCCTCCCCTCTTGCACAAGACATGCTTCTGAAGCTCCATGGGCTTAGGGTATATTCAACCTGCTCTCTTCTCCGCTACGTTTTGGCCCAAATTAAAGCACAGAGCTATCTTAAATATTTTATTATAATTTGCTCTCAAGACCAACAAAGATAGATAATGTTTCATTCTTTGAAGAAAAAAAAAGCTAAGTTTTAGGTTTTTTTTCTTAAAAATGCTGAAAACAAAAAGCATTCACTCTTTATGTATTAAAATATTTATTAGAATAGTAATTATTTGGGACATTATCTTACATGCACTGCCTATATTTAGAACAGGACTGTCAAATTCCTGGTCCGCGGGGCTGGATGAGTCACATGCTGGCCACGCCCATGCCCAGTTTAGCAAATGGGGAAAAAGTCCCAATACATCATGTGACATCGCCGTGATGACATGAGTTTGACACCTCTGATTTAAAGAGTCTTAAACATCATGTCCCTTCCCAGTTTCCTATGTGTGCATGGGATAAAGATCCAAAGAATAAATGTGAAATTCACATAACACTGATCGTATTAAACACAAGTAATTTGCACACACCAAAGAGAGATGTGTGGTTCTTCATTTCTCCCTAATGTTCTCCTCACCTTGTTGATGAGGCATGGTGGCACAATGGTTAGAATGCAATATTGTAGACTAAGTGCATCCCACTGCCAGAAGTTCGAGCCTGACAGGCTGAAGGTTGACTCAGCCTTCCATCCTTCTGAGGTCGGTAAAATGAGGATCCAGATGGTTGGATACAATATGCTGGCTCTGTAACTGCTTAGAGTGGGCTGTAAAGTACTGTGAAGTGGTATATAAGTCTGAGTGCTATTGCTATTGATTGTTAAGATAGGTGAAAACAAAACTAGACTGTCTTCTATGAAGATGCCCTGTTTTGCACAAGTGGAATGGATAATCCCAATTTTATATCTGAACACAAGGACAAATACTTTCTGGAATGCTCCAGGTTCTACTCTAACAAGCTTGATATGATATGAAGTGTCACTTTGAAATATCTGTAATATGTTGGGATAAAAAAAAGTAATATGGGTCCTCATAAGCTGTCATGTTTCCATGGTAACAGTTATTGCTTTACTATGCTTCTTTCCCCATTAGAGAGCATCGTCATTCATCAGGTGCGCATAAACTCAAGATGAGAAGCCACATCAACACCATGTTATTATTGTGCACTTCTTCTCCACATCTCTGGGTTGATCACTGTGAACGTTCTGCCTCTATAATTCTGATCTTCCGTGCTACTGATCACTTGTGGAAGTACATTTTGCAGCTTCCGTTGGATTTTGATTTTTCTTTGTGTGTGTGTGTGTGTGTGTGTGTGTGCAACTTTTATTTTAATTTTCAAGAAAATCTGTTTGCAGGTTTTTTTAAAAAAACTAAATGGTAAGAAAGGAAAACGTGCTTTGCAAAGTGTCCAAACCAATTGGTATTCGTCTGATTTTGTTTGGTGTTTCCTACATAATTTATTTTTATAATACACTTTGTAATGCAGAATTTTGTTTTGCCAGACCTCCTGATCACCGTGTCCATGGCACATTCATTTTGTAGAATACACTGTCGAAATTGCAAGGTGCCAGTTTGTATATTTTTTATAGGTAGTTATAGGGATTTGACCTCAATAAAAGCACCTTTTAAAGAAAACTTGTCACAGATGTTTCCAGGCAAAATGTGACACTCTGAGTGAATTGCCCTGAAGACTGCTCTATAAAACAGTATTATAGAACTTTGCACTGTACTATGATTTAATATAAAATAATTGCCAATAAACCAAAGCCTTGAATTGTATTTAACTTTTAGAATTTTTTAAAAATATTGTATGCCAATGTTTATTAAACAATGCTTACATGTGTGCTGTTACATATTCTTGTGCCAAACACTTTTCTTTTTATTGCACTGTGCCAAATAAATTTTCATAAGCATGCAACAATATCATGGTATCCCTTGAATTTAACAGACAACAATTGTCAAAAAAATTATTTTAACAGTTCATATTGAAAACATATTATGCTATGTTAATTAAGGTCAGTTTAACTAATTGGACGGAGAAATTAATTGTAATCTATTCAGATCTGGTATAGGTTTTTTATTAGGTTTGTATAGGTTTAGGTAGCAAATTATCAGTTAATTACTTTGATCTTTCTGTCATAGTTTTCAATTTGCTGCAGACTGGCCTTGTTAAGTCTGTACCAGGAAATTCAGCTCCAGAACAAGCTGAATAGTGGAGATCATCATTCCAAACCCTTTATGTAGAAATTGCCTTTGCACACACAGGTATTTTGGAAGGTTTCCCTTCCTAATTCCTCTTGTGTCATTTCTGAGCATCCCTCAATCCCTGATCCATTTTTGAGAGAAGAGACAGGATGACATGACAAGAATGTGCCTGATTCATCTTTAGGTCTTCAATCCCTATACATGCAAATGTGTTATCATTCACAACATAGTTCAGTATTACAAAAGGGCAGGGCATCTGCTGAGCTTCAAAACTAGTCTCTACTACTAGTTTGACTTCACCAGGAACCAAGTATGTGATTTTTATGAAGGTGTATTTCAGGGGTGGGATTCAATTTTTTTAACAACCGGTTCTGTGGGCGTGCCTTAGATGGTGGGCATGGCTTGGTGGTAATGTGACTGGCTGGGCGTGGCCAATTGAACATCACTCACATTGAGGCACGCATCTCCTCACCTGGCCTCTCATGACTGTGGGGATGCTGCAACAGTCATGTGTGAAAAATGGTCATAAGGCACTTTTTTCAGTGCCATTGTAACTTTGAATGGTCACTTGACACAAGCAAAGTACCAGCAAAGGAGGGGGAAAAAACTCCAGAGATGTTCCTGAGACAGGAAGTCTAGTCCTGCCAAGAATGTAATAAGGGTTAACGGAGAGGCAGTTTCCGTAAGCAACACCAGAATGTTTCCTTCCTGCCTTCCTTACAGGATTAGCCAATAATTTCTTCTAACAACCGGTTCTCCCGAACTGCTTAGAATGTTAACAACCAGTTCTGGTGAATAGGTGCAAACTGGTAGAATCCCACCCCTGGTGTATTTGTGAAGGATCTGTACACTAAAACAGGTCGCCTAATTATATTTGAAGATTATATTTTAGCTGGAACATAGAAATAATATAATACTGAGTTAGTAAAAGTGGCAAAGTATATTAGAAATTTTTGCATAGATGTATATTAAGTAAATGGAAATTTAATCATGAAATATTGATATTTTATGAAATATTGAGAAAAGGAAAGGAATCATGATGAGCAAAAGTTGAGATTAGAAAAATAATCTGAAAGCAGGCATTTGAATGAAACTAAAGAATTAAAGTCACTTGTTGAGATGGGTAGCAATAGAAATCAAATAAATAAATGGAGAGCCAGTTTGGTGTAATAAGATACCAAGCTAGAAACAAGGGAGCAATTCTAGTCCTGCCTTAGGGACAAAGCCAGCTTGGTGATCTTTGGCCAGTCACTATATATCAACTGTAGGAAGAAAACAAGGACAAGCTATTTCTAAAAATCTTGCCAAGAAAACTGCAGAGACTTGTCCAGGCAGTTTCCAGGCATCAACATTTACTAGAAGGAACACACACAGACCATGAATTAGTACTATATGGATGATAAAGTATTTCCTCATGCATTACATAATCTGGGTTTTCTATGTGTGGATGTAATCAGGAAGACTTTTCTTGTTAATATATTGCTACGTCTGAATGATGTTTAGTACGTATATACCTAAGGTGGTATTTATGCAAGATAAGATGAGAAAAGGCCCTCTAGCTATACAGGTGATTGTAAATTCCAGTGAAATCAAGGGGCATTTTTCAATAAATATGGATAAGATCAGTCAGCAGAAGCAATACAGAAGAGTTAATCATAGCCTACGATTTCCTTATGGGATAACAACCAATTTATCTGCCTTGAAATTTACCTTTTAGATTTTGTGAAGGCTTTAGTAGATGTCAGAGATTTGATTTAGGCAGGGTTTTCTGTTTGTAAAGTTATGCTAATTGGAAAACCATGAAAATTAAAAAAAAACACTCTATGGTGTCAATCAGATTTATCTTTACAATTTCAGTAATTCTCTCTAAATCCTGAATATCACATTTGCTTGTGCCTTTTTACCATTTGTAAACTCCAGCTTTTTAACACCCGTAATACTTCCCACAAATCAACAAGAAAATATTTAATAGCAAACTTATTTATTTCAGAGGTGCACATTTTCTGTTGAGTTGAGGGACCACAAGGAATTGTATGCGGCTCTTTGAAGGCTGCACTGTAGAAGTGCCAAGGTCCATTCTGTAAAGAGGTTCCCATAGTTTTAAGAGGATTGAAATGCTTAAGCATTTGCGTGGAATAAGAGTTCCCATGTAATCCTCCAAGCCACCAATACAAAAAAGAAAAGACCCAGCTTTCTGCAGCAGACTCTGGGATAAGATTTCTCTGGTTCATTTTGTGAGTGGAACGGTTCTGTGCGAGTGCCCCCAACATATTTTTAAAAAGGGAGAGCCTATTTTATCTTTGATGATTAATTGTAACAGCAGCAGAACTGCTGAAACATTAAACAATAGAAGTTGCAGAAATCAGGGCAGAACAGAGTGACTGATTCCTGGTGTGCACCAGAGGGGAAAGACAAGGCCAGAATGCCATCAATGTTTGTCAGTGTTCTTGGCATGTGTACAGTATTCTATTATGTACTTTTTTGGTTCAGTGTCTACTGTTATATTGGACTTTTCATACAGCACTCCAGAATCAATCCGTATCTCGCATAATCCACAACAACCCATAGTAGCTGCCCTGTTATGGATTATAGGGATTGTATTTCAATACTTCTGAATGGCAGTTTTGGAATAAGCAATGTCATCTTATTCCTGAAATGCCTATTTTTATTATCAAGGTCTTTAACAAAAAAGGTTCAACAGAAATGGCCAGAAACACCAAGCAAACTGGTAGGCTTAAATGTAACTGCTAGCATATTTGTCTTTTTCTGTACTCAGTCCTCAGAAGCAAACTTCTGATAGACTTCCTTTTTTTTCCTAATATTTACTTAACTGCATCAAAAGAAAGCAATAGCAAAGCACTTCCATACAAATTCCACAGAACTACAGAAAAGCACTCAGTAGGAATCTAATGGACCGGTATCTTCACTACTCTTATCTGAATACATTGAATACA
Organism: Bungarus multicinctus; assembly: GCA_023653725.1. Taxonomy (NCBI): domain Eukaryota; kingdom Metazoa; phylum Chordata; class Lepidosauria; order Squamata; family Elapidae; genus Bungarus; species Bungarus multicinctus. Next base: position 115,836,529 of record CM042836.1, read on the forward strand.
TTTTATTTATTTGTCAAAAGCTTACAATACAATAGAAATAAGAATAAACATAAGTTTAAATATAAGAAATAGGAACTAATAATTGGGGACAATAGGACAGGGACGGTAGGCACCATTGTGCGCTTATGCACTCCCCTTACATATATCTACTTTGGAGTACAGTACTCAATGAGTTTTCCACAATTATATTGGCCTTAAACATATAATTACAGTAAACATTGTATTTCCAATATAGATTTGGCTCATAACACACTAGATACAATTGTGGGTGAAAAAAAAGCGTGTATAATTGATATGACAATACGGGGGGAGAGAAGAATAGAATACAAAGAATTGGAAAAGATCATTAAAAGTATTGAGATCTGAAAATTGAAATCGAATGATTAGGGCATAAACTAGGTGTGATGGTCCCAGTAGTTATTGGCCAACAGGATTGCATACCAAAAAATCTTGGGTGGCACTAAGAAAATATGGGCATTGGCAAAATTTCCAACTGCCAATTGCAAAAGGCCTCGCTGCTTGAATCTGCATATATTTTATTTTTATTTGATTTGTCAATCGCTTACAAGATAACAGGTATAAGTATAAACATAGTTATGAATACATGAAATGGATACATATAAGAAAAATAAAAAGAAGCAATAGGACAGGGACGGTAGGCAGGTTGGTGCACTTATGCACAACCCCTACTCCGATAAATAAATTACAATATCCTAGATCAGGGGTAGGGAAACTTGGCTCTTTTATCACTTATGGACTTCAATTCCCAGAATTCCTGAATGAGCCATTAAAAGGTTCCCCATTCCTGGCCTACTGGTTTTTCAGGTGTGGGGGAAATCAATTTTTGATTTGAATTTGTGAAAATTGATTTCCTCCACACCTGAAAAACCAGTAGACCAGGGATGGGGAACCTTTTAATGGCTCACTCAGGAATTCTGGGAGTTGAAGTCCATAAGTGATAAAACTCCCAAGTTTCCTTACCCCTGTCCTAGATTATTGGGAAAAACTGATGTATATGAAGGCCAGCACTAGCTTGCAGCTATAGTTTCACGGTTTTCTATGTATAATAATTCCATATAATAATAACAAATGCTGTTTCTGATCCGGTCACGCTAAGACACCCGCAGCGCCCTCAACGTTCTGCAACAGTTACGTTAAGTGTGACAAACCCACGCCATTCTTTTTTTTTTTCCCCGCTCCTTGCTGCGCATGCGTGTTTTTTTTTTTTTTTTAAATTAAGAAATTCTACGGGAGGCAATCGTCCCATTGGCTCTTTGAACCGATTGAGAAGGAGCCGGAATCTATCGACGTCGAGAAACCGGTCTTCACCCAAGGTCAAGTTATCACTTGGCGCATGCGCACGCTGAGGAAGTGCAGGTCGGCGAGTGGGGGAAGGCCGGAAAAAGCGCTCCGCTTCCTTTGTATTTATAGCGGGGTGTTTGCGCAGCCGTGGTTGTGTCACTCTTGCGGACCGAGAAGCAGAGGCCGGTCGTTGTCTCGCAGCTTCCGCCACCGCTTCTGCCTCCTTTTTTCTCTCCTTCCCGTCTTTCCTGGGCCGTTTCCAGGCAGCGGAGGCCCCCATGGCGATGAACTACAACGCCAAAGCGGACGGGCAGCCGGGAAGCAGCGGCCTCGGAGCCACCGGCGGGGCGTCCGGCGGAGCCGTCACCAAGAGCCGCAAGCCGGACAACACCGCCTTCAAGCAGCAGCGCCTGCCGGCCTGGCAACCCATTCTTACCGCCGGCACCGTCCTGCCGGCTTTCTTCGTCATAGGCCTCATCTTTATCCCTATCGGCATCGGCATCTTCGTCACCTCCAACAACATCCGCGAGTTCGAGGTTAGGCGCGAGGGCAGCGGGCGCCGAGGGGAGGGTTTCAGCCTGGAGGCGAGGAGGGCTGACCTGCCGCGCTTGGCCTTGGCCTGCTGGGGGTTCCTTGGAAACCGGGACGGGGCTGACGCAGAACTTTGCGACGCGGCCGCCCGGGGCCCGACGCGGGAGCTGGTTTCATCCCCGCCCTTTCGGTCTCCCGGAGTCGGTTCCTCAGGGTGTTTGGGGAAGAGCTCTAATTTTGGGGAAGTGGGAGGGGGGTTAGGGTTGTGGGGAGAGAGGAGGATTGTAGGACCCGTTGGGGGCCGATAAACTGACGCGGGAAGGACTGGATGGATGCGTGAAGGAGGGGGGTGGAAATCCCCCTACGAGCTAAGGCCTTGCTATAAATAACAAAAAAGACTGATTATTAAACCGCTTCACGGTGCTTTACAGCCCCTCTCTTAAAGCGGTTTACAGAGTCAGCCTATGCCCCCTCGAAAAATATTGGTTTTGTGAAGTTATTTCACAACGGTGGTGTGTAAGTAATAAGGAGAAGTGTATGGGTGTAGGACGCTTGTGGGAGGGAGGTGCCCGGCACGTGTCAGGTGATACTGTCAGGCATTCAAGCTCCCTTGAACATCTGCTGTGGGTTTGGGAAGACCTTGGGAAGGTTGTCTGATATGCAGCATGTGGAAGGGGGGGGAACTCATAGGTGTGTTTGGTGTGTAGCATACAGTGGCAGAAAATGGCACTCCAGAGCCATATCCTTCAACCTGCCCACACACACACACACACACACACATATTCAGGTGAAGTTTCGGATTGTTCCACCCACCCCAAACTTTGATGATATGAAAATAATTTAACAAATACTCCTTGAGTTAAGAAAGAGCGCAAGTAGTCCTTGAGTTACGAGGACACAACTGAGCCCAGAATTTACCAGTATGTGGCTAAGGGAAACATTTGTGAAAGCGAGTTTTGCCCCATTTTACGACTTTTCTTGCCACTGTGGTTAAGTGAATCGTTGCCTTTGTGAAGGTAGTGACATGGTTGTTGGGGTAATCTGGATTCCCCTAGTTGACTTGTCTTGTCAGAACATTGCAAAAAATGGGTGGGGGTTGGGGTTTCACCTCACTCCTAGAACACTGCAACTGTTGTAAATATAGTTAGTTGCCCAGCATGTGAATTTTGATCATGTGACCATGGGAAGCTATAGGAGTCATAAGGGTGAAAAACAGTCATAAGTCACTTTCTTTGGTGCCGTTGTAACTTTGAACGGTCACTAAATGAACTGTTGTATCTGTACTACAAATAACAGTCCCATTGTCCCTGGAATGGGGATTGATATTGATCACTTTGGGAAACACATGTTTTAGATGAGCCAACTGGGTGAAAGGTGGTTATTCAAGTCAGAAAGAAGTTACAAAAGGGAAAACAAGTTAATTTCCCTCTAACCCAATTTTAGAAAAATAAACAAAATGCATTGAAGTAGAATTATCTGTTTGAGACTGTTTATGGTATTAGAAAACTGTGTATGGAACTGCAGCATTATATGTAGCATTATTATTTTTTTACCATTTGATTTTTATGAGGCTGAATGACTTCATTTAGATAGTTTCCAGTAAAAAATTATAAACTTGTAGTTTTATGCTATTCTTTTGCTCTTCTTTCTTCTTCATATTGTGCACTTCAAATTCTAACTTGAACTTGACTTGTTGATTCCCCCCCCCCCCCTTTGAAACTTTTGATTACTGCAACTTCTGGATAAGTTCCTGCAGTTTTCTTGGCAAGGTTTTTTTTTTGGGGGGGAGGGCGTGGGAAGAGGTTTAATGTTGCCTTTTTTCTTGGGCTAAGAAAGTGACTGGCACAAGATCAGTCAGCTGGCTTTGTGCCTAAGGCTGTGGGATTAAAGCTCGCAGTCCCCAGTTTCTAACCTGTTGCTTTAACCACTACACCAAACTAGCTCTGGTTATTAAAATAAAAAGTGGAAAAAGAATCAGTTGCTGCAGTTTCAAAAGTTATTCTTTCTCATCGGAATGTCTTCATCCTAAAGAGAATGGCATGTTAGCAATAATTGCAATCATGACAAAGGTACTCATGACAGATCTTGTGTGTTTTATACAGTGTTGAGATTTTGATGATTAATAATGTGGAGAACATTGTATTCAGTACAACTTATTCAGAGTATGAATGCAATTTTAAAGAGTTTTAGAACAGACTGGCATTTATCATTCATCATCTTAGGATTTTCTTTTACACTATTGACTACCCTCCATGTGTCCAATTACGTAGATGTGTGTTTTGTTGATGGATAATGTTGTACCTTGTGTGAAGTCCAGAGGATATGAGACAGCTAAAGTGTTATTTTTACAATACTTATTGCAATTGTCATCAGGGAGATGAGGGGTTATTGTTTTTATTATTTGTATATTGGGTTTTTATTTTTGTAAGTTGCCCAGAGTTATTGAGGGCGAGTGGGTGGCCATGTGATTTTTCATAAGTAAATATAGTATTATTTTCTTCTACTTTTTCAGTACTTATAACATTGTATTTAAGTTTAGAGTTATGAATTTTATGACCTTTGGTTTTTCCATTTATATATTTAAAATGCTGACTTAGCAAGCTGTTATTGGTAAAAATCAATTGTTATTTGAGAAGACAGAAAGTTTAAGCCAGCAAGAAATATTAAAGTATGAATATGAAGAGGTGAAAAAACATATTTGGAAGTAAAATGATTATAAAAGCAAATGAGCAAATTCAGCTTTTTATCACTGGATAAGAGGGAAGAGGATGAATAGGATGAAATTAACAGTACAAAGAAATTTATGATCATGAAATAAAGCCTTTGAGAATATTATTTATTAAATTTATATTTATAATTATTATATTTATAAAATATAATGGCTTCCTAGTGGATTTCCTTTGATATAGCAGGCAGAACAAATTCAGAAATAAAATTAAAGAGAAGATGAAGCTATTCTCAAAGGTCATCCTAGACTCTTATTTTTCTACTGATATTTTAGATAGAAATCAAGAAAATAAATGGAAGTCTTATATAATGTTTTCTTATCTTTTACATAATAGAAATCTGATACATAAGCAAAATGGAATAAGATCATCAGAATTCTGATGTTTAGATCTTATGAGTATTAACAGGTGACAGAAAACAATGCTATGTTTGTGGGGATTAGCAGTTATATGCTAGAGCATCTGAAATTTTCCCCCCTGTATTTGTGTTTTTGAGAGACAAATAGTTCAATAGACTGATATTACTCGATGTATTTGAAAGTGACATCTGTGAAAGGTGACAGCACCCTATGTTTTTGTGCAAAACCACTGATTAGTCATGGTGGTGTTTCAGTCTAATAGCTCTGAGGGCATCAGATGAACAACAGTGTGTTAAATTGTGGGGAAAATTACACTCTTGACAGTTACTTGCTTCCCATTTTCCAATGGGTATTGTTTTTGAAGTTTTTAATTATCTTTACTATCTCTTGCCTGTAATTATCTTTACTATCTCTTACCTGTACTCTTATCTAGATGATGTGACTTTACCACAAATACCTATTATTCCTATTTTAACAATGAAAACAAACCTGAATTGCAAATAAGAATAAAACAAGCAAGATTCTTAAATTTGACATATCACTAAAGCAAGTGCTTTACTATATCAACAAGAATGAGTTAGGAATTGCTTTTTGTGTACTTTTAAAGAATATAAAATAGTCATTCATGTGTCACATGAAGGATTTTTCAGAGGGAGTATATCACCTTTCCTATCTAACCAAATCTGGCTTAAATAATTCATTAGTTGCTGGTATTGTTTGATAGAGATGCTATCGTGCTGATGTACAGATCTGATATACAGATACAACTTTACCACCTTGGACAATATGTGTATCGTATATTTTGGAAGAAACTCAAAGCGTTAAAGCAACTGCACCTAAGTCTAAGCATGACCTGGAGTTACCAGTAAAATGGTTGTATGTGCACACATAGTGCAGAACAGCAATATGAGCTTGCAGAAAACAGGCATAAAGGTGTTTGTTATTGCTCCCATATATAATGGAATATGTCTTTGAAGGCTTTGTGTAGCCATATAAAATAACAGTGATATTGAGCAAATATTAGATGGTAGCATCCAATTAAATAAATTGTTCTTTTTCAGTGTAAATCTTTGAATACTTTTAGAATTCCAAAGATCAGTCTGAAATGTGCACTCTGGTGCACTCTGTTCCATTAAGCATTTTCTAAAAATATGCAGCTTTTTGATGTCTAAGAACCAAAAGGTCCTTCTTAAACTGTCAATGCAGAGAAATTTGCTCCAATACTGTTGCTGTAATAAAAAGATTCCGAGAAATAATATTCATTTATCAGTTTGTATTTGTTCTTCTCTTAATATCAGTAAACATTGTATATGCCTTTCCTTATTTTCCAGTAGCATCTGTTAACTCTTAGCCCTAATTATTATTATAACGTGAATTAGTGATACTCTGTCATTAGTTAGGCTACATTTGAATGTGATTGCTTTATTTAGCTCATTGTTCCTAGGATACTACCATTTTAAGTGAGTATTGAAATACATGGATTGGTATTGGACAGTTACAAATCTATGTTACATTCTGATTTGTCTAAGAAGATCCCTGTACACAATTCTACAGATTTCATTATAATTCAATTCATTGAAAATACATGCTGTGTGTGTGTGTGTGTGTATTAATGTTAAAAATGACATAGAAAACGATATATTTTATGGTGATCTAAATATGCAAGGTTTCACTTAGGATCCTCTTTTCTAATAATAATTCACTACCCAAAGAACACTATAGAAACTGGGATTAGCAGTGACTCAGATATGTACATATATGCTATATATTGTGATTTAATATTAGCTTTATAATCTTTCTTTCCCTCTCCCTTATTTCTGTCTTCCTTTTTTAATTACAGATTGACTATACAGGAATAGATCCAAATAGTCCCTGCAATAAATGTTTAAATGTATCTTGGAATGCCTCACCCTGCAACTGCGTCATTAACTTCACATTGGATCAGTCGTTTGAGGTATGTTCTACTCTACTCTGTCTAGTTTTGTCTAGTATTGCCTTGCACTCTTTCATTCTAGCAAAATAAATCAAGGAATAGCTGAAAAGACGAACGGAGGGTTCTTGAATGGCCAAGATCTGATCTAAATCCCCTTGAGAATTGGATTGGGCTGTGCATGTAAGAAACTCCTCAAATATCAGATGGCTGAAATCTGCATCCGGAAGTAGGAAAAGGTTCCTCCCAGTCAATTTCGAAGACTGGTAGACAGTTATAAGAAATAACTACTTGAGGTTGTTTCAGGGTGTACTTATTTTCCCCACAGAAGGAAATGGCATATCTTTTAACTTCTCCTTGAATAAATGATTGCAAAATCAGTTTTTCCTAGCTTTTTTGTTCAATTAAATCACTTATATAGTGAAGATAAAATATTGCCGCATATGCTTAAAAAAAAATCTTTACTTTTCACATGACTGTAAATATATGGCTGAAGCAAAATTATCCTTCTGTTCTTGTGTAGCTCCTAAGTGGAATGCCTTTCATAATAAATCTAAAGCATACAGGAATGTACAGTATACAAGCAGCATAAATTGATTAAATAATTGAATCTAAAATAAGTGGGTATGTGGTACATTTATGTCATTTTAGTTGAACCTAATAAGTGTGGAAACTTATTTTTTACAATGGTTACCTTTCTTCCTCAAGAAATCTTTACCTGCATGAACTATTCTGATTTATTAATTTATTATAATAAAACTTAGGTCTAGAGTAATATTAAGTGCATGTGTTTTTCACTGTTACTTTGCGTTCTTTATAGCAAAGCAGACTGTGATTTTTCTGCACACATATTTGCAGGGATAGCCAGAAGTAGGTTCCAAGGTATCCAGATGGGCCTTGTAAAAAAGGCAACTGCTTTAACAGTCAGTCAGAAATATTTTGTTTGTTTACATTTAAAACATCTATTTCAAAACATTTGCACAGCCTATAACGTTTAGCATCAACTGAATTTAGACACTATTGAAAATAGTTTTATTATTTTTCTTATCCCTGTATTTCTATGGGTAGTGTCCAGTGTAGAAGGTGCCAGAAAAATTGTACCAAAAATCTTGCTTTGTATATTTTATATTAAATTATCCACACAAGTTTTCCTCGCCCTGGTGGATACACATTCTACAGCTTTAAGGTCTCCTGTTACCACCAAAGCCAGAGTTTTAAGTTGGAGAACAGACTTAAAAAATCTTACAGAGATGAATAAATAAGGCATGAATTCTGAAAACCTAATGAAACTACTATTGTATCTAACTATATGAATGTTATAATCAGTGAAACATCCTATCTTATCTTTTTAGGGCAATGTGTTTATGTACTATGGATTATCCAACTTTTACCAAAACCACCGTCGCTACGTAAAGTCTCGGGATGATAGTCAGCTAAATGGAAATAACATTTCTTTACATGTAAGTAAAATTCTTCACATATGTTTTCATCATGATTTTCCAAAATGTGTTTTTGAAGGTGGATATTTTTGTGCACATATCTGTGTATATTAGAGATTGCTACATTGTCTTCTCATATATCTTCTTTCCTTTGTACTAAATATTTATTGAATTTTTACTTGTTTTTCTACTTAAGAATTGTACTCTGGTTATACATCTATGTAGGTTCCTCATTACTGTAAACAGAATAATGAATTGTGAATAGGTCTAGATCTTCAAGAGAAGGTTTGGGGTATGTACAGAAGAATGCAATAATAGGAAGAAGCCTTGCTGAAGAAGTGAAGTCTGTTAGTATAAATTTGAATATGGGTTGAAATAAATTATTTTACCTCTGTGTATTAGTCATTTGACTTTGGAAGCTCTAGCCCAGCTTACCATAAGAAATTATTATAATACAAACAAATATTACCCCATTGATCAGTGGCAAGATGTAGATTTAATGACAAATTTAATGACAAATCTTTTAACATGAAAACATATTACAAAGTCTTCTTGCAGTTTAGATTTAATGTGATGATTATACTGAGCAGCTTTACTTTCATGATATCAAAATTGACATTCTTTTTTTATCACTTAGAAACCTAGTAAGGAATGTGAACCTTACCATACGAGTGAGAATAAACCTATTGCTCCTTGTGGAGCTATTGCCAACAGCATGTTCAATGGTATGATATTTTTAAAAGTATATTATGACACAACAGTATACTTCTAAATTGTGTTCTGTTTAAATCAAAGAGAATGTTCATGAAATCCATATCGTCTCTATATCAACTGATCACTCATTCAGTTCAGAGAGTATTAAGTTAGGCTATTAGCCAGACTTGGTATAAGACATACTCATCCTTATAACATGACTGGCATGCTAATTTCACCAAAATGAAGGCTAATGGAATTGCCCCCTCCTTCAATGAAGCCAGTCTTATTTTATAGGTCCAACCACATGTCACTTTCCAAAAGATCTGCTCACTTGCTCCGGTGTTGTTTCAGATTTGTTCCAAGAAATCATGCAAGATCACACTTCTCTTCCAATGGCCTTGAAGTTCATATTTATTTGAAATACTTTTTAAACTTGTGTCACTGAAAGAAAAAACAGATCATTAGGTATTCACATTTCTGTATATTCTGTACTTTGATCATTTATTTTGATAGCCAAAACATGCCTTATGACACAGTTTGCAGAATCACTTGGAAATACATCACCATTTTATTTCCAAACCAATGTACTTACACTTTTGCATAAAACAGAACTATATAAATTAATAAAACCTAAATGCTGATTAATTTTAATTATTTTTCTTTTTAGATACATTGACGCTTGTTCATTATGACCACAATACCTCTAAGCCCATGAATATTTTTCTGCAGAGAAAAGGCATTGCTTGGTGGACAGACAAAAATGTTAAGTTCAGGAACCCTACTGGTGAAACAAATAACTTGACAATACTTTTTCAAGGTAAAAATATAACCAGTGGTTAATTGCTTATATATTATTGTGCCACAGTTCTCATTGGGAACTTGGAATGGTGCCATTAAAATGGCTGAAATTAATTTTATTTCAGATTTTGTTTTTTAAATATTGTTTTAAAATGCAAATATGTATGACTATTGAAACAACAGTTATTTTTACATTTTCTTCTTAGACTTCCATGTGCATTCCTCCACATTCACAAATGTTTCATAACTCTTCCTTTAATCTGCTGTTTCCAGTAATTACGGAAGCATCAATAATTTTTGATGGAAGGAGTAAAATGTACTTGGCCAACCAAATGTACTTGGTCTGCTTCTTAAAATTACAGATGATGTCCTCAAAGGAAGGTGGGAATGACCATACATAATATTGAATTATAACTCCTAGTATTTCTTACCAAGACTATAGAGAGCTGAAAAAAAAATAGTTCGCAAAACTCTAGGGTGCCCCATAGCTTTGTAAAAAGTTATTTACTGCGTTTCTGTTTCTGTTCTAAAAGATTATATTGGAAACAAGACTGGTCACACATGGTTTGGGTTTTTACAAGGGTAATTTGAAAAATGTTTTTAGTGAATTGTGGAAGCATCTTTTTCTGAAGATAAATTATCTTGACTAATTTCAGTGTTTGCATTTTTTTGAAGGTACATCAAAACCTGTAAACTGGCGCAAACCAGTGTATTTGTTAGATGATGATCAGGACAACAATGGATTCATCAATGAAGATTTTATTGTATGGATGCGTACTGCAGCACTGCCTACATTCCGTAAGCTGTATCGTCTTATAGAGAAGAAAGATAACTTACAACCTACTCTGCCAGCTGGGAAATATTCTTTGGAAATAGAATATAGTATCCTTTATTGAACATTGTAAGGGATGGCAGTTGATAATGTTTGTATAATGTCATTAAATAGGCAATTCTTGATAAAGTTAAGACTGCAAGTTAAGCATAATCATGTGACCCAGAACTAAACAACTTTTACAAAACCACTATAGCAGAATGCTCCAAATTTATATTGATCTACAATTGGTATTTGAAATGCAATATTCTTCAGTATTTTCGGTCATAATACAGCAGCCTTACTTTCCCACTGCCTTCTACCAAAATGTGTAGATGGTGCTGACTTGCACTAAAACAGTTCCCACAGTAAGATAAATGGACTAAGTGGATTTATGTATCATTCACCTAAAGGGACAGAGTGAGTGCAAAAAGGTTGTAGGACTACATGGTATGCTATTTGTCTATATGTGGTATATTTCATTCTATTATTTGGTTGTGTGGCATGAAAATAGTGTAGATAATTCCCTGGTATTAGAGTCATGCATATTCTCAACCAAGGAAACCCTACATACATGGAAGATTGCAATAAAATTTTTATTATTGTGTGAATACATTCATAATGCTAGGAAAAGCCAGAAGTTATTTGATAGCTATAGCAGTCCATTCCTTTGTATCATTATTGTAAGAGATGAATAGTGCAGAGGTAGTATTTAGAAGCTAATTAGTTCAAGGACCAATTCCATACAATATTTGATTTAAAAGCCAGTGGAGATTTTCTTTAGTTAACGTTTTTAAGATTGGATGTTGCTCATTCATAAAGAGATTCACTAGCCCCCTGACCTAAAATCTCAAATGCTCATCAACTCCCATTAGATTCAAATTCAATTATTGCTGTCCTAATGAAGATAAAGCTACATAATTGAAACAATCCTTCAGTATTATATCACTTTTAAAAAACCTCCGCAACTAGTAAACTTGGCTTTGCTTTTTTAAAAAACAATTAGTTAGCCTACAATATTTTGTGTAGAAGAATAGCTTCATAATAAATAGATTATACCATTTTGTATTGCTACCCTTTTGGGTTTAGGCTCATGTTTGGTATTATGCAACTTCAATATTTCTGTGTGCTTTTCCTATGCATATGTCAGATTATCCTGTGCACAGCTTTGATGGGCGGAAACGGATGATCCTGAGCACAATTTCTTGGATGGGAGGCAAAAATCCTTTCCTGGGAATAGCGTATATAACAGTCGGCTCCATTTGTTTCGTTCTTGGGGTAGTGCTGCTTGTCATTCATCACAAATACGGAAACCGGAACAATAGTGCAGACATTCCCAATTAATCTAAGAGCTCCAAATCACATGTACTGCATGTGCATCAAGGCAAGTCCAGAGTGGACACAGCTTTTGAAAGCTAGCTCCCTGGTAGTTGCTTCTGAGACAGAATACATAACCATATTTGAAGCCTTCATTTCCCTCATGGTTGGATTAACCTGAAGATAAGAGCTGTAAAATAGTGTTGACGAGGGGCTTTTTGAAGTTTGCTTCTTGCTGGACAGGTGCCATGATGCGCATATAATCTTTCCTCACCTAATGCACCTGCTGCTCATTTGTATGCTTTACATGTCAATACTGTATAGCAAAAATGTGTTTAGAATAGCTTCTTAGCATTTTAAGGACAGACAGTATGCTGGTTTTTAGAAGGAACAAAAGCCTGTCAACCAAAGTATTTCACACATGAGCTTTTTAATTCAATATGAATTAAGCCCAACTTCCTGCTTAATGTTCTCAATTCCAGTGTGTTTTGACATGTGACTTGGTTCAACTAAAAGCTTACTTTTTGCCCAGTGACATGAAAGCTGCTTTCAACATAGAAGTAATTGTGGCATAGAAAATTCTTCCATTAAGTTCTGCTCAAATACCCATCTTATGTTCAGCATCTTATGTGGCTGAAATAACTCAGCTTATTCCAAGAGAAGTAAAGAGATTTATTTACTGTGTCAGTAAATAAAAATAATTCCTTTTGGTTACAAAAAGCAAGGCTTTAAAGAATTTATTATCAGTTTGAAGCAGTCTGCTTGTTTCAGAAGATGCTACAGTTTCTTCACTCAAACCTCTTTGTTTCTCAGATATTCCATAAAAATAAGCTAAAAGTTGCTGTGGTGGGATGTGGGAACTTTTGCATCTTGCACACTTTAAGTCCAATCTGTCCACATTGTAAGAAAACAGACCAGGGACTTTAAAACTATGTATATATAAATATATATGTATCTATATATATATATATGTATATATACATATATATATACATATTAATACTAATATATATATAAATTGCTGTGTACATAATTGTTGTTTTACATGAAATTTGCTTGTCAATCTGAATGTTTGCTATTTAATAAATGGTATCATTTGTTTTATGAAACAATGTGGCTATCTGAAATGTATCTCCTTAAAGCAGCTTTATTTCTGGTGGCTGTCAAAAACGACTTGACTTTAACTTTAGAAGTTGTGATACATCACAAATTTGGAACTTAACAACCAGAAATAAAATCTAATAGATTTTTCCCTCTATTCAAGCAAGTTCCACGGACAAAACTTTGTCTATCTCAAAAATATTTCTTGCATGCAAATGTTTTCCTAGATCCTGTAATATACAAATTAATAGCTAGTACCATCAAATTATGGATTCTGAATGAGTATTCACCAATGAGAGTTATCATTTTACTGGCAAAGGATAGTCGTGCAAATTATCGTATCCCCTTTAAATTATAGAACAAAGCAGACAGTATGGGCTTTTTAAACTATATTACTGTATTATACAGCTAGTTTCACATAAAGTTAATGGATTTAAAATGAATTAGCTCCAGGTGTATTGATAAGACAAAACTAGCTTGAATGAAGTGTTCACCCCTTAAACTTACATTTTTTTCAGTCCAAGTCTCTGAAACAGTCACCTAATTGTAAATATCTACAGTACCACTACCATCACCAGCTTTGTTGATTTTGTTGATGATAGAGGGGGAAATAGGTTTAACTACTTACTAGCCTATCTTAACAAGCAAGAAATCTCTATTTTCACATAAAATAATCTTCAACATTGATTGTGCCAGCTTCAATTGTCATAACCCTCTTAAAGTTGACAGTTGTTTCAAACATGCCTATCAAAAAGAATTGCTGCCTTCTATTATAGCTGTTTCCTAAGTAAGAAAAGTAATTATCTTAAAGTTTTTTTGTAAATACATTCAAATTTGCAGATCCTGAAGGACTTTTATTTTTAGAAAAAAATATTTTTTACCAAGAATAAAAACTTCTAACTTGACCCCCCAAAAAATGATTTTGTATTAGCTAATCTTTTCTCTTGTAGCTATGGTCAACTGGCAGTCATGCTTACTGCAAACAACTGATAGAAAAAACTGAAGGATGAATTCCAGCAGAACAAGATAAGAATTTCCTATAAAACTAGTATGATTTGATCCCTGTATTCACAACTTGGCTACTTTGTCACCTATTATAAACACTTGCCATGCTTACATTAAGTATAGTTTGACCCTTGCACACTGCCAGGACAACAAGATTACCCATTCACAGTATTAGTAGAGTTTTTATGTCTTGCAGGAATAGGGATTGGCGCTATCCAGTAGTATGATTCAAAGGACAAAAGACAATTTGGAGCACATGAGTGTTGATATAGCACCTACTGGCAACTCATGAGGCCTTGAAAAAGTCATTTTGATTTAGTGCCAACAATACGTGCAACTCCACAGCACTGTGTAACCCTTAAGAGTCTGGATCACTGCAGTCTTTTATTATTAAGGAAATCAACAAAAAAATCATGCTAAATTATTAAAATGTTGGTCATGACACAGTTGAAAAATAATGCCTTTGATCCAAATCTTGCATTTGCTTTGCCTGTCTGAAGGCAGGTGGTCCTCAACTTATGACCATTTGTTTAACAAAGTTTAGTTACAACAGCCTGAGAAAAAAGTGATTCACAACCTGCGCTTGAAGTTACGACTGTTGTACCACCCTCGTGGTCATATGATTATATTTTGGGTGCTTGGCAGCTAATTCACGTTTATGACCGGTTGCAGCATTCTGCAGTCATATGATCATGATCTGCAATCTGCTTAGCTGATTTCTGTCAAGCAACTGGGAAAGCCAGATTTGCATTATGCATATCTGCAAAATAACCATGTGATTCACTTAAAAATTGCAGTAAAAATAATCATAAAATTGACCCCAGTGACATAATGACTTATTTATTGTCCACACTGCTCAGCAACCAAAATTCTGGTCCCAACTGGTAAATCGAGAACTATTTGTGAGAAATAAATATAAACTCTATTCAGCCAGATGAAATCTATTGGATTAAGGAATTGTTTCAACTTGCCTTTTACTGAATATTAACAAAAAGCAATAAGATTTACAAATTAAGAATTTACAAATTTAGATTAATCTGCTTAGTGTGGAAAAGAAGGCATCTGTTTCCATGTAATATGCCACCCAGAGTTGCTTAACTGTGATGGGCAGTGTATAAATTTAATAAATGAAAGTCAAAGTTGAGGAAAGCGGAATGAAAGTTGCTTGTAAAAAAGAAACAACTACTGAAATGGGCGAGCTAAGCAGCGACAACCAATACTGTATTTTTGGACGAACAAAAAATTTGGCACAAGGCAGATTCTTGTAATAATGAGGCAACTATTAGCCTTTGGAATTGTTGCCAGTTCCTGCAATGGAATTAACTGATTATTTTATTCTAAAACAAGCTGTATATGGCAAGTAATGCTATAAAACAGACCATTTCCTTGAACTGTAAGAGTTCAAGAAATCACCAACTGAGTAATAACAGAACAAATAGGTTGGATGCCAAATGCAACATTGGGAGAAAATCGCTTCTGCTGTTAAAATGAATACACTAAATATGAATATACAAGGATGTTGTGGAATGACTTAAGGACACTTTTAAATGTGTACAATAATTTTAAGATTCTGCTGTCAGTTACAGAATCAGACTTTTCTAATGCTGTAATCTGAAACATTAAATAAAAAAAATAGCTTTGGATTTCACAGCCTGATGCATCCTTGTATAAATACTATAAAGGTTTCACCACTAATTCTTTCACACATTTTCTTTTAATCTTGTTCTAGAAGAACTTGTAGGGACACTTCAGGGAGAGGCATGCACAACAGTATGCACATTATATGGGCACGTTTGCATTCAATGGGACATGTACTTCAGATTTGGTGGCAAAGAATGTGGAGCACATGGGGATGTAAGCATAGAAATTGGTCTGCAAATCTACCCTACACACCTTTTCCCAGATAATGCAGCAGCTGTAGGTAAGGTAATGCTTGTGCATTCTTTAAGAAAACAGTTTGTGCTTTAAGAAGTAGCAGGCAAGTGTTGTTCTTGGGTCCTACGAACTCCCAACACATTCTTTTGCCTTCATATTTGAAACACTGAATTGTCCTAGTAAGTACAGCTAGGATTATAACGAGTACCTTGTCTTGGAAAAATGGCATTGTGAATGAATTTGAATAATTCTGTGCATTACCAAATGGTAGTTACATATGATCTTAATTTTTAAATGGTTTTAGGTCTGAATTGGCTACCTGTATATCCAGTTTAGTAACTTTATGGAAAAGCTGGTTTCACGTTAGATTACTGAGAACTGGACAGGAACAGATTTGATGTAATTGAATTCTCAACTCTGTTCACATGCCCCAATTTCAGAGGTTGGCCCTCCATACCTGACAGAGCTTTCCTTTAGAAGCCTGCAGATGTCACAAAGAAGAAATTGATAGGTGTTGACTGGTGAAAGTGGGCCTTGGAAAGCCAGCCAACAGAGCTGTATTGATAATCATAGACTGAAACTGAAGTGGGGTGAATGGATCCAAAACGGCAGCCAAAGTGGCCTTCATTTGGGAATGCCCTGCCTCACCCAGGGTGCTTTGATACCCATTCACAGTACATGTTTTCAACATGGTCAAGGTAAGTAGATGATCTAGTTGCAAACTGAGATGTCTAGCATTCTGCACATGCTAATTCCTTCAAATTCTCCAAACTCAGAAAATTGGGTGCATGTGCTACAATTTCAATTGTGGGGAATGTTTTAGCCTCCGAGGCACTATAGCCCAAACTGAGTTTCAAAATGAGACTACATTATAAAACTTTATAGGATTTTAAGTTAGCTATTATAGGTTGAGGATTTTTTTAATCCATATACATATAGCATTTGCCATCAGAGGTAAATCGCATTTATGCTACCATGCAGGAGGGGGATGGAAGGGCAGCATAATATCCCTAGATTCTGTTGCTGCCCATCAAACCCTCAACTTTTTAAAAAGTTATAAATCACATGAAAAAATGGCACCTTCATATACAAAAGTCCCAGTGCGGCCAATAAATATATCTAGAAAATGATAATAGTGGGTGGATAGAACCAAATATTTCTTGAAGTTTAGGCCACCAATCCAGAAAAAAAACTAGCATTTAGGCATAAAATCTTGTATATCTGCATTCTATTAAATATATAGTCTCTTGAGCTGAGCCAAGCTCAGCATAGCAATCTCTTTTATAAATACAGTTTTTGGCAGTTATTCTATTTTTTAAAAATAATAGTTTTTAATAATCTGTTTTTTAAATCGTGTATTCTGCTCAATTAATTTTTAATTGGACAGACTTACAAATGTTAGAAATTAATTACAATTAAACTCATGCCAGGCATGGACAATTTGGCCGTCAGCTTTTTTTCAGGCAAAGCTAAGAGGAATGCAGTCATAAGATTTTCCCAGCTTAGAGTGCAGAAGCTTTTTAATACCCCCACAAGAGGAAAATGATTCCTTTTGCTCTACCATGAAAAGCTGACAGCGACGTTAGAATTTTTTAAAGAATCCTCTAAAGATTCTATAGAATACAACGAAGAACTTTTAAAAAATTAAAAAAGGCATCTCCGCATAGCTGGCAGCTTTTAAAAGTAGAAGCCTTTTTGCCAAGATTTAAAACAAAACATCGCTGGATAAAAGCATCACCATTCATCCAGA
The DNA here is from genome assembly GCA_023653725.1 of Bungarus multicinctus. Lineage (NCBI taxonomy): Eukaryota > Metazoa > Chordata > Lepidosauria > Squamata > Elapidae > Bungarus > Bungarus multicinctus. The sequence continues at coordinate 115,854,169 of CM042836.1, forward strand.
CGTGGTTTTGACGCCGTGAAGTCGCATGTTCGATACCAAGAAAAATTCGGAGCCGATTCTTCTGATGGGTCCCCAATTTACATTTCTTCGGATTTCTTCTCCCAGTGACACATACCACAAGGATGAAAAGAAACTCCCTTTGGAAGCAGGCGTTTCGGACTCAACGCCCTGGCTCGAATTTCGGAAAAAGCCGAGGCTTAAACAAGCGCAAGAAGGCGCCTTTCGGGTTCATTATTATTAACACTGCCGACTTTATAGCCCAAATAGCCTGGCCTTTGGCCCCGAATGTTACACTCGTGCAAAAAAGAGAGAGAGAGAAGGGAAAAAAAAATACTCCCATTAAATACTCTTTCCGGCCTCAACCCTCCCGCCCTATAAAGTCCAACACGGCACTTGCAACCATTGCTCGAAATCTTACTCGTTCCCTTCACCGACCACCGATATCCTCGAAGCTAGAGCGACGCTCCTTCGCCAGGGGCCGCTTCCGGCTTTTTAGCGGAAGTTTGATAGCGTGACGTCACGCCGCACTTTCCTTTACCCGTGTCCTTGGTGGTTCTCGGCGAAGACGAGGAAGTGATTGGTGGAGCCGTCAAGATGTTTCGAACCCTTTTGGTACGTGAGGGGGGGGGGGGGGGACACACTCGTTCCCTTGGGGAACCGTTGAGAGGAGAGCAACCGTTGGCTAGTAAGAGCTAACGGTTGGTATGTGTGTGTTTTTAAATGTTGCGCCTTTCCGCCTGTGTTGGGTACTCGAGGGCCAGGATTGCTCCTCTCTGGTGCCCCGCTTGACTATCACTGTATGAAGCCGTGTGGTTAGCCTCAGAGAGGACAGCTGGCCTGAAGGTAGGTGACTGAGGCGGTGGCGGGTTTTTTGTGGTGACTTCCCGGTCTTAATGATTGATAAGAATCGCTCTGCTACCCTTGTCTTGTTGGGGGTGCGGGAGTGAAAGAAGAGCGTCCCCGTGTGGATGGTTGAGGGGAGCGCAGCTTCTCTCTCCCGTTCAGGCAATACAGGTAAGTCTTCTGACTTACCACCGTTCTTTCAGTGACCACTTAACTGCGCTGGAGAAAGGGACTTATGACCGTTTTTTTCACACTTAGGAGCGTTGCAGCATCCCCATGGTCACGTGGTTCACATTCGGCCCTTTGACAGCCTGGCTCCTATTTATGACGGTTGTAGTGTCCCAGGGTCACGTGATCCACCTTTCTGCGACCTTCCCACAAGCCAATGGGGAAGCCAAATTCACGTAACAGCGGTGTTGCTAATTGAACAATGGCAGTGATGCGCTGTACAAACGTGGCAAGAAAAGCTGTCAAATGGGACATTTAACAGAGTCCTCACTCCGCAATATACATTTGGGGCTCGGTTGTGGTCGTAAGCCAAGGACTACCTGTACTTGTCTATCCCTTTGTTAGGCTGATACAGATTTAGATGTGGTTTGAAAGTTAACAGGACTCTGGGGGCTAGTAAAATTTATGAAGCAACAGTAAGGCCAAATGTAGATAAGATTAACTATCCCCAGCAATAAAAAGTAATTGGTGATTCTATTTTTTGAAATGATGGGATGCTAATTTAGAAAATTTAGTATAAACTGAATACTAAAGTATAAATTCACAGAGGCATCCTATAGACCCTTTATCATTTGATGACAGTAGAGATGAACATTATTAGTGTTGATAGACAGTAACCACATTGAGCCTTCCTGTTATTGTTTTTGCTATGAACACTAACTCAATTTGCATATACTATAACAGGCAGGTTTTGGAGGGAGAATGTTCGTACTTCTGCAGATGTGGCTTTTTTTTTTGAATTCAGTAATAAATATAGTATCCTTTGTATATTAATGCTGTCATTAATTATGATGAAGTCTCTGCATTGATTTTGTGACACACAACATACATAGCAATAGCACTTAGACTTATATTTACAGCCCTCTCTAAGCAGTTTATATTTATTTACAGCCCTCTCTAAGCCTATAGCCCCCAACAATTTGAATCCTCATTTTACCCACCTCGGAAGGATGGAAGGCTGAATCAACCTTGAGCCTGGTGGGATTTGAACTGCCAAATTGTAGACAGCTGCCTGAAGTAGCTTGCAGTACTGCACTGCGCCACAGAGAATCCTTATATGTTTGTATTTTTATTGTAGGCTGTTCGGCAAGTTGCACAAAACCCCATAAACTTTGCCTCTCGCAGGCAGCTTGCAAGTAGGATTGCTGAGAAGCAGAAACATTTTCAGGTACCTACTGATTATCTTCCTACTTTGAGAACAGATAAATTTAATTGAGCATTTGGTATCGTTCCTGCACATTTTTAAGAAGAATGAGCTTATTCAAGATATTTTATCAGTAATATTATCAAGTAATAAAGCCATCATGGTGTTTTTTTCTTAATTGATTGGTATGCTATTCCAAAATCCAGAATCATGGAGATGAATATATATATAACTATCAGTGTGTATGCATGTATGGGTATGCATAAATACAATCTACCACTTTTAGGTAAGAAAAATTCAGACTTCTAAATTATAAGGGCACCCAGTAAAATAGTTTATAGAAATTCAATTCATTGTATTATGGTTATTAGGTATCATAACCAGGAATTAAAACTAAGCTTGTTTACTGAATTCAGTAGATAGCTATACTTCAATGTTGGGTCATTCTGAATTCCTGCATTGCTGTTAAGTAACTGAAATATTAATGCTGTTTATTCTAAAAATTTACACTTTAGTATTGATAGAGAGGTCTCCATGTCACAGTATGGACATTGGTAGCTGGATGTACTTTAAGAACCATTTTTCTGTATCCTTAATATTTTAGTCTCAATTGACACTCCATAATTACAATCCTACAGTCTCTCATATGTTTTGTAAAATCCACCAATTGTCTGTTAGATCAAAACTTAGATATCTTTTGGAAAAATACTTGTTGTATATCAGGCTTTCTTCAGGCTTTATACATTCTTAATTCAAGTTAAGATTTTGAGTTGCAGGATTTGCTGTGCTATAATAACAGGTGCAAAAAAGGAGTGCGTTTGTATTTTAAGCCTATTTTCAACAGATCAAGATTTCATTTTTGGATGTTATAACTATGACTGCAGAAGTTTAATTTTCTTCTTGAAGAGAAACTTGATTTGTAGAAGCTAATCCAAAACTAATATGTGAATACTGAGTTTTGTGTCATTGATTTTAGGAAGATAATGGCATTCCTGTGCATTTGAAAAATGGAATCCTAGATTCTACGTTCTATCGAATTACCATGGCCTGTTCCGTTTTTGGTAAGTTTTAAGTATAAACTAAGCTGTCTTAGCCTCCTAAAATTTTCAAAAGAATCTATCCTTCTCTATTTAAATCCAAAGTAGATAATTAGAAATATTCTAGGGTTATTTTTAGTTGAACAAATACAATTCAAGTATTGTATTTAAAAATTAATTAAAATATTTAATGTCAAAATTATTTTGTAAAATATTCCCAATATTGATATTGTATTTATATGACAACCTTTTGTTATGTGACAACCTTTTCCATATTATTCAGTGTAATATGAGAGAGAATGTATTACCTCGTTCTTTTAATTTGATTTTAAAATTGTTTTCAGAAAAAATTATATTATAAATATTTGACTGGCTTGCCTTTTCGGGATGTTCTTTGTCTTACAGGACATAATTCAGATATGTGACTATTTCCATTACAGGAGATTTAAGTCTCATTTTGTTCAATAGGAAAAAATTTAAAAAATATTTTAAAAATTTAGACTTATTTGCTGTTGGCAGTATTTGACCCAATCTCTCTCAATCAATTTCAAATTTACTTCTGTTTTGACATTTAAATTTTAAAATGCTTAGTTAAATTATTTAGTGCCTATTCTGCTGTTTTTAAGTTACAATAAAAGTATAATTAGCAAAACCAACAAATTTACAGTGTTTTAAAATACTGCTTTAAAACTTAGAGATGTAGGTAATTAATTTTTAAAATAAATGTGCTTTAAGCTTTATTGAGACTGGATCAATATTATCTATCAACCTTTAAAATGTGAAAAATAATGGAATGAAGAACTTTTCTAAAACTTTTTAATCTGGCATCTCTGTCTTTAAAACAACTGTGAAAGGGGCTGTGTACATCTCTGTTACATTTTAAGGAAACTACAATTGAGCATCTATATTCTGACTATCATAATATATTGTCTTTCTTATCTTCAGGATTTGGCTATTCCCTCTATTGTGTGTACGAAATAGGAAAGCCAAAGAAATAACTCCAGTTCAGAAGATGCATCCTGGAATAGCATCATTCTGTTCCATTCCATTACACTCATCAGGGACTTGGTCCTTGTCATAAATACTTGATTTTGTGTTTGGGAACAATATTTGTTAAAAATGTAGTAACTGCTGTCAGTAAACTAGTTTGGCCTGAAGGATATATTTGCAACTGTTAAAAGATTATTTTGCTGAATTTTGTATTTGTTTCAATTGCTACTGTTTGATTGCAAAAATGACTAATAAACGCTGAAATATGTGATAATTTACCTTCTTGCCTAGTTTGTAGTTAAAATATATCAAAATGTAAATTAAAAAATGTCCTAATAATGTAAGAAAAACATAAGCTGAGGATCAAGCTAATTTGCCACTGCTAATGGAAAAATGCTATCAGTGGAATATGAAGTGGCTGCAATTTTTAGCAATTTCCTCTTTGACCACAAATCGGCTCTGTGGAGAGACTAGAAGACGGGCAGCTGCATTTGTAAAAGGAGAAATTTGATCTCCCTGTGCTAGTTTAGATGGGAAAATTTGGTTAGAGCAGTCCTGGACATTTTACAGCCCATGGACCACATTCAGTGTTTCAGCTATCCTTGTCTGGCCTGTGGTGCGTGGGGGAGGGCGCCCAGGGATATTGGCAGGGGCACGGGAGAGAGGGGTGTTTTCAAGGGTGTGTGTAACACCCAGTTTCTCATGTGGTCTTTGGGAAAATTAATTTCCCTACCTCCAGATTAGAGGACAGCAATTTATTAGACTTTGTCTGGAATCTTGTTTTGAAAGGTATGAAGATCACTGAAAAGGTATTGAAACTGAACTCTCCATGTATTGTTTCAGTTTTGTTTATTTGTAGGCTAAGAGCATAAAAGGAAATATTTTATTGCCTATTAGTTATATATGTCCTTGGTGCTGTAGCATTTAGAAATTGTGGAAGCTTTGTATTTAGAAATAAGTATGTATCGAAATGTATGCTTCCTGCTATAATTTATAAAACCATCTCACAGATACACACAAGATACAACACATTTGATTGAGACAATTAAGACCCAGAATGTAACATGAGCTTGCTAACTCAGGTATTGCTATTGCAAGAAAGGGGCAATTGTAATTTAAAATTGCTTGGCAAATTGTAAGTTTCTAGAAAACTAAAGACTGGACAATGTCTTAGCCTTAGACCAGGGGTATCAAATTCAAGGCCCATGGGGCTGTCCTGGAAAATGTAAGGGGCTGGCCCACGTCACTTCGGTCAAGTCTACCCAATGTGAAGAGGAAATATCGGGCCAGCGTGGCTTCAGCCCAGTCTACCCAGTGCGAAGAGGAAACATGTTAGCAGTTTGGGGAGTGGTGTCAAGCTGTGTTGCCCCCAACCCCTCCTGAGATGAACCAAAGCCCTGTGTTTTTGCTAAAACAAAATTTAAACTGCTTAAACAAACCTCTTACATTTATAGATGGAATGAAAAGATTAAAAATATTACACATTATAATGTAGCAGTTACCAATTTCATTTTTGTCCTTATAGCACAAAAGCACAAACTACCCACCATCAAAAGAAGAATCCTTCTTTAAGGATTCTTAGGCAGTTGCTGTAAAGAGGACATGCTTGCAGTTAGAAACACTTGCAGAAATTATTTTTTCTTTGTTCTAAAAGACAAAATGGAATAATAAATTACTCATATCTTTTCAAGTAATTACTTAAGAACTCTGTCAAATTTGGATCAGGAAAGAATTCAAGATAGGAACAAATTACAAATAAAACATTTAATTAAACTGTGCAGGAGAACTGACATATAAGTCTTTCTCATGTTTGAAATAAATGCATACTTAAATATGTAAGCTCTGTATGTCATCCTGAGAAAGTAATGCATTTTGTCATGAACAAAAACACAACCAATGTTGATTGTGATCCAAAATTAAGAATATGATACATGCTAAAATCATAGATTTTATAGCAAAAGAAATGTTCTTAAATTATTTACTGTTTAGCAAGGAAAATATTAGAACTGTACTGTTCCCGTCTCAATATTTTACAGCCATTCACTGCAATAAATATATTTTTGGGGGAGGCAAAATTCACTGAGTTTAATCAAAGCATGTAGTATAGGAAATCAAAAGAACAATGCAGGGAAATAGGCACTTAAGTGACAAAAGCGCAGTGTGATATCCTTCATTATTTTCAGTGCACTATGATGAGGAAAAAAAACCACTGTGTCTAAAAACAAAGGTCCCAATGATGTCATTTTTGGAATTGCATAACCATTGATGGAAGAAGTTATTGAGATGTATTGGAAGACAAAAGATAAAGTCACAGCACTTTTGGAATAGCAAAGTTATAGAGATTGGCCACATTAGGAAAAATTATACTGTAATCTAATGTAATAACCCATTACTGCATAATAATTGTTTATTGGTAAAAAATGAAGATGAAATGTGTGACTGAGGTTTTAAGAGTTCACAGGGTTGGGGTTGTATAAAAGTAACATACAGTATAAATAAATATATACAGGTTGTAGAAAAAGCATCCTAAATTTATTAAACAGCTAAATGCCATTTTCTTATAAGCAGTTGGATCATTTCTTCAAGGTATCTGGAAAATCTAATGCATGCAAACCTTAGATAATAATTCATGGTTTTCTTAGAAAATATCTAGGACTTCTTGAAGTCAGAAAGCTTTTGCAGAACTGAAGAATATCCCCCAAATAAATATATTTCCAGTAAACATATCATTCAAATGTTTCCTCTTTGTCTAATTTTCTCTAAAATTAAACTAAATTTCAACTATAATTCAATATCAGTGATTGGAATAATTGTCTTCTTTTTTACTTCTTTTATTTGCTCTTCATATTTATCTTTTCCATAAAGTCTTCATCCAATTTTGCATGTTTTTTTTCAGATTCATGGTCTGAGTCCCTGGTTATATTAATGTAGATAAATGCAGTTTTTCATTTCTGAATTCTGAGTATTGGAATTCAGGAAAAGCATTGTCTCCTTTTCAAGCTTTCTGAATTTTTGCATATGGTTGCCTTTGAATGTTGTCAGAGCTTCATGTGAATCTTGGTGATCTAAAGGAGTCTTGAATGAACAAATAGTACAAAGCTTGATGCGTTTCATTTATTTCATAAACAGAATAATCCAACATGTTCTAGAGTGTAAAAATAATTGCCCCTCTGTTTTAATAAATTCAATTAAGCATACAAGTCCAGTTGTGTGTGTTCTTCATTTAACAATCAGAGTTGTTTGGGCAGTTTTATATGAATCTCACAAGTATTGATTCCACTTACAATGATGTGCTGCCTCCATAGATTCTAGAGGTATTTCATGACCTGCTCAAAAGAAATTACAGAAGTCCTCCAACTCCCCCCACCCCCCAAAGGCACTGATGTCTCAGTTTGGGATAGACTACAATGGAGAGTCAGAAACATAATCTTGAAATGCAGATTTGGATAACTTCAAAATAAAAGCCACAAAAAGCTCTAGAAAAACAACCAGGGATCTGCAAACTCTTACTTTGTCAATAATTCTACCATTAGAAAAGTGGTAGGCAAAATGGGATTCATGAGACCATGGCAAGGTAGAAATGATGGTTCCTTAAGAGGAAGAACTTGGTCACCTCAGTTTTTCCAAAAAGCATTTGAATGAATCCCCCAAACCTCTATTTTATAGAGAAGCTCTGGTGGCTCAATGGTTAGAATGCAGTATTGCAGGCAAATTCTGCCCACTGTCCGGAGTTCAATCCTGATGGGCTGAAGGTTGACTCAGCCTTCCATCCTTTTGAGGTCGATAAAATGAGGACCCAGGTTGTTGGAGGCAATGTGCTGAGATTGTAAACCATTCAGAAAAAGCACTATGGAGCAGTATATAAGTCTAAGTGCTATTGTTATTGCTACTGTTATTATAGAAAGATGGTACTTATAGGCTACATAGATGTCAGTATATAAGTAGAAACCAAGAGCCTCACACCAATTGCAAAGCAATTGTATGCAAAAAGGTGGTAGCGTCAAGGTTTTGTTGATTGGACAACCTGCAGGAAGCATTATCTAGTTTGTATCAGGTAATTGAGGAGAAGAGTATCAGGGCATTTTTCTACCAAAGCTGAAATGTGAGTGAATCATCTAGCAATGATCTTATTTTGGCTGTACTTGAATTTTGAATTCAAAATAACTGCAGCTAAGAAATTTTAACTATGGCCATCACAAGACCTCGTTAGTTATTCCTCCGTTTTTTGACCTTTTAACTTACAAGTAAGGCAAATTTGACTGATTGGTTCCTGTGTGACTATGGCTGTGGGGTTTTTTTTTCCTTTTAGAGATGGTTCTGGCCTCACTAGTCTCCATTGTTATTCAAGTATTTGCACACCTCTTTCTCAGATTAGCTTCTCTGACACTAAAGCACATCTTTTAATTTCTTATCCTTATGATACCTGTGTAGCTTTGATGCTTCAATGATCAAAACAATAGGGATCAGGTTGCTCTTTTGTTCCTGGATTCCTACCTTTAAATTTAAAAATGTTTACAAATTAAAGCAAAGGGAAAGGAAGCATTGCCATATTGTGGGCAGAGTGAAAGAGCAGGAGAAACATGCCTCACACAGCCTGGACAGAAATGGAAAAAATGCTTATTGGGAGAAGAAACATAACACCTCTGTTACACGAGCTGCTTAGGATGCCAGTCTGCTTCTGGGTTCATTTCAAGATAGGTCCAGTTTAACTATGAAACCATATTTGTCCCATTATATCCACCTGTCCCACCTGGTCAGGCAGAGAAAGGCATATTGCAAACCCCATTGGCCAAATCTGACCGGCAGAATCCAGGAAAATAATTTTCTCTGCTGTTTCTCTTGTCCTATGGAGCACTCTTTCCCCAGAGGTGAGACAGAATCCACCTTCTGGAAAGTTGTAAACCATGGTTCTGTAGCCTTGCTTGGTACTCACAGAGTACTGCCCGAAAAGCCCTCCCTCAGCTTAATAATTTTTTAAAAAAACATTGCTTAACTCTTTTAAATTTAAGGTATTGTTTTTAATGCTTTTAATATTTTATTTGTATACCACCCAGAGTGTGAGGGAGATGGTTGATTCCTAGATATCATTGATAATTATATATAATTAGATATAATTAGATATCATTGATAATTGATCTATTACACAGACAAAAGCCAGGAAAAGCACCAGGGCCAGACAAGATAATTCCTTCTTGCTTAAAAGTCTGTGCTGAGCAATTGGCCCCCATCTTCACCCGAATCTTCAATAGATCACTAGAGATGTGCTATGATCCTTCCTGCTTCAAACGTTCTACCATCATCCCAGTGCCAAAGAAGCCCTCCATCAAGGAACTAAATGACTACAGATCAGTTGCTCTAACATCTGTAGTTATGAAAATCTTTGAAAGGCTTGTGCTGTCCCACCTGAAAACCATCACGGATCCACTGTTAGAACCCATGCAGTTTGCATACCGAGGAAATAGATTGACAGATGATGCAGTTAACATGGCTGTGCACTACATCCTACAACACCTTAAATCTCCAAATACGTATGCAAGGGTCCTCTTTGTAGACTTCAGTTCAGCATTCAATACCATCATTCCAGACACTCTTCTAAGTAAATTAAACCAACTAACGGTACCTGAACACACTTGTAAGTGGATCATTAAGTTACCTAACAGACAGGAAGCAGCAGATGAAGCTAGGCAGAATCACACCCGATACCTGTACAATCAGCACAGGGGCCCCCCAAGGCTGTGTGCTATCTCCACTTCTCTTCTCCTTATATACCAATGACTGCATTCCAAACGATCCATCTGTTAAAATACTGAAGTTTGCTGATGACACAACAGTGATTGGTCTCATTCGAGACAACGATGAATCTGCATACAGACAGGAGGTTATACAACTTGCCTCGTGGTGTGACCAGAACAATCTGGAACTGAACACACTCAAAACCGTAGAAATGGTGGTAGACTTTAGAAGAACCCCTCCCATACTACCACCTCTTACAATACCAGACAACACAGTATCAATAGTAGAGACCTTCAAATTTCTAGGTTCTACTATATCACATGACCTAAAATGGACACCTAACATTAAAAACATCATCAAAAAAGCACAACAAAGAATGTTCTTTCTGCACCAACTCAGAAAGTTCAAACTGCCCAAGGAGCTGCTGATCCAGTTCTACAGAGGAATTATTGAGTCTACTATCTGCACTTCTATAACTGTCTGGTTTGGTTCTGCAACCCAACTATGTATACTGGGAGTATTTACACCAAGACAAATTCCTTGTGTGTCCAATCACATTTGGCCAATAAAGTATTCTATTCTATAAATCAATCAATCATGTGCTTCTAGGTTTGATAATAATTTATTGACTTAATGGGCCACCATTGGATCCTTCAGAGGGCTTAAGGCTTGGGGGCTGGATCTGGCCTGTGAGGTGCTTAGATCCGGCCCATGGGGCCACCTTGGAAATAGTGAAGGACCGGTCCACAGTGCCTCTGCCAGTATAAATGGAGCTCGGGAAGGCTTCATGCAGACCTCCTGAGCTCCATTTTCACTGGCAGAAGGTTGCAGGAGGCTGTCACAGCAAAAAACGGAGCTTGGGAGCCCCTTTTCGCTGGCAGAGTGCTCAGGCCACCACAGGCATCCCTGACACAAGTGATGTTGAGCTGCCTGCACCCCCCACAACCTCCCCAAGGTCAAACACAATCCTGATGTGGCCCTTTCTGGTAGCATGCCCAGCAGAAATATCTCAGGTTTCTAGTCTATATGTTGTTTTGTCATAGTCTAGCCTGTTTAATTAATCTTCTTTCAAAGGTTCTGGTTGGAAAAGCAGCTGTTATAAATCAAACCTGGAAAACATGAGTGTGAAGTCTTTTATTACCGTGCTAGGAATGGGACAAAGATGACTTTAGACCTCTTAGGAAATGGTGAGTGGCCCATATTCTGGTAGGCAAAACAGTTTGCCCAAATATGCACAGCCAGGTAGAGGTTGGACAATCTGGAGCTCTGGCATACACAGTTATACATACTGTATCGTCCCTCTACAACTGTACTTTTTATTAAAATATGTATTTCTTTCTGGCAATTTCACTTAGGCCTAATATATCAAGTACATCAATGTATCAAAATGCTATCAAAAAGCACTTCTTAGCTGTTGTTTTCACAACTATCAAATAATAAAAATATACTAATATGCCATATTATGAAAAAATGTATTTATTATTATTGTTGTTGTTGTTGTTTACCTTTGGTGAGATTCACAGCATTTGGGGCTGGTTGGTAGCTCAACAGCTCAAGTCCTAACCTAGGAACTGTTAAGGTAGCATCGGAAGATATAAGCTGTTCCAAGTAGGGTGGCTTTTTGTAGAATGTAGCATCGGAAGATATAAGCTGTTCCAAGTAGGGTGGCTTTTTGTAGAATGAGGATATGCAAGTTTGATAAATTCAGAATTTCCAAATAGCAAGGTATTGCTCCAAGGGTTCCAATTACAATTGGAATAATATACAATTTATTTTTTCCAAAGTAGCTCAACTTCAATTTGTAAGTCCTGGTACTTTGTGATTTTTTTCTTGCTGCTTGTCTTCAATTTGTGCATCACCAGGTATTGCAATGTCAATGTTGTTATTATGATGATGATGTTGAATTATACACAAAAAACAAGTGTACACAGCAAACGAGATGACTGTGTTGGGTTTCATATCACAAATCACTAGTCGAACACTTCCCAAGCATTTAGGATTGCATGATGTATCAGCGGATTATGTGAGCAGATCCCATTATGATGATGATGATAATGATGATTATTATCTTTTATTCATTAAACATGAAACTCAGACAACTGAACATTTAAAAGTGTATCACAAATATTATTGACTGGTGCTGATGATTGATACGGATTGCTTCCAGCATCTTAGATATCAACCAAGTATCTTAAAATGTACAATTGTTATTGTTATTATTTCAATTTCCTAATTCAATGCACGAAAATGAATGGATGTATGCAATAGCAATTAATAGCGCTAGGGTGCGCTATTAGACAACAAATTATCCTTGTTCGAATTTCCTACACCCTCCTACTCCAATTCTTTTGTGGAAAGGTCGCGCAGAGGAGGGTTAAAAAGAAACCCTTCTGAATGGTGGGAAGAATCGAGCAAGAAAACGCGTGCTTAGCTACGAGAGTTTCCTGGATATAGCCGTGCAGGGAAGCTGGGACCTTTTGTTCTCCTGCGGGCGGGCTGTTTCTGAGGCTGAAGCCCATCGCTCGGAAGATGCAGGAGCGCGGCTGGGCCTGACCATCTCCAGGTGCCAACGCAGCTAAAGCCAAGAAGCGACGCCGAGGATCTAATACTCGGAGGGGCGTGGGCCATTATGTACGTCGGTTCTGTGAATGTCTAGGCAGGAGGGCCACTCGTGAACGGACGAGGCTGGCTTTTTCTTTCTTTACCCCTCTCCCCATCCCCACCCACCCGTTTTACACACATCCCCCTGCAAACTATTCTGCCCCCTTTCTCTCTCCTAACCACTGTGGGTTTAGCTGCAGGCGTTCATTTGCCTTGCGTTGCTGGATCGATACGCATCCCCGCCAAGCCTTCGGGTAGGGGGGTTTCTTACCCTAGGGGGGAGGGGGGGGTTAAAGGAGCGAGGACCGTATTAGGAACAGAACTTAAGCTGATTTTCGCCGCGCGCCTTGGAAGTTCTATCACTCCAAGCAGGTAAGGGAGGGGCGCCTATGGGGGGGAGCTCTCTTGGGGCGCGCCGCCTTTGGACCAGACTTCCTGGAGACCAGCTGTTGAATGCGCTGTTGATAGGGCCGCCGGGGATGGGAGGGTGGGAGAAGCAGAGGTAGGGGTTGATGGTCAGATCTTCCGGTCGGTTTAAAAAAAAAAAAAGGCAAGAGTTGATAGTGATATGGAGGGGCAGCCATTATTGGTTCCCCCCCCTCATCTCTTTCTGGCTAACAGGAGAACGTGGAAATGTTCCTCTTTCCCTACAATCTAGGCGGCATAGCAGACTGTCGGATTTGTTCTCAGCCGTCGTACCATATTTTTGTGACTTGGATGGAAGCCGATTGTGTGAGCGCGCGCACGTTCACAACCTTGGCGGAGAAGTGTGTATGTGTGTGGGGGGGTGTTCCGATACCTAGGAAGTGCCTACGAAGATATTCCGTAAACCCAATTGCTCTAACCGTAATTGGAACCAGAACGGCTAAATGCTTTAATCGTGATGTTTTTTCACGGGGATTAGCGATGGCGATTACCCACTGATTGATTGTTCTTGAATGTAATCCTGCAGTTTGTCTAGGTGTTCATAGGATCATATAGTGCGGGAAGGGACCTTGGAGGTCTTCTAGCCCAACCCCCTGACCAAGGCAGAGAAGTACTTACGCTATCCCGGAAAAAATGATTGCCCAACTTTTCTTTTTTAAAAAAAAAAAATCTTGGTTTGTGATTTGATATTGGCCGTGTGTTTTGTCTTCAAAATGTAGTGAATTGGGGCTACTGGTTATATGAATGCCTCTTTGTCCAAACGCCCTTAGTGACACTCCATTGCAATGACCATCGCCCTCTTTAGGATGCTGTGCCGTGTCTTAGCAAGAAATAAGAAAAAGTCCAGCTAAGTTAGGAGGTATTGTTGTGACTGGATTTCCAAAACGCCTTGGCATCAAAACTTCCAGGCAACCTCAGAACAACCTTTCCCTGTGCATTGAATTGCAACTTCCACAACTCCTTAGCACGATTAGGAATTCTAAGAGTTGTAATCCAAGTGCAGCGGCAGTTAGCCGGCAGTTTGAGTAAAACCGCTTAAGAATGGGGAAGAGGAATCTCTACATCCAGGTGTTCCACCTCGACTCTTTCAAAGGCCCCTATTGGTTCTGGAGGCGATCCTACCAGGGCTTAGTCCTCTCCGGGGTCGTTTTCAAATACATCGAATCGCTGGGCGTTTCTTTCGAATATCGTTGCCTTCCATGGCTGCTTAAGTAGTACTTTTGGGGGAGCCGGTACTAGTATTTCCCACTTGTGTTTACGTTAGCACTGGTATTAACTGTCAATGGGACGGGAGTAAATTGAAGAGATCCTTTTCTTGCGTGGGTGCGACAGTATTGGGTGCATTGACAGAAAACGCGTATATACCCAGCTTTGGACGCTGCCGAGAACTCTTTAAGCCTGCGTTAGATTTGCACATTTTTGCCTTTCCTTAGGCAAAGACCGCAGTCCCGTTGTGCAGCGCACTTATTGTAATTAATAGAATTTCCGAATCGATTGCTTCCACATTCCGACTTTTTTTTGGTCTTTTCTTGCGCGGGACGAAAAGTAAATTGCCAACCAACGGCAATCGATGCGGCCATCCAGCTCAATTGGAAATCGGGGAAAGTTCTTTCGTCTCTCAAGCGCCGCCCTCTGCTTTTCCCGCTTAATTCCTCGAGCCACGTGCTGACGAGGAGGATGCGCGGCGGGCACAGGAATCACCTCGCGGCCTACCTTGGTCCAGAGTCCAGACTCTCCCTTTAAAATCAAATACGCCGGCTATGGCCGTTGTCTTCCCACCCCATGCCCTTAAAAGAACCTCCCTGAGGATTTGATCCGAGATCTCACCTCCGTCCTTTATAAATCTGCGGGAATCCATACTCTTGAGTAAAAAAGTTGGAAGGAAAAGTGGCGTTTGTCCTAGACATGAGTGGGTGGTGTGAGAACCGGATAGAAATTCCAGTGTGGGGGCAAAGGATGGGAGGGAGGGAGGGAAAGATGAAATCCCGAGAAGAGGAAAGCCACGTTTCCTAGTTCCTAGGTCTCCTGGGCGTTTAATTGCTCATCGAAGGATTTCTACCATTCCTTGTATGATTTAGCGGCTCTCCAGTATCAAGGCAAAGATGAAACATTAGCTTCGTCGTTTTTTGCCCTCATGGATTTTAATTTCCGAATCGCCAATAAGATTTTGGAGTTTGCAGAAAGCGTGCGCGCGATTATGGATTCCGATTTCGGAAAACTGCTTCAAAGTAGGGTTGGTTTTTTTTCGCCTTAAAAGGCGCCATTTGAGCTATCCCCCAATCAAGGAGTATTTGTCCAGCAAACAAAAAACAAACGTTTTCCCCAGCAGAAACCCAATGGCCCTCAGCACATGCTTGTCCTGGGTACCACCGAAACATATCCAGGATCTTCGCCTTAGGGCTCCCTGTCAGTCTGGCAACTGTCTCGGCCAAGGGACTGCCGCGCCGGCTGCCGCTTGGCTCGGAAGCAGAGAAGAGCCAGAGGGCTACGTGTGTTTTTGGCTGGCCAGACGCTGCTCCCCTCGCCGCCCTCTTTCCCCCCTCCGCGCTCATTCCTCTCTCTCTGCGCCCCTCCCGCCCCCGCCAGCTCGACCTTCCGTGGCGGGCCAGGCAATTCCTGCGCTCGCGCGGGCCTCCTCATGCCTCAGGAATGCGGAGAGGTATGCGCAACTTTCCAGAAGGCGAAGACCGGCGCTTCCCTTAGCCCCGCTGGAGAGGAGCGAAGAGAACACAGTCATAGATCATCCCATGGCACCGATCCACCTTTCCCGCCGTTTCGTAACCGCGGAGACTTGGGAACAGCCCTCTATTAAGTAGCAAGATTGGGGAGAGGCTCTTCCCACTTGGTGAAGGCAAGGCTTTCCTGACGGAGCGACCCCATCGCAGCCGCAGCCTCGCCAGACCGAGCGAGGCGGCTCCTCTCAACCACAGCCGCTACCGCTGCTGCTGCTGCTACTACTGGCCTCGCCTTAGCCCAAGGTGCTTGGAACTCTCCTGGTTCCTGGCCTCTCCAAAAGCGGCAGTTGCAGAGCTCCACCTCGGGCAGCTGCCATCCATCCCTGCTTAGTGCCATCGCCGCCCTCTTATAAGGTCTGTGCGCCCGGCGGAGTCGGGGAATCCCGTCTCTCCATCCGCTGGCAAATCCTTTCTGGGCAGCCCCAAGCAAGCCTGCCAGGGCGTGTGGACGCGACCCACGCGCGCCTACACACGCTTGGCGCGTGCGGTCGAGATTCGCAGACTGGTCGAGCCTACGCTTGGGGAAGATTTGCCCGTCGGCGGGTCTCCTGCGGTTGATGTTCGTTTTAGAAATGGAAACCCGGCATTTCAAGCTAACGCGCTCCAAGTGCATTGCTGGTGTCTGTCTGAGGAGCGCGTTCGGACCGAACAACCCGGGGATTCATAGGCATTTTATTGGCTTTGCTTTTCTTCTCCCCCCCCCCTTCAAAGAGCCGCGGACTATATCAGGAACGGGTGGCGAGAATAAAGGCGGGAGTCTTCCCGTGTGAGGTGTTTTCTCCCAAAGACTCCTGCCGTCTTTTCCGTTTGGCTTTTGAGAAGTTTGTCCCAAGGGTTGCTTTCTCCCGCTGTGCTGTCTAAGTCTCCTTTGGCGATTGTCTGTAATTTCATACAGAAGCTCTGGATTAATTCATTTCCAGAGAGAGATATGATGTCACTTTCCTTTACTTCGTTTTATTCGTTTGACCGGTTGGTGTGTGTTGTGCGGCAGTAATTATTTTCCTGTAAATTCAATTTTCTTCTCCGCGCTGTATTTCCTAAGGAGCTGCTTCTTTCTCTTGCCTCTCGCTCGGTCCTCTCTCTCCCCCCACCCCTCCCGCCGCCCCCCGGGCTGTGCAACAGCTCCTTATATGTAAATTTCTCGTGATGCCCAGTCGTTTGGCTTTGGAGCAAAAGTAGCACGTTTATTGTATTTGGCTTTGGATTTTATGCCATGTATGTTTATTGACGCACTTTTTATTGCCTCCAAAATGCGTTGATCAACAAGTGAGGTCTGCTTTTGTTTGGCCCTGCAAAACCAGAACTATGCCGTCCCCGTTTCCGAAAGAAAGACCATTCAAAAAATTTGCAACGGAAAGCAGAAGCATTAAAAAAAAAACCGTTGTTAGGGTACGAGGTAGAGGTGTATATATTCTGAGGGTGAAAGGTCCAGGAGGAAAGTAACTGGGAGAAAAAATTAAAGTATTCTTCAGCGTCTTTCTTTCTTCCTTGGTTTTGTTTGGTCTTTGCGAAGGCTTTGTTCGAGAGAGGGCGCTCTAAGCCTAGAAACACGTCTTCGTCAGACGCGTAGATTTTCCTTTTCTTTCCTTTAAATGTATTTTTTAAGCAAAAATGCGAAGTTAATTTTTCCGCCTGCTGTTTAAGTATGAGGCGCGTCTCGGCGTGTGTGTTTGTCTGTCTCTGTCTTTTTGTGTGCATAAGTGATAGTGATGGGTCCAAAATAGTAACCTGGCTGATCGTCTGGTTTTGTATCAAAGCAGGAGTCATTATATATTATCCTTAGAAATGTGTGCGTGTAATATGGAAGTGGAATTGTTGACAGAGTATTTCATCTTGGCACTTAAAAAGATGATGTGTGTCTGCTTCCTCTTTGGAGTGTCAGCTCTTGGCTCGGATCCAGCAAAGTATTGGTGAATTGTGCCAGTTTGGTTGGGCGATTTAATACAATGCTGTTTTTTCATTCTTCTTCAATTCTCTTTATACAGCATGAAGCTATTTCTTCCCTTCATGTGGTAATCACTTAATGATTTATGCCAGCTGTTTGGCTTTGGGTAATTTGGGTGTGGTATTGGTCTGATGATTAATATGTGTACTGCTTAATGAATAGAGCACAAGCCAGAGAATGTTAAAAAATCAATTAAATTCTAGAACACAGGTTAATTTCCTAAATTAACAATATGAAAGTCTCAGTTTCAGTTTAAAGAGCCAATTTCGTGCTTGGTTATTGTGTCAGGCTTGAAATCAAGAGACTCTGAATTCTAGTTCTGACTTAGGTGTAAAAGTCAGCTATGTGATTTTGGGCCCCCTTTCTCAGCTATAAGAAGCAGGCAAGGGCAAACCCCTTCTGAAATCTTGCCAAGAAAAGTGCAGGGACTTGTCCAGGGTCAACACTGATTGAAGGCACCCAAAATAAACACACTTAAGTAGGTAATACTTACATCCAAATGCTGCTAATAGTTCTATCTTCTGAGGTAGAACACAGTCTAAGGTTCATCCAGTATTCAACAAGAATTAAAGTTAATTAGATTTAACTATCTGTCAAAAATACTTGAATCATTGTCAAAAAGGAAGGTCACATTCTAGGGGAAAAGCTAACTACATTAGCTATATGAGCCTATTCATTTCTTCAGAAATAAAATCTGTTGATATGTATGGAACTTACTCTCCAATAAGCGTTCATAATTTAGTCATACAAATTAAGGGTGTCCAAACCTAGATTGGTTAGATTGTAGCCCAAGACTCTTGAGCAGAAATATATTTTTAAAAACTCACCCAGATAGCTGTCGCAATTAGAATTACTAAATCTTTCTGATGCCCCAAATTTGCCTTTTCTACTCTACTAATTTTTGACAAGGATTGATTGCTATTTAATCTAGATCAGACAATGATTAAAAATGGAGTGTCCGGAAAAAGAGTAGAAGATTTTAAAATCTGCTTAATTCACAGTGCAAACTATTTAAATTCATAATACTGAATTCTACAACTTGGGTTAATTTATGTAAATCTCACACATTGGCATATGTTTTCTAGTTGTGAACATTTCTTTCCCCCCATGACTGAATTAAAGAAACAATGCCTTAAATATCCATCTTGTTTTTCTTTTATGTTAGGATGTCTTAATAAAACCCAGGCTTATACTTTGATTCATATCTATAAAGCCCTCAAACCCCATTATATTTATTAGTAAAAAAATGTATTCTGAGATTTCTAAAGATGCAGTATTCTAGAAGGCTGTTCTAGAGCTCACTTGAAATTTAGTGCCTCAGCATTACCAATAGATTGTTCTGTCAGACAGCTAAAAAATAATCGGAAGGATTGCTGACTTCAGAAGAGATGTCAGTTTAAAGATTTACAGGCAACAGTATATTTCTGGCCTGATGATGTAATGGGCTGCCTCCTCCCCACCATTCATCTTTTATTTTGGAGTTGTTCTTTCTCTGGATGTATGTGAAGAAAATGATCTGGTTGAGTCTGGGGCTGTTCAGTGTTGGTGTCAGGTTTCATGGATATATTACATCCCCTTGTGTATAATTTGTTTCAGATTTTAGGAAACGGAGGAGTGGGAGTAGAAAGGCAGAAGAGTAGCAAGTAGGGTGAGCAATTTCTATTACCCTTTCCAAACTACTGTGAGTCTTTCAAAGGTTATCCTTAACTAACTGTTTTAACAGTTGTGAAAAAGAAATCAAACTCCCAGTTGAAAGAGACACTAGAAGCTTTTTTCTTGCAAAGGATCTTCTTCATTACCATCACTGGAGCTCATGCCTGTATTTTCTCAAGGGTAGCATGGTAGACAGGAGCACAAAGAGGGAGATATGCCTTCCCTTTCTGCTTGAATTGTTCACCATTCTTCTATCGCTGTGCAGGTGTAAAATGCAGAATTTTAAATGCATTAGAACTTTAAAATAAAAAAGCGATAGTCATGCAGGAAAGGGGGTTGTCAGCTTTATTATAGATTATGATTAGTCCATGCTTAATAAGATCAGTCACTTATCAATTGTTCAAAGTTACAAAAAGGTAATTGCAACCTGGATTCAAAAAGGTAATTGCAACCTGGATGTTTGCCCACCTCTTCACAATAATGTGGTCACATTTTTTGGCACTTGGCAACTGGCCTGCTTTTATGGCCATTTGCGGTTTGACACAGTTATATGACCATGATTTATGTTCCTCCCCTCCCCCCAAATTGACATTTATCGTTTATTTCTGATTTCCTGCAAAAAATGCCTATTGCAAACAGTAGATTTAATGACCACAGTGTTTGTTTTACAACTGTCAGAAAAAACGTTGAAAAACTGAGTCATGTGAAGTCCTGCTTAATGATTGGCATGACTAATTTTGGACTGAATTACATTTGTAAGTCAAGGACTACCTGTGTTCCAGGGTAATATGTAATGCCTGTTCTTATTTTTAATATTCTATGTATTTATTGAAATAGAACTGTATGGATTTGAGGATTCTCCAGGATTACAGTTAGTGGGCAGAGATTCTATCCACTCCTGGAAAAAGAAGAGGATGTCTCTTCATGGAGACAATGGAGGCCTCTCCCCATTTACTGCAATTTCAGAATGTTGTGTTATTAGCTCAGTGCTCTTAGGAGAAGATAGGAGATTTGCCAGGCAATTTTGAAGGGTGAGGCTACTCACTGTACAATCAGCCACACACTGAAGCTAGTTATGCAAAGCATCTTGGAACAACATTTAAGATAGGCAACTGTGGACTGATTTTTTCCCTTCATTAACTGGTGATGATATTTAAAGAAATATATGGTGAATTATGCATTAATTTAAAAGACTCCTATAACTACATTGCTTTGCTGCCATTATCTTATGCCATAAAGCTCATTATAGCACAGGTATTCCTCACTTACTAACAGCAATTGGTTTACTAATAATTTTCATTGAAACTTACAATTACAATGATAGAAAACTACTACAAACTAAAAAGATAAAAGGATAAAAAGAAAAAAATAGCTGCAGAAAATAAAAATAATTACTGTATATAGTAAAGAAAAGAAAAGGAATATATGAAATGACTTCCCCCTTCATCACAAGTATAAACAATACATATCATCTTCTCTTAAAACAAATGATATTTTTCCCATATCCCATCTCATATCTATAAGCAATTCTTCAAGCCTCATCATTTCAGTCCTGATGTCAGCAAAATTCCATTAAGTGTTACCAGAGATAATAATTTATCTATTTTATCTTGATCAAATAAATCAACTTTAGATTCCTCCTTTATATATTTTTTAATAATCTTGATCTTTAGCCAATTTAAATAATGTTCTAGAACTTTTTTTTTCATTTTCTTTGCCCCTTCTCACAAAGCTCAAAAAAGTTTAAAGTAAACATTTAACACACCCCTTTTATAAATCCAGTATAGGAAGATTATCCAGGTCACTGTCTTGGGTTGTTAATTGTTTATCCCTTCTAATTATTAAGATATCAGATATCGATTTCTTATGTATGCTCAGTGTAATATATTTTTCTTTATCATCATTGTAATCTTTTTGGTTTAAAATTCATTTTCAGATCCCTCAGATTTTATCCAGTAATCCTTGTTCCTCTTCTGTGATACTTTTTTGAAACAGAATCTGTCCATAAAGGCAGATACTCTTAAAATTAACTTCTCAGTCCATTGTTCAAAAATATCATCCAATGTTATTTTGCTCCATACTGTATTTAGTAAGTCAAATCTACTAGTTATAAAGTTAAATGTTCTTCTCCTTTAATTGTAATCTTTAATTCTTTCTAGTTTTCTCTTAACTTTTTAAATACCATCCTATCATTTTAAAAAAAAAAAGCATTTTTACTTAGGAAGGGTTCTTATAATAATTAATTATCAAATTTTATTTCAAATCCATCCATATCCTTTGTCCATTTGTAACTTCTTAAATCAAAATTCTAATCACCTTTTTGCTTTTTGTTCCAAAAAAGTTTTTTCAAGTCATATTTAAAACTTCTTTTGCTGAAAGAAAACCTGCTCACCCAGAATTTACATTCTTCTTGATTCAAAGTTTCCTAATAGCTAAAAAACAGTTAACAACCAATTTCTGAAAGTGATTAGAAAAGAAAATATGTAACTCCAATGTCCTTTTAGAGGCTAGATACCTCTATCTTGTGGTCTCCTCATGAGGAGTAGCTGTCTGGAGTGCTTGTGGGCAATCCAAGGTTCTCTTCTTGTCTGGAGAGGAAATCAAAAAAGCCAGTCTACTCACTGGCTCTTTATTCCTTTGTGATTGTTGGCTCTGCTTTTAATGAAACTGTTTTCTGTTCATCATTTCTTCTGAAGTAGTCCACTTACTGACTGCAATTGGAATCGACAACTTCATTACTAAGCAACACAGTTGTAAAGTGAAATGTGATGTGAATGCACTAACTTACAGTGTCATTTACAGATGTTTGTTAACTCATCCTTCAAACCATCCATGATTGCTAAGCAACATGTCACATGATCATGACTTGTGACTTCATGCTGGTTTCCCCACTGACTTCGCTTGTAGGAAGCCGGCTGTGAAGATCACAAATCCTGATCATATGACTGTGGGAAGCCGAGACCATTATAAATGGGAGAGGAAGATGGGCAATCGAAAAACATAACCAGGTAGGTAGGTTGATAGAATGCGCCGGTTGCCAAACATCCAAATCATGTGATTGCAGGGATATTGTCTGGTTGATCTTTTTCAGCACTGTTGAAACTTTGAATAGTTGCTGAATGGATGGTTGGTGAGAAAGAGCTATCTGTGTATATATTTGTCAATTTATTCCTAGATCTGGAACAGCAAGCAGTGATGAGTTTTGGAGTTTGGAGAGAGTGGGAAAGTTCCTCATCGAAAAAATCTGACTTGGTGCAAGAAGAAAGGGAAAGGAAGGGGTTTTTTTTTTGCTGAAAAGGAAAGTTGACCATGGTGGAGAAAGTGATGTAAAACATTCTTTTCTATTCTGACAGACCTGAATAGAGTAAGGGGAATGAAGGAAGTTCCTACCAATCTGGAGTGTACAAATTGGTGAAAACTGATCTTGAACTTTCTGTCCCTCCTTGCTATATGATTTCCTTCCTTCTCCACTCCGCCTGCTTAGAAAAAAAAACCCACTGTACTAAGTCTCTTATTTTTTCTTTTCCTTTTTTAGAATTATTCATGTGGTTGTGATATACAGCAGCAGCCATGAAGATAAGGCTCCGTGCAACAGTTGTAGCAATCCTATGTGCAGTTCTCCTCCTTCGTTCAATTGAGGCTCAAGGTAAATAAGTTTGTCCTTTATTCCATGAAAGTGATGGTGCAGAATTAAACAAGGCAACAGTTGCTCTCTGGGGGTGACTGTTGTTTCATATCCTCTTCTTTCTGTTCTCTTTCTTTCCGTAGTTTGTTTATTTCTATAGAGCAACTTCAGCAGAGTCGCTCTTCTCTTTCCTTTGTTTTGTTGTCTTTCTGGTGTGCTGTCCACACTAGACCTCCATTGTGATCTTGGCTCTCCATGCTGTTCCTTTTTTCTCTACCTTTCTTTTGAAGAGTGATTAGGGAGAAGGAAGATTCCTGTGCCAACTTGAAACTTCTCCTTAGTCGCAGGAGAAGCCCCGAAGCACTGGTCCACGCCCTCTCAATGCTTAATTGCTCTGCTTTGTACTGCAAATATATACACAAGATACATGTGTCTGCTTTTTTTTTTTAAGTATTATTTTGAAGCGTTTATAAAATAAAGCACTCCAACAGAATCTGGCTGCCTGTGTGTTTTGTTTGGAAGGAAAGGGGGAGGAAAGTCCTCTTCTCGGTGAGTCAGTTCATTTGGGACAGAGCAAGGAATGAGCAAGCCTGGCTCCTGTTTTTGGAGCAAGACCAGGGTCCCTTGGGACACTCAAAACTTTCCTGCTTGGGCTTCCACACAGATTGAGTCTCAGTCAGCACATTGGATTAACCATTTGGAAACACTGTACAATAGATTTCCTCACCCCCCCCCTTTTTAATCATACAAATTAAATATACTTTCTCATCTACTTCATATGTAATGCCTTCTTCCTATCACTTTACTACTTAAACATACGCCTGGCAAAACCTTTTCTAGAGTTGGAGAAGTAGTGGCAAAACAAGAACATTCTGCTATTTCAGCTGTTCTCTAACCATCTCATTTTTCCTTGAAAATGTTGGAATTGCCAAATTTGTCATTGCACTGCACTGACCTTTTTGTACATGAAAAGAGATAATGATTTGGATGGAGCTCTTGATTTGTGTTGTGTAAGTATATATTGTTCTTATATATTGGGGAAATAATGCTTCTAATTAATACCATATGGCAAGGAACAAATTTGCTCTTACTGTTTTATCCATGGGAAGGCAGCAATTGGTTCATAGTTCTATAGAGTAATACAAAGTATTTTACCAAGTATCTGTTCTTCTATTGTTGGCCTTTCTTTTCATCATCTCTTAATTTTGGAAATCAACTCGTTATGTCTAGCCCTGTTTGCTGCATCATCCCCATTATTTTATTTAAGAATTTGCTATTTAAATTTCTCACCTTTTTTCCTTTTACATTCAATTTATTGCAAGCAGATGTATTATTTTGAAAGGAGTGATTCGTGAATCTAACATTTAAGTATTAGATTCCTTAATACTGCTGTTCACATTATTGCATGATTAATGTTTTAAGGATGGAGCAGTAGCATTCAACATGTTTCAGAACCCCAGTTCTCTCGAGTGGTCTTTACTAGTACATTGAAAAAGCCTGGAGAGTCTAGTCCTTTGGTTCAAAGGCGCCGCAAGACATTGGTTTATCATTTGTTATCATAAATATAGTTCACTTGTCATCTCCAGCCTAGTATTTTAAATCCCTTGTTTGAGAACAGATAAGTTATTGAAGAAGATATATCTCTTAAGCTGCAGCACCATCTGCAGCAGAGCTGTCAAACTCGTGTCGTCATGACAGTGTCACGTGACATATCATGACTTCTCCCCCCTTTGTTAAACTGGGCGTGGGCGTGGCCATCATGTGACACATCTGGCCTGCAGGCTGCGAGTTTGACAGCCCTGATCTGCAACATTCACAATGGCAATTGACTCTTCAACCTCAATGAAAATAATTATGTAAATTAGCGCATGCAAATTAGAGAAGCCTTCCCCATTCTCTTGCCCTTCACCTTTAGGCAGGAGCACAAAACGAACCTGCCTGTACCTCCCACAGAGTGAATATGGTAGTTCTATAAAAGAAACTCATGCCATAATTCCTAACCAAATATCCTCTTAAATGATGGACAAACTTGTGGCTTGATTTTTATTTGTGGCTACCTTTCTCAAATTGCTGCCTGCAGAAACTGACAGGACTTATACTTTTCTTTATATGCATAATCATCAATCATTTCCAATTTTTTGCTAGCTTCTGTTTTTATTATAAGAAAAACCAAAAACAATCCTGGAAATCCCAAAAAAACAAAACCACTGTAGACACTGGTACAGATTTAAATGAAAATCTGAAAAACTGCAGAGCAATTTCTTAAAAGTCTTTTAAAGGAGACATTTAAAATTGAATAGGTGAGAAAAAATATGCTTTGTAAATGTCATTTCAATTTTTTTTCCAAAATGGCCTCAGATTAAATGATTAAACCCATTAAGTATCATTTCTAAAACACTTTCAAAGAGTTACCTGTGTAATATGAAATGAGGTTACATCCCATTGATCCTGGTACAGAGCCAGCTTTGGGTTCTGCAAAGGAGTTATAGGGAGCCTCTCAAACCCTCCTAACACCAAAGGAAGAGAAAATTTAGATAGTAGCCATGGTCAATAATGATTTCCAAGTTTATTTTTAAGAATAAACAGCTGTTGCTCACCTGGCTGGAGGTTAAGCTGAAAGGGCCACTGGCTTAGAGTCACTAAACAAGTGAAGTCCCCAAAAGCAAAAATAAAAATCAGAAAACACCTTGGCCTTTTCTTCAATGTATCAAATATTGTTTGAAGAATAATGATAAATTCTGACAATTGGTTTTAAACCATTCTTTTTAAGTATTTTTGATCGGCTGTGGTAGGCATACATGTTCTGACTGCTTTGAAGAATGCTATGAAGAACTAATGCAGGCTGGTTGGGATGGGCTTCAAAATGGTTTTTCTGAGGATTTCGCTAAACAGGATGACTGGTTATTTTCTTCAGTGGCCTCCTCAGTTACATTTTCATGGGCTAAGTGGGATTTGTATCCTACAGTTAACCTATGCAACTTAGAACATTTAGCAAATACGATTTACTAATTTCTACATGGGAAGTCACAAAAGTTGAGTTCAGCTTAGAGGAGACTTCATTTTAATTACTACTACTCTATTTTCTTTAGTTACATAGTCCCAAACAATATTCATTGTTTCTTAGTCACGCTGAAGTTCTGATAATTGTGTAAAAAAAACCCAACACTAGCTATATCAATTTAGACTGAAGATAAGGACCTTACTAGTTTATCCATCTCTTGAACAATGAATGAATGAACAAATGAATGAATGAGTAAAATTCCCAAATCTAGCTTCTCATTGATGTCTTTGATTCCTATATATGGGGAGACGATGTTTCCCCTATGTGGAACATCCTCAAGAGACAATTCACTTAAAATATGAACAAATACAACCCAGAAATGGATTTATTAATAAAGATAATGGAAAGACCAAAGATCAGCTCTTCTGATGTATTACTGCATTGGGATTATAATCAAACAGAGAAAATGAATAAGATGATAGCTACAGGCTTTGCCATGACAATCATGTATGGCTGCATCCTGTTTGGAGTGTAGAGAAAGTTTGAAATTTGCAGGGAATCAGTTTTATCCCTCTACTGCAGGCTTCCCAACTTATAAATTGTAAGGCATGTGGCCCTCAATTCCAGAATTCCCCAGACAACATGTGGAATGGCCCAGGAATTCTGAGAATTGAAGTCTATGCTGGTTAAAGTTGCCAAGTTTACCCTGCCCTAGTAATTCAGAATCCTGATTTGGCTGAAGAGAATGTTAGGAACAAAGTTGACCCTTCGCTCAACATGCCCACATGCAGTCAAACCAACATAGCATGTACTCAGCACTAGTAACTAATTTTTTTAATAAATAGTCTTTTGTAGAATTTAGTGAAGATATTCTTAATTTTACAAATTAAAGTTTGCAACACTATATCTTTCTCTATGGATGTTTTAAAGTGGATGTTTTCATTTTACATTTTTCTACATATTAAATCATGTTCCAAATTGTCCTTTCTTGAATTACTGCTGCTCCATCCTCATTTCTCATATTTCATTTGTAAAATATTTGGTTATAATATATCACAATCTTGGTGCCACTGCCGTATCTCTTGTTTTGTCTGTCTTCATCCCAAATACTGGAAAGAAAAATCTGGCAACTTTCCAAAAGAACAATATTATAAATCACACATCTTTCTTTATTGGCTGTTTGCTGTCTTATAATATGATCTCTGATTTCCAGATTTCTAATTTGATTGTACTTTTTGTCATTTATGATTGCGGGACTTTAGTTCTTGGTATAGTAAGATGATTTTGATTATTTTCTCTGAGTAGTTTTCATGAAACATCTGGAAGGAACACCACTTTTAGGCAGAAACAATTACAAGAAAGCCACATCTAAGCATGTGTTTTATGTCCCATTGATTTTCATATCGCCTGAAACTCTTTTATGAATGATAGTCAGGTTTTTCCCCCCCCCTCTATTTCTTATTTTTAAACAAAAGTCTTTAAATAAAAGAGTTTTCAGGGTTGCCCCGACTCATGACATTTAGGGCTGCTTTCCCCCCCTTAATATGTACTTCCATTACAATAGTTTAAACTTCAAATTTAAATATACTGAGCAATGAGCCAGAGATCAGCAACGGATATGAATATATCCGATCTACATATCCTGCCAGTGTGACACATTCCAATTAGTTTTAATTTCAATGAAAAGTACCTAATGAAAGCAATAAAATATATTTTGAAATATACTAAAATGTTACAATCCCATATATAATAAAATGCTAAGAAATATCGAATTAACATAAATACATAAAACAGTAAGTATAGTCCACTGAACTTTTGTGTCATGGGAGTAAAATTTACAATTTGAATCTACTCTCCTGTTATATTATTTTTGAACCTTGCTATCTACTTTGTGAAGACTGCTTAAACAGCAGCTATTGATTACTATTGAATTAAAATGTTAAATCTGTTAACCTCTTATTCAATTGCATTTATTTATCAAAACAATTGCAGATAGGCAATCTAAAAATATAATCTATTTTCTTTTTAGTTATGATAAAACAATTGTGTGAATAGGTTACATAATAACTATTAGGTCTTTTATTTTAGTTGAAGTAGTAATAGAGAGCGATAATTACACAAATACACCCACACACATTTTTAATTTGTGGTGTAATATTCTGGATGCTGTATATAATGATTTATAATCATACACAAACACACAGATACACGCGAGATATCCCTTGTGATAAAATTATGATAAAATTTAGCTTTCATTGTTGAGATAAATACATAGGAATTACTTGAAAATTTCATGTCACTGGGAACAATTTAATCAATTTATAGAGCAGGTCTTGTTTTCTTGCACGATTCTGAAAACAACTTTCTTTAATCACCGTGTTATTGTGATTGTGAGACAGCCTAAGATCCAAAGAATTAGTTTATGCATAACCAAGGACTTGTGCATGCTAAGTGGGATTTGTACAACTTTTTTCTTTATACATAAAAAAGTGTCAGGCAAATTTGCTTTATAAACATCTAGTTTAAAAAGCAGTTTGTGCAGTGCATAAGCAAATTTGTTTTGGAAGGAAAATCCCCAAAGTCTTGGATAACTAAATAAGATGCATGATTTTTGGATCCAGGATTTACATTCTAAAGCTGCCCCATTACAGGAAAACAATAGGCATTTAATTCAATGGGAGTGAAGTTATAAAAAGTCTTCTGTATGATTAGCTTAGATTTAAGTCACCCTTGATTCAGTGTTTGGACTTCTATTTATTTTGAACTTGGCACAGCTAGAATTTGATTATTGTGGAAGTGCGTGTTTTCATATTTAGAAACCTGAAATGCATTTCTTATGAAGTTCTATGGAAAAGTTGTGTCATTTCCTTTATAGCAAATAACCAGATAATCTCATATGAGAGAGAAGTGAAATTCATAATTAAAGGCTAAGTGCCACATTTGGGTTTTTTTGTAAATCGGGTTACAGATTTTTTAAAATGTTGAAGACTTTTCCCTACAGTTGGCCTTTTTCAGTTTATCTGGAATCCGGTCATTGGATCACATCAAGATAGGCTGCTGCTGTCCTTCAGCAGTTACAGCCTAAGGCCTCTGCTGCTTCAGGTCAAATTTCCTTCAAGGTTGGTGGTGCTATTTTTTTTCCCATGTACTCATTTTTTTAAGAAGAAAAAGCATGCTCAGGTCATTTGTCTCTGCCTTTGCATTAAATTTGTCCTGAGCCATTGGTTTGGAAAGAATATTTTATAATGGTATTCTTTAAAATGTTAATGTTAATTATTAACACGTGTTGCATGAGTTAGATACTACCTAATTGATTTTTGTATGTGTGGCATTAGTATGAATGCCTTAAGTTGAATGACGAATCAGTTGTGCATGCAGATTAATATTCTAATCTCACTGCCTGTGTATGGACAATAGGAGAAAAATAACATTTGTTTTTGTACTACTATTACTTGTGGTAGCATCAATGCCAAGCCATGTAATCCTATCTCATTGGAAATGGCAATTTATTAAGAAGCAGACAGTATTTTAAAAGCCTTGAAATGGCCAACTCACAAGTGCATTAAACTTTTATTTAGTTTTTAAAGAGTTAATCACTTGCAAAGCACCGTGCCCTTACAATCAACAGAGCTATATTAATATGATTGTTACTATAGCAGTATTTAACATTTATTTATTGATTTCTAAGTAGTCCACTATTAAATAGTTAAAAAAACATTTTTTAATTTTGCAGAGGTGGACATCTTTCAAGAAAATCCTGATGTATAGCTGTCTACATATGCTATAATCAATATATCAATATTGATTGGTGTTTCCCAATCAATCAGAAGTGTCAAGAAAAGTATGACTGAATTTCATATGCCTTTATTAAACCTTATGTACAGTAGTTAAAACTTATCTTTTTGTAGTACGCATACCATGCACTGACAGTGAATCCGTAGAGGACTGCATGATTTTGCATGACTGAATTAACATGAGAATATCATTATAAAATATTATTATGTAATGTCTTTGGCAATGATCCTTGTACATGGAGGCTTTTGCCCACTATGGAAACTACAGTAAATTAAAATAATAAAATTGACTTTCATATATCTATATATAGATAGATGGATATCATATATCATATACCTATATATCTATCTATAGATAGAAATACAAATGCATGATGCTGCTAGATAGCATTTGTAAACTATTTCTTTCTATACTACATTCAGTTCATTTTCTTGCTGGTTCCCACAGATTGATACATAATCATTTGTTTGGATCACTGATGCCTTTTTTCCTTGTTTTCCGCTCTACATCCTGTAAATAAATGTCTATACATATATCTTGATGTTGTCTTTCCATAATTAACAATTGTTGTGTGAAATACCATACTGGCATTTTGTTTTAAAATGCCATTTCTCAGTATGGGAACACCTGCTACACACAGAGCATAAAAATGCTAAGGATGGTTTACACCTCAAGATTGGTATAGCAGAGTGGTGTAAACAATCAGAAAACTTAGTTTTGTGTACCAATACATTCAACTGTGACAGAAAACATCAAATACTTTCTTAGTAACATCTTATTTCCCATTTTACATATCAGCAGCATATACAAGATAAGCTACTTAAGTGGCTTTTTGGAAATAAGGGATTATATTTAGTTCTGATGTAAATTGAGCAAAGAGCCACTTAAATCTTACCACATTTCCCACAATACACATATCTCTGCATACTACCTCTAAAGATTCAGTGAAGTACAGATATGCAGAGATGAATTTCAAAGAGTTATATATTCTTTCACGATCTGTTGAAAGGGATTTTATGTTCTTGTCAAATGATCTCATGGTGTTATAAGCAGGTTGTGATTTGGCATGCTTTTATGAATTGCATCCAGCATGTTAAGAACGTTCTTTTAATTGTTTTGTGAAAACGTTTGCATATGTGATTATTATCTGTGAACTCATTGTACATGTATTGAAATGTGTTTTCTATTGTGCTTGATTCTGCTGGCCATTCTTGAATGACTTGGCAATTCAAGAAACAAATGTTCTGTTGCTGTCCTCTGTGATGCATATTTCCTTTGATATGTTTTGTCATGTTCATCGGCTTGCAACCTCCCTTTTGCCAACAGCATACCTTTATATGTGTTGGAAACAAATTTATGCAAAGACATATCTTAGCAAGCTTTGCTTAACATTTTAAAATTATTACGAAATTACTTTCTTCAACATTTAAACACACTTTGCTTGATATAAATCTTTTGCAGTTAATCCACCTTCAGACTTGAAATTTAAAATTATAGATGAAAATACCGTTCAAATGTCATGGGCGAAACCATCTGATGCAATAGAAGGTTACCGGATAACTGTGAGGTCTGCAGCTGGTAAGATTTAATGTTCTTTTTTAGAAAAAAAAAAATTGAACTCTGAATTAATGTGCTTTTGTGGAATTGCCTCTTTCTTCCTGGTTGATTTTGAGCATAAGAGAATGTCTAAATACAGCATGAAAAATTTAAACGGGACACCTTTAATTTGTCGAAAATTGCCCTGAAAATTACATTACAATTTTATTCAGGTCTAGGCAGCAGAAAAAATGCCCTGAGTTTAATGATTTTTATGGTTTAGTAAACATGAATGGAATTGTAGCTTTAATTGATTAGAAAAAAGCCAATAGAATCAGAAGTAAATTCAGCAAACTGAAATTTCATAAACATGAAAAAAAAACTTGTGATGTCATAGGGTCACTTCTGCCCCTTATGTAGTTGTATGTGACATCTTCATGCAAGTATGAAAGGAACAGTATTTCTATCACAATACTTGGTTTATCATGTGTATCTGCAATAAGTATCTGCAGGTATTTATTACATTTTTATATTGCCTTATCTTTGATTGCTAAGGCAAAAGGGATCTTCCCTCATTGTATCCAAATGACAAAATCCAGTGGGTTTTGTGGTCAAGTAGGGACTTTGAATCTGAATTACTCCAGTTTAAACCCAACACTATAACTATTATACTACAGTGTCTGTAACAAACAGTATTGTATGGATAAATCCCTTGCAATAGGTTATAATAACATGGGATGCATTTAGGGGAAGTTTCCCCTCTTTTGTTAATCTTGTCTATCCCCTACTATTTTCTTTCCTGGACGGGTTAGATAATCTTTTTTTTTTTGCTAACAAATCCATTGTTTCTTTTTACATCTGATGATGCTCAAAGCATATGCACCATGAATGGATTATTTCTAGCTCTTTTAGGAAATCTGTTCAGGACATCTAAATGTCTGCGAGCTTTTAATATTTGTTCCTTGATATATAAATGATATATAATTTTTGAATGAATGGGTGTTATGTGATTTAGAAGTTCTGATTATGAACATGTTCTTTATGTATAATTGCAGATGGTTCAAGTAGAGAATTTACCTTAGCACGTACGGCTACCGAAACTTTGTTAACAGACCTCATACCTGATACTGAATATGTTGTAACAATAAATTCATATGATACTATAGATGAAAGTTTACCTGTCACTGGACAACTTACAAGTAAGTTTGCAAAATTGACCCAGATGTTGTTTGGAATATATTTTCAATATTGCTAAAAAGATAATATTTACTATATTTTAATTTATCATTTGTCAAATTTATATGACATTCATCTTGAGATGCGAGGAAACACTGAGCATCTTACATATGTAGTACTGTATATGTAGATGTTTGACTTCCACCTTTTAAAGTTGGACTTAATTTGTTTTAATTAGCAAATAAATATGCTGAATGTAGATTTCAAAAAATCCATGAGATACTTGTAGCAGTAGCAATAGCAATAGCGATTAAGCTTATATACCACCCCATAGCCCTTTACCACACTCTCTGGGCAGTTTACAATGTAGAAGCATTTGCATATTGCCCCCAACAATCTGAGTTCCCATTTTGCTGACCTGGGAAGGATGGAAGGCTGAATCAATCTTAAGCCAGTCAGGATCAAACTCCAGACTGGGCAGAGTTTGTCTGCATTACAGTATTCTAACCACTGCGCTACCAAAGCTCTGTAATAGTACTGTTTGTATATAATTTGCAGTTTCATTCAACATTCTATTTTCCCATTACAGCTTCAGAGATCCATAAAAAGTAGACAAATGGAAACCAACCCTTTGATGCTGAGATGATTTCTTTCATTTTCTTTATTAAGCTGTGTGTTCTGTTCTGTTCTAGTTCAAACAGGTGGCTTTGTAACAACAGGAGTAAAGAAGACTGAAGAAATTAATTTGCAAAGTAAGTAATTTTGTAATATTGCTGCTTCTGGTATATGGCAA
Source organism: Bungarus multicinctus (assembly GCA_023653725.1). NCBI lineage: Eukaryota > Metazoa > Chordata > Lepidosauria > Squamata > Elapidae > Bungarus > Bungarus multicinctus. Next base: position 115,887,430 of record CM042836.1, read on the forward strand.
AACAAAGCATATATTTCTAAACCAGCATAACCCTAGAGATACACAAATGGGTTTTTGCTCTTCACAATGCATTTTTACTGGCTGGGGAAAAATCATTTTTTAAAAAAAGCCTAGGACCTTTAGGTAGGCTTTCATTCAGTTCTTATAATACTCTTTGTTCTGACTGGGAAATCCAGAAGTTAAAAATCCAACGAATATGAAAACATCACATTGAAAAAGACTGAAACAGAAGATCCCTTTCCATCTCAGGCAAATTCTGCAGTATATAAAATTTATATGCCTCATTCTTTGGTTCGTGCTTGTTCTTGATGGCTAAGGAGCTGAACTTTATTTGTTGCTCACGCTTTTGACACTTTCAAATACGTTATTTTCCTTTTCTCCTTATTTTATCCTTTGATCTAACAATCTCCAGACTCTGAACAATAGTGAAACTTTTGTTTGATTCAGGAGTCATGCCAACTATTTTAGATTTGATTCAGAGGAACCCTTTTGTCAATAAACAGGGTGGAAACTGATTCCGATTTCAAAAAGTCATTCAAATGTACTTTCTTTACCTTATTCATATAATAAGAGACAAATATGACAATTATATATCCTGGCTATGGAGCGGATGGATTGCCTAAAGCCCATGAGATGCTGTTACTTTATCGTTGAATGGATTTGTTTTCTGCTTCCATTTTAGGCTTGTACATTAATATGCTTTGATATTTATTTTGATATTGTGTTTTTATGTGATATTAGCTGCTCAAAGTCATTAGTTACAATGATATTCAGTCAATATCAATGATACAGAGCAGAGGTCGCCAACCTTTTGGACCTCAGGGACCACCAAACTCATAATTTTAAATCCCAGGGACCACTAACTGGTTCTGTGGGCATGGCCTAATTTGTGAGTGTGGCTTGGTGGTCATTTGACTGTCTGGGCATGGCTTGTTTGTAAATATTATAAATATTTATATAAATATTGAATTTTTTATAAAAAAGAGCAACTTTTACCCAAAACCAGGCAAAACAGGCAGGCAGATTGAGTTGCTCACAGAATCACAGATTCATTCAGATATCTATCTATCTGCCATTGGCTAGCTCAGTCTGTCACATAAAATTTGCTTGCAAGCAAAGTCATAAAATTAACACACAACACACCATGTATGTAAATATTGAATTTTTTATATAAAAAAGAGCAATTTTTACCCAAAATCAGGCAAAGCAGGCAAGCAGATTGAGTTGCTCACAGAATCATTCAGTGATCTATTTATCTGCTCAGTCTCACATAAAATTTACTTGCCGTGAGTCTGCACTGAAGAATAAAACCTTCAGTCCTAAGGGAGGTTCGGCTGTGCTTAAAAGCAGAGCCGAAGATCTAAAGACTAGCTAGAAAGCAAGAAATCCAACCATTTCCTGCTTCCTAGCTAATCTAAATCTCCTGGCACAGCAGAACAGATGATGGTCGGAAAAAGGAAAAATAGCAATTTAGCAGACAAGTTTGCCAGGTAAGGAGTGAGTGGGTGGGGAGGATTCCCACAGGCCATGTGGGCTGCACAGCCTTGTGTTTCTGCACAGCCTGAATTAATTGCTTCGGGGAGGTGCTCTGGGGTGAGATTTCTCTGTGGCCCACCAAAATTTTCTCACGGCCCACTGGTTGGTGACCGCTAATATAGAGTAGCATGGGAGGCAGTCCAGAATTGGCTGCCAACAGCATGAGAAATTAATGAGATTTAACTTTCCCTGGATTATTAAACTTTTTAGATAAACACAAATTTGGAATATATGTATATTGCTATCTAGCTATCTTCTGTCTTTAGCCAGTTTGGTGTAATAGTTAATGCACTGGAAGAAACTGGGAGAGTTTGTATTTTAGCCTTACACACAAAGTCACCTGGATGACTTTGGGCCAGTCACTCTTCCTTAGCTACCAGAAGCAGGCAATGGCAAACCATTTCTAAAATCTTGCAAAAAAAAAAAAACAGGGATCAGCAAATAGATGCCAGGAGTCTACAATGACCTGAAGGGATGCATGGATACATGCATAAATGTCTTCTAATTTCCTGATTCATGTGCATGAACCTAAAATAAATTAAACACTTAGAATATATAAGTGTATATGAAGTTTAATTAATAATTATGTTCCATTATGTTTCAGAGTGTTCCATTAGTGCTGTTACAGATCTAGTTTTTCTTGTCGATGGCTCTTGGAGTGTGGGCAGAAATAACTTTAAATACATATTGGACTTCATCATTACTCTTGTATCAGCATTTGATATTGGAGAAGACAAGACAAGAGTTGGAATTGTCCAGTACAGCACTGATACAAGGACTGAATTCAATTTAAATCAGTATTTCAGAAAAAGAGATCTCATTGAGGCAATAAGAAGAATACCATATAAAGGAGGCAATACAATGACAGGTATGAACTTCCCTCTGATGCCATAGAAAGCCCCAATGAACATGAGATATCTGCCATTAATTGTTTTGGATGGGTGGTGCTCTCTTTTATGACTTTATACATTTGAATTTGATCTTAACTTTAATGGTTTTGATTTAAAAAAAAAACACAATTTGTTTTCTAATTTTAGGAGAAGCTATTGATTATCTGATTAGGAATGCTTTTACGGAGTCTGCTGGAGCAAGAAATGGCTTTCCCAAAGTGGCAATTATCATTACGGATGGAAAATCTCAGGATGAAGTAGAAATTCCTGCGAGAGAACTTCGTAGCACTGGAGTTGAAGTCTTTTCTTTGGGTATGTTCACTTTTATATTGTTACTGATGATTATTGTAATTTATCCACAGAGAAAAATTTAAAGCGGTGTATTTTGCTTGTTATAAAAATGCACTTCCCCCATGAAAATTATAACTGATTAGATTAGGTTCTTAGATTTATGGACAACTTGAAGTTAGAATTCCAGCTATACCATAAATTGTTACTTTATAGAGATTAAAATAATGTCCAAATACATTTATGTTATATAATTTCAGTAATATCAACAAAAATTGACTGTTTTAAAACATTGCTTTGCTGAATAAATAGTTTAAACATTATTGAATAAGATGCAAAAATGTATTTTTCTACAATTGTGTTCTTCCCTTTATCTACTATACAGATTTAGTATAATGGTAGTACAATACAGTCCTGTTGCTTCATTGCTATGGATGTCCATGTACAATAAAGAGAAGAACATGCTGTATCTAACAATCTATGGGCTGAGAAAGCAATAAGAGATTATTTCATCTCCCAGTATAAATCATCATACAGTCAAACTGGGAAAATAAGAATAGTGGACATTCTATCTTAGCAATGACAGGTAGTTTGAAGAGTTGATATAGAAGACTTTCATTATATGAAGAGTAATATAGCCGCACAGAGTCGTTTGGATATGACATGGGCAGCAAATAAATTTTATAAATAAATAAATGTAGGAAAAAGACAGAAGTGGGAAATTAACCAGATTTCCTATCTTGGAATTCCCAATCATCCTTAACTATGGAAAATCTCAAATACAAGAACGGCTATACGCAGCATGATTGGACAAACTTGTTTAGTATTGTTATCTCTATCATTTTCTAGGAATCAAAGCTGCAGATGCCAAAGAGCTGAAGTTAATGGCATCCCAGCCCTCATTGACTCATGTTTTTAATGTGGCCAACTTCGATGGCATTGCGGATATTCAGAATGAAATTATCTCACAGGTGTGCTCGGGAGTTGATGAACAGTTGGGTGACTTGGTTAGCGGAGAAGAAGGTATTTTTTTTGAAGTGATCACAGTAATCAACTTCATCCTTAGATAAATATATAGCAGTAATAATGGGAAAGCAAAAGTATCACTTTCTTTTTCATGACTAATATTTCTGGTTAACAAGGCAATGAGGGTTTGATCTACGATAAAGCACTTTTGAAAGAGCAGTAAGGTAGAGCTGGAAGCTCCAAGGCTGTGTAAAGTTTCTAAAATATATAACAATTATATAATATTTGCTACCTGTTTTAGGAAAATTATTGAATACAGTAGGAATAATCATACCACTTAATTAGCTATAATTTTAAATTAACCCAGATTAATTTTTCCTTGACTGGTTTTGAAACTTAATTTATCATGCTCAGAGGTTGGTTGGTTTCTTCAGTTGACCTCTGAATACAATGCCATGAAGGAAACCATCAACAAACCCAACCATATTGGATACTTGTTTTTCTGTATCCAGCTTTTTTAGGGAAAGTAATCAAGGAGGTTGCACTACAGTTACAGAGAATCCTGGAGGGTATAGATTTTCTGGACCACATTCAGTTAGGTTTCAAGCCTAGGTATGAGACTGGAATTGATCATACTTGTGGATTACTTCTGTCAGAAATGGGATCGGTGCAATGTGTCCATTGTAGCTGCACTTGATCTCTCATTGGCTTCTGGTACCATTGAATACAATACCATTCTGTTTAGGCCAGTCAGCTAGCAAAAAAAAAAAAAAAATAGTCTGGATGAATATCACTCCTCTGAAAATATCCAGTTGGAAGTTTTTTGTTTCTTTCTGGGATTTGTATATTCAGTTTCCAACTTCATATTCATTTAGAAAGCTACGTGGCAGCAGTAACTTAATGAACAGCTAAGGAGGGTTCCTTTTGATTATGCAAACAAAGAGACCAGTGAAAGCTTATTATTTTTACACTACAGTTCCATGCATATCTGTTCAGAATTAAGTCCCATTATATTTAATTGAACTCTTATGAAGATGTGTTAAGTAGTCAGGATTGCTTTCTTGGGAATAAGTTGCACTGGCATCACTAATTTCTGAGTACATATAGAGAGACTGACTTTTTTTCCGCCGTCTATGAAGTTCCAATGTCCTTCCGTCTGTACAGGGCAATAAATATTCATAAGTGAGTCTACATTTATTTGTAATTTTCATTCAGCTCATAGATAAATTCTATATTCAGATTGACTGGAAAAATGATAACATTTGCTCTAGTATTTAACCATGGGCTATTTTGGGGGTAGGTATATTTAGCATTAATCAGGAATATTTATGGCTGCATTTTTGCTCATTTTACAGCTTTAGAACCTCCTTCAAATCTGGCAGCCTCACAAATCTCATCAAGATCTATCAAAATCACTTGGGATCCATCTCCTAGTGACATAACTGGTTATAAGGTGGACATTATTCCAATGATAGCTGATGCCAAACAATTCTCAATGAACGTAGGACCACAAACTACTGCTTTTAATATAAAAGATCTTTTAGCAGACACAGAATACCAAATTAATGTGTATGCCATGAAAGGATTGACTTCAAGTGAACCAGTGTCTGTAATGGAAAAAACACAGCCAGTGAAAGTTCGTATGGGTGAGTCATTATCATTGAAATGATCTATTGTATGTTAATGGCCAAGTCATGCAAAACCATTCATTTAGTGACTGCACAAAGTTACTGAAGTTACTGAAAAAAAGTGAGTTATAACAGTGTACCCATGGTCACGTGACCAAAATTCAAGTGTTTGGCAAATGGCTTGCATTTACGACATTGCAGCACCCTGGGGGTCACGTGGTCGCCGTTTTACCTTCCCAACTGTAACAAGCAAAATCAGTGAGAAGTTCCATGTGATTCACTTAACCAACTGTGGCAAAACGAGTTGTAAAACGGGGTGTGACTCATTCAACAATGACCATGCTTAGCAACAGAAATATTGGTCCCAATTGTGGCATAAGTTGAGAACCATCTGTATTTCAGATAATTTTAAGTTCTTACTTTCTAACAGACAGTGACGCTATATATATGGTGCTACTTTCCAGAAAAATCAAAAGTGATTAACGTCTCAAATGCTATGTATTTACAGTAGCATTATAATATTAATGGAATACAATCTATGAAGACCTAGAGAAAACAATGTTGTCAGTTAAAAGCCAGGCGAAAGAAACACGTTGCATTTTTTAACCCCTAAAATGCTATTTCAATACTAAATACCCATATTTCTTTTTACAGAATGTGCACAAGGAATAGATGTAAAAGCCGATATTGTGCTTTTGGTTGATGGCTCCTACAGTATTGGTATTGCCAATTTTGCTAAAGTGAAGGCATTTTTAGAAGTGTTAGTTAAAAGCTTCGAGATTTCACCTGAAAAAGTCCAAATAAGCCTTGTGCAATACAGCAGGGATCCATATACGGAATTTCCTTTGAATCGATACAACAGAATTGACGATGTAATTCGAGCTATTAACACCTTCCCCTACAGAGGTGGATCTACCAACACAGGCAAAGCTATGACCTACGTGAGAGAAAAAGTCCTCATCCCAAGCAGGGGTGCAAGACCAAATGTTGCAAGAGTCATGATTCTCATTACGGACGGAAAATCATCCGATGCTTTTAAAGACCCAGCCATAAAACTGAGGAACGCAAATGTAGAGATATTTGCAGTCGGTATTAAGGATGCTGTGCGGTCTGAGTTGGAGGCAATTGCTAATACGCCTGCAGAGACCCATGTCTACACGGTGGAAGATTTCGATGCTTTTCAAAAAATATCGTTTGAACTTACACAGTCGGTCTGTTTGCAAATTGAACAGGAACTTGAGGTGATTAAAAGAAAAGGTAGGTGTTGGGTCTTTCCATGTAGACATGTGTGATGAAAATACTTACTGAAGAGCGGGAATAGAAGATAAATAGCAGCATGCTACTACTCTGAGGGAAATTAAATGCTTAAAGCACAGTTCATGGATTGTTGTGAACATGATTGGATCATATGTATTGGATACCTTCCACATCCCTATATAGCTCACCAAAAGCTGGTTTAAAGTTTAAAGTGCTTTCTGATCATGTTCCCCTGATAAACAAACCTAAAATAACTCATGACTTGTTTTAGGTTTGTTTCTTTTTCTAGCAATGGGTGAAAGTCATTGCTAGATAACTCGAGAACTTAAAAGCCATAAGGAGCTATGGAGAAAATTACTATGTGCAATCAGATGTGTTCCCAACCAGTCATAAATAACCCTCTCCTTAAATAAAAATGGGGAAAATATTCTATTTCGGTCAGTAATGTTTCTGAAATATTGAATGTTATCATTTAGATTAAAAATGGAAAGGAAAAGGAGGGGAAAGTTAATAATGACCATTCATTCAGCAACTATTTGAGGTTACAGTGGTGTTGAACAAATGGGAGTTACGGCTGGTCCTTGAAGTTAAATCTGTAGTGTCCCAATGGTCAAGTGATCAAAATTTGGGTGCTTAGCAGCCTGCCTGCACTTGCAAGCACAATGTGCATTTCAGCTCTTCCGACCTGACTGTCTCTCCACATCCCAACTCCTTTGGCTGCCCTAAATTCTGCCTCCCACCTTACGCCAGCTGATCTGTGTCATCTCCTTCCTCTCACTGCTGATGAGGGGTGCCCAACTGAGGCAGCTGCTGGCATTTGCAAGGCCTCTTGCGCTGCTGCTTGATGCCGCCTGGAAGAAGATAAGATTTTATAGAATATTCCTAAATGAAATTGGATTGTGTATACAAGTGGTAAATTCTCCATGTTGCACTGACCATATGCAAAAGAAGAAGAAAAAAGGCTTTTTAATTCAATGGATCTTTGCCATAGAAACCAGCAAGGACTAATTGTGGTATATTAGCTCTAATCTGAGATACTTAAAATGCTTAATTTGGGTAACTCAGTTAATATTTATTTCCTTTCAATTGGAAGGAATGTTCTATGAGCGGAAGAATCATCTCAATAGTGGAGTTTTAATAGGATCCAAGATGCTATCTTTAGAAAAAAAAATTGTTAATGTTAATTTAATTTATGCATTCCAAATAAATTATTATGATTGGTTTGTTTTATAGCCAGATGTTTAGTCTGGATTTGGTATTTTTATTCACTTATTGAGTTATTTTCAAAGAGTTGGAATAGACAGATATGGATGTTCGTTGGTATTAAATAAAGGTATATTGCAGGATGGAAGCTGTTCCAAGTAAAACTGCCTTTTGCAATTGACTGACGGTGATTTTGATAATGAAGATGGTGCTTAAGTAGGATTAGAATTAGTATTTTTTAAATCATAGTTGTGCATTTTTTTACCTTTTGATAAGTAGATTCTATTTTAATTTTATAATACAATGTGGTTGTTTTAAACTTTGGTTCTGTTTTCTCTGACTGTTTTTATTGCTGATTTTTGTTATAAAGCAGCATGAGTTTATGGTTGATTTGGAGACATATAAATGAAATAAATACATATGTTGTTATTAATATTGCCTATTCAGTAGGATGTGGAGTCTGTGGTGTGAACCGACAGCCAAAGGACAAATGCAGTTTTAGGTTGCCTCAGCTAAAGTATAGCTTTCAAGTGATAGGCTACAATCATTCTATTTCATTCTACTTTGGGTATTTTGCCTGATTCTGGGCATTCCATTTTAAAGATTCAAGGAAACTGAGATGGGGTTCAGAAAGATAATCAGAATTATCAGAAAACTAGAAAACTGACTGAAGGAGTTAGGTGTCCTCAGTCTTGAGAAAAGAAGAGTGGGTGTAAGAAAGGAATATAGCAGCACCCTCTAAATTCCAGAAGGCATATCACACAAAAGAAAGTAAATACTTCTTTACCTGTTCTTTATATTCCAGAGGGCAGGGTGTGGAGTAATAGCTTTAAGTTTCTAGAAGGCGGTAGGAATAGTTTGACAGTGAAACCATTTACTGAGGGAAATAATAATAATACTGAGGCTCACCTTCCCCTCTAGGTGTTCATGTACAAAATAGTCATGCATCTATTGGGGATGCTTTAAATTTTATCCTTGGCACTTAATAAAGAGTTGGACTTGGTGGCCTAAATGCTCCTTCCAGCTCTATGATCTTCAGGCTTAGTTACCAAAGACACCTAGCCAGATGACAGAAAAGCAGGGTCTGGATGAGAGTTTTCCTGATTCTCAGCTCCTTTGTTTGTGGTCTGCCAAGGCCTTTCCCAAAGAGAACTGGATAAACTTCAGATACCAGATAGAGGTGTGCAGATGAAAGAAACAGAACTCTTCACCATAACTTCCTTCTCCAATTAAATTGTTACTATTTTAAGCTATTATCTGCTTTCATCTGAGATCAGAATGGAATAGACTCATATTAGCACTGTGCTAGATGGTTGATTCTTCATTACTGTGATACTACTGTTGGTTTCAAATAATTGGATTTTTTGGAGGGAAGTGGGGGCTTACTGTTATTTATTTAAGTAGAGTATGCTGTGCCTCTTTCACAGTAAATATTACTCTGTCTTGTCTTCTTGAATAATTGAATATTTCTGGAGTCTGCATATCAGTTAAACTTATTAAGTACATCCTCTGTCTTAATAGGTACTTAATCCAGTGTAGATGATCATGAAGACTTGGGTTTTCCACCAGGCAATGGGTGGGATGTTAGCTGGGGAACTCCGTCATGAATGTATTATGTCTAATGGTTTGTGTTCTAATTGAGTTTTAGCTTATTTTTGCTTTAATGCAATTATCTTGTGTTTTTCATTGCTCAAAGGTCATCCTGTGCTTGTTGCCTAGTATATATGAAACATACTAGCTAGAAAAAAATTGAATTGCTATTTTTTAAAGTAAGATTAGTCAGATTTGTGTTTTTATTTAAGATATGGGTAGCTTAGCAAGCAAGCAAGCTCAACAAAATTTTTACTACATATAGAAATCACTTTTCCCCCCATATAAACTTTACTACATAGATAATTCAAGCTTTTCCACACATATCTCTGCAATTTAAAACATTTATCTAACTGTGCTTTGCTTACTGTTATTTTTTAACAGCTGTTAAAAAAACTGTTATTTTTTAACAGCTCACTTACCTGCAAGGAACTTGGAGTTTTCTGAAGTTACTTCTAACAGCTTCAAAGTTACCTGGTCTCCAGCAGGAGAAAATGTTTTGTTTTACCTTATCAAGTATAAAGAGGCTCTTGGTGGAGAGGAAGTCAGTGTTTCTGTACGTGCTCCAGTTACTAACACAGTCCTTACTAATTTACTACCAAAAACTACATATTCTGTCAGTGTGATTGCAGAATATGAAGATGGTGATGGACCTCCACTGGATGGGAACGAAACAACTTTAGAAGGTATCTTTCCTGTTGCCTTGATTCTGTTTTTCTCTTTAAATCCTAACATACAAATGCTTCTTATCAAGTTAATGTGGTTGCTCCCAAACAACACCAGCAGTTGAGAATTAATTATGTATGAATTCCAATTTTATTGTATCCAGATAATAGCTAAGAGGTCATATGAGGAGAAATATATTGTTAAGTGAGAAATGGCAACAAACTTTCCCATTGCCTTATGAACAGAAGAAAGGCATGGAACAATATATAATGGATTTATTTCAAAGAAATTGAATTAATTTGAAGTAAATACATTTATCAATAAAATAAATTATGCATACAATAATATATTTTTAAATTAGACTGTGAATAGAAAGAAGGGGATTATAGTTCTAATATATATTTAAAGTTCTTGGGTGTAATTCCTTATTTTAAAGATAATACATTGCACCTGTGACGTGTGTGTGTATGTGTGTGTTCAATTTGAGCATCATTATGATAAAACAATTTAACATTCACAGAACTACAGAACATATAACAATAATTTGAAAAATAACTCCATGCGATAACAGAAACTATTTTACATTAGATTTTTATCAGAACATTAACTTGTCTTTATCATTTATACCTTATTAATCCTGCATGTTGATATTTTATTAAACTATATATCTTACTATTAAGTTTTTAGACTCCTATAAAGTCTTTAATCAATTCCTTCTTTTTTCCTCATCTCTAGCATATAGTAGGTATTCTTTATAGTACAATGAAACTTTGGACTCTGATTTAGTGAATTTTGGATGCAATAGATAAAATCTATGTCCCGATATCTGTTCAAATAACTAATGAAATTTATTATATCCAAAGTTCTCTAGATGATTCATGTAATTTTATTATAAATATATATCATTTTTGTAATTGATTTATATCATTTGCTTCAATAGATGTCACAAGTTATATAAATCCATATTTAATGAATGTTGAGCTATAATGGATGCTACGTTTCCCTGAATGGTTAGTTAAATCAAGGTTTTATTGTACTTTAAAAAATAATAATAAAACCACAAATGAATATCAAGGAACAATATTTTGGAATGTGCTTCATCTGTTTTGATGAATGATTTAACTATCAATTACTTATTAAATCTATCCTTCAACTGCAGATACTAAGGTCATCTACAAAAAAGAGCAAATATGGATTCTATTTGTATGGCCACCCATGTCAAACCAGTGATTCTAGACAGCAAACAATTTTAAAAACAATTAAAATAGTTAAAACACAATACAAAAAGTTATTAAATACAAATAGTAGCCAAGAGATATTATAATTTGTCTGTGTCAACATAACCAGAAAATAGGACCCTTCACACAATTAACCTGGTCTTCAAGACCTTCTAATATGTAGACTGGTCTTTTCTTCTGAAAAGATAGCAGGATTGGGGCCTTCCTTATCTTTAGAGGAATAATGTTCCAGAGGGAAGGGCTAAGGCCCCCACCAGTCAACATTTCTTGGCTGACAGGACCTGAAGCTTATCCATTCTGCCAGACCAAATTGGATAGATAGTAACAATAGGAGGAAATGATCCCTCAAGTAACACAGTCCCAAGCCATAAAGGACTTTAAAGTTGACAACCAGTATCTTGAATTACACCTAAAAGCACAATGACAACAATGCAGTGAACACAAAATTTGAAAAACAAGAAATTCATTAAATGGAAGTAACTCACCAGTGTAAAATTCCTGGGCAAATAAATAGTTTCGATACAACCCCAATTATACTTCCATGGAAAGGTAATTCTATAGTTGGATACTGTCCATATTACATAGCACTAGCAAAAGGTGTTAAAGCATGAACAGAATAATACAATCATATAATCTAGCAAGATTTTATTTGTATATTTATTTTGAGAAGAATAAAAATATGGAGCTAATACTTAACGATTTTTGGAAAAATATTTTTAGTCATAGGATCTCCACGAAACCTGAAAGTAACTGATGAAACAACGGATAGTTTTAAAGTTGGATGGTCACCAGCTCCAGGGAATGTTCTCAGATACAGACTTGCATATAGACCGGTTACTGGTGGGGAAAGAAAACAAGTAACCATCCCAGCAAATGAAAGGGCAACCACTCTACATAATCTGATGCCTGATACAACATATGAAGTTTCCTTAACTGCTGAGTACTTGTCTGGAGTTGGAAATCCATTGGATGGACATGGAAAAACGGAAGAAGGTAGATAACCAACATCCAGTTTTTGCACTCAAATGTATTTTCATATAAGATACAACAATAAAAATCTACTAGCCTATCTTCATTGTAATAGAAAGCTATGATACATTTCACTTGTTCATTGCAGCATGTAGAATAATTGCTTGACATGTCTCATCTTGAATGTGTTAATTAGTATACATTAAGGCACAAATATCTACATACATGTCTTTACCAATCTCTGAATCCAGGTTCTTTGTAAAGGCACACTTCTTTTTAGCAATAGTATCTATCTGTATGTCTTAAATTTCATTCCAATGGCCAAGCAGATCCCTATTCCTTATACTCTGTAAAATTGCAGCTTTTAGCCAAGAGATCTATTCCTAACCACAATGATTTCAAAATAATGAAATCTTTCCTCTTTTGTACTTGCATTGTAACACTGCACACAAGTACTGTACAGAAGAGTTGGAATTTGGGTCATGATGTCCCATACACTAATTCTATACTTGAAGTAGACAGCTATGGTCTTCAAGAATTACTGTGTTGTTTGTCTGACCCTAAACACCAATGCTATGGTATCTCTTGCTTATCCAAGAAAACCTAATTTAGCAGACCCCATTTAAAGACTTCAGGTACAAAGGACCAAATTTCCATTTGGTAATTCCATCTAAAATAATAGAAAAGTCCAGATGAGACATATGTTTCTTAATTTTCACCTTTTATATATTTATGCAAATGATACAAATTAATATCACACATCAATTTATGTGTTTGTATAATGACCTTACACAAATTATGCTGATGACTTACGTTTGGATTTAAAACATTTGGGAATAATGGTTACCCTATCCATCCAATTAGTTCATTGAATTGTTTGATTGTACCATGAAAAAAAATGGTATCATAGTAATTTGTTTCACCAATATTTCACAGATAGAAAATTGTTCTTGGAATGGTTTTGTTGGTTTGCTTCTAAGGTGTTTTTTTTTTTTTAATTATTTATTCTATATAGTGCTTGGAAGACCAAGAGACTTGACAGTTTCAGATGCTACAACATCCTCATTAAAATTATCCTGGAATTCAGCACCTGGCAAAGTGCAGCAATATCTTGTCACATATACTCCAGTGATTGGAGGTGAACCTAAAGAGATAACTGTAAGGGGGGACACCACCAGTACAGCTCTCACTAACTTGGAACCAGGAACAAAATATGATTTGTCAGTAACTTCCCTTTATGCATCTGGAGCAGGAGAGGCTCTTTCTAAACAAGGAGAAACGCTTGAAGGTAAAAACACCTGGATTTATTATGGTTGGGATAGGATATCACATTAATCTGAAAGGAAGAACAAAAATGAGAATTAAGACATTTTCTCTAAGGAAGAATAAATCACCCTCAGAAAGAAACCCCAAGGTTGCCAATTCCAACTAAAATTAATATTGGAAATGTAATTCTAATTTCTCCAGGAATTCTATGTATATTTCACATTTGTATAATAGCATATGTGTGTATACATGTGAGCATACTACACATATACTTGACATACTAGAAATAAAGGGCATAGTCAAAACAACAAAAATGGTAGACCTGTGAAACATGGTTTATAATTGAGTGAATTAGATCTCAGTAGTTGCTCAAAAAAGATTGCTTAAACCTTTTGTTTAGACCAAGGTGTGAATTTAGCCAGCTGTTGTTTTGTATTCCTTTTTTGCCCTGAACTGGATAGACAATTGCAACAGGCTTCTTTTTTGAACAGTTTCAGCAGCTCAAAGAGGACTTTAATTTTTAGAAAGTATCAATGATTGCTTCTGGAAAGCAGCTATTCTCTGTGCCAGGGGTCTTCAACCTTGGTAACTTTTAAGAGGTGTGGATTTCTGGCTGAGGAATTCTGGGAGATGAAGTCTGCAAGTCTTAAAGTTGCCAAGGTTGGAGACTGCTCTGTACATAGGTTTGACTGTAGAGAACGTTCAGAATATGTTTTTGGTCCACAAATGAACATTTGGCAAAGAATCTGACTCCTATTCATATCCTTTGCTCTTCTTCCTCTCTGACCATCACCAATTTATTTTGCTCCCTCAGTCCCCACTTAACACAACTATGTGATTTGAATGACAGAGCATAGAGAGACACAACATCCATAAATATCAAATTCTAAATGTATGGTTAAAAGTTATCTATCATAACGTTAGTATTATTTAAGACTTCCGTGTCTTAACAGGGTTACATTATGATAGTATCTGTAATCAAAATGTGTCTCATTACTTGGGCATTCAGCCTGTCTTTATCAGTGACAGAAAAGATTAATTGTGTAATAACTATGCATGCTTTTAAATAATGCTCATCCTGTGGAATGTGTTTTTTCTTAGCTAGATGAGAAAGCTTTGCAAGTAGTTTAAGGACTCTAGAGAAGATTTATTGTCGTGAATTGTTTTATGAGAAAAAATGATTGGAACTCTGAAATAAGTAGCAACAAAAATGATAAGTGGATTGCAAGAGAAATCAAGAGAGCATTTGGCTCATGATCTCAGCACAAAAACACAGCAGATTTTAGCTTAAATATTCTTAAGAACAAGCCCGTTTTGTTGGGATGAAAGAATCCAGTTTATTGTAACAGAACAAACTCATAAGATAGATTTGGGGGAAAAAATAAGCAAGAATAGTTGCTTTGTTGCAAATTTAGAACAGGATCCAATCTGGATCGGTCCCGGGATCAGAGGTTTAGTCTTCCAAGCTTTCAGACATGTGCTGGAGCCCATCTTCAGGGAACTTCTCTCCAGCAGTGTGTTTAGAACAATCTTTTATGGCAGCTCACTTCACTTAGTTGTATTGCTAAAATCAACAGAACAAATTATTTAAGATAGAAGTAATTGATGGACAGTATTTATTTATTTTATTTATTTATCGTATTTTTATACCGCTCCCTCTCCCAAAAAGGGACTCGGGGCGGTAACCAAGAGCACCATTTTTGAGCAGGGGTAAAAGAGTTGTTTGGCTTGTATGTGCTTATTCCTCAAGATCACTTATATTCTGAAGGAATACCTGCATAGCTATTAAGAATATAAAAACAAACTATAGAACAACAACAAAAAGAAAAAATATTTTTCAAACTATATGGGAGAACTTTTGTGTGTTGTCTAAAATTTAATTGCTGTATTCTAAGAAAAGCAGCTTGAAGCAAACACATTGTGGGAAGGTAGCATATTTTATTATTTATTTATTACATTTATATGCTACCCATCTTGCAGTCATGCAACTTGGGGCAATTTACAATCTGATAAATTATACTAAAAGATTAAAACGGTAAAGCAATAAATATAACATTAAAATCATTAGAGAAATATCTAAAATAGCTAATAAAGTGAAAGTGGGAACTTGTATTTAACCCAGTAATGGTTGATATGCCTCCATCTAGGCCTCTGGCAGAGCCCAATTTTAAGGCCCTTTCAGAAGGCCAAGAAGGTGGGGGCATATCTCATCTTGAGAAGTATGATGTTCCAGCTCTTCTCCTAGATCCCACCAGCCATAAATAATCTTTATTGTTATAAAACTTATTAACTTCTCTAGCTTAACCTAGATAGGTATGTATATATACAGTTCTTCCCAGAATTTATTTTATTTTTGTTTTAAATAAAAACAGAATTTCAGCAATCTGGCTTTGTGGCAGATTATAGACACTTAAGTTTTAAGACATGATGATCCCTCGCTGTTGCAGCTTTAAATTTCTGTTTCATTCATTCCACAATGTGACTTATTGACCCATTCTTAGGATCTCACATACTGTACTCATCTTTTAAGTTCTTCAGGCATGGGTGTATCAGGCTCAACAGTAACTGTTTTTCTTTAAACTACCAATTATTTAAGACCTAGAAACTCTATGGAAAGAATAATTTAGGTCGTGGTCAGTAGATTCTCTCCCCCCCCCCCCCCCCCCCCCCCCAGTTTTAATGGTTCGCTTTGGGCCCAGCAACTTACTTTCTTTTTAGAATTTAAAAAATGAGAGTGAGTTTTTAAGCTATGTCCTCACTCTCCGCTAACCCATAGTTAATTGAATCATATCTTATAAATTAATCCAATTGCCTGGGTTTACACAGTCCATTATATAGTAAACTAGTCACACTACATTGGCTAGAGTCAACTAATCTATTGAGCTGCAAACAGCAATTAGGTTAAACCAATGGGTTAAGGATCCTGTTTTTTTGGCTTTACGGTTAGTTGGTTAACTGTCTTGGCTGCTGTATGTATTTATTTTGTTGATGTTTTTATTGTTTTAAATTGTTTTAACTGTTTTATAGTTTCAGTATTGTGGGTCACTCAGAGTCACTTGGCTGAGATGAATGGCAATAAAAATGGATTAAATAAAATAAGTAAATGTGCACATCCAACATCAAGATCTTTTTAATAGTTAAAATATAATGCTAAATGAGATTGACCCTACATTCCTATTTAATAATCTAAGAAGTGGCTTATTGGAAATCAGTGAGTCCAGTGAGTTCATAATTATTGGCATAAATCCCAGTAACTGCAGACTCCAGATGGTTTACCATAAATTGATCAGTGGTTTACCAATGGAATACAATTTACTTTAGACCCATTTGCGAGTTAACCCCCATTAAAGGATTTTCAGTTGTAACATACTCTTGAATATTTTCTGTCTGGTTTCTTTTAATTACTTTAAAGGTATCTTATTGTTTATAAATTTTGACACATAGAGGATTTTTTTTAAAAAAAAAGAGGCTTCAACTGATTGTCCCCTTCTTATTCTGCTATCTCCTTTCTCTTGAAAGGAGATAGCATTTAATTTTCATTTTCTACTCAAAGCCAAACTTATAGGTCAGAGGCTAAAAATAAAACCTAATGGTAAACAGAGCAATTGTTATGAGTCGAAACCGGTTGTTAGCTCAGAATTAAATGTTTCTATGCACTACTGTTTAGTAATCTGTTTTTCCCATAGAGAGGAGGTGTAAGAACAGTTCCACCAAGAGCCTGCTTGTTTGCCTTGAGGTATAATGTCAAATAACAAGGACATCCTTTCTTTTAAAAAGATTGAATTGAATACAGGACTTGGTGAACGTTTCTCTTGTTACTTGATCTCTGTAGTTTTTAAATAAGGTATCTTTGTGGGACCAAGAAGTTCAAGATACTATTTTTGAATTAATAATTTAATAGTAACATTACATTCTGAACATTTCATTCTGAACATTTCCTAAGAGGTCTGTAGGGGGCATGCATAAGCGCACCAACATGCCTACCATCCCTGTCCTATTGTTTCTTTTATTTTTCTTATATGTGTCCATTTCATGTATTCATTACACTGCTATGTACACTGCTAAAAAAAATAAAGGGAGCACAAAAAGAAGACATCCTAGATCTGAATGAATGAAATATTCTTATTAAATACTTTGTTCATTACATAGTTGAATGTGCTGACAACAAAATCACACAAAAATTATCAATAAAAATCAAATTTAGCAACCCATGGAGGTCTGGATTTGGAGTTACACTCAAAATTAAAGTGAAAAAAAAAACTCTACAGGCTGATCCAACTTTGATGTAATGTGCTTAAAACAAGTCAAAATGAGGTTCAGTAGTGTGTGTGGCCTTCACATGCCTGTATGACCTCCCTACAACGCCTGGGCATGCTCCTGAGGGATCTCCTCCCACACCTGGACTAAAGCATCCCCCAACTCCTGGACAGTCTATGGTGCAACGTGGCGTTGGTGGATGGAGCGAGACATGATGTCCTAGATGTGCTCAATTGGATTCAGGTCTGGGGAACGGGCGGGCCAGTCCATAGCATCAATGCCTTCGTCTTGCAGGAACTGCTGATATACTCCAGCCACATGAGGTCTAGCATTGTCTTGCATTAGGAGGAACCCAAGGCCAACCGCACCAGCATATGGTCTCACAAGAGGTTTGAGGATCTCATCTTGGTACCTAATGGCAGTCAGGCTACCTCTGGCAAGCACATGGATTGCTGTGCGGCCCCCTAAAGAAATGCCACCCCACACCATTACTGACCCACTGCCAAACCGGTCATGCTGGAGGATGTTGCAGGCAGTAGAACGTTCTCCACGTCATCTCCAGACCCTGTCACGTCTGTCACATGTGCTCAGTGTAAACCTGCTTTCATATGTGAAGATCACAGGGCGCCAGTGGCGAATTTGTCAATCTTGGTGTTCTCTGGCAAATGCCAAACATCCTGCACGATGATGGGCTGTAAGCACAACCCCCACCTGTGGATGTCCGGCCCTCATACCACCCTCATGGAGTCTGTTTCTGACCATTTGAGCAGCCACATGCACATTTATGGCCCTCTGGAGGTCATTTTGCAGGGCTCTGGCAGTGCTCCTCCTGTCCCACCTTGCACAAAGGCGGAAGTAGCGGTCTTGATGCTGGCTTGTTGCCCTCCTATGGCCTCCTCCATGTCTCCTGATGTACTGGCCTGTCTCCTGGTAGATCCTCCATGCTCTGGACACTACGCTGACAGACACAGCAAACCTTCTTATCACAGCTCGCATTGATATGCCATCCTGGATGAGCTGCACTATCTGAGCCACTTGTGTGGGTTGTAGACTCCGTCTCATGCTACCACTAGAGTGAAAGCACCGCCAGCATTCAAAAGTGACCAAACCATCAGCCAGAAAGCATAGGAACTGAGAAGTGGTCTGTGGTCACCACCTGCAGAACCACTCCTTTATTGGGGATATCTTGCTAACTGCCTATGCTTTCTACCTGTTGTCTATTCCATTTGCACAACAGCATGTGCAATTGATTGTCAATCAGTGTTGCTACCTAAGTGGATAGTTTAATTTCACAGAAGTGTGATTGACTTGGAGTTACATTGTATTGTTTAAGTGTTCCCTTTATTTTTTTGAGCAGTGTATATACTTATACCTATTATCTCTTAAGTGATTGACAAATCAAATACATTCTAAAACTCAGGTTATTCTACAATAATTTACAGTGATTGTCCTAGTACAGGTCTGTAACTATATAAACAAATGTTTATTTGTTACAGACTTTGTTTCTACCCAAGCTAAAATATTTTTTTATATTTTAAATGTTTTATCTTCATTTTTTCTGCCAGCTTTTCTGTATTCTTAACATCTTTCTTTCAAGGCCCTTTCTACCTGGCCTCAGCATCAACCATCGGATCCCTAATAATATTTTTCCTAAGTTATTTATTCTATACTTGTAATAATGTGGCTTCCTTGCAGAATTCAAAGATCAATAATAACTCTGAGAAGTAACCTTCAAAAACATCAATCACTACAATGCCTTCTGATAGTCCAGATGAATAGCAACAACTTTCATTTTCAGTATATTTTAGCGCCAAAAATGCTGCCGCTCTCCATCCCTTCAGGTTGTGGTTTGATGAAAAAAGTCAGAGAGCTTAATCATTCAGCAGCTCCATAACCCATTTTCTGCTATGCTCTTTTTCTTAACTTTTCTAACATTAGGAAATGCCAACCTTCAAAACCACTGACATAAGTTGGAAGTGGGGTCTGATATCTTAATTCCAACTACCAATTTCAAAGATTGCAATTTTAATCATAGATACTTTTATCAATAAAATATATTTAACATACAATGGGATTTCTAACCAATCATAACCAAATATCTTTCCTTTTTCATTAGGTAATGGCTTTTCACATTTTTACAGAAATACTTTCATACAATATAAGTATCTTTTATGATGTTTCATAGTTAACTTAAAAATATTTAAAAAAAACAGAGGACCACCCACAGATTGAGTCAGTAGTACTGCAAATGACATTTCCTTACAATGAAGGTTTTAGCATAACATGAGAACATTTTGAGTTACAAATGGCTTGCCATACAAAGAGATTCTGTTTCTGCCTTGGAGATTTACTGCTGACTCATGCATTATTTAAATTAGACGTTTTCTATTTTCTGATACTGACATTTTCAAGAGATAGTTGCCAGTTGTGAAACAATTATGTTCCTTGTCCTTGCTATGGGAAAGTCATGTTTCTAGGAAAAAATAAATCAACATAGAGGAAATGATACACTGCACAAGAAAACAGTAACCAGCTTCTTCTAAATATTTTTTAAAAAGTACATATTACACAGTTGGTAGAATACTGTGTGGTAATGGAATAATGTTCACCGCATGGCAGCTCTGAATTTGTTCTACTGGTTAAGCTAAGGATAAACACAATGTATAGTATCTCTGGATAATTTATTGGCAGTTACCAACTAACTGACCTATTTTTTTTAAAAAAATATTCTTTTAATTAAAAAAAAAAGATTGGAATCATGACCTAGTGGTGAAGACGCTCACCTCCCACTTGGAAGGTTGAGAGTTCAATCCCAGTGTCAGATGTTTCTTTCTCCTAGGTGCAAAGAAAAGAATATCTGCTGCGAACTCTGCATATGTGTCAGGAAGGGCATGTGGCCAGTAAATGCTCAGCTCCATCCAATCATCCTGACTTTACTCCAAATAATGGGATTTCATGGGAGGTTTTTTTTTAATTTTCAAAAACAAAAGCTGGCACCCTGTAAAGCAAAGTACCAGCCTCTGACATTTTCTCATTAGAAAATGACTTCAGAATGTATATCGGCTATGTAAACATGTTACAAAATATAGCTGGTGCACAGTTGTAGTCTAATACCTTTTGGTGGAGGAATGTGCCTTCTTAAAAAAAGGTTGAGTAGTAGAGAGCATCATGGGCAACTAGATATCATATCACCTCTTTTATTACTTCCTATACTTTCAGTGGCAGTTTTAACAATCACAAGTCAATCGTTTGTCAGAGTGCCCATAATATACTCAAAATTTTCAATCCTGTAATGGGAAAATTGGTTCAGAAGTCTCAGAAATAATGGGGCCTTTTTTTCATTTGTATGTTGGTTTGCATGTTGAAAGGAAGCCCAGAAACATAGTGGGAGATATTGTACTTTCTGTGACTTGTACAGTTCTACATTACTTTTCTCCTCATCCTTGAAATGTCTGAAATTCTCAAAGGTGCTAGGTTACCAAAACTACAGTAATTAGTGCTTGTTATGCTTCTTATAGAAGAATAATTATTTTATTAGTTTTTTAATATTGAAAATTGTCAGCACATATAATTTAATTCAAATCTAAGGCAATTAGAAAACTAATGAATTTAATAGGCAAGTTTGCTCTGATTTGCTTCTAGTTATTTCACATACACTTTGTTAAATAATCATGAACAAGATATGAATTTTTTTTTCCTGAAAATAGCTAAGGAAAATCTGTGGTTTCCACATGTTCCCAAGAATGATTTAGTTCTAGTAAATATTAATGGCTAAGTTTCTTCACAACTCTTGTTCTGAGACAGCTACAGTCCTTCTAATAAGGTGAAGAGACCTAAGGAAAACTCTTGTCTGTCTGTCTGCCTGCCTCTCTCTATCACACACACACTCATTCACACCCACTCACCCATTTATATGCCAACATTTGTAATGACACCGGGTCCACAACAATTAAAACAAGAAAAATCTAATTAACAATTAACTCCCCAGTTGGGGAGCATATAAATTTATTAATAATTATCATTATTTGAAAAAATAAAAGATGGCAAAAATTACAAATGTGACAGAAATGAAACAAATGATCTTCACTTTTCCTCACCAAAGTCTTGGGTGAACCATCAGATGTTTAAGTCTCTTGTAAACAATAGGATGGGGACCATCCAAATTTCAGGAAACACCTCATTCCAGAGGGCAGGTGCTACATGTTTCTGGAATCCAGACAGATGGCATTGTTTAATTGAAGGAACCTGGAGCATGCCAACCCCGCAAGACCAAATTGGTCAGGCAGATATTATGAAGACATGTAGTTCCTCATGTAATCAGGGCTTGTGCCGTGTAGGTCAATCAACAGCTTGAATTGCCAACTAAGAATCAGTACAACTTGAGAACTAGGGTTGCTACATGGACAGACTGAGACATGCCTATAACTGCCCATGCAAGTGCATTCTAGACCAGTTGATACTTCTGGCTAGTCTTCAAGGGTAGTCCCATGTAAAGCACATTGACCATGGCATACCTGGCTGTCTGAATGGTGACGAATGGCTGTCTGAATGATACGAGTGGCACTCCAAACAAAGTTGTATAAAAGCCTTCCTATGCCACAGCTGCTACCTGCTCTTCAAGCAACAGTTGTGATGTCCAGGACACCCCCCAAGCTTAAATGACCCCTATCTAAATGAAGTTCCTGTATTTGAGTCAATATGATGGAAACAATAGATGTGAAATGATATTTTGGAAGTGTTCATATAATACGAACATGAAATTATAAGTTAGGTTTTTGCAACATACCCAACACAGTTTCCCTACCTTAATGTCTGGACAGATCCTACCATCAGATAGAATGAAGATAGAATGACCAGTGAAAGGTGGGGGGAAAGATGTAATAGGAGGAATTGGCATTGGTTTAGAACAGAGGCACTGCAATTTAAGATTATGATCTTCTAGATGTCATTGAAAGGGTGATTCCAACTTGTCCTTTCTTTTAGGAGTTGTGCAATTTTGAAATCACATTTGTTTATTTATTTTTATTATATTTTAATGCCTCCCATCTCTTTAAAAAGTGTCTCTCAGCAGTGTACAACATAACAGTTAAAAACTCCGTAACAATTTAAAAAGTCAAACATAAGTAAAATAAACCTGTAAAATAAGCATGTAACACCCAAGAATGCAGAAGAACTGTCCTCATATAGTGACTTTTCAGGCTGTTTCTAGGATCCTCAATTGCTGAAATTGAGCTATTTTGGAAGGTGCAGATGGGTGACGGGTTGTCCACTCCAGCATTAGAGCATTGTGTGTCACATAAACAACTCAGCAATTTTTAAACCAGGCACAGGTCTAATGGACAATCACATTATATCCCTAGGACTAAATAAAATTCCGCTTCCAGCTTTGTTGTTTTTTTAAATACTTGGTTGCTTGATGTGCCATTTGTCCTAGGTTTTGAAGCAAAATGCATGCAAGTTTTGGTAATCCTCCTAGATTGTACATTGTAATATAGCCAGTCCAATAGTATCCTAAGGGTTAAATTGTGAAATAGCCAATTTCTCCAGTGTACGATTTCTAGAAGGTTGGACTTCAACTCCTATAATAAAGGATATAATAAAATCACGAAGCCCCCAATTTAGGAAAGGCTACTTGGAAAAGTAAATAGTACAGCTGTAAAGACCATGTTCCTCTTATTTGCTAACTCAGCAGGCTAAAAAGAATTTAGAGTAGAGGTTCATGTAATGATCTGCATATGTGGAAAAGTAATCCATGAGCCACTGGAACTTCTTCAAAACAATGTATGCATTCAGTGCTTGGCGCATGCCTACCATTAAACTGCCAAATGTGTGTGTGTGTGTGTGTGTGTGTGTGTGTGTGTGAAGTTGTTTTTATGAAGTTGGAGTAAATATATATTAGTTCACTCTTATTTTCTGCACTGAAGCTGAAATCACTGCGGTTACATTGTACTTTCTTAGAAATTGAAAGCAACATTTCCATACAAATCCTGTTTGGGGTCAAGGGCTTATTCAGTTTTGTTTTCTGCTTTGTGGCTTGCTTGGAAAAATCCATTTTTTTATTCTTTTAACCAAAAAATTACCCAGGGCCTGTGGGTGGAGAAAGTAATAGGCATAGGTTATACTTTATTGCCAATAAATGACTGTCTCCAGTTACCTAGTAGTACCAATTTAGTATTGTTGAAACCATTAATGTATTTTTTGCCAGGATAATGTTACAATGGATACAACCCTGCAGTATTACAGTATTGTTATGCAGAATTCCCTTCCAGAGTTAATGGTTCAAAATTTACACTGTCTGAAGATGCGGTAGTTTAATATTAAAATTGTTCTGTGAAAGCTATTCAAGTAAAGTAGCCAATGTAATGTGGTTTATCTGTTTATATTAACATACGGAAAGAAAGATTTTTTGTTATAAGACATCACATTCTATCAAGCCAGTTTTTCCATATTTGTTTCCATTTGGATTGCATTCACATCCTTTTATTTAAAAGAAAAAGCCACATTTGAAACAGAAACTTTACAAAAGAATGAAAAAAATCTAATGCAAGTTACTTGAAATCTGATCTCTTTCAGTTTTCCAAATAATAAATACTCTCTTGAGATTGAGTTTCAGAATTAAACCTTCATTTAACAACCAATTTAATGGGATTTTAATGTATAACAGGCCAAATTCAAAACTTTCAGCTATATCAGGTCAACCTATATTCATATTGCTATGAAGTTGATTGTAACCTTTATGAAGATGTAATACATATAACCTTACTACAAAATGTTACCTTTACATTTCTGTTTGTTATATATAGAGTCTAATTTTTGTGTGCAAATCATCAAGTAATAGCTAGTAGCATCCACAATAGTGGATCACATTAATAGTGGAAAACACAATAGTGTCAAAACGTCAATCTGTGCATGGTGACAAATAATCATGTAAATATCACTATTACATCTTTGCATTCTGATGGAGGATTCAAGTATGTAACTTGTGATATTTGCCTCATGTAAATTTTGGCATATCTCCCCTATTACCCATGGATAGCCTTCATGAGACCATGATACAGTATTATTTACAGATTATTCAAGCGTATTTAATAAGATACAATAATTACAAATATTCCTATAGTTTGTACTCTTATTTTCAGAACTCTAATTATTGATATTAAAGTATCTTGACTGGCATAAGATTTT
Source organism: Bungarus multicinctus (assembly GCA_023653725.1). Taxonomy (NCBI): domain Eukaryota; kingdom Metazoa; phylum Chordata; class Lepidosauria; order Squamata; family Elapidae; genus Bungarus; species Bungarus multicinctus. Next base: position 115,912,369 of record CM042836.1, read on the forward strand.
TGAAGCATCTGGTCAACCTTCATGCATTTTGCAAAAACTAAACACTACGGTGACAAGCTTGACTGAAAAGTTAAAAAAATGCTCTGGAAAAGGCAGTGATTAACTACCATGGCTATACACGGTTTGAAAAGAATTCAGAAATGCTTTGGGCCTTTTATGATCACAAGAATTTTCTACTGTTCATTAAATTGTCAAGATGTTTTTCAGTCTTCTTAAATGTTTTGATTTATTAAACCAGCAACACCTTTCTTTAAACTCATATAAAAACCTGAAAAAAAGACATGTACTTTAATGAATAGAGAAAGATGTTGTATTTGTGTGAGGTCGAATTTTTTTTTGAATAGTTTTTGTGGTATGTGGAATCTCCCAAGTTTCACCCTTGTTACACAAGGAAATTGCATGAATATATCTATGAAAGTCAATAGGATGCTTTTTATTTCATTTCAGGGCAATTCATTTTTTTCTGTTTTAATTTTATTGGAGCATGTGTTGATTGACCACAACAATTCTCATTTTTCCCCCCTTTCATGAAGAACGTGGTTCTCCTCGTGACCTCATTACTAGAAACATAACTGATACTTCAATTGGAGTCTCATGGACAGCAGCTCCAGGACCAGTTCAGAATTACAAAATTCTATGGAAATCCCTTTATGATGACCAGTCTGGGGAAACCACAGTTCCTGGAAATGTAGTAAATACTGTCTTAAAAAACCTTCAGCCCGAAACTAAGTACAAGATTTCAGTCTTGGCTTCCTACCGAAGTGGAGAAGGACCACCACTAGAAGGACAAGCTACAACTGAAGGTAGATAAGATACAAAAGACAACAAAGCATTCAAAGTGTTTTTATTTAGTCTTTATTTAGAAAGTTGATATCTTGCAAATTCTTTAGAATCCTTAAGACATTTTTTTAAACAATAAACTGATAAATTAAAAACTATCTTTACACTAGGACAACTAAAACCATGGAATAGAGCAGGAAGCAGCAGAATCCAAGACTAAATTATTGCAATAGACTCAAAAGAACCCACAACCAAAACATTATAGCCAACTTCATATATATATATATATATATATATATACATATATATATACATATATATATATATATATATATATATGTGTGTGTAAGGTTTTTAAGCTGATAATTTTAAATAATAAATAAGGGAGACTAGTATAGATCTATTTCGAGCTAGTTAGCTCTCTTCAGCTAGCCATACCCTTACTGGGATTCGAACCAGGGAAGTATTACATGTGAGGCAGTTGTAATTGCCTCTACACCACTGGCTCTCTCCTTATCAGCATATATATATATATATATATATGCTGATAAGTATATATATATATATATATATATATATATATATATATATATATATATATATATATATATATTATCTGCCTCTCTTCCATCTATCATCTATCTTTCGCTCTGTGATATATAAGCAAATATTAAAAGAACCTGTTTAAGTGTGGTTGTTACACATTTCCAATATAGAATTCCTGTTTCTACTCTGTACCAGTGATTGGTTCCAAGCAACCTATAAGGACAATGTTATGGAGTAATCCAGTGTCTCTCCATTCAAGGGATATGCTCTTGAATTGTTTCTCCATTTTTCTGATCACGTGCTGTTATAATCTTTGGGCTACAGACAGTTAACATACAACTTTGCTATGTCACAAAGGAGTTGCTGCCAGTTGTTTTACAATCTGAATATTAGAACACTGGAACTGCATGTTTCCCAATGGTGACAGAATTTACCTTCTTTCAACTCTTAGACTCTTCTTCCTTCCAGTGAAACTTAAACCTCAGAAATTTTAATTGTTTTTTTTTTCCAGTTGAGTAGAGGCACAGCATGGTAATTCCTCCTTCAGTGACAGTTCCAGCTCTGCTAATTATATGGGCAAAATACAGATAGTCCTTGACTTACATTCACAATTGTCCCCAAAATTTATGTTGCTTTCTGAGACAATGGCTAAGTGAGTTTTGCCCCATTTTATGACCTTTCTTGGCACAATTATTAAGTGAATCACTGGCATTGTTGTTCATAAGTGAATTTGGCTTCCCCATTGATTTGCTTGTTCAGAAGGTCGCAAATGGTGATCACATGACCCTTGGACACTGCAACCAGGATAAATACCAGTTGCCAAGTGGCTGAATCTTGATCATGTGTCCATAGGGATGTGGCATTTTTTTCATACGTGTGAAAAAATGGTCATAAGTCATTTTTTCAGTGCCATTTGGAACTTCAAGCAGTCACTAAACAAATAGATGTAAGTCAAAGACTACTGTACCTGTATGAAATAATAATAAATAGGCATGGGTTATAATTTCTGGGCTTTCCCATTAGTTAGCTTGGAACCAGGATTGATCAGCTCATGGAGAACTCTCAGCCTGAGATTAGTGTGAGTGGAGACAATTGTGGGAGTGTTTTAAAATAATTGCTATAGGTTTAGTGCAAATAGTGACTGTACAGAAATACCCATAGGCATGATGTAACAAAGTTAGCTCTGTAGGGATAAAGGTAGTTAATGTATCAGTCTCACCTAAACAAGCAACACTTAACTGTTTTGCCATATTTTGCTAATGATAAAGGAGTTTGACAGCTTCACTGGGATCGGTGTGGAAAGGAGAAATAGTGTTGATTGTTGAATGTCAGCTACTTATTATGATGCATCAAATCAATATCAGTTTTGATATTAAATTTTTATAAATCCAGTTACCTTTTCCAGAAGTTTAATATGAATTAAAATTTAATACAAATATTGAATAGCAATATTCAATCACTAATAACCTAAAATTTTACGATTCAAATTGTGAAACTAAAAAAGGAGCATTCATGGAAATAATTAAAGAAATACTTGTGCATCCAAAACAAAGGAAGAAAATTAAGATCTAATTCAAAATGTGGTTTAATTCTGATTTATACTTCCTATCTACTAAATATCTTTAAAATTTTTGACACTAGAAGTAGAAGTTAAATTGGTTAGAGCAACTCTGAGTAATATTTACATGATTAGATTAACCTCAATTTTGATGTGGCTGAAGCTTGCCCACATATTTTTAAAAGCACTGGGTACTGTTCTAATTAGGAGATTTCAGTTGCAAAGACTGATGATCAAGGATTGAAGTATTTTGAAAAAAAAAAACCCCTCTGAATTATTTTGTGGGGTGTGTTTGAACAGCCTACTGAAGTTAGAAAATTAAGATTTGGTAGGTAGAACTATCCCCCTTATAATATGATCCCTAGTTCTTGTTATTTCTATTCATGACTTTCCAGATGTTCTGGGCTGGAAAGTTCAGGCTTGTGCATGCCTTTGATGTTGTTTTATAATTTTTAACTGAAAGTTTTACAAAGAACATAAACACTAACACAAACTAATAAAAAGAAAAAAGAGAAAAGAAAAGAAAAATGGGTAGAAAGAAGCTTCCAACTTCTTTTGCAGAAAATAGAATTATAAAGCTATCTTATTCTATAACTGTAAAAGAAAACTCACCCTTTTATATTATCCAGCTTGTTAATAATTGAAACCACAAATCATAAGTGCATTTTTTTCATTTTATGCAAAAAGGGGTTTCCAGTCAACCATAAATGTAGATACTGTTTTTATGCATGCCTTTGATCTTTAAGAAAGATTGGTCTAATAGTGCTGAAGTAATTAACCGTGGCATTCAGATTCTTTTAAGAATTTGAAACCAGGAGGAAAAAAGAGGTATTCTATTTGGAATAAAAGAAGATTAAAACAACATATTCTGCATAAATCTAAACTGTTGGGCTAAGATGTTGGGGAGAATACATCTTGCATATCAATCAGAATAGGGCTGAAATGACTTAGGAGGTCTTCTAGTCCAGCCCCTTGCTCAAGCAAGAGATCCTATACAAAAACCTCCAGTGATAAAGCATTGACAACTTCTGAAGGCAAGCTGTTCCATTGATTAATTGTCCTCCCTTGGGAAGTTTCTCTTTAATTCCAGGTTGCTTCTCTCCTTGATTAGTTTCCATCCATTGTCTCTTGTCCTGCCCTTTGGTGCTTTGGAAAATAAGTTGACCCCCTCCTCTTTGTGGCAGCCTCTCAAATACAAATATTTGAACACGATACAAATATCATGTTCTTATTTACTGTTTTAAGTTATTATAATCATGGGAGTAGAAAAGGACTTTTGGGGGGGCTGAAGAAAACCAAGTACAAATATGAAAAAAATATCAAAAAGTTGTACATATGAGGGATTATTCTTCAAAATATTGTGGAACATATTGCTTCGTGCTTGGCTTCAAATTCAGTAAATACAAATCCAGGAAAAATTGTGGAGCTCCCTAAACTTGGTAGTGATCCCTGAATACATTTATCTTCCATTTACAGTGTGTGTGTGCGTGCGTGTGTGTATTCATGTGTGTTCCTTGGAAGGAAGCAGGAAGCGGGATATGTATACAGAATTAATGCAACTCTAGTATTGAGTTACTTTGAAGATTATTCGATGACGCTTTTATTGAATAAATGAAGTTTTGAAAAAAACTCAACAACATTTTTAAACTTTTCATTTAACGCTTTCAAGTGTCACCTGATGCAAGGACTATTACAGTAGATAATGAGAAAGAGACCACAATGAGAGTCACTTGGCAACCAGCACCTGGAAAAGTGATCAACTATCGTGTGGTTTACCGACCCCGTAGAGGAGGAAGACAAATAGTTGCAAAAGTGCCTCCGACTTCTACTTCCACAGTATTGAAACGTCTCCAACCTCTTACTACTTATGATATCACTGTCATTCCAATGTATAAAACTGGGGAAGGAAAACATAGAAAAGGCGAAGGAACAACAGGTGCATTTTTTTTTTAAAAAAAGTATATGTGTATATATGATAGATTACTGTAGCCAAAATGTATGAAGTTTACAAAAAGTCCAAAAGTTCCTAGTTTAAAAGATTGCAATATGTTATATAATTATTTATTTATTTTAAAGGCTTATTTATTATTTAAACTACTGTTAAATATGTGCCCTACCTACCAGTTGCCTGGAAATGCTGCCATTTTTCCTCCCTATGTGGTGCTAAGGTTGGCCTTCATATATGCATTATAAACTGTCTGCCCTTGCAGAGGCAGTGCAAAAACTAAACTAATCCTCGAGTTAATCTTCAATTAATTGTAATTGATTGGCTGGAGCACGAGAGAAGGTAGCCCATAATAATTCACAGAAAATGAGGCCATAATAAGGAGTCTTTCTGGCCCAAATTGTGACAAAGCCTTGAATCTTTTTCTTCAGTGTACTTTTTCCTGCCCATCTTATTTCACATATGTTTAGTAATCTCATAGTTTGCCACTTAATTTCTATACAGAAATTTCTATTCTCTAATATGGCCACTTAATTTCTATACAGGTAGTCCTCGACTTATGATCACAATTGAGCCCAAAATTTTTGTTGTTCAGTGAAACATTCGTTGAGTGAGTTTTGTCCCATTTCACGATCTTTCGTGCCACAGTGGTTGAATGAATCACTGTAGCTGTTTAGTAACACAGTTATTATGTGAATCTGGCTTCCCCATTGACTTTGCTTGTAAGAAGGGGACCACATGACCCTTGGTTGCTGCAATCATCATAAATATGAGTCAGTTGCCAATCATCCGAATTTTGATCACATGACTATGGAGATACTGCAGTAGTCGTAAGTGTGAAAAATGATCATAAGTTCATTTTTTCAGTGCCATTGTAACTTTGAACAGTCAGTATATAAACTATCAAAAACTGAGTTCATGGGCTTAACTTAAGCACATATCAGTCAATATGGCCTAGGGGCATCATATACCCTTCAACTGACACTGTGTAACTAACTGAGCAGCTAACAAAAATATTTTTAAGTGCCTCAGTAAATTACTCCTAAAGTAGGGCTACTAGATGTTGTCTGAAGTTCAAATAACCATTGGAAGGTAGCAAAAAAAGAACGTTGCCCTTTAGCAGCCCAGATATTTGCGGCCTAGATCTGATAACCCTGTCCTAAGACTGTGACATTGTTTGTTTAATTTGCAGCTTTGTCCTGATTACCCAGAAACACAAGAGAAACTATGAGAATCTCAAGCTTTCCCATGTATTTGAAGTATATAATCTATGCTTAGAAGTTCAGTAGTAGAAGATCTCTCATAGAACAGTGTACTAAATCTGTTGTTCATCCTTCAGGGAATGGTTAGAGAACTCTGGCCCTTTAATTGTTGCTGGACCTCTACAATCTCTTACAATTATTCTTACTATCTGGTACTCATGGGACTTCTCGCGTAGGTTTTTGATTGCTGCCTCAGAAGCTGTAGTTTGAAACAATTATAAGAAGTATTTTCAGGCTGATTTTGAATGAGACGAGAAACTTGATAGGATCTTGGAGTTACATTTTGAGCATTCTGTGATTATTCTCTTTTTCCCTAAGATCCTAAATATAGTCTTTGGCATTCTAAAGTGCTTTCTGCTTGGGAGTTTAAAAAGCAATAGTACTTCTGTTTCATCCCTTACCAAAATCCTTGGCTTTTGCACTTTGAGATTGAACGCATGCCATTTTAGTTTAAAAAAGAAAAGAAAAACCATACATATATGGGATAGCTTGAAATAGGAAAAAAAAACAGTTGAGTTAAGAAGGAACTTACGTTTGCTTATTTTGTACCTTACATCCAGTGCCATTTAATCTTCATATGCTGCACTGCTTATTGGACACCTTAAAGTTAAAGATTTACCATTGTAACCTGTCAATAATGAAAAGTAATAATGAATTGCTTCTGAAGTGAAAATCCACACATGATTTTGGCACCTTGGAAGCAAAATTTAAGGGATAATCTTATAGGATTATAGCATACTTTATAAGAGCTATGAGCTGTCAACCTCTGTTTCCAGGTGTACACATATATTTCTGTATAATCCTGGAAAAGAAATGTAGATCTTAGTCCATTTGAAATTGCTTTAATTAGCAGATACAGTTTTTCAAGTTTTCCATCTTATTTTAATATTTGTAATGCAGGCAATAAATCATCATTCTTCCAGTGAGTCTTCACTAGATAAGCAAGTTGATACTAAATACTGAATCAACTACTGTATTTGGCATCAACCAAACCACTACTGTATTAGTTCAATTGTTAAGTAGTTAAGTTCCCATATTTGTCTTGAAATCGTTTCTTTTTTTTTTCATTTGTTTTATTGTTTTTGCAAAATGGACACCACATCTTTAAAGGCAGCAGCAGCAGCAGAAATAATAAATTATCTAAAATAATCTTGAAATAATTACAGAATGAAAAAGTAACTCTGGGTGGATGTCTTATTTTTTGAAAATATTAAGTGCAGGTGTAAGGCTTCCAGTGCTGATAGAATCCAATTTTTTTTCTGATTGTATGAATTCAGTTAAGTTATTCCATAGATCAGGGGTGTCAAACTCAGGGTGTCACATTGTCGTAACATGACATATTGTGACTTTTTTCCCCTTCGCTAAACTGGGGTTGGGCGTGGCCAGCACGAGATGCATCCAGCCCGTGAATTTGACACCTTTGCCATAGATGATATTGCTTTTATAAGTAAGACAAAATAGGGTATTGTTTTAAGGCCCTTCCCTTTCAGCTTTCTCTGAATGCTCTAAAAATCTTCTTCAGAAGACTTCAAAGATTTTTGAAGACTTGAAAGGAAAATAAATATTACAACCTAAGCAAAAACATGTACCTGACATGGTTGGATCTGTCTCAATAAAATTTTGAAGCTGCTCTTTGCTTTACGAAATACATACAGTTCCCCTTTCGTATTTATCCAGTGGGTACAGCTCACATTGGATTGAGTGACTATTGTTTGACTTTTCTAGCTTCTCCATTTAAACCACCCAGAAATTTGCAAACTTCAGATCCTACAAAGTCCAGCTTTCGTGTAACCTGGGAGCCAGCCCCTGGGGAAGTTAAGGGGTACAAAATAACTTTCCATCCAAGTGGAGAAAACAGACAGCTTGGTGAATTAGTACTTGGGCCATATGACAATACTGTTGTATTAGAGGAGCTGAGGTAAGCCGATCGTAACTTCCTTCAATGTCACTATTTTCTTGTTAATACAGAAAAATGTAAGCAATGTTTATTGAAATCCCTTCCCAACTTAATCTTACCTGTCTTTTTTTTTCTAAATCTATTTTGAAAGCTGCCCTAATTACTCAAGACAGAACTGCAAGTGTGAAATCTTTCAATGAAAAATTCAGTAAATTTCTCAAGTTTCACTAGAAGATGAGATTGAGTCTTAGAACTCTGAATCCATTTGCTGGATAATATATATGTTTCATAAAATGGCTAGAATATAATTGTCCTATTGAAACAATTGAAATATAATACTAAATGCTATTGAGCTATAGTGGGCTGCAATAAAATCATTTCATACACCCCCAGTCCTATCTGATGAACGCTAGCAAAAGTTTCAGAAAGCCTACTACTTAATTCCCTCTGATTCTCTAAAATTTGAAGAAAACCTGTTATGGTATGGTTTGAGCATCTGGATTAGGAATTGAGCAACTGAGATTCCAATCCCTATTACTGATCCCAAATTTTCTCAATTATTTTAGTGGAGACCCTTTCCCTGCTAGCCTAATCATATTTTATGGAATTGTTGTGGTATTAATATCTCTCTCTCTCTCTGTGTGTGTGTCTGTCTGTCTCTCTGTCTCTGTCTGGGGGGCAAACATATGTTGTTCTCACTTTTTAAACATGCTAGGGGAAAAAAACAAAGTGAAAGAATCTGCATAAACCAGTTTGCTTTAATGTGAATAGCATACATCTATCTTTCAATCATGCAGGGCAGACACTTCCTATAAAGTAAATGTATTTGGAATGTTTGAAGGAGGTGAAAGTATGCCTCTGATTGGAGAAGAAAAGACAACACTTGCAGATGTTCCAGATGTGTCAGTATCACCTTCAGGTAAATATAGTTTTAATGAGGAATACAGTGGATGGTGTTTATTGAATGAACTAACAGCATTTATAGAAACATTGTGGTAGTAGCAACTCTATATGACAGTATTTTAAAGCGTGCTCTCTTTATGTAAGACCATAGAATTTACCTGCCAGAATTCCCAAATGGAAAAGTAGAAATCTCTATATAACAGGTAGCTTTGATTTTTCCGTTTGGAAGATCTTTCAAAAGCCTGTTTGCATGCCCAATTCCACACAATCTTTGGGGCTATTTTGGTCTGCCATTTCAGCACATATTTTAGATAGCTCCATTCCCAGTATTGCTCCCATGGCATTGAAATATGTGGAGTGGCTGGAATAGATATGCATCTTTTTGATTGTGGTCTAGAATGCATGATTTGTAAGCTATATTCTGTTCTTCGATTTATGTTATTTGTATTGATTAAAGTTCAGAATTTATTGTTTTATGCAGAAGAAAGTCATACGTTTAAATCCTCAGGTCCCTGGATTAGCTGTGCTCAATAAATCTGAATATTGGAGCAATGATGTGAAACATAGATGAACCCATCTTAAGTCTGATGAATGTGCTTGATTTTACTCAGTGGGATTCCTTCCTTGCACGAAGCCAGAATGTTTTGCAGCTGATAACATGAACTTCAGAGCAAAGAGGAGGAAGAATGCATTTTAAACAATTACAATAGTTGTTGAAAGGCTTGTTTAAATAACTGTGCTGTTTTTGCTTTGTAATAAATGCACTGTCATTTCCAACATATGGAAAGTGAACACTTATTTTTATTCTCATACATTGAAAATTCCTAGCATTGTTTTCTTTCTAAGCATTTAATACTTTTTATAAATGTGTGTTTTTGTCACTTCTATTCTTTTATGTGTTTGTTTCTGTTACCTTATTTGTGTTGTGCTTCTTTTTGTGATTTAAATGTGCAAATATCTGCACCATCTGCATTTATTAGCATATGTAGCTGTTAATGTGCTGTGTTATGCATATTTATTAAGCTCTAAAAATAGTTGCTTATACCTATAATTTAGACATTCTTTCTTGATTTTAACTGATGAATATGCAGAAGTAGTAGTTGATTACTTAAGTTTACTTAGGTTTAGGGTTCATAGTTCTATTATGAAATTGGTTCTAATTATGTTTATATTCCATCTAATCAGTATGCAGTACATATGGCAATATTTTTAAAGTAATAATTTATGCACCCTTAGACATCTTTTTCATTATTAGCAAGAAATGAAATGATCATATAAAACTTCAGTTAATTTAAAACATACATAGAAGAACGTCAAGTTAATTAAAATCTTCATTACATATATTGTAAAATGGGATTGGATAAAAAAGTTGTTCGTAACTAACTGAGATATATTATGATTGCTGTAATAGGCTTAGAATGTAAAACCAGGACTGAAGCAGATATTGTATTGCTGGTGGATGGTTCTTGGAGTATTGGTCGAACACATTTTAAAACAATCCGGAGCTTTATTAGTAGCATCGTTCAAGTATTTGATATTGGCCCAGACAGAGTGCAAATTGGTAAGTTTTGAAGTTAATTGGAATACTTTGAGTTGTGCTATTCAAAGACCATTCGTAATGTCACTACATTTTCTCGCCAGCTCTTGCACAATATAGTGGAGATCCAAGAACAGAATGGAACCTCAATGCCCACCCAACCAAACAGCGTTTATTGGATGCTGTGACCAATTTGCCATATAAAGGAGGCAACACGCTTACAGGTATGTATGTATGTATGTATGTATGTATGTATTTATTTATTTATTTCCTGCCTTTATTATTTTTAACAAATAATTCGAGCAGTAAACTTATCCAACACACCTTCTTCCTCCTCCTCCTATTTTCCCCACAACAACAAACCTGTGAGATGGGTTGGACTGAAGAGAGAATGACTGGCCCCAAGTCACCCAGTTGGCTTTTAACTTGAACTCATGACCTCCTGTTTTCTGGCTTGGTGCTTTAATCACTAGACCAAATTGGTTCTCTCTTTTGCTATTCATTTTTTCAGTATATGTTATACTGGGGGGTGGGGGTGGGGAAACAACTCGCAAAATTATATATTCCTAGAGTGTAGTATGGTATCACTGTGCCTTTAGTACTCTAATCCTCACATTTCCTATCCTATTGAAAGAAACCATCTCAGTCTACAATGATCCTCAAGTAGGAGTGAGAGGCTTTGGTAATTATATTGCTGGTTTTGCTTCTTCTGTTGTGAATGGGCCAGGAACAGATACCTTATCTGGCAACTTATAGTCTCACAAGAATAGAATTATGATTCTAGTAAAAGGAAAGTATAAAAGACTTCAAAGTAGATGAGGCAGAACTGATGTGTCTCCTAATAAATTAGACTATAATATTTTTGGAGATTTACTTTCTGAGCAGAAAAAAGTTCCTCATTTTATATATGCGTATGTGTGATTTCAGGAATGGCTTTGAGCTTCATCTTAAGAAACAGCTTTAAGACTGAAGCTGGCTTGAGGCCTGGAGCTAAAAAAATTGCTGTCCTCATTACTGATGGCAAATCACAGGATGACATAAATATTCCATCAGACAGATTGAAGGAACAAGGAGTGGAGATCTTTGCTATCGGTGAGTATCAAGGGAAGAGGCAATCGGTACAGAAAGGGGTTGGAATATAATAATTCACTCATCTTTAAATGATTTTTCAAATACAATTGACCAATAATTACTTAAAATGTATTATCTTGTGTTTTTTAAGGTATTAAAAATGCAGATGTGAATGAACTGAAGCAGATTGCAAGTGACCCGGATGACACGCATGCTTTCAATGTTGAAGATTTTAACCTTCTGGTTAACATTGTTGATAGTGTCACCAATAATTTGTGCAATAGCGTGAAAGGATCAGGTATGTTACCCTTTGGGGGTTTTATTTTGTGCTTAAGAAAAAGGTGTCTGCTTAATTTCTCTTGGAATGTGGTCAAGCAGAGTTTTTGAACAAGATACTCATTTATTTGGTCTATGTAGGGATGCAATTCTTTTCATATTTGTTTTCTCTTGGCATGCAATGTCTATACCCATATGTATTTCATATATGCCTAGGGAAGTAACACATACTAAAATATGCAGTCACAGAATGATTTTTATTAGGATTTCTTGTCTGATTAGAATCTGAAATGGAAGATTAAGGCTGTTAAGTCCAATATGATGCTTAATTTTGTTTTCTCCCTAAAGCAGGGGTCTTCAAACTTGACAGCTTTAAGATTTGTGGACTTCAACTCCCAGAATTCCTCCTCCAATCATGTTAGCTCATGAATTTTGGGAGTTGAAGCCCACAAGTCTTAAACTTGCCAAGTTTGAAGACCCTTGCCTTAAAGCGTTTTCACAGGTTCAATTTCTGTTTGAATACATCCAACAAAGGAAAAATAAATACCAGCGCTCCAGATCATTGCTTCTACTGTCCAATTGCTCAAATTTTCTTTCATTGTGTGCAGTTTGTTTTTCTATATGCTCCATTCAATATGTAAATGGCTTTAATATTGAAATAATAAATACTTTATAATAAAGTGTTCTTATGAGCTTAAGGAAAACCTTTTTTATATACTGTATTTTGTTGTTTTGATTGTGATTCATCCCTGGCAAATCTTCTCATCAAGACTTCCTTACCCTAAATTCCATTTGTTTCTTCTCCCAATAGGTGATTTGTCTCTGCCACCCACCAATCTAGTTACTTCTGAAGTGACCCCTCTTTCGTTTAGAGTGTCTTGGACTGCACCCACCGAGAGTGTGGATAGATACAGAGTTGAATATTATCCTGCCCGAGGAGGAACACCACAGGAGGTCAGATTTGGAGACAGATTATTTTATTATTTTATTTCTTATTTGGGGGGCGGGGAGCTAGTTTATTTAGATTAGATCCCTAAATTTTGAAATAAAGGCTTGCTTATTAGTCACAACAGTTTATTCATATGTGTGCATTTCACATTAATCAACAAATAGAATTTTAAGCACCAGAGTAGGATTAAATGGAAACAGATCTATTGTTTCTGACTAAAATGTATGGTGAATATATGCATGCATTGGTGGCTGCTGGATACGTTTTAAAACTATCCTCAAAGCACTTGAGCAAAATGTTTCCTTGTTACGTAGTACCAAATAAAACAGAGAAAGGCATTAGTAAGTCTTATTGATACTGGTTCAAAATGGCTGGGACTGCTGGGCTGGATTGGGTGCAGGAAGAAGAGACACTCTGTATTTTATAGCAGGGGTAGGCAGCTATGGCACCTTTATGACCTGTGGACTTAACTCCCAGAATTCCTGAGCCCGCATTAGCATTACTCAATACTAATAACAGTAACAATGGATGTCTCCTTTGGAGCAGAGTCCTCGCATTGTATTAGTAAGGGTTGATATTAAACAGAAGGGATTGATTAGTTATAGGCATTCATTTAATGCTTATTTTCCCTATAGCTTGCTTGTGCTTAAGTTGATCTTCTGGCTATTGCAGGAATTGATTATATAAAAATAATAACTTCCATGTGGCAACTAGGCAGCTTGCATCCCACCATAATCCAGAATACTTAGGAGTGTTTTTAACCATTAGAAAATAATAGACATGATCAGAAGAAACCCAAGAGGGGGAGGGGAGGAAGGGAAAACTCCGTAGCTGAAGAGAAGTATATAGTATATAGAGCTTTTACTGCATGTAATTGTTATCTGTTTCCCTTTCCTATTTTCATATATATGTTTATTCTATGGTATAATATCTATTACTATTCTTTTATATGTTGCAATTTTATAAATAGACATGTGTGTACATATATATTCATATTCTTGTTTTTAGAGCCACAGTTGGCTGGTTTCTCAATGCAATATGTATTTGAAATAGCCCTTAAATTCTCACATAGAGACAGTTTTCTGCGATTGCATATTCCAAATAGATTTCAGCCATGATGTAGTGAAACTTACCAAATGGGGTTAAGAGTTACACATTCTAATTTTCCAAATAATTCATATTCTGTAGCTTTTGGCATCAGATATATACTATTACATCTGATAGAGGGACCAACTTAAGTTCTATTTTAAATTATTTAGTACCTGAACCAAGATAATAATTATGTATATTTTATTTATTTATGAAATATGTATAATTACATGTGCTATTGTTTTATTTATTTTTATTCAGGTCTTTGTAAGTCGTTCGGAGACCACTACTGTTCTTACTGGCCTCAAGCCTGAAACAGAATACGTTGTGAATGTATTTTCTATAGTAGAAGGCACTAATAGTGAACCATTAAAAGGGACCGAAACAACATGTAAGTGAACATTCCAAAATAATAGACATTTTGAATAATTGTTGATGCATGCAAATAATATTAATAAAATGTATGGCAAACTTCCTTTACTTTTTGTTTGGTGAGTGACTGACCTTAGGAGATTGGTGGTGAAGGATATTGAAGCTGGCCCAAAGGTGTTTTTGCCAAAAGGCAACTGGACTTTCTTGTGGTTGTTTTTCCCTTTGAAAATGTTTTCCTTCTCATCCAAGAAGCTTCTTCAGTTTCAGCTTCTTGGATGAGAAGCAAATGTTTTCAAAGGAAAAAATGAAGGAGGTCCAGTTGTCTTTTGGCAAAGCATCTTTGGGACAACCATGATGATTGAGAATCTCCATAGATGATATTGAAGCTGGTATGTAAAAGTTTCACATTGCAGTCCTCTGAATTCTGTCCCAAGAGACCTGGATATGACCAATGGGGGTGAGAAGTTGAGATGCTTTCAGAAATTTGTTCAGTGTTTCAAGTGTTGCACTTGTTCCATCATCAGGGCAGAGTTGATGGAATGTCCATAGTCACCTGGGAAACTGGTGGCTTTCAGAAGGATAATTCTAGATAGTCATTAGAAATCATTTTTGTGAAATTCTAGAGGTCAGATGGGACTGTTGCTACTGCAACACCTTCCCTGCTATGTAGTAGTGCTTCTATTTGAGTTTCTTGACACTGGCTATATTGCTTGTGGAACTTCTCAGACTTAGGGAAGTTTCAGCTGCCCTCACTGAATGCAGAGCCAGAGATGGATCAGGATGTAGTTCCAGATTTGGACACAGTACTGAAGTGGCACTTAAGAGTTATCTCTGGCATGTTTGGTGGTCTCTCTATCTCTCAGTGGCTGTTGATACCATTAATCCTGGTTCCATCTAAAGCAGGTCAGGGGGTTGGGATTTATGGGACACAGGCTTGTAGTGGTTCTGTCGGGGGAGGGGGAGTAGGTAGACATGTGAGTGGCCTCAGATGTGATATGCATTAGTGTTTGCTTTGAAATGTTTGTTTGTGGCTTTCAAGCAGATGTTAACTGCCTAGAGATGTTTTGCACTTTGGGTGGTTCATACACAGTAAATTGAATGAAAGAACAAACGAAGATACATAAACCATAAATAAGCCACATGTTCTTTTTAGAAAAAATCATAACCTCCTAACATGTGTCCATTGTCTTAGTTAAAAGGAGTCCAGGATTTAAAACAAAAAATATTGGAATCCTAATATCTGAGACATATTAAGCAAAAAGCATTTGCCTATCGGTGCTCAGACCATAGAACAGAGAATGACTTAAAAATTACTGAAAAAATAAGAGTCAGTCACATGAAGCAATTGCTTAATAAAAGTGACTCTTTATAGGGGTGTTTTTGGACCATTATTTATCAATCTGATCTCTAAACAGGCATGGAATATTCAGTTTGATAAATTATT
Organism: Bungarus multicinctus; assembly: GCA_023653725.1. Taxonomy (NCBI): domain Eukaryota; kingdom Metazoa; phylum Chordata; class Lepidosauria; order Squamata; family Elapidae; genus Bungarus; species Bungarus multicinctus. Next base: position 115,927,998 of record CM042836.1, read on the forward strand.
CCCAAAGGAGTGCTATATTTTTAGTAGGGGCCTATGCAATGGTTACCTACCAAACTAGAAAGGTGTCACTGGCCCTATTGCCAGAGGAGGGATGAGTCATCTGGATTCTGCTACTTGGCCACCATGAAGCTACTCAATCTTCCTCTTCCCCTGCATGGATTTTTTTGGTCTATGGTTTCCAGACCATTTGAATAGGTAGTACCAACAATTTAAATCTGTATTTATATTCATTTATTTTTGTAGTTGGAAAGTTTGAGAGTTGCAGGATGAAATGATGTTTTAGCACCTTTTAAGGTGGGCTAAACAAAATCGGCTCTGCCCACTCCAATGACAACATGGTGTTACTAGGCATGAGACCAAAGAAAAGCCTTTGGAAGCTTTTTTTTTTAAATCCTGCTGGTCGCAAAAAAAATTGCTTATCTCTACATTAGAAGCTTCAGGTTATTTAATATCTATCTTATTTCCACAAACTTTAGCAAATAGCAAAGTCTGCATGGGTCAATGAATGTGACTGGGTTTGAATTGGTTGGTCACCATGTTGCAATCCTTCATTATCTCAGTACAGTAAGTAAAAGCTCCAACAACTTCTCCTTCAACTTCAACAAACCAGAAAGAAGTGAAATGACCGATGTTTGGGAGATAAAGGCAGAAATAAGTATGTAGAGTGAGTATTGAAGTGAATATTTATGTTTTTCACAGTGCCAATCCCAGCAGTGCGAAGCTTGCATGCTTATGATGTCACTTCAAGGACGATGCGTGTGCGGTGGGAACCTGTAAAAGGAGCAACTGGCTATGTGTTATTATATGAACCTGTCAATGCCACCATACCAGCAATTGAAAAAGAGGTAACAACTAGCTCGAGAGAGAGAGAAGATACTTATTTGCTCCTATATACCCAAACAGTGAGATATAATTTGGCTTATAGTAAATGCATGAACAGGGGTAAAGTCAGGAAACTAAATTTATTTACTTATTTATAAAACTTACAAGCCGCCCATTCCCTCACAGTAACTCTGGGCAATAAATGCTTTCTAAGAAAATTTTTTTAAATATTTTGTTTTTATTTTGATGTTTTGCCTTTTTGTTTTATTTATTTCTTCTAGATGCGGGTTGGAGCATCAGTGACTGATGTACAGCTGGTTGACTTGATTCCAAATACTGAGTATACTTTAACAATTCATTCAACTTTTGGTGACCTCACTAGTGATCCACTCACTACTCATGAAGTCACATGTAGGAATAATACCATTTTTCAAAATATTTTGTCTGTTGCCTTAGTGATTTGTGAGATCCTATAAGTGGACAGCTGTGTTAGTCCATGATAGCCAAAAATCAGAAGGAGCTCATGAAAGTATAAACCTTTTAAGAAGACTTGTTAGATTGAAAAAGTACTTTCAAACTCCTTTTTACATATATCTGCAGAGTAAATTACTGCCAGTTGTAAGCACTTAGCACAAAATATCCCATTGCTCTGGTAAGATTGCACTTCCTAGATATTTCAGCCAGCATGGATTATTATTTGGTGACTTAAATTCTTTCAAAGGGTTAAGTAACTTTTTGTGAAAAGATAGTGATGTATGGAGTATTTCAAAAGCATCAATGTTTAGCTTGAACATCAACCATTGGAATTCTTTTTCTAATAACAACTGGGATTTATACAGTATAACTATTTTTCATGGATAACATAGATTTTGGGAAGTATTTTCCTCAGAAAATAGAAAGATAATTGCCTTATTATATATAACGTTACCTATTTGAATGGTAACAGTGGGGATACTGTCTTCAAAAACTCTTCATCTGCAGTTCTGCACAACAGTTTTTAAATTTAAAAAATAATGAATTAATTAATAATTGATGGTGCATTAATTTAATAATTAAATTCAGTGTAGGATAGGTTGCCAAAAAAGGAGAATATTTGTAGCTCAGGGTTGAAAAGGGGGGTCCTTGGTGTTCTGTGAGCATGTGTGTGTTCTTGCAGACGTTCCATTACCCTAACTAGGTAACACCATCAGCGCTAGTAAGGAGCGGGGTTTGCTCTCAGTTTATATTCTGGTGTTTTGCCTGTCTCTGTGGGTGGGGGCGATCTTAGGGATTTCTCTAATTGGTGTTGGGGTGTTCTCTAATTGATTCTTTCTTATTATGGTGAAGATGTCATCTAGATATCTGACATAGGATAGGTTGGCTATATGTAAGCTATTTATTTATTTATTTATTTATTTATTTGGAGGAATATTATCTAAGAACTTGGACAATACTATGTTTGTTTTTCAGTACCTTTAAGCGGAGCAAAAAGATTAAGACTAAGTGATATCACTCACCGCAGCATGAAAGTCAGTTGGGATCACGCTCCAGGAAAAGTTCGTAATTACATAGTGAAATATAAAGCAGCTGAAGAAGATGAAATAAAAGAGGTAAATCTGTGTGTGAAAATACATTAAATATTGAATCAGGATCATTTTATAAGTATTGTTAAGAAGTAAATAGGAGCCGAAGTGTGCGATCTGTAAAGTTCAAATGATTTTAATTTCTTTGGGTTTAAAGATACTGTGATTATACTATTTGATGAGTAGGATCTTATTATGATAAGCAAAATGGAAATCTTAATTGGATGAGACATGAAATAGCAAAAAAAAGAGGGGGCTTTCAAAGTAACATTTAAAAAATGGAAACTTTAGCATAGAGTTGGAAAATCAGGCTGTATAAAAAAAATAGACAATCTTTAGTTTTATTCTGATTCAGTCATTTAGAAAATATAATATAAACAGGGAGAATAACCACCGTGAAAAATTGATTTGCCATATCTTGATGCAATGGAAATGGGGTTGTCAGGCAACAAATTAGATTCATTGTGATTTATGATATTTACATAATGACATGTTGAAAATAATGTAATTTTTTTTCTCATGTGCATAATGACACATGGGAATATATTGTGAGTGCCGTAGCATTTTGAAGCCGCCTGAGTCAACTTAGGATTTGAATGAATGTGGTGCTCACCCCCACATATCAGAATACTAGTTTGAACAGCTACAAATAGCAGTATCATTGCATTTCTCAAACAGATTAAATAAAGAAAGTGCCACATATTGGAGAAGTGTAGAATTTTGTTTTTTCAATGTTTGAAATGAATCCCAGATAATATATGGAGTTTAACATCTGATAGCATAGCTTGTTTGAAAATAAATATATTGCATAGTTATATCCAGGAGTTATTATTAATATATTATTAATAATAAACTTCCTACTGCCTGGAAAAAAATAAGTGTTCAGAAAGAAATCTGGCTAATTTGTTTATGCAGATAAAAGTGGATCCATCCCAGACCAGCACGCCTCTTCCTGATCTTCTTTCAAAAACACTCTACCATGTAGAACTTGCAGCAGAATATGACGAAGGGCTGTCTGTGCCAGTAGCAGCAGAAGCCACCACTTGTAAGTCTATGCTGCTGCTTAATAGGCTTCTTCAGATTCTCATACAAGGGTGTGGCCTGAAATAATGGTTTTATAGAAGGTTCTGCTGGAAATACATTAGAATGTTGTAACTTTATTAGCTAAAATAGATAGCTAGAGTTGTGTGTTGCATTTGCATGTCTTTGTGTATGAGTATCAGTGCTTTGATGATATTTCTATCAAGGGGCTTATTTGTTGCTTGGCTGATACATTTGTTAACAAAAAATCTGCTTGAAATGCAGTATATCCAGATACAAATCATAATGGTCTTTGAAGCAGCTATAGCCTTTCAAATGCCATGGTAGCATAAAGTTTACACACAATTTGAAGTGCATCATTAAGAGATCTTGGCATGGTTAATAACTGTCCATGATCATCCAAAGTCAGAGCTTTTATTTTTTTTGCTCAGTACCTGCTTTCTGCTCTTTTCATTTCATTTCTTTTCTTTTCTGGATATGAGTTTGCATTGCCACCACATGCAAAAAAAAAGATTCTACAAAAAAAATTGTTCTCTTTGCATTCCTTCTTTTGCTGTTGTTTTGTGTGATCTGGCTACCACATCGATCAATCCACTGGGTTAATTGGCAGATTTGGGTAATCCCTTTTGTTTTAAGGCTGTGTGTTCTATATCATAAGCAGTATGATATTTCAATGTGTGTTAGTTTTACCTTGAAATTATACTTTTCACTGTTAGTAACTTCTGCTTTCAAGTCATTTTCAAGGGTAGCTCCAAATATGTTGCTTAGTTTATGTATTCTCTCAATATTTTTAAGGAAAGTTGGGTAACACTGGTACCTTATGTTGTGTTTGGAAGCTGTCTAGGGCAATATTGTTGTTTCTTGTCACCACATGGGAATCCTGACTATGGAGTTTTTGTAATCAGAACTCTTTAGTGCCCCAGTCTCTTTGGGCTGGGCATTTGTTTCCACTGCTGTTTCCAAGGTAAAGTTTAGTATAATAAATACTAAATTTTATTTGATAATAAAATTATGAAAGTCATTGAAAATCAGGGATGTAGTTTTTGTGGAGATAATGTGTGGTTTTGGTTGTCTGAATTAACATGTAGATCAGGGGTGTCAAACTTGATTTCATTGAGGACTGCATCAGGGTTGTGTTCGACCTCGGGGGGCGCTGGATGAGCGGGGCCAGGATGGGTGTGACCAGGGTAGGCGTGGTCACCTCAACATAATTCGTGTTGGGGGCACCTGTGGTGGCCCAGGTGGGGTTGGGGGGCATCCATTGTCTCCAGTGGAGGAAGCTTTTCCCTCTCTAAAAAACATTGAAACAGAGTTTTGAAACTTGACTTGTTGAATCTTTCTCAGCATTCATGGGTCTGAACTTGTGTAAATATTAGCCCTAGCAACATTTGATATATGTGAAGCTTTAGAAAAAGTGAAGATTGTTTTAAGTGGAGAAATTATTGTGTATATTCCCATGTTGTTACACATAGAACAAAAAAGTCTTATACAATAAATTTCTGTATCTAGTGATTTAGTTTATATGCATAGACTTTATCTCTTTCTTTTCCACTTTACAGTACCTGTACCAGCACCGCTCAATTTGAGAACAGATCAAGTAACCTCAACTAGTTTCAGAGGTACTTGGGATCATGGAGCACCTGATGTAGCTCTCTACAGAATAATGTGGGGGCCTTATGGTGAACCTGACAAACAGGAGGTAGGAATTTAGATTCTTGAAAATGAGTAAATTCAACAAATGTGGAAGTGTTAATCCAGTGATTATATGAAATTTAAGCAGTTACATTTACTCATAATTAAAATCCGAGGTGTCCTTATCAATATGCCTATGTGTCTATGGATATTTTCTTGCTATTATTATATAAGGCTCCCTCCTAAACCTGATTTTAAAATATATTTAACTGAAAGATAAACGGATGAGAACCTGTTGTGCTACAAAAAAAATATCAGCTTCCAGCCTCATCTAGAGAGGATTATTGGGAGCAATCTAGTAAGAAGATATCTTGTGATGGTTACTCTCATTGTGATAACTATTTTATAAATAAGCAGTCTCCACTGCAATCATTTCTGAGAGCATTTTTAATATATTTTCAAAATTCTAGAGGTGCCCACCAGCCTCAAAAGATTTACCCTTAAAGTTGATACATGTTTGTCAGAATGGTGGAAAATGTATTTGTAGCTAAGGAATTTCAAGAAACTTCATTTTTCTTCCTCCTTTCTCCAATCTGTCAGACTGCAATAATTGGATCCTGATTTTGGGGCAGTAATGGCTCATCTTGAATCTCTCTTTGATCTTGATCTGTAATTTAGGGTGTGTTCCTTATTTCATCCTTCTAAATAATACTTTATTCATAAAGAAGTAAAAGCCAATGCTGATTGGCTTGATGGCATCTGTTTACTGAAGATGATGGTTTATGATGTATTTTTTGGAGTGGTCCCTTCTTTGAGGGAGCTGGATGGTTCAGAAAGATAGGTAGATAGATATTCAGAATTGATGGTACCTGTTGAAGATGAATGGACTGGTAATGCAAAACTATATACGTGTGTATGTCTGTGTGTGTGAGTGTGATTAAGAGAGGTGGGGGGAGGAAGATAGTTTGACTCCGGGTAGTTTGAAAACCCACCACATATAAACCCTGGCACCCAAAGATAAACAATAACCTCACTTACTGAAAAACTCATCAATAGAACTCATGTAATCACCTAATGCGAATGCCTGGAGAAACAACCAGGTTCTCTAGTGCCTTGAGAAAGGCTAACAGTTGCATATCTTATAGGATATACTTTACTATATTAAAAATGTTCCTGATTGATACATTAATTCCATGGTATATAACTTCTATTTTTCTTCTTTTTCCTCCATAATTTTTGAAGATGATTCTAAATGGTGATGAAAATACACAACTTTTTGAAAACCTTATCCCAGACACATTGTATGACATCTCAGTTACTGCAATTTATCCTGATGAATCAGAGAGTGATGAACTGATTGGCAGTGAACGTACATGTATGCAATTTTGAAATACCTTAATTAATAATTCGGGATGACTAAAGGGCACAGGTTTCATACCCACTCAATCTCTTATATTTTTCTTTACAGTGCCCCTTGTGCCTATAACAACACCAGGTAGGTGCTTCACTTCATGACTAGCATGTTGCAAATTAGGATTAGAAGAAAGGACTAGGAAAGACAGCAAATAGATATCCCTGGAAAAATTATACACGCATACATGCAGTGTATATATATTTAAAAAATCCCTTCAGTCATTTATCTTACATGCTCAATGAGCATCTTGAGGCATCACTGAATGATAGCATATTTTTAGAAGGCATGAGCTGAAGCTAAAAGGTTGTGATGCAAGCAATGAATACTATGTTTGCACCATAAATCTCTCATGCTATGAATACTGAATTGTATGCATCATGGATCTTGTCCAAAGCTTTTGACCTTGACTTTTTCTTACCATTTGTTATATTAATGGGAAAGTAATATACATCCATCCTAACTTCCTTCATGCATTCATATGAAATTCTCTTCACATGCACCTCATTTTATCCTTATAGAAATTATATGAAATAGATTAGATTAAGATTTAGTTGCTGACTTAGACTCACATAGTTGGTAAGTTGCATGTCTCATTTGGTTCCCCAGTGCAGTACGGCATAGTAGTATCTTACTAATATTATTTTGCATACATTGGTGAAGATACAGTTATTTAAAATATACTTGGTATATGTTGGTGAAGATGCAATTATTTAAATTCCAAATTTTAGACAGTTATGTTTGATTTTAAATAAAAAACCAATTTAATTTAAAATACTAAAAATATTTTTCTCAGACATGAGGACCTAGTTTTCATATGATGGTGTAGAATGATTATATTGCACATTTATTTTTTTACAAAATTCTGCTCAGCAACTCTTTTAATAATTTCATTCCAGTACCAACGAGTCCCCCACGGAATCTCCAGGTATACAATGCAACATCTAATAGCTTGACTGTCAAGTGGGATCCTGCCATTGGACGGGTACAACGCTACAGGATCAATTACCGACCTGCTACGGGCGATGGTGCTGAACTTTCGGTAATTAATTCTCCAGAGGGAAAGCATGTTTTTTTTTAAAAAAGGGATTTTTTAAAAGAAAAAGTGGTCTGTTCAGTGTGTTAGATTGTTAAAAGTTTCAACAGTCTTAACAGACCTTTTTTTCCCTTTTTTATACTTTTAACATCATAAGTTTTAACATTCTGCATTTGCTTCCTACATTACAACGAGGAAATATTGATTGTTAGATAAAAAAAAATATTGGTGTAGAATTTTACTTGACTGAGAGGGAGAGAAAAATTGCAGGATAACACTTCTAGCTGTGCTTCAAACAGTGCAAGCTTTCTAAGATAGACTAAGTTCATCCATAGAGAAAAACACATATAGCTGGATGTGGATTGTGAAGTGTCATAACCATATACAGTTAATTTTGCTGCATGTCCTCATGATTGGATTTTGCTGAAATTTCCTGTCATATTATCTGTCCTACTGTCCATAATAAAAGCTGAACAAAGAACCTGGGATCAATGAGTCAGTTATGAGCCATGGTGGTGCAGTGGTTGGAATGTAGTACTGCAGGCTACTTCTGCTGACTGCCGGTTGACTGCAATTTGGCAGTTCGAATCCTACCAGGCTCAAGGTTGACTCAGCCTTCCATACTTCTGAGGTGGGTAAAATGAGGACCCAGATTACTGGGGGCAATAGGGTGACTTTTGTAAACCGCTTAGAGAGGGCTGTAAAAGCACTGTGAAGTGGTAACTAAGTCTAAGTGCTATTGCCATTGCTATAAACTGGGATGTTGAAAAAAAATGGCAAGTATGTGATGATATGACTTTGGATACATGTGCATAAAGTCCGAGGTTTTGCACTGTAAGGTCATGCTATACGTTTGTCCTTTTCCTCCCCTTTTCCCTACAAATGCCTACGCCAGGGTGCTATAGTTATTATATAGCTTTTAATTAATCAGCCACATGAGCATTCCCATGTTTGTATTTTCTAACCGATATGCAGAAATAAAACAAATATTCTATTTTTAAAAACCCTTGCATTGACTAACATCTTGTCATTCTTGTGTCTGACAAATAACATGGCAGACAATTAAAAATGTCCACCTAACAAGTTATAAAATGTTAAATGAAATAGTTGCAGTACTGTCGTTCTGAGCTAGAAACCTGAATCTGAATCTGGATACATGCAAGAAGGCATGCTTCTTTTTCAGACTAAACTCTGTTTAGTTGGTTGCCTTGCTGTTTTTCATGTCATTCCAATGTATTCAAGTCCACAGTTGGAGGAAGCAAGAACAGCATTGTGCTTCAGAAGCTGCGGCCTGATACCCCTTACCGCATTACGGTTTCTTCGATTTACGCCGAAGGGGATGGAGGACAAATATCAGGAAAGGGCAAGACCAGTAAGTGAAACCATCCTGAGCATTTTGTTTTTCACTGAAACAGAATCACAAAGGAGATTTTTAAATGATTTAGGGAAGTTAGCAGGTTTTGGAGTTCATTGTCATATGACCCTCTGTTGTTGTTTTTTTTAAAGCCACATTATCAACTTCTAAAAAACTTTTCTGTTCAATTTGTTGCCTTGCTGTTTTTGTGTGTGTGTGTCATTCCACAAGTCTACAATAGGATTCAAAGTAGGATTTATTTCGAGTCAGTACAGGTAGCCCTCGAATTATGGCCATAATTGAGCCTGCCTATTAGGGTTGGAACAAATGAAAAACAAACTACCTCAAATACCAACCATCCTTGTCTTTCTACTGCATTTGTTAAACGAATGCACGGGTTGTAGAGTGGAGCGCGGGGGGGGGGAGATCCTGGGAGCCCTAGTGCAGGCACTAGCCTGCCTGCCTCAGGCTTCCCAAGGCTTCCCCCACCCCAAGGTAGCCCATGTTCTCCTTCCCATGCCTTGGATGCCTCACGTGCCAGCCCTTGCACAGCTGGATGTCTTGGCAGTGAGAAACAATGGGGAAGGAACATGCTCGGTCCCTTCCTCCTGCCAAGGAGTCCTGCTTTTCTGAGCCAAAAAAGGATCCATTTCTTAGTCTTCTTTCTGCCCCAACAGCTGACCATTGGGAGGATGTAAGTTTATCCTGACTGTTGTTAGGCTTCGGGAGGCCATGTAAAGGCAGCAACTTCTGGAGGAGCTTTCTAAAATCTTTTGGTTAACCTCCTCCCTTGCCCAGAAACCCACATTTCTTCAATAAGCAAAACAGAAAACACTGGGAAGGATTGCCTTGTTGATTCTCCCGCTTCCCCCATTATATGCTAAGCTTCAACTCCCTGCCTTTGGTCTCCAATCTCTATCCCTTTTAAAAACCGTATCCTGACTCCAGGCAGAAAAGTACAAAAACCAAGCAAGCAAGGAGAGAAAATCTTTCAACAGCTTTTTCCCTTTGAACTGCAGGAAAATAAATAAATAAAACATCTCCAAAAGTTTAGCAGGCTGGAGATTTGCGCAACAAAATGGCAGGTGCTGGGTCTTTGCAAAACTTTTGCAAAACTTTTCATCTGACTGCCTGTAGGATCCAGCAAGGACTCGCCTTTTAAGTCTTAGCTGGGTCCTTCAGAAGGACAAAATAGATTTGCAAACTCCCGGTGTGGGCCTGAATTGTTTCAGCAGCTCCTCAAGGAACTGCAGCTGCTTTAACTTTAAAACAGGATCATATGTAGTTTTGGGGTATCTGTAGTTACTTTGAACAGTAGTTTCATGAGGACTGCCTGTATTTAATACTTAGATCAGAGGTCTCCAAGCATGGCAATTTTAAGACTTATGGATTTCAATTTCTAGAATTCTCCAGCCAGCATAGCTGGTTGGAGAATTCTGGGAGTTGAAGCCCACAAATCTTAAAGTTGTCAAGTTTGGGGAGCTGTGATTTAGATTTTCTTTCTATAGCTTTCATTTCTTTAAATGGTATGTAATGTGTGAGTGAGAGAGGGAGGGGGAGAGAGGCTAATGTAAGTTTATTTCTTCTAGAAGACTTTTATTGAATGACAAGTGTATAATTCTTGCAGTTATTGTGTAGCATCCAGCTTTCTTCCCCCAAGATAGGGCTCCTGTTTCCTGGGCCCAGATCGGACTGAGGTGGTGGTTTTATTTCACTTTGGAGCACTGAGAAATAACAAAAAAGCCGAATGGCTTCACCACAATTATACATGGCCTTTTAATGAACTTCTCTCTTTTTCCCCTTTTCCATCCATTTCTGTCCACTGCAATTCAGTTGTTTCCAGGCTCTCGAGTTCTCTGATGCTGGAATGCAGTTTGGAAAAATACTGCATCAAATCTATGTAGTCAGCAGAGTATTACCCCCACCAAAAAAGGCTGTTGAACCCATAAAGATAAAGTCTACTTTCATTTCATTGTTTGGAAAAACCCTTTGTGTTGATATTCTACAGCTTGACCTTTAAAGGGTCATCATTAAATGTTAACACACATATATTAAAGTTCTAAACCCTGGAAATATGATTCCTATGCCTCCCCATTTATTCCTTAAAATTGTGATTTTCATTAACTGTTTCACAACTATCTGGACTTTTCCAAATATTTGGTTTGAATGAGAGAGGAAAATATATCACAGTTAAATGTATTTAAATTCATTGCCCAGATGTGTTTTATTAGTAGAAATTACAGTGCATTTACTTAACTTTTACTTAATAGCGGTAATGGGTAGGTATTTAACCCCACAAGGATGAGAATAATAGTTTAGTACCATTGTGTGATTAATGGTAGGGAAGCATCTTTATTACTTTGGTTTTTATTTTTTCTTTCTTTTACAGAGGTTTCTTTTTCTGAATAGTCATGTAGTGAGATGATGAAAGATTATGTCATTCTATCTCTGAGGTTCATGGCTTCAGGAACATGAGAGCTTAGTTATACCATCAATACTACAGCTGGATGGCTATTGAGTAGTGAAGTTCCTCAGCCCTCCTTAAACTTCAGAAATAAAGCAGGAACAGCAGCAAAGCAATAGCAGATAATTGTATTCCAAGAAGCAGCATTTTTAGGAGGTTTTCACATTCCCTTTAGATTAAAGAAAAATGTAAGATTAGGTGGTCCATGCAATGAATTTAAAAATGAACAATTGAAGTGGACATGATGGTGACTCAACTCTCAGTTTTATGCCACTATACACAACTAGGACAGCACTTTGTTATGTCAATTTACTTTGTTGTATCACTTTATATAGCCACCTCTCTCACAATTTTAACATGCTTCACATTTAAGGTATACAACTTTAATTTATATTAATGCATATCTAAATATGCATTAATATGAATGTTTCTCTCTTTTTTATACTTTTAAATCACTTCAGAACCTCTCAATACTGTAAGGAATCTTAGAGTTTATGATCCAACCACTAGCACGTTGAATGTCCGATGGGATCACGCCGAAGGAAATCCCCGTCAGTACAAGGTGTATTATAAACCTGTGGCAGGAGGAACAGAGGAAATGGTAATTGTTTTGTATGCATATTTTGTACCTGTGTAGTTTCTGTGCATACACTTGTTCAAAATGATGTCCTACTGAATTTGGGGAGCCTGCTTATGGAGCACTTAGCACTGATGACAAATTTCTCCAGGATTTTAGATTTGGATAAAATAAGAAGATAATAATAATGAGGAGGAGGAGGAGGAAGAAGGAAGAAGAAGAAGAGTGGTCTAGAAGTGGCGCTTTCGCCTCATCATCAGGAGGCTATGCGTTTGATCCTAGGTAGCAGCAGATATTTCCCTTTCTGGGCATAATAAGTAACTATCTGCTGCAAATTCTGCATTGGCCACAGGAAGAGCATCCAGCCAGTAAACACTCAGCTCCATTCAATTGTCCCAAGTGCAAGGGATTATGGAAGTCATTAAAAGATAATAACTAAATAAATAAATAAAATAAGAGGAGAACTTTAATGAACATGAAGGTCATCTTTTATATTACTAGGAAAAGTAGCTTGAGAACACCATGAAATATCCAATTACATGCCCTGTTTTAAACTTTGACAGGTAACTTTGCCTGGGAATACAAACTATGCTGTTCTAAAGAATCTCCAGTCCGACACCCCATACAAAGTAACCGTTGTTCCTGTTTACTCAGAAGGTGATGGGGGCCGAGTGTCTGATACGGGGAAAACATGTAAGTAAAACTGAGGAGTGTCTATCGAAATTCTCCGTCATCCAGGTCACGGTTGTCCCAAAGGGGATAACCCTTTTTTTCAAGAGGCAACTGGACTTTGTTTTTTTCTTTGAAGATGTTTCACTTCTCATCCAAGAAGCTTCTTCAGCTCTTACTGGATGGTAAGGAATGGAAGGATCACACTCCTTGCAGGCAACTGATCTTTTGCATTCTTTTAGTGAATCATTGAGACTACCTGGTGTTTATCTGTGTCGTCAGGGTCATTTGAGTATGGGTATGGAGCTTTCTTGGAACTGTTGAAAGGACTGTGTCATAGACTGGCATAGAAGGGGAAGGATACAACATCATCTATCTCAAGTCTGCAACATAGTCCTTTCAACAGTTCCAAAAATGCTCCACACCCATTTGCATTACTCAGTTGTCCCTTCACACAGATAAACCTCCAAGTGGCCTCAACGACTCGCTAAATAGAATGCAAATGACCAAGGAGTGCAAGGAGTGTAAATCCTTTCCTTCCCCACCATCCAGTCAGAGCTGAAGAAGCTTCTTGGATGAGAAGTGAAATGTCTTCAACCCCTCCCCCCCCACCAGAAAATCCAGTTGCCTCTTGAAAAAAGTATCTGTAAAATTGAGGTCCCCCCCTTTTCATCAAATGTTGAGTCTTTGGGCCACAATTAAGATAGAATTAGGTAGCTTGCTAATTGTAAAAGTCTTAAGCTTACTGTACTTCATCCTGCTATAGTACAAATCATTGACTTAACTTAGTAAGGTAACTTAAATTAGTAAGGTTTTGTTTAGCCTATTTGCTATATAATCCTATATAATTAGCCCATTTCTATATAATCCTAAACCTGAAAGTGGCTTGCTTATTTTTGGCTTAGCTCCATGGCAAAACACATTTAAAACCAGTTTGTTAGTTAATGAGTCCAGGTTGTTTTAATGAATGGACTCTTTGTACAGTAAGACTGAGCTCAGAACTATGATTATTTTAAAAAAATCTGTTTATACTCTGCTCAAAAATCTAGATATGGTAGAAATAATACAGGGGACCAGAATTGAAATGGTCAAATTGTCACAATTAATCTGTTTGTTTGCAAGGTTGATTTAGGCTTATTTAATAAAACAGTTAAAACAAATCCAGATGCAAGTGTTGGCTTTAGAGTATGCTGGCACAAGCAGAAACATATGAAAGACTATTGTCAGGTTCTCTCTTCTGATCCTCTTCAGTGATATCAAAATTATTACAATGGGACCTACTTTTAATAGACTGGTAGGGATAGAAGTGGGGAAGAGTTTTGATTATTCCCCAGTGTCCAGAAAATTGAAGAGTAAGTCATCATGGTGACATAAGTGACATTATTTAGGGAATGACATCCTTGTGCAAATGATGTCTATTGCAAAATTTGATCTATTTACATAATACCTTTATTCAAATAATGTAGACATTATTTACATAAACATTATTACATAAACAACATAAAGCGCAATTGATATGATTGTGTCGTGTGATTATACTTTGTTCAGAATCTACAAATAGGGGATTTTCTTTAAAAATGCAAATTTGTTTTATATGATTCAGTGATGAGGGGGACACCAAGAAACATCCAAGTTTACAACCCAACAACTAACAGTCTTAATGTCCAGTGGGATGCTGCACCAGGTCCAGTGCAGCAATACAGAGTTGTTTATAATCCATTAGCTGCCACAAAGCCACCAGAATCTGTAAGTAATTTAATACAGTTATTTCCAAAGCGATCTCTGGTTGATGAAAAAGAAATAATGCATTCTATTCCGCTGTAAATGTCTGAATATTCTGAATGTCATATACGTAGGTAGTCCTTGACTTATGACCACAATTGCAAGTTTCCATTGCTTTCTTGTCACAGTTGTTAAGTGAACAACAGCAACTGTTAAGTTAGTAACAAAGTTCTTAAGTAAATGTGGCTTCTTTGACTTTGCTTGTTAGAGATTCACATAAGGTGATCACATGTCATCATAGTACATTGGAATCACCATAAATATATGCCAGTTGCCAAACTTCCAAATGCTGATCACGTGACCATGGGGATACTGTAATAGTCATAACTGAAAAACAATTATAAATCACTTCTTTAGTGCTATTGTAACTTCAAACGGTCATTAAATGAATGGTTGTAAGTTTGAGAATTATCTGTAGCATAGACATTCTTAGGGACAGCTTTATAACTTATATCAGTTGGTGCAGTTGGTGGAGAAACGCTTCTGTGCTTAGAACCAGTTTAGTGTAATAGTTAATTGTTTGGACTAGGAATAAGAGCATTGAGTTAGGCTCACCTTCAATCATGGAAGCCCACTTCATGACTTCCAATATTATATTTTTCTGAACTTTCAGTCCGCTACTTCATTGATTCATGGTCAAAGATAAAAAATTATCTCAGTGCATTGGGAGGAGGGGGAAACAGGGTATAGGAAAAAATCAATAGTAAAAATTTAAAACCTCAATATATCAGCAGATTGACAGAGGTAAAAAAGTCAGGCCAAACGTTTTGACATTTCTAGACATTTCACAATTTGATATTCATCAGCTCAATGTCAGTTACAGACATTTATATTGCATTCTTTCTAGGTTATTGTACCAAGTAATACACGCAATGTTTTATTGGAACGTCTGTCTCCTGATACTCCTTATTCAATAAATGTCATTGCTTTGTATGGTGATGGAGATGGAGATCCAAGTACAGGACAGGGAAGAACATGTAAGTAGAAAATCATGCATTTATTGCTAAATTCTGTTTGACTAGAGTGAATTACTCCTTTCTATCTAGCCCTCTAAATATGTTTTGGTACTTATATTCTGCACTGGGTCTTAACATGAATGTAGTTTATCAATTATTAGAGGTACTGAATGAATGCATATAAGGGAAGCCTTGCATAGAAAACTTTCCTTCTAGAAGGATATAAAAATGTTCACAATTTCAAACTTAGAAGGGATCATCAGATTGGATTGTATAAATAAATTTTATTAATTTAGCCACTTTGGAAAATTCTATGATTTATTTACTTATTTAACAGCTGCTGTTATCTGTAGCATGTTAAATCAGTGAAATTTAGAAGAGTAATTTTAGCTGCCCATACTCATAATTGTTCAGTATCCATAGTACTCTGATTCAAGACCTAGTTGTCATCAAAAGCAAAGCATTTTTCAGTGGAGCATGCCTTGAAAATTATTGAGTTAGAATCAGCCAATGGAATTAATTGACGCACAAAGTCAATTTGTTAATGTTAAGGTTATGCAAAATATTCTGTGTATAGAACTTCTGGTTTCAGATGGGTTGCTGCCAAGAAAAACATGCATATTGTATGTGTCTGCTGCATGCGTGGAATGAAGCAGTTGTTTCCTTCCCCCCCCCCCCCCTCAAGTAGGGAAAAAGCCAGGAAAGCTAAGAAGAAGTTGAGAAGCAAGAGAATAAATAATCGGGGGATTGACGGGCAAATGAGAGATGCAGTGCCAGGAGCTACGAAGTGGAGAAGGGGAGAGGCACCCCATATGGATTTTCTTTTATGCAAAATCCAGAACAACCAGAATGCTCCAAGTTTAAGTTCTTCCAAACTGTGGCTGATCCAAAATAATTTTGCACAATCCCTGGAATGCAATTATTTGTTCTGGATTCAAAGCACATAATTTCCCCCATTTTTCCATGCCCCTGTAAAGTATTTGCTCTGAGAAGATTACTGAATTTATTTTATATTTAATGTTTATTTGTCTTAGTGCCTCGTAGTGGACCCAGGAACATAAGAGTATTTGATCCAACCACAAACAGTCTTTCAGTTCAGTGGAGTCATGCAGATGGACCTGTGCAGCAATATAGAATTATATATAGTCCTGTTTCTGGGGACCCCATAGATGAATATGTAAGTTTATATTTTTCTTAAATGTATATAATAGTTGATTTTCTATTACTTTACTGCTGCAAAGTAATAATTGCATTAACTGTTAATTTCAATGCTTTTATTTTGTGTGGAAATTGTTGAATGAAAAATGAAATGAAAAATACTGTTTTCTCATTGCAAGATTAGAAGGTGGTCATGTCCTGTATATCCAAGACAAGGCTGCTCAATTACACGTAGACAATAATTTCTTGGAAGAAATACCTATAACAATTTCTTCAGTGTTTATGTTCTTCAGTGAAGCTAGTTTTACAGATTTACATGTCAAATTATTTACTGGAAAGGACAAAACTATTTCATCCTCTGAAATAAAACTATTAGAAATAGATCTTGCCCTATTGCAACCATTAGGCTCGACTCCATCACGTTTAGATTAAACAAATGGAAATAAATTGTGGTATTAGTCATGGTATGTTTGTTCCACGGATTTAACAGGATTTAAAAAGTCCATCTGCAATCTACTTTGAGGGCCTTTTAACCCATATAATAATCTTCACCTAAATCTCAGAGATGTTCTGGTGGCTTGCACTTGACACTACTTCTGAAAAAAACTTGCCAACTAAACTGCAGGGACTTGTCCTAGCAGTCTCTGAGAACAAGACATTGAATGAAAGGGGGAAAAGAAACAACTCTAGCTCAAGAGTAGAAAATATAGGCAGGGATTACTTCTGTAATCTGTACAAAGGTGAATAAGAACGAGAAGATATATATTTGTAAAAGTGAATTATATCCACCTCAATAGAAGGATAATTTCAGTTGATCGCCATTCACTTCTAATGGCCATCATATATCTATTTTATAAACATGAGCAGCAGGAATCAGTTTTGGCTCTCAATTTTTGTTTTGGGCATTCTTCCAATTTTTTTTACAGTTTATAACTTCCTACTCCAAATTTAGCTGCAAAACTTTAACAATGTAGTTTAGCCAGCTTATTTCCCATAGGGAGGTTAAAGGCATGTGTTCTGTTGACTTCTGTACAAAAAAAAATACTCAGGCATAGTTGGTTATGATTATTGCTTATTTTTGAATGAACCTATATGTTGTTACGTCTTAGTACTGTGCTTGAAGAAAATATATGCTGGTATGGTATAAAAAAGTAAAAACATTAATGGCCAATCTGTGGGCAATACAAGGATATTAATGCTTTTATTGCATTGCATTGCATTGCATTGCATTATTATTGACTTTATTATATACATTGTATAACTGATTAAGGCAGTAAACAACCTAAATAAAAAGAATTTGAATTATTGAGCTAAATTTTAATCTTTATGTTTGAGACTTATCTAGTTCCATCTTTGGATGATTTTTATCATTATACTCTTAAACTATGCAATTCAGTACAAATGCTAACAAGCATAACTCCTCAACATGTGGTTAATGTGATGGGTGGACCAAATCTTCTTGTTTGGTCAGAGTCCATTTATGTACTACAACTTATATGTTTGGAAAATTATTAATAATTACTAATCTATTAATTGTACAACTTTTTACTGATTGTCATTTGTTTTAGACAACAGTACCTGGCAGAATAAATACTGTATTGCTACAGCCTTTGCAGTCAGATACACCTTATAAAATTACAGTTGTAGCGGTTTATGATGATGGAGATGGTGGACAAGTCACAGGAAATGGAAAAACAGGTATATTTACTTTAATTGTTATCTTAATGTTCTTTTTGATTTTACATAATAAAGTTCTGCCGACACTGAAGGAGAGCTTAAAGTCTGTAAAAGAAAAAATATATAGAATTACTCCTCCAAACCAGTTAAAGTAGCTTTGTAAAGCCTCGTTGCTATGAGTAAAATTTGCCATTTGTCAACCAAGCTGAAAATTTTTTTAACATAGTATATACCAAGTGAACTCTGAAACTATCCATTACATTTCTGAAAATATTTATTAAAAATATTTGAACAAATGCCATATATGATACAAATTTCCTATAGTGAAACATTGGCATTTAACTTATTAATTTTATACCTGGTACTCAATTCTAAATGAAGCGCATGTAGCTAAATTTCTTGCTTATTTACAACATACAACATATTTACATTCAGTTACATCATCCAAGTTATTATTGCATGTATTCTCAGAGCAAAATTTATTTTTTATTATTAGATTTTTATACCGCTCTTCTTCCAAAAAAGGGACTCGAGGCGGTGTACAGCCAGATAAAATAGAAACAGAATATAAAGTTGTAAAGTTAAAAGCAATTTAAAATGATTAAATTAATAGCCGAATATAAAATTATCAAAATTTCCTACGAGCACCACTGGAATTTTCTTTAAAAAGCTGATTTTCACAGTAAAATAGTATTCGGTTTTAATTTGGGATCCAAAATTATAGATTAACTTTATTTATTTTAGTATAGAAGTTTTAGCCTTTCACAATTTTGAAAGAAGTAAAAAAATTAGACTTGTCATTAGAGTTTATCAAATGCCTTTTTTCCTAACTTAATGCATTTATTTATTTATTTTTAGTTGGGCTGCTTTCTCCTCAGAATATTCGTATATCTGATGAATGGTATACTCGATTCAGGGTGGCCTGGGATCCTGTCCCATCCCCTATCTTAGGATACAAAATTGTGTATAAAGTTGCAGGTAAGATTACAAACGCTGGGCTGCCAATATGCAACCATGGTTTTGAGACTAAATATTGTTGAATATTATCAACTATTTCAATCATTTTATGTAAGCAGGCTTTGCTGTAGTTTTACAAGAGAGGCCTCTACTTAACATTCTCAGAGAATTGCTGTCAGCAACATAGGAATTCTCAGTTGGAGGATTATCTGGCTCATTATAAAGCAGCTATTTATGTTAATGCATAGGACTGCACATTAACATTCTTTTTTGTATTTTTTTTTTCTTTTAAGGTTCAGATGAGCCCATGGAGGTGTTTGTTGGAGAAGTGACTTCGTATACTTTACACAACTTATTGCCTAGTACTTCTTACGATGTGAACGTATATGCTCAGTATGAGTCTGGACTTAGCGAACCTTTGGTTGACCAAGGCACTACATGTAAGACCGAAGATCCTCCCACCCACCCCATATATTAATGTTGATATGAGAATACTAATGATTGCAGCAAGGAGACGTGATCTCTTAGAATTTGCCTACTTGGTAGAAAAGATACATTTCTTAAAGAAATGTCCTATTATGTTGAACTTTCGGGGAACATGCCCATTGTCCAAGACACGTTCAATCACTAAATCTTGGTTTCTGGTTTCTGAGGATTCTCTGTGTTTAACTTGATGAAACATGTCAATTTTTCTAAAACAGCTGTGTTCTTGATTTAAAAATATGATAGCAGTATCATGTTACAGGTTGATTTTGGATGAATATTGAATATCAAATTCAGTTTCAATGCTGTATAATAAGTGGAAGATCTGTAAAGCATTCTGACTTGATGATTTAATGCTGGAAATTCCACGTATTGGAATTTCAAGCAGATTTTTTTTTCTGAAAAGATTGCAGTCTGTCTATTTTTGAATCAGCTCTGATTCCTGCATTGCCTGCTGTCATGGTAGATGTAGCTCTCCACCTGTAGCTCTGCTTTACATATTTGCATGTGCATAAATACAAATAAACTTATAAATTATGATCAGGTGAAATCAATCTACAATAGCCTGAATAAAGCTTTGTCCACTTTCTCTGATATTGTAATATGTTCCTAATCAGTGCTGAACAAGCTTACCAGATATCTGAAAAGCAAAGGGGGAGAAATTGGAGGGGGCGGGGAGAACACAGTAATCATTTTATTTTCCTGACAAATTTGACAAAAGATACAGTGAAACATTGTTAAAAAAATTACTTAGACCTATCTGTATATGAAGCTACTTTGTCCAGCATCAGAAAGACTGGTTTCTGAGGGTTCCTTGGTCCTCAATGAACTTGGTTGCTTTCTTGTAGACATTTCATTACCTAACCAAACTAGGTTACATCATCACTGCACACTAGTACTGATGATGTTACCTAGTTTGGGTAATGAAATGTCTGCAAGAAAACAACTAAGCTCAGAGAGCACCAAGGTACCCTTCATTTCAACCTTAAACTACAAATATTCTTTATTGAGACTGGTTTCTTAATGGTAAAAACGGGCTAGAGCCAATTAAGGGCCAAAAGCCTTCAGTGTGTAACTGATTACAGTCTTGTCAGTTTCAGGTGGCAGCCAAGTGTCTGATTGGAGTTCTACCTAATCATCTAATTAGAGTCACAAAGGAGAGCTTGTTATCTTGTGATTGGCATTTATTAGCGAAGCACTGAGCTGCACAAAATCTGCTCAGGAAAGAGATAGCTTGTCAAAAATCTAGATAATATTTAACTGTAAGGTTACACCTGCCAGACTGAATACATGTGGGCAAAGAAGGGGATATGTTTGCTTTTTGCCAGGTATCTGGTAACCCTACTGCTGAAAAAACATAATGTCATAATTGTAGAGTTTTATCTAGTTTACACACAAATGATTAATGGGTTTTTTTCCCTTTTTCTTTTCCATAGTGTATTTGAATGTTACAGATCTAACAAGTTATAATGTGGGATGGGACACTTTCTGTATCAAATGGTCGGCGCATCGGTCTGCCACGTCTTACAGACTGAAACTAAATCCAGCCGATGGTAATTATGGTTTTAAATGAATATTGGTTACATGTCATGACTCTATTGATCCTTTTTAATTATTTAGCATATTCGAATTACATTGTTCATCACCCAAATCTTCATGGATTGGAGATGCTATAAATAATGCCAATAAATAAGTATGAGACATTGTTGTTTTCAGCAAAAGAGGCATTATTTCAACTGCAGGACAGGTGTTTCTTGTGCATATGATTATTAAATGCCTAATAAGGTATCAGCTTATTATAAATGTTACAGACCTGATTTGAACAAACTTTGCCCCAAATGGTCCTTCATTTATAATTTTTCATAATATTACAATTCAATAATTTATCAATACAGATTATGTCTTATTGCAAATAATGCTTCCTCCGTATTGCATAATATGAATAAATAATTTTGAAATGTTGGCACGAGCAGAATATGTTACAAGGACAAAAGTACTTTTATTTCCTGTTTTATTTTGAAAAAAGGAGGTATATATGAGCATTAAGGAACTCTGAAGCAGATGAAAACAAGTATTAAATTTAACTTTCCTGCACCATAATTAAAAATATTGCTTACTAAGCTATTCTTTCTTTCTGTGCTGTTGTGGAAGTCAGCTATTTCATACCTTGTCTTTTTCATATTCTGGCAATTCATCAGCCTACAGGCAGAATTGCCATGGTTTAGAAGATTAAAAACAAAAATAAAAACCAACCCCATCTCCCCGTAGACAATAACAATTTCACTTCTTCATGACATGTATTATATCATGAAGAGCCGTATTGGTGCAGTGGTTAGAATGCAGTATTGCAGGCTAATTCTGCTGACTGCCAACTTCCAGCATTCAGCAATTCAAGTCTCACCGGCTCAAGGTTGACTCAGTCTTTCATCTTTCTGAGGTTGGTGAAATGAAGACCCAGATTGTTGGGGGCAATATGCTGACTGTAAACTGTTTAGAGAGGGCTGTAAAGCATGTGAAGTGGTATTAAGTCTAAGTGTTACTGCTATTATACTGTGTACTGCTTACAAACAGTTATGTGTACATAAGGTCCTACAAATTAAGCATTTTTCTTCTCACTTGCTTACAGGATCTAGAGGTCAAGAAATAACAGTGCGTGGATCAGAAACCAGTCACTGTTTTACTGGGCTTTCAGCTGATACTGAATATAATGCTACTGTCTTTGTTCAGACTCCAAATCTTGAAGGTCCTCCAGTCTCTACAAAAGAACGCACATGTAAGTCCAAGATGACAGGAACCGCAATAACAAAACCAAAACAACTTTAGAGAACCTGGAAAGAATATGACGAAAGCTATTTTCTCTGAGTATACCATTGGTTTAGTAAAACTGGATTTTTTTTCCCCACACAATCCAGCATCCCTTCATTCATGAATTGAAAAAAAAATGTATTTTTTGTGACTCACCATACTGCCAATATTTCAGAAAACAGCTGGATTCCAATCTTCACATTCTGCTTACCTTTTTCATGCAACTAAACCATACCTGGGAGTTTTGGGGTTTTGTATGATAAGTAGATCATCCATCACGCCTAATACAGTATTACACTTAAATGAAGCCTTTATGGAATATTTAACAAACTCTGGCTAAAACAATACTTCCTGTACAGCAGATGACATTTGCTTATAATTGTTCAGTTTGAATTTCTTCTCAGTAAAGCTGAATAGCCTGAGAAGAGACGACAATCCTTGCTACCTATGTCTATTGTGTTAGGAGTTTGATATTTTTCAACCTTTTCCCATTCCTTACCTTTTTTGCAGGACAAAAGGGTTAAGTTTTATAGATACGAGATAGTTACATAATATTTCAAAATCAGCATCGTGAAAGTACAATCCACTCACAAGTTATGAGCAAGGAGGATAGGTTATTAGGAACATTGAAGATGATCCCTCCTGTTTTATCTTTCATTCTCCCGGTCCCATCTTCTGTCCTGTCCTTGAGGATAACAGATATGGAGAAGGAGCACAGGATGGAACAGAAAAGACCATTCATCAATGTACACGCTTCATCCTCCATTAGTGTTCTAGTTGAGGATGAACTAGATCATCATCAAACTTGCATCATCACAGTGGTGTCACATGACATATCGTGACTTTTCCCTGCTTTGCTAAACTGGGCATGGGCATGATCAGCACATGGTGCATCTGGTCTGCTGGCCCTGAGTTTGACCCCTTGAACTAGATGATTACTAATTCTAGTTATAAGTGGCCATGGTGATAGGACTCCAATGTCCTTGAAACATGTCAGAGCTATAGTTTAGGAGACAGGAGGATCCAAACTTTTGCTGGAACAAATTGATCAATTTCTAAGAACTGATCTGCCAAAGGATCAACTTACTATAGCTTTGTTCCACTTATGTTATTTCTCACCTTTTAAGAAAATGCAATACATTTTAATTGATTTCCTTTAGTAATCAAGCCAACTGAACCTCCAACACAACCACCTACGCCACCTCCACCTCCAACAATCCCACCTGCACGGGATGGTAAGTGTTTGCTTTTTAATGTCTATAAGATCTAAAAACTCTGCAGGATAAAGAGTTCTGGGATTTATCTTGATTCAAAGAACTATAATTTACCGTAATGATACCTTGTAAACAATGAAGTAAGTTCTGCTCAAAAAGGCATTTAATCATTCCTCTATTTTCTGTGTATGCATTTGAATTAGCATTTTATATTTTGTTTTGAGGACAAATTTGTGGTACATGTCTTTTATATAAATCCAAATAGAGAGAGCTTTTCAGAAAACTTTTGCATAGCAAAACAGAATAACAGAGTTAGAAGGGACTTTATAGAACATTTAGGGATCTTAGACTTAGAACATTTAGGGATCTTAGGCTTTAGGGACCATTTAGGGACCTTAATGGACTTCTAGACTTTAGGGACTTTAAAGGACCCTATACCATTTTAGACAAATGGTTATCACATTGAAAAGTTCCTGTTACTACATGCTATTTTTTTCATTGTGCTGCAACTTCTGAATCATTTCTGAATCCAATGTATCTTTTAGTATGCAAGGGAGCCAAAGCTGATATAGTGTTCCTCACTGATGCTTCTTGGAGTATTGGAGATGAAAATTTCAACAAAGTAGTGAAATTTGTTTTCAACACGATTGGGGCATTTGACCTTATAAATCCATCTGGAATTCAGGTTAGTCAATTCTTCAATATTAACCAAGATAAATCGATATTTTTTTTGCACAATACCTTTCAAGTAAATATTGTACAGTTATAATATAGCAGTTTGAGTTTTAAAGATCCTATCACCTGTGACAAAGTGAAAAAATTAAGAGCCTGTTCATATCTTCCCTCTTCCCTTACTTTTTCTTCTTTAACTTTTAAATAGTCCTATTACAATAATTCTCTAAATAATTAGAAAAAGAAGCCAAGCACATTTTTAAAAACCCATAATTATTACTAAGAAAAAGGATGTACTTGTATATGTATAAGATTTACACATGTCCAAGATATACAAGATTATAGAATACGAACTGTTGAACTGTATTTTCTTCAACAATATAACATTATATTTTTGGGTGGCTTTTTTTTCATTTTAGGTTTCTTTTGTGCAATACAGTGATGATCCAAAATCTGAGTTCAACTTGAATACATATGATGAAAAGGCCCAGGCCCTGGGAGCTCTTCAGTATATTCAATACAGAGGAGGGAACACAAGAACAGGTAATTTTGTATCACTTCTGAATATTAGTTTCAAGGGGTAGGTTTTCTCATGTTATTACTGCATAGGTTTTAACTTAGAATGTATTCCATTGTTAGTTCCCCCACCTTCCAAAATGGATGACCTAAATGAAATTGTTTCTTGATTCACAGGAAAGGCACTTGCATTTATCAAAGAAAAGGTGCTTACCTGGGAAAGAGGCATGAGGAAAGGAGTTCCCAAAGTCCTGGTTGTCGTGACAGATGGTCGGTCACAAGATGAAGTGATGAAAGCCGCAGCAGTCATACAGCAGTCTGGTGAGACACATTTAGATGGCAGGCATAATTCTGCAGTCTTTATCAAATAGCAGGCTCTGTATCATGACTAACTGGAATATATACAGTTCGGACTGTGAGTGCTTCATAGCCACTTGTGTACTGTTTAGAGCAGCGGTTGCCAACCGGTGAGAAAATTTTGGTGGGCCACAGAGAAATCTCACCCCCAGAGCACTCCCCCAAAGCAATTAATCCAGGCTGCGCAGAAACACAAGGCTGTCCAGACCACATGGCCCGCAGGAACCCTTCCCGCCCACTCACTCCTTACCCGGCAAACTTGTCTGCTAAATTGCTATTTTTTCTTTTTCCGACCATCAGCTGTTCTGCTGTGCTGGGAGATTTAGATTACTAGGAAGCAGGAAATGGTTTGGATTTCTTGCTTTCTAGCTAGTTCTTTAGATGTTCAGCTCTGCTTTTAAGCACAGTCAAACCTCCCTTAGGACTGAAGGTTCTATTATTCAGTGCAAACTCATGGCAAGTAAATTTTATGTGACAGACTGAGCTAGTCGATGGCAGATAGATAGATCACTGAATGATTCAATCTCAATCTGCCTGCTTTGCCTGATTTTGGGTAAAAATTGTTCTTTTTTATATAAAAAAATCAATATTTACATACATGGTGTGTTGTGTGTTAATTTTATGACTTTGCTTGCAAGAAAATTTTATGTGACAGACTGAGCTAGCCAATGGCAGATAGACAGATATCTGAATGAATCTGTGATTCTGTGAGCAACTCAATCTGCCTGCCTGTTTTACCTGGTTTTGGGTAAAAGTTGCTTTTTTTTAATAAAAAATTCAATATTTATATAAATATGTATAATATTTACAAACAAGCCATGCCCAGCCAGTCACATGACCACCAAGCCACACCCACAAATTAGGACATGCCCACAGAACCAGTTAGTGGTCCCTGGGATTTAAAATTATGAGTTTGGTGGTCCCTGAGGTCCAAAAGGTTGGCGACCCCTGGTTTAGAGCGCTTGAAATACAGGTAAATCCTCAGCTTATGGTTATAGTGGAGCCTGCCTTTTATGGTTGTAAGTCATAATGGTCATAACGTAGGGCATCATGTGACCAACCCAATTTTCTACTTGTACTTGAGGTGGTCATTAAGTAAATACATGGTCATTAAGAAACCCATTATTCATTATGGAGTCTTTTTGCTGCAAACCTGAAGTAAATGTGGGTTTTTGGCAAAAATGTAAATTCTGGTCATATGACTGCAAGGCACTACAAATGACCATAAAATTGAGGAGGTGATGGTGGCTGTAGGAACCTGAGAATGAGGTTGTAAATTCTTTGGGAAGTCCATCATATTTGAATAGCCACTAAGTAACCAGTTATAAGTCGAGGATTACCTGTACTGCATATCTCTGTATATATTTCCACCATTTACCCTGCCTTTTATTACTTTATAAATTCCTCAAGGCAGTGAACATATATAATACTCCTTCCTCTTCCTATTTCCCCACAACAACAACCTCATGAGGTGGGTTGAGCAGAGAGAGAGCATGTGATAGGCCCAAAACCACACAACTGGCTTTTATGCCAAAGGTGGGAGTAGAACTCATAGTCTCCTGGTTTCTACATCAGCAACTCCACCACTACTACACCAGGGGTGAAATTCAACCACCTCGTCCCACCTCGGGTGAGCTGGTAGGGATGATTTGAATCGGTTAAAAAATCACCCCTGGTTGTTATTACTGTTATACCAAGTATATCAAGCCATGCCCACAGCCACGCCCACAAAACCGGTAAGAGGGGGAATTGAATTTCACCCCTGTACTACACCACACCAGTCTGGCTCTTAGTATTGCTAATGCAGCTTTGACTTCCTCCCTAAGACTTCCCTGAGAGCTGTAATCTCCACATACCTGTGCAGTATCAGGCTGTTGCCCTAATAGGATTGATCACTGAGTATTTTTTTTTTCCGTAGAAGAACTTGGAGAAACTTCCCAGGTCCATATTATTTCAACCATTGTTATTGTCTTTGCAGGTTTCAGTGTATTTGTTATTGGTGTAGCTGATGTTGATTACCATGAACTAGCCAAAATAGCAAGTCAGCCGAGCGAACGTCATGTCTTTATAGTTGATGACTTTGATGCTTTTGAGAAGATTGAAGATAACCTTATCACTTTTGTTTGCGAGACAGCTACCTCAAGTGAGTAAAATAGTCTCTCTTTTTTCAGGATGGTTTAGCCTATTTCATTCAGTGTAAAACATAATGAAAACATATCTAGTAATTTATTAAGGAAAATATATTTGTCCTTGCAGTTATATAATCAAAAAGGAAGAATCAGTAGTGGAATATGTGCTTTTCATGTAGGAATTTTCAAGCATAGTCAAGCATACCTGCAAATTGAGCTTGGAATGATGCTAATAGAAAACCTTGAAAAATCACTTATGATCATTAGTGAACTTTTGGAGGTTGAGGGACTAAAGTTCTGACTTTTTAGAAGTCAGCTTGCTTTTTTCCTAAAATGAGCATTAACATGAGAACATAACTCTTAGTCCATATTAACATTCCATGCTGTCCTTATCTTGGAGCTTTTAGTTAAGCTAGAGTAGTTTGTCTAATGACATATTTTGAGTTAAAACAGAGAGCAGAACATTGAGTTGAATCAAGGAGGTTCTATCTCTTTCTCAGGCATTTTTCTGAATTTCTGCGTTGCTTGTCTCTGAAGGAGAAACTTAGTCATAGTCTGTTATTGAGGAATCTGTCAGAATAATAGATCATTGCAGATGGTGATGGAAATGGAAATAGAAATATTTATTTTTATTTATTTATTTTTATTTATTTGATTTTATATACTGCCCCCTCTCCCATCGGGACTCGGGGTGGTGTACAGCCAAATAAAAGCACACACTTACAAATACCAATTTAAAATAGAATTAAAAGTAGATTAAATTAGTGGCTGAGGTACAGTGATGATAAAACTAACAAGGTAAAAATTTAAAAAGCTAAAACCATTAAAACCAATTTAAAAACCCTACCAGTAAAACTAGGCCAGACCGGCTTGTTGGAAAAGGTGGGTCTTCAGTGCGCACTGGTTTGTAGGTCAGGGATAGCTCACATCTCCGGGGGTAATTCATTCCAGAGGGAGGGTGCTCCCGTAGAGAAGGCCCACACCCTCGGGGCTGCCACCGGCATCGCCCAGCTGGCGGCACCCCGAGGAGGCCCACCCTGTGGGAGCACACTGGCCGCCGGGAGGCCGATGGTGGCAGCAGACGATCCCGTAAATAGATAAGAGAATAGTATATTATTCTATGAGTCTGGTAAAAAGCAATTGTTAATATATAAACCTAACTTCTCTTTGAAAATTTCCTAGTAGTAATTCCTTATGTCTTGAAAACAATCTTGACTACAAAACATATCAACCAGTATTACTATATAGAAGGCTTACCAGATGCTAAGCCTAATAAGCTATATTAAACAGGATTCTGGCAAGGCCTAAAAACCACGGCTGAGTTTGTAGACCTAACTGCGGCATGCACACAGATTGTGCCATATTACTCCTTGCAAAAATCTCTGTTGGCTAATTACTAACATGCTGAGTGCTAGGTCCTTTCAGATAATAATGGGGGGGGGCAATATAAGTTAAGATTAAACAACATCCTCCAACAAGGGTCGGTAATAGCACCTCCACTATTCAACTTACTCATATCAGATATATTGGCAACAAAGAGATGCAAATTTGAATACACTGATGACTTGGCCATAGCAGTACAAAACAAAAATACATGGAGATGGCATACAGCCTTCTGTCCAAAAGATCTTAAAAAAATTTTGGAAAATTCTTCACTGACTGGAGGCTCACTCCTAGCACCAGCAAAAAATAATTACATATTTCCACCTTAACAACAAACTAGCATATGAGGTCCCGAATCTCTACTTAAACAACAACTTACTTCCCTATGATTCCCATCCAAAGTATCTTGGAGTAACATTGAACCAGACTCTCTCCTACACCTAGAGAATACAGCAGCAAAAATCAAAACTAGAAACAACATACTCCAGAAATTATGTGGAATCAAATGTAGAACTTTAACTGCCACCCACACATCATCAACATTAAGGTTGGTCAGTTCCATAGCAGAATACTGTGGAGTTGTATGTATGGCTTAACAGCTGCCATACTAGTAAGTTAGATGCCAGAGTCAATGACACCATCAGGATTATAAGCAGATGTATAAAAATGACTCAGATTTGCCAGCTTCTTGTTCTGAGCCATATAGCATCGCAAACTTTACAAAGGCAAAAGGTACTAGTGAGAGAATACAGAAAAATTATCAACAACTCACTCCTACCTGTGCATGCTGACCTTCCTTATTTATCAGCTGGAAGACTCACATTCAGGAATTTGGCACTTGCACAATATCTCCCCAACAATTTTAACATCAATTCCCAACAGAAAGGCAAATGAGTCTCTGAATGCCAGGGCATAGGAAGACATACAAATGACTCCACAAAAAAGGTGCCAGGCTTTGAACTTTCATGCTAGCAATGGATAATCCGGAATAGGATTCATACCCACATGGCATGTGCCAGGACTCTCTGTATAAATGGGGCATAGTATCCTCTCCTCAGTGTCACTGCGAGATAAAACTGTAGATCACATCATGACCGGCTGTAAGCTGAGAGTACATACTGGTCCAGTATGTGATTTTTTAAAAAACGATATAAACAATGCTGCACTTAAATGATTAGATCAGTGATCCCCAGTCTTTCTAACACCAGAGACCAGTTTCGTGGGAGACAATTTTTCCTTGAACCGGGTGAGGGTGGGGGTGGAGGAGGGGATGGTTTCAAGCGCAACCTAGAATCCTACACATGTGCAGATGAACTGTGCTGCTTGCATGGGTCAGTTTCTAATAGGCCATGGAACAGGCGACCTCCCTGTTGGATAGCCTAGAGATTGGTATTTGAACATAGATCTTTTAAATATTTTTATTGTGTTTTATTAATCTAAGTGAAATGTTAATATATATTGCTGGTCCAAGTATGATGCGCCATATATTAAATAAACAAAGAAATAAACAAATAAACAAACAAATAAATAAATAAATAACCATATTGAAGAAAGCTAAGATTGGTGGTATTTGTACTTCTGCATCTATGGAGGACATTTGTTTGCAGGCAGCTGTGGGCTTCTAGTAACAATGCCAGTGCTCATTCATGCTGTATCTGTTTCTTTTTTTTCCAGCTTGTCCTCTCATGTACTTAGATGGATACACTTCTCCTGGTAAGAAATAACACATGAATCTAAACACAGTTTAGAAATGTCTTACTTCACACTGTTTCTAAATCTCACCATTGTTCTTTCTGTTTTCTCCTTATTCTGACATATAGGCTTCAGAATGCTGGAAGCTTACAATTTAACAGAAAAATATTTTGCTTCAGTACCTGGAGTTTCCTTGCAGTCAGGATCTTTCCCAAGCTACGTGTCATACAGGCTTCATAAAAATGCTTTTGTTAGCCAGCCCACTGTGTGAGTATATTACTCCCCCCCCCTCAAATCTTTTCTAATTGTGGAAAATTGACTAGATGGTGGTTATACTGGACATAGAATTGATAGTGCTGAATGCTGAATCCTTTCTAATAATGAATGATGAGAAATAAAAACATAGACTACAAGATACATACAAAGACAGAAAGTGTGTATGTATACACCCTTTTGGAATCTCATAAGCAGGATGAAGTAAAAAAAATAGTATAGGAAATATACATAGTTTACTCTATGCAATGCGTTAAAATTATTTACAATATGGGATTTAAATCCTAAAATATCTGGTACAAAAAATAATGCTAACTGACACTGGGAATAAAGCAATAAGGTGGCTAACAGGTAAACCTTCTTCAAGATGGCATTTCATGATGAACTGCTGCAACTGAGAAGGATGTCTTTCTTGTAGCCACCCGCCTAAGCATTTGCGCAGCATTCAGCTTTGAAGACTGTTTGTTTTGGCATATGCATAGGAAGGAAATATCCCTTTATGTCAGTGTTTCTCAACCTTGGCAACTTTAAGATACGTAGACTTCAACTCCCAGAATTCTCCAGCCAGCACACTTGAAGTTTTAATGGCCAACGCTAAAATTTAATGGCCAGAAATTAATTGGAAACAGCTGTTAAAAGAATTGGTTTCTTATGAAGAAGTGAATCTATCCCATTAGTGACTCTGTTATGGAATAACTGAAGCTTTAGGGCAGGTTTTAATTATAGCCCTTATAGAGGGTGTATGATTGAGTGTATTTTTCTACTCAAGATCTGACGGGGACATCACCAAGCCTTTCTGCTTCTCATCCAGAGTGCAATGATGGCAGTAATTACCTTCAAAGAGTTCTAATATTAGTGTCAATTTACTTGAATTCCCCATTTATAGTCTAGGCAAACACTCCCAAAGCCTTCTCAGTAATAACATTTGCATTAAGGAATATCTCAAACAATAATCATTGGAGATCTGAGAAGAACCATTGTCAAGCTAAATAATACTGTGTTTGGGTAGTTCTATAAAAGTTTTTTATTTCTTCTGTCTTACCATATTTCTCTTTTAATTGCATTCCCAATGCTGCTGGTCTCGTCCTCCAGATGTTTTTCTTGCTGTCATCCTTGGTGCACAATGATACTCATACAGTTTACCCTTAATCTTAAAATGAAAAATCTTGTTATTTAATAATCTTTTGTTGATATTATGATCACTGCATCCTTCTTCACACACCCTCTCCTATCGCAGAAGAAAATTTCAACAGATTTCAGCTTGATGAAATTTTAGCTTTAAATATAATTCTAGCATATTTTCACAATAACTTTCAGTGGGTTTGAAGGAAGACCTGACTTATAAACACACTGAATAATATGGAGGACTTCAATTAGCCTTTCTGTCTTTTGCAGGAGAAAAAAATTTAATTATATTAATTATAATTATATATGAAGATGAACTGCTTTTGAGTCTTTAGATACTCTTTTAGGGGGATGAGTGATCAAGCAAGAATCTTGAGTGCTGTTTATTAAACAACACTTGACATTCACACAATCTTATTAACCGTGACTAAGATTAAATGTTATTTATTTATTAAATTTATATGTTGCTCTTTTCATTGTTTTAATCATGTATTTTTTGGTGAGGAATATGTTTCTGCTTTCTTTAATAGGGATATTCATCCAGATGGATTATCAAAGGCTTACACAATCATATTTTTATTCCGTCTTCTCTCGGAAACCTCTAATGAACCATTTGCAATTTGGCAGATAACTGACAGAGATTACAAACCACAAGTTGGAGTTGTTCTTGACCGTAAGCCCCCTCTCCCCATGAACTATGGACTGAATATGTGAATAAAATGGATAGATGATGTTTTATTTTTTGAATGTTTCAAAATATTTCTACATAGTAAAATAGTAAAATTTTAATCTGACAATAAAGTAAAATTTAATCTGAGTTTAATTAAAAATTTAATCTGAGTTTATTCAGTATCAGAAATCAGTTGAATAGATTGCAGGCAGATTGCAACTAATTTGCCATCGACATACAACTTATATAATGTTTAGGTGGGTAGTGAGTTGCCAAGCCATAGTTATTTAATGCAATCTTTATGTGAAACAATTCAGCCAATGCTTTGATCTGAACTTAAAAGGTGTACCTTTTTAGGGAATTATGAAGCAACAAATTAATTTAGAGAAAGAACTTTCAGCAACCTTACTTGAACTGTAAATAATTTTGGGGAAATCGGGGAAGAAAAAACATTTGTTTATCTAAGTGTTATTTCAGGCTATCCTTTGTGTAGCTGCCGGAGTAGCAGTAAGGTTTGATACATTTGTGCATGTATCAGTAAATACCAAGTATTGTTTTAGTTGATACTATTCTACTTATATGTTATAAGAATAAATATACTGAAAGTTCCACTTTCATACTTCCTTCAGGTTGCCATAAATCATGATTCTTCCACATGGCATGCAGGTTTTGACTCAGTAATTGGCAGGTTGAAAATTGCAAGACATTTCCTTTCATGTTCTCTCATGTTGCAGTCATAGAAACTTCGTATTGCATTAAGCATCTCAATTCATTGTTTCATTTCAAAGCAACATTTTGGATTACCAGAATTAGTTGACTGAATGACTTACGCTCTGACATGGAACTATATTTGTAGGGAATACAATACCCAAAATTATTAAGTGATTCAACGGCTTAGAATTATTATTTTTTTAAAAAAAATCCTTTAAAAAAAATCCTTGTTAGTCTTTTAATATCATAAAATTAATACTAATAATCTTGTGTTACTAGCAAGTTCCATAATGTTTGTTTTAACAGCCATTCTAACAGTATTTTTTAAAAGTTATTTATATTGCAATCCTAATTAAGGAATTGGTAAAAGGGAATCTCCCTGAATAGTCTTATGAATAGTGTTATGATTAGGTTTGGAAATGGGTGTGGATAGATTATGGAGCTGCTTTGAGCTACCATGAAAAGGTGCAGCTGCTTTAAAAATTAGAGACAGGTGCTACATTTCTGTATCTTGTGATTTCAATCAACTTTTGGAATTCATTTGAAACATTATTAGATAGTCCTATAATGTGCTAACCATATCGTTAACATAATGCATTTTTTTCCCTAGCTTCTAGCAAAGTGCTATCATTTTTTAACAAGGACACAAGAGGAGAAATTCAGACTGTAGCATTTGAAGGTGATGAAATAAAGAAACTCTTTTATGGAAGTTTCCACAAGGTAAAATCATCTGCTGTAGATTATTATGAATAAGAAAGTCATTTTCAAAGCAAATAAAAATGATTTATAAATACCCTTAAAGCAAATAATATTTTCAATTAATTGGTTTGAATGCATACTGAAATATCTTATACAATGCTCAATTTTACTCTGAAACAAATTCCATTATATTTAAAGGGTATATTAACTAGTCCTTGTTTATCAACCACTCATTCAGTGACTGTTGGAAGTTGCAATGGCATTGAAAAAGGAGACCTGCAACTGGTCCTCTATATTATGGCTGTTGCAGTGTCTATGTGGTTAAATGATCACAATTCAGGTCCTTGGCAGCTGGCATGCATTTACAGTAATTGCAGCAGCCCACAATCACGTGATCATTATTTGTGACCTTCACGGCTGGCTCTCAACAAGCAATGTTAATGAGGAAGCTGGCAGAAAGTCACAACTGATAGTCATGTGACATTGCACTTAATTACAATGGGTTATTTGCTTAATGATTGCAGCCAGGACTACCATTAGAAGTTGACACGGTCATAGATGTTTCATTTTATGATTGTGTGACTTAGCAACAGTTTTCAGTCCCGATAGCAGTTGGTAAGTGAGGACAACCTGCACTCAAAAATAGCATGCCTAGATGGTAAATGCAACAATATATATTTGCTTATCAGTAAGTCAATAAATATTTTTTAACATTGGCTTTCCTTATAGCAATAGCGTCTTAGACTTATATACCGCTTCACAGTGCTTTACAGCCCTCTCAAAGCGGTTTACAGAGTCAGCTTATTGCCCCCAACAATCTGGGTCCTCAATTTCCTACCTCAGAAGGATGGAGGGCTGAGTCAACCTTGAGCCTGGTGAGGTTTGAACTGCCAAATTGCAGGCAGCCGGTAATCAGCAGAAGTAGTCTGCAGTACTTCACTCTAACCACTGAACCACCATGGTTTTTTCCTTATATATGGGATTGGATGGTTAATCTCCAAGCATGTTTGAAAATAAGAGAAAGTTTTCGGAGCTGCTTTAAACTACAAAAATCAGGATCCTTAACTCAGATTTCATATATTCTGATTATTATTAGCACAACTCAGCACATTGTCTTAATTTGTTCTTTAATCAGTTACATATTTCTCTAATTGAACCATTGGACAATGTGCAGCAAAAACTGCACATAATTACCTAGGCAAAAAATTACCTAATATACATACTATGGTGAAAATACTCAATGATAAGCAGGTTTTTATCCGTATGTGAGTGTGACCATACCAGTCCCATGTACACATGGTGCTTAGATATTTGCATTGTTTATATTTTTTTGAAGGCAAGTCCACAGCCATGTCTGAAAGGAAGTAAATGTGAAAGTTGTTATGGGAGAAAAGAGTATTGTGCACCAGGAGGACAGCTCTGTTTGAAACAGAGTGGCAGAAGCAGAGAATCATAGATGGCCTCTAAGGATTTGTTTATCACAATTCTACAGATGAATGAATTCTGCCGGAATATTTTGCCAGAGTATAATGTGGTGTTAATTCAGTGCATTGCCTTTCCATTCACTGAAAAATAGCTAACTTGGCTCTTTGCGAAACATTTGCTTTGGCATACTAGTTTGAGTTTTGGCTACAATGAAAGTCTTAGGGAAAATGTTGGCCTAGTTAACATCTTGTCAAGGAACTCTTACAAAAACAGATGTTTTATGTTTGTTGATTTGCCGTTAATGGGCCAAACTACATGGCAAGAGTCTTCTGCGAAGTCATCCTTGCCATTTTTTTAAAATGGAGGACTAGTGAAAGGAGCTGATTAACTTAGGAAACAAGATAATAATTTAGTAAAAGGAAAGTTTTAAATTGTTTTGACACTTTTCTTTTTGCCTTATTCCTTCAAAAGGAAAAAAATGGATAGCAGACTATTTTTAGTCTACATGCTATTTTCATGCCTGCAAAATGAGCTCTATCCCATGACTATTCTCACTTGCCTAATATGTTAGGTATATACATTTTTTAAATCTTAGAATTGGCCTTGTTTACTACCTGAGAGATTGAGAATAAATGAAATGAGTTAAGTTCCAGATCTGATGAGATTTGTAGATCCTCAGCAGTGGACCGACCCATCCTGGTTTTGTTTGTTGTTAGAGAACAAATAAAAGAGTTTGTGGTTCATGCTTAGGAGTAGTATTAACTTTAGAAAACTTTCTCCAGTCCCTGTCATAATTTTCATGCCCAGCCATTTATTTTATTCTGTTTCCTAATTGATAGTAGTATTTTTACAAGATAACAAACTAGTCCACAAACCCAATTCAGAGAAGCTCCAGTTATATGCTATTCTCTCTCTCTCTCTCTCTCCCTCCCTCTCCCCTCTCTCTGTAGCAAACTTTAAGCTAAAAAACCAATCTTCACTTCATCTGCTCTGTTCAGTTCAGGTTGAAGTTATTTAGCAGTTAATCATTAGCCTATAGCAGAAGATGCTATTAATATTTTATTATACCATAATAAACAGAGTTTAAAAGAATATTATAATCTACACAGCAGTAACAACAGATTCAAACACACAAGACAGGTAGACACACAAGACACAAACAATCACAATAGTTAGGACAGATTAAAATTATTGTAGTATTTTAATGCATGATATAATAGGTTGTGATTTTGGTCATACTTACTGAGTGAATCCCATTAATCATAATTAAAGTTATTTCTGAATATATACATATTGAATTGTTTTATCTGAAATCGGTGAATTTTTTTTGTTTCACAAATATTTTTTAAAATTTAGTTATGTGCTGTCCTACTGATCCAGGTCTATTATTATAATAAGTAAGGTATACCTTGAGTTTAAAGCTGTATGATTATACATATATTAAAAAAGGTGTATGAATTAGATTTAGATATGAAAATGGTAAAATGACACTTGATGAGTTTTTAATCAATTTGAAAGAGGTATTTCTTAAACTTCTGTTTGGAAACTGAACATCAATTTGAAGTGGTTTTCCATTTCTTATGGAGTTATAATTCAAAAGTATTACTCAGCATTTGGTAGGTCTCATAGTATTTGTTCTATATAGATTCCAAGGAAAGAATATTTTTTTATCCTAACAAGGCCTCTACCAGATATTCCTCAATTCCAAAATGTATCAGATATACAGTATGAAGACAGCTGTGGTTACAAAGCTTGCAAATATATAGTGAAAATAATTTTGATATTTTCATTCATACTAATATACTATATAAGCACAATTAGTCAATTTTCTCACTGTACATTTGAAAGGGATGTCTGACAGAATGGTGGTATTTAATAATAGGAAAGTTTTTCAAAAATGTGTAAAAATATCATTTTACATTTTTAGTCTAGTGTTATTAAAAAAATGGAAAATGTCATTTCCACTCCATTTCATTTCTGCCGCTCAGTTTCTATGAATAGGAGAGAGTTTTGGAAGGATTAGTCTTGCAAACTTTAGTGGTTATGGAAAAATAAACTTTTGGAACAAGCAACAGCTGCGACAACAAAAAATTTCCTATAGTCTTTATGTTTTTATCATTAGTTAGTGTTGTATTTGTGCACTCCTTGGTGGCATTCATTCATAGTATATGTTGCATTGATTATCCCACCCTTATCCAGACCTATTCCAAAGCTGAGTGCAGACAGAAGTTGTTAAGTCACTGCTTCTTTATTGTCTGGAATACATTTCAATGGAGTGCATGGATAGAGCTGCCACTTTCATTAAAAAGGACACTTTTACGTATAGATAAAGAAAACCTGTGTATTTGTGCCTCTTTGTCTTCATGATTTTGGACAATTTCTGTACAGTTAACTATGATTTGGATTGATTTGGACATGAAGAATTAACAGGTTTTTTGTTCTGCTTCCCCTCAATATTTTTTTTTCTGTAGGTTCATCTTGTTATAACATCCACAAGTGCTAAGATTTATATTGACTGTGTTGAAATTATGGAAAAACCTATTAAGGAAGCTGGAAATATCACAACCGATGGCTATGAAATCCTTGGTAAATTACAGAAAGGTGATAAGAAAACAGCACCAGTAAGTAATAAATTTTTCTAAATTAAATTTTAAAAACTTTATTAAAGATATCACAACATATCTTTATCACAACAATTGTCTCATTCAAGTCATGGGCGGTAAGCCTGTTAGGAGAGGATATTAAATTTCTCTTACTCTCTTGTTCAGAATCTCCTCACACACAACATGCCAAGGTTCATACTTACAGCACTTCCTGATCGAAACCTGATATGATCTCTGATTAAAAAGATTTGTTCCCTTCTCTCCCATCCTTTCATGTAAAAGCTCTGTCCGGCAGCCATTGCAACTTGGCCAATGTTGATGTCTTTGAAATGGCTACTGGTACACCCCCTGCTTGAAGAGCAGGCTAACTAACCCAATTATTCTGGCTGTAACCAATCTCCAAACCTCTGTTTTTTAAAGAAAGTTGTTAAAAGTGGGCAGCTGCCACCTAAGAGACCCTAGAAAATATGGATTATCTCAATCTTTTTCAGAGTTAAGATTGATTATATGGGATAGACTGGTTGCTTAGATAAGGGAGTGAGTCTACTTTCGTAGGATTTTTCAGTGGCTTTTAAACCATTACTCACGATCCTCAGCCCATGTTGGGTGAGGTGGGAACAAATATAGAAGTGAGAATTCCCTGTCAGAGCTCTCGTATTACGGAATATCTTGCCACCCAAAATAAGATCTGCATCCTGGCTCCTGATATTCAAGTTAGCAATAGCACTTAGACTTATATACCGCTTTACAGCCCTCTCTAAGAGGTTTACAGAGTCAGCCTATTTGCCCCAATGTGGGTCCCCATTTTATGAACCTTGGAAGGATAGAAGGCTGAATCAACCTTGAGCTGCTCAGAATTGAACTCTTAGAGTGAGCAGTGACTTAGCCCTGCAGTACTTCATTCTAACTCATGTGCCACTCCAGCTCTTATCCTCTACTCACTCCTCAATCCCCAATATACTTTTTAAAAACTAGTTTTTTAGCTAAGAGGAGTGAAGAGGGAAAAAACATATACCTGAGTTGGAGGTTAGTCTATTATGATACTGATTATTATGATTGTTATTATTACTCTTATATAAATATTGTTATAATGCTATATATTTGTTTTTCCCTATCCTGTTTGCTGCTTAAAGCTAATTAAAGCAGGATACAAACATTTTAAATAAATGCATTGAGTTTCAGAGTTCCATATTATCCAAAAGTTGCAGCTCTAAAAATTTGATAGAAAATCTCTCAGTTGTCTGAGTTCAAATAGAGTATATAGATTATATGCAGACTGCTGGCTTCCATCAAAATTCCCTCATGTTCTTCAAAGTATTCCCACAATATTTGGCTTAGAATAGAAACAGAACTTCTCTTTTAGTAGCATCAACCTCTGAGTCATTTGCATGACTCAGTCATAAGAGTCACAAAGTCTTTGGCTGGGAACAATATGTTTATTATTTTAAGTAACTTTCATTGCTAGTGATAAACATATCAATCAGTGGCCATACTTCTTGAGAATTCTGAATACTGTAGTCTTAATATATTTGGAAGGCATAAGATTGGGTAGTGTTACATATAGCACCTCCACAATAATGATTTTGCTATGTGTCTCTTGTTCTGTTCACAGCTATCCCTCCCACAAGATCAACAGAAAATGAGTGATAATATATAACAAGCAGTAAAAAATACTTTGTGGTTCTTAGCTACTTTGGAAATGGTTTTTCCCTACTGCCTTAAAGTGGAATGAAATGCATGTTTATAGCATGGTCCTCCTGTGCTTGTCATTGTTCCCACTCCCTATTTATCATATTCTTTATCTTTCATTTCATATATCACACAACCTGGCCCAAAGTATTTGTCATGAAATGAAATTTTAGTTACTTGCTGGGATTTAGGGTGTACTGTGCTGAATAATTGATTTTAGATACCCTGGCGAAAGAAAAGCTTTTGAAATTCTCCTTGTGATAATAGCTTCAGAATTCAAGTTTTCTTTTCAGCCATCCCATTAGCAGCCTCTCAGGAGAAATGGTTTTGGAGTCAGATAGACAAATTGTATGCTTATGAGCAAGTTTGGAAAAGTGAATGGGCAAGAAAAAATTGTGTGTTTAGAAGGAAACAGGGGAAGGGCTACTTATATTATTTTATATACGTGGTGGCAGAGCTCTTAAAGTTGAAGGTTGGGTTATGCATTAACGTCGGTCTTTCCAGATAAACCAGACTGGAAACACAATTATGTAAGCTACATCTACTTTATTGTAAGGCTACATTTACAGAATCTTGCAAATCTGAAAGTACTGCTTCCTGCCTACTAGTTTTAACTGCTAGAACCATTAGGGCAGGCCCTTTGTAATTTTTTTTAAACAGTTAAATAATTGCAGGACTCCAGCCTCTCATGTCCGATAGGTTTTTAGGCAGTGTTTCCCCGAAGCTATTCATGCATTTGATTAGAATTAATCTGGTTTTATAGGAGCCATGTGAAATATCACAGAGACATGAAGTAAACTACGTTGTGGCCATTTTCTTAGTTTCCTGTCTTAATGTCATTGATGTGGTAATAGGAATGATACTTTATTGGCACTGGAAAGAAAGACAATGTTTTATTTTGTTTATATTGCATGATTTTGTACTTGAAGATTAATTCAGATATAACTTTAAATGCACTTCCATTTCTGCTTTGTAGTTTGATATACAGAGCTTTGACATTGTGTGCAATGCGGTTTGGACCAGCAGAGATAGATGCTGCGACATTCCTTCTAAGGTAAATATATAGGAAATATTTAGCCAGATACCTCTTATCAAGAGCCTGAGCTCTTGATGTGAGCCTCCAAGAGAACAGTGTGGGATAACAGCCTTAAAAATCTCTTTTGGGAATAATAAATTATCTATGAGATTTTGAATCATACTGAATGCAGGAATGTAACTTCACCAGAGCATATTCTAAATAGTGCAGTCCAGACAGCCTATTGTAGAAAAAACAATTTAGCTGCCTTGTCACATTCCATTCTGTTTTCAGAATCTAGGACTGAATTCTTTATATATATATATATATATATATATATATATATATATATATATATATATATATATATTGCCCCCACCCAATCAAGCCACCCCCACTGACAGTTAAAACGAAGAAACAGCTGCAAGCTCACATTACTCCGAGAAGCACAAAGCCAAAGACACAAGCCTGAAGATGATGAATGAGACTTCATCGAAACGTCGCCTAGATACTTCCAATTTTACGCGGGAGAAAACCCAAATTACCAAAGAACCACATACAAATACCTTTGGGAATAATAAATTATCATTCTTCAAATGATCTTTGGTTCTTCGGGTTTTCTCCCGCGTAAAATTGGAAGTTTCTAGGCGATGTTTCGATGAAGTCTCATTCATCATCTTCAGGCTTGTGTCTTCGGC
This sequence comes from Bungarus multicinctus, assembly GCA_023653725.1. Lineage (NCBI taxonomy): Eukaryota > Metazoa > Chordata > Lepidosauria > Squamata > Elapidae > Bungarus > Bungarus multicinctus. The sequence goes on from CM042836.1 coordinate 115,969,255, forward strand.
CTTGTGCTTCTCAGAGTAATGTGAGCTTGCAGCTGCTTCTTCCTTTTAACTGCTAGTGGGGGTGTGACTTGATTGAGTGGGGGTTGGCTGTGTTCTGATTGGGTGGGGGTGTGTTCTCATTGGTTGGGGGTTTGGCTGTGTTCTGATTGGTTGGGAGGTTGGCTATGTTCTGATTGGCTGGGGCCACACAAGAAGCTACCACCACACTTCCACATAGAAAGCAGACTCACACTCACACAGAAGATGACACACGACTACGGACCAGAAGCCGCACCACAGCTGTATCACTACTTGCTTCAAACCCCCCCAACCTATACATGAAGCGAACTGACACCCACCATGAAGATGTGGCATGACCACGAACGCGAAGCCAAACAGGATCATAGCTCACCAGCTCAAATACCCCAGCAACTAAGACTAACCTGAGTACAACCAAACCCCCACCGGAACAGAACACACCCCCAGCCAATCAGAACATAGCCAACCCCCCAACCATCAGAACACAGCCAAACCCCCAACCAATGAGAACACATCCCCACCCAATCAGAACACAGCCAAGCCCCCACCCAATCAAGTCACACCCCCACTAGCAGTTAAAAGGAAGAAGCAGCTGCAAGCTCACATTACTCTGAGAAGCACAAGGCCGAAGACACAAGCCTGAAGATGATGAATGAGACTTCATCGAAACATTGCCTAGAAACTTCCAATTCTATGCGGGAGAAATCCCGAAGAACCAAAGATCCACATACAAATACCCGCGAAAACCTCAGAAAACGAATATATATATATATACACATACATACACACACACACACACACAAATAGAGAGAGAGAGTATTCCTTTACCCTTCATCACATATTTGACTTACTAGTTTTTTTAAAAATAAATCTCTTGTGGGCTTTGAGGTGGAATCTAGGGTAAAACTCATTATTTGCTTTAAATTTCAGAGGGATGAAGCAAAATGCCCATCATTGCCGAATGCTTGTACATGTGTACAAACCAGTGTGGGGGCTCCAGGACCTCCAGGACCTGCTGTAAGTAAAAATCAATATATGGTGATTGTACGCCATTTGGATAAGTCTATGTTTAACTTCTGAAAGCTTCACTGAATCTGGATCAGTATCAGTTGAAGACCAGAACACATAATTTGACATGACTGAACCCAAAGTTTGGATAGACCCAAAACAGGAGATTTATAACTTTGATCCAAAGTTCTCTGCAATCCCATGACTGCACTTAAGGCACTCAGCAATATGGCCATGTTTATTGTCATGGTCCTGTATCTACTTTTTACAATGGTTTTTATCAAAAACCAGCACTCACTTGGGTTTTGGCAAATCTGTGCCATAATGAACAATGGTCTAGTTAATAGCCATGGCAGTTTACAACTGACACATTACAATTACCAAAAAAAGATTGTAAAATTATGACTTAGAATCATAATGGGCAGGCTCCATTACAGTCATAACTTGAGGACTTCCTGTATCATCTTTTGTAGTGCAAGTAGTTAACTTCAGTTAGAATAGAATAGAATAGAATAGAATAGAATAGAATAGAATTCTTTATTGGCCAAGTGTGGTTGGATACACAAGGAATTTGTCTTGGTGCAAATACAGTTCTAGTTTTGGCCCGGTAACACTAGTCAGCAGCCATGATTTGTGTGCTCATTTCCTAGAATCTCTTACTGATATAGTTACATGTCTTGGGCTGTATAACAACAGAGCACTTCTGTAACACAAATGTGGAAAACCTATTAACCATCCACCACATACCATTATCTCAAGTTTGGGAATGAATCATTCAGGTAATGATGGAAACCAGTGAAATGAGCAAGGAGACTTATAAGGGAAATATATCATAACTTTTAACTCCACAAAACATTTCATAACTTCTAATTGTGAAAAGATGGTATGTTCTGTATATAAAATTTAAACATAATGGTCTTTATATCTTTGTCTCCCATGTGTTTCTTTTTCTGGATTTTAGGGAGCCAGAGGTTCCAGTGGTGCAAGGGGTGAAAGAGGCTTAAGTGGACCTGCTGTGAGTATTTATGTGTTCAATTTGTATAACTACCATCTCAAACCAGCAACTCTTGGCAACGCACAACCATAAAAACTATTAAAACAGTTAAAACACAATGCAAAAAAGAAATACATATAGCAGCCAAAATATATTATAACCCATTGGTGTCAACATAACCAGGAAATGGGGCTCTTCACAGACTCAGGACCCCCAGGCCTGAACACTTAATCAGATCTTCAAGACCTTCCAAAAGGCTAGCAGAGCCAGGTCCATCCTAAAATCTGAGGGAGGAGAGATGTTCAGAGAATAGGAGCTACAACAGAGAAGGCACTTTGCCTGGATCCCACCAGCCAATATTGATGGGCTGACAGGACCTGGAGAATATTCATCTGAATTGGACAGATAGAAACTACTAGAAGACAATATCTCAGATAACCATGGTTCCAAGCTATGAAGGGTTTTAAAGCTGACAACCAGCACGTTGAATTGCACCCAGAAACACACTAGCAACCAGTGCAGCTCCCAAAGCAGTAGAGTTACATATATGCAGGATAGCCAGCACCATTTACTACCTATGCAGCTGCATTCCGTTCCAGCTGAAACTTCTGAATGCTACTCCAGGACAGCTCCATGTAGAGCATATTGCAGTAGTCTAAATAGGAGGTCATGAGGGTATGAGTCCCAGTGAACAGAGCCTTCCAATCTAGGAATAGGTGCAATTGGCACACAGTCTGAAAGTATGCAAAGGCCATGACTATGCAAAGGCCCCTATCAGCTATATAACATTTCTATATGTGTTTCTGTAAGGAATTGGAGACATTTATAACATCTGAGAAGAATAATTAGTTATAACATCTATTGAAAGCACACTTTTTTTTAACCAGGAATAATTTTATTATTAGTGGCATTTGCATTGGAGAATTTATATACTGTACATATGAATTAATTCAAAAAATAAGGATGCCAGTTTTCCAGTTTTTGTTTTTCCTTTTGTGTGGTACTAGTTCATGTATGCAACCCCAAGCAATCCAAGTTAAGGGAAATTTCCTACAAAAAAAATACAAGCAATTTCATTTATCTACAATAACTATTAATAATAATTGGGTTCCTAACACTTCCAAACAATGCCTTTCCCATAAACAGTCAATTTCGCTTTTATGCTGATATACAGTATTTAAAATTGCTTATATTGCCTTTATCCATAAGGAAATCTTGGAAAGTACATAGCTTTGTATATACCCTTTACAGAATGAAAGATACATCACCATAGCTGGGGAAGATGGGAAGTGCAACCCAACATTTCTGAAAGTAATTATGTTAGAGAAAGCAATTGTTTTGTCACTTGCTATCACCAAAGACCTGACTCCATCTTCATGTAGCTTTTTTGAAAAATTGACCGTTTTTCCTTTTGCTGTATTTAGGGGCCACCAGGTGTTCGTGGAGATTCAGGCCCTCCAGGCCCTCAAGGGCCACCAGGACCACAAGGAATAAATGGGCTTTCCATCACAGGAGATCCTGTAAGTATGAATGCTGTTTGGCCAGGATAAGAGACAAAGTGTAATATAATAAAGGCTTTCTGATAATAGTTTGACATACTTTTTCCCAGTATATTCAGATGTATGCTAAGTAAGTCAAGGTATATTAATGCACCAAACAGATTTCTAAACACTGTAGGATTTATAGATTCTGCATAGACATAGAGACATGTTGTGGTGCTTATTTGAATTTGCATTTGATCTGCTTCTTTGCTTAGAATATACTCATCCTTTCAGGGAAATTCAAGAAGGTTAGGTATTTCTTTAATGTTTTATTGGGTGGAAATGTTGTCTAATAAACTATCATGTCTAGTTTTCATAGTGTAAGTGAAAGAAAAGCCACACACTACAGGCACAAATGAACTCTTGTTTGCTCTAATGGGTTTGGAGGCTTAAAGATAGCAGGTCTGTTAATAAGACCACAGTTTTTAGGAGATTTTTAGGGAAATAAACAAAGACTACTCTTTTTTAATTCTAGGGACGTCAAGGGCCAAAGGGTAACCCTGGAGAACCTGGACTTCCAGGGCGATCAGTAAGTTCCTTTGCTATTTATTTTCCATTCTTCCAAAAGATACCCTGGTTGTAGGGCTCATTCTGGGGCACTTCAAACTACTTATGGTTTGGGAAATATCCACTTCTAGAAAATGCTGATCTGCTTCTGGAACAGCATGGTCCTGAACGAGAGTAAAAGAGCCTAGATTTCCAGACCATGTTCCATTCCCAAAATGGAATTTCTCTCATCCATAATCATTAGTAGGTCTTCTTACTAAGAATAACAATTGCTTTTAAGTCCTTTACTTAAAACCATTCATTTCGCGACCATTCAGAATTAGAGTGGCACCAAAGAAGTCATTTACAACCAGTCCTCACATTTATAATTGTCGTATCATCCCCATGGCCATAGTGCTTGGCAACTGGCATGTATTTATGACTGTTGCAATGTCATGTTATCACCATTTGCGACCTTTCCAACTGGCTCTGACAAGTGAAGTCAACGTGGAAAACTGGATCTGCTTACAGCTACCTGATTCTCTTAATTGGAGTTATATTTGCTTAACAAACATGGGGAAAAAGAATCACAAAATTGGCAAAACTCACTTAACCACCACTTTGCTTAGCAGCGGAAATTTTTATCCCAATTGTGATTGTAAGTCAAGGACGACCTGTAGCTATTATTTAAGAGTGAGCTCTGAATAAGATTTGTAACAGGTTGATAAAAATACATATTTATCTTTAAAATAATTAAGAATACAAATAACTGTAAACAACCAGAGTATAGACAAAATATAGTTCTGTACAGCATGCTGAAATCATAAATCAAAGTCTACTTTATTATTATTATTTATTTATTTGTCAAGCAAGTATTAGATATAAGTATAAGATACAGATATAAGTATAAGCGTGGTTTTGAATACATGGATATGAATAAAAAAGAAACAATAGGACAGGAATGGTAGGCACGTTGGTGCGTTTATGCACGCCCCCTACAGACCTCTTAGGAAAGGGGTGAGGTCAATAGTAGACAGTCTAAGGTTAAAGTTTTTGGGGTTTGGGGAAGAAACCAGAGTCAGGTAGAGTATTCCAGACATTGACCACTCTGTTGCTGAAGTCGTATTTCCTGCAATCAAGTTTAGTGTGGTTTACCTTGAGTTTGTATCTATTGTGTGCTCTTGTATTGTTGTGGTTGAAGTTGAAGTATTTATTTGCAGGTAGGACATTGCAGTAGATAATTTTATGTACGTGTTTGGATCCATTTCTTTTGCATAGGATCAGAATCAGTATCACTACATCCAAAGAGCCTAGTACAGGATAATGAACTGTATATTAAAATAAAATGGCAAAATATGTTAAAATTACATTGCATTGCTCGAAAAACCTATCTAATTAATGTTTTCTTTCTCACCTAGGGATCACCAGGCCTAAGTGGTCCTCCTGGTGCAATGGGACCCCCAGGTGACAGAGTGAGTAGTTCTGGTTTATCTTGGAGAGTGGAAACTTTACAATATGAGAACATACATAATTCTATGTGTCTTCATTTTGTCAGTTTCCTTGAACTTTGAAAGAGTGAAACAAATGGGTTTTAAATATATAATATTTTAAGTTACTTTTTCTTTAGATCAGATTTTTTGAGTTTGATTGGGATCGATGGACATCGATGATCCAACACATATAGAGGACACCAAGTTTGAAGAAAGTTAATAACTGATGGAATGATGAAGAAATGATAGGCTTTGTACAGCTGTGGTGCAAATCAGGGAGGGATTGCATTAAGTAACCAAACATACAGAAGCAAAGGCTTTGGATAAGAGGAAAATGAGCCTAACAGAATTCTTTGTTCTTCATCTACAGTGAAGAAATAGATGATTTATGACAGCATTAAAATTTTATAACTAGTATTCTGCATAAATACTAAATTTTCTAAGACCCTTGGTATGTAGTACATAGTTACTGTAGCTATAGTTACTGATCCCTTATAACATGGGATGTTTAGACATTGTGGTTTTGAATGTTTTTCATACTTTTTATGGGGTGGTTGACCCAAAAAAATTTCTGCATAATTATATTGTCCCTAAAAGCAAACAAACAAACAAAACACCCCCAATTCATAATGTTCATTGTTCTCCAAACAGGGTTTTACGGGAAAAGATGGCCCATCAGGACCAAGAGGTCCCCCAGGACCAGCGGTTAGTGTTGGCTTCATTGTTGGAATGATAATGTAATAGTGGAACTCTGATGGATGGGGCTGGTGGGAGTTGTGTCTGTTTTGTGTCAGACAGTACTGTCATCATTTGCAGGAACACATGGTATCAAAGCAAATTAAATTACAGCTGGCATATTAATTCAGTGCTCTGAGTGTAGATGCTTAATATAGCAAAAATGGCTTCAGTCATTGGTTAGAAGAGTGTTTCTCAATCTTAGCAGCATAAAGTTGACTCCAAGCATGCTGGCTAGGGAATTCTGGGAATTGAAGTAGACACACCTTAAAACTTGAATAGAAGTATGTGAAGATTTGCAGTATGAAGGCATATTAAAGAAACGCCTTAAGAAAAGGAGACTACAGGACAACAAAGTGAGCGCTACGTGCAGTGATATCAACTGCTGAATTGCTGGAAAGAGGAAAAGAAGCAAAATTGAGTTATTAGAGCTCTGAAGATGTGTCCTCTACGTTGCAACATTAGTTGTAGGTCCAATTTAGTTGTTCCAATTCTGTTGGTTGCATAATACGTCTACATCTTGCTACATTATTTAATGAAATATATAATCTCATTTTCCCTTTGTGCTGTGTCACCTTCCTATAAATATCAAATTTTTAAAAGATTGGCAAAAGATAAGCTTTAATGGTTTTAAGCTGATAGTTTTTTTTTTACCAAAACCTGATTGCTCTTTTTTTAGTTCACATTTTTATTGCTAGAAAAAGAACAAGATTAGATCTTTAATAATATAAGGGAATCCTCATTCCAATGGACTACTCGGGAAAAGGGCACGTCAGCTTCTCCTCTGTTAAATATGAAAGTTTGGTTTTGAGGCAATTGACATGATTTGCATAATGACATCACCATGCAAACAATATAAATTGTAGATATAAGAAAGTCAAGGAAAATTAACGTAAATGTAACTGTCTTATCCAGGTGACCCCAGGTGGGATTGGGCTATTAACATTTACATTAATTTTATTTGATTTATTACATTTACTTGTTCATTATTTCAGGAAAATGGTCAGACAGAAATTTGGTCCACTCAGTTTATTCCCAGTATTAGCTAAATTTCTGAGTATATGTTTCATTTCAGATATATACTGTCAGTGTTCCAGCAAACCTCCATTCCAATCAGTAACTCCGAGACAAGCATAATCTCAAAAGTACCTTTATTAGAGTAGCACCTGGCACATCTCTGGAATCTTGAAACTAAAAGTTTCCTGGACTTCCCACAATGTTCCAAACTACAATCCATCTCCTTTTTTCCCATCATCACATCACATGGACAATCACGATCTGTCCCAGTGTAAGATCCTTTTTTCATACTGCGCCATACTTAATAACCTTGAACTAAGAAAAGAATTTTATTTTGTCTGCTTAGAACTACTCAATTGAAATCACCCTCCTCCCACTCTCTCAGGCCTAGGTGGCAGTATGGAATATGGTTTCCAAAGCTGACATATACATTGAACAAACACATAAATAAGACTGTTATTTTCCTTTTCAATCTACTTGTTCACAGGGTGCCCCAGGAGTGCCTGGAGTTGCTGGTCCATCTGGAAAACCAGGCGATCGTGGTTCATCGGTAAGAGAATCCGTCACTGGCATTTATTGTATCTTTTGTGAAGAGCCCATTTACTTTACCAGTAGGAAATGGTACATCATACAATGGCTATCATTGATGGCAAGTCACTTTTTATCATTCATGCTTTTGCAGCATGAAAGTCAGGTCTGGAAATTGTGGTTGTAGTTTTTTTTTCCACTTTTAAAAAAAATAATCCAATTGAACATGCCAAAGTTTATATTTCTCCACTACATAAACATCCCAGAGGTAAATTACTTAGTGGGATTACTATTTGCTATTTTTAAAATTCAGTCAAGTGTGATATACTGCCTGTGGTGGTTTTTTTTATGTAGCATTTTGAGAACATTTAAAGCTCGAAAATACTTGAGTGAAGGTTCCCAATCTTCTGTTGATAGCGTCAAATTTGAAACTATCTTAGGGATTAAATAGGATCAAAAGTTGGCCTTAATAGCAATTGATGGAGCTCCTTTGACAGATGTGTCCAAGAATGTGATGGGTAAACATTTGGCATCAGATGTCTATGAGATTCTCAGTCATCCAGGTGATTGTTGTCCAGGGATGGGATCTGAGTGGTATAACTACCGGTTCTGTCTATTAGCGTCACGCGCATCACGCGAGTGCAATTTACAACCTGCTGAACTGTCCGGACAGCTGAGCAGCGCTGCGTGCAAGTGCGCAACAATTGGAAAAGACCTTTTTCCTGCTTTTTCAACTGCAGCTGTGCCACGCAAAGCAGCTGCAGTTGAAAAAGCAGGAAATAAAGGTCAGGTAAGAGCCTGGGAGGGCATGAGGGCCAAAACAGCAGCAGACATAGAACCAGTTCCATGTCTGCTGTTCTGCAGAGGAACTGGTTCTACAGAGGTGGACAGAACCGGTAGAAACCCACCCCTGTTGTTGTGCCAAAGATGCTTTTTCAAAAGCCAAATTTCTCATCCAAAAAGACTCTTCAGTTCTGAAATGACGTGAAACAATTTCAAGGAAAAACAAAGAAAGTCCAGTTGCCTTTTGAAAAAGCATCTTTGGGATATTTGGCATCAGAGTATTCTGCAGTTGCATCTGCTGGCCCAGGAATCATGGAAATGCAACATCTATGTATCTTGTTGCTATCAGTATTCTTGAAGAACCATAAACTGTTCTAATGAAGAATTTGAGTCCTAGGACTGATTCTGCTAAACACATATCATAATCTGGGGATTGGTTTTGTATTATTTTGCCTCCTGATTGAAAGGCTTTGCAACTTATGGCTGTAAGAATTACTAGTGCTGTATCTCTAGAGTAAATGAGTCAGACTAGCATAGATTTGAGTTTGTCTCAATTGTAATCTGCTTCTGTCTTTAAGAGCAGCCTGATCTGAAGACAAGCATATAGGAAACTACTCTTCTCATGGAAGGGAAGCATGATCATTTCTGTAATTATTGTAAATTTCAAAGTGGTATAAAGAAGCTAAGAAGCAGAGGCCAATTAAATGTTGGCAGTATTAACTTGGGTGTAATCCTACAGATCATTTAAATTAAGAGTGTGTAACTTGAGACCCCAAACTTATTTTTCTGATCCTTAAAATCACCTCTGGCTACGATTGCAAAAAAAAAATAGCAGGGTAGCTGTCTGCTTTTATGAAGTGGGAAACATAGAACATATAGTGTAAAATAGATTGAACATAACCTTAAAAAAAGACAAAACTCCCCAACCCCAACTAAAAAAATAAAAGCAGAAAGTCAAAGCAAATCTCCCTTTACCAGGAATTCTTACTTAGCTTGCATTCAATCCTAGCCTTACATTGAATCTTATTTTTTGTTCTATTTTTATATAAGGTGAATCTATAACATGATTTGAGAGCCCCATTTAATAATTGCCCCATTTCCTATATGCTTGACATCACCCTTTCTCATGTTTATAGATCTGTTCCCAGCAGGAACTCTGGCGCATAAAGTTTGTGCAGATGTTTGGTTAGACTTATGAGGCAGATAGGATTTCAGCACTGACATTTGTGCTATCAAAAAATGCCAGAAGGGCAGCCTAGGACCATATGTGTGAGTAGTCAGCCAAATGTAGCCTGCAGAGATCTAAAGGTCATGTAGGCTTTTCTGTAGTTGTATGGCCCAGTTCCAAAGTAGCACTTTATTCAATCATACACCATTTCCTTTGATAATTTCAGACTTTCATTGTATCTTTGTAGAACCAGTCAAACAAAGTATATAGTATACGGTAGTTTAGTCCAAGGATGAGATGAGGATCTCATGATCATATGTAGTAAATTCCAACCTAAGCATGTTGTAAAACTATTTAGATCATTCTAGACACTCATGTTCATTTCACAGAGTATATCTTAATTAGATTAGACACTAGCATAGTAGTTCGGGGCATTTTGGGAACATTCTGATCTTCCAAGCAAATAATCCAAAATGGTGCAGATTTGCAGGGATTAATGTTTGCTGTATCACCAACTCTGTTAAAACAGCAAAATGCTAATAGGTACCAAAAAAAAAAGGCAAAGCTAATTTGTGTTTAACTTGTCTTTAGTATGAAAATATGAAGGTCCAAGATGAAGTTTGAATTTCATAGAAACATGAATTAAGGAATTCCTATTTATGTTTAATGAATTTAAACATCCATTTGACCTGTATCCTAGGGTCAGAGTTAGAGTTGAAAACAATGAGGCAATTGGTAGAAGTCACCTTGAGTTTGTAAAAAAAATAAGTCTTGCCAGGCAATGTCCAAAGCTTCAGCAGTAAGCTCTTTACTCTTCGGCACTTTTATTAATAACCCGCATAAAGTGATAGAGGCAACAATTATCGAATTAACAGCTAATACAAACTTCTGTGGGCTACCTAATAAATTAAAGAAAAAATGAAGTTGAAAAAATCTGTATAAATGATAGAAAAAGACTGAGGAAAACGCAATGAAATTGAACGAAGATAAATGTGGAGAAATAGGATAGGGGTTAGCAGTTATAAATAAAGATAAAGATTTCCCCTATCCAGTTATGGACTCCGTTTCTTAGCCGAGGGAGTCAGCATTGTCCAAAGATACTTCCATGGTCTTGTGACCAGCATGACTATATGCTGAGGCACACGGAACATTGTTACCTTCCCAGTGAAGTGCTACCTATTTATCTGCTACCATTTGCATGCTTTCAAATTGCTAAATGTCTATGGAGATTCTCAGTCATCCAAGTCATGATTGCCCCAAACATGCTTCTTCCCCCCCCTCCCCCAAGAGGCAGCTGGACTTTCTTGTTTTTCTTTGAAAATGTTTTGCTTCTCATCCAAGAAACTTCTTCAGCTTTGACGGGATGGTAGGGAAGGTTTGAAATGCTAAGTGAGCAGGAGCTGGGGCAAAGAATGGGATCTGGTGCAGTGCTCGGGTCTCGAATTTGGGCTTTCAGTTTTCCATCTGACAAGCTCAGCATTTTTAATTGCTGAGCCATTGCACTCCCGTTATAAAAAAAGGTTAAATTTTATAGAAATCCATATAAAACCTTTGGAAGAATTGTTTAAATCAATCCTTTTTAAAACTAGAAGATCTCTGTTTCTAATTTGTGCCTTCAAATTTAATATTCTTTTTTTAAAAAAATATTGGCTACCTTGAATACTTGCACAAGTAATAAAATCTGGAGCATAAATTTATAAACAAGTGAACTGTAGTAAATCTGCTTCAGATATCTAGATTTGAGAATGATTCATTAATACACAACAGATAAAGGAAGGAATTAGACAAATCCTTAAATGGATCCATAGGAATACTTTTGAGACAAGTTGTTCTTTAACTTAATAGAATTGGGAAGGGCGATCTAGGACATCAGGACCAAAATCTCTTGAGTCAGTGAAGGAATTCAAATTAGAACAACCCTTGACCTATTGTTCTCTATCCTCTGCTTAAAAATACGCGTTAGAATAGAACCACCTAATCCTAGATAATCAATTTCATATCAAATTATTATTTTATTTTCCCAACATACAGCCAGCATACGGCTTCCTGTTGTTTAAAATCAATAGTTCCCAATCTGTAAAGTCCACAAGAGTATCATAGGTATCCAGTTGTAATCATCAATAATATTCAATTTGAATTGGCCAGTATTTCTCAAGTTCACCAGGGTTTGTTTAAAAAAAACATTCTGGCATTCTCAGTTAGCATCTTATGAGATTATGGCTTTCTTCCCATGTCTCTTGAGATTTTAAAAATAAAAATTAAGTTCATTTAATTTGGGAGTCAGATGCCATCTAAGTGAATTCTATATCCATGATGTATACAGATACTGCATTGTCAGCCCCTGGTTTAGCATATTTTTCCAAATAAAGGAAAAGATTGAGAATCATTGTTTAAGATTATTGTTGTACGACTTGCATTCTGCAAAAAAAAAATCAACATGTCATGACTTTATTCTGTATAATAATTTCCACCTCAGTGTTGTCTTTTTTTTGGTTATTTTATTTTCCTTTCGGAGAGATGGATTTTCCTATTGCTGTGGCTTCCTAAGGTGACTTTGTCATAGGTCTATGAGCATATGCTCTCTTCATTTCCAGTGCATCTTGCTGAGGTTGCTTCATTCTGAATAGTCCGACAGTAACAAAGAATTATGAAACAGAGACAGATGTGCTCTCTGAACCTTACATTCACAGCCAGGCTTAAGAATATATAAGGGTATTTTGAATCAGGTTGCTGAAGTTCCTATATTTGAAATTATCTCTAGTGTAAATGTTTTACTTTTGTTCATGATTTCAGTGACATATTTTATAAATACTAACATTGTATTTAATTGCATACAGATATGTTCTGCTCCTGATTCCTGGAATATTTTGGTATATCATTAAGCAGCTTGAAAACACATTGAGATGTTTTGAAAGAAACTAACTAGTACCAGATCTAGCGGTGTCTTTTGCTGGGTTGATGAAAAAGTATTAAGTGACACATTTCAGGGAGACATTTGCAAGAATATTTACTATTCAAAGTAAGCCAATAACATTTGTAAAAGAAGAGAAGCAGTCTATTTTGGAATAGGGGAGGTCTTTTCCATTTGCTCATAAAAGAATAGAACTTACTCATTTATGTTAAATTCTAAAAGGATTGGATGAAGAGTAATACATACAAACTTCCTACAAGATTATTTGTATGTTTGTGTATGCATTTGTGTATATCTCCAGAATACTACTGCTGAATGCCCATAGTAAAAAGTCAATCACTCTGACAGCTTTGCTCTAATTAACTCCTTCAATGTTGCTTTTAATAAATGAAACAGGTAGTAGTCCAGGTTTCAGCAGAGGCAGCACCTGACTGAACTTAGTTTGAAACTAAACATGACTGGCCCTGGCTAATACTTGGATGAGGGACAATTTGGAAATTCCAGGAGTGTAGCATATTTGTGCCAAGGGCTGCTACATGTATGAAGACAAGCTTGACCTTGAAAGAGTTTTTATTTTTTTAACAGTTAGGTTGGGGGAGACTCCTTGTTCCAGGGAAAAAACAAATTACTTAGACAATTCATTATGATATGTCATCAGGTAGTTAGATTGTTTCTTCTACATTTCATTTTAATGCTCTATTTTTGATCTTGCATTTAAAATTTATTTTATCCATTTATTGTATAGAAACTGAACATTAACTATATACAGACCTACCCTGTTTTCTCATTGAATCAGCATTCAGAACTTGCACTCATAAAGATAGGAATAATTCCCAGAAAACAATATTGAAGGAATGTCTCATAGGAGAAATAGAAATACTAACGTAGTTCAGCATGTCTTCTTTTTCAAATCACTTTTATAGATGACTCTAAACAAATCCATTTTAGATGATAAAGTTGAAAGTTACACACTTAAAAAACTGCTTGATCATTACTTTAGCAGTAATTATACATAACTTTATTTTATTGTCAAGGCAGAATGGAATATATTTTATGAATAAAAATCTTTCTTGGAAACAGATAGAACATCGTTCAATGGCCATGTAACTACTTTGATTGCAAAAGGTTCAGCATTTTGAGGGCGGAAACAGGAGAGACCAGTGTCTCAAATCTTCGAAGACACAGCCAATGCTCTTGAACTATTTTGATTAATGTTTCATGTGGTAGATAGTTTCCATTTTCCTAAATCAGATGAGACCAATTTCTGTATTCATAACCCATTAGAATTTAAAAACTAACACACACACACACACACATGAGCAGTGCTGGTATAAAGCATTTTATCTGTTAAAAGTGCAAATATGAAGATCAATAAACAATATTTGAAACAGTTCATGAATGCAGAGCAAGAAAGAATGATTTGCAGATCAAAGTGTTTTGAATGGCTTGATGTAGTCACATTTCCTTCTCATGCCTCAATTCCTTTGCCTTACTATTTCTTACTTCTTTTTTGTGTATTGCATCATGTTGCTTACCACAAAAGGAAATAGAGTGAAGGGTATGTATATTAAAAAAAGAAATCAAAATTTAAATATGTGATCAAGTAAAAGATTCCATGCAAATTCCAAATGAGTAAAACAGCTGTTATTGGATGACCTATGCTTGAAAAGAAACATACATTTTGGCTGTTTGGGTCCATGCATGGATGAAATAGGGTTATATTTTCTGTATAGAATGAAACCTGATTGCTCTGCCAGAAAAGATATAGTGGGGAACAGAGGGAGGCAGCCAAGTCCATAGGTGGTAGGGAAGGAAGAGAGGGAAAAGAGGATGAAGCACAATCATAAACCTTCACAACCCTTGTCAGTCACTCAGCTTCATCCTGTATAATATTTATGCTGTATATGAATAAAGCTCCAGGACATTCATATGTTCTATACTCTGCTGCATAATGAGATTAAGGCATGCTGAATCAGTGGACAAGGATATCCACTGGTTTAGCATTTTACTGTTTCAAACAGCTCTGTCCTATATAATTGCAAAATTCTGCAAAGGATTGCAAGGAGTTCTGATATTTAAAAATCCAGAAAACATTCAATTGTGGCATCCTGTTTTCAGTCAAGGGAAACGCAGACCAGTAGTCCAATCTACTCAATATTTCACCATATTGTTTTTCTGCATACATAGATGAGGCCTGAGTCTAAAATTTTGGGGGCTCTTCACTTAACCCCCACCAAATCCCTGGCAGTTACTCATCTGATGCAGAAACATCCACTATGAATATTTTTTTTAATTCATTCTTTTGGGTTTTGCTACCATGTCATTTATTTGTGCCTGGCAATGCTATCCTGTGATAACATTTTGATTGAATATAATTTGTTACAGGGGCCAGCTGGATTGAAAGGTGAAAAAGGTGACCGAGTAAGTACAACTTTAAAATAAATTTACGTACATTTTTTTAACTCATTAAATGTAGTTTTTAAAATTTCTGACCATGATGAGAAATAAACCAACAGTCTTTTTTCCTAAGGGAGACATTGCTTCCCAGGGTATGATGCGAGCTGTGGCAAGACAAGTCTGTGAACAAATGATCAGCAGTAAGTGTTTCTTCTATCACATACAACAAAAGCCATATAACAAGTTGTCAGGCCCTAATACACTGTGGATTTTAAACATGTGGGAAGTTTGCAGAGTAGCCATGTGATCTATAAAGCCTTCCTTCTAAAGCAGGAGTGTCAAACTCAAAGCCCGCGGGATGTTTAGATCTGGCCTGTGGGGCCACCCTGGAACCAATGAAGGACGGGCTTACTGTGCCTCTGCCAGTGAAAATGGAGCTCGGGCAGGCCGCTCCATTTTTGCTGCCAGAGGGTTGCAGAAGGCTGTCACAGCCAAAAGCGGAGCCTGTGAGGGCCCATTTTTTATGGCAGAGTGCTTAGGCCACCACAAGCACCCCCAACATGAGCGATGTCGAGCTGGACACACACACTCACTCACCCGATGTCTAACAAAACCCTGATGTGGTCCTCAATGAAATTGAGTTTGACACCCCTGCTCTAAAGGGTTGTTTTCTTAATGGGAAATTGGAGGACAGTTTCTTTTACAAGCATATGTTAGTTACAATCCATATGTGGAAGACATAGAACAAAATAGTTTCAGTTGCTTATCGGTGGCACCTTCCTTAATTCAGTAATCAGAGCCAGAAGTCAAGAATGGTATTGCTAGGAACAATTCTTTTAACATTTAGATTTATACTTATTAGTTAACATCATGTTTTGTTTTGTTTTGAATCAGTGTTGACTCCTGGCAATAGCTTGGATGTATTTTTGCAGTATTCTGGGCAAGATTTTTCAGAAATGATTTGTCATTGCATTCTTCTTGGGGCTGAGAGAAGGGACTGACCCAAGGTCACCCAGCTGGCTTTCTGCCTAAGGCATGACTAGAACTGGGGAATCTATTAGTTAAAAAACAACAATCGACTAATGTTTTTTAACTTCTTAATATCTCACTGTCAAATTTGTATGGAATCCTAGGGTTTTGTGAAATACCATTGCAGAACCCTGTGCTAATTTATGAAAAATTACATGTGCTATTTTTAATCTCCTGTTTAGTGATGCATTTCCTCTTTTTTCCCCACTCTTCAAGTAACCATCCTAACTATTTATTATTCACTGGTCATAATCCAGGAGACACTTGTGTTGACAGCACATTTAGATCACTTCGGACAGTCACACGTACTTAGCCATTCATTACCCTAGATTTAAAATTATATATTTCCACTGGTGGATAGGAACAGTAGTAGTAAAATATTTATCAGAGAAATCAGTACATAATCACAAATATCTGAAGTGCAGCATAATCCATTCCTGATTGAGTTGGAGAAAGGAACCGATATAAGACTATGCATAAGTCTTCCACTTATTGAATAGTTCTTTCTTTTTAAAATGGTAAATTGTACTAGTTTTGACTGCTGGTGGGTGTATAGGTGTTTTTAAATCCCTTTAAAAGGATGTTTCATTATTAATCTATTTCTTCTTTATTTTCTTCCCCAAAAGGCCAAATGAGCCGATTTAATCAGATGCTGAATCAAATTCCAAACGATTACCATTCAACTCGCAGCCAGCCTGGACCTCCAGGGCCACCAGGTCCCCCTGGACCTCCTGGGGCCTCAGGAGAACCTGGTAGTGGAGGCAGGCCAGGATTTCCGGGCACACCTGGCATGCAAGGATCCCCTGGCGAGCGAGGTGGGTTGTCCTTAGGGTCATGAGGATGTTCCCATGCAGAGGAAGGGGGTCTTCACTGATCTTTCAGGGTTTAGAACAGTGGCGGGACTATCAGCAAAACAAAGAGCATACATGAAATGCCAGGTCATGAAAACAGTTTTTATTCCTCAAAGTGGCATTGACCAAACAGCCAAAGCAAAAGCAAGTACTTGATGTAAGATATTTCCTGAGAAATTGAAGCCATTACTTCTGTGACACGGCTTGAATATATTTCCTTTTTGGTGTGCTTTAGGACTGCCTGGAGAGAAAGGTGAAAGAGGAATTGGAATACAAGGACAACGAGGTTTGCCAGGGTCACCAGGTGAGTTATAATAGAGATATATATACCTTAAAAATAATGATATGTACTATCAAATGTATGAAACTTTTATTCAGCCTGATATTGTTCACCCTCCTTAACTCCACACATCAGTTGAAAATACTAAGTAAATGTTTGAGAAATTCCATAGTAGCAGTTGGCTTTTATTTGTAATACTTCTCTCCCTCCCTCCCTATCTGTCTCTCTCTCTCTCTCTCTTTCCATATGCAGTTACAGCGCTCTCTCATAGATCATAGTGCTGTCATGGTGGCTAGTTTTGCTATTAATATAGTTTGGTTATTTACTTAGATTTTGGCAAGTTTAGTCAGATTCTTTCTCATTGCTTCTGCCTTCAATTTATTGTTGAATGTTCATGACAAACTCCATAATAAGCTCACAACAATTTCTACCTTCATTTTAGGAAAACTCTACATTTCTTTTAACCATGAACATAAATTGTTCCAAAGAAAACATTATCTCATATATTCTAAAGCTATGGAGGAGTAGCAAAATTAAAGTAATCTTACGCTTTAATTGAAATGTAACATAGAAATTGCTTCCCTGTGTAATCCACCAGGCTTAGTCGGGCCAAAACAATTTTCTATGACTAAAGATCTTAAAATCAGGGAAACAACTAATGATGAATTAAGTTTTGGGTTTCCTGTGGTTGTTCATTAGCACCATATGTAGAAACCAATTGGAAACATTCCTTAACTGTATGCTTGAGTGTAATCTAGTTTTTAATTTTGCCAACCACTTTACTAAACAGCCTCGCATTGAATTTATTGATAGAATACCTTCCTTTTCATTCTTCAATTAGGTCCACAAGGAGAATCCAGAATTGGCCCACCAGGTTCTACAGGTTCCCGAGGTCCACCTGGGCCACCTGGCCGACCTGGTAATGGTGGTATCAGAGGGCCTCCTGGTCCCCCTGGATACTGTGATTCATCCCTGTGTGCTAGCATTGCTTACAATGGTCAAGGATACCCAGGTAGGTTATTGAGGATTTAAATGTCATTGAATACTTCAATAAAAAGCTTGTTCAACACGAATAATTTTATGCCATGAAAATAAAAGTAGATAAAAGTAGAATTAATAAATAAAAGTAATAAAAATAGAATTAATTAGAAATTAAAACTGAACTATAACTCAACTGCTGAACAATGTAAGCTTTCCAATTCAATTGGATTTAGGAATATTTGTTGGATTCTCATAACTGGTGTCTTTCATGTTTATAGAATTTCTCCTGTTTTTGAAGGAGCTTTGCTCCAGTTTGTAATGTCAATTTTACTTTAAAGAAAAAGTAGTTTATATATTTCAAACTAATTTATTTCTAATATTTAAAGTGATAGGATAAGGTACATTGCTCTTAGGACATAATTGACCATTTTTCCTTCTTCTTCCTATTTTCCTTCTCCATCAAACTACTCCTGTACTTCTGAACAAGGTTGATCATTCGTCTAAAGTATAAAGAACAGAGTTTGCCATTTCTGCGTTCATCTTTCTGATTCGTGATGGGATTATCTATACAAAATTAGTACCTGAAATCTAATTTTCCATTTCAAATGTCATTTTGTGATACAGTGCAGACAACTAAGCATGGGAGGGCATGGGAAGTCATTATTTGCACTGTATCAAATTCAGTGGAATCTGTTATATTGATCTATTGTACAAATTTATTCTGAGATGAATCAGTTTGAGGCACTAAATGGTCAAAGGAACTTAAATGCTGGATATTTATGACCACAGGATACCAAATCCCTAAACTGGGACGGGTCATAGCCAGTGACCGTGCCATATATTTAAGGCCTCTTCAAGAAAAGATTCCAGGCTCTTAATATTGATCACCAATTTGTTGTGTGCACTGTAGCACCTTATACATGATATTGCTGTTTGTTACGTTGTTTGCATGTTTATGTGAATATATATAGATATATATATATATGTACACACACATTCATAGTATTGATGGGTAGATCAAATTCAATAGAATAAGCCATAATGCAAAATTTGCACAATATCAACAATTGAATGAGAAATAAATGGAAAAATAATACTGAAGTGCTATTCTTTCAAAAAAGAAAAAAAACAATCTGACATATATATATATATATATAGATATAGATAGATAGATATACATACAATTTAACTCTCATGGATGTAATGAATGAAAAACAGTTTTGCACACAGCTGTTCAACCCTGAAAACTAAATCTTTGACCTGTTTCAGGTTCCGGCTAACAAATTTTCTATGCCGCCAATGCTGCTTACAGTTTGAATTTCCATGAAAATCCTGTTTCTGAGATGTTTGTGCACGTGCTTACTCGGACGTGAATCTGTATGGTTATTTCATTATAGATAATGGTTACATAAATAGTGTTGGCCTCATAAGAGGGGAGATGCTTTTTTTTTTTTTTTTTTGAAGAATGTACTTACTAACAAGCATTTGTGATTGCAAAAAAGGACAATGGCATTTGATAAAGCAAGGGATGTAAACTCAATCTCCCTGTTCTTATTGTCCAATTATATCAAAACCAAGTTACTAGAATGGCAGGGGAGGCTTATAAACGTATTAATGGACATAACACCATAATGCATTTACCATGGTGAAACAGAAAATGACTGTAAATAATAAACTAATTGTGGCTTGTAAATGATTGTATGGAATCATGTCCACTAAACCTAGTTAACATTATATCTGCTTTTGCATTCAAACCTCCTGCTGCTTTTTAATTTGTGCCAGCATAATCTCTTTGAAACTCTCAAAGTCTTTCTCTCTATTCTTTGTTATTCTTGTCTTCATCTTACCTTTTTCAGGTCTTGAGGGGTTTTTTTTGTATATGTAATCTTCTTACAAGTGCTAAAAATATAATTAATTTTGATTTTCCTGAAATTTTTGGTGTTCCTCTAGCACTAGCTCTGGTTCAGTCGGATATGAGGCACATTTGTCAGAAAATAGTAGTTACTGAATATTGTCAATGGTGACAACTTGGTGTAAATTTCTGTCACCCCTGTAGGGAAATATTTTGAATAAAACAATGCTGCATACATGAAGTTTTCCCTTTTGAACAAAGCATTTATTTTAATAATTGGCTTTCACTTAAGTGAAATTCCTAAAGATTGCTTAAATATACACTAAGCCTACTAAATTTAGTTGTGTCCCAGTGAAATAAATATAGTAAGTTATAATTGTGATTAACATAAATCTAAACTGTTTTCACTGGAAATTACCTCAAATTACTCCAGGCTCGACTTTAGCAAGTTTTTAATTTTAATACTTACTTTAAAATAAAATATCCTGAACCTCAAAATCATTTTATTTTGAGCATTTCATTCCTTAACCTGTACCAATATTTTTTCTGATTTAGATTTTTTTCCTCTCCCAAATTGAAATTATTTTTGAATAATTATTATGTGCAAAATCAATGTTAGGGACTTAATTCTTGCACAGAACTTCTGTTTTCAATATTTTAGATGTGGATGTTGCTATTTCTGTTTAAATTTTCTTAATGCTAGTTTGCCATACAAAAAGATTTTGAAAGGGAGCAGAAAAAAATTCTTCAACAGACAAAACATGGTGCTTCCCCCTGGCCATTTGTTTTTGCTGGACACACATAAGAAGCTCCAGCATTCATGTCAAAGGCAAGGGCAATGCCTCAGTCATAACTCCCCTTGTTGAGAGTCATATGCATAGCAGAATTTCTACATAAATTGTTGATTTTAGGATGATTTGTTAGGTTTTTTTTTTTATGAAATCACTTCGAAATAAAAGCCCTGAGAATTGACTAAAAGAAAAAAGACAAACCACCTCAGATTTACTAAAACAAAACAATAACCTAATAGCCTGCTTTTAAACTAAGAAAAAGAATTCCCCTCTTGAATCAAAGATGTGTGATAATAACTTTAATGTTCCATTGGACAACTATTTTCAACCAGAGTCCTATGTACCTGACAGTGGACCATATCAGCCTGACAGTGAGGCCTACATAGTACCAGTGGAACCTGAAAGAAGAGCTGAGGACTATGAGGACTATGGATCTGATATGCATTCACCTGAACACATGCGCTGGAAACGTTCCTTATCAAGAAAAGCAAAAACAAAACCATAAATGTCTTATTTTCTCACTTCTCTCTCTCCCCACCCACCCCTCTCCCTTTGGGTATTTGTTTTTGTTGTTGCCATTCTCTCATATGTAGATATGCTATTCCTCCTACCGTGTTTCCAAGCAGAAGTACAACTTAATCTTCTGAGAATATCTGGCGTATGTGGGAATAGCAATAGAGGTTGCTACACATTTCATTCTCTCTCTATCTTGGAATGCCTGTAATATACCTATGCTTCAGGTGGCTGCATTAAACCTTAACAAGTGCATCAAAATGATTGCAAGGCTATAGTTCTTTTAATAAATTAAAAATATAACAACCATAAAAAATCCCACCTTCTTTACAGCTACTTCAAGGTAATCTAGAGGCTGCATAACTCAGCAACGAAAGGGCCTGGTCTTATAATTTTCTTCCTTGTCAAATCGTTTGCTGGGTAATTCAGTCACTGTTACCAATTTACAACATCTAATAGAAGAAGAAATTTCTCTTTCCACATAAGCAATTTCTTCTACTTTTGCATATATCTTGCAGGCATATACAGCTTTTATGCGTCTCTTTTAACAACCACAAACCTTTAAATAATAATAAGCTGGCATCCTTGTATCAACTGGATACAATTTTAAAAGAAGTAATGGCTTAATTTTCCTTGTTTTAGAGACCTTAACATTTATGCCAAATTGCAGTCAATCCTGCAGAGATGGAATTGCATGTTTGTGTTGTATATTTAGTTATGATTCCCCTTGTTTCCAGAATATAATGTTTCATAGTTATCAGAAAAAAAGCAGTTGGAAATTGTTTGCAAGACTATGGATATAGAATTGCTGCTTTTATATTTTAACTGCAAATTGTGAATTTCACTGCCTTATATTATTTATTTCTGAAACAAAAGAGGCATTTTTCAATAAAACTACTGAAAATCTATACAGAGTCTGTGTATTATTGCTGGAAAACTTCCAGATTTCAGACGTTTTATTGTCATGGAAAATCAATCACCTAAAACATTGAATTGTATTTCTCTCTGCATGTGTGTGAGTACACATCTACACAGGGAGGGAGGGAGGGAGGGAGAGAGAGAGAGAGAGCATATTGCAGTTAAAATGCTGAACAAGGAGCACTTTATTTTCAACAACATTTTCCCTGCTCTGAAAGTTTAGTTTATGACCCTGTTGTATAGAAGCCTCCATAACAAAATGAACAGCAATCCCCAAATTTAGAACTCCATGTACATTTTCCAAATGATCTGTAATCTCATTGTCTCAATATCTGGTACAGTTGCCAGTTTTTTTCAGACTGTGCCTTTTTAAAAAAAAAGGGGGGGGGAGAGAACGAAATTAGCAATAAAGGTGGAAATACAATATAAAAGTGGCTCAGAGATAGAAATATATATATATTTTCTCTTCAGCACGTGGGCTGACTTTTACAGAGTAGTTAAACCATTGGCCTAGGTGGCTCAGTATTACCAGTGTTAACTGGCAACCGGCTTGCCAAAGTTTCAGATTTGTTTATTTTACTAGACTTATATGGTGGTCCAGTCATTACCCATCGTGTGTAAACACTGCTATTACATGATTGGTGCCTACATAGACAATTTGCACCAAAGATCTGGAAGATTTTTTTCCTACCAAAACTAATTGAACATTTTCCCATCAAACGCCCTTCCTGACCTCATTCACACATATTCCATTGTGTTGTGCAATTGTTGCACTTCTTGTCCCTCTTACTTATGAAGAATGGCTGCAGGATTTGGGTTGAGCAAGTCTAAAGAAAAAGAAGAATTAGGGATGACATGATAGCAGTATGCCAATATTTGAGGGGCTGCCACAAAGAATAGGGGGTCAAATTATTTTCCAAAGTACCAGAGGGCAGGACAAGAAACAATGGTTGGAAACTATTGAAAAAGAGAAGCAACATGGAATTAAGGAGAAACTTCCTAATAGTGAGGACAATTAACCAGTGGAACACCTGGCCTCCAGAAATCATTGGCACTCCATCACTGGATGTTTTTAAGAAGAGTCTAGACCAGGGGTGTCAAACTCACGTCATCATCATGGTGGCATCATGTAATGTATTGTGACTCCCCCCCCCCCCTTTGCTAAACCAGGCATGGGTGTGGCCAGACATGACTCATCTGGCCCATGGGCTGTGAGTCTGACATCCCTGGTCTAGACAGTCACTTATCTAAAATGATATAGGTCAGGGGTGGGATTCAAATTTCTTAACAACTGGTTCTGTGGGTGTGGCCTAATTTGTGGGTGTGGCTTGGCCATGTGACTGGGTGGGCATGGCTTGCTGACTGCATGAATTGGTGGTCATGTGACTCGGTGGGCATGCTTGCATGTAAATATTATAAATATGTAAATATTGATTTTTTTTAAATAAAAAAACACCCAAAAGCAGGCAGGCAGATTGAGTTGCTCACAGAATCACAGATTTACTTAGAGATCTATTTATCTGCAATCGGCTATCTGAGTCTGTCACATAAAATTTGCTTGCAAGCAAACTCACAAAATTAACTCAATACACCATGTATGTAAATATTGATTTTTTACCCAAAAGCAAGCAGGCAGATTGAGTTGCTCCTGGAATCACAGATTAATTTAGAGATCGATCTATCTGCAATTGGCTACTGAGTCTGCACTGAAAAGTTTCAGTCCTAAGGAAGGTTCGGCTCTGCTTTTAGATTAGCCAGAAAACAAGAAATCCAAGGATTTCCTGCTTTCTAGTTAATCTAAATATTCTGGCAAAGCAGAACAGCTGATGGTCAGGGGAAAAAAAGCAAAAATAGCAACTTACCAAACCAGGCAAGTTGGATGGCTCGCAGTAGACGGGGAGGCGTGGAGCCAGTCAGTAGAGCGATTTGCTGGTTCTCCGAACTGGGGACAATCATGTGTGCAGTGTTTGCAAGAAATCATCAGCTGTGCCACCTGGACAGCTAACAAGCGTTGCGCACAGGTGCACAGCGTTTGAAAATCTCCTTGTTTCCTGCTTTTTCGATCTCAGCTGTGCCGCGCAAAGCAGCTGAGGAGGGAAAAGCAGGGATTAAAGGACAGCCTAGAGCCCGGGCAGTGGGTGGGCCAAACACCAAACCGGTTTGGTGCCAGCTGCTCTTCGCAGCTACCTTGGAGTACTCATCTCTAATGATCTAAGTGCTAGAGCCCACTGTAACTTACATAGTCAAAAAGGCATTAAGAATTGTTAACCTAATCCTACGTAGCTTTTTCTCCGGTAATATCACACTACTAATTAGAGCATACAAAACATTTGCTAGACCAAACTTGAATACAGCTCATCAGTCTGGAACCCGCATTATGTATCTGATATTAATACAGTTGAGAAAGTCCAGAAATATTTTACGAGAAGAGTTCTACACTTCTCTACTCGTAGCAGATACCTTATGCCACCAGACTTGAAATTCTAGACAATCTAGAACTACGTCGCCTTCAGTCCAATCTAAGTATAGTATATAAAATTATACATTGCAATATCCTACCTGTCAATGATACTTCAGCTTCAACCATAACAATACAAGAGCAAACAATAGATACAAAATCAAGGTAAACCACATCAAAATTGATTGCAGGAAATACGATTTCAGCAACAGAGTGGTCAATGTTTGGAATACTCTACCTGACTCTGGTTTCTTCCTAAAACCCCAAAAACTTTAACCTTAGACTGTCTACTATTGATCTCACCCCTTTCCTAAGAGGTCTGTAGGGGGCATGCATAAGCGCACCAACATGCCTACCGTCCCTGCCCTATTGACTCTTTTTATTTTTATTATATGTATCCATTTCATGTATTCATAGCTATGTTTATACTTATACCTGTTATCTTATAATTGCTTGACAAAATAAAAGAAATAAATAAAAGAAATAAACTAGACCGAACCGGTAGCATCTCACCCCTGGTATAGGTTCTCCTGCTTGAGCAGGGGGCTGGACTAGAAGACCTCAAAGGTCTCTTCCTACTCATTCATTCTGTATTTCTATTACTTTCATACTTGCAGTAGCTTCTACTAATTCTATGGAGCTAGATTGGCAACCAACATCCCATCCCTTTACCCAAAATAAGCAGCAAAAAGACTAATGTTTCTAACACTAGAAACGAAGTTGGCCATATATTTTTTATTTATCAAATTTTAAAACACTAAGTTGTGCTGAAGTCGATGAAGGATTCTCAGGCCCAAGAATCTATACTACTATTATCTATACTACTATGCAAGAGACTAGTAAAGATCTAAAATGATCTAGAGTTATATTAATGTATCTTTTATGTGGGAAGGAACCAGAGTGGAGCCAAAGAGAGAGATCCACTGTACCAGGGAGATCAGCCCACCTCTATGTGCATGCATGGGCACACACACACACACACACATACACACATACACCAGCATTTGTAATTTTGTAATGAAAATAATTCCAGGAAAACAGCAATTCAGTGTTTTTACACTAGACAGTAGAGAGGTCTGAAAGTGCTTCTGATTTTTTTTCTCCCAAAAGATCTGGTGATTAATTTATCAATTTACTATAAAAATTCAATTTACTTCATGCCAAAAGTGACAACACTTCAAGCCAAATTGCACCTGATTGAAGCCAAAACAATTTTTTCTCTCTCCACATATTAGAAATATAGTTGTGGAGATATGTAAGATAGTCTAATGCCAAAGTTTCATTTACACCGGGAGTGTAAATTTCATGGAGGACCACATCAGGCTTGTATTTGACCTCAGGGCCAGGGTGAGCATGGCCAGCTCAACATCACTCTCATCAGGGCGCCTGAGGCGTCCCGAGTATTCTGCCAGTGAAAACAAGCTCCCAAGCTCCGTTTTCAGCTGTGACATCCTCCTACAACCCTCTGCCAGCTAAAACAGAGCTTGGGAGGGCCACATGCGGCCCTCCTGAGCTCTGTTTTTGCTGGCAGATAAACTGGAGGCCAGTCCTTTGCTGTTTCCAGGGTGGTCCCACAGACCAGATCTAAGCACCCTGCTGGCCAGATCCGGCCCCCGGGCCTTGATTTGATACCCCTGATTTATAGCGTGACCCATTGAGGATATGCTGTCTGCTTGCAAATTTGCAAAATAACTATGTGGAATTTTTTTATCTGCTAAGTTTTAAAGGAATTAAAATTACATTGCCAAATGCAATAATTTTCCAGTGGCGGTGATAAAAACTTTACATGTGCAAAAAACAGTTATGAAGGAATAGAACTGAATTGTTTTCATTATACAGAAGGTTTCGCTGGTATCACTGGAGGATGCCTGCCTCCTCCAGATGCTGTTGAACTTCAGGTCTTCATAATGAAGACCTTCAAAATAAAAAAAGAAAGTTGATGTATTTCAAATACTTTTTAAAAAGTCTATTCCACCCCCCCCAAACTTTGTGAGCTTCTCCCCTCAAAAAGCTACTACTGATTTTTGATGATTGCAGATGGAGGGGTCTCTGGATGTCACCAAAAAATGGGAGACCCTAACCCTGGAATCTCATAGTGCTTATTGTAGACCAGGAAACCATTCTGGAGCATGCGTGAAAATGATTCCCAGCTATATAGCCTACTTTGTAAGAAACATTCTGTAAATCAGTATTATAATAAGGTGGCAAAATTAGGTTTCACTTTTGGAAATTATGTATTTAAAAATGCAGTATTGATTGATAGCAGCCCATGACCAAGGCAAGATCCCTACAGAGCATGGATCTCCAAACTTGGCAACTTTAAGACTTGTGGACTTCAGCTCCAAGAATTCTGAAGTCAACATGGCTGGTTGAGGAATTTCGGGAGTTAACCCACAAGTCTTAAAATTGCCAAATTTGTGCTAAAGAGGCTCATTCATCAGGTTTAGCATCAGGGAAAAAGAGTTAAGATTCCAGAATCTTGCAAACTAGGTAAGCATGCTTGTCTTAATGGATTATTAAATATATTAAGGTCCCTGGGAGTTGACAAGTTTTCTTTCTCACAACCTCCCTAATGGATTAACCAATGTCTCGCTTATGAAATGTCCCTCCGCTCTTTGTATGCCATGTTTTATTTTCCAAACTCCAAGAATTCACACAACTCTTTCTAATATGTTTAGCAGCAAAGATTTCTTCAAAGAGAGGAAGACATAAAATGATTGGAAAACTTCAATTATAATGATGCCTCCTAACTATATTTTACAATAACCGTGTTTGAAGTTTCTTCAGCTTTTGCCTCCAGGGCTTATAATCTGGAAGCTATCCTTGTTCTCAGGTGCCTACTGATCTCTTCTTTCTCTCTGGGCCTAAGAATTTTTCAACATATTATGATAAGGAGAAAAGTCCCAACCTGTTTCCTGCTCATCCGTTCGTAGCATACATTATTATATTGTCAGGTGCTCACCCCGTCTTACCTCTGCAAAAGGCAATGCCAAAGGTATGCATACAAGGGAGAGAATGTGATAGAATAATGTTCTAGAAAATGACATCAAAGCTAAACAAGATCATCTCCTGTATTTCTTGCCAAAGATTGTTAGATCACTTCAGATACTTGTAAGAGCCTGCAGGTCTCACCCAAATAATGATTCACAAGAAGAATGGGCCTGTGCTGAATTTTCCCAGGATAGATGAAATGAGCAAAGCTTGGATAATGAAGCCGGATGCTGGAAAAGTGCTGGAAAGTTCCTTTCTGCTTCTGCAAGAGAAGAAGGAGATATTGGTTTGTTCAGGGGAGGGCATCAAAAATTTTAGCAATTTTTGCCTGATTGCTGGATGAGCGTGGTCATGGTGGGTATGGCCTAGTTGGCCTCCTGCACCAGAGCGGGAGGGGGGTTGAGTTTTGGCTCTCCCTGGGCTCCAAAGGCTTTCCTCAAGACTCCAGGAGGGTGAAAATGATATCCTCAGGCTCCGGAAGCTCTCTGGAAGCCAGAAACGGGCCCAATTTTCAGCCTTCCTGAACTTCCAGGAGGCCCATTTTTTCACCCTCCCCGAGTCTCTGCGCATGTCCTGCACTTACCTGCATCCAAAATGGGCTGCATGGGGACTCCTGGGAAGGGCGGGGTGGGGTGGGCAGGGCCAGCCAGGAGTGGGATTTGGGGGTTCTCCGAACTGCACAGAATCTTCGCTAGGGGCTTTCCCGAACCCCTGAGAACCCCCAGCAGACCACCCATGGGTTTGTTTCTCATTTTTTCATTGCAGCATGATTGCAATGCAGTTTGACAGATTACTACCCTCACCCCCCCGAATAAACATATATCAGAGAACATCTGCACAAGCACCCTTTATTCACAAAAACAATGCACAAAGTTATGTTAGGTTAGTAAAAAATGGTAGGAACTTCATATATTTAGGCAGGGTTTCTAACACAATGTGGACTAGGAAAAGACTGTATTTAAATATTTAGATACTCAAACAAACTCAAAAGAGTATTAAAATGGGATGAACAAACATGTGGAAAAATAAACTGAATTGAAATGGGAAGATTCACTCAACCCTTAGATCTACTAGTACTTGGGCTTCTGGATTTCCTCTTTTTCAGAAAATGAAGTTAGCGTATGTGGAGACTATTGACAAGAGAGAGTTGGATGAGGTGTAGCTGTCTTCATATCAAGGCAATAAGAGTTGAGTCCAGCCAAAATTAAGTAGTTTCCTCATAGGCACTAAGCATGCTAATTCACGAAAGATCTTGTTATCGAGAGTTCCTTCCTGAGCTTTCACATACCAAGTTCTTCATTTTCAGGTAGATGAGATGAAGCATCAAGATGATAGTAAATAGATGGATGGATGGATGGATGGATGGATGGATGGATGGATGGATGGATAGATGATAGATGATAGGTAGATAGATAGATAGATAGATAAATGATAGATAGATAGATAGATAGATAGATAGATAGAT
Source organism: Bungarus multicinctus (assembly GCA_023653725.1). Lineage (NCBI taxonomy): Eukaryota > Metazoa > Chordata > Lepidosauria > Squamata > Elapidae > Bungarus > Bungarus multicinctus. The sequence continues at coordinate 115,998,460 of CM042836.1, forward strand.
AGATAGATAGATAGATAGATTCCTAGTGTTTGATTTATGCTGGGAAAATAATGTAGTGATCAGCAGTCCAATAATACAACTGTATGGTATTTAAATAATTATTGTCTATCATGTAGCTTCCCCAATTGGGCTCCATTTAGGTATACAGAACGATGACTTCCACACCCCAAAGCCAGACTGGATGGCTTTAACTACAACGACAATTTGGACTGGAAAATTATCGTTTTAATTTTGTACAGATTATTGCATTTGATTGTATTGCCTAGAGTCACTGTTGTGAGATGGATGGCCATATGAATCAAATAAATACATCAAAGTAATAAATATCTTCTTGTATGAATTCAGGCAACTGTCATAAAATTGAGCAATCGTTACAAAACAGACATGCAAATAATGTGTCAGAGACATATCTGTCAGTGTCAATGGAGGTTGCCTTTTTTTTTTGTTGTTCCTTAGAATGTATGTAGGTGGTTTTAATTATAGGAAATGAGTAATCAGGAATAAAAGAAATATTTGAGGTTTGGATATTTGCTTCTGATTGCTGCTGTTGGAACTTTACTTCCCCAAATAGTTCATTCTGTCATTTACTAAACAATTGTGCAAGAAATACAGTCCCCCCTTAACTTTAACAATAAATATAAAACGTCTTCTGCTTCACAGTGATGACTTAGCAGATATGACTTGATTTCACTTGATTACAATCTTAGATTAAAATCCATATATAAAATGCATCTTATAAAAAACTGATGTGCAATTAAACTTGAACGGACAGATCCATTAATCTCTCCCTACCATAGTGAAACCAACTCTTGATGCTAAAAGACACAGTTTTGTAGTTGCCCACATCACCTTCAGATTTCCATCTGCTAGGCCAAGGGTCTTCAAACTTGGTTAGTTTAAGACTTGTGGACTTCAACTCCCAGAAGTCCTGAGCTAACATGACTGGAGGAGGAATTCTGGGAGTTGAAGTCCACAAGTCTTAAAGCTGTCAAGTTTGAAGACCCCTGTGCTAGACAATAAACATAAAATGCGTTCAAGTAACTAGCCATTTTGTTAATAATCATTTTAAAATGTTGTTATTCATTTTTTACTCTAGTGCCAGCTTGTTCCAGATCTCCTGTCACAACACATTTGATTGTGTTTCATATCTCTTTTTCCAGAAGCATAATTTGCATAAGTGAGTGCCAAACAATATGCATTTTTCAAACAGCTTGATTCAATTCATCTTTGGCAAACTGAATTCGTAACCCTAATTTCTCTTCTCATTTGTATATAACCCTTCTTTCTTAATGAAAAAAGAATGCAGCATTTTCCACCCCCACCCCCCAAAAAACCAGCTGGAATGAATCATTTATTGCAAAGTTGGGGTGGGGGAGCTTAATCCTTATTTTCCTAGGGGGTAAGATTCAGGGTACCAAATGTCCAGTTGCTCTCTACTGATAAAGAAAAGCATTACAGTTTCTTTTTGTTTGTATTGTTAAATTGTGTTATTGCAATCTGCCCACTCCACCTCCTGCTCCAAGTAATAGCACAAAATTTAACTTTTATGATCATTGTACTCATTTGGGTAGGTTCACTGCCTAAAGCAACAAACCAATGAACGTTCATATGGTTTACTTTCCAATGCTATGCTGTGCCACCTGGAATCATAGTTTTTCCCTATTTCTTCTCACCATCATATATATCAGAGGTCTCCAAACTTGGCCACTTTAAGACTTGTGGACTTCCACTCCCAGAAGAGGTGGCTGGAGAATTCTGGGAGTGGAAGTCCACAAGTCTTAAAGTGGCAAAGTTTGGGGACCCCTGATATATATATAGTTGATTTTGTCAGTGTGCAAAGTTATAGGAACACCAGTATGTTGTATTTCAAGTCCACTTGTTGGCATGGATGCATCCAACCTGTGCTGTCTATTTGCGTTTTCCTTTACATGCATTAAAGGTGGTTTATTTATTTATTAATTTAATTAGTTTTCTATACCGCCCCTCTCCCTACCGGGACTCGGGGCGGTGTATAGCCAAAGTTAAAAAATTATACAAATACGATATGTGAAAACAATTAAAAAGATTAACTATAATGGCTCAAAATAAGATTCAATCAAGAATATAAAAGATTAAAACCCATTAAAACCTAATTAACCCTATAAAACCCTAGGTCAGACCGGCTTGATGAAATAAGTATGTTTTCAATGCGCGCCCGGGAGGCCAAAAGGTCAGGGATGGTCCTCATCTCCGGGGGCAGCTCATTCCAGAGGGAGGGTGCCCCCAAGGAGAAGGCGCCCCAAGGAGAAGGCCCATCCAGCTGGCGGCACCCCAAGGAGGCCAACCCTATGGGAGCGTACTTGGCGACGGAGATCGATGACGGCAGTAGGCAGTCCCGTAAGTATCCAGGTCCCAAGCCATGCAGCGCTTTAAAGGTAGTCACCAATACCTTGAATTGCACCCGGGAGGCTACCGGGAGCCAATGATTGCACTGCTTTTTGGTGTTTCCTGTCTTCACAGGATTGCATATCACATGAATGGGGAGGGGAAAAAAAGCACAATGATTTAATGTATTGATTAAATTATAAGTGGTTGCCTTTGATGGGTAGCAATCACTGGAATTCTTTCACAAAGGCTTTATTAGTTTTTCTATTAAATATCTACTTATTTATTTACACTTAATAAAACTATTTGTATCCATGAATGACTATCACCCAGCTTGCTAAAATAATCTAGAATCTATGGTCTGGATTTGAAGACACTTTTTTAACAGATTAAAAAAAAATATTCAAATTCATATGGCTTCCTTTGGTGAGAGTGAGTGGGATAAATACTAGATATACAAGAAAAGGATGGGATTTCAGGACATCCTCTGAGAATCATATTGTTTTATGAACATATGGGTTTAGCAGCCTTGGACTCCTCTTCAGGTTTCCTGCTGTGTGGCTTAGTTCTTTTATCAGACTCATTGATTTCCAGCCAATCATGAGGCAATGGAAAAGGGGAAATAGGCCAACTCTTTATGGAATATAATTCAATTTATTGTACATTGATACATTTTTCATTATCTCATCATTTTCGTCATTTACTGGCATAGAGAAAGGTGGCCAGGGCATCTCTTAAAATACATATCTATGCAATTTTTCCTCTTCTTCCTGGCAATCCCTTCAGGAAATTAAAAAGTCAGTCACCCTGTCAAATGAAACCTTTTAGATTCCATAGCATTATCTAACTTTCAGGTCTTGGTTCCAAAATAGATGAGACCTTTATTAACAATAAGTTGGATTCCTATAAATCTATGGTATATTTCCAGGCAGTTCCCATGTACCTTCCATGGCAAAGAAATTACATTGATATTGCCCTGTGAAGAAAAGAAATTACTTTGTTATTGCCCTTTGTTTTCCCGTAATCCAAATTGAATCATGCAGTTTTGCTGGACTTCAGCAAAGCAGCCAAAGGACGAGTGATACCTCAACCAAGAAGCTCCTTATGTGGCCTTGGACATGTCTATGAATCCTAGGCTATTTTATTTTCCTCTTATGTTATAATTATTTGTCATTTACAAAAAGCACAGTTATCAGAGGGTGATTCAGGAAAAGCTGGTTTCATAGAAATAGTAAACAATATTATTTTATTACAGGTGGTCCTCATTCCAGCCATTGTAGTACTCCCATGATCATGGGATTGTAATGTGGCAACTGGATTGGATTTCAATGGTCACAATGTCATATGGCCATGTGATCATGATTTGCAAGCTTCCCCTCTGACTTCCCATAAGCAAAGTCAATGGGGAAGCTGGTAGGAAGTTGGAAGTCGCAGTCATGTGGAATCCTTGCTTAATCACCTGTAGTGATTCACTTAACAACAATACTTGGGGACTGCTGGAACTGCTGTTGCACAGTCACTGCTGAAGCACAGTCACAGGACATTATGCTTTATGATGCATTGTTTAGTGACAGAAATTCTGGTCTCAATTGTCCCAAGGATAGCTTAACCATTGTTAACCAAGAACTACATGTAAAACATCTAACCATTTCCTCATCTTCCTCATTCTCATCCACTGACATTATGCCATGAACTAATGAGCTATCCCAAACCTTCATCCATGGAAGGCAGACTGACATCTATCACTCTATACCCGTGATGGTGAATCTATGGCACGCGTGCCACAAGTGGCACACAGAGCCATTTGTGCTGGCACGCGAGCCGCAGGCAAACTTATGGCATGCATACAATTTTTGGCACAAGAGGCCAAAAAGGTTAGCTACCACTGCTCTATACACTCCTTCCTGGTAAATCCATCAACACCCTTGCAATGAACAGTGACACTGCTGAATGCAGAAGGGAGAATTGGGCAAAAACACAAATCCTGACCAATGTCTTGAATCAACCTCACATCCAGTTATCTGCAGAACAAGATCCTTCCCATCGTTGAATTCTTCAGCTTCAGCCACAACAATACAAGAGCACACAATAGATACAAACTCAAGGTAAACCGCACCAAACATGATTGCAGGAAATACGACTTCACCATCAAAGTGCCTAGAATGCCCTACCTGACTCTGTGGTTTCTTCCCCAAACCCCATAAACTTTAACCTTAGACTGTCTACTGTTGACCTCACCCCTTTCCTAAGAGGTCTGTAGGGGGCATGCATAAGCGCACCAACGTGCCTATCATCCCTGTCCTAATGTTTCTTTTTATTTGTATCCATTTCATGTATTCATAACCATGTTTATACTTATACCTGTTATCTAATACTTGCTTGACAAATAAATAAATAATAAATAAAAGGTCTCTGGCTCCTCCAGAACCTTCCAAACAATTGCCACTCTATTTCCCTTGCCACGAGGGAACCATTCCCATCCTCCCTATCCAGGTCTGGTGTAAACCAATTTTGCTCTCCTATCTACAGTCAGATCACAGATTAGAAGAGATTTGAGGGGTCCTTGGTGGTCTCTGAGCTTGGTTATTTTCTTTCAGATGTTTCACTATCATCAATACTATGTCATTAATACAACAACATCATCAATACTGATGATGTTACCTACTTTGGATAATGAAATTTTGCAGGAAAACAAGCAAACTCAGAGAGCATCAGTGACCACTCATTTCAACCCTGACCTACATACAGTACATTCCAGAGGTGGTATTCAGCAGGTTCTGACCAGTTCTGGAGAACCGGTAGCAGAAATTTTGAGCAGTTCGGAGAACCATCAGATACCACCTCTGACTGGAGATTTTACAGTATCCTTCCCCTGCCATGCCCACCACGCCCACAGAACTAGTAGTAAAAAAAATTGAATCCCACCACTGGTACATTCCCCTTTATTGAGGGAAGATTTATTCTAAGCAGACCTGGCATTCAGAAGAGCAGTCAGAACCTAGAGCTTTCAAATATATCACAACCGGGTTCCTGGGAAGAATGGAAGAGGGATTGGCCTTAGATTTTCAATCCCTCTTTTCTGAAAGTGGCCTGGCCCATGCCTTAAAACCATATCTCCCTCTGCTTGTCACTGCCACAATCTTTCTCTCTTACTTTTCTTCCCTCATCAACTTCTATAACCCAAATAATTGATTCATACTTAATGGAACTTTCCAGATTGATCTTCCAATCCCCACATGTTTAAAAACTAAAATCTCCCATACTTTTCCTGATACTCGCTCTTAATTTAGTCATTCTGCAGCCATTCCACACTCCACAGTAGTTAATTTATGCAACTTTTCATTCTGTACCCAACTATTCCTCTTAGACCCTGCTGTCACTACAATTGTTGAGGGAGACAAAAAGGGAGACGCTCCAGGAGAAGGCAAAAGAGTTACACAACCTGAAGAGAAACCAGAGTACACCCATCAATTCCAATTCCATCCCACCCTCTCTACATCCAACTCACTCTTCCAACCTGCTTTTCGACTACTTTTCCACCTCACTCCAATCTCTTCCACACTAGTCTGTCACATCTACTCAATGGCAGCTCAGAGGGCTACAACTAGCCATGGCAGCCACAGAAACTGGACAATTGACAAGATACTCTCATCCAATACCAGGGCCAATTTCCATTACCTTCATTGGCTTTCTCCAGTATGACACTGCTGGGTTCCAACTATGTTGCCTTTAACAGATTTTTTATTATTATACTCCTATCAAGCTACCACATCCTATTACCAGTTCAATCCATTTGAGCTTCTTGGCTCCAACCCTCCCCAGCTTTATACCAGCCCCACACTCTTAGATCTTTCATTTCTTCCATTGTCTTCTTCAGAACATCCACTTGGACTTAACATTCAGGTCCCCTAACAAGCCTTAAAGCTAAGGAACATAATTTAAACTCACAGCTGTTCCATTAATTTTCACTTTGCTTTAATCTAGTTTCTCCCTTAAGCACCAACTTAGTATTAAAGTGAAAAAGAAGCCTTTTTTTAATGGTCTTTCTTGCAACTCCATTTTTTTTCATTCTGAACTTAATAAAGACTTAGAATTTGCTTCAAAAATTAACAGTGGTCCTTTGAAGTCTCCTGGGAACTCCTGCTCTGAATTTAACTTGGTTCCTTGTTTATCAAGTTCTTTTCTGTTGCTTTGTTCTATTGATTTCTGGCTCAGAAATAATAAAAGTAATAAAGTCAGATGTTTTATTTCTGCATTATTTAAAAACCCAGATGACTCAAAATCTTATTTGCTACAATCCTCTGACATGTTTTCATACATTCATTAATCATGAATAAAGCTATTGGCAGCCTACTGCTTTTATGACAAAATGAAAAATTATTTTTAGAAAAATACTATTTTCCACAAAATTTGGAATATGTAAGAAACTGCTATTTCCTTTGTTGCCATTTTTTAAAATTGATATGTCTTATTTTACTAGTTATTATTTATTGCTTGTTTCTTCATCATGTGGTAGTGTTAATTTACAAGGGCTCTTGCTTAAAGTTTTATGGAAATTGCTATTGGGTGTCAGACTGTCTTATACAAGTTGTTGTCATGATATACTTTTCAATATCTTTTTTATACATTATTATTAATAGGTAATATATTAAGATATTATAAATGGATGGATGGATAGAGAGATAGATAAACAGATAGATAGATATAATTAGATAGACAGAATGTAGAGTTAACTTGAATGAGTTGGTAAGTAGACGTAGTGTATTTTTTTTCTTAGTTATCAAAATAACTGGGATTCAATGTGGAACAGTTGTTAAAAATCCACAGTGGGGAATCTCCCTGGGTAAAAATTAGTGCTCACATAGTCAGTAATAAACAAACTTGATAACTCTGAACATTTCAGAAACAAAAGACAAAGACAAACTTTTCATTACCATTCGAGGAAACATCATCACTTTGAATTCAAGGCACACTGATGATGTCTCCTTGAATGGTGATGAAATGTTTGCAACTAAATTGCCAAGCTCAGAGCTCAGGCCAACAGCCCAAATAGGAGATTAAGTAGGATATTTTTTTTTCTGGGGGACACCTAACTTTTAGTGAAGTTTCCTTCTTGTCTGGAAGATGGATGAAGAATGCTGATAGTGTGGAACCACATCTAGTCATGAATGTATACCAAAAATATAAAAGGAAGCAAACTTGGTAAAAATAAATTGAAATAAAGTTCAGACAAGATGATTTCAGAGTGCTAAATTAGCATGAATCTTTTTTAAAACTGCCAATGCTGCAAATGTTTACTTGGTCATATCTCTGACATACCATAGATATATTTTGGAATCTGCCTAAGAGAGATACCCAGATGTATAGAAAACATTATTCATAAAAACTGCTGAATGAAAGCTTGCTTCGTCGAGACCTTAACTTTCCAAACACTGCAGAATTCACACAACCTGCAGAATTCACTCAACCTGTCCCAAAGATAGCCAGCTAGGAGAACACTTACAAAGAGTTCCAGAGTGAGCAATTTCAAGCAAATGCTGCAGAATTGCTTGTAGTCTACCAAGAATGTAGACAGCCTGGATGTCTTTTGCATGCACTGAAGATTTTCCAGGCTTGGTAGTTTCAATGAATGCTGGGTCAGTTCTGTAGCATATGCCAAATCCACTCAACCTGGAAGTACTTTGTAAGAGAAAGTTTCTTTCAGTCTTCTCCAATAAATTTCACCAAAGGGGGAAGAATGGTCCAGAGGGGGCAAGTCTTTTAATGAACTCCACAAAGGAATTATTTTGTTAAGCAGCCTAGAGGTGGTGAAAAGAAAGAAGGAAGCCACCAGGACAAGAGAAGTAAGTAGTATGTTCTGACTCATTCTTCACTGTTTGTGTCTTCTAGACTGCCTGCTAAAACAATCATACCCAAGCTTTCTAGATTGACTAGTTCCAGAATGTGTATTGCAGGATTATCAACATTAAGTCCTGAAGCTACTCAACCCAGTACCTCTTTGGAAAGGTCTGAAGGTCTTGAGGTTGGATGGGCTTGACATCTTGAAGCGGTCCAGGCTGGAAGCATTTTAGTGAGCATCAGGGGAGAAGGAAGATTAGGTCATCCCTTTGCTTCAACCAAGTAAAACATATTGCCTTTAGGGCACACATTATTTGTCAGACTGAATCAAGGGGCACAGCCAGACAATTCAACTTGTTGGCCCATTGATTAAGTCCTATTTTACCTTGACAATGATGCCAATAAGCGCTATGCTGTTAGTGGATAAATTAAAGGAATTAGTCCAAGGGTCTGCAACCTTAAACATTGAAAAAGCCATTTGGACTCATTTCCCACAGAAAAGAAAACACCAGGAGCTAATAATATAACAACTGGTGTAACTGGGTGGGCGTGGCCACCTTGACATAACTCACTCCCACCCAGTCACCTCCTGCTCTGGAATATGGAGCGAGTCTCCATCCCCCACCATCACCCTTACCTTCTCAGGCCAGGCGAGGAGTGATGGAGAAGGGAGGGGAAGGGCCGACAGGGAGCCATAGAACAGGGTCAAAAGAGCCGCATGTGGCTCCAGAGTCGCAGGTTGCAGACCCCTGAATTAGTATTTCATGTTGAAAATGATTACTAATATATTTCCTTAATGTGTGATAGACTGGAGTGAGGCTGCAGCAGGTAGAGAAAGGGTGGAGCTTTGAAAGGTGGATTAGTCACCTGTCAAGTTGCTCAATTACTACGCTACAAATGCCTGCCAATCAGGTTACCAAATACGAAGGAGGGCAGTGGGAATGAAGCAACAATTGAGCTCCATCCATGACTAATGCTTGATGACAAGTAGCTGTCAGCATTCATAAGTAGTCAATTGAGTAGACAAAATGGCATAGATATAAACAAAATAGTAACCCCTTAAGTAAAAAAAATAGCGAGAATTACAGCTATGTGAGACTATTAGCAGAAATTCTAGAAAAGGGACCCACTTACTGCAAGCAAAATGTGGTTTACTTTCTCAGTTTAATTTGACCTTGTGTGCAGGTCAGAACTAATACGGTGTAAGTACGATTCTTAATGCTTTTTTCAAAAGAGCTCTAAACCTATATAGATAAGGAACAGCATAAGATCTGACAAATGCTTCAGAAAATACCAAACAGGTATCCTACAACACAGCCGTGAAAAGCAGTATAACAATCAGTCAGGAAAGGGCATGCAAGTAATAATTTAAAATAAGATCCCACCCATGACAATCAGCAGCCATTTCATCAATGAATCATATTAGATTGTGTCAGAAATAAATGTTGGAAAAGAGAAAACATTACAAATGGGACAGCTAAAATGACCTCATGTGATCCAGATCTTTCAGTATTCCTTAGCTATTACATAGTAATAGATCAACAATTTGAAGGCCATGGGTATATGGATTGTGAAGAGGTTTCTTCAGGTTGAACACTGTGAATGTTTTGTTTGACCTCAGGGAAGCTTAATCTGACTGCATGTTGCTTGGTATAATTTTTGTGTAATGGCCCACAGTTACAAAGTTCATAAAACTAAGCTTGATGCTGTTAAAGTATATTTAGCTCCTCTGCTATCATTACTCTCCTTTGGAATTAAATAAAATCAAACTTCAGCTTTTCTGCTGAACACAAGAAATTCTAGAGCATTAGGAGATGGAAATTATAGCATTTTTGTAGAGTTGTTACCACTGTGTATGTTCCTCCTTAAAAGAAGACCTGCCAAGGACAGGATTGCAGTTGCAGAAATTACTACTGAGAAGAAATGACAGTAGATGCAGCCAACTTTCAGCCCATGGTCTTTCCAAGATAAATTTATTTACATTTCTTTTTCTTCTTCTCCTTTTTAGCATTTTGTTGCTCTATTTCATTCCATTTCCTCAGCTTTGAAAAAAAAGAGACACTTCGATAGCTATCCGATGAACACATACCCAAAATGCATCACTTGCCTTGGTACACCTTTTCTTCTTTCCCTTTTCCCTTGGCAAATAAAGTCAAGAGTTAAAATGCAGGCACATTTTCAAGAAGGGAGCTATTGGACCAGAGGTGGTATTCAGCAGGTTCTGACCAGTTCTGGAGAACCGGTAGCAGAAATTTTGAGTAGTTCAGAGAACCGGTAGTGGAAATTTTGAGTAATTTGGAGAATGGCCAATACCATCTCTGACTGGTCCCACCCCAATCTATTCTCTGCCTCCCAAGTGCCAGCTGATTGGTTGGTTCTTCTTTTGTTGCCCTGCACAGGGGAACGGAGCTGGGAAGTAGGCTAGTGGGGTGGAGAGAGAATGGGATTTTGTAGTAACCTTCCCCTGCCACACCCACCAAGCAATGCCACATCCACCAAGCCACGCCCACAGAACCGGTAGTAAAAATTTTTGAATCCCACCACTGTATTGGACGCCCAGAAAAGTTCAGGCCACCAGTTATTATTTTTGCCACAAATCTGGCAACATTTTCCTGGGAACATTTCATTTCAAATGGTCTGGGGTGTCCAGCTTTATACAGACTTATTCTCCAAAAGCCCGTTTTTATCTATGTGGTGTTTAAAAACAATAATTCTAAATGCATCTAAGAGACCCTGAAAAACTTCCAGATATTATAGGAATGGTGCTCTAGAAAAAAGAAAACTTACAGATATCCAATTTCTTGAATCCTTTAGGACATCTTTGTAACATTTTTGGCAACACAACAGAACAGCCTTCTTCTGGGATGTCTTTTTTGTTTTTTGTTTTTTTTTATTTATATAACATATACATATTCAATTTCAATCAAACAGTGTTTTGTCTGGCTGCAATTATTTTTAAGAAATCATAATCAAAATGTTTACAATAGTATTCATCACAATAATAATAATGATAATATTTTACTTTAACATATCTCCTTTATAACATTAGTCCTTTTTATATCCCCATATTTCTAACTTCTGCTTTTATTATCTAACCATTGGTAAAACAAGTCCCATGTTAAGAAATATTCAATTTCTTCTTTTTCCTTAATTGTAAATGTTACAATATCCATTTCTGCACATTCTAATCTTTTTTTGAATTACACTCTCATCTGTCAGGATCTCATCGCTTTTCCATTGTTGTGCAAATACAATTCTGACTGCAGTTAATACATGTAAAAATCAAATATATATTCCTTTTATCATACTATTCTAGCAGAATGCCCAATAAGAATATTGCTGGTTTCAAATATATATGCTGCATTATCATTTTTTCCAACCAAGTATGTATTTTCATCCAATAATTTTTTGCTGTTGGGAATGTCTACTGCATATGGTAATACGAACCAGGTATCTGGTTGTACTTCTAGGATGGTTTAACTTCTCAGTTTAACATACTCATTTGGGGTTTCCCTTTGGTTTCCTGTCCAAGTACAAACCATATCTAACCCTATTTAATTCTGTTATGGTCAGCTAAGATTAATAATTACTGATAGGATGGAAAAATAGTTTCTTGACTAGCTTCATGGAAGTATCAGCTGTGATAATGGTTATTTTGTGTTTCTTATAATTAGAAAAGAACCACTTTCTTCTATCAGTAAATTCTTGTGTTTATGTGTGCCTTTTATGCATCTGTGTACAAACATAGCTAATTAATAGGAAAAAATGCTTTCATCATGTGTCTCTTTCCCATTTCCAGTCCTAAACATTAGCTAGAATGATAGGATAGGTTATAGATGATAATTATATGAAGTTGCTAGGGGGGCACTTTCTATGAATACTGTTTTCCATCTCATCTCTCACAGTTGTCATGGAAATAATCACAGGAGTGGTCACTATGCCACTTATTCCACCCACTAATAATCACTGTATTATTGGAATCCATCCAGCTGCAGTCATTATCTGTAGTTATTGGTTGATCTTAGCACTGTGGAATTTCGGCAGAAACTCAAAATGAAGTTCAGCAGCTATGGCTAGCATTTCTAGGTCTTTATGCGGCTATTTCTATGTCATTTAACTATTTTGTCTTACAGTATTCTTAAAGGTATTTGGTATGCAGAAATATATGATTGAATTTCAAATCAGCTCATTGTCATGGTGTAGAGCAGGGGTGTCAACTGGCGGCCCATGGGCCAGATGCATCATGCACAAGCCATGCCCACCCCAGAAAACATCACAAAACATCATGTGATGTCAACGTGACGCAGCGAGTTTGACACTCGCAGCGAGTTTGACATGGTGTAGAGTCTCCTGCTTGGGCATTGGGGCGGGGGGAGGGGGGGTTGGACTAGATGATCTACAAGGTCCTTTTCAGCTTCGTTATTCTGATATTCTGTCACAAGTGCCCAGCCCTCATAAAGATAGGCAATGGGATTATTGAAAATATTTTTTTTAATGTGCCTCTCTGATCATCACATACTCTATCTCAACTCCCTGTTTCTCCAGATATCTTTAAAATAATGATCGCTAAATCACCTTGACCTCTTGACGTGGCAATGAATCTTCAAGTCTGACGTAAATCTTTGTAAGCCTTTTGGAAACCATATACTCATTTCTGTGGAATGCAAAATACAAAATTTATTAATTATTTTGATTTTATTTATTTTATTTTTGTTTATTTGTCAATTTGTCAATTGCTTACAAGATAATAGGTATAAGTAAAAACATAGTTATGAATACATGGATACATATAAGAAAAATAAAAAAATATAAAAGAAACAAAAGGACAGGGATGCTAGGCACGTTGGTGCACTTATGCACGCCCCCTACAGACCTCTTAGGAAAAGGGTGAGGTCAATAGTAGACAGTCTAAGGTTAAAGTTTTTGGGGTTTGGGGAAGAAACCACAGAATCAGGTAGTGTATTCCAGACAGTGACAACTCTGTTGCTGAAGTCGTATTTCCTGCAATCAAATTTGGTGCGATTAACCTTGAGTTTGTGTCTATTGTTTGTTCTTGTGTTGTTAGGGTTGAAACTGAAGTATTCATTGACAGGTAAGTCATTGCAATGTATGATTTTATATTCTATACTTAGATCGGACCGAAGGCAGCGTAGTTCTAGATTTTCTAGATCTAGAATTTCGAGTCTGGTGGCATAAGGTATTCTGCAACAAGTAGAGGAGTGGAGAACTCTTCTTGTGAAATATTTCTGGACTTTCTCAACTGTGTTAATATCAGATACATTACACTTATACTTCATTGCAACTTGCCAACCGTCAGAAACTCACTGGATGTGAAAACAGTAAAACATACCCAGCAAACTGATATGAAAACAAATATGCCATGAAACCAAATGAAATAAAGTAATATAAATTAAATAACCTCAATGAGATTACAAACAAACAGTGACAGAGCAGAGGGATGTTTGAAACAGTTTAGTCTTTAACATCCTCCTGGAGATTATCAAGGCCCAGCTGGTCACTGATGGAAGGCTATTCCAAAGCATTGTTGTGGTAGTTAGAAGCATTTGCTGACTTTAACCTCCCCTTCACTTCCCAGAAGAGGAAGTTTCTCACTGGATGGTCTAACACAGGGGTGTCATACTTGCAGCCCATTGGCTGGATGTGTCATGCTCTGGCCACGGCCATGCCTGGTTTAGTGAAGGGGGGGGGAGTCACGATACATCAAGTGATGATGCCATGATGATGTGAGTTTGACACCCCTGGTCTAACAGGTTGGACCAGTTCAGATTGGAATGGGTCCAACAAGTGCTCAGCTATACAATTCTTTGCAGGTCAAAAGCAGCACTTAAGAATGTATCTGGAAACCAACTAAAAGCCAGTGCAGGGCTCATAATATAGATGTCACATGCTCTCAACATTAGTGCCAGTTAGATTGCAGGCCACTGAAAATTCTGGAGGTATCAATAGTCTTGAAAGGTGGCTTTGTGTAAAGGAGAGGTGTCACACGCAGGGCCAGATGCATCACACGCAGGCCAAGGATGAAATTCAACCACCTTGCACCACCTTGGGAGAGGTGGTAGGGATGATTTGAATTGGTTGGCCCCGCCCATGCCTGTCTTCTTCCTTTTAGAGACTGAGGCCCACCATGCCACGCCCACAAAGTCGGTAGAGGAAAATTTTGAACTTCACCCCTGGCACTGCAGGCCATGCCCACCCCAGCTCTGCAAAGGGAAAGAAACATTGCAATATGTCACATGATTGCAATGTGATGTGGCGAGTTTGACACCCATGGTGTAAAGCCTGATGCAGTGCTCTAACTGGGTTTATTTATTTAGCATATGGCAAAAAAGGTAACAAGCACATCATAGTTATATTCTCAGTGAACAAATATGAAACTACAGGTAGTCTTCGACTTAACAACCATACTTGAGCCCAACATTTATGTTGTTAAGTGAGAAATTTGTTAAATGGAATTTGGCCTCATTTTATGACTTTTCTTGTCACATTTATTAAGAGAATCACTGTAGTTGTTAAATTCGTAATGCGGTTGTTGAGTGATTCTGATTTTTTCATTGACTTTGCTCGTCACAAGATCACCAAAGGTGATCACATGACCCTGGGACAGGGCCACCGTCATAAATGTGAGTCAGTTGTCAAGCACCTGAATGTAAATCACGTGACCACTGGGATGCTACCACAGTTGTGTGAAAAACAGTCACAAGTCACTTTTTTTAGTGATGTTGTAAATTCAAACCATCACTGAATGAACTGTTGTAAGTCAAAGACTACCTGTGTTTTCTTTATTTACAAATTCAAAGGTAGACTATGTCATCTGTGATGACCCGGAGTGTAACACAAACGTAACAAAATCCAAAATGTAAATAAATGTCCTTTAATGCCTCCAACCTGGCCCCACTGTTCAATAATTCTCAGTTGGAGATAAAACTTATTCAAAAATAGTCTTTAAAAGAAAGCAATACACTTAATGAGCAGATAGAGGTGAAATAAAAACCCAAAACAAACTATAATGAAGGAAATTCCACAATGACCAGGATAAATAATTACCAACTTCAAGGTGATAACAAGACACAGTCTGTTGGAAGGACGCCAACCAAGATAACTTCAGCCCAAAATAAAACATGGTTTGCTTCTGGTAATGCTGTGTTTTAACCGTCTCTCTTATATACTGTTCGCCCTAGCTGCAACCAATGAGGGGGAACATGGCCACTTCCTCTCTCGTAAGCCAAGTTGTTGCCTTCTCCATTCCTCCGTGCGTGTCCTAGGATGAAGAGGAATGGGCCTGGTTCTTCCTCTGACTGCCCAGCCGGCCTCTGCCCTTCCCCATCCTCTTCCACAACCTCCAGAGCCACACTTCCATTCTCAGCTGTTCCTCCTCTCCCTCAGAGTCTGACTCTAACAAGGGCATAACAGTCGTCAATACATAAGTCTTACATAAGTGTTGCATACATAAGTCTCTGGGGCTTCTCTGATGTGGTCTAAGCCAGGGGTATCAAACTTGTGGCCCATGGGTCAGTGGCATCCCATGCCAACCTTGCCCACACCCAGTTTATCAAAGGGAGGGGGGAGTTGTGATATGTCACGTGATGATGACGTTGTCGTCAAGAGTTTGACACCCCTGGTCTAAGAAGTTTCAATGAGGTCATGAGTTACTATAGTTTATTCCTCTTGCCCCAGTTGAGGTTGCAGTGTGGAGACCCACGTGGAGCAAGGCAAAGGCCTCACTAAGCACAGTTTCCATCTGCTGCTTGAGCAAGAAAAACCCTCAGATTGTAAACCTGCTCCTTTAAGGGTAATGGAGACCACACGCCTTACTTTTCATCTTGTGACAATTAACTTCATTGTCCCAGCACTTCATACAGATTAAGCGCATTCAGTACATGAGACCAGCCATTAGTAGCATCTGCCTTCATGGTGTGCTCAAGATGACTCAAACAAATCATGGAATATTTTGCCTATTTGGCATGACACTTGAGTGAGCCAGAATGAAGTCTACTTTGAATTTCATTTGAGTTAAATCCAAAGTTTAAAATGACCTACTGAAATCAGTGGGCTTCAGAAGCATGACTAAGTCCCGCTGATTTAATTGGATCTGCTCTGTTTTCATAAACATGATGGATAGAATTGTTTTAACAGTACATGATTCAATCTGTTTGGGATTAAGTTTAACCTTACTAGGATTAAGGATCAGTTAAACTTGTTTTTGATGTTCCATAGCATGCTTAACCTCCACCTAAATGTAGATAAATGAATTGTGGGAAGTATAATTAATTCCAATCTAAATATAGGGTGTCTATCACAAATATATTAAAGCATAAACAATAATTGCTAAGAAGTTTGTCAATACAGACTGTATCTGCCCAGTCTTTTGTCAATTTGTCAAATGTTAGAATTGATAAAAAATGGAGGAATGTTTCAAATTACCAATGCATTACGATTCATCAGTGATTTTGTTTGGATATATACCTTATTCTGATGGTGGAATGACCAATTTAATTATTGCAGTGACCATAAATAATAGGGTTCTGAATGTTATGCTTGATGAATAACTCAAAAAATTGCAAGAGATGACAAAAATGAAGTTACCATATATTTAAAATGAACATTTTACCTGGCAGAAATATGCTATCAAATTGAGTGGTATGAGTGGAATGATTTGTTGTGTGAACAAAGTCTTTTAAGTTTTTAAAAACCTGCATTCTGTTGAATATTCTTGATCTCCATTTTTAGGGGTTTCTTTGTAATGTCACATGATTTTCCATAATTATTTGAAAGTATATTCCAATTTTATGCATTTTATGTTAAAATGGGAAAAAACAGATAAACTTTTAAATAATAAGACAGATGTTCAAAAATGCTGAAATAACCATTGAGCACCCAGCAGGAACATGGATTTCAGCAAAATGTGAGCACATGTATTGGAACACAGCTCAGTAAATCACTAGAATCACTAACAAAATTAATTCCCCCACAAAAAAGCTGGTCTATGAAATTAGATTCAAATCTATCAGAAAAGAAACATAAACTCCTTTATGAACAAGAAGAAATGCGATAGAACCTATAACAGTAGCGTGTCTTTTTCTTCCCAAGAAAATGTTATACCTCACTTTTCAGTCAGGTTATGCTAAGAAACTGACTGCATTCACACACAATGCTAATCGTGATTCTTTTTAAAAGCCATGGTTTGTTGAACAAGTTTTAATGGCCAACAGCAAACCACATTATGGATTAGTGTGATATGACAACCAAGACATTAGATTATTCCTAGTCATCCAGCAAACTTTCTGGGTGAGTAGAGATATGAACTGAGATGTCCTTTGTATTATTCAGACACTTTAATCACACTGGTTCTCTAAGAATTAAAAAAAATTGAATGGACCATATAGCCTCATAGTAAGACAAGTACTTAACTCTCTCTAGATTAAAGGAGCCCTGTAATTTATGGGTCTTTTATTGAATGTTGACTAGTATGTTTGTATTTTTCTATTGTTTGCTTCCTTTGCACATTGCAAGTCTCTATAAACATGATTTCTGTTCTGAAAGTACATTGAATTAGATGAACTGTAATCTATTAGTAAACTATTAGTAAACTTAGTAAACTATTCATCTGGTTCATTGTAGTAGCCGCAGAACACCCCAACCCTTGGAAATTAACTGAAAAACATGTGAATTCTTTTAGCTTCAAAGACTTCCTTTTTCAACCAAAATCATGGTCAGCAGGAAACTGATCCCACAACTAATCATGAAAAGAAAGAGGCAACCCCATCAGAGGCAACTTTTCTGCTTCACAAAGGCATTATCCTTACATTGACTTTCCCAACACCTGATGCTACCCAGTGATGTTGGACTGCAGTTCCACTCATTTCAATTATCACAGCCATTTTACATAATCCTGACAAGATATGTCTCCTTTAGGAATTAGTTTTCTTCAGTATTGCAACATCTCTCACCCTCTCTTTTTCACTTTCCCACATGCTTTGTCTCTTAAATTTATGTATCAGGGAACATGTTGGGAAGAATGAGGAGCATTTGCTGGGCACCCATAACACAATCCAATATAACTGAAAACCAAGAAAGGTTTTGTCTGGCTACAAAAGAATTATGTCCTGAATTATGAAGAAGGGAAATTCATTGAGAACATGTGCTAGGGGCAGTGGAGTGGGGAGAGTGAACACAGATACTCCATGTAAGGCAAACTCTAGGGATCATCTGAGTAATAAAGAAATTCTGGACAGGGAAAACATAAGGCTGACACATGTACTGAAGGGTTGGGGAAGGAGGACAATCGTTGTAACTGAGCGGGTTGCAAATGAACTACAGAGGAGAAAATTGGTTATACATCTGAAGGTAGAAAACTGATGCAAGAAAATAATATCCATGGTTTAGTCTTTTGATCAAAGAAACCTGAAAATATAGATGTAAATTAGAGAGTGGTGTTATCTTGTGCGATTTAGGTTAATTCATGACTGGGCTTCCTATAGAAAAAAAAAGCAAAAACACAAGTAACACAAATTAATGTTGCAACCATTTGATCACACGTTTCTGTATGATGGTTGGCTTTATACATAATGTTATACTTACAGCCAAGTTGCCAGCATTTATCCAAGCCAGTTGGAATGATTGCATCAAAGAACAAAAAGGGACTTAAAACAAAAGCCCTAAAAGAGGGTCCCTCAAAATCATTCCAACAGGAATGATGTCTCAAAGAAGTATTGAGCAGAATGAGAATGCTAAAGTCTCTGTCTGCTTAGCTGACACTGCAGAATATTCTGGCTGGACTTCTTTCACTTTTTCTCATTTCAATCATCTTCAAAAACTATCTCACTCAAGAAGGATAAGCTAATCTCAGAGGGTTGTCAACAGCTATAAAAGGCTTCCCTCAAAGGCCTCTCCGTTTCATGGTGTTTCCCCCTCATCCTACCACCTTGCTCTTTTTCAGATAAGCTTTATTTATCTTCACTCTGTCTTATATACACTATGTGCTGATGAGCAGGCCTAGTCATTCACTTCTGAGCCAAAGTCCATTCTCTGACTTCAGATTTATGAATAATGAACAACAAAGAAGAGGCCAAGTGATTCTTGCCAGCTGATCCACACACACCTCCATTGCTTAGTATTTAAAAACTGTATTCCCCCCCCAAAATATATATATAGTTATGTTCTTATTTATTTTTAAGTTTTTTTTAAAAAAGAGGGCTTATCAATTGCTCCAATCTGACTTGGAGCAACCTAAAATATAAAGTGTAAAATCTAGTTCAATCCATAAAATCTATGTAGCAGCTGGAAATCACAACAATAAAAAAACCTAAAGAATTAAAATACGTTCCAGAGCTGGAGGAACCCATCTTTCATAATAGCAATAACACTTAGACTTATAGACTGCTTTATAGTGCTTTACAGCCCTCTCTATGTAGTTTACAGAGTCAGCTATTGCCCCCAACAATCTGGGTCCTCATTTTACCGACTTTGGAAAGATGAGAGCAGAGGTGGCATTCAGCAGGTTCTGACCAGTTCTGGAGAACTGATAGTGGAATTTTTGAGTTGTTCGGAGAACCGGCAAATACCACCTCTGACTGGAGATTTTACAGTATCCTTCCCCTGCCACGCCTACCAAGCCACGCCCACGGAACCGGTAGTAAAAAAAATTGAATCCCACCACTGAATGGGAGGCTGAGTCAACCTTGAGCTAGTCAGGATCGAAGACCTGTTAGGACCATGATGGCGAGCCTATGGCACGTGTGCCACAGGTGGCATGCAGAGCCATTTGTGCACATGAACCCCAGCCAAACTTACCTGCACTGCGCATATTTCCAGAAATACCGGAAGTGACGAAGCAGTCCCATTTTCTGGCCTCCAAAAGCTGCAAAGGCTTCCCTTGAGCCTCTGGGAGGCTAAAAAAAGGCCTCAAGCAGGCCAAAAATCAGCTGGGAGGCGTACACATGTGCAGTGCAGGTAAGGACTGTCAGGGGATCGCATGCACATGCACAGGGGGCATTGGGCCTCCCGCGCACATTGCCTTCTGGGTACTGGCATGCATGCATATGCACAATTTTTGGCACAGGAGCCCAAAAAGGTTAGCCAGCACTGTGGTAAGATAACCAAATTTTTGTAACTTTCTAAAAGCCAAAAGGAATCTAATCAGATTTTACTGGGTTGAAGGTTGTCCTGTAAATATCCAGGCACCGATCAGTGAAGGCCTTTAAATGTAAATGTCAGGTGGAGATTTTCAATCATCCAGATTATGGCTGTCCCAAACGTTTCACTTCTCACCCAAGAATCTTCTTCAGAACTGTTCTGAAGAAGCTTCTCAATATTTGAGGGGCTGCCACAGAGAGGAGTGGGACAACCAATTTTCCAAAGCACCTGAAGATCAGACAAGGAACAATGGATGGAAACTAATCAAGGAGAGATTCAGCCTGGAAATAAGGAGAAATTTTCTGATAGTGAAAACAATCAGCCAGTGGAACAGCTTGCCTTCAGAAGTTGTGGGTACTTCATCAATGGAGTCTTTCAAGAACGGAAACGAAATGTTTTCAAAGAAAAAGCCAAGCAAGTCCATTTGCCTTTTGGAAAAGGACTTTTGAAGCTTGACTGACACTTGGAGTCAAACGGTAACCAGTGCAGCTCTTAAAGCAATGTATTTATAGGGGCACATTGAGGCATGCCTGTAACTGCATGAGCAGCTGCATCCTGGACCAGGTAGAGCTTCAGACAGCCGCTGCGTGAAGAATGCTTTGAGTAGTTCAATTAAGAGGTGACTAAGACATGAATAACGGTGAGTAAAGTGTCTTGTTCCAGGCAGGATCATAAATGATGGTATTGATGGTCGCTGAGAAATCAAGCAATACTAGAGGCTCACACTCCCCCATATCAGTCTCATCAGAGAACTCCACAATTGGAATCAATGAGAAAGTCAGTCTGCCTGGAATGAGCCCAACTCATTTCCTTCTCCAGAACCTTCTGCAGCTATAGCACCCCCTCTTTTAAAAAAAACAACTATCTTCTCCAGAAAAGCTGTGGCTATGAAGTGAGGGTGTGTGTGAATCAGGGGTGGGATTCTACCAGTTTGCACCTATTCATTAGAACTGGTTGTTAACATTCTAAGCAGTTCGGAGAACTGGTTGTTAGAAGAAATTACTGGCCTAATCCTGTAAGGAAGGCAGGAAGGAAACATTCTGGTGTTGCTTACAGAAACTGCCACTCCGTTAACCTTGATTACATTCTTGGCAGGACTAGACTTCCTGTCTCAGGAACTTTTCTGGAATTTTTTCCCCTTCCTTTGCTGGTACTTTGCTTGTGTGGAGTGACCATTCAAAGTTACAATGGCACTGAAAAAAGTAACTTATGACCATTTTTCACACTTATGACTGTTGCAGCATCTCCACAGTCATGAGAGGCCAGGCGAGGAGATGCGTGCCTCGATGTATTGAGTTGGCCACACCCAGCCAATAACATGACCACCAAGCCACGTCCACCCAATCACATGACCACCAAGCCATGCCCACCAACTAAGCCATACCCAAAGAACCAGTTGTTAAAAAATTTGAATCCCACCCCTGGTATGAATTGATGTACAGTAACCACGCAGTGATATCGTTTCTACACAGCTTTTTTGGGGATGACACCAATTAACTAGGCTGTTTAAAAATCCTGACTCAGCTCTGGTTTTGGAACAGAATTGGCCTGATAGATAATCTCTTTAAGGGGAAGAGAAAAAAAAAACAGAGGAAACATTATTCTGAGTAAATATTGATAGAATGGATTTGTAAGTACAGTATCACATTACATAATTATGTGAGATGAACGGAATGAAAGTTAGAAGATGCTGCTTCTTAGTTGCAGCTTATGACAATCCCATCTGGGTATGTCTGTGGAGAGGGTAACTTTGGTAAAATTGTGGCTGAGATTCTAATCCTCACCTGCTCCTACTATTTTGCAGGTTTTCACTCATCCTGAAGAAACAGCTACTTATCTCATGCCCTTTAAGGTACTAGAAGTTTAAAACTGGAGCCTTTCCCAAGAATTTTTGGAAATTACTTGATTGTCACCTTATTCTATATTTTTATTTCTTTTTTCTTTTAGTTCTGGACCTCAAATTTATACTGTTATTATTAAATGATTATTATTGTTGTTATGATTGTTGTTGTTTTTATGCTTTCTCTAATGTATTGAAATTCTTATCTTTTTACCACAAATCTTTTAATTATATGATTTTTACCTCCAAGGTTGTAAAATGATATAATTGTTTATTGACCTGGCTTTATTCAACTGTAATGAAAGAATGAATGAAATAATATAAATATTGCATGTTTATCTTCTTATAATTTTAAATTTGCATCATATTTTGCAAATTTTATATTTAACTCTGATGTACATTTCACAACCTACTTAATCAACGTTAATCCACCTGAGTGAAAGACTATTATAACCAAGTAGTGTTTGCTTATATATGACTGACAAAAGTTGGACTACTTCTTCATTGGAAGGCAGGTAGGATGAAAAAAAAATTTCAGAAAAACTTTCCAGGTCAGAGAAGAAAAACCTATGGTTTTATTTAACGGGAAGCCTGGAATGGCCTTATTTTATTGGCTTTGTTAAATAACATTATGGCCGCCCACTCCAACAGACTCTGCGTGGTTTACAACATCCAGACATACAATTAAAACAAAAACATAAAGCAGACTAAAAAAACCCATAACAATAAAAACACATACCTCAATAAACACAGGCCTGGGAACAGAGCCAGGCCTGTTTATGGGCACCATATGTATCTCTAGGGAATGTTCTTTCAAGGATAGGAACAGTGACAGTGATATGCTTTGATGCCTTATTCACTTAATTCATTTCTCCATTTAATTATACTTAATTATAAAACACCCCACAGCCAAGAAAGTTCCACATCCACTTGCTCTACTTAGGAGACCTTGACATAGATAAACCTCCAAGTGGCCTCAATGACTCTCTAAAAAGAATGCAAATGACCAGCTGTCTGCAAGGAATATAAATCCTTTCACTCTGCACCATCCAGTTAGAGATGAAGAAGCTTCTTGGATGAGAAGTGAAATGTTTTCGGAAAAAACAAAACAAGAAAGTCCTGAAAAAGCACCTGGGACATCCATTTAATTATGCTCTCCATATTTATTTGGGAAACTCTCTGCTGTTGTTTTTGCCTTGATGGCTATTCTTTAAGCCAGAGGATATGAGCATCAGCTCTTGATCTTCTTACGACTCTTGGACCTGTTTTTATACTCCACCAAGATTTCTGATCTCCTGGGATCATGTCACTGAAGTTTAATGGCAAGCTACATAAACCAGCAACATGTTTTTGCAGTTACAAGAAATAGATTAATCATCATCAGCAAACATAGTTTACTTATTTGTTTTAAAAGAAGCAACAAGTATTTACAAATAAAAAGCAAGGGCTGAAAAAAAAAAGCCCCTTCAGTAACAATACAGTGGTACCTCTACTTACGAAATTAATTCGTTCCAGAAGCTGTTTCGTAACCTGAAAATTTCGTAAGTAGAGGCGCATTTTACCTGTAAATGCCCTAATCCGTTCCAAGCCCCTGAAATTCAGACTGTAATTCTTCGTTATTATTCCTGCTTTGCTGGATTGCTAGCATGAGACTGAGAACGCGGCGCGATGCGTGCGCACAGATCCCTCCTAGCCAATGGGATGCCAGGAAGATGATCTGGGTATAGGGGATATAGTTGTAGAACCCCTGTCATGGTCGGGGGGCCATTAAAATGGTACCGCCCCAGGCGCCTGATGGACCCTGATAGGTTCCTGATGGAGCTTGGGCCATTTCCCGAAGCTCTCACACACGACTCGGTTGAGGGCTTGGTCGCCGCCTGGGATAGGGTGGCTGCTGGGGCCCTTGACCGGGTCGTGCCCTTGCGGCCTCTGTCCCGGTGCCGATCCCAAATGGCTCCTTGGTTTTCTGAGGAGCTAAGGGAGATGAAGCGCCGGAAAAGACGCCTAGAGAGCAGTTGGAGGGCTAGCCGTTCTGAGTCTGACCGAACACTTCTACGATCTTATATTAAGACGTATTTAGTGGCGATGAAGGTGGCGAGGAGGACTTACCTCTCCACCCTTATTGCGTCCGCGGAAAACTGCCCAGCCGCCCTGTTTAGGGTGACCCGCTCCCTTCTAGAGAGGGAAGCGCGGGAGGATCCCTTACAGGGACGGGCTGAGGAGTTTTCTAGTTTTCTGCAGGATAAAATCGCTCAGATTCGGGACGAGCTGGACTCCAACTGGGCATCTCCGTGCGGGGGGGCGGGGGTGGATATCGGTGAGGCCAGTTGGGTTGAGTTCGACCCTGTTACTGTAGAAGACGTGGACAGGGTGTTGGGGGGACTGAATGCCACCACCTGTTTATTGGACCCGTGCCCCTCCTGGCTGGTTTTGGCCACTCGGGAGGTGACACGAGGCTGGTTCCAGGGTATTATAAACGCTTCCTTGAGAGAGGGGCTTCTACCTACCGCCTTGAAGGAGGCGGTGGTGCGGCCCCTCCTCAAGAAACCGTCCCTGGACCCAGCATTGTTATTAAATTACCGTCCCGTCTCCAACCTTCGCTTTGTTGCGAAGGTTGTAGAGAGTGTGGTGGCCCATCAGTTTCCCCGATTCCTGGATGAAGCGAGTTATCTTGACCCCCTCCAATCGGGCTTCAGGTCCGGGCATAGCACAGAGACGGCGTTGGTCGCGTTGGTTGATGATCTCTGGAGGGCTCGGGACAGAGGTTGTTCCTCTGTCCTGGTCCTGTTAGATCTCTCGGCGGCTTTTGATATTGTCGACCACAGTATCTTATTGCAGCGGTTGGAGGGGTTGGGGGTTGGAGGCATCGTATTACGGTGGTTCTCCTCCTTCCTTTCCGACCGCTCGCAATTTCTGTTAACGGGGGGGTAGAGATCGTCCCCAAGGCCCCTGCTTTGTGGGGTGCCTCAGGGGTCGGTGCTCTCGCCCCTGCTGTTTAACATTTATGTAAAGCCGCTGGGTGAGATCATCCGTGGCTTTGGGGTGGAGTTCCATCAGTACGCTGATGATACTCAGCTGTACATCTCCACCCCGGGCCACCCCAACGAAGCCGTCGAAGTGATGACCCGGTGCCTGGAGGCCGTGCGGGGTTGGATGGGTCGTAACAGGCTTCGTCTCAACCCGGCCAAAACCGAGTGGCTGTGGTTTCCTGCGCCCAGATACACCCAGCTTATTCCTTCGCTGGCCCTGGGGGGAGAGGTTTTGACCCCCGTGGAAAGGGCGCGCAACTTGGGTGTTCTCCTGGATGTACGGCTGTCTTTGGAAGAACATATTGCAGCCGTCGCCAGGGGGGCTTTTCATCAGATTCGTCTGATTTACCAGTTGCGGCCCTTTCTGGATCTGGGCGCACTTCGCACAGTCACTTCCGCCCTCATTATCTCCCGCTTGGATTATTGCAACGCTCTCTACATGGGGCTCCCCTTGAAGAGTCTCCGGAGGTTGCAGTTAGTTCAGAATGCAGCCGCGCGGGTGATCGTGGGCGCCCCTCGAGGCGCACACGTAACACCACTTCTCCGCAGGCTGCACTGGCTTCCTGTGGCCTACCGGATTCGATTCAAGGTGGTACTGATGGTATTTAAAGTGCTCCATGGCTCGGGACCTGGGTACTTACGGGACCGCCTGCTATCATCAACAACCTCCCGCCGCCCAGTACGCTCCCACAGAGTGGCCCTACTTGGGGTGCTGCCGCCTGACTGTTGTCGGCTGGCGGCCCCGAGAGTTCGGGCTTTCTCTGTGGGAGCTCCCTCCCTATGGAATGATCTCCCCCCGGAGATACGGGCTATGACGGATATTCTGACCTTCCGGCGCGCAGTGAAAACCCTGCTTTTCGAACAGGCCGGCCTGGCCCAGTAACTATGTTTTTTGGTTTTAATTAATCTAAATTGGGGTTTTATTAGTTTTAATTTTTAACTTAAATTTTGAATAGACAGCCGGATCTAATTATTTAATTTATTTTTAATCGTATTTATTGTGTATTTATTGTATGCTTTTAGTAGGCTGTACACCGCCCCGAGTCCCTTTTTGGGAGAGGGAGCAGTATAAAAGTGTGATTAAATAAAATAAATAAATAAATAAATAAATAACCAATGGCAGCGCATTTGGACGCGCCATTTTCCAACAAAGCCTTTCGTATCTTGAAACATATTCGTAAGTAGAGACGATATTTTCTCGAAGACGCGTTTCGTAACCTGAAACTTTCATAAGTAGAGCCTTTCGTAAGTAGAGGTACCACTGTAACTCTGTTCTGCTACATCCCCTTCAGAGGCCAAAAGGTCTTCAGCCTTACTTAAGGTAATGCTGTGCCAGGATAGGCCTAAGACTTGAAATCCTGGGTTCGATTTAACAGAGACTAAATTGAATATGGGCAGGGAGAGAGGAAAACACTACTAGCCAGAGTCTAAATTTCCATTTTTTTAACAGTCAGGCTTACTTTTTGGGGAGGAAAATAAGGGGATAAAATTCTGTCTCTGCCTACCAGTATCCATCGATGTCCTGTCAGTGTATGACAGAGTAAAGGGCTGTTTGGAAAGTGAAACAGCATTTGCTGTGTGAGCAAGAAGGAAAGAGATTTTAAGAAAATTAACTAGCATTTCCTATATTTTGTATTTCTGAAATGCTAGCAATTCATTAACTCATTTATTTGTAAGAGAAGTGCCTTTTCCTTTGAGTTTGATTCCTGGAGATTTAGGCTCATTCTTGTAATTATTACAGGAACAGTATAGAATTGTTTCCATGATGTGTTTTCAACTTTCCAGTCTAGCCAAAGGCTCTTGGTGGTCTCTCAACCAAGCATTAATTCAATCCTATTTTTGCGATGAGCCAAGGCCAGATAACTGAGCTATTTATTAATAGTGGAAAGTTTGTTATATATGATTCTGATGCATGTAATTGGCAAAATGATTGCAGTTCTGATGATTGAGGGCCTGCTTCTTTTGGAATTAAGTTTAAACATTGTGCTGCTATAGTGTATAAAACTGATGTTACTACATGGTTGAAATGAACAGTTTATTTGGATTGTTCCTATATGGTATAATTGAACAAATGCATTAAGAGGTGTCCTTTTTTTGCTTTTTTTGTTCGTTATATGAACATTCGTGAGAACCCTTTTGGCCTAGAAACCAAAAATGACGTTTGCATAAAAATATGACTGCTGCTGCTAATGAATTCTGCATATTTTATGTATATATATAAATCTCAGAAGGCTTCAAATATCTTAAGCCAATAAATCATAATTCATGCATGCTTGAGGTTTCTCCTTCCTTCCTTCCACCCTTCCCTCCTTTCTTTTTTCTTTCTTCCTTAAAGCACTTGGCAAGCCGGGGTGAGGAAAGTAGATGCACAAATGAAAGACTGGGGAAAGATCAAATTCAGGCAACCATATCCTGAAAACAGATGTAAAGGAAACTGAAATCCATTGCCACTATCTTCCAAACCTGGAGTTCAAACACTTTGGCTTTCCTGTTTTGTATGTTTGTTTGTACCCTATTTTCTCTTCCACCGCACTGAATCTGCTTCTAAGAAGCAGCCTATCAAAGCACTTTGCCTCTTAACTCTTCCCCTGTGTGTGGTAATGACATTCCACCAGTGGTGGGATTAAATTTTTTTTACTACCGGTTCTGTGGGCATGACTTGGTGGGCATGGCAGGGGGAAGGATACTGTAAAATCTCCATTCCCTCCCCACCCCACCAACCTGCTTTCCAGCTCCGTTCTCCTGTGCAGGGAAACAAAAGAAGACCCAGCCGATCAGCTGGGACTCAGGAGGCAGAGAATAGAGGGCGGGGCCAGTCAGAAGTGATACTTGCTGGTTCTCTGAACTACTCAAATGTCTGCTACCGGTTCTTTAGAACTGGTCAGAACCTGCTGAATACTACATCTGCATTCACCCTGGCCCAGGACAATCACCCAGTTCTCTTCATATTTTGGAAGTTAGCTTTTGTTGCCTGTACAGGCCAGATTGCAGTGACTTTGTGCAGTGTGATGGTCTATAACATCATAGAAAAGCAAGTTTTCCAATTGTCTCTCTAGTAAGTTTTGCAAAATGCATTCAAATCCATTTCCCATTTAAACCTTCTCAAAAATCAAGAAAATATAGCCCAGTGATACTCTGCAATCATGATGGAAAAATAAGATCAAACTGGAAGGTTTTTAGGAGACTACATTCAGCATCAAAGCAGGGTGCAACTGAATCAGCCATGTCCATTCTGTTAAAACATCCAAAGAACCATTGCGGATATTTTTGAAAGACAACATATAGTTTTTTTTCCTCCCTTCGGTAGAAGAAAAATGATGGTCTTTGGGAAAAAGAGCTCCTTCAAGTAGACAAATATGAAAGTCGCTGATCAAAGCAGAATATCTGTGTAATATTCCAAGTATTGGGGTTTATATGGAAAACCTGACTTATTCGCTGTAGTGCAAAGATGGTTCTGCTGAGAGGTATGTCTACTTCTTGGTTTTTTTCAGGGATTTTCCTTCCTGTGTGGGTGCTGCAAGATTTCTGAACAGCTCCATCTGGTGAGTCTGGAAGGAATCATCTCATTTTCTCGGCACTGAAGATGATATTAAAAATGTAGCTAATGAAAGACTGAGCCGTGCCTTTTAACCTACCTACATTGTAAAGGGTTTCAGAATAGTCTGTAGACAGACAGACAGACAGACAGACACACACACACCATTTATGAGGAAAAGGAATGTTTCATACCGCACAAAATAATATTTTTTTGGATTCTTTCATTACTCAGGTATGGGAGGGAAACTCTTGTGAAATCTCTTTGCATGGAGTCTCTTAACTTATTAGATTGATTTATAAACTCTTTATGGATGCTTTGCATATAGATTTTTAATTGTGTTTTGTCCCATGCCATCCTAACTGGAAGAAGGAATAAATAATATCAATTTCCATGAGCTTTTATCTGTTGTTCCTCCATACAGTTTGTGCCATGCAATTAAATTTTTATGTGTTTTTGAAATTCAGTTTAATAACATTATCCTAAAATGGAGAGATATTAACAGAAGAGCTGAGAAATGCATAAAAACGTAAAATGACCTTAAAGCCTCAATATCATCATCTTTTAATGACCCTATAATCCCTGACGGGATAGAGTCTGGGCAACTGAATGGAGCTGAGTGTTTACTGGCTGGAGGGGTGGGATGCTACCGATTCGGCCCAATTCTATAGAACTAGTAGCTCTGTAGAGCAGCTGACACCGAACCAGTTCGCTGAGATGACTTTCTGGTTGTCTGTTTGGCCCACCCGCCCTCTTGGCTGTCCTTTATTTCCTGCTTTTTCAATCTCAGCTGCTTTGCGCAGCACAGCTGAGGTTGAAAAAGCAGGAAAGAAGAGGAGTTTGAAATGCTGCGCACCCACGCACAGCGCTTGTCAGCTGTCCAGGCAGCACAGTGGATGATTTTTCGCAAATGCTCCACATGCACGCACAGCACGCATCAAGTGTGCAAAGCTTGCGCACGCACAAAACGCACTCTCACCAAACCGGTTGAATCCCACCCTGCCTGCCTGCCTGTTGCCAATGAGGAGTTATATTCAGTAGATATATAATCTTCATGTGTCCAAAGGGAGAAATATTTGCCCTACCTCACAGATTCCTGATTGTGAGGCGACAGCTCCACCTCTAGGCCATCGCACCACTCATAAAGCCTCAGTATGTTTTACTAAAAAAAAGTGACTTTGTAACCTTCACAAGCTTTTTTTAAAATTAAGAATTAATTAATTGGGATGGGGATAAATACATCTGATCCCAGAGGGCTTGATTGTAACAAAAACCTGTTACAGGGCCCAGTTTTGTGTGTGTATGTGTGAAGATCCTGACTTTTATGTGCATCTAATGGCTGCTAATCCTGAGGTATATAGCCACATTAGCTGAAAATATTGAGAACAGAAGTAGGAATCCATTCAGCTCCTTGATTTAATCAGAACCTTCCCTACGGGATTATTATTCCAGAGAAGAAACCATTGCAGACCGTAAGAATGGCAACGACAGAGTCTTTGATGAATTGCTAGTGACTCCATAAAACCCAGCTAGGCACAGAATCAGTGCTTATTCCGGTAATAGATAGCTGAGTCATAAGTCAGAAATGTCTACTTTTGAGTCATTTGTCAAAGTGTCTCCCTTCATTCTCTCTTTTTCTCTCCTTGCCCCTCCCTGTTATTCTCTGAAGGTTCAAGGACTTGCTAAGAATTCACAGAATGGGTTTAAAAAGAAAAGGAAAGGAAAAATACCCCCAATCTTGTTGATATCATAAAATTGCTCCTTTCTTCTTTCTGTCGACCCCTAGCATTTATAACACATGTTCCATATTTTTTAGTGCCAAATGCTTTGTTTTACTCTGCAGCAACACCTTTGGTTTTCAACTTTTCATCATTCCCCCCCCCCCCAGCTCCTTTATATAGATCAGATTCTTTTGAGAAAGTACACAGTGTACCTAATCTCTTAAATATTCTGCTTCATTTATACAATAGGTGCCCATGGGGGAAGAGACCGAAAATGCAAATAGCTGGAATTTCTTTTGTTTGTTAACAGCATGAAAATATCACGGGGAATGCTCAGAAAACTGGGACAGAAATCATTCTCAATAACTTGATAAACATTTATTGTGCTGGTAATTGAAGTTATTGAAGAAACCCCACTTAGCAGCAGTAACGTTGGATGCGTTTTGTTTTTTTGTTTTTTTGCCTATTTTCTGGAATTTTATTGGGAACATCCAGATGGTAAAGTCCTACATTAGCAAACCTCACATGATTTCCTATAAATTCTTTCCTTTTTTCTGCCTCCCATCACAAATTCACCATTCTCTAGGCATCTTTTCTCATTGTGCCTGAAAGCAATCTTTTCCTGTTCTGCTCCAACAGAGTTGGAAGGGATCTTGGAGGTCATCTAGCCCAACCCCCTGCTTGAGCAGAAGAGTCTATTCCAAATATTAGCCTCTACCTTGGATCAAACCCACAGCCTCCTGATTGTAAGGTGAGAGCTCCACTTGTAGGAAATAGTCCTTCAGCTAAGACAAAAGTGGTCCTGATCTTTAAGACTTTCTAAGCCCTTCTTTTTTTTTATTATCAATATTAAAAAGTACAATGGCTAAGAGTTTTACCTGATGTGAAAGGGACTGCTGGTTCAAAATCTACCAGAAATATGTGTCTTTTTAACCACTGATGTTGTTGTCTCACCTATCTAGCTATATAGAGAGAGCCGTGAGGAGAGGGGAAACAACCAGGGGTGGGATTCTATCAATTTGCACCTATTCACTAGAACCGGTTGTTAACATTCTAAGCAGTTCAGAGAACCGGTTGTTAGAATAAATTACTGGCCTAATCCTGTAAGGAAAGCAGGAAGGAAACATTCTGGTGTTGCTTACAGAAACTGCCTGTCCGTTAACCCTTATTATATCCTTGGCAGGACTAGACTTCCTGTCTCAGGAACTTCTCTGGAGTTTTTCCCCCCTCCTTTGCTGGTACTTTGCTTGTGTGGAGTGACCATTCAAAGTTACAATGGCACGGAAAAAAGTGACTTATGACCATTTTTCACACTTATGACTGTTGCAACATCCCCACAGTCATGAGAGGCCAGGCGAGGAGATGCGTGCCTTGATGTGAGTGATAATGAGTTGGCCATGCCAAGCCAATAACATGACCACCAAGCCATGTCCACCCAGTCACATGACCACCAAGCCATGCCCACCACCTAAGCCATGCCCACAGAACCGGTTGTTAAAATATTTGAATCCCACCCCTGGAAACAGCCCTATATTGTATATGGAAGCCTACATTATATATGGAAAGAACCCAATGCCCTATGGGTTGTCTGGTATATCTTAAAAAAAGCAGAATGGCTAAGAGATTTTAGGAATAGATAAACCTGTTAAAAAAACTGCACAGTGACTAACAGCTTTTCTTGTTATATAAGAAGCTGCTCATGTCAAACCCAGTATTTTTGATTGTTATTCTTTTCTTTCCCTCAGCTGGGTAGTTCTTCCATGAGCAATGTTAGAGTCACACATCCCTTGTCTGATTAATATATTTGTACACTGCTTCATAATAACATAAGCCATAACATAATAACCCCATACATTAAGGTGCCTGAGAGAATAAAAATGTATTTGCCTGGTACAAGATAATAGAATTGTACCTCATTTAGGGACGGCATTGCAGGTTTGCTTCCCTGGCTGCTTAGAAGCTCCATTCCTGACTTCTGCTCACTGTAACCTCTGTATGTGAGGAGCAACAGAATAGGGTTCTGTAGGATGATCTTACACTATGGGAAGAAAGGCATTTTTTCAAATTCAGCAGTCTTCAAGGACAGCCCCAGGAATGATATCGTGCTATAACCCAGATGTGAGGTTACCAGGACATGGATTACTCAAGTGAACCCAAGAACAGCCCTATGTGTTACATCAGCCTACTTTCGACTGGGATTTCACGGAACCTTAATGTTCTACAAGAGGTCATCAGGGGTTCTTCAAGAGATCATGATCGATCAAAGATAACTATTTATTTATTTATTTGATTTGTCAATCGCTTAGGTATAAGTATAAACATGAGTAAGAATACAGGAAATAGGTATAAATAAATGCAGACAATAGGACAGGGACTGGAGGCACAATGGTGCACTTATGCATGCTCCTTACAGACATCTTAGGAATGGGGTGAGATCAATAGTGGATAGTTTGAGGTTGAAGGAGTGGGGGTTAGAGGATGTAACTACAGTCAGGTAGTGCATTCCAGGCATTGACCACTCTGTTGCTGAAGTCGCACTTTCTGCAATCGAGTTTGAAGCAGTTTACATTGAGTTTGTATCTGTTGTGTGCTCTTGTATTGTTGTGGTTGAAGCTGAAGTAGTCATTGACTGGTAGGACATTGTAGCAGATAATTTTGTGTACTATGCTTAAGTCCAACCGTAGGTGGCGTAATTCAAGATTGTCCAAGCCCAAAATTTCAAGCTTGGTGGTATAGGGTATTCTGAGCAGAGGAGTGTAGTACTCTTCTTGTGAAATACTTCTGGACTCGCTCAATTGTATTAACGTCTGATATATAGTGCAGATTCCATACAGATGAGCTGTATTCGAGTATTGGTCTAGCAAAAGTTTTGAATGTCCTAGTTAGCAATTCAATATTTCCAAAGGGGAAGCTTTGTAAGATTAGATTTACAACTCTCAATGCCTTTTTGGCAATGCTGTTACATGAGCTCTGGCGCTTTTGTCTTTTTGGTTTTTCTCAACTTTGAGCACTAGTATCTGCAGTGGTGGGAATTTTTATACTCACCCCTCAGCTGTTGGCCTGCTACTTTGCTGTTATAAATGTTGTAAATGTGTATTTTGTCCATTAAAGTTGAATAATATTGAGGTTTCACGTATTTTATGTTGCAGGGATTCCCTGAGATCGGAAAACCATTTCAAGGGTTCCTCTAGGATAAAAATATTGAGAAAGGCTGATGTACTTTTAATAAAATGTTTCCTGACCTTCAGGGCTTTGTATATGTAACAACTGAGATGGATCCGAAGAACTTCCAAATGAAGAACTCGATCCTTTAGAAGGATTTCAAACCTTTCCAAAACAGATTAAGCACATTTCATCTGGATTATTGTATTGAATTTCATATTATACAATAACAACACTGTTATCTTGTCCAGACTCAGTTCAATTTGCTGGCCCTCATCTATCCCATCTTTTTGCCAGGCATTGATTAAGCATTTCCATGACTCATCTGGACTTAATAGAGATGATACAACTATGTGTCTGTCATCAGTAGAAATAGGCAATAGGTTTTGAGTGCTACCAGATCATCCAATTTTATTGTTGGTACAAGTCATTTAGGGATTGGAAGATCCAGTCTGAGATCAATGCAAAATATTCTAAGGTTCTAAGGTTCCAACTCCAGCTGCACATTTTACTCAAGACAGAGTCTCCAAATGAACTCACTCCATGGTTATATAGATAAAAAAAGAACTCACTCCATGGTTATATAGATAAAAAATATGTGTCATGAACCCCATGACACATATTTGGTAAAGATCTGTGTGTGTGTGTGTGTGTGTGTCTGTCTGTCTGTCTGTCTGTCTGTCTGTCTGTCTGTATCTGTGTCTGTGTCTATGTGTGTTTAAGTAAGATATATTTAGTTTGAATTTAGTCAATAAGGCCATGAACTGGGGTTTCTGTTTCACTGGGAGCATATAAGCATTTATGATCAACAGGACACCATAGTTAAATTGGATTAAAATTGTCATAGCATATGTCTCGAATGGAGAGAGGAGCCTTGAAATGCTACATAATGTAGTAGAATTAGGACCTCCTGGCCCCTTTTTGTTCTTCCAGGCTTTGTTCCTGGTTTGGCCCTAGTCAAATATGAATGAAATTTATATTTAGGTCCACACTATTAAGTTATTTTGCAAAGAAGACTAATAAGCCAACTCCAGTTCTAATAGATATTCTAACAAGCTATCAGATGGTTGCTTTAGAAGCCACATAAATATGCTTAAAGGCAGCAATCAACCGACTGGGACAAATTGTACGCACACTTGTTCTTAGACTGATTTATGTAGAATAGTTTAGAACAATTTGAAATGAGTTTTTTCTTTCCAGAAAACTTGAGAAAGAATATAGCTAATTTATCCCAGTGCCAGGTTAATGGCAACAATATTTCTTACAAGCATATAGTAAAAACTGGACAGTAAATAAAATGGATTAGGTTTTTATCCTTCCCTGTGACGTGATTTATTTGAAAAGTATTGAGTAAGATTTGTCTCTTGTCTTGTTGCTCAATTCCTGGTACTTAAATATTAAAACTGAGAAAGAAAGCATGCTTAAATGGGATTCACAGCTGCTGTTTTTGTTTTTATTATTGATTTCAAATGTGTCTCATTTAAAAGGTGCCCTAAAGTTTCTCACCAGCGACATACAACACACTTGATCATAAAGTAAATGAAAATAACACTATCTCATTGTTGTTTTGTTAATAAAGATTATATGCATATTCAACAGGATTTAGATCCATACTTTTCTAATCCTGCAAATAAAAGATACTGATGTTAGACCCCCAGTGTCTGTACCTTAAAAATAATTCAGAAGTAATTCAGAAATAAATATGAGTAGGTTTCTTTATGATGGTGGATGAACCTGATCTATAATAGTTGTCCATCTGAAACTTTAACATTATCTTTTTTTCAAATAATTTCAAATAAATAGACATGGGGTCCAATCAAAAGGCCTGAATGTCCCCAAAATTCTGCATTTCACAACTACACTATAGCTGATATAGTTTGTTCATTCTTCTCTTACTGTTTCTTCTCTCTTATTATATTTCATTGATGCTGAAAGAGTTAATGTAAAGAGTTATCCAGAGATCTTACTCTCCAAGCCCCATCTTAAGTATTAAACCAGAGCAGTCTTGTTAAGCTCTTTCCTTTACCAATATCAACTTTCTTACAGTAGTTGCACATTCTTGCCAAACAATTTCAGGAGGTATGGATTTTATGAGCTGCCAGGTGTTTTCTGGAATGGGTGTCTGGTTAATTAATATAATTGATTAATATAATTAAATTTAATTTAAAAGGCCCATGTAGCTTTTCTTCAGAATGCACAAATGTGTACAAGACACAAGTGGCATTAAAGAAACTAAAGTTTGGTAAGGTAGATGATGGAGATGAGATTCTTCTGAAGTTCTAGAGATTCTTGGAAATAAAGTTTCTGCTTCAGGCCCTGTTGCATTCTCAGAAAATTATGCTTCTTTTTCCTTATATAGTCTGGATCTCTATTCTAATCTATAACCTCATGTTTTGAAAAAACTTGATGGGTGGAACTATGGACAAGACAAACAAAAAAAAAAGCTCACCCAATCACAATTTCTCTCATTAAACCTTTGCCTCTTGATCAGTGTTTCTGCAAAATAATTATTTTTTTCACTAGCAGATTCCGTAGCCTGAAGATGTTTGAACACCATCACTGCCTTTGAAAAGAAGCCTAGAAGATTTTGACTTTCAGATGAAGTGATAGAGGGGAAGGACCAGATATACACACAATTTATAATTTACCCTTTTTATTGACAAAAAAAAAATCTCTCTTTCAGTAGGTTTCTGAGAACAGTTCTGTAGGTTATGAATTGCTGAATATCAGTAATTTTTATGGTCAGTTAAATTGAGGAGGAATGTTTAGGAATCGGTATGCATTATTGCAGCTGAAGCTCTTTAAGCATCTGCATGTTGGTGATTATCTCCCAGTAAGGACTTTGTGTACTGTGGTTCTCCATGTGAATTGGATTCATTTTGGACCATTATAGACTTGGTGAGATCAGATGAGAATAAGTGTAGCATATCATCTGAAGTACTCTTCCAATACTTAATTATAGTGTTGAAATAATGGAAGCAATCTTATTTTGTTGTTGTTAGTTGCAAAGTTGTGTCTGACCCATTGCAACCCCATGGACAACGTTCCTCCAGGCCTTCTTCTGGAGTCCATTTAAGCTCATGCCTACTGCTTCAGTGACTCCATCCAGCCATCTCATTCTCTGTCATCCCCTTCTTCTATGGCCCTTCTTCAGTGAGTCCTTCCTTCTCTTTAGGTAGCCAAAGTATTTGAGTTTCATCTTCAAGATCTGGCCTTCTAAAGAGCAGTCAGGGTTGATCTCCTCTAGGACTGACTGGCTTGATCACTTTGCAGTCCAAGGGACACAAGAGTTTTCTCCAGCACCAGAGTTCAAAGGCCTCAATTCTTTGGTACTCAACCTTTCTTATGGTCCAACTTTCACAGCCATACATTGCAACTGGGAAAACCATAGCCTTGACTATATGTATTTTTGTTGGCAGGGTGATGTCTCTGCTTTTTAGTATGCTGTCTAGATTTGCCATAGCTTTCCTTCCCAAGAGCAAGTGTCTTTTAATTTCTTGTCTGCAGTCCCCATCTGTGGTAATCTTGGAGCCCAGGAAAATAAAATCTGTCACTACCTCCATTTCTTCCCCATCTATTTTGGTTTAGTCCCAATGACATTCTCATGATGAACCATTCCACAAAAGCAAAACATAACAGTTGCCTTTATGAAACAATTTCAAAGCCTTCCATGGCTTTTGTAAGATGGTCACACTTTTCACCATCACTTAAGAGTCCCAGCTCATTCCAACTTATAGCTGAACAATTATTGTATACCCATTGTGTGTTTCCAAAGATCAGAGAAATACATTGTACAAGTACACCCACCTTTGCCCATTGGAGTTTCTAAGACAAAAATATGCCAATCAGGAATAGCCCCTCTGGCCAGTTTCCACATACAGATTTCTTTTGGAATATTTCACTGAATTTTATATATGCCTCAAAATCTGAATTTTCATTTACTTAACAAGGACTGTGGCACAGTGGTTAGAATGCAGTACTGCAGGCTACTTCTGCTCCCTGAGGGCTGCCTGCAATTCAACAGTTCAATTCCCACTCGTTCAAGATTGACTCAGCCTTCCATCCTTCCAAGGTCATATTGCTGTGAGCAATATGCTGACACCTTAAACTGCTTAGAAATGGCTGTAAATAAGTATGAAGCGGTATATAAGTCTAAGTGCTATTGCTATTGCTGTATATAGACAATCTCCGGTTAAAAGAATATCACTAGCAATGCTGATAGGGAAGATATATGGAGAGCTATTGCTAAAGGTAATAATGCAATGTTCCCTGATATATTGGCCCTCGGGTTAACAGTCTTTGAATACAAGATCTCAGTGTAATCATCACTGAGAAAACAGAGCAGGGACATTAGTCCAAAGTACAATGACACAAGCAGGCTGGAGTCTGGTTCTCCTAGAAGTTGTTGGTTTGTTAATTAAATTCTCATTTCATGCATATTTCTTTTGGAGCATGTGTACACCAGTCATGCACAACTAAAAGAGACTGGAGCCATAGGTGATATTCTGCAGGTTCTGACCAGTTCTGGAGAACCGGTGAGGCAATTAAATGGTTAACCCGGCAAATCATGAGACATGGAAACAGGGTTTTCCTCGAGATGAAATGCCCCGAACCGAAGTCCAAAGCACTCTTTTATTTAGAAAAAGCAAGGTTACAGAATTCTCAGCCAAGCAATAATAACACAAAGTCAGTTCATTAAAATCAGTTCATTCCGTTACTTCTTTGTTACAGATAAGACCACATTCCTGGCTCTACATGAAGCAAACTCCCTGTTCCATCAGCCAAGGTCAGGTTGCACGTACATTGAGCATCATTAATCAGAACAATTAATCCCACATCTCCCCCTTTTCTATTTCATAACCATCACGAGCATAATAAGTAGTAACATGTATTTCTTGCGTTTGTTGAAATAAACCTCTTACCATGGCTATCAAAGAAGGCAAGCACTGAATACAGCAACAGACACTTACCAAAGCAACCAGTATCAAGATGATCGATATAGCCATCCTTCGGATCCAAGACCCATCCGGCAGCCAGGACCACATGGCTCCCCATATGTCTACGGTACCAGAACCAGTCCCTACCAAAGGATTCTGAGCAATCAAATTTTCCATGGCGTCAATAGTAAGGGTTAGATTAGGGCCGTGATCAGTCACATAAGTACAACAAACAGCACCTACCAAAGCACAAACTCCTCCTTTAGATGCTAAAAGGTAATCCAAAGCATAACGATTCTGTAAAGAAACCAATCTAATCTGCTGAAGCTCTTCATTAATATCTTTTAAAGCCTTAATAGTTAGATTAAACATTTGTGTAGTCCAATTATTCAATAGGTGTAAATCCCGATAATTCATAGCCACCCCCAAACTAGGAAACAAACTTCTGGCTAGTTGAGTTGACCAGCTACCCCCCATTGTTAAACCGGAATCTAGGTCGTCGGTTCCTCGTTTATTGCGGACACGTAACTCTGTCGGGAGTGTGTCCCGAACCCAAACAGCAGGTGCAAGCCAACCAAGCGTACAAGTGCCATACCAACCACTCGGAATGACAGCATATGCATTGTACCCACATAACCACCAAACTTCTCCCACAAATAAGGGGAGACTACGGTTCTCTACAGTAGAAGCATTTGCTTGCTCAATAATCATACCAATTATCTGACACATAGAAGAAGGCATAAATTTGCTAGTAAAACAATGAGTAGCCTTAGCATTTACCGGGTGTTCGTTGGTTGGGTCAATAAGGTCTCCTTTAGCACAAGTTAAATTGTGTTGAACACAATTTCTGTCCGGGGTGCAATTAAATACCGTCCGTCGGCATTGAAAGTCTGAATCCATTTCAGTCCATCCAGACGTGTAAAGATTCTTTGCATTAATGATTATTGTCCGTCTACATCGAGGATAGTCCCCCAGAAAGATCCCACCTGTCTGGTTCACTATTTTAAAACAAACATCCGCTTCTTCCTGGAGACGGGGACTAAGAGCAGTCACCGACTTGTGGAAAGGGTCATCCGACAGTAAATCTGCAAAAGTTCCTTTAAAGGTTGCATGGGAGGCTATTGAAGTCAGATTCAAAGGGACACCTTCCAAGACTAATCCGCCATGACCTCCTGTTGGTAAATGCAAACAAATCCAGCAGTTCGTTCTGTTAAGCATAGAAGCCATCTGAGCTGCATCATTTACCAAGGTGTTCTGCTCCCAAACTCCCAGGTCCGCTCTCTTGTTCGGACCTCCGAGGTTGCTGGCCACACATATATGGACGAATGCAGCGACCAGGCACCCACCGAACACCATTTTCATTTTCCACTGCAGCATATCCGCGGCCCCACGTAATAAGTTTAAATGGGCCGCACCACGTAGGGTCTGGGAGAAACCGAGCCCAGACCAGAGGGCGATTTTCTGTAGAAGAAACAGAAGAAGGGAAAAACCGGTCTGCCGCTGTAGCTGGAGGCGAGCCGGTGGGAGTTAGAAAATTTAAAGAATATAAAGCAATATTGAGAGTGTCTTGTATTCCCGGAAGTCCCGGGGAATTCCCCCTTTGTTGTTGTTTAAATTTTTCGAGCATGCGTTTTAAAGTGCCATTTGCTCGCTCGCAAATAGCCTGTCCTTGTGAGTTATAGGGAATGCCAAATTTATGACAAATTGACCAACGATCACAAAATTGAGCAAAGTTTGAACTAGTATAGGCAGGACCATTATCTGTTTTTAGCTCCTTAGGTGGCCCTGAGGAGGCAAAAGTGCGGAGACAATGATTAATGACATGCTTAACAGTCTCCCCCCTTTGTGGGGTAGCCATAATAAACCCAGAAAATGTGTCAATACTAACATGTAGATATTTCCATGGGGCAAAGGAGGGATACTGCGTGACATCCATTTGCCAAAGGGCATTACGGTGCAAACCCCTAGGGTTCACTCCCATGGGTATAGCTGTAGCAATTTTACTGCAGGTAGGACATTGCTGGACAATTGCAGCAGCTTCTGTAGCTGAGAGGCCAAATTGTTTGATAAGGGCTTTTGCCCCTTGATGGAAGTAAGAATGGCTGTCCCACGGAGTTGTTTTAGATAAATGTAAGTGCTCCACGCGTGTGGAGGCATCAGCTCGCTGGTTTCCTTCAGCAAGGATTCCAGGAAGATGGGAATGACTACGCATATGCCCAACAAAATAAGGACATTTACGCTGCTCTAAAATTTGTTGGTACGATAAGAAAAGAGCAAGTAGCCCTTCCTCCGTTCCTGGGGATACATATGCCCCTGTGAGGCATATAGTTAAGTTGTAAACATATTGACTATCCACAATTAGATTAAATGGCGTGTCAGGAAAAGTTTGAAAAGCCAACATAGCAGCGGCCAATTCTGCTCGTTGAGCTGATTTTTGAGGGGGGGTAATTTTCGTATGCCACTTCTTGTTTAGTTTCCATACGCACGCACCATATGTTTTTCCTCCATCCACAAATAAGGTCAAAGCATCTGGGAGAGGAAAAGAGCAGCGAACTTCTTCCAAAATTATATGTGTATTGGTGACAATGGACAATCTATGATCTGATGGTAAATGATAAGCAAAAGTGCCTTGCCAATTTGCTAAAGACAATTGAAGTAGCTCAGAGGTAGCCAAGAGTTGTTCCCATAAGTGAAGCCGAAAAGGAACATAAATAATAAAGGCTTTAGAATAGCCTTACAGTCTGCATTAGCATTTTCTACGGCTAATTTTTGGAGTAATTCTGCAGCCGCCATATCATTATCTACCGATCTTTCAATTGCAGTTTTCAATTTAGTAATAAAATCCTGATATGGCTCAGCATTTCCCTGCTTAATGGTAACAAAACTGCGAATGGAACTACCTCCAGCCTCATCTACTTTAGTAAACGCAGCCAACACACAAAGGTTAATCATAGGGAAGACTTGATCTGCCAGATTATCTCGTTGTGACTCAACCGTGTTGAATTGACCTGCGCCATATAACTGATCGGGTGTAACTTGTCCTGTCCCTCTGGCTAATGCCTGTTGCCGATACTGAAAATCCCAAACAATATATTGACCAGAGGACAAAATCATTCTGGCTAAAGCTTTCCAATCCTCCGGTATCATCATTCGACCAAATGCCAAAGCTTCCAGCAAAGCAGTTGTATATTTACTTTTTAACCCATAATCTTTTACTGCTGTGGTAATTTCCCTGAGGGTTCTTAATTCTAAAGGACGCCAGACACGTTCCTGATTCCCTACTCCATCCATTTCTACAACAACAGGAAAAGCTGAGACCGGAAGGTTGATTAATTCCTCCGGAGACAGCTCCCCATTCTCCATTGCCTTTTCAAATCCAGCATCCACCGCATTTTTCACTCCGCGAGGGGCTAGCGAAAGCTCGCTAAGAGCAGGGGCAGAAGGAGGGAGCAGCAGCCCAGGATTACGAACCGCTGTGGTATCAGCTGGCTGAACAAGAACCGGTTGATAGGGAGGTGGGTGAATGACAGGATCAGGAGGGGGTTGTAACAAAGGATTATTTTGAATTTGCAGTGCCTCAATCAAAGAACGCCATGTACAGAGTATGGGTGCAGGGGCGCGAGGCGCATTATGCAAATCCTCGCCTATCTTCCTCCATGTAGACACTTTTGTGCTGCCTGACAAAGGGTAATATGACATATGTTCCCATACATATTTCAAAAGTTCTTTGATCTCTTTTCCCTTAACTTGCCGAGCTTTCCCAGCTGAGTTAAACTGAAAGTAATTTCGCTTAACTATCTCTTTCAATTCCCTGACGTGCTCTTCTTGAGCCTGAGATAGATCATTCCCCATACTTACGATGAATCAGACGCGGTCCAGCCGTGTACCTGATGAAAGCGCTTAAGCCAATGCCTGGCGAAGGATGGGGACAAAGCGGACGTATCCCTTAAGAATCACGTCGGGGTCACCACTTGAGGCAATTAAATGGTTAACCCGGCAAATCATGAGACATGGAAACAGGGTTTTCCTCGAGATGAAATGCCCCGAACCGAAGTCCAAAGCACTCTTTTATTTAGAAAAAGCAAGGTTACAGAATTCTCAGCCAAGCAATAATAACACAAAGTCAGTTCATTAAAATCAGTTCATTCCGTTACTTCTTTGTTACAGATAAGACCACATTCCTGGCTCTACATGAAGCAAACTCCCTGTTCCATCAGCCAAGGTCAGGTTGCACGTACATTGAGCATCATTAATCAGAACAATTAATCCCACAAACCGGTAGTGGAAATTTTGAGTAGTTCGGAGAACTGCCAAATACCACTTCTGGTTGGCCCCGCCCCCATCTATTCTCTGCCTCCCAAGTCCCAACTGATCAGCTGGGTCTTTTTTGGTTGCCCTGCACGGGAGAATGGAGCTGGAAAGCAGGCTAGTGGGGTGTGGAGGGAATGGGGATTTTACAGTATCCTTCCCCTCCCAAACCCACCAAACCACGCCATGCCCACCAAGCCACAGAACTAGTAGTAAAAAAAATCCCACCACTGGCTGGAACTATAAGGGCACTTGACAAGCCGATCTTGAGGCTTGTGCAGCCAAAGTCCCAACTTTCTTGAGCAGAAGAGATCATTGTTGTGGCTGACACATATGAAGGCAATCTTCTCCCCTTCCCCTTCATCTTTGAGAGTTTACGGTTAATCATTTGATTCAATGATTACATTTGTATATAACACTAAGTCAGGCATTAACTAAGATTTTTTGAATAGGCCATAGTGGCCTATTTGCTTATAATGATAAGCTTTACCAGGCAAGTTCATCCGTCATGTCAAGGAGAGAGAAAATCAATGTACAATCTCAGACAAAAGTATAAAGCAGTAGATTGTTCTATTTATGTCCAGCCAAAGGTCAATTTCTAAAAAAATAAAAATAGGAGATACAATTGTGGCTTCTGGTTATATTAATAGCTAATGCTGAACTGTGGTTGCGAAAGTTTTTAATAGTTTAATATAATCAATCAACTCTAGTTTTGAGGCCCATTGTTGTTTTCGTAGGTGAGATGTATAAAACTTTATGAAAAACATAAAATTGAAAATTTCTCAACTGTTGTCAGGTGAGGATTAAAAATGAGACCCAAGAGTTGTCATGTGACATTTTTATTATGGTTCTTTGTGTTCAGGCACATCCCCAACAGAGGGACATGTGTTAAACAAAATTGACCAAATCCATGGAATATTACTGCTATCTTGGCCAATATCACATTTGCTGCTCTCCTCCACATGTTGTTCCTTCTATACTCTGCTGGATAGTACTTCAGTTTGTTCCAAATTATACTTGGCTTTCCTAGAAGTAAGATAATTGAGTTTAAATCCTGGATTCACTAGCCCGTCTTTTGCATTTAGTTCCAGCTGTTGCCTGTCTGTGCAATTAAGGCATTGCTTTGCTAGACAATGCCCATCAATGTGGCACCAACTAGGAACATTCAGGTCTTCACCCAAGACACTGAGCTTCATTTCCTGGATAGGGTGCTGATGAATCTTCCATTATTTGTCATTCTTTTAATCTCAGTGACAGAGGTTTGTAAATGAATCTGCCTTATACAAGAGGAACAATTGTCCATCTGTGCTACTACCGTTTGCTTTGCTTTGGCTGCATCTTCTCAGGATCACAGGTAGAGATTTTTCATATCTCCCTTGATCCTTTTCATTTGGAGATGCCTGTATTTGAGCCTGAGGCTTTGGGTAAGCAAAGGAAATGCTCTAGCTATAAAGGCTACAATTCCGCAAATTAGGTAATGACTTTCAATCTTTGCCAGGCTAAACAAGTGACAAGTCATGAATCTTCTGCAGAGGTCCTGGGATGTGATATCCTAAGGAAATTAATATTCCATTTGATGAACAGGAGAGCCTTTGCAGATTGCAATCAGGGTTCCTATAACTAAAAGATTAAACTACAAATCCTATTAATTATATGGTTTCTGGTAAAGGGAATCTCTCCTGACCAAAACGAAGAACTTTTGCTACCGCTTGGATCTCTCCACATTAAGCATCAAGTTAACATGTCTAAAGTATTATCGCTTGCAGCAGTAGTTATGTATCCTGTTCTCT
This sequence comes from Bungarus multicinctus, assembly GCA_023653725.1. Classification (NCBI taxonomy): domain Eukaryota; kingdom Metazoa; phylum Chordata; class Lepidosauria; order Squamata; family Elapidae; genus Bungarus; species Bungarus multicinctus. The sequence goes on from CM042836.1 coordinate 116,043,137, forward strand.
GAAAGCTATTTGAGGTTATTGCCACTCCTATCCTTTGAAGCTATAGGAGGTGAAGTTCCAGCTGGTGAAACTGATGCCTGCAGGCATAAAAGGAATGGTAACCTATGGACCAAACACTTCTTTCTCCCATCTTGCCTTCCAGAGCCAATTCTTACCCATTAGAAGGATGAGGGCTACCAAATATGAACCAAGACACCTTGGTGACTAACAGATGACAGCAGAGAGATAATTTTTTGTATCTCTGTTATTTAGTGGTCACTTAGATTTTTATAACCAAATCTCCTAGCACTGAACAGATTTTTCAGCTTCTCCTGTTTGATTAACATTCATAACTCATTTCTTTAGAAATAACTTCTTCTGGATTTGAGATTAAGTACAACCAATCTATTATTCTCCCCCAACAGATACTTCCAGAACTGCTATAAATAAAAGATGGAACACTAGTTCAATACCACAAAAATAAAAAAAAATCCATTAAATAATAGATAAAGTAAAGGTTCACACACATGTGCTAGTCATTTCTAGCTCTAAGGGGCAGTGCTCATATCTATTACAAAGCTGAACAGCCAGTGCTGTCCGAAGACGTGGCCGGCATGACTAAATGTCAAAGGCACACGGAATGCTGTTACCTTCCCACCAAAGTGGTCCCTATTTTTCTACTTGCATTTTTACATACTTTCAAACTGCTAGGTTGGCAGAAGCTGGGACAAATAAGGGGAGCTCACTCCGTTACACGGTGCTAGGGATTCGAACTGCCGACCTTTCTGATTGACAAGCTCAGCATCTCAGCCACTGAGCCACCGTGTCCCTTCTAATAATGCATAATACATTGAAAATACAGGAATTAATCAACATCACATTTCAAGAGCTACATCACTTTCATTTTCTCCCACATCAGAATCCTAAATTTCTTCTGTTCCATTTATTGCATTTATTGATTGCAACAAATACTGATCAAGTTAAAGAAACACACATTTAACTTGTCTTTTTTTGAAATTCTAGTCTTAGCAGGTGCTGTTGATTTTGGTTTTTTCACAGAGAAGCAGTGAAAGGTTAAAAAAATGTGTGAAAGAGAGGATAACATGTTGATTTAACATTCAAGTACTGACAAGTAGATATAGGCAGTTATGTGAGCCTTTAATGTTACTTAATATGTAATCATTTTCAAGATAAGGTTTCCAGTCTACTTGCACTTTTTCAGATTAATTCCTTGGAGAAATAATTTCTATCTGCTCAGCACAAAGCCCAGCTTTACACTGCACCACCCTTTATCAATGATGTCACCTTTTTTTGGAACAACTTAAATCTGTGGATCTGTCACAGTAAAACCCACCACTCATGACAATAGTGAAGTTATTTGTGTTGACAAGACTTTCTATAAACTAGTCATACCAATGATTTATCTTTGTGGAAGAATTATAATTCACCCTCCAAGGATAATAGAATACCATGGAATAATACCTCCTTTAAATGGAAATATTTTTTTAACTTCAGTCCCTGATTTTCTCAAGTAAGACTATGAGAGATGATGGAGAACTATTGGTAGGGGCAAGCAAGACTGATTTACCCATCAAGTGGATTATCCATCAGCTACTGGATTACCCATTGGCTCTATTGAAAAGCATTTTGTAGAAAAAAAGCTGACTTGATGGCATGTAATCAATCAAATACCACTTTTAATGAGGAAAAAAAATCTGTATTTGTAATGTCACTTTATCAAACTTGCTGTATATTTCTTTCTTCCATTTTAAATAGATCAACCAATTCTGGGCTGAAATTCCAGAGATCTAGATCAAGGGTTTTCAAACTTGGCAAGTTTGAGACTTGTGGAGTTCAACTCCCAGAATTCCTGAGCTAACATGACTGGAGGAGGAATTCTGGGAGTTGAAGTCCACAAGTCTAAAAGCTGTCAAGTTTGAAGGCCCCTGATCTAGATCTAGATGGTAGCAGAATTTTCTATGATTCTTTGATGCCTTCTAGTGGTCACCTAAATGTTTTTAGCCCCAATCTTTAAATGTCCTGTACTTTGACTGGCTTTGTGCTGTCATCATAACTATTCATTTCTTTTTGCTGTGATGCATTTTCTCATATTTATTCTTTATTGATATTTAAATGGAAATAAAGTGTAACTCAAACTATTTCTAGACCTCTCTAAGGAACTCCTTGTCTAGTCATTTCTTACCAAATCTGGTTAAGAATTATCTTGCTCCCACTGTCTCATTTCTTTCCATTTCCCACTACTGTTTGGTATAAAGAGATGATGTAATCCAGCTATTTTTAACCTCAATTTGGTCTGTGGTATTTTTTAAAAGTTTAGTCCTGGATGGTTGTATACAGATAATATCCAGACTTCTTTTTCTTTTTTCCATAGTTATGAAATCACTTCGTCTTCCTCTTCTTCCTCCTTAACAGCTTATAACATTTTAAATTGGTTGTAAGTATGTATGTATTTGAGTGACACAGATTTTACAAATCATTTGGAAAAATATCGTGGAACTTGCTGAAGCATACCAATTCTCTGCTATTTATTAAAGCAACCCTGCTTTCTTTTCTATTGTCCAATTTAAAAAATATAGTTTAGTATTTAACAGTCCCCACTGAGAAGACCTGTAAATGTCACAAGAAGAAGGGCCTGTCAACAAAACCTTCTTGAAATGATTGAATCCAACAGGTAAAAATTATTTTCTTTATCCTGCAGAGAGGCCCCACTGGCTAGGATTCCTAAAAGTGCCATTTCACCAAGGCTGAATTCCCCAACCCTGTTTTCATCATATTTTTTGTTCTGCATCATGATTAATTGAGGAAAGAGAATGAGAAGAATATGCTATGAAATTATAGTATTTTGTACTGACACCAGAAGAGTTTTCATTCAGGTAACAAATCAGTGGGTAACAATCAATGCAAGAACACCTGCCAAAAAGCATGCTCTTTTGTTTTATTGTTATGACTGTCCCTTGCACATTTATCGTTTGTAATGAAATAATTAAAGAAAAACATTAAAATAATACACATGCAAACACATTATTATACGACCAAATGTGTTTCTCAAGACCAGTTCTACTATCCTTGTATGGAAAAACAAGTCTCAGTCAATCCAGTAACCTTCTTGCCTCCTTGAAAATATTTTAAAATTGTTTAAATTTTTAATTCTAGAAGTTTAACTTTAACATTTTAATATTTATATACTACTAGCTCTATACCGGTGCTTCACTACGAAACTATGTGATCGGGCTTAGTTTTTGGGGAGGAAAATAAGGGGGGGAAATTGTGCCTCTGCCTACCAGCATCGATCGGTATTCATCTGGCTAGTGTCCTGTCAGTGTGTAGAGAGTTGAAGGCTATTTGGAAACTGAAACATGGAACTGAAAGAATATTTGCTGGGTGAGCAAGGAGACAGTAAGGAGCCTGGGCGTGGCTTAGCTCAACTGTTCTGTACTAAAGCTGCTTGGTGCTGTGAAACTAAAACGAAACTTCTCTCCTCTGCTTGTGTTTTGCATTTGGAACAGATTTCTTTTCAGGTGGGGAATCTTAGCATCAGAGCGTGTTAATAGTAATATACAAAATACTAGAAGCCAAGAGGAACATATGTGCCAAATTTCAAATTTGTAGGCTTCATGGTTCTGGACATTTTGTGATGATGTGTGAATGGTATTTCGCTTTTATATACATAGATTTTATATCTTGCTGCTTTATTGTACGACACCAGAGTTCCTCTTTAAGGGAGTTGGCTAGGCTGTTCAGAAATATGAAATATAAATAAATAAACAAACCTGTGCTTCTGAATAAGCATGAACTGGATGACTCTATTGAATTTTAAGAAAACTGGCAGAGGAAACAGATCAGCATATTTTGTGAAACATTTAACAGTTCAAATTTGCTTACGGGTTCCAGAATGCCAGTTCTAACAAGACAACCCAAGGAAGGGAAAATAGGGTCACATTTTTTTGAAAGGAAAAATGAGCTTCTGTTTTAACCTCAGGGAAACAATAAAGTGGAAACTCCTGATATTTCTCCATCTTTAATTGAAAGCAGGGTGAGTGGCTTCCGTGGCTGGGCTGTAGCTCATACAACAACAAAACCTTCCCATCCCTGCAGCTTCTCTTTTCATGCTTTATACCCACAGCTCTCATTTTCCCACTCCATAACTTATATAATTCAGCAAATGCTTTCTTTTAAGAATCTTGCTGTAGCTAGGAAAAAGTGTTTTAATAAAACTTCAGCAAGTTTTTATGACTTTAGTTTTCCTGGATGAAAAGCACATGCCATTGTTGCCATCCTGCTTACCTATTATCTGAGACTAAATGTATCCCTCTCAGAGGTACGCACTAGAGCAGGGGTGTCAAACTCGTGACAACACATTGTCATGTGACACATCACAACTTTTTTTCCCTTTCACTAAACCAAGAATGGGCGTGGCCAGCATGTGATGCCTTCGGCCTGCGGGCCAAGAGTTTGACACCCCTGCACTACAGGTTATGCCTTTTAAGAGCCAGTTTGGTCTAGTGGCTAAGGTGCTGGCCTAGAAACCAGGAACCTGTGGGTTCTAGTCCCGCTTAGGCATGACTTTGGTTGGATGACTTTCGATCAGTCACTTTCTCTCAGCCGAATTCATCTCGTAAGATTGTTATTGTTGTGGGGGCAACAGGAGGAGTATTAGGGAAGTTAACCACCTTGAGTTATTTATAAACACAATAAAGGTAGGATAAAAACAAATAAATAAATAAGAGCAACAGTGCAATTTAACCCAAAGGTGCTTTTCAAAAGGCAGCTGTACTTTTTTTTTTCTCCTTGAAAATGTTTCACTTCTCATCCAAGAAACTTTTTCAGTTCATTAGAACTGAGCAAAAAAACCAAGTCCAGTTGCCGTTGGGACAGCCCTGCTAGGGGTCAATCTGGGTGATTGAGAATCTCCTTAGACAGTCAATCTAACTGCCTATATTATGCAAATCTTCTAAAAATAATAATGTAATTTAAGAATTCTGTGTTCCAGATCATTGAGATGGCATGCAGAAGCATTCCAGTTGGTTGCTCCAAAGAAGAAAAGTTTGAAAACAAATGGGGAAGTTTTCCACAGTGGCAGAAAGATTTGAGAAAGGGTTGTGCCCTTAGTCATCCTTGGTCAATGCCCCAAGGACCCTCATTGAGTCATTGCTGATGGCAAACAATGGAGGAGAACTAATTATGTTCACTTGCTTATTGATCCAAATGGTCCTGACTCATGAACCATGAGCAAACACCATGTATAAAATACTTCCAAACTAAACATGTCTTTTACAATAAATTAGTTCAGTCTGTTAGTTCAGTTTTTAACATGGTGGTCACTTGCTCAAGCCGAGGTAGTTGCCACTGCCTTTAGCACTAGCATAAAGCACATTTGTTTAGAACAAAAAACAGTTGTAAAAGATTTAGTTGTCAGAAAAGTAAGCCTTAAAATGCTGTCGGTGAAGCTAGTTTGCGTTATTATTTTAGCTTGAGCAAGCAATAACACGGACTGAACAAATCCAAAGGTAAATTCAAAGCAGATTTCACGTTTTAGCCCTCTTCAGAAAAACCAAGTTTAGAATAACCATACGTGGACAAAACTCACCAAAGGATATTGAAAAACTAAACTGAAAATGATGGGTGAACATGAGAACATCTTTATGATTACTCAGTTATTGGAAGCAGTAACTCTCATTATTGTTTTCCTGGGCCACTTCACACAATCAAGCCATCCATTTCTAAAATGAAATTGAGCATATAACTATGGGGAATTTCAGAAATTTCTGTCTGAAATGTTCCTCATATTTCCATGACCATTTTCAAATATTTGGAGGCTTTATAATCCGTGTTTTAATTACTTATTTCAACTCAACATTCTCTCCCGTGTGATGAAACGATGGTGGATTTGCCCCATATACGTGTCTTATCAGGGCAATTGAATCTGTAGAGCATTGCTTCATATGAATGAAATATTTCAGTCAACTTAATGGGGCTTAACTTTGAAGTTAAGAAGAAATCTGGATCTCCCTTTACTGGGAAGTTATATGTGTTTAGACACATATTCCTATCAAAAGAATTCTGATATCCCCAAATACTGTTATTGATTGTAGCATGAGTTGACACATTTCATACTGTGTTAAATTTACAGAGCGATGTTGGAAGTTGGCTGATATGCACACAAATAGATGTTGAGACAAAATAGGAAGTTTTGTAAAAGTTTTTTTTTTTTTTAAAAAGTACAGTCTATTTCTTCTTGCATTTTGAGAGGGGTGGGCATCAGAAATAATGAAGTCAGATATAATAACTTCGATCAAATGACAATATTTTTAGAAGATAACTATTCCCAATGGTGTGCAGAAACATTAAGAAGTATAATAGTCCTTGACTTACAATCATTCATTTAGTGACCATTCAAAGGTAGAACAGCATGGAAGAAAGTGATTTATGACTGTTTTTCCACATGACAGCATCCCCATGATCACTTAAACAAAATTCAGACACTTGTTAATTGGTTCATATTTATGATGGTTGCAGTGTCCTCGGTTATGTGATCACCTTTATCAATCTTCTGACAAGCAAAGTCAGTGGGAAGTCAGATTCCCTTAACAACCATGTGGCAGAATAGAATAACAGAGTTGGAAGGGACCTTGGAGGTCTTCTAGTCCAACCCCCTGCCTAAGCAGGAAACCCTACACCTCTTCAGACAAATGGTTATCCAACATCTTTTTTAAAACTTCCAGTGTTGAAGCATTCACAACTTCTGGAGGCAAGTTGTTCCACTGATTGATAGTTCTAACTGTCCGGAAACTGTCTCCTTAGTTCTAAGATGCTTCTCTCCTTGATTAGTTTTCCACCCATTGCTTCTTGTCCTGCCCTCAGGTGCTTTGGAGAATGTTGCTAACTTAACATAACAACTGCAGTGACAACTGCACCTAACAACTGTGGCAAGAAGATCTAAAATAAGGCAAAACTCACTTAACAACTGTCTTGCTTAGCAAAGGACATTTTAGGTCTTAATTGTGGTTACAAGTCAAGGACTGCCTGTATTAACCTCTTAAAAGGCTATAAAGCCCATAAGTGGCAACCACCTCTCTCATCATGGTCAAATACTTAATTTCATGGAGGAGAAGCTTGAACCTGGGATGGGAAATTTGGTCCATTCCTTGAGATTGAGGGATTAATATTCTTATGGCTTGAACTTCAAAAAAAAAAATCATTATAAGTTAAAGATTGCACAGTAAGGCTGCAAAATCCTCTGTCAATTTACTTGGGAGTAACCTTATATAAGAAGCACAAGGTTTTCTTCTGAATAAAACATTATTCAATTGCTTTGCCCTTTGAAAAAGAACTCCTTTTAAAAATGCCACAAAAAAGGACCTTTTCCTCACACAACACTATTAATTTAGCCAGAGATCTTTCCTAATGAGAGGCAATCAGTAGCTATTGGTGGAACTCTGCTAATGATCTGATCTGAAAATGTCATTCATTCTTCTAGTGGTCCCAGGAGGTCCTTAGAAGAACCTTTTCTTTTATTTAGGTAGCTAAAGGAAGGACCTCATTAATTTAAGAGCTTTCCCCCAGAGTATGCCTGTTAAGCTGACATTTCCTTCCAGGGTTCACAGATTTATGATTTTAAAGACCTTTGAGTTTATTAATTGCCAGCTTTTATTTCTGATCTTTTGGGGGCTCTTTCTTCAACTCAACTATTTTAGTAGATAGTTTTTTCCAAACTTTGTCTTGCTGAACTTGAAGGAGCCAGAAGCACCACTGCTAGTAATGGGCATAAACAACCAGTTTGAAAATCTTTTTGCTTCTCTGATTGCTAAATAGAAATCTATCTTCAATATTACTTAGCAATGTCCACAAGAAGGGTAAAAAAAGAGTCAAGACTGCAATCATTGCAATCGTCTTGTGAATGTTGCTGCCTTTATTACTTTTTGATAGCTGCTATTATCAACACGTAAACTTCATGAAAGTTTTTTCATGAAGTGATAATGTTTATTTATCTCACTTTTTGTTATGGTGGATCTCTGTTTATTAAGGGAGGTGGTGTTGTGCTTTGTGTTATTTTTCGATAGAGATCCAAAGGAGAAAACCATTTTGAACATTGCCACATTTGAATATTCAGAGCCATTGAGTTCATTTTTTAAGAATGCCTTAGAAATGTTTCAGCTTTACAACTTCCCCGAATATACAACTCACTGTGTTCCTGCCTTGTGTCTTCTTATAAACTACTCCATATTCCATCTGGAGGTGCTTCCAGTAAAATATATCAAACAGCATTTCTGGAAAAAGAAGTGAAGGGGAAAAAGAAGGTTGACGTTGAAGAACATCTGGGGCCTTCTCATAAAATTATGTGGGTGAGGTAAGCTTCATCATTGCCTGTTTGTATGAATTCTTTTTGTAAGGGATCTTTTTGTCACTTGTTTTGTAAGAGATCTTTTTTTTGAAACTCATCAGCCCTGTGTGTAAAAATAACTATGATTCCTATCATGTAACCTTTTAATGAAAGATGTTCAGACATTCTAAGCTTGAATCAGAAAATGGTTTAAAATAACTAAAGGACCTTGGGGAGGGGAGGTTTCAAATCAGCATGATAAATCATTTTTAGGTTTTTGCATTGTGGCCAATTTTTTCCCCATTAGGTGTAGGTCAGGCATTTTTTCCAAGATGGTTTGAGGTTGTACTTGAAACTTACAGAATAGATTGTGAAGTTAATGAAACTGTCTGTGGTTGTGTAATTAACTAACTTGATTTTTTTTAAAAAAGACATTGTCTAGCTGTGTTTCTAGGTAGAAACCAGTTTTGCACTTTTTGCTAGAATCCGAAAGAAATGCTATATTCATTTTGGGATTTGACAATTAGAACTGTTTATGACTGCAAAAATACTGTGTAGTATTGAATTTTAGATCAAAAAGCTATTCTATATGTCAAAGAAAATTGGAAGTTACCCTTTTTAGATTTCATTTCTTTTTCCTTATTCCTTCACACCTTCCCCTTCCCTATTTTTTCCTTTATAATTCTTTTTCCTTGGTTTTTTTATATTTTATCTTTTGTAGAAATATAATAAAGTATATTGTTTTTTTAAAAAGGGAATGAAACACCAGGACACATGATTTCATTTTAAAACATCCTTATAAAAATCCTTTTACTTCATAGCCATCTATTCTTTCTTTTTGAATATCAATTAAAAATATCTTAATCTGAGCACCAGTGTGTAGTCAGATAAAGACATTTTAGAACAAAACAATTTTTCCCATAGTTCTACTGCTTTTATTAGGCATTGGAGCTTTTCAAACTTTAATTGCATAACAAAACATTAACATAGACTGGAATTTTAGATGTTATCTGATCTATCACATATGTAAAACATCACATCATATGTGAAACAAATGTGAAAATGCCAGGAATGAACTGATTACGTGACTCAGTTACTAATATATTTTATACTTTGGTGGCCTTTAAATTTTCTGTTTCATGGATTTCAATAGTAGTATGGAATACCATGGAATAATTTAAAGGTGGAATTCCCACCTCTTATTTTCAGGCAATTAAATGAAAAGTACCAAGAAATAAACTGGACATGAGTGCAGAAATAGCAATAGCACATAGGCTTATATAACCACCCCATAATGCTTTACAGCACTCTCTGGGTGATTTACAATGTAAACATTATTTATCTATTGTCCCCAACAATCTGGATCCTCATTTTATTGTTCTGGGAAGGATGGAAGGCTGAATCAACCTTGAGCCCCCTCAGGATTCAACTCCAGATTGTGGGCAGACTTTGCCTGCAATACTGCACTTTAACCATTCTGCCACCAGGGCTCCTAAAACATATCAGTCTTTCCAAACATATATACTGTATAAGTTACAATAAAATAACAGGATCTCATTAGGCCCAATTCATACATGTTTGAATCTGACAGTTTTGCCATGGAATTATGACCTGCTGACCACAAGCTGTGTAATTGTTTGCAGTACATTCAAGGAAACCAATAGCACATTTCCCAAAACTGCTGTTAATTTATGATAATGATGCAGAGTTGATGCTAAGGTGGCAGATTTCAAATTCTCCTTATCTCTAGTCCTGTGACATGCTTGTAACACTAGACTTTGAGATATGCAAATGTTGCCAAAAAAGGTACTTTAAGGTCCATAGCAGACAGCATCTATCTTCAAGGAATGACAGGCATAGTCAACTGGATATTTCCTTCTAACTGACATTTTCCACTGTTTATAACTTACTCTGGGGACTGTCATATAAATGCAAATAAATAATGTTGATTATTTTAAACCAGGATTTTTTAAAAACAAAATTGCTGCACGTGGCATCCTTAATTTACAACAATTAAGTGTTAATACTAAAGTAAAACTAGATATCTTAACTTAGTGTCTTGCCATCTATTCTCCATACTAGATTCCACATGATTCGTATATATGAAATCATCACATTAATAAATTATTACAGATACCTCACTATTGTTCCAACCTCTTTACTCAAAATGTGATACGATGTAATTTAAACTAACCTGGGCAACTAGATTTTAGTCGTGTAGAGTTTTATGGCTGTGGGTACATGGCAGTAGTGGGATTCTACAGGTTTGGCTCGGTTCATGTGAACCTGTAGTAAAAAATTGCTACCATTCGGCCAAACCGGCAGTAAAAAAAACAGCTACCGGTTTGGCTGAACCGGTATTTCTTTTTCTTTTTAATTTCCTCCCAATGTTCAGCTGTTCCAATGATCAGGTGTGCCAGGATCCCCCTTGTTGTCTTACTACTTTGCCCAGGAGGCTTCCCTGAGGCCCAGGAGGCAAAAAAATGAAGCATGGAGTGTGCTGTATGCCCCCCCCCCCCATGCTCCATTTTTTGCCTTTCTGGGCCTCAGAAAACTCGCGGGAGAAAAAAACGCCCCCCCCCCCAAAATACAGAGTGTATGGGGAGGGTGCTGCACAAAAAAAGAAGAAGCCATGCCCACCCAGTCACATGGTCATGTCCACCTAGCTACGCCCATCTAGCCACGCCCACAGAACCGGTAATAAAAAAGTTTGCATCCCACCCCAGTACATGGGAATGAGTGGTGCTTTGAGTTCAGAAAGTGACCAATGGCTATTATAAACCAACATTTGAGTTTATCTGTCCAGAGTCACTAAATAAATAAATGCAACAAGTAGCTCTGCAATGTTATAAAAGAACTCTGTTTCTGATGCTCCGAGTGGCATAGGATGCTCCAATATGATGAAATGTGTTTTTATTCAGATAATAATCATGGTTTCTTTATTAACATCTCTATTTCTAATGTGAAAATATGACAGTAGAAGAACACTAGTCAAAATCTGCTTTTGATGACAGTTAAATGGCCTGGTATGAGCTATCAGAACCCTGGTAGTTTCATAAGAAACACCTTGTTTTCCTGCTCTGGGATTGGAAGCTGCTCTTTCCTAACCCAGTAGCCTTTCAGTTTGTTCCCGCATGGCTCAATTGATAGGGTTAGAGATAAGCATGATCTGCAAGGCTTTCAGGAGCATAGGGCATACAGTAAGTTCAGGGTGCTTTTGATTAAAAGACAACAAACAAACTCCAAAAGAAAAGAAAAGAACGGAAAAAAATATTTTCGTGATCTGTGATGTGTTTCAAAACTGCAGCAGATAATTTTCTCACTATTCGTGCAGGCAGAGAGCTGGATAAAACCAAGAGGATGGAGTGCATTTCTTAGGAAGCAAACCTCTTTAAAATATAAGGCCAGATCGCCAAGAAGTAAACCTATCTTTGTCTTAGGAAATGCTTTAGTCTCACTCTCTGAAGGCAGGTCCAACTTACCCATTGAGAAAAATAAATCCATACAGTTTTCTCAGGACAATCCTACCGACAAAGCGAGGAATCAACTGACAGAGGCAGTGAAACAGTACTGCAATGGCAGTTTCCAACAACTGGTCTCTCTTTCATTTCAGGACATGGGTACATCTGCCGCCCAGCCTTCCCTGGTCTCCTCAGTGGAGAGAAACCTACCCTCTCAACAATGTTACAGTACAGACTGAAATACCTCCACAGCTGTCTTCTGAACATTGAACGAGGAGTCAATGCTCTCTTGCCCTTTATCTTAGAGACAGTGAAATATCTTTTTTTTTTTTTGGAATTTTTATGAACATTTTGAATACAGTGTATTGTCAGGGCATATCGTTTACAAAGGAAGAAACAAGAAAGAGAAAAGAAATAGTAACATATATACTAACAACAACAGCAGTGGTGCAACAGAATAATTTTAACTAAATTTATCTTTATATTAGCTTATTTGTAACCCTGTTTGTTATATTGTTATTGTTATATAGTTGTAAACCACCTTTGTGTTTAGTTCATATATAACGATAATCTTTTTTAAAATCTAATTTCTACCTCTTATCTCTAACCACTCATAAAATCTATCCCATGTTAAGTAAGATTTTGTATCCGCTTTGTCCTTTATTTTTAAGGTCAGACAGTGGAAATATCTTGGCCAGCTCTGCAAAGTTTCATTTTCTAGAACTGGTAAACTCATTTCTGCAGAAATGTACTTCTTGGCCACACTTTGTCTGGGTTACTTATCCCTAAGGCAATACAAGAAAAGAAAAAAGAAACAGTTGATCCCTTGGTAAACCATCACCACAATGATGCACCATCTTGTTAAATCAAAGGCATGGATTTCATATAGCAGCATGCTGGCATGTCGTTGCCAAGTTTATTAAAGCATTGGAAAACTAATGGAAGCTTTTTTCAGTAAGTTGCCTTTAAATGGCTTTGTGTGAAAGTTGTCACAGGAAAAAGTTTGGAAAAACCCATTAGTGAAAGAAAAAAAAAACCCTATTCAAATGTGGTCCTGTTAATTACAATTATCTTAGCCTTTCTTAGCAATGATTTCCTTCATCTGTACAAATGTCATTTTGGACAGAGTATACATATTTTAAATCCTTGCATTTGTCTTTAGAACGACATAACAATTTGTATAGATAAACAAACATCAATGTACACAGTTATGCAAATTCAGTGTTTCTTTGGGTGGCTCATTCACTAAAAAAAATGACTTCCTGATTCCTGATGAATCCAATGGTAGCTGCAAAACTCTGCCATTCTTTTTTTTACCATGTTGGGTGGATCTGTCTATCCCATTACAAGCAGAGGTGGTATTCAGCAGGTTCTGAACAATTCTGGAGAATTGGTAGTGGAAATTTTGAGTAATTTGGAGAACCAGCAAATACTACCTCTGACTGGCCCCACCCCCATCCATTCCCTGCCTCCTGAGTCCCAGCTGGGTCTTCTTTTGTTGCCCTGCACAGGACAACGGAGCTGATAAACAGGTTAGTGGGCTGGGGAGGGAATGGGATTTTGCAGTATTCTTCCCCTGCCACACCCACCAAGCCATGCCACACCCACAGAACCAGTAGTAAAAAAATTTGAATCCCACCACTGGTTACAAGCATGGTTTCTAAAGTATAAGATTGACATGTTCATCATTGCCGCTGTCTGCCTCATCCTGGTAAGCTTATCAAAAGGGAAAACAGGATGGCACTAGGTGGGCACCAGAGGGAAAGTTGCCCAGATATCTTCTCAACGTAGCTATGACTCATCTATTTTCCTGTTCATATCTGTAGTTTTTACAGGAGGACGGAGTGACAGAAAAATCTCTCTCTCCCCAGAGACCCCAGATTTCATATCAAATGATAATTGTTTCACCTCACTGATAAAACAAAGTTGCCTTTATTAGGAAAGTAAAACATCCTGTTGGTGCAGCAAAGGGTTCCACCAGGGATAAATATAGACTCTTTCCTCTGTCCTAAATGGAAACAGATGTAAAAACTAAGCTTTGAGCTACTCTTTCAGCCTAAACCAATCCTGAGGTTTGTTCTGAAAAAGAATATCTACAGCCTCTTTCATTCTGGAATTTCCTAACTAGGGTCTTTCATGATGGAAGTATTGAGACCCCTTAGCTCTCTGTGGGGTGATCCATGAAATAGGTGGACTTCCCCACTCCTATTCAGGGCCTCAGTGTTTTGTGTAAAAAGTATGTGTCAGTAGCAAGTGAGTTTTAAAGGAAGTCCTGGGGATTGGATCAGAGTTAAAAAAAATGATTGGGTTCATCCCTTGTCTTTCTCGGGCTGCATTTCCCCCTCTCTTTCTCTTCCCCTTTCCATCTCTATGTGGTTGGTCAGCCCAGCTTGTTCTTTCCAGACCTAAATTGACTCCTTGTTGAAGATGTTGGAAATTGGTTTTGTAACCCTGTGAAATGAAGTCCGGTATCTAATGGTTGTGCATCTCTAGGTGCTCCTGAATTGATTACTTGCTAAATTAAGCTCCATAGTAGCTTTCTGCAGCTCGGTGACGTTCTTCCTTATCGACACTACCTCTAGCTTTGTTAAGATTGCATCTTCCAGCCAGACTGAGAATTCTGGGGTGCCAGTTATGGAAGGAGGCTGTGCAGAGCAGCAGACTGATTCCAACTACAGTAGAACCTCTGATCACAACCATAATTAGTTTTGTAACTTTGGCAATTTCTTTGTCTTCTAATATTTTGTCTTCATGAATTTCTGGGTGTGTCATATACCACTAATAGAGACTGACTCTGAGGGAGAGGAGGGAGTGGAAGTGTGGCTCCGGAGATTGTGGAGGAGGCTGGGGAAGGGCAGAGGCCGGCTGAGCAGTCAGAGGAGGACCCATCCCCTCTCCATCCTAGGGCACGCAGGGAGGAGAGAATAAGGGAGAGATGTGGTCTACTCGGGAGGAGAAGGTCTTAATCCTCTTCATGGGCTGCAGATGTGAGAACTGCATAGGAGTTTGGACCTGCGTTCTGGCAAACACTGGAGACAAAGCGTGCTTTATTTTGGTTTGAGGTTATCTTGGTTCGCGTCCTTCCAACAGACTGTGCTTTGTTATCTCCTTGAATTTGGTAAATACTTCTCCTGTTCCGTTGTGGAAATTTCATCATTGTAGTTTGTTTGGTTTTTATTTTCACCTCTATCTGCTCATTACATATGAACTGTATTGCTTTCTTTTGAAATTTCTGAGTACGTTTTATCTCCAACTGAGAATTATTGAACAGTGGGCCAAGTTGGAGGCATTAAAGGACATTTATTTACATTTTGGATTTTGTTACATTTGTGTTACACTCTGGGTCATCACAGGGTGTTTGATCACCACCTGAGTATGTGTTCATGACCAGATTCAAACATTTTGTGAATTTTTTTGTCGGAACCCGGTTTGGTCATGGTCAGAAGCATTTGTGACCAGAGGTTCTACTGTATAGAGAAACGGCCAGTTGTGGACCAACAAGCCCTGTTCAGTTCTGTCTGAATGGCTTTCCTCATGATAGCCCTTTGGTCAAAATAGCTATGGGCCTAAAATGCAGCATGGAAGAAAGTAGAAGTGTGATAAATGAAGAATCGTGTTGTTTTCAGTTGCAAGTAAAGGCAGCAAGTAATTTTCTTGAGTTGAAATATGTAGAGCTATGTTATGCCACCCTGTACACATTCCATACAAAACAATCTGGCTCCTTACTGTGAGCTCTTAAACTTGTCTAGTCAAAAATATTTTCAGTATTCAGTATTTCACATTTATGAAAATAATTTTACAGAATAAAGCTTATTAGTATAAAATGGTATCAGCGGCTGAGCCTGCAATGCTATACCCACTTTCCTTAGAAGAAACCCCACAGAGTCCCCAGTCACATGATCCAATCAGCATGTAGTCCAATTGCTAGGTGACCTCAGTCTGCACCTTTTGAACACCTGCACGAACATCCTTGATTCCCAGGGAAAATAATTTTATTTAGGCTACAATACCCTACCCCCTTTCCCTGGCCCCTTGCTCCAGGCTGCGTCAGCCCTAAAGCTAAGCAAAGGAAACTTCCTTAGAGAAAAGCTACAAAAAAGAAAATGGCCACAGTTAGACCAGCTTCAGAGTTGACATGATTTTAACCACCATTCGCTCAGTAATTCATGAAGGTCTAAGCAGATGTTCAATGGCATTGAATAGCATCCACCCATAAGTAAATGGATGTAAGACTATAACTTTATTTCAGGAAATGATACCTGTATAGCCTGCTAGAACAACAGCAGCTGTGTTTTTATTGGACAATCCACAACAATGGGTTATAATAAACTTGCCTTAAATTCTGTTACTTACAGACCTATGTGCACTGTGCTGCAGATGGAAACTGTTATGCCACTGCATTGGGAAGAATTATTATTTAGGTCTGCCATTAAGCTCTGTGTATTTACTTGATTTCTGTTTATTGGCAGAAAAAGAAGAATGCCTTTTATCTTCTCTAATAAACCAAAGGAGAAGATGCTCTGTCAAGAAAACATGAGGATGGAAAGCAGGCTAATTTAGTATCCTGCTATCCAATATAGAGGCCAGAGTAATCATTGCTATTACAGTATTTGTGAATCCAACATATTTAAGTTACAACCTGAGACAAAAGATATATCGGATGCTGGCCTAGATAGGCCATTTTACCTTTTATATTGACACTTCCCTGGCATATATTCCTACCATTGAAAACATCTGATGTAGAAACAAATTTGGGGATATCAAGATGCCAACACGAAATCAGTTGATAGGCCGAAGTTCCATCTTTCCTCCAAAGTGATCATCTTTATATATTTAAACTGTGCAGGCATCCCTTCCTTAAAAAAGAAGGTGACCCATTAATTTATCATCAACCAAAAATGTGTTTCCAAAGAGAAGACAGTAGAAGATTCAGATTGTATTCAGATTTCCTTTTAATATGTGCAAGACTGCAAGACACACTCTCTCTGTATCTCTGCCTCGGCCGCTGCCTCTCCCTCCCCCTCCCTCCCTCACCCCCTCCCTCAGTGTTTATATAGAGAGCCAGTGGTGGTTAAGACATCAGGCTAGAAACTGGGAGACTATGAGTTGTAGTCCCATCTTGGGCACAAAGCCAACTGGGTGACCTTGGGCAAGTCACTCTCAACTTAGGGAGGAGGCAAGGGCAAATTACTTTCAAAATCTTGCCAAGAAAACTTCAGGGACTAATTCATGCAACTGTCAGCAATCACTGAAGTGAAGGCAAAAAAGTATGTGTGTGTGTGTGTGCGTGCGCGCGCGCATGTATGCATGTGTGTGTACATGTTGCGTAAATAAATATTATAAAACTATAATAGCAGCAGAGGAATGCATGCATTATTTTAATGAGGATGCTTATGATTCGATGACTTACATTCCTGCTCATTCAGCCATACAGGTGCCAAGAATGGATTGAGTATGGCAAGGATAATTATTTTTGATTGGGTAGATCTTCCACTAGAGGAATGACCCTTGTAAGATATGATATATGGGCCTCATAATCAGGAAAGAAAGTATGGATTTACTTCAGTGACAACCCTTCTTTCCTGGTATTTTTCACTGCATCCTTTTTGGGTGACCTTTAGAGTTGATTAATATGGAAAATGAAATGTAATTCTTAGAATTATTGGAAATCTAGAAATAGATATGGCTGGTCTGATTTTATGGGGATACGGTAAATGGAAAATGGAAATGGTGCCTCTCACTAAAAATATTCCTCTAAGATCAAACATTTGAAGTCAGAGTGGAAAAGCAATTCATAGTTTCCTCCCCCCTCTTTTTATGACTATTGCTAATTCAAATAAACATCTAGATCCCATACTCAGGGCATCAAAAAAGGTGGCCTTTTTGACTGCAATTTTGTCATTATTGGATATACTTTAATTGTTCCACACCTCCCATCCCATTGGGGTGATCACAACTATAAAAATAGATTTAACCTTTGTCAAGTATAAATGTGAAAAATACAGGAATGTTTCACAATGATGGATTTCTTTAAGATGGAGAAAAAGAGGAGGGGAGGAGGCATTCTTGGATCAAATACAACAATTAATCAGTGGAACAACTTGCCTCCAGAAGTTAGAAATGCTCCAACACTGGATGTTTTTAAGAAGAGATTGGACAACCATTTGTCGGAAATGGTATGGGATTTCTTGCCTGAGCAGAGAGTTGGATTAGAAGACCTATAAAGTCTCTTCCAACTCTGTTATTCTGTTATTCTATTTAAAGCTGAAATGATGTTTATGAATTTTGGAGTCTGTTCTTTTGGTTTTTCATCAAACATTTACCTCTTCTCTGTGCTAGGAACAGGTGTTGTTTACAAACATATTCATGTATTTTGTTATGATCCATATGGCTTAATATTCTTTTCACAGACCAGCATGTACCAGTAGTATATATAAGATAGGAAATGTTACACAAACTGCAGGTGGGACTCAACAGAAGGGTGGCATAAAAGTTTAATAAATAATCAAATAATTCCAGTCCTTTATTCTGAAAGGAGTGGGGAATCTGTGATTTCCTAGTTGTTGAGGAATTGCCTCCTCTGGTTAAACCAGGAGAGTGGACAGTTAATTTTCTCAAGGGGTCACGTGAAAAACTGGGACCTGCCTACTGCCACCTTGCCTTGTCCTGTTGATGTCCCATCTCCCACCACCTTACCCTTGCCACAGTTACAGTAGGTAGGACAGGGGCGGCCAAAGGGCCGGATGTGGCCCACAGGATACAAAACATCCAGGTCTGGGTTAGGCTGATTATGGTTGATGAAGGAATCCAACAACATCTGCAGAAGATGTTCCTCAGCTCTGCTTTCAATTTGGGAGGCTACATGGAGTATGTGGCTTTCTGGCAGAAAAACATAGCTTCTGCCACTGGATCAAGATTTGGGTCTATTGTAGCAGACTCTTCCTTTATTCCTAAGAGCAAAAAATGCAAGACCTACTAGATATGGATAGCTCGGTACCCATTTGACCCCTTTTAAATGCATGGGAGCATGAACCTCATCAAGGTGACCAAGCGCCAGTAGAGCAGGACATAAGTCTTTCATTTTAGGTTTTTCTTTCATACAATTTCCAGACTTTTGTACATTTTTAAAAGAAAACAGAGAGTTGTGCCACTGTTCAAAGAATGCTTGTCAATATTAGAAGCTCTACATACAAATGTACATACACATGCATGCATTCCTTTGTTTTGGTTTGATACTTACACTGGTAGGTCTCAACCATTTAGCCATGGTTCAAAGTTATGACAGCCTTGGAAAAAGTGGCTTATGACCCATCCTTGAAGTTATGTCCATTGCACCACCCCAACAGTCATTTGATTGCAATGGGGGTATTTGGCAACCAGCTTGCATTTATGACAGTTGCATGATCTTGTGGTCATAGTTTGCCAACTTCTGGACCAATTTCCAACAAACAAAGTCAATTGGGGAATTTTAAAAATTAACTGCAGATAGTGTTACATGTGTGAAATGTTATAATAAACATTCTGATCTGCACCAAATAACATCTGGCCATTTACTCAAGCTATTTAATTTGGCTTCTCCTTTATATTTTTAATTTGAGTATTTACTTTTGCTAAAATAAAATATTTTTTAAACTTATTTTTGTCTTTCACAGAAGTGGAGTGGGGTTTTTTTTTTTGTGTGAATTATATTGCTAGTATAGTCTGCATCATCAAGGAGGAATTGTAAATACCTATTGTTTTCAAATTTGTGCTACCTACAAATCTCCTTTCTCCTACTTCAAGTTATATAAGAATTTGAAGAGTAGCGTAAGAAATTTTATTGCTCCAGTTTCCCATTAGAAGCTAGGGAACAGAGGAAGCCAAATGGCATTCAAACTTTATCCTAGCTTCTTATCACTTCTACTTCTACAGTATTTATAGAATAGAATAGAATAGAATAGAATAGAATAGAATACTTTATTGGCCAAGTGTGATTGGACACACAAGGAATTTGTCTTGGTGTAAATACTCTCAGTATACATAAAGAAGGAACATTTGTTAAGAATCAAGAATCATAATGAATAGATCTACTCTATCTATACTTCTATTTACTTTCTTCTTCATAATGGTGAGAAGAATCCTGTTTATCTCATTTGTTTTGATAGTTCAATGATGTTTGAAAAAAATATGATCAAGCCTAAATATTTCATACAATGGGAATAGTTAGAAGCAGAAGGAAGCATGGGTTGCAAAAAAAATGCTATTGGAGGAATTTGTTCTTATTTAGGAGAAAGGAGGCATTTATGAGATCCAAACTTTTTAATCTGAACTTACTGACATCAGTTTCCAAATTTGAATTTTTGGTAGACCAATATGTGTACTTTTCTGATGTTATATGCAAGTTGGTGCTTGAAAAAAAGAACAGAAAAATGTGTGTATTCCAGAAAACTGCAGAAAACTGCTCCCTGTATTAGGGAGAAAATGTACATATTAAAGGAGAATGCATTAGAAAATAGTATATATTTGGATGCTCTGTCTGAGAAATAAGGGATTTCTCAGTGTACCGGAGAATGCACAAAATTATCAATTGATGTAGAAATGGATTGAAATTAATGTCATTCAGGAAAAAGAAAAAAGAAAACCTCTGCAAAATCAAAATAATGTCTGGTGAAAATAATACTTAGACTTGGATTCCAGTGCCCATCAATCTCAGCTAGCCGATTCGTTAATTAGGACAAGTTATTGAATCACTAATATCTGGAACAGCACAGGTTATAACAGATAACAGACAATCAGAGTTGGAAGGGACTTTGTAGGTCATCTAGCCCAATTCCCTGCCCAGCAGGAGACCCTACACCATTTCTGACAAATGGCAGCCCAATCTCTTCTTGAAAATCTCAAGTGATGAGACTTTCCCACAGCTTCTGAGGGCAAGCTGTTCCATTGGTTGATTATTCTCACTGTCAGAAAGTCTCTCCTTATTTCCAGGTTAAATCTTTCCTTGTTCAGTTTCCATCCATTATTCCTTGTCTGGCCTTTGGGTACTTTAGAAAACGGCTTGACCCTTTCCTGTGTGTGGCAGCCCCTCAAATATTGGAAGACTGCTATCATGTCTCCCCTGGTCCTTCTCTTCACTAGACAAGCCATGCCCAGTTCCTGTAACTGTTCTTCATATGTTTTAGTCTCCAGTCCCTTAATCATCCTGGTTGATCTTCTCTGTACTTTTTCTAGAGTCTCAACATCTTTTTTAGAGTGTGGTGACCAAAACTGGATGCAGTACTCTAGGTGTGGTCTTACTAAGGCTTTATAGAGTCGTATTAGTACCTCACTGTGCTGAAAAATAATGCTACTTAGAAATACATAGATATTTTCATTGTAATGCCTTCAGTCATTTTTACCCACAATGTTGTTTTGTTCATTGAATCAAAATAGAACTGCCAATGGTTAAACTCACTTACCACTTTGTGGTTTAGTTTCATCTTAGTAAGTTATGTGAACTGAGCCAATGCTAAGCAAACGATGGCTTAACTTAGTGTTTGAATCTAGTCAACTTCTTGAGTTACTTTCACACTGGAGGAGAAATGCTGCAAAGATTAAAGGCTGGTTCTTTTAGCCAAGCATTTATTGGGATTGGAGATTCTCGGACAGATGATGTCAACCGAGAGTATCACATTTCACCTTTTTATCCCTCCAGTCATTATTTCTCCTTCTCATAAACATAATAAATAAAAATTGGTTTTCCAAACATTAAATGTGCTGACATATTATGTCTATGCAATTGTTGTCCGGTATTGAACATATTCTTCCAGAAAGTCTAAAATGTCGAACTTATTTTTAATTCCAAATTTCACTGTGAGTCACTGGTTTTAAGTGAGAAGATTGAGGCGAGCGTGTTTGAAGCTAGCAGGCATAAGTAACCAACCTTGAAAGGAATTGCTTCAAGGATTTCATCTTCTGGAGTTGAAACATATTTGTTGAATTTGGCCAGCCTTGGTAGAAAAACTTCAACTGAAATCCAAAATAAAGAAAGCAATCCCATTAAACTGAAAGATTTTTGGTAAAGATAAAAAGCTGAATTTACTTTCAAAATAAGGCAAAACCAGGCAGCATTAACCAGTTTCATTATAGGTTTTATTCTGTAATTAATAATAATGAACTTTCAATGAAATAAGAGCTGAGTGAAACAAAAGCATTTTCAGCCTGTCCCTACAGATATTTGCATAATTTCCCTCCCTTTTTTCAGTTGCAATATTGTTTATTTTTCATAAAGAGCAGGAAAAAAAAGACTATATAAAGTTGGTCTCAAGTGAATCACACCTACATACTATTTTCAAGTTCATATTCCTCAAAAACCTTAGAAGCGCACAATGTACCTACATATCAGGAGTCCACTAAAGCTGAGTCTCAGTGATTATATTACTAAATAATTGTATCTGTATCAATCTATTGTGGCTGAAGGCCCCTTCCAACATCTCAAGATAATTGGCTTTCAGTCTTCGTTTTAAAAGAACCATCTTTTAGAAGGAAAAAGAACCTAGATGTGCAATTTTCCTATCCCGAGCATTTTCTATATGTTCCTTAGCCAAGGGAATTAGCTGAGAACAGAAGAGTTACTTTCCTAGCATCTTCTACAGAAGTGCATATGGTTATGATTTTCTTTTCAAAAGAGTTTTCCTGCTGTCAAAAGTTGGGAAGAGGGTTAAGGATAGATATGAACATTCTATAGATAGTTCTTTTTCCTTTGCACTATTTGAATCTCACCTTTGAAAAGATTTTGGCCGTTTGTCAAGCTAAAAGTAATTTTTGTATCCTTTCGGAACTGTTTCGTATACTGTTATGAATTTTTCATGCAGCACTTTGCTCGAGCAATTTGGATGGCAAAGAAAGTGGCAAACTGCACCCACACTTTGTAATCTGTTTTGCTGTGGGTAGAAAAGCGTTTGTGTGTCAGTGTGTGTCTGTGTGTGTCTGTCTGTCTGTCTATGGCACATGTGTGCACACATATGCATACATGTTTGTGTGAGAGAGAGAGGATGGGAGACGGAGAGGGACACAGGGAAGAAGCAAGGGATGAGAGAAAGTGAGAGAGAGGAAGGGAAGGAGACAGAGAGAGAAGGAGAGGGAGAAGGAGAAGGGGAGAAAGGGAGAGAGAGAGAAGAGAAGGATGGAAAAGAAGGAAAAGTAGGGAGAGAATAACTGAATTGCTTAATGCCAGCATCTTCCTATGCATATCTAGGCCAATCTCAACTATTATTCTGCTTCTCCTCCACTTTTTCCTCTTCTTCCAAAGGCTGGTTTTGGGCCAGAGGTGTGCAATCCTCTTCAGACTGAGTTGACATCCCATGAATGCATAGGGCAGTTTGCTGTGAGAAAAAAGAAGCTTGGAGATAATTCCATGGCAATACTTTGTAAAACAGAGATGAATTTGAGATGAAGGTGAAATATTTAGACTATGCCATTCTGCAAAGGGATTTGCAACTAGTCCAAGGTGTGTGTGTGTGTGGAATAGGCTGGTCTTTCAGACTTCAGAAACTTTATGGTTTTTGTTTGAATGGAAAGCTCTGCTAACCCACTGCTTTAATTTATTTCAAACCCCTTACTTCAGAGAAATACAAGCAGACACAAATCTATCATTCTGAATATGAAACGCATCTCTGCTTTAGTGCTGGTTACCTAACTTAACTTGCCATTTATTGTGGATTCTGATATCAGCCAGATGCAGATCAGAGCTATCTTATTCCAGATGTTCAATGATTGATGATGTGCCATCAAGTTGATGTTGAGTTTTAGCAAGCATTTATTGTTGGAGGAAAAAATATTGCTTATATCAACCAAGCCATAAGTAAAATGAAACAGGAATATGACTCCACCAGAAAATACTTACTGTGATAAGATTCACAATGCATTTGGGTCAGTTTTAATGGGGTGGATGTTTCCTCTGACCACAAATCACAGGGTTGTTTTTTTTTTTTTTGGCACTTTTAGGAAGTGGAGGGATAATTTATTCAGTCACTGGAACAATTGACAGGATATAATCATTCTGCTGTCTTGAGAACCAACGGCTAGTGAAGATGCTTTCTCTTGCTAGCCTTAGGAGAACTACAAGGGGAAGTGAAATTCAATCCAGTAAATATGTAAGTCCATATTTATAACTTGAAGGAGAAAGAGTTTATTAAAATGCTAAGACAGGATAATGGGATGTTGCTTATAACAACTGTGTACAGCAGAAGTAATCAAAAAGAAGGCAGCCGTCCCACTGAGCTTCAGAAAACGTTAATTCATGTGGATTTAGAAGCGAAAGAGGTGTCCCTCTGTGAGAGAGATGATGGTTTCTAAATCCGATAAATAAATAAACTCATATGGTAGTTATAACCTTGGAAAAGCAACGTATAAGACCCAATCTTCTGCCTGCCTACTTTAAACATTAGTACCCTTGCAGTTCAACCATCATAAATGAGCAAATGGTGCTTAAAGACACTATTGTGAGTCTTCTTTTGCCCTGCTTCATTCCTTGTCCAAGAGAAGCAGAAGCATAGATGTGGAACATTCATCTGCAGGTTCAAAACAACTCAAGAAGCACAAGGAGATGGAAGGAGGAAGAGCAACAGTCTTTCCACCAGGAGCAGCTTTGAGTCTTTCTTCCCAGCAGACTGATGCCTGCTGGTGCAGTTCATCTGCAGATGGATTGATCCAGGAGAGGTCCAGGTTCACGTCCATTCTCAGCTCTGGAATTCCTTAGGCCAGACACTCTTTCTTGGTTCAGTCTGTTGCGTCCATTGTCTTGAGCTCCTGAATGAAGAAATAAAGGATATAAGCAGGGGTGGGATTATGCCGGTTTGTTTGGCCTCACCTACCTGCCCCTGCCCTAGTCTGTCCTTTATTTCCATGTTTTGCACCTCAGCTGTTTTAGTCATTGGGGCTGCAGTAGAAGGTAAGTTTTAGAGCTGTTTTTAAATGCTGTGCGTGCAAACCTAGCATGCGCTCTCTGAACTGGTTGTTACACTGGTTGAATCCCACCACTGGATATAAACCTAAATAGTTCATTAATTTGCTACAGTGCTAATAGGCCTTTTGTAAAGTTGGGGTTAAGAGAACTGAATAAATATAACATGGTTCAAATACGTCCTCCTTAAACTATGTAATATCACAGTCCTTACAAAAACAAAAATGTAATATTAAATGCAGTTTATCCTTGACTTTCCATTCATTAGAAACTCTTGGTTTTTCTTGCCTTAAGAAGGTCAAAGCTTCACATTGCTTCTTTTATGAATCCAATACTATATGGAACAGAATGAATCATCTAATATTGCAAGAAGTGCACTGTTCAAATGAGGAAAATTGTAAGAACCTACATTATTTTTGCAGACCTTGAATATTTTTAAACCATTCCTAGTCTTGAGGCTGGAAAGATGTGTTGCCAGATTTAACATTGGAAGGTTTTCGAAGGTTTTCCTAGTAGTTATGATACTGCTTCAAAGGCAACATTCAACCGTATATGTTAAGTGTCCACAGTTTTCGGGAAAAGATACGAATGAAATATATTTTAAAATGCAAGATGAAATATTTATAGCAGAAGTGGAATCAGACAACATTAAACAGCTTCAATAATATGAATATCCATCCAAAAAACATGAATTATCTCTGGCATAGACCTTACCAGGTGGATACTGCCCAGTATGGAGACACAGTCAAGGAAATGTATGAAGCTTCTTGTGTACCTTAAGAATTTTATATTCTATATTGTAAATATGTATTCAAAGATTCTGCTTGAAGATTGTTTCTGTTATATTGCTTGGGATCAGCCCAGTTCATGTAACCTCTGAATCAAGTCAAGTTTCCCAAATTCTTAACTTAACTTAGATTCATTTGGCTTATAGATAGTCCTCCTTTAGCAACCACAATTGAGTCGGCAACTCAATCGATAAGCAAGCTGGTTGTTAAATGAACCCCACTGGGAATATGATTTTCTTTCCGCTTTACTTTCCCTTATGATCCTGCAAAGCTTGTCAATGCGAGGACTGGTTGCAAAGTTACGTTTTCATTAAGCATCACAACTGCGAAGGGTCGCTAAACAAA
This sequence comes from Bungarus multicinctus, assembly GCA_023653725.1. Classification (NCBI taxonomy): domain Eukaryota; kingdom Metazoa; phylum Chordata; class Lepidosauria; order Squamata; family Elapidae; genus Bungarus; species Bungarus multicinctus. The sequence goes on from CM042836.1 coordinate 116,068,973, forward strand.
ACATTTGCAAAATGAGGAGTCTCTGTATTTAAATGTTTTCTTACACAAAAATCACTCATTTATTTGGATTTACAAACTATTTCTTGAACATTTACTTAGTGTGTGGCAGGTGTTAGCCAGGGATCACCAAGGCGGCTGGCTGCCTCTGTGAAAGGAATTTTTCGGGCAGTGTTATCTTTACCAACTGTTGTGGCCCATTGGTGGCTAGCAGAGCTGGCAGCAGAGTCAGACAGTAAGGAGGTTGGGGAGAACATGGGCCAGTCCTGGAGGATGAGGAAGCTTGGACGACGGCTCTGCATCAGAGGCAGAGATGGGGCCAGGATAGTCTGGCAGTTATCAGCTGCCTTCGGAATTGGAAAGCAGTGAGGCTGGGTATCAGCTGGAGCTGATTCTCAGCGTGCGCATGCGCAGAGCTTCCAAAAGAAAAGAACAATTATGAACTAAGAGTCAATGAGTAAAGCCACAGGTGGATGGTGAATGGCCCCTCCCATAGGGAATTAAAAGAGGAGCAAAAACGGAGGGGGCTTTTGCAGGAAACAATTTGTTCATTGCAGCAGTGTGAAGATCTGTCTGTGCATCTCAGAGACTCTGTGCCAAGTCCTTCCTTGTCAGCTCTGTGTTTGAAAATATTTACTTGGCAGCTCTCCAGGCTGGATAAGGTCTGTGCTCCTAATTACACCCTTGAAAGACTGCTTGCCAAGCCTTTGGCCTGAATGTGAATACAAGAAATTCATCTTCATTTAATAAAAGGAGTTTCGCTGTGACAAAGAGTCTGCTTAGTGCTTTTGGGGAAAGCCTAGGTCACCTGAATGCCAGTAGGCAATCGGGGAAGGCTCCTTTCTTGTCCCTCCCTGGTTTATTCACTCTAGGGAATTGAGCTGCTGAGCTGTCAACCTCAGTGGTGTGCAGGCTCAGCATCTTACCACATGAGCCACTGCGACCCCATTTCTTGAACAGGTGTTCATGCATTGGATGTATAGCACCCTTCTCTTTCCCCTCTTTCCTCCTTTGGTGCTTTATGTTTAGCTGTCTTCATTTCACACTTTCTCTACCTGAAGCAAAAAATGTGTCTTGTTTTTTATTTCCACTAGCTGCATAATCACTGAAGCTGGCTAGCAGCAATCAGAGAACAGAGTAGTTTGATAAACTCTTTTATTGTTTGCCAGCCTGGATGCTGCCTTGGAGCCCTGGCCTTTTGCCAATAACATACCTGTGGCATGAGATCAAAATGAACCAATCTCTATTTACAATCTTGAGATATATCTTGTCCTAGAGTTTTTGACAAAATTGCATTGGCTCATTTAATCAGCGTAATACAAGCAGTTATTTTCTCTGTCACTCCAAACTTGGTTTTAATACCTTGGAAGTAAATTATGGCAGAGTACTTACTGTTCTAAGATGTTTGTCAAAAGGATTTTTGTGGTTTTTAAGCCAAGGAAGGACAGCAGGAAAACTAACTCTGTTTAGTCTGTATTACTAGCAGCTTGTTTAGTTGGGAGGGTGCAAGTCAGAAGTGGTATTCAGTAGGTTCTGACCAGTTCTGGAAAATTGGTAGCGGGAATTTTGAGTAGTTCAGAGAACCAGCAAATACCACCTCTGTCTGAAAAATTTGCAGTATCTTTCCCCTGCCACGCCCACCAAGTCACGCCCACAGAACCGGTAGTAAAAAAATTTGAATCCCACCACTGGTGCAAGTGCTTAGCCTGACTAGAATTGGCATTAAGGGACAGAGCCAACAAATTTATGCTGATCCTTAAGTCTTTCTTAAACTGAGAGACTGTGGAGTTTGTCAGGGTGTTGTCGGGTTATGATATCGAGAGCTTACTGCACACAGCAAGAATGAAGTCTTGCTAACTTGATCATTTGAAAAATCAAGCTTTGCTGCATTAATCCAGTACTTCAGTACCATGTTGAGATGCATTAATCACAGACTCTTGAACACTCAGCTGAGAGTCTTTTGGGAATCCTTATTCTGGAACATAATGCACACTACCATCATCTAGTCATTTCTTGACTCCAAGTCAAGGCATGAGCAAGCAGCAGTGTTATGGTATTTCTCACTGAATTCACAAAAGGTGAAAAAAAATATGTACACATTTGTAATGGTATGACTCTTTTAACTGAGTCATGAAATATGAGATCTGAAGGACAAGAGCAGAAGAGATGCCTCATTCTAGGCTTACTAATGGGAAGATAGCATAGCTGTTGTAAACAAAATCCACTTCCAGCTTTTGGGATGGAGAGGATTGGAATACATCATAAAATGAGGCATTGTTTCTGGAGACCTGACACAACCCTGTCCATTCTGAAAGTTGGCTAGTTCGTTGGCTAGCTCATCTGCAGATGTTACTTCTCTTCCGTATATCATCTTCCTTGACTATTTGAAGAATGGCAGTTAACAGAATGGTACTTGTTTTCCTTTCCTTTCTCTGTCCATCCTCTTTCTATATATCTTGCCTTTTTAAAGAAGCCAAACAAAACTCCCTAGACATATCTATGTAAGAGAATTAAAAAATAGGAAAGAAATTGAGTGTAAATGAAATGTGGAGGGGAGATTTAAACATCCATTTGGCATGATCAAGAACTTTAATAGTTCTGAATGTGCTTTAATTAGCTTTTTCAAGCCCAGATAGAGAATGAAAAGAAAGCACCCAGAGAACAAAAGACATAATTTTGAACTAGTGTTGGCCTTTGCATTAAAGTAGAACATGGGGCTAAAGAAAGGAGGAAAAAGTACATTAATAATGTAGTATTTTTGATGTTTTTTTTTTAACACAAGGGGGTTATTTTCTCTCAACACAAAAGTTGTCTAGTTGAGTATTTTCTTATCTAGGTATTCTTTTGTAGAGATCACTGGCAAACCTCAGTAGAAATAAAGCTCTAGGAATTTTGACAGCTAGAAAAGGAGATAAAATCTGATTCCAGAGGGGTTCTTAGGTTGCTTCAACATCTGAAGAAGTGGCAATGGTCAAGTTAGTGCAAGGACATGTTTGTTTGAAATGATAAATCAAGTATCTCCCTAGAGAAATGCACATGTTTTAATTGGATTACAATGTTATTGTCTTTGTTGTGAGGAACAGAATGAATTTCTTCTTTTCCTGTTATCCAAGAAACACAATTGGCTTAGACATTTAAAATTCTAGATTGTGTTGAGGCAGTGACCATGCCACAGAGGAAAGAGATGAATAGCATTTAGCAAATAGCATCTAGTCTTATATCACTTGCCTACAAAAGTTGTGGGTGCTCCATCACTGAAGGTTTTCAAAAAGATACTGGACAACCATTTGTCTGAAATGATATAGGGTGTCTTGCTCAAGTAGGGAATTGGACTAGAAAACTTCTGAGATCCTTTCCAACTCTATTATTCTATGTTCTGTATTCTATGTTCTATATTCATAGGGCTTTATAGCCCTAAGTGGTTACAATGTCAGTATCTTCCCCCCAACAATCTGGGTCCTCGTTTTACTGAAGGATGAAAGGCTGGGTCAACCTTGAGCCGGTGAGAATCAAACTTCTGGCAGTGGCCAGAGCTAACCTGCAATACTGCATTCTAACTACTGTGCTACCAAAAGCTATTGCTGTGACTAAAAAAAGTTCTTATCATCAACCAAACCTATTGTAATCTATCAGTCTGTCTCTTAAGAATTGCTTAGGTACACATGGATCCTCCATAAGATTTCTTATCAATGAATAGTATGGAGGACTTTGAGGAGCAGGTAAGGGAAAACATGGATCCCCACTACAGAATCCATTGTTTAAAAAGCTAGAAATGTTTATGCTTGTAACCATAGTGTACTCAAAGCTCTTGAACCCAGCTTTTTCTTACCCCGATTGAGATAATGTCTCTTTCCTACTAGTTTAACACATGAACTTTCCAATCTGGTATGACACTATTGGTATTGAGACCCTTTGCTCCTAAAATTTCTTGTTGTGCAATAGGACAGGATTCTTAGTAAAAACTGAACAAAGTATTAGTGATATAACTAGTATTTTGGATAACTATCTGCTGGCAAATAATTTTTCCCTTTCAGTTTAACTTTGTGTCTTTAATGCTGGCACTTTTGTTAAAATTTATGATTTCTCAATATTGAGAGAGTCAGGGTTCAACAGAACTGTAGGTAGATTGCTTTTTGAAACAACAATAAATAGAACTGCACAGTTTGGAACAAATACGCACTTAGCAGGTGCTGCCGGTAGCTTCTGGAATTGAATAAACAAAAAGATGCCAATAACAGATGTGTTCCTTTGCTCTGCATTAACATAATTATAGATGGAAATCTTCTCTCTCTCCCCCTCCGTCCCCCCTCTCTTATAGATATGGATATAGATTTTAATTGCAACATTATCCCTGTGGTTATACAAGTTCAACTTATTTATTCTTTTGTATCTACTAAATGCTTCTCAGAACATAGATTGCTGGAAGACCCTTTTCAGTAAGCAAAATATCCTTCAACTCTTTTTTAAGGTTACACCATGCCTACATACAGTAGGTAGTAGCAAACAACAATAAATAAGATTTGGTATTTAAGTACTTCAGTGTTTATTCTTTAATTACTCACGTACTTTCTGTAGTCATCTTACAATCTTTACTACAATTCTATAAAGTAAGTCAGTACCACTATCTATATATATTCATTCATAGCAAAGATATGTCTTCAACAGAGAAGAATAGCTATAGTTTGTGATTGAACTGTGGAGTCCTCAGTGCTTGCTTGCTTGCTGAAGTTTCATTACACAAATAAGGTAACACCATCAGTGCAAGTGATATGGGTTTATTGCTTGTTGATATGAAATAGTTTGTCCTCACATTTTTGACAGAGGTATTGTTTCCTCCTTGGTGGTTCCTTGATTAAAATAGACTAGGCTAGATGACCAGGCAGAAAACAACACACTAACATGGCTTAGCTTAGAACCCAATCCCTCTACTTCAGATGCATCTGAAACATGCTGTGTATGAATAACTATTTTACCTAAGATATATGGGTAGTCTTTCAGGTTCAAAGAACAAATGCTCCTGGTGTAGTTCATCTATGGAGATGCAGGTGGCTTTGCAGTCCTAGCCTGGAAGTGCAGATTTTATACAGTGAGGCCACTGGAAGTCCACTGTTGTAATAACTGTGGGTGGGGTTGTAATATTTGTGACGCTGCTTAGAGTTTTCTATTAGTTTTTGGCAGCACCTATCTTCAAAGCTAATGGAGGTTTCATAGCATGGAATGCTATAAGAAGCCACAATTTCTAGTTCCCTTTACTGGATGGCACAGTGGCATAGGGTTTCCTTCACAGAATCTTTGTAGCATTTGCATGGATGACTTTGGAAGTCTCTTCCCAGTCTCCATTACACTACAGAGCAATCAGCGAGATGTACAGTGCTCGTCCATTCTGATGGTGTGTTCCATACATAGCCTCTGGCTTTGATCATCAGCGATTCAACACTGGTGGACTTTGCATCATCCAAGATTTCCAGGCTGGATGCATAGTCTTGTCAACAAATGCCAAGGATGGAGTGAAGAGTGCAAGTAAAAATTATCCAGTTGTTTGATGTGTCATCAGTACAGAGTCCAGGATTCACATCCACATTGGAGAGCAGAGATAACCACAATCCTGTAGATTTTCAGATGGGTGGAGTTATGGATGCATCTCTAGTGCAACACTCTAGTAAGCAGCTGCTCCAGAGCCTAGCTGGAATCAATTTCTTTGTCTAAAGACCCATCACTCCAAATAATGCTTCCCAATATTTGAAGCTATTTACAATGTTAGTTTGGTGGTGTTAACAGTAATTTTTGCTTCTATAGATTTGATATTTGGCACTTGCTGGTAAAATATTTCAATCTTGTTAAGGCTGATAGTCTATCCAAAGAATTTGTTCAGCATCAACTGTAGATCACTGTCTGTATGGTGGAGAGCACAGCAGAGGATTTCTTGAAGACTGTATGATGGCATTCCATCCATGCATTCAAGCAGCAAAGGTCAAGTCAGCATCTGCTATATATTCCCTCTCTCAGACCCTGGCCTAAACAGTATGCGAATCATGCAAACAAAGAACACATTGAACTGGAATGGGGTTAATACACAACCTCATTTCACCCTGTTAGACATATAAATGCAGCTGTATCACCATTCTAAAGGACCTATCCTGCCATTATGTTGTGGAGGAGTTGAATCAATGCCACAAATTTACTTGGGTGACCATAAAGTCTCCCTGTTTACAGTGTCAAATGCTTTTGTCAGGTCAGTGAAGACAGGTTAAAGAGGTTTGTTCTGCTTATTGCACTTTTCCTGGACTTATTGTATGACAAATATCATGAACTGCTGTACTCTGTTTTGGCCAAAAGCTACACTGCACTTCTGGGAGGTAGCTTTCCAAGACATTGACAGTCTATTGACAAAAACCTTGCCTGTGATGGACAGCGGGGAGATACCACTGTAGTTTGCTGCACTTATGGGAGCAAGACAGAAGTTGTCTAGAGCTTTGTGAATCTCAGCAGAATTGCCATCCTCTCCTATTGCCTTATTTGAGTTGATTTATGAGTTTGTTTTCTTGATCTCATCAATAAAATAAGCAGATCTAAGGCATCGAAGAGTGGCAGCCAGGGAATCCACTGTAAAACATCAGAATTAACTGTGGACAGCCTACTGAGTAGGTTGGAAAAGTGTTCAGCAATGGTTTTTCAGTCCTTGCTGGTCTTTGTTCAGACTCAATTCATCAGATGACAGCTGGTTGGAACCATAAATTGATTTTATAGCACTGAAACATTTTCTGATGGTATGCATGTCTGTCTAAGATATTCCATTTGCAATCTATTCAGGCTGGGAAAAAAAAAGAAATTTGTGAAATGAAAGAAATGTTTTGGAGAAAATGCCAGAGTTTCACATTTAATCAAATTCTAGCCAAAATCTGATTGTTACTTACATAGGCGATTCCATAGTTTCCATGACAATTGCTGTCATTCAACAGCCAATCTGGAAGATAATGGTGCTTAGAAGAATTCGTATAGTTCTGCTCCACATACAGTTAAGTGTTCATATTCAGTTCCATGTTGCTGATTAGTGCATTCCACATAGATAACTCCAGTTGCATGGGGAAGCATAAACTACAAGTAATAAAAATAAGTATGCAAGCAGCACACACACAAACACACACACACACACAAATCCTATTGCTTTATATGGAGATAACAAATCTCTTTCTAAAGCCAGGATTTATCCTCAGAAAAGGTTATGAAGTTGTTGGTGATTGTCTCCTGACCTTGTCTAAGCTAAGAAAATGCTTAAGAATGCTTAAGAATTCCAAAGTATACTAGGGATAAAGGACGGATCAAAATAGAAGTTTTCTCAAGCTCATAAAAGTGGAGTATATCTAAGGATAAAGCTGCTCAGAGACCAGTAGTGCAGTTCAGAAGCAAAACCAAAATAGACATCTGTCTGAAATGTCAATGGACATAAAATCTTGTGGAATCTGAGATGTCAGTGCAATTCCTTCCACCAGGCTTTACAGTGGCTGGCTGACCACTGTTTCAATAAAATATTTATTTTTTTGGTCCTCAAAGTAGAATTTCTACTGATTGAAAGAAACATGTGGCAGAATCATGCCTTTCTGTGAAAGATAATGCAGCATTAAGTCCCACTTTGTCCCCCCCCCCAAATCTGATTTCTAAATATGGTGAAAAAACAGTGATTATTTTCCATGTTTACATTATTTTATCTGATTCAAACTATATATGTTATTTTAGCTCATAATTAAATTATTTGCAACATACTGGTATATTTAGTTGGTTGTTGGCCATTGCAAAGCTCTTTGAATATGTCTAAGCCCCAAAATAATGTTATTAACAGATCATACAATATCTACCAATTTCTCATCTTCCAAGAAACTGATACTTCTATAGAACTATCCCATGATTGCACTGCTTGCTGAGACAATTTCACACATGATATTTATATGCATAGCTTTTCTAGCCACTGAAATCTAGTTTTAATCTCCAAGCCTAACCTAACTGAGGTCCTTGAGAATTTTATTTCATTGAAACTCGTGTGGCTTCCCACAGATGTTTGGTCTGCAAAGGACTCCAACTAAGGTCTAATTCTCTTGAAGAAAAGACTTGTCTTATCTTCAATATTTACTGATATCTTTTCCATTTGTATGTGGAGATTTTAGCTTGCCTTTACTAAAACTGAGTCAGATATACAGCTAGTCTTCGACTTACAACAGTTCACTTAGTGACTGTTCAAAGTTACAACATCACTGAAAAAAGTGACTTACGACTGCTTTTCATACTTACAACCAATGCAGCATCCCCATAGTTATGTGATCAAAATTCAGAAGCTTAGCAACTGATTCAGGTTTAAGAATGTGATCACTTTTTGTGACCTTCAAACAAGCAAAATCAATGGGAAGCCAGATTCACTTAACCATGTTATTAACATAACAACTGCAGTGACTCACTTAGCAACTGTGGAAAGAAAGGTTGTAAAATGGGGCAGAACTCACTTAACAAATGTTTCACTTAACAATATCACTTTTGAGTTCAGTTGTGGTTGTAAGTCAAGGATTATATGTAGTTCCATTCTGCCAAGGAGAAATTGAAACTTTCTTCTACAAATAACAGGCATTTTCTTGAGAATGGTGTGGAAAGCATTAAAAAATATTTTTCTGAAAGAACTAGCTCAAATGACACTGACCTTAACAATAAGATCCTTGAAAAAAAAGAGAAGAGTATAGAAAAATAAGAAAATAAAGCAAAACTTTAATATAGAGTCTCCCCTTCTGACCTTTTAAAAAATCTAATAAGAATTAAGCTATGGAATCAGTTGGAATAGAACTACAAAATATTGGATGTCAAAGAAAATTCTAGAAAGGTAAAGTTTCAAATACCATTTTAAATTTCAATCTGTTACAATTTTTCCTACAACAATTTAGCTGTCACAGTTTTTTAAAAAATCAATTTAAGTATTCTGAAGGAAGAGCCTTGGGCAAGGAATAATTTTCTCCTCCTCTGACTTGTTTTCTTTTGCTAGTGTGAACCATTGTCCTTGAATTCCTGAAAATGAAATCTTTTGTTATTACAGATACCCATTCAAATAAAAAAATGGAATTCAATCATAGTATTGCAATAAAAAAAATAAGGAAATCATAGATATTCCTCATCCTTTCCATTCTCCACAACTTACAAAACTTATCATAAAAAAGTTCTCTTGTGACAGATGTGGTAGAAAGAAAGGATTCAAGGATCCTGGATCTTTGTTACAAGACCTACAATCCATATCATCAGATAATGCTCCATGACACATATGTTCTTAAATGACCTCTTCTTTTAACAGAATAACAAGAGTTGGAAAGGACATTGAAGGTATCTTATGGTATCTCTGGACACCTGTATAACTGGATAGAAGCATTCCTGTCAAACAGACAACAAATGGTCAAAATTGGGAGTGTCCTATCAAATTCTGTACCTGTCAACAGGGGTGTCCTCCAAGGCAGTGTTCTAGGACCAACCCTTTTCATACTTTACATAAATGACCTCTGTGATCATATTAAGAGCAACTGCATTCTCTTCGCTGATGATGTAAAGCTATTCAACACCACAGACAATACTGCTACCCTTCAAAAAGATCTTGACTATGTATCAGAATGGTCAAACAAATGGCAACTTCAAATCTCAACAAATAAATGCCCTGTCTTACATATTGGCAAAAAAAATATTAGAAAATAAAATACAGGCTGAATAGTCAAGACCTTGTTGATGATCCAAACTCTGTCAAGGATCTTGGAGTACTCATCTCCAATTACCTAACTGCTAGAGCCCACTGTAACTACATAGTCAAAAAGGCGTTAAGAGTTGTTAACCTAATCTTACGTAACTTTTTCTCTGGTAATATTACACTACTAATTAGAGCATACAAAACATTTGCTAGACCAATACTCGAATACAGCTCATGAGTCTGGAACCTACATTACTTATCTGATATTAACATAATTGAGAAAGTCCAGAAATATTTCACAAGAAGAGTTCTCCACTCCTCTACTCGTTGCAGAATACCTTATGTCACCAGACTTGAAATTCTAGACCTAGAAAACCTAGAACTACGCCGCCTTCGGTCCGATCTAAGTATAGTATATAAAATCATACATTGCAATGTCCTACCTGTCAATGAATACTTCAGCTTCAACCATAACAACACAAGAGCACACAATAAATACAAACTCAAGATTAACTGCACCAAACTTGATTGCAGGAAATACTGCTTCAGCAACAGTGTGGTCAATGTCTGGAATACTCTACCTGACTCTGTGGTTTCTTCCCCAAACCCCAAAAACTTTAACCTAAGACTGTCTACTATTGACTTCACCCCTTTCCTAAGAGGTCTGTAGGGGGCGTGCATAAGCGCACCAACGTGCCTACCATCCCAGTCCTATTTTTTCTTTATTATTATTATTATTTTTCTTATATGTATCCATGTATTCATAACTATGTTTTTAACTATTATCTTGTAAGCAATTGACAAACCAAAATAAATAAAATGAAGGTCTTCTTATCTAACTCCTGCTCAGGCAGGAAACTCTATATCATTCCATACAAGTGGCTGTCCAGTCTCTTCTTAAAAACCTCCAATGATGGAGCACCCACAACTTCTGAAGGCAATCCATTGGTTAACTGTTCTCACAATTAGGAAATTTCTCCTTTGTTCTAAGTTTCCATCCATTGTTTCTTGTCTTCCCTTCTAGTGCTTTGGAGAATACTGTAGGTTGGCTCCCTCTTCTTTGTGGCAGACCCTCAAATATTGGAACACTGCTACCATGTCTCCACTAGTCCTTCTTTTCATTAGACTTGACACACCCAATTCCTGCAACCTCTCTTCATATGTTTTAGCTTCCATGCCGCTATAATGATCTTTGTTGCTCTTTTTTGTACTCTTTTCAGAATCTCAACATCTTTTCTATAATATATTGGTGACCCAACTGGATGCAATATTCTAAGTGGAGTCTTACTAGAAACTTTATAAAATGGTACTAATACTTCACATGTTCTTGTTTCTATCCCTCTGTTAATGCAATCTAGGATTGCATTGGTTTTTTTGGCAGCTGCAGCACACTGCTGGCTCATATTTATGTGATTGTCTACTAGGGCTGCAAGATCCCGCTGTCTATTAGTGCTATTGAGCCAGGTTTCACCTAATCTGTACCTATACATTTGATTTTTTCTTGCCTGAGTGTAAAACATCATTTTTTTCTACCCTGAATTTCATTTGTTTATGTAGGGCCCAGTGTTCAAGATCCATCTGGATTGTCTATCTTTTGGGATAGAAATTTTCAATTATTTATTACCAATATTATTCATACACATTTCTGACATGTGTAAACAAAGGTCAACACTCAGTGATGGGCACGACATCCAGCTACATTCAAAAGTCCATTTCCTACCAAACTCTCCATCAGGGGTCCATCAGTGAGATTTTTTTCCATTTCAAACTTCTGTTACCAAACTATTATATAATTTTAAATTAAACATGATTTATACAAAAAGGGCTTTAAAAAAAAACATCCTAACCCTGCCTGTCACTGCAGGTGAAAAAGCTATAAACATGCTATTACCTCACATTTCAAAATGTATCTGCTTTTAATTTACCTCATAAGTATGCCCCTGCATGTGTAAACAATCATAAGTATTTTATTTTTCTGTTTATTACTAATCACACTTAGTTCTTCTGGGAAAATTTCTCACATAGTCCTCCACGCCTTTGTAGCATTTGAGTTAAATGTTTTATTGCTTTTCATCATCCTTCAGAGATGTGCTGCATGAAGTGGATACCAATGACTCATTATTGGGAAAATGATCTCCAAATCACTTTGGAGGAATGTTATAAAGGTCATAAACTGGTTGGTTTTTTTTTTTTTTAAAAAAAGAAAGCTACTAAGCAGCAGTTTATTGCAGAGCAGACCTTGTTAAAACAGCCAAGCATTGACAGGAGAGTCAGAGGAAAAGCATGGCCCAAACAATGAAGTGAATCTCCCAGAGACAATGGAATTATCCTCTAAGGTTGCTTTGTTAATCTCTTTCTTTGTCTAACAAGAATAGCACGTAGTTAAGTGTAGCCAAGATGGCATTAAAATTGGGTACATTGTCTTCAAACAACACTTACCACTTGCTCCTAATGATTGAGTGGGGATGTCACAGAATCTGCTTGTTGTCTGAATACTTCTTACCATTTTTTAAAATTAATCACTTAGACAAAGAGGTGGAAGTAATGCTGACCTGTTATGAAGATAACACAAAACTGGGTAAGTAGCTAATTTTCAAGAAATCAGGAATAACTTTCAAAATAATCTTGATAGAATAGAACTGAAATAACAGAACATTTAATAGATTCAAAGGCAGAGCTTTCACGTAGAATTGTATGAAATGACAGACATATGGCAGAATAATGGGGGGGGGGAAGGTTATTACTCATAGTTTTGAATTATAAATGGGATTTTATTACATTACACATTATTGGAGGGCTCCCTGAACACAGAACCCTGTTTTTTTGTGCTAAAAGGCAGTGATCAATTTCCCCTACCTTTTTTTTTCTTTCCACTGAGAAAAGTCAACAGCCCAAATGTCAAACTGTTGGAGTGAATAAATAAACTTGCAATGAGAAACAGAGCCTTGATGCATTGAGTATACACAGATTTAAATGTCAAAGCCCTGCATTGTAAACAGAAAGAATGCTTTTAATGAAAACTTGGACAGACAAAACAGTCAAGTGAAAGATAAAATGAAAGATGGAGGAATTACCATGTCAGGTTCAGAAGCTCCTTTTAGCCAACATGTTCTCCCACTCCTCCAAAAAAATAAAATAAAATAAAATAAAGCGTGCTGAATTGGAAGCTGAAGGTTTGCAAATGGAAATGAACTTTAATTCTGTCATATGCAAAAGGTGTCATAATACTGATCTTGGGAAGAAGGTTAAATGCTGGTAATTATCAATGTACCCAAAACTTTTGTTTGGCTTGTTTTATGGCTGGTCTGAGAACACATTTATTCAAGAAGAAATGAAAAGAGCCCATGTTTATCTGATTCAAGCACTTGCTCAATAAAGCAGTCTTAGGATAGGTTATGTTTTATTTCTACTGCAGATAGAAATCTCTCTTTATTCCCCATGAAAACATTGCTATAAATTTTTTTAAGTATTTGTCTCTTCCTTTTTGGATTGCACCTTCCAGTAGCCAGTGATAACATAGCATTGGGAAGGTCTTTGACTGACGTATGGTTTTCATCCATCACTCTACTTTTTTATTATTTTATATATGTAATAGATGGATATATAAACTAATAGGCTTTCGTCTGGATTGTGTTTGATTTTAAAATCCAGCTATATCAGTGATGTTCCTTTTTTCTGCCCCCAACATTTTCTGTGAATTATGTGAAAAAAAGCTTTGTTCTTTGTTCTGTGTTTTATGCAGTTGTGATTTACTGAGTACAGTTTGTTGCATTCTTGCAAAACAAAACAATTCATGCCAGTTTTATATTTGTATCACTTAGCCATACATTTTCTTCAAGAATAAAAAGAAAATCTTGGTATTTTATCTTGATGGGGAGCCACTACTGAATTCTTGAATATTTGTATTGTCATGTAGTAACCTGTATTTTGGATTGCCAATTGATCTTATCACTCCATTTAACCATGAGTAGAACTCTTTCTTCTCCAAATAATTTTCTCACAGTTCATTAGGTGATAAAGACAGTGATTCAAACTCTTTGTAGATCCAAGAAAAGTTCCAATTCTTTTTTGGGTTGTGATAGAAACAGGGCTGGGGAGAAGCTAAACAGCTTACCAGGAAACAATTAACAGGCATCAGGAAGTCCATGAAAGTTGATTCGAGCATGAGCATAGATTGCTTATCCCCTCCCCTATGGATATTCTTTCTTTTCTCATCCTCCCTTCCTGATCCTTCTTTAGAATAATTTTCATAAAAAAACTGGCCACTGGAAGTAACGATTCCACTAGATTTGGTTCGTAATTATTTTTACAATAATTTTTGTTAAAAGATTTTACATAGATAACAAAAAATATATTCAAAGAAAAATAATAATAAAGTAAATGTGAAAACAAAAGGGAAATGGAAAAACAGAAAAGGAAATTTTAAAAAATGGAAATGGGAGAACAGAAAACATTAGGTCAGCAGCTTTGCTGCTTGGCGGCCCAGCTGGGGGGAGGAGGAGAGGGGAACTGAGTCATGTGAGCAGTGAGCCAGTGTACACTTACGCATACACACAGCCCTGGCGTGAGTGACAGGCCAGCGGGCCTGCAGGCTGCTTAAATTGTGTGAACAGTAGGCAAGCATACACTCTCGAGTACCCGCCGGCCTGCCACTTTTACAAGTTGAGCTATGCACACACATGCGTGGTCTGGCCAGACACTCACTCAGCCCAAATTAAAATAAGCCATGACCCAGTAGTGGACTGCAGCCCATGGGTTGGGGACCCTTACATTATGTAAATAGACAGACAGACAGGGCTTCAGAATGTCTTATCAACAATTACATGTACAATTCTAACCAAGCTTCACTCTCTAAGATTACATCATAATTCCATTTTTTCAATAGTCTTATATTTTGTGCCATTAATTGCTCTCTTGATTTAATTTTATATTTCTCAGTAGATTTTACAGTAATTCCTGGTACATTAACCATTTGTCTGTTGTTTCTCTCCCATAAAATGCTTTGTTGAGATTCATGGAGGTATTTTCAGGCGCAACTTTGGGTTTATATCTATTTCATATTCTCAACATGGCACGTCTAATAAAATGGTTTTAAAAATCCACATTAAATTTATTGTACAATGAATGTCCATGCCATTCAAACAGCAGGTCATGATCTTCTAACTCTAAAAGTCCATTGTTTCTCAGCAACACCCGTTCTTTCATCCAATCCAAACAAGAAGCTGGATTTAGTTCATAATTTTTTTAAAGACTTCAGTGCAGGGAGATTCAGAATTTCTTTGTTTAGACTTTTTCCATTTTTTGTTTCTAACTGCACTGGAATTTTATGAAAGAAATAGCCAAGACCACCTATTGTGGAAGTAGGAATTCAACGATTTGAAGGATACTAGGTTTTCCCATACATATAAGCATAATCCCTCAAAATTAGTGGTCCTGAAACGTAAGACAAACGGCTCCTGATGCTCTCTTGGAAAGAAAAATGAATTCCATAACCTCAATAGGAAGGTAATGGAATTGGCTCCATTAATGCAAGACTTTTTCTTAACAATGTCTGTAAACAGCGACAGCAAAATATGTAAACCTCTTTTCCATTCTTTAATTCCGCTGCTGGAATTATAAAATGTATTATTATTCAGAAATAAAATCTATAACAGAATAACTCTTTGAGACAAGTAGAGAGCAAGAATACCTTCTTGTAAAACAATATGATGCAGGCACTATGCCATGGGCATCCTTTACATCCTACCTAACACTGGCACAAGAATTTGCAGGCAGTGGGATAATCGGAAAGGGGCTAAAATATGTGAGGCGCTCATTTAAAAAAACAACAACTTAACCAATAATCCCTTAAATATGTTTCAGATAAGATGAATCATGACATAATAAAAAGTGTTGAGCTTGATAACTTCACGGGTCCTTTGCAGGGCTGTGAATTCTTGGATCAAGTTGTTGTTCCACAGACCAACTGGATGGATCATCTAACCAATGTATATAATAAAACAAGTTATACACCAGTAACCCCATTCTCAGTCCAAATATAAAAGCAAACTGCCATTTGTTTTTGAAGGACATTCTAGACATTTCTAGGGATCCAAGATAAATATCTACACAATTACAGCTGGAGATGGATTAGAGGAGGTGCAAAATGAATCAAATATTTTAATAGGTGCACTAAAATTGATGGATGGGTCTCTAGAAGTCATAAGCTACTGCAGTGTTTGTCTGTAGAAGTCCCTTTTAAAATAAACAGGCATCCTGCTAGTCCTCTGGAGTTTTTACCACATGATAGTTATGTCTTAAGTACCCTTAAAATAACAGCAGGCATTTTTTTAAAAAAGGCATACAGTCTTTCTCATACACAATGAGTAACTCTTTAATAAGGAGTCCCTATGGGAGTATGTTGGCTGAGTACATAGCATAATGAAATTATGAGAAAAGTAATTAAGACAAACGATTAAATAAAGCAGTGAAGTGAATAAAAAAATATTAGAAACAGTCCAGTCAGAGAAGTAATATATCTGTATCAGTCATATTAGTCACAGTCATCTTCATCTATTTTAAAATTATGGGAATGTTATCTGTTTTGTTGTATTATATCTGCTAAAAGCTCTTATGATTATTTGCTAGTATTGGATCATATTACACAATATATACATTTAATTATAATGGATAATATTGTAAAATATTGTTTATGGAGATTCTCAATCCTCCCAGTCATGGTTGTCCCAAAGGTGCTTTTCCAAAAGGCAACTGGCTTTCTTGGTTTGTTTGTTTTTTTTTTGGCAATTTTGAAAATTTAGGCAACATATAATTCATTTACATTCAACACAGAAATCCATTCGTATAAGCTAAGTTACTTTTTCTTTTTTCAGTATCTTTGGTGCAATTATCTAATAAAAGCGATGGTGATGATGAGGTTGATGCAGGGGTGGGATTCAGTTTTTTTTAACAACCAGTTCTGTCGACGTGGCTTAGTTGGTAGGTGTGGCTTGGTGGTCATGTGACTGGGTGGGCATGGCCAACTCGACATCATTCGTGTCAAGGAGCGCTTCTCCTCACCTGGCCTCTCATGACAGTGAGGATGCTGCAACTCATAAGTGTGAAAAATGGTCATAGGTCACTTTTTTCACTGCCATTGTAACCTTGGATGGTCACTAAATCAACTGTTGTAAGTCAAGGATTACCTGTACAAAAATACAAAAAGCTTCTTTGCTTGCAAAAAGCTGCCCTAAATATCAATCATTAGATTAAAAATACCTGCAAGCCATAGTTACAAATCAGGCAGGGTGCCAAGGAATGAAAATAGTTAAAATGCAGTGATAACTATCAAGCAGCCAACTCTTGCCCATAAAGTGAAACCCTTTAGCAAAGAGGTTATTTAAGCAAAAAGCACACCCAGGAAAAGCAATTCTTAGATCCATTTGCACCACCTAAAGCTAGTCTCACTCACCTCACAAGATATCCTAAGGAAATCATCGAAATCTAAGGAAAGGTCACATGTCCCCCAGAAAGGCAAATCAATGCCAAGCTTGCATCCTGCCTCTTGGAAGTATACCCCAAAAGGACAGTGCCAGATACCACTAAAACACTAAATGAAGGAAGACCCCTCCCCAGATAGAAAAAGAAACCATGAGGCAGGAAAAAATTCAAACACAATACAAATAATTAAATCACAACAGTAACTGTTGCTTGTTGAAGCTGAATAGGGAAAATTATCCCATCAATAAACACAGGATTAAACGTCACTAAGCACAGAATTAATCTTCACCAAAAACCTGTTTTATATCAAAACTCAGAAAGGGTATGTAAACTTACGTTTGAATGTCAATCTTTCCAGTTAGCCAAGAAGCCTTGCTGAATGTCACTCATCTTGGTTCCCTGTCACTAAAAACTTTGCTTCATTATTCAATTATTTCTTCAAAGTGCTGATTGTCTAGGGAAGTATTTCCTCCCAACAGCAGTGTAAAAATCATAAAACAACCCTTCCCCTTTAAGAAAGCCAAGCCCCAAAGCTCTGGAGACAGTAAGTCTAGGCTGTCTGCAAAGAATGTAATAAGGGTGGAAAAAAAACAAAAGGAGATTGCTTCTAACTACCAGTTCTCCAAACTGCTTAGAAAATTAACAAGAGGTTCTATAGAACCAGATAGAACAGGTAGATAGAACCCACCCCTGGATTGATGGTGATAGATGTCACCATCTCAGCCAGTTAATTCTTTCCCTTTCCCCACTCCTTACAAGCATTAACATCTTCATGACTATTGCATTTGTATCCTTTTCTGGAATATGTTAATGACACATATATTTGAGTATTGGAAAGCTGTCCGATTGGTAAATAGCTTCAAGGTTACATCGTTGTATGCTCAATTATTTTCTAGAACAATTCTTTTTTTCCATTGTAAATTTCTAACACAAGCCAGGGATTAATGGCAAACTAATGATGACAGGCTCTTGGCTAGGATATTAGGATATGCTTGAACCTCAGCCACAGGTAGAAGCAGGAAGATGATGCATTTCTTCATATTACCAAGCCAGGGTTATTATTGTCATTATCTCCTTTATTTATTAAACATGAAAGTCAGTGAATTGAACATTTAAAGATGTATCAAAAATATCATTGACTGCTGCTGATAGTTGATATGGGTTGCTGCCAGCACCCTAGGTTTCAACCAAGTATCTGCTTAAAATGTACGATGTTCCAAGTAGTGCTGTTTTTTGCAGTTCCTTTGGTGTTATTGCAGGCAGCTGCAATTTCTTGATGTATTTCGTACAAGTCTTGGACATGATACCAAGTACCCGATGACAATTGATATCACTGTTACATGTTTCATCTATAATTGTGTAATTTCAATGGCCAGGTCGCGGCATTTCATAATTTTTTTCTAGTTCTTTTTTCTTCAACTCTGGAATCTTCTGGTACAGCGATATCAATAAATCGTATTTATTATTTTTTATTTTAACATTTATATACCGCCCTTCTCCTGAAGGACTCAGGGTGGTGCACAGCCAGATCTACCCCAACACATATACAAAAGTTAAAATGAGATTAAATAGTTTGGGCTGTTAGAATTAAAAAATCGATCCTCCCCCCTAATATATTAAAAACCCCAAATTTAAAATCCAAATTAAAAAAGGAGACGGATTAAAATCTCATGTCAGCCTAGGCCAGCCTGCTTGAAGAGCCAGGTTTTTAACACACGCCTGAAGGTTCTCAGGTCCGTGCTGGTACGCATCTCTGGTGGCAGACTATTCCAGAGGGCAGGGGCCCCCACAGAGAAGGCCCTATTCCTGGGGGCCACCAGACGACACATAGAGGCCGACGGCACCCGGAGAAGGCCCTCCCTGTGGGAACGCACAGGTCTGTTGGAGATCACCGGCAGAACGCGATCCTGCAGGTAGCCAGGCCCAATGCCATGGATCACTTTAAAGGTCAAAACTAGAACCTTAAAGTGAACCCGGAAAGCCACCGGCAACCAATGCAGCTCGCGCAGGAGAGGCGTCACATGGGAGCTATGCGACGCCCCCATAATCACCCGCGTGGCCGCATTTTGCACCAGTTGGAGTCTCTGGGTGCTCCCCATAGGGAGCCCCATGTAGAGAGCGTTACAGTAATCCAGGCGAGAGGTGACAAGGGCATGAGTGACCGTGCGCAGGGCGTCCCGATCCAGGAAGGGCCGCAACTGGTAAATCAGGCGAACCTGATAAAACGCCCCCCTGGAGACGGCCGCAATATGGTGTTCTAAAGACAGCCGTGCATCCAGGAGGACACCCAGATTGCGAGCGCTCCCTGTAGGGGGCAGAATCTCTCCCCCAATAGCCAGCGAAGGTGTCAACTGGCTATATCGGGGCGCCGGGAACCACAGCCACTCAGTCTTGGATGGGTTGAGTCAGAGCCTGTTCCCGCCCATCCAATTCCGCACGGCCTCCAGGCACCGGGACATAGCCTCCACAGCATCGTTGGGGTGGTCTGGGGTGGAGATGTACAACTGGGTGTCATCTGCGTACAGATGGCACCGCACCCCAAGACCACGGATGATCTCGCCCAACGGCTTCACATAAATGTTGAACAAGAGAGGGGAGAGGACCGGCCCCTGAGGCACCCCACAAATAAGGGGCCTAGAGGTGGACCTCTCCCCCCCCACCAACACAAATTGTGAGCGGCTGGAGAGGAAGGAAGAGAACCATCGTAAGACAGTTCCCCCAATCCCTAACCCCTCCAGCTGCCGCAATAAGATACTATGGTCGATAGTATCAAAAGCCAGGTATGCTAGGTTTTCGACAATTGTGATATCTGTTGTGTTGTGTTCCAGATGACAATCCGTCTGTATTCTAAAGTCCCACAAGATCTTCACCTTCTCATTTTCAACAACTTTTTCAACTTTATGTTCCCATGACTTTTTGGATACAGGTAAGTTGTATTTTTTATATAATGACTAATGGATTAATTTAGCAACTCGGTTATTATTGTTGTTGTTGTTGCTATTGTTATTGTTAATTATTGTACAGTCAGCCAGATGTTCAGACTAGGTTTGGCATTTTTTGTCTACATATCAAGTCTTACCAAGGACTTGAGCTAGGCAAATCTGGATTGTTTTTGTTGTTATTGTTGTTGTTGTTGCTGTTGCTGCTGCTGTTATTATTATTATTATTAATTTATGCATCCCTTCAAAACAGCTCTCAGGGTGTGTATGTGTGTGTGTTGCCTTATCAATGTCCTGAGCAGGGATGTCTGAGAAGAAAGAAAGAATTTTTTACCATAGCATATTTTAACAGACATTTTTCCACTCACCTATTTATTGAATGGAAGTTCTTTGGCCTCCTTTATTGGCAGCCCTATAATTCTTTATTTAGATTTAACATGCTGTAGCCCAGTGGTGGAGAACCTATGCCATCTGTGTCACAGGTGGCATGCAGAGCTCTCTCTGTGGGCACATGCCCTGTCACCTCAGAGCTCAGCTGGGTTGCACATGCACAAGCCTCCTGCCAGCCAGCTGGTCTTTGGGTCTCTGCCATGCATGCTTGGGGGGTGCTTGTGTATGGGGATGTGCCTGTGCATGGGGTGTGCATTGCATTTTGGGCGCACACACATGTGTGTGCGCTTTGGGCACTTAGTGTCAAAAAGGTTCACCATCACTGCTCTATAACCTAAAGATTCAGGGTGGTTTATAAACATTTTAAGCATGCTTTGATTATAGGCCCTTGGGGTTGCAAGTTGCAACACTTTAGGTATCGAAAATGTTCTGGGGAGTAAAATAATGTATTTAATAAGATTCTCTTGGGCAGGCTAAGAACCTCTGGAGACTTTAGTTAATAGCTGTCCTGCAAAATAGTGTCATATTTGCATTCTCATAGTTTATGATAACTATTTTGAAAGCTGCAAAGATATTTGCCAAGAATTGGGCCCATAGTAACATTATAAAAGCATCACAAGTCCATTTCCAGTTGGAAGCATTCAGTCCATTGTAGTTCAAATCTGAAAAATTAGTTGGATTTATATGAAGTACAAGCCACAATTTGGAACCTGACTTTGTCAAGAGTGATCCCACACACTCTGTTTAATTTCCTCATGGAAACCAAATCCGTATAGCCTGTTTAACGAATGATGGACAAAATCCTTACCTAGCATCATGTAGGAATGCTGTTCAAAAAGAATGCAAACCATGATTTGATGTGATGTTTGATCTACACCATAAGTGCCCCACAGGTGGGATTCTACTGGATCTGTCCAGCTCTGTAGTACTGGTAGCTCTGAAGAGCAGCAGACATAGAATCGGCTTTACGTCTGCTGCTGTTTTGGCCCATCTGCATGCCCAGGCTCTTACCTGACCTTTATTTCCTGCTTTTTCAACCTCAGCTGCTTTGCGCAGCACAGCTGCGGTTGAAAAAGCAGGAAAATATTTCTTGGTTCTGTGAGAGGGTTACAAATGAATTAATAAAACTGTCATGTTCTACATTTTTTCAGAATTGATAATGTTCTATGTTGTTTCCATGATTTCTCTTTATTAGCTTTTAATGATTACTACATTTGAAGAGTTGGCTTTGAAAGAAGACTTTACAGTAAAATTGAGGAATAGGGGAAACTTTAGGAACAGGATGTCCACAACACATGATGCAATCATACATGTGTCCATATCAACAATATTTTCCAAAAAAATGTATATTTCTATACATTTAGTAGAGGGAGAATCCAAACGAATCAGGAAAAAGGAAATCTGGAGGAAATCATGCACAGTCTAATTCCAGAATAAACTTTTAGAGTATTTTAGTAAAACCATTGCCAGCATAGCATGTAAATATATAGATAAGGATGCATATTGAAGCAATCTTTCCCCAATATAGGAAAAATATATCAGGGAAGTGGAAAACAACAGGAAGATGAGATAGTAATAGCACTTAGACTTATATACTGCTTCACAGTGCTTTACAGCCCTTTCTAAGTGGTTTATAGAGTCAGCCTCTTGCCCCCAACAATCTGAGGCCTCATTTTACTGACCTCAGAAGGATGGAAGGCTGGTCAATCTTGAGCTGTTGAGACTTGAACTGCCGAAGTGCTGGCAGCCGGCAATCAGCAGAAGTAGTCTGCAGTACTGTATTTTAACCACTGCACCACCACGGAGATATTTTAATTAAGAAATTTATTTTGTCCTCCTTAAATTCAGTGCTTTATCAAGTCTTCTAGATCATTGTTAGCCTAGAATATTTACTATGCATTTCTTTTTTTGCTGCCTACATAGGAAGTTAATGTTCCTTAGATATATCCGTTTTTGAAAATCCCATGAAATTACTTCCAAAAGACATGTGGCTCCTGCAGAATTACATGTCATCCATGCAATAACTTAAAAGCATCTTTATGATGTACAACCAGTGGTTCAATATTTATTTCAATGTACATGCTTATTAGAGTGTGTGATTTTCATGGCAGGATGTTACAGGTTGGCTCATTCATATATACGATAGTGAAATCAGTCTGGGAGTGTAAAGGAAACTTATTGAGTGTAATAGGTCAGGTCAGCAATATCTCTTTGGGAAAATGAGTAGGCTTCACTTGATTTTTACTGGCTACCTTCTTCATTCCTTTATCCTCATTCTTAATAGTTTTAAAAGTTCAACCATGTATAACTTATTGAGTGGAAAAAGAAACAAGCCAGATCAATGGCCTTTTAAAAGATGTGGGGGGGTTTGATGGTACGTTTTACAGGAGGAGGGGTTAATATGCTATTTGTCACATTCTGGAGTTGTTGAGAATGAATTCCAGAACAATTGGAGAAAATCCAGTGACACAGAAAAATAGTCACTTGGGATTTTAATCCATATGTTTGTATTTCATCCATTCAGCACTACTTTGTGGAAACCAAAACCTAAAGTTGGCTGTATTTGTTCCTTTGTTAAACAAAGTAGCATTGTTTAAAAACACAGAAGACATTTTTATTTACTTTGAATTGTGTGGCTTTATTCAGTAAGACATTTAAATGACTTGAAGGAAGACAAAGGTGATATAGAAGTGGTATTTTGAACTCATCACAAAAGGCTGTGGCAAGTCTGATGACAAGACCAGTTTTAGTGCCATTAATTATATGCCACTTATTGCTGGGGATAAGGTGAAAGAAGACCCATATTGTGGCATTCAGGTAATGTCTTCTGTGATTATTCTTAGCTGTTTTTCAGTTGTCACAATCACAGGATTCATTGGTGAAAAGTTGCTATTTGCTTTGTGCTACCTGAGGATGAATCATGATAATTGTCATGGGAGATCAATTATGGAAGATTAATTGAATTAATATGGCAAAAAATGCAAATAGATCAATATTCCTAGGAATTATGGCCAGTAGGGTAGAAGAGCCAATAGGAGACATAACAGTTGGGTAGACCTAAAACTATTTGCATGGAGAAAAATTCCTAAATAAGGCTTTAATCTGCATTCAATCTTACATTCACAACTTGTAAAGTTGTGTATAAGGGAGAGGGAGAGAGGGAGGAGAGAGAAATTGTCTTCTTTTCTCTGCTCTGTCTCCTAATTGTGTCATGCACATTGTCATCTTCTAAATTGTTGGTTAGAATCATTTTATTGTACCCTGCTATTTTATCTATTACATGAGTATTCATTGACATTCATCATCACATATTGACTCTGGCATAAATTGGTGCTTGCTAGTATAGGTATTAATGAATGCACTTCCAGTGATTGATATACTATTTATTTAATTTATATAGTTGTTCTTGTCAAATGCATGATTCTGGGTGTCTAACAATGTTTAAAAACAAGATAAAGACATTATAACAAACCAACACACCATGATAAAAAACCAAGCAAAATAGTAATTAACACAACCATGACATGAGCCCAACCATATCTCCAGGGCCCCATGATCAGTAACAAAAGAATGTTTTCAAGGTTTTAAAAAAGGCCAGTATCTAATTTTGGCACAGCTCATAAATTTGTAGTCCATAATGGTATTCATCCAATAATTTTTGAAAAGCACAAACAAGTGGAAAAGCACTGGAGAGTAATGCAGCTAATGTTTTTGAATGATTTTCTTATAGATTCGTGTTTTGTTAAAAATATTGCCATTCTAATTACATTTATATCTGTCAACTTTAAAGACATCCAAGAAAATCTAATATATAATTCCCATACTAAAAAATTGGTAAAAATTCAACTATTTTAGTCCTGTTCTTTGTGCTATTGCCAAGTAGAAGCATTTGACACCTCTTAAAGCTATTTAGCATGTTACAATTCTATTGTCACATTTGAACTATGTGTCATTGGTGCATGTGGTTCTTTGCAAGGCTACACAAAGTAAACTTCATTGGATATCCTGAGACTTTTTTCTAGACGTGGCATTACCTAACTGACTTTGCCTGATCTATTCAAGCCAAGCATGGTCAGTCCAAGTGAGTATTTTGATGGGATATCTCTAGGAAATACCAGAGTGAAAACTCAGGAAAATATCCAGAGGAAAAAATGGTAACAGTAAGCCACTTCCATATTGTTGCTAAGAAAGCTACATAGCTAATTCCATGAAAATACTGGGAGTTCAGCTTATATATTTGTAGATGTGAGTATGGGATTATTACCACAAGCTATGAATATGTCTTTGATTTCTGAACTTCATACATTACTTCATACATTTTGGAGAGCACTTCCCTCATTCAGTAATGTGATCCCCCAACCCAGATTATACATTGCCTTTTGATTTGTCCTTATAGTGATGAGGACTTCCAGTCTCTGGATTCCACACAGAATACAGTTACTTATAGTAGCGGATTTATAGAGTTTTTGCTAAGGGTTTTAGAAAATGAAAATATTCAGAAAAATATTATTTTAAGTGAAATTTTGCTTCATATTCAATAAAAGGGAAAATCTAGGCTATCCTTTTTTAAAAATTGAATTTAAATTTAAAAATTGCTTGCAAAGTTCTGCAATAGTAATACATTTTTCTCATGCTTTATAGCCTTAAATCTAACTAAACATTTTAAATCATTGTCAGGTTCTTACTTCCAACATATTCAGCATTTAATGTGCTAAACCAAAACATGATTTCTTCTGGGTTTTAAAATCTCTAAGAGTGCTCTTATTCTGACTATGGCTTGGACAGAATTCATACACTATGTTGCATAAATTTAGTTATAAACAACTCAATACAGTTTACACATGTATTTTAGAAAAGGTCATGAGAATTTATCATAATAATTGACTACTTCATATTCCACAAAAATATCAACCGAATGTAAATTTATAATGTTTTGGCTTGGCTTTCTGTTGTACAGTGGAATAATAGAACATTGATAAAATGTTTTGAAAAAAGAGCTTGATCTCATCTTTTAAATAGGCCTTGGAAGTGAAATATTGTTTCTCATAAATATTATTTATATAAATTTGATAATGGGTTTCAGTCACTGCCACATGAAACTAAACTAGAAGTTCAAGCAAGCAATATCTGAGAGTGCAAAAGAAATGATTGGATGAAAGAGAGGAAAACAGAAACATTAGATGCAAGACATAACCTGGAAACTCATGGATGAATGAAAACTGCAAAGCAGTCAAATGATCAAACAAAGTTTTCAAGGGAAAAAACAGAAGTTATGAGAAAATAGCAGTCATTGGAACATGGAGTCAAAATAAGTGGCTGGGCTGACAAGAAAGAATGGTTGTAACATAAAGGAACCGAAGCATCAAAAATAGCAAGCAAAAATGACAACAAGATGCAGGATGGACAGAACACTTCAAAGAGATATTGAACCTGACAAATTGGTATTTCTGTCATCTTCACCATCCATTTCTCCATTTTTTTGCATATAATATAGTCTGGCAGCAGTACTCATATATAAAAATGATCTTCCTCCTTTTAAATAGGCTGTGAATCCCAGCAAGAAAATGGATCTTTAAAATTCTTTATATCATTATACATATTTGAATCCAAAAATTTCTGTCCGAAGTTCTTAGTTCATTTTATCATACTGACTTTCACTTGTTCTTCCACTTCAAATGTCAACTAATACTTATTCGTTTTAGCAATTATATGATCACCATTTATACATAGTTCAAATTCTGTCTTAGGCTGTTCAATTCCAATTGTCCTGATATCTACCTTTTTTTCTCTTAACTATGTAAACAAACAAAAAAACATTGAAAACAAAATCCCTCTGCAACCAACCACTTGGTCTGATTTCGTTTTATTTTTGCCATGTTCCCATTCTAACAATTTTTGATAAGTTAAACCGTTGGGTTTCTTTTACCTATTGTGCTTTGTGTGCTAAGACTCATAAAGGCATTTGGGGCACAATCTGGGTTTATACTTTTAAAAATGGTCTTCTAATATAATGTTTAAATGTTACACCAGTTGTCATAATAGGTATTATTTGAAATGAAAACATCATCCTTGGCAAAATATTCATCTTTATCACAGAAATTCTCCCAATAATGACAATTGTAATTTCTTCCATCTTAACATGTCCTTAATTTCATTTCATGCTTTAAAGGGATATAACATACAATTTGTATTAATCATAACAATACCCAAGTATTTCACTCTGATCTCACGTTACATTTCTACTCAATACGTCCTAAGCTAAAATAAAGACCAACACTGATCAGGGACATCCTTATCTAGTACCTTTCCATATCTCACAAGGTTTTGTTAGCTTCTCAGTCCCAGTTATCAGTGCCTTTTGTGAAATGTAAATCGATTTTACCCATTTGATAACATTGCCCAAAGTCCATATCTTCCAAAATTTTAAACAACAAAGTCTAGTTCATATTGTCAAAGGCCTTTTCTGCATTAAGAACAATCAGTGTTCTTGTTTTTCATTATGTTGTTCAAGTATGCAATACATTTCTAATATTATCCCTTAGCTGTCTTTTAAGTAAAAACCTACAACGGTCATCGCAAGTAAAATTCTCTAGAACCATCTTCATTCCACCAGCTAAGTACAGCAGGGGTAGCATGGAACTCAGCTGGGCAGTGTGGGCGGGGACAACAAGACAGAAAGTTAGTTATATATGGGAAGGATAGCGGAAGGGCAAGGTGGGCGGGTCCAGCCAGTGATCTCAACTGCGGGTTCACCTGAACCTGTGCAACCAGGCAACAGTACCACTGCTGAGGTACCACTGTACTTTATTGAAGCAACAATTACTGGGTTCTAATTTACAGAAGAGGAATGGAGCACAATATAAAAGTCAGGTCTTTTATAAGGATTTTGAACTCTGGAAATTTTAGAGCTCTGATGTGAGACCATAGAAAGGAAAGTGGATTATTAAAGAATAATAATCTATGTAAATGGAGCTTGTTTTATTGTTGAGAAATCACACTTTTCTGAAATAGCAGCAGCACCAACAATAGCCATTGTCTCTTTGTTAATGAGCAGTGAAATGTTGATGGGATTTGGCACATGTTCGTGATTTGTGTGGAAGGTTTTCGTTTTGCCTAATTACATTGTCACCCTTTTTCCTTATTAGGTTTGGCCTCAGGCAATTGCACAACTGAGTTTCCACTGCCTTTTGTCAGTTTCATCCCTGTTGAGACAAGTAATATTCCTTTCTTTTTGGTCAGAAAGGATCTTTAGGGGCAAGAGTTGTTCTTTTAGACGTGACAAAATAATGTAAAGTGGATAATTAGTCCTGTTCCTTGGCATCTTTGCAGAACGATGGGAAGATGTCTTAGAAATAGGCTTCCATTTTAGTTTTTCCAACAATTGAAACTGCAACAAACATCCAACTCTACAATACTGTCATCCTACCAACACCAATCTACAGCAGTAAAATTTGGAAAATGACTATCTGTATAATGTATAATGTAGAGTCTCAATGTAGCCCACCAGCACTGCCAAAGGCAGATTCTTGGCATTAGCTACCATAATTATATTGTCAATATGAGATCCTAGTGGATTGTGCAATTTACGGGAGGTTGTGGTAAAACCCCAAGTATGATTTCCTCATCTGCCAAACAACTACTCTCCCAAGATGATGATGTCATCAGGAAGAAGAATCAGACTATTCAAGACAGGTACAAAACATTTACAAAAACATGCACAA
This sequence comes from Bungarus multicinctus, assembly GCA_023653725.1. Taxonomy (NCBI): domain Eukaryota; kingdom Metazoa; phylum Chordata; class Lepidosauria; order Squamata; family Elapidae; genus Bungarus; species Bungarus multicinctus. The sequence goes on from CM042836.1 coordinate 116,097,202, forward strand.
CATAAGAATTAAATGGGGAGAAATGGAAATGATCATAGCTGATTAAAATCACTGGTGAGCCCAAGATATGCTGAACAGCAAAGAGAACCTAAGACTAACAAATAAAACCTTGGATTTGAGCACATGAGCAAATGTTGAACTAAAATACCATGAGACCCTGCTTCTATAATTGTCCAAACCCCAGACCATTCTATATTTTTCTAACAGTAGTACTACCTCCTGCTGTCTTTTTCCACTTTTGCTCCTCGATGTTTCTGTACATCATTTTCATATGTGAATTCCTGGCAATAGCTGGGAAGATAAGGCCATTGGCTGAACAAATAGGAGTAACTAAGCCCTGGTGTCAACAGTGGTTAGAATGCAGCATTGCAGAATGAGTCTGCCCACAGCATGGAGTTTGAACTTGACTGGCTCCAGGTTGATTCAGCCTTCCATCCTTCCGAGGTGGGTAAAATGAGAATCTAGATTGTTGGGGGCAATATACTGACATTAGTAAACAGCTCAGAGAATGCTGTAAAGCACTGTGGAGCGGTATATAAGTCTAAGTGCTATTGCTATTATTATTGCTACGATTAGTGGGAGTCACCTTGGTGGGGCTTGAGAAGATGATGTAATTCTTTAAGGTGGCTGTCATTACATTGGTCCTGATGATGAATCCTTTGGGGCTGCCAGCCAGAGAGTTCTTTAGTGCCATTTGTTACAATTTAGAAATTTTCTGGATTCAGTTTTTTGTTGGGATGAATACCCAAACAATGATTCTCTGGGCCAAACCAGACAGTTGGCAGGTATGCATTCAGGCGACCTAAAATAAATCCTTTGCAAGAGTGAAAGAAAATTGAGATCAAAGCATTAAATGTGCTTTTCAGTATCATAACTTAAATACCTACATCAAGAGCACATAGTGAAAATGCAAACTATGATGCTACTATTAGATGATACATCATTCTGAAAAAGCAACAAAAAAGAGATATAAAATATTTCCTTTCTCTAAACTATGGTCTATTTTAACTGCCTCATACCATTCTGTAGTACAGACCTTAAGAATATCAACATATATGGATAGAAACAGCAGCTTTGTGGATATTTTTGAAATGGAGAAAAATAAAAAAATAAATAAAAGCAGAGCTACCATGGGTAATGCAGTCCATTGGGATATTACAACCTAAATCTCACTGGACTAGACTGACACAATCTGAGTAAATAAAAAACAGAGCCAATTACTCATTTGAATTGTTTAGATTTTATTATTCCCTCTCCACTTCTGACAGAAGCATATTAGGTTTGGCCTTTAATCTCCTTTGGCTACAACTCAACCAGATGAAAGGCTAGGACACATCCTGTTGAGAAATTCTTCTGCACAAGTCCCTGAAGATGGATAATTCCAACCATTCTTTCCCTTCCTCAGTGGTGCTCAACCTCTATGATCTCTCTTTCTCTCTCTCCTTCCTTCCCTCCCTCCCCCCTCTCATAAACACAACGTAACTAGATCCTGAGACTTGGCTCTGATTATTTTGTGCTAAGTTGTATGTAAGATATATACATACATACATACATACATACATACATACATGCATGCATACATAGAAGAGAAGAAGGATGAGAACTTCACATACAGCATGATATGTCATTTTATCATTTAAAAATTCCTTCCATTCCAATTAACCCACTGGAACAGGAAATGTGCTTTCTTTATTCATTGCCCTTTCTGAAGAAGAAGCAATTGCAAGGGATGACACATTTGCTAGACCAATAGCTGAATACAGCTCATCAGTCTGGAACCCACATGTCGGATATCAATACAGTTGAGAAAGTCCAGAAATATTTCACGAGAAGAGTTCTCCACTCCTCTACTCATTGCAGAATACCTTATGCCACCAGACTTAAAATTTTAGACCTAAACAACCTAGAACTATGCCGCCTTCAGTCCGACCTAAGTGTAGTACATAAAATTATCTATTGCAATGTCCTACCCATCAATGAATACTTCAGCTTCAACCACAACAATACAAAAACACATAATAGATACAAACTCAAGGTAAACCGCATCAAACTTGATTGCAGGAAATATAACTTCAGCAACAGAGTGGTCAATGTCTGGAACACTCTACCTGACTCTGTGGTTTCTTCCTCAAACCTCCAAAACTGTAATGTTAGACTGTCTACTGTTGACCTCACCCCTTTCCTAAGAGGTCTGTAGGGGCGTGCATAAATGCACCAACATGCCTACTGTCCCTGTCCTAATGTTTCTTTTTATTCGTGTCCGTTTCATGTATTCATACCATATTTATATTTATGCCTGTTATCTAATACTTGCTTGACAAATAAATAAATAAACAATCTACTCCTTCCTTTCATTTCCCTAGCCAGGGAAGGGAAATACCTGAAAACAGAAGAGCAAATGTTACTTTGGAGTAATGTAACTCATGCTTCTGAAATATACTGGCCTTCTTTGCCACACAGGCCCTGTTTTCTCAGCAATACTGTGATGGCTTCACAGAATAGCCTCTTCCATTTAGTTCTTTTTACCTCAAAATTAACCATTGTCCAACCTTGTGCTTCAAGTAAAGAGAGAAGGGTTTTTTTTTGCAATTTTATTTGTAGACATTCTAGAAATGCAACCAGCATTGCCCCGAGCTTGTCGTTCACATCATTAGCTGTAGGGCTTCAAGCAAGGGAAAGGAAATCCTCAATGGTATATGACCACAACTGAGCCCAAAATTTCCATTGCAAAGTGAGGCAGTTGTTAAGTGAGTTGTGCTCCATTTTATGACATTTTTGCCAGACTTGGTAAGCAAATCACTGCAGTTGTTAAGTAAATCCTGTAGTCATTAAGCGTGTCCAGCTTCCCTCATTGACTTTGCTTATCGGAAGCCAGTTGGGAAGGTTACAAAAAATGATCACATAATCCTGGGACAGTGCAACCGTCATAAATACATGCCAGTTGCCAAGCGTCTGAATTTTGATCACATGATTGTAGGGATGCTGCAATAATTGTAAATATGAAAAACAGTCACACATTATTTTTTTCAGTGCCGTTGCAACTTTGAACAGTCACTAAACAAATGGCCGTAAGTCAAGGACTACCTGTAGAAGCAAAGTAGATTTCTGCTGGTATAATTATCACTCCAAAGACAGCATCAAAAACATCTCAGAACAGAAACTTGCTTTAAGGGGGAAATGGCTAGAAGATTGCAATACTAATATCTAAAGACATGAATCAAGTTCAAAGCACAGGTAGAACAACAGTTTACTATTACTTGTTTCCACTATGCCTAGAGCTTTGGTGTTTAACAACAGAGTAACGTATAATTATTGATGTTAACATGAAATTATTTTCATACACATTTTTGATCCCCTCACCCATGGTTGCCACTATATGTTTCCCTTTGTTCTTCTGATGGATCTCATGTTACCATGCAACATGTTCTTACTTGGAATCAGAGTCATATGTTTCTCATTCTTAATTGCTGAATCAGCAACATCCAACAACGTTTAATTTTATACGAGCAAACTCTTTGAAACAGGCATATAGAAAAGTTGTGGCTTATTGGTTTTATTTTATTGGCCTGATATTCCTGTAAAGATCAAACACAGTTCTCTGCTTCTGAGGAATATTAAAACCTGAACAACGTTGCCATCTGTACTCCATCTATATTCTGCATGCTGACTGTAACTTTCCTAATGAAATGTCGTAAATTAAAATAGAAATAATAAGTTACACTGCAATCATATGCAAAGGACATTTGGAGACCCCTCCAGCCTCTAAATTTAATAAAGTAAAATAAAAATAATCCTCACCAAATAGGATTTACTGCTAAACGAATGGGTATAGAGTTAGATAAAACAAATCAATAAAACATAAAGCAAACAGATTTTTAAAAGAAATCATATCATTTACAAACACTTCATCTGAAAGTGTCTTTCGTTGCCTAATTCCACAGTAAATGATATGCTCAAGTTAAACTGTGTGATTAATGATGAGTTAATTGTTCTAAGAAGTGACACAGCGTACTTTTTTGCTGTGGTTCATTAACTAGAACAAACTGTCAATGTTGATTCTTTTTGTCATTGTTCTGTTCCTAAGCCATATTACACTTGTCATAAACAGAGTCCAAAAATATATGAAATACAAGGAGAGAGTATATTTGTTACATTTGGACAACAACTCTTGAAAAGATGTGCTTGAAGAATCCATTTTCAATGCTTTTTGAAACAGCTATTGTCTTTCATTGCAGTAGGTCTATATCTCAATCTGTTTAACGTTTTGCATCTTTGATCTCACCCGCCATTGTCAGAAACAATCCTCAAAACGCTTTCACTAAAACTTGCAAAATCAGCGTCCACACTGGGAATAAGAAAATATTATTGGAGGAAAAATTGCTGAGTTCAGAAGTTGAACAGGGCAAAAGAGATACAAACAACCAGATGAACTGAAAAGCATGTCATGCTGCCTCTGAGTTTGGCGTTGAAGGAGCAAAAGGAGTCACAAAATTAAATCCTCACTAATGCAATGAGACTTTCTTCTCTTCCCCCAATCTGTCCCAGACAGTCCTAAATGGGCCTCAGAGGTCTTCTAGTTTAACCCCTGCTCAAGGCAGGAGAACTTATAACATCCCAGTCAAGAGAGAGAGGTTTCATTGACTGAAAGGCACTATAGGACTGAAGAATTGTTCTTCAAAAGAAAGAAAGAAGGAAGGAAGGAAGGAAGGAAGGAAGGAAGGAAGGAAGGAAGGAAGGAAGGAAGGAAAGGATGGGAAGATTAAAGAACAGGAATTAGGAACAAAGGAAAGGATAAGTTTCTAAGTATGTTTTTATTACAATGATGGGAGTAGGGAACAAGCTTTTGTGGTGGGAAGAGGCTCCAAACTCTTTGCATTAGATACTCTGAAATTGACGCTGAAAATGTCACATGTTTGGGCCACCTGCCATTTGTAAATGGAGAATATCTTCCTGGATCAGATTCTGAAAGATCAGTATCTCTCTCCAATATTTCTTTAACTGAAGGCCACAAAAGCTCATTTTGTCTCCCAGATTAGTGTGTGGATATCAGCATGAAGCAAATGTAAGAGAGTGGGATCCATCAGATATTTACCAACTCTTTTTTTTTCTTCCTTTCTCTCTTCTGAACAATTGGGAAGTTGGCATCATTTACAACAAGTCTTTATGCAAGACTTTTGGATTTGAAAAAACAGCCATTTTGATACAATTTTTGCTAAGTGTTCTGTTGGTATCAGAGAAAATGTATATTTGGACAATATTTTAAGGATAATGTCCTGCTGCCATCAAAATATATTAACTTTTCCATGTAAGCCACTTGGAGACACCTGACAGAAGTATGATAAATCTTAACATAAGTAACTTTAGATGCCCTGAGCTGTGTCTCTTTGCTAATAGAAGTAAGGTTTGTGAAAAAAAATATATACCTTCCATTTTGGAAATTATTTTATTATTGATTCATTTTGTAAAAATGATTTTATTACTATCATTCAGTTTTCAAAACTAGACTATAGACAACCCCTTCCAAGGAAGCCTTTCTGATTTTTTGCTTATCTCTCAGCAGGCAGTAAATATAATGCTTTCACAGAATCCTTTTATTTTGAATTTAAATAAATAAAAGTGTGCTAAAAATATAAGTCGCTTTATTATGATGTGCTTTAAATTCTGAGTGACTCTGTATTATAAATAAAGTTATTTATATTGCAGGCTACTTTGATTCCCTCTTTGATTATCAGTGTAGCTAATCCAGTATTATCTTCATGTTCTGATTGTTCTCATGTGACTAAATCTGATTAATTATTTAACCATGTATCATTATATTTAATGTGTAACATCGTTTGAATTATCCATATGGATAATATGAAGGAAGACAATATAAACAGTAATGAGCAGGGAAGAGTGGAACTAAAATAACTAATTCATGGAGGAAAACTGTGTGAACCTGATGGCATATAATCAATAGCAATAGCAATCACATTTATTTATTTATTGAATTTATATTGCCACCTATTCACCCATAGTGATTCAAGGCAGCTTACGGAATGTAAAACCATATTTAAAATAAAATTTAAAAAACTAACAAAAAGAATCAAATAAATTAATAAAGTACAATAGAACAAAACCTGGAAAAAAATAAATAAAAAATCATCCCCAACTCCCACCCCCCTGCCCCGATGATAACAGATCACACTAGCCATTTGATGGGCTCCATTCCGCTCTGGGTTTCCCAGGCCCGCTGGCAGAACCAGGTCTTCAGTGCTTTTCGGAAGAGTATTAGAGAGGGGACTATTCTAATCTCTGGGGGAATGATGTTCCAGAGAGAGGGAGCCACCACAAAGAAGGCCTTCTTCTGCGTGCCATCAAGTGTATCTCCCTCAGGGATGGGACCCATAGCATTCCCTGCCTCCCCGCTCTTAGACAAAGCACCACTTCATAGTGCTTTGCAGCCCTCTCTAATTGGTTTACAGTATCAGCATATTGCCCCAAATAATCTGGCTCCTAATTTTACCGATCTCAGAATGATGGAAGCCTGAATCAACCTTGGCCGGTCAGGATCGAACTGCTGGCAGTTGATAGAATTAGCTTGCAATACTGCATTCTAATCACTGCACCACAACGGCTCTTTCATTCAATCAAGAAAAAACTAGAAAAGAGTTTATTTGCATACCTGTATTATCTCTAATGCATTTTTATATGTATATGTGTCCATTGATACATACATAATGAAATCGTTATTTTAGGTTCAGTGATTAACATGAAAGAAAGTAAAGTTTTTATACAGAACTTCTGAAGAGAAATTAACTTAGAAATCCTCTGACTGATAATACAGCAAATCTACAATAGATATAGTAATTATTTTTTAAAAACTAAATTGATTTCTATCCATTTGAACTCTTTCACACACTAAAGAGGATTTCCCCACCTAAAACATTAATTATCATATGTTTGCTGCAGCAATATTTTTGGTGTTCATATGTATTTTTAGAGTTATTTGATTGCTTATTGTACCCTGTGACTATTATTAAGTGTTATACCTGATGATTCTTGGCTCTTGATGAATGTATCTTTTCTTTAATGTACACTGAAAGCATTTGCACCAAAGACAAATTCCTTGTGTGTCCAATCACACTTGGCCAATAAAGAATTCTATTCTATTCTATTTAAAAGGTTGAAAGTTGTCCCTTTGCAACCATATTGACATTTTCTTAGCTGGCAGCAATGAACTTCTAGTAATAAGATTTTCCTTCACTGAAGAAGAGAAATCCTGGCAGACATATCTCACCCTAAAAACCAAAATATACCTTCTTTGAGATGGTATATAAAGCTCAATTTCCTGACGTTATTGTCAAATATATGCCACCTTTCTCTTGATTTTTCAATTCTATCTAGTCTATCTTGCAAATAGCAATATATCAATAGTTGGATTCAATTCTGAACATGCAAAGATTCCAATCTGATGGTTAATAAGGATGTAACTTTGACATTTCCCCCACCCACACACACATAGTCTGCATTGTTGGTAGCGGATGATGGCTACTAGGGAGACATTTCCCCATTCTCTGATACTCTTTATAGCAACACAGAGAAAACTATCTGAAATTGTCACTGTCAAAGACAGTATACTCTGAAGAGCTAGTGCATATAAATGGCTCTCCGTATGCCTTAAATTTTCACACAGAGTGTAATTCAGCCAAGTTAAGTGTATTCCCTCCTCCTTTTTTTCCAGTAGAAAGATCTGAATTCTACCACTGCAATAAATACACAGTGCTTAAATCTGTCTGGATTAAGACTCGTATTATTTTACACATTCCTTTGCATCTCAGTAATCAAAGGAAAGGGAAGGAGTGTTATTTGGTGATACTGCGGTTCAACAGTAGAGATTTCAAAACGTCCTTGAATTTCTCTTCAGTGGCTTTCAAATTCTTCCAATTTGAAGTCAACAAAGAAGACATGCTCCAGTTGAGAGTCAAAGATCTGCTTCACCTCTATCACAGGGGTGTCAAACTCATGTCGTCACCACAGAATCTTTGATATACTGAGACTTTTTCTCCCTCTGCTAAACCGGGCAAGGGCCGGGCCAGCATGTGATGCATCCGGCCCCATGGGGCCATGAGTTTGATACCCCTGCTCTATCACAACAAAGAGAGACCCTCAAAGTTGCAAGTGAGAATTTTGTATCTTCTCCTATGGGTACAACTCCTCAATTAAGCACAAAGATAATAAGGGGTGCTGAGCTTGCCTGTTTTCTTGCAGATGTTTCATTATCCAAACTAGGTAACATCATCAGTGCTGGTAAGGAGTGGGGTTTGCTCCCAGTTTATATTTCAAATGTCTTGTCCTGTCAGTGTGGCCAGGGCCAACAATCAAGTAAACAATATCCCAATCAAGAAACTGCCAAAAAACCCAATAGTAAACAATCAAAAAAATAATCACTAAGATCATTCCTACCAACACTGACAGGGCAAAGCCACCAGAATATGAACTGAGAGTAAAGCCCATCCTTAGTAGCACGGATGATATTACCTAGTTTGGATAATGAAATGTCTGCTAGAAAACAAGCAAGCTCAGAGAGCACCAGTGACCCTTCATGTCAACCCTGAGCTACAAATAGTCTCCTCTATTGGTACGATAATAGGTTGAGTGAAAGGAATCTGTTTATTCTGTTGCAGCTGCTTTACATTTTCTTTTCTTTTTTTTTCTTTTCTTTTAAAAAGAATGTTAATTGTCAACTGCAAAAATGTGACAGATGGGTTTCACGGGTAACCATTTCTGTTCGCGGGTGACAACTATTTTCACCTTGTGTTAAGGAATCGATTAATCAAAAACCTTTATTTTGTCAGCGTGCGATTCTGAAACAGATCATGTTTTGCACCTTTTCAAGTTAAAAATATCACATACTCATCAGGCTCTTTCTTTTCCGTTATTGTGCAAAATGTAGAAAAAGAATAAGATGTGGCATGTAAAAGACATGAAGGATAAGGAAAAAAGAAATCTAAGAGAAATGTCACCTAGTTATCCAATCATACCTACATCATTCCCTACTACTACCTCTCCCTATATTTCTATTCTTACAAGCTGAGCAAGTTTAACTTTCACCTCTTTCTTTTTGAAGATCTAATCAACTTCAATAAACTATTCTGAAATGAGAATTACAAACTGCTAATAGCCATCACTGAAGATGCACGGTATTGAATTCTATTGTGTAGTGCAATATTAATGCAATATCAGGGGTTTTCAATTCAATTGCATAGAATGTGAAGGATGTGTGATTTTTGTTTTTGTTTTTTATAGTTTTCTTATGTATAACGTACACTGAAGATAGCATTTAATTTCGTTGCACGAGATGCAATGACAATAAAGTACTACTTCTTCATCTCCGAAAAACAACACTTTAGAGATGCTCTTATTTTCTATTGCATCTTTTGATTTCTGTTGCATTTTGCAGATAAATCTTGGTGAGTTTGGTAGTGGGAATAATTTTCAGCATTCTTGGAAGCCATTCTTCTATGAAAAAATGGTGTTGCTATAGCCTAAGGTCTTGATGAACAGTCATGCTTTGGCACCATGTAGTAGGAAGGGCTAGAGTCCATGCACTGGATTTAATACTCAGCAAGTTTAAACAAACCTGAAAACTTAGTACGTGAAAATGTCCTGTGGTTGTCTAACTCCTTTTTTTTTCTTCTGAATGATAATATTAGCAAATTATTTAATTTGAAAAGAATAAAGAAATAGCATAGTGCTGAGCTGCATCAGTGGGTCACATTTAGGGTTTTGCACATGATATTGCATTGTATTCCGAGGTGGTATTCAGCAGGTTCTGACCAGTTCTGGAGAACCGGTAGCGGAAATTTTGAGTAGTTCGGAGAACCGGCAAATACCACCTCTGACTGGAGATTTTACAGTATCCTTCCCCTGTCACGCCCACCAAGCCACGCCCACTGAACCGGTAGTAAAAAAAAATTGAATCCCACTGCTGTGTTGTATTGTATTATATTACAATGTTTGTGGATTCCCTTAATTTCTAAACTCTGGCCATCTTAACTGGAGTTAATGGCTATTGATCCAGGAACTTTGAAAACCCACACATTTCATGAATGGAAATAGTAACATAGTATCCTTCTATTTTTTTTTTCTCAAATAGGCTCTCATATTTTATTATTATTTCTAATTTTTTCCCCCACAGCCAATTTCTCCTTTCGCACCATTTTTTTTATAAGTGCCAAATTTCCAAAATTAGGTTCAGGCCACGACCTTAATCGGGTTGCAACCAAGTTATGGAACGAATGATGGTTGTGACCAGAGGTTCTACTGTACACTGCTTTTATCTGAGAGTGGTTATTTGTTTTGACTTTCAAGCACCTCATCTATGTAAAATTAAGTGCAGCTCTGACAAGATTCAAGGACTTTGCAGTACAGGTTTGCCTTCAGGGAAAAATGTCAGCAAATGTCAAGCACTTGCTTGGCTTGCAAAAGCAACGAGGTTCAGCTCCTACTCTCTCTCTCTCCTTTCAATATTTGGGGAAGATTTCTGCTCAGTTCCTAGGCAGCTGCTGGATAGCAGCTGCTATCCATAGGATTCAGTACTGAGTTACAAGTGTGAATGATCTGTTTCAGAACAAGACAACTTCATACATTCATTTTCAATGAGAGGGAGGTTTAGTTGGAAGCATTAATAACTATCATATTAAAAAGTTAAGTAAAGTTGCAGGTTGGAGACAGGTGTGAGGAAAAGAACACAATAGGACATGAAACAATGCAGCGCACAACATAAGCATTGTAGTTACATGTCCCAAAGGTGCTTTTTCAGGAGGCAAACTGGACTTCCTTGTTTTTTCTTTGGGGTTGTTTGCTTCTCATCCAAGAAACTTCTTCAGCTCTGACTGAATGGTGGGGAGTCAGATTTGAAGAAGCTTCTTGGATGAGAAGTGAAATGTTTTCAAAGTAAAAACAAGAATATCCAGTTGCCTCCTGAAAAAGCACCTATGGGACAACCATGACCTGGATGACTAAGAATCTCCATAGACTTGTCATTACATGTGTTTTACTGGCAGTGAGTAGCCATTCAATTCAGGAAATGATGTAGTTAAGATGAAGGAAGGTGTTCATAGCTTGGTCCAACCAAAGCAAAGAGGCTTGATTAAAATGTGGTCTCCCTCTTTCTAGCCTGGTGCGTTCATCACTAGCCCAAACTTGCTCTCTGTACATACAGAACTATTGGTTTCCTGTTTCTGAATGTGAATCTCTGAAGCCATTTCTCTTTAATCTGGTTTACACAGAAATTCAAATTACCTCTTAATGAAACATATCTCCTTTTTTGTATTTAATAATGTATATTTTTTAGTTTTGAACCTACATGAATTATTGCACATGAGTTATCTACTAAACTTTTTAAAGTTCTTCAAACTAACAGCCGTTTTATAATAGAAATCAGGCCGGTAAGAACTATATTTTAACAATCTGTTTGAAGAGAATAAACAAAACCCTTAAGAACAAAATGTGAATAGCTACAGAATGTGCAAGGTTTTTTTTAAAAAATACAAATCCATCTCATTTAAACCCTTGGCTTTGAAGATGCATCTGCAGCATATTTCTTTCTTTTTTTTTAAATAAGGTGTTAGTATTACTGTATGTCGGCTGTTTTGAAAGCACTCCAGAAACCAGAAGCATTAATTTAGAGATCAAAATACTGTATTACCATATGCAATTCTCAGTAAAATGAGTTTTGTAAGCTGATGTGTTTTGTTTTGTTTTTATGCATCATAGAAGACCATAGCGGTGGTGGTTTTTCTGCTTTTCTCTTGTAATTTTAGGAAGATGCAACCCGTTGCCAACTAGAAGAGGAATTCCTATTGAAAACAGAAGTGCTATATTTGAGAACAATGTGGTAAGAACAATAGTGACAGTATCTTTCCACAAGAGAAGACATGGAGGTTAAATAAGGTATACTTATAATTTATTTTGCACATGTCAGCTCAAATGCCAGACTAAGGAAAAAATTCAATTGCACTTATTAAAAAAAATTAGAAGACTGGCATGAAATTCTTCTTGAACTTTAGAAAGTATTTTTTTTTAGATGCCTATGGGAGACCAAAAAATGTTCTGGAAAGCCTGGTGTACTTGTAAATATCTTCACATTTTTGGTAAAAGGACAAAAACCTTGAACTCCCTTACATAGGGAAATACCTTATATTGGATTTTCATCCAGCTATTGGAAATTTTAAATTCTCCTTGTGGCAGCAATCCTCTTAAGAGCCATCCAGACACGGACAGTTGCAAGAAGTTCTTGCTTTCATCAAAACAACACAAGCAACCTTGCACTGCAAGCCTTTGGGGGCATGCATATGATGCCACGAGCCAAGTACGAAGGGTGGAGCATGGATGCAAAAGTGCTTTTGTTATTGTGTCCCACCCTCCATCTCCCTGCAGGTGCTGCTACTAGAAAATGTCTAGAACATTATCCTGTGTGGGTTACAAGTGCTTTTCAGATGCTTTAGATGTCAACACCCATCAACGACAGAATAGAATAGAATAGAATAGAATAGAATAGAATAGAATAGAATAGAATAGAATAGAATTCTTTATTGGGCAAGTGTGATTGGACACACAAGGAATTTGTCTTGGTGTAAATACTCTCAGTGTACATAAAGAAAAGGTACATTCGTTAAGGATCAAGAATCATAATGATAGTCATAGAGTACATGCATAGCCAATGGCAAAGTATGGTGAGAATTGCAGTACAAAAATATTTGGTGGCTTTCTTTTCTCAAAAGCATAAGAAGTGGCCATTCTCAGGAAAATAACTGCTATAAATAGCACAGCAGATTATGAATGTGTTGTACATGTGTGTGGATGGATTGATCCAGGCTCTAAAACTGGATTCTCATGAATTCTGCTCATAAGACATTTTTTTGGTGGTGCAGAAGAGATAATTTGTCTTTCCCCCTTCCATTTTGTTCCCTGTGCTTCCTGAAAAACTAGTTTAAGAGATGCCCTTTTAAAACTACCATGTAGCAGGAGCCTTTCCTACATCTCCCTCCCTTCGGTAAATGGATGGAGCAAGGAATGTGAATCAGACCGCTGGTTCTTGGAGGATTCCTCAGAAGACGGATGAATTGTTTGACAAGAGTTCTCTATGCTCTGTAATCAGTAAAGTTACATAGGCTGTGCTTGAGACAAGTCATTTTAATTGTTATTTACACATTGTATGGCATAATTAGTTTTCTTTCTAGAACTACATGGGTACAATGTTACATGTATGCAACTGGCTTGTCTTACCTAATTTATCTGTGGGTGAGTGTTATTCAAAAACTACTGAATAAAGAGTCTTCTAGAACATCTTTTTTTTAAATCAAGCTTACAACCAGGCTACTTTCTTGCTTCATTACAAATTGTAAGGCTTCATTCCTGCCTTACAAATTCATTATATTTGTATGTATAGATTTGGTTGAATAGTTTATCCAACTTCTTCTCTTGTTTTGTCTTATATTGTGGTTTTTCTTTTTTACTTTGCATTGTTTAAACTGTGAGCTACCCACAGTCTGGAGGTCTGAAGTACCTAAACTGAAATGATAAATGATAGATGGATAGATAGATAAATAGATAGATAGATAGATAGATAATAAATAGATGATAGGCAGACAGATAGATGATAGATAGATCTCTTGCATTTTCTTCTAAATCTTTGAAGAAATGTACACCTAAGAGTCAGTGAATTAGTACTGAATTAGTAAATAACTTACTGATAGACATAAGAAATGTGTTTTTGAAAGAACATAGAACATAATGTCCAAAATAAAGGAAGCTAAAGAAGTGTACACCTAAGCTTCAGTGAATTAGTACTGAATTAGTAAATAATTTACTGATAGAAGTAAGAAATGTATTTTTGAAAGAAAATTGAACATAATGTCCAGAATAAAGGAAGCTGGAGAACAGCATAAAATGAAACAATTATTTATCTCACTAAAATTGCATTATTCTTGGATTGTATATTATCTTTTGCTTAATTTACTATAATGCTCTCGAGATAGTAAATATATAGTCTGGCTAACCAGCTTCGCAAGTCTTGTGTAATGGAGTTACATCTCCATTTATGTACTTTCTGTGCAATTATTTAAAACCTTTATTTTCTTTAGCAAAGGGAGTTAATGTCTACTTATAGATTGGAGCTTCTGCCATTTATTTTTGGAGTTATTTCCTCTTCATTTTTACTAATTAAAATGTGAATATTGGAAAAGAAGATATGAGAGAGAGAAATGCAGAAGACTTGACTGGTAAATTGACACTGCTTTAAATATTGCAGGAAAATTATTTTCCAATTCCCATGATTGGCACAGAAGAGAAACTGTGATTTGGAAATATATTGTTTCAGCGTTGCTTTAAATATTCCTCTGTGATATATGATAGTCTCTTTTCTGGAAAATACAATACTCATAAAATATAGAAACATGAAAATATGCAAGCACACCAGGACATCAATTAAAAATTTAGACATGCAACTCAAAGAAGAGATTGCAGAAAAGTTCAAATCTTTATTTATCTTTCATTAACAAAAGCCTCATAATCTCCTTTTCAATTCCTCCCTGCAAAGTTATCCTTTCCTCCAATAACATTAAATTTGCTATTAGTTCCACCAAAACCAGATTTGTTTTGCAGAAAAATTTTATATAAAAGACTGAGGATAATATTTTGAAAGAAAGTCACTGTAGCTTTCCCAGTAAGTGGATCTTCCCTTCCCCTTCATATCATGTTACGTGATTCTGTATGTCTTTATGTAGAGTACATGTTGCATCATCTAAACATTTTGTACTCCTGAATAGGTTTCTTGAATGTGCAGACATCTATTAAAGCAGGAAGCACATAAATGTTTTCATTCCATTCCATTCTTTGTGCTAAACAACAGGAACATCTTTCTGTACATATTATACATTTGTTACCCTGTGCATATATTAGCTGTTCAGTTTCAACTGAATACAATTGAACATTGAGCATAGATTGTACAGAAGAATACCACAGAATATTGAGTATATATTGGCTTGAGCAGACAGAACTATTTAAAACTTTACCATTCCCCAAGGAGCAGATATAGGGTTCAAAGTCTGTGTGTAAAATACAAGAGTATCTCAGTGATCATTGATTACTATTCCTGCTCTAAAATTATCCCTAAATCAGTTCCTTCCCCACCGCCAAATATTATGATAGTACGGGCAAAGAACTTTGGATATACTGTAGACGTAGATGAAAGGCAAAAGCTAACGGAATGATAATGAAAGTGAGAACAAGATTGTGATCCTGGTTTTCTTCCATCCAGATCAGATGCAATTGCAGCCTTTGCTTTTTCCTTATCTCTTGAACTGCAAGCATCCCCACACTCTCATCTTATCTGAAAACCATCACTGTTGCTACTCAAATATCCAAAACTTCCAAGTTTCAGAAGATTTCAGACCTCAGTTCATCCAGTGTTTCCCTGGAGAAACTGAGGCTATGCTCCCTACTAACTAACTTCTCACTCCATCCAGATCAGGTTATGAAATGTATTATAGTGACATGCTTCTCTAAGAGAGCTTACTGCCATACAGTCTCCACAGATCTGATGAAATAACATATAAGATTAGCTCAGACTCTTCCTGCGATGTTGATCAAGTGCCATGGTTCTTGGTTCATTTGGTAATGGTTCAAGCAGCAGTTTCCCCTTATAACCAGCCACACAGGAGCCTCTTGGAATTGTTTTGCGAATGCTCAGAAATACCTATGGATAAATACATGGACAATCTATAAGAGCTAAATGGATATCTGCTTCTCTTTTTGTGAAGGAATATGAGATATCTGTTCTTAATTGAGTCCTGGTAACCCTCATTCATTCAGGAATTGGCCTATATTTTATGAGCCTTTTAGCTTTTGGCTAGTTTGGATTGAGCAATGATTGGCTGAAGAGTCACCAGATTCCCAGACAGGCAATGCCATGCCCAAAGTATCCAAAGAACTGTGAATGGTGAAGTACAATCTGGAGAAATCACAAATTACTTTTAAATGGTTTTTGGAAAGATTAATAAATGGAATGACTGGTAATGTGTCAGACTTAGATGAAGAAAATAAATCTGTGCAGTTAGGCAGGTACCCTAATTAACACAGTCTCCTTAATCATTTTTTATTTTTATTTTTTTTTATTTTTAATTACATTTATATGCCGCCCTTCTCCGGAGACTCAGGGCGGCTTACAGTCTATGGAGCACCATGCTAGGTGCTCAGCAATAGCCTTCATTCCATTGTATATGCCTGCTTATTACTAGGGCTTTTTGGCCCCCTCAAGCGGCATTTTTACAAAGTCAGCTTATTGCCCCCAACAATCTTGGGTCCTCAATTTACCTACCCCGAGAGGATGGAAGGCTGAGTCAACCTTGAGCCTGGTGGGATTCGAACCTGCACTAATTGCAGGCAGCTTGCACTAAGTGCTAGATGATTAACAACCTGCACCACCAAGGCCCTTTTATGAAATTAATTTGTTCAATTTAGCCTCTTCTCCCTCTATGTATGGCATCCATATGATATGTGAAGTTTTCTGACTGGAATGAGTAATTTTTGTTAAAAGAGAGCTCAACAGAAAGGGTCAACAAGAGTCCATGGGTGGATATGTGTGAGTGTTAATGATTGAGAAAATTGTGTACAGAGGGCACAGCTATATTCACAATGCCTAAATATTCCTCTAGGATCAGATACAGCAAGCCTTTTAAGAGTTGGGTTTTTTCCTAATTACATTTAAAATATGTAGCACACAGTTAGCGTCCAAGTATAGATAATGATGGTAAATCCATCCTAGAATGTTAAAAGGCTACAAATCCATTTCACAAACTTTCCTTTTCCAAGCAGAATTTTTTTCTGGCTCTCCAAATTTCCATCTGAAACCTGATAGTGCAGAGAAATGTGCTGATGATCTTTCATAGGTCTTCCTGACCTAGTGGTATGTGCTTCTGCAGAATAACACCCTCACTTTGATGAGACAGGCTACGTTCTCGGCAAAGTTCCCTTGTGGTTTTCAGGAAGTGTTGTAATGAACGTAGCTTGGAGAAGAAAAATAAAAAAATATGAACCTCCATGCTCTAAATCTGAAGACTGAGTAGAGGATTAGCCTTGGAATATATAGATCTTGGTCAGAGCATCATGATGGCCCTGTCTAAATAAGTATTGGAATAAGAAATTGCTTTCCCCCCTTCAACAATCTCTATTCATGTGCCCGAGTTCCATGTCCGTCTGTTAAGAATTACACTCACACTTTAAAATGAAAAATAAAAGTACACTCTAAAGTTTCAACTGCTTCTTAGAGATGGATTGTACTCGCTTTTGCCTGTGGCTTTTAGAAAAACTGAACAGGCATTCTCAATTGGTTGAAAACACAGAGCTAATGGAAAAACAGACATTCTAAGAATCTGATATTTTGACAGAGATGCATCAGACTGTTGCCAGATGCATTGTAGGGAAGAATAACCAACACACAACATGAATAATTTTGGATGAATTTTTATAACTAGCCCTGGGCTACCTGCAGCAAAGTAACACTTCACCATAGGTTTATGGGTGTTTAAAGAGAGGCATGTGGCTACTCACGTATTGTATAATAGAAGATTTCAGTGTGGGGCAATGAAAAGAGTTTCCTTTCCTAAAAGTTTGGAATATTATTGTTTGGGATATTCACCAAAAGTCTAGCAAGTATAGATTAGAGTTTTAAATTTGATAATATTTAACAAGTTCTCCACATGGATGGAGAAGGAGCTATAGTATTAAAATAAGAATATGGATTTTGGACAGGTAAATGTAGTCATGTTGTTTATTAACTGCAGGGCATTCAGCAAAGAGAACTATGCCCATATCAAATTTGTAACTACTACACAGTATAGGAGAGACTAAACACTCAGTATTATCTACAAAGACTCTAGAACTGGAAATACATCAACCTAGAGAAGTTCAAAGACTAATGTAAATGGTCACATGTAAGAATTAAGAATCGAGGCACAAATATAAAATAAGAATTAACTAGGCACAGGAACATTTGTTAATCTTGATTTTATATGAAATTCTTAATTGATGTTAGAATTACTAAGTTCGATATACTTACCTGCACCTTTTCCATTTTCCACTGTAACAATTAAGAAATTTTAAATCTGTATCTGGAAGTCTTACCAGGCTAGTTAGTCATATTCATTGTTTTAGCCAAATGGGTTGTTAGGATTTTCAATGAGCTTGTGGTTGTCTGGATGCCTGTGGATAAGAGACAGAGAACAAGACCTTGGTCTTATGTATACAACTACTGTGTGTTGTGGGTTAGTGAATGACTAGTAATTTAACTGTATAGGACTAGAAGCTACCTCTCTATTTCAGATGTTTTTTTTTTTCAAACATTTCATGACCCCTTATGAAACATATCTCGACTGGTGTATTATCTCCCTGTCTACACAGCTGTTTCTCTGAGCTGAGTTTTCCTAATATGCAAAATGTTTAAAAACATCTTCCACAGATGGGACACACTTTTCTTTTTAAAAAGAAGAGTAATGGTCCTTCGGTAAAATTACAGACAGCATGTATGGTGGTGCACTCTGACTGTATGAAGGAACTTCTATGATGCATTATTTCATGGGTGTCAATTGTCTCACTTGATGCATTGTGACCTATCATGATGTCTTTTTTTGCCTTTGTGGAGCTGTGGCTTGTGTCAGTGTGGAAGTCATATTTACTCAGAAGCTCCCAAGCTGCCAGTCTGCACATGATGCATCCAGCCCGCAAGCAGCTTGACAGGCCTGCATTATTTGAAAAAGAACTAATTATGGCTTTCAGACTCGAAAGAGCTGGTATGATATCTGATATCTGATTTGGAACTACAAACCCTTTCTGGGTTGGAAAACTCTCTTTCTTGCCATCTAGCAGTCACTGGGATTTTTGCAGCCTATATCTAGCAGCCCTAATAATGTAATTGCCTCCAAAAATGTTCCTTAATGCTCTGCTTTCCACTGCAATTTGGCCTCTTTGTGTGATAACAGTAAAAACTCCATGATCCTCCAGATGTTTCTGAAATATGTTGCCCGGCTTTTCCTATGGTTGAGCCTATTGGCTGGGGATGCTGAGAATTTTGCTTCAGCATCATCTGCAGAAGCACATGTTCCCCATTAGTCTATTGAAGAGAAAGGCAGTTTGTCAGTATGGCTGGGAAAAAGAAACACAGCATGCAGCGAGAGACAGCACAACCTTGCACAGAAAATGAAGCTCATTTCTTCCCTTCTAGGGGTCTTCACTGGGTGAACTCAAAGGTCACTGGATGGCTTTGATCTAATCATTTTTCCTCAATCCCAAAAGATTATGATGGTACTATAATTAAGTGAATCCCCAGGAACACTGCCTTTCCTAACCTAGAAGAGATGGATTTCCATAATTTCCAGCCTTGACTGAATAATAATCATTTTTATCATTATCACACCGATTTCTACACATTTGACAATTTGGAATGATCGCCTCAACCTCATATTGTGAGTTAAAGAAAGTCAGTTGGCTACATACCATATGAAACTGTAAAAATATCATGAAGCAGAAAAGAAGAGAGAGAAGTAATATATTTCTCCCTATATCATTTGGGCAACTCCCCCTGAAATTAAGTGAACCATAATCCAACACATATGAAGAACAACAGTCTTGAAAGAAGTTTCTTTGAAGTGACATATGAAGAGGAATTTTTGAGGAATATAAATATAATCCTCTGAAGATAGCACAGAAACAGGAGTGGGAAAGTAAACCCTGGTATGGTCATACCAGAGCTAAAAAATTTGAAGAAGGCAATATTTTATATTAGCTGAGAAAAGTGTTCATCATGAATTACACCATCAAAGAAATCAGTGTGAAAATACCAACGCCTCAATAAAAACCAAAATTACACAGCTGAAATTCCTGTAAATAGATGTGTGTTTTTCCATATCCCAGTAATGAATGTCTGTAGCAACAGTGCCGTCTAGAGAACAGTTCCATAAAAATCAGGAAAACTAATGAAGCTCTTAGCCAAATGGGAAACTATAATTTTGAAAGGAATTATGGGGTTCTCTTTTTTTCCACTGGCACTTTCTATGTCTTTTGACCATGTCAAGTGACAGATTCTGTCACACCAAAGTTTCCAAGGTTATACAGTATGTAATTTCCACACAAAGCAAAGCCTGGGTGCTACAAAGCCACTGAGAAATTACATTTTAAAAGAAATGGGCCCCCTCAGAAAGCATGAGTGAGGATCTACAGACCTCTTTAAGGTGGCCACTTGGTTTCTGTGAAGAAGACAAAGAAACATAACTGCAGGCTAATTGCAAGTATTTAGGGAGATTGGTTGCTGCTTTTGATAGCAACCTCTTTAGGGCAATATTAAGGTGTTTTGGATACTCACAGACTTAGTAGTAGTAGTAGCAGTAGTAGTAGTAGTAGTAGTAGTAGGAGTAGGAGGAGGAGGAGGAGGAGGAGGAGGAAGGAGATGTTACAAGCTGGTTTTCTATCTATTCTGTGGCCATGTCTGCTAAGGTAGTTTCGCCTTAAATAAATTAAGGAAGAGAGATTCCACAATGGCGATTCTGGTGAGATTGAACCAAATTCTTTATCTAAGTATATGGCAGCCAATTTCCCTTTCAGCATTTTGCTGGTGGACAGCATGAGGGAAAAGGAAAGGACTTGCTTTCAGAAGAAAGCAAGCACTGGACAAGAGTATAAAAAGCTATTAGTTGGAAGAAATCCAGCAACTTCAGAACAGTGATTTCATTTGAGAAAACTTTTATTTAGTCCCACTTCTATTATTTTATAAGTAACTCAAAATGATAAACATGTCTAGTACTCGTCCTATTATCTGTACTAGAGAAAATTGTGAGTTGGGCTGAGAGAGCATGACTGGCCCAAAGTCACCCAGCAGGTTTTCATGCCTAAGGAAGGCAGGCCTAGAACTCCAAGTCTCCTGGTTTGTAGGCCAGCACCTTCACCACTAGACCAAACTGATGCAGAGTTGAAGTGGGTTCCGTATGCCTGTGGTAGGGACTAGGTTCCTCCTACTTATGCCTGAGTTCGCTTACTGAATATGTGAGGGTCTTTAAAATAATTAATTCCACAAATTCAAATTACAATTAAAATGAGTGGAGATTAAATAACAAGCAGTCTGAGGTTGTTGGAGAGGGAGGTTTTCTAAAACTCGTCAGAGAATTAACAACAATTAACACTCTCTACACACTCTTTTTAAAAAATACGGAAAAAGGATCTCTAGGGGAGAATTTTCTCAGGTCAGGTGTCCTCATGGGAGAGATAATTCCATTCATTGCTGTAACTTTTACTGTTGCAGAAATAAGTATAGGAAAGGCAGTCTTCCTTGAGGATCTTGGAAGAATAGTTATTCCGTACAAAAGCAGGCGATCTTTTTGTTATCTGGATTCTGATATTTTTTAGTATCAATATGTATCTCTGACTTGAACAGGAGGGCTGCGCACACTTTGAAAATGATTCAGAAGAGCTTTGGATTTCATGCAAGCCCAGCACTTCCAGAGCTATTAATTAAAGCAGCCTGATCTTTCTCAGGCTTGCATGCTTTAAGGAATTGACAGCATGCATGCACAGTTTAAAAAATAATGGAAAATATTTTTTTTTGCAATATGTTCTATGCTCCCTTTGATGTTGCCAGTCTGGTGTCAAACTGTCACTTTCTGAACCATTTCAAAATTTCCAACAGTTGCAGAGGGCAGCTCCACCAACATGCCTCAACAAAAAGCCTAGATGTTATTAATTTTTGTACTTTCATTGCCAGGTTATAATACCCTTGTCATTCTTATGAGTGGTGAGACATGTAAGCCAATCTTGGATTTCTTTTACATTCCTATCGTATTTTACCTGATTGTTTCTTAGATTATAATGCTACCGATTAAAGAAAAAAATCAAAGAACAAGGCAAATGAAAATGCAAACATTGGTTCTGCACCCCACGGTACATCTGTGGTACTGAGATAATGCATGCGCCTGTGTACAATAAGGGGGAAAAAATCCATACTCTGTAAGGTAGAACCTAGAAAGAAGTAGATTAAGGAAATTGTGCCAATGCCTGCTTTATAGTTCAAAGATAAGAACAACTTATGTCAAATTGGATTTTTAAAGCATGAAACACAGAGCATTGCTTACAAATTACAGTGGCTGGGAATATAAATGTAAGGGTAAAGGTTCCCCTTGCACATACGTGCTAGTCGTTTCTGGCTCTAGGGGGCGATGCTCATCTCCATTTCAAAGCCGAAGAGCCAGCGCTGTCCAAAGACATCTCCATGGTCATATGGCCGGCATGACTAAATGCTGAAGGCGCACAGAATGCTGTTACCTTCCCACCAAAGTGGTCCCTATTTTTCTACTTGCATTTTTACATGCTTTCGAACTGCTAGGTTGGCAGAAGTTGGGACAAGTAATAGGAGCTCACTCCGTTATGCGGTGCTAGGGACTTGAACCGCCGAACTGCCGACCTTTCTGATCAACAAGCTCTGTATCTGAGAACATTGAGAATACAGCAAACTAAAAATAAGTAGACAATAAAAGGTGAAAGATTTTTACTATCTGATGGGTAACTAGAGCATTAATTAAATTTAATTAAAGATAGTGATATGGCAGGTCAAATGCTCTTGCCTTTTGGAGAAGCATCCCATACTGAAAGAGGAGTCAAAGAGGCCATCTACATTAAGGTTGAACAGCCCTCTCTGAACAGAAGGGGGAGGGGATACAACACCACCTATCTTCTTTTTACAACACAGTCCTTTCAGCAGTTCCAAAAGGTTCCACACTCATTTGCACTATTCAGATGACCCTGAGGGCACAGATAAACTTCCCACAATGATTCTCAGAAAGAGTGCTAATGACCAGATGACTGCAAGTTATATAAATGCTTCTATTCCCCACCATTCAGTCAGAACTGAAGAAACGTCTTAGATGAGAAGTGAAACCTCTTCAAGGAAAAACCAAAGAAAGTCCAGGTGCCTTTTAACAAAGCACCTTTGGGACACCCCTTAACCCCAAAGTCAGTCAGTCTGCCTGAGTACATCAATGACTTTGCCCTCATGGGTCTTTTCCTTTCTATAGAAGAAAAAAATCCAGCATGGAGATGAGCTGCAGCTAAGCAAAAATGACTTGCTTTAAGGCCACACAACAAATTCATGGAAGAGGCAGGTTTGGAATGAGAATCTCCCGGGCAATCACAGAATCTCCTCATGGCTTCTGCATTTGTACTAGATGAAACCTGAGGTTCTCTATTATCCTTCCCTAATCACCTGAAGAGGTGCAGCTCTTTTTCAAGGGAAAATGAGAGAAAACAATGGTCATCCTAATTTGAAAGCTAAGTGACTTGCTTATTAAATTAAAATGTCTCTAATGCCGTTCTTTGTAGGTTCCTGCCAGAATGGAAATGCCAATGGCAGCTGTCCAGAGAAAAAGACTCCTACGAAGCCTTCAATAAACAGCTGCTCTGTCTTTCATTAGGGAGTTTAGCAAAACCATATTAAGGCAATGGAAACACATCCATTGAGCAGAGCAATATGTTCAAAGGGACACTATTGGTTTTATTCCCCACCCCACTATATTAGAGTTTTTTAAAAAAGGTCTGAGAATTGAGCCAAAAGCTTCCATCATTTCAAAGTATTAGTGATTGCTTCAGGGCCTGCAAATATCTACTAAAGCTTTCAGAGTTTTAATAAAAGCCCAGAGGTTGAGATGGTCACCCAAAACCAACACAATGTGAAAAATCTTAGTGGAAAACAATTCCTAATAGACAAATAACTGAATGATATTCTGTGCTGCTAAGGGAACATTGTGATTTTTTAAGGAAGGAAGGAAGGAAGGAAGGAAGGAAGGAAGGAAGGAAGGAAGGAGTCAAAGAAAGAAAGGAAAGAAGGAATGAGTCAAAGAAAGAAAGGAAAGAAGGAAGGAGACGAAGGAAGGAAGGAGACAAAGGAAGGAAGGAGTCAAAGAAAGAAAGAAAAGAAGGAAGGAGATGAAGGAAGGAAGGAGACAAAGGAAGGAAGGAAGGAAGGAGTCAAAGAAAGAAAGGAAAGAAGGAATGAGTCAAAGAAAGAAAGGAAAGGAAGGAGACGAA
This sequence comes from Bungarus multicinctus, assembly GCA_023653725.1. Classification (NCBI taxonomy): domain Eukaryota; kingdom Metazoa; phylum Chordata; class Lepidosauria; order Squamata; family Elapidae; genus Bungarus; species Bungarus multicinctus. The sequence goes on from CM042836.1 coordinate 116,121,310, forward strand.
GGTAGGAAGGAGACAATGGAAGGAAGGAAGGAGTCAAAGAAAGAAAGGAAAGAAGGAAGTAGATGAAGGAAGGAAGGAGACAAAGGAAGGAAGGAAGGAAGGAAGGAAGGAAGGAAGGAAGGAAGGAAGAAGGAAGGAAGAAAGGAAGGAAGGAAGGAAGGAAAGAAGGAAGGCATAGCATGTGGAAGATCACTTGGGAGGTATTTGTATTGATTCTCATTCTCAACTGTGACTGCAAAGACCCTAAATTTGAATGATGCTGAATATCAAGGATCACTACTATCACAAAAAAGTTGTTGGCTTTAGAGCCTCTAAAACTTTTATTCCCTTTTTCCCCTGTTTATTATTTCTCAGACATTCACTAAAACAGTAGGTCGATGTAATTAAGAGAGCCCTTTAATTTCATTTTTTCTTCAGCCTTAGGCTACAGACTGGAGTATGTTCACTGGCTCAAGTGAAAGCCAAAAAAGCAAAATAATATAAAGCAAGCCAGAAACCTCAAAGGGAACAAATTGTTCCATGGAATGGTGTTTGGTGACAGTATCAAGTCCCCAAGAAATTAATTTCTAGGAATATGCTCTCCTCCACTGAAAATAAATGTTTGAGATAAACCTGAAATGGAGGACACTATCAAATATGTTGCAATAATAGGGGGCTTCAATTACCTTCACTAGAGCTAATTAAAGAGATCCTTAGAGCAAGGATCTCCAAACTTGGCAACTTTAAGACTTGTGAACTTCAACTCCCAGAATTCTTCAGCCAGCTAGGTGTGGAATTCTGGGAGTTGCTTTTCTTTGAAGATGTTTCGCTTCTCATCCAAGAAGTTTCTTCAGCTCTGACTGAATGGTGGGGAATGAAAGGATTTATATATATACATCCAGGAATATAAATCCTTCCAGTCCCCACCATCCCATCAGAGCTGAAAAAGCTTCTTGGATGAAAAGTGAAATGTCTTCAAAGAAAAACAAGAAAATCCAGTTGCCTCTTGGAAAAAACATGGTTGGGACAACCATGATCTGGATGACTAAGAATCTCCATAGACATTTTGTCACATTTAGAGACCCCAGCCTTAGAGAAAAGATGACCCTGGACAACTGTATATCCTATACAATGCTCTCAGACTGGTATAACAGGAGAATGCTGAAGAATGGATTAGAAAGGATCAATATGCTGTTAAATGTAATTTCTCTACCGGTGGAAATTGTCATGCACATTTGAATGGCTCTCTCTCCTACTTCAATATTCCTAAGGCACCTAACTGGTTCCCCTGCCTACCACTCTGTATAGTTTTGGGGCTGTCTTCAGGATGATACACTAAAGTGGCCATGGTATCAGACTAGAGCGGCAACCATTGATGTCATAGATAATTAACAAAGCCAGAGAAGCTATTTTAAAATATGGAAGTCTTGTTCACTTAAGGAAAATGAAGCTTTTCACAAATTGGCACAAAAGATACATGGGCCATAATAAAGGAGGCATGGAGAATCCACTGTCATAACTTAGAATTCAAGTTCTGATGGGCTGGGAGGGAAAGGAAAGATGGAAGTCTTTAACCTTAGACTGTCTACTATTGACCTCACCCCTTTCCTAAGAGGTCTGTAGGGGGGCATGCATAAGCGCACCAACGTGCCTACCATCCCTGTCCTATTGTTTCTTTTATATTTTATTTTTCTTATATGTATCCATGTATTCATAACTATGTTTTACTTATACCTATTATCTTGTAAGCAATTGACAAATAAATAAATAAATAAAATTTAAAAAAAAAAGTCCCAAACTGCATTTTGTACATTTAAACATACAAGCATATCTCTTAGTGGAAACCCTTTAGTGGTTTTATTTGAATTGTAAGCCTTGCCTTCCCACTGCAATCAGGAAGTAGTCTTGTCATTTTTTATGTTCAATGTCAAACAAAACTGGATCAGTGAACTTGTTTAGACACCTCTCCCCCCCATGTGTTCGCATGAAGACTCCCCAACCATGTTTTTGTTATCAAGAGTCTTCAAAGCTAGATGGACTTCGCTCCACAGCAGGTACAGTGCACGAGCCTTGCCATGATAGTGGTTGTGGTTTGTGTGCTGACATGGTTGATTGATTTATGCACCTCAGGTATTGGCTTTTAGCTTAGTATAATTCCATTTATGATTTGTAGCAGATTGCTGTACCGGTATTAGTTGGGAATGAGCTGGGTGGCCTTGCTTTTGGGGAAGGAAAGGATCTTTGATTTATTTTTTAAAAACATGTATAGCCTACTTGTCTGTTAGGACAGGAACTGAAAGTGGAGACACATTTTTAGTGATCCCCAAAACCACATTTAGTTCGATCCAAGGCAATTTACTGCATGGGCACAAGATGGTTTCTTCCCTAATTCCACATATAGTGACCAACTAAAAGTTGAATCTTCCTTCAATACAGACAAGAAGCAAACAAATCCCAGCACACCAGGAAGCATCAAGGTGGCTTACTGAGTTCAGGACGAGCTGTGAAGTACAGAGCTCTGTTGTCTAACATCTTCTTCAAAGATCCATCTGGCTGCCTTTGCCATCTGAGGTGGTTACCTCCCTCTTCCAGTCCTGACCCAAGTATATGAAGAGGGAAATGCCTTCCATTCATATGGGATGTCATCCTATGCGCTCTTCTATTTCTCCCATTCATTTCAGGCCAGCTCAGCCTTTGTTGATCCAAATGCCTTCCAACAAGTAGACTAACTTCCAAAATCCTCAACCAGTAACCATGCAGATATTGTCAGAACTGAAGTTCATGCTTCTGGAGGGTGCCCAAATTAGGAAAGGGTGAGTTTGTATGGGGTAGCTGATGACTTGGGACTCTCAACACAGCTCCAAGTCATTTGTTGAGAGTTCTGGCACAATTCATTTGATAAGTTTTTCCTCTGAATTCAGGTTGCATTGCGACTCCTCTGCTAGCATACAAAGCCAAACCAAAAATGACTCTACAAACAGCCAGCGGCAAGTCCTCTGAGTATTGCTATGGATGAATTTAGAGGACTGAAAAATTAAGTGCTCTAAAATGATAACATGTTTGATTTCATGATAATAATGATAATCATGTTTGATTTAACCATTAAAGAAAAGTAAACCCTTAATTTAACTATCTTTAAAAAGAGAAGTACGTTGTATTCTTAATTTGCAATGTGAGTAAAATATTTCATTATTTCATTTCAATAATATATTTTATTATTCATTATTAGCTGAAGCATTTGCTCTGACCACTTTCATGTATGCTAACTCAGATCTTTAACCATAGTTTGCTTGATGGACTGCAGAAGCCCAAATAATTCATGAGTGGGTTTGCAGATTCAGGGGCAGACAGCACCTAAATCAAATAAATAAATCAAAATAATAAGCCACATTGTGGGATAATATGATAGGTAACCTCTGTTAGGGAGCAATAAAATCACGTTCTCCATATCTGCAGTGAAGAAAAATATGAGACAGTAAGGTTTGAGAAGTCGTCTCCTGATAGTGTATATAGTAGTTACTGCAAGCTGGAGTTGTAAGCAATAGATAAATATCTCAGTCAATTCAGTACAACTTTGCATATCTACTAAGCTTAATTTCTTGTAGAAGCATAGAAGCAATATTACATTTGAACACAGGTAATCTTAACCAATTCAGGTTGGCAGAGATAATACAGGTTGCAATAGTTACAACAGTTTGTTTAGTGACCATTCAAAACTGAAAAAAGTGACATGGTCACACTTATGACCATTGCAGCATCCCCATGGTCATATGATTTACATTTGAATGGTTGACAACTGGTTCACATTTATAACGGTTGCAGTGTTCCCGGGGGTAGGGGTGTGGCATGTGACCTCCTTTGGCAACCTTCTCACAAGCAAAGTCAATGAGGAATTCAGATTTCATTTAACAACCGTGTTACTAACTTAACAACCTCAGTGATTCGCTTAACGAATGTGGCAAATGGGGCAAAACTCACAAATTTCCCACTTAGCAAAATAAATGTTGGGGTCAATTGCAGTCGTAGGTCGAGGACTACCTGTATCTCGAAAGACCTTAGCTTAGTTGTAGATCACCCACTGTATTTGCAGAAGACCTCATGGTCAATTCTGGGTGCCACCAGCTGAGGAAAAAAGTCATGAAACCAATGAACAGCTGCCAGCTAACAACGACAAATATTGCTAGTTGGACCAATGGCCTGCCTAAGTGGAAACATTTGCCTGTATTTGTCATTAAATTAAGGCTAACAGAGCAGAAATCTGGATGCTCTTTAGATAGCAGCAGAGGGATACAGAAAACTGCTGCTCTCAAGTGGTCACCTGGAATTTTGCAACTCCCATCTGGTAGCTCTATTTCAGATGCCATTTATGTAAACAAGGCCTGATGGAGAAATGTGGGCTAACTTTCATTAAAAGCACAACAACAGGAAGGATGATTATACTGGTAAAATCTGCAGTGAATAAAAAGTTGGAGAAAGACGTGTCAGAAAAAGAATTCAGTGCTTTTCATCAAGGGAGCCTTGAATTTTTCTATTTTTATTATGGATTGGGGGACTGGGGGGAGAGGTAAATAAATTTTCCAAAGGGGGAAAAAAGAGATTAAAATAGGTCAAGGCAAGTTTTGAAAGTTATGTGTAAATCTTTGCATAATTCCATTTGATGGGACATCTTTACATCTCCAGCTTCTAGGAAGAGAAAGAATGTTAATCCTGGCACTATGTATCATTTTTCCATGGACTACCAAACAGACTAGGTCAGTTTATTTTATTTATTTATTTATTTATTTATTTATTTTTGTTTGTCAATTGCTTACAAGATAACAGGCATAAGTAAAAACATAGTTATGAATACATGAATACATATAAGAAAAATAAAAAAATAAAAGAAACAATAGGACAGGGATGGTAGGCACGTTGGTGCGCTTATGCACGGCCCCTACAGACCTCTTAGGAAAGGGTGAGGTCAATAGTAGACAGTCTTAAGGTTAAAGTTTTTGGGATTTGGGGAAGAAACCACAGAGTCAGGTAGAGTATTCCAGACATTGACCACTCTGTTGCTGAAGTCGTATTTCCTGCAATCAAGTTTGGTATGATTAACCTTGAGTTTGTATCTATTGTTTGCTTTTGTCTTGTTATGGTTGAAGCTGAAATATTCATTGACAGGTAGGACATTGCAATGCATGATTTTATATACTATACTTAGATCGGACCAAAGGCGGCGTAGTTCAAGGTTTTCTAGGTCTAGAATTTCAAGTCTGGTGGCATAAAGTATTCTGCAATGAGTAGAGGAGTGGAGAACTCTTCTTGTGAAATATTTCTGGACTTTCTCAACTGTGGTAATATCAGATACTGTACGTAATGTGGGTTCCAGACTGATGAGCTGTATTCGAGTATTGGTGTAGCAAATATTTTGTATGCTCTAGTTATTAGTGTAATATTACCAGAGAAAAAGGCTACGTAAGATTAGGTTAAGAACTCTTAATGCCTTTTTGGATTTATAGTTATAGTGGGCTCTAGCACTTAGGTCATTTGAGATGAGTACTCCAAGATTCTTGACAGAGTTTGGATCATCAACAAGGTCTTGACTATTCATCAACAAGGTCTTGACTATTCAGCCTGTATTTTATTTTCTGAATTTTTTTTTCTGAATTTTTTTGTAAATATGTAGGACAGAGCATTTATTTGTTGAGATTTGAAGTTGCCATTTGTTTGACCATTGTGATACATAGTCAAGGTTTTTTTGAAATGTAGCAGTATTGTCAGTTAGTTAGGCAATGTTGGTAATATTAATTTTAATGAAATGGTAGAAGAGGTGGGTGGCATACTTCATGTTTGCAGTATTGAGAGGAATCTAGTTTCATGTGCTTTGTGATTTAAATAGTCAAAAGATTCCTGGTTTGCTAAATGGTTTAATTTGTTTACCTCTGAATTGCAGAAATCCAAACTGTCATTAGATGGCAGTAAAGCTGCATCTTTACAACCAAGATATATTCACTGTTTGTGTTTGCTGGAGATAGGATGGGATGGGAAAGTTTTCCAACAGCTACCAGTAAATGCTTCGCAGCAGTTTGATCTACATATGTTCAGGGAAGATGAGAGTGAGCAGTAAAACCTCATGGACCATTCTTCATGATTGAAACTTGCCTTCCCTCCACCCTACAACATAGATCCCATCCACATAGACAAGAGTCAACTCAGGTCATTTCAATATTGAGTAATTCTTGTCTTTTTTTTCTTTTCTTTTTCTGTATTCATCAGTATTGGTCACAATTTACCATATGATTATAATTTAAGGCATGGGAAACTTAGCCATTGGTGCCTATGGAAACTAGGCAATGTAATACAGTTGCAGAAATGTTTTCTTTAGGATCTAGATGATGTCCCACGCCCCCATAAATTTTTTAAATCTAAATATTAAACTTTTTTCTGCTCCAGTATGAGAATTCACAGTGGCTATGCAAGACTTCTTAAAATAGATCTTGAAGGCAACTGGTGACTTATTGGTCTTCTTACCACATTTAGGATTAATAGCAGCTTTGGGATCTCTGTGTGCAAGAGAAGCTGACATGAGCCATTTGGCTGAATTCACCAAAGACAGCATCCATTAGAACAAACAAAGCATTTCCATTTACCTCAGTGCACTTTCTGGTATGCCAGAATGACGGAGGGTTTAAGTAATTTGGAGAAATGACATATTCTAAATTGTATTTTTTAAAATAGTATGGAGCAAGAAAACATTTAGTTAAATTATATAAAGTGACAGAAGACCCGGGGACTAAAAAGTCTATCAATATTATTCACATGGCTTCTTTAAAAGAATAATGTAGAACATCCATACCCAACTTTTTAGTGTTTAATACTTAGCATAAGTAGCTTTCTGGAATCTCATGGAATTCAAGCTGTTGATTTAAGCATTTGAAAGTCCATTTAAAAATTGAACCTAAAGACAATGCTTTCAATCAATGGAAGTGTTGAAAGAAATATCCTTCTGGGTTCAGTTCCAAGTGGGGAAAAAGACACTGGAAACATGGAGGCTGCTTGGAAGGTTTAATGGTGTACAGGACCACATGACCTGGAGCTCCAGAGAGGGATGATCAAGGTGAGAAGGTCAAGAAAAAAGGCTGAGGTACTAAGAGTGCTGGGTTTTATACCCTCTGTTGGGATTTGAATTGGAGCTTGTATTCTAATTGGTTGTCAGACTGCCAGGGGCAACTCTGCAGGCTGTCCTGAGGCTTGGTCTAGCCTTGCTGGGCGATTATGCCCTTAAAAGGGCTTTTGGCAATTTCTATAGCTTTACCTGGAGTTCCTTGTTATGTAAGGTATTCTGGCCCAGGCCTTAATGGCCCACCCATTAACAAAGGTGGGGGTGAGTTTCTGCTTCTGAGGTGAGTTTCTGCTTCTTGAGTTTCTACTCTTTTTAGGAGAAATATTCTGCCTTTTTAATATTTCCTAGGCTATTTCAATTTTCTAGGAGAGGGGTGGGTGCTGACTTCCTACAGAAGAAAACAATTACTTCCAATTTCAGCAATTTATTCAAGTAGATAATTCAGTAGAAGAATAAAATCACAAAGAAGCCACCTGCTGACTAAGGTATTTCATTTTTGTGGAAAGTCTTTGAAAGGTATAAATTTGTAGATTGACTTTTCAGATGAGCCAGATGAAATTACATCAATCTCCTATGGAGGATTACTTAAGTTCTATATATTAATCATTCTAGTGTAAAGCAAAATAAAATCTGAAGGGCAACTGTGTTGGCTCAAAGGTTTGGTGATTATGTAGATAGCCAAATATCTCTGAATATAAGTTAAGTTTTGCTGTACAAAACTTGACAGATTGTTTTATATCTTCTTTAATTCATTAAATTCTATTTCTTCTGTTGCTAATGTCTGCTCCCGCCCTTTCAAAATGTCTTGGGCTAGAAAGGGAAAAAAATAAACACTTTCAACACCACCCAGAATACAGAAGTTTGGGTAGCCTCGACATTGAATCAGCCAGTCTGAAATTAGAACCAGATGGCAATTATGAGAAACAAAGATGAAGTTTCAAAGACAACAGATTCCATGCATTCCATTGTCCAGGGTGTAATTTTTCCCACCAAGATTAATGATTGCTTTAAAGCCATTGTATTTACTGATCTTGTATATTGGTGAATTATATAGACAGTGAAGAAATCCATTCATTCTGGTAGACATCATGCAAAGTCTTCCAGGAAAAGTTCAGCTCTTGACAGACTGGAATATATCCATGTTTAAAATTAACATATACTTATATTCTGAAACTCAGTTGATAACTTCAATTAATCTCCTCTGATATGATCTTACCTAGTTATTTTCACAACAGCCTTATTTTTTTAATCTTGATTTATTTATGTATCTTGAGCTAAGTAGGCCACAAAAGATTTTACCATGCATCTAATATACCAACGTTACACCAACTGCTATATTAATGGCTTGGGAATCTGTTTCATTGATGAACTGTGAATTTCCCTTTCTGTTCATTAACTACATGATTGGAAGGCTCCTGAGCCTTCAGGATTTGGAAGAGGTGAATCTCAACAAGCAAGACTCTTACCAGACGTTGTACGATAACAAATAAAAGTTCCATATTCTCTCTTCAATCTGGTTTTCATTTCTTTAAAGTCTTTATTGCTACTGCCTCCAATCTTTTGTCAAAATCCCTATTCCCCACCTTAGCTGAATTCACATTTTGGACCCAGCAGTGTAATTTACAAGTTCTTAGTATTGTTGTGCTGCAGTCACATTGTATAGCAGAAGATAAGTGATTGCAGCTATGTTCTGCTCATTGCAAAGTTGGAAAGTGTGAGCTTTCTTAGACAATATGCCAATACATGCAGACTACTACAACAGATATGCTAAGTAACATCCTTGCCCATTTTTTGTTAAGGCATTGACTCATACAACTAGCTCAGCCATGGATTCCCGACAATTTTGTGAACTTAGTGGTCATATCTAATACATTTACATGGGCTTACTGGGCCCCTGAAGTAGGCCTCTGTCACCGCTATGTTCTCTGTTCTAGTTCCATTCTTTCATGTGGCTGAAAGTCAAGTGAAAGAGGGAAGAATTTTAGTAGCTGGAAACTAACTTTGAAAGATTTGGGGAGGGGGTTTAGGTAAGGGCCAAGTTATTGTTGATGCCAAGTTGGCAGGATCACAATACATATGTGAGTACAGCTGGAATCTATGCTTTTTATGATTTGAAGAAGAGTGTCATTGTTGTTTTATTGTCATAAACTTATTTTAGGGTTCATAATACCACATCTTTGTGTGTTTCTATGCTAAAAATGGCAAGAAAATGTACTATTGATTTTTGGCCTGCCATCAACATTCTGCAGTTTGATTAGTCTGGGGATGCGAAAAACAGCTTTGGAGCATTCTTGAGGTATCAGAATACAGTACACAATTGTATAAATGAACTATTTCTGGTTTTTAAACATATGTCTGTAATTTTTATGACATCTAATTATCAAAGTATAAACCATCATATTATGTACAAAACACTCACGATTACGTTTTCCTGGATTTTTGAGATGTTAATGTCTTCCATGAAACTGCACTCATGAAATAAATTACATTTGACATTAATATAAAGTCTGGGCAAGCTGAATGTTTCATAATGAGGCGATGCACACAGCTTCAGAGTACCTTGTTTCAAATTCCAATAAAATTATTAATAGTAGGTGTCTTGCAAATAGTAAGGAGCATAATCTGTGGCAATTGAAAACACATGCAAATATCTAGATTGTTTGCCTTTGCTCCTTGCTATAGTAATCAAGGATTTTCTCCTTCATGAATTTACATTCCTTACCTGGAATGTTTAAAAAGTTGTAAATTGTTATGAAAGTTGTCCAGTTGAACTTTTTTAAAAAAATGGGGGCATTGCCTTGGTATTCATGTGGATCAGCAATAAACAATGGTTGCTTCCTAATTTTAATTTCTTGATTCTCATTACCAGCTTACTTGATAACTGACAGAATATCAGCATCCTTGTGACACTATTTCAGCAAACACCATGCTGGACTTCATGAATGCAGAATCCTGGTCTCTATGTTTTTCAAAGGGATGGGAATGGAATGCATATCAAGGAAGGAGTTCATTTATACAAAATGGTGAGAATTCATCTATAACATCACATGCAGGAATGTCTGGTTGGACACAGATAAGAACTGACAATTTAAATAAATAAATCCAACAAATATAGAAAAGAGTTACTGGAAATAAGTTTATTAGATTCCCTCCCCATCAGTTCATCATTTTTTAAATAAGTTTTAGTGAATGAACAACCTCACCTGTCCTACTACATTCAGGTAAAGCATGGTAGGTCTTTTCCTCTGCCATGTTCAGTCAAACAACCAATACATAGATGTTCCAAATCTGGCAGCGGAATACAAATAATTGCAAAACCCAAACCTCACTTGGGTGATTAAAAAGGGAGGGAGATATCCAGGGTTATCCAGCAGGTCCTTCCCAACCTTATTCTTGGTGGCAACATTCCTTTGTTTTGAAGCAAAAGCAGAAGACAATGGGAGAGGTGAAAAGAAGCAGGTCACTGGGGAGAAAGAACACTTACAAGAAAGAAAAAGAGATTGCTGGAAAATGAAAATGGAATCAGCCAGGGGTGGGATTCTACTGGTTCCACCGAAATCAGCTAGGACTGGGATTCTACCAGTTCAGGCCGGTTCAGGTGAACTGGTAGCTTTGAGGATCAGCTGTGAGCAAACTGGTTCACTCCGACAATCAGCTATTGGACCCACCCACCTGCCCTGGCTCTAAGCTGTGCTTTATGGCCTGGTTTTCAAGCTCAGCTGATTCGCATGGCATCGCAGATTGCCGCACATCAGCTGTTTAACACACAAAGATTGCTGGAGAAGGTCAGTAGCAAACGGTCTGCGTGCACACAAAGCGCACACTCACCGAACCGGTAGTTACACGGTTGAATCGCATCCCCAGAATCAGCCACTCGGTTTTGGTGATATGAAGCAGAAAGCTATGTAAGAACTATGGTAAAAGCAAAGCTGGTTGTCTCCAGGTCTATAGCTGATGGACCCAAAATAAGTTCAGGGAACAGATAAAGAACTAACCTTTAAGGAGATCAACAAGCACCATTTTGTGCAATCAAACTCAGTATATTATTATCTTGATAATGATGCCACCAAGTTTTCAGATAAGTTGCTACAATATGAGAGTCTCATCTCTGTCACAAACCAGTGATAAGGAGGACCAGTGTGGACAAGGCATTTTCCTCCTGCCAGACAATAGGTGATAGCTAGAATAAGTACAACAGAATCCATGTCCAGAACCTGTGCCATACAAGGAGCAGGAGTAATTTGGAGCTGAAGGGCATTTGGACCATGATCTTCCAATGTTCCACCGATCTTTAGCCATTCTCGGTATAAGCAAATTGCAAAGGAACTGAATTAAGGGTAGCACTGAGAGCAACATCAGTAACAATAGCTGCTTGATAGACTGAAATATATATTTCAAAAGAATCAGAATAGAATCTGATCCAATTCCAAAAGTAATCTGTGAGTGAGAGCAGGAAGAGTGAAAACACTGAGAATAGCACTGAGTGAAAAACCCTACACATTCAGTCTGTACTGCTTGAATGATTTGCAGTAAATTAAAGGTCAGTTTTTGTAATATAATACATTACAGTCTAATACATTTTCCATCTTCGCTGCTTCTGTTTGTGGTATCCTTCCAATGCTCAGCTGTCTGGACATTTTATTAGCTGCATTTTAATAATGTGCTAAGCCAGAGTTGGTTTCAGCATGGCTTGTTGAATAAGCCACAATTGGCTAGCCCATAGAAGCCAAGCAAGTCCCATGAGGGTTGGATGATGAATGAACCTGACCTGGCTGACAGTCCACAGAAACTATGACCCCTCTTCTGTTTAATATATGATTCAATCCAGGGCAGAACAAACTGAGTGGCAGAGGAAATGTGGCATCCTAGGCAACTGCTTATTGTGCTCTATTTTTCAGCCAGCTCTGCAGTCATACTAATGTGTTTGGGTCTCTCTCTCTCTCTTTCTCTCCTTCCCCCATGATTGCTGCATTCAGTAGCAACCTAGAGAACTGAACAGAGGCTTAGCAGCTATCGTGTGTGTGTGTGTGTGAGAGAGAGAAGAGAGAGAGAGAGAGTGAGTGTGCATGTGTGTGTGTGTGTGTGTGACCATTCAGCCAGAGCTGTCCAAAGACAGTTCCAAGGTCATGTGGCTGGCATGACATCACAGAGCACAGTTACCTTGGCAGGAACTGAGGTGAGGATGGGAGCTCATCCAATCATGTGGCACTCAGGTCTTGAACCCAGACAGACAGCTTTCCAGCTGACAAGCCCTGTGTCTTAACCGAGCCAGTTAAACTTAACTGAACCACCATGGTACTTCTGTGTGTGTGTGTAGATAGATTGTGTGTGTGTGTGTAGATAGATGGATGGATAGATAGATAGATAGATAGATAGATAGATAGATAGATAGATAGATAGATAGATAGATAGATAGATAGATAGATAGACAGACAGACAGACAGACAGACAGACACATACATAAACACACCCTCTGAATACATACAAAGCTCCTAGTACAGTTCTCCAGGTTGCTACTGAATGCAGCAATCCTTGGGCCTCGTAATTACTGTATATTGCTAATCTCTTCTCAGCAATGCTCCTGCAATTTCCAAACTGAGGAAGACATGAGACCCAAGATATTGAAGACAGAGAAAAAAGAATTACTTTTAACAACATGAATAATAGCTATTCACTCAGCGGTGACCTGTCAATCAGCATTTAGGAGAAAAAACAGTGTCATCTCAAAGAACACAACTGATAATTTTAGCAGATGTGTTTAAGTGTTTGCACAGAAAGGAGGGATGAAGGATTTGAAATGCAGTGCAATAAAAAGCAATACAACTTGGCAAGAGATTGAATGAATCCAAGCATATCTTCAAGCCAGCTGAGGCCAGAAAATGGGAACATGGTGGCAAGATCTGCAGAGCGAAAAAGGAGCGGCTGGCCAAGGATCTGGATTCATACAAATAGAGAGTCCCTGTTGCTTGTGTGTAGGCAGCCAGCCAGGCCTGAAATGAAAATTGGGTTGAGCTGAACATGGGTAGAGCAAAACGTCACATGGCATGACTATATTTATGAAAGAGCTTCAGTCCCCTCAGATTCCATAAGAGAGAAGGATTCAGAAGATTGCTTTCAAGTCTGTAATTTTGGTGAGAGAAACATTCTGGGGTCACTGAAAAAAGCGAAATCTCTGATTGCTTTGCTAACTTCAAATATTACCTCTGGCTAGCTCAGTTGAGATTCTTTCATTTCATCTTTAAAGATTGTAACCATGGAACATCTGACCTACCAATATTTAGGGGATACGCGACCTCCTCCTGATTTAATTTCTAACTAGTTTGGACTTTTTTGAATTTACTTGGAAACTTTCATTGACAACTTTCCAGGCAATTGTGAATCTTAAAAAAAAAAAAAGGTCAAGGTTCCCCATGTCGTTGTGTCTAACTCTTGGAGATGGTGCTCATCTCTGTTTCCTTACATGCACATATATTTGCTATCTTTCTCATAAACACTATGACATTATTTTCAGGAAGTTGGTCTTACAGTGCTTTCTAACATGTGTTAAGCATTATGACACTCATGGTAGAGCTACACATCAGCTTCAGATCAAACTCAAGTCTTTATTATTATGTTTGTTTGTTTGTTTTATAAAGTTATGTGGCTGCCCATCTACCAGATGGAATTCTGGGGGGTGAACAAGATTATCAAACCCAATATAATTAGAACAACAACATCTGAAACAAAGGAAACAAAAATTATATGAGGCCAAATCAGAGAAATTCTAGACTCCGGCAAAAAACAAGATAGTTTATAAAGTGATCAAAACTGAATCTGTTCCTTTCAAAGATTAATTAGTGATTAGTATTTTGGAGGCTTAAGGAAAGAGATATCTTGACTAACTTTTTTCCAAATACCAGAAGTTCCAGACGAAAAGGAAATGATTGACCTAGGATTCTTCCATTATAGCATTTAAGGAAAAGATTTTCATGGCTTTTTGGCTTTTTCCTAATTATGTTTTGTTTGACTATGGATATTTGAAAAGCTTTTGGTGGAACCAGTGAGAGTCAGGAAGGAATTGCTTGTGATTTATGATCCATCCTCTTATCCTAATTAAAAAAAGAATCCTTACTCTTACAATTTTCTAGTTCAGCTTAGTTGTTAACCTTCCACCCTAATCTCTTCATTCTTATCGTGATCTCCATTTTTGAAATTAATGTTCCATTTATTCTTACTTTTAATCTATCTAGGCTGCATAAACAGTCCGCCCTTCTCCCACCACCTTCATTTTAAACCTTGATATGAAATTTGGTTTTGCTTTGAAGCAGATCCTGAGTTTATTTTTCAATTCCTTACCAATATGTATGTGATGTTATTATTTAGTTCTATATCTCTCTCACCATATTACCTTTACAAATGGATGGAGAGACAGGGGGGGGGAGGGAGAGAGGGAGAGGGAGAGAGTTTTGTTGAATTTAATAACTACTCTTGTCATGTTTGTTAAGTGAATCACTGGAGTGGTTAAGGTAGGATGGTTGTTAAGTAACTGTGGCTTCCCCATTGACTTGGCTTGTCAGAAGGTTGCAAAAGGTGATCCTAAGACCCTGGGACACTGCAAACATTATAACTATGAATCAATTGCCAAGCATCTGAATTTTGATCATGTGACCATGGGGAAGCTGCTATGGTCATAAGTGTGAACAATGGTCATAGGCCAGTGTAACTTATTGTAACTTTGAATGGTCACTAAGTGAACTGCTGTCAGTCAAGATCACCTGTATGTGTGAGAGGTTTTGTGTGTGTGTGTGTGTGTGTGTGTATTAGAATCACTACACATCATAGAATGAAAAGACAGAAGAGGTTCTTGAAGATTATTAGTCCAAACTCCCTCTTCCTCCAGTGCAGGAATCTACTATTGCACCATCCCTAACACATGTTAGTTTAGTTCTTCTTAAAATAAATCCAACAAAGGAAAAATCTGTCACCTCTGAAGGCAATCTATTCCATTGCTAGGTAGCTCTTTCTGTTATAATTTGCTTCCTGATATTCCAGCAAAATCAACTTCATAATTTAAATGTATAAGTGGTGGTGGGATTAATTTCTTTTTTACTACCAGTACTGTGGCGTGGCTTAGTGGGTGTGGCAGGGGAAGGATACTGCAAAATCTCCATTCCCTCCCCACTCCTGGGGGAAGGTTACTACAAAATCCCATTCCCTCCCCACTCCACTAACCTGCTTTCCAAGCTCTATTCTCCTGTGCAGGGCAACAAAAGAAGACCCAGCCGATCAGCTGGGACTTGGGAGGCAGAGACTAGATGGGGGCGGGGGCAGTCAGATATGGTATTCTGAACTACTCAAAATTTCCAGCTATCAATTCTCCAGAACTGGTCAGAACCTGCTGAATATCACCTCTGCTTATAATAGTCTTTCTTGTACTTTTAGGAACAATTCTGCCCAGTTCTTTGACATTTCGGTAGTTGAGATACATGTAGGCCTATCTTCCATTTCAATGGTCTTTCTTTTCCAGGGTATCCAATGCCACCGACAATTTATCCTAAGATTTTCCTTCTAGGCCTCTTGCTGTCTTATTGCTCTCCTTGGGAGTGCTCCAGTTCATCACTGCCCCTCCTAAAATGCAGTGCACCAAACTAGACATAACATTCCAGTACAGTCTATTCAACAAAGAATATTCCGAAACAATGACTTGTCTTGATTTTGACATATACTTCCAACAATGCAGCTTAGGACTGCATTTGTTTTTCCCCCCTGTTTTTTGTTGTTTTCATTTTTATTTGGCACCTGCATCAAATGGTTGGCTCCTGTTCTGCTTGTGATTCTCCAAACTACCTAAATCATTTTTCCATGTATTGCTGCCCAGTAAGGGTTCCTCCATCCTATACTCATCACTTCGATTTTTTTTTCCTACTTAAATGTAAATGTCTTTATCCTTGTTGATATTCATCATGCTGGTTTTTACCCAATGTTCCAATTCATCTAGATCCTTTGGAATGGGAGGCTGTCCTCTCAAATGTTTGTTAAATTTTGTCACTTTTGCAGATTTGATATTCATATTTTCTAGCCTCTAATTCAAATCACTTATAAATGAACAAAACATTGAATAAAACAAGACCTAAACTGGAGCCAGGTAGCTTGATGCAGAACCATTCCCCTACAATTGTTGGATACAATTATTTGAATTGGCATCCTTCAGTCTCAGACTATGGTTTCATGCTCTGAAAGGAGGTCCTAAAACAGCATCTAGTGTGGCTAAAAAGGCCAATTTGAGAGTAGCAATCCCTTCCACACTGAGGGACAGATACAGTCTGTCTCCTGTCCAGCCCCCAAATTTCGCTGCTTCCGGGACTGCCTCTTTGCCTCAGCCTGCTGAACGAGTGTCTCTTTGAATTGAAGAAGGCCATGTTGCATCTTTAGCCTCCAAGATGAACAATCAGAGGTCAAGATTTCCCAGCTGCTGATGTCAATTCCCAAGGCCTTTAGATCCCTCTTGCAGATATCCTTATATCGAAACTGTGGTCTCCCTCTAGGGTGTTTTCCCTGCACTAATTCTCCATACAGGAGATCTTTCAGAATCCGTCCATCAGCCATCCTCATAACATGCCCAAGCCAACATAGATGTCGCTGTTTCAATAGTATATACATGCTAGAAATTCCAGCACATTCCAAGACTGCGCTATTTGGAACTTGTCATGCCAGGTGATGCCAAGAATACGTTGGAAACAGCGCAAATTAAAGGTGTTCAACTTTCTTTCCTGCAGTGCATAAAAGGTCCAAGACTAATACAATTATGTACTTGCTAGTGATAGTCCAGCCTATATTTTGTTCTCTTTTCTAAGTAAATCTCATGGAAAATTTGTTTTGTTGAATGCTTTGCTCTGTCCACCAAACTCCTGCAGTCAGCTAAACTGTTCATTTTGTCATATATCAAAGGCTGACTTATCCCTAAAAGTGGTTGAAAGAATTGATTCAAAAATACAGAAGTCTAAAAATAAGAAAACAAAATTCAGAACTGTACCAAAATCTCTTCATGGTGAAATACATTGCTTGACATTAATCCAAGATCATTCATTTAAAATTATTATGTAAACTATAGTAGCATGCATGGGCAGAAAGACTGTTGGCGGTGGCATTCTAGCTAAATATGCTTTTGGTTTGGAGAGTTGTAGAAACAATATTTATGCTCCAGGAATGCATTAAAACACCTTGTTTTGACCTTGAAATCTGAAAGATGTCTCAGCCCAAAAGTTGACACATTTGCTAGGAAGTCAAGGAAATAAGAGATCCATACAACCTAGTGATGGATTACATCCTGCAATCTTTAGATGCAATGGCAGGCAGGACCTCCTACTTGACCATCCATGTCAGAAATATATCAAATAAATTTTGAATAATTTATTTGAGGAGAAATAAATGTTAAATTACTTGAAAATATTCCCTCACTTCCAATTAGATGAATCAACAAGATCATGTATCTAAACACAATTTAAACGACATGCTTTTAGAAGAGTAACTATGCTTGTTTCTGAAGAAACAAAGAGCTTCTAACATTTTTTAATCACTTAAGCTTCTGTTCTATTATTTTGTATTTTTCTTTCTGCTTATTTTTCTCTCCTTTTTGTGGATTTTAAAATATATATATGACTGAGATTACAGTCAGTTATGCGCAGGAAATGTGCTAAGGCAAATATGCTGCTGGCCACTAAAACTGATTTGAGCAAAAAGGAAACAGGGATGCATTTTGTAACTGTCAGCAGTTTCCAAGTAAAGTTCACACTAACCTTAGCTCTATAAAATCATTATGGAAATGTTAATAACTAACCTTAGCTCTATAAAATCATTATGGAAAAGCTCTATCATTTTTATTTAATTTTATTGGTAAAAAGGTCTTGTACATCTTGCCAAGTTGTAAAGTTATTTATAAACAGAAGATGTTAGAAGAATTGGAAAAGAAGAATCTGATTTCCCTACATGATCTGTTGATAAGCAGACTAGTTCTATGTGGGACTGGATGAGATGACATGACAATGAAGTGGATAAATAGTTGACTCATAAATCAGAATCAAATAAAAATAAGATTAATTTATTATTTCTCATCAAACTCAAGAATTGCCTTAAGGATGCCATAAGGATAAATCCTGAATCCTCTATATTTCAATATCTCGATCAATGCCTTAGTTGAACAGGTCAAGGGAATGCTTATTATATTTATAGATGACATAATTTTTGTGGTCTAGCCAATACTGTAGAAGACAGAAGGAAAAGACAAAATGATCTTAATAGTTTGATGAAATGGCCTGAAAGTAACAGAATGAATCCTCTGTGGGCTCCTGCTGTTTTTGTCAAAATGAAGAAATAAATTTTTAATTGGCTGGGAGGGGTAGATATTTTCTTGCAGTAAGAACAGTTTGGCAGTAGAACCGATCACCAGAGAGGGGGATAGATTATTCTTCACTGGAAAGATTCAAGGGAGAGATAGATAATCATCTCTCTAGGATGCTTTAATCTGGATTCATGCATCAAATTAGGAATCAGACTCAGTGGTCTAGATTGTCCCTTCCAATTCTCAGATTTTCTGGTTCTTTCATTGGAATCTTGAGAAGAAGAGCAAATACCGAATCTATGCAGATCCTGGGTGACATCTTCACAGCTGTTGTTAAGGATAGATCTCATTCCATAAGTTCTTAGCTGCCATTTGATAAAAGGAAGCAAACAACAAAAGGTATTTCTGGGTAGCTGGCAGTAATTGATATCAGTCCAAAGGCATGGTGTAACTACTCTATCTTTACACAGCAAGCCTGTACTAATAGTTGCAGCATAAGAAAAAAGATGTAAGGAGCAGACAGGATAGCTACAGTCAATGCTATCCTTGCACCAATTAAAAAGTACTTCAAGTACCAGTCAAGGCTGTTACACAATAGCAACAGCACTTAGACTTGTATACTGCTTCACATTGCTTTTACAGCCCTCTCTAAGCGGTTTACAGAGTCAACACATTGCCCCCAACAATCTGGCTCCACATTTTATCGACCTCGGAAGGAGGGAAGGCTGAGTCAATCTTGAGCCTGATGAGATTCGATCTGTCAAATTGCAGGCGGCCGGCAGTTAGCCGAAGCAGCCTGCAGTACTAACTACTGCGCCATCACGGCTCTTTGAAAACAATGAAAGTTTTGGCCAGGGGGAACCCAGTATCTCTTGTAAAGCACACTGTAATAACACTCATGATATTATCATGATGGCTCATGATAGTATTGAATGAATGTTTAGAAAAGCCTGGGGTTGAATAGATAGCAAGTACATCAATTGCTATTGGACACTGGGGCAGGTTTTGAAAACTTCTGCAGTGCACCGGACTCAAAGATTGGATGAGATTGAATGTAGGAAAACCAATTGCTGAAGATGCTGCTGAGTCTAAATAATCACCAAGGGCGGGAGAGCATCCACCTCATGGAAAATAATTGACACCATGAGGTAGATTTTGAGAGTTGAGGATAACATACTTAGTTGGATTTTTCCCTTCCCAAGACAACCAATCCAGCAGGAAAGTCAGAGGGACTAAGAAGAATTGCTACTGTTGAAGGGAGAATGGGAATCCAGTGTGAAAGGCTTCAACTCAATCAAAAGATCATTTTACATACATCCCACTGAGATTTGTAGGTTTTCCAGTAAACATTGGAGGCGACTCTTTTTATTTCTTGCGGCTCTTTTTCCTAACTTCTTCTTGTTTCAGACCTGGTATCATCTTTTTCCAGCTTTCTGTGACATGGGTGGATAATTTTTTGGTGACTATTCTGCAATTTTAATAGCTGCTTGCCTCATTTACATATTTGGGGAAATACTATAGAACCATTGTGCTGTAGTGGAAATGACTTCTATTTGCTAAGTTGAAGCATTTTCATTTCATCTGCTGCAGTCACATCTCTTTCCACTGTAGAAGAGTCCTCAGTCTTCAGGCATGGATGATCTCCACATTTGAGATATTTTAAAAAATCTATCTACTTCCTTGAATGGAAGTGGATTTATGAGCCATGGTGGCACAGTGGTTAGAGTGCAGTACTGCAGACTACTTCCACCCACTGCCAATTGCCAGAAGTTCAGCAGTTCGAGTCTCACTATTGCTATGATCAAAAATATTGTGTAAGGCTTGTGCTGCATGATTTTTGTCCTTTTTCATTTAATGTTCTTTTGCTGTCTATGCTGTCTTCTGGGGTTGAGGAATCCTGACTTCTTAGTTTTATCTTTCCTATATATCTAAATGGTAGTATATAAATCATATTTTATGCCTTTCTTCTAAAGGCCTCCAAATAGTGCTTTAAAGCATTTTGAGCTGACTTGCCCACTGCTAATCATCAAGTAACTGCCTTGAAGTTGGAGTTCCCCCATCTAACACAACACTGTAGGCAATCATTTCTCAGCTTGATGGCTGAAGATTGTCACTGTAATTCAGATCAGCACTCCTGGAGGATCTCATTATTTTAAAATATGAAATCTTTGGTGCTATCTCCATTTATCCTCACAGAGATTTCCATGAAAAACCACAAAAGCCATGCTGATTTGATCATCATTTGAATTAAATACTATGCTAATCATTTGATGCTTTTCCAAAAAGCTACCACTGTAAAAAGTGCTGGATTATCCCTATCCAAATTATTTGTTGTCCCAGAATCTCACAGGATGAGCATTACAGCAGAATTTTGTTCTGCTGAATTATATGGGGAACCTGAGTGGTCGCTGGAGGGGATACCTATTTTGTCCTATATCTTCTTTCTCTTGGTATTTCCTTGTAGTGGATGAAAGGGTCCAAAGACAATCTTGGTGTATTTGACCAGTTCAATGGCTTGGAAAGTAAGGGTTGGTACCAGTGGTGGGATTCAAACATTTTTACTACCGGATCTGTTGGTGTGGCTTGGTAGGCACGGCATGGCTTGGTGGGCATGGCAGGGAAAGGTTACTGCAAAATCCCATTCCCTCCCCACCCCACTAACCTGCTTTCCAGCTCTGTTCTCCTATGCAAGGCAACAAAAGAAGACCCAGCCAATCATCTGGGATTCGGGAGGTAGAGAATAGGTGGGGGTGGGGCCAGTCAGAGGTGACATTTACCAGTTCTCCGAACTACTTAAAATGTCTGCTACCGGTTCTCCAGAACTGGTCAGAACCCACTGAGTACCACCTCTGATTGGTACCATGATCAGTACAGAGGCCTCAAAATTTCTTCCTGCTTTTATAAAAATGAAATATAGTACAAAACTATGAGGAGGGTGCTGCGTGGCAAATAAATCCTGATTGATTGGTATTTTCTCTGTGCTCAGTCACTGTTTGGGAAGGGCTGTTGGTTCTTTGCAAATATTATAAAATCACAAACGTGCATGGATGCTCCCATTGTGCCCTAGTATCCTGATCTAAAAATAAGTGGAACAGACCATCTGTTCTCTGATGCCTTTTCATTGTGAAATCAGAACATTTGGATAAAATATTCTGGTCATCTGGAAGTTCTATAGGGCATCAGACACCCCTCCTCCCCCACACAAATGCACTCATTTAACTTCCTTCTCAGGAGAAAGTTTCATATATAGAGAATGAATTTTGTTTTCAAATTATTTCCAAAGAGAATCACTGGAGGTGGGTCCGGTTATTATTACCCTAAAGTTATTACCCTTAATTATCATTTGAATCAAATAAAAGGTCCTGCCAAAAAAGAAAAAAAAACCTTTCCCAATTCACTGCAGGATGGGTGGTAGAGGAACATGGGGAATGTGGTTGGCTAATGAAAAATTCCACTGGGAAACAAGGGGGCTTGCTTTCTGGCAAATGATAGCAATGCACCAATTCTATGCCAGGAAGTATTTGTTTAATCAAAACCAGCATTTGTGCCTTTGGAAATATTTGTTTTTGATTAATAAACAATTTCTGGCTTTGCGTTTATACCCCAAATATGTGGAATGCTTCTTGTATTCTTGCATTTTTTTTTAGTAGGCTAACAATACTCTTCAAATGCGCTTAGTCCATATGCTGAAACAGATCATGATAATTAAGGTCAATAAAAAGTTCATATGTAAAAACAGAATTATTTCAAACCTCCCTCATCATCAACCTATATGCATGTATTCTTTAGAAGGCCCACTGATTTTCTAGATTTACTTCGATAAACTAATTTAGGCTTTCAACCTTAAATCTAAGCGATGCTCTGGGCTTTAATTGTCTATTATTTTCATAATTGCAATCTTTTTTTGCAGTTTGATAGATTTTGCTATTTTTGTGATCATTTTACCTTCCTCCGATTTTTCACTGATGTTTTTACCCAAGTCAGAGTTTTGAAATTCATTTCAAGTTACCCTCAAGTTAATCATATGTGATTCACTGAAACTACCTTAGAATTACATAGATTAAAAGGTGACGTTGGCTTTTGCTTTTTCAGAGCTTTCAAAAATCAGACAAAGATGTGGGATTTTTGTATTCACTTCACCAGTAGACTTCTTTAAAATAAAGATAATTCATTGGTTAAAACTAGTTACTACTTTAACAAAGGTAGTTTGTTAAAACTCTTTTCTCCAGCCAGCATAACTCCCAGAACATGTTTGTTATATAAGCTAACTATAAACAAGCCAATTCTTGCTGGCAAGTATTTGATTTCAAAGTTGAAATGCAAAAGGAAAATGGGTGAGATGGGGAGAAGAAACAAATAAATTCATGCACCCTTAAGCTATAAAGTTTATGATAAGCATATCCTTTGGTAGTTTCCTTCTAAGAACAGTTGCTTACAAAGCAAAGCTTATATTTACATAATATATGCCACAATTAAGCACTTCAAAATCTTATTGATTTCTAAGGGAGGAATTTCAGAGAAATTAATGAGATTTAAAACTATTCAATTCTGCCAGCTGAATTCTGATTTCTGAAACATTTTTGTTCTATTACCCAGCTAATATTAAAAATGTCTTAAGGACATTTTGTAAATGGACTGAATATGAAATTTTCACTTAAAATTAAATACAAATGAATTTATAGCTGTCAAAACATATACAGTGATAACCAGAAGATCCTGAACTTGTTTTGTGTTAAATTTGTGTATAATTGAAATGGAAAATGTTTTTTTACCATATAAATATAGCCAGTTGTGCACTTGGGGATAAATATATATCTAAATATAATATCAATCATCCACCAAGGAAACCCACTATTTATTCTCAGATATCAACAAGGATTTCTGAGAGATTTCAGAAGGAGGAAAAATATATGTTCCCCAAGCAGCATAATTATGCTAATATTTTGTTACTAATGGATTAAAAAAAACCCTATACATTTGGAAACCCAACAAATGAAACTAATTTCTAACTCTGAATTGGAAGCTACCCAATTATTCATAAACGGTTCCTGGCTTCCACACTTTAAGAAGAGTTTTTTAAGGGCTACCGCCTGTGCCAATGCCAAAAGATAATTTACCAACCTTAGCTACCCTTATTCTCTAATTCCTATAATAACACTACATAACACCAAAATAGTCCCCAAATAGTCCAAACCCTCACAGAACTGTGGAAACATATAAATGCCTCCTTACTGGAACAGACACAATCTACTTTTCTGAAATGTACCTTGGGAGGTGGATAAGTCTACACTTATCCAACCCCCAGAAGAAGGAACAGAGTTGGCAATAGCCCCTATATAAAAGCCATTTGGTAATTATTATTTCATTATTGGCCAAAGATCCTATCCATGGACCCAGATAGATTGCCTAAGCTGTGCTTTGAAGTACAATTACACAAGCAACCTTACACTTGGGCCACCCAACTTTCATTTCTCAATCCAAATTCTAGTCCAATCAGATCAAGGAAGGCCAAGAAAGCTTTCAAGAATTATTGATGTGACTGCCCAAGATGGCATTATAGCCCTTCAATGCGTCAAGTCTCTGAAATGGCTGGCTCAGTTCAAATCAGCCTCCCAGTTACAAAAATATTTAACAATTTATGTGCCTCAGCATCTCAGAAGAGCTTTTTCTAGAGCTCTGTTCAAACAATTAGACTTCATGGCAAGATACGTGAAGCTTCACAGAGTCCCACTTGAGAAAGACTGTTCATTTGTGGAGCACCAATCATTGAAGACAGTGGACACATTCTTGTTGACTGCAAATTGTACTCTCCAGAAAAGTTTGCTTATTTACACCCATATTTAGACCCGCAAAAGTCCAGATGAATACTAGATGGAAGTAAGAGATACAGAAAATTGTCCAGAGTAAATAGTAACCCTAAATAAGCTTTTTATTTTGGGTTGCTTCAGTTAACTTCTCCACAAACCACTGCATATACTTCTTTTATGTTTATTTAGGGCTACCAGATTTGCATTGTGAAAATCCAAGGTCACTATACCCACCCATCTGGAAACAAGATTTCTCTCTCTCTCTCTCCCTCTCTCTCTCTCTCCCTCCCTCCCTCCCTCCCTCCCTCTCTCTCTCTCTCTCTCTCACACACACACACAATACACATCTGGAATTTTGCAGTCAAGCTCTCATGATTAAAAAAATCTCTTAGAAAAGAAAAAATGTAAAAACGAATAAACAGTGATGAAACACGGAAAAGAGCCCCTGCTTCCACGCATTCTGTCATCATTGAAGAGTGTCAGTTCGATTCATAGCTAATGCGAGGAATCTTACTTTTTATCAATTCATTTATTCATTATGTTTATATCCTAATTTCATTATTTCTTCAGGGTCTCAAACTATTTAATTCCCATAGCAGCAGCCTTATGTTTCTTATGTAATCACCAAGAGTGGAATTAAATTCAAAGAATCTTTATTTTGACCCTTTCTAAGTCCAGGTATACAAAACATTATTCATACAATAATTTTCTAAGTCTTGCAGGGAACACATAAAATCCCCAGGTTTCTCTCTCTCTTAACTTCTCAATGCTTTCTTCACATGAAAAAAACCCTAAAAGAGAGCAAGTTAACTAAGCTTGACAAAGATCTGTTTTTGGAGGCAGGATGCCTCCTTTATTACCCCTTTTTTTTAAAAGGGGCCGACACTCATATGAAACAACTGCTTTTATTGTGGCAATATGTACCGTGCAGAAAAGCAACTTGCCAGTTGGAGTAGCTGTATTACCTTAAATTTCTCCTCACAGCTTGTAGCGCAAATCAAATGGGAAAGAAAATAATGAAGATAAAGCTAGCCAATAATGAGGAATTTAGGGCTTCAAAGAACAGGATGTTCTTATTTACCAAGTAAAGCCAATAAAACAACAAAGAACACAGTACCATCAAAAGTCCACATTGAGGACACGTCACTAAAAGAAGAAGGTAGGTAATATTTGCAGCAAGGACAACTGTTGACAAGCATTCTTATTCATGTTACACATCCTGAAAAATAAATCAATCTAAATCCATGCCAAATCACTGTTCATCACACCAGCCAGTCTTTTTCACTTGCAGTCTACAACCAGGGATTGTTGAGCCTGGCATTGAAAGGGGACTTAAAGCTCTCCACTGACCTAATGCAGAGTTGACTTGTCTTCTTTATCAGGCAGAAAGGACTTCAGTGAACAGAGCAGAAGACTGTATGGAAAAACATTCAAATGAACGGAGTCATCTGAGAGTCAAGACAAGTTTATGTGTCCAGTTTTCTGTTTTACTCATCCACAGCTGGCCTTTACCAGTATATTTAACAAATACTATAAGTATCCTGTCTTTGCCAGGATATGCTTTTCTCTTTTATGTTTTCACTTCCCCTCATTTATTCTTATGATGCTCTCCGCCTGCTTTTTCTCCTTCTGCCTCACTCTTCAGCCCTGCCTGTGTTGCATTTTCCTTACCCAATCTCTCTTCTCCCTTCTTTCCTGGTCATGGCACTTCTTTGTGTTCCTCTTTTGTAAAGTCTTGACTTCAAGGGCCAATCTTACACCTTTTTCTCCCAGAGACTATTAAGAAAGCTCTAGATATGAATCCAGCAGCCTATCCCTAGAAGCACTGCTGATCACTTGAACACTGAACATAATTTTGTATGCCTCTCTATCTCTAATATTTAATTCATCCTTTCATTCCCTTTTCATTGCTTATAAAGCTCATTTAAGGAACTATATCTCTGTTGGTTCCTGACCTATAAAGGACAAGTCCATCTATATGGGCTAAGATTTGAACTGAAATAACAGGGTTTTTCCAAGACTAGGTGTTTGCTTAGTTGCCTGCTCTCCACCATCAGCATCAATAGCTGGTGCTCAGGTTCATCAGAAGAACAGGGGTCCCGTTAGCAATGTAACAATGTTGTGTTTCCTTGACCCTATATGAGAAACAGGGGGACCTTGTCTTGACCTTCACATTAGGTATCTGGTTGTCTTTGCTCACAAATCAGCCCAATGGAAACAGAATTTTCTGGGTCTCAAATATAGCAGATAAAGAGACAATCAGGAAGAACCAAAATATAAGGTTAATACTGGATCTTAGGAATTCAGCTGGAGCAAACCAATCTGCAAGCATCATCTCTTTCCTCTCTGAACCATAACAACAACCCTGGATAGATTTGCTAGTCTATTAAAAATACTTTAATACTTTATTTATTTATGAATCAAATTTATATAGCTGCCCAACTCATGAGAAGTGACTTTGGGCAATATACAGTAGTGTTAAAAAAAACAATACATTTATAAAAACAAGTATTTAAAGATATAAAAATTAAGAGTTTGTTAGGCCCAAGACTGCGAACTGTTCCAGAAACAAATCTAAATGAATTCTTTTGAAACATCTGTAACACACATTTGCTAAAATTAATTTTTTTCATATGAGTAAGTACATAAGACAATAGGCTGAACACATTTCTGCCCTTGCAATATGACACAGAGTGCTCTTGCATGGAGCAATGATTTCATTTGTTCCTACTGGATAAGTGAAAAGCTAGATCTAGGCCTATGATGCTGTTCTTTGTGGTTATTCCTTACTATGGTCATTCACTGGACAACTTGAGGTGCTTTATGCATTTGTTTATTCTGCCATCAATAGTTGGCTTAATGTGTCATTTAAAATCTTTCCACTTTGTCAATGGGGTAATAACTGAAGCTTGATACTCTTCTGAGAAGGTATCATCTCTACCTGACATTGGACTTCAGGACCTCAAATGAGATCTATTTACTGAACCAAGATCTCAGGAAGAAGCCCAGCAACCCATTTAGTGACACTTATCAAAGCGCCTGCTTTTTGTTGTTTTACCTGCTCCACAAAATATTTTTATTGAGATTTTAAAAACTTGACCCGACAGAATAATTATGAAAAGAACCACTGAAGAAGTATCCTAGAATGAGGACGAAAACATGGAAACTTGTAAGATACATGTACTAAATTCTCATAGCACCTTTGCTAAATAGACAAGGATACATGTACTAAATTCTCATAGCACCTTTGCTAAATAGACAAGGAAAATAGTATTATTCATTAATAGCTAGATATCAATTCATAGCTGGCAACAGAAGTTAAGAAGGCTAAGGAGCATGGCTAGTGTTTTCTTCTCTTCTTCTCTGGATATGAATGTAAGTATTAATAAAGCAATCTAATCTTCCTTTATATCAATACTATGAGTGTTGAAATAAATGTGATTGAACAGTCTATCTTTTTTAAATGTAAATTTACATTCATTTTACATGCAAATTTTACACATGTATTTTCTACACAATTTTATCCAATCCAATCTAACCCAATCAAATCAGTTTTGCATGGAAACCACCATTGCAGATTTCAGAGCAGCAGGCAGTATAAAGGATAATCAATCCCATTCAGGAAGTTAGAACTAAGCCAACTTGATTAAAATTGGAAAAATGCTTTGTTTCTACTGTGCCAGCTTGAGAAAACTGATATAGTTCTGATTTAATTAGGAACACAATCAAGAAAAATAAAATCAGATTAAACATTTCTGTAAGTCCAATGTTCATCAAATCCTGGATATTGATATGTGGGTAATGTAATTTTTCATTTTGAAAAAAAAAATTGAGAACTTTTTTCAAGCACATAAGCACCAAGTTAAATGACAATGTCAATAAATACTTAGCCGTGATATTAAACTAAGCTCCTATATGCCTGTTAATGATGGCTTGTACACAAGAAAGGTATTTGTATGCATTGTTTCCACACTTTGCTGGGGCCATTGGATCTAAGGCTGCATGAATCCAGCCAGCTCACCATATGGATTGAATTAAAAGCAATGCCTCTAGCATTATAAGTCACTATAAGATGGCAGTACTGGCATTCTAGCAGCTCTGATATGCTTTCACTTCAGTTAGCAAGAAGTTGCTGTGAAAAAAGGTTGTATTGCTAGATTTCTATTTCTATTTCTTGAAATAGAAGCCAGTGGTGAGTGATTGTCTGTGCTGACAGTGCACTTTAAATTAAACTGATTTTTTGACTTTGCACTTTAAATAACATACCAGGACGGAATTTTTGACTGCTGACAAGAGTTCACCCTATTTAAATTCACCACCAAATGTAGGTTATTTATGTTGATGATTATGTAGTCTTAATGTGTGTATGCTGAGTAAAAAAAGATGAAACGATGGAGAACTGGAAAGAACTTGTTTGTGTGATCAAGAATGAAGTGGACAGCTTATGATGGTTATCTACGGGCTTCCTGCAGGAGAGATTGATAAACCAATCAAACACAACAGGAAGATCTCTTCAAAAGAAATTCCTTTTAAGCTCAGCATTACATAGGAATGTGTAGGTCACGTTACAGAGGTAGATTTGTACAGGTGGGAGATTTGTGAAAAAAAGGATTCTTCACATGCTGTTAGATGAGATGAAAGCTTCAAGAGTGGAGATTTGCCAGCAGTCATTTCAGTTATGCGAATGTAGATGAGAAATTGCTTCACATATCCTGATAGCCATTGTTTCATTATTATGACCCAGAAGTGAAGTATCAGTCCGTGAAATATCATCACAATCTTCACTTATGGCAGGGCTGTCAAACTCACGGCCTGCGGGCCAGATGCATCATTTATTTATCTATTTTATTTATTTATTTAAATTTCTATACTGCCCCCTCTCCCAAAAAGGGACTCGGGGCGGTGTACAGCCTACTAAAAAATGGACAGTATATACAATTAAAAACAAATTAAATAACATAGATCTGGCCAAATCCCTTCAGATATAAAATTCCCAAAGTTTAAAATTCCAGGATTATAATTAAAATTTTAAAAATTTAAAAACCGAATTAAGTTAAAACCCCATGAACTGTTTACTGGGCCAGGCCGGCCTGTTGGAAAAACAAGGTCTTTACTGCGCGCCGGAAGGACAGGATGTCGGTAATGGCCCGTATCTCTGGGGGCAGATCATTCCATAGGGAGGGGGCCCCCACAGAGAAATCCCGCACCCTCGGGGTCGCCAGCCGGCAACGATCAGGCGGCGGAACCCTGAGGAGGGCAACCCTATGTGAGCGTACTGGGTGGCGGGAGGCTGTTGATGGCAGCAGGCGGTCCCGTAAGTACCCAGGCCCCGAGCCATGGAGCACTTTATATACAGTCAGTACCACCTTGAATCGGATCCGGAAGGCCACAGGAAGCCAGTGCAGCCTGCGGAGAAGTGGTGTTACATGGGAGCTCCGAGGGGCTCCCAAAATCACCTGCGTGGCCGCATTCTGAACCAACTGCAGCCTCCGGACACTCTTCAAGGGGAGCCTCATGTAGAGAGCGTTGCAATAGTCCAAGCAGGAGATGATGAGGGCGGAGGTGACTGTGCGAAGTGCGTCCAGATCCAGAAAGGGCCGCAACTGGTAAATCAGACGAATCTGACAAAAGGCCCCCCTGGCGACGGCTGTGATATGGTCTTCTAAAGACAGCCGTATGTCCAGGAGGACACCCAGATTGCGAGCCCTTTCCATGGGGGGGTCAGAATTTCTCCCCCCACAGCCAGCGAAGGAACAAGCTGGCTGTATCTGGGCACAGGAAACCACAGCCACTCGGTTTTGGTCGGGTTGAGACGAAGCCTGTTAAGACCCATCCAACTCCGCACGGCCTCCAGGCACCGGGTCATCACTTTAACGGCTTCGTTGGGGGGGCCCGGGGTAGAGATGTACAGCTGAGTGTCATCAGCGTACTGATGGAACTCTAACCCAAAGCCACAGATGATCTCACCCAGCGGCTTCACATAAATGTTGAACAGCAGGGGCGAGAGCACCGATCCCTGAGGCACCCCACACAGTAGGGGCCTCGGGGTCGACCTCTGCCCCGCCGTCATCACAAATTGCAAACGGTCAGAGAGGAAGGAGGAGAACCACCGTAAAACAGTGCCTCCCACTCCCAACCGCTGCAACAAGATACTGTGGTCGACAGTATCAAAAGCCGCTGAGAGATCTAACAGGACCAAGACAGAGGAACAACCCCTGTCCCGGGCCCTCCAGAGATCATCTACCAACGCGACCAACGCCGTCTCCGTGCTGTGCCCGGGCCTGAAACCCGATTGGAGGGGGTCTAGGTATACCGCTTCATCCAGGTACTGAGGGAGCTGGCGTGCCACCACGCTCTCAGCAACCTTCGCAACAAAGTGAAGGTTGGAGACCGGATGATAATTTGATAATAATGCTGGATCCAGGGACGGTTTCTTGAGGAGGAGCCGCACCACCGCCTCTTTCAAGGCGGTGGGTAAAAGCCCCTCTCTCAAGGAAGCATTGATAATTCCCTGGAACCAGCCTCGTGTCACCTCCCGAGTGGCCAAGACCAGCCAGGAGGGGCACGGGTCCAATAAACAAGTGGTGGCATTAAGCCCCCCCAGTATCCTGTCCACGTCCTCCAGAGTAACAGGATCAAACTCAGCCCAAATGACCTCCCCGAAATCCACCCCCGTCCCCCCGCCTGGAGATGCCCAGTCAGAGTCCAGCTCATCCCGGATCTGAGTGATTTTGTCCTGCAGAAACCTAGAAAACTCCTCAGCCCGTCCCTGCAAGGGATCCTCCCGCACCCCCACCTCCAGAAGGGAGCGGGTCACCCTGAACAGGGCGGCTGGGCGGTTTTCCGCAGACGCAATAAGGGTGGAGGGGTAAGACCTCCTCGCCATCCTTATCGCCACTAAATATGTCTTAATATAAGATCGTAATAGTGTTCGGTCAGACCCAGAACGGCTGGCCCTCCAACTACTCTCTAGGCGTCTTTTCCGGCGCTTCATCTCCCTTAGCTCCTCAGAGAACCAAGGAGCCACCTGGGATCGGCACCGGGTCAGAGGCCGCAAGGGCACGACCCGGTCAAGGGCCCCAGCGGCCACCCTATCCCAGGCGGCAACCAAGCCCTCGACGGAGTCGTGTGTGTGAGCATCGGGAAACGGTCCAAGCTCCATCAGGAACCTATCTGGGTCCATCAGGTGCCTGGGGCGGTACCATTTTGTCGGCCCCGCCTCCCTGCGGCTGGGGGGTGCAGAATGGAAGTCAAGTCTCAGGAGCGAATGATCAGTCCATGACAGGGGTTCCACAGCTACGTCCCCTATACCAAGATCATTCTGCCACTGATCAGAGACAAAAACCAGATCCAGGGTGTGACCCCCCAAGTGAGTAGGATCCCGAATTAATTGGGTCTGGCCCATGGCTGTCATGGAAGCCATGAACTCCTGAGCAATCCCCGAGGCCCCACCGGCAGATGGCAGGTTGAAATCCCCCATGACCATAAGCCTGGGGGTCCCAACTGCCAAGCCAGCTATGACCTCAAGGAGCTCAGGCAGGGCTGATGTCACAAAGCAGGGAGCCAGGTATGTGATCAACAAGCCCACCTGAACCCTGGGACCGAACTTCACAAAAAGGGACTTACATCCGGTCGTCTGAGAAACAGTGAATTCCCTCGGACACAGATCCTCCTTAATAACCACCGCAACCCCCCCTCCCCTCCCCTGGGCCATCGGCTGATGAAAAACCCTAAACCCAGCCGGGCACATCTCCACCAGAGGAACTCCCCCCTCTTGGCCCAGCCAGGTCTCAGTAATACCCACCAGGTCCGCTCCCCCCTCACAGATCAAATCATAAATGAGAGGGGCCTTGTTAATAATGGACCTGGCGTTACACAACATCAGCCGAAGGCCCAGGGCCCGATCGCTCAGACCACCCGGGGAACGGGATATGACAAGGGGGTCGGAGTGCGCCACCGCAGACAAACAGCGGGGGCGCGCTCCCAATACAGAATATGGCCCCCTATAACCGCCAAATCTGCCTCTCCCGCTCACCGTACTAATGACTTTTATTTCACCCTCCCCGGAACAGCCCCCCATCCTCAACACGGCCCCACCCGACCCCAGCACCTCCCGGCAGCGCTCGACCCACGGCCTGGCCCCAGCCCCAGGCAGGTTGTCCCCCAACCCTCGCCCGGCTACCCCTAACCCCAGTAAAAATCTAGATAAAAATTTGGAACAACCCTCCCTCAAGCGCTTCTTGCGGCCACACCATCTTTCCAGATCCCAGGATCCGTCCTTGAGGAAAGTCTTGGAGAGTTTAGAGGGCCACTTCCGAGAAAGGGGGACATTTCTCAGGGCCCACAAGTCTTCCAGAGAATATCTCAGCGGCACCTTCAGCTGGGCCTCCCCTGACCGCCGCCAGCAACGCTGGGGGCCCACTGGTCGGGACCGAAATCCAGTACAGAAAAGTTTGGATGGTG
This sequence comes from Bungarus multicinctus, assembly GCA_023653725.1. NCBI lineage: Eukaryota > Metazoa > Chordata > Lepidosauria > Squamata > Elapidae > Bungarus > Bungarus multicinctus. The sequence goes on from CM042836.1 coordinate 116,153,978, forward strand.
TCCATGCCCCCCCTGGCCTCCATCTTCGCCTCCGCTGTTGACGCTGAGGGGACAGCACCGAACGTCGACCCCGTACCCTCGTCCCCGTTGCCGTCGGAGCCGCCGGAGCCTCAGCTACCACCATTGGAACCGTCGCCACCGCCATAGAATCAAAAGGAGCTGACACTCGAGGCCAGATGTTGTCCAAGGCCGCCGTGGCGCCACCCACGGCTGCCTCAGCAGCCAGGGGCAGGCTCCTCCCCACGCAAGCGCCGCAGTGCCACCCACAGCAGTCACGATGGGTAAGGGCCGTCCCATGGCCCGGGCCCAGTCGGGGGAAAGCCTTCGGGCCTAGCCGCGGTAGGTCCACCGTCGCCCAGCTCCCACCGCGGCCATTGGAAACCGGCCCCAGCAGGCCCTCTGACGACCAAGACCCGCCCCAGCAGTAGTCAGGGCGGCCCGGGCGACCACAGGCCGCGGCTCTACCGAGGGCCCCACCACAGGCTCCCCCAGCACCTCCAGCAACTCTGCCAGGTCCTCCGCAGGCTCCCCCGCCGCCTCCGACATTGCTGCCGGGTCTGCGCTGCTTCAAAGCAACCACGGCAGTTGGCATTCGGCTTCGCAGGGCCCCCGCCGCTCGGCCATGCCCATGCCTAGTTTAGCAAAGGGGGAAAAGTCACAATACGTCACCTGATGATACCGTGATGATGCAAGTTTGACACTCCTGATCTATGGAGGGGGTGGGAGTGGGGAATCAATGCAGAGGACTTCAAACTAGATTGGGAAGTGAGATGGAAATCTTTCACTTCCTTTCTAAATACCATGAATCGCTTGTATCTTCTATGTGTAGTGTTAACAGATAACAGATAATCAGAGTTGGAAGGGGCCTTGTATGTCATCTAGTCCAACCCCCCACCCAAGCGGGAGACCCTACACCATTTCTGACAAATGGCAGTCCAATCTCTTCTTGAAGATCTCAAGTAATGGCACTCTCACAACTTCCGAGGGCAAGCTGTTCCATTGGTTGATTGTTCTCACTGTCAGAAAGTTTCTCCTTATTTCCAGGTTAAATCTCTCCTTGTTCAGTTTACATCCATTATTCCTTGTCTAGCCTACAGGCGCTTTAGAAAATAGCTTGACTCCTTCCTCCCTGTGGCAGCCCCTCAAATATTGGAAAACCGCTATCCTGTCTCCCCTCTCTTCACTAGACTAGCCAAGCCCAGTTCCTGCAAACGTTCATTGTATGTTTTAGCCTCCAGTCCACTAATCATCCTGGTTGCTCTTTTCTGTACTTTTTCTAGAGTCTCAACATCTTTTTTATAATATAGTGAACAAAACTGGATGCAGTACTCTAGGTGTGGTCTTACTAAGGCTTTATAGAGTGGTATTAGTACTTCCCTTGATCTTGATTGTATCCCTCTGTTAATACAACTTAGAATTGCATTAGCTTTTTTGGCTGCTGCTGCACACTGCTGGCTCATATTTAGCTGGTTGTCCATTAAGACTCCAAGACCCCTCTCACAGTTACTGCTATTGACCTGGTTTCACCCAGTCTATATGTGTACTTTTGGTTTTTCTTGCCTAAGTATAGGGCTTGTTATAGTGATATAGGAAGTAAGTGAGCAAGACCCTAGTTTTTTTGTTACTGCGAAAGATTTGGGGCAACTGGAACGTTTTATGGGGCTTTTTGCCAGCAACTACATTTTGCTCCATTGAGCTTTCTGCTAGGAGCCAGATTAAGTATCAAGGTGAAAAAGCAGAACTATTACATCATAAAAATCACCTTTGTGAAAGATTAAGAAAACAATTTAGTTCTTTTTCTTTTATTCTGAAAGGAAAGAGAATTGTTTTTCAGTGCAGAATTAAGTGGACAGAACATCTCCTTGTTTTTTCTATCCTAATATCAAAGACTCGGCCCAACTAAGGATTGCAATGAACCCAATACAAACTGCATGATGCTCTTCTTTATCTGGGGAGCCTCAGATCCCAACTGCTCATTTGTTTAGCAAGGAAGACCAACTTTAGTCCACAGAAGGAGAATAGTGGTGGTGGGGACAATATTCAAAGGCAATTGACTTGTAGCAAGTGGGAAATGACTGGACTAAGTTCAACAGAGACTTGGACGAAAGAAAGTATTCCATGAAAAATTTCAAATTCATCTCTTTAGGTAACATAAACTCACCTTGATTTCTTTGGGTATTGAAACATTTAGAGAATAGCCCCCAAAACATAGATATATGCATGTATACATACATACATATGTGTGTGTGCTTTGGGAAATTCTCTTTCTCTATATATAAAGATGATATAGGAAGTTTGTAAATAATAAGGTCAATCCTCTTCAATATTCTTTGTTTAACAGGTTTGAACATGAAGTGCTTTGAAGTTCTCGTAAGAATATGATGCAAATAGTCCTTGAAGTCACATTCAACCATATGTTCCAATACAAGCTATTGAAACAGTTTATTTCATTTAAAAAAAATGTGAATGAATTGTTGCTTGTAAATAGTTTGCTTTGGTTGATTTAGGATCATAAGCTTTGAACAATGAACTTAGGCCAGCTGGATTCATGGAAGACTGAACAGCAATTTTGTGACTGTGCCTATGCCCAGTCTTCACACATTATGCTGCACAGGACAAGAGGATCTAATGGCTACAAATGCACATTTGGAGAGCCTGCTTTTTGAAGCCAACATGAGCTGAATATATATATATATATATATATATATATATATATATATATATATATATATATATATATATATATATATATTTAATCTACACACAATTTCAGTCTTAAAGCATGACCATTGGCCTGGAAGCAAGTGAGTTTGATCTTTTTCTGAGTGAATGAAACATGAATGTGGGATGACCAATTAAAATTCCCAAATTACAACTCACCAATTTGTGTAAGTCAAACATGATTTATTCACAAAGATTTTAAAAATTGGAATTAAGCAGCAGAACAAGATGCTGTTGCTCATATGGAAATAATAAGCTGTCTTATACATGTGCTAAGGATGCATGAAAAAGGCAGTGGTTATTATCATTGGAAGCTCTTCTCTTTGTCTTTCAGCATCAAGTCTAATGTAAAATCCAGAGATGAATTGTTCCCCACACTCCAAATGGGGAAAAAAAACACAATAAAAATGTATTTAATCTTTATTGAATCTCCCTGCAAAATTGACACAATAGTACAGCCTGAATTGATAGAGAGTTGGTACAAAGTCCTGAGTGTGAAAGTGGAGAAAATTGATGTTAAAATCAAGAATATTTTTTTTCCAAGAGATTCTTAACTTCCACAGAAGACACACATTTAAAAACCCTCCATCATTCATGAGATGGACTGCATTAGACTACATTTTTTAATTCTCTGAAATTTGCTCCTACTCTTAATATTTATTCTGCATATTTATGCCTATATGATATTTCAAAAATGTCCTTCCAATCAAACGCAAAAGTGAAATTCAAAAATAAACAGTCAGAAACTTGTACAGTTCCATTGCCATTATAAACTAAAATGCTGCATAGTTATGCAATGTAAACTTTGCAGTTTATATTATCCTTGTAAACTATAGCTCCTTTTTTCTGCTTTTACCCAGCTGTGGAGCAGACAGGGTGGGTTAATCTGTGTCAGAAGAGATAGCTGAGTAATTTTTGCTCCATCTTTCTATACACACAGCAGCAAGAATTCATATGCATTCCAAATGAAATAATCCAGAAAATCTCACAGTCCAGTGAAGATAGGGATGGAAAAAGGTGGGGAAGGATGAAGAAATATGAGAGACATATGAACCAAGTCTTCCCATCTTATCAACAAGTAATGTATCTTAAGTTGTTCCTGCCCTGGGTTCATACTGGCTTGATTCTAATTTTTTTAAAAAAAAAATCTTGACTAGGTTGTGTCCCTTTGGCAATAAGCTACAAGGTAATTCATTCTGAATGGCAGACTACCCTACACACACATCCATTTCCATAAAGTGGAAATCAAATAGTGTGTGTGTGTGTTTGTTTTATGACTACCCATCCTACCATGGGGTAACTCTGAGTAGCTTACAGTCGTAAAAATGTTTCTAAACATATACATTAAAACATAAATAAATGAAAACCAAACATTAAAATCTAAGGACATATGTGTAGGGTGGGGGCAGTGTGGACGGAGGTGAGATCTATTATTATCTAGTTGACTCAGCCTTCCATGATCCTTCTGAGGTGGGTAAAATGAAGACCCAGATTTTTTTTTGGGGGGGGGGCAATATGTGACTCTGTAAACTGCTTAGAGTGGGCTGTAAAGCACTGTGAAGCAGTATATATAAATCTAAGTGCTACTGCGATTATTACTTGATCAACCACCTCCAGTGTTATACTCAGCTAACTGGCCAAGACAAGTCTTTAGGCCCTTATGAAAAAATAGGAGGATTGGGGCTGACCTCAGATCGTGGGGCATGATGTTCCAGAAGGCAGGAGGAAGAGCAGGGAAGGCCTTCCTCCTGGATCCGACCAGCTGGAATAATCAGGTTGATGCGACCCGCAGCATGCCTCCTCTGCCACCACAAATGGGATGGGCCAATCACAGTGGGGTGAGAGTGAGACAGTCCCTGGAGTTTCTGGGAATGAAATCCTCAGGAATCTGGGAAAATGATGCGCTCCTGCATTTATTTATTTATTTTTAAAGGCTAGGGGAAAAAACTAATTATTGAGGAAAAGAAAAATCATTATTTTTTTTCCTGTTTCTTTCAAACTGGTATTTTTATGTGTGCTAAGTAAATACCATTGCTTTGAAATGGTACTGGTGAAACAAGCATAGAATATATTAGAATACTAGGTAAGCATCCTTTCAGTTGAAGAGGTTGCTCTTTCTGTAAAAAGTAGCCACTGAATTGTGGTGGTTAGTCTGCACTAGAGCATTCTACTTCAGACTTTAATACAGGAGTACTAAAGTTTGCCTAAAAGGAAAATGGGTACTTTGAAAGTAGAGCAGAAAAATGCAGCCTGATGGAGACTGGGAATGAATAATAAAGAGTATTATAGAGTATTATAAGAGTATAATAATTAATAAAGAGCAAAGCAGTCCATTTTTGTCCTTCAGAAACAGGAACTTTTCCCTCCTGGGATAGGATAATTGGAAAAGGCAGGTAAGTCCTGGGAAACCTTTTCCCATATGTATTTGAGTATCTTCTTGATGTGTTTTAGAAAATTGATACTTTCATTATGTAAATATGCTAGAGCATGGAATTCAGAGTTTCCATTTATTGTGAATTCTGACAATTGAGAATGTGTCACCGAAATTGTGTTCAGGCATAGTATTACATCATAAAAACAATTTCAAACCAGTTTTGTTCACTAATAGGTATTTCAAATAACTAGTATTCAATATATATATTATAATTTTGAGTAGCTATGTTTTTTAAAAAATAATGTAATTTTAAAGGTAAAATTATACAAAGCAGGTGTATAATTAAATAATGCCCAAATTAAGTTTAGGCAATATTATATTGTCATTCATTTTAGGATTCAGGACTTCATCATTGTAATATTTATCTTGCAATATTTAATTGAAGAAAGGTTTAAGAAAGGATGTATCTTAGGCTAAATCGGTGTTTATTTAATTGTTATGGATTAACATTGTGACAATACATCACGATGAAGACAGGGCAAGTTTAAATATTGTGATCATCTTTGTAGATATCATTTTATGTTTATTACTCTTCAAATGCAAATTGCTTTGGTCTCAGAGAAAGAGAGGAGGATTTTAGAGACGGCTGTCTCTAAAAACATAGACTTATTTTCATTCTCTGATGGTCACAACAGTAGATGAATATATGTGTGTCATTCATTTTTCTGCCTGTTTTTTGTTTTTTGCTATTTATTTGCTATTTGTTGTCTACTGCCCTGATTGCGATGAAAATGCAATCTTTGTACAGAAGTCCTAATTTGTACAATATTGTGTTAGATTATTTTCCCCATTACCTGCTCAAGTAAACTGCAATATATCTTAATCAGAGTTTGCACCAGGGTTCGCATTCTTTGGGATGCAGTGTACAATATGTGTTTGTGTGTACATGTTGCAGCATTCTTTGAATAGTGTACATTGCAAAGAAAACAAAATTTTATAACGTGTAAAATTGTTTAGGAATTTGCACATCCAGCAATTTTTAGATGTTTTTCATCTCGCAAAATATCTGTGCAATGCTTTTGAGTACCCACGCAAAATTGGCTCTATTAACAATTCCTCTTTCAGTAGGGTAACTTAGCAACATCTTAGCTAACTTTTGTATATTGGGCTCCTTCTTCAGATTCTACAATTATGTTGGTGCGTTAGGCAAAATTCTTGGATTTACAGTATCTTTCTCTGCAGCAAGTCAAGCAATGTAAGAAAAGAATTCATTCATTTAAAAAAATTAGGACAAGATCTCAAATAGTTATCGACATTCCCAATTCATTCAAAGAAGAATATTCCAAAATATGTGTTGCCTAATAACAAAAAAGGTTATTCAATATTTCCAGCAGAAGGGGTATGAGTGTCAAAATTTGTAACTTCTGCTCAATATATCCTTTGTGTGTCTGAAGACTGTGTCCACAGATTTTCATATGGAAGTCCACTGATTTCCATAACAATAAACTAGTGGAATAGCTTGTCTTCAGAAGTTGTGGGTGCTCTATCACTAAAAGTTTTTAAAAAGAGACTGGACAACCATTTGTCTGAAATGCTATAGGGTCTCCTGCTTTAGCAAGGGGTTGGAACGGAAGACCTCCAAGATCCCTTCCAACCAGTTGTGGGATACAAAAACTTTTAGTACCGGTTCTGTGGGAGTGGCTTGGTGGGAGTGGCGTGGCTTGGTGGGAATGGTATAGCTTGGTGGGCATGGCTTGGTGGGTATGGCAGGGGAAGGATACTGCAAAATCTCCATTCCCTCCCTACCACACTACCTGCTTTCTAGCTCCATTCTCCTGTGCAAGGCAACAAAAGAAGACCCAGCTGATCAGCTGGGACTCAGGAGGCAAAGAATAGATGGGGTGAGGCCAGTCAGAGGTGGTATTCTGAACTACTCAAAATTTCCGCTACTGGTTCTCCAGAACTGGTCAGAACCTGCTGAATACCACCTCTGTTTCCAACTCTGTTATTCTGTTATCTAGAAGCTTTATATACTTAGGGTCCTAAAATACTTGAAAACCTATGTTAGAACTTGGACTATATAATTCAGATAACCAAATGCGACAAATTATTATTACATCAATTTTTTTCCATTCATGGAGCACACAATGGAAGTTAGGGGCAGGGCCAGCAATAGTGTCCATTGTTGTGGAACACATAAAAGGAATTTGGCAATCACTGTATAGCAGCCACTGAAACTTAGTTTTTAAAAATCGTAGATGATGTAATAAACCATCTGAAGGGATAACTTGCTTGGTTTCTAAACAGAAACTCATATGATGACATGCATGTCTCTATGTCTTGGTATAACCACACTTACAGTTTAAGATGTTTGTGTCCTGCCCAGGCCAAATTGACTCTTAGACAAATTAAGACATCTAATCTGGATTGGGATTGTTTGGCAATAACTTGAAAATCAGAGCAGTGGGCTACCCCATCTTCCCATTAGACAATTCTCTGCTGCTGTGCTCTTCTCCATTCAATCAACTGTCTGTTGATTTCCTTCCTATGGACAGATACAAATAGATAGTTTTGTATATGGCTGTATGAATGAATGCAGAATGAGTGACCTTGGGTTTAATCATTGTCTCTCAGTCTAAATTACCTCACAGGATTGTTATTGTGGGGAAAATAGGAGGAGGAAGTAGTATTAGGTATGTTTGCCATCTTGAATTATTTTTAAAAATAATACAGGTGGGATTTTAAAAAACCCTAATAAATAAATGGTAAGGTAGCAGATTTTTCTTCAAGTAGGTGGATATGCTTAAACTGATTATACTCAAAAGAAAAAGTATATAAATATTGACATTTTCCTCTTTCCCTGCTTACAGATCCGAAGTTACTGAAGAGAATATTTGGTTCTGAAATGCTGATTCTAAAGTTAAGGTGACAATGACAACATGGGTTATTATAATCTGCTCACCTGTAAATTCAACCTTAGTTTTAGTTTCAGTTTGCTGCTCATAAAAGCAATATATTTTAAATGAAAAGAAGGTAAAAAATAAATTTCATTTGTCAATTATATCATAGATGGGTCTCTCGGTTTGGAAACTAAATTCCTATCCATGTTAAACATCTGAAATAATTGGATCAATACTAAGTTTCATGCAATATCTTTGTGGTACTCAGGAATTGCTATTGTTTTACCTCTTATAGGTCAGTCCAAATAAATAGTTGGCTGACTATAACTACATCATTTCTCAAAGCTTTCAGAATCAAGCTCTTAATTTAGAGGTGGGGGGTATAAAGAGTCATAGTGGCTCGGTGGCTAAGACTCTGAGTTTGTCGATCAGAAAGGTCAGCAGTTCGGCAGTTTGAATCCCTAGCGCCATGTAATGGAGTGAGCTCCTGTTACTTGTCCCAGCTTCTGCCAGCCTAGCAGTTCGAAAGCATGTAAAAATGCAAGTAGAAAAATAGGGATCACTTTGGTGAGAAGGCAAAAGCATTCCATGCACCTTCAGTGTTTAGTCATGCCGGCCACATGACCACGGAGACTTCTTTAGACAGCACTGGTTCTTCGGCTTTGAAATGGAGATGAGCACCACCCCCTAGAGCCGGAAATGACTAGCACGTATGTGCAAGGGGAACCTTTATCTTTACCTTTATAAAGAGTTATGTAATGAGATGACATCTCTGTGTCTCTCTGTGTAGTATGTATGTATTCCATGCAATGTATTTATTCAGTTCCACTGGCAAAAAGATAAGAGCCCACCATGAAGGCAGCTGTGAGATATCTATTGGATATGCTTTTGAGCAAAGGTGAACTCACACGAAGGGAATGTCTGCTGTCAAGGGACTTTATTGGCCACATCTCTACTAAGATCAAGGACATTTTGGCTTCCAGACAGACCTCACATTTGTATACATTTTTCTCACAAGGATGCCATATGAATCTTCAAATATTTCAAATAAAGTCATTTATGGCCTTCCTTAGTTTCTAAACATTATTAAATATCACTCTATAATTTATTCTCTAGTCCCTTTCCAGATAGATCCAACTCACTGGAAAACATGGACACAGCTAGGAAAAGATAAAACATTGCCCTCCCCCTCAAAAAAATTCTTGTCTGGTTAGCAAATAGTTTATAGTTTGTGCATAAGGATTGTTTTCGCTGTGATGCTTCTACTGCTTTCCTCCCTCTGATTATCTCATGGTATGAAGTAACTGCTTTGTCTTTTTCTCAGAAAAAAAAATGCAACTCTCCACCCCACCCCCTTCCCTCATATAATGTCATCATGCTCCTACATAATTATTGTTTGACCTTGTGGGCATTCTCTGATTCAAATCCTAGGAAAACCCTTAATTGTTTTATTATTTTTGGGTATTATTGTGGAGGCTGTTTGGATGGAAATTTCTGAATGGTGCAATGGAAGGGAGCGCCTCTGACCATTCTTTTGTTCTGCCTCCTCTATAGAGAATCCAGCCATGTATGAATAACAGAACAAAATAACAGAGTAGGAAGGGACCTTGGAGGTCTTCTAGTCAAACCCCTGCTTCAGACAAATGGTTGCCCAATCTGTATATCATTATATGTGTTATATGAATCATCATTTGCAATACAAGCAGGCACTTCAAAAGACTACATGTTCCCCCAGAGTGAAATATATCAATTTATTAAGCCCTGGTTAAAGCTCTAGAGAAATTTATCTAGGAATAAAACTCACTGAATGTAGTAAGACTTATTTCTGAGTAAATATTCAATGATGAAAACTTCAAAAACAAAAACAAAGTAGGATCTCAGCTGGCATCTCACTTATGGAGCCAAACAAGGATTTAAATTCTTCTAGCAAGGACAAGTACAATTGCAGAATTTAAATCAGACAATTTGCCCTCTGCTTCCCTTTGTGGGGGTACAAATAACAAGTTTTAATAAGATGGTCTTCTGAATGCTTGTTAAGCTTCTGAAACATTTTAGACAACATTATGAAGACCAGATAAGAAGAAAAGGAGTGATCTATTGCAATAAAATAATATGCATACAATGGGAATCCACCATTTCTCTAGTCCAAAACAAACTCTCAGGAGAAAACAAAAATATAAGATTTGAACTATAAGAGGAAGATATACATCATGGTGCTGTATCATCAGCATATTTCAGAAACTTTTGTACTTAGTAAGGATCAGTTGTGTGTGTGTGTGTGTGTGTGAGAGAGAGAGAGAGAGAGAGAGAGAGCAGGGGGAGAGAGATGGACAGGAACAATAACATAAAAATAAGAAAGGAGCTAATAAATGTCTTTTCTAAAATAAGACTGGAAAGAGACCTATCTAGACCTAGTCTCATCCATGACATTAGAGTCCACGTCAGTCAATATCCATATCTCTTTGTGTGTTTTTCCACACAGTGCATGTCTGTCAAAGGAGTAGAGTAGAGTAGAGTAGAGTAGAGTAGAGTAGAATAGAATAGAATAGAATAGAATAGAATAGAATAGAATAGACTGTTTCCTAGTATGATTTGATTGTTGATTGTACCTTATGACTATCATTAAGTGTTGTACGTTATGATTCTGGATTCTTAATGAATGTACCTTTTCTTTATTTATATTGAGAGTATTTACATCAAGACAAATTCCTTGTGTGTCCAATCACACTTGGCCAATAAAGTATTCTATTCTAGTCTAAGATGGCGAATATCCCTAATATAGAATAGAATAGAACTGAACTGAACTGAATTGAATTCTTGGCCAAGTGTGATTGGACACATAAGGAATTTGTCCCAGGTGCATAAGCTGCCAGTGTTCATACTAGCAACAAGTGATAAATCATGATCATATTAACAGTCCTGGGAGGGGATGAGTGATAAGGAGTGATGAGAAGATTAGCAGTAATAATAGTGCAGACTTTGTAATAGTTGAACAGTGTTGAGGGAATTATATGTTTAGCAGAGTGATGGCATTCGGGAAAAAACTGTTCTTGTGTCTAGTTGTTCTGGTGTACAGTGCTCTATAGCATTGTTTTGAGGGAAGGAGTTGACAGTTTATGTCCGGGATGTGAGGGGTTTGTAAATATTTTCGCAGCCCTCTTTTTGACTTGTGCAGTATACAGGTCCTCAATTGAAGGCAGGTGGGCAGTAATTGTTTTTTCTGCAGTCCTAATTATCCTCTGAAGTCTGTGTCTGTCCTGTTGGGTTGCAGAACCAAACCAGACAGTTATAGAGGTGCAGGTGACAGACTCAATAATTCCTTTGTAGAACTGTATTAGCAGCTCCTTGGGCAGTTTGAGCTTTCTGAGTTGGCGCAGAAAGAACATTCTTTGTTGTGCTTTTTTGATGTTACTTATAAAAAAAGTAGGTAAAAAATGAAAATAATAAATAAAAATATAGTAATAATTAGAATAACAAGATATGGGCTGCAAATATTTGTTATGATCACTCAGTGAAAACAAAGATGAAGAGTTTTCTGTATTTCTTTGACATCATCTGGTGGTTGCCAATATTTTTGCAGCTTAGATCTAATACTGGTAGTGATTATCTACTATGATATGTAATAGCCTATGCCAAAATATGGATGGGATTGAAATTTTGATAGGAAATAGAGGACTGAAAACTAAAGATCAAACATTTAGCCCTTCCAGCCTGTTTTTTCCATGTTCTAAATTATTTCTCTTCAGTTGCTTTCATGGTGGTTGCTCTTGAGGAAGTGGAGTGAGTGGAATAGCTATGACTTACCACAGACTAATATTTAATGTTTAATGGGTTGTGCATAGTTATTTGATCTTCATGGCAGCCTACAAAAATGCTGATTCTCAACTTTTCTTGTCTCAGGCAATCAAACTATTTCCTGTCTAACCTATTCATTTTAAAAATAATGTATTTTAACGTGGTGACATGTACTTTAGATTACATTATACAAACTGTTGGAAATATGAGCTCTGCAAGACAAAACCCAATTTTCCTACTTCACAGTCAGATTCTTGCCATTCTGTTTATTCTTTCTTCTCCATTATTTATTTTTTTAAAAGCTCATGGAATTACTTCCTGAAAGGAGGAAGTCAAGGCAAAAAAAATGAGGCAATTTTGATCACTTTATAGTTGATTAAAACCATCTGCTTGAGTTCCACTGCTGTCCAGGAAATAGGCTTTATCATGTCAAGTGTTTAGTTATCATCATTTGTAGAGCAGATGCCTAACTTTTGAGATCAACCATAGATTGATTACATTATTTCTCAGTGTTTGGAGCCTCTAAGCTATGCTCCTCCACTGGGAAAAAGAAATGCAAATTTTTGCAGTTGTTTGTTAAAACGGCATCTGTCATGATACGGCACCATAGCCTTTGAAACAGCTAAGACAGAATTATTTGGGAGCTAGTAAGCGAGTCCAACTGTAGCCATGCTATATTACAGAACATCTTGCTTCAAGCGATATGATTGTTGTCTCCTCTGATAGTCACTACTGAATGCAGAGAGATGACCTTATTTCAGATACATCAGTGTCATCATTGTTTTTAAACTTCTGGGATGCCATTATTCTATATTATTTCTACTGTGTAACTTGCTCTGCTTAAGTCAAAAAGAGGGTTGTGAAAATATCTACAGACCCCTCACATCCTGGACATAAATTGTTTCAACATCTACCCTCAAAATGACACTATAGGGCACTGTACACCAGAACAACTACAGGTGAAACTCAAAAAATTAGGATATCATGCAAAAGTTCATTTATTTCAGTAATTCAACTTAAAAAGTGAAACTAATATATGAGATAGATTCATTACATGCAAAGCAAGATAGTTCAAGCTGTGATTTGTCATAACTGTAATGATTATGGCTTACAGCTCATGAAAACCCCAAATCCACAATCTCAGAAAATTAGAATATTGTGAAAAGGTTCAATATTCTAGGCTCAAAGTGTCCCACTCTAATCAGCTAATTAAGCCATAACACCTGCAAAGGGTTCTGAGCCTTTAAATGCTCTCTCAGTCTGGTCCAGTAGGAATCACAATCATGGGAAAGACTGCTGACCTGACTGTTGTGCAGAAAACCATCATTGACACCCTCCATAAGGAGGGAAAGCCTCAAAAGGTAATTGCTAAAGAAGTTGGATGTTCCCAAAGTGCTGTATCAAAGCACATTAATAGAAAGTTATGTGGAAGGGAAAAATGTAGAAGGGAAGTTATATGGAAGGGAAAGTTATGTGGAGGGAGAAAGTGTGGAAGAAAAAGGTGCACAAGCAGCAAAAAAAGGTGACCGCAGCCTGGAGAGGATTGTCAGGAAAAGGCCATTCAAAAGTGTTGGGGACTTTCACAAGGAGTGGACTGAGGCTGGAGTCGGTGCACCAAGAGCCACCACACATAGACGGATCCTGGACATGGGCTTCAAATGTCATATTCCTCTTGTCAAGCCGCTCCTGAACAACAAACAAACAACATCAGAAGCGTCTTATCTGGGCTAAAGAAAAACAGAACCGGTCTGTTGCTCAGTGGTCCAAAGTCCTCTTTTCTGATGAGAGCAACTTTTGCATCTCATTTGGCAACCAAGGACCCAGAGTCTGGAGGAAGAATGGAGAGACACAAACTGCAAGATGCTTGAAGTCCAGTGTGAAGGTTACACAGTCTGTGTTGATTTAGGGAGCCATGTCATCTGCTGGTGTTGCTCCACTATGCTTCATTAAGTCCAGGGTCAATGCAGCTGTCTACCAGGAGATTTTGAAGCACTTCATGCTTCCTTCCACAGATGAGCTTTATGGGGATGCTGACTTCAATTTCCAGCAGGACTTGGCATCTGCCCACACTGCCAAAAGCACCAAAACTTGGTTCAATGACCATGAGATTACTGTGCTTGATTGGCCAGCAAACTTGCCTGACCTAAACCCCATAGAGAATCTATGGGGCATTGCCAAGAGAACGATGAGAGACATAAGACCAAACAATGCAGAAGAGCTGAAGGCCGCTATTGAAGCATCCTGGTCTTCCATAATACCTCAGCAGTGCCACAGGCTGATAGCTTCCATGCCATGCCACATTGAAGCAGTAATTGCTGCAAAAGGGGCCCAAACCAAGTACTGAGTACATATGCATGCTTATACTTTTCAGAGATCTAATATTGTTCTATGTACAATCCTTGTTTTATTGATTACATGTAATATTCTAATTTTCTGAGATTGTGGATTTGGGGTTTTCATGAGCTGTAAGCCATAATCATCTCAATTATGACAAATCACGGCTTGAACTATCTTGCTTTACATGTAATGTGTCTATCTCATATATTAGGTTCACCTTTTAAGTTGCATTACTGAAATAAATGAACATTTGCACGATATTCTAATTTTTCAAGTTTCACCTGTAGACACAAGGGCAGTTTTTCCTGAATGCCATCACTTTGCTAAACAATTAATTCCCACAATACTACCAAACTATTTACTAAGACTGTAATACTATTATTATTCTCATCCTTCCTATTACCTATCTCCTCCCACTTATGACAATAACTTTGTTGCTTGTATCTTTATAATTTATATTGTTTTATTTAGTTTCCTAGTATGATTTGATTGCTTATTTAGTATCCTAGGACTATCACTAAGTGTTGTATCTTGTTTTTCTTGATGAATGTATTTTTTTTTATGTACACTGAGAGTATATGCACCAAAGACAAATTCCTTTGTGTGTCTAATCACAGAATCTTAGAATCTTTGGGTGGATAGAAGTAACACAAAATACTTCCTCAAGCCCAGCCTAACTCTTTAAAGCTTCCAAACTAACTTGTAGTCCTGGGATTTCCTGGTGGTTTATCATCATGCTTAGCTTAGGACCAGCCAAGGCTGGTCTGTGGCTTTGGCTTCAGCTGTGGCTGAAAGCAGGATGCAACATGCTTTGTTCATCAGACATGTTTTAAAGGGTCAAGCAATATTCAACATTCTTGAATTAGCTTGTTGATTTTTTCATTTCCTGTAAAGGCTGTGCAAAATGGATATTGCACCATCACTTCATTAAGATAATGCAAAATAATATGAAGTATGTATAAAATATCTGTTGCATGAATGCAGACTTAGGGAGTGTCCACTAACAGTCTTTTCCTGAGCTCTGGCAACCCACTGCATCTAAGAAAAACTGTGATGATTGCATATCGCTCCTCATTGTAGTGGACTCTCCTTCCATTGAGGGCTGTACATAAAGAGCCAGCCTAGGAATTTAGGATTGGGATTGAGACCCGAAATGCCTAGTTCCAAAACTAGAATAATGGTTCAGAATATTTGTTGATGTATATTGACTCCTTCGTTTAAAATTAGTATGAATGTTAAGATGTAAATCTGTCTAATTCTTGAGCTAAATTTTCCACTTGCCTGATCTAGTTAAAAAAAGAATATTGGATGAAAATCGCATATTTGGAAATGGGTATTCTTGATGGCTGCTCAATTCTTTTGAGTACTCCAACACTAGAAGTTTTTAAGGAAAGATTGGATAACCATTTGCCTGAAATGGTATAGGGTAAACTCGATTTCATTGAGGGCAGCATCAGGGTTGTGTCTGATCTCAGGCAGCCAGGGTGGGTGTGGCCAAGATGGGCATGACCAGCTCAACGACACTCATCAAGGCTCCGTTTTCGACCGCGACTGCCTCCTGCACTCCTCTGCCAGTGAAAACGGAGTGTGCAGCCTCCCCAGGCCTCCGTTTTTACTGGCAGAGGGCTGCAGGAAGACATCGTGGCCAAAAACAGAGCCTGGGGTGGTGGTCTTGCGCAGCCGCCCTGAGCTCCATTTTCACTGGCAAAAGGCACTGCAGACCAGTCCTTCGCTGTTTCCAGGCAGCCCCATGGGTCAGATCTAAGCACTCCATAGGCCGGATCCAGCCCCTGGGCCTTGAGTTTGACACCCCTGGTATAGGGTTTCCTGCTTAAGCAGCAGGTTGGACTAGAAGATTTCCAAGGTTCCTTCCAACTCTTTATTCTGTTATTCTTTTGGAACTGCTTAATTTCTGAGGCAAGAAGGGCCCTCATTCTGCCTTCCAGAGAACAGCTACAACTTTTGTGTTTAAGCTGCTAGAGGAAGGTCTTCCCCATTATTGTTTGCTATTGTTAATACTTATGCTGTTTTTTATTATATATTTTTACATTAAGTATGAGATAATACTTAAAGAGCTTCTGGGATGATATATTTATAAGTGTAATAAATTAAGAAACTATCATATAGACAAGGATTCAAATTAGGCATTTCTTTTGCCTGGTTTCCCTTTCTGAAGCAGCTTTTTTGAATAAATGTTGATTTGATTAAAAAGAGAGAGAGAGAGCACATTCCCCGGGCATGGACCACACACACAGTCTTAAAGAGGCTTAGTTCTTGGATGGCAATTGCACTATGATATTAATATCATACCTAAAGTTTTGCAACAGGTTAAGAAATGAACAGGAAGCACTTTACCAAGATCCCAGGGATATTTTCCATTAAAGATGCCATGAAAAAGCAGTACAATGACATTTAAAGAGATAAAGCACACTTTCCACATACAGAATATGTAACATCATCCTTGTATGTGTCTGCTAGACAAATGTCATCTCAATCTGAGAAAGCCACACAGCCTCTTACACGTCCTGAGACAGAATTTTTTTAAAAAAAAATATTCATAAGACAAATGTGCAAACCTGATGATCTACCAAGCAGAACAATATACCATCTGTGACAGCCTATTATCAATACCCGGACAACACTGCAATTCTTATTTAACTCTTTAAGGAACAATCAAGTCTGACTTAGTTAAAGGTACTTGCAATTGTTGTGCTGCCTTTCAAAATAGGCAGATCTGGTGAAAGTTGAACTAATGTAGGATTTTACTTCTTTAGCAGTAAAAATATTTTTATTATTTCACCTACAATTTCAATGAGAATTTAAATCAATGTATAACAATTATCAAAACAATGATAATGTAGGGCATTTTTAAAAATTCCCTTTAAAAATTCAAGTCTTCCTCAAAAGAACTGATTTCTACATACACAGAGGTTGTCTCTAGTATTATTACACTACCTTTAAATCTCTAGAGCTTCATGGCTGATTGGGAAGCAAATCTGAATTTTGTTGTATTCTTAGTCACATTCAGACGATATAAATATTCAGATTTGTTACAGCAGCTACCATAAAACCACATTCTCTCATACTAGTAATCAGCTACAACACTATTGTTCAGTCCTCAATTACAGGGAGTTCCTGACTTACAACAATTCATTTAGTGGCCATTTAAAGTTACAATGGCAATGAAACAAGTGACTTATAACCGTTTTTCACACTTACAACTGTTGCAGTATCTTTATGGTCATGTGATCAAAATTCAGACACTTGGCAACTGACTCATATTTATGACAGTTGCATGTCCCCGGGTCATGTGATTACCTTTTTCCACCTTCTGACAAACACAATCAATGGGGAAGCCAGATTCACTTAACAACCGTTAAGAAAAAATGCTTTGTTTCATTTAAAATATTTTATTTAGGTGCCACCCAACTCCAAAGAACTCTAGGGAGTTCACAATTTAAACAAATAAGTAAATCTGAAAAATAAGTAAGTAAGAAGCATATAAGGTGCAAGAAGACAAATTCGACCAACAGATCTCATGAATAAAAACAATAAAACTATAAATATTAACATACATTAATGACAGGAATCTTTCTAAATCATGAAAGACCTTCTAGAATAGCCAGATTTTTATTATTCTCTGGGAGGCTACAAACATTCCTGCTTCAGGACTAAACTATTACAAAACAGCAAAACAGCCACAAAAAATGCACTCATTTGTGCATCCTCCCATTATACCTTCTGATAGGAGGGAGCCTTCAGCAGCTGTAGCAATAGCAATAGCATTTAGACTTATATACCACTTCACAATGCTTTTACCACTCTCTCTAAGCAATTTACAGAATCATCATACAATTTGGGTCCTCATTTTACCCACCTCGGAAGGATGGAAAGCTGAAGTCAATCTTGATGAGTGATGAGATTTGAACTGCCAAATTGCAGGCAGCCAGCAGCCAGCAGAAGTAGCCTGCAGTACTGCACTCTAACCACTGCGCCACCATGGTTCCTTATAGCTGCTTCTTATTCACATATATTGGGCAGAAATGGAGCTTGGGAACCTGTTTTTGCTGGCAGAGTGCTCGGGCCACCACGACAAGTGATGTCGAGCTGGCCATGCCCACTCTGGCCACCCACACCCCAGCCCCCCCAAGGTCAGATACAATCCTGATGCAACCCTCAATGAAATTGAGTTTGACACCCCTGCTCTAGAACATTAATATTAATGACTATTCCTGAAAAATAATATGTTGGTTATAACTAGCTTGATAAATCCCAATAATATCTAAACTAAAGTTTCCTTACTAATCAGGCTAATGTAGCATCTCAAAAGCTACATTATCCTGAACTCCGGCACAAGCTGAACATCTGAATAGAAGCTTTCCTGTCAAACAGAAAACAAATGATCAAAATTGGGAGCATCCTATCAAATTCTGTACCTGTCAACAATGGTGTCCCCCAAGCCAGTGTTCTAGGACCAACTCTTTTCATACTCTACATAAATGACCTCTGTGATCATATCAAGAGCAACTGCGTTCTCTTCACTGATGATGTAAAGCTATTCAACACCACAGACAATACTGCTACCCTTCAAAAACACCTCGACTATGTATCAGAATGGTCAAACAAATGGCAACTTCAAATCTCAACAAATAAATGCTCTGTCCTATATATTGGCAAAAAAAATCAGAAAATAAAATACAGGCTGAATAGTCAAGACCTTGTTGATGATCCAAACTCTGTCAAGGATCTTGGAGTACTCATCTCAAATGACCTAAGTGCTAGAGCCCACTGTAACTACATAGCCAAAAAGGCATTAAGAGTTGTTAACCTAATCTTATGTAGCCTTTTTCTCTGGTAATATTACACTAATAACTAGAGCATACAAAACATTTGCTAGACCAATACTCAAATACAGCTCATCAGTCTGGAACCCACATTATGTATCTGATATTAACACAGTTGAGAAAGTCCAGAAATATTTCACAAGAAGAGTTCTGCACTCCTCTACTCGTTGCAGAATACCTTATGCCACCAGATTTGAAATTCTAGACCTAGAAAACCTAGAACTATGCTGCCTTCAATCCGATCTAAGTATAGTATATAAAATCATACATTGCAATGTCCTACCTGTCAATGAATACTTCAGCTTCAACCATAACAACACAAAAACAAACAATAGATACAAACTCAAGGTTAATCACACCAAACTTGATTGAAGGAGATACGACTTCAGCAACAGAGTGGTCAATGTCTGGAATACTCTACCTGACTTTGTGGTTTCTTCCCCAAACGCCAAAAACTTTAAGCTTAAGACTAATCTACTATTGACCTCACCCCTTTCCTAAGAGGTCTGTAGGGGGTATGCATAAGCGCAATTGACAAATAAAAATATATTAAAAAATAAAAAAATAAATAAGCTAGTGGTACCATTCTGGAAGAAGGTCAAATTATTGCCCATTTTCTGCCCAAAGAGAATATGTTTTATTATTACTTACTGCTACATTTTTCTTCTGCCTGCATTTGTCTTTGCAAAGTTAATGGCAATGTTCCAAACTGGCCCAAAACATGTTAGTGTTTGAGGAGAAATGTAAACTAGCACTCAGATCAAAGCACAAAACTGATTAGGTTGATAATGTAACAATCTCTTCCATCTTACCTAGCAAGTAAGGTAGGTGGTCTGGAATACATACTCATTTCTTCAGTACAGGGGAACAACTTGGGGACTTTCCAAACTTTCAACAGTCACTTGAATCCTCCAAAATATTTGCCTTAGTTACCTTGCATCATGGCCATTCCCTTGCTTCCTTTCTGCCCAGGCATGAAACTGCTGCAGCAAAAATAGTATGAAGAAACAAAAGCACTGGTAGGCTGAATCGAAAGAAAAACAAGGAAAAGACAAAAAAGAAAAGAAAAGAAATGTGAATTGGACCAGTTTCAGAATCTTGTGAAGATCTGATGGATTTATGCAGGTTTAAAGCTGACTCCCGAAATATTGTATTCAAATATTTTTAATGCTCTCATCTTACGGTTGTCAAAGTACAACCTAGAACAGGGGTGTCAAACTCATGATGGCACATTGTCGTCACATGACATATTGCAACTTCCCCCCTTCGTTAAACTGACATATGATGCATCCAGCCCGTGACCCACGAGTTTGACATCCCTCAACTAGAATATTAACATTTCAGGCAATAACTTTCTACAATCTGTCTTTAGTTTGAGTGTGTGTGAATTTTCTTCTATTTCATCACCTTTAAAACATAACTATTTTAAACATTTTAAGATTTTATGGAGGAAAAATATTCTAATATTACTGACAGATTAGAAATGCTCAAGATGCTATTGAAATTCAGTCTAATTAGAACTGAACAGATTTGACCATTTGCTTTTGGCTAATATTTCATTATCTCCAAAAAGCTACTTCTTTCCCTTTGGCATGTTTTGAATAAGCTGTAAGCAGTAGCAAAAGGCTTCACCCACAAGGGAGGAATAGGGAGCATCACTCTGAGAACTTTCAATTCTTCCAATACAAAGTCAAGAAAAAACAACATACATTCCTCCCTCAGCATAGACCACATCCCGTCAGATCTTTGAGACACCTCTTCTGGACTGAGGAAAGATGACAATTGGCAACACGGAGCACTTTCTTACAAGGGGGAGGAAATGTTGGTATAACAACCAACTGCAAGTTTGGTTTCCAGCTTTTAATTTCTTTAGAAACATTGGCCCCCAACATGTTCCCAGGAAATGGTGCTTCTACCAATACGTTTTTTGTTGCCTGCAAAGCTCCCTGCTTTTTGCCAAATTCAAATTCATTTTTTAATTCTATGTAAGAGAAGGGGGAGAAGGAGGAGGAGGAAAAAATGGAGGAGGAGGAGGAGGAGAAGGACCTAACTATGTGCTGTAAAGCAAAGCACCAACTCCAAACATAAATTATATTTCTCCAAAACCCTCTTTTAGAAAATAAAATATTCGACAGAGGTAGCTCAGCTTCAGATATATGGGTATTTTGTGACTGATCACACCCAATTATGCAGTCAGAAGAACGTCCTGCCCTTCCAAATGAAAAGCAAACTTTCAAAGAATCTGAGTTACTAGACTTTTCCAACATTCCTTGCTAGCTCCAAAAAGCCTTTGGCCAGCCTGACTAATCAAACCTCTAATCCCCTTCTTTTCACTTTCCTGGCAAACACACAAGAAGACTTATGCCTTCCCTCCATTTTCCCTGCTTTCCAAATTCCCTGGCTAGCAACCGGCTGTGCAACACCAGGAGACCATGGAAGATGCAGTATTCTCATGTCCTGCCCCATTGCTGCTCTTCTTCAAGTGTCCTTTTTTCTGGATTTGTTTTTCTAGACATCATGTCCAGGGGTGAGATTCAAATTTTTTAACAACTGGTTCTGTGGGTGTGATTTAGTTGGTGGGTGTGGTTTGGTAGTCATGTTATTGGCTAGGTGTGGCCAACTCAATATCACTCACATCGAGGCACGCATCTCCTTGCTTGGCCTCTCATGACTGTGAGGATGCTGCAACAGTCGTAAGTGTGAAAAATGGTCATAAGTCACTTTTTTCAGTGCCATTGTAACTTTGAATGGTCACTCCACACAAGCAAATTACTAGCAAAGGAGGGGAAAAAACTCCAGAGAAGTTCCAGAGACAGGAAGTATAGTCCTGCCAAGAATGTAATAAGAGTTAATGGAGAGGCAGTTTCTGTAAGCAACACCAGAATGTTTCCTTCCTACCTTCCTTACAGGATTAGGCCAGTAATTTCTTCTAACAACCGGTTCTCTGAACTGCTTAGAATGTTAACAACCGGTTCTAGTGAATAGGTGCAAACTCCCACACCTGATCATGTCTAAGTTAATCTCAGGAACCATGAAAAGCTCATTTTTTTCCAATCCTTGCTGAAGTAAGAAAATCTATTTTTTTATCTGCCAGCATTCTGAAAATGTCCATGTGCCACATTGATGGGGAACTCGGGGACCAGTAGTTTAACCCATTTTAACAGCACCAGATTTTATTTTGTTCTGTTGTTTGTATCTCACCTTTATTATTTCTGATAAATAACTCAAGATGGTGAACACATCCAACACATCTTCCTTCTCCTGTTTTCCTCTCAACAATAACCTGTGAGGTGAGTTGTTCTGGGGGAGAACGACTGGCCCAAAGTCATTCAGCTGGCTCTCATGGCTAAGGCAAGACTAGAACTCACCATTTCTGGTTTCTAGCCTGGTTCCTTCACCACTAGGGTTCTGAAGAAGACTACAGAAAAATAAGTACAGCTAAAGTCAAATTGAGGTCTTAAGGCAGGGGTGTCAAACTTGATTTCACTGAGGGCCACATCAGGGGTGTTTGATCTAGGGGTGGGGCGTGTCAAGCTTGATGTCACTCGTAACTGGGTGCCTATAATGGCCTGAGTGTTCTGCCAGCAAAAACAGATGCCCGAGCTCTGTTTTTGGCGGCAACAGCCTTCTGCCAGTGAAAACGGAGCTCGGGGGGCACCCATGGCCCTCCCGAGCTTTGATTTGCTGGCAGAGACACCATGGGCCAGGGTGGCCCTGTGGGCCAGATCTATGCACCACACAGGCCAGATCTGGCCCCGGGCCTTGAGTTTGACACCGCTGTCTTAAGACACTGAGCTTAGGAACTATATGCCTATGAAATTTATACGCAGATACACAGTTCCAGCAATACTTTTGAGTCACATTTTTCCATTATAAAGGTTCTTACCAATTTCCTTTTAAATGATTCTATGGCAAAAAAAAAAGCAAGCTATCTTTCCTTGCACTTGTCTGAAAAGCATTTCCTTTGTACTCCTGCTGGATATAGAGAAAATTTCTTCATACTCATTGATCCTAATACCACATAAATTAATGGCTGAATCCCAGGGACTTTTTAGTCCAAGACCCTGTCCTAGATACATAAATTAGTCCAAGTGAGTTATTTAAAAATATTTTCCTTTTGTATTATATCTTCAGAGAAACAACATGTGGGCCAAGTCCACAGCTTATAGCCTATATATGACAGAAATCAAAATTATAGTTTACATGGCTTTAACAATAGAGAACAGAAAACAAATACATTGAGTTTTATCTTTTTCTTTGTTGTTGAGAAAAAGATATGTATATATGTATACATATCTTTTTATGTATATGTGTGTGTGTGTGTGTGTGTCTTTTTCTCAACAACAAAGAAAAAGATAAAACTCAATGTATTTGTTTTCCGTTCTCTATTGTTAAAGCCATGTAAATTATTGTTTTGATTTCTATCATATATATATATAAACAACTTTCTACATGTTGCCAAAATGGGTGTTAGTTTGTCTTACTTCCCTATCCCTGCTACTTGGTTTCTGTTGAAAAGTGGTTTTTAAAAATATTCCAAAAACTGCAGAGTGAGGATTTGGGGTTGGGTTTTTTGTTGTTGTTGTTGTGTTTTGTTCTATATAGATAAGTATCTACTAGGAAGTAGGATAAGATCAACAAAGCCATTTTACCTTGACATGATCTGAAAAACATGCCATCTTTTTAACCACAAAGCAACCCAGCTTTAATAGCCTAAGTGCATTACTTATGTGGTTTCTGTGAATGGAATTACAGTTTAGCTCATATAACCACTGTAAACAAACCAATCAAACCGATTTTCCAGCTTGTCCTCAAGAACTGACAGACTTTTCATGGGCAACACAAGACAATATTTTACAGAGATGATTGCTCAATCTGCTCCTTTCCCCCCACTTTTTCCTTTTTAATAGTTTCTATTTTCCAAAACATTCTCTCTCTCTCTCTCTCTCTCTTTCTCTCTCGTTGTCTCTCTCTTGCAATCTCTCATGCGCACTCTCCCCCTACCACTGTTTTAGAAATGCATTTCCTCTATTCAGCTTCTATTCTAGAATAACTTTGCAATGATCTTGAAGTGGCAGCTGAAAGTCAAGGCAAGACATCAAAGGAGCTTCCCTATGCAACAATTTCAAAATATTTGACCAACATTGTAATTCATACACCTTTCTCCTATGGCACTCCCTCCACATATCTTGTACTCCCCTTCCCAAGTCTGGAATTGTTCAGGTGGGCTAACATTTATCAGAGCTGGATTTTGGTTGTTGTACATAAAAGTTAATTGTATAAAATTTGAGCCATTTTAAGTTCATGAAAACAATGATTCCTCCTAAGTATTTAATAGATTGTGACCATTTTTTCAAGAATTCTGAACAAAGATGGACAAAAACTTGAGGTAGTTCCATAAGACAAATTAATTCTTTCCATGGAAAAATGGAAGCACAAAGGGAAAAAATGGGGGAGAGAGAGGGAGGGGGAGAGAGACATGCTTTTTGTTATATTATTGGTCTAAATTGTTAACTGCATTAGCATCAAAGGTGGTATTCAGCAGGTTCTGACCAATTCTGGAGAACTGGTAGCGGAAATTTGAGTAGTTTGGAGAAAGGCAAATACTACCTCTGACTGAAGATTTTACAGTATCCTACCACTGATTAGCATGTTTTCATAACCTGTGTAAATTATAATAGAATTCACAAAACTTTGTTGCAAAATTGCTTACTTCATCATTATATTTAACACAATATTCCCAACTTTATTATTTTATGAGCAAATCAAGTTATTCACAACAGTTACATTTTAAATGTGACTTCTGTTAACTCTGATTCTAAAAGAGCATTTTGTTCAAAAATTCATTTCCCTATGAATGTATTTTTTTAAAATTTGAGGTGGGATCAAAACATTCAGAAATGATCCATAGTCTTTCCCAATTTCATGGCTGCTCAAATGAGTTGGCATGGCAATTCCTTCAGTTCTAAACCAAGAGTTGACTCTTCCAGCTGAGAAAATACTGAGTTGTAATATATCTTAAAGCGGGGGGGGGGGGGGGGGGGGAAACCATTTAAATTTTTTTATCTGGAGATTACTATCTCAGGGAAGACTACTGTGATGTGCTTTTATTCATCTGTTGGAACTGAATATGACAGAAAAAAATCTTTTGTTGCTTTCTAAATAACAAAATTATACATTTTTGTTGCAACATTGACAACATTGCTCTAGATTTGCTCTTGATAAAGAGCACAGAGTTTCTTTAAATTTGAAAATACTGCTTGGGTATTGAAAGCAAGCACATTTCTTATACACAATAGAATATAATTTTCAAAATGTCATTGTTTTCCTTAACCAGTGTTTGAAAAACAGATGCTATGAGCCTCCAGTCAGTTTGTCTTATTCTGTAGAAGGCAGGAAAGTTATAAAATCATTCAGAAAAGGAAATATTATGTCTTTTGATAAATATGAATCTGTGGCATCTTGATGGGTCACACTAGGAATCTCTCATAAAAATGGTATCTAGTTACTCTTTAAAATGCTAAAAGAACTCAGTTTAAACCAGGATTTCCCAAACTGTGAGGTGAGGTATTTCTTTGGGAAGTTATAGAAAAAGTCCTGGGGAGGTGTGAAGTTTTTTATTTTATTTTTTCTGTCTATTAAAAATGTTCTATTGCATTGTTTTCATTGTTCCTTTGTATGCATTTTGGGGTTTGGATTTTAGGGGAGGTGTATACCATACATTAAAATTGCACTATGAAGGGAAATATAATGGCAAAACATTTAGGAATTCCTGGTTTAAATTCCTCCAAAAAGAGTGATGAGCCTTAAATTTGCATAATCCCAGTGGTGGTCAAGGCAGTCTGTAGTTTCCTTCCTTCCCTTGGATGTCAGTTGTGGAGATTTACTGCAGGATATTTTGCCATTGAACTGAGTTACAGTTGCAAAAAACTGTTAGCCAGCTATCTCTCATTATTCAAACATATTTCCTACTTTGGCGATAAGGGAAGCTAATGGGCAATGCTCCTTCAGTCCTAGTTACTAATGGCTGATTCTGTAGGGGAAAAGGAGAAGAATCTAAAGCAATACTTTAATGTTTGCATGCTCTGCTGTGCCCAGCACATTGAATAAAGCATATCCCTATTTCTGATCCTGACCCATTGGCAGATATTCAGGATTCGCTAACAGCTCACAAATGGCAAAACTGCAGTTTCTTTTTGGTTTAATTATATTTTCCATAAAGTGGGATAATGAAGAAAAATATTTTCTTGGAGTCTGGTATGTTAGTTTCTTCCTAGATGCCTCTTAGCAATTTTAACTGCCAAACATTAATGCCCACTAAGTGAAGCATGCAAAATACCATCTTTTTCATTTTATATGTTATAAAAACAAAATTGCAGGCAGCCATATGTTCACTTTTTTATTACTTTAACTAGGCCATGGAAGAAGTAATCAGCAAAGGAAAATCTTTTATCCAAGAGGAAAATAGATATGTCTATTTCCCTCTTGGATAAAAGGTCATTATCATTTGCACCCAGCTCTAGAAATAAACAGACTTTCTTCATTAAAAGGTACTTACACTTCTAAAAATGCAATGGCAACCAACAAATATTACACACAATCTGACTCAGAAGTAATAGGATTAAAGACATAATGTTTGTCTTCCACTTTGATCGCCACCTTAATCCATCCTTAATTGCTTTGTGGATGTTTCTGAAGAAAGTATGAAATTAAACTGTGCAGTAACCCTTAGATATCAAAAGATTTAGATATTATACCTATGGTGTAAACATATTTCATTTTTATCTATTAAACTTCAATCTATTTTTTACTTCAGTTTTACAGTAAGTTTACAAGACTGATTTATATGTATTTGTCCACGTATATTGCACACAAATGATATGATAAAATTTGAAATTATGTGAGAAACTATGATGTCTGATTTATTCAATGTGCCACAGTTTAACCCAATGTGTCTAGCCATGCACTCACACATAGATATGTCCAACATCAGCAAGGAACTAAGTAAGGCCACCATATTTTATTCCAATTTATTTAAAGCCCAGAAGTGAGAAAGTAAGCTTATGAAAAAAAATAGCAATCTCTCTTTAGAACTTTTTGAAAATGTTTTGCAGATAAATGGTAGCCATTGTTTTTACTTTTTTTTTCAATTCTACACTTGTTCTTTTGGCAAAATGATCCAATGGAGCATGTACATCAGTCTGAGTTGCTGCTGCAAGTGAAGGTGCATGGCCTCAGATCTTAGCTTGTGTTTGTGTATGTAGATCCCAGAAAATTATCTGGTTTTCAGAGGAATTCTGGGGGATGAAAACATCTGAAAACAGAGTGAATCCATCCAAACGCAGGTATGAAACTTCTTAAGGTTTACTTTATGGTGATAAGAGCAGCAAATTATAATTATTTTTCTGCTCTTACTGCATCCTCAGAGAGCTGACTAGAGGCCCTATTTCTCCTGGGTAAGGAGCTGCTGAAAGTACATTTGGTCAATTGCTCTAAAGATTATTTTATGCTTCTGATGGATAACTTTGTTTGGATTCGCTCAAAATTGAACTCTGACTGTCCAAATTCTATGACGAGCAGTTCTGTTTAGTTAGCTAAGGAAATTTGGTCTTTAGTTCCAATGGGCCTGGAGAAAATGACTATCTGGACTCTTTTTAATGAGGATTGAGATATAAACATTAGTTACCCCTTATTGATGACCTCTGGCAAACTCAGGATAGGATTGATGTACCCATCCATCTTTTATGGATTTATAATTGATCATAGTATCCTTCTGGACTGATTAGGGTAGTCTGGAGTAAGGAGAAATGTTCTGTAATGATTCCCTCGTTTAACTCAGAGAAATTTTGCAATCTTGTGTACCTTGGGCACATTCCTAGACTAGCCCAGGGGTGGGATTTTACCAGTTCTGTCTGGTTCTATAAAACCCTTTGTTATCTTTCTAAGCAGTTTGGAGAACCAGTAGTTAGAAGCAATCTCCTTTTGTTTTTTTCCACCCTTATTGCATTCTTGGCAGAAAGCCTAGACTTCCTGTCTCCAGAGCTTTTGAAGCTTGACTTTCTTAAAGGGGAAGGGTTGTTTTAATATTTTTACACTGCTGTTGGGAGGAAATATTTCCCTGGACAACCAGCACTTTGAAGAAATAATTGAATAATGAAGCAAAGCTTTTAGTGACAGGGAACCAAGATGAGTGATATTCAGCAAGGCTTCTTGGCTAACTGGAAAGATTGACATTCAAACATGAGTTTATATACCCTATTTGAGTTTTGGTCTAAAACAGGTTTTTGGTGAAGCTTAATTCTATGCTTGGTGACGTTTAATCCTGTGTTTATTGATGGGATAATTTTCCCTATTCAGCTTCAACAAGCAACAGTTACTGTTGTGATTTAATTATTTGTATTGTGTTTGATTTTTTTCCTGCCTCATGGTTTCTTTTTCTATCGGGGGGTGGTGATGGTGGTCTTTCTTCACTGCTTTAGTACTATCTGGCACTGTCCTTTTGGGTATACTTTCAAGAGGCAGGGTGCAAGATTGGCACTGATTTTTTTTACTGCCTTTCTGGGAAGCATGTGACTTTTCCTTAAATCTGGATGGTTTCCTTAGGATATCTTGTGAGGTGAGTGAGACCAGCTGCTATCTTTAAGTGGTGCAAATGGATCTAAGGATTGCTTTTCCTGGGTGTGCTTTTTCTGGAGAGCTTAAATGACCTCTCTGCTAAAGGGTTTCACTTTATGAGCAAGAGTTGCTGCTTGATAGTTTTCACTGCATTTTAACTATTTTCATTCCTTGAGGTGCTCTGGCACCCTGCCTGATTTGTAACTATGGCTTGCAGGTATTTTTAATCTAATGATTGATATTTAGGGCAGCTTTTTGCAAGCAAAGAAGCTTTTTGTATTTTTGTACAGGTAATCCTTGACTTACAACAGTTGATTTAGTGACCATTCAAAGTTACAATGGCAGTGAAAAAAGTGACTTATGACCATTTTTCACTCTTATGAGCATTGCAGCATCCCCACTGTCATGAGAGGCCAGGCGAGGAGAAGCGCCCCTTGACATGAGTGATGTCAAGTTGGCCACGCCCACCCAGCCACATGACCACCAAGCCACACCTACCAACTAAGTCACGCCCACAGAACCGGTTGTTAAAAAAACTGAATCCCACCCCTGAACTAGCCCACAGTTCTTAAAAACTTTCAGTTACTAGTATCAATCTCTCAGCCTTTGTCTGAGATTTATATTTTGGCTGTTTGCATTGTTTTCCACCTTTAAATTGGGGCAACGCTGACAGCTATTAATAACTGGATTACCATGGCAGTCTCACTGGAGAAACTAATAGTAAATGAAAATCACATTTGGTCCTAAGAAGAAATCAAAAGTATAACGAAAGTTGAATTTTGTTCATAATTAGCTATCTAGAAACATGTAATTTTTACCTCTCATTTATAATTAGTTACATGAGAGTTTTTATTGTTTTAAGAACTTTGATATATTTATGCCACAAAACCAACCTTTGAGTTTGGGAGAATGCATACCTAGATATTGTGTTTGTTTAATCTGGAAGTTTTTAAATTTTTAAATATTGAAAGTAGCATTCTGGTCTATGTATTTGGGGTTAGACTGGTCATTTTTTGACTGGATTAGTCTTGATTATGGACAGTCTAGATCACCCTGGCTTATGATTAATGACTGATGATTAACACTGATAGGCGAAGATGCAGGAGGCCAACCTGCTGATATTCCTGAAACTTTTTAATAGGTTTTTTTTTTATACAATAAGCCCTAGGATCTTTGTTGAACTGTGCATTGAAGACATTGTTTGTGTCAGATTCTATCCTTTCTCTTCATTCAGTACACTACAGAAAACAATGCCAGGAGACTTCAGCTTAATGAGCAAGGCACTATCTATCTCCCATGTTAATTAATATCTATAGGAATTTTCTATGAAGACTTGTTCGCTGGTTTGTGATAATTATGCTCATAGGACGCAGCTATACTTCTCTTTTTCTGTAGTTTAAGGATTTGGATGTCTCCATGGCACTTTTCAGTATCTCCGTATCGGAAAGGATTGGGTATAAGAAAACAAGCTGAAATGAAATGCTAACAAGATGGTATTAGTAACTCAAGAACTATGGCCAGTTCTGTATTGGGTCCACTCTCTCTTAAGGATCAGTTTTGCAGTTTTGACAATTTCCTTGATCCAGCATTGATGTTGGACAGACACATTAATGCTGAAGGGGATGAGAGATGTGTGTCTCCCTAAAGGGAAAAGTTCTGACTTAGGTGACTCATATATTATTATTATGAATTCTTTCCAAGATGGTCCTTGAAGACTGTCCAAAAATTTCAGCATGAAGCAGCACATATGAGTGATCTCTCTTAATCCCTGTCTTGAAACAACTTTATTAATTGCTGGTTGCCTTCTAAGTTTAATTCAAATTATTCCCAATGATGAATTAAGTCTTATAAGGTTCAGCTCTGCTTAACAGCCATTTATTCCCATATAGCCTACTCCTGACTCTTAGATCATCAGTAGGGCTTCATATTTGCCTAACCCTAATCCTTATTCACCCAGATCTTTTAGCACTTTCAAGTTTTATTGTTCTTATCATTGTTTTATTCATAAGACAGTTACGTTGTTTTTCATATAATTTTGGCTTCATGTTTTAGACATGCATGACTATGTAAGGTAATGCTCTCAAAGAAAAAGGTGAACCAAAGATGTTTTTTTGTCATTCGCGATGTTGGTTTTTTATATCCACTGATTAGTAACCAATCTGTTTGATTTGGAGTTTCATTCATTTATCCTTATGGCTCCCTGTTAGTCATGCTTTATGTGGATCAAGCAATTATCTATTTGGTGTTTCTGAGAATGAAAGTTCTGTAAATATTTGTAATCTTTTGCAAAGCTGAGATTTGACAGCTAAAACTGAAAGAAGTGATTCTAAATAATCCCAAAACAAATGACATTAGGAAATCAAGTAAATCTTGATTCTTTAAAACTATGCTTTCTAGAAGTAGAAAGCATAGTTTTAAGGAACGATGGAAATGATGTAATGAAAGCCATTGTTATTGAAAGCCTTATTACAATAGGACAGTTATGTTTCTTATTGAAGTGGAAGGCATCATTTTCAGGAATGCACAGCATAGTCGAATTCAGAATACAATTCTATAGTATATTAATGTCTAATCATCAAGACAATATTCTTAAAATATAACATGATGGTCTGAGTCAATTGATTGATTGACTTAGTCAAAAAAGAGACTATGTTCTTACCATGAAAGAAGAATACAGAGGTAACTGGTTCATTTGTTTTTCCCTCCACATTGTTTACTTCAGGAAATTATGACTTATCCTTATGGTGAAGGAACAATCAAAGACATTTAATTGACTCCTTTCTTTGTTTTTTGTTTTGTTTTCTGGAGTTGAACCAACCTCAGTTACTTCTTCAGTTATATAACACTTTTCTTTGCTGTTTAATGTATGGTGTGCAATGGTGGTATTCAAAAACTTTTACTACCGGTTCTGTCGACGTGGCTTGATGGGCGTGGCTATGTGACTGGGTGGGAGTGGCTTTTTTTTTTGCAGTCCCCACCCAATTTCTTAGCCCCAGAGGAGCCTCGGGGCGGGGGGGCATTTTTGCTTCCCTAAGGCTCCTTTGGGGCTCAGGAAGGGAAAAAAAAACATGGGAGGAGCATGCAGCACTCCTGCAAACTCCATTTTGGGAGCTTCCTAGCCTCAGAGAAGCCTGGGGAGGGGGGCGTTTTTGTCCCCTAAGGCTCCTCTGGGGCTCTGGAAGGCAAAAAGTGAAGGTGGGAGCTGAACTCCTCCCTCCATTTTTTGCCTTCCTGGGCCTCAGCAAGAGGAATCCTGGCACAGCTGATCTTATCTACAGCTGATTGTCGGGAGGAAGAAAAAAAAGAAAGAAATACCTTAGACGAATGTCAAGGCAGGCGGGTAGGGTGACCGAGCATCAGGCGGGAGGGTGACCCGGTGGGGGGTGTGGCCAGCTAGAACTTACTACCGGTTCAGCGACCCACGCCAACTTCTTGCTACCGGTTCGCCTGATCCATTGCAAACCGGCTGAATACCACCACTGATGGTGTGGTGCTTTGACCAGTAAAATCAACTTTAAAAATATCTTGCCGTTTTCTCCTGTTTAGGGATGCTCTGGATTTTCTGCAGCAGATGTTATTTATCCTTTGTTGCTTTATTTTTCCTAAGTCTTCTTGATATCCCCCCCCACAATTTCCATTATGGTGTTATGCATTGTGTGTTATACTCATACTCATATGCGTGCCTTCAAGTCAGATTTTGACTCCTGGACTAGTCTCTGCTTTTTTCTTGGTAAAGTTTTTTGGAAGTAGCTTATCTTCTCTGTTTCCCAAGATTCAGAGAGAGTGACTGGACCAAAGCAATCCAGTGGCTTCTTGTCAAAAGTGGGACTAGAATTCTTGGGCTCCCACTTTTTATTCTGAGGCCTTATCCAGTACACAAACTGGCTTTAATACGTGTACTGTATAGTCACAGTTGAAATGCAATCTTTTCTGTGTTAGGTTCTCCTATGTATCCCATAGCTCAAAGACATTCATATCTGTCACATTCTTCTTTGCTCTTTTGTGTGTTTGCCTAATTCTGCAAACTGGGGAGCCTCTCCTTTCACCTTCTCAGATGCCTATCAATATAAGAATCCATTCAGCATTAAAATAATATTATAACCTAGTGTCCCAGTAAGTGATTTTTCATTACATCACTATGCTCTCACCCTAAATTGTGTATAAGCAACTCACCACAAACTTTCTAAATATTGGTTAAGGGCTTTCAAAGTGACTTCCAACTTCCTCACCACAAATTCAAGTGGCAAAAATTAATAAATGACCTCATGTTCTCCCTTCATGATATGAGACCAAGATTGGCTTCCTGCTCATCGGGTAGGTTTCTTCTCCTAAAGGGGTCAAAGAGAACTATTTACATTTGTAAAGGATAGTAGACTGCTAACAACTAGATAGATTTATTAATGTTTGGATGGAAGGGAAGAGGCAGGAAGTTGTGTAGAGCCTGGAATTCAATGCAAGAAGTATTTGAAATTCAGTTATATAGTCTTTCCTTTCTTTAAGTAGATTGACTATTCTTAATTTTCTTGTACAAATGAACCCTTCTTATTTTGTTGTGCAAGATCCCATTACTTTTTGTTCTCCAGATTTTTGACCAATTAATATGTCCAGTTAATTATTTTTCCATGTCTTCTATCTATTCCTAAAGTTCCCATTTATCTTTGAGATTGTTAACAGATAATCTGCCTGGATTTTTTCAAATGTTCTAACTGGATGCTTTTTTCCCTATCTCTAGATTTTTAAATTCCAAGAGATCTCAAGTATCTTGCTGGGATAAATGTGATAAACCATCACTTTATGGGCTCATTCCCTATACTTCCATTTCTATCACCTCTAGTCATAAAAGGCTTGACATAGCTGGGGAAAACCACTTCTTTTTAATAATGTCTTCCTTTAAACCTCCTTTTGGATATATTTTGACACTAAGGATCTCTAAATGTCCTTCATCAAACATATTCATAAATAGTGTGGTGGGTGCAAGGGAGTAAATCATATCATCTTTATAGGATAAGTGTGCATCATATCTATTTTCTTTCTCCAGGCTATCACACCATGTTTTTCTCTGTACTATCTTGCTAAGACTTTGGCCTAGCCTACTGTTGTGGATCTTATTTGTCTTCAAGCCAGATGTTGTCCTACTGGCTAATGACTTTTGCTCCTTTTCGTCAATAGGTGGATGTCTTTTCCTTCTTTCTTTTTTCTCTGCACATTTTTATTCCAAGCCTTTTGCTGATCTTTCTGTCCCTGTATTATTGCATGTTTCTTCCAGCCATCTAGCTTCTCCAGTGGGTTATATTTCTGTCAACTGCTATTTCTCAAAATATTAAGGATTTGGTTATGCAACTGGCTCTTAACCCAATTAGCTTATTGACACTGAGGAACCATTATTCACCTAAGAGAGAGCACAAACTCATAGCTAACTCATAGCTATTCTGACAGTAGTTCTCCAATGACAACTAACATTAGAACCAAACATTGTGTCATAGTCAGCTGACATTACCTCTGAGGGCTGGGAACAGCCTTTGCTGTTGTGTCAACTTTGAATCTGTAAATTCCAGACTAAATTGAAATTACTTCACTCTCCATCTGTATTTAAACATATTTTAAAAAGTCAAATTTCCAAGGCCATTTCTACCCTCTCTCTTTTTCAGTCCTAAGCAATCAACTTTTGGCCCCCATATCTTGCAGCTTTTCATTAGTCCCCATTCTTTCTCAATAAAACTTACTTTTGGGAAATACTTTGAATTCATTTCTTCTGTTTCCCTTGAATATTTTCTGGATACCAGAAATAGATATTTCAGAGTTTGAATCAGAGGTGGTATTCAACAGGTTCTGACCAGTTTTGGAGAACCGGTAGCAGAAATTGAGTAGTTCGGAGAACCGGTAAATACCACCTCTGACTGGAGATTTTACAGTATCCTTCCCCTGCCATGCCCACCAAGCCATCCCCACAGAACCGGTAGTAAAAAAAAATGAATCTCACCATTGGTCTGAATACTAAAGTACATCTGTGTATTTGGAAAACAAACTTAGTTTTTAAAGAAGGTCTATCCCAAAAACGACAATAGGATGAAATCTATTAGTGTATTTAACTAAATTTCCCTCACCCCTTGTCTAGTTACTTTCTACTTTCTTCAACATGGAATAATTTGCATGAGGTGGGGGAAGAGAAGTCCTTGAGGTTTGGCTCATTCAATTTCCTTGTATATTTAATTTCTCCCATAGGAGATTGTGGTGTTCCCTTGCCTTGAGTTTTTCTTTTGGGATAGTTGCCTGATTTTACAATGAACACAATGTTCCCAATACTTAGGAAACTTTTTCTGGGGACATAGAACTAACCTAGAGGGATTTTGAATGCTTTCCTGTTCCTACTGTTCTAGTGTGGTATGTCAGCATAGCTAATAAAATATAACAATTTGTTATGCATGATAAATTACAAAACAAGTATGTGTAGAAGTTGTACAAGCTTCTGAACCAGAGCTTATTCAAATCTATAGCAGGGCTGCATTTGTCATTACTCTTCATACTTTGAATCAGTCCTTTTCCAAAAGGATAACCAAGAGATTTAAAAAGTGCAAAGAAGAACCAACAAAATAACAGGGAAATGGGGGGAGGGGGTGCTGGAGAAAAAGAAATGGAACTCAAGGGTTATGCATTAAAGCAGGGGTGGGCTGCTACTGGTTCTCCTCAGTTTGGGCAAACCGGTACTGAACCAGTAGCTAATTTTATGTCTGGTTCAGCAAACCAGCAAACCCCACCCTGGCTGCCCCTGCCCACCCCAGCCGGCCCCTCTCAGGAGTCCCCATGCAGCCCAATTTGGATGCCACGTAAGTGCACAGAGGCTCGGGGAGTGTGGAAATTGGGCCTCCCAGAGGCTCCAGAAGGCCGGAAATGAGCCCAGCTTGGGGAGGCTGTTTTCACCCTCCCGGAAGCTCGAGGAAAGCCTCCAGAGCCCGGGAAGAGCCAAAACAGCTCCACCACTGTGGTGCAGGAGGCCGGCTAGGCCATGCTCACCATGGCCATGCCCATCCAGCAACTGGGCAGAGAAATTTTTGAAGCCCACCCCTGCATTAAAGGTGTAGAAAAGTGTGCATAGTGTGGTAAAAATGATCTATGCAACTTGGGTTCATCCAGTGAAACTGCCATGGAGAGTATCAAGCATGAGGACATTTATGTAATTATTAGTTAATTCATGAAAGTCATGATAGCTTTTCTCTCTTAACGTGAACTTTCCCAATGCTAAGTAAGAGGATGGCAATAATGTATCTAGCTTCCAAAGCAGGAAGCTTATTATTACCAGCTGCTTCAGCAAGAGACAGCTTTGATCTGTCTTGCTTCTCACCGGCATCTGGTTGGTCTCTGAAAACCTCTCTCCAAATTAGGTGAGCCCATTTTGTGTTCCATCAAGGCATTTTTTTTTTTTTACTTTCATAGGTTCTTATGAATTCCAATATGGCAGCATATACGAAATGTGTAAATTACAACCTGACAAACACCACAAGATATTGCATTTGCTGTTTCTTCTACAACTATTTTGCACTAACAAGCCACTTGCTATAAGTAAGAAATCCTTTCAGAAGCAAATGGTTTTTGGAATCCTATTTCTGGTTCACTTTCTTTCCAACAACAATGGAGAGAAAGTATATGATGCATTCGACTTCAGCTGCCAAATAGGCCATTACTGCTAACTGCTTTTCCAAACTATTATGTCAGTTAATAAGTGAATGAAAAATGTCCGAACTAGAATGGACATTGAGTGTTTAACCTATGCAACCTAGTGAGTCATGGAATTTGTTTTGGATGGAACTGGTTGGATGCGAAGTGCTTTGAAAATGTCTTTTCCCATCCTGCTTTTATATGTGAGGCCATGTGGGATTTCAGGATCTTGAACTGCTCTACTTCAATTATAGACCTGGATCTCAACCTGCTTGTATGAATTTCCTATATTTGCTGCCAAATATGAATTTAATATAGTTCCATAATTAAGATTCTGTCAAAAACCAGGGGCTGTTTGCTATTGAATAACTGCTTAATAATAACAAAAGGATATGATGTGTGTCCCAAAAAATATGTCTGTCTGTCCATCTTCTATGTATCTATCTTTCTTTCTTTCTTTCTTTCTTTCTTTCTTTCTTTCTTTCTTTCTTTCTTTCTTTCTTTCTTTCTTTCTTTCTTTCTTTCTTTCTATCTATCTATCTATCTATCTATCTATCTATCTATCTCTGACTGACTGACTGACTGACTGACTGATCCACCAGCACTGCAATGGCCCCTCATAGCTCAAAGCTCCTAATGCATCTAGATTGAAGAAAAGACATAAGAACCTATGGGATATACAGGATACCAGTATAATCCCAATCTCTTGTCTGCAACTTTCAAAGAAGTATTGTTAGAAAAAGGGCTTTGGGTGTTCAACCACTAGGCAATTTTAGAGCCATCAAATGATCTGCTAAGGGTTTTGCTAATGAAAACCAAGGAAAGGAGGCCCTATACCTGAGGACAGGTTTAAAGGCCACCTAGTAGCACAGCCTATGGGAGAGATGACCATATGCAAGAAGCGCTATTTTCATCAAGTTCATGAAAACCAAAGAGCAAGATGAAAGGCTTAGCAATTCTCAAGAGGGAAAGAGGGCAATTGTTCTGGATAAAAACTGTTGGAATCTTTCAAAAATTCTGCAAATCCCTTGATGTATTAAATGTCAGTTTTAGTAATTAACCCCCACTGTATTTATTTAGCCGTAAATAAAAAGCAGATTTTCCAGATTATCATATTTTGAGACAAATTGCAAGATATTTATACCAACAGCGTCCAGTTGGAAACATTATGTTTCTAAATAATAGTTGATCTAAATAAGTAGATTATTCTTCTTCTTTTTCTTAAGAAAAGTACTTTTCCAAGACTGCGCTTGTAATCACCAGATGCATCATTCTTTCTTCAGAAATATATTAAGAGTGGGATCATGAATAATGGAACATTTTTCCCATTGGAAGCATTATAAACAGTTTTAAGTAGTATCTATTTATGCAAAAGAGTGACAAGCAGGTATTAAGATCCTTAGCTATGTATTCACCCAAAAGAATATGTACAGTAAGCATAAAAATAATTCAACAATATTCCTCAAGCATTTTTGTATTTTTTCTCTTCTTGTTGACAATTCCCATCTTTATTATCTTTGTACTTTAGTCTTTTTCTTTCTTTTTTTTTTGATTTCTCCCCTCCCCTCCCCCCCCCAAAATATCCCTAACATTCTTGTACAACAATTGAATGCCAGCACTTAAAAACGGGGCAATCGGTTCTCCTAAATGACATGTGCTACGTTTTATTTCTGTCAGCCTTTTTCAACCTTTTGAACCTGGAAGAACCCTAAAAATAATTTTCTGTCCTAGGAGAATCCTTGTACATTCAGGCTCAAATATAGGCCAGAAGTTACAAAATGATTATATTTATTCCATGTATAGGCCTGTATGTATACATTAACAGTATTCTTAAACTAAAAATAAAGAATTAAACTTTTTCATTTCCCATGCCTCCTTCCCTCCTTTCTCATCATCCCCGCATTTATGTGGGTGGCTCCTGCTGTTGCTGGTGCCCAGGCCAACTCAGCCCCAGATATCTGGCACCTGTCTGAGACACACGCCCCCATGGGGTCCTGTGTCTGAAGAAAAGCAGGTGCACCCCAACAGAAAGTGCCCTGACTTGAAAGCCCAGTCTCTCTCTCTCTCCCTCCCTCCCTCCCTCTCTCTCCTTCTCCCACTGTCCCTCTCTCTCCCCCCCCTCCCTCTCCTCTCATGAAACCCTAAAGTTCTACCAAACCCCGGTTGAGAAACCCTGGTTCTGGGTCTGCAGACACAACAGGGAGGAGGGGAACAGACGCTATTGTTTATACCTCATCCTAGTGTTGCCTCAAAAAATGTTAAAGCAGGAACACTATCCAGAAGGCAGTGTGAAAAAGGAAGAGACAGCTGCATAATTTCTAGAAGACTGGTTTTCAATAGAGCTGTACGCTTAT
The DNA here is from genome assembly GCA_023653725.1 of Bungarus multicinctus. NCBI lineage: Eukaryota > Metazoa > Chordata > Lepidosauria > Squamata > Elapidae > Bungarus > Bungarus multicinctus. Next base: position 116,192,571 of record CM042836.1, read on the forward strand.
TCCTGTCTGCTTTTTTCCACATTCAGATTTTTTTTAAAAAAAATAAGATCACTAAAGGAATATCTAATTGTCCTGTGTTTCCATTACAAGACCCCTCTTGAAAAATGAGCCTGACATTCAACAGTGTTTGAGGAGCAGTAGTTAGGTGATTAACTGTACTGTGAGAAGGGCCTTTGGGGTTCATTTGATGGTTGAGGAAAAACTATGCAATGGGGATACCTAACTTTTTCCCCTGAAAATCATAACGTTGCTTTTCCAATTGCTTATTAAGAATTGGCTGCTACCAGAATACAGTTGTACTGGTAGTTTCTAGGAAAAGGATATAAGAAACATAGCAATGATTTGTTCAGTCCAGGTTGCAATATTGCAAATGCACACACCAGCTGGATATTGGCAGTTGACAATATCCTAAGTGCCAGGTTTTACATTTTTATTTGTTTGTTTATCAAATTAATATAAGGGCACATCTGACAAGAAGTGCATTACATGGGGCTATCTTGAAGATTCAGAATGAGGAACTCCTAGATGAACCATAGAATAGCGGAGGATGCTGCTTTTGGCCACATCCATTACTGTTGGCCTAGCACAGGATTCTCCACACCTGGCAACTTCAAGATTTGTGAACTTCAACTCCCAGAATTCTTCATCCATTAATGCTAGCTGAGGAATTGTGGGAAGTCCACCAATCCTAAAGTTGCCACGTTTGGAGATCCCCACAGGGGTGGGATTCTACCAGTTCACACCTATTCGCTAGAACTGGTTGTTAACATTCTAAACAGTTCAAAGAACCGGTTGTTAGAAGAAATTACAGGCCTAATCCTGTAAGGAAGGCAGAAAGGAAACATTCTGGTGTTGCTTACAGAAACTCTCCATTAACCCTTATTACATTCTTGGCAGGACTAGACTTCCTGTCTCTGGAACTTTATTTCTTTTATTTATTTTATTTGTCAATTGCTTCAAAATAATAGGTATAAGTAAAACATAGTTATGAATACATGGATACATATAAAAAAAATAAAATATAAAAGAAACAATAGGACAGGAACGGTAGGCACGTTGGTACGCTTATGCACGCCCCCTACAGACCTCTTAAGAAAGGGGTGAGGTCAATAGTAGACAGTCTAAGTTTAAAGGTTTTGGGGTTTGGGGAAGAAACCACAGAGTCAGGTAGAGTATTCCAGACATTGACCACTCTGTTGCTGAAGTCGTATTTCCTGCAATCAAGTTTGGTGCAATTAACCTTGAGTTTGTATCTATTGTTTGCTCTTGTGTTGTTATGGTTGAAGCTGAAGTATTCATTGACAGGTAGGACATTGCAATGTATGATTTTATATACTATACTTAGATCGGACCGAAGGCGGCGTAGTTGTAGGTTTTCAAGGTCTAGAATTTCGAGTCTGGTGGCATAAGGTATTCTTCAACGAGTAGAGGAGTGAAGAACTCTTCTTGTAAAATATTTCTGGAGTTTCTCAACTGTGTTAATATCAGATACGTAATGTGGGTTCCAGACTGATGAGCTGTATTTGAGTATTGGTCTAGCAAATGTTTTGTATGTTCTAGTTATTAGTGTAATATTACCAGAGAAAAAGGCTACATAAGATTAGGTTAACAACTCTTAGAGCCTTTTTGGCTATATAGTTACAGTGGGCTCTAGTACTTAGGTCATTTGAGATGAGTACTCCAAGATCCTTTACAGAGTTTGGGTCATCAACAAGGTCTTGACTATTCAGCCTGTATTTTATTTTCTGATTTTTTTTGCCAATATGTAGGACAGAGCATTTATTTATTGAGATCTGAAGTTGCCATTTGTTTGACCATTCTGATACGTAGTCAAGGTAAACTTCTCTGGGGTTTTTTTCCCCCTCCTTTGCTAGTACTTTGCTTGAGTAGAGTGACCATTCAAAGTTACGACACTGAAAAAGGTGACTTCTGATCATTTTTCCCTGTTGCAGCATCCCCACAGTCATGAGAGGCTAGGCAAGGAGATGCATGTCTCGATGTGAGTGATATTGAGTTGGCCACACCCAGCCAATAACATGATCACCAAGCCATGTCCACCCAGTCATATGTTCACCAAGCCACTCCCACCACCTAAGCCACACTCACTTAAAAAAAATTTAATCCCACCCTGGATCCCCAGCCTAGTGGCTGACAGTAATGAAGACAGACTTTATAATACTTCAACAATGGCAGAATGACAAGAGGTCCTCACAGCATCACTTAGTCATTGTTGAAGGGATATAAAGACTGTCTTCATTACTGTTGTTTTGGCATATCATTACCCTACAAAATACATACAATATTTTAGTGTTATTTGATTACATGATGCTGGAATTTAAGTCACTAAAGAGAAATGTCCTTAGTTATATGCATACAGTTTTAAATATAAAGTTTCTCATCTATAATACTCATATCAATTGATCAACAGAGTTGTCATTGGAATGAGGCCTGACCTCTGATGAATTATATGTATATATCCATGCATGGATATACAAAATACCCCTGGTCAATGTTTCATTAATTTCATAAGTAACTGAAGCTAGATAATAGGGCAGCAAATACTAACAGCAAGAATGATAGTATAAGGTAAAATCTTTTTCATCAAAAGTTTTTTTTTACTCCTAGTTTTGGAATTCCAGCAGTTTGGAAAAACTGAATAAAGCAACAACTTTTTTAGTTTGGATATTATACTGTCCCCATCCACAAGAATGAATAGAATGGGCAAAATAGTATTTTTAGTAGTTGAATTTCAATGAGAAAACCAGGAATAATAATTTATAGTTTTTTAAAAAAATCTCTGTTGTGAAAGTGGTATAGTCCAACATAGCTCCTGTGTATCTTTTCACAGCAGGAATAATACTATAATATTTGGAAATTGTGTGTGCCAAGGCTATAAGCTTGTGGAAAGGCCTGACCTGGCATATGATTTCTTTGTTAGGTGGAGTTGTCTCAAAAGAGCAACTGGATCAACACTAGCCAGTGAACTTTGTGAAAGTCAGAACGTAAATTCACATCTTTCTCATTTACGTTTCACCTGTATCAATATCATCTATATTAGTGTTCAGTGGCGTGTGGAAGCCAACTCATCCCAGTTCACAAGAGCCAGTCATTAAATTTTCTGGAATTTATGAGATGGTTAAGAGCACAGCTGAAGTGAGTCTGGCAAGCTGATTAGCTCTTTGGCAGCTAGTGGCATAGCATAGCAAGCACAGCAGAAGCAATGAAGCTGGCTGTATTGGTGAGACTTGGAGACACAGTGAAGAAGCTTGATAGGATGTCTTTCTGGAGAGAGGTAGTTGTGTAAGACTAGGAATCAGCAGTGGATCAGGTATTTTGATTAAATACACACATGTCTAACACATACACATATTTATGCATACATATACATGTATATAGAAGGGACGCGGTGGCTCAGTGGCTAAGATGCTGAGCTTGTCAATCAGAAAGGTTGGCAATTCAGCAGTTCAAATCCCTAGCGCCAGGTAACAAGGTGAGTTCCCCTTACTTGTCCCAGCTTTTGCCAACCTAGCAGTTTGAAAGCTTGTAAAAATGCAAGTAGAAAAATTGGTACCACCTTGGTGGGAAGGTAACAGTGTTCTGTGTGCCTTCAGCGTTTAGTCATGCCAGTCACATGACCACAGAGATGTCTTCGGACAGCTCTGGCTCTTTGACTTTGTAACAGAGATGAGCACTGCCCCCTAGAGCCAAAATGACTAGCACATATGTGCAAGGAGAACTTTTAATACATGTATATATACATAGAGATATGCACACACGTACATACTGTTTTTCTCCCAGAGAGCCAGTTGTTAAACATTTATTTATTTACATTTGTATAGTTGCCAAATTCAAATACATGACTCTAGGCAACTAACATTACTTTGAAACAAGATAAGAACAATACATCAAAGTTATACATAACATGTGTAGCAGTCAAGAAAAATCAGCCAATCAATCTACCAGACTATCTGTCTATATTTGTGTTTATGACCACACCCTATGAGTTCAAGGTAATCACCTGATTATGGGGGTTTTACTTTGGCGTAACTCTACAGAGACTATCATAAATGTTCTTAAACTTCCACATTTACCCAAGGTATAGAAGCTTTGAGATTTGTATTAATCACTTGAGAAACCTACAGCAAAATTGACATGAATATAGAAACACCACATATATGTGTCAGAATCCATAATTACAAGGAATAATTCAGGGCTGAATTAGATCTATACATTGAGGTACATTCATGTAGAAGGAATTAAATAAACTTACATTTATTGGACACAAAACTCATACATGTGGAAAGGACATCTGTTCTTTAATCATAGTAACAGGCCCCTTTTCAAAATATATTCTCTGTTCCTAAAAAATTAAATATACCCTTGTGATTCAGTCATTTCCTGTCTCATAGAAAAACAAGGATATCATTAGCAATTAACCTATAAACTAGAATCAATCTAACTTATGTTCACAGGGTACCCCAAGCTGAATTATTGTATTTTTATAACCTTTGATTTTTGTTTTAATTTCTACATATCCTCGTGCATTTAGTTGGCTTCAGTTTTTGGATGTTCCTTTCCTTTTGTGATAGAACATTATTTTATGGGACCTCAAAGATGCTTTTACCAGGAGTGTTATAACTAAAAGCAACTAGCAAAGTGTTTGTAACTACAAAACCAAAACCACCTTTGATATATTTTTGCTTTTGTTGGCCTAATGCATGGTGCATGGTGAAAATTCTGTGATGGAAAATCCATTTGGATAAAGCTTCAGAGAGGCCTGTCTCATTACATCTATGCTTCAGATTGACTTACTGAAAGATGTACTTATTCCAGTATTGAAATGCTAGCCAACTTATTTGCATCCCCTATGTAAGGTCACAATTGGAACAATTATTCACAATGTAAGAAGCCTTCTAATCTAAAGCAGCACTTCAGGCACAATTAAATCCAGGAGTCCATTGGCCAGAAGACTAGCAGTTGGGACCTAGGGTCAAGTTTAGAAATGGAAGAACAGTCTATTGTGTCTTTAGAGCAACATATAAGCCTAGGTGGGTGAGTAGATAGGTAGATAAATAGGTAAGATAGTATGCAATAGAGTAAATTTATGGAAGTGGATAATGGATATGAATAAAGAGATAGGGAAGCTATGTAAAGATATTCAAATAGGTATCATATTGAAATCATTCTAGTTACATCTTTTATGGTAAATCTTGAATGGTATTATTACTTACAAACATTCTATAGCAAGGCTATAGATTCTTCACCCTATGGTTTACTATATTCCTCACTTCCTATAGAATATGGTATTTCCTATAGAGAACCATATTCCTAAATCCTAATGATGATAAATGAGGGGAAACAGTGGTGGGATTCAAATATTTTTACTACTGGCTCTGTGGGCGTGGCTTGGTGGACGTGGTAGGAGAAGGATACTGTAAAATCTCCAGTCAGAGGTGGCATTTGCTGGTTCTCCAAACTACTCAAAATTTCTGCTACCAGTTCTCCAAAACTGGTTAGAACCTGTTGAATACCAGCTCTGAGGGGGAAAAAATATGAGAATCGATTTCAGCCCTGGAATGGCAGAATATGTGTGCCATACACAAATAAGACAGACAGACAGACAGACAGACAGACAGACAGATACACACACACACACACACACACACACACATACATATACATACATCACTTATGTCCCATTGCATAGGCATTATATTAGCATCCAGAACATTGCAAACCATCCCTAGGTCACATCAGTTTGGGATATGCTATAATACAAGGACATAACTGTACACAATATTTCTACCGGAAGATATGCCTCTTTCCCTCAAAGTGATTGACACAGCATTGCCGTTCACAGTGTTTTTTTCTGGCAGAGGGGCAGAAGTCACTAATACAGTACAGAAAATCCCCGAATTCAGTTCTAGCCTTAAGCGGAGGAATAATATAGTGGGAAAGATTAAAGACAGATGATGTCTTTAATAGAAGGAAAAGGTCTTTAAATGGAGAATGTTTTCTTTCAATACATAAAGAGGAGTCATGACCCAATCTGGCTCTGGATATGGGAGCAGATACCTATTCCCTGATCCATTTAGCACATGTAGAAATTGCCTTAGAAATGTATTTCTACACACCGGGGCCTTTTTTACAATTTGTAGCTCCATCTCACAGGAGCAAAAGGATTTTATGAAACCATAATCGCTGCCATGTTTCCTTTAGCAACCCTCCTCAGGCTAAGTGTGGCTCAGGCGAATGGAGACTCCTGAACCTTTGGCAAAATGCAAAACTGCATGTTTGCCCTCGCATCCCTTTCCACTAGCTAATGAAAGAGTGTCTAAGAGATCTTTCCAGGGCTGCCGGTTGAAAACTTCACTTAAGCCTTCCTGTCAGGGAGCAGCACATTCTTGCCTGATTGCATACCCTGAGCAATTTACATTGGAGTTCTGGTTTAATCATTACATGATGAGTGCATGACGTCTTCTCCATTCTTCTTGCTGCGCAATGCAAGTCTTCTGGCTTCAGACATCATTGTGTCGTATCCATTAACACAAGGGGAGACACAAGCACAACTGACTACTATCAGAAAAGTTTTTCCACTCTCAGGGTCCTTGTTGTTTTCATTTTTTCCATCTGAGCAACCATGGGGGGGATAAAGTCTCTGCTCCCGGGACTTTAGCATATATTAGCATAATGTAATCTTGTGGGGAAAGTGGAAAGGGATCATTCAAGCAAATGCTGGAGCAGAGGAATGGTGTAAAGATAGGTGGGGGAAACCCTCTTTTAATTTGATATTTAATCATTCCACCTTGTACCAAGTTAATATTGCAGATAGGCTATTACAGGGCTGAATATTGGAAGATGTGTTGGGTTATTTATAAAAATAATAAAGGCAGGATAGATATAAACGAACAAACAAATAAATAAAACTTCATTCATTATGTATTCATTCCCACCCTCGCCACCACCACTTTCTCTTCCACTTTAATGATTATTTTATAACTTATTTCATTTCAAAGGGATAGTTTTTTCAGGAAGTGTGGATGCACAAATAATTTTATAAGCTGTCTAAATTCAATAGTTTGGGTTGACTTTGATCATTTTGTTAGCTATATAGCAGAAATGGTACTATCCATGCAAAATCACTCTCCGGATTGGTATATACACCAACAACAGACAGAATCCTCAAAATGATTTGCTGAGGACAGAATATGGACATTGGGATAGAAACATGGTGTCAAAAAAGAAATGGGATAGCTAGAAGCATAAACTAAAGCAACATTTTTTTTCATATTTCCTTAATAGATTTTATTAATTGAATTTTAATACTATATAATAAAAGGTCATTCATGGCTTCCTCATTAGTTGTTTCTGACATACAAACACCTTTCGCATTCCATATGAGTTTAAGAAAACAAGCTATGAAATTGATTGATGTTCAAATCAAATGGTTTGTATTGATTTGCCTATGAATTCTGCACAAAATAAGGTTTTAAAATAATTTAACATCATTCATTCATTGATATAAAGCTTTAGACACATAAATACTTTATTTGCACAAATATATGGCAAAGACTTCTAAGAGCTAAGCGTTAACTAAGCTAACAAAAAAAAACTTAATACAACCTGACAATAATATTATTTTCTTTTCCAAGAAGATTCACAATTCACACAATTGCTGATAAAGAGATTTCATCACACTTCCCATATTTAAAAAGGCCAACCACACACCATTAACCAGTTCTGGGTTCTCCCATAAATCTGCCCCCGGAGATATGGGCCATCACCGACATTCAGACCTTCCGGCGCGCAGTAAAGACCCACTTTTTTCAACAGGCTGGCCTGGCCCAGTAATTAATTGTGGGGTTTTAAATTTGGTGTTTTAAATTTTTACCTGTTTTTATACATTTTGATAATTTTATAACTTGGCCATTAATTTAATCATTTTAAATTGCTTTTAACTGTACAATTTTTATATCTTGTTTCTATTTTTATCTGACTGTACACCGCCCCGAGTCCCTTTTTTGGGAGAGGGGGTGGTATAAAAATCTAATAAATAAATAAATAAATAAACACTTTTTAAAAATTCTCACAGTAACTCCTTTAATTTCTGAAAATCCTGGGCAGTATTTCTAACAAAAAAGGAGCCAGCAAAGAAAACCTGAGAATTGCCAAAACAAGACTTTTCACCCCTAAGCCATGGCTGTGTTTGTTGCCAACCCCAGTTTTCTGCCCGGTTGCTGGGTGGGCATGGTCATGGTGGGTGTGGCCTAATGGAACTTCGGGAGGGCTGTTTTTTGCCTTCCCCAGAGTCCAGAAGCTTCCCTTAGGCCTCTGGGAGGGCAAAAATGCCCCCTCGGGGCTCTGGAGGCCCTCTGAAAGCTGGAAACAGGTCAATTTCCAGAACTTCTGGGAGGACCTTTTTTTGCCCTTCCAGAGTTCACCAGACCCTGCACTTATCTGCATCCAAAACGGGTTGCATGGAGACTCCTAGTAGGGATAGGGAGAGGGGCGGGGCCAGTCAGTCGGTTCAACTATCAGTTTGGCGAACCAGATGTAAATTTAACATCCAGTTCACACGAACTGCCCAAACCAGCTGAATCCCACCACTGAGGTAAAGATAACTCCCAATTACAATAAATTAGATAAGTCACTATATTTGCTGAGTTCTGAATTCTTCATCGTATTTACATGAAAGGATAATTCTTTAGAGCATTTATTTTCAAAGCTTTTGCTGTCACTTAGGAGAGAATGATTTCAAACCAACAACTTTCTATGTATAAGGCAGATATTATAACCTACTATAGCATTACCGGTAAATACAGCTCTAGAAAATATTAGAAACAGGGGTAACCATTGGTTTAACTAAGGGGACATTCAGTGGTGGGATGCTACCGGTTCTGCCCGGCTCTATAGAACCGGTAGCTCTGAAGAGCAGCAGACACCGAACCGGTTCTGTGTTTGCTGCTGTTTGGCCCACCCACCTGCCAGGCTCTTACTTGTCCTTTATTTCTTGCTTTTTCAACCTCAGCTACTTTGCATGGCACAGCTGAGGTTGAAAAAGCAGGAAAAAGTGGCTTTTCAAATGCTGTGCACCTGTGTGCAGCGCTTTTCAGCTATCCAGGTGGCACAGCTTAAGGTTTTCTACACGTGTGCACAGAACATAGTCACTGAACCTATAGTAACACTGGTTGAATCCCTCCCCTGGGGACTTTCCTGCACTTGGTTTTTTTTTTAAAAAAAAATTAAAAACTTTTACAACACTAGAAGACAATAGAAACTTAGCATTTACTAAGCCAGGATCTCCAAACTTGGCAACTTTAAGACTTCTGGACTTCAACTCCCAGAATTCTCCAGCCAGCATAGCTGGGAATTGAAGTCCACAAGTCTTAAAGTTGCCACATTTGGGGGCCCTCGTACTAAGCAATGTGGTCACAAAGTGTTACATCACATAAAACACAACCCTGGGCATTGACAATGCAGGCAGTCTGAAAGAGCGCTAGAGTGGGATCCATTCTAATCTCTGGGGGAATGATGCTCCAGTGAGAGGGAACCACCACGGATTATGCCTTAGGGTTGGGACGCACAACATTCCTTGCCCTCACCACTCTGGTAGGTCAGATGTGGCCAGCAAGAGATGTGGCCAGCAAGGTAAATGTGACCAGCAAGAGATGGTCCCTCAGATAACCTCAGATAACCAAGCCATGAAGGGCTTTAAACACCTTTAAACAACCAGCACCCTGAATTGCACCCAGAAACAAATTGGCAATCAATGCAGCTCCCACAGGAGAAGTGATACATGTACACAAGGAGGTCTGCACAAAACTATGCGGGCTGCTGCATTTTTCACCAACTGGAGCTTCCTGATGCTCTTCAAGGGCAGCCCCATGTAGACTGTTGCAATAGTAAAGACTGTGAGTGGGGATTGTCTAACGCAGGAGGCATGCAAGTTGGGGAGGTGTTACAATGTGGCATAAGCTCAAAGAAGTCCAGGGAAAAGGGTGTTGGATGCATGCATGCATGTTAATTCAGGGAGGGAGGGCTCTGACAGGTGAATCTATATAGGAGTGCAGGGAGAAGAGAAGAACAACACAGGTGAGTGCAAGCAAGCGAAGGGGAAAATAGGGTACAGTATATATGAGTAAAGAAAGGCCAACGGGTGGGAGACTTACTCAAATAGCCTTCCTTGCTGGCTTCCAGGTTGACTTTATGTTGGGAAGCTAGCAAAGAAGGTTGCCAATCATGTGAGTGTGGGATACTGTGGCCAGCTGTAAGTCTGAGCTGGTTGCCAATCAGCGGTGGGATTCTACCAGTTCAGACCAGTTCGGGCAAACCGGATGTTAAGTTTTCATCTGGTTCACTGAACCAGTATTTTAACCAACCAGCTAGCCCCACCCACCTTGCCCCTCCCCTCCTAGGAGTCTTCACCTGGCCCATTTTCAATCAAGGTCCATGCAGAGGCTCAGGGAGGGGGGAAAACAGGCCTTTCAGAAGTCTGGAAATGGGCCTGTTTCCGGCTTCCAGTGAGCCTTCAGAGCCCGGGGGAGGCCGTTTTCACCCTCCCAGAGGCCCAGGCCTTACCCTTGGGAGGGCAAAAAATAGCCCTCCCAGAAGTACTGGAAGTCCAGAAACAAGCCTGTTTCCAATTTCTGGAGGGCCTCCAGAGCCTGGGGGAGGCCATTTTTGCCCTCCCAGAGGCCCTTTCACCCTTGGGAGGGTGAAAAACCAGACCTTTGAGAGGGCAAAAGTACCGGAAGTCTGGAAATGGGCTTGTTTCCAGCTTCTGGTGAGCCTCCAGAGCCCGGTTTTTCCCTTCTCACAGATCCATTATTGGTCCTCAGTTCACCAAGTTGCTCAAGTAAATGAAGTTGCAGAGGAGACCCCCAAAAAGCCTCTGAAGAAGGCTCCTTTTGGTATCTAACTGGAGATGAAGTGGTGATACAAGTCATAGAAAGGAATTCTTATTCATTCCCTGTCACTAGACTAGGGACGAACTAAGTTCCAATAATAATAATAATAATAATAAATACATACATACATACTGCAGCTGGATAATATCAAGCATGGGCAAGTGAAAAATGTGGTCAGCAAAGAATACACACAAAGGGTCAGAAAACTTCTAAAAAGCAAATTGAATGGCGGTAACACTATCAAGGCTATAAATACCTGGGCCATACCCATCATGAGATATAATGTTGAGATCATAAACTGGACACAGGCAGAGCTGGACAGCTTGAATAGGAAAACAAGAAAACTGATGACCATACACTATGCGCTGCATCTGCATAGTGACGTCGACAAGCTATATTTGCCCAGAAAAGCAGGCAGCAGAGGACTTTTGCAAGTGAAGCAGTCAGTCGAAGAAGAGAAGCATGCTCTGGCAGATTATGAGAAAGACAGTGTTGAACCAGCTTCGATGGAAGTCAACAAGAGGAAGCTGCTCAAAGTGCAGCAAACCAAGAATCAATATAGAAAAACAGCGATGCAAACTCAGGCTGACAGCTGGTGTAACAAAGCACCGCATGGACAGTTCCCTGAAAAGATCCAAGGAAAAGTAGATAAGGAAAAGACCTGGTTATGGCTGACCAACAGAACACTGAAGAAAGAAACAGAAGGCCTGATTCTTGCAGCCCAAGAACAAGCCATCAGAACGAATGTAATCAAAACCAGAATAGAAAAATCTGCTGATGACCCCAAATGCAGACTCTGCAAAGAAGCGGATGAAACCATTGATCACATACTGAGCTGTTGCAAGACAATAGCTCAGACTGACTACAAACAATGTCACAACATAGTCGCTCAGATGGTCCACTGGAACTTGTGTCACAACTACCATCTGCCTGTAGCAAAGAACCGGTGGGATCATAAGCCTGAAAAAGTGGTTGAAAATGAGCATGCAAAATTACTGTGGAACTTCGGAATACAGACTGACAAAGTTTTGGAACACAATACCCCGGATATCACAATTGTGGAGAAGAAAAAAGTGTGGATCGTCAACATTGCCATACCTGATGACAGCAGAATCGACGAGAAACAACTTGAAAAAGTCACCAGATATCAGGACTTGAGAATCTAACTCCAGAGACTCTGGCATAAACCAGTACAGGTGCTTCCAGTGGTACTCGGCACACTGGATGCTGTGCCTAAAGACCTAGGCAAGCACTTAAAAACAATTGGCACTGCCAAGATCACCATTGGTCAGCTGCAGAAGGCCACCTTAATGGGATCTGCTCGCATAATCCGCCGATACATCACACAGTCCTAAACACTTGGGAAGTGTTCGACTAGTGATTTGTGATACGAAACCCAGCATGGTTATCTTGTTTGCTGTGTATACTGTCATTTTTGTGTATTATAATAATAATAATGCTCAGTTTTTCAAATCTAAAGCAGGGGGAGTGGGATTTGTTTTTTGTGACTTCCCTATCACAGTTGCCAGTTTTGTAGCCCTATGCAGAGGATCTCCTGGAAGCTGGGACCTATCAGTCCTTCCTAAAAACTTTCTTTGCTATACTGTGCCATTAGGAAAGGGTCGAATGAGGTATCCTATTCCAATCCAGTTGTTGATTTAAAGAAGAATATGCAACTGACAAAATTTATGCCTTTTCTTTGGCATCCATAATATAAAAGTCAAAAGCTGCAGCCCTGGAAGTGTAAGTTATTTGTGTCTTTTATTTTATTGATTCCCCAAAGGCATTGGGAGTAGAAACAGTAAGCTAAAGATGCTTCCTGATTTCTCTGTATAGCTGATACCTTTAAGTTGCTTGTTTACTTGCCAAGATCCTGCCAATCATTTGTAGAAAACATCCTAACTATGCTGCCTTCACCTCAGTGCAGGCCCATTGTGGGCTATCATAAAATTAGTACAAGGTGTCCTAGCAGGAAAGTGATGGTGATCACTTAATGACTGGCATGACTTATGCCCATAATTGTGGGGTCAATGATGGTTCTAAGTTGAGAATGACTTGTAACACATTCAAAAGTATGTATACATACATACATATATACACATTTAGTTATTTAATTGATTTATGTAGCCACCAATCTCACTTTTATGATTCCAGGTGGCTTACAATATGAACAACTACATTGTGTGAAATACAAAATGTAAACACACATAGCGAAATACAAAATAACCACACATAGCAGCTTTAATCTAATCAAATATTCCACCAAGAGGCATGTGGTTACTTATGCACAAGCTCCCAGCCTGGGGGAAAATGGCTGTATAGTGTATAAAAACCCTCTTTTGCACATACCCAAATCTCTCATGCATTGACCATTCAACAGTACATATCCAGCAGCTGCTTCTGTGCTAACAATTCCAGACAACCTCTAGAGCAAGGCCAGATCCAGCTTGTGGGGTGCTTAGATCTGGCCCACAGGGCCACCCTGGAAACAGCAAAGGACCAGCCCGCAGTGCCTCTGCCAGCAAAAATGGAGCTTGGGAGTGTCTCCCCACCCTCAGACATCTTTTTGCTGGTAGAGGGCTGCAGCCCATCGCGGCCAAAAATGGGGCCCATGAGGGCTGTGTGCAGAGGATAGAGGGCTAGCAAAATGAATTAAAAACAAAACAAAAGAAGAAATGTTTCCCATTTTTCATTTGAGCATCCAAGAAGGAACAGGAAAGGAGAAAGGGAAAAGGAAAGACAAAGAAAAAGAAGGAAAGTTGGGAAGAGAGCAAGAGAGCAAGGAAGGAAAAAGAAGGAAAGAGGGGAAGGAAGGAGAAGGAAGAAGGAAGAAGGAAGGAAGGAAGGAAGGAAGGAAGAAAGAAAGAAAGAAAGAAAGAAAGAAAGAAAGAAAGAAAGAAAGAAAGAAAGAAAGAAAGAAAGAAAGAAAGAAAGAAAGAAAGAAAGAAGATTATAATGAGAGGGAGGGACGGTCTGAGGGAAGTCCTGCCTTGGCATTTGACTACCACAACCCAACACAAGTGATGTCAAGCTGGCCACGCCTACCTTGGCCATACACTTCCGACACCACCCCACAAGGCCAAACACTCCTCTGATGCAGGCCTCAATGAAATCAAGTTTGACACCCCTGCACTAGAGGGTAGTCAAGAGAGGTAGAAAATTGCAACTCCTTGCTGCCATCTAGTGGCTCATAGGTTAATAATTCTTTGCCAAAAGGAATAAAGAAAAAAAAAGAATGGTATTGATTGGACAAAACAAACAAGAAGAATAAGAATTCTGCCCCACACATTCTTTATGGTAAGATTTTTTTCTGGTTAGTTACACTGAGAAGGAATTTAATAAAATTAAAATCTGCTTTCTTATATGATGTTCTTATGCTTTGATATCATGTCTTTTGTAATAGAATTTTCATTTATATTTCCTTTCCTTTAAAGTACTGCACAGGAATCTTTGGTGATATGTGTAATCTTAGACATAAAGATAATTTGCTGATACAGAATAATGGCCCTACATTTTAAACCAGTGCCTCCCTATGTAAGAATGCTTGAGGCTAATGGCATATTCCTTGAGGAGGCAGTGTGAAGCTTGCCTTCCCCTTTCACTTACACTTTGTATAAGTAACACAATACGCTTATCACAACTTGGAGTTTCAGAGTTTACTTCCTCAGCGTACTAAAAAATGAACACCAGGTGTGCAGCTGACTGCTGCAATCTTCTTTGCCACCCAAACTTGTCAGGATGGCTTTAATACTGGAGCAAGCAAACTAAGCCCAGCAGATTTTCTCAGTTGCTTTTAATAGCTCATGCCATTTTTCCCCCCTGGATACATAAAGCAGAGACTGTGAGGTAACTACTAACAGTCTCTTCTCATTGCCGAGAATGATTCTGAATTAAGACAGCGCTCCTATTTTGTATCAATTTTCCAGCCTTGAAATAGATTAAATTTAAATTCTATCTTGGTGCAAAACTGGCCTCTGGAGCCACAGACAGTTTTACTGCATCTCCATTAACGAACAAAAGATTCCAGAACACAAATGTCTGCTCTATATTTGTCACAAAATGCAATAGTGGAACACAATTTTTGGGATGACACGTTCTGCAAATACTGCATCCTTCTGCCGAGTTCCCCGTCCTTTACCCTTCCTTAGCTTTTCATCACAAAGTCACCAAAAGGCAACAAATTAACAAGGGTATATTTGTTTAGATGTTATTCTGACAAGGCCTGTTTTGGGTGACAATGAAGTATCTTGGATCACATCTACAGTATTTCAACTTCTGATGAGGAATGCATTACCACTACTAATATTAATCACATAAAGGTAGTTCTTGATTTATGGCTAGTCACATAGCAACCATTTGAAATTATGACATTGGCCTTCCCCCGAAAGCTACCTATGACCCAATTTCAAAATTACAACAGTGCCCGCCCGATGGTCGTGTAATTGCTTTTTGGGTGCTTGGTAACTGGATCACTTTTATGGCCATTTGCAGCATCCTATGGTGATGTGACCACAATTTTTGACATTTTTGCTAGTTTCCAGTATTTATTTCTGGTTTCTGGCAAAATATTTACCCAATTTTGGGGTAAAATTGATTGCTTCACAACCACCGCATTCACTTAACCTCTACTATGATTGCTTAACAACTGCCACACTCACTTAACAATGGCTTCAATCCGGACCAGATTCATAAAATCTGGTCTGGTCAGATAGTGACCAGTTTAACAGACCTAACAACTTTCAACCATAATTCTGGGCTCAATTATGGTTATGTCAATGACTACCTTTATTTCCTCAAGCCATGAAGATGGGATGATTTGTTTCAGAAAGGATCAATTTGCTGAAAATATCTGCAATTGGGTAAAGGGAAAGCAGATATTTGTGCATGGGGGCACAAATATTAGGACACCGAAGCCTATTTAATATTCTGAACATGGAAAATTAAGTTTCACATTCAAAGATAAACATCATAGCACCACTGCAAGAATATGGCATTTCAGACTCAAGATATTTGGATAATTTGCACAAGTGCTGATTGTTTTCTTCCTCATGTCTATCCCTTAGAATCCTATATAGAGTCCACTGCATTTTCTAAAGCTCTCACATAGAGATGAATGGAAAAGCATTTCTTTCTCTTCTTAATCAAGGCAGAAAGAAAGCATCAAGCCTAGGTTTTTTTTCCATATATTAGTTTTTGTTTAAAATGTGTTGATTTATTTTTAGTATAAACCACAGTGCAAGAATTTGAAGGCCAAGTTGGGGAGAGGAACAAGCTTGATAAAACCATCATCAAGGCATAAATCTGTCTTCTGCAAGAGCTGCAATGGTGTAGGGAAATGATCTTGGGACACAGGAAGAAGAACCGCAACATATACAATGGTCTGATTTATGAATTTTGACTCCAAAAGAGGAGGGGTAGCAAAAGCTTCTTGGAAGGGGATCTCCCAGGTTGGGGAGAGCAAAGGTGTTTTCAGACTTGCAACATTCTGTATCTGCAGGCCTCTTTATGACTTGTGGACTTCAACTCCCAGAATTCCTGAGCCAGCTGTGTTGGCTTAAGAATTCTGGGAGTTGAAATCCACAAGTCATAAAAGGGCATAATTCCCCACCTCTGTATTATCGTCACAGTTGCAATAAAAATAGAGCTAGTGCTCCTGGTTGTGCTTTGTGACTGGATTATCTCGCAAGGCAAACAAGAGCCTAACATTCATTCAACAGGGTGGAATTCTTTTTAGCCAGTCCCTAATGAGGGTGGGGGAGAGAATACTGTTCTATATGAGAATTCATTCCATTAAACTTTTTTTTTTGTTAATCAGTTAAGTCTTTCCTGTTTTGGTGAGCAATTGCTTTGCCAGCAATTTGGGAAGGGGTGATAGACACTAATTTTAGAATGTCTTTATCTGCCCGATGCATTTCCTTCTTAAAAAATAGAATTGATTTCTTTTTAATTGCTGCAAGCTGCTCTGAGTAACGCAAATGCCACAAGAGGGTGGAGTAAAGATTTTCTCAATAAATTAATTAAATGTGCTGGCTTATTGGCTGGTCATATAGGACTGGCTATAGCTCATCTTCCCCACATCACTCCCCTCCCCCTCAAAAAAAATAAAATAAAATCAAGAACCCTGAGGAAAGAAGATCCCTTAGTCTTGGAATCACCTAATAGTGTTCTCTGTGCCCAAGAAAAGCATATTCTGAATTTGGGGTGGGAAATCTCTTTGAAGTGTGTACCCAGATATCTGTCGTGAACAAGAGTAATATCAATAGGATTGATTAAAGGGAGGTTTAAAAGATGAGCAATCGCATCTGAACAATATTTGCAGAATGTTAAATAATAAATTGAGTGATGAATCAAGAAAGAAGGAACATGTGGTCAAACTTCTTTTGGAGACCCTACTTCACAGTCCTTTCAGAACATAATGTCATATGAAATATGCTTCAATAAATCACATTCATTTCTTAAGCATCATAAGGATATTACATAATAAATCAATTAATCCAGCTTTTTTGATTAAGCCTGCCAACATTCGGAATGGTCTAGACTTGCGATTCATTTCTAATACTCTTTATGCCCATTGCTTTTCCAACGTACCATTACTATTCCCATAGTGTCATTACACCCAGCATCTATGAATAAAAAGTCTTCCTTGGCAAAATCTCTTTTGAATTTTTGCAAACTTATCTAATTAAGGCTGAAATTCATCCTGAAACTGGATCAAGATTTTCTTTTTTTTTCATCTCATTAAAACTAACTGGCACAACTTGACTCATTACATGGAACACAATCCCTTATAAATACATAATGGCCTGGATTGCTCCTGTTTTATACTGTAGGTTGGTAGCAGAATGAATTTGACATTTATTTAGCTTCGACTAGGCTGCTAAAAATAGCTGGTATTTTCATTAATTAATAATAATCCCAAGCAAATTTGGTGAATTATCAATGCCCAGATCTTTCCTAATACTTCTGTTTTATGTTCAGTATACGTGTGGGGGAAACTGTTCAAATTCTGGATTTTGAGAACATTTTGTTATTTCTTTCTGATTTGTAATCAAGAGAAGGTTGCCTATGGAATGTACTTCATAAATGCTTGTTGAAATGTTTTAAATTATTAGCACTTTCAATAGCTAAGTTTATAGCAAGTGTGAAATAGCTGTTTAATTGGTGACATCTGTTCTCCATTTCTTCATGAAACAATAGATTCAAAAGATGGACTCACCAATAAGATTGCAGTTAGAATTTTATCTGCACTGACTTCTGGATTAGGTAAGAAAAGTGTAATGGAATACAAAGATCATCACTTTTAATTAAAGTAGCTGAAGTATATGACACATAATGAGTAAATATATAAGTTGTTCTATAAATACAACATTATTTATAATGCAATTTATGCATTATTTGGGCCATTGGTGTCAACTTATAACAAATGGATCATCATTTTGATAGCTCATTTCCCTTGGGTTAAAATGAAATTTCATAACATTTTAAAGGCTTTTCCCCAATAATCTTCACAGGTATAGAATGATCTTTTGGGTCTGCAGGTTATAAATGGGGTGTTGCAAGAGACTGCTATCTTTGTTAAGGCAAACTGCATTATATAACATGAAAAGTGTTACAGGTATGCACAAGAACTGCACATGTAAGGTTGTTGAGAAGATGGTAGGCTTGCATCTTGAAAGGGCCTTGGAGGAACCAGATTATCTGGAGTTGATGTTTAGCTGAGTTTAAAGCCAGGTTATAGCATTGAGAAAACACTGTGCTTATAGATGACCTTTGGCCAGCCTGACCTTCCTTGATCTTTTGATGGCCTACGATAGCTTCAGATCACTGAAGAATTGATATCCTTTTGGGCCACTTTAGGGAGTTGGAATCAGTGGTGGTATTCAAATTGTTTACCTGTGGTGTGGCTTGATGGGTATGCCAGGGGAAGGATACTGTAAAATCCCCATTCCCTCCCCACTCCACTAGCTTGCTTTTCAGCTCCGTTCTCTTGTGCAGGGCAACAAAAGAAGACCCAGCCAATCAGCTGGGACTCAGGAAGCAGCGAATAGATGGGGGCCAACCAGAGCTGGTATTTACCAGTTCTCAGAACTACTGAAAATTTCCACTACCGTTCTCCAGAACCTGTCAGAACTGGCTGAATACCACCTCTGGTTGGAACCAAAACACTGAATAGATTTTAAGGATATCATATATTATGAGAGCCAGTTTGATGTAGTGGTTAAGGTATCCAGCTAAAAAACTGAGAAATGTAAGCTCTAGTCCCTCCTTAGGTACAAAGTCAACTGGGTGACCTTGCACCACTTGCAATCACTCTCTGCCAGGCCAGGAAGAAGGCAAGGGCAAGTCACTTCAGAAAATCATGCTGAGAAAACTGTAGGGATTTGTCAAAGCAATCACCATGTTTAAATGCTAACTCAAAGGCAGAAAAAACAAAATAAAAAGAAGCTATAGTTTCAATGAATTTGAGCCAAAAAGTCCATGTGATGCTTATTCAGTGACAAAAATGCTGAATGAAAATAGTAGACCAAAAAAAATCAGATCAGTGAACAAATATACAAGGAAGGCATATAAATTGGGGGAAAAAGCCATTTATAATATGTAGCATCACAAGTACTGATTATGACCTAATTCTCATGGGAACCAAATAATGTAGTATGTTTTAATGAAGATGGAACTGATGTTGTTGGTAGATACCATTTGCAATTCTTTTTACAATCAGCCCTTCTAACTTCTTTCAAAATTGGAGTTTTTAAGGTGAAAGAAGGAAAATGTGCCTATCTCTAGTTTTCTACATGTAAAAATATCCTTACAATTATTATGAACTGATACCAATGAGGAACTCAGTTTGACCAATGCATTGATGTCAAAGGAATGTCTCACATCTGTTTATTCACTTCCTCACATGGATATCAAAACAGTTGGGATGTAAAGTCCTGGAATCAAATGCATGTGGATTACAAAGATACCTGTTTTTCCTAAGAATCTCCCCCAGAATATTTACATCAAAATAAACATCTTGAATTATACTCCAGAATACTTTAAGGCAATTATAAATTCAAGATTGGCACACCAATTCCCCAAACACTGGCTCTCTGCAACACTAAAAACAGTGAGTCTTTAAATGCATGAACAATTCTACAGAATTCCTTTCTATGCCTTGTCATTCAACAGATCAGGCTGAGAACTGAAGAAGCAGAGAGACACTGCAGGGTGAAGGCGGCATGTTAAATATCCTATTCAGACCAAACACCTGAATAAGTCTAATAATGACTGGATAAGCCTGAAAGTCTTCAAAAGTATAACCCTATCCTGAAAATAATTGCAAGGATCTCCCCAAAGTGAGTTTCAGTCCTGTTATGAAACTTAAATGTATGTACATAGATAGCTCATAGATAATTAGAAAGATTTGAATCTGCATTGCATGCAGATTATGATTGAAGGAATGGTATACATTCCCAAATGTTTCTGATAAAACTAAGCTAACTGCAGAAAAGAATTGTTGGTGCAGCAAGTGGATGGATGGATGGACAGACAGCCATTTCAAGACAATGGGGATACTTTAAGAATTAAAGTTCTGGAGGGCGGAACTGGCGTCGTGGCGATACAATGCGATCTTGATCCTCCAAGATCTCCGTCGATATCTCAGCTGCCGGATGGTCCGTACGGAGCTAAACCGTCCCATAGAGATAGTGATTGATAAGGGCACATCCTGTTGATCCCAGGGACACCTCAAAGTCCCTGGTTGATCCAGGAAAAGCCCTTTTTGCCTCCGGCAGAGAGGCAGCCATTCAAGCTGCTGAAGCTGGGACAGTTCCTGAACGGAAGAGATCGGAAGAAAGTGTGTCAGTTTGGTGAGATGAACTTTTACTTATTATTTCTTGAAGAGAATGCCCTGAAAGATTTAAAGTGGAACTAAAAGTGAAGAGAAAAGAGTATAAGTGGCGAGACTAAATTGTCAAAGTGAAAGTTTTTTTTTTCCTTTCCCTTATTGGAATTTTGAACTTGGCAAAGCTGTTTAACTTTAAACTGGACTGGTACTTTTCTGTTTGTATTTCTTTTTCTTTCTTTTTTAACAATCCTCTTGAAAATTGTTTTTTGATTAAGACTCTTCTTTTTGATTTAAGATTTATTTTTTTCTTTTAAAATAAAACAGGAAAATATTTTACTTTTTAAAAAGTTATTGGCTTTGGATTTACGAGGGAGAAGTGAAAGTGAAGGAAAATAAGTAGCACTGCGGCCTAGAGGCTTGGCTGCACTATTATTTTTTTCTTTCACTAGTTTATGTATTTGTGTTACAATCAAGGACTCTGAGCTTTGCACTGGAAAAGATAGTGAGATGAGCATGGCAGTTTGTTTACACAGGTGCTCATCTGTGGACAGATAGCTGGAGTCTGGAGTTGAAGTTGAAAGAAAGAAGACTGAAGTGACATTGAAAAAATTTTGTATTGATTTATCAAAGAGTCTTGGATATTCGGCGACAGAGGCTTGTTTTATATTAGAATTGTTTCTTACTTTTTGCCTCCCTTTCTACCCTCCACTAGTTGAGGTTTTTTTTCTTTCATTGGACTTTGATTTTTCAAAGCAGGAACTAGAATGTAAATTTTTTTATTCTTGCTTTCTTTTTGTTTATTAAGAGGAACATATAGACTATTTTTTTCTCTCCCTTTTTTTCTTTTTGATTTCTATTTTTCACATACCATTGCAACTAATTGGATTAAGGTATTTAAATGCCTGAAGATTTTTTTTTCCTCTTCCCTTTAGAGTGGCAACTGTTTGCCTTCGTCTTTTTTTTCCTTTTTTCCTCTTTTCTTTTTTCTCTCTCTTTCTTTACAGATAAGCACTACAAGATGAGTAGAAAGACAACAGCTCCATCTTCTTCAATACCAACCCATTCACCATGTGGAGGACAATGATCTATACAGACAATATTACAACAGGAGAAAGAGAAAGAGAAGGAAGTGACATTGCAAATGATCATGCAAGGAATTCAGAAGATTGAGCAAAAAATTGAAAAGACAAATGAGAAAGTGGAAAATATTCAATAGATGATGATGAAATATGAAGACAGATTTTAAAAAATTGAAACATGAACAAGGTTAAGTATTTGGGGATACATATTACACCAAGATGTAGCACACTGAAGGAAGATAACTATGTTAAACTCAAACAGCAGATTGCGACAGACTTCTAAAATGGGAAAAACTGCAACTATCATTGATTGGGAGAATATCTACAATTAAGATGAATGTATTGCCTAGAGTTTTATATCTATTCCAGACAATTCCTAGCTGGCTAGGAAAAGAGTTTTTTGAAGATTTAAATAGAATTGTGTTGAAATATATTTGGCAGGGTAAAAAAGCAAGAATAAAATTAAAACTGTTACAAGATACAAGAATAAGAGGAGGGTTTGCCTTGCCCAATTGGGAGTTATATTACCAGGCGACAAGTTTGATGTGGGTAAAGGAATGGATAACGCTAAGGAACAGTAAACTATTGACTTTAGAAGGGCATGACTTGCTGTTGGGATGGCATGCTTTCCTCTGGTATAAGGGAACTAAAACACAGGGGTATTTTAGAAGACATTATATTCGAGAGGCATTGTTTTTGAACTCGGAGAAGATAAAAAGACAATACTACTTAAAAATTCCACTATGGATATCAACCATTGAAGCTTTTTCTTATCCAATAATATATAAAAACGAACAAACAGTTAGATATGGTGAGATATTGAATGAAAAGGGTGAACTTAAATCTATGCAAGCGTTGGAAGAACAAGGTGTAAAAATGAACTGGTTTTCATACTTGCAAATGCAATCTAATTTTGTTATAGAAGCTTAATAGATTGATATAAAACATAATGTAGACATATATAACCATTGGATGAAAGCATAATACAATTTTTAAAAATTTTTTGGGATATCTCTTATAAAATGATGAAATAAATAGTTTAGTCATGGATGATTAACAATTGATAAATAGATAAGCATATGTTAGTTTGACAATGTGAGATTGATATAAATTGTGAGCAACGACTATGAAAGGATTACACAAAAGATTCGAAACCAACTGACACACTGTATGTATATAAAATGGAAGATGGTTTTATGTTTTTATGTATTGTTTGTATATCTTAAAAAAATAAAAACTTTATTTAAAAGAAAGAATTAAAGTTCTTTTGCAACCAGTTTAATGTGGTAATGACTTCAGACCTGATCTTTATCATGGAAATGCACATTTCTGCTGGACAGCACATTGCAATGAATTGTCTACCTTAGACCTGTACGTTAACAAGAAAGTAATGTTTAAATTGAGGTTATAGTTCTGTTAATAAGGCTAGGGAAATATTTTGATACCCTATAATAAATAACCCTCATACATGTGTTTGTTTTGCCCCCCCAAAATTAAAACATTGAGAAATTCATTATTTTAATCATTAATATGTGTCTTGAGGGGGGGAGATGCTGTTTTTAATTCCTAAACAAAAAACTGATTCTTAGTAGCCAATTTCACATATAAAAAAGAGGTCTTCTTCCCATTCTTTGACAACCATACATGATAGACCTTATTTGGAAAAAAAAACTTCAAGCTGTCAGTAACATTTCCACATTGCCTCATTCAAGATATATCACTTCATCTAATGCAACCAGAATTTAAGTCCTCTGACAGATGACAAATACATTTGGGAATAAAAATGTTCTTCTCCAATGATGAAATGCGAAGGATGAATTAAATCAGCTGCTGAGCTTCCGGATGGTATCATCACTGTTATTTCTACCAGGACTCCACTTACTTTACTCTTCAATTAAATTAAATTAAATTAAATTAAGTTAAACAGAATGGCCTCATGGATCCTCTGGATTCAGGGTCAGCTTCTCGATTTAAAGAGAATCTACCCCCTTACATGTCCAGTGGGATAGTTGCTTCCTCTATCTTTTTACTTTTTCTTTTAAGGTATTAACTACCAAAAAGTTCACTTGGCTTTGGTGGATTATCAGGTATTATCAGGTGGATTTTGTGTGATGAAAGAAACTAGGATCCCAAAAGATACTCTCTAAAACTAAAACACAAGAAGACAAGGAATGGTTTCCCTAATAATGTACAGTACAAGTAAATTTGTTTTCAACTAAGGATTTTTCAACAATAGGAGAAGTATGGCCTATTTTCTGAAACAACTGATCAGAACCACAGCAGTCACAGCTTAGGGAAGCATGGAAGAGAGTACAGAACACTTGTTTTTCCCATGCCAAGAACAATGTGACAGATTTTTAAATACCATTTGTTTCTTTGCTTGCTTGCTTGTTATCATTATATTTATTTACTGCCCATCTCATGCTGAGGCTACTCTAGGCAACTTACAACAGTAGAACATAAAATTATAAAAAATGTAAATACAACAGTAGTAAAACAATGAAACAATAACTAATGAAAGTACAGCAATGCGAATTTTAAAAAAATGGATGGGAGGGAGCAGGATGTGCAGGGAGAGAGATGGGCTTTGCAATTAGTCTAAATAGCCAACTCCAGTGTGGAACTCGCCCATTGGGACCCCAGGCCAACCAGCAGAGCCAGGTCTTTAGACTCTTATGGAAGATCAGGAGGTTGGAGGCAGACCTCAACCCAGAGGCATGATGTTCCAGAGGGCTGGCACTATGGCAGAGAAGGCTGTTCTGGAACCGATCTTAACACTTTGTAGTTAGGCCATTCATACATGTATGTGATACAATCTATGACTGATGGGCAACTGTCTTTTAGGCACGGGACTGTCCCAATCATGTCCATGATTGTATCAAAAATTGTCAAGTCAGGAAATCAGGAGATTCAAATGAATACTGCATGCTTATATTCTCTACAAGAATCTGAACTACTAAGAGTCAAAGTCAATTGGTGATAGATAAGAGTCAATGGAATGCAGAGTGGGCTGAACCTAGATCTCTTGTGGGTACGAAGAGACTCAAGACTGTTGATATACGTGACTATTCCCTTGGGCTCAGCCTGGTCATCTCCTGCAAAGAGGAGATATACTGTACAAAGAACGTGTTCTTCCATTGAGATATGATGTTTACCATAGACAGCACAGCATGATTTGTGATGCTTCAAGACCTGATTCTTTCTATTATGTAATGGGAACTTTCCTCTGTCTTTTTTCAGCAACAGTGGCTCATAGCAAACAATGGGTTCGCTTTATGATTGTGGCTCTAGCTTAATACCTGTGGCGGTCACTTATGATCATTATAACTCTTCATTTAACAACTGTCACAAAAAAGATCATAAAAACTGGTCTGGTCACATGATAACCCACTTTATTACTATCATGAGTCACAACTAATGGGCAGTTTCTATTACGGTCATAAATTGTGGATTACATCAAAAAAACAGGACATGTTCCGGTGTTATCCCTCTGCTCAAATTTTAAGGGCTTCTCTTTACAAAAGACCAAGTGTTCAAAGTTCAAATTATTATTCAAAATGTCCCCAATTTTAATCCATTTTATAATCTAGGCATATCATTCAAATGGAAAGAAAGATTGAACTCCTATTTAGAGTGATTGGAATCAATAATTTTGGGTTTCAATGCTAAGTCTAGTTTGATATTAAAGGAAGAAGCATTATTGTTCTTCACAAACACAGCAGCTATGTTTATTTGTTCTGATACAATCCTCTGGAAACAAATGAAAGAAACCCTAATGATCAGCAGTCATAGAGATTAAATGAGGAGAAACTAAGATTAGGACATTTATTACAACCGAACTGGTAACTCTCATGCTCTGCAGAAGGAACTGTAGGCTAATTTTTTTTTTTCATACTGATTCTAAACTGTTTACAATTCTTTGCCATTTTCTTAAATAATAAAGCACATTTTGCCTGGAAGCAATTATAGCACATCTGCACACAGCGGATGCTTTGTGGTATGGAGATGCAAGTTACAGTAATGAAGAAGTGGCTCGTTTATTAAAAAAGTGTGCCTGCCCAGAAGATTTTAGTATATGCACTAGTTAAATCAAGCAAAAATCAGCTGCTGAAATAAAAAGAAAGCATGAATTTGATTATGACTACCAAAGGATTAAGGAATAATCATAAGCATTTTGTTTTAAAGTAATGTTACAAAAATGTCTATAATCACATAGGTTACAACAGAGAAAGTAACTTTATTGTTTTGTCATCCCACTTTTAATTTGAAGTGTAGACTGTGGTATCTAAAGCAGAACATCAAGATTCAGCATGTGTATATGTGTGTTATGTATGAGTATGGGTAGATATATACTTTCCTTTGAGAATTTCATTTTTAATATGGGCCAGTGTGCTCACAGAAAAAAATGAAAATAAAGGTTATCTTATCATATCTTATCTTATCTTATCTTAAACATTTGGTTTCTCTATAGCCAATTTACAGTTTATTATTATTTTTCATTTATTTCAGCTTGTCAGAGCTGTATGGGTCAGCTGTATTACATATTGATTAGATAGCTTTATATATCTTGGAAGAGTCTTTATTAAAGATAAGGAAATGGAGAGAGAAATGTTGAGACATATGGACTTCTTGGTGTTCTCTGAGTTTTATTCTTTTCTTGCAGATATTTCATTACCCAACTAGGTAACATATTCAATGCTAGATGGGAGAATGGTTTTCTCTGTGTTTATGCAGTGGTTTACCTGGTCAGTATTGGTGGGGGTGTTGTTTTCTTCTCAATAGTTTCTTGATTAGGCTGTTGTTTACCAATTGTCTGAATTGGTAGTTATTGCTTGAATGTTGGTCTAATATTAAATCTGGTGGTAAGCCCTGCTTATCTGGGTGTTGATTGCCTATGAAGAGGTGTTTTGATATTTTTACTTCCTTTTTTAGTTTTTTTATTGTCTTTTTCAAATGATGTGTAAGTGTTGATTACCTCTACATGCCTGTCGATGGCTGGTTTGTCTAAATGCCAGGCTCAGAAAGCAATGTTTAAATAAAAATGAAGATATCCTCAAAAAGATAGGGATGAAAAAATAAATAAAAGAGCAAAAGACAATATATGAATTTATGTACATAGAAGCAAGATTATTTGCAAGGGAGAGTTACAGTGAATACAGTTCATATAAAATGAATTTGGTTAGATTTCCATTCATTTTATTTTCTACCTGCAATCACTTTTGTTTATGATGCCTTATATGACCATACAATTTAAACCCTTTTTTATTTGAATTAGACTTGCAAGATATATAAAGGGGCAGAACTTCAACCATAAGATTACAGCTGCTATCTTGTTTGTTTGTTTGTTTTACATCCCTCTTACAGATATCCCTCTGCCACACCTGTGTGGATTTATTAGATTTGGTCTGAAAACTTGGTAAATCCCCTGCCTTCTATTTTATTACATGAGGCTCAGAGAGCTTAGCTAAGAATGACAATTGTTTACATGAGCTTGACATCTAGCTGAAGGTTAGCCAAGCCCAAGTTGTGATGATCAGTTTTACAAGCTTCAATAAAAATTACTTCTATGCAGCATATTAAATCATAATTTTACATGTCATATTGATTTCTTTTTAAAAAAATCCATCACAGAAGGAGACTAAATAAGTAATTATCTTTATTTGGTGTTACACTTACAGCTAAGCACAGTACAGTCAAAACAGAAGTAAAAGCAGGGACATGATCTGATCCCCTTCCAGACCAAATTTAGGATTTTTATTTTTTTAAGGAGAACAGAAGAAACTGGAAGAAGTGCAGAAGATATGGGGAAGCAATAGACCTAGGTTTAAATAAAAAGTTTCCACTTAATAAGTAATAATCATTGATAAAAAATGGACTTGCATTACATTGCTACTAGCTAAACCCAAATAATATTTATGGAAACAAAAAGTTAACCATGGACTTAAAATGCCTGCTTGGCTCACTTGGAGGAGTCAATACAGATGTTTATTTTTATTGGGTACTCTTGAAAATGTGGAAGGTGAACATTTAAGTGCTTTAAGCAAATGGGTTCCAGTTGTGTCGCTTTGAATTTCCTACCAAAGGAACAAATTCTTTTCAACATTTCCCATTAATATTTATTAAATGTGGGCAATTTCTAAAAGTCCAGAATAGGCCAATGGACAGCATGGAGTTTTATAGAATTCCTGCCGGTTTTCATTGTAGAGGGAGCTCAAAATGTACTAATTGAGTACACCCAGTTCTCATTCAAACCACTGTGGTTCCAAATTAGTTGAATGGGTGCCACAGCCTATAGAAGGCATCTTAGGCAAATTGACTGATCACTCCTTACATTGATGCACTTTTAATTTATGTATGTATGTGGATGTGTATCTGTATTCTGCAGCAGTGAACATTTCAGCCAACATATTTGGCTGCTGACTTTTCAGCTGTTGAAAGCCATTGAAAGTTTTAAGGAGCCCTTGGTGGTGCAATGGTTAGAAAATAGTATTGCAGGCTAACTCTGCCCACAGTCTAGCATTTGATCCTGATGGCCGATAAAATGAAGGGCCCAGATTGTTGGGGGCAATATGCTGACATTTGTATATGGATCACAGAATGCTGTAAAGCACTATGGAGCGGTATATAAGTCTAAGTACTGTTGCTATTGCTATTGATCTTAAAAAGAGATAGGTGATTCAGAAAACTACTGGGAAATATAGTTTATATTTCCTTTTTCCAATTATTATCTTTATTATTACTTTCTTTATTCTTCTCTAAATCTCCCTGTAGCTATTTTACTGGTTTGTTAATTCAGGGTTGAGTCTAACAAATATGAGGCTCTTACATTTTTGCTTGGTTATGGAATATTTGGGATGTTCCTCTTCCATGGCATTTCAAAGGAGACTCATCCTTTCGTTAAAACATAATGCTGACCTACAGAGTCATAGATTGTTCTGGACAATGTCTACTTCAGGGGTTCCCAACTGGGGGTTCAAGATGATATTCCATGGGGTGCAAAAAATTGGGTTTAGAAGTTTCAAAATTATGCTGTATATGCATAATTATATGCATATAATTATTTACTTGTGCAAGGGGTGCAAGAATATATCAGACGCATTCTAGGAGTGTGGGGAATAGAAAAGGTTGGGAACCCCTGATTGCTAAGAGCTGATGCTAACTTGATGGCCCATAATCTACCAATTAGAATAGAATTAGAAGAGCTTTAGGTGATCAAACCCAACCTCCTGATCAATCTAATCAAAGCATCCCAGAGAAACAACTATTCTTCTGCCTGAACATTTACAGTCACTCCACACTACTGATTCATAGTCTCTTTTAAGAGGTATACCTATGCAAGCAAGGCCTGCATATTTGATCCCTGCACTGCTTCTTAGCTACAAAGACTGAGACAGCCTCTGTGTGGCAGCCCAGAGAATAGCTAAGTTTATTTTTGTTCCTTTTTTTAGTTGGCAATGCATTTCTTCAGTATTTTAATGCTTACAGCCTATCCGTAAATTATCTTAAGGCCAAGGCAAAGTCTTATAGGTAAAAATGGTTCTTCAAGTTAACTAGATCGAAGTTTAGGACTTGAAAGTATTTAAATTTAGACTAAACCCAGAATTGGTTCCCAATGCAGTTCATATAAACTTCATATCTAAATATAATGTAGTAATGCAGTAGTCATTGTCAAAGAGCTGTAGATTTCTGAATAAATTAGGGAAAAAGACCAGCTCCCAGCATATTCATCCTTTGACTCTTTCCATAGTATCCATTTGCAACATAGAAACATGCCGCTGAATTCACAATATGGTGTGAGCAAGATGCGCAGCTAGCTGAGACTAAAGCGAAAATGAACGCCAGTTACATTGCTTAATGGAATATAATGCAGTGTCCTTTGGTTATCGGGAGAAATAAATAAATAAGACAAATGTATTGTGCCGTTGACCAATACATTGCCTAGAAGAGCTTAATCTTTAACTTTATGCATCCTTCCACAGTGTGTTACTCATACAGAATGTACTAATATTTCCATCTTTTGCCTAAAACAACACTGTTTTCATCATCTATTAAATATTTTTAAAAGCAACAAATTATAAATAATGTTGGAAAAATTACTGAAAACACCTTAGCAAAAGGGCTAGCTGCTAGAACTTCTCACCACCCAGGATAAATTGCAGAACAGCAGCCCAAAGCCTTCCTAAGCATGCTTTGTGAAACATCTCTGAATGTTTAAAGTGACCACATCTTTTTCCAGGAACTCATCCATCTCTGTTTGGCTTGAGGCAAGCTGGAGACAGCCGGCAGCAGCTTCCGAAGCAGCTGTGTAAGCCTGGAAAAAGTTGTATCTTGGTTAACAATCTGAAAAGAGGTACTTTTTATGCGCTTTTGACAGATTTGCATTGTCCTAGACAACAGTTCTCGATTCTTAGAAAATTACAGGCAGAACTTGGTTGAGATGTTTCCATGTGCGATCTACAGATTAGTTCTTTTTCAGTGGCATCTCCTTCCATACAGATTTATGGATAGAGACTTCTGATCACATATGAATTAAGCATGTTAAAAAATCCTATTTCTCCAGAAATGGCTGTTTAGTGTCTTTGATTTAGACTGATAGGAGCATAGTGTGTTTTCATCTGTCCCCTTGACTGAGTTACCACCAAACTCATGGAAAATGTTACATCTTCACATTCCAGAGTCTAGATCTAATTTGATGGAACTATGACAACCAGTCTGAATTAAATAACCATGATTTACAGCTGATTTGTTCTCTGCCTGGAAAATAAACAAGCAGACTATTATAAACAGTAGCTGTTTTCCTCATTCATCTTTTTTATCAACCTAATCCTATATTTGGATGAAAGATAATATGAATATTTATGAAGTTCCCAAGTATTTGCTCATTATTTCACAATAGCATTGGCCTGTGACTTTTGGCTCTTCCTTTTTCTATGAAGTCATAATTGTATGAAACTGCTTGGAAGGTTAGGACAGAGCAATTACTGGTGGGTTTATTTTAGAGCAATGAATCACTGGTAGATATTTCCTTAGCTTCCAAAATAATGACAACACTGCTTAAGAGATTCCATCGATACACCACCTATAAAATATAAAAAATCAACAAGATCATAAATAATGTTGGAAACATTAGTCATAACCATGACACAAACATCTTGTACATATTTGTTTGTAACTACTTTCAGATGAGTACTTGGCTTTAGCCAGCAAGACTAATATCAGTGAGATAAGAATTGCAGATTAAAATATCTAGATCATGCTGGCTGGGGAATTCTGGCAGTTGAAGAATCCACATCTTAATTTACCAAGATCAAAGATGTACTTGTATAATTAGCACTAGTTTCACACACACAAAAAGTCTTACTTGAAGTGTTATTTCTATGCTTCCATGCTAAAGTAATAAGCTCAGAAAAATTTATGAGGGCAATGATCTAAACAAATGAGTCCTTAATTATGAAGTGCTACTGATTTTCCATAGAAGGTACAAATAGGCCTACATGGTGCCCTGTTATTAAAAATGTGGGCAGAATGTTTTAGTAACAGAAAGACATAAAACATCATTAAAAACCTATAAATTCCATGTGTGCACAAAAAGAAGGGAACATATTCCTTTCACCCATAAGAATCACCATAAGATAAAGATAAATGTTTCCCCAGCCCAGTCATTATCCAACTCTAGAGGTAGCGTTCATCTCTATTTCTTAGTTGAAGCAGCCAGCATTGTCCAAAGACGCTTCCACCAACATGCACATGGAGATAAACAACATCTACATATCATTCAAAAGAGACAATAAAAAAGCCACTTACATTCCTTTTAAATATTACAATGATTTACACTATTATAACACACCCTCTTCATATTTGCATGATTAGCAACCGTATGTTTCTACAACAGAAAAAATTAAATAGAATTACGTAGATAATGGTTCAATGGAGTTTGTACTATGCTATCTAGTGCTATCTATCTTAATTAATCTGTCTTACAATTTACAATAATATTTGAGGCAGTTTAGTTTAGTCTTGGTGATGTCAGTAAAGAAAGCAATATTTCTGGTAATATAAATATTCTTATCTGATAATAAACCATATTGAACCATACTGAATGAGAGACATTTCTAATCCATGGGGATAAAAAGTTATTTCTTGAACAAGAATATAAGCTAAGGGATAGTGCCCTTTTCCTCTGGAACTTTACAAATATAAACTTGCTGATGGATTTAAATATTCACATATTTATATTTATATACTGTATTTTCAACTACAGTCCTTGCTTGTAAAGATACAAAGTAGAACCAAATTGAAACAGTTTATTTCTTTTTCAAAAATTTTGTTAGTTGGATAGCTCTCATATATCTTGATTGTAATTAACCGTGCATAACTAATTTGGAATAATGGATTTAAAATTCTATCACCTTATATTGTACAATATTTTTTTCTCCAATATGAGCCCAGCAACACTTGCCAAATTGCTCTAAGTTGGTCTGATGAAGGTTGGGCATATCCATCAACTTTTTATAACAGAAAGAAAATATTTTACACCCCCCTGAAAAGCTGGTGAGCAAGATAGAAAAGATAACATTTATCTAATACATTTATTTGGGACTGTTCAAACTTCATACTTCTGTCCTATAAAGAAATTGTTTTACAGTCTTTCTGACAATTGATTGCAAAATATTTTGGATACATGATCATTTTCATGGTTAAAACAATTTGCAAACCTTCCTTGGTGTGAGGTTGTGGCATTGCCAGGATCTGATTTCAGAAAGGCATTGCCAGGATCTGATTTCTGATAATTAAAACTTGGAGCTCTGGTTATTAAGTTATCATCTAAT
Source organism: Bungarus multicinctus (assembly GCA_023653725.1). Taxonomy (NCBI): domain Eukaryota; kingdom Metazoa; phylum Chordata; class Lepidosauria; order Squamata; family Elapidae; genus Bungarus; species Bungarus multicinctus. Next base: position 116,225,215 of record CM042836.1, read on the forward strand.
ATCCACTACTTATTCCTTTGTTATAGGAAAAAGGAAGTTCCTTCTCCTGTCTATCTTTAGCTCTTGTAGGCTAGTGTTAATTATTCATCAACAGAATATACTATATATCCATAACTATATGTATCTGTTATCCATACCTATCTACCTATCTATCTATCTATCTATCTATCTATCTATCTATCTATCTATCTATCTATCTATCTATCTATCTATCTATCTATCTATTATCTAATCTCATGCATCAATACTACCACCAGAAACATTTGCTATTGGTTTGAATCTTAAATGACTCCCAGAGCAGCTATTCCAATCCTGAAAATGTTCGGAGTTGTATGTTATGATAGGTATATTTACTGTTTAGTACAGGGTTCTCCCTCTAGGGTTTAAAACTAGCATTAGCAATTCAGTAGATTCTTCAATAGATGCCCCATAATACTTGTATGTTCATCAGATCACAACCACTTGAATTTTGTATCTCTAAAGTTTGAACTGAGAGGAATGCCACTCAGTTGTTCATGTACTTTGCTTTGAGGAAACATAAGATGCCATTCTAAGTTGTCATAAGTATTACATTTTTTTGTTTATCCTTAGCCTCTTCTGCAAGGATTGGGATGAATAACACAAAGTTTACATATCAAAAGCTGGAGAGCCAGTTGCCAATTAGTTCAGTATTACTTTGAGTCACTACTGCCTTAACATTAGGTTATTCTCTGCTTTTCAACCTGATAATTAACAGACATCCTTGAACTTACTGTATCTGTCATAGCAAGACAAGCTTGACTTAGGGCAGCAGATAGATAGTAATCCACATGTAATAAATTTTAAGTTAATTGCAGTTGGGGTGGGTTATCTTTAGATTCAACTTTAATAGTCAAATTGTTGCCATAATCATAAATTATTGAAAAACTGACTTCACTAAAAACACTAATGTGAAAGCTATGAATTTGAACTGTGATACACAAATGATTATTAACAAGTTACTATTAAACCTCCAGATACTTAAAACAGCAAAATATTGAAGATAATTTCTACTGTGGATCTCTCAGCTTCAAGCATCAATCAGTCTATCTCTATCCCTAACATTTATACACATTTAACTAGCTCCACTTTCCATTTTCAGAGGTCACCCAACTGAATACCCACTTCTACTAAGGTATTTAATATTGCCTTATATTGTAGGTATTTCTATGCTGTGAGTATGCATATTTACTTAGGGGAAATATATCTATTTCAATGCAACTATTTCAATGCAGCTCATACAGCGCATTATCACATGGAACTTTACTTCAGACCTTCAGAAACACTATTCAGCTTATTTTTGTGTAAATAGTGTACATGTAGAATTGTGGATTCTGACCATTGCTTTTAAATGTAGCTGAGTAGACAAAATAGATGAGTGCTACTTGCTGAACATTTTATTCTTTCATCATCCTAGCTAAGCTAGTTCTTTGCAGTCCTTAAATGACCGCACTTTTGGTAGTACAGAGATGTTTCAAAGTATAAAGTCACTGTGCCAGGCCTATTGGATTTTGGAAATATTTTTTTCAGCAATCTGTGTTGTGTCTTGGTCTCTGTCCTACTGGGAGGAATGAGAGAAAGACGTGGGAGAGGATGCTCCAAAGTTGGGGCAGAGTTATAAGGCTGAGAAAATTATACTAGAAGACTGAATTTATCCTCCTGACCACTTCCTTGTTAGCTTAGTTGGTTACGTTTTTGCTGATTTTGCATCCCAGTGGATTTTATTCTTTTCCATTCTATTTTATCCAGAATTTGCAAAATACATATATCTGGAGACAGTCTGTATTTTTCTTTATGAATGCTCTTTTGTTAGGCAAAAGCTATACCCATTTGGTTTAACCAATGATCTCAAATGAAACAAAAAAAATCCAAGAATGTCTGCATTTTAAATGTAAGATGTTAATAGCCTAAACAGCTGTTAACATTTTCTTAAAGAGTTTGTAAGCAAAACTTTGTGATCATTGTTCTTCTTCATTTACCCCTTTGAAAATATAACACATTTAAGAAAAAGAAGGTGGGTGAAATAGCATTCTGTCACGTTCTTTGATTCTATATTTTGTCAACTTCAATATAAAATCAAATAAGGCTTGCAAATGAACCTTACATCAACACTGTCAATAGATTAGCATCCCACCCCTTGCAACTGATCCGTTGAAAGTGTTTAAGGGTTCAAATATATTATTTTTTACCCAAAGTAATCTTCCACTTGAGATAGGTATCAAACTCTGCTGTGGGTAACTCCTATAACTCTCCTAAATCTTTCTAGCATTTATGAAAATGTCAAATGTGTTTTCAGTGCCACTAATAGATTGCCCCAAAATGGCTTATGTATGCCTTCCATCACTTTGCTTATCTGGATTAACAATGAAGGAAGAGTTGCTGAGAAACAGGGAAGCATAAACACAAGTCTACATAATGATAGTGATGCTGAGTTAGATTTGAAGGTTTTGACTCCTTTCCGTGAAAGCAGAAAGTGTGTGGGCTGAGCAGAACTCTTGGGAAAGCTCATTCTACAGCTTGGGAACAGCATAGAAGATTCTCGCCACTATGTGTTCCTCAATGGACCTTGGAAAGTAAAAGCATCTTTAAGAATATCTCTTTATGTCTGGGGAGCATCATGTCATGATAGCTATCCTTTACTCAGTCAAGTTCCAGTGTTTCATGAATATGTTCCCAATCCCACAATAGAATTTCCTTTGTTAAATAGCAATAGCACTTAGACTTATATACCACTTCGCAGTGTTTCTACAGCCCTCTCTAAGTAGTTTAGAGAGTCAACCTATTACCCCCAACAATCTGGGTCCTCGTTTTACCCATCTTGGGTAGAAGATAGAAGTCTTAGTTCACCGTGAGCCTGGTGAGATTCGAACTGCCAATTGCAAGCAGCCGGCAGCCCACAGAAGTAGCTGCAATACTGCATTCTAACCACTGCATCACTGCGGATCTTAATCATGTGTTTATCCCAAGATTAAACAAAAGAAAACAAAATCACCTTTAACCAGACTGTTCAAGATCATGGCAACACAAAAGCACTGGGTATTTTCAACAAATCCCTGATAGTTCTAGCTTTTCTTAAGTGAAATCAAGCAATCAAGCAGCCTCGATATCCTACTTACTAATAATCGTTTCTTTTCTTTGATCTTATCTGGACTTCGCTCAGACTTTTAATTAATTAAGCCACTGAAAGTCTTTCTAGAATAAATGGTAAAGATAGATTATTCTTTCTATGATCAGTCTTGATCATGGTCTGTTGCTTTGTTTTGGCTTAGACCAATTAAGCCAATTTTCTTCCTTGAGACTTTTACCTAGCACTATTATCTTATTCAGCATTATTTTATGTCTGGCATAAAGGATTCTTCATTTGTTGAGCATCTAACGTTGAAATCATTGATTTTATAATGAACTCATCCCCAAGATACTCTTATTTAATAACCTAATCTAATTGTGAGTATTGACTACTTTCAAATATATTTTAACCAAATTGTGTTAAGTAAAACACATTAAATTTGTTTTTTTAATCTCCCTTACTGTTGCCAGATATGACTTCTTAAAAAATATTTTCTTGTTCTGAGGCAATCTGAAATCTGTTTGTTAGGTTTGTGGTATTTAGCTTTACCAAGCTTTTCACTGCTTGAAATTCTAGAAAGTTTTTGGTATATAGCTAATATTTATGGTTTCCTGTGAACAAACTGGAAATAAAACCCTTTACGTTGCTCCTTATTTTGAATTTAACTTCTTCGTATGTTTTTCTTTTCTAAATTTATCCAATTTTACTTATTACTAACCATGACTCTTTTATTATTATTCTGGTTTCATAACTTTTCCTCACATCCAGTAAACTATTTTCTCTTTTTTCTCTCTCTGTCTTTTTCTTTCTCTCTCTCTCTCTCTTCCTTTCTCTCTCTTTCTCTCTCTCTCTTCCTCTCTCTTCCCCTCTTTCTCTCTCTTCCCCCCCCCACTTTTGGTCTTTATATGAGAATATTTAAATCCAATGGCATATCAATGTATTGTAAATACTGATTGGATTGACTTTACTAACTGTTCAATTTTTTCTCTGTAAAAGTAATTGTTTCCATATTGAGTGTTTGCTTAAGTGTTTAAATTATACACAGATAAACCACATTTATACACCATTCAAAAGACACAATAAAGAAGTTAAGGAGAATAAAGACCAGAATACGTCCTTTCCAGCAGCTAACATCCTGATAAACAGGGATTAACATCAGGCAAACAATCAAATAGAAAACAATACCCCAATCCATGAACTGCCAAGGAGAAAACTATAATCGAACCAATACCGGCAAAGTAAGCTACTATATAAAAATAAGGAATAAATGCTCACTCTCATTGACGCTGTTACCTTTGTGGGTAATGAAATGTTCCAAGCTCAGAAAGCCCCAAGGACTCACAAAACATTTATTAACCTCCTCAAATATTAATAGTTATTCCCAATTTTTGTGAATATAATTGTCTAATCAAGTATCAACAGTGTGGATTTGAATTAATTTCCCTCCAATTCAGGAATCAGATGAAAAATCTCCCAAACAGAAAGGGCAACTGTTAATATATATGTTCTTTAGATGCTATACTTTGTTATGTCTTTTCCACTGATCAAATAAGAAATATAAACTAGGAGTAGGTTTTTCTACCATTTTTTTAATTAAAACTTTGAGAACAAATTCCACTGAGTCTGCAAGAATTACAGCATTTAAAGGCAGGCCAAGAAAATCTAGACTGCAGGTACATTTAATCAATAATATGTACTTCAATTAAAAATATCCTTTAGATACAAGGAATGGTACATGCTTCCTTTCTTATTTGTTTATGCTCTCGGACTAGAGCCCTATTAATATTAATTTGCCTCAAACCAGAAATCTCAAGATCTCCTCCTTGAGGAAGGTTTAGGTAATTTTATATTATAGTGTCTATGGAGATTCTCAGCCATCCAGGTTATGGTTAACCCAAAGTTGCTTTTTCAAGAGGCAACTGGACTCTCTGGTTTTTCTTTGAAGACATTTCACTTCTCCTCCAAGAAGCTTCTTCAGCTCTGATATTATAGTGGTTATCTTCACTACTGACTATCAGGAAGTGTTAAATTCTGGGCGAAGAATGGAGGTAACACCAGAGTGATTTCTAACAGCTCTTTATTCAATACTGCCTGTGAGGCAACTGGAACTCCCTGGCTGACAGAGCTCCTTTTATAGGAAACTGATCAGCCAAACAACCAATCAGGAAAATGTATTTTCCCACTCCAACAGAGGACCAGACTGAGAACTTCAACTAACAACTATGTATACTATATACAATACATAACAGGAAATATTACACAACTGCTTTAGTACTTGTTAAAACTCAACAGGCCTAGGTAGCCCCCATATCTTATTTGTGAGTTCAAATCCTGATGTACAGTTGAAGGGACAATGTATAAAAGCTAAAAAGAAGTAAACTGGTTGTATAGTGTCTCCTAGTGCTCAATAATGAAGGTAACCACCATAATATCTGTATAAAAACTGTTTTTGAGTACAGAAATTGTCCAAGTTCATTTGCATACAGAGATAGTCAACTTTTGTTCCCCAAGATTCTTGACTTGTGTTTGAGGTTTTTTTTAAATCTAGTATAAATTTAATTTATATTAAAAAATACTGTTTAACAAAAATCTTACAGATAAATAGAATTTTTTTTTAGGATTAGTGAAAAGTTTACATCTATAATTCTTTGATGGTGGCTGTGTCAGCCACCATCAAAGAATTATAGATGTAAACTTTTCTGAAAAAAACAAGATTATTGCAAAGTTGAATACTTTTCATCCATTTTATACTTACCGGTATGTTTTTAGATATGAAACGTAGTTCAGAGAAATAAACCTTTTTTTATTCATATTATGATTCAATGTAGAAAAACATCTCTGCTGAGGATAAAGGATTCTTCTTTCCACATTTTTCACTATTTCAAGTTTTTGTGGGCTTTGTTTATAAATGGTGCGTATATCTATAAAACTTGATTACTAAAAGAGGGTTCTTTATTACTGCAAGAAGTAAAGGTATATATCAGAATATATTAAATATGTACTAGTCAAATTCATGTAAATAATGCTACAATGGTTATTTTCCACAATGTTGTGTGTATTTATAGTATACTCTTTTATGCTAGTAGTGCGAAAATATCACTGCCCTTTCCTCATATCTTGCTACTGGTCTATCAGTATACATCTGGGCAGCTATACGAAAACAAGAACACTAAACCAAATTAGTCTGATCCAGTAAGGCTTTTCTTAAATTCTTCTCCAACAGCATTTCTTTTTATATTCTTCTTATGTCCATCACTTAGGGTACTGCATCATGACTGGATATAATCTTTTCATTTTTGATGCTGAAGTGATATTGAACATCTAGGACAGGGGTCTCAAACTCACGTCATCATGGCGGCATCATGTAACGTATTGGGACTTTTTTCCACTTCACTAAACTGAGCGTGGGCATGGCCAACATGTGACGCATCCGGCCCATGGGTCAGGAGTTTGACAGCCCTGATCTAGGAAGAACAGGAAGCAAGTTGGTTGTGTAAACTGTATGGATTTTCTGCATTTAAGATTTCTTCTGAAAGGCTAGAAAACACTAAGAAAACACTGAGAAACTCATATTTTGAAACTAACCCTCTGGATTAATCTTGTAAATGTGTAAAATATCAGCTTTGTTATTAGCTTTGGCTTTCTTCCTTTTGACCATCTGCTTTATTGTGACTACTATATCATTGGCTAAAATAACTACTGTGTAGATCAACAAGATTATTTTGCTGACCTCCTATTTCAGTATTGGTTGAAAGGAAATTAAGAGAGATTATATTTAGAAAAGTAAGACTGAGTTATACAATTGCATTTACACCTGGCATCAATGATGAGATTATGTATCCAATCATGGTGCGTGAAGATATGATCAAAGTAGTATTTGTTTGTTTTAATGGCATTTTAGGATACAATGAGGAAAAATTCCTTATCTCTTTCTCTTTTCATCTGCAAATAAAATAAAAGAGGTAGGGTCAGAAAGCTAAATGAGACAGAACACCATTTGATTTATTTCAGTTACATTAATAAGAACAGCCAAATTTTCCAGGGAATTGAAAAAGAGCAGGAAGGTATAACAGTTTGAAATTCTACATACAGTAAATAAACTAATTAATTTTGTGAAAGGGAGGGAAATGGAAGTTAAATTCCTCCCTATGCTCCTCTTCATATAATTCTGTTACAGGTTTGTACCTAATTACCACATTTATGAGATCAAATGATTATAGGATGATTCTAAGGACAAATACACTTGTAATAAATTGAGATTTTTCTCACATTTATACTCATTGTGTCAAAGAATCCTTAAGACTTCATCTTAACCAAGTAATGTGCCTTGAAGTAAATGAATATACCAGGATAATTCTGCTAAAGCAATTTGGACGAAGCTGAAAATATGTACCACAGGCATGTGACACCTCCCCACAACCAACCAAAGAAATTGGACCACAAATTTCTCTTCCTGACACAGCAGGCTTGTTTCTCCTGTCCCGTTCTTAACACTTCTTTAACTTTATTAAAATGGGTGTTGCTGTTGTTTTTTCTGGAGGTTGATAGAACTATAATTCCTAAGTTCCAGAAACTTGTGTTATTTTCACAACACAAATGTAATTCAGTCAAGGATTGGTTCCTCAGGATCTCAGGGCAAATTGGTTTTGGTTCTGTTTTTAGTGTTTTGCCTTTTCTTGAAGAATATCTTGGCTCCTGAAGTGAGAAGTACTTTAGATTTGGAAAAATTCCACTGCAACACTATAGCTTTTCCAAACATTATGTTCTATATAGCTTAGCCTTTTTCCTATTTAAAGATTTGAACTCTTGCCTAAGCTTTTCCTCAGATCAGAAATAGTCATTGGGTATAGAGCTGTATTCATGTACTCATCAAAACCAAATATTTTGAATAGTATTTTTTTAAAAAATGGTGGGGATAAATTTGTCTTGATCTTTTTCAGGAAAACATAGTCTCAATCAATAAGAATATACTAGAGTGGCAAGCTTTTCCAGTGTGAGAGGACTGAATGGAACAATTACTATGGAAAAAAAAGGACAGGTCATCTTTATTTCATAGAGTTGAAGAGAACTTTATTTAGACCCCCCCTGAAATAGTGCCTACTCAACATATCATTCTAGAACTCAATAAATAGCCAACAGTACAATAAAAGTTATTCCCGTGAAGGACACGAGTTCCAGCTATTGTTCTTACTTAAAGTCCATATCATACAATAGTCTCCCAGAATATTGGTCCAATACGAAGCATGATAATTAATTCCAAAATACAGCTACCAAAGCGCTTATTGTCACCATTAAGCATCTGTTCTTAATTAATGATCTTATTAGCTGATTAATGAATTTTAATATTTAGAAATAACAACATACTTCTCTGATAAAACCAAATTCAAAACTACCAATGGATAGGGTAATAAGATTTTTCTCTAGTTTTTCTTTTCTTTTTCTTTTTTCTTTACTTGGAGAAAGCTTACAATTACAGCAGAAACTATGAGATGGCAAGCATAACAATATTTAAAAAAAAACCTTCTGCCACATTGAAAGATTCACAGTTAATTAAATGTTATCTGCTTTTCTAATAAATTTGATTTTTTTCCTTTAATAAATAAAACACATTTCTAATATTTTCTCTTTAGAAATCAAATAAATATGCTTGTTTTTTAATTTGCTCTCCATTTATCCCTTTATCTTATACTAAAGTTGTTTTACAGTTCATGTGCCAACACACTAAAATAAAATTCACCTTTTATCACATACTTTAGAACTCTGTTATCTATTCAGTGATACAATCTAGAATGAAAGTTTAAACCAGACTTTCATCACTGAAGTTTAGCAAAAAAAACAAGCAGAGGTTTTCTTTGATAATGCTGCCACATAGTGGTCCAGAAAAAGAACTGCTGAATAGCTGATTAAGTATGCTGTATGTGTACCAGGGCTGGGCAACTATGGCAAGTTTAAGACTTGCAGACTTCAACTCCTAAAATTCCTCTGTCAACCAACTCTGGAAGTTGAAATCCACAGGTCCCAAAGTTGCCATAGTTGCCCACTCTCTGATATGTACTATGCAGTATTTGTGTATGATTGATATTAATTTTATTACTCCTTCACATCTTAGGTATCCAAATTGAGGGGATTGGGTTACTTCTATCTGTCCCTGTTCTTGATCTGTGTATGACATCTGGTTATTTATATAGAAATTAGGCCTAGGCAACTTATTTTCTGCATAGTTCGATTAAGGTTTGAAGTTTGAGTGGGGACAGATGTTCACAGTTTGTCAGCCCCGGGCCCCAATACTTGAATTCTACACAGATTAATCAGAATTGTATCTCTTTATGCTGAAGAAGTACTGAGGAAAAGTTAACTGTAGTAGCTAGTTCTTCATTAATGTGTGTAAGTTAGGTGGTCCCCTTCTGGAAGACTCCCTTCAACCTCACTCTCTTTGTTGCCCCGTGATAGCCCTTTAAGTTAGTCCAGACAAGAAGCTTAACCATGAATATTAACTCTTTGCTTATTGTAAAGTTGCATTAACAAAATCTTGCAAGTCTAAATTCTTCCCTCTTCCCCTTTTACTCTCCATAAATCTATGAAACATTTCCCACAGCCCCAGCGGTGGGATTCCATCAGTGTAACAACTGGTTCGGTGATCTCACGCTTCGTGCTCATACTCCACATTTTAAAAGCTGTAATACTTACCTTCTACTGCAGTACCTGTGAATAAAACAGCTGAGGCACGGCAAACTGCTCTGCCATGTGAATCAGCTGTGTTTTAACAAAAGAAAATAAAGCACAGGAAAGAGCAGGGGCGGGAGGGCCCACATGCTAGTCGTAACCAACCGGTTCGCTGCCAGCTGATCTTCAGAGCCAGGAGTTCGCCCAAATCGGTCTGAACTGGTAGAATCCCACCCCTGCACGGCACTTCTTCTGTGAGCTGAGATAGCTTTTGAGCTAAGAACTCTTCCTCCTGTCTCCCCAGGCCATTCCCATATTTTTACTTTACTTTATTTTTACCCCAGCCTAGTTGAAAATTACAGACTAATCTCCTTATGCTGTGTCACCTGTAAAGTCATGGAATCAATTATTAACCAATCCATTATCCTCCACTTAGAGACAAACAACTACTCTCTAATAAACAATTTGGTTTCTGAAAAAAACTATCCTGTAACCTGCAACTCTTACACTGCAAAAACATGGACTACACAATTCGATCAGGGCAAAACAATAGATGCAATATACATAGACTTCTGTAAAGCCTTTGATTCAGTGGTACACAACAAACTACTCCTAAAACTAAAATCTTATGGTATCTCTGGACAACTGCATAACTGGATAGAAGCATTTCTGTCAAACAGACAACAAATGGTCAAAATTGGGAGTGTCCTATCAAATTCTGTACCTGTCAATAGGGGTGTCCCCCAAGGAAGTGTTCTAGGACCAACCCTCTTCATACTCTACATAAATGACCTGTTCATATTAAGAGCAATTGTGTTCCCTTCGCTGATGATGTAAAGCTGTTCAATACCACAGACAATACTACTACCCTTCAAAAAGATCTTGACTATGTATCAGAATTATCAAACAAATGGCAACTTCAAATCTCAACAAATGCTCTGCCTTACATATTGGCAAAAAAAAAACCAGAAAATAAAATACAAGCTGAATAGTCAAGACCTTGTTGATGATCCAAATTCTGTCAAGGACCTTGGAGTACTCATCTCTAATGATCTAAGTGCTAAAGCCCACTGTAACTACATACCCACAAAGGAATTAAGAGTTGTTAACCTAATCCTACATAGCTTTTTCTCTGGTAATATCACACTACTAACTAGAGCATACAAAACCTTTGCTAGACCAATACTCGAATACAGCTCATCAGTCTGGAACCCACATTACATATCTGATATTAGCACAGTTGAGAAAGTCCAGAAATATTTCACAAGAAGAGTTCTCCACTCCTCTACTCATTGTAGAATACCTTATGCCACCAAACTTGAAATTCTAGACCTAGAAAACCTTGAATTTCTCTGTCTTCGGTCTGATCTAAGTATGGTATATAAAATCATACATTGCAATGACTTACCTGTCAATGAATACTTCAGCTTCAACCATAACAACACAAGAGCACACAATAAATACAAACTCAAGGTTAACCGCACCAAACTTGATTGCAGGAAATATGACTTCAGCAATAGAGTGGTCTATGTCTGGAATATTCTACCTCAGCGGTCGCCAACCAGTGGGCCATGGCCCACTGGTGGGCCATGAGAAAATTTTGGTGGGCCACAGAGAAATCTCACCCTAGAGCACCCCCACAAAGCAATTAATCCAGACTGCGCAGAAACACAAGGGTGCACTGCCCGCATGGCCCGCGGGAACCCTCCCCGCCCACTCACTCCTTACCCGGCAAACTTGTCCGCTAAATTGCTATTTTTCCTTTTTCCGACCATCATCTGTTCTGCTGTGCCGGGAGATTTAGATTACCTAGGAAGCAGAAATGGTTGGATTTCTTGCTTTCTAGCTAGTCTTTAGATCTTTGGCTCAGCACAGCCAAACCTCCCTTAGGACTGAAGGTTTGCTTGCAAGCAAATTCAATGCAGACTCACGGCAAGCAAATTTGAGAGTCTGAGCTAGCTGATGGCAGATAGATAGATCACTGAATGATTCTGTGAGCAACTCAATCTGCCTTCTTTGCCTGATTTTGGGTAAAAGTTGCTCTTTTTTTATAAACAAATCAATATTTATATAAATATTTATAATATTTACATACAAGCCATGCCCAGCCAATCACATGACCACCAAGCCACACCCACAAATTAGGCCACACCCACAGAACCAGTTAGTGGTCTCCGGGATCTAAAATTATGAGTTTGGTGATCCCTGAGGTCCAAAAGGTTGGCGACCCCTGCTCTACCTGACTCTGTGGTTTTTTCCCCAAACCCCAAAAACTTTAACCTTAGACTGTTTACTATTGACTTACCCTTTTCCTAAGAGGTCTGTAGGGGGCGTGCATAAGTGCATCAACATGCCTACCATCCCTGTCCTATTGTTTCTTTTATTCTTCTTATATGTACCCATTTCATGTATTCATAACTATGTTTTTACTTATACCTATTATCTTGTAAGCGATTGACAAATCAAATAAATTCTAAAAAATAAATTCTAAATATACTGTACCATACCGCTTTTTTTCTCTCGTGTTATAATTACATACAACACTATCCTTTCTCCTGTCTTATTTGTGAACACTGATGTTGTTTTAATAAGTAAAATACATCTTTGTTTATAGAAAGAAGCTGTAATTCTTTGAGAGGAGCATTTGGTTCAGGAAGGAGGGAGAACGAAGAAAAATGAAGATAAAAAGCAGAGGTGATGCTTCTGGATTTTGTGCCTGAGATAAAAAAAAAATGAAACATTGACTTTGAGTTTTGTCTGATTAGATAGGTTTAAGGTTATATAAATGGCTAGTGTGTATTAGCATGTAAAAGTAAAAGGTTGAGACTGCATTGATACTAGTATATTGTAAAAACACTAAAAAGTTGGAAGTCAATGCTTTTCTTTCTTTTTCCTCCTTTACCCTACACATTTTCCCCTTCCCTTTTTCCTCTCCATTTTCCCACTGTTTTCATTTTCTTTATATTTTATATCCTAATAAACTTAATAAAAATATAAAATTAAATAAAGCAGAAGTGAGACCAGTTGAATCAGAGTAATCACAGGATTGCCCAATAATTTCTGTTTTACCACACTTTTTGCAGTATAGAATAACTCATTCTATGCAACAGATTCTATGCTGGATGCCAAAAAAGGAAGACCATTTTCTGGATCTTGGCTGGAGGTCAGGGAGCAGGAGGAGGGTGAACAAAAATTGAGATGTCTGGAATGTTGCCGGTTTCTAAATGCATTATTTTCATTGATTTATACAGTAATTTTTTTCCTTTCTAATGGGCTAGTGATATAATGAGTGGCAAGAAAGCAGGCTGGCTACAGGCACCAGAGGAATGGATGGCAGGGCTAAAAGAAATAAAGAGTGTCAGAAAAGAATAAGACTATGAGACGAAAGAGTAGAAAGCTGTGAGAGAAAGGAAAAAAGAACTTGTAGAGTATGGGCATAAAAAGAGGAAGAAGCTTATGCTATTTAATAATGTAAATCAAAAAGAGAACTAAACAAAAGATAAATTTGGTGGAAGAAGGATAAGGCTATTCAAGGGCAGTTGGCGCTCTGGAATGAGGAAGCCCAGGTTGTGGCATGTTTTAGATTCCTATCTGGTAGGACATCCAATATTAAAAAAACAGATTTATCCAGAAAAAAATTATCCAGAAAAAATAGAGAAACTGTGATAACACTGTGGACACATAGCATTTGTAGAGCTTGGTTCAGGTTGGATCCTATGTTTCTAAGAATCTGTCCTTGGGTATCCACAGACAGGGGAAAGTAATCTATTTTAATTTCATTTATTTTTGTATGCCTTAGAAATTTGCCACAATAGTATGGAAGCAGGAATAGAAAATTCTGTCTGTCTGTCTGTCTATCCACATTATCTATCCACATTATCTATCTTCTATTTATTTTTATTTATTTATTTTTATTTGTCAATTGCTTACAAGATAATAGATATAAGTAAAAACATACTTCTGAATACATGGATACATATAAAAAAAATAAAAGAAATAAAAGAAACAATAGGACTGGGACAGTAAGCACGTTGGTGCGCTTGTGCACGCCTCCTATAGACCTTTTAGGAAAGGTCAATAGTAGACAGTCTAAGGTTAAAGTTTTTGGGGTTTGGGGAAGAAAAGGAAGATCAAAGGCATTTCGTGAACTGCAGCTTACTTCATCAGATGTACAGTGAAGCATTTAGAATAAAGAAAAAGAAAAAGAGAGAAAGTATATATAGAGGGCCTTAAAATAATGAAGTGGGTTGCAGATCACAAAGCCTTGTGCTTTATAATATATTTCGTTAGTCAAAAAAAGGTGTTAATATAGCCTCAATTTTTGCTACCGTAGAATAACATGACTATCCTCCTATCATGAGGGAAGAAAAGATTCAGCAAGAATTGCCTTCCATTAGGAGAAGCTTTCCCTTGATCAAACATTACACATTCCAGGCTCTAACTCAGGGCTGTCAAAATCCTGGCCTACGGGCCAGATGCATCATGCACTGGCCATGCCCTCTCCTGGTTTAGCGAAGGGGGGGAAATCCCAATACATCACATGATGCCATCATAACAACGTGAGTTTGACACCCTTGGTCTAACTCATTAGCTAGATTTCTTCTGCATTCACTCCTGGTAAGGGTTATTGAATAAATGAATGTAGCCTTCTAACTGTTTTTACATCTAGACTAGTCAGAACATTTAAATCTTTAACAACCTTTGTTATTGATGTTGCAGTTGTCACGTTAAATCTATTTCGGGCCTTTTGTAAGGAAATCAGTGCAGCTCATTAGAACGTCATGAATATTAATATGTACCTATGCATATTATATCACTGTCCACATTTTATTTTTGCTATGAAATACTTAGGTACTTATAAAAATCTATTGTAACAGTATTCAAACTCACAGTGTCATAGATGTATTGGACAGTGTTGCATGCAATTAGAAAGCAAGAACCTAAAGCGAAAAATATGGAAAACACAATGCAGATGTGGACTTTGAAGACTCCAGTCCCTTTGGCTTTAAGTAGGAAGAGTTTGCTTGGAAACAAGGCCTTTCCTGATGTGTTAAACATTCCCTCCAATTAATGGCCTGCTTCTCTAATGAAGTTCAGCTGTCAAACTTATGCCCAGAATTACCAGCTCATAAAAACTTAAGGTTGGCTGTTTGTCTTTCACCAAGGAAAGCCCTAGCAGACACTAGAAATCCCCTCCAATTTGTTTTCAAAGCCCCTCTCTTTATTTCAATTACAGTAATATAAATTTATGCTTTCTTTGTTCTGGGAAGAAGTCAAACATTTGGAGCAAATCATTTTTTTAAATCTAAAATTGTTGTGTGTGTGTGTGTGTGCGCGCTTTATCCCCTGTAAAGTATTTATAGCATTATCTGATCTCATGAGGTCTCCCTCACATCACTTGCTGATGCTTTTTATGATATGGCAAGATCAGTAAATATTTCCAAAAGCAAGAGCAGAGGAATAAAAGGAACAAAAAGAGTTGACATTTTCCTGGCTCAGTACATTATTTTTCCACATGTAGGATAAATGACTGTTGTGCTCTGAGGTTTCCTCTCGAATTATGTCAACCTCCCAGTGAAGTTAAATTTATATTTTTAACATTAATGCATACTTTCCTAGGAATATGCCCTACTGAATGCAGTTCCCTATTCACATGACAAACTTAACTTGATCAACAATCTGAGTGCTGTGTGAACACAACAACCTGGTCAAGCAAATCCAAGAAGTTAATCCAAAAGGAGTTGGCTTTAATTCAAAGGAACCCAGAATTGCCTGCCCATTGATTCAGGTGAATGAGGCTGAAAGGATTAAGAATATTTGCAAAAGAAATAAAATTTTAGATTCCCTTGTAAAAAATGAAACTTCTGTGGAAACTCTTATTATTTTATTTTGTGGTGACATCTTTACAACCACAAAGGGGAGTGTCAAGGGCTAGAAAGGGCTAGATTGAGCAAGGCCATCCAATCTCTAGTATACCATATTACTCACAATCAGACCCCCCAGTTAGTTTTTATTACAACACACACATATACACACATCAGTTGGAGCAAATATGCAGATCTTCAAGAATAATGTTATGGATTCAGGAAATTACTGGGGGTATTGTGTCAAAATGCAAAGTTGGTTCCAGAGGTAGGATCCTACCGGTGTAACTACTGGTTCAGTGATTTTACTTTTTGCACAGAACTGGTTCTGTATCTACTACTCTTCACAGCTACCGGTTCTACAGAGCCGGACAGAACTGGTAGAATCCTGTCCCTGGTTGGTTCCTATGAGTAATGATAGTGGCTCCCTTTTCAACAAATGTTATTGCATATATTTGGTCTTTATATATCCATGTATTATTTGAACTAAGAGGAAACAAGACGGGGGACAAAAATGAGTACTGCACACTTCTGAATTTGCCAAAAAAAAAAAAAAAGATATTACAAAGTTGGAAATGATACTTAACTTTCCACTAATTAAAAGCATCTGAAAATGTTACTGCCAAGAGACCCAGTTGCAGAATTATTTAGAAATATGGACTGCATATTGATGTTTTATTTTTTATATATTCTCCATTTTTTAAATAAACTGACTTAAAAGTTAATAATTCAATGGTGTGACAAGACCTGAATGCTTTTACATCTAAGTCTGCATTTGTTTAGTATATGAGAAATTTATAATTTAAGGGAGCTGAGATCTATTTTTTCCTTTTATTATTATTTTGTTCATGTCCAATAAATAAATAAAGCCAGGTGGTTGAAATGTCTTCTAAAATAGCTGTACATGGCTGACTTGGTCATCAGTGATTATGTATGCTGATGCACAGAGATGAGCTAATTGCCCCAGAGAGTGGCTGAATCATGTTTGTCCAAGGCTCACATCAGAAAGACATTTACTTGTAGACTTGTCTTGACATTTACTTGTAGACAGAGTCTTGACATTTATTTATGTACGAGACATTGGGTAAACTCATTCATTTTGGTGTGAATTCTGTAGCAGTCAGTTCCCTCAATGGCTAGTATGCTGAATGTAAAACAATTACGACATCCTAAAGAAAAAATAGCATTAATGTCTAAGGTGAAACAAGATTCTTTATAGTGTAGTGTTTTGCTATATAAATTTCCAAAGCTACTTTTGTGGAGAATGTGGGAAGTGATTTGCAGTCATCCATAAATTAATAACTATACAGAAGCATCATGAGAGGTAAAAAATGAAGATAAGCTTCATTTGAATATAGGACCCAAAAGACACATTGCAATTGATGCAGAGGTGACAAATATAATAAAGAATCCATTATATTCAAGTTTGGAGAGAAATCATCAATAAGGTATATTTCAAAGAACATCAGTATTGCAGTATTGCAGCATTGCAGGCTAACTCTGCTCAGATTACCAGAAGTTCAATTCCCTCAATCCTTTTTTTTTTAATTTTAAAAGAAAACTTTATTAGAGATTAAAAAAGAAAAACACTATGTACAATACATCAAATACAACCTTACGTTGTGGACAAAATCGATATATACAAATACATAATAAATAAACATATAAAACAGATAAAACATATGCTTCTCATCAACTAAGAAGGTGTGCTTTTTTCTTGGTAATAATTTTACTACTATTCGTTTCTTATTTGGTAAACATACTTAATTTAACTATTCCATTCAACAAAAACATACCTTCATTTCCTGGTTTTTTCTCTTTAATCCACTTATACCATTTATCCCAAGCTGTAATATATCTTGAGTCTTCCTTATTCCTAAGTTTTTGTGTGAGTAGGTCCATTTCAGCTCAATTCCCTCAATCCTCAAGGTTAACTCAGCCTTCCATCCTTTCAAGGTCGATAAAATGAGGACTCAAATTATTGGAGGCAATATGCTAATTCTGTAAACCACTTAGAGAAGGCTGTAAATAACTGTGAAGCGGTATATAAGTCTAAATGCTATTGCTATTAGGTGAGTCCATAATCATTAAGAAAATAATGTGGTTGTTAAGTGAATCAATAGTTCACTATAAAGTGCCATTTTTCAATAAAGCCCTAGTAAAGTGTAGTCACGTAACTGCAGGATACTGCAAAATGGCCATAAATTTGAAGCCCAAAATTTAGTCATTCAATCATGGAATAGGCCCAACTATCAGAACTTCAAATCCAGGTTATGTCCTCTTTTTTGGGGGGGAGGGGTGTTAGTTGTCACATTGAATGGTTGCTAAACTGGTTGTAAATCAATTAAATGTATTAATGTTTAAATGTGGTCTAAAGTCCTTCAGAAGTCAGCATTGTGTAAGATTCTTGCAGTGGGTAGACAGTTCAAATGTTCAAAGCCATGAAGCTGGGAAGATATAAAAGTAGTTACCATATAGCACAGGGTTGGTTTATTTCCTAATATTTCTGTTTGTCCCTCACCCCCACCCCCACCCCAGGCTCTCACAGAATGAGGCTTGCTCTCTTTCATGAGACCTGGGAGGTATTCCTTTTTTATGACAATATTTACCCACTAAATGACCCTATTAGCTTTTTTAAATCTTAAATTTAAAATCTTAAAAAGATAAAATTTAAAAAGATAAGTAATTTTAAAATAGGACACTACATGGAATTAAAGATTTCAGTTAAAGGAAAAAATACACAAGTCTGATTAACAGCTAATTAACTGTTAGCTAATTAACTTATAAAATGACACAAAACATTATAACATAAAAAATACTGTAGAGCACTTTTGAAGAATGGAATCTGAAGTCAGTATCAACAAGAAGAATGAGATGGAAAAGGATGTGTCACTGAACATACAAAAGAAATGGGTTGATGTTTCAAAAATCAAATGGGATAAATAGATTATTGATTATAAACTAAGAGGCAGTAAAGAATTACAAAAATTGTTTATACTTATGATAAAGATTGGATGTCACTTCTTTATATTTTTGTCTCCTTCTTTACCATATTCTTATTTATTTATTTATTTATTTATTCCTTTCCATTATTTTTCTCCTTTGCACCTATCACTCTTTCTGTTCTTTCATTTAATTTATATTAGATATTACTACTGTAATTAATTAAAATCTTTAATAGAATTATTTCAAAAATACTCTTTCAATACTGCACATGCCTTTGTATAAGTCCCACCTTGCAGAGTAATGGAGGAAAGTCCATTACAAAAAAAAATATATTTTTCAAAAACCAACTGAGGAGCAACTAAAAAGGCTAAATGCAGAAATGCCCCCTATCTTTTTCTTCCTACTTTTCCTTCTTGCTTCATTTCCATATGGGTTAGTTCTCTTTTATCCCTTTTCTATTTCGGAAGCTTCCCTTTTTTTGCAATTGAAGTGAGGAACTTCATTCTGTAAATGAAATATTTAATATTTGACTATTCGTTTTGTAAATGGTGTAATTTATTTTAACAAGCAGTTGATTTTAATTATTTCTAGAGGTTTGTCCTGATGAGACATTTTTTTAGAAAATGACTTCTGACATACACATACATAAACATATACATATACGGTACATATACATATACGGTACAATATATAATATGCAAGGACATAGTTATTGAGGAAGAAGGAATTTCTACGTCTGTTAAATTGGAGTTAGTGAACTTGGCTTGCAAAGTGGAAAACCAAACACAAAGATTGTGTTAGCTTTTTGTCTGTGTTCATATATATTTTCTTTCTAGTATTCCTTGTTGTGGAAAGGTAATCTTTTTTTTTAGGTAAATGCATGGCTAAGCTATAAAAATGGTTGGATATAGGGAGCTCTTTATTAAAAAGGACAGAGCCTTATCTCAAAAACTCACTTTTGCCCTGCATTTTGGTTGTTTGACTTTCACTGAATAAATGGTATCACTTCATTCACTATCTTTTGCATTCGTGTAAACAATATGGAAACTGAATTGCCTTTTCAGAATAAATTTACATATTCTGTTTGATTTTAGATGTTTTATTAGAATATGTTTTTACAGTAAAGTTTTTCTTGGTTTTGCTCTTGAATGTTCCTTTAAAATGAAAGTTATAAACATAAACAATTAAATCATTTTATTTTTCAGATCTGCCCTTTTTTATTTTTCTTTATTTTTTCCAAGAAAATAAGCTCACTGTAGTGATACTGTATTTTCTCATCTTTTTGCTCCAACCGTTTCAAAAATATAATTGTTCAGAGTTGGTATGGCAGGTTAAAAGATTAAAGCCACAAAAAGGGACATAATTGTTATGACAAATAACCACAGAGACATAGATCAATAACAGCCAATGTAAACATTATGAACATGTGTGAAACTATATGGGCATAAAGATAAAATGTAGACCTTTAAAACTTTGATAAAGATTAATATCAGCGTTCTCGTAATTTTGCCTGGTTATTAATTACACATTTTTCTTATTGTGACATTAAGCACAATAAGAAAGGAAGTCAACAGGCATAACATACCAAACCAAATATCAACTACCTATTTTATCCAAAAACAAATTCAGAATGGTGAGAATGCATGATGGATGCTTTGGCAGAGTACATTTTTGAAAAGATATAAAATCTTCCATCATAGACTCATAGCCAGCCAAAATTTTGATGAAATCAAATACTTAAGTCTGTGCAGTCCCATAAAACACAATTATTTTGTTATGTTTCCTGCAATTAAATTGACATCCAGTACATGAAACTCAAGGAGGGGAAATAAGGTTTTGCTGGAAAATATTTAGCTATTCGTTAATAGTTTTTATCTGCCAACACACAATTGTCAGATTAAATTAAGTCAAACAGGAGCCTGCCTCATTACTAAAAATCTGCTAGCTCTCCATGAGTATATGGCAAATTACAAATATTTTTGTTCATCTACAGTTCTCCACACCCTTTTTTTCAATGTCTTATTGTTTATTTTGAAAATAATTTTCTTTGAAATACTAAACTGGTAATTCCTAACAGTGCTCTGATGATTAAGCAATGCACTACTTAGAGCAGAACTAATTTGCCAGATTTCCTTGCAGCAGCTACTTCACAAATCAAAATGAAGTATATTTTGCATGATGTCAAATGCAAGTAGAATCACAATTAGAAGATATAAAACACAAAGAAACTTTACAAGCTAAACAAAAATATAGTATATATTCCAACTAAAGCTAAGATTCTAATCCTAAACACGTTAGGGCATATGTTATATTTTCTTCTGCTTAAAGAACAGGGGGAATTTTAAAAGATGTTATCAAGATGCAATGATAAACAGCATTAAATTATACATACTATTTAAACATCAATTTGGAAAATATGTTCAAAAGTGCTCAGTGATGGATCAAGAGTGCCACTCAAGGGAATCTCTTCCAACAGAATATCAGAATAAAAAAGCCTGATTACTTCTACAGTTTCAGATATTGGAAGAAGTATTGGGCAAGTTCCCCCAAACTTTATTACTCAGCCAGCATTTCACTATGAGTTTAATATAATAGTCATGTTGGAGACACTAATATGCTATACTGATACTGTGCTATACTGATACTATACTGATATACTGATACTGTGTACACAACTCGAATCATGATCACTAAAGCATTGGATTGTTTTTCATCAAATTCCATACTAAATTATCCTATAATACTAAATTATTTTTATTTTATTTTTCAATATATTCCAAAATTATTTGCAGACCATGAATAAGTGACACGTGGCTCAAGCTGATAAATAATTAAACAAGGGAGACTAGGATAGATCTATTTTGAGCTACTTAGCTCTCGTCAGCTAGCCATACCCTTACACACACACACACACACATATATGACATTTGCTAACATCAACAACCTACTTCTATTTAAACAATAAGGAATTTGTGCCCCAAAATCTCATGTCCAGAATTAACAAGTTGTATTTTTATGAGTCAAGACATTATTGATTTCTGCAGAATTTTGCACGTCCACAAAATGTGCACTCCCTTATAATTTGTCCACTCAAGTATATTCTACTTATTTTCTTGGATGGAATGGCAATGCTAGATGCTTCCCGGGTTTCACAATTTTTAAGACTTTGCTTTCCACTGTAATTTACTATACACTGATGGAACAAAAGCGAAAGTAAAACCAATGGGAGAATTTTTATTTCTGTTTAATATAGTAAGGATGAGAGATAATAGTGCATCCAATAATGGATTTCCATGATCAACTACACCTCATCTATTAGGGTCATATAAAGATCATAACATGAAGGGTCAACTCAGGATCAGCCATTGTATATAGTACTGTGCATAAAATACAAAAGCTTCTACTATCTTAATCATAAGGACAAATTTTGACATAGTTCAAATTATCTGCTACAGGAAGAACCCAATCTTGGAATAAGCGCCTTTGTTGTTAAGCCTAGGAACACTAAAAGAGATAGGGTAACAGATAATGTTGAATGCTACCTATCATCCAATTTACAATTGGACAAAAAATAGTCTCTCTCTCTTCTTCTCCTCTGCCTATCACCCATCTTCCTTCCTTCCTTCCCTTCCTTCCTTCCTTCCTTCCTTCCTTCCTTCCTTCCTTCCTTCCTTCCTTCCTTCCTTTTCTTTCTATAGCAAAGGTTGGCAAATAATAACAACAGCAAATAATAACTACATAGCAAACAATAAAGGCAACCAATTATACTTTTTGTACCATGGACTGCCTGGTACAAAATACAAAATAACTGAAGACTGCACCATGTAAAGAAGCAAACAACAGCAATAGATTCAATACTCTGTTTACATTTTAATAGCAGAAATATATTTCTCTACTGCCAAGCTCAATAAACAAGCAAAACAACATACTTTTATAGTTGCTGAAAGGAGTACAGCATAGCTGAGATAAATATTTTGCTGCATGTTTAGTATAGCATTAGCTGAACATTGTGTTGCATCATATAAGATTGTATAAGCCAATATAATTCACCCCAAGGCAGAAAATATTAGGGTTACATTTTAAAGACTGCAACCTTATAAAGATTATCTTTCTACTTGTGGAAGGAAATGGTCCTTGTCCAGAAAAATAGCATATAACATACTAGCCTGAAATTCATAACAGCATAAATAGATCCATATTGCAACTGATACTGTCTAATTCTAATAGCTTCATTTATAAGACATAAATTCATCTTGCAAGTTTTTAGTATGAGAAAAGTTTTTGCTGTGCTTAACAGTGTCCCCATAGTATTAAATATTCCTGTTTTAGTCTTTAAAACTTCCCTGTTATTTCAATACATTATGGCAAGGGGTTTCCAAGCTTCATAAATAAAATTGCCAGCTTCGGAAGGAACAAGCTCACAATCTGGCAGTACTTCTGGGACCCTCTCCAAGCGACTGCTAAGGCCAGAAGTGATATTTCCCAGCTGCATCCCTTTTTAGAGACTAAGGGCATAGCCAGATGGCTTTATTGAAATTCTGTCCTCCAGTCCTTAAGGCACAGAAATGTCTGCCGTCATTAACTTTGCATTCTTCTTTGCCAATCCCCTTTTTTGCCTCAGTAAGAAGGCTGGTAAATGGTTCTATCTTTACTGTTTTAATGTGCAACAAGTTACAAAAGTGAATGTTGGGTTCCTCTGGCTTTGTTGCCTTTTTTACAAAATATCACCTGCCAGTGATAAAAACAATAATCAATCATTGTCCTTAATGTGATAGAATTGAGGGAGATGCTTGGAATAGTTGGTTTAGCCATTTGCTAAATTGCTTGACTAACAGGTCAGAGGCACATGCTAGACTGAACATGGATCTATCACTCTTTCAAAAGACATTAGACCCACACCCAGAAGAATCTTGCTGGAATGTCTCAAGCACAGAGGAGGAGCAACTGACAAGTGACTTCTTCCTTCAGTAGTGTTGCAAGGGAAGGGCAATGCTGCCAACTAGAGGCCATAGTTGGCAGCACTCAGTAGTAGTTTGTGGGACAGACAAAATGGATGTGCTCTGTTTGAAGTTGAGGCCCAGCACCTACTCAATTGCATCAGATCCGAGGCAGCTTAAACAGCATGTGCTCTGTGTCTGTGTGCTGGGAAAGAAAGGCAGACAAAAGGTCTTCATACTAGCAATATGATAGACAAGAGTAGGCAAAGTGTCCAATAAAGGACACCCAGTAAACCCTTTTCTCTCTACCTACCCTTTCCCTTGTGATCAGGAGCTCCTAAGATGCTAAAGAGCCAGTAGCAGAGGTGCTATTCAACTGGTTCTCACCTATTTGAGAGAACCGGTAGCGGTGATTTGCTGTGGGTCACAGAACTGGTAGCGACCCCTGGCTGCCACTCCCCTGAACCGGGTCGCTTGGTCGCCCACTTGTCCTGTTCGTTCTCCTGGCTTTCCCAACCACGTGGTGCCATGGTGCAGCTCAGATGGATGTCCCAGGACTGCTGCACATGTGCACTGCATGTGCAGCTGCTACATATGCAGTACGCATGTGCAGCAGCCCTGAGACATCCGCCTGCCTGCCTGCCCTCCCGGAGCACATTTTCTGCTTTCTACCAGCTGACACGCCTCTTCCAGCCCAGCCTGTCCCAGACAGCCAGCAAGTGGGTGGGCGGATGTCCTGGGGCTTCTCCTTTGTCCTGATATGCCTGCAGCGGCTGGTCCTCCTGCCCCTCCCGCTCCCCCCTCGGCCTGAGAAGATAAGGGTGATGGCAGGGGATAGCCATCTCTCCCCCACTCTCTCTCTTTCTCTCTGTGTGTGTGTGTGTTTGTGTGTGTGTCTCCCTCAAAGCCACGGTTGGGCTTTCCTTGATGCTCCTTGCTATTTTCATTTCTTCTTTTTGGAATCCAGACTGGCTGAACAAGGATCGTCAGCTGAGCTGGAAGCGTCTCTTTGGTCGACCCATCTCTCCCTTCCCCTCTTCTCGCAACTGGCAGCTGTGGCAGGTCTGGGAGGATGGCATGCACACCCGAGGAGGAGAAGGAGGAGGAGAAGGGTCACCTGAAGGGATGCTTCCAGCACGGCTGGCGATCCTTGTTCATCCAGTCTTGATTCCAAAAAGAAAAAAGGAAAAGGAAAGCCCAGCTGCGGCTTTGAGGGAGAGAGAGAGAGAGACATACACATACACAGAGTGGGGGAGGGAGAAGGGAAGATAGGGAAGAGCGCTTGGCCAACCATGGCTTTGAGAGAGAAAGGAAAAAGAGGGAAAGAGAAAAAGAGGGAATGAGAGTGGAAGAGAGAAAGGTCTTCTAGTCCAAACCCTCTGCTCAGGCAGGAAAACTGAGGATGCCAAGTCTGAGTGGAGGGCCAGGCAAAGGTGTCAGAATAATCTTTGGAGGGGACCCTATACCAGGGGTCTCCAACTTCAGCATCTTTAAGACTTCTGGACTTCAACTCCCAGAATTCCTCCCAGAATTTTGGGAGTTGAAGTCTACAAGTCTTAAAGTTGCCAAGGTTGCCTGCCCTATACCATTTCAGAGAAATGTTTGTCCTTAAAAACCTCCAGTGTTGGAGCGTCCAGAACTTCTGGAGACAAGCAGTTCCACTGGTTAATTGTTCTCACTGTCAGGAAATTTCTCCTTAGTTTTAGGTTGCTTCTTCTTTATTCAGTTTCGATCCATTGCTTCTTGTTTTGCCTTCTGTTGCTTTTGAAAATACATTGACCCCCCTTCTTTGTGGCAACCCCTCAAAACCCTGTTTTGTGACCTGTCTATCATACTCTTGGACAAAGCATGGGAGCCGTTTCCTCCTTTCAGTGGTCCATAAAAGTACATCTATAGTATGTGGATGCAGATAATAAAGTCGAAAAAAGGTGAAATTTTTTACAGAACTATAGATACATTGAGACTGGGGGTAATAAGGAGTGGCTGGGAAGGAAGGGAGTGGGCGAAACGCCCCTTGACATGAGTGATGTCGAGTTGGCCATGCCCACCAAGCCACATGACCACCAAGCCACGCCCACCCAGTCACATGGCCACCAAGCCACACCCACCAAATAAGCCACACCCACAGAACCGGTATTAAAAAAATTTGAATTCCACCACTGGCCAGTAGTATTGACTTGGACCTACAATGCTATCTCACCCTATCCCGACATAATAAAAACGGAAAAAAATGAAAACACAAAACTCTTTGCGGCAGCAGCACAGGAAGAATGCATACAGCAAAGAATTTACACTTGTTCAAAAGAGCTTTAATCCTGCTTTTATAAACATGAGTCTAGTGATTTTTTTTAAAAGATCATGAGGGAGGGGGGAGAGCCTGTGTAAACCTTGAGTAAAATGCTAACTTTACTATGAAGGTGACTGCCTGTAATGGCCACAGAAGGCAGGACAGCATAAGGGAGGGAGCAAGGCCCAGCAGGATGAAGTGGCCCATAGGAAGTGAACAAGTTCCAATTCTTGACTGTATCATCAAGGATATCATCCTAAAAGCATCCTAAATTGTGTTGAGTGGGTAGGGGGGAACAATATTTAAAAACTGGAACAACTAAAGGCAACTTGAAACCTCTCAGCTGTGGTCAGAATAAAAGCAAGCTACATTATAAAGGCTTGATATAAAAAAAACACAATATACTTCCTAGGCCATGAGGATGCAGTATAACAAACTGTAATGGTATTTGGGAATGACTTTGGGGGCAGGAGAAAGAGCCTAAAATAGACAACTCTCATGTAAAAAATATCTCGGCCCAAAGAAGAAGGGGGCTGAGAAGTATTTTAGAAGGAAATGTCCCTAGATCTCCAGAGAGTAAAAGGAAAAAAAGGAAGAATTGCTTGCAGTCTTGCAAGATTGATGTGCATCCTTCAAATTAGTCTAGAAAAGAAGCAAGAAGAAGTGCAATACAGTAGTGTTAATTCCATCTTTATTGCAACATTACATTAACAGGGTCTTGCAAGACCAAAAATATTTCTTCCCTCCTTTCCTGTGAGATGAAGCATCTTTTACATGATGCTTTTGTTTCCCAAGGTCCTTCCCACATACCATTATACCAGTGGTGGGATTCACATTTTTTTACTACCTGTTCTGTGGGCGTGGCCTGGTGAGTGTGGTATGGCTTGTGGGCATGGCCTGGTGGGCGTGGCAGGGGAAGGATACTGCAAAATCCCATTCCCTTCCTACCCCACTAACCTACTTTCCAGCTCCTTCTCTTGTGCCGGGCAACAAAAGAAGACCCAGCCGATCAGCTGGGACTCAGGAGGTGGAAAATAGATGGGGGTGGGGCCAATAAGATGATATTACAAGCCACTCAAAATTTCTGCTACCAGTTCTCCAAACTACTCAAAATTTCCACTGCCGGTTCTCCAGAACTGGTCAAACCTGCTGAATACCATCTCTACATTATACCAACCTGGCTTAATAACAGTAACTGTGACAAGGATCTTGGAGTCCTAGTGGAAAACCAAATATGAGCCAGCAGTGTGTGGCAGCAAAAAGCCAATGCAATCCTAAATTGCATTAATAGATGGATTGAATCAAGATCATGTGAGGTATTAGCATTATTTTATAAAGCCTTAGTAAGGCCACACCTAGAATACTGCATCCAGTTTTGGTCACCACATTACAAAAAAGATGTATAAACATGGAAAGAATGCAGAGGATGATTAGGGGCTTGGAGGCTGAACATATAAAGAATTATTGCAGGAACTGGACATGGCTAGTCTAATGAAGAAAAAGCTCAAGGGTGACATGATAGCAGTGTTCCAATATTTGAGGGGCTATCATAGAGAAGAGGAAGGCAACCTATTTTCCAAAGCACCCAAAGGATGGACAAGATTCAATGGATGGAAGTGGATCAAGGAGAGATTCAACCTAGAAATAAGGAAAAATTTCTGACAGCAAAAACAATCAATGAATGGAACAGCTTGCCTTCAAAAGTTATGGATGCTTCATCACTGCAAGCTTTCAAGAAGAGACTGGACAACCACTTGTCAGAAATGGTATAGGATCTCCTGCTAGAGAAGAGAATTGGATTAGATGACCTACAAGGTCCCTTCCAATTCTATTATCATTTTCTGTTCTGTACTGCATCCAGGTTGCTTTATTATAATGCACAGTAGGTAGATCTGTCTTTGAATACAGTTTTGAAAACATAGCTGTTCAGAATATGGCAGCACAATCAGAGAGATAACATAAGACCTAACTTTGTCATCTTCAGTGGCTCCTTTTAGGCTAAATAAAAGAACTAAGCTGGGTCTTTCAATATAATTCTATACATGTTTCTTGGGAGAGAAAATACTCAGTTTTCAGGTAATTGGGTCAATAAAGGAGACTATCTGTAATTGGGTCTTACTAACTGAAATAGTCAGACTCTAGGATGTTCTCCCTGTGACCCCTTCCTTTTTCCTCCTATATTTCATGCTCCCCTAGCTGAACATTTTTGATACATAAGCTCAGAAAAGTGCCCCGTTCAGTCTGAATGTGGTTTGCAGGTGTGTAGAACGTCGTTCTGTCTCTTCAGCTGAAGAAGATACCCCCAAAGATATTTCCTTCTCCTATTTCAAGTCTGGCCCTAAGCTTGTTAAAGTTTGCTTCGTTGTTGTTTAAAGACCGCAACTTATCTGAAGCTCCAAGAATTGTGGGATTTTAAAAATAAAATAAAAGGAAAAATGTCTACATGATGCTGAACTGTCTGAGAATTATTTTATCCTCCTTCTGCCAGATGCATTTGGTAAGTGGTTGGAACCTCTCATCAAAAGAATTAGGTCACTTGTGCACTATTTCCAGCGATCTACCAATAGCTTAGCGCTTTCCTTTTTTTGCGCCTTCCAGGGGTTGTATTCTAAAAGGCAAAATATATCACTGAAATGACTTGGAAACTCTATAAGTGAGCCAAGATGTTGATCTTAAGTAATGCATGAAACCATTTTTTCCCTTCTTTTTTTTTTTTTCCTGCAGAGAAAAGGAGAATTTCAATCTAATTAACAACACACTGCAAGAATTTCCTAATGAAGTTTGACCATTTTTTTCCTTGCCCTAAGAACTAGAGATATCATAAAAATACACTAGTCAAAGAAGCCACATTGCCTCCCAGGCATTTCCGGTGATGTTGTATCCCAAACATTTCCATATTATTTTAAAATGTTTTTGTTTTACAAAGATTCAGTCAAACCATCATTCTTCATCCAAAGTATGTTCTTGTTTCCAGTTTTCATATTCCTTCTAGGGCAAAGCGCTTCCAAAGCAGCTTCATGAACAGTTTTAAAATGCATTCGTTTTACTTGACTCTTAACGCCTGCATATTAGATTTGGGGAGGGAGAAATTATTCCAGCATCAAAAAAGGAGCGGGGGCTGGCTATTTTTTTTGATACCTCAGCTCTATAGTTTTAACATAAGAAAAGCTTCCCTATGGAATACTCAGCAGGCAGATTAATGAGAGTTCTGCAGAGATGCACAGCTTGTAATTGTTCTTCTCTTCTCCTGAGACTCCTACATTTCTGTCCTTTTTGACTGTCCCTCTAAGGCAGATTTTCCCAAAAGGCTCCTTTGGATTTGCTGAGAAGAGACTGCCAAATTTTTTAGCCAATCAAGGAATTCAAGGGCAGGAATGTTAGAATTGGAGTTCAGACATTTGTCGGAAGCAAGAGATAGGACAAAGCAGCCTCCATTCAGTAACTTTCTGTGGTCTGGACTGTGTTGCTAAGCCAAATTTTCATGGCAATCCCATGACAACAACCCAACCAGAGGTGGTATTCCGCAGGTTCTGACCAGATCTGGAGAACCGGTAGTGGAAATTTTGAATAGTTTGGAGAACCGGCAAATACCACCTCTGACTAGTCCCGCCCCCATCTATTCTCTGCGCCCCGAGTCCCAGCTGAGTCTTCTTTTGTTGTCCTGCATAGGAGAACAGAGCTGGAAAGCAGGTTAGTGGGGTGGGAATGGAAATTTACAGTATCCTTCTGCTGCCACACCCAACAAGCCATGCCCAACAAATCACACCCACAGAACCGGTAGTAAAAAAAAATGAATCTCACCACTGCACCCAACCCATATTTAACTCATGATTAAGTGTTCTCTGTCATATTACTTCCTGTCCTGGGGGAGGAGGGAGCCAACTTTTCCCTGAGTGAAGTGGTCAATCTTTCAATCTCCAGCACTTCTGTCTTCCTCGAAGGAAATCTGTTACTTAAATCAGCTCTAATCTAACCATCTCATTTTTTATTTTATTTGGTTTGTCAATTGCTTACAAGATAGTAGGTATAAGTAAAAACATAATTATGAATACATGGATACATATAAGAAAAATAAAAGAAATAATAGGACAGGGAACAATAGGACAGGGTGCGCTTATGTATGCCCCCTACAGACCTCTTAGAAAAGGGTGAGGTCAATAGTAGAAAGTCTAAGGTTAAAATTTTTGGGGTTTGGGGAAGAGACCACAGAGTCAGGTAGAGTATGGCAGACATTGACCACTGTGTTGCTGAAGTCGTATTTCCTGCAATCAAATTTGGTGCGATTAACCTTGAGTTTGTATCTATTGTTTGCTCTTGTGTTGTTATGGTTGAAACTGAAGTATTCATTGACAGGTAGGACATTGCAATGTATGATTTTATATACTAAGATCGGAAGGTGGCATAGTTCTAGGTTTTCTAGGTCTAGAACAAGTTTTGCAAGTCTTTCTACTCTCCGTGTAGTTAATTCAAGATGACACTCCAGTAGCATGACTGAAGGTTAGATTCATCCAACTATCATCCGTTTCAAATATCAGCTTAAAATAGAGACCACATTTCAAAATGTATGTAGACTTTCCCACCCCGTGCTCTAAATACAATATTTTTCAGTCAATCAATCAATTAATCTTTATTTCAGTCAATGACCAGCATGCATTTACTTTGTCCTTTATTTACTTTAGGAGAACAGGTAGATAGACTGGAGGCACACAAATGACTGGAGGAAATATGAAGTGGAAACAGAAATAGAACAGAAATGGCTTGTTGGTATATGCTGAGCCTTTTCACCCTAGTAACCCTTGGTGGATTGAGCCTTTATTAGGGCAATAAAAGGCTGCCTGCAGAAGAAGCCAACATCTTGACACTCTTCAGTTTCATCTATTATTATTTTATCTTACTCTATTATTCTATGTTCTAGCTCCTGCACATAACAAAGTAATAGTATTTAAGTTATAAGCTGGGAAGAGATAATACTACAGTTACTTGAGCAGGGGTGCAATTTCATTTGTAAGCTATTTCAATTATGCTACAAAACTTTCTTACTTATCTGCTTACAAGTGCCTACATGCTGCCTCAAACAAAACAAATCAAATCAAAGCATTTTTCAAAAGCAACAAGCTAAAGATTACAACGCAAAATTCTGTAATAGGCAGTAGCAATAACTTTGAGAAACAGGAGGAAGAACTACAACCAAGACAAAAGAAGTTTGTGTCCAAGTCAGAAATGTAATTTTTTTAAAAAAATATCTGCCGTTATTATTTTTATAAATAACTTAAGGCAGCAAACATTCATAATAGTCCTTGTTCCCTCTCTTTTTGTCAGCCTTGGAAGCCATATTAGCACCAGAAGCTTTCATGCTATCACATTCCAGTGCCTGGGAAATTGTGAAGGGTGGTTTCATAGAGTGTATATAGTTAGACATAGTAGCATTCTTCTTCTCAGTCAAGCTCATGTCATCCTGCACCTGGTCAAGGAATGGTTAGAGGATTACCTCCACTGGGAAGGATGGTGATTGGGCCATGTGATGGACTGATGGGTACATGACTTTCCAATACGTTTTGTGATGACTTTTGATTTAGTGGGGGGGCCTAGGAAACCTCTGTCATAACTGTTGTTCCAGTTTGAAAACTGTTCAATACTATTTTAATAAAGAAGCTATAAACTTGGCCTCCAATTCTCTTCTCTTAAGCCATCTGCTTTCTTCATCCGAATGTATAAAGTAACAGGATAATTTAATTCATTTTTAACCGAACCACTTTTTCCATAGTAAAATCTCTCCTTCACCTGCACTTAACTTTTCTGACAGTTCTACTTCCTTCCTGCCTCAAAATATTGGGTGGAATATCCCTCTGCCCTTCACTCACACTCCGTAAATTCAGTGAAAAGGGTTGGGAAGAGAGCTTTAAGCTCTACTAAAAAAAAAACCAGTAATATTCATATATGGACTGGGCCATTGGTACAACACCATGTGCTAATTTGAATCACTCTAAAATAAGACTATACTGTCTTTTAGATTTATGAATGGACAATGAAAAATCTCTGTATTTCCAATACTTTTTATTCCAAAGAAAACATCAGTTTAAATACATTCCATGCCTTCAAATCATAACAGCATGGTTTTGCCCATTCAAGTGTTATGAACCACTGAACATTTTTACATCGCCTCTGTTTATAATACTGAAATATAATAGCTTCCACTGCAAGTCTGTCTAGCAGACATGTTCAGATGTAATTTTTTTTTAGATTGAGTTTATATCAAAGCTTTTGCTTTGTTTTTAAATGAGATTAAAGAAGAGATTGCATAATTTCACAATAAGCACTGTATTTCAATAAAGGCTCCAAATTTTATTGTTAATTCTGAATTCCTCAGCATATGATTCTTTTTGTCCAAAAGGTATTTATTTATTTATTTATTTATTTGTTTGTTTGTTTGTTTGTTTATTTATTTATTTATTTATTGTACTTATATACCGCCCTATTTCCCTGACAGGACTCAGGGCGGTGCACAGCCAAATTAAAATACAGAGGATAATACAAAATTAATGTTGACTTAATAACTTCAGGAATTTTTCTAGCCAAGGTTACTTTTACATTAACTTTTGAATTTCCATAATATTTGAACAAATGAAAAAAATATCTATTATTTGGAAATTTGGAAATATAAATAGGTCAGGCTATTTAGTGGCTACTTAATGGCATGGACGTATTTGAGAAATGGTTTTGTGTAACTCCCCGCTCTTTTTAAAATGACCCATTGCTTCTTCAGATAGTCTTTGTTTAACTACAAAGTATGTCAAAATTATGATGGCACTCAACAAAGAGCAGACTTACAACTGGTCTTTTTGAATGCTGCTGTCTCAGAACCATCGCAGATAGTCTTTTAACAAAATTCAGACTCACTTGAGTGCATTTGCATTTATAACTGCCTTTTGATGGCTTCCAACTCGCTGCCATCTGCTGCCTCCATCACCTAGCCCTGGCTGCCACCTCTAGGCTCACTTCATCATGCAATGCTGTATCATCTGAGGTCACCTTCTTTCGTATCAGTGCTCAAAAAGTAAAAAGGCAGACACATGAAAGACAGCAACAGCTGCTCCAGCATGAAAGAAGGACCCTTCTAGCGAGTCTTTCTTTTGTAAACGAGGGGTGAGACTGAGACAAAACAGAAGTCCCGGGTGATATAAGACTGGTGGTCCTAGCAAGGGCACTAGAAAAGCATTGGTAGTACCAACGCATTGGTGGTATGCTACTGGTTTGACCCAAAAATCACTACTGGTTCGGCCTAACCATAGTAAAAAAAGAGTGTTTCTTCATCCTCTCAGCTGATTGGCTTTTTAGGGGCGCATATGTTAGGGGCATGCACGTGCATGTGCGATCATCCACCTAACCAGTAGTGATTAAGGTAGGATCCCACTATTGTACCAGTGCAAAGAAAAGTCACACGAAGAAGGCCCCAGCTGGTACAGACATAGTGCAGGATGCACCATGGTGCTGATCAGAGTTGGGCAGTGAAGGCAGCTGGCAGCAGCAGATGTATGCATGGCCAAAGGGGCAGGGATGGGGGGCTGATAGGCGAATGGGGGAGTTCAAGAGAAGGCAGAGGTAGGTAGTCCCTTAACTTATAGAAACTCAGAGCTGAGAGGAACCAAATTAAAAATAGCTTGGATCAGGGTGGCTCCTCGCTAACAATGGGTGGGATTCAGTTAAGATTGCCAGAACTGCTGTTGCTAAGCAAAAGAGTCACATTATGTCATGTTTTGCTACTGCCTTGCTTTGTAACAGAAATGCCAATCCCAATTGCCATTGTAATTAAAGGACTACCTTTATTTGATATAAATTTGTTTGCTTTTGGTTTAGCATGACAAAGAAAACCATTATGGCATAAATTTAAAAAGCTATCATTTAAAAAAGTCTTTGTGAACTCAGCCAATGTTAGCCATTAAGAATTACATCTGAGGAATCCAAAATGTCTCACATCTGACATAAAGTATAGCTACGTGATTCAGTTCCCAAGAAGAAATATGGTACAAGTTTACTGTATCTGTTACTGTTTTCACTCTTGCATTAGTCAACCTGACAGATGGCATAGACTACAATGAAACATTGTGTGCGATATTTTTCCATTGTCAAAACTCTGCATGGATGGATCATGGGGACTGGTTCATTCATTCATGCTCTAAGATAAACTTGGGAAAGAGCAGGACTACTGGCCATCAAGCAAATGAAATTATAGGTGACCTCAGCCTCACTTTTGCCATCTTTCAGTTTTTGGTGATTTAATTTTTCATGTGTGTGAGATACGTTTTGCAGAATTAATGCAAAATAGGTGTAATGAGCATTTGTAATATTTAAATCCATCATTTTGCCTCTTCCCTCAAAATGCAGAAAAAATCCTGCTTTCTTGACATCCTTGTTTCAACAGCCATACAACATTTCTCCCTTACTTTTTTTAAAAGAAAAATGTGGCCCAGGGCCATAATAAAGTTGCTCCTGAATCAGAATGGACTTTGATTGACTTTATGGATATAATCATCATTCTTTTCAGCTTTCCAGTCCAGTCTGAAATTTCCTGGTGGTCTTTCATCCAAATACTAATCAAGCTTGTCCCCATTCATTTCATAGACAATTTGCAGACAAAATTAGCCTGATGGTGTAAAGCAGGGGTAGTCAACCTTTTTATACCTACCGCTTACTTTTATATCTCTGTTAGTAGTAAAATTTTCTCTAACCGCCCACCAGTTCCACAGTAATGGTGATTTATAAAGTAGGGGACAAAACCCCTACTGCCCACCATGAAAGCTGGAACGCCCACTAGTGGGCGGTAGGGACCAGGTTGGCTACCACTGGTGTAAAGTATAACTGTTTTGAAATGGCTTCTCTGTCTCATAAATATAGAATATTAACCAGGGGTGGGATTCTACCAGTTCTGTCCACTTCTGTAGAACTGGTTGCTCTGAAAAGCAGCAAACAGAGAGCATACATAGAACCAGTTCTATGTTTGCTGCTGTTTTGGTCCATCCGCCCACCCGGGTTGTTACCTGACCTTTATTTCCTGCGTCTTCAACCGTAGCTGCTTTGCGCAACATAGCTGCAGTTGAAAAAGCAGGAAAAAAGAGCTTTTCCAACCACTCCATACTTGCATGCAGCGCTGCTCAGCTGTCTGGGCAGCTCAGCAAGTCATAAATTGCACTTGCACACATGCGCGCATAACGCAGAGCAAAAAAAACGGTAGTTATACCAGTCGTATCCCATCCTTGATATTAACTGATTAACGTAAACTAGACAAGCAGCCACCAAAATGATCAACAAAGATTGGGCACAAACAAATAACCAATCAGAGATCTTCGTCAACCTGTACCAATCAGAAACCACCTCAGCTAAAGACCAATCAGAAGTCAGGTCACCCAGTTATAGAGACAGAATTAGCCATTCCTGTTTAGTTGCTCGTGGTCCTCTGAAGAAGTTAGCAATAGTTACCAGTGAAATGTCAGGAAATTTGTTGTTTAGACAACTGTCACTAAATCCTGAAGCCCAACAATGCCCAGCAGATACTTGCCATGAAAGCTCACATAAAATTACATTCTGTTATTTTTTTTTCTTCACGGTTATCCTCACTGTGAGACTGCCCTATTGCAAGTACATGGGCCAGCAACTATTTGTGGGGAGCAGAAACAGTCCCCACTCCCACCACAAAAGTGGCTTCTATATTCATGTCTTGTTCCACTTTCAAAGTAGTATTTTCCTGATTTTGCTAGCTCTAGCACCTCTATCCAGTTTGCCTGCTGAACTTGACAATTTTCTAAGTCAAGCCCCTGTATTAACTGCCAAGAGTTGCTGGAAGCTGGGTAGCACGTACATTTGATAAATTATTACTACTACTACTATTATTATTATTATTATTATTATTATTATTATTATTTGCATAGAATGTGAAATCACAACTGCCAGTTCTTTAGCTGATGCTGGCCTTCATATGCATCATTTTTTCCCCAAGAATCTAGGATGTTGTAATGTACTGGCCTGGTATATGTTTAGATTCAAGCAGTGTGGCATTTTGTAATAGCTGGAAATTTTGTCAATGTGCAGAATTTCTATGTGCTGTCCAAGATGTTTTGATATGACACTTACTGAGCCAATAAACATTTGGACCACCATGGCTAATTTACGCCATGATCTTTCAATTTTAATTTTCTTGAGATTTTGTAATCTTCTCCAACTCTTCTATTCTACTGTCTCCTGATAGTGCCACATCAATTATCCATACTTTCTTCTTTTAACTAGAGTTAAATATTATTATTATTTATTGTTATTTTATACTGTTTTCCTCGCTCTTTCTGAATTATATCTGCTGAAGATTCTATTACAGCCATTCTGTTTTTAATATTTTAAAATTATTCAATAAAGAAAAAATGCATATGCAAGTACCAATTTAAAATAATATTAAAGATAGATCATACAGATTTAAACAACCAGATATAAAGAGCAAACTTTATAGGCAGATAGCCAACAAATTTTAAATATAAAATTTTAAATACAAATTTAAAATATTGGCAATGTACTCTAGTTCATCATCTGAAAGTTTTTAATGCTATAAAACATTTCATATGCATTTTTAATAAAAAAAGTCTCTATTAAAATGTCTTTAAATGTACTTACTTATTACAATTACAGTGTTCTTTTATACTAGCATAATGATTTTAACATGCAGAATCGCTCTAGTTTAAACCCCAGTAGGATTTTTTTAATTACTACTTTTTCTTTCTCTAGCAAATTATGTTGCTTCTCGGCTTCTCAAGTTAAGTAAGTAAGCAAGCTAACAAACAACTCCAACTTTACTTTATTTCATCATTTTTCTAGGTCCAATGGAAAAGTAAGCAGTTTGGGGGAGGATTATAATTGTTGGGATAGGTGAAAGATTTTGGAGTTTGGTTTTTGTTTGTTTTTTTACATTTCTGCCAACTTAAAAGGCAAATGCTGTAAT
This sequence comes from Bungarus multicinctus, assembly GCA_023653725.1. Lineage (NCBI taxonomy): Eukaryota > Metazoa > Chordata > Lepidosauria > Squamata > Elapidae > Bungarus > Bungarus multicinctus. Next base: position 116,261,975 of record CM042836.1, read on the forward strand.
CATTACGTGAATATGAAAGATCTGTTGTAATAGAATTTGCAGCAGATGCCACTCAGAAAATGCAAGAAAAAAAAAAGTAAGCATGGTTGTTCTGCCTGCACATATGTGCCCTTTGTTACTTTAACTTAATATATTATAATTTAGTTTAATTCTATGTGTGTGTGAATATTTTTATTTGATATAAAATGTTTGTCTCAGGGTGTACATATATATAGACACACCGACACACATATCTCAAGCTGTTTCCAAACCATCTCAAGCTTTGGATTTCCTTAAACCAATGTTTCTCAATCTTGGCAATTTTAAGATGTGTGGACTGGTGGGGAATTCTGGGAGTTGACGTCCACACATCTTAAAGTTGCTAACGTTGAGAAACACTGCCTTAAACTATGTTGCCATCAAGCTGGCTGCAGGGAAGGGCCTGAAGCTGCCCAAGAGTGCAGTCCAGATATGTCCCTTGACTTACTTCTTTCTTACTTCTTTGTTTAGGTGATGCAGACTTATAAAATAAGCAATGATTAAGAAACTGGGAAACATAGTCTTCTTTTGTAAGGCCTTTAGTGAGGAATAATTAAAAAGAGCAAAAATATTATTTTAATTAGATTGATTTTTTTATTGATAGTTAAATGTACATGTATTGAATCTAGAATCATATATCACACAATTATTTATAATAAATGAGCAAGAAGAAAGTACAGGAAGAAATATGTAAAATATTCTAAGCATTTGCATTAATTTACAACTAAAAGCCATTTTTATTTGTTCTGATTACCTTTGTTGAAGTGTAAAATGGTTAAGTTATCAATCCTAATCTCAGCTTGCCTGTTTTTTGAATTACTTATAATCAAAAGGCTAAGATCTGCACTATTTAAATTTTAGCTTTGGTTCTTACAAGTCTTAACTATGCAAAAATGCATATTTTTTTTAGTCTTTTGCGTTATATTTTAAATCATTTACCTGATATGTTGATCTATTGTAAACCATTCTCAAGCTGAATCCATCACATTCCACATACCCAATCTAGGCTCTGAATCATTGTACAATGATTTATCCAAGTTGATATCATCAAATATTCTTGTGTTAGTTATAGTTAAGTGAACAAATAATTAGTATAATAATTTTCATTTCAGTTCATAAATCTGTGCACTGAAGGAACGGAAGTGCTGTGCAACTGATGATTATGTTTTTATTTATTACTGATGAATTCCATTTTGATATGGCAAGGATGAATTCAGCATAAAACTGCCAGCCAGAAACTTCATATGAGTGAAATCTCTGGTATCAGCCAAAAATGTCATTTCTTGGAAGCATATTTATATAACCTAATGCTTTATAAAGATCATGTTTTATCATATTATATGTTTATATATTATAATTTGAAATTTTATTTTATTACATTAATGCCCACATTTTTCTATTGTAGAATTTAAAAACATGGAGAAAAAGTATCAGTACTCAGTACATTTTTCACTAATACATTTCCTTAAAAGGCATACACTTTTGGGAGCTGCAAGTCACTTTCAAATACATAAAGTTGCTTGACCAATGTAGGATTTAAATTGGGATGAGGTGAGGTGGAGAAGGGAAGGGAAACGAAGACAGGTTAGTTATGTAGATGCAGGTTATTTATGAGGCATATTGCACCTTGTAATGTATTTAAAAAAACCTCTTGTGTTTATCTGTCATTTAATATGCCTTTAAGTTTTTGAAGTACGTATATGTCTGAAGAAATTTTTCAATAGTGCTGCTAAAGTCTCATTTTTCCAAGATCATTGCCCTTAGCGCTGTTGAAATAGAATAGAATAGAATAACAGAGCTGGAAGTGACCTTGGAAGTCATCTAGTCCAACCCCTTGCTTAGTCAGGAAACCCTATAGCATTTCAGACAAATGGTTGTCCAATCTCTTCTTAAAAATTTTCAGTGTTGGAGCATTTACAACTTCTGGAGGCAAGTTATTCCACTGATTAACTGTTCTGACTGTCAGAAAATTTCTCCTTAGTTCTAGGTTGCTTCTCTCCTTGATTAGTTTTCATCCATTGCTTCTTGTCTTGCCCTCAGGTGCTTTGGAGAATAGCTTGATTCCTTCTTCTCTGTGGCAGGCCCTGAGATATTGGAACACTGTTATCAAGTCCCTGCTAATGAAAAGAAGGACAAACTATTATTCCCTCAGGTCATTTTTCTTGTACTTTAGAGAGAGCCTGATAAATTCTTCAGATCCCCTAAAAGGCTGCATGGTATAAAGAACTGCGCAGCTGGGGAAGAGTGAACTTGGATTGTGTCTATGCTTTATCCCTAGGCTAAATTGCCAATCACCACAACCCCATACTACAAAGAGAATAAGCATAAAGTTGCTCTCTGCCCCATTTTACACTGAAGTGGGATAATGTCTCTCTTAAGGTAGCCAATGTCTCTCTGTCTCATCCTCAAATGATCCTTTCCTAAGCAAGAAGTGCAAAAGGGTAAAGGATGTTCCAAAGAAGTGTAGGATTTGGAACTTCTTCAAAAACAATTCCTCTGGCTTTTAAAAAGGTCATTCACAACTTAATCATAGTAATAACCGCAACAACAATGTACCCATCTGGTTCACATGTGTAGGAATGTGTACATATCTGAAGAAGTTAGACACATGCAATTCAAATTTACGACATTGTATTTATGTAGAACTGAAATTAACCCCCATTTTTGTTTCCAACATATTAACAACTACACATTACACTTATATTCTTTCCTTTTTTTGAATATTTTCACATCTAAAAGATCTTAATACATATTGCTTGAGGTTCTTTCTTCCCCTTCCCTGAAATCTATTTTGTGCAATGCAGGCTTTATGTAAATGTATTGGGAAGTATGGCGTGTCTTCAATTTGTCCAAGTTGCCATAGTTAAAACAGATGAATCACAAATGGGCTATTACAGAGCTTTCAGGATATCCATTATCAACCTTTTCTAAGATAATTCAGTTCATTGTCCCTGCAAATTTCAGTCTTTCCTCCTGCTGCATATGAATTCTGTGGCCAATGAATATACATTCCCATGTGTTAAAATTGCATATGTTAAAGCAGTCTGATCAGAAAAAAACACTATCAATTAAAAAAAGCATATGAATAAGCAAAGCAGAAACTGGTACATTTCAAGAACGGTATAGAGCAGGACCGTCCAGTTCTTGGCCCGCAGGCCAGATGCGTCACATGCTGGCCACACCCATGCCCGGTTTAGCAAAAGGGGGAAAAGTCCCGATACATCATGTGACACCGCCATGATGAAGTGAGTTTGACACCCCTGGTGTAGAGCAATATTAACTCTAGTGCAGCTAGAGACTTCATCCAGTGCCTGACAGTGGAATAGTGTTAATATTTACTCTAAAGCAAAAGAACAAAGTGGACAATGCAAGATTCATTGAATGTGATAATAGTACTCTTGATAAAACTTGCATTTCACTTTTATTGTTTTTCTTTCCGTGAAAAAGTACACAGCGCATCTATCATGAGTGGTTACCATAATATAATTCCTCAAATTATTCATTAATGAATGCTTTAAAAGAAAAGGTGGTTGTTTATGAGCCAAGGAAAACATTAGCAATTATTTACCTATTAGCAGATACTTTAATACCTTTGCATGTTGAGTCACAGTAAAACAGATGGTATGCATTAGAATGGGTTATATTAGGTTATATGTCCTTGATTGTGTAAGAGAACTTGTATGTGATTACAAAAAAAAAACACCAACTCTGTTAATCCTATTTGCATCAAATGTCTGCTATTTGTCATCTGTAACATATAACAGAATTGGGCCCAGATGCAAATTGAAACAGTTGCTACTCTTGTTTCTAAAATACCACAGAAGAAGCAGACTTTGATGCGCAAAGGACAAAGAATTTGCTTCGCATACTCTATGATTATATGAAATTCCTGTTGAATTAGACTTCATTCTTCATCAGAAAAAAGGCACAGCTCACCTCTCCAGTCATTGCAAAAGATATAATTCCTTCAGTTCCGTTGCTGGAATTTCCAGAACTGGCCTATTCTTCAGTGAAGAAGCTGTCTAGAATTTTAATATTTAATGCTAAAGTCTGAATGAATTAAATGGAGATGTGTCTTTAGGTGTCCAAAGTTACCATTATGTTTCATTAACCAACAATGATAGACATGTTTCTTATTTGATAGCAAGTTCCATGATTATATGCTAGTATTTCAAGTAGAAAAGTCATTATTCCCTTAATTCTGAAGAGAGTTACTGAAGTATTTTAAATGCATGACATTGTTTTAAAATGGAACAAATATTCCAAATATTCCAAAGCTTTGCTGGCTGAGGAATTATGGGAGTTGAAGTTCACAAGTCTTAAAGTTTGGAGACCTCTGGTTTAAATACTCCATTTGAAGCGCTTAAAGATGTGCAAAGACCACAGCAAGAGCTGGAAGTCTATTTGGCATGCAATGTGAATTCTTTGCTGTAAAACATTTGCTCTTTCCCTTGGTGCAGTTGGTGAAGAACACTAATTTTAGTTTAGCAAGGATGAAAATTTTCACCAAAGATCCAAAGGACAACCGATTGGCTCTCACTATTTCAGTGAGAGTGCATGGATCCATGTTACCTGGTTCAGAAATCGTCCTGTATTCCACTATTATGTTGTCTTCTCCCCACTCTAACCCTTACTAATGTCTACTTGGGTCTGGTCTAACTATTAGCTGCTTCCTTCCCTTGGCCTCAATACAAGAGGGTTCATGAGGCAAGAAAAGTTCAGAGTTCACAAGACACAATCCAAAATCAAGGCATGGTGTCAATCCAAAGCAAGGCAGGAATCATGACCAGGGAACACTCAGTTAGGAAATGAATATGTTGTTCCCATCATCATCTCCATCTGTCTGCTATGCTAAATAGCCAGCTTCTGGTGCAGTCCATTAAGAGGAATGAGGCTGCTGCCCAGAGGTGGTACTCAGCAGGTTCTGACCAGTTCTGGAGAACCGGTAGTGGAAATTTTGAGTAGTTCAGAGAACCGGCAAATATCACCTCTGACTGGAGATTTTATAATATCCTTCCCCTGCCACATCCACCAAGCCACGGCCACAGAACCAGTGGTAAAAAATTTGAATCCCACCACTGCTGCTGCCTCCTTGCAAGTAGTCTGTCCGACCTTGGCTGCTCCTGCCTTTTCTATGCCCTACCTGTTCTCAGATCAGTGCAGAAGGCAGTTCCTCCTCCTCATCACTGACTGGCTGTAGTTGTGTGCTTTCCACACCTGAAGCCTCAGGGCTGTCTTGCTGCAGCTGTGCTTTAGCCAAATCTCTCTCAGATGGCTGCTCATCCAGTTTCTCTCCCATCAACCATTCCCTCCTCACTTGGACTTGCAGCACCTGCCTCAGAGCCATTGACCAACTCCCCTCCTGATGTGTCTGGGACTGGACACCCTCCCCTGAACTAACACCCAGAGAGGCATCTGGAGAAGCTTCTGGGGGAGTCATCACACCTTCTGTCCTAGTTTTTCCATGAAATTAATGTCTGCTTGTAATTTTCATGAAATTGTACAGTCCTGGTGGCTCAGTAGTTAGAATGTAGTATTGCAGGCAAACTCTGCCTAAAGTCTGGAATACAATCCTGGTGGGCTTGAGGTTGACTGAGCCTTCCATCCCTCTGATGTCAGTGAAATGAGGAGCCAGATTGTTGGGGTCAATATGCTGACATTGTAAACTGCTCAGAGAATGCTGTAAAGCACTATAGAGCAGTATATAAGTGCTATTGCCATTGTGTGTTTTAATAATAATGCTACCTTTATGTCAGGTAGAAGAGGGACAATTAACTTCAGCATAATGCAAGAAGGAAATGTGGTTAGATGAAGAGAGAGAGAAAGACAGTGAGATTGGAAACAACAGTAACAATATAGGAAAATAACTTATATTTGATTAACTCTTATAATAACCAATTTATAAATATCCCATTTACTGTGATGAAAAAATAATGTGAAGTCAGAAGTATTTATGTTATCAGCTTACCATTGATCTAGTAGTTATTCCAAAAATTAAAATAACATTGGAAAACTGGAAAGATGGTTGATACAGTCCATAAGTTCTATTACAAATGGAGAAATGAGATTGAATCTACTCACTGATGAATAATAATTTTCTGAACCAGAACCCCAGCCTACTTGTTTCAGATAAAAAGTCCATTTCAATGGATTAGGGTATACTGATTTTTTTCATTGATTAATTTTTCACCAGCATGCTTGAAGCTTACTTAGATAAACTAATTTTATTTCATAAATCACTATCTCTTCAACTGAGATTTCAATAGAATTTCTGTAATTAAAGTTACCAAAATTAGATCATTGCAAACAAATAGAAATAACATTAAATACATTATTATTGTAAACCAGATTAGAAATATGATTTTGAAAAAATATAATTAAAAGCAAACAATATTCCCTTGTGTTAGAATCCCCAGATTCTACTACATTCCTGCTGTAATTCTGCATGTTCAGTTTGACACTACTTGGATGACAATAGATTAATCTTCACTGTAAGGATATATTAACAGAATCTTGCCAGATGGAAAGCATTTTTCCCCTCCTCTCATTTGATTATGGAGAGTTCCTTCTGAAATGCTTCCCATGCCTTTTGCCCTTCCTATGGACTGAGATAATTTCACATGCCAGTTGTCTAGTATGCAGCTCTTACTCTTCTCTCCCAAGGTCATTCGTACACATCATTACCATAAAAATAACAAGATGGGTGGTAAATTTGATAGATGACAGACAGACAGACACTATTGTAGTTATATCATCAACTATATAAAGTGTGTGTGGGGGTGGGTGTGTAAATACCATAATTTTATGCTGTCTTATTGAAAGATCTTGATCACAATAATGTTTCATACAGGCTTATTTCTTTATTTTGTTCTGCATTCCAAGTAATCAATCTTTTGTTCCTTGGAATTTTCCATTATTAGTTGAAGAAGTCAGTTTCAATTATAATGCATTTTACTATATACACTAAGTACCATAATGTACCATATGTCATAATTTACGAGCATTCCCACTGAGGGGCACATGAGAAAAATAAAACTTTTTATACATACCTGGAGGTATATTAAAAGATTCTTGTCTATTAATAGATTCTTGCCTATGTCTCTCTTGTTTATGTCTCCCTTTTACCCTGCTTTTACCTGGCTTTTATCATGCGGATTTGTTTTTCATTACCTATTTGCTGATGCTTATTAAACAAACATTAAGCTATATTTTTTGCGAGCTGAGCTGAAGAGGGGCTTACTGTTAATTAGATATAGGGATTGACAGGAGCGTGCTTGATACAATCTAGCCAGAAATTATCTACCATAATTGTCCAACACAAACTGGCTTTATAATTGTCACATTTGTACTGCAGTCATGGAATTTATACATGCTTGTGCAACACTTCCTGTGCATCTACAGGCTCTTCACAAATAATGTCACCCTTTGATCCACATTGACATACCATATTGTCATTATGAGACTTAATTTATTCTGGCCTTTGCTTAATGAATAATGTCTTTTAACATTTCAGTTTTTATAAAGCACATGTCTACAGTCATCACCTTTATATCCTCAAGGACAACGTAGTTTGTCACTTTTATTTTATTTATTTATTTATTTATTTTTATCCGACATGGAGCAGCAAGGGCAATCTTTCCTGTTAAAAACAAGGGAACAGCTCTGAAGAATTGATTTGGTTTATTTGTAGAGCTTAACCCACCCTGGCAGCATAAATATGCACTAGTGACTATATTACACAATCAAACTCTGGAGAGACAAGAAAGGAATTAAAAAAAAAACCCTCTCCCTTACCCTCATCAGTCAAGTGTCAGAAAACTTCAGACACACCACAAGAAAGATTTTGAAAAATAAAAATAAAGGCTTCATTTTATTTCTGGCAGAATGCATCAGTCACAGCTTACAAAAAACAAGTGTTTGTTTTTGTTGCAATGTAAATTGGTTATTTATTCCCACCAAAACCCGGTAAGTTTTTTTCTCTCCCTCTTCCCCAGTCCCCATAGTTAAGGTTACAAAGGGTTTGTTCTGCTGCTTTCAAAATTTCAGTAAAATAATAGGCATCTCCACAGATAGTTTATATGGATTCATTGGTTAAGCAGATTAGTTTGATTATTGTCATTGAATAGTTTTAAATCAGTGATTCCCAAAGTGGGCGGTACCGCCCCCTGGGGGGGGGGTGGGATGCCTTAGGGGGGGCTAAGAGGCAAGGGGGGTGCTGGAGGTGGGCCCCTCGCAGGGTGCAATTCAGGGGTGGGATTCTACCAGTTCGTTGCATTCCCGGTAGTTTGGAGAACCGGTGAAACAGGCCCTCATCTGGCCCTGCTCCTTTCTGCCCGCTCCTCCATTCCCTGCCCAGTCAATCCTTATTGCGCATGTGCAACATCACACGCATTGCTGACAGCCACAGCGGTGCATTGGAGAAGCAGAGCAAGCTGGAGGTCGGTAATTTTTGCTGCAAAAAGCATCCAGCCACCACATGTTTTTTTCAGTGTGGCTACAGTCCAGCCGCACTGAAAAAAACATGCGGCGGTTGCAGGCATTCATGATAAGGGCACTGCAGGCATTCGTGGGCTGGCGGAGAGCCCAGCGACAACAATGGCTCAGTTCTGGCTTGCTCTCCCTGACAGCCAGCTACAGGAAGAAGGTAAAGTCTCAGCCATGGGATGATAAAAGAGGTAGTTGTGGGGCAGTAAACGGTGAGATTAAGGGCCGGGGCCTCTAAAAGGGGGAATGGGGTGATGCACAATTAGCCCAAGCCTTTGACAGATTAGGCCACGCCTGCCTGGGTAGAAAATAGGTAGATAAATTAAGAAAGGGATAGAGAGAGAGGGAAAGAAAGAGAGGGAATGAGAGAAAGAGAGAGAGAGAAAGAGAGAGAAAAGAGAGAGAGAGAAAGAAAGAAAGAAAGAAAGAAAGAAAGAAAGAAAGAAAGAAAGAAAGAAAGAAAGAAAGAAAGAAAGAAAGAAAGAAAGAAAGAGAGGGGGGGGAGAGGGAAAGAGAGGGAAAGAGAAAGAGAGAGAGAAAAGAGAGCAAGAGGGAAAGAGAGAGGGAACAGATAAGAAAGTAAATAAAGAAAAAGGGAGAGAGAAAGGAAGAAAAGAGATAGACAAAGAAAGAGGGGGGATGGAAGGAAGGGATAGAAAGAAAGAGAGAGGGGGAAAGAAAGAGAAAGAAAAAGAGAGAGAAAGAGAGAGGGAATGAGAGAGAGAGAAAGAAAGAGGGAGGGAGGAGAAAGAGAATGGGATATGAAGGGAGGGAGGGAAAGAGAGAGAGAAAGAGAGAGAGAAGGAAGAGACAAAAATGAAAAGAAAGAAAAAGGGAGAGAGAAAGGGAGAAAAAGGATAGACAAAGAAAGAGGGGGGATGGAAGGAAGGGACAGAAAGAAAGAGAAAGAAAGAAAAAAGAAAGAAAGAAAGAGAGGGAGGGAGGGAGGGAGGGGAAAGTGAATGGGATATCTAGTCCAACCATCTGCTCCAGCAGGATTAGAAGGGAGTGTGTGTGTGTGTGTGTGTGTGTGTGTGTGTGTGTGTGTGTATGTGTGTGCATGGCTGTCAAAACTCCAAAAATAGCTCTGGGGGGGGCGGTCAGTCATAAATTAGAACACTTACTAAGCAATTGGCCATTACGCGAGGACCACTTATATTTGGTTTGCCAGTCACATGGCCACCTGGCCATGCCCACCCAGCCACATGACCACCAAACCACACCCATCCGGTCACCACCAAGCTACACCTACCCAGTCACATGACCACCAAGCTACGCCCACAAATTAGGCCATGCCCACGGAACCAGTTGTTAAGAAATTTGAATCCCACCTCTTTGGTGGGGGGCACTGAGGATGAATTTGTAGCATCAAGGGACAGTGCACTGAAAAAATTTGGGAACCACTGTTTTAAATAGTAGTTGGGAGAAATATTTCTTCCAGTTTTACAAACATGTATCTTATAATTTATTATGTTGATTTAATATTATTATTTATGATGATGATATATCTACATCAGTAAATCTAAAAATGCTAAGCAAAACCTTGAACAAAACATGTGATGCTGGCAGGCGGGGTAGCTATGGCAAGCTGTCTATTGAACAATTAACTTGGCAATGAAAATAATTATTCCACAACTTGCAGCTCTGGTTCCATCACAATGGCACTGTATCCTGTTCTCATTATTTGCAGGAAACATTGTGGCGTCAGTTCCATTCAACAAATGGTCTACTGGTGATTAAATCCACATCTGGACATTGATCATCTACTCGACAGTTTGTTAAGGACCCAGGGAAATAGTACACATCTGTTTAATAAATTTTGTTTTCTAATCAAAGCCTGGTACTGAACTCCACTCTTTGGGATCATTTGTATCTGTGACTTAGATGGTATGAGTAATTCAGCTGTTTGTATTTATATGTTAGGTGGTTTGGCCGAAATGAGAGAAGCAGGATAGAGAGGATGAGTCAGTACAAAAGTTAATTAATGCTTGGAAAGAAACAAGATCAAGGATAGAGGGACCTCCATTCAGGGGACCAGGTATCTTCTGATCACTGAGTCTTGCACATACAACCTGCTATTGGGAGTGGAACAGCAACAATGGTGGCTCAGGATGTTCTGAGAGTCTGGACAGAACTGGGCCATCGGGCTGCAGCAATAAGGTTATTACTCCTGGATTGCAAAAATTTGGGCAATCACTGGATGTAGCTAAAGGTTACAGTTTCAGTATTGCTTTGCTACCGTCTATTAATCACCTTACTTTGCTTCTTCTTACACTCCCATTTGTCAAATGGTCAGGTTTCTTTATGGCAAAAACTGACCTTCAGACAACCATGACCAATTTCTTTAAAACTGAATGCCTGATAAGGCCTTCTATATTCACACTCCTAAATTAATTGCTTACCATATCCTTGACTATATTTATATGACTGGAAGTAAGTGTTGTGGTTAGCTGGCAGCAGGTGCAGATGACTGAGGAGAGCGAGGGGCCAGGACCATTAGGGAGTGGACTGCTGCCTTCAGAGATTGTGGGGGTTGGCACCAGTGATAAGGAGGTTGCCGAGGAGCCTGTGACAAGTGTGTGTGTGTGCAGGATTGCTTGTAGAAAAGAGCAGTTACAACAGCACAGGTGACTTGGAAGTAAGGCTGCAAGGTAATGGCCCCTCCCTCAAGAAGATAAAAGCGAGCTGTGAAACAAACCTTCTTTGCAGAAGGCAAAGACGTTTTGAAACTCAGCCTCGTGGACATTACAGCTGGTATTCAAAGACTCTTGTGTTGTAAACTATTATCTGTTATTTTTTGGTAGTCTTGCAAAAACTTGGCAAGGCTCTTTCTTGTCGGAGTTAATTAGTTGGAAGCAGCCTTTTATCTGTGAAGAAACAGAATTCATAGATGAAGCAGTAAAAGGTTGGGCTGCTGCCTTTGTCTTGTGTTTGCTCTCTTGGAACCAGGTTTATTAAAAGCATGCCAGGTTCTATCGCTATTGGTTATTTGCATTTTCCAACTATGTCTAGTTTCTCTATGTCTAGTTTGTCTAGTCTGATGAAAAGAAGGACTAGAGGTGACATGATAGTAGTGTTCCAATATCTCAGGGGCTGCCACAAAGAAGAGGGAGTCAAGCTATTCTCCAAAGCACCAGAGGGCAGGACAAGAAGCAATGGGTAGAAACCAATCAAGAACAGAAGCAACCTAGAACTAAGAAGAAATTTCCTGACAGAACAATTAATCAGTGGAACAACTTGCCTCCAGAAGTTGTAAATGCTCCAACACTGGAAGTTTTTAAGAAGAGATTGGATAACCATTTGTCTGAAATGCTATAGGGCCATGATGGCGAACCTATGGCAGGCGTGCCACAGGTGGCACGCAGAACCATTCGTGTAGGCACGTGAGCTCCAGCCAAATTTACCTGCACTGCTCATGCTTGCACCTCTCAGCTGATTTTTGGCCTGTTTCGTCACTCCCTGTATTTCCGGAAATACCAGAAGTGATGAAATAGGCCCATTTTTTGGCCTCCAAAGGCTGCAGAGGCTTCCCACAAACCTCTGAGAGGCCGAAAAAGGTCTCAAACAGGCTGAAATTGGCTGGGAAGCATGCAGTGCAGGTAAGGGGGCGGTGGGGGGGATTGGTGCGCATTGCCTTCTGAGTGCTGGCATGTGAACAATTTTTGACACAAAAGCCCAAAAGGTTAGCCACCACTGCTATAGGGTTTCCTGCCTAAGCAGGGCATTGGATTAGAAGACCTCCAAGGTCCCTTTCAACTCTGTTATTCTAAATAGTTTGGATCCTTATTTTATTTAACAACCATCTTACTGAATTCAACATGTCTGTGGAGATCTCGGTCATGCAGGTCATGGTTGTCCCAAAGGTGCTTTTTCAAAAGGTAACTTTGCCCTGAAAACATTTCGCTTCTCATCCAAGTTCAGAACTGAAGAAGCATCTTGGATGAGAAGCGAAACATCTGCAAGGAAAAACGAAGTCCAGTTGCCTTTTGAAAAAGCACCTTTAGGACTGAATTCAACAGTTGATCAAACAAGGATGGGGCAATGATTCTAGAAGCCCAGTATGTTCCCAAAGAAAAACACTTTAAAATTTTGCTTGGAAGCTCTTTTATGACTAACTGTCTATATTAAACCTGATTACCACAAAGAAATAGTTTTGTGTAAGGATCACACTTCTTAGAATTTAGACTTGAGGAAAGACTGTTTTCTTCTTAGGTGGAAAAATAGGAACAGACTGTCTACATTTGCGGATTTAAACTGCTTTATGAGAAATATTCTTATTTTATATTAATTCAAAGTAGTAGAAATGAATATTGTCCTATTTTTTTATTTCAAAACTGTTTGAAGTTATCTGTTTTAAAATTATTTGGATTCCAAATAACCATCTGCTAGGGCTTTCATCTAAGATTACTTAAATTTCCTTCCAATCTGGGATTAAATGTTTGGATCACTACACAACTGTCATTCTGCCAGTGCTCTTATTGTCAGGATCATTGTGTTTGTTCCTTCAGCCCGCACTAGTACACTCAAGTAATGCCTTTCAACTTTTCTTTGTTTGCTCCGATTTGTCCATCTCTACACCAGGTATGAATGACTTTTAAAAGCAGAGGAAGAATAAGAAGATAAAAGGCAAAGTTACAAAGTGTAAAGACAAATGTTTCTAATTACCACTGATTTCAGTGGGCAAGAGAGGCAGAAGGTTGAACCTCTCACATTAAATTCAATGGAGCTTAAAAAGCCAGAATTTGGTACACATGCATATACTGTATATACAAACACACAAAGTTTAATTGCTATGAGGTGGTCCAAGGTTCTTTAAAGGAAGTACCAAAATACCTATGAATACATAGATTTGTTTGCCTTTTTTCCTGGAGTCACATTCACTTTGATTCCTAAGAAAGAAATTATTTGATATGTCACTAATAACTTGAAGAGATCTGTATTCTTGGTGTGCGGTTGTTATTGTACTTATCTGAGGACTTCTTGGCCTTTTGGCTAACATCAAGTGTAGCATAATGTGTTTATCAAGCCTTAAACTGTTTCAAACAAGAGTGGGATCAGAGGCCACAAAGAGTTGGAGTGAGGAGTTGAAAGGAGGGAATCTTCTTTTTTGTTTGTTCTCTTAATTTGTGGCTTGATAGTGATAACCTCCAGTTCAAACTCGAGTTTAAAAAACTAGAAAAATGAAAGCATATACAATATAATAGAAATTCTTGTAATCTCTCCAGATCTGTTCACTCAAAATGGTTCTTAACCTTGAGGGGATTTTTAATCATCACCTGATTATAATTGAATACTTAGAGAACGACTGAATAAAGCCAGTAAACTGACATGAAGAAAATGGAATCAGGATTACTCATCTGTCAGGGAATTGTCTGTGTGATTCATAAAAGAGGCAAATTCTGTTTTTTTCATTGCCTGATTTGTTTATATGGGAAATGCATCAGATGTAACAGATAACAGATAATCAGAATTGGAAGGTACCTTGTAGGTCAATAAATCTCTCCTTGTTTGGTTTCCATCCATTATTCCTTGTCTGGTCTTCGGATGCTTGAGAAAATAGCTTGACCCCTTCCTCTCTGTGGCAGCCCCTCAAATATTGGAAGACTGTTATCATGTCTCCCTCTTCACTAGACTAGCCAAGCTCAGTTCCTGTAACTGTTCTTCTTATGTTTAGTCTCCAGTCCCCTAATCATCCTAGTTGCTCTTCTCTGTACTTTTTCTAGAGTCTCAACATTTTTTTTATAGTGTGGTGACCAAAACTGGATGCAGTTCTCTAGGTTTGTTTCAAGTAGTTTCAAGTAGAGGGAGACCATATCAAGAAATAGACATTGCAGTGATTTAAAAAATACTACTTTATCATTGTGGGATATAATAACAGAATCATGAAAGCCTATCCAAGTTTATCTCTGTTTGATCACATACTAAACGAAATCAAGGTAATGTTATTTTGTGTGTCTTTCTTGTGCTTCCTTCAGTGTTTGGATTGTATAATTTCTTGTCCAAGACCTTTTTAAGATTCTTTTCACATCTTCCCCAAGGTCAGCTCTGAACTCTGGTACAGCTATCCCACCCCCAACAGAAGTGGTATTCAGCAGGTTTTGACCAGTTCTGGGGAATCGGTAGCAGAAATTCTGAGTAGTTCAGAGAACCAGCACATATCACCTCTGACCGGAGATTTTACAGTATCCTTCCCCTGCCATGCCCACCAAGCCATGCCCACAGAACTGGTAGTAAAAAAAATTGAATCTCACCACTGTCCGCCACTGAGTTATTGGGTTTATTACAAGTCCATAATTTATAAGTCTGTCTAAAGGTTTTGATGCTGGCAATCTTGGATGCCCAACACATCTGGAAGATACCAGATTGCATGTGGCTGTTATCAGTTATAGCCTAGGTTTTATCAATCATATGATTTTAAAAGGAAAAAAATATAACTAATGTAGAATGCCAGCATTGAATTTATTCACTTTATTTTTGTCTAGAACCAAATCATGTATAAAATTATTTAAATTGGCAAACTAAACCCATAGTCCAAGAATCTGAAAACAAATTTATCCAAGAGCCATATTTTATACATAAGTAAAAAATAAGGTAATAAATTTTCCATTTATTAACTTATTGTGATGGAATTTATTCTTATAATTACCCCATGTAAATATCATGCATAATAAACACCACAGCAATGTCAGAATTGAACTGCCTTGTGATTTATTGTTTTATTTAAAAGGCCAAATCCAAGACGCAAACAACACCGTCCAAATTCTCAATGTGTTAAAAATGCATTGGAAATATTAGTTTGACTACAGTGCACAGCCTAGTATATTACATAATGTACCAGCTGAAGAATTTTTAATGTTCTATTGTTGTAGCCATATTGGTCCCAAAATTCAAGAATCAAAAACACCAGGTCCCTCAAGTAAACCTTTTGGGGATTGGAAGGCATCTTTTATAGGTGATGAAAGTAAATATAACACTTTGCCAACCCTG
Organism: Bungarus multicinctus; assembly: GCA_023653725.1. Classification (NCBI taxonomy): domain Eukaryota; kingdom Metazoa; phylum Chordata; class Lepidosauria; order Squamata; family Elapidae; genus Bungarus; species Bungarus multicinctus. Next base: position 116,277,464 of record CM042836.1, read on the forward strand.
ATTGCAAAATCCACTGCTAACTGATTCATGCATATTTCAACAATATAATTCTCCAGTCAAGACCATTTAATAGGATTGCTTTACAGATTCCTTCCTCATTTGAAATTCTCTGAATATTTAAAATGTGGAAAGCTCAAGGAGCTACTATGCAAGTTCAGGAAAATTAAGTCCTACTGAATCCAGCACCTGCTGCCAAATAAGCATGAACATGATTATAATCAATAAATACAACACTGAGATTAATCTAAAGCATGAATATGATTATAATCAATAAATACAACACTGAGATTATTCTAAAGTACATACCAGTAATTTCAGAACATTGATTCAAATTCTTGTCTGCAGTTATTAGAGAAGCTAAAAAAGAAGCAATGACAGATTTGTAATGACATCTTTATATTAAAGATACAGGATAACTCTACTACTGTACATTAATTCTTCATAGCTTTGACCCTTTAACAAGACTTCTTGAAAGATGTCTGTAGTTTATTATAAAATTGGATTATTATACATGTACATTGCTTCATGGTCTATCAAAGTTCTTCAAAGATTTACAGTTTAAAAAACAAAGTTAAAACTAGAGATAAGAATATTGTCCACAATTAAAAGAAGATACACAAAGACTGTAAATTTATATAAAGCAGTTGTACATTAATACATGAGATTGTGTAAGATTGAAGAGTAAGCATACTTTATCAGAGACATATTTCTTTGATCTTCAACTGATATTGGATCCCTGCCATTCTTTATCTTAATATCTTTTAATTGCTATTGAATTACTACTACTGGAAACTGAATGACATTATTATTCCTGTTTGTCTAGTGAAGATACTTGTTGAACGCTTGAAGATGATGAAAGTTTCATCACTATTTTCTTCTTCCTCAAGCATAAAAATATTAGTTAGAAAGTTGTCCCAAAGGCAACTTTTCTGATTTTTCTTTGAAGATGTTTCACTTCTTCAGCTCATAGAATATTTAGAAAGTTGTTTCTGTTCTTATAGAGATGCAGAAGATAAAAAAGTTAAACTGCTACAAACACCAACAGTCAGTCCCTATACACTAGATTGGATGTAGCTCTACACAGTGTATTCCAGATGGAAAATCTTGGAAAGTTTGCTAAACTGATGCATTAGTAGCAAGCAGTGTTCTGAGAATTGCACCAGTCTGTATATTGTTGGACTTCAAGAAAAAGTGGGGGAAGGCTAGTTTGTTTTATTGATAGCACAAATACCTTTAGCTCTGCCTAAAGACTGCCAGACAGATATGGAGAGAGTTCCATACACTAATAAGTGTAGCTTGTTAGATTTTCCCACTTCACTGAAACATGGAGAGAGAGAAAATCCTAACATTTATTTGTTTGTTTGCTTCTTTATTCCATTGATACAATTGCCCATCTCAGTAACGATTCTGTACAGTGCAGTTAAAGACATAAATGTAATAGAAAAATGAGAATAAAATGACAAAGTGGCATCAGAAATTAGTGTTTCACAGGTTCATTTAACTTGTCTGTGGAATTCTGAGAGTTGAAGTCCACACATCTTAAAATAACCAGATTGCGAAACCCTGGGTTACCTTAAGAGAAGAAAGATGCTAGCAATACAGAAAACCTGGCAAATCATTAACTATAAGGGAAAGAAGGCACTTTATCTCATTTTTAAACATGGGATCACAGTAGCAACAAGCTGAATCTCCGAGCTTTTTTGGAAAAAAAAAAAACTAATTTTCTTGAAATTACCCAATCTATGTCCCAAAGCATGACAGGAATTTCCTTGAAATCCAGCACAGCCACAGTACAGTATGTCCTTCTGATACATGAATTAAACATTCTTAGGGGTCCTTGGTGCTCTCTAAGCTTGCTTGTTTTCTTGCAGACATTTCATTACCCAAACTAGGTAACATCATCAGTGCTAATGATGATGACCCTCATGTTCAACCCTGAGCTACAAATAGTCTCCTTTATTATTAAACATTCTGTACCTTAGAACGGGGGGTCAAACTCAGGGCCACATCAGTGTTCTGTTTGACCTCAGGGGGCTGGGTGGGTGTGGCCAGGGAGGGCATGGCCAGCTCAACATTACTCATGTTGGGGGTGCCTGTGGTGGCCCAAGCATTCTACCAGTGAAAACAGAGCTCAGGAGGGCCATGCACCCTCTAGCTCCACTTTTGCTGACAGAGGGCTGCAGGAAGTCATCACAACTAAATGGGCCAGTCCTTCATTCTCTCCAGGGTGGCCTCACAGGCCAGATCTAAGCACCCCTTGGGCTAGATCTGGCCCACAGGCCTTGAGTTTGACACCCCTGGGCTGGATATTTGCCTTATTATCTTACTTTAAAGTAAAAAAAAAACTTGAATTCCCTGAATGCTTCTCCACATATGTATAAATAATCAGCATAGTTAAAATTGGACTTTTCTGATCATATGTAGAAATACTCTCAATGGTTTCTCTCATTCATTGTCACTGAAGAAACATTCTTATTGCTTAAAATGGCTGTACACAAAATTAGAAAACATATCTATTTGTCCAAATCCCACAGAATCTCAGCCAGAACTTTTTCATAGCCCTACCCTTTAGATCCTTTTAGCAGGAAATACCAGAGACCCAATCCAGCACTGTCTGCTTAAGGAAAGTATGTTTTCCACCATTGAGCTGTGGCTCCACTCTGATTTCATTCATTTTGGGTTGCTTTCCATTGGAAGCATGACCTTCACAGGATGCCAAATGACTTGCAGTGTTCCTTTTACTGTGTATCTTTTATGATTTCATTCTCTTTACACATGAACAATATTGCATCAGCGTTGCATACTAATATAATTGAATAAAGGTTAAGGATTGAGTGAGGTTAATAAATCAATCACATCCAACTGAATCAATCCAGTTGCAACAGGAATCTGTTCCTTTTCTTTTTTAGAAGCCAGGGTTTGATCCTGGGAGCTTCCTTCTGCAAAGCACATGGCCTGTTGCTAAGCACAACCCCAGCGCTTAGTAGTATTTCCTCTGTCTGCAAGATTACAGATCTGAAAAATAAATGTTCCCTTTATGGAGAAACTTTCCTCCATAAACACAGTATATTAGCTTAACCTTCATGTATTGAAGTTTTTATATGACTATTCCAACTACAATGGAGAGGCCGCAACTGGTAGAACAGATGAATCTGACAGAAGGCCCCCCTGGCGACGGCCGTAATGTGATCTTCTAAAGACAGCTGTACGTCCAGGAGGACACCCAGATTGCAAGCCCTTTCCGGGGGGGGGAAATTTCTCCCCCCACGGTCAGCGATGGAATAAGCTGGCTGTATCTGGGCACAGGAAACCACAGCCACTCGGTTTTGGTCGGGTTGAGACGAAGCCTGTTAAGACCCATCCAACTCTGCACGGCCTCCAGGCACCGGGTCATCACTTCGATGACTTCGTTGGGGTGGCCCGGGGTAGAGATGTACAGCTGAGTATCATCAGCATACTGATGGAACTCTACCCCAAACCCACGGATGATCTCACCCAGCGGCTTCACGTAAATGTTGAACAGCAGGGGCGAGAGCACAGACACTTGGGGCACCCTGCAAAATAGGGGCCTCGGGGTCGACCTCTGGCCCCCTGTCAACACAAATTGTGAGCGGTCAGAGAGGAAGGAGGAGAACCACCGTAACACGGTGCCTCCCACTCCTAACCCCCCTAACCGCTGCAATAAGATACTGTGGTCACAGTATCAAAAGCTGCTGAGAGATCTAACAGGACTAAGACAGAGGAACAACCCCTGTCTCGGGCCTTCCAGAGATCATCCACCAATGCGACCAATGCCATCTCCGTGCTGTGCCTGGGCCTGAAACCCGATTGGAGGGGGTCTAGATATACCGCTTCATCCAGGTACCGAGGGAGCTGACGTGCCACCAAACTCTCAACAACCTTCGGCACAAAGCGGAGGTTGGAGACCGGATGATAGTTCGTCAATAATGCTGGATCCAGAGACAGTTTCTTGAGGAGGGGCCGCACCACTGCCTCTTTCAAGGCGGCGGGTAAAAACCCCTCTCTCAAGGAAGCATTAATGATCCCTTGGAACCAGCCTTGTGTCACCTCCCGAGTGGCCAGGACCAGCCAGGAGGGGCACAGGTCCAATAAACAAGTGGTGGCATTAAGCCCCCCCAGTATCCTGTCCATGTCCTCCAGGGTAACAGGATCGAACTCATCCCAAATGACCTAATCGAAATCCGCCCCCACCTCCCTGCCCAGAGATGCCCAGTCGGAGTCCAGCCCGTCCCGGATCTGAGTGATTTTGTCCTGCAGAAATCTGGAAAAATCCTCGGCCCGTCCCTGCAAGGGATCCTCCCGCGCCTCCACTTCCAAAAGGGAGCGGGTCACCCTAAACAGGGTAGCTGGGCGATTTTCCGCAGACGCAATAAGGGCAGAAAGGTAAGATCGCCTCACCGTCCTTATCGCCACTAAATACGCCCTAATATGGGATTGTAATAGTGTTCAGTCAAATCCGGAGCGGCTGGCCCTCCAACCATTCTTTAGGCATCTTTTCTGGCGCTTCATCTCCCTCAGCTCCTCAGAAAACCAAGGAGCCGCTCGGGATCAGCACTAGGTCAGAGGCCGCAAGGGCATGACCTGGTCAAGGGTCTCAGCTGCCACCCTATCCCAGGCAGCCAATAAGTCCTCAACTGAGTCATGTGTGAGTCTTGGGAAGCGGCTCCATCAGGAACCTATCTGGGTCCATCAGGCGCCTGGGGCGGTACCATTTTGTTGGAATGAGCTGTTATCAGTATATAGAGGATACTGAGCTAAGTTAGTTACACTGTAACTCTAGGCTTAGTTGGACATACCGTAGAAAGTATAAACTGGTACCTGGAGGCCCTCAGGCTATTCAGGCTCTGGATAGGGCAATATAATCTCAGATTCATTTCTTTATTTATTCCATTTGTATGCTGCCTGTCTCAATCCAACTGACTTTAATTAAATCCCCGCAAAACCAAATTGTTATACATTTGCAAGTGTTCTGGAACAGTCATCACAATAATTACTCTAAATGAGGTTGTGCTCCTCTAGAACAGGGTGTCCAACTGACACCCTATGGGCCGGATGTGTCATGCACAGGCTACACCCACCCCAATTCTACAATATATCACGTTACCACAACATGACACAATTGAGTTTGACACCTGTGCTCTAGAAGGATTTTGTTTATAAACTGAGAACCTTCTCAACTACTCATAGCTACTGCTTAAAGAGCAGGTGGAACCAATGGCCAGGAGCACCTTTGTCAATGTTGGCTGATGCACCTGGCCCAAGACTCTTTGGAGATAGTAACTTATTCCTCAATCACCATTGAACTAGATTACTGTAACATGCTCTACATGCAGCAGCCTTTAGAGATGGCCTGAAAGATGCAACTTGTCCTGAATGCAACAGCAAGGCTGCCATAGCAGAGTAATACCATTCCTGAAATCCCAAAACTGGCTATTAACCAACCTGCAGGACCAATGCCTGGAATGCACTACTTGACTCTGTTGTTCCATCCTCAAACCCCCACTCCTTTACTCTCAAACTATCCACTATTGACCTCAACCCATTCCTAAGAGGTCTATAAGGAGAGTGCATAAGCGCAAAATTGTGCCTACCATCCCTGTCCTATTGTCCCCATTTATTCGTACTTATTTCCTGTATTTACACTGTTTATTCTTATACCTTGTAAGCGATTGATAAATCAAATCAAATCAAATAAATAAGTACTTAATATGACCTGCCAGAGAAGAGGTTCTGCTGCCTAAGAGTGGGAAACAAGAACTCTTTCTCCACTCTTCCACTTAGAGGCAAGAGTGTGGGGGGAAGAGAAATATAAATTTAAATCATTTAAAAATTAAGAAATTGAAAGGGTGGATCTGGCAAGAGGTTGGTGCAGGTGCTTCCCAGTGATGTCTCCCACCCCAAGAACAGTTTACCCCTAGATCAGAGGTGGTATTCAGCAGGTTCTGACCAGTTCTGGAGAACCAGTAGCGGACATTTTGAATAGTTCAGAGAACCGGCAAATACCACCTCTGACTGGAGATTTTACAGTCTCCTTCCCCTGCCACGCCCACCAAGCCACGCCCACAGAACCGGTAGTAAAAAAAATTGAATCCCACCACTGCCCTGGATATTCAGATCACCCACTCTCTAATGCATTTTTTAAAATATGACTCCTTGGAGAAGCATGAAGGGGGCACGTGAAGAACCAGCTACCCAAATAGCATAACATCAGGCCTTGTTATTCTCTTATGTTACGTTATGTTATAATAGTCAAATAGTACTTAAGGTTTATTATATGTAACACATTTGGAGTCTTCAGAATTGGAATGGCATACATGTTGAAGTAATTAATATTTCAGGAAGCAAGGAAGCATGGCACATCAGACAGAGTGGGGGGAAGGGTATTGCAGATTGTGAAACCTATTAAAATAACTAGATGTATTACAATCAAATTCGTTTTACAATTTTTATTTCAGTTTACTGACAGAATTCTACACACCAGTCCACTCCAGTACATGCGAATTCCACAAAATGCCTATGATCACTTAATTGCCAAAAGGATCTTTGAAAAATGTACTGTTTAAAAAAAAGGAGGCATTTTTAGCTTAGATTAGTGTTGTAACTACTAAAAAAAAACACATATTGGGCTCTCAGTAAACAACCTTAACAGAAATGTTGATTTATAACCATGAGCTCAGGCACAAAACAAGTGTCCTGGAACAAAGAGTGCCATTTTTTAAGCCTGTGAGGCTGTGAGTATTCCATAGGAATTAGATTCCCACAAAACTGGCTTGCCCATGCGTTATTATGAAGAACAGGAATCAAACTAAAAGTCAGATGCAATCCCAAGACATGTTACTCAGCACAGCTCTCTATCAAGCCTGTTTCTTATTTTTCCAATCTTATATTCAATGGGCCTAGGGAAAGTATCCAAAGGATTCTTTCCAAAATTCAGTGACATGTGAGACCAACTCTTCTTCAAGCCTTAAAGCAGCCATTGCCTCTGGTAGATTAGTGTGGCAGCTTCAAAGGCTCATTCCCATTATTGTATATATTTAACGTACTGAGGATTACCTCACCCATACTAACTGCATTTTGTATAGCAATGTTCTGAACGTTTCTTTTGAATATTGAACAGCTCCAATCTTCATCCATTTTCCACGCCGGTCTGCTTTCTTTAAATCAGCACAAAAACTCATAAGCATTTTCTGGAGCATTTATCCACATCTGTGTTAGTGTACCCACTTTCCTAATAAGAACATTTTTCCAAGCAAATGTTCCTCAAAGAAAGTTTTGATTATAAAGTTTGTTTATTTAAATTTAAATTATAAAACTATTGGAATAATTGGTTTTTAAATATAAAAAACTATGTAAATGACAAATAAAAACATACTTTTCCTAATAATATTCAGATAACTAAATTATTCAGATAGTTAATTCAGATAACTAAATCATATTAAGTTTAGGTAATTGTCAATATTATAGAATAATTGTTTCTGAGGTGTTTCTAGATTTCAGCTATGCAAATTTGGTACATCCAGTCTGAAATACAACAAATTTCTTACCTATTCTTAATTGTAGTTCCCCTGATTTGGTTAATGAAGAGGCTTCCCAATTCACTCTCATTAAACAATTCAGTTGGGTTCAATCAGTTCCACATAATTATTGTGGGAGTTGGCCCTTGTTCTGTGCAATGCTATGGGTGCATCCATTTGACCATTTACCAAAATGACAAGACATTATGAAGAGACAAGTTGTGACACTTGCACAGTGACCACCAAAAATTTTAATTTGGAGAAGGCTCAGTTTGAATGATGTCAAATAAGTGTTCACTCCAAAGTTACTTATCTTGGAAGACCTTTATTAGGACACAACGAGAATCCAGGGCCAGGCTGACTACCTTCAGTTCAAACCATGGGCAATCTCCATATATTCCCAGAAGTCCACTATTTGTTTTATTTATTTTATTAGTTTTCTATACCGCCCCTCTCCCTACCGGGACTCGGGGTGGTGTACAGCCAAAGTTAAAAAATGATATAAATACAATATTTAAAAAACAATTAAAAAGATTAATATAGTGGCTCCATATAAAATTCAATCAAGAATATAAAAGATTAAAACCCATTAAAACCAAATTAACCCTATAAAACCCTAGGCCAGACTGGCTTGATGAAACAAGTATGTTTTCAATGCGCACCGGAAGGCCAAAAGGTCAGGGATGGTCCTCATCTCCGAGGGCAGCTCATTCCAGAAGGAGGGTGCCCCCAAGGAGAAGGCCCATACCCTCGGAGTCACCAACCGTCCAGCCGGCGGCACCCCAAGGAGGCCCACCCTATGGGAGCGCACTGGGTGACGGGAGATCAATGACGGCAGTAGGCGGTCCCAGGTCCCAAGCCATGGAGCACTTTAAAGGTCGTCACCAATACCTTGAATAGCACCCAGAAGGCTACCGGGAGCCAATGCAGCTCACTCAAGAGTGGCGTAACATAGGAGCTCCGAGGAGCCCCCAAAACCACCTGCACGGCTGCATTTTGCACCAACTGGAGCCTCCAGGTGCTCTTCAAGGGGAGCCCCATGTAGAGAGCATTGGCATAGTCCAGTCGGGAGATAACGAGGGCAGATGTGACCGTGCGAAGGGCATCCCGATCCAGAAAGGGCCGCAACTGGTAGAACTTGCGGACAAAAAGCCCCCCTGGCGACGGCCGCTATATGATCTTCTAACGACAGCTGCACGTCCAGGAGGACACCCAGATTGTGCGCCCTCTCTGTGGGGGCAAGAATTTCTCCTCCCCCCCCCCACCAGCCAGCGATGGAACTAACTGGCTATATCGGGGCGCTGGAAAGCACAGCCACTCGGTTTTGGCTGGGTTGAGCTGAAGCCTGTTTCGCCCCATCCAACCCTGCACAGCCTCCAGGCACTGGGTCATCACTTCCACAGCTTCATTGGGGTGGCCTGGAGTGGAAATGTACAGCTGAGTATCATCAGCGTATTGATGAAACTCCACCCCAAAGCCACGGATGATCTCACCAGGCAGCTTCATGTAAATGTTGAACAGAAGGGGCGAGAGCACCGACCCCTGAGGAACCCCACAAATCAGGAGCCTCGAGGTCGATCTCTGCCCCCCTGCCAACACAAATTGCGAACGGTCGGAGAGGAAGGAGGAGAACCACCGCAAAATAGTGCCTCCCAGCCCCAACCCCCCCAACCGCCGCAATAAGATACTGTGGTCGACAGTATCAAAAGCCGCCAAGAGATCTAATAGGACCAGGACAGAGGAAAAACCTCTGTCACGGGCCTCCAGAGATCATCCACCAATGCGACCAAAGCCGTCTCCATGCTGTACCCGGGCCTGAAGCCTGATTGGCATGGATCTAAATAGACAGCTTCATCCAGGTGCCGGGGAAGCTGTCGTGCCATCACACTCTCAGCCACAAAGCGAAGGTTGGAGATCGGATGATAATTAGATAACAGAGTTGGGTCCAGGGACGGTTTCTTGAGGAGGGGTCTCACTACCGCCTCTTTCAAGGCGGCAGGTAGTCTGCATTTCTTCAACAGCTGACAATCCTGAAGGACTTGGGTTTCTTTCAATGTTGTCATGTAGAGCAAGGTCTCCAACCTTGGCAACTTTAAGACTTATGAACTTCAAATCCCAGAATCCTGGTAGTTGAAGTCCAAAGGTCTTAAAGTTTCCAAGGTTGGAGACCCCAGTTGTAGAGAGTAGTGCTCCAAAGGAGAAAGAGGGGAAACAATATAGATCACTCTTAAAAGCAAGGTGACCATGCTGTTTTGCAAAGGAGCTTTCTTTGCTTAAAGTTTCATCAAAACCCAGTCCTCCTTTCAAGATTTGCACAGCTTTATTTCCTGTAATTATAAGTAAGAAGGGTAGTTTAATAATCTCCTATCGCATAATAATATACTGTTCCAATCAGTGGTGGGATTCAATTTTTTTTGCTACCAGTTCTGTGGGTGTGGCTTGGTGGGTGTGGCTTGGTGGGTGTGGCTTGATGGGCATGGCTTGGTGGGCATAGCAGGGGAAGGATAGGGTCCAGACAGAGATGGTATTGCCGGTTCTCCAAAAACTACTCAAAATTTCCGTTCTCCAGAACTGGTCAGCACCTGCTGAATACCATCTCTGGTTCCAATGTATTGGATCATAGGATGTATAGACTAAGTAAGTTCTTCACAGCTGTGAGATTAATTCTACAGTATAAATTCTAACATATTTCACTATTCTAAAATTTGGCCCTCTGAAATCAAATATAAATTTTATCTTCCACCAGTGGGAAATATAGAGTCATATACTCCCAAGGTGCAGCTAAAGTATGATCATTTATAAATGACATGCAAAAAAAGACAAAGAGAAAACTTGGTATGCTTTGGTGGTGAGAATCAAAACCAGCAGTATTGAACAAAAAGCAAATAAATTATAGCAAGGTTATTATAAACAGTGCTTATTTTCTATAAAGCAAGAATAGGATATCTGCTTTTATTTTTACTAAATTGCTCTTTCAAGAATACTTAAGATTCTTCGTGCACCTAAAATCATGGTACAATAGTTCTTGCTAATGTTTGTTTTAAAAGAGAAATAAGGTAAATAAGTATTTGTTTTTAGGGACACCATCACAAAGCATGAATTGACTAATTGCTCATTTCTCCAAAAGATTATCATTGCTATCATAATTTATTTTAAAAGAATATTGATCAAGACTGATATAAATAATTATATGTTAATTTTTTAAAAAACTCATACATTTATATCTGAAAAGCTTCAGAGATCTAAAAATAATAGCCTGAATTTACAATCATGGAACTGTAGATTTAAATTCATATAGCTATGCATATTATTTATTTCAAGTAATACCTTCAAGGGTACAAGATTACTATTCACAATATTTATGGAGTGACTGAATGAAAGGAGAAAAGGAGTAAAAAGACACCTGCTCCAAAGAGTTAATTGTATTTTAACAGAGGAGAATATAAATGAAAGTAAGAAGATGCTGTGTGGGTTAAATGAATGAGAAGAAAATAAGTTGCCAAATATTTGGATAAATATTGCATGCAACTATCTTTACTAATGAATCTGAGCCATCAGTGATTCCCAGGAAAGAGATGTTGGCCAAACTGTAAATATGTACATTTCTTAGGGATGATCTTTATGAAACTTACTGAACTGAAAATAAAATAATAACTGAATAAGTTATTCATACTATTATAGAAATACTGAACCACACTTAAGACCAGTACTTTTGATCCTACAGTACCAATACTGCAGAAAAGTAATATTTTTGAAAAGGCACTGTAGTTTTTGAAGAAATATAGGAAAAGTTATCAATGGGTAGAATAATTACATGAAGGAGAGATTTATAAACATGTGAAACTTTTCAACTAAAGATGCAGACTAATAAGAAGGGACAGAAAATTTAGAGTTGCCTAAGGGAAGGTTATAGGCAGTTTGGTCTAGTGGTTAAGATATCAGGCTAGAAAGCAGGAGATTGTGAATTCAATTTCTGCCTTAGCCATGAAAGCCAGTTGAGTGACTTTGGGCCAGTCACTCTCTCTCAGCCCACCCAACCTCATAGGGTTGTTCTTGTGGGGAAAATAGGAGGAAGATGCATTGTATATCTTCACTGCCTCAGTTGCAAAAATAATAGATGTGAGATACAAATAATTAAATATACAAATTGCTTTCAGAAAGAGAGAGATGCAACCTTAGTGTCATCTAAAGAAGCTGAGAAAATATTTAGAGAATACAAAAAAGAGTATTTGTTTATTTATTTATTTATATTTCATATTCCTCAACCGCCCATCTCTCTGCCTAGAATATATGATTTCCAATTTAGCTTTACAGGGGGATTAGGTAAATCAAATCTATGATAATTAACCTATTGGTGGCTATTAGTTAATAGTAAGAGAGACCATAAGAGGGGCGGTGTTATTGCTCCGTGTCTTTTCTGAGCGCTCCAAACGCATGTAGTTGACCACTCTAGGGAACAGGCTATTGGAATGCATAATCTTTGGCATTATCAGCAGAGTTTGTGTCATGCTCTCCTGGGATTTGAAATGACCATATTCTGGTGACCCATCAAAAATTAGTGTTTTCTAAATCACATTCTGTCTCAGCATAGTAGGACTGCAAATGATGGGGGAAAGACACATTGTGTGGTCCTTTATCCTTTATGTTTCAATAGTTCTCTAACAAGATGGTTTCTATTTATATTGTATATAAATAGAGAAAAAGGAGAAAGCTAGAAAAAGAAAATGGTTGCCAGGCCACAAAGATTATTTTGGTAGGACAAAATTGCACCATAATACTTTCTACATTCTTCACTTAATACAAGTGAGACTTTCTGACTTATATCTTAAGCATTTATAGAACCTTTGCGCCTCATTTACATTTGTTGTTATTGTTCTCTGAATCCATTTTCAAATGTCAGATGGCTTTTATTCCAAATGAAAATCAAGAAATCTTCCAATAACATATTTTTGAAATATTAATGTCAATACTAAGAATATAAAAATACTTAATCGAAAGTCCAAGATGAATAAAAACTGTCCTTTAATATTTCTACATTTTATGAGAAACTTTGGGATTATCTCAAAGCATGAAAGCCCAGCATACTTGACTGAAGCTTTCCTCACCTAGGATTAAAATGAGGAGCTTCTGGAAATTTAATCAATGAAACAAACAGAGAGACATATAAAAGGCCAGAGTGATGTTCAAAAAATGGGGATAATACTTTCTGTGCAAGAGATGTTTTTGAGTTACCTTTTGTGATTGAGTTTACTGACTGCATATATTATAAATAACTAGCCCAGATGCTTAATATCACTGATAATCCTCTGTTGATCCTGTGTGCTCCAGAACACAAAAGGCTGTAGGCCATGGAATGTCATTTTTCCAAAGTTTAGCAGACTTCCGCTGTGTGTACAGAACTTTCCTTCTGTTCCTTCTGACCTGTTAAGAGCTCAGTGACTAAGCAAATCAGCAGCATACCAGCTGATGATTCTTAAAGTCTTCCCCTATTCATTTAAAAGCATTGTATAACCAAACACTGTCCAAGATGTCTTCCAGCTGGGAAAGTACAACATATTGCCAGAAAACGGTCCTTTGGATGAACGTTCATAGACATTCTATTATAATCACAGCACAGACATTCAGTGAAATATTCTTTCTTGAAACAAAAAAAGAAATATGTACAATTCCTACCGTGGGCATTTCCACACAATAGATTCCTTTTTCCAGATGAGGCCCTTCATTGTTTTTTTCTAGTTAAATCAGTCAATGCAAACATGTATCTCCAATGTTTATTCTATTGTGATGCTTGTCCTTGTTTATGTAAATATCTTTTTGAGTATTTTTTTTCCTCTGGCAATTACAGATTTATATATCACAGGGAGCTATAGTAATAGAGAAAATTGAATAGTCAAAAATTCATGTCAAAACTGAATACTCAAAAATTGAATAGTCAAAAATTCAAATGCAAGGACAAGCATCATGGTAAACAATTATATAGCAAATAAATGTTATCACTTAAGTACAATAGTACAATTCTTTCATAAATGTAATGTTTACTGTTTTTACATTTTACTTACATTTTAACAGTTTAATTTTCAAAACATAGCTTGCCCTTCCTACAGCTAATCAGAAACTGAAGAATTTATTTTTTAGACCAATATATTTTCTTGCTAATACACCAGCTCCTTTTCTTGCAAATTTAGTGTAAAACGTGATCTCTGAAATCCTCTGAAGCAGCTAAAACTTCTATATATTTAATTTGCTGTTCACATCAACATCAAAATTAATCTCAATGAACCCTTTGGTAACTTCAAATACTATTGATATATTTTGATGTATTCATCATTTATTGACCCCTAGGATGGCATCATGGCTACAACTACAAATTGCTCTCAAATATGTTTTAATATCACATATTATTTCATATACAAAATAAATTTAATAATGTATACGGTAGAGATGTAAAATAAATGTGTCATTGGTACACATTTACAACTGTTACCAAAGCAATTCTTCCATGACCTCTCTAGTTGGTTGTTTTTTTAAAAAAAATCAAACAAAATAGCCATTTGTAAATCTGTATCCGTGGGGAAAAATACATTCCTGAAAAGGAATTCCTCAGTTTGCTTTCCCTCCCTCTTTTTAAGAATGGAGGAATTTATTTGTGGTTAAATCAAATATATTGGAGAAATTTGCATCTAAAGACTTAATTAAATATTTTTTATTTTACAAGGATTTGTGGCAACTTTCTCTACATAAAGCTGCATACAAGAATTCGATGAACATGCGGATTTCTTCATACAACCAAAATCAGACAAAATAGTGACTTATTAAAGCAGATTCTCAAAAAGATCATATCTAGACATCATATCTGCATATTAGGACAGAGAATCCTAAACCATATAAACAATTATAATTGTAAATATCAATCACATTCTGATATTAGTTAATATATACAACTAGAACAACAGAGTTAAAATTTTAAATAAACTGATCTAGTGAAAAGAGGAAGAAAATGGAACTTTGAAAAATATCTGATGCAGGTTCATATAAATAGGGCTGGGATGAGGAACTGTATGAACATGTCAGATATTTTGCAAAGTTGAATTTTCTTCCTTAAAAATGACTATAAAAGCATACAGACAGGACTGGAGCCTTATATTCATTTGGGCATGGTTTCTGCCCTCCTCCAGCTGACAAATTGGGGGAAGGGTCTGTTTATGTAAATCCTCCCCTCTCCCCTTTCTTCTCAATGCAACTTTGCAGGATAACATATAAATAAGGGGAGGTAGGAGAAAGTTCTTCAAATCTATAATAAGGGGAGGTAGGAGAAATCTATAAATGTAGGGGAGGTAGGAGAAAGTTCTTCAATTGGTTTTCATTTGTGATGGCTTTTCTTTTTGTTCTCAAATGGTCTCATTTTTTTTGGTATCCTACATATTTTTTTACTTATGTTCACTTCAACTGCCACACATGGTCAGTCACATCCTACTATTGGGGGCAGGGTGTTTTCCCCCGAAAAACTAATCCTGCCAGTAATCCTTATGACAGCAAACTGGAACAAGTTGGATACAAAGACTTCATCTTTTGTTACTATTTTCTTGTATTTCAAAACAAGAGATTTATCAGATCTCTGAGCCATCATTTATTTCTAGCAAGCATTATTTACAGTAAGTTAGCTCCAGGAGCTTCTTCCTTAGAACAAGAAATGAATCCTTTACAGAACCTCAAAAAATACATGATTTTATTTTCAGATCCGCCAGCCCATTTGGAAAAGATGCCCCTACCAAGGCGAAGAGAAAACAGACAAGAACATTTATCAGGCTAAGTCAAAACAAGTCAAATGGTGCTTGTGCCTTTGCAATCCAAGCCCTACCACTGTGTCAGTGTTCAGTATCACACATACAGGTAGTCACATACAGGTAGTCCAGGTGGTATGCTACTGGTTCGGCCAAACTGGTAGTAAAAAAAAAAGCGAGAATCAGTGTTAGGCAAAGCACGCCCACCAAGCCACGGCCACCAAGCCAGCCCACCGAACCAGTGGTAAAACAATTTGAATCCCACCACTGAGGTAATCCTCAACTTATGACCATAATGGAGCTTGCCCATTATGGTCACAACTGATAACAGCCATTAATTTAATGTCCCTGATGTAGCTCTTAAACGAATCACACCTTCTGCTGTCCCTGATGTGGCTCTTAAACGAATGTGTGGTTCATTAAGCATAGCATGTGGTGGCCTTGGGTAGGGGAGGCTCTGGGAAGCCTAGTGCAGGTCCAGTTCCACTTGCCCCAGACCTCCCAAGGCCTTTCCCCCCACCCCTGAGGCACCCCATGCTCCATATCCTGCCCCTCAGGATCTCTGCAGACCTTGGCTTGCTTCTCACCTAGCCATTCAGCCCCCCGCAAGGGAGCTTAAAGCTAGACAGCAGAAGCTACTAGCATGGGGGGGGAGGGTTGCAGCTTGAGGCCAAGTTCTATTTCCCATTGAGCCACCCAAGGAACTTGCAGGACTCAGCCTGCTTCTCAGCCAACCCCAGGGTCCAGCGGCATCCAATTTACCTGTTTTTTGCAGAGGCTTACAATGCGAGGCTCAACTTTCCTACAGAAAAGGCACTTTGCAAATTTAGTGTCTTTTAAAAGCCTGTGAACAAGATGGTTATTTCCATCATCTCCCCCATGCTCGTAATTTGTCAAAGATTTCTGTCTTGCAGTATCTTGAAGCAAGTGCTTGGAATGCCTGTGGGTGATCTCCCATCCTCTCATCCAAAGGTCAAGATTCTGAAGTGCTGATTTATTCTTTACTACAGTCATCAGCTTTTGGCACAGCTACCTTCAGTTCATCATTTCTTCCTCCAGAAGCCAATGCAGCACTTTTCAGATACTTTATCATCTGTCCTGTACTATATATCAAACTCTTTTTTGATATATTTTACCCAGCTATTGGGGGGGAAATGTCATTGAATCAGCAGTTTTGCATTATTTTTCATAAATGGAATTAGAGAGAGGAGAGTGTATTTTACCAGTTTTGACTTCTTCAAATAACAACTGTTATATTTCACCACATCTCCCTTTTCCTCATTGTGGTACATAATTTGTCACAGTTCTTACATAATATGAGAAAGCATGACCTAAAACGAATATGCAATTAATTACAACTAAGTGAAAAGAAATGAACTGCTGACAGATCAAGAAATATGAATTTAAATGTTCCATTAGCTATGGAAAAAAATCCCTCTGTTTCCAATATAGGTCTGGCCTCATATCATAATAGCCTCCATGTAGGAACTTATTTTATTTTATTGCAGAAAATAAATGTATGTATGTATGCATGCATGCATGTATGTTTTGCAGCACAGTATAGCCTGATTCTTCATCTCTTCATTTTATCCTCAGGGGAAAAAACCTGTTAAGGTAGTTCTCGCTGTGAAATAATGCTTGGCCAAGTTCACCCAATTCATCATGGATTATTTAAACCGGATTTCTTTCCCCTTAATCTAAGACTAGCTTCTATAGCTCTCATTATGTCACAGATGGGCAATCATAGAAATAGCTCTCTCAGTTTGTACATCTAGAGCAGGGCTGTCAAACTTGAAGCTCATGGGCCTGATGCGTCACACGCTGGCCATGCCCACGCCTGAGTTAGCAAAGGGGAAAAAACTCGTGATACGTCATGGAACACCACTGTGACAATGTGTGTTTGACATCCCTGATCTAGATTGTTTCAAGAGATCTCTGTCACACACACTTTTTTGCCAATACTGTGCACACTAAATTACAACCCAATTAGGAAGGAATGTCAAGTGAAAATGATCATGCATGATTTAATCTTGGTCTGAGATTGCAGTTTAATTTTGTCTAGTCTTCTGCCTGAAGAAAAAAAGAATTGCTACATAGAAAAAAATCTAAGACAATCAGTTTTCATATGTACTGAAGACAGAATGAGGTGTCGGTAAAAGAATAGAAAATGGAGAATTTCACTGTCGTACTAGATTTCTACAATACATGAAAGCAGAAATATGCTTTTGGGAGTAGGGCAACTATAGATGATGATGATGATGATGATGATGATGATGATGATGATGATGATGATGATGATGATGTTATTGTTGTCAAAACAGAGGGATGGGGATGAGGGGTATTAGAGGTAGTGTTGAATCCTAGACTGAAAGAACAATTTTTTATGAAATTATCCAGAGTTGATCGGAACAAAGTGGTGGCTTGATTCTAAGTCACTGAACTGTCACCAAACTAAATATTTGAAGGCAATCCCATCATTATGAGACTTAGTTCATGATGGAGTTAAATTAGAAAGTCCATCCTCAATCAAGGATCTCATGATGTGATTTTGGGTCATTTTTTCTCTGCGTCCCTAATCCAACCTTATAGGGTTATTATTGGGGAAAGGACAGAATGGGAGGAGGTAAAGCTGTGTATCCTGTCTTCAACTTCTGAACAATAGGTAGAATATGGATGGAAAGTATTAGAGTGTGCACAGTGTGACTAGGTGAGACAACACAGGAGCAAATATAGTACACAGGTTTGTATTTAAATATAGCGGTTTATCTCTACAAAAGCCGATATATATACAAGTACTTTGAGACAGGCCTTGAACAAACAGCAATCAGCATTTACAAAATGGAAGCGCACACAGAGAGAGAGATATGCCCCAACAGGGCCTCTCTTATAATACAGCCTCTTAAAGTGGTAGCAGTCAAATAACCCTGCTGACTCATGACTACCATTGCATCATCATTACAATATTACAGTACTACAACATTACAGCAGCTGATCAGCTATTAAATCATCATTACCCTGACAGAAAGAATACATAGACATATTTTATTGGTTAGGTCTGAGACCATGCTTCATCAGTCTTCCAACATTGTTGAGTCACACACTGTGCTTATTTCAATACGTTACTTCTCCAATAGGTCCCGGACAATTTAAGCAAATGAAGCAGGAAAGATGGGGCATTAGCTACTCTATTATTTATGAATGTAACTTACTTTGCATTCTTCATATTTGCTTGCAGGTGTGAGATGCACTGCAGTGAACCTGGGAATGCCTGCAGAAAGAAAAGAACTATGGTACATGCTTGGGATGGGATAAGTTCCTCATTAGAGCTGTATAACAGCAGTTTCTGTCTTGCTTCCCATGATACAGTTTGATATATGGAATGTGCCTTAAAAATAGCAGCCATAGAAGTACAAAAGTTACTGTACTACACATTACTCATTAGGGAACAATATCAAGAGAAGACAGTTTCTTCTTGTTCTGCTGATCAACTCCATGGAAACATCTGTTGGTCATATTGAAAGACAGATGATGGACTAAGGTAGGAAAAAGAGAGAATATACTGAATTTAAATGTGATTTTTGTTTACTAATCCCACTGAGCTCTCCAGAACATATTTCTTCGCTTCGTTTTATTTCCAAGGAAGCAATCAAATAAGAATGAAGATAAACACATTATTTTTCTATGGCTTTTATAGCAAAACATTTTAATCCCAAACATAATTGTTGTAGAAGGCCATAGAAAGTAATATTGCTGAAGACAGCAGATTGGAAAGTAGCCATCTATAGTCTATGTTTGCAGTCTCTTGGGCTGCTATCAGCTACGGTTTTATCCTAGTTACTTGGAATATTGTCTATAAGTTTATTATAAACATTGCTCAGAGAGAGTAACAAAAGACTATTTTGACATATTCATTACTGTAAGATGCAAATGAGGCTTGAGACCATCTCTCTAGCAATAGGATCTCACCACTGAGTAAGGCAAGACTCCTTTGTATGTGTTGGCACTACCCTCATTTTGCTATTGCTTAAACGAAGGTTCTTGGAACATCACACTAGGTAGCTGTGCTGACTGGATTAGACTGGGCTTGGAAAGTAAACAGGACCAGGCCTCCTTAGCACTTGGATCAGAAACTGCCAGGGAGGGCCAGAGCTGTAGGCTAGACTGGAAGTAAAATGCATCACCAGAATAGCTTGGAAGAAGACAACCGCAAGAGCCTTCCATACTAATGCCAGGAATGCTGCATGGCTACAATCATATACCTCCCATCACACACACACGCACACACACACACAAAATCCTGGAGTTTTTACCTTTGTGCTCTTGGGACATTATTGGTCTTTTCATTCAACTAAAATCAGAAAAACAATTCTAGGCCCAGCTTCCTGCTCAACTTTATATGGAAAGACTGATCGCATGTACATATGTCTAAATCAGACACAAATAAACCTTGAAGAAGCAATATATATATATTTGTGCCAGCAACGTCTGTCCTGAACACTGAAAAGTGGGTCAAGAGTGGCACCTACTGGCTATTTCATAAAGAATTTTGGAATGCATAGAACTCTATCCAACTAACCTGTAGTATAGCAGTCATTCATTGCTCTTCTCTCAACACTAGGCTTGTGAGAGCCCTCTTGGCTTCCTCCTGTTGCCAATGCTCTGTGATGCCATTTTCCCCCCTCCGCAAATGGTCTTCTACCATTTTAATGCACACTCTCAAGAGGCTGAATTCCTGTTACTGCAAGGCAGGGGTCTTCAAACTTGACAGCTTTAAGACTTTTAGACTTCAACACTCAGAATTCCTCCTTCAGTCATGTTAGCAGCTCAGGAATTCTGGGAATTGAAGTCCACAAGTCTTAAACTTGCCAAGTTTAAAGGCCCTTGCTCTCTATTATTTTCATTTTAATTCAGATTTCAAATTTGAGATATTTTATAATTCCATCTCCTAATTCTCTCTTTAAAGGGCTTTTCAACCTAGTTCTGGCTTCACCATTAAGAATAGAGAAGGGGAGAACCCTCAATAAATAAGGGCTAGTGCAGGGGTGTCCAACCTTGGCTACTTTAAAATTAGTGGACTGTAATTCTCAGAATGGAAATTTCCATGCTGGCTGGGGAATTCTGGGAGTTGAACATCACAAGCTTAAAGTTGCCAAGTTGAACTAGAATGTAACTAGATTGATGCAGCAGTAACCTGGGCTCAATGTCCTGGCAACATCAAGAGAGCTATACATTTAATTTAATAACACTATATCTCGGAGTACAACTATAACATTACATTGGTGTATGCCAAATTTAAATATATCTGTGTCCTGTCTAGTTCCTTCCCCCCCCCCCCGCCCTTTCCAAAAAACCATCAGAGTCATACATGGATCCAATGAAAACATTTAGAAGAGATAACATTTCAAGCACTTCCACACAAAGAATAACAGCTTCCAGACTACTTCTAATATGGTTGATGACTTGAAATCTACGGTGATTAGTAGGCAAATATGGAAAGTGAGTGAGAATGAAAAAGTGCTTAATAAAATTATCTTTAGATCATGACTATAATTTCATTTTTATGCCTACAGGAGGCTGTTCAGAGAGGGGGGATTTTCTTACACCTTTTTCAGAATCGGCTTTGGCTTCCTCCTGCCTCCACCTCCCAAATTCTCAATTAAAGTGCCAAGTCTTTTAAAAATGATTTAGATGGTAGCAATGCAATTTTGGCTGGAAGAGCACCCTCTACACTTATGTCAGCAAAATCTGATCCCAGATGACTTTGCTTTCAAGATCTAACCTGGCTGCCTAAAAGGAAACTTGCCTTCCAGATGTCATAGTAATTTCTTATGCCAAGTTTCCATGTGGGGAAAGAATCCATTTTATTGAAGACTTAGCCTCTTGTTGTAAGTATTATATGTATGCATGTATGTATATACAATATATGATTCTCCTTAGGACAATAGGCTGTGCCAGGGTTTCTCTCTTTCTCTCTCTCTCTGTGTGTGTGTGTGTGTGTGTGTGTGTGTGCATCTTCTTTGTGTGCAGAATAGCAAACAAGATTCCTGCAAAAGAAAATTCCTGGCAATTTTGAGGGTATGGAATCCCTTCCCAGAGCTTTCTTGAAGTCTTTCTGGGCTTACTGCAAAACCAGCCAGAAAAAAAAAAGTTATGGGCAAATCAGACAGATTTTTTTACAATTAATTTTGAAGTTAGAATAAATTAAAATACCATAGTTAGCTACCAACATGTTTTCCAATAATAAATCAGAAGAGATCTAAAAGTATCTGCCACATCATATCTTCCACGAAGCCCATAAGCATTCAGTCTCAGCAAGAGGGATCTAATTTCTCTTCAACTCCAGTTTGGCATCCCTTTGCACTTGTGAAGCAGACCCTGATATGTAAAGCAAAACGTGATTAAGAAAAGAAAAGGCAACGTTCCAGCTAGCTCATTTTAATGCCCCTTCCTTCATAATACCCTGAGTTTCCATTGCTAGTGATATCTTGGCAGTAATTTGAGGCTGACATAGATATAGGGCTATTATTACAATACTTAATAGTACTTTTAGTAGTAGCAATAGTATCCCACCTAAACTCTGTGGGGTTGGATGCAAGTCATTCCCCCAATTCTGCATGCTAACTTTTCCAACTTCTTGCTTGGTGGACTAAAGGCACATGTCTGATAATGGAAAGAACAAATAAACAAATGAGAGGACAAGAAAAACATTTCTGACAGGAGTCAAGGGCATCTTCCAGAATGTTCTAATCATTTTTCTGCCAGTATAACAGTAATAAGACTTGATATTTTTATCCCCAACAGCTACTAGGCAATGCTCTTAAACTCTGGGGAAGAAATAGTCTTTCATCCCACATTGGTCTTCCCTGCCTCCGTGCTCTGTGATCAATCTTTAAACAATTTTTCCTGTTTGTCAAAAAGGGATACTTTTAATCGGAAACTTTCTCTCTGCTTTTCTGTGTCTTGTGTGTGTAGGATAGAGAGAAAGAGAGAGAGAAAGAGAGAAAATATATCTCTCTCCCTCGCCCCCCCCCCCCTCTGTTTTCAAGTCAGTGTTGACTCCTGAGTACTGCATGGGCTAGTCTTTACAATTTTCTTGGCAGTATTGAAACGTCTGGGGAGGGAGAGGGGTACTCAATTGTTTCCTTTTATTCTTAGATTTTTAATAGGGTAAGGGAGGGGTGCTACGGGTATGGGGAGGGAGGTTGGGAGGAGGGTGAGGGATAGATTTTTAGTGGGCTTAGTGGGTGGGGGGGCTGGGGTCAGCCAAGCCGGTGAGTACACCTGGGGGAACCCGAGGGACCGGGGGTTGGGGGGGCAACCAGGATCAGAACTATCGAGGGTGGACCTTATTGGCACCGTAAGTGGGAGGGGCAGATATGGCGGGGGTAGAGGGTCATATCAGGTTAGGGGCTCGCGTGCCCGCTATCTCCAAGCGGTAACGCGCTCCGACCCTCCTGACCCTTCTTGCAGGCCTGGTTGTGCAGAGTCTCAGGCCCTGAGCACTCGGCTGATGTTATGCAATGCCAGGTCCGTTATGAATAAGGCCCCCCTGATTTTTGATCTGATACAGGTCACCGGAACCTGGTTGGGCCCAGAGGGGGGTCTCCCCCTAGTAACGATGTGCCCACCAGGTTTCCAGGCATTTCATCGGCCGAAGGCTCAGGGTAGGGGTGGTGGAGTGGCGGTAATTATTAGGGAGGATCTATGTCCTAGGGAGGCCACTGTACCTTAGATGGCTGGCTGTGAGTCCCTCTTTGTGAGGTGGGGTCAGGGTGGGAAGATGGGTCTTTTGATAACGTACCTGGCTCCCTGCTACATGTCATCAGCCCTGCCCGGGCTCCTCGGGGTAATAGCCGAGCTGGCGGTGGAGACACCCAGACTATTAGTTATGGGTGACTTCAACCTGCCTTCGCTTGGTGAATCCTCTGGGGCGGCCCGAGAGTTCTTGGCCTCCATGATGGCCTTGGACCTGATCCAATTAGTTTCTGGACCCACTCACATAGGGGGACACACGCTGGATCTGATTTTTGTCTCTGGACAGTGGTTGAATGATTGGTTAGGGGATATAG
This sequence comes from Bungarus multicinctus, assembly GCA_023653725.1. Lineage (NCBI taxonomy): Eukaryota > Metazoa > Chordata > Lepidosauria > Squamata > Elapidae > Bungarus > Bungarus multicinctus. The sequence continues at coordinate 116,300,849 of CM042836.1, forward strand.
TCGTTAAACCTTTGTCATGGTCTGATCATTCTCTCCTTAGACTGGACTTCTGTACCGCCAATCCACACCGCAGGGATGTGGAGCCGAGGAGATGGTTCCTGCCCCAGACGCCTGATGGACCCTGAACGGTTCCAGACGGAGCTTGGGCCATTACCTGAAACTCTGGCTCATAACTCGGCCACAGACTTGGTAGTCGCCTGGGACAGGTTGGCTGCCGAGGCTCTGGACCGAGTTGTGCCTTTGCGAGCTCTGACCCGGCAGAGATCTCGCTCGGCTCCGTGGTTTACGGAGGAGCTGAGGCAGATGAAATGCCAGAAAAGACATCTGGAGAGCGTCTGGAAGGCCAGTCGTGCCGAGTCTGACCGAACACAGGTTAGGTCCTATATTAGGACCTACCTAGTGGCGATAGAGGCAGCGAAGCATTCTCACTTCTCCGCCCTTATTGCATCGGCAGAAAATCGACCCGCCGCCCTGTTTAGAGTGACCCGCTCCTTGATTGGGCTGGGAGCGAGGGATGATCTCCTGCAGGGAAGAGCGGAGGAGTTTTCATGATTTCTGCACGATAAAATCGCTCAGATTCGGGCCGGATTGGACTCTAGTTGGGAGATCCCGGGGGAGGTGACCGCGGCGAGTCTTGAGACGGTTATCTGGGATGAGTTCGACTCTGTGACTGCTGAGGGTATGGACAGATTACTGGGGCGGCTGAATGACACCACATGTTTGTTGGACCCTTGCCCCTCCTGGTTGATCTCTACCTCCAGAGAGGTGATGCGGGGTTGGCTCCAGGGAATTTTTAATGCTTCTTTGATGGAGGGCTCGCTGCCTACCGCCTTGAAAACGGCAGTGGTGTGACCCCTCCTCAAGAAGCCCTCCCTGGACCCAACCCTTTTGAACAACTATCGTCCTGTCTCCAACCTTCCCTTCGTGGTGAAGTTTGTAGAGAGTGTGGTGGCAGGTCAGCTTCCCCAGTACCTGGATGAAGATACATACCTGGATCCCTTCCAATCGGGCTTCAGGCCTGGACATAGTACCGAAACGGCATTGGTCACGTTGGTTGATGATCTCTGAAGGGCCCGTGACAGGGGTTATTCCTCTGTCCTGATCCTATTAGACCTATCAGCGGCTTTTGATACTATCGACCATAGTATCCTATTGTGGCGGTTGGGGGGGTTGGGGGTTGGGGGCACCGTGTTGCGGTGATTCGCCTCCTTCCTCTCCGACCATCTGCAATTTGTGTTGGCGGGGGGGAGAGATCCACCTCTAGGCCCCTCGATTGTGGGGTGCCTCAGGGGTCGGTCCTCTCTCCTTTCCTGTTCAACATTTATGTGAAGCCGCTGGGGGAGATCATCCGTGGCTTTGGGGTGAGATGTCATCTGTACGCTGATGATACCCAGCTGTACATCTCCATCCCAAGCCACCCCAACGATGCCGTGGAGGTCATGTCCCGGTGCCTGGAGGCTGTGCGGAACTGGATGGGTGGGAACAGGCTCCGACTCAACCCTTCCAAGACTGAGTGGCTGTGGTTTCCGGCGTCCCGATATAGCCAGCTAGTTCCATCGCTGGCTATTGGGGGTGAGATTCTGCCCCCTGCAGAGAGGGCTCGCAATCTGGGTGTCCTCCTGGATGTACGGCTATCTTTAGAAGACCATATTATGGCCGTCTCCAGGGGGGCATTTCATCAGGTTCGCCTGATTCGACAGATGCGGCCCTTTCTGGATCGGGATGCCTTACGCACAGTCACTCATGCCCTGGTCACCTCCCGACTGGACTATTGTAACTCCCTCTACATGGGGCTCCCGAATGGGAGCATCCGGAGGCTTCAACTGGTACAGAATGCGGCCGCGCGGGGGGTTATGGGGGCGTTATGCGCATGTGACGCCCCTCCTGCGCGAGCTGCATTGGTTGTCAGTAGCCTCTTGGGTGCGCTTTAAAATTTTGGTGTTAACTTTTAAAGCGCTCCATGGCATCGGACCAGGATATTTACAAGACCGCATTCTGCCATTTTCCTCCCACCATCCGGTGCGCTCCCACAGGGTTTCCTGCGGGTCCCGTCGGCATCTATATGCTGGCTGGTGACCCCGAGGAGTAGGGCCTTCTCTGTGGGGGCGTCTGCCCTCTGGAATGGGTTGCCCCCGGAGTTACGGACAGCCACGGACCTGGGGACCTTTAGGCGTGCTTTAAAACCTGGCTTTTTGACCAGGCCAGCTTGGGCTGATTTTAGTTTTGGGGTGTTTTGTTTTTATTAAATTTTAGGGTTTTAGAGTATGGTTTTAAATTTGTTTACAGCCAGGGTTGGGTTTAATTTAGTTTTATTGTTTCACATATTTATTGTTTTAATCTGTACGGCTGTGCACCGCTCTGAGTCCTTCGGGAGAGGAGCGGTATATAAATAAATATTTATTATTATTATTATTATTATTATTATTATTATTATTATTATTATTATTATTATTATTATTATTATTATTATTATTATTATTATTTCAGAAGTGGTTTGCCATTGCTTGCTTTCCTGGGCTGAGAAAGAATGACTGGTCCAAGTTTACCCAGCTGGCCTTGTACCTAAGTTGGGACCAGAAGAGCCAGGTACCTGAACTGCTACATCAAAATGGCTCTCTAGCATCTGGTCATGCATTATGCTAAATTGTGAAGGCTTCCATCTGGATTATTCTTTGTTGGTTCCATTTTGATTTTGATTGGAATGTTGTTACTATTTATGGATGCCTGATTTATATTATGGTGGACATTTGATGTTATGCATTTTTGTTTGTCTGGAGTCCTAGCAGGTGGATTAATGTGATGGAGGACTCAAGACTGCATGTGCAAGGACACCAAAAGCTACCTACCTATAAGGGAGATTTCCTGCTGACTGTTGCCATGTGACCTTTGACATTTTTGTTTGAAGCCAGTTCAGTTCTTTACCCAATGAAGTTCTACACTCTTTGTATAAGTAAACAAAGCTTTTTTTCTCTTGGGTTCCCTGGAAGCTGCTGACAAAATGGTATCATTTTTCTCCCTGTTCCTGGCTTATAGATTTCTAGCAAACACATCATCAAGTATATCAGAAGATGAACCACTGAATCACCTTTCCCCAAGAGCTTGTTCCAAGCAAGTTATACTTTTGCCTTTGCCAATGAACATGGAGCTAAATGGATAAATATGATCAAGAAACTGTGAACATAAGCACTTTTCAAGACCATTATGGCATTACTTAATTTAACTTGTTTGTAATGAGACTGTAGGAGGTCAGTCTAAGGTTATTTATGGTAATGGAAAATATCTGGCTGGCATGTTTAATGGAAGGTATTGGCAATTTTTTTGAAAATCGCTAGAAGCACAAAAGTATGGTTTTTATAGAAAAGAAGGAGCTATTGGCAACATCTTGAACTGAAGACAACTCAGTGGAAAGTTCTCCATTCTGAGAAAAATAATGTAAAAATCTGGCTATTTGATCAAGTTCTGTGACAATATACTGGCATCTAGTGGTCAAGACAAAGAAATGTAAAGGCAAAACAAGCATTGCATTCAGGGTTTTGAACTCCTCTGGAGCGGCACAGTTTGTGAGTTTGTTTCCTTTTGTAAGTGTCTTAGAACTGTGGTGCTTGACTCTCTATAATAGGATCTCTATAATAACATCTGCTATATACTCGGTGTGTGTGCATGTGTGTACAGAATATGTATTTCACCTGTAGAAAAGTACATTATATAATATTTATTTCACTTGTAGAAAAGTACATCATTGTGTGTGTGTATATATGTATGTATGTATGTATGTATGTATGTATGTATGTATGTATATATATATGCAGGTCTTGGCGTATTCGGGTCTTTTCCCGTGTAAGATTGAGAGTATCTTGGCAATGTTTCGACGAGGTCCCACTTGCCATCTTCAGGCTGGTGCTTTTGGCTTCGTGCTTGTGCGAGCAAAGTGTGATTGGAGCTGCCGTCTCCCTATAAATACTGGTGGGGAGGTTGGTTGTGTTGTCATTTCTTGATTGGTTGATGGAGTTGATGTTTGCAGATTGGTTGGCTTTTTCGTAAGAATATGTGTGACTGAGATATTGGCTGTGTGTCTATCAGCCTCCTGTGTTGTAATGACCTGGGTAATGGGCTGTGTGATGACCTTCTGAGTTCTATTGTTGTGACATCCTGGGTCTTGTGCTGTAATCTCCTGGGTCGTTGGCTATGTTGTAACATCCTGGGGTTGATTGATATCCTGAGCGGGTGGCTGTGATGTGACCTTCCGGGTTTTGGCTTGGCTCTGAGTTTGAGGCCTGGCTATGTGTTCATGGCGTGTGTCAGTTTGCTTGGTTTGGGGGTCAGGGTGTATGGCAGCTGGTGATGCAGCCATGGTCTGGTTTCTGGACGGTGATTGCCTTTCATCTATGGGATGGGTTTGGGTTTGAGTCTGGTGAGAGAGATTGGTGGTGGCGTCATGTGTTGTTTTGGGTCCAGTGTTGGTTTTCGTGACTGGGACTCATTTGTTGATAAGGGCTAGTTTCCAGATGTCTGGTAAGCAGGAGGTATCATCCTGTTTATTCAAGTATCACACACACACACACACATACCTTTCTTAAGAATACAGCGAGTGTGCATGCATATCTATCTATCTATCTATCTATCTATCAATCATCTAGTCTTCTGTCTTGCAATCTCCTTTCAAGAAGCATTTGCCTGGAGTATATGTCAAGTCCTCTCTTTGTCTGAAAAAGAATGATTGAAGAGCAGGTCTACTTGACAGCTCTTCATTCTACCACAATCATTGACTCCACTTTTTGCAGAGCTGTCTTCAATTGGCCATTTCTTTCCTGGAAATTCCCTCCATTTAGATCTCTAAAAGAAATGCATGGGAAATAGATGTCTCACCTCTCATTATAATGTACATGCATAAGTATTAAAGCATTCTGCTACACTATATGTAAAGTACAATTTAAGAGATTGAAGTGGGAAGTATGAATAGGAAGTACGAATAGGAATCATGGAACAACTAGCACTCCAATCCAGAACTTTCTAGAGTGGAATTTGGGAGCTGCAGTCCTAACATTTCTGGTGAATTCCAGGCTGAAAAAGTTGGATTAAGATTATTGTCTATGAGATTTGAAGAGACACAGGAAAGAAAAATGATGAGACAATTAGCATAAAAGAAAACATCCAAAGCAATGACAGCTTTTTTATAAAGCCCTGCCAGATTAACATAACATAATCAAGCAATGTTCAAACTGCAGTGATTATTTCTTTTTGCTAGTCTTTATATGGTTTAAAATACTTTAATCCTTCATGCAGATAGCCTTCAAACATGTCTTATATCTGTATCATAAATTTTGCTGGTAAATGCTCTGCATCCACATGCATATATGGAAATATATTTGCAGGGACTTGGTGGGTTTAAAGATAAAGTCTTAAGAACTTGTCTCATGTTCTTTGAAGTGTCTCCTTTCTGTGAATTACTTGGCTTCCTCACCTAGGCCTAAGCTAAATGGGATGTAGGATGTTCCACTTGAATCGCCTAGCATTTTTTCTTCAGACTTAGAAACAGACTTTTCAATATGAAATTCTCCAGATACTTTGACATCACAACATCCCAAATTCCCAATGAATTTTTGCTGAGACACTAAAGTTATGCAGGCTGGAAATTCTGGCATCATGCTGAAAGAAGCTGATTTAAAGGAGCAAATTCTTAATAGAGAGAACAATCAACCAATGGAATAGCTTGCCTTCAGAAGTTGTGGGTGCTCCGTCACTAGAGGCTTTCAAAAAGAGACTGGACGACTATTTGTCTGAAATGATATAGGATCTCCTGCTTGAGAAAGGAGTTGGACTAGAAGACCTAAAAGGTCCCTTCCAACTCTATTATTCTATGTTACATGTTCTAAAAATAGTCAGGATAATTCTTCCTTCCTTCCTTCCTTCCTTCCTTCCTTCCTTCCTTCCTTCCTTCCTTCCTTCCTTCCTTCCTTCCTTCCTTCCTTCCTTCCTTCCTTCCTTCCCAAACCACTACTGAAATTTCAAGTTACCAGTTTTCAAACAGTCTTTATCATCAGACCCAGCATCTCTGGGGGAATCCTAATTCCAGACTTATATTTAGCACCATTGATCATCAACTCATAACTCTAACCATTAACCAGCAATGCTGCCAATGCTAGAGGAAACCCCATGTCTCCAGTCACCTGCTTGGCTTTCTGAAGTAAACTTACCTGGTGCCAGGGGTATTATTTGGAAAGTTGCTCTGGACAGCAGGCAGCTGCCATATTGTATTCCCCACAATAAAATGTTTAGTGCCTAATGTAGTTGCACTATATAGAATGCTGTTATCTCTAATCTCCAGGAATTATATTCAAATCCCTGTTATGTGTTCCTGATTCAGCAGGAAACCTTTGCACGCACATACACACACACACACAAACTGAATCAGAAGCACATAATAGGGATGTACTGTACCAAAACAAAACCATTTTCTGTCCATTTGTTCCCAGTATGCGTTGTGTAATAAACAGTCACGGAGGGACAAAAACTGAACAGATTGTGCTCCACAAACAAGAAGTTGCTTTTACTTCAAAATAGAAGCAGTAACAATTATATGCCCTTTTTAACAAAAGAGAAAAATATGATGACACTTGACAACCGCAGCAGGCCAATGACGTACATTTCACTGGAGAGCAAAGCAACCTCCCTCCTTAAAGCAGAGTTCCCAAGAGATGTTTCTGTGCTTCTTTTGATTCCTTTCCCCAGCAGTGGATCAAGACTGCCTGCAGATCACGGCCCTGCCTGCCCCTTCATCACTAAGAGGGCTGTCATTACCATTGGCTGCACTGTTTTGGCAGAGAGCAGCACTGCCACATCCTATATCAGAGGTCTCCAAACTTATCAACTTTAAGACTTGTGGACTTCAACTCCCAGAATTCTGAGACTTGAAGTCCACAAGTCTTAAAGTTGACAAGTTTGGGAACCCCTGCCCTATGTGAACAAGCTTTCAATTCTGATAGATTAGCCTATCTTATACAGCTAGCTATCCGTATTTCATATATGTCATTCTTTCACCCTTTTATCCTTTTTTCCCCCCTACAGTTAATTCTTAGGCATTTTATTTCTCCTTTGAGTAGTGATTTATATCTATTCATAATTAAAGTCATAATTTTTTTTCTTGGCTTCCTTCCAAGATCTACAGATTTTCATCCCTGGGTCTGATTCACTACATCTGTTCAACAGAGTGTTAGGTTCAGCTGCAACCTCCCTATCTAGATATTGGGAAATGTTCACTCTGTTTATTTTTTTTTTAATGCTAGGCCTCAATCTGGTATTCAAGAATAAAGCTGACAGGACTTTGGTAATTTCAGTTCCATGCTGAATTAATTAGTGGATAATTCATGAGGTTTGTTTCTGCTTTAAAGTTTGAGAAAATTCTTTCTTGAGAAAAATAATAAGAGGATAGAAAACTTCACTATAAAACTTGGTACGCATTGGATACTCCTATAGAGAGGCCTGGACTTATGACCACAACTGGGCCAAGAATTTCCATTGCTAAGCAAGGTGGTTGCTCAGTAAGTTGCATCCAATTTTATGACCTTTTTGCCATGGTTGTTAAGTGAATCACTGTAGCTATTAAGTGAATCATGCAGTTATTAAGCAAATCTAGCTTTTCTCCCATTGACCGCTTGTCAAAAGCTGGCTGAGAAAGTCACAAATGGTGATACATGACCTTGGGACTCTGCAACCTTTGTAAATCCATGCCAGTTGCCAAGCAACCAAATAATGGTCATGTGACCATGAGGATGTCACAGTGGTCATTAGTGTGAGTACCAGTCATAAGTAAATTTTTTCAGTGTTACTGTAACTTCAAAATGTTATTAAACAAATGGTTATAAGGACAATCTGTGCACATCCACAGTCAAAAAGTCAAGCTTTAAATATTTTTATTCAGACTAAGATAACATTGATAAAAATTATATTAGTGGAAATAAATTACAGCCCCCAGAAGAGTAGAAGGTTTATAACAAAGAACCTTTTATCTCCATATGATCAATATCCACTGATTCTAAACTTATTCTAAATCACAAAATATAGGTTTTTAGTTAAATGATATTTAAAGCCCCACAAAGTCCCTGTCTGGTGTAGATACTTACCATGTAAAGAAGCATCAGTAATATACTGTACTTGTCATCTCCTATAAGGCCTGATTTTTGCTAGATAACATTAAAGAGATCGATCTGTTATTAAAATAATTCAAGACAATACAGCACACTAAATAAGAGATGAAAGCAAATTTAACAAAATATTAAATGTTCACACTTACCCTGTGCTTTCTCCCCATCAATTCCCCTTCTATGATAATCTTCCTCAAGGCAGCCTTTAACCTACATGTAGTTCCAAGCCCCATTCTTGCTATCTGCAAGCCCTTTGAGATTTCAGGCTCCCTAAAATAATAATCTCTCAGCAATGCATCTTTGGATTACCACTGTGCCTCTTGGGACCCTAAAATACCAATCATTATCTACCCCGACATTTTAAGCTTGTAAAGATAAATGGTGAGACTGGTAAAATGAAAACTGCATTCAGTTTTGGTCGCCATGATGTTAAAAAGATCTTGAGACACTAGAAAGAGTGCAGAGAAGAGCAACAAAGATGATTAAGGGACTGGAGGCTAAAACATATGAAGAACAGCTGCAAGAACTGGGCTTAGCTAGTCTAATGAAGAGAAGGACCAGGGGAGACATGATAGCAGTCTTCTAGTATTTGAGGGGCTGTCACAGAAAGGAGGGGATGTCAAGCTATTCTCCAAAGCACCTGAGGGCAGGACAAGAAGCAACAGGTGGAAACTAATCAAGGAGAGAAGCAATTTAGAACTAAGGAGAAATTTCCTGGCAGTTAGAACAATTAATCAGTGGAACAACTTGCCTCCAGAAATTGTGAATGCTCCAACACTGGAAGTTTTTAAGAAGAGTTTGTACAACCATTTGTCTAAAGTGGTGTAGGGTTTCCTGGCTAGACAGGGGGTTGGACTAGAACACCTCCAAGGTCCCTTCCAACTCTGTTATTCTATTCTATTCTAAAACCAATAAATGTGGATCGTATTTTTAGTGATTAATCAGTCCTACATAAAAGAAAAATAATAACACATGGAAAGATATACACAGAGATTGGAGAGATTTATTAAAATTGTTTTTTTTTATTTACTATTTCTCTTTCCTTAGAAGATATCAAATGCCTTGGCTATCTTGTCTCCTGCAGATCAAGGTATGTTGTAGAGCAGGGGTCTCCAATCTTGGCCACTTTAAGTCTGGTGGAGTTCAACTCCCAGAATTCCTCAGCCAGCTGGCTGGGGAATTCTGGGAGTTGAACTCCACCAGGCTTAAAGTGGCCAAGGTTGGAGATCTCTGTTGTAGAGCATTGTTTCTCAACATTGACCATTTTAAGATGTGTGGACTTCAACTCCCAGAATTCCCCAGCCAGCATAACTGACTGGGGAATTCTGGGAGTTGAAGTCCAGGTATCTTAAAATGGTCAGTATTGAGAAACGCTGTTGTAGAGAAAAGGTCAGGGCCAAAAACTTCTTCAATTACTCCAGCTTTGACTTTTTCTAAAAATAGAGATTCTTAGGAAAGATTTCAGTACTTTGGCCCACCCCACTGCACCCAGCCTTCTACTCATGCCTATTAGTTGTGGAATGTTTCTGTGGCCAGCAAAGGCTGAATTGTGATGCCTTGAGAGTCACTTTATTACATAGTCTGGAATGCTTGGCTGCTGCATCTATAGAACAGAACTTCCTAACTATTTCTACAAATTATTTTTGACTATTGTCAAATGCCTAATTAAAAACCAGCTGAAAAGAAGCAGGTTGGATTAAGATACCCTTTGGCTCCATTTTCTCTGATGATAAAGAATAAACTAGGCCTTTTTTTTTTCTGCTGGTTTGCTTTAGGTCTTCCATCCAGGAGCAGAATTTATAATATTGTTAAATGTTTAACAAGCCGGATGCCTAAAATAGTTGCCACATCACATTATGTAATCCCAAGTAGCTAATGTTGAAACAGTTTTCAATTATCCCCTTCACCACCCATAAAGAAAGTGGTTAAAGTTTAATATGGCCCTTCTGAAAAGTTAAAGTTTAATATGGCTTTTCTGAAAAGTATTGCAAGCTGTGGTCTGAAGTACCCTTGCTGGAAAGCTTCACGCTTAAGAACAGTAACAGAAACCTTTCATGATGAAGAAGAAGAAGGAATCAATTTTAATTTAATCAGTTGTGTATCGTGCTCATTTTAGGTGACATGAAAAGAGGCCAAGGCAAACAATGCTCAATTCTGTCTTTTTGTTAAGCTCTTTCTCCAGGGGTGGGATTCAAATTTTTTAACAACCGGTTCTGTGGGCATAGCTAGGTTTGCATGGCCATGTGACTGGGTGGGCATGGCTTCTTTTTTGCAGCCCCCTGCCCATTTTGGGGCCTTCTGGGCCTCAGGGAAGCCTCCTGGGGGGGGATTGCTCCCAGGAAGCTTCCCTGGGGCCCAGGAAGGGAAAAAAATGGAGCCCCCACCTCCATTTTTTGCCTTCCTGGACTGCAGGGAAGCTCCTGGGCCTAGAGAAGCCTCCTGGGCGAAGCAGTAAGTAAGCAAGGGGAATCCCAGCACAGCTGATCATAGGAACAGCTGATTGTTAGGAGGGGGGGGAAAAGAAATATCTTAAGCAGTGACTTGGTGGAGAAGAATGCAGTCAGTGATATCAGATATGTGCAAAATGTTGCGCATGCATGATAAGGACTGACTGGGTGGGGAGAGGCGGGCGGAGAGGGGTGGGACTAGCCAGGGCCACAATTTTCTGGTTCTCCAAACTGTGCAGAATCATAACAACTGGTTCTATAGAACCTGTCAGAACCGGTAGAATCCCATCCCTGTCTTACTGCATGCTGCCTTAGACAGACACACAAGTGTCTCAGCCATTCTTCCATGCATCCTTTTATTTTCTGCCATTCCTTTCTCTTACTCAGGTTTCACAGAGGATTGGGCAGCTTATGCACCTATTTTTTCTGTTTCTTTCCCATTTCAGCACTTTCTCTTTCTCCATTTTCTCCTTCATGCTTTCCTTCCATCTCTCTCCATGTCTCCCTTCTCCTCCGCTCCTCCTCCTCCTTTGGGTTTTTCCAAAGTTTGGGATGAAACTTGCCCAAGAGCCAAATGGTACAGGTTGGCACCATCACTGAAGAAGAGTTGCCATGTAAATCTTGCCTGCTAATAATAGGAAGGGATAAAGAAATAGCAACCAAAATATTAAACAAAGTTTAGCAAACCTGATTTTTATTCCATTCCTCTATGAAACTGACAAAATTCCTTATTAAATGGTAGAAGGCAAGGGACTTTTTGGAGCCAGGGGTCAAAATTCAATGTGGTATGATCAATGTCTCAGACAAAATCTAGCCCTTTTTTAATGTGTGGAGGGCTTCAATTATATAGTTATGGCCATCATCTTGAACATTTTACCTTATGTGTACAATAAGGACCTGTAGGAAATGTGTGTGTGTTTATTTCATATAAATATATATATCATAACTTTACCAATGGTACTGGAAATATGATAGGAAAAATCTGCAAGGATCAGTAATAGTGACACATTTCCTCTTATTCTCCATGTAGTTCAACCTGCAATCTCTGAATAAACAATTGTTTTCTGAGTGAAAGCATGCAGTTGAAACATATATTCCCCGTCCTCTCTAAAGAGGTGATAAGCAACCTTTTAAAACCACGGATTACATTTTTATTTATTTACTAGAGTACAGGCTGATACACTACCTTTTTAGCTTGCTTTTTCGGGGCAGGTATGCACCCTTCCAAAATGGCTGACTGGCCACTTTAATTTTCTTTAAAAACCTTTTGAGGACCTTTCTCAGAACCTTTTTTTTCCAATTACATCTAGCTACAACTCTGGCAACATCTCCATCCCCATGATGTGATCTTCATCTCATGTTCTGCCTATGAATGAGCCAGATTTTAATAGTCCTTATATATATTGGTATCAAAGTAATATCTCCTCCTTATTCTGACACCTTCCAAGGATACCCTCAAAGTATTTGAAATTTGGAAGGTTTTGTCAAGCATATCTTAAGGAGAAATCAAGGACTAGCAACAATTGGGCACAAAGACAAAAAAAGCAAATAGCATCAGCAAATGTTGGCTGGTATGGGATTTTGACTTATATGGGATGGGATGGGTAGATAGCATTCTAATTCAGCATTGGAGAAAGGTCTGTTACTCCTAATGGCCTATGTGAGGCCTAAATCATTGCTGCTAATAAATTTGTTATTAACTAGCATTTTGCTTTGCAGCATTCCAGCTTTTCTTTTATTTCTCTTTAAAAAAATATTTTTAAAATGTAATTTGATGGAGTGGAAGCTTAGTGGGCAACAAGAAAAGTGTATATGGATATATTTGAGCTGCTATTCTCATTCTCTAATCTGGTTGGAGCATTGAAACCTGTCACAGAGCTTTATTAATTTAAAAAAGATCTATTGCTAATCCATAGATAGGGATCTTTTCAGTAGGTAAATAAAGTGATTAACTGCAAGCTTGAAAAAAAACATTAGTTCCATTGCTAGAAATGATAAATGAAAGGACAGAGTTATCCATGTCCCAGCAGATACCAAAGTAGCAACTGGCATAATTTGGTGACAAGTGACAAAAGAGAGAAAGAATGAATAAAATATTAACAACCAAAAATGGAGAAATACTTTCTGTCTTGCACACATTAAGGCAGGTGTAGCTCATATTTCTGGATGAATTCTGAGGTAAAAAGTGTACAAAACTATTTTGCTTTTCAGTTGGTTCAGAGTAGAACACTATAAATTACTATGATTCACCACTACAGGTCTTTTATTTTTAGTTTATTATGCAACAAATTTTCCATTCTTTAAAAAAATGCATTTATTTATCTAACCATCATCCCACCATCCCCCAGTATACAAACCTTCACAGAATAGAAAAAAGAAATTTTCTCTACTAAAATACTGAGAATTTTAATAAAAAATAAACAACATATTTACTATAGGAGCTTCACACTGGTAAGCCTCATTCCATGCTTTTGATGGACATGCTCCTTCCCTTCCCTCCCACATATTGAAGAATTTATGAAATGGGACTGTCAGTGTTATGTCTAGAGACTAAGCCATGGTCCAGCAGCTCTGGCATCTCAGATGTGAATAAGTCAAACAGCAAACTTTCTCAATGTGTGTCGATGTTACAAAGCTCTCTATATTCTACAATCAGGGAATAAGGGTGGACAATATTTTGTCTATTATATACGCTAGACAAATACCATTGGGAACATTCTAGAAAAGATACCAAATGTTTTCTTTGTGATGGAGACAATGTGGAAATTGAGTTATGGCAGATGCAGATCTTGCCTGAGGCAAAGCTGTAAAGCTGGCTACTGCTGTGGAAGCTGAACTGAAAAATGGCCAAGTCCTACATTTTGTTAAAAAAAAAACCTCCAAAAAAAGTCCAGACTTCAAATGCAAACCCCAAAAGAAGTTTAGGAGTGTGGAATGTTGTCTCCCATTATCACCAATCCTGGGAAATTTGCTAAAGGAATTCCAATTAAATATTTTGGTCCAACCACCAATGGCCCAAGAGATCCAGAATAAATATTTATATTCAGGAGGAGAAAGAAAAAGGAATAGATGAAAAATCTTCTCTGTAAAGAAAGAGGAAATGGAAAATTAGGAAAATATTGTGATATATAACAGGCAACCTGTACACAAGAAAATAGATATGACCCCTTTTGAAGAATTTATCAATACAAAAAAGGAGACTGAATCCAGTAGCCATGGAAAAAACAAGATTAAAAATTTATCCTGAAGAAACTGTTTCCTTATTAGGTTCAGCCATATATAAAGAACATACTGTAGATAGATAATACATAGATATACAAGAATAGCTGACAAGCTTGAGTATGTTAATAGCACAAGGGTGAAAATCTAATGTGTATAATCAAAAATGGCTGAAAGAATTTAAGATTATATGAGCCTAAGATCGTATCACTTGTATAAGAGACCTTCAAAACATACTGCATAAAAAGGAGATCAGGAGAAACTAGTTGCGATAAAAAGGAAAACATATATTTCTGTTCAACAAGGCTACCAGTCAAACCATTTTAAGCCAGAAAGTTATCTATGCTCTCCAAGACAAAACTAAAATAGAATTGGAAAGACTGAAAGAGGGCAGCCTTACCACATCTATACATTTTCTATTTATTTTATTTATCTGATTTATCTGATATCAAGATAATAGATATAAGTATAAACATAGTTATGAATACATGAAATGGATACATATAAAAAAAATAAAAAGAAGCAATAGGACAGGGACTGTAGGCACGTTGTTGCGCTTATGCACCCCCCCTACAGACCTCTTAGGAAAGGGGTGAGGTCAATTGTAGACAGTCTAAGGTTAAAATTTTTGTGGTTTGGGGAAGAAATCACAATCAGGTAGAGTATTCCAAACATTGACCACTCTGTGGCTGAAGTCGTATTTCCTGTAATCAAGTTTGGTGTGATTAACTTTGAGATTGTATCTATTGTGTGCTCTTGTATTGTTATGGTTGAAGCTGAAGTATTCATTGACAGGTAGGACATTGCAATGTATGATTTTATATACTATATTTAGATCGGACCGAAGACGGCATAGTTCTAGGTTTTCTAGGACTAGAATTTCGAGTCTGGAGGCATAAGGTATTCTGTAGAGGAATTGAGAACTCTTCTTGTGAAATCTTTGACTAAGAAAGATGGAGCCATCTGCTTTTGATAGGACTGAAAAGTCTCTGTTAATCAAATCTTAATCAACTTTCCCAAGAATAGTATTGCTAGCAATATTGGACAAAGGACAATATTTTAGTAAACAGTGTCATTGCTGAGTTCCATCAGCATCTGACATTTTGAAAAAGCTACCCCAAACCTCTGAGAAACATAGCTTAAACGCAAGCAAAAAAGATCTTTTTGTTCGTTGCAAAGTCATGTCCAACTCATCGCAACCATAGACCCATGGACAACATTCCTCCAGGCCTTTTTGTCCTCTACCATCTTCTGGAGTCCATTTAAGCTCAAAAGAGATTTAGAAGTATCTATTCGATAACACATGAACAATGTTTGAAATAATAAGAAATATAGGGTTGAAATTGAAAGAAAACTGGGATATAAATTTAACAAAGATACAGCTATCCTGTGGCAAACTTTTAGTTGTTAAAAGAGTACAAAATAGATCAGAACCTCAGTGCTATCTGCAAATGTTTATGTTGTCCTGACTATGCTTTGTAGAACTAGTTGTGGTTAGAATTTTTTTTTTACCCAATTGAGAAATGACTCTTGGGTTAAACAAATATTTCCCATTTTTTAACACTGATTTGAGCTGCCTTTAAAGTTCTTTAACTAAGGAAATTCCATGAATGATTTTCTATCCCTGGGTCTGTCCCATGGCAGAGCTAAAACATTTTTTATATTTGTTTTGTGGCAGTTAAAGCAATAGGAATCCTAATCCAGATATGCAAATTATGGCTTATTGCATATGGTACAATGGGACAACCCACAGATTTGATTAGATTTAGTTAAGCTGATTCTATATCTCTGGTCATTCACACATCATTAACTGGAGAATGAAGAGTGCTTTTCATCTGCTTTTACTTTTATAGGTGACTATGATGCATGTGAATGTCACATAAAGGAGATTCTAATCTGCATTTAATTTGGTCATTTTAGAATTAAGCCCTGCTGAGTTGTTAGTTCAAATTCAGTAGTCTAAGGACAGAAATATAAGGCCTTCATGATGATGATGATTGATGATGGTGGTGGTGGTGGTGATGGTTAAGGTGTCATTTTGTAGCATATTGTTACTAATATTAAGTACAGAGCATCCTATGTTTTCATACCAAACAATGGGACAGAAACTATATTGACAATGCTGGGAGATAATCTAATACAAGGATGTCAGTCTGACAGCCCACGGGCCAAATGCATTACATGCAGGCCACACCAACCCCAGCTCCACAAATGGGAAAAATGTTGTGAAACATGATAGCAACATGATGGCAAGTGATCTAGTACATCAGGGAGTATGTACTAGATGGAGTATGCCATTCCTGGTCCTTTTAGGACTATTTTAGTTATGCTACTGACCCTGGAACCATCTGGGCTCCCTATAAAGGTTAGTACTATTGGGCAGTGATTCTGCTTCTTCCTGTATGGGGTTTCTAGCCAGTGGGAAGAAAAGAGATCAACTTAGCTACTGCATAGGATGCTACATGATTGACTTCTTTTTCCCGTACTCTTGATCATTTAAATGAAGCCATTGGGGAAGGTTGGGAGAGAGTTTTTTTGAAATCCTCAATTTTCAGACCCAGAATGTAATCCAGTTTCATTTTCCCTTCATCCAGCACCCCAATTCTGACCAAATGGCGCAACAAGGCATTGCCTTCAAAAAGGCGCCACTGATCTTTCTCATCTCGGGTGAGCAGTTCTTGGGCAGCTTTGCGGATCTTGGCCAAAGTGAACTTCACTCCCCATACCTCAAGCTTGTTCCGCAGCCCATATTCACCAATAAGTTTCAAGTCTTGATTAAGGCGTGATTTTTCAAAAGGCTGCCTGGGGGTGACATAAGTCTTCCAATATACCCAACTCCTGGCAACTGGCATTCTGGCCTAAAGAGACAGAGCCCAAGCCTACCACCTCAGGCACCAATGAGAACCAGGAAAGAAAAAAAAGCTCTAGATCTCCACCCTGAGCAAAGTCCTAATCAAGTACATTCTGGAAACTATAAAGATCTAAATGGGGAGAAACAAGTTGAAGTAGAATCCTACCCAGACTAAGTTACTGTTAGGACAAAAACCACCTGGCTCTCTGACTGCTTCCTCAATGACTCCAGGTAGGATATTCTTTTTCCTAAAGGAGAAGATTTGTGCTTGGGAGTCCTCCTAAATTCATGGCTCCTTCAAGATAAGCAGTTTAAAGCAACAATCAGAGTGGCCTATATTCAGCTCCATGGGTATTGCCAGTTGCAATTCTTCCTTCCAGGAAAAAAAAGAGGAGAACAGAAGACAAAGACTATAGAAGCAACCTAAATGTAGTGATGACATATAAAACTTTATATAAGAGCTGGCTCTTTCTGAAGGTATGACACAACTGGCACTAGCACATTTCTAATGTCACAGAGATGCTATCATCAAAAATGCAATATTTTAATATCTTCCATTTGCTAGCTGAAAAGTAAAGTATCCATCCCCTGTCACACTTCTGTAATACCAGTACTATATTCCCAGGACTAAGGGTGGAAATATGGAATAATTTACTCAGAGTAGATTCAGATGTTCCTGAATGTTATTAAACCAGGACTTCTGTCTCTTCTTTGTCTCTTCTTTGATAGTTGTCTCATTGTTTCTGTTTGTTTTTGAATGGAAAGCCTATGTTAAATCCAAGTAATGCCTGGGCTGTTCTGTTCTTGAGTAGCATACAAAGTGTTTGTTTTAAAAAATGGAAAAAAGAAAAGAAAGAAAGAAAAGAAAAAAGAAAAGAAAAGCAAGAAAAAAAGTGTCAGGTTGAGATAGCTACATTGTTCTACTTCTCTAATACTTGCTACTTTTCCAACCAAAGTTAGTGGGCTATCAGACAAAGAGGGGAACAGAAGGAAATAGCTGTTTTTATTTAATTAGGATATTTAAAGGCAATGGAGAAGTTGTAGCTCTTCCCCACAGTTAATTTAATTAATATCCATTATTCTTCTTAATAAGGATTGAATGGAATGTTAAAGTATCTCTTATGTGTTACATTCCTTCACAAATGTATTTCCGTAATTTCAATATCATTATACTGACAAGTAATGAACAAAGGAAAAACCACTTTAAAATATTCAGATTAAAAAACTACAACAGCACACATTCAGAATCTATAAACATTTTTAAAATTCTTAACCCAGAACAGATTAAAGGCTGATTAAAACAAAACATTTAAATACATTCTCCAGTCCTTGAAAGGTTTAACATGTCTTTTATGTTAGAATGAAGGTTATACTTAGAACCAGATGACCATATCATGCAGTAAGGATACCAATGTGGAATTGAATTTCTGATTGTTATTGTTTTTTATGAGATCAGATCACAAATCTGGCTTCTTGTCAACAAAAGTTGAATAAGTTATTATTAGCCCCTTGGGACAAAAAGCAGATAACCTACCTTATCTTTTCATACATTCTTGAACTGGTAACAGTAAAGTGTGAGGGGGAGAAAAATGGCGTCATATCCAGCTTTACCCAGCATCCAGTACCAATCTACTGCTGTTTATATAGATGTTGGGATACATACATCTGATTTAAGCAATATCAAAAGCAATGCAATAATTGGTTTTCCTTATTGTGCCTAGTTTGGCTTAAGGGAGGGGTCTCCAAATGTGGCAACTTTCAGACTTGTGGATTTCAACTCCCAGAATTCCTCATCCAGCATGGGAGTAGAAGACCAAAGTTTTAAAGGTGCCAAGTTTGGAGACCTCTGCCTTAAGGTGACATTGAATACCCCAAAGGGTATTCAAAGGGCAACTGAACTTTCTTGCTTTCTTTCTTTTTTTTCTTGAAAATGTTCCGCTTCTCAACCAAGAAGCTTCTTCGGTTCTCAGCAGGGGGTTGGGCTAAAAAACCTCCAAGGTCCCTTCCAACTCTATTATTCTGTTATTCTGAGGAAGCTTCTTGGATGAGAAGTGAAACATTTTCAAGGGGAAAAAATAAGAAAGCTCAGTTGCCTTTCGAAAAGTACTTTTGGAACAACTGTGACCTGGATGATTGAGATTTCCATAGACACTGTGACATTGAATAGGCTCTAGCTTAAAATAGTCCTTGAATATCATCTGATGGGTATGGACATAAGTTCATGTCATAGAGATTACAAAGCAAGGTTAAGGCAAAGGTGGAGGCAAAAATCCTAGGTTTTCAACTTCTTTTTCTCATCTGTAAGACAAAAAAAGAAACTTTGTGTAAATGAGTCACTAGCCTTGCCGATACTTAAGATTATCTGTTCTAGTTATCTTAGAACTGAATCCCATTCTCCCTGTTAGGAAGAACAATAGATATAGCTTTATTGCTTAAAGGTATGGCTTTAATCACATAATATCATGAATTCAAAAACATGTTGAGCAAAAGTTTGAAAGTTAGGAGGATTCAACTTCTTTAAAAAGTTCACTAACTTCTGACAAAAGTTCTTTCTCTACATAGGACTAAGATTGGAGTGTAATGTCAAGAAGCATCAGAACCCAAAAGAATAACAGATATAAGAAAAGGAAAAAAAATGACTATGTTTAAATTCTTCATGGCATTTTGTTCAGAACTCTCAGAGCAAAAGGTTATGCAACTTTCCTCTAGAAAATATATTTTCTCTCCTTGAATCCTTGTGCCAACTTGTTTATAGTCAGGATGTTTCCGATATGAAATGTAAATGTTTGTCTCACATTAGGAAGAAGGTGTTATTTAGATTACTTTAAAAAATGATATGTTGGAACAATGAGTCCTTACCTGTAGCCTGATGTGATACCACTCTGGAATAGATTGGTATTTGTGTGGGAAGTATATTTTAAGCAATATTTTAAAGGGAGTAAACATTGTAAGGGACATTCTATTGCTCCCAATTCTTGTTTTCCAATTGCAAAAGAATGGGGGTGCCACAATGTCATTACATTAAGCATTTTCTCGCATCGTGGATTGTTACAAGAAACAATGGTATGGTGACTGTAGTCATTTCACAGGATACATGTTACGGACACCTTAGAACCAGTGCTGGGCTGCAACTGGTTTAACAACCCGTTCTGTGAGCACTCACTTCATTCAAAATATAGCCATTTGAAGCTCGTTTGCTTACCTTTCTTACTTTTTAGGGCAGCTCTGGTAAGTAGAACAGCTGAGATGTGGAAATGGGTGGGGCCAGCTGATGGTCAGAATTACCGGTTCACTAGAACCAGTCCAAACCACCAGCAGTGCCCACTACCGATTAAAATTAAAAAGACTGTCGGTGATTACATCTCTCATCTTCCATAACAATTACCGTACTTATTCTTTCTTACCCAGTATAAAGACCAAGGGTTCATGACATTGTTTCCAGAAACAATATAGAAACTGGAAAATCTTATCCAGGAGGCTTTCTGTAGACTTTCTTGTTGCAGCCCAGAACCAAGTTTCTGATGTTTTCAGTCCTTCGCTAGACAAAAAATTCATGTAAAAAGAATTTTGAGAATCTCTGCATTCTGAGAATCTGTCCTGCCTGCAGCTCAAGTTTGTTCCTTTCAGCTAATTTACACACCATTAATGTAAAGCCACATCTGAAGTGCATCAACATAATTTTTTGCTCTTGCACTGGTTATAAAAATAAATAATAATTTCTTTATTCTCATTCTTTTGTTCCTCCCCAGATCTCCTGTTTTCCCATTTGCAATTTGTAATTTACATTACAAATGAGAACAGGCCCTAATATAAGTACAGTTTTATAAGGCCACAGTGAAGAATATGCAAGGAATTTGGCAAATAGAACTTAAATGGACTCATTCTAAGTTGATATTTGGTACAGAGGTTGTATTCAGCAGGTTCTGACCAGTTCTGGAGAACCAGTAGCGGAAATTTTGAGTAATTTGGAGAACCGGCAAATATCACCTTTGACTGGAGATTTTACAGTATCCTTCCCTTGCCATGTCCACCAAGCCATGCCAACAGAACCAGTAGTAAAAAAAATTGAATCCCACCACTGATTTGGTAGCAGGTCCTCTGGAGGCTATGGTGTCTGGGGCTGACTTGGTCATTTGGGGGAGTTTGATCCTGTTGATCCTGAGAAAATGGACAGTATTCTCATGGCTGTTAACTCAGCTACTTCTGCATTCGATCCATATCCCTACTGACTGGTGAAGGCTACCAAAGAGGAGATGTGTGGCTGAGTCCAGTGATGGTTAATTCCTCTCTGGGTATGGAATGGACCTACCATCTGATAAGGAGGTGGTTGTGCACAATTTCCTCAAAAGATCATCTCTGGACCTGACCATGACATCATCATTCACAAATTATATTTTTCTTCATAATATACTCATAAACGAGTATGTATGTATCAGTGTGTGTAATCAATTGAAGATTGCACTTCATGAATCAATTGAAGATTGCACTTCATGATCGAGTGATGTTTTAAATAGTATAGTATAGTTGTTTTTTTATTAGTAAATAATGTCTACTATTGCAACCCAAAATAAAATGACAATACCTTTAGATGTATTTATTTATTATTTTATTAGAGTCATAGGCTACCATAATTTATGCAAACTCAGAACAGCCTACTTGCCCAAGCTCAACTTAATGATTCATATTCAGTCTATAATTTATTCTAATATAGTATTTGGTCTACTAGACACTTTCATTCTGTATTTTATTTTTATTTTTTTCTTGTGATATTTTACATTTGTATTTCATGGCTTTTACGTATGGTTTCAAACATAATTCAAAAAATGTCTTCAGATTTTTCCACTCTTTGGTTCTGTTCATTGAACTATAATCATGTGCTTCCAATTTTACATGAATGATCACAATCCTATTTTTTGGCAGAATTCAGTTAACTGATCCCAATAACTTCAAAGTTAAGTTCTTCCAAGCCTCATTATAAAGATTGGGGCCCAGCTGAAGTTCTCTATTGAACACATATTTAATTTGTCCAATCTGATATACATGCAAAGTGCCAAGAAATGAATAGGTCTGCAGGTCCAATCATTATCGTCTGATGGATTTCTCTAGGCAGGAAAGGGCATTTCCATTTTTGAAAAGCAAGACGCTTTTATCTGGAAGAAAAAGTCCCCAGTGCTTCTTCTCTCTAGAAATTCATTTGCCCAATATCTGTTTTTCCACTGTTGTAAATGCCTTAAGCAAGATGAACTGAAGTTTATAAAATCTCAACAGCTCCTTTCTCACAGAAGGCCAATTTGGCTCTATCTACTTTCCCTTGTCCTTATTCAGTGGCCAGGAAATCAATATATTTCAGAATCAGGGAATGGGCAGAATCAGCCTTTTTCTTAAAAAAAAAAAGAATCTAAAATGAATTAAAGTTCAGGCGACTTGTTTTTATGTTTTCCTTTCTATTAGCAGGCATTTATCAGTTAATATAACTCTAATATAATATGTGATCCAATCAAATGGGAGTACTTTGAAGTTCCATCTATCTCACAAACATCAAGTTAATCATTCATGTCAAGTATATTTAATTTTAAACAAAGATTGTGAACTTCCCATGTCTGCTATGCGTATTACCACATTTTAAACACCAACTATGGTGAGTACACATGATTATTTATTTGATATTTAATCAGACATTCCTGCAAGTTTTATTATTTCCATTTCTCATTGGCAGAAGATAGACATTTGCGATGATAAAGCATCACATTTAATTTCTGTATCTTCATTTTTCTCAATAGAGGCAAGAAAAGTTTCCAAACTAAAGCTTAGAAGATGGTGGGATATCTTGGATGTAATTCATCATCCCAACTTCAGATCTGCCAGACATATTGGACTAAAAGTCCCATCAATCCCAATTATTGAATAAAGTATATTGCAGGAGTTCCTAAACCTTTTTCCATCTTACTTTCTTCTAGTCCAGGGCCCCCCAAACTTGGCAACTTTAAGACTTGTGGACTTCCACTCCCAGAATTGCTGAGCTAACATTACTGGAGGAGGAATTCTGGGAGTTGAAGTTCACAAGTCTTAAAGCTGTCAAGTTTGAAGACTCCTGCTCTAGACTGTCTGCATTTTCCCAAGGTGTACTTCACAGTTTGGGAAACCTACTATATTGACTTGGTAACTTTTCCTACATCTACCATCCTGCATAAAGGTGAATATTTCAAAGAATATACACTGCTCTTCTCAGAAGATTGACATGGCACTGAATATTAGGGTATAAATTTTACATAAACAACTGGGTCAGTTTATAGTGCAGTCTCCATCTTTTTCCAGATCAAGGGGCTGGTCCATAGGAAGCCTTGCTTCAAAGGAATGGATTACTCACCTAAGAAATTCCACAGCTCTGAGACCTTCTAACTAGCCCAGCTTCTTCAGTGTGGAATGTATGCACAATCTTTGCACTGCTGAAACATTTGGGATCAATTTATTTAGTACATTTCATTAGCATTAATTCTAATTTCTGAGGCCTTTTATAGGAGGCTCAATAACTCAATTTGACAGGTTTCATTCTGCAAGACTTTAAGAGGAAATGAAAAACATTACATTATTATTTTGTGGAATTCAGTAATCTGGGATAATATTCCTGGTACACTTATATAACATCCCATTAGATTCAAGGACAAGGGGAAAATTGACCTATACTTTTTACCAATTTAAATGTTTGCGGTTTGGGAACGACAAGTCAGTTTCTGTATCATTGCCGCAAGAACGGCAATTTCCATGTGGCCTTCTACTGGAAGGCTGAAGTTCTCATACCTTTGGAAGCCTGTATCTACTTTGAGTGCTTTGCCTATCCACTGAAATCAGCCTGAGTTATTATGCTGCTGAGGCATATCTCTCCCCTAGCTTCCATCAAATATTTCAGACCAGATGGCTGGACAGAAGGATTCAAAACTGCAGCTGTCTAAGGGATCAAATGTTTGTAAGAAAGAGCCTTTTTAGACATGTGAAACCTCTTTTTCAAGAGAGAAATTGGTGGGAATAAGCATTTGGTTTGTGGTTTGCATTCACAATGAGCAGCAGAGAACCAATCTTTTAATATGTACATATTTCTTTTGGCAACAAGTTGAAACTGCTGCTCTTCCGAACTCCCAAAGCCATCAGGGAAATAAAAATTGAAGCTTCCCTAGCACATCCTTACTGTGCACCCAGGACATGTCTGGGTACTGCTATCCAAACAAAGTTAATGGCTGGCATCCTAAGAACTATGATTGGTAGTTTCAGCCTCATCCAGCCTCGTCCATACAAAGAGCTTCCTCTAATTGGCATGAGAATCTCTGGGTATAAAATGCGTATGCTGCATTTTTTTTTCCTTTTCCAGTCATACAGTATTATGATCTGTTCACAACAGTGTGAAATTACAGCTGCCAGTTCTTTAGCTGGTGTTGGTCTTCATAGGCATCAGGTTCTTCCCAAGAACCTAGGATGCTATAATGTATCAGCATAGTATATGTGCAGATTCGAGTAATGTGGCCTTCTATCATTCATACATGGAAATGTTGTCAATGCGCACATTATGTAGGTACTGTCCAAGATTTTTGGGTATGGCATCCAATGTGTCCATAAACACTGGAACCAACATGGTCAGTTCATGCCATAATCTTTCAACTTTAATTTTTAGATCTTGATAACTTTGTGATCCTCTCCCATTCTTTGTCTTCTATTATGCTATCCCCTGGTATTGCTACATTAGTTATTACACATTTCATTCTTTTCAGTTAAATCTGCTGTGTTATAAGCCAAGACTATCAGTTTGTATTCACCCCACAATGTTTTAACCTGCTCATTTTGTACTATTGTTTCAATTCTGTTCTCACCAATTTTTAATCACTAGTGCACAATCGTTTTTACAGATGTTCCAGTGAATCGTTTTAGCAACTATGGTATGTTGTTGTTTATAAATTAGTTTGCTTTAACTTTTTGCATGAGCTGAACATATAAACTGCTATTTATACTTTATTTTACACAGTCTGCACTTTGAAACATTTGACAATTTCAATTATGGCTTTGATTGCATAAGTTTGAATAGTTTACTCTTGAGCAGCCAAAATCAAGCCTTTGCTTTCTTTTTTTTTTTTTTAAATGTTCCAGTTGTGAGATAGTGCCAGGTTTTATCGGTATCCGTTTTCCCCTCAAATCTTTTGTAAAAATTGACCATGTAATGCTTTTCTTTGCCAGCATTCTGTTCATGTCTTTATTATGTTATTTTGATACTTGTTTTTTGTGTATTTAATAAGCTCCAGTTTGTAGCTTGCATCAGTGCTTGTTTAGGGCTGTCTTTTATATAACCAGCCAAAGTGCAATGGGCAATCTTCTTCTTCAACAGTTTGACTTGAAGTAAACCTCTGCCTCCATTTCCGTGGGGTATGTCTGTGTGCACCTTCAAATCAGCATTGACTCCAGGTGATTACCAAGACCTTGCAGTTTTCTTGACAAGATTTCAGAAGTGGTTTGCGATTGCCTTTTTCCTTGGGCTGAGAGAGAGTGAGTGGCCCAAAGTCATCCATCTGGCTTTGAACTTAAAGTGGGATTAGAATTCACGATCTCCTGGTTTCTAGCCTGGTGCCAAACTGGATCTTCTTGAGAGATGAGGGAATAACTTTTCAACTAATTCATCAAATTGCTAACCACACAGATGAGTGACATAACAGATAAAACAGTAGACACTTATAAAGAGTTGCAAGCACTTAAAAATGGCACAAAGCTGAATTCAAACTGTCAACACAGTTTCTATTCTATGAGTCACTTTAGGTGTAAAGCTTTTTTTTTTTTTTTGTACCATGGGTTTCTGAGAACAATTCCAAAGCCATCTTTTCAGCAAATAATCTGTTAATGAAGCTTCTGATCCAGGGTTGCAAATCCACTTAAATGTAGTCTTACACTGTGGTAGTCAATTGACCCACACCGATATTCTTTCTGAATCCTAGCTTCCCTTCTACAATTGTTGTAGTAGAGAATTTTATCACTGTGTTGTTAGCAAAAATGTGAAGCTTTTCAAGGAAAGTTAATGGTTTTCAGAAAAGTAATCACTGGGAATACATAAGGAGCGTTATTTTTTACAATATGGTAGCAGAACTTCTCTTCCTGGTTGACCCCTAGTATCTTCTTAGTTCATTGTATCTTTTCCAGAATGTTTCAGAAATGACATTATGCTAACACATGATGACAACTTTCTACGACAGGGAGAATGCAGGTGGCATTCTTGTATCACTGTCACTACTGCCAGAGCAGTAAATAATCACACCCTTATCAATATCAAACCTTTCTTTAAACACAATAATTACCCAATATCTATGTTCCTTTTCAACTGATTGGAAAATGTGTGTTGCAGAAGACATACGTTGAAATTACTTAGTCAAATTATCCAAATGCAATAATGGAAATAATTTCTCTGAAATTCTTTGAATTTATTTACTTTCAGCTTGCTTGATGATGAACATTAATTTTAGTGGGAATTATATATGAAAGTCCAAGAGGCGATGTTCCAAAAGAGATCATCTAACAAAAGAAATGGTTAGAATAATGCATTCTTATTACTTATATGGTATATTTGTAACTAAATCACCTGCTTATAAAGTAAACAGTTGATGAATTGCCTCGATACCTTCTTGATAAAATAAGATAAAATGGCTTATATTTGTTTTTTTCTAATCTCTTGTGAAGGACACCTATTGTCCATAAACCTGATAATGATTTTTTTTAATGTTTTGTTTATTGGGATCTTAATCAGAACTCCATCTTTATTCTGCAGGACTAAATCCCAAGAAGTTGTGTTTTGGCAATCAATCACACACACACACAAACACATACACACCTGATTGATCAATCGATCGATCACATATGATATGCCTTGGTGGTGCAGGCTGTTAATCATCTAGCACTTAGTGCAAGCTGCCTGCAATTAGTGCAGGTTCGAATCCCACCAGGTTCAAGATTGACTCAGCCTTCCATCCTCTCGGGGTAGGTAAATTGAGGACCCAAGATTGTTGGGGGCAATAAGCTGACTTTGTAAAAAATGCCGCTTGGGGGGGCCAAAAGCCCTAGTAATAAGCAGGCACATACAATGGAATGAAGGTTATTGCTGAGTACTTAGCATGGTGCTCCATAGACTGTAACCCGCCCTGAGTCTCTGGAGAAGGGCGGCATATAAATGTATGAAAATAAATAAATAAATATATTTATATCTTGATGCAGATTTTCCCTTTCCATGTCCCTGTCTGTAACATTCCCATGGTGATATGTGATATTGCCTTTGGCCTAGCTGCTGTGCATAAAATCCAGGCACGTATTTGTTCCCAAAAAACATGTTCACATTTTCAGAATGCTCTTTAGTGACAACTGGTTCAAATCAAGCAACATTCTTGAATTTAGCATTTAACTCTGAATTCCAACAGCCATAACAAAATCTAGCCATCACTATTTCCACAGTCCACAAACTTGGCCCCGAGCAAGGAACATGATATTCCTTATCTCCAGGAATATCGCCCTCAATATTATGCCCAGCTTGATACCTTTGAACAGGAAAATAGATTTTTGGGATCTTTCTGCATTCCAATGTGCCTGACACATGTTTTGTAGCCAGGCCTGATCCACACATGTAGTCTATTCTGCAACTTATCATGTCAACACCCTTAAAACAGCAGATTGTCATAGCACAATCTACAAATGTCAAGAACATAAGATATTCAATAGAATCAGAACAAACATGACTTTGATCCAAAGATTTCCCAAACCTCACTGTTTAATTATCTCCAATCTGCAAAACACTTGCTCTGACCTAATGCCAAGCAAACCTGTTTCTTATTTTTTAATATAACTTCTTTTAATCTCTTAGGATGCAAAGCTTAAGTACTATATATATATATATATATATCTCCATGTTATGGTCCTAAATTCACATCTTTAAAACAGCAGACAGTACACGTGAAGAATTTGTGCTATCCTTTTCAAATACATAGAATCCCAGAGAGATAGGCAATGCACTTGCACAAAGTTATGCCCTACATCTGTGAGCTTTAATTTTATGTGGTTGTGCCAAGCACAGTTTGTTAATAGCTATCCATCTTCAAAGCAATAAAAATGATTGATTTGACTTGGTAATTTATAATCCAAATGTGAACTGAAGCATGCCTATAAGGACCCAGTAGTAATTTTCTGAATTCCACTAGTGACATATTTGACTACAAATATACTATAAATGGAAGTGTTTCTTTTGGGTTATCATTTATATCACACATGATACTTTGCATATTATGAATGGCAGGGGCCACCTTTTTCGAACCACACTTGGTTTTTGAATGGTGAGGCTAGAACAAAAATTGGTTCAGCTATATTTTTTAATTTCAATCTATTTTAAATTTAGTTAATGCAATAGAACTAATATGATCACTTTTCTTATATGTGCTAGTTTTCTTATTGTGTCTCATTCTATTACAACTTGGCAGCAACTTTTGGAACAACTCAGAAGGCCACCCCAAGGCTGTAAGGCTGTAATTTGAATCCTTCTTAAGGGGTCTTAAGAGAAATGGAGTGTCAGCCTTATGCACCAATCATCTAAATGTCCTTGTAGCTACTTGGCCCTGATTGTCAGGAATGGGAAATAATATTCTTTGATAATCAACTATTATTTTTAAAAATGCTAATATGGATTAAGCCTTTTTCTGAAGGATTTGTCTCAGAACACAGTTATGTGTTTCTGCATGTACTTTTGAAATGCATCACTTTATTAAGGGAAATCTTTTATTAATTCTAATATAGCCTAAAGCGCTAGACAAGATCACCTTATTCATAACTTTCTTAGCTGAATTAGAATTGAGGTTATTCTGGTTAGTTTTTTTTTAGAATTTTTAAAAGCAAGGACATACTTTTTCTTGTTACGAGATGTTTCAAATACACTGAGTACAATCCAGCACTATTTTTATTTCTCTAGAACTTCCACTTTTTAACTTTTTTTGTATTTTCATGTTCCCTCCTTACATATTTGTCTTCTTTGACCCTTAAATTACATGCCTATGGAGTAGATAAGCAATCTTCTTTTCATCTTTTTTAATCTTCTAGAACATTTCAGAGTGGCTGCTGCTACAGAAATAAATAGGGATGCCACTGAATATCTCCAGGATTATTAGCCCAGGCTCAGAAAATGCCATCAAATGGCAAAAGAGGATGAGCCCTGAATTTGCTGTTTTCTCCAGCTCAAAATCCAAATGAGAGAAATCCTCAGTTTACCCATCTACCTTTGCAGGTGTACAAATGTCATTTCTGACAATCCACAGCCATCTCCTGGATGTGCTTCCCTTTAGTACTCTGCAACAACACAGAAGCCAAAGTAGAGCTTCAACACCCTCTTTTCAAATGTTCTTTCTTTGGAACTCTTTCAATATAAAATGCTGGCATCTTATCATTCATTTTTAAAGTGGCAAGTTGTACCAAAATAATGGGGTTTCTGTCAAAAGGCAGAGCAATTGTTTTTTTTTTGTTTTTTGTTTTTGGGTGGGTGGGGCGGGGTGGGAATGATCCAAAAGAGAAGCATAGACCTGAATTACTTGACTGAATTATTTGGGGAAGAGGGATTGGTTTTTCCCTCCACTCTGTAAGTGGGGAAGAACCTGGGTCTTTGTTTCATTACGGGACAACATAATCTTCCAGTGGATTAACTATTATCAGTTGACATGTGTTTGCAATTTGCATAAAAATATTATTGAATTGCTAAATATCCTGCAATGGCTTTGGGGAGGATACTTTCAGAAGAGACTGTGGCATTTTCCTTGCCTGGGAATTTCATTTTGCTTTTCTGTGGCTAATTGACATATAACCAATAAATATTCTACAGAGGGACCAAAACCATATGGTGATGCGGATAAATAGCATAGTACAGCTATACTGTTAATTATTTGGTAATGCAAAATAATCTCACATTCTTCTTTTTCATCTGGGAAGTTAAATAATTCAAAGAGAAAGCCTTTCATGTTTCAAATTTTAGTGATCATCTAATGATAGAAAAAGACTAATGCACATAATGTGGCAGTGCATTTTTAAATTACTGTTATCAGCATCAAAGGTAACTGTGTGCATAGTTAACAACTTACTCGTGTATTCTGTCCTTGTCTCCTCAGTTTCTGATCCCCTACAACCATGACTCCATCTTTCTGTCCTCCCAGTATATAATGAAGTAATTTTCTCCTAAATGCCAAGGATCCAAGATCCAGCCTTCTGTATTTGTTGTGGTTTGTCAACTGCCAGCGGAGTTGGCAGTTGAGTCAGAGATGGAGAGGTTGCCTGGGTTACCAGCGGAGCCAGTGGAAGGTTGAGGAACAGGAGATCTCAGAGCTGATGCAGAGCCCATCTACTCATGCTCAGGCAGAGAAACAGCTGTTTTGAGATGAGCAAGGGGGGAGGAATAGCTGGGCCCTGTTCCAGATGCGTGTATGTGCAGAGAAGTGCGGGGAGGAAAGCAATGCAGGACTGAGGGCCAGCTATCTAGGAGGAAATGGTAACAAGCCCCTCCATGGCTGGGGTATAAGGAGGGGTATGGGAGGCGTGGTGTCTGAAACATTCTGTCAGACCCGTTGGAATCTGAGGAAGAAGGTGAACAACTGACAGGGAGCGGGAGTGTGGCTCTCATTGGCTGTGGAGGAAAAGTGGGAAAGGGCAAAATCTGGCTGGGCAGAGCAGGGAAGAGGGAGTTCAGAGGAAGATCCTGGCCCACCCTCTCTTCATCCTAGGGCATGCAGGGAGGAACAGAGAAGAGAGCAACGTGGATTCCATGGCTTACGAGGGAGGAAAGGGCCCTGATTCCCTTCATTAGGCATACCTGGGAGAGTTTAAAAGATGCAAGCTGAGAGTGGCGGCTGCTGGGAACAAACGTGAGTTTATCTTGTGTCAACTTTGGTTATGTGTTCCGGCATCCTCCCAACTGGATTGAATTACTGCAGTTCCTTCACGTCTGGAATTCCTTCTCTTGCCCTGCCGGACTAATTACCTCATCTTGCCTTGATTGGACTTATACAGTTTTTGTTGACCAGGTTTTGGACTTTATTCTCTGCAGCCAAAGGCTGTTCCTGGGAGAGTTTTTCTCCAGCCAGAAGGTAACCAGAACATTGGGGGGAAATAGCTGGAGCTAATAGACTCCTACGGATTATCTGACTGTGTTGTCTTTGTGCCACACCCCGGGTGATCACACATCCATTCATGCTCCAGAAGAGTTCCCTCAGGCGGATTCCTTGCCACTAACCAGGTCAGTCAGGACTTTTTGTTTGGAGTGAAGTACTAATTGAGGCTCCCTGCAAGGAACTCAGCAGCTGTTACCCTTATGAATCATCTAGGGATGTGTGACCTGGAGCTCTGTCAGTGAATGCTGTGAATTCCTGCATTTCTAAATAAAAAGGGGTTTTCCCTCATGAATAGGTTGTTGAGTGGAGCTCATGAAGGATGGATCAGAACAGTATTCTGTAGATTCCCCCTATACAGTAGCTGTATAGGTAATCTCCCACTTTACATCAGTAATTTGATAATCCTACCTGCAAGTAGGGGTTACTTAACATTTTTTGTTAATAATGATTTTTTTGTTATTAAACATTGCAGTCATAAACTGCTTTCTTTTGAAAAACATATACAGGGCTTACTCAAAAAAAACATTTGTGTTTATTTCAATATGGGACCAGTTCTATGGATATATTCAATCTATAGTTATATATTATATATACATAGTTAAAGTATATGAAGTGAGGTTTTCTTGATCTGGTAAGAATGCATATTTTAAATTTTCAGCACAAAATATATAGTTTAATAGGGTATTTACAACATAATTAAAGACCTCATTCTCATATAAATGTACAAAATCCTAAAATCTTAAACATGCAGCCACAAGGCACATTTCTTTATTCAATGTTAGGCACATGTGTACATATATGAATAGATAAATTTGTATTTCCAAGTGTGTGTGTATAATCTTTATTCCATGCACTTTTTATTCAGGGCTACTCAATATAATATCCAAATTAAAGCACAGAGTGACAAATAAAATAGGCAGATATGCCAAACCCCTTGAGAATTGATGTTATGCACTTAAGACGTAATACAGCTAAAGTTGCTTAAAGTTCTCTTATTTGAATCTTAATATTCACCACATATTTCTCTACATTTGTTCAGTTTCCTTTCTAAATATTTAAACCTATGCCTGACCACATCATTATTTTAATCCAGTGCTTCACTTCCTATCTAAGTGAATTTGTTGCACTATATAGTTGATATTTGATAGTCCTGCATCACTGGCAACCTACAAATACTGGCATTTGTGAACATGAATGCAGCTTTACTCTCTACTAGTTCAAGTTTTCTTTTCATTCATTTATTCAACCTTATTTTTAAGGAAGATAGAGGCAGATTTTGATTTCAGTGACAAAAACACTGCTATCTTTATTTCAGATTGGGTTCTTCTGTGTGTTCTATTTAGACTGAGGGAAACTTAATTCCAGCCATCTCAATATTAATATTTTGTTTATTTCTATAGAGACAGTCTTCAACTTATGGCCATAATTGAACCCAAAATTTATATTGCTAAGCAAGACAGTTGTTAAGTGAGTTTTGCCCCATTTTACTCAAGTAGCACAGTTGTTAAGCGAATCAGGCTTCACATTGACTTTGCTTGTCAAAAGCAAAGGTCCCTAGGTCATTTGCAATAATCATAAATACATGCCAGTTGCCAAGCAACCAAATTTTGATCATTGACTACAAGGATGTTGTAATGGTCATAAGTCCTTCACTTTTTTCAGTGCGGTTGTAATAGTTACTAAAAGAATGATTTACTGTATACTGCTAGTCTTTCTTATTCTGCAAGGTGTTCTATGTCTGAGTAACTTATCATAAAGTTTATATCACGTTAAAATTCTTCAAAGGTAGAATTCCTATTGGATTAATCTTCTAGTTTAACAACAACTTCTGTTTTTTTGCCCATAGTATTGGCAGGACAAGGTGGGTTCAGTTTGAAGCAAGCCACTAAACTCTTTTATCTTACTCTCTAGCAACAATTAGAGCAAGCAATAAATGTCATATTGTAAAAGAAAACACAAAAATTTCTAATTAAAAAGAAGCTTTTATCATGTCTGTTGTTTTCTTCTATTTAACTTTAACACACATACAAAAATCATGCACTCCAACACATAATGAGATATATTTTGTTTTCAGCACAGTTTAAGCATTTTTCATAATGTGACTCTTAAAGTATCAATTATGGCCAGCTGCTTGAATTTTTTTTAACTGTAATTTAGTATGTCTCCTTATGTGCACATTGTACAATCAATGCATATAAGAGTAATTTAGATTTTTAGAACATAACTGAGGAAATCAGTAATTCTTGCAATGAATTTTAATCTGGCCCAAAGTACTTATTAAACTGCTTTGAAGAAGAGGCCAATTCAGTCAGTAACACTTATAAATTAAGTGTTAGCCTGAAATGTACCATAAACTAAATCCCATAAATTAGGGATGTAAGGCTTAAATAATATATTGCGTAACTACTAAAACTAAATGTTCCTTCTTTATGTATACTGAGAGTATTTACACCAAGACAAATTCCTTGTGTGTCCAATCACACTTGGCCAATAAAGTATTCTATCTTCTATCTTCTAAAAAAATATTCCTTTAAAAAACTCTCAAATTTGCTATAAAAACAAGAAACTAATATAAAATATATACTCCTTTTCAGTTCTTTCCTGAATATCAGTTTGGTCTCATTCAGACATGCTTTAAATTTAAAAAAAATGATTAAAGTTTTAGACAAAGCAATTTAATTTCAATTTAACATTATCTAATTCAGAATAAAGGTCAGAATCTGGACCCTCCCCTATTTCACTGAAGAAAATAGTTTAGATTGCAATCTTGTATAAGCTTATTAGAAAAGCCCTTCAGACTTTTTACTAGGCAAACATATGCAGTATATAAGATTTTGCATTTTCCCTAAGCATTTAATAGATAAAGACTAGTATTTTTCAATCTTGGCAATTTTATACTGTGTGGATTTGCTCTCTGGGGAATTCTGGGATTTGAAGCTCACACGTCTTAAAATTGGCAAGTATGAGAGAAACACCAGTATAGAAGATGCCAATGAAAATAAAAATGGTACAAATGTGAAGAGTTTTCATTCTGAGCAATTTACCCTTACTCAATTTGACGTACAAATTCTTGCACAGAGTTTAGACCTATTAAAGTCAATTTTCACAGGGTCCAGACTCTCCTTATGCAGGAAAATACATCAATGGTACTCTTATCAGTGCAATAAGCATCAGTCACCCAGGTATTTAAATCAGACCACAACATAGAAAGTTGACAGCACTAGCAGTACTAACAATTCCGAAGAGAGAGAAACAGATAAAGAGCCATCTGTTTTACAAAAATTACATTCATCATCTTTACAGAGAGTACATGATGACAAACTCTGCATCACCCGGGAGTTGTAGTTTTTCACTGTTCTTCTCCCTATTATAAACAATTGAAAAGCAAAGAAAAGGTGTTAAGGCCCAACATTTCAAACAAATTATTATTTGATAGTATTTATATGCTGCTGTGAAACAATATCAGAACCAAAACTATCCTATAACTTCACCACTGTACTCCGCCAGATTGTTGGGAGAAACATGCTGAAATTGTAAACTGCCCAGAGAGGGCTATGAAGCACTACGGGGCGACATATAAGTCTAAGTGCTATTGCTATTGCTGTTAGGTATGATGCCCTGATTTCAATCTTCTTTCTGGAGCAAATAAATTTTTTACTATATATCCTTTTTTTTACTATATACATACGTTCATGAATCCGAACTATTGCTAAATTTGTTGAAATGAGGAATGTTTTAAGTAACAAAATCATTCTTGATTGAAGGAGAATTATATCTTAAAATATCAATCTTTCAAAGAACATAAATTTAATGGACTTTATGTTCCACCGAACACTGCCCTCTCCTCACCAGCTCATCACCTCCCCCTTCTTCAAAGAATTAACATTATTTAAGTTCCTGTGGCTTCCAGTCATGCTTATTCTCACGTACAGTCTTTACTGTAACTAATTGAATCTGGTCCTTCCTTAACATACAACAGTTCATTCTTCCCTTTCCCACCTAAACTGCATACTTGAGCACTGATTGCATAAAAGTGATTGACACATACTGGGTTCATAATAATCCATCACAGTCACTGAAGCATCCTGGGTATTTGCCACTTTGAAGTCTCTCACAGCTGGAATATCCACACAAACCTGTGTTTCGTTTAACTACAAAAATAAATAAATAATAATTTGCATATTAAAAAATAGATGTTTAATATTTTTTTTAAAAGAAACTTCCTATCCATCTTTAATTACATTACCCAGATATTTACAAATAGCCAATCTTATCTATAGTTTGCCAAGAGTAGACATATTACACAAGTGTAGAATCACAAGCAGAAACTGATTCACACATATAAATGCAACAGTCCATATCTGTTACATAGAATCATGCTTATCAAAATTTATAGTTATAATGGTGATAAAAAAGTAACCATGTGACCAATCTCCATACTTATGACCTTCACAGTGTCTCTCTCTCTCTCTCTGTTACATGTTCACCAATGTAGTCCATTAGTATATATTGTTCTGTATCTGACCCCTTTTATTCTCCAGAGTCCCCAGACTGGAATGATTGCTTGAACAAGCTATCACTTCCTGAACTGTTTTTACCCTGCAGCATAGCAATCCCCCAAAATGTGGTAACTGCAAATTAACAAACTCAGCTCTGTGACCCTCATTAACCAGCTTGAAGCTGCTGCCTGTAACAGACAAGACCGTGATCAGTGTCACACTTTTGGCTTTTTTTCCCCCTTATATGCTCTGGAGCACCCAGCCCTGAACTGCTAAGCAAACAACCAACACCAGTGCATTCCTTTCAATGTGCATTCTCCATTGTATACCCACTAATTGTCTTGTAATCCCTTCCTCTCAAGACAAACATCAACTTTCCTCTTGCTAATAATCTCAACACGGGGGTGAGCACTCTAAAAGGAAAAAAGGGCTATAAAGATTTGCCCTTTTACTGGGCTTCTTTGCAAGTCAAGTTCAGAAAATCTTCCCCACGTATTGGGCTCATCTGTCGGTTTAGGTCAGGGGTCCCCAAACTTGGCAAGTTTAAGACTTGTGGACCTCAATTCCCAGATGCTGGCTGGAGAATTCTGGGAGTTGAAGTCCACAAGTCTTAAACTTGCCAAGTTTGGGGACCTCTGGTTAAGGATCATATGCTTTAAAGGAAAGAAAACCTGAAGTAAAATCATAAGCACTATCATAGTCACATGATTTTGCATTTAGTGACTGAGTTGCTAGTCCCAATTGTGATTGCTGAATGAGCTGAATGCTAATGTAAACCAGTTACATTATAGTTATTGGCTGCAGCTATGACCAACAATTCTGTTGCTAAGCAGCAATGTCTTTAAGAACAACATCACGTGAGCACGACTTGCAACTTTCTGCAGGCTTCCCCACTGACTTTGCTTGTTGGAAACAAGATGTGAACATTGCAAATGGCAATCAGGTGACCATGAGACTGCATAAATGAGCACTGATGCCAAGCACCCAAATCATGATTATGTGACTGCCAGTTTGTATCTATATGGTTTTGTTTACACTTTGTTTCCAGAAATACAAAACATGTGGACTGGTTGTCTTGCTTTTTAGCACCGCTGTAACTTCAAATAGTTACTGAACAACTGGTCCGTAAGCGAAGAATACCTGTACCATGTGAATCCATCTTTATACACCTATTTTATACTTTATTTTTTATCCTGAGGCTTGCACTATCAAACCTGTCAAACAGAAAAACCAGGGAGAACTTCTTCATTCCTGTTTCTTGTTTCTCTTTTCCTTAACTATGAAGACAAAAAGTTTACAAGTACATGCTTCCTATCAGAGCCTATAACTTGATAAGTTTAATTTGGTCTTTTGATCCTTAAACATCTGTCTCTACATATTCTTACAAGGCTTGGTCAAACTTATGCGAATATACTTCATAAAATATGGCCACTCCTGAATCAACTGGAGAATTACAATTAACTTATCTATAAAATTTGTCTATAATGTTGAACAAATGTAATGTTTATTTTAATTGATCAATTTAAAAAAAACTTTTAATAATTTTAGTTTTTGAATCAAAGCTTTATCATCATCCTGACTAGTATGTCTTTATTTTGACTTACAGAGTCCAGATATAAATGGATTTTGCCTTCCTCTTTTTCCACCTTTTTAACTGGATCAACTAATGACACAAAACTTGGTGACAGAGAGAAGCCACTCAGTAATCCGATCTCCAAAAGAGCCATGCCAGTTTTTGAAGATGAGCCAGTACCCAGATATCTAACGAAGAAAAAGGTATGTTTTACATAGAAATAACGGTGCATGCAACATGTGCACACACAACTATGCAGTGTTTTTAATTCTTAACATAGAAATACGACTTTAGCAACAGAGTGGTCAATGTCTGGAATATTCTACTTGACTCTGTGGTTTCTTCCCCAAACCCCAAAAACTTTAACCTTAGACTGTCTACTGTTGACCTCACCCCTTTCCTAAGAGGTCTGTAGGGGGCATGCATAAGCGCACCAACGTGGCTACCATCCCTGTCCTATTGTTTCTTTTATTTTTTTCTTTTATTTTTCTTATATGTATCCATTTCATGTATTCATAACTATGTTTATACTTATACCTGTTATCTTATAATCGCTTGACAAAATAAATAAATAAATAAGTAAATAAATAAATAAATAAAGTATAGACCTTGAAAAAAAACCTCCGTTTGTACTGGAAGAAAGTAAAATTATAAAAGAGCACAAATAATAAATAAATAATAAATAATTTTATTTATAGTGTTTGCATATATAATATTATAAGCCTTCGGGAGTTATCCTGAGGTAAGATGTTCGGTCAATAAATTTAAAAAATAAATAAATACCTCTCCCTACCCATTTTAAAGGAAACATCTAAATCAAGAACAAACATTGATTTACAATTGAAACATTATGATAGAAACTACTGAAAGGATAAGCAAAGTGAAAGCATTAAACAGTATGGAAAAACATTCTTTAATGGCATGTCACAATACCAACATTTATCATGAACAGGACATTTCTGCTATAATTTTTCAGCAAAGCATCTCTCAGGTTTGTGTTCTGAATGCTTGGGAACTGCTCAAAAGTAAAGTAAACTGAGTAAAACAATATTTCTTGTTATCAGGTAGTCCTTGACTTAGAAACATAATTGAGACCAGCTTTTCCATTGCTAAGCAACTTGCTTAAGTGGCTGATTTTACCACCTTTTTGCCACATTTTTTAAATGAATCACTGCCATTGTTACGTGAATCATATGGTCTTTGAATCACTCCAGCTTCCCACACTGTTTATCAGAAGCCACGCTAGGAATTAGATTAGATTCAACTTTATTGTCATTGCCATGGATACAGGCAACGAAATG
The DNA here is from genome assembly GCA_023653725.1 of Bungarus multicinctus. Lineage (NCBI taxonomy): Eukaryota > Metazoa > Chordata > Lepidosauria > Squamata > Elapidae > Bungarus > Bungarus multicinctus. The sequence continues at coordinate 116,339,030 of CM042836.1, forward strand.
CAGTTAGCATCTAACCAAGAAGTGCATAACAACAATAAAATATTAATATATGTATGCAAATATGCAAGGCATCTATGAATATGTCAATGGAAAACACAACAAAATGTATGTACACATGCACACAAAGATAAGTGTGACTGCACATATATGAACATATACAACTGTACAAAATTAATAGCTCCTGACACCTTTATCTTCCCTTAATTTTAGACCTGTTTAAGGCAACTCAAATGGGCAGCCAACATGAGACGGTGACTTCAAAAGTTTAACAATATGTGATAGGAAGTACTGTTGTTTGAAGTTGTTTAAAAAAATAAAACCACCTATGGGTGAATCACCAGCTTTATTGAAAACAAATAACCAAATATGATTTTAATTATGCCCTTGTTATAATTATAGAAGAAAAATAGTTATCCCTGGGTAATACTTAAGTAGTTATAATCATTTTATATCAAACCAATATGAAAAAGGAAAGCCAACGAAATGACTGGCCTACACTGTGCTTGGGGGAATGCCAAGGTTTTACGGGGGGACAAATATATTTATTTATTCTTTGTGCTGCAAGTTTATATGGCTGCCTGTCTTAATCATATAATTCTGTGCAGCTGGCAAAGGCATTAAAAACAAATCTTTAAAAATAGTAAAAAGATGCCAGTTCAAGACAAAACACAAACTAGGCTGTATGTATCCGAAAGCCTAAGGGAACAACTTGTGAACTGAGCTGTCTCTTTAGATTTAACTAAGCTTTAACTGTGGTAGGAGTTTTTGTTTGATTCATTCATTCATTCGTACATTCATTCATTCAATAATTCATTTAGAAAACCTGGCAAAATATGATGGAGTGGTATGCCCAAACTTTTGATTTCTCCGAAATCTTATAAAGATATACGGTTACAGTATTAGTTAAAAAGATTTAGCTCAAAAGTCATTTTTTAAAAATTGTAAATAAAAGAGAACGGATAGCTTAATATATTTACTGTACTTACCTGGTACACACATTTAAAGTTAAGCTATTTATGTCTTTTTGGTCATCCTTTACATAGACATCTAAATCAAAAGCTTCTTGATTTTGTACAGATCCACTATGCCTTTTGTTGGTATGTGAATTTTTCACATTGTATATAACATTGAGCTACAGAGAAGCAAAAATAAAAAATAATGTTATTCAGTTTATCAGATTAAATTCATATATGCAATATTGTAACATACAGTGCAAATATAAATGTGGGACATTTTGCACCCTTTTCTGAAATAAAACTTTCAGTTTCAAATTCTCAAAAGAAATCTATCAAAAGCACCTCAAAATAACAAATCAAACATGCTTTCTTCTTATTGGACCTGCTGTGAACTTGGTCAAATCAAGTTGGAAATAAATCAAAATGTTGTCATCACCCAAAATGCTATTGTTTTAGTGATTGCCAAGAAAAGCAAAATGGTAAGAATTTACTGGCAATTCAAGAACACCTGGATCAACATACAGGATAGCCTCTTAGACAACTGTTTTACTGGAAGGAATTTTATGTTCAATTTTTCATTCCTTCTTGACCTTAAACAAAGATAAATCCATGAAGAAAGAAAAGCCTACAAAGGAATGATCAAGCATGCTTTCAGTTGATTGCAACATCAACTTAGCTTTCTTACCCAGCCTGGTCTGCTGCAAACAGGGCAAAGCAATATATGCAAAGCAATATAGGCAGAAAGAAACCAACACATTTTAAAAGGTATTTTGATATGACCATTTAGACGGGAATGGTGGTAGATATGCATGCAACATATTATCATATATTCCACTAGCTGGTACACTCATAATGACTGACAATTCTGGCTTATCTTCATAGCTGTCAATATTAATTTCTGGAAACTGCAAAATATCATTCAAGATATCTGGAACCTCTGACACAATTCATACGACATTTGCCTATTCCTGTGTCAAACCATACATCTTTCCTTAAAGATTTACTGCCGTTATGGAATTGCCGATTTCTCTAGGTTATGCAACAACTGCTTCTATCATTGATTGTGAATAAGATTGTGTGAGTCTCCCACATCTGGGTCAATGCCTCAACTAAAGCGATTATGTCATTTTGTAATACTACTTTAAAAACAAAAAAACGATTTCTGCTCCAAAACTAGAAAGATAAGCCAACTACATTTTTCTAAATGGCATAGTCTCTCATTCATTTTGTAAACATTGAATTAAACAATAACAGCATGGTACACATTTTTTATCAGTTTTTGTATTAGTTTTATGTTGTTATTAAGCACTCTTGGGGAGAGGCAAACAGCTATCAGCAAGGGGGGGAAGGGATCCAAAACCACGAACAGAAAGATTCTTAGCTGGTTATAAGAATTATCATTGAAATTATTATTTCTGCCAAAGTACTATTTTACTTGTTATAAAGTTCTGCACTTGCCATATTCACTATTTTCTCATTCTGAATATGTTGACAACTACATGAGAACAGTTTGATTTATTGATTAAAGGCAAACCACTCCAAAAAAATCTTGTCAAGAAATCTGTATAGGCCTGTCTATGTAGTTGCAAGAGACAATCACATTAATGTATAAAAAATTCTGCATAATAAGTAGTAATTATGCATTCACATTTGCAGGAAGTTTAGCTTTGTACTATGTACAGTTTGTCTTCTACTGTTCATTTAGTGCAGAGGTGTCAAATTCAAGGCCTGCGAGCCAGATTTGGCCCGCGGGGTGCTTAGAGCTGGCCCACGGGGCTGCCCTTGAAACAGTGAATGTCCAGCCTGCAGTACCTCTGCCAACAAAAGCAGAGCCTGGGTGGTTATGTGCATCCCCCCAATCTCCGTGTTCACTGCCAAAGGGCTGCAGGAGGCCGTCACAACCGAAAACTGAGCTTGGGAACCTGTTTTTGCTGGCAGAGCGCTTGGGCCACCACATTTGCCCCTGACACAAGTGATGTCAAACTGGCCACACCCACCCTGGCCTCCAAGGTCAAATGCAACCCTGATGCAGCTCTCAATGAAATCAAGTTTGACATCCCTGATTTAGTGTATCACTCAAACATGCAATTTGACAAGTGCTAAATTTATGCCTGTGTAAATATATTTTGCATGTTATAAATTTATATATTTATTTCTGTGGCATAATTATTTCATGGTCATGTAAAACATTGCAAATTTGGAAGCTTGAGCAAACTTTAAGTAAATCAGAAAGTAAGTATTCTCTTTAGCATGTCATGTCCACGTTCATTTTCAAAAAAATGCATGCCATTTTAAAATTCATCTTTCTCATCTATCTACAATTCTTGTTTATTGCATATAGAGACATTGCATATAAAGAATTTTATCTAAATCAATAGAAAGTAGTTTAGTTTTCATGAAAGATGCCTGAAGTAGAATATTTAAACACACGTAATGTTTTATGCATTAAGCCACAATATATGTTGATTTTGGTTTAGTATGGTATGTAAACCTAGTTATTCTAGTTGGTAAACTATGGTTATGGCCAAGCCATATGTGTAAATGTAGTCACTGTGGCTTAAACCAAGGTTAAAATTAACCTTGACTTACCATAATGTGTTAACATGGCCTTAGTTTTGCCGGTTCTTGATTGGAAAATATCTCCAATGATTTTCCAGGATAAACGGCAGGAAGATGGTATCCTTCACATTTATGAAACTGCAAGACTCCTGGAAGTACTTTGCTTCAACAATGAATGAAAACAAGGAGCTCCCTTGTGAAAGCATTATTGAAATCCTTTTAGCAGCAACCTTCACAATATTCCAGCTAAAAAAAATATCAAAACTTTGGAAAACTGCCTGTCAGTCCAGGAATCTTTGCTCTCTCATGTTTATCCTTATGGTTGAATCTTAAACAGATGTCTGGATGAAGGGTTATTTTCAGGAAGAAATTTTTGGCAGCATTTTCTTTGGCTGCCGAATTAAGCTTTGAGAAAGAAAATAGAATGCTAATGAGTTTGCATTTTAAGACAAATGAACTTCAGCAGGTGTGAGAATGGGTGGGAAGATTCACACAATCCTGACCTATTAAGAGGCTTCAGCTATATCTTGTTTAGACTTGATAAAAGTGATTAATAAAAATAAAATAAAAACTAATGTGAATGTATTCACTTGCTTCAGGAATGAAACACACACACACACATACATTAAGCATGCTAAGGTCTCATTGGGACACATTTTTCCCTTTATTGGCATATATAGAATTGAAAAATCAGAGCTGCTCACTAGACTGAAAGCTGAAAAATATCTCTGAAGAAGACAATTGGAAATCTCCTTGCTGACAAAAAAAATATGTAGATGTAGTCAGAAAGTCTCAAACCAGACACAGGGCCATCTTTGTTTTTTTATATAAATTGAATAGACTGTTGTTTTTCTTACATCTTGGAGAGCAGTCTGTAGGTTCAATAGTACATATGTATGTATCAATTAGTAGACACATTGAAAGTATAATTCTGTTTCATCGAAGATAAAGATGAGGAGTACTAGGTGTTACCTAGTTTGGGCAGTTAAATATCTGCAAGAAAATAACCAAGCTCAGAGAATACTAAAGACTCCTCATTTCAGCCCTGAGCTACAAACATTCTCTTATTGATAAAGATTCAGATCATTTGAGCATCCATTTGAATTTTTGAATGCCAATTGAAATAATTGAATGCAATTATTTACGGATCAAATAGATCAGAGGTGGTATTCAGCCAGTTCTGATGGGTTCTGGAGAACCTGTAACGGAAACTTTGAGCAGTTCGGAGAACCGGTAAATACCACCTCTGGTTGGGACTGTCCCCATCTATTCTCTGCCTCCCGAGTCCCAGCTGATTGGTGGGTCTTCTTTTGTTGCCCTGCACAGGAGAACAGAGCTGGAAAGCAAGTAGTGGGGTAGGGAGGGAATGGAGATTTTACAGTATCCTTCCCCTGCCATGCCCACCAAGCCATGCCCACCGAGCCACACCATACCCACCAAGCCATGTCCACAGAACCGATAGTAAAAAAAAATTGAATACCACCACTGAAACAGATGCAAAATAATGAAAAAAATTACAGGAAAAATATATAAGATTCTTTGAAAAATTAGTTTTATGGAAAAATGTACCAAGAACTGGCATCTCCCTTGGAAATGGATGGCCATTAGAGTTTGCTGTGTAATATAATACACTAGCCAGAAGAGATTCAAAAAGTGAAATGGGAGTTCTAAGATGACATGATTCATTCTTCCCAGACATTTAAAATGCTTGTCTCTCCCGTTTTTCTGCCCAACCCTGTAAGGCATAAATCAGGAAGTCTATTGAGCTTATAATGAATAGCTAGACATGGCTGAAGGGTTGCTTTTGACCAATTACAACTGGTAGCATTGTCATTGCTAATTCTAAATGAAGGGACAGATTCCTCTTTGCACATGATGTAATGATACCTAGTAAAATATATCATGATTTCAATTCATCTGCTCAGAAATTCCAAATGTGATCATTCTTTAAAGGCTGCTCACATGTAATTCATAGCAGATGATAAGTCATGCAATGTTAATTGCCATTATTAGCAGCCATTATTGTATTCTGTATTTAGTACAGATTTTTTAAAATGGGAATTTCACATATCATTTGCTTACAGTTTTTTATTATATATTTTGGCATATTAATCTATTAACATACACTTGGCATATTAGTATCAATTCTAATGTTACAGTACTTTACTAGAAAAGGGTAAGTTGCTTGGTTTGATTATAAATCAGTCATAAGTCATATTATTATTAATTTATCTGTCAACGTTTTTTAGAGTAATTCAATCCTGATAACAAACTGCAATCATTTTTAAAGTGTTAAATGCTGAATCCAGAAGACCGACTAGACTAGGGGTACCAAACACACGTCGTCACGTGATGCATTGGGACTTTCCCCCTCTTCACTAAACCAGGCATGGGCATGGCCAGTGCATGACCCATCCGGCCCGCGGGCCAGGAATTTGACAGCTCTCTACTAGAGTATAAAATTGATCCTTAAGGGACTCTCCTTCGAAACAAGTATTACAGGCAGTCCTTGACTTACAACAGTTCATTTAGCGACCGTTCGAGTTTGCAACAGCAATGAAAAAAATGACTTATGACTTACGACCACTGCAGCATCCCCCTGGTTATTTGATCAAAATTCAGACGTTTGGCAACTGACTCTTATTTATGATGGTTGCAGTGTCTCAGGATCATAAGATCATCTTTTGAGACTTTCTGACAAGGAAAGTCAATGGAGAAGCCAGATTCACTTAACAACCATGTTACTAATTTAACAACTGCAGTGATTCACTTAACATCTGTAGAAAAAAGGTCGTAAAACGGGACAAATTCACTTAATAACTGTCTCAGTAACAGAAATTTTGGGCTCAATTGTGGTCATAAGTCAAAGACTATCTGTATTTCCCAAATCCCGACGTCCAACTCCCAGTGTTATTAATTGCCATGTCTTATTTTATTCCTTCACATCTAGGTCCAGGGTCATCTAGAGACATTCAGAGGCCCTAGAAACTTCAGACTGTAATGTAAAAAAGAAAAGGAAAGCTAAGTATTATCAACATATTTGGTGATTTCTGGCTCTCAACTTGAGAATGACACTTCTGTGTGATTTCATACTGGATGGAATCAAGCAGAATTTTCCCATCTTTAACCACACATTGACATTTCTGATATTGTCATCAAATCTTACAAGCTGTCTTTTCAAAACTACTTAAAAATAAATATATGGTAATATCATATGCCAGTGTCAGCTCTGGAATTCATTGCTGCCATAGAGTTGAAGAATGGTGTGGGGTGTGTGTGATGTAGTTGAATAGTTTAAAAAGGGGGCACGGGTTAGTTTAAAAGTTCAAGGTTATTTAGTATGTCGCACTAAGAAATTGCAGCTGCAGAGTAATTGGTTCATGTGATTAATGAGGTGTACAAAAGTGGGAGCGGGTAGGTTGAATTTTATGGGAAGGTCTGGGAATGATTTCAATTCTGAAATTTCACAGACGTTACCAGTGATTGTTATTAATAAAGTACTTTGAGATATGTTTGTTTCGGAGTTACTGTTTTTAAACCGGACAATGGCTGGAACCCTGACAGCCAGTTGATTAAGTAAAAGACCCTCTTGTTCCATGTGTTAATTACAAACACAGGATTGTTGTTAGTTTTCAAATCTATATATGTTTGGATCTGTGCATTTGGAATCTAATATTTATTTATATTTTTCTTTAAAGTGTTTTAAGTTGTTGATAACTTGATTGCACATCAATTTTGATTGTTATTTTTAAAAAAGCTAGTAATATTTTTATATGTGTGGACAACTTCTAGCAATTTGATTGCTGTTAAAAACAATTCCAGCTGAGTCCACCACTGTCAGATATGATGGATGAGCAATTTATTGCCTGCTGTGATATTTTCAAATGTTGGCCTTTATTAATGGACCTAAAGTCCACTGAAGTCAAATGTATGTTTTTGATAAAAAATAAATATGATTTCTGAAAATGAATATACCCAAATAATGACATTTTATAACAAGCCCAGCCCTCTCTGAAATTTTATACATTACCTATTCTTCAAATTCTGTTTATGGTCTTGCATTGCTAATGTCACGTATTCTACTGTTTATTTGTACTGGACTCTAATCAACATGGAATTTGGCTCATGTAATCCAATCGTTTTACAAGGATTAAAGATAAAAAGATGTAAAACAGGCCTGGGGTTTCTATGCTAACTGGATTCTGTGTCCCTAACATCCCTTTGATCCACAGAGAACACCATTTCCTTTGACAGAAGTCCAAATATGGAAACAGGTCTCACATGCCAAGATACTTTTGTAAGTTGTTTTCATTCTCCTTCTCATCTTCCCCTGGGCTACCAGACAGCATTTGATTTGCTATGTCGGGTAGCGTGTGAGAATTGGAGAAAAGAGCAATATGCTACTGGCCGACAATAGAATGGCTTGTATGCATTTTGCCAGGGTTAAAATAGGAAGATATATAATGAACACTGAAAAATCTAAGCAACAATTTTTGTGGCAAGGAAGAGAGAAGGGAAGCAGGAGACCTTCTCTGGAAAATCAAGTGACTATTTTTAAAATTAGTGGAATGGGCACAAAGGCTGAAGAAAGGGAGGAAGACACTGTGGCAAATAAGAAATTGCTTGATAATTATAACTACCACATTCCACACTGCTTACAAGGAGCCTGTGATTATTATTATTGACTGGGCCGCATTTTTATAAAGGACAAGACTTCAATACTGATAGTAATGATGTTCAGGATTTCCTGAAAGACACTATAGATCCAAAATGAAGTTAACCACATATCTGTCATCAGAATTCACTGTTATGCTGTAAGCTGTACTGCAGTTCAGAATAAAACTGTTCACATCAAGAAGTCTTGGTGCTGATTTAGGAGGTCCATCCTGGATATTAAATAATAATCTTAAAGTGATATTTAACAGCATCCTAATTCTATTACAATTACCTTGTGGAAAAACACCAGGAGCTTAGCAGAAAAGGAGAAAGCAAAATCTCTTTCAATGAGACATTCGCGCAGAGTAATTAGAATCAAAACCATAATTTTCCAATATGATACATTATGATACATTGGGAATATTATATAATTACTAGAACTGATTCATAGAATTCTATTAGTATAGAATTGCATCTATATTGATAGATTAATAATCAGAACAGTTTAAAAAAGATGGAACAAAAGAATAACATATGGAGAAAACAATCTAAAGTCATAAGGATAGCTGTGATTTGATTCTGAATGTAGTTTGTACTTAATATAATATTGACTCAACCCTTGATAATTCAAATATTATCCAACCAAATGGGGAATCTAATTCAATCCCAAATCTGAAGAGAAACAAAAGGGACAAAAATGACTATATATGCCTACCTGAAAAATAGCAAAACCACGGCCATTTGCAGAAATTGTAATTCTAACAGGCTGTGCAGCTGGAAACTAAAAGAAATGGCAGATTTTAGTAAGGTCCTGAAATCAAACCTTTTTTTAAAAAAAAAAAAACTTCAGTACCTCTTTGGTCTTGAGAACAAAACGGTTTTCCTGATCAATGTGGAAAACTGTTGGATTTTCTTCCATGGATCCGTTCACTGTCACATCCATTTCTGTCACAGAATCAGCTGTAAGTGTTGCGAAGGTACTCAAGGCCTGCAGAGCCACAATAGTATCCTACCCAGAGAAGAAAGAACAGTCCTTTTTAATATGAATATGGATGAACCAGGTTAGCAAGCAGCACTTAATGAAGCTTGGCTGATTTCAGAGGCTAATAAGTACAGATCTGGCTAGTACAACTTACAAAAGAAATCATCTTCTTTAAAAACTGGAAGATTTTAAAAAAGATGTTGGATAACCATTTGTCTGAAGAAGTATAGGGTTTCCTGCCTAGGCAGGGAGTTGGACTAGAAGACCTCCAAGGTCCCTTCCAACTCTGTTATTCTATTCTATTCTATTCTATTCTATTCATCTGGAAATCCTGGAACAATAGGTTAGATTGAAATTTTTTTTTAAAAAAAGTCTTCATCACATATTCAGTCCAAATGCTCTTTTAAGTATTGTGTTTTATTATTATTAGAAAGGGAAGTCAGCAATAGTCATTCATGACAGCAATTGTAGTTTTATCTTGCAAGGCGCATATTTACTCAGTACGGTAACTCTTACCAAGATAGGACAAACTTAATTTATCATAATTTGATTTTGTTTGGCTTAACATGAGGTATAGCTCAATCAGTGGGCCTTTACCATCACATGAGAACCAGGCCTCTCTTGTTTCTCTAATAAAACACATTTACAAAAAGTTTATCTTAGCAATGTGTATAACATTGCATAATAACCCATAACATTTTTTTGGTGCAAAAATATGAACTTAGCCCAAGCCCAAATTTAGTCTTCCCAAGCTCAAATTCAACATTCTGACATTTTAAAATAGGATTGATGAATCAATTGCAACCATGCCGCTGGCCCATGTAGAAAATTAACTGAATCTTTGGAACACACAGAGTAGAAGATTCTGGCTGGCTTCCTTAGAGAATCGAAATCTTTTCTAATTGTTTTTGGAAACATAGATCTATATAAATTTCTGGCAATGCAGAAGGCCCTAAGTGAAAAGCTCATCAATCAAACTCATATAGTGTTTGACAGATTCCTGGTTCAAAATTTTAAATGAAAATAATACATCCCTGGGGCCACATAATATTTTAAGGATTAATTCCATAAATTCATGATAACTAATTGTTGTTTTTAAATAATTTCTAACCTGTGTAGAAGAATAACCTCCCAGGTGATTTCTTTGCTTGCTTAGCCATTTCATAATTGGAATTGCCTCTAACAGTCTTTGTTGAATAAAATGAGACAAGAGAGCATAACCTGCAACTTCAATATCTGCAGAACGTGGCTGCCAGGAACTGGAGAGTCCAGAAGATGGTGATGTCCAGAACCTTAGTTCTCCTAGAAGAAAAAAGTAAGAAAGAAACTTTTACCTCATAAGAAAAGGTTGTAAGGTTGGAGAATGTATTCTTCTGAAGCCTTATTTTTTTAGCAGACTGAAATCAAATACTTCTTAATCCTATAGTTTCACATATTTAAAAATAACTATTCCCATCCATGCCCCCAAATCAATTTTACATTTATCAAATTAATAAACTAGAAATTGTTCTACTACAGATAAGGTTTTTCTGCTTGTCTTCCATTGGCTAGAAGTGAAACTGGCTGAAGAAATCAATTTCTGACTTACAAGCCTCTTCTCTACTTTGGCCATAGTGATGACTAGATGTTCAATTCAGTGTATAACATGGCTCCCAACTGGTGAATTTTTCTGCTTTTCTATTCTCAACTATGGCAGGAAAGCAAGCACCAGTTATTTTTAAAGTTGCACTTAATAGTTTCATTTGGGCTAGAAGGAGAAACTTGGTAAAACTCTTTGTCAATTTAACCCGGTGAAAAAGAAAGAAAGAAATGGCCAGAATTTCACAAACCATCTGTTGAATTTAAAAACAAACAACCAGGACAGAGGAATTCAAACAGACAAAAAATGGTCAAAATTGGGAGCATCCTATCAAACTCTGTACCTGTCAACAGTGATGTCCCCCAAGGCAGTGTTCTAGGACCAACTCTCTTCATACTCTACATAAATGACCTCTGTGATCATATTAAGAGCAACTGCGTTCTCTTCACTGATGATGTAAAGCTATTCAACACCACAGACAATACTGCTACCCTTCAAAAACACCTCGACTATGTATCAGAATGGTCAAACAAATGGCAACTTCAAATCTCAACAAACAAATGCTCTGTCTTACATATTGGCAAAAAAAAAATCAGAAAATACGAGCTGAATAATCAAGACCTTGTTGAGGATCCAAACTCTGTCAACGACCTTGGAATACTCATCTCTAATGACCTAAGTGCTAGAGCCCATTGTAACTACATAGCCAAAAAGGCATTAAGAGTTGTTAACCTAATCCTACATACCTTTTTCTCTGGTAATATCACACTACTAACTAGAGCATACAAAACATTTGCTAGACCAATACTCGAATACAGCTCATCAGTCTAGAACCCGCATTATGTATCTGATATTAACATAGTTGAGAAAGTCCAGAAATATTTCACAAGAAAAGTTCTTCACTCCTCTACTCGTTGCAGAATACCTTATGCCACCAGACTTGAAATTCTAGACTGAGAAAACCTAGAACTACACCGTCTTCGGTCCAATCTAAGTATAGTATATAAAATCATACATTGCAATGCCCTACCTGTCAATGAATACTTCAGCATCAACCATAACAATACAAGAGCACACAATAGATACAAACTCAAGATTAACTGCACCAAACTTGATTGCAGGAAATACGTCTTCAGCAACAGAGCAGTCAGTGTCTGGAATACTCTCCCTGACTGTGGTTTCTTCCCCAAACCCCAAAAACTTTTAACCTTAGACTGTCTACTCTTGACCTCACCCTTTTCCAAAGAGGTCTGTAAGGGGCATGCATAAGTGCACCAACGTGCCTACTGTCCCTGTCCTATTGTTTCTTTTATTTTTCTTATATGTATCCATTTCATGTATTCATAACTATGTTTATACTTATACCTATTATCTTGTAAGCGATTGACAAATCAAATAAATCAAATCAAAATTCAGGAATGGTTGCTGAAGGTAGTGGAACTTGTTGGGATGGTCAAATTGACCTGTGTCATTAGAGAAAATACTACCTTTCTTACGATTCTATGTTATTTTGTATTAATTTTTTACACTTGTTTTTAAAACTTTCAATAAGATTATAGTAAACAACAATGCAACTATAGTTTGTTATCACTTGAACTAGAAGAAAATTGGCAGAATATTTGTCAGTTCAAACAAACAAACAAGCAGACAGAATACAAAATGATGATCGAACGAAAAAATTGAGTGTGAGGACATGGATGTAACCCATCCTGTAACACACTTCAGCCACTTGGAACAGAGATATTTGAATGAGACAGAATGAAACCCATCAGGCAGACCAGACTTCCCTGCTTGTACAAGAAAAATAGGGGCAAAGAAAACCACTAATTTTGATACAATTTTGAAATCTCAGCTGGGGTTAGCCTTCTCAGGAGGCAAGGGATCAGCTGAGGACAACATCATCTGTTCCAATCTTCCCCAAACAAGTGGCCCATTCTCACATTGAGGCAAGCAGAAAGAGCAGACCAGCCCACAGTCAAACAAAACCCATTCCCATTGTATAGTTTTCAGGCTTACTTTTCATATTCATATTTCAGGCCGGCTTTGTAATTAACAATTGCTATTGCCAAAATGGCCGCTAAATGCAGGAATGTTTGCTTGTTAGAATTTTTTCCCTGCCCACAGTTATGCCTTCATATCATTGCATCCCACTTACGGTATATATGCTACTTGGAAATGCCTTCTCTAAGAGTTGATTGCTCCAAAAATATCTACAGTGATATCAACAACTGTGGAGAAACACTCAGGTTTACAGAAGTCCCTAAAGAAAAAGGGACATTCTTTAAAATAGCCCAATGAGAAGTGCACGTATCAGGATGGGAAGCAAATACCTTAATAAGAACATGACTCACTTGCAGAAATCCTGCTTAAGTATCCTACTTAAGAATGTGGCAAAACAGGTGAGCTTGGAGGTTTGCTGTTCTTTCAGAATATGAGTTAGTAAAATCTGAATTTTGTGATAAATATTCTACATCAAAAAGAATATACAAATTATAAATTCTTACTGCTGGAATGTGCCATTTCGAATCCAAGTTATCAGATCCAATTGTTTACTCCGTTCTGTCATACTGAATTTTACTGAATGGTCAACTGGACAGCTAGGTACAGATTATAGACTTAATGAATATGATCTACATTTTCTTTACCGCAGCAGAAAAAGCACAAATCAGGTACGTAATAGTTCACATGCAATTATTAACTGCTACCTGCACATATTTAATTTAAATAGAGTCTTTAACATTGTGGAACTGAAGTGAATTCAATACCAGAAGGTATCCTGTAATTGTATTGTAACACTAAGCATTTCAAACATGACTATAAATAACTTTTAACTAGATCACATCAACCCATTTTATGTTTCCTCTCTTTTATTCCACTGGCATATATTGCCTTAAGTGTAACTGGAATATCAGATGACTCACCCAGGCAGAAAGACTATTTTACACTACCTTGTCGTTCTGATCTCTCGTTCAGTTTGTTGAGAGCTCCCTTTGCTGCTGTACTTTTAGCAAGTGATAATGCATAAGTCACAAGAGCCAGCGTATGATTATCCAATTCGATGTTATTCAGTTGGAATTCAAGAAATCCCAGTGCTTTTTTTGTAGGTTTATCAATCTGAAAAAAGAATGATAGCAACCTTAAGAAATAATTTATAGTAAACTACAATAATAAGTAATAGTCTTTATGATGAACATTGCAATTTTACAACCAATTTTATATTCAAGATAAAAACATATAATGCTAAAATGTGGGATATGCTATAAAACATTGCAGCAAACTGTAATTGAGCAGGATGGTACTAATTGTAAGCCTCTAAATATGCTTGCGAGGAGTGGACTATAGACAGTTTGAAGTTGTGACCAACTTCAAAAAAGGGACTTACAATCCAACGTCCATCTGTACTCTCCCCCCATTGGTCCAGTGGGTGCTAGGCAACTGGCCCACATTTTCAGCCATTGCAGCATCCCCCAAACACGTGTGCTTACTTGCAGTTTCAGAAAAAAATGTGTTTGCTTTAACAGCCACGATATTCATTTAATGACTATTGCAAAAAAACATAAAATCAGGCACAGTTATATGATGGCTTTATGACCATTACAATTTACAACCGAAATTATGGGCACAATTACGGATGCAAGTCAAGGACTACCTGTATTGAAACCTTAAAAGGCAGAAGACAGTTAGCAAGGAATGGTTATGAACAGACCATATTATAGGATGATTTTCAAAAGTCCATTTTCGCTGCCTGCCTTAATTTGGGGTCTAACAAAAACATCAGTATTACTAATGGTGGTGGTGATAACTGCAAGTCATAGGCAGTTTGTATGTTTCTTTGCATTATAATTCCATGGAAATTGATTTGCACTAAAGAATAAAAACTGCCTTAGTAATAATATTCTTGTGTTCCAATTGTTCATATAACTATTAGGAGACACATAGCTATTGGCTTAGAATGAGATGGGATTTTGAACTAACCTTGTTCCTGTTAAGAGTGCGTATATTTTATTTATTTTTTATTTTATTTTGTCAATTGCTTACAAGATAATAGGTATAAGTAAAAACATAGTTATAAATACATGGATACATATAAGAAAAATAAAAGAAACAATAGAACAGGGACGGTAGGCACATTGGTACGCTTATGCACGCCCCCTACAGACCTCTTAGGAAAGGGGTGAGGTCAATAGTAAACAGTCTAAGGTTAAAGGTTTTGCGGTTTGGGGAAGAAACCACAGAGTCAGGTAGAGTATTCCAGACATTGACCACTCTGTTGCTGAAGTCGTATTTCCTGCAATCAAGTTTGGTGCGGTTAACCTTGAGTTTGAATCTATTGTTTGGTCTTGTGTTGTTATGGTTGAAGCTGAAGTATTCATTGACAGGTAGGACATTGCAATGTATGATTTTATATACTATACTTAGATCGTACAGCAATACTATGGCTTCTACCTATTTCTGCCATCTACCTATATTTATCTTGGACCAAGCCAAGTTGTTTAATTCCACACAAAAGAAAAGAGAAATTATTTCAGAAATATAAATGTGAATGTATGCTACTATGTCATGCAGGCATAACAATCAATGCCCAGGTGCTCCTTCATTACTTTTGAAAAGATGTTTACCTACTAGGAGTGTGACTCTTTAGGAAACAAAAGTCAATTCATACTGCAAAAAACTTTCCTGTCATTTTTCATTTTGTAAATGATAAAGTTTTCCCCCCAATAAAAAAATCTCCCCATTTCTGCACCGTTAATTAATCTCTTCATTTATCAAGCAGAATACTGTTCTGCAAAGATAAAGCCTCATTTGAGAAAAGCAAGACATAATATGCTAGCATAAGAGGTCCCAGATTTGATTCCTGGCCTTTCTGAAGTAGAACTGGAAATAACTCCTGACTAAATCCGTGAGCTTTTGGCAATCAATATAGATCACCCTTCCCTTACTGAGCAGATGTTCTTATACACCCGTGTTCCCATAAAACTAATCGCACATCTGGAAGAAATCAGATTGTGAAAAAAGGATTGGTTGCCTGACTGAGAATACTGCAGCTTCAAATGCATTCTTTGGCATTATCCTAATTTAAAGCACTAGCCTATATTGTAAACAGCTTTATGGTAATTTGTTTCAAATGCACTATGATCAGTCTCATTACTACCTCATTGAACTCTAATAGAGTAGTCAAGATATAAGCTGTCCGTGAAACAGAATCGCTAGTGCCTCCTTGAAGCTCAGTGTGTAGAACTCGTCCTGGCTCCTCAAATTCTCCATTGAATTTCTGATGACTGAGGATCCAAGCAGCTGTTCTCTCCACGACATCTGGATCAATATCAATGTATAGTCGTGCTTGAATGAAACTTCTTAATACAAAAGCTGATAACCTAGAATGAAAATAAAATGAAAGTATACCATTAAACATCTTTGTCCAAACGAATTCCCTCTGTTAAACAATTGATTTACACCAGTGTTTCTCAACCTGAGCTATGTTAAAAGGTTTGGACTTCAACTCCCGAAGAATTCCGCAGCCAGCAAGGATTTTAATTTGGAGAAAATAGAGCTTGAAGGCCTACACAGCCCATTTTATGATGTGAATTTGTAATGTTATAATAAAAAAAAAATTATGAAAACTACATTTTGGGTACTGTGCAACAATATAGATACTCACCATGTACTCCCAGAGGGATCGCTGTTTCCAAAGGCACTGAAAGAGCCATCAGGTCTTTTATAGAGCAGTTCTCTTTGATAACCTGAACAAATGAAATATGAGAAGCGTGTTGAAAAATCTAAATTGTCAGGAGATGCAGTTCTGAAAGATTTATCCTTCACTGAAGCTAATAGCCTAATAGCCTAATCTGCTAAAATGCACAAGCATTGAATTTACTCAAACACTGTTTATATGTTCCCATTATGAAGTGTAAACAACATAATACCAGAGACAGGCAACTTCTGAGAGCTGGAGACTAAAATTCAGTTTCCCAACCTTCTGAATGTAACCTCACCAGAAAGGGCATTTAAGGGATTAAGGGTGAGAATGGGAACAGAGAGGCTTTGGGAGGCAAAGACCTACTATTTCCTCTATTAACTTCATACAACCTGACAAGTAATATGAAGTAATGCTATCCCAAAGTGGTCATTTTGCCAGGGAATATCAATGGCACCATTTCAGGCAACGAAAGGTCTACAGATAAGATCCTGAAAGATGGCTTGCAGCCCATAAGTAATAGGAAAATGAATAGGCTCATGACAAAATATAAAGCCAAATTTATAAAAAGCTGGTGAATAAGTGGAAGGACTTTTTTTATAAAGAATTCAAAACAAAGTTGAGAATAATAAAGCTTAAATTATTATCTAGCAAAACCTTCTCAGGAATGTGGATATATAAAATTTAAGCTATATTGGTTGTCTACTACTATATTGTATACACATAATTCACAATTAAGTATCAGCCTTAAAATGAGAAACAGAAAACAATTAAATACTAATACTGTACCAATAATAACAAAAACATTACTATTACTATTAGCCAAAATGCAAAGATGAATTTCTGTTTTGTCTAGAAAATAATTCAAAGAACATGAATTATTTGAATGTTCTCAAAGAATATTAAACCCCAAACCAGGTAATGTTGAAGTGAAATAATAATTACTATATTTCAGTTTAGCATACCATTATGACTCATTTTAAGTAACTTCAATACAACTAATGTTTGGAGAATTTTTAAAAAAACATGGCAAAATAAATCAATCTACAGGGAGTGACAGAGTGCTTGAAGACTTCAAAGAGGTTTTTAAAAAACAGATGTTCATCATTTTTGAAAGTAACTGCAAATTTGGAATAGCCAAAGTTCAAATGTCAGGTGAAATGCAACCCATGGAGTTAAACAAAGCAAACAAAACTGTTTCTGTGGTTGGTAGCTTTTGTTCTATCTTTGTGGGAGACTGATCTGGGATGTCAGTCTAAATATAGTTATTCCTGGTATGATGCTACCAAATTTAAACTAATTTAAACTGAAATTTAAAATGGACCAGATGTATTCAAAAGACAACTATGTAGTCCAGGGATATCTGCAAGTCATATGGACTGTAACTTCATAACAATACAGAAATGAAACAACTATATGGAACCAGCTTCCTAAGGTAAGTTTTTAAAGTCTCTAATATTTACACTACAATAGGGTTACAGCTTCTCTCAAACAAAACCTTCTTCAAGAATGAACAGTTGGTCTAAATGCTTTCAAAGGAATGCATATTGAATTGCATGTTCGTTGCCCAAACATATCCCTACCTTCTCTCATATATGACACGACTTTTGATTTAAATTGAGTTTGGAGGTTGCCTGTTTTACTCAAATAATCCAGAATATAAATATTAGGTGCAAAGTTAATCATATTTTGTTCCCCACAACCATAAGGCATCTTGACCAGTGACTCCAAACCACTGATAGAGGAACTAAGTTTGTCACCTGAAAGAAAAAATTTGCAAGTCAGTGGTGGAAAGGGCAACATTAACAACAAATAAACATGTAGACAAAGACCAAAGGGGGGATTAAAATATTCTCTAACAAACTTTTTGATCAATTCTTTCAACCAGCTAGCTTGTTTTTAGGGTCAAAATCAATGTAAGTATTACCATGAAAACATTTTAATTACAGTCATCCCCAATCTAACTAGTCTCTTAATGAGTAGACTTCAATTTTTAGAGCACCCAGCTGTTACTGAGAATTCTGTGAATTGTGAAATTCACATGTCAATTTGGAAATGCTAATATAGGAATTCTCCATTATGGTACTGACATTCACCCATGGAAAATCAGAGCAAGATTAGATAACATCAGCATCATAATTCTTTTTTTTAATCTGCAAACAAAATAAATAATATCAATAATCTGCAAACAAAATAAATAATATCAATAAAAAAGATATTCACATTTGCAGCAGATAAAGAATGACGTTAATTTAAGCAAGAGAACTATATTAGTGTTAGTAAAAAAAGATAATGAAATAAACCAGCTTCATAAATTGATATATAAAAGCATCTCAAGAATCTCTTTTCCATCCATGCAATACAGAGAGAGAGAGAGAGAGAGAGAGAGAGAGAGAGAGAGAGAGAGAAGCAATTCTAAAATAACATTAGTAATTAAATAAATAATTTAAAAACATCATGATTCACCCAGCAATTAGATATAGCTAAAACTGTATTCCAAGGAAATAGTTATGCTTACCAGTAACTGTAACTTGCACTCTTTCACTGCCAGGAACTACATCAGAGGGGAAATTGAAATTCAACATTTCCATAAGATTAGTTCTTTTGGATAAGTCCAAAAGAACTGTCTCTGAGTAAGTTTGTTCCAATCCTTCAGCCTATTAAAAATAAACAAGTGTTACACATGGAAGCAGTAATTGTTTATGTCCAAAAACCTGAATATTTATCATGTGTCCATTGAGATGCTACAAGAGTTGTAGGCCCTAGGACAGATTGTAAGTCACTTTTTTCAGTGTCATTGTAACTTCAAATGGTCACTAAACAAATGGTTGTAAATCAAGGACTACCTATATTAGAAATTGATACTCATTCTTCTATGAATTGCTCCAGGCCATTTTTGAAGCCAAGTCAAGGCGTAACCAGCACAATATTTCATGCAGTACATATTTTATGAGGGAAAAGCTTTGTTTTTGAGTGACTGTGGGAAAGGGGAAATATATTCCAAACACAGCAAGCCAACACAAAAATTAAAGTTCCTATAATTTAATAGTCTCAATTCTTTCATCCCTTTTCATTCTGTCTATTAAAAGGTACAATTCAACAATTTCTGAAGGAGGGCATTCAAGATTTTTAATCTTACAAAGCAAATGAAACATATTGCAAAAGTAAGCATTTTTTCATACACTAGTTTCAGAAGCTTGAAAGATTTCATCACAACTGAATCTTATTATATATAAGTGTGGCTTTCTCCAGTCTGTATCAGGAACTGGCAATATAGATTTCAATATGTCTGCCATCACTTCATTTGGCAAATCAGAAACCCTGACTTACTTAATAAAGTCTATAGGAAATTCATCTAAAAACTGTGAAGCTGGTTTAGTAGACCTTACTTCAAATAAGACCCTACTCCACCCCTCAGCTTTAAGGCAACTTCAACCTCATTTTCTTCAGTATTTTATAGCAAGATTTTCTGACTTTTTTTTAATGATCCATAGATGCTTTTAAAAATGATCAAAATGGAACTTGGGTAAAAGCTTTTCATCTGTCTCAGAAAAAGATTCTTGAAACATGGCTCCTTTAAATTACCTTCACTAATAGTCTCTGAAGAATAGCATCAGAAGCAGTGGATGATATTGCCGTCACTCTAATGGGAATTTCTCCAATCTGCTTTGGCATAATCGGAAAGAAGATGGTCTTCCCATCTTCACTTGGTATCCAAACAGTATGTTGGTTTCCAATGGCATTTATATTATTAGAGAGAATAAAAATTTCAAAGCTATCGCTCGTATCAAGGGTAACTGTCACCTACAAAACAGAAGTGGTTAGTTAATGTTTTGTTTTACTAGCATCAATAGTAATAGCATCCAACAGTATTGGAGTTGGGGGAATGAACAGAAGAGTGAAAACTGTATTTGAAAAAGAGAGAAAGAAAACAAGATATTAGAGGAAAACTCCCTCTGAAAACAAAAGAAAATATAGAACTGCATCTGGAAATTCCTAAAGTTGACAGAACATAAAAATGTTCCTACCAAAATATTGATAGATATGAAGAATAAGAACAGAATCACCTGGGATTGGCCACAACATTGCAGCATGAAGTAGCCAAAACAATTTGAGCCTCGCTAAAGTTCAAAAAAAAGAAAAATGCCAGAATGAATAGCAGAGTGGGGATCTGAATGACTAATACTTACAAAGGAGCAGTTTATTTGAGGAAGGGGAATTTACTTTGAAATATTTGAGGAAGGGGAACTTACTTTGTTCACATCTCTCTGTGTTGATCTTTAGTTCTGCTTACCTTAGAAGGATTTCGAAGTGCTTTACTGGGCTGTTTCAGAAGAGCAGAGGCAAAACCAACCCTTGTTATCAACCCACCCAATTGGATCTTTATTCCCAATTTCTCAAGTCAAGCATCTGATGAGGAGGAATACTTGAACTGTATGGCCTATGAGTCAAACCAAGCTGTTTTCCATATCTGCCTCCAAATTAAATCCTTGGATTGATGCAATATGCTAATATATGCATAAGCATAATTATGTTCATCTTTTCTTTTAAACTAGGAGGATAATAATACTTAATAATATTTATAGTTAAACAATAAATATAAAAATCAATTAAACTGAAATTAACCCTGAGTGGTAAATATATATATATATATATATATATATATATATATATATATATATATATGTAAAACAAAGTTTCAATATGTTTACCTCAGTGCTTTCTTTCAAATAATTGAAGATGTTAACTTCCAATATAAATTGTTCTCCTCTTATGACACTAGGAGGAAGGTTTAAGGAAACAAAAAAAGGCTGGAAGACTTCTAACTGAAAAACAAAAGTTATACATTATTAAACCATTGTGGGGTATTATTTGTTAATAAAGAATTAGAGATTTGAAGATCAGAGGGGAAAATACTTCCGTTTTTGAAGAG
This sequence comes from Bungarus multicinctus, assembly GCA_023653725.1. Lineage (NCBI taxonomy): Eukaryota > Metazoa > Chordata > Lepidosauria > Squamata > Elapidae > Bungarus > Bungarus multicinctus. The sequence goes on from CM042836.1 coordinate 116,360,390, forward strand.
TTTTCTCTGAAAAAAATGGAAAATTCTGAGAAAAGGTTTATAAAATATTTCCTAGTTTTTACACTGCACCTAAAAAAACAGAGATTAAATATATTTGGCATGCTTTGAAATATACATGCCTAATAAATTAGTTAAGAGATGGAGAAGCTTGCTTCAAATTCTCAAATTTTCAGACCTCAAAAATAAGAAGAATCAAGAGAAGCAGAAACAGCTGGTAATGATTATGATTAGTTGGTGCTTCGTGTTACTAAAATATCTCCCAAGTTTCTCACTTTTTTTCTGAAAAGTAGTGCTTTCTATATCTGTTTGATGCACAGGAAGTTAAAGTACAAAATACGCATGCTTCCTTACTTCTCTTCAGTACTGACTTTTCCTCTAAAAAAGCAAAGATAAGTGCTACATTCCTTAAATTTCAGCAGCTCTTCAGCTCTACTTGTACTCTAAGTGAGGTCATGGTGCTTACAACCCACCTCTTCAAGATGAATATATCACACATTTTCCCGTCATGCCAAAATATGAAACAATAATGTGATCTATGAGACCTCAGTTGTGAGCTGAAATTAAATAATATTTCCCACATATTTCCAAATTTCCAATTAGCATTTGGACTGGCTGCGTATTTATAAAGCAGATAGTCAAGTGGTTAGCAGAGAGTGATGAATGTAGAGAGAGATGAAGTTCAAAGAGGGAAGGCCATCTGTACATGCAACTCTTGTTTGAAACTTATGACTCATACTATATCCACAGTGTAGTCTTCATCTGTATTACACCTTCCTTCTCCTGCCTTATCTTTTCATATTTAAATCCTCCATCAGCTAAGGTTGTCTGTGCATCTGATTAAAAATTGCTACCAGACTCTGATTTTGAGAAAGAAAGATCTGCAAGGAAACTTAGCAGGAAAATAAATGTGATGGACTTACAGCAAAGCAAAATCAAACCACACAAAAGTAATTTCTGTTAATAATTTACCCAAGTTAAAACTGAATGCTATACACATAAAGCCTGTGAAACACTCAGTTTCTATACAAATATTTTTCCTGCTCATTAATATGTAACATGATGTAACCATATGGCAATCTCTGAATAGGAATTAAGCAAGCCAAGAATGTACAGTGGTGAAATCAGTCACCAAGAAAACTGGAGTGAAATTCTGGTTTTGAATATATAAGAAGTGTTCAACTGTAACCATGTGCAGCCAAGCACATCCTTTACTGAAAGTGCCTCATTAAAACAATATCTACCAATATACATTAAATAAATATTTACTGTATTTTGTATCTAATCCTGAAATAAACTTTAAGATGTGAATCCAAAACACTGAATGAGAGGATGCTTCTATTTTTTTTTTTTTATTACATGTGTAACTGCAGGTGAAAATTCAAGATCTGGACCCCAACCAACTTTTTGCTTTGGTAAAATCTAAGACTTCACACTGAATGTTGCATATTTTTAAACTAAAATTCTTATCTTAAAAGAATTCAGGTGAGAACCTCACAGCATCAAGCCCATATTATTCCTAAGTCATTTGAGAAGGCCTGGAGGAGGGGCCAAGAATATAGAATATTGCAGATCTTATAGAGAACAGGAAGTCTTCTCTATTTATAAGGCAACAAAAAGTTAACTTTACTGTGAAAACGCTTTGGTTGTTGACTCACCAACCCTTTTTCTTATATTGCACTGCCTCTACAGTCTGTTCATCTCTTGCAATGTTCTAGTTGCTTTACTAGTTTTACTTTTCTAGACTTGCTGTACACAACATACCAAAAGCCCTTCTCAGCAATTTGCTGTGTTCCCCTCAGCTGGTTTCACCATCTCTACAATTTCAGTAGACAGAGTTTGCTGAGTTACATATGCTGGGACAGATTCCTATGGAAGTGGGTTTGAAAAAACCACCAAAATAGATCCACTAATGCACTGAAAACAATGTTACATTAAATCAGCTATCATCTTTTCACTCTTTGCTCAAAATCCATAATCTGTATTAAAAAAAAATAAGTCATTGTGCCCAACTACCTGATGTTATTAATATATGACTGAAGCTCTCATTATTTCAATATGATTGAATTTCACTTAGAGAATTTTCTCTATTGTGACTCTGTTTTCCAGGTCCTTGGCACATGCAAATTAATATTTGAATTATTGGAAAGATGCTTCAAATGTCTCAGCTTCTACATATCTTAGGCTAAAATATAACATCTGAAAATTATCTTATATTAAAGCTGCTATGTTCATAGATAACAAATATTGTATTTTCAGTTTCATTTGGGTTTGATTTTTATGGCATTAAAATAAACTATCCTGATATAAAATGTTGACGATAAGTTCTATAGAAATATTTTTTAAAAACCAAATGAATGACTAAGAGACTTTAAAGAACTACTGAACAGAAGCTATGCTACTAAATATGAACTTCAGTAAGTGTTTGTAAATTCTTATTTTGACAGAAAATGAGCAGAATCAACTAAATGATTTATTACCTCAATGGGTATTTTCATCACACCCAATCCAAGATTTTCAGATATTATAAATGCACTGGCTACCCAGGATGTAATGGTATCAGGAACAGTAACATTTATTGTTGTTTCAGTAGACCTAAGGATGAAAAAAAGACAATAAAAAGGACAGAAAATCTAGAGTGACTTTCCTGGTGTAGGAATCTTGTTTCGTTTAAGTAAGTTAATTTTTTATAAGAATAGTAAGGAATTTGCACTACATTCATGATAGATCCAAAAATCCATTCATGTCTCTCAGTATGAAGGTAACTGTCACATACTATATATATGTTTTGGAGAGTTGAAACATTACAAGACAGAAACACTTGATTCTAAATGTTCATTTAACATATTGTAATCTAAGGGTCTTCTTTTGAGTATATGTTCCAGCAGGTATCTGTTACATGTTCAGACATTTTTTTTTCTTACACACTTTATAATTTGCCACAATATACTCTGTATGATTGCCTTCAAGTTAGTTCTGATTCCTTGCAACTATCTGGAAAAATCCCTGAAGTTTTCTCAGCAAGGTTTTTCAGAAGAAGTTTGCCATTACATAGGGCTGAGGGAGACTGACTGGTCGGATTTGTCCAAAATCATCCAGCTGGCTTCTTGCCTCAGGTGGGAATAGAACTCTTGGTCTCCTGATTTCTAGCCTGGTGCCTTAACCGCTACACCAAACTAGCTCTCACAATAGAAATATAGATACATTTGGAGAAATATGAAACAAAATAGCCATTAGTTTCAGCTTACTTCAACTCCAGTTCAGGGAGCTAGGTGATTGGGAGAGAAATGGCCATTTGATAAGCTGTTTTTCAATAGAACAGTCAATTTTTAGAAAAAAATAATCTCTGATATCGACTATTAATAACACTTAGATATATAAGATTTCCTTTTCCTTGGGGATTTCTAGGCGATGGCAAGCTCCAGAGGAATAGAGATATGGCTAAGACCAACAGACTGGCCACAAGCTGATCTCACTGAACCTCTTCGGATAAGTAAAGAATGATACGTCCATCTGGACTCCCAATGATTGCTTCTCATAAGGAGACTGCAGGACGGTGGTTCTCAGAGAGGTTGCATGTGTGGGGAAGAGTCTTACCTCAGTAGCTTGTGACCTTCCCTTCTAGCTTTCCTATTGGCTCTCTGGAGAAGCCCTCAGGAAAATTCACAAATAGCAATCACACGATTGTGGGTTACTGCAACCAATCATAAGTACAACCTGGCTGTCAAGTGCTCACATTGAGATCATGTGATCATGGGTTTTTTGTTTTTATGTTTTGCTGGGACGCTAGAAATGAGATTACCAGTTGTAATCACCCTTTAATCAGTGCCATCATAATTTCAAACAGTTGCTGGATGATAAAATCAAGGTTCAACTATCTGTATTTTTAAACTCTTTAATAAAATGTATTTAATTCCGTTCACTTAATACAAATATTAAAACAAAGTCAGAACTCAAATGAAAAGCCATTCCTTCATCTGCAAAATAACCAATAAGCTGCTGAGGTTAGCTTGCAACCAGCTAAAGCAGGGGTCTCCACCTTAGAAACTTGAAGACTTGTGGACTTCAACTCCCAGAATTCCTCAGCCAGCAAAGCTGATTATCCTCCTCCTATCTTTCTGCAAAGCTGTCTGAGAAATTCTGGGAGTTGAAGTCCACAAGTCTTAAAGTTGCTAAGGTTGGAGACCCCTGAACTAAAGCACTCAAGCCAAAAAAAAACCAGTACCACTTAAGCACCACTTAAAGTGGCAAAGGATAGAAGTGGGTGTCAGAGAAGCAGAAAATTGGGCCCTGAGGTCACTTTATAGGTGAGGGGGGGAACAGAGGGCAGCATAATCACATTTTGCTTTTTAGAAACTGATAACTTCTGATAACTTCACTATAAAGTTACACAATTAAGAACTTTGCTATTTGCCAGGGCTTCATTCCACCTTTAGCAGAAGTGTCCTTAATTTGCAATTTCTTCCCTGGAAGTCCCACAAACATTTATGATTATCTGTAAGGGAAAATAAAGAAAGCTGTCTTCACACAAGTTTATACCTTGTCATTATTTCCTGCCAAAGCCAAGTCTCTGGAAAATTCTTCCTCACATGGAGATCACGGTCATGCAATGCTGGGCTATGTTCATGGGATACAGATAGATAGTCCATTTCTTCCATGTCATAGAAAACATCACCCACAACTGGTACGAACGAGAAAAGAATAGGGTGAGGGTTTTGGATGCAAGATAACAGTATAAGTTGGGCCAGACAGTTTAATTTCTGCCACAAAAATTGCTTGTTCCATCCCCAGATGTATGATGAGATGCCACTGATAAAAGGGGCTTGATTTTTGTCAATTTCCTCCTTTTTCTGTTCCCACACCCATCTAGGAACATGTCTCATATTGTTCTGAAAAGTACTCTAATAATTCAAAAAATATAAAAAGTTGGAAGGCAAACTTTTAAACCTTAATTTAACCAAAATTCCTCCCACAGGAAAGGAAAACTCACAAAACTAACACAAAGCATGAAAGCCATGAGATCTAACTGCCAGCACAGCTGGAAAAAAAAACCTGCGTCAATTTTAAAAGGGAGGTTAGAAAAAAATATAAGCATCCTCTCTGGTGTCTTCTTGCTAAAAGAAGTAGCATTCATAATGGACTCACATTAAATAGCAGTCTTAAAGAAACAAGAAAATTTATCTGCACTGAGCAGGGGAAGAGCTCAGGGATTCATTTCAGAGCATATTTTCTCTGTATTATGCAAACGATGCCATACCTTCACTCACCTAACAGAATATAGATTTCAGATATAAAGTTTAATATTTACACTGTACTCTGTTACAAATTGTATTTGTAAACTCCTTTTTGTCTAAACATCACAAGCCACAAACAAGCCATCTATAGTAGGGGTCCCCAAACTTGGTAACTTTAAGACTTGTGGACTCCAACTCCCAGAATTCTCCAGCCAGGCTGGAAAATTCTGGGAGCTGAAGTCTTAAAAGTTGCCAAGTTTGTAGACCTCTGATCTATAGCAAGAGTTTGCCGCCTGGGTCTGCACTCTTTTTATTTTCCTCTCTCATGTTTTGTGCAAACAGCTTTCACTATATTGTGTCTACTTCATCAGCTGGTCAGAATATGTACTAGAAAATATAAACTGATGACTACTAGTCTCTTAAGAAAATAAGCAGGGTGAGAACCAATAAATAGCTAAATGAAAAACTATTTGTCAAATCAACTGTAAGCTGAGATTAAAAGTTTCTCTGCCTGCCTGCCTGCCTGCCTGCTTGCCTGCTAGCCTTCCTTATTTATTTACAGCATTTGGGGAAAAATGTGCATTTTGCTGTGTGATTCACAGTTTAACATCTAGAACAATCACAGACTAGCATTATTTTTTTCCCGGGAAAAATCTACTATACAAGCTCTTATTTTCTGAAACTTGCACCTAAGATAAGGAGTTTCTCATAATTTTTATAACTTTTGACAACTTTGTAAGATCACATAACCAGGCCAAAGTCTCCATTCTTAAAAGGTCCTGTCATATTGTAGAATGCCTGATTTGTTTGTTTGTTTTTTTAAATTGCAATCTCATATATTTTGGAAAAGTTCAATCTCATCTTCCTCCCATCCCAAACATGGTCTGATTCTTTTCTATATGTTTTACATTTAAAAATCTATAAAAAAACATTTGCTCCAAAAAGGGACATTTGAACCAAAGAACTTTCTTATCCACCAAATATTTGCTTTGCAACAGAACATAATAAGCAGCAAACACAAAGAGAGGATAAACAAGAAAACCAGAAGAGTAAGAAATTCAGAGACAGAGGAGCACTCTGAGAGAATTGATATCACAGTCTTAAAATCAGATTTGTAGAAATCAGCAAAGTTTTTCTGCAGGTGAGCTGAACGAAGATCTTGAAGAAATAATAGAGGGAAACCTTGAGTAACATAAAAGGAGTAATATGACTGCACAATTATTTCTGTGAGGAAGAGAAGTTGCTTTAGAAGAACCCTGCATGAATCCAATATTCATCGGATTTGAATAGCTACAAACAGGAAAGGTTAGAAAAAAATGATTAGAGACTTTAATGTGCTTTAAAAACCATCCTCTTATCCTTAGAAGGATAAGAGATTTGCACAGTAGATAAAGAATCTGTTCTACTCTTTCTTTTCCTCTCTCTCAACACAATATGTAAATAAGAATAAAAGAATTTAATCTAACTTTGTGACTATATTTTTTATTTATTAGAATTGTTTTATCCCACCTTTATTACTTTATAAAGAACGGAAGGTTGTGAAATATACAGAATACTCCTTCCTCTTCCTATATTTCCCACAACAACTGCCCTGTGAGGTGGGTTGATAGAGAGAGAGTGACTAGCCCAAATTCACCCAGTGGGCTTTCATGACTGAGGCAGAACTAGAACTTAAGGATTCTAGTCTGATGCTTTAACCACTAGATCAAACTGGCTTAATTACTGCACCAAATTTTATTTTGAATAGTTTTCCTTAGCTGAATATTCAATCTGTCTTTGATTCTGTCGTCTTCACTACTATATGGACTAAAGAGTACTTCGTATTAGAAAAGATAAATTTTGATCTCCTTTGAGATCAAAAAGAGTGTGATAGGGAGTAATTAAACAGGATAAAGGAAAGGCCTATTTTTCTGAGGCAGATAAAGAAGTTGAGGTTTGAAAGTCAAGTATATATCTACCCCAGAAATGCTGGATTCATTTCTTGATTTGTCTTTACTTACAATCATAATAGTCCTCATGTTCTGAAAGGTTGGCATCAGTCAATATCCAGAGATTGTTATTCTGAATGCAGTACATAAAATATTTTTCAGTTTAATTGCATGCAAAATATCAGTATATGCTGCCCAGAGTAGCTTCAGACCATGAAATGGCAGCATATAAATTTAATAAATAAATACATACATACATTTTAATTATTTTTCAAAATGTATTTTAGAGCACACAGAAAAAACTGTGCACATATACACAGAATTGGAGGCGTGTTTTCCAGTACTTGAGGGACAATCACAGAGGGGAGGGGGTTGACTTATTCTCAAAAGCATCTGAGGGCAGGACAAGAAGCAATGGGTGAAAGGTCATTAAAGAGACATCCTACCTGGAACTAAGGAAAAACTTCCTGACAGTGGAAGCAATTAATCAATGGAATAGTTTGCCTCCCAGAGTTGTGGACGCTCTATCACTGGAGATTTTCAAGAAAAGATCGGATAGTCATTTGTCTAGGATAGAATAAGGTCCCCTGGCTTGGGGTGGGGGGATAGAGTGGACTAAAAGACCTCAAAGCAGAGGTGGTATTCAGCAGGTTTTGACCAGTTCTGGAGAACCAGTAGCGGAAATTTTGAGTAATTCAGAGAATCAGCAAATACTACCTCTGACTGGAGATTTTACAGCAAGGGTCTTCAAACTTGGCAAGTTTAAGACTTTCCTGAGCTAACATGACTGGAGGAGGAATTCTGGAAGTTGAAGTCCACAAATCTTAAAGCTGTCAAGTTTGAAGACCCGTTTTACAGTATCAATCCCGTCATGCCCACCAAGCCATGCTCACAGAACTGGTAGTAAAAAAAATTGAATCCCACCACTTCCTCAAAAGTCACTTTTCTATGTTTTTATGATACTACCTTATGGGGAAGCTCTTTATGTGTTCATGTGTGTGTGTGAAAGAGAGAAAGATAGAGACTTTCATATTCCTTCAGGAACCAAACACATCGGGGAACATGAAAATTAGCAGCTATATAATACGCAACTGTACCTGAAAAACACTGAAAGCACTTCCAGATTCCCCATTAGATGGTTCTGTATCATATAAATTTAGCTCATGGTGTATCTATTTTTTAAAAAGTAGAGATAAATCAAAGATAAAACAACCAACTTTTTAAAAAAATATTTATATCTTTCAAGGAAAATTTAACCAGGGATAACACAATGTATTAGTATCTATGTTAGTGGGCCACACACGTTTTTCAACCCCAGAAACTGGATAAAATAAAATAGGGCATGGTGCATAATTAGTGTATGATTTTAATATGTCAATGTGGAAGCTATGAAAAAAATCTTCAGAACAAAATTAATTCATTATGACCTTTCTCTGAAGACAATTGTTTGATGGAAGCCTAGTAATTGAGTTGCTGTACAAGGAAGTAATTTACTAATAAAATTGTTGAACCAGGGCAGTGAAGAATGCCACCAAAGACTGAGCTATAATTGGCCATCAGTTTTACCATCAGCATACAACTTCTTGGAAATGTCTAAAGACATTTTATTTCTTTTTCATTATTCATTAAGAGCTTGCTGATGATTTGTAAATGCATGTGAACTCATTACATTTGTTTTTGGTTTCCATTATTACTTTTGCTATGAATATTCTACTTTAATAAAAATGAGAATTATGTATCCTTATAAAATCCTTCTTAACTGCATAGTTATCAGAAAATGAGGTAAATAAATGCAAACATGTTTGATATAGAATATAACATTATTCAGGTTATCAGAGAACGAAGTTTATTGCAAATAAAATAGATTAACATTAATGCATATTATTAACTGTTTTATAGTTTCAATTTGTTTCAATGTTTTAAGGAAATTAGTCACAATAAAACGTAGTGCTTCTATCTAAACCAATGCACTCTTGCAAAAGAAAAAAAACTTACAGCATCCTCTGTGATATCATTTCTTTTTCCCAACAAATTTATACTTTTGTCAATAACTAAAAGTCCAACTGAGGTTTGGGGTTCTGTCACTTTGATTTTGAGGGTGATATTCTCAGCAGGTCCAGCTTTATTTTTACTCCAACGCATGTTAATCTGGGGAAGATCAAATATTATACATTTGAAATAGATTTACCTATGATGCAATTGAACAGGTCCCAAAATTGTGAAAGAGCCAAATCAGGTGCAGAAATAGGACAATAATACGGTACAATAATAATATATATACTTTCTGAGAAAGATCTCTAGAACTCAGTAGTTCTACTTCTGAGTTGAACATCATACATTTTTAATGATAAATAGAACTATAAATCAAGGAAAAATATTTGAGGCCTGTGTGTTAAGAGAAAGCATTGGTATTTCTATGTATACTATTTTCCCAAAAGCCAGCCAGCCTGCCCGCCCGCCCTCCCTCCCTCCCTCCCTCCCTCTCTCTCTCTCTCTCTCTCTCTCTCTCTCTCACACACACACACACACACACACACACACACACAGCTTCTGAATATTTTCTCTCATGGGGGACAAATAGTAGCTCAGAATGATAATCTGGATTATGAAAGGGAGGGTTTAAACAATTGACCATTGCGAACATAAAATAGGACACCTGAAGAAAGAGAACAAGTAATAAGAGAGTAGACTATGAATGTAAGGGACTGGCGATCACATGCTGAAACTAGGAAAAGAAAAGTGGAAGAACAGATGGAGAACAAGACAAAGAAATCTGTTCCTGCAGTCAACTCACCACTTGATTCTATAGGGCAACAAGCATCTTGCGCTTCACTTTAGCTGTGCTTAAACAACAGCTTAGATTACAAGAATAAGCTCAAAGTAGGGTCTTGTGTATTTCTTTTTCTCTTCTGATAGAAGCAGTTCAGAAGTCTCAATTTCTATTTTAATTTATAGCAAGTAAAAATAAGTCACTTTCTTAAAATACAGATTCAAATTGATTTGTTAGCATTACCTGTATTTAAGATTAATTGCACCTTGTCTTGTTTCATAGAGCAAGCATTGTAATTAATCAACAGTGGATTCTTGGGTTTTGTTTTTTTTACAATCATCTGTACAAAAGTTTTTTGGACACACTGAAATGTTACATCATTTTGGTTTTTTTCCCCTTGCCCTTTATTATACTGTACCATAAACCATAAACTGTTAATGGCCCAGAAACCTAGGAACAATTTCAAGAGAAATATTTAAAATGCAAAGTAACTTACTGATGAAGAATTTATTTCTGAGGTAATTTTAAACATCCAAGGAAAAAGAAATAGTTAATAAAAATAATAACAATTCACCTCCCATCACAGGGGAACTGATCAGGAAGTCTCCAGTGGATTGAAAGTAATTAAAAAAAAAGACGATTAGATGAATTAAAACAAAACTGGAGTAAATGGTTTAAATATACGTATAGGAATAAGAGTGGACCATCTATGAGTGGAACTGAAACAAATGCAGTAAAAGTTGATGCCCTAGAAAAGGGAAAATCATAAATAAGAATGCTTAAAAATGGAAAACTTGCAGAAATACTGCAATAGGAGAAATATTAAAATATGGGTGTGGTTTGCTTACTGAATGGTTGTGTGAGTGTGCCTGATGCCTGGAAGAATAAATATCCAAGTATTTTCTTCATGGAGAGTCCAAAATGGACTTTTATTGGGGCAAAAAAAAATAGCTACTTGGATAATAACTTAAATTGGGGTTGAAGCCTTAAGTGCACCTAAATAAATAAGCTTTGCTACATATGGGGAAACTGAATTTGGTAAATCAATTCTTATGAAGCTGGAATAAAGTTCAGTGAATTATGCACAGATTTGCAATAGGTAAAGCAATTATGGTGTAGCTTTCAAGCATTTTCTTCAGTAAGTAAATAAACATGTACTGTATAATACTTTTGACTCATCTGCTTAATTCTCTTTATCTAGTTTTAGGAATTAAACAGAGAACGGATTAGGTTTTAGGCCATATTTATGAAGAAATATTGGAAATACAATCAGATTCACAAACTTAAAATCACCACTGTGTGGGTTACAGTGGCAGTTCAGAGCTGCAAAAGTTGGACAACAGCTACAAAGATACAGGAAATGCCATGTGTTTGCTGCCATCTAGTGGCTGTTTGAATATCATGGTCCTAACTCTGAATGCAGTAGATTTAGTCCATTCAAACTACTAGCTTTACAAAGGTTCTTCATGGTTTGGTAAGGCTGTACCTGAAGGATTTGAAGAAGGAGCTGAAGAAATCCCTGTATTTTCCATCTATCCTTATCAATATTTTAAGTTCACTGATTAAAGTACTTCTTGAAGTTGCTGTCACTTACAAGCCTTTTTAGGCCTAGGCTTCTCCCATGTCCCAATCTTCATATACTTTTTATGACTATCAGATACATTTTTATCACCTCAGGTACTCCCTCACTCTGTGATTTAGCATTAATTTTTACTTTTTCCTCCTTGTGGCTGTAATTATTGTTTTTGTAATAATTCTATAGCTCAACAGTAGGACTGAAATTGGAAAAATAGTATTAACAAGACAATAAATATTGCTATTATTTTACTATTTTGTTTGATTTTTGAAGATACTTTATTTTATCGCTATATTTTCTACTTGTTCTAATCTTCATTTTAGTAAAATGTCATTTTAATATGGGTTATTTCACTTTCTTAGAAATCACTGAATATAAATTTAGTTTACTTTATTATCACTGAACCTCGTACAACAAAATAAACACCATCTTCAGTACAAATTATGACTATAAAAATAAACACAAACACACATCCTTCACACGCCTCACATTGAACCGAAAACCCGCAACACCGCACCAACACTGCACTATACAGTAGAATTCAAAAGAGCTACTTCCCTGGGATAGAAGCTGTTTTTCAGCCTATTTGTGCTTGTTTTTAATACTCTGTACCGTCTGTCAGATGGGCATCCTTTTTTTTTTTTTTCAAAAAAAAAAAGGGTGCCCAGGATGAGATGGATCTTTGAGAATGTTTTGAATTTTCTTAAGGTAGTGGGAGCTATAAAACTCTTCCAAAGATGGGAGAGGGCAACCAATGATCTTCTGGGCAATGACGTTAACCCTCTGGAGTGCTTTCCTATCTGCCACTGTCAGTTGGCAAACCATACAGAGGTGCAGTGAGTTAAAATACTCTCTATGATGCAGTGATAGAAAATTACCAGCAGTTTTTCACTCAGTTGTTGAGAAGTCTCAGGTAGTAATCTCTGCTGAGCCCTTTTGACCAGTGCTGCAATGTGAGCACCCCAGGTCAGGTCCTTTTTTATGGTAACACCCAGAAACTTAAAACTGGTCACTTGTTCCATTCAGTCTCCATTGATAAGCAAGGGCTGGATGACTGATCTGCTCCTTCTATAGTCCACTATAAGCTCCTGGGTCTTATTGGTGTTGAAGACTAAGTTATTGTCTCCACACTGCGAAAACAACCGGTCCACCACATCTCAATAGGCAGACTCACACACAACCCCGGAGATGAGTCCCACCACTATATAATAAGATGCAATTACAAAATGCAATATGCACAATTTATATATCATCTCCCTTTTCTTTCCTTTTTTCCATTTGGTTTTTCAAAATAAACATATATATTCCTATATTTTCCAAAGGAAATGTAACTCAACTGATGGGGAACACTAGCAAGGATAAGATGTCTAGTTGTTCAGGCACTTAGTTAATTATCTATTATGTCAGGCGGGCTTGGTTTGAAAGTTTATGCTAGATCCAGATTTAGAAGAAACTACTTTTCTAACAAAAATAGCTTTCAGTATGGCCTTAATCTAACAACCCTCCTTCTATGTTTTTCTACCCGTATGCATTTTGTAAGATACCAAAGTCCATCTCTGGCACACTGATATAACCCTATGGTCTATTAACACAGCTGGTTTGTAAAATTCCACCTCTCCATTTATTATGAAAGGAAGACATTTACCTGATTTTTAAAAGTCGGTGGAACAGGAATATGTAGAGCATCATTTATTATTTCCCCGTTATCATGCACATAGAATACAATTATGCAAGCCATAGGAGCCCAAGAATGTTCTGGGATTAAACTTAATGTTGTGGTCGTCTTTTTCCCGGCATCCACAATCTGACCTCTGGACATCACCTATGAGTAAAAAAAACAAAAACCACACCTAAAAGCCCCTCATAAAAATAATGTGAATAGGCACCTAAAGGTTTCTAATCCAAATATCACGTTTTAAAAAGAAAGAACAGGATCAGATATAATATTTAATTTGAAATTAAAGCTTTCATCGGTTGATCATATTAACTCAGTTTATGAAACTTTTTCTCAAACCATACAAAATTATAGTCTAAAAATGTAACTAAAGTGGCTGTTTCTTTAATCAGTGACACAAGTTTAGTTAAAGGAAATATCTTTAATCAAGATACAAGAGAGTATTAATTTTTTTTAAAAAAAATTGTTTTAATATGTACTTTTTATATATTAGAACTATGTTTTTCACTTAATCATATCAACTTATGACTGTAAAGAACTGTGTTTAACAATGGATCATTCTATTCCTATAAGTGCTACATTAATCTATTAAGAACTACATTAATCTATTTACTAATTCTTTAAATATATTAAAAGATTATAAAATGTATTCACTAGTTGATTACTTTCAGATATTAACAATGCAAGCCTAAGCAGAATTGCTGAGAAGTAAAGCTTACTGAATACAGAAGCATAAATATGCAACCTAAGTTTCAGGATCTAAAACTGATTTGAAACAATAATATTTTTTTCCAAAGAAAATAACTATACTTTCACAAAACATACCATAATTTTCAGTCTATAAGATGCACTTTTCTCCCCCCAAAGTGGGTGGAAATGTCTGTGCGTCTTATACAGCGAATGTTGCTGAAGCTCCGCCCACCCGCCAGCCCCCATCCTTTAGTCTCTGCCTCCCAACAATCTGCCTCCTTGCAGCAAACAGCAAACAGCCTACTATGATATGCTTCAATTATTAGAGGGCACAAGTGCAGCTGAAAAACAGTTCCCTTAAAGAAACAGCTTACCACTTTTTTCCTTTTGTTTACCTATTTATTCCTTTGTCCCGTTTTTCTCCTTGACTATAACCTATCTACACATCAAGCGAAAAAGAACAAGGTCCTTAGCTAAGGAAGGTTCAGCTCTGAATTATTTTGCAAAAGTAAAAAATAATTATGATCTACCATATAATTGATCTCATTCAAAGGCATGCTGCTCTGAACGCTGAGTTCCAAAGGTATCCCAACCTAGGAAAAATAAAGAAGTCTTGAGTGAAAACACCAATCATAATGTAATAGAGTTTACTTTAAAAATGTGTTCAATTATTGATAGAAACAATTACTTTTAAATCCTTGCTTGTTTTTCTAATCTGAAGGTAAGACAAACTGGGTGAGAAGAACACATCGTGTATCGTTATGGAAGCCTGACTCTTCAGAAATTCAGCCTGTTAAAAAAAAGGCGAAAAACAAGTACATAAGACAATAATAAATAGTATATCTCCCTTAAATAATGAAACAGTACAGGTGGAAGATTCAACACTTAGCATAGTTCCTGAAATACAATCCTTTTTTTCTTTGAATACTCATTTGGAAAAACTAAGGATGAATTTTGCTAACAGCATACCTTTAAGCAATTTGCCATGTTCAAACTACATGTAGTCCTCTACTTACAACCACAATTTAGCTCAAAACTTGTGTTGTTAAATGAGACATTTGTTAAGTGAGTTTTGCAGCCATTTTATGACTTTTCTTGCCACAGTTGTTAAGTGAAGCACTGTAGTTGAGTTAGTAACATGGTTAAGTGAATCTGGCTTCCCCATTGACTTTGAAGATCACAAAAGGTGATTACACACGATCCCGGAACACTGCAACCGTCATAAGTATGAGTCAGTTCCCAAGCGTCCAAGTTTTGTTCATGTAACTATGGGAACGCTGCAATAGCTGTTAAGTGTGAAAAATGGCTATAAGTCACTTTTTTCGGTGCCGTTGTAACTTTGAATAGTCACTAAATGGACTGTTGTAAGTCGAGGTACTCTGTAATGCAGTTTAGATTACAAATGAGCCATAGCAAACTATGGCACTCCCCTCCCCACATATTTGCCTCATCACGAGCCGTGGTGGCACAATGTTACAATGCAGTACTGCCGGCTACTTCTGCTGATCACCAGTTTGGCAGTTCGGGTCTCATCAGCTCAAGGTTGACTGAGCCTTCCATCCTTCCGAGGTGGGTAAAATGAGAACCCAGATTGTTGGGAGCAATAGGCTGACTCTGTAAACTGCTTAGAGAGTAAAGCACTGTGAAGCGGTATAAAAGTCTAAGTGCTGTTGCTATCAACTTTGGAAAAGTCTGAACAATTCTTAAAGAATTTTTATCTAATGGGAAACTGTGGTTTAATAAGAACAGCAATAGAAGAAATTTTCCTTCTATTCTACTGCAATTATTACAAAACAACATAATATATCTGATGAGTAACAAGGTACATTTGAGGAAGAAGACAGGCATTAAACAACTTTCTATATTGAAATTATGTTCTGGCCAGTTAAAGTTAAAGCTTTTCTTTAGACAAAATGACAGAAAAGGAATATACCTTAATATGCAAAACTGTTGTATTAGCTGAAACTGGAAGGTCAGTCTGAATAATCCCATTTTCTGGAACAGGATAACTTAGTTCATAATCCATGTTCTTTTTCTGCAATCCATTTTCATAGTCATATATCTGATAAGAAATTTTTGACTGTCTGACCATGATCGTGACATTATTCTTTTGTTCATCAGACGTTAGTGGATGATTATCAGTTCTTCCTACTTTCAGCTGAAAACAAATCAAACTTTAGAAACATTTTTTTTAAAACAATAGTAACCTTTATGTAGAGCACTTATTTGAAATAGCAATACTATATTTGGCAGAAGAGAACAACTGGAATATCTAGTGACTTCAATGTTGCTCTAACTTCCCACCTTGAGTTGTGGAAAATAAAGGCAGGATATAAATCTAATACCAAGATAAAGAAATATTTATGGGCAACCTAGGATATGTGGATGTCAAATAAAAATACTAAATACTATAGCACACAATGTGCATATGGACTTGGGATGAGCATGATAGATGGGAATGAAGATTTTTGGCCTCTTTAGTTTTGGTATGGAATTGAGAAACAAAATGGCTGCCTTAAGATTTGTAGTTTTTTAAGAACATAATTCCATCTTTCTGATGCATCTTTTATTCAGTCCATATCTGAAATGATACCGAAAGAAGCAAACAGTAACACAACACTACTCACCATAGCAATGAAGTTCAGAGAAGGCTTCAAGAATCTTGGATACTCAAAAAAATCTAATGCATAATCATGCAGCTGTGGAAATACTGTGGCACTTGCATTTTGGGAGATTCCTGTTAAAACAATCAGAAATTTTAAAAAATGATACACACGGATTTGCTTTTAACTGAAGCAAGACAATTCACACTTATTATTCTAAGTGACAATATTCTATGATTAGATTCATACAAGATGCTAAGACAAAAAACTAATCACTGAATGTCTTAGAGTAACATGTCATCCTAAGATTTGTTGTAGATGGTTTATGGTTTAGCATAGTTATCTCAGTTTCCACAGCTTTTGAAATTATGAAATTTAGCTGCAATTTTAGGTGATAAATTTTAACTTTTATTTTGTTAATTAGTAAAATATGTACAATAAGCCTTTGCAAAACCCATCAAATGCCCCCCTCCAACAAATAACAGAAAAGGCCCCAGCCACAGCAATAAGCTATGGTACCTAAATTAGAACCACTATGCCTCCAAATATCAATTGCTAGGAAATATAAATGTGATTTAGTGACTGTACTCATATTGTGCTTGTAAGATTATGACTGCCCACTGTAAAAAGATAGACCTGGATTAAATACAGCTGGATTGATTTGATCTCTTCCGATTTTTTATAAAAGCCACATTAAACAACATACCTGTAAGAGATTCTGTAACAACAGCTATGATTTCTATAGGCACTGGGTAAAATATATCCTCATCTCTGACAGTTATATTTTTTATCTCTGGACTCTCCAATGTAAAGTTCAAAGAACCATTAATCTAAGGTCAGGAAATATAAATTGATTAATCCTATCTTATCTTTAAAGCAGTATAACCAGAAATAATATTAAGATACAATGTTTTTCTTACTGCATTTCACTGTGAAATCAAAGCAATATTAATAAATATGGTCTCTGACCCAACTTAATTCCAATATCTGAAATGCCACTGCATCTAGATATATGTCAATTTTGAGACAAAAAGGCAAGAAATACCAGTAGTAAAAAATGCAAAAAAAAAGTTTTAATGTGTTCTGATAGGGTTCAAAATAGTATGTGGAAGAGGAAGAAGGTATTCCGGGTCAGAAAACAGCAAGGAAAATAGAAAGACCACAGGAGAATTCACTAGAAAATGTTGAGTGAGGGTGGACCCCGAAGCACAATTTTCCTGAAACATGTATATTGTCAAGAGCTCACCTCCATTATTTTAGTTATCTTTATGTTCTGCATTCGAAACAATGAGAAGAAATCAATAGTGACCTTTCCTTTCATTGGTTTTCCATATACATACCTGAAATAAATACCCAAAGCACCAGAAAAAAGTATCAGTTGGAAATTGTTAATTTTAAAAGACAGACTGAAAACATATGATAATCCATCATGTACTTATTAACCTGGACAGTTTATTTTGCAAACAATGGTTTCCTTTCTTTCTCTCATCTTTTGAACATCGACAGCATCCAATCACAACTTTTTATCCCTCCTTTCAATCCATGTGTTTTTGTCTATATATTTGTTTTGCAATTTGAATATCATGTTTTCCTTTCCATATGACCAAACAGCTTCACTTTTTAAGTATGCCCTTCTCACACCAGTCAGCTTTTATTTTCCTCCTGTCATACCCAATCTTTACATCTGTACAGGAAGATGTACATCTATTTTACTTATTTTGACAAACATTAATGGCTCCCAACAGACCACACATTACCCAACAACATACCACTTTGTTGCCAGCATTTGAACTTAAAAGATGCACAGCTTAAAAGATGCACAGCCTGCTCTAATTTTTCACCACTGATGCTTAACTTACATTCATTCACTCTAATTTCCTAACACATATTACACTGGGCTAGGTAGGATATCTGTGGGACCACCTCTGTCCAATTACATCTGTCCTTTCCATTAGGTCTAGCAAAAGATGTGTGTTGCAGGTGTTATCTGCAAAAGAGATTAATTCTGGAGAAACCCAGAAGATGGGTCTTTTCTGTCATGCACCTGCTGTGTGGAACACTGTTCCCCTTGAGATAAGACTGGGCTCCCATCCATGATATCCTTCCAGAATTCCCTTAAAACAGCTCTGACAGCAGATCTGGGGGTCTCAAAGAGGCAGAGTTTTGATGATATTTCTGCATTATTTTTAACATAGATTTTCTCCACTGTCTTGTTATTAATACTGTTTATGTTTTTTAATTGTAGTTGTTTCAATATTTTGATGTCATAATTGTTTTTATTGTAAGCAACCTAGAGTGACTTTACTATGAGATGAATAGCTATATAAATGTGATAATTAAATGAAACATTTTTTTCATTGCACATTCGTACATACCTATTAAGCAGATACTCAACAAGCAGCCATCATTCTCATCATTCTTGCTTCTCAATCACATCTTCTATACTCACTCATCTTGTCTTAGCCATCTATTCATATCACCTATCAGAATAATATTCTCCCCTTGGAGACATTCATTCAGAGAATTATATCACTTTTCACAAAAACTAATTTCTGGCTTTTCTACCATTCCATTCACTGAATAATAATATGAAACCATCACCAACATATGGATATTTATATTTTCATATGCAATAAAAAACTGAAAGACAGTAATTCATGTTTTCTTATATACATGTTGTCCTTTTCATTCATTGCTAAACCTATACCTTCACTTCCCTACATGAATTCATCAATTTCACTCCATGTGATCAGTTCATTTCCATTCAGATTACCTGTATTACACCAAACCCCTTTTCCTTTCTCTTAGTTTCACAAATATAGAACTATTTTTAATTAACTGGTTCATTCTCTTTAACGTTTACTCCTATTACATTACAATTACAATCTTCTATACAAACTGCAGTTGTAAAATACAAAACACATACACTAGGTTATCAGTCCTAACTGTACCTGTGTCACAGGTAGTTCTCTTTTTTAATAATCTGAATAATACTCGTCAGGTCATGCCATTGTGAGCAAACCAGAATCTTAATCTATAACATACCGTGCCAGCCAATAATACTGTCCACATTCCATCAAGTAGTAAGTTATTTATTTAACATATGGCATCTAAAAAGTCATATAATCACTGATATACCAATTCAGTTTAAATAAAGCATCAGCGCATGCACGCACATTTAAAGTAGCAAGCATATGGAATATAATGATGCATACTCTGGATATTTTTTGCTGCCATCACACAATAATGAACTGTTTTTATCTACTTTACCCCACCACCTCCAAATCACAGTAGCATTCTAAATAGAATAATTTATTCCAGCATTATATACTTTTTATATGTGAAACATAGATACAGCTCTCAATGCCATAGTATTTACTTTTTACTTACTTTGCTGTGAGAGTGCCATTCAACCTACTCTGACTAGAATAGTACATAGGTGTTGTTAAAGAGACTTCAAACTTTGGTGCCACTGAAAAATCCCAAAAGCAACAATTAAAGTTACATAATGGAGAAACTAACGCAACTAAAAGATTAAGCTTGAGTGCTCCTCTACTATATATTTATTATTCAAGGAAGACCTCGTTGAATGAATGAATGGATAGACCTCAGAATGATTTTTAGTTTTACAAGCTGTAAAAGATAAATTTAACATCATAAACAACTGGATTCTCAAAGCTAGATCTGACCTTGTTCATACCAGAAGTTAATCATGATTATTACTTAAGTCCCACTCAGTGATTTCACTTTGTTTACTCTAAGAATTACTGTCAGGATTCAAGTTATTAAATTTTATGCTAAACAGTCTTGCAATCTGAGGATTACAATTTCCATGTTTTTTTAAAATGGTAATATTCTGTATTTCAGTTTTGTGGAAGAATCATTGCCTTCCTAAATTTAAAAATTATTCACTTTCTGCCCTAAAAGAATTATAAGCATATGTTTTTAAAGAGCAGAAGGTTATCACTTACCATATTCCATTACTGCAAATGATTGATAATAGCTTTGATCCTATGGAAACACAAGCAAAAACAAAAGTCTATGAAAAGCATGTTGAATTCCTTTAGTTTACTGAATCTAAGGCAAAACCTTGTTCAAAATTATCTTGACCATTTAAGAATAAATGCAAGCTGAGATATTCCTTAAATTTATTATCTAGTGAATCATTCAGAACATAAAAAAGTAAAAAGTGTGCCATCACTTCTAAAATCACAAACAGGCAGTCTGTGATCCCAAGTCAACTTTGGAGTACTTGGAGTTTAATCTAAGTGTGACCTAACCCCACCCACTTTGCAGTCTTTACTCCTTCTTAAATTAAAGCTGTCATCAAAAGGTTGCCCATTTCTACTTAAATACAAACACATCTGAATTATACTCACATTTACTTGAACGTTTATAGACCAATCACCCAAGAGAGGATGTTTGGATAATTTGAACTGCTTAGCGATCTTGCCCAGTTTTCCGTTCTGTGTCAACCATTGCTGAATCAAATTTCGTTGAGGATCCTTACAAAAATATATGTTAAACTATTGTACATATTCAGAATACAGAATTT
This sequence comes from Bungarus multicinctus, assembly GCA_023653725.1. Lineage (NCBI taxonomy): Eukaryota > Metazoa > Chordata > Lepidosauria > Squamata > Elapidae > Bungarus > Bungarus multicinctus. Next base: position 116,381,418 of record CM042836.1, read on the forward strand.
AGTGCAATATATGACTGCTAAAATAGGTTCATGACAACGAAGTATGCTTCAGCAGAAAATACCTAGAAAATTTCACCATCAATTACACCATATAATCAAACAGGTTGCAGATGTTAAGATTAGAAGTTCCTGTGGCAACAGGAGTTAATTTTCAGAAATGCTTTCACTTTATCATTATCTGACAATGAAATTCATCGTTTGTTATAGACCCTTAGTACAATTGTGTTTGTTTGTTTTTGGCAGACTTCATTTCTGAAGAAAAATCTCATCTGTTACCAAGTTCTTATGTCTTACTTAGCTATGATTTGTTTAATTACAATTCACTGAAACCAATAGCTACATTATGGCTTGCTGCACACTGCATCTCAAGCCATTGAGACACATTTTCTGGTGATAAAGTATTTTCTACCATGAATATATCTAATGAAGTCTCAATAATTTTAGAATGATTCTTTTATGTCACCCAGAATCATGCTGTTTGAATTGTGTGGCTATGTAAATACTTTAAATAAATACGTAAATAATGAAAGCTAATACTTTCCAAGAATCTCTTGCCCATCATTCCCTTATTATAGCTCTTTTCTAAAGAGCAATAAATTTTACCCTGAATTTACAAGAATTTACGAGAGTCGCAGTGGTACAGTGGTTAGAGTGCAGTACTGCAGCTACTTCTGCTGACTGCCTATAATTTGGCAGATCGACTTTCACCAGGTTCAAGGTTAACTCAACATTCCACCCTTCCGAGGTGGGTAAAATGAGGACCCAGATTGTTGGGCGCAATATGCTGACTCTGTAAACCGCTTAGAGAGGGCTGTAAAAGCACTGTGAAGCGGTATATAAGTCTAAGTGCTGTTGCTATTGCTACATCAATTGTGTTCTAAAACAGGGCTCTCCAACCTTGGCCACTTTAAGACTTGTGGACTTCAACACCCGGAATTCTCAGCCAGCAAGTATTCTGGGTGTTGAAGTCCACAAGTCTTAAAGTGGCTAAGGTTGGAGACCCCTGTTCTAAAACATAAGTTTAGTTTGGAAGAACATAGAATTTGGACCATTGCGGGAACATCTATACTCTATACTCTATAGTATGTACAAATATGTATTTATTATGGGTGTCTTTTATAAGAAATCACCTTCCTGCTGCTATATCTTGGTGTGAATGCACAAGAGTAATTTTCACATATTCCACATGAAATCCCTTCTTTGCCAAATAATTTTAAATCTATGCTTACCTGAATGTATATATTTACAGGAGTATTATATGGTTTGAGGTCAGAATGCAGAGTAACAACCCGTATTTTCACATCTTGTCCTGGTTTATACACTGCCTTGTCAGTCTGGATGAAGACTGAAAAACTTTTGCTTGCAAATAGCAGTGACGTAAGATTAGAAAACAGCAGTTGTCCTTTTGAATATCCATTCACTAACAATTCATAATAGGCATCAGTACTGCCCAATGGGAGCTGAGAAAGAAAACTCATTTCATTATCATTGCTATTATTTATTTGATTTCTTTTTAATCCCAGCTTTATTATTATTTTTAAATAATGGTCATCATAACCTAATGCTCCTTCCTCTCCTGTTTTCCCCACAATAACAATCTTGGGCCAAGAGCATGACTGGCCAAAATCATCCAGCTGACTTTCAAGCCTAAAGAGGTACTAGAACTCACAGTCTCCTGGTTCCTAAGCCAGGCATCTTAACTATTAGGCACAACTAGTTCTAGTCATTCTTACATATTCTTAGAGACATGGGGGAACAGATGACTAGAAGTCAAAATACATAAAGATCATATACATTAAGATTATGAGTCTGAGTGAACCTGCACTGCCTAGTTGTTCTGGCACCAGAACCAACAGGCATTTTCTTCTGAAGGGCAAAAAGAAATGAAATCACTATTAATGATTATTTTACATATCTGCATGACCTTCAACATCTCAACTTTGTTAGCTAGTATTTGCAGTTATCTATATAGTATTTCAAAAGCCATGCATGTTGTACCATAATGTATATTTTTTAAAAAGAAACCCTCCTTTCAACTTAACTCATCAGGTTGATACTATACTTTTTTCAATTAATGTATTTCTAAACAATTAAACTTATTGCCCAAATTCAGCAGTAACATTTTGCATTTGCATGTAGGATCGATCTGTATTTCAACTTTAACCACAAATAATCAGTTTGGTTAAAGCATCAAGCTAGAAACTAGGTGTTATAAGCAAATTTGGATGTTATACTTGAGAAACTACAGAACCAGACTGTAGCCATTTTGTGTTCGTAGCCTGACCTTTTTAAAAGGACAGAAAAGTTGAGAAATATGTTTTTGTAAAATAAACATGTTGTATTGTGAAAGTGTTCTTGGACGAGGTTCTAGAATGTGTATAGGGCGACTTGACATTATATAGTCATATTAATCAAAAGTATAGCCCTCTGATAATTGCATAACCGGACATCTGGAGATAAATCCGGGAAAAGGATGTTGGTAACAATCCAATGTCAAGTAAGAAGAGGTCAGTGGAAATACCCATAACTTTCCTATGGGATTCTATGTATCTTTGTAACTGAAAAACAACATGTGGTACGTAATTGTTTATATCATTATATTTGGGTATAAATATATGGTCTTTCTGGTAATTGGTGTCTCCTTTGCCTCATACTATCTTTGGTATGGGTTAAAGGGTGCCGGTACTGCAGTATCTTCAATAAAGCCAGTTACGTGTTTCAGTATTTCAAGTCTGTTCTAATTATTCCTGCTCATACGCATGACAAGTTTTGGCGAGCCAGCCAGGAGACAGGACAAGGACTCTGGAGGGTGGTTCTTCTGGGCTGCAAAACGGGGCCCCCTGCTGCTGTTCTGCGGGGTTTTGTGCTTTGGACAAGCCTCCATCTGGGGGCCTTGCTCCTGGTGACCTGCGTTTGGTTGACTGATTGCTGGGACCGTGCTGGCTTCCAGTGGCCGCGGGTGAGTTGTGGTGCACCGGGGAGTCAGGTGAGCTCTATCTGTGTTTTTTTTAATATATATATCTATAGATATATTTTGGAGACTTGTGTTGCAACGTGTTTTTTAACTGTCTAACATTTTTTGTTCCTCCCTTTTGAAACGTTTCATATATATATATATTTTTCTTCTCTAAATGAAGGCTTGCTTGTTCGGCTTGTGTGCTTTTTTACTTTGTGTCTGGAGTGTGTGTTTGTGCAGAGGGGTCTGTCTGTGCTGTTACATTGTTTATTCTCCCTTTCTCTGTCTCGTTTCCTGTGAAGAGGGGGGTTCCTTCCATTCCTATGTCATCTCCTCTTGGGGAGTTAATAAATCAGTGGAATGAGGCATGGTTAGTTCAGTATACTAAACTTTTGGATAAGATACGATAAATTGAGCTGTGTACAGCTCACTGGCCGGATCATATCTTGAAACCTCCGAATTATAGGTGGTCACGGTTTGGGGAGTCTAATGTATATTGGATTAATGCTTTAAAGGATGTCTTGACTAAAAAGAGGTAGGTTTCTCAATTGCCTTATGTTGTGCCTTGGTATCATGTACAATATACCGATCCATTTCCTCCTCTTGGGAAAAATTCTAAGAGACTTTTGTATACAAAGGAAAGTGATAAGTGGGATCCTTTGGATTATGCTGGTCCTGTACGTCCTCCTCCTTATAATGTAGCTAACTCTGTGCAAGATGTGGGAGAGAAGAGGGGGGAAGTTCCTCCGCCGTTTCTCAGTATAGAGAGTTAAAACAGGAGTTGGATTCATTAGCAGTTGCTGGACCTTCTAGTGGAGCTATAACTGGATCCAGAGCGAGAAAGGAACAACAGATGTTATATCCATTATGTGAAATGCCTAATGGAGTTACAGCTGAGGGAGTTCCTATAACAACATTTGTAAATGTCCCGCTTACGTCTTCAGATTTGAGGACTTATAAGTTGTCTATGCCATCTATTCAGGTTGATCCAATATCATTATCACAGAGTTTGGATTTGTTTTTGGGTCCTAATATTTATACTTATGTGGAATTACAGCATATCTCGGGATATCTTTTGTTCTCCTGAGGAGCGAGGGCAGATTAGACGAGCTGGCATAGCATACTGGAATAAGACACAGGAAAGTGTAGTAAATGCAGTAGATGGTGAAGATAAGTTTCCTCTGGCAGATCCTGGTTGGGATAGTCAGATTCCAGAGGATAGAGTACAGATGATGGATATGAAGAAACTTATTGTGCAGGGTGTGAAGACTGCTGTACCTCAGGGTAGAAATCTAGCTAGAGCATTTGAGGTAGGTCAGTTAAAAGATGAGTCCCCGGCTGAATTCTTGAATAAAATCAAGGATAGTTTAAATAAGTATTCTGGTTTTGCTCCTGAAACGCCAGAATATCAGGCTTTAATGAAATTGCAGTTTGTTACTAAAGCCTGCGGTGATGTGCAGAGGAAATTGCAGAAGATAGCGAGATGAGCTGAATCAGACATAGCTACTTTGTTGCAAGAGGCCACCAAGGTTTTTATTGGTCGCGATCTTGCAAAGTCTCATCAGAAATCCCAAATTATGTTTCAGCGTTGAAAGCTGCTACAACCGAAAAGGTGGATAAGCCAGTTGGACTGGTTGCAGCTACGAATAAGAGCTGGAGGTCCATCTACTAGAGGTGGATGGAAGCGTCCTGGGAGAGGACGGAGGGGATTTTTTTTCCTTGAATAGGAATAGAGAATTAAAAGGAAATAGACAATGTTTTGCTTGTGGAAAGGAAGGGCACTTTGCAAGAAATTGCCCGGACAAGCAAAGATTGCAACGAAGAGAACAGAGACTGTATACCCTAACTGAAGATTAGGGGGGTCAAGGGCTCCTGACGATGGAGTCCCACCGGGAGCCTTTAGTAAATCTGAAGGTGGTACCTAAAGAAATAAATTGCATTTTTCTGATAGACACAGGGGCGGCTAGAACGTCTTTGTGTGAGTTACCTGAGGGTCTTACTCAGGAGGGAAAAATGATGATAGTCTCTGGAGTTAAGGGGGAACCCTTTGAAGTTGCTGTTGTTGAAGATGTGTCTCTGAAGGGAGGATACTCAGAGATAACATTAAATGTCTTGTACATACCTGAAGCAGGTATGAACCTTTTAGGACGAGATGCTTTGTCTTTATTAGGATGTGAGCTTATCTTTTCTGCATATAAATGCACAATTCAGCTCTTAGATAGTGAACAGGAGAAATATATAGATCCTATTGTGTGGGAAGCAAAGGGAAACAGAGGTGTTTTGAAAATCCCACCTGTTGAAGTGATTTTAAAAGAGGATGCTGAGCCAGTGAGGCGGAAGCAATATAATATTTCTCCAGAAGGGAGACGTGGTCTAAAGCCAGTGATAGAGTCTCTCTTAAGGGATGGACTAATTGAACCTGCAATGTCACCATATAATACACCTATCCTTCCTGTAAAGAAACTGATGGGTCCTTTCGTCTAGTGGCAGATCTGAGGCTCATAAATAGGTTGGTAGTTGAACGACATATTATTACGCCAGATCTCTATACATTATTGGGGAGGATTCCACATGAGCATAAATATTTTAGTGTAATAGATTTGAAGGATGCTTTTTGGACGCGTGATTTAATACAAGCTCCGGTACTAAGTTTGCCTGATTTAAAGAAACCGTTTCATTTGTTTGTCGCAGTTGAAGATGGAATAGCTAAGGGAGTTTTGGCTCAAGTCTGGGCTGGAAGGAAAAAGCCTGTAGAATTTTTATCCAAATTTATGGATCCAGTAGTACGTGGTTGGCCTTTATGTATATAGGCAGTAGCGGCTACAGCTATATTGGTAGAAGAAAATAGGAAGTTAACTTTTGGAAGTGCTTTAGTGGTAAGCAGTCCACATCAGGTGAGAACTATTTTAATGCAGAAAGCACATAAATGGCTTACACATGCTAGGTTATTGAAATATGAAGCTATTTTATTATCTCAGGAGGATTTGCTCCTCTCACTTGACAGGAATTTAAATCCACTGAATTCCTTTCAGGAGAGAAACAAAATGGGATAATATAGAACATGATTGCATTGAGGCTATAGATTTACAGACGAAAATAAGAGAGGATTTGGAGGATAGCCCGATAGAGGGAGGTATTAATTTGTTTATTGATGGATTTTCTAGAGTAGAAAATGGTAAACGAATGAATGGGTATGCAATTGTGAATGGGGATACGTCTGAAGTACTGGAAATGGGCAGATTGCCTAATGGATGCTCTGCACAAGTATGTGAAGTTTTTGCTTTATTACAAGCCTTGAAACTTTTAGAGAATGAAGTGGGTAATATCTATACTGATTCTAGATATGCCTACGGTATTTTACAAACTTTTGGAAAAATTTGGGTAGAAAGAGGACTGATTACAAGTAAAGGAAAAGAAGTAAAACAAGTAGATCTTATCAAAGCTGTATTAAAGGCAGCTGCAGTTCCGGAATGTTTAGCTATAATACATGTTGAAGCTCATAAGAAGGGAAATTCTAAAGAGAATTTAGGAAATAAATTAGCGGATCAGGTGGCTACAGAGGCTGCCCGTAAAGGAAGAGAAGTGAAGCTAATGGTTTTTTAATTCCTGTTTTGGAATGGGATGTAAAACCAGATTTCACTGATGAAGAAGAAAAGCAGAAGCAATTGGAAGGTGCTACTTGTGTTGATGGAAAATGGGTAACAAATGATGGTTTACAAATAGTTAATAAACCTATTATGAGAAACATAATAGACTCATTGGGGAACACAGGCACTTGTGGATTTTGTGAAACGGAAGTATATTTGCAGAGGAATGTTTACAATAGCTATGCAAATATGTAGAAAATGTATACATTGTATACGAATAAATAAGAGAATGATGAGGAAAACATTACTAGGAGGAAGAGATTTAGCTGTCTGGCCATTTCAGAGGATACAAGTCGATTATACTGAAATGCCAGCTGTAGGTACATTGAAATACTTATTCGTAATAGTTGATCATTTAACAGGATGGGTGGAAGCTGTTCTGTGTGCGAGAGTGAATGCAAAAATGACTGTGAAGTTAATATTGGAACAGATATAGATATAGATATGCATTGATAGTGCATTTATGATAGAGGTACACATTTTATTTTTCATGTGGTAACAGAGGTATAGGAAAGAATTGGAAATAGACTGGCAATAGACCTGTTGGGTTTTTGCCTCAGGTGGGGTGAAGAATGAGAACTATAAAACAATACATTGAAGAAATTAATGTTAGCAGTTTAATTACCCTGGGTGAAATGTTTACCTCTAGCTCTATTGTGAGTGTGTACTTGTTTAGAAAAAAAAAAGATGTTGAAATTTCACTGTATGAAATGATATTTGGCATACCTTATACTGGAAGTATGGGTATGTCTAGAATTGTATTTGAAGATATTTTATTTTGTTTTGAAAATATATACAGGGACTGTCCCAGTGTTTTTCTCTTTTAAGGTCTAGAGGACTTTTGGCGCAAACACCACCGTTTGAATTCCGAGTGCATGATTTTAAGAGTGGAGACTGGGTCCTGATAAAGCAGTGGAGAGCTTTGGGAAAGCTGAGGCCTATCTGAGAAGGATCGTTAAAAGTACTGTTGACTACTGAGTCTGCTGTTTGGACATTTGAGTGAGGCTGGACACATCATTCGTGTCTACAGGGATTTGTGGATTCAGTTCCTGTTTCCAGTGGAAGCAAGCTTCGGAAAGACTGGACTTTTTAGTTTCTATTTCTTTTAGATAGTGGGAATAGATAATTACATGTCTAGTTTAGCTTAGGTTTGTGGAACTTTGAGATGTATTGTTGATTATTTGGTTGCATGTAATACATTTTTCTTTGTATTGTTTAGTGTTTTAAGACATGAAATAATAGACTGTTGTACACAGGTATTATATCCTCTGTATGCGGAAGAAGATAAAGAAGTGGATGTAAGTCCCCAGAGACCGGTTGTAAGTTTTGAAGTGTAATACTACATACGTTAAGGTGGGTGGGGGCCTAGTCCATTTGTAAATATGATGTGGATAGTGATTATTGCCTTATGTGGGGTAGGCATGGAGGCTTCTGAGATATTGCCTGGTTATTCATTAACATGGCAATGGTTATGTTTCCAAACTGAACCCGACAGTACTGAATACGAAGGGCAGATATCACTGACATTGATTAAATCTATGGCTGAGGTTGGAATCTATATAAGATCCACTTGAGATGATGGTTCATATTTGAGAAATATCTAGCATGTAACCGCACATATGACATATGACATGAGGACTTGTCTAAGAGGATGAAACAACTATATGATCGTTGTTTTGACCTGTATGGCAATTATTCTCCTTCCTATATGAGACTTAGAGCTCTGGAAGAAATGTTAATTATGCCATTCATTGAATTAAGAAGTACTCTAAAGAAATTGATGTTTTTGTGTGACAGTTGGTTAGTGCAAAATGTTCATTTAACTGGAAAAGTATTTATTTATTTATTTATTTCTGAGTTTTATATACCGCCCTTCTCCCGAAGGACTCAGGGCGGTGAACAGCCAACTAAAATACAAGTAGACAAAGTATAAATTATTTAAAAGAGAATTAAATACTAGACTGTCCCAAATCTAAAAACCCCAATTAAAATCAATAAAACTTCATACCCCGTCCCAAGTAATCTAAAAACCCCATTTAAAATCCCATTAGTCAGCTCAGGCCGGCCTGCTCGAAGAGCCAGGTCTTCAGGTCACGTCTGAAGGCCCTCAGGTCACTGGTCGTTCGTAATCCAGGGGGCATCCCATTCCAAAGGGCGGGTGCCCCCACAGAGAAGGCCCTATTCCTCGGGGTCACCAGACGACACATAGAAGGCGTCGGGACCCGGAGGAGACCCTCTCTGTGGGAGCGCACCGGTCGGTGGGAGACTACTGGCAGAATGCGGTCTTGTAAGTATCCTGGTCCGATCCCATGGAGCGCTTTAAAGACTAAAACCAGTACTTTAAAGCGAACCCGGAAGGCCACCGGCAACCAATGCAGCTCGCGCAGGAGGGGCGTCACATGGGAGTATCTCGACGCTCCCGTAACCACACGCGCGGCTGCATTTTGTACCAGTTGAAGCCTCCGGGTGCTCCCCGCAGGGAGCCCCATGTAGAGGGCATTACAGTAGTCCAGACGGGAGGTAACCAGGGCATGAGTGACTGTGCGTAAGGCGTCCCGATCAAGAAAGGGCCGCATCTGGCGTATCAGGCGAACCTGATAAAAAGCCCCCCTGGAGACGGCTGTAATATGATCTTCCAAAGACAGCCGTACATCCAGGAGGACACCAAGATTGCGGGCCCCTTCTGTGGGGGTCAAGATCTCATCCCCAATAGCCAGTGACGGAGTCAGCTGACTATATCGGGCCGCCGGAAACCACAGCCACTCGGTCTTGGAAGGGTTGAGTCGAAGCCTGTTCTCGCCCATCCAGTTCCGCACAGCCTCCAGGCAACGGGCCATAACCTCCACAGCATCGTTGGGGTGGCTTGGGGTGGAGATGTAAAGCTGAGTGTCATCAGCATAAAGATGGCATTTCACCCCAAAACCACGGATGATCTCTCCCAGCGGCTTCACATAGATGTTGAATAGAAGAGGGGAGAGGACCGACCCCTGAGGCACCCCACACATGAGGGGCCTAGGGGTGGACCTCTCCCCCCCCGTCAACACCAATTGCGAGCGGTCCGAGAGGAAGGACGAGAACCACCGCAAGACGGTGCCCCCAATTCCCAACCCCTCCAACCACCGCAATAGGATACTATGGTCGATAGTATCAAAAGCCGCTGACAGATCTAACAGGACCAGGACAGAGGAACAACCTCTGTCACGGGCCCTCCAGAGATCATCTACCAACGCGACCAATGCTGTTTCGGTACTGTGCCCGGGCCTGAAGCCCGATTGGAACGGATCTAAATAGTAGATATACAGTTAGATGTTTTGAGGTACCAAGAATTCTACAGAGAAGTGTAAGATACCGAAAGGAACAGAGCCTAATGTGAAAAGTGAAAATGTTGTTCTGGAATTAATGAGAGTAGCTTTGAATAGTTTTTCTTTTTGTGTGAAAGGAATGACTACAGTTACAGACATCATGTCTATTTGTTTTATAAAAGTTCCAATGTCAGAAGAATTTTTATGGTAGAGTTTATCCTGATGATATTTTGTATATTTGTAAAAGGTGATACCTTGTTTGGATTTCCTGTGAGGCCAACAAATGGACTAATCAGGAAAGCTGACAATTTTTCAGCTTATGATTGTATTAAGTATAAACATGCAGATGACAAAACAATTTATACTTATTTACCTACTGAAGAAGTTTTTTTATTGAATGGAGGTTGAAGACATAGGTGTAATGACACGCGTTGTATTTACCTAGAAGTTGGTTAATGTTTTGTAGAGCATATGTATATGCATTGATACCAATTAATACAATGAGTGTGCAATTGGTCGTTTAATGACTGTTATGGCAACTGCCCATACTAGGGATGAACATGTGAAGAAATATAGAAGACAACATTAGTGTTTAGTGATACTTCTTTTACAGACTGTAATGATATGTAAGTTGTGTTTCTGCTGTTGTAAGATTAAGAAACCTGAGGAAAAATGCAAGATATATAGTCAATAGGAAGTTAGGCTTATGTTGAGAGAGTTTGATGATCATTCTCAAGTATAAATCGGTAACAAAAAGAAAGGGAGGAGTTGTTATAAGTAAATTTGGATGTTATACTTGAGAAACTACAGAACCAGACTGTAGCCATTTTGTGTTCGTAGCCTAACCTTTTTAAAAGGACAGAAAAATTGAGAAATATGTTTTTGTAAAATAAACATGTTGTATTGCGAAAGTGTCCTTGGACGAGGTTCTAGAATGTGTATAGAGCAACTTGACATTATATAGTCATATTAATCAAAAGTATAGCCCTCTGATAATTGCATAACCGGACATCTGGAGATAAATCCGGGAAAAGGATGTTGGTAACAATCCAATGTCAAGTAAGAAGAGGTCAGTGGAAATACCCATAACTTTCCTATGGGATTCTATGTATCTTTGTAACTGAAAAACAACATGTGGTATGTAATTGTTTATATCATTATATTTGGGTATAAATATATGGTCTTTCTGGTAATTGGTGTCTCCTTTGCCTCATACTATCTTTGGTATGGGTTAAAGGGTGCCGGTACTGCAGTATCTTCAATAAAGCCAGTTACGTGTTTCAGTATTTCAAGTCTGTTCTAATTATTTCTGCTCATTCGCATGACACTAGGTGATTGTGAATTCTAGTTCTGCCTTGGACACAAAGCTCGCTGGGGTGCCTAGTCACTTTCTCTCAACCCTAGGAAAAAGAAGAATGCAAATCACATCTGAAAATCCTTGCCAAGAAAACTGCAAGAACTTGTCCTGGCAGTCTTTGAGAATCAGACCTGATTGAACAGAAGCAAAAAAATTAAAAAATTAAAAAAATCTTAGAAAACAAGTTTTAGAAGCAGAATATGAAATGTTTATTCAGTTCCTACTGGTTACTAGAAATATGTATTGTCCACTGATTAAAATACATGACTCGTATCAGTTATGCTGTTCCTACTCTACTTTATTAGGGAAGTATAAATATTTTGTTCAAAAACAAAACACTGTGGAGTACAGATGAGGAAAATTAGATGGGACACCCAATTATTCTTCCCTATACAAGTAATCCTTAACATTACCAATCCTTTAACAGCATTCAAAGTTATAATGGACTCAAAAAGAGTTACTTGCAACCCGTTCTTCAAATTACAACTGTTGCATCACCTTCACAGTCACATGATTCTATTTTGGGCATATGGTAACCAGCATCCCACAGTCATGTGATTATGTTTTGTGATTCTTTTTTTGCCATTTTCTGGCAAAAAACATTCATTGGATAAACTGGATTTAAACTTACGACCATATGATTCACTTAACAATCATGTGATTTGCTTAACTAATGTGGTAACTTGCTTAATGACTGTTGTAAAAGCTTCCATAAAATTAAGTCTAGTCATATAGTGACTCAAATTATGACTGCAATGACTTATAACCAAAACTTATCTCAGTCCTTTTTAATTGTCCTTATCCTCCCAGTTTTTTAATCAAGTTTTCATGCATCTCCTTTCATTTGTAACGTCTGAAATATTTTAACAAAAAACAAGAAGAAAAGGCACTGAAGGGAGCTCTTGTTATTTGCAGTTCCAAGCCAACAGGAATTATTAAGGTAGATTCAAGGTATTACTGAAACTGGAATCTTTTGACCTTGCAAAAAAAGACTATTTTGGGTTCTCAACCAATATAAATTTTAATGTGACATCTTAACATAAATTGTACTCTGTATTTAACATGTAAATGGTTTATATTTTGGTGATGTTAGATTGCCATTCATGGATTGAAAAAGCTACTTTACAATACACCAAAGTTCTTGCTTCACTAGGTAGATTTCAGGTTGTTTGAATTTCTCCATGTTTGTAGGTCAGGCAAGTTTGCCTGCAATTTGAGATTAAATAAGAGCAAAGGCCGAAGACAAACTTTAATTAATACATCCAGGCTAGGAGGAAATAAAAATATTCTGGATATAAGTACAAGTTAAAATTTTTTACATATATTTCTCATATTTTATTAATATACAAATTTGTTAAATGGAGTATATATTGCTGTTTGCCCTCAATGTGAGTATGCATTTAAGGCATTCAGCTTGAAATCCCAAGTTCTTCTGAGTGGCACGCAAACTAGATAATCCTGCCATTATCGGCCTCCCGCCGACCGATACGCTCCCATAGAGTTGGCCTCCTCGGGGTGCTGCCGGCTGGACGGTTGGCGACCCCGAGGATGCGGGCCTTCTCATTGGGGGCACCCCCTCTCTGTAACGAATTACCCCCGGAGATGAGGACCATCCCTGATCTCATGACCTTCCGTCGTGCGTTGAAAACTTATTTATTTCAGCAAGCCGGTCTGGCCTAAGGGTTTTTAAATTTTTAATTTGGTTTTAATCTTTCTTAATCCCCGTGTTTTAATCTTTGTAAATGCCAACATATTTAATTCTTTTAATTTTTAAACATTGTATGTGTTTATATGTGCTTTTATTCTGGCTGTTCACCACCCCGAATCCCTTTGGGAGATGGGGCGGTATATAAATCTAAATAATAAATTAATTAATTAATCTAAAGAAACAAAATAACACCTACATCCTGATTATTAAATTGGAGCTATAAACTATAATCAAATTAGCCAAATGAAAAAAGCAAATAAAAGCCATGCTGGAAACATATGGTTTATATTTCTAATATTTTAAGAATACTTACAGATGGAAGGACTAGTGTCCTAAAGGAATCTATATTTAGGGGGGGGGGGAAAGAATAGGAAAACAAATTAAAAGATTTCACGCATCCATATACCAGATATTCCCCCTATTCAAGCATGACTTCTTTATATTGCTTATTTAAACATATGACAGCAGCAACATTCGTTTTAAAAATATTGAACAATGAGAGACAATAAAACTACCTAAAGATGGGAGGAATTAACCTAGGTTTTACAAGGCAGGAACATACAGATAACCCTCAGCTTCAACTAGTCGCCTAGCAATTATTTGAACTTACAAAGGACCCCCCCAAAAGACTTACAATCCACGTTCAAAGTTCTGACATCACTCCCTCCCACAGTCACGGGTGCTTGGCAACCAGCCTGCATATATGACCATTCACAGTTCCCCATAATCATATGAGTACAATCTTTTTTTAAATGCAAGGGATATTAACACACTGCAAAGGTGCAGGGCTTCTGTAACAATAGTGTACCCCACTTGCATAATTTGTATCTGGATACTGTTAACTGATTCTTCAACTACCTCATTGCATACGGACCAAAAGTGTCAGTAGAGTGCAGATAAAGAATTAATGACTTACTCTATCCCTTCTTCGTTTATCACTCTACCTGCTGTTTGTTTAGGAAATTGCTAATCTCGGTTCATTTCCTTCTGTCTTTGCTCCCAGGTAAAGCTGCAGAGAGTACTTGTTCTCTCGCTTCTCTTCAGGGTGTAGGTAGCTACATGCAAAGAGTGACTACTTCTATACAGGTTAATGGTTGCTTGTTCAGCCACCATTCAAGGTTAAAATAACATCGAATGAGTGGTTCTTAAGACCGGTTCTCAAAATTGCAACACAAGCAAAGTCAATGAGGAACACAGTAAGAAAATCTGTGAGTTACTGATAAGTCTCCCACTTCCTTCAGCAGTCACACACATCCGCCCTTTACAATGGTGGGATTAAAAAAGTTTTACCACTGATTCGGTGGGCATGGCTTGGTGGGCGTGCTTTGTCCGTGTGTGCACACTTTGCATGTGCACATGTGCCAAACACACACTTTGCGCAGGTGCAGAGGCGTTCTAACTCACCTCCTGCAAGCCTGTATTCAGCAGGTCGCTTCAGCAGCTGCCACGCAACACTCTGTCGCGCAAAGCAGCTGTGCTTCAAAAGCAGAGGATAAAGATGAGTATGGAACCCCGGGCAGGTGGGCGGGCCCAACAGCAGAGCGGCAAAAAGAACTAGTTTGGTCTCCACTGCTCATCAACGCTAGCAGCTCGGCAGAACCAGGTTGAACCGGTAGAATACCACCACTGCACCAGCCCCTTATGTACCCTCCTAAACTCTATACCAGCCACCCCAATGATAGTACACTTGCATCACACAAACAATTCATGCATCTTTACATACCTTTCCCCACCAGGCAGCAGTCACTTACTGCTGACTAGCCTTGTAAGCTACCTGGGACATGCAACTTCCTGTTGGTTTTCCCACTAACTTTGCTTATTGGAAGTCAGCAAGAAATGGTACAGAAGTTGTCACTTAAAAACCTGTGAACCTCAATGACAGCAACAGGAACTTCGGATTGTCATCGCTAAGTGATGTCATATGATATTGCACTTCATAACCGTATCTCATAGTAACAGAAATTCCAGTCCCAATTTCCATTGTTAATAGAGGACAACCTGTAATATTGTTAACCACCTGTATTTTTCTTATACTAAACTCCTTTTCATTATAAAACCTGCTTCACTAATCATTGGTCAGATTTTTATTGGTGGGATCAATTTCTTAAAAGGCATACAGTACAACTTTATCTTTAACAAGGGAGAGCCAACAGAAAAATAAAGTTGCCAAGGTACGTTAGTAACAAATGGGTAAGACCCTAAGACAATTTTATATCCCAATTGGACACACTAATTTTTTTTCCAATTTGATCTGTTCCCAGGAATTTCCTTGTATATGGAAACTCGCATATGTTGTAAAACTACCATTCTTTGCTATGGTTTTGGAAAGAAAGTTGCTATTAATATACTATTTTCAAAATGTGTTTGAATGACTGACTGATTTGAAAATAGCTCACAGAGCTGCTATTCATTTGTTGCCAAGAGGTCATAAATCTTGCCGTTAAAGTTGTGTTCTTGTTGTAAAAACATTACAGTTCTTCTTCTATTGAGGAAATGCAATACAACCCCCCACATATTTAACTTGTGAAAAACAATGTATTGATACAGGAGACACAGATTATTAGCAAAAGATTTTGCTGCCAATGCTTTTGAAAGTTAGCACTCTTCCTTTGTGTAAATTAATCAATAGAACAACAACTTTATCTTTAATAACTCATAAGTGTTCCTCCATTTAATTCTTTGAAAGTATCAACTGCATATTAATCTTTTAAAAGAAGTATTATTGGAAAAGATAATATCTGATCTGCTCTCACTGAAATGCATGGGGGGAGAGGGAGGGAAGGAGGGAGGGAGGGGAATTAAGTGGCTTTATAAAGCCACTTCTAACATTAGCCATTTATTATATGTGGATAGTAGCAACAACAGAGAAAAAACTCTGTTCATACATCTCTACTTAACTATATGTGCACATTTATTCTTGACTTGTTTTAAGAATAATCAGTTGGGCAGGGAGAATTTTCATTAGGATAAAAACTGAATGGTGGGCACACTGCCCTGGCCTCATGGGAGTAATGATGACCCTATATAAATTATTTTGAAAGGGGACTTATTGAACGATCATGAAAAAGCATATTTTGACTTTATTTCAGATGTTTTGTGGTATTAGGCTCAAAGAATCTTAGGCAGATGTTATATTAATAGCAATTATTCCTTATGCAACAAAGTCAAGGAAGGCAGAGAAAATAATGTATAGCCCTAATATATATATCATCTGCTAGTAGCTCATCAAATAATTATACTTGTAATCCCATATAGATTACACCCACATACCTTAGAGCATTTGTGAACATTTTGAACTCAAATTGCTATGCAGTTATTTCAACAAGACCCCATCCAAATGCCAACTTTGTCTGCCATCCTAAGCACAAGTAAAAGACTTGCATTACAATGAGAATTTAATAAACTTATTTAGGACTGTACTGTAAGCATAGAAGTTAATCACTGACACAAAGAAACTTTGAGTCACCTTGGACAGAAAGATAGGTGACATGTAAGTTTAATAAATAAATTAAATGAATAAATCTCATTGCATTCCAGCCCAAGGCAACCATCTCACCTCTTTGAAAGACTTCTTCTCCTTGTAATATGGATTGATTTGCCAAGAGTACTTGCGCTTGTATTCTAATGCTTGAAGGGCTTTCCTTCAAGAGACCAACTCCAATAGTTAGATTTGCTCCAGGTCGGATTATTTTAGGAACTGCCAACAGGTATGTGGGTCTAGAAATCACAAAAAGAAATAAAGTCTTCATATTTATTGACAATTGTTATTAAAATGCATAATGTTATAAGCTATTGCTACTACCTATAGTATATGAACTAGAACAACCTTGAGGGAACTAAGACAACTCATCAAAAATGTATCTTGCTCTCATCTCTCATACCATTTTAAATTTTTAGGGGGGGGGGGAGGCAAAATGAAAGCAGAGGATGACCATACTATATATAGAAAAAAACTGTATCCTTATATAGTTCTGGATTAGGATATGATTACAATTTAAGCAACAGAGACCTGAATCTCTGAGATATACTGAGATAAAGATATAGAAACATAAGGAAGTTTTCTTCCAATGATTAAAAGAAAAATAATGTTTCCCTTAACAATCTTTCCACGGGCTTCTGGCCCCACATACATTCATGCTTGCATCATCTGCATCCAGAAAATTAAGCAGTTGCTTGGACAACTTGAATAGAATAGAATACTTTATTGGCCAAGTGTGATTGGACACACAAGGAATTTGTCTTGGTGTAAATACTCTCAGTATACATTAAAAAAAAGGAACATTCGTTAAGAATCAAGAATCATAACGTACAACACTTAATGAGTCATAGGGTATAATCAACATCAAATCATACTAGGAAACAGTTTGTTTAGCAGAGTGATGGCTTTCGGGGAAAAAAACTGTTCTTGTGTCTAGTTGTTATCCTGCATTTTGCTCCAGATTAGCAAAATGCAAATTTAGGTCTCCAGTGAAGAACATAATTCCACCCAAACATGCTCTTCCCCAATTTTCTCCCCTCCTTCCCCTTCTCAGTCCCTTCTCGTCCCACTACCCCCCCCCTTTTTTTTTTTTCCTACCGAGCGTTAACAAGCGATGAAGCTATCACGGAGCCCCAAATGAACGGGAGGATGGGGAACAGCCAAGAGCTCCTCCGGGAACCGGGAACAACTTCCATTAAGAGCCGCATCTTCCTTCTGGGGAAGGGCAGGCCGCTCCACTCGCGGCGCCTCCCCGCCTTTTCGGGCTAAACCGCGCTAATTCGGGAAGTGAAAGCAGTTCCTTGTGTCGAAATTGGGGTAGCGTCTTCTCCAAAGGCACGGCTCTCCTCCGCCACCCTTCCTATTCCACTCGGAGGCTCCTGCCTAAATGAGGACGGGCCTTCGTGCCCACGAGCCTTTCTCACCCTCCAACTGGAAAGGCTGGGAAGGGAGCTGGAGGGAAGGTAGGGCCGGCGAGGGTTTTTACGTGGTGTCTTTCTGGTCCACGATGCGTTTTCTCTCGCTGCGTAGGTCTGTCAGCTGAAAGAAATTGAAGTGCAAACCCAGCAAATTAGGGGGGGGGAAGAAACTGGATTGCTAGAAAAAAAGGTCTGATGGGTTGAGTCAGAAATGGAAATAACTGACTTCAGCAGAGGGATGTTCCCGCTTAGCTGGTTTGCAACAGGCCGCGACCTGCCTTGCTGAAGTTGGTAACTAATCTTCAGTTTCTTTGGAATATGGATCTAAGACTAAGTGAATAGGATGTGAGACTGCCAGAAAGCTTGAGGGAGATAATTTATCAATTAAAAGATTTTAAAACATGGCTCCAGTTCTTTGTGCTTTATTGCCTTCATTCTTATGGTTCATTGCACAATCAAGCAGATGTTTATATTGAATTTGATATTTTTATCCACCCTGTTAAGTCCTTCCCAAGGGTTTGCAATTGAAGATATTAATGATGTGTAAAGGTATCGTTGCAGGATGTAAGACATCAACATTGATCTGCTATCCATTCTGTTATTTCCAATTTTGGAATGGTATTCTTTTCAGATATCCTCTTCCTATCAGACTTGATTTATAATAAAAAGTCATTTTTTGTTTTGTTTTCTATCTTTTTAAATTGGTGGCGGATAGGCAACTTTTCTTCCAGTAGTCCTGCAGCTTAACAATTGGGGTCTGGAATATTATGTTGGCAGGTGCTCCTCTGTTTGGATATTAATTATCTGTGAAGGTTTCCAATACTCTTCACACTCTGCATAAAAAATCGCCAATCAGTAATGGCACTGGAGGGACTATGATTGAAAAAGGGCCAGTTTCCTGTGGAATAGATAGTTAGAAATCCATGTATGATAGTACTTATATGAAAGTCATTACAAAACAATTCTGGACAAGTAGGTTTATTATTTCAGATGGTACACAATTTACTTTTGTACTACAATAGAATTAGTTTCTGACTGATTTGCCTTCTGGTAAATCATTAATATGTCCATGTTGATGAAAAAAATGACTTATTTGTGAAAATGAGTTGTCCTAGGATTACTACTTTGCAGGAACATATAGATAAGCTGTTTGGAACTTCTGCATCTGAACAACACTTGAAAATTGATGTAATGTTCCATAAAAAGGCAAAGGGCGGGGGAGTATTCTAATCTAAACTATACTGCTATGCTCATTTTAGATATGCCAACTTCAATGTATGTAGTATGTTTTGCTTAGCCATTTAAAAATGTATTGGCCTAATTATTTTTTTTAAAAGAGCAAAAAAAAAATGCATCTAGCCTCATACTCCATGGTCCTTATTGGGATTGTTCAGCTGCATACTTTAGGTGTTTTTTAAAGAGTCCCAGGAGAATGGATGGTACATTCATCTCTGGAGGAATGCTAATGCAGAAGGGAGGAGCAGCAACAGAGAAGGCATATTGCCTTGGTCCCATACAGTGACAATGTTTAATTGAATGGATCTGGAACAATAGGAGATAAACCAACCATTATGCCTTGAAAGGCTTTAAAGGTGATAACCAGCATCTTGAATTGTACCCAGAAGCCATACAAATGCAGCTCACATAGCAGTAATGACACATAGCGAAATGACAAGGGCCTATTATGATACTCCCATAGACCAGGGGTCTCCAACTTTGGCAACTTTAAGACTTGTGAACTTCAACTCCCAGAATTCCTCAGCCAGCTTTGCTGTCTGAGGAATTCTGGAAGTTGAAGTCCACAAGTCTTAAAGTTGCCAAGGTTGGAGACCCCTGCCATAGACAGCAAATTGTAATTATAAGTCCACCGAGACATGATTGATCTGAACTGCCTCCTGTTCAAGAAAAGAGGGCAAGTGACACACAAGATGAACCCATGCAAAGATCCTCCTGGTCACGACTGCCACCTGTTTGGCCAAACAATAGTTACAAGTCCAGGAGGACCCCAAGCTGCACACCAGTTCAAATATGGAGAAGTGCAATCCATTTAAGAATGCTGACAATCATCAACCTAGTGTTCTTGACAGATCTTGACACTTTTCCTAAAAGCCAAGAGAATAAGGGCTAAACTTAATTCTGGAACAAATATATTTCACACGTTGGGATCAACATGGTGGTGAGATCTACTCCTACCAGTGGTGCTGCTGGATAATGCCTGCCTGCCAGAGTGGCGTTGAGCTTAACACAGACCAAACCAATGTAGGCCCTGTTCATAAACTGGTCAGTCAGTTTTTTGTTGCAATCAATAGATCTACAGCCATATGTGTCAAAAATGCAGACATGGCCTGGGTGCTGCATTTGATCATACACTATGCTTTTCATTGATTGGAAGCTCATTCCGGATATTCTGATTAAGAAGTTGCTGGAAATGGGCGTTTCCTCTCACATCTGCTGTTGGATAAGGGACTTTCTTACTAACTTTCTTATAAACCATTAGGATTGGCAGCTATTTTTCCTCCACTCTTGCTCTCAGCACTGGCTCTCCACAGGGCTGTGTGCTGAGCTCCCTTTTGTATTCACTCTACACTTACGATTGCACTCCCTCTTGTTCCAATAACTCTATAATAAAATTTGCAGACGATACCATGTTGGTGGGACTCATATCAGGAGGAGATGAGATGGCCTATAGGTCAGAGGTTCTCAGACTGGTTTTGTGGTGCAAGAGTCATAACCTCACATTGAACATCAAAAAGACCAAAGAACTGATTATAGACTTCAGAAGATGCAAAGCAGAGCCTCTCCCATTAAATATCAATGGAGACTGCATAGAAAGAGTTCATAGTTTTAAATTTCTAGGAACTCATATTTCCGACAACTTACTTAGTCGGTCCACACTATGGCCACTGCAAAGAAAGCCCAACAGCGCCTGCACTTTCTGAGGTTGCTGAAAAAGAGTGGTCTGTGTGAGAAGTTGCTGGTTTCTTTTTACCATTCTACCATCGAGAGCATTTTGGCATACTGTGTAACGGTGTGGTATGCTGGGTGCTCTGCAGCAGATAAGAAGATGCTCCAGAGAGTTATAAACACAGCACAAAAAATCATTGGTTGCTCTCTTTCTTCTTTGGAAGAGATTGCGAAGACCAGACTCCTCTCTAGAACATTAAAAATCTCCACAGACCATTCTCATCCTGGACATTCATATTTCGAACTGTTAACATCAGGGAGGCAGTATAGGTGTCTAAGAGGACTAATAGATTGAGAAACAGTTTCTTTTCCAAGGCAGTAATTGTTTTGAATCAAACAGTGCATTTGTGATTTAATCCTATTATTATTTTAATTTTTAAATACTCTGTAGTATGATTATGATTTGGTATTTGGGGCACTGTGCTGGAGTAGCTTTCAAATTTCATTGTATTCGTGGAATGCAATGACAATAAAAAGTATTCTCTTGTTGATCCGAAAAGCAGACCCTGCGCCTATGAGAATAACACTAAGCTGATGATGTTAGGGTCAATATAGGAAAACATTCTTCTATGCTATAAAGCAAGGGTCTCAAACTGGCCAGATGTGTCAAGTGCAGGCCATGCCCATGGAAAAAACATTGTGAAGTGTCACGTGATGGCAATGTGATGCCGCGAGTTTGACACCCTTGCTTACAAAGCCTCTCTACAGATTTAATTACAAGGCAGGATTATTTTAGTAGAGAAAGCTCATTAAAAATTAGGCGTGTCACAAAATTAGTGATAGATTCCTCTGTTTTTAGCCTTTCAATAATTTTAGAATTACACCTCTGGCAAAAAAAAAATCTGACTTATGAAGAATATTGAATATTGTAGTTTAGATCAGTGGTTGCCAACAGGTGGGCCACGGCCCATTGGTGGGCTGTGAGAAAATTTTGATGGGCCGCAGAGAAATCTCACCCCAGAGCACCAACCCCCAAAGCAATTAATTCAGGCTGCGCAGAAACACAAGGCTGCTCAGCCCACATGGCCCGCGGGAACCCTCCCCCCTCACTCACTCCTTACCCAGCAAACTTGTCTGCTAAGTTGCTATTTTTCCTTTTTCCGACCATCATCTGTTCTGCTGTGCTGGGAGATTTAGATTAGCTAGGAAGCAGGAAATGGTTGGATTTCTTGCTTTCTAGCTAAGCACAGCCGAACCTCCCTTAGGACTGAAGGTTTGCTTGCAAGCAAATTCAGGGCAGACTCATGGCAAGCAAATTTGAGAAACTGAGCTAGCTGATGGCGGATAGATAGATCACTCAATGATTCTGTGAGCAACTCAATCTGCCTGCTTTGCCTGATTTTGGATAAAAGTTGCTTTTTTAATAAAAAATTCAATATTTACATACATGGTGTGTTGTGAGTTAATTTTGTGAGTGCTTGCTAGCAAATTTTATGTGACAGACTGAGCTAGCCAATGGCAGGTAGATAGATCTCTGAATGAATCTGTGATTCTGTGAGCAACTCAATCTGCCTACCTGCTTTGCCTGATTTTGGGTAAAAGTTGCTCTTTTTTATAAAAAATGCAATATTTATATAAATATTTATAATATTTACATATAAGCCATGCCCAGCCAGTCACATGACCACCAAGCCACATCCACAAATTAGGCCATGCCCACAGAACCAGTTAGTGATCCCTGGGATCTAAAATTTTGAGTTTGGTGGTCCCTGGGTTCCAAAAGGTTGGTGACCCCTGGTTTAGATAACATCTGTTGAGCCATCACTTAGGATTTTAAAAATACACCACTTTGTATTGCACCTGAAATATTTTCCCAATTTTTTATTACATAAAAGGTAAAGATTTCCCTAGTCTTGTCATAATGTTTATCATTCTTTGCTTTTCTTCAGTAAAAAAAAGGGGGACTGTCCCAAAGGTACCTAGCAAACTGCAATGTAACTGGAAGGATTTGAACTTATCTTTCTACACCAACACTGTCACATTGTCCCGACTGCCTAGTAGTAAATAATTACAAATATTCCATGTGATCTTCGATCTGGAAAGTTAAGGCCTCTGTTCACTTCAAGAGAACAGGACGTTTTATAATATTTATAGTGCAGGAATCAATCTGGCAGAACTATTTCTGCAAAAGCCAATGGAAAAATATGAAAAGTCTTCCTCTACAGTAGTTAGCTGCCTTGATACTTTATCTCAGAAGGGTATCCTCCTCTAATTTTAAGAGTTTAAATACTCTGCCTCATTCTCAGATCAGATCAGACTCGACACCATGCCTTTTCTTTTGCAAATCCACTATATCCCTTATTGCTTCTTTTACTACTCTGTTTTTGACCAATTGAACGAATTGGTGCAAGGATAGTGATTTATCTCATTTACTGTTATCTTTTAATTTTTGCTTGGGAGCCACTCGATTGATTGAAAGATAAACATCTTTTTTCAATAAGTATTTAATTTCTAGCAGTCAAGGGACAGATGCCGCCACCTGTTGGCATTACGGGGCAAGTCTCTCGCTCTCTGTCATATTTGTTAACATTGCAGGTATGGACTCCATTCACAGTTTCCGCGGCCGAATGCGGCCTTCGCAAACTCCCCCTCCCTCCCCGCAACACCTTTCCTTTTGTCAAAATGCCAGTACTAAAGATGGCCGAGTACGAGAAGCGGAGCAGGAAGAAAAGCCGGCCAGCGGGGGCTGAATCTTCAGACGAGTCGTATTTGTGTCCGCTCCAGGTCACGTGACACCGATCACGTGCCGGTTCCTGGAGCTTTGCTTTTCTAGCCCGGGAGACTCGGGGGACCGGCCAGTGGGGTTCTTTTGGAATCAAGAGCAAGGCGACATGCAGACTCCGAAGCCAGAAGAGGCAAAAGAGGAGGAGGACCGTACTCCGCTTTTACTGTCCGACTCTCAACCCAGCTCCAAAGAGGGTAAGAATCGCCACTGAAGGAATCTCTTAGCTTCTTCTTCCTTGGCTCCCGCGGTTCTATTTTTCGCCTCTAACTCGGTGACACTGAAGAAAGACCCGTGTTCGGGTGGACGCATCGCCGTTTTTAAGTACCCCGGCGAAGGCGCGAGTGCCTCTGTTAATGGGAGGTTTTGGCTGCTTGGTCACTAAACAAAACAACACTAACCTCGGCTTAAAGAGTAAATCCCGTCGGATTCGGCGGTGCTAACTCCTGAGTCATTTAGGGAACATGTTGCTACCAGAGCAGAGGCACCCAAGAGTGGTGGTCGACCGAATTTATTGAGGCACTTTATATTTAGCCTGATATGCCTGTAAAATGCTTGCAGGCAATAGTAAAAGGAAATATGGGATATAAAAGCTCTGAAATGTTAGCAAGAAAGGATCACTTCCACCTTCTCCTACTGCTAATTGTCGCTGGTCAATAATTATACAGTATAAGAAAATAGATTAGATTGTTTTGCTTGCAGGTCAGTGCCATGGTATCTTTTCCCATTAATTTATCATCATTCATAGAAGAAACTGCCTTACATCATACTGTTTCTCACTCTAGTTATTGTCTGGTTACTCCCATACGTATCTTCTCTACCATTATTTCCATGCAAATAACAAAAGAATTGCACTGATTTTGCACAAGGGGGGGCATAATTTGGTAAGGATACAGAAGACATAACTTCTGTGAGTGGGAAATGACCAATTTACTTTAACACAGATGTTTCAAGACATGTTCACGGTGAACTAAGTATACATACACTATAAGTACACACACAGGTAAACTATAATAAAGAACCCGTGTTACTTAAGGCTACATAGAATCTAGAATAAGATATGGTTTACTTTATTTGCTGCCTTGCAATTTAACTTACTTGCATTTTCAAATCTATTATAATTAATAAAACCCTAACCGTCTCTTTGATCCACAAAGTTGTACAAAAAGATAAAATGAGAACAGAATGGGGAGGGCTAAGTGCACACCAGGGAAACAAGTGGCTGATATTAAACAGATCTAGCTTAGCTGGTGCGTTGTCCAAATTCATTCATTCATTTATGAATAATGTTTTAACACCCTCCACTTATTAAAAAATATGGCACTAATTAATGTGACTATAATTAAAACTTTCGCACCTCAGATTCAGTTAGAAGACAAATTGGCAAGATTGTTCTCAATCCACTTCTCTAGTCTAAAGAAAAATAAATTGTTTGACTATTTTAAATATCTCTAGCTACCTTTGAAAATATATAATAAATAAATATCTAATAAATAAATAAATGTAGAAAGGGTAAACATGTCTAATTTCCTGTCTTCAGATTGGGAGGAAAAATATGGTTGCTGCAATTTTAGCCAAATGGATTACTGCAATTATATAAAATTGTAGCATAATTATTTACTATTAAATGGGTGAAAAAATGGCATTCATATGCTCAGTATGATGATGTTATAAAAGTCACAAACATTCTGAACTGTTTTTCTATTGAAAGTAGAAATATGTTGACATGATAGTAAAGCTTTAAAATTCTTCCACAAACAATAGCAATTAATTTCAGTTATTATACCAAAAATAACATAGAAAATTGTTATTCTGGGCAAGTCACTGCTAGTAGATTCTCTTATGATTTTAATTTACATATTAAATTAATTTTAAGGTTATTTATTACCAAGCAGTGGAAAAGTTTATAAGCATATACAGGTACTCATTCCCCTAACAGTTAATCTTAAACACAAAATAAAAAAGAAAGCAACATTTATTATTGGATTTTTATCCCATCAAAGCTAAAATGTCTAATATGAATTCTGAAGGCCCAGAAAATTAAATCCACCTTTATGTAGTGGAAATCTTGAAGGATACCCCTGTCAAATATTATTCAGAAGTATACTTTTGTTTGAAATAATGTGAAGGAATGAAAGTAGGAACACCTTCGAAAATATAAAACGTGACTGCAGGAGAAGATTCCATTGTAGTTGGATAATCATTACATTTTCTAGATACTACTGGTATCTGCATCAGTTTTCTTATAATAAATTGCTCCTGTAGTAGCTATTATTACAATAATAAACTTGATCATTATGTTGGCATTCACATAGGACTTATTTTTAAAATTATCTGGGATAGCAACTAATTTTTTTTGCCATGATTGTTAAAGTGAAAATTCCAGTAACTATTGAGAAAAATGAGTTTATTCATCCCCTGGGTCTAGAACAAGGGTTTTCAAACTTGGCAAGTTTAAGACTTGTGGACTTCAATTCCCAGAATTCTTCAGCTAACATGACTGGAGGAAGAATTTTGGAAGTTAGAAGTCCATAAGTCTTAAAACTGTCAAGTTTGAAGACCCCTGGTCTAGAAGTTACTAAAGGATATTAGCAGCCAAGACAGAGCTGTGGAAATATCTGTGATTAGTTTATTAAGAGTGATAAGTTTCTTCCGGATAGTTTCATCTTAGTTCACTCTTGCTGGGAAATTAATGATAAGATCCTTCAGCATGAATACTTTTCTAACAAGGTCACTCTTGTTGTGAAACTGATGATAAGATCCTTTATGATAAGTAATGTTCTTAGAAGGTTATTCTTGCTGAGAAACTAGTATTTATTGGGAATTCCAAAACAGGATGAAAAAGGACTGACAATTTGTTTTATGGAAGTTCTAATACATAAGAATACTGGCTTTGCCAGCAACCGATCTATTCAGTTTGAGAATTCACTATATTTCAGCTTTTCCATTCTATACAGCTAATAAATAAAATTAATCAGATTAATCATGAAGGAATAACTGGCTCGATCCACTTGAATGACTAAGTGATTGAATGGGAAATAATTGTCACTTTGCTTCTCCTCCCCCCATATTATACAAAGGAAATCCAACAACAACAAAATAGGTTTAATTTAGTGAAAATTATTGCTATACAGAGTTACCTTCAATATTTCATCAATACCAGCTAGAATATGTTTTGAAATTATTGTATTGGTCAATTCCATCATTTATTGAAGTTGAAAAACATATTTCCTCCCATTTTTTCTAAAGTTCTTTTGGAGGAAGATTAATAAATATCCATGTTCAGCATGGATAGCGCTTAACTTGTATTCTAAATGTTAGCTTGCTTTTTTCTGCAATTGTGAATTAAATGTTTGCTAGTTATGTCTGAATAGTCCTGGGTATACAGATTGAAATCTGTTTTGCAGTTATGTTCTCATTTTCTTTCATCCCTTGCCCTTTTTAAATTTAATATTTGGCTAAAATCCTTATATTTCAGTTAATTAATTTGTAGAACTTTCTTCTATCCTTAATTTCTGAGATTATTTTTACTTTTTTGGTCTGGAATTGCTATGTTGCCATTTAAATATAGCTAACTACAGGAATGGCATATTTCTTTTTATTCTTGCTTTGTGATTTTTATATTGAAAGGCAAGTAGTCAAATTGAAAAAGATGAATTTGAAATTCCTTTTTTGTAGGAGATACACATTCCAAAAATCTATTTTGAAAATACAAAGTTTTTAAATTCATATTTAAAAAGTTATATACCATTAAGGGCTTGAACGGGATGCATGGAGAATGAATTATTATTTAATTTTCTAGTTTTAAGATGTAATTGTAACAAATTGTTCTTTTTTGTACATAACATCTCCTTCAGGTCAAGCTCAGTTCCTGATAACTTCCTGTCTGTGCATTTTTCTGCCAACAGTAGAGAAGCATGGTACTGTATGACCTGAAAGACTTTTGAAGTATTCCAAACCAAAGATATGATATGGAATACCATATGATAAGCTGATAAGATCGACTATTTAAAAATGTACTAAATTATTGTGAAGTAGGGATATGACATTCACAGGAGCATGGTCTGAAAAGTTATAGTATCTATATAACATGCATTATTATTAATATTTAGGACAAATGCAGCATCTGCATTCACAAGAAAGCAAAATTCAAGGCAGGTTGAATGAATCATAAAATACCCATTATATTAAATTTGTACATATAACCTTGCAAAGAATTACAAATCTGAGAATGCAATTGGGAACAGGGAGTTTTGATGCACATAACTAATTTTATCTCTGGAACAATTTTGTGAGGCATACTGAATATTTCTCAGACAAGTCACCTAAAAAGCGTCCTGAGCTAAGTGTGGAACAGAACCTCCTGTGTCAATAGCTCTAGTCCAAAAGCCTCACAATTAACTAGCAATTACTTATGACAGCAAATTAGCCCAAATTGCTTACTTTGCTTTTGTCCAAGGCAAGGCCTTAAACCACATGGCAAACTTCTTTCAAAACTGCAAGGAATTTCAGAAGTTCCTTGTTGATGTAGTTTGGAGGGGGAAGTCACTTGATCAAAGAAAAAAGCTTAAAATAATGGGGTAATACCTTAGGCTATTTTAATTTCAAACAATTTGTTTTCTGTGTGGTATGATTAAACATAGCAATACAAGGGAAATAGTGCTTATCACAGAAAACTAATTTAAAATACGAAGTCATAATTCAGTGGTTGAAAGCACTAGCTTCTAAGTACAGTGAAGTTACCTTCAGTCACATTGTTCTGGACTAAACTTAAAAATGGAAAGTACGGTATTTAATGTTATGTACTTACAAGTAGTCTTTGCTTAACAAAGCTAATTGAGAACAGAAACTATTGTCAAACAACATGGTTGTAAGTAGAAAAACCATGTGCCTGTGCTGTTTAGCAGCAACAGTTCCAGCAGTCTCAGTTGCCATCATTTAGCAAGGACCACACAAGCTCTTACAATTTCCTGCAAGTTTCCCCATCCATTTTGCTTGTGGCAAATTGGCAGGGAAAGTAGCAAATCGTGATCATGTGACCATGGGATGCTGCAAGAGCCACACATACAAGGACCATTTGTAACAACCGCCTGTCCAACACCATCGTAAGTTTGAATAGTCACTGAACGAATGGCCATCAAATGAGGACTATCTGTACTTATCTGTACTTAAATGAGTTTTATCCTACCTTCGTTTTTAATTAAAAAATCTACTGAGCATAATAGTTTTAAAAGTCACTACAATGTTGATTTTAAATGCAAATTTGCCCCCAAAATGTATCAAGTGGTTAAGGTCAGTATTTTATGAATGATTAAATGAGCAATTAGGCAGATTCTTATTATTTGTGCACATCCCTCATTAAAATCTGTGAAGCTCTCCTAGATGATTTAGGATTAGCTGCTATCATTCAGCTAATAGAAAATACAATTGTCTACTGTTGTGCACTGTTGGAAGAATGACAGGATACATACGTTTTTACAACATGTATACATAGAATTTTCTTTTCTAGCTTACTCTGGTACTAGCATTGTAGTTTGGTTTCAGTATTTTTCATAACATGCTTGATGTACCTCTGAGCTTCTAAAGGATCTGGTTGGTTACTATTGGGCACTGAATTCTAGAACATTGATCTCTCTGCCTGAAGTAGTTCTTATGTCTTTCAGACAGCTGTTTCACTGTTTATCTAGTCCACAAGCCACAGTTAACTCTTGAGTTAAAACCAGCTTATAAAAATCGTAGTCTTATGAGTCACCATAGATGATTATGTCATATTTATACAAGACACAATGAAAAAAAGCATTACAATTATTAGTGTATTTTTTAAAAAAATCCACTGAAATATGTGTCTTTCCTCTTCTTATGCTAATCTTTCATTTCATAGTTTTTATAACAAAAGTTATACTGATAGAACTTTGCATGTATGTATGGATTGGTACCGGCAAAATAAAAGCAAAGTCCTTTTCTTTCCATGCCTGTGTGTACCCATGAAATTGTCATTGATTTCGTCACACATTAGGAAATGACTGCTTGTGATCAATAAATCATGTTGCTAAATTGTAAATAGAGCTAAGAAACGTAGGTTGACTTAAAGCAAACCATTTAGTACAAAGTAGATGTATGCACAGATCCGCATAGGAAACAATAGAAATAAATTATAGGGAAAATGAAAAGGAAGGAAGTTGCTGAAAAAATTTGCAGCTGTTCAACAGGATATTCCACACCCAGCAGAGAAATAGAACTGGGAGGAGGGAAAGTGTAAGTGTAATCGGTGAAAAGATTCAGGTTAGCGTCTCTTATGAACAGCAGCATATTAGTGCCACTAGCATTAAAAAGTGTTACGTACTATTAACATTTTGTATGGAAATAGCAAGATTTTATCTCTGAAGAATATGCTATATCTAGTTTAGGCTTGAAAAAAAATAGATTCCTCAAAGAAGTTACAGGAAGTAATGATCCTGGAACATTTCAATAAATTGGTTCAACAGTAACTAGGAAGTGATACAATATGAATATGAAAACAAGATTGGTTGCAAAAGCAAAAGCTTCCTTGGATGTTGGAGGTAAGAAATTAATTTTGAAAGGTTATTTATATTAAGTGGTGTGTTAAGACATACAGTATATGCTTGTCAAAAAGGGAGACTTTTTATGTTTGTTTTGAATTGTAATACTATAAATTTCTGTTCCTTACTTCTGTTTATTCCAGTTAGATCTATCCTTGAATAATTGTACTAGAATTACAATAGGCTTTATAATATACTTGATCGTAAAATATGAAGAATATGAAGTTTATAACACTTATTATTTGATTCTGTTTATTAGACTTTGTATATTATTGACTAGACATGGCATCAAATTTATCTTCTATTCATTTAGTTTTATTTTGTAACCTAAATGATACTAGGAAGGCTGTTGCTAATATCATGTAACAAATCTTTTAAAATCCATAGTCCTTTGATTCCCTGCAAAACAAAACCTGCATCTATATGATTTTAATCTACTTGGACTTAATGTTCAAGCTTTTCATTATTTATAAAGGGGTAAATTCATTTTTAAGGCTGGAAGGATTAGAGAAAGAACAATAGCTACTAATCATTACACCTTCTAAAAAGGTTGAAGTAGTGAATGTATAGCAAGTGATATCATGGTACCATGAATTTGGGTGGAGAACTGCAGATTTATAGAATAAATTTTGCCAAAAATTGCTGCTAGAAAGAGTGCTTAGTCTGGGTTTCCTGAAGAAGACACTCAAAGGATTTTGCTGTTTCAATAATTTTAATATTTGTAAGCCATCCAGAGTCACTTATGTGAAATAGGCAACTATATAAATCAATCCAAGAAGCAAGTAAAATGTTTGTTACCTGCAGCTTTTATGCTGCTATGTTTTTAAAAGATGGCCATGAATTCAATTTAACTTTCAGATTTGTTCTTAGTGTTGCAAGTTTGCATCCCTTCTTGTCATCAATCATCATTCTCAATGATTGCATCATGTCAGCTGAGAGGGTTCAAACAGGACTTTCAACTTTTTCACTTTGATTCTATGGACAGTAAAATATGATACCTGGGGAGACAGGAGCCCACCAAATTTCATGTCATATAGTATTTTAATTGCGATGCTTCTGAGGTGAATAAACAAACAGGAGCCACCCCATCTCCATTAGTGTTTACTGTCTCTGATAAAATTAAAGCTTCACCAGGAGCTTTACCCTATCCCGATCTATTTACCGTAGTTTCTTGCTGCCATTAATAGCAGAGGTGAGGCTGTAGATGGTTATCTGCTAGTGGTGACCTTGCTGTCTCTTCTTTGGAGGCCTTGATTTTAACCCAAGGAAACTTTGCTGATAAAAAAATGTTCTTATTAGTAGTCTGGAGATGAGATGGAGACAGAGGTAGAATTGTATCCAGAAGATTATCGAAGTGAATCCAGCATCAGTTCTCCTATCTGCCATGTGGAACTGTCATAATAATTTACCTCTGTTGATTAAGTCTGTTTATTTTATTGTGAATCAGTTACTTACTCCCATGTACAGTCTTACTTAATCCACTACTATGGTTCTTTGATGGAGATAAATAGAGTAGAAAATGCTTTATGTCTTGCTTCTTGCAGGAGTAGGCTAATCTTAATGGTGTTGACCCTTCTATCTGGTTAAACATTATAGCTGAGCAAGACTACAAGGATTATTTGTCCTTGGAAAGAAATGCTATTAATAATTATGTGTTTTTCTTTTTCTTTTAGTGCCCTTATGGTGTTCTGCTCGCCTCAGTTTAGCAATATGGGCCTTCTTTGGATTCTTCCTTTTGTATGCACTTCGTGTGAATTTAAGTGTTGCCTTAGTGGACATGATAGAACTAAATACAAGCTGGAACAAGAATATCACCTCAAATGTGTGCCCGGAGCATTCTTCCACTCCAGTAGCTCCTCGTAACACTACGGTAATTTTAATAAGTTTATTTTTGAGAATGTGAGCTGCACCTAATTGTTAAGAATTAAATCTATAATGGAAGACTGGGATGCCAATAGGCTTCAGCAAATTCTTATTGACTGGCGTATTTCTTTTCTTCCCACAAGATCTCTGCAAACGATAAAAAGCAACACCTATGATACGTTGGCTCCTCAACATTCCAAAAGATGCATTGTTGTGTGAAAAGACTTGGAAAAGACGCCCTGCTGTTTCTTTCAACTAATGTAGTCATTTTTAACTGAACATATTTGGGCTGTAATCCTGTAAATATAATCAAGGAATAAGGGGTCAAGAAACCCAAAGGAATTCAAATCAGATTAAATTTGTATAGGATTGCATTGTATGTCAAGTTTTGGATTTGAATAAGTCCCCTTATGAAGTGTGTACTATACATAGAGAGTGTAGTGTCCAGCTGACTTTGGAAAGCTAACAATACATGAAACATAACACAATCCTATACAGATTTATGATACAATACAATTATGATTCTTAATAAACTATCCCTTATCTTAGCATGATATATATCAGGCTCCGCTAATATCTTGGGCCAGAGATAGAGAACAGAGATATATCAGTGATCAGGTTTAGTATAAGAGACTTCTTTTATTTATGTGGCTTTGGACTGCTAACAAAAGTGTGTAATGTCTTGTACTTCAAGTATGGTAACATAATCAATTGAATGCATTGATAAAAAATAGAAAACAACCAGAAAAGGATTCCAAAACAATGCATATATTATTTATATTATTTAAAAATTTTATAGCACTTCTCTTTGATATATTGTAATAGTTAACTTAGGAAACAGTAAAAAATGATGTGGTTGTTTCTATAGTGGGTATACATTGTAAGAGGCTTTTTTCATGTATGTCATACTACTGTTACAGAAAATGGGATTTGTTAACCAGGCTGTATCTGTGGAGCAAAGTCCACAAAGGATCATATGTCATTAAAGAGTGGGAGAACACAATACTTTTTTTTTCTCTTATAGTGTAGAAAATATTGCCTCTTCCTCTTCTCTTTTTAGGGAAAAAGCTATCCTTGGGATGCTGATATGCAAGGCTGGATCCTTGGGTCCTTTTTCTATGGCTACATCATTACTCAGGTTCCTGGGGGATATCTGGCACGCCGATTTGGGGCAAAGCTGCTACTGGGATTTGGCGTCTTGGGTACTGCTGTTTTCACCTTGTTCACACCATTAGCAGCAGATCTAGGAGCTGGGTTCCTCATAGCAGTCAGAGTTTTGGAAGGTTTGGGCGAGGTAATTTCTCATTTTTCCTTTGATATTGGCAAAAAAGTGGGAAAAGAAGGGGAAACAGCCAATTGACCAACACTCTTCATTATTTTTTTGACATGAGTAACTCCTGGCTCCTCACTCTAAATCTTGTCACAGAACTTCAACATGTCGGACTTAGACATGGAAGTTGAGTGTTTTTTCTTTTCTGTCAGTTCTTCTAGGTCCACATGAAAATTATGAAAATAATGTGGGTTTTTTGTGAGTGTAACTGTACTATTTGTAAAGACAAGTGTGTGGAGTGTAAATCACCTTCTTTGTGAAAAAATTGTATATATGAAGAGTAGTATACTGTTCTCTACCTAATCCAACCCTCCAGTCCTGCTGTCTCATACTAGTAGAAGGTATTCTTGGGAAGGATGAGCAAAGAATGCCAAGAACATGAATCCCCAAAGTGAAGGCACGAAGACAAATTTCAGTTTCATCTGTACCTTATAATATTTAATGAAGGACTTTCTTTTTTGTCGTAGTTAATCTTTTTCATTGCAGTTCTCGATATTTTGGAGCATAAAATAGTTTAGTCATTAAATCAGATTCATGATGCAAAATTATGCCCAGAGTTACCTTACAGGGGAAATAGGAAGCATAAAAGTTTAATAAATAAATAAAATGCCATACTCATTGGACTATCTTTAAAAATAATATCAGCAGAGCAGACTATTCAAGAGTTGACCATAATAAAATATTGTTTAGTTGTCTTGAGAAGCATCCAGTGACAACTGTTATCAGAATAGACTCTGCCCATAATATTCACCCTACAACAACAAAAGACTAGTTTCTTAAAAGTATCCTAGTAGTTGATCCTAAAATGGATTGTACCTTTACATGTTTGGATGTTTTTGCATCTTAAACATTATTGCTTCTTGTTTTCATTTTAAATTCTGCATTACTTTAATTGGGGTCTAAATTTAAGAATAAGGGTTTTTTTTAATTAAAAAATCTTTCATTGTCTGATTACATTACATCATGCTTCACTACATATCAGTATTTATGGTCTAGATAGAAGAAATATTTTGGTGGCTAAGACTTGAGCTATCAGTATAACTGTCCCAAAAATATTTTCATCTGAAGGACTATGATGGGCAAGAAATTATTTCCGCTTAATTGCTCTTTAGCTATGTGCACTTGCTGAAAACAGCTTCATGCTAATATAACCAGTACTTTCCCAGGATTTATTGAAGAAAAACATTTCATTAAAATAAAATATTGTATTTTATCAATTTCTTGTTTTGGGGCTATATATATTATATATTATAAGCAAATATATTTTCCAGGGTGTAACGTTCCCAGCCATGCATGCCATGTGGTCTAATTGGGCTCCTCCATTAGAACGCAGTAAACTTCTTAGTATTTCATATGCAGGTAAGATTTCATAAATATTTTAAGATTTGACCATGGTTGATTGTGGGTTATGAATTTCCTTCCTTCCCTCATCCTGTATTCTTCCTGATGGCCATGGCCATGGCTCACTATAATGCAGGCCTTGCTTTTAATCAAGGTTATCCTTAACTCAGTTATTATTTTAGCCACGCTTGATAAATAATTTGTTTACTAAGATACATACTGTCAACGTTTTTTAAAAAAAAATCTTTTAATTTGTAGGTGCACAGCTAGGAACAGTCGTCTCACTTCCCTTGTCTGGTGTAATATGCTTTTATGTAGATTGGAGTTATGTATTCTACATATTTGGTAAGTAGTCTCATTGTAAGCATAATTCTTTGCTTAAGGCTTTTTGTGTTTAATTCCAGAATAGTGCACCTCTGTAAACTATTATACTTGTACAGATGCTTTTTTTTACTGACTTGTGGAGATTTTGATTATGTGGTTTTATTTTTTCTGTCAGGAAGATGCAAATGGTTGAGAAATTTGATGATTCCAAGCTGTCGTGGGATGTGGGCTTGTAATTTCCTTAATAGTTCAGCCTTTATGTAATAATCCTATTTTCTAAGCATTTCCCGTGTGTGTGTGTGTGTGTGTGTGTGTGTGTGTGTGTGTGTGTTTTTCTCCCAGCTGCTATCGTTTTACATGTAACACCTTTAGCCATACTGGAGCCAACAGATCTAAAAGTTAATATGTTAAGTACTGTATGTTATGCGCTAACAATTGGTTTTGATATGGCTAGGACACATTGACACAAACTTGTAAACATTACAGAAAAACAATGCTGATGAAATGCCCTGTAACTTTTCAATCTTTTTTTTTTTTGCAAAGGATTATTACAAGGCTTTTATATTCACATGCAGATAATTTTTAGTTAGTTTAGCCATAGTCATTTTTTTTTCTTCAACTTAAATACAAGCATTTTTTTTTCTTTCACTTTAAGGTACCTTAGGTGTGTTGTGGTTCCTCTTCTGGATATGTATGGTTAGCAATACACCTGAAACTCACAAGACAATTTCTCTGGCTGAAAAAGAATATATTCTGTCTTCTCTTTCACAACAGGTATGAGCCACCAGCAAATACTTAAGTTATCATCCAGGTTAATTGCAATATAAAGTATAAATATCCACTGTATATATAAAAGAGAAAAGTAGTAGCTTTTAATCATGCTAATTTTTTAAAAATTAAAAGACAAGAACAACTAAAGATTCCATTCATCTTCAAAAACAAGTTCTTCAAACGTATGATTTTCATCTTAATACAGAATACAGTGAAATGGTGGTAGCTATTCTCCAATGAAAGAGGTTTAGATTCAGTACCTGATCATATAGCCTAGGTTTTTTTATATTTTAACTATGTATCAAAATTTGTTACGCCAGAATTAATCCTTCATAATGCTGAATAACAGATTCTTTAAAAATTAAATTCCTTGAGATCTAAAGGTTTTGAATGTATTCTTTCCATTTAGCTTTCTACCCAAAAATCTGTGCCTTGGAAAGCCATGTTGAAATCTGTTCCGATGTGGGCCATTGTTGTTGCACACTTTTCTTATAATTGGACATTCTACACTCTCCTTACCCTGCTGCCTACATACATGAAAGAGATTTTGAGATTTGATGTGCAGGAGGTAAGCCACCCTATGCATTCCAATGTTACAAAGATTAACTTTAATCTAAAGTGGTACAACCATGAGCCTAGATCCAGACGGCTTTATAACTGTATTAATTATTAGTTATTCAGTTAATATCTAGACTGAATGAGAATTTGATTCCCAATCTTAGGCTCAATTCTTGTATTACCGTCCATTTTTCTAATCAACAGAAGTTCAGATGTTTGTAAGAATATTACATAATCTTCCCTGGATATAGATATAGTTAAATTACTGTGTACTCCAGGAGAATTTATTTTATGAAATTATCGTAATAAGTGGCCACTATGAACTCAGTCAGTGGCGCCTTTTCACAAGTAATCATGTCTTCTGGGTGGACTATTCTAAAAGGAACAAAAATGGAGAAAAATGTTGGCTTCCTACAGATTATTTATTACCTTTATTGTCAGAGTACAACATGTGTACAATGAGATTGGCTGAGCCTCTCTTCGTGCACCCACCCACCCACCCACCCAACTCAAAGTGAGGACAGAAGTCCCTAATCCAGACCCAATCTTATTACCCTATGTGATCTTGTTGCTGGCCCCGCAAATCTGTCATACTATGTTGACATGAAGTTATTTTCAGAAGTCTGACAGCCCACAGGTAGAAACTGTTCTTCAGCCTGTTGGTGTGGCTGGCTATTGCCACATTGCCTGATGCATACTTGCATTTCTTCAGAAGGTTATATACTTAATAAGTACAAGGGAAGAATCCTAGTAACAGGACAGAGCAGTTTAAATTCTTCAGTTATTATGTAATCAGAACTTGGAATCTTGCTTTCTTTTTCCCCCTTTTTATATTGTTTACATCATGGCTGTCAAACTTGATGCGTTACGTTGCCGTCATGTGATGTTTCACAATGCTTTTTCCATTCGTGGAGCTGGGATGGGCATGGCCTGTGCATGACGCATCCGGCCCGCAGGCTGCCAGTTTGACACCCTTAGTTTACATGGTGGGGGGAGTTTCTTTTTTTTTACTGCAGTGCCTTAAATCTAAAAGGCGCTGTTGAACTAATATTTGCCTTTCTACCAGTAAAATACGCCTAAACCAAATGAGGCAATGGCAATATCCATTCTAATCCAGAATCTTGAAAAAAAGCTTTGTCATAAATTTATAATAGGTCTCCAATGGAACAGGTGCTACATCTTGGCCGCATACTTAAAATTAATTATTATAAGTTGTTTTTCATTGTTTTTCATTAAAAAAGGTTACTTCATTTAAGTAATTTTTAAGTGGTGCCTTTATTCTCAAAGGCTTCAGGCAATTTCAACAATTGTCTGGAAGCTCTATATCCATATTATATACATATATAAGCTTATATAATGAAGGAAACCAGAGAGAGGCTGTATTTTTCTCATCTTGTCAAACATCTGTTTGGTGGTTGGAAGGAATGAAGTAACCTGAAGATGGATCAGTATCAAAAGAGTCACAAAAAGTTGTATATAAATTACTGGTCACTTGCCTGCATTATTTACTAATATATTATTTCTGTTTGTGCTTATTTTTAAATCTGTGATCCTCTCTATAGGTGTGTTTGTGGATGTATGATCATATCTAAAAATGTGATAACATTACTCATGCTTATATCATAAATCATATATATGATCCAACAAAGAATTGTTCAAACTATTTTTAATAACAGAACCATCCCCAACCATTTCCCCCCTCTACAGAATGGATTCTTATCTGCACTTCCTTATTTCGGCTGCTGGGTTTGTATAATTGTGTGTGGTCAGTTTGCAGACTATTTACGGGAAAAGAAAAATATGTCAACAGTCTGTGTTCGCAAAACATTTACAGTAATAGGTAAGAAAAGCATTTGTTTGTAATGTAGTCTATAACTCACTGAGAATACTGCTAGAATGAAAGTGAATTGGTTGGTATTTTAGAATACTTAGCGTTTGATGCAATGCCACCCTTTAATTTTTTTAATGTAATACTATATCTACCTGTAATATCTATATCTGTAATACTGTATCTATTTATCCATTCATTCATTCATT
This sequence comes from Bungarus multicinctus, assembly GCA_023653725.1. Classification (NCBI taxonomy): domain Eukaryota; kingdom Metazoa; phylum Chordata; class Lepidosauria; order Squamata; family Elapidae; genus Bungarus; species Bungarus multicinctus. The sequence continues at coordinate 116,419,754 of CM042836.1, forward strand.
ACATAAGGTGAGCTTTTCCAATTACAGTACAGTTGTTGGTCAGAAGGACCCTGCTCCTTCCTGGATTGGCCCAACATATCTTGCATATGTGTGAAGGTCACAATCTAAGAGGACTATATGTGCGCTTAAAATAAGATTTCCCTATGGTAATTACATCTATTAATTTCAGGTGTGAACAACTAGACCCACATATGCAGAATGCAACCTAATTATTATGTTCTACCTGTAATAGAGGAATTTCCCCAGTCTGGCAGTCTACACCCGGGAACAATTAGATAAGGCTCTAAGAAACCTGGGGGTGGAGTAGTCTTAGTCCTTTTGCATTTGAGCAGTGACTCTAGGCTAACTCCCTGTTTGAGCTTCCTCCCTGCCAGACTGGTGCTTCTCAACATCTAATGATAAGGATCACCCTGAAATTTTTAGGAACATGTTTTTTTGGGGGGTGAGGAAAGCATGGGCAAATCATGCTAGCATTATAACTTCTATAAATGATAGGAAGCTGTCTTATGCCAATTCAAACTTTCGCCCACCTGATACAATGGCATAATACAAAGTAGATTATTAATATATTACTATGTTATTACTATATACTATTACTATATACTAACTAGAAATTAGCTCTCCTAAAGTTCAGAAAAGCATCTTCTCTAGGACTAATTTAGTTATACCAATGTGCTTCTGCTACTTATACTTGCTTTACAGCTGCCATGTTCTTGCTTCCCTCTAAATCTTTTGTCCTTGATAACTGAATACCTTGAAACAAACTGAAATTACCACACATAAATTAATTTTTAGATTGTTAGATAAGGAAATGGGTATCTTTTTATTCACATTGTTTTGTTTCCTACAGTAGTTTTTGCTGCCTTGTCTTACAATAAATAGCTTTGAACACAATGAAGACTGTTAATAACTTTGTGTATTCTTTTTTTTTAACTGACCCAGTTGATTTTTAAAATAGATTCAGTGTGTTGATTTTAATAAAGCTGCAGCAACAGCTTGGATATTGTATAAAACGTGAAAGGCAGGATACCCCAATCTGAATTTTAAAGTTTGTTTTGTACACTAGATGGCAATAGAAAGCAAGATAATCAGTTGATATTTTCTAATTTAATTTTTTTAGTTTTTTTATCATAGCAAAAATAAATAATAAATATTTAGACAACCTCCAAGAAAGTCTAGCAGGAATTTTGATGCACATTTTGTAATATGGCTAGCAGAAAGCATAAGTGTAATTTAGGCAAGCCATTAAAAACAGTATCATGTTACTCCAGCAAACACCATCATTTTTAATTAATTTGAATCTTTTAGTAACGATGTTAGATTTCTACCATTTAATATACTGAACTGTCCATGAAATGCCACTGTATTGAGGATGCATTCTTATACAGGTAGTCTCCTTGATGTATAACCGTAATTAAGCCTGAAGTATTTGTACATTGTACTGGACATTAAGTGGATCCCCACATGACTGCACCCAATTTTATGACTTTTGCAACGGACATAAAGTAAACACTGTAGTCGTAAAGCAAACCTATTGTCTACAATGGGTAGGTTTTGTCAGAAACTGGAAATAAACTCCGATTTTTTTAAAAAAATGTAAATATACATCCATTCCAGTTACTGGGAATTTATGCAAAAATGAGTTTAACCTTTCTACATAGTACATATATTCTGCTAACAAAGTACAAATACCCTCATCTTGTGTGCCCATTGTTCTACCTGCTTTCTTCTAAAATCCTGCTGTCTTTATTTCCAAATGTCTACATAATACTAATCCTCTATGTCTTCAACTTATTGACTTTCTTGTGCTGATAATACTGTAGTGGGTTCTTTGAGCTTGGATGGATCAGAGGACACTACACCTGTTTCCATTTATGAATTCCAAGGAATGTGTATGACCATTCTTGTTCCCTGACAATATTACTATGATATTGCTGAGTTATTGTCTATTTTAGACAATGTTATCTATTTAGAGATGGTGAAATTATGCTTCACTGATCCTTTGTTGCAGGTCAAAAGATGAAAGCTATAGCTACTTGTATAAAATAAACAAAAATCAAAACTACATTAAAATATCATGAACATATTTAATAGAAAGTGCTTGTATAAAGTTTTCTATTTTTTGTTTTAATTAAGGAATGATTGGACCTGCAATATTCCTCATGGCGGCTGGATTTATAGGTTGCAATTATGAAGTGGCAGTTGTATTTTTAACTATATCAACAACACTTGGAGGGTTCTCCACATCAGGTTACAGTATCAACCACTTGGATATTGCACCATCGTAAGTTTTTTAACGGTTTTTACTAGTTATGTTTTTTACCAGCTGTTAATTAAGCTTTCCTAAAACAGATAATCTCATTATACTATGTATAAGGCACAGAATTCAATGAAGAGTGATTTTAGACATTGTAGATTGTTGCAAACCATGCCATTCCTTAAGAGGTTCACACAAGTTGAATTCTCATCAACATTGGGCATGTTCTCCAAAACTGATACAAATATCAGAGCACAACTATAGATTCTTTCCTGGGTAGACATTTCTTAGTGATGAAAGAAGAAATATTTTCATCTTTAATATTTTTGTTTATTTTCTATTTAGAATAAAGATAAATGGAGAAGGCTAGGGGAGAGTGACAAATAGAAGATAACATAAGAACTCTTTCCAAATAATTTAGAAATAATCAAAGTAGCTATTACAGTGCATGTGACAAAAGCTAATTTATCTACAATTGTTGCCAGGTGCTGCTCCCATTTTGGGCATGATGTGCCATGTTAATCACGGCTTCTCCCAGCTGGAATGAAGAGAACCCAAAACACTTATCAAAACCAAACTTAAAGAGCAAATCTTGGGCTTCGTTTCTTGTGTCCTCAATCAGAAGAAACTTTCTTAATAAGTTCTCAAGTGATAATTGCTGGACAGTTTGCAGTTGGCTCCCTTGTATTGGGCAGAGAAAACCATTGCCTAGCATGTTCCTATAAAAGACAGATTTTGGTGTGGCAGATTTTATAAATCTAGCATTGAAAGCTCCATTGGGAACAGTTCTTTTTTGCCAAAGTGAATGAAAAAAATATAGAGAAACAAAAGTTGGGAGGAAATAATTTTGTTATGAATAGAAAATATTCTTTCCCCAACATGGTTCCTCCAACCTTCCATAGCTACCAGATGTTCCTTTCCCTTACCCTTACTTTGTCATCTGGAGCTGGTGGACAAACAGATATATACAGCTGTTAATCCTCCTGCTTTCCACTTGTCACAGTTCTCATAATGATAGCATCTTCCTGGATCGTCAAATGCTCCTCTATATCCATTTGGGCTTTGTGTGTTTTGGAAGATGTTCGTTGTTTTGGTTCCCACACACACACGGGATCATAATGCCATTCAATTCCACAGAACACTGAACATGTTTTTTTTAACTTTCTGGAGAGTGGCAAACACATTTCAAATATCAACTTCAAACAATAACCACATCAAAATTTAAAGCTTTAATTCTTGTTATTGCAACAAAAACAATACAGATTCTTATGGCACCTTTAAGAAATGTATTACATCATAAGCTTTCCTAGATCATACTTCTTCTAAAACAAGCAATTGACTGACCGTTTTAAAATTATAATTTAGTTACTTTCCCCATTATGTTATAAGTATTACAATGCTAATAGCTACGGTAGTTATACCATTTTATTTATCGAATAGATCCCACATCTTCAATCTATATAGTATTTCTGAGAGAATATAAGTATAGATTGTACAAGATTATCTAGAAGATACCAGCTGCATTCAGATACCAATACACAGTAATTTATATTGACTGACAATCCTTTGTTTCATATTTTCCCAGAAGGACCATTTTTTTGTGTGAATGGAGATTCCCTTGTAAATGGCATAGTTGTTGAAAGGGGCTAGTTATAGACGTTATACAACTAAAGACATTTCTTAATGGGAGGAAGATCTTACTTTTTTCTGAGGGGAAATGCTACACTGAGCTGTTTTGAGATAGACTTTGTGCTTAACATTTACAGTATGCATACCATAGGTATCTACTGTATATGTGCATTTATTAAATAACAATGCTGTTGGAAAATATAGTTTGTCTTAGCTGTCAAGTCTGAGCAGAAATGAAGTTAGAGGGAGATCATTTAATTTGCAGTGGGAATCCCCATGCTAATATCTAAGAACCTTGGACACATGAGAAGCGTTTCTAATCCTTTGCAGACAAGTGGATGAATCATGTGTGAAATTCTTTCTCGTCTCCCATTTCAGTCTGTCAGGAGGGCTTTGGATGCCAGAATGCTTGGACTGCTGTTAAGAAAATTCCTCCATTGTGGAAGTGCACATATAATTTAATCTGGTTCTGAAGGGGAAGAAAAAGAATTGCAAAATTGAGAACTGGAAAGTTCCAAGGACTAATCCTTGTTTTCTCCTATTAACTTAGCTATGCTGGCATCCTCCTTGGAATCACAAATACATTTGGTACTATTCCAGGAATGGTGGGACCACTTGTTGCTAAAGCTCTGACTCACAGTGTAAGTCACACTTATTTTATTTTTAGAAATGTAAAAAAAAGTCTCGTGTACCATTCTTAGTTGAGTAATGACTGTATTTCCTTGCTGATCTCAAAAAGCTGATCATTATACTTGATAAGAAATCATCACAAAATCCTAAGATTGTAGGCTGGCTGAGAAGTTGGAAAAATATCCCAGGAATGACCACTGTTAAATTGCACTTTGTTACTTAAAAAAAAAATCACATGAATCTGTCTAGATACTTTCAAGAAAATAATATTGACTTGAGTGTGTCTTAATTTACATATTAATAAATACAGCCAATTATTTATTTTCCCTTAATATTCCATTTATTCTTTCATCAGACTAGCTCTTGATAGAACTCTGTAAAAAACATATCTTTTATTAAAAAAAATTGTTCCAAGATTTCCCAATACAAATCTCTTTATTTTAAAATAATTCTTCTCACAAAACAGTGCGAAGTAACTCCCAAAGTCAGCAACCAAGCTAAGTAAATATAAAATAAAATTAGGATAGTCTATAATCAGGAGAAATCACAGCACAAGAAAGGAAACATGAATTCAAAGTATTAATTCAAGAAGTATTTGCACCAGACTCTGAAGAATGTTTCTATATATTCACAATAATGATTTGTCTTTTTTGTTTAAAAAAAAAGTGGCATACAGCTAGAAGTTTGTAACTAAGCAGCTTCAAAAAATTCTTGATTTATTTCTCAATATAATACTGAAGGAATGTCAGTTACAATTTAGTGTGTATTATTAAGCATCTTTAGAAACTAGGGTTAAAGTTTTAACTTTGACTGTAATTTATGTATGCAATAAAAACCACATATATAAATTATAATTATAGCTCTTTTGTTCTTTTGCTTAATTGGACAAAATATGCCAAATTCCCCATTGGTTTGTGTTCCATAAATAACTTTTAAGTTACAGTTTAAATTCCAGTTCTCAAGAATAATAGAAATAGCACTTAGACTTACATACCGCTTTATAGTGCTTTACAGCCCTCTCTAAGCGGTTTACAGAGTCAGCATATTGCCCCCAACAATCTGGGTCTTCCTTTTACTGACCTCAGAAGGATGGAAGGCTGAATCAACCTTGAGCCTGGTGGGATTCGATCTGCCAAATTGCAGACAGTTGGCTGTCAGCAGAAGTAGTTTGCAGTGCTGCACTCTAACCACCGCACTACCAAGGCTCTTATAATGCTTTAAATCAGAAATAAATGGTACTTTCCAATATGAGCTCATTGAAATCTTAACTAAATTCTTATTTTCCATTTCCACACATTGTAGTGGTATCTAAGTCAGTAAACTGAGATTACTTAAATTTGGTGCTTGTTCCTGAACAAGAGTGGCAGTGTGATATCTACACTTTTTTTTCTAAGACAAATGATTGAATCTTCATGTCCTCCTTTTCTTCTCACTTCTTGCTATTGAATTATGCCTGAGGTTGCAATTCAGCAAGGTAGAGTAGAATCTGCCTAAGTCAAACAGTAGCCATAACCTAACATGGAATTAAAATAATTGTTAATTAGTCCTAGCTCTCTTTGTCTATGAGCTTAGAAAGTTCTAATTTACATAGTGCAAGTGTGCTGTAGTTTGTTAATAAAGATCTTGCAATAGATAGAAGCAAATTTCCAGGCTAAACCTTCTGCTGTATAGTGGTAAAATAGCACTGCATTTTTATTTAACAATGAGGATTAAAATGCGTTAGCTATATCTATATCCACATGATTCTTTATGCATTTTATTATTCCAGTTATGTATTACTGGAAAACTTATAAACAAAGCATTGAAGGGTTAGCCCAAAGTATTCAATTGTGTGCATAGTTTTTCCCCAATCTAACTTTTATCAAGTTCCTTTCTTTTTTTTAGTCATCATGTTCTTCTCATCTATATTCACTAGTAATTCATATTTAAGCTTACTATTTTGCTGTGCTTTGTTCAAATTCATTTCTAGGATTCCTTTTCAAACTACACAGTTTTAATCTTGGCCAAACTGACTAGTCCACTTTTCTCATGGAAGGTGGGGAGCCTTTTTTTTTTAAGATTAGAGTTTTTAAAACAGTTGAAATAATGGCCCCAAAAGAAATAGGATCCCCCACTTTCAGTGATATCTACAGTGGAGGCAGGATGGAGGGATATCACATAAATTATAGTAAGATAGAAAACTGTTTATTTAACAGCAAGAGAGTGTAGGCCACATGTATGCAAGAGTGGAGTTTGTGTCATGATATCAGTATGGACCTGTGATCATTTTGACACAATTTCAGATTGCATATATCGAAGCTGAATTTTCATTCAGCCATGCATGCAGTTCAATGGGTAATCTTAACCCACATACTTTATTCCTCTCAAGTTTGAGGAAATAAAACAATAGGAAAGAGAACAATAAAGCTCTTTGGAGGGAAGTTACAAGCGTGGATAGTTTTACTTAGATATAATACAGTAGTTAGCACAAATACCAAATATTAGTGAATTCAATTGTAAGAATCTTTAAACTATAGATCTGCTTCACCTTAAGAAAATCGCAGATTGCTGAGCTGTTAACTAGGTTAATTACATCTAATATTGAAAAAGGAGAAAAAATGAGCTTAAGAATAAAAAAGATGAAACAAAAGACTTGAACAGGATACTGAAAGAATATCTTAATGGAAAGCATTTTTCTCACTCTTAAGCATCATCATGCTATACTGATTCATCCTTTGTATTCCTCTTTTACCAGAACACTATAGAAGAATGGCGGAACGTGTTTTATATTGCTTCTGCCCTTAACTTATTTGGAGCTATTTTCTTTGCATTGTTCAGCAGTGGAGAAGTGCAAAACTGGGCACTAAATGGTTACCATATACATAGGAACTAAAGGAATTCTGGAGAGAATGACAAAGCATTACAATTACATCACTCGGAATGCCTTTTATGGGGATCTCTGTTAAACTAACAGAGTTCCTTTCCTGGAATTGTAAAGACATTTTACATTTTTAATATGCTGATTTTTTAATTAAACTGGGATGTAATCCAACAAACTTATATTTCATTTGGTAAATATATAAAGATGTGCCATATTTTAATCTATGTTATCTACTTTTTAAATATTTATTTATAAAATCAATGGAATATGAGTGATCGTTAAAATGCCAGTAAGTTGTAATGAAGGGATAATATATAAAAAGAAATGAGGATGTTTGTATTGTCTCAAGAATTGTTACTATTTTACTTGTATTTTTCATGTCATATTAATTTAAACAAATAGAAATTAAATGTTCTTTTAAAATGTACGTGTTTCTCCATAAATCTGTTGTGAAGGTTCCACAAATTAAGGAAGCCACACCTTGATGATTCAGGAATAGAAGCCCAAATCCTTAGTTGCCTTCTGTCAGGAAAAAAAAGTTTGAAAGCATGGCATTTCACTTTCATCTCTTACTTCAATTCCAGTATTAGAATTGAAACTCCCTTTATCCAAATAGAGAACACAGAAGCATATTAATATTTGAGGGCAACAACTGGCATGAAGATGCTTAATTGTAATTGAAGATGAATGAGTAGCCAACCAGTCAGGCTCTCTTCAGGGATTTGATGTGCCCATGTACCATTAAAAACTGTTATAACCTCACTTGTACCATAACCTCACTTGTACCAATCTACATTGCAATAAGCCCTATGTCACTTTGCATTATTATATCATTCAAAACATCTATACAACAGGTGTTGTATCACACCTTTTTCATAGAATCAGTTCTCTTAAACTGCGTTTTTGAGATTGGTGCACTAGGAGGAGTCTTTCCTGCACCTATCTCTTAAGAGATCTAGAAATACCAGAACTCCTAACTACTTACTTTAGAGAGAAAAATATTAGGAATGGTAGATAATTTAAGACTATATACAGAACGTTGTGGGATTAATTAATCAAATTTAGTAATGAGTAACTATGCACACATTTGTATAATGAAAATCAAAACTGAAATAATATTCAAAGAAGGGATAGCTGTACAGCAGGGCTGTCAAACTCCCAGCCCACAGGCCGGATGTGTCATGTGCTGGCCATGCCCATGCCCAGTTTAGTGAAGGGGGGGAAGTCCCGATGTGACGCCACCGTGACAATGTGAGTTTGACACCCCTGTGACATTGTGAGTTTAAACGATGTAGTAGACTATAAAGTTTGAGATTGAAACCATGTAGTTCAGTTGTCAAGATTCAAGTACTTTGAAAAGTAAAATGTTTTTAAAGATGAATAAAAATCTTACGAAGCTTTCCAAAACTTACATAAATCTGAGACAAGATACACATTGCTGGGTTCTGACCTCTCCACAGCAAAATATCACAGATGGTTTTGTTGAACATAATTTTAGGGAACCCAGTTGAGTTCATTTCTAAGAAGTGACAGTTACTGCTTTTCTACCTTAGATTTGAAAAGCCATTGAAATATTTTAGTAATAACATTCTGAAATATTTTAGTAATATCTTATTGATTTAGAATGATTACCAATATTGTTAGTGAAGCTAATGCTTTTTGCTGAGTTAGTAATATGAACACTACAACTATCAGTAATGAGATGGGAATTTTCTCACTTTTAAGGAATGCAGCTTTTGGAATCTTTGTAGTACAGAATATTTACAACCCTTTATCTCATTCAGCCTTCCCTCATATGTCATGCCTCCTGATAACTTGGACTTTAGTTGTCCTAATTCTTTGTAGCATAGCCTTGGGAGATGATGATGAAGGTGATCATCTCCTGGAAAGCACCATTAGGAAAGGCTAATCTTGCTTCTACAAGTCAATAGAGGGAGTTTCGTACACAAGAAATAGTCTACTACCCACACGTTTTGTTATCCTTTTGTAAATAACCATTTTTAAAAGAGAAACCATGTAAAATAAACTGCTTAACAATGCCAATCTGTGCCTGCTCAAGAAATAAGTCATGGGGGAATTTTTAACTTGCATGGAGTACAGCTATCAGGACATCATTCAAATGCATTGCCTGTCACCCACAACGGATCATCTGCAGCTAATGTGATGCTAGTCGTATGATTTTTTCCACCCTGCAAATTGGCTGTAAGTTTATTTTGTTCTTTGATTACATATTCCCCCATTGGTCTGAGAATGTTACTTGGTCCAACAGTGTAGAATCTTTTTGTCATGTTAATTTGTTAACTCATCTGTTTCATTCCGAAAATAAACTGCTAAAGATAATGCTTCAGCATGTTTATAATATTTAGTCACTTGATAGTGAGATAGATGGCATATAAATTTAATAAATACAGAAGAGCTTGCTTTCAAGCCTTCCAAAGCTACCTACAATAATAAGCTCAACAATACTATAAAAAAACTGAAGCCAGCACCACAGAAATTTGGGGAATTCTTCAGACCCTGCCAGTTAAAACAGCCAGGGAACATTAAAATAAAAACAGTCATGGATTCTTTTATATATACCTAAGTCAATGGGCTCCAAAACACCAGAGATCCAACACAACAACACAAGTTCCTAGACAACACACACAAACACTCAGGCTACTATTTATTACTCAGTACTCCACTCTTTCCCAGTTCTTCGTTCTAGGACATTTCATTTGTATTAAATCAAGATGGTTAGAATAATCCCAAATTCCTTCACTTCCTGCTTTTGCTCCATTCTCATCTTTGCCTTAGACTGGACCTCTTGTAGTTATTCCTATTATCTTAGCCTCTTTCTCAAATCCCTTTTTCTCTGAGTCTTGTCTTCAGTAAATGGAAAATCTGTTCCAATTACGGTACTAGGTTACATGGCAAGTTAGGGATAACTCCTACCACCATTATGTGTTCCATTCCCTCTTACATGTACTTGGACTTTATCCAATGGGACATCTCAACTATAATTTTTCTTCTCAAAGATGCTCTACTGCAGTCATTTTTTCCTTGCTTTTACTGTCTTTGGACCAATGGCCACTTTTCCCACAGGTCTAACAACTATGGGTCTCTATCATCCCAAGGCCTTCTTTTAGTTTGGGCAGAAGCTAACGTCTTCTCTACTCCCTTTCACCTTTCTCTCTTCCAGCTCCTTAATGTTAATACTTTCTGGAACAGGCTTTCTTATTCTCTTCTTCTGAATCTTCTCTAACATCCTCTGGCTTTTTTTTTTGCTGCCATGTAGTCCTTAAACAATCTAACCACCCTTGATCCAATTATGATCTGTGTTTTGCACCCAAAACCTCAATTCATTAAGGAGTACATGTAGAAACTGTTCTGAAATTACTTCGTTTACCACTTTTTCTTTGCTTCTTTCATCTGGCCTCAACCATTTCTTGTCTAGTCTTCCAACGTGGCTCACAATTCACGCATCCCTTCATATTTGTCATAGGTGTAGCTTCTAAACCTTTGCCTATAGGTATAGGTATAAGGAGTGACAACCTGTCTGTATAGGATTATCTTTTTCACATGACAGTAATCCATTATTTCTCTTGCTGGAAGGCTACTATAAGCTCTCAAAGCCTTTCCCATTAAACATGGGGCTCGGTCAGGCCACCATTCACTCTCAGGCCACTTACAAGAGGTAGCTACTCTTTTGAACTGGTAAAATAGACTTCTATTTCTTTTTCCTCTGACTCCTTGGGAATTTAAATGTCTTTGGGACCACCTCCACTCTACACATTCTGAAAACTTTAGATTTGAATGTACCCCTTCTGGTGACTGTAACCCTTTAGGGTTTAGGGTCTATCAGCTCTATCAACTCTTGCCTCTTTTTGCTATCTTTCCTTTCTTCCTCCAAAGTTGCTCCTCTTCATATTTAATTAATTTCAGCCTTTTCTCTTGGCTGAGGTCTTATCAGCTCTGCAACGATATTGGCCCAAGTACAGTGCCTAGGTCCATTTCAGGCTGGTCTATCTTTGGCTTTGGCTTTACCATAGACAGACACCTGCCTCTGCCAAAGTAGTAGCTTCTTCAAAGGAGGAATCTGTCCCTTCTGCCTTTTCCATGTTTTGTATAAGCTCTGGTTTCAGCAGGCAGGATACTGGCTAATTTCTGCAAAGTGAACTCTGCAAGGCCCAAACTCCTTTGCTTTTGCAGCCCACCCCCACCCCCTTTTTTTTTTTAGCCAAAGCTAGTTTTCTTTTTATTGTGTTTAAGCCACTTTGTGTGGTTGCCCCCTTGTGTTAGTTTCCCACCTTTTAAATATTCCACATTTTTTGGCTACCCCAACCTTTTTATATACCCCATCTTTTGCCATCACTTGTCATAAGTACACAAGTTAGCGGGCTCTAAACACTATCAACAGGTAATGGTAACGTTCAAGCACAAGCACCTCAGAGGCTAGTACTCACTACTCCACTCTTTCCCACTTCTACTATTGCTCCCCCAATTACTACTACTTATGAGTCCTATTGCTAGAGAACAGTATTTCTACTTTAGGCTACTTCAGAAACACACACACCTCCTTTTCCCACACATTAACAACAACCACACCCAGCTGCCTGACTGATCAGCTTTTATAGCCAACAATTGCTATAGTTGCTGGGAGAAGACTTAAAGGGACAGAACAGCAGCTGGTCGTTTTGTAGGCAGCCTGTGCTCTCGCATACCCAATGAAATTGAAAAGAAGAAATGGCTAGATGGACCAAATATACCTTCAGGGCTTCCCCTAAAGATCATTTGCTTTAAGCCTGATAGATGCCAGATACAACAGATTATAGAGGCATTGGAGAAGTTGCCTTCTATTGGTATTAAAAGGCCAAGGGTTTTGATTTCGAAGTGCAGGCAGGTTGACAGCAATTAATATTAATATTTATGTGCTTTCCTAGAATATGCACACATGTAGTCCTTGTTTAGCAACTGCAATTGAGACAAATCATTAACTTAGTTGTTAAGCGAAGCACTTACTTGGTAGAACTGTAACTGCTTATAATCTTATTTCAGCTGTCCTTTGCTTTACCGACCTGCAAAGGTCATAACTTCAAAGATTGGTTTCAACTGCAAAAGATGGTTAAAAGAAGACTATCTGTAAGTATTTCACAGGAGGGAAAGTTATATTGTTCCTAAAAACTTTATTCACCATTTTTGTGAGACAGATTTTTCTTTTTTAAAAAAAAAAAAGTTAAGGTATGCAATTTTTCCTGTAGAGGATCCATAACTGTAAGTTCAGTTGGACCCAGAAGACTAACTGGTACCCTTTGAGCTGATTCACGATTAAGCCGCAGTGCTATTAAGTGCTTTGTCCCTAATGTACCATACAAGCAAGTTACTTTGTTTAGCACTTCTGTTCCTGGCAGAGGGAGGAAACAAAGAGAGGGATTTAAAAGGAATCACCACACAAAGCTTAACTCGTGGGCTGCCTCTGGAACAATCCAGAGGGAGCTGCATCTGGATTGCCTGCAGCCTGGAGCCCTTCCCCCATCAATGAATGTTCTATCTTACAGGAAAGAGTTGCGGGATTCTAATGGTTCCAAAACATTCCAGCGAGATGAAAAATGACAACATGAAATAATTTCACTACAAGAAGCAAAGAGGAAACTACAAAGAAAGCTGGGGGGAAAGGTGAGCATCAAATCAAGCATAAAATGACGGTGTCAGTTACAATTTGAATTTGCAGCATATTTTCTGTCTAGTATTTATAAATCACACCTATACCAATAAAGAATTAATTAACCAAGCCATAGTAAACAACAGATGGACACTGCATTTTGATAGCCAAAGGAAGAATGGAATAATACGCTATTTTCTGCACAAATATTACAAGTATAAAAGCTTGCTTACTCTTGCAACTTGTCCAGGTCTTAGCAAGAACAAACTAAAATGTATTCTTAGCAATAAGGCGGCATTTTTAACTCTGATTATTTAATGTCATCATCCATTTTGGGGTGGGTCAATGAATCTACTGAATGTTACATGACGCTTTATAGGGTCAATCTGATGTATGCTGCCCAGTCTTCAGATTGTAGTGGGATATAAAAATGGCAAAATAAATAAATAAATAAAAGGAGAAACTGAAAGTATTACTAATACATTTTCAAAAAATTTTCCATAGTAAATATATTGCCTTCATTTTTAAGGCACTCGCCCAGCATTTCAGGATATCTTAATATTTTTTCCTTTATTTTATTTATTTATTTATTTGTCAAGCAATTAGCATCCTTTAATTTTCAAAAATAATGCATCACATATCAGCACTTCTTTAAATATTATATTTAAACTGTATATTCCTTCCAGAAGACATCCCTTGTGTCACAAGCTCTCGGTGGTTTTTCTTTCCATTACTATTGATGTGTATTTATTTACCTATATTTGTGTACTGCCCACTTCATGTGACTCAAGGTGGATTGTAAGAATATAATAAAATATAAAACCAAAATGAACATTTAAGAAATAAATAATTATGAGGCCATAAAAGCACAAATGACCAATGAAATAAACGGAGCTTAAGCACATTCTTGAACTCCAAGAAGTTTGGGCCTTTATACTTAAAGGGGCATCTTTGGGGCAACCATAGAGGAAACATTACCAAGCTCCAAACTGCTTAACTTCATGTGGTGGAGTATTCAGCATCCTTTCTCAAAGATGAATTGAAACATGCCTGGAAAGGTGACCCTGCAGATATGTGGGAGACAGGCCATTTGGGGCTTTGAAAGTATCTTGAGAAGGGGAGCAAACTCATTACAGTGACCACAGTGTTGGTGTCTGGAAAGTTTGTATGCCACTAAGAGCTCTTGGAAGTGCAGAATAAAGATTTTGCACCCATCACGTGATAGCAGGTAGTTTCACAATGTTTCTACTTGCCAGCATTATCTATCTTCTTTCCAGCTTTTCTTCTCCTGCTAGAAGCTATGCGCCTCTAAGAGTTGCACAACCAGCAGATATTCAACTGGTAAATCCTGTCTCAGCCTGGAGATGTAGTCATAAAGAAAACTACTTGATAATATTACATTCATGTTCAACAACTATTAAAAGCACAATATCCCTTATTTCAGATGTAGCTGTCAATATCATAGTGGGGAATATGAAACATTTATATTATGGAAATTGTGTAGCTGGCATGATAGGATAGCAGAATGTGACATTTTTGTATATTGTACTAGTTGGTGTAAATCCTGAGGAAATGTATTTCTTAAAAAATGAGCCAAGAGAGTCCAAATCTGCTGTAATAGTGTTTCAGAGGAGGCTAATAAAGCGAAATGAAATATCTGTCTGTCTATACGTCTGTATCTGAATACAAACACTATATTTCCAAGCACTGTCCACTGAGTAAAACTGTATAAAATTACAACCTTAAATCTTTCAAAGAGCAGACAAAATGTTGTCTCTCTATCAACATGCATATACGGAGAGAGAGCCACTGAATTCTCTTCAATATAAATCAGTCTCCTCTGAAAAGCAAAATGATTTGTGGAGAGTGCAGGGAGACTTCCGCAAAGACACAGGGTGCCCAAAGGGTACATCTTGCTGTTCTTAGAAGATAAAATTTAGATTTGAGGAGGGAATTTTGTGCAAAATCCATGGGTGTTAGGAAGAAAAGAATCTGGCATGTGTCCAATCATCCTAATTTATTTCCTGTCTCATAAAAAAGATTTATAAAAAGCAACTAAACACAAGCATATTTCAGGTACACTACCGGTATTCCCTCTATCCAATTTTGTTTCAGATTGTTGAGATTTTTCATTGATTATGCCTTTTTTAATTCCAAGGTTCACTGACAGTCTACTAGGTTTAAAGGAGGTAACTTCGGATATTTTTTTCCAAAGGAAAATGTAGTAAAAACAATTACTGGCATTCCAAGAAGTAATAAATTGTACTTTTTAGGAACCTTCCCTCCTCACGAGGACAGGCTGAGAAGAAAAGGAGATTTGGAGTCCAGACTCTACAGAGTCTTTCTTCATAGGAACTGCCAGAATTTAGGAAGTCACTCTCTCTTAGCCCAATGAAGCAAACAATAGCAAATCACTTCTGAAAAACCTTGCCAAGAAAACTGCAGGGACTAGTTCAGGTAGTCCCCAGGAATCAAAAACTGACTCAAAAGCAAGAAGGTAAGCAAAGCAAGGCAAAAGAAGAAGAAAAAAACCAACTTCATAAGTACTATATAATGTAATATTGCCTGCTAATTCTAATAAAACAGGAACTATGTTATGTGATTTGTCTTTTTTGCATATAGGATAGACACCGACAGATATATTAAAAGGTATTTCTTTTTCTTTTTAGTTTAGTTATTGCCATGCAGCATCTGTTCTCTAAAAAAATCCAGATTGTGCCAGCAAGAGTGCAATTGAAACCTGCCCCTTTTTGCATGTATCACATGTGCATAAAAGGCTTTGATCATGTAGTTGCAGACACCACCTGGCCTTTTTTGGGCCCTTTTGGCACTTTCTTGGCTGCCATGTAGCAACATAAGCCGGCATGACAGAACTTGGAGCTCATCTTGCTAGAAGAGAATTTGCAGCATTGTATAGACTTTTATCATTGCTACCTCTGATTTAGTTGAATTTGGATTAATATACAAGTAGTCCTCGATTTATGACCTCAGTTGAGCCCTACACTTCTGTTGCTAAGCAAGGCAGTTGTTAAGTGAGTTTTGCCATGTTTTACAACTTTTCTTCCCACAGTTAAGTGAATTGCTGCTCTTAAGCTAGTAACATAGTCTTCCCCATTGACTTTGCTTGCCAGAAGGTTGCAAAAGGTGATCACATGAGCCTGGGTCACTGCAGCCATACATGCCAGTTGCCAAGCAACTGAATTCTGATCACTTGGAGATGCTGCAATAATTGTAAATGTGAAAAGTGTGTCATAAGTCACTTTTTTCAATGCCCTTGTAATTTCAGTCATTAAATAAATGGCTGTAAGTCAGGCACTACCTGTTGTATGTTTAGATTTTACTCTGCATTTTGAAGACTCTTTCAAAAAAATAGTGTTTCAAAACATGACAGCCAAAACACTGCTAATTTATTATAACTTAATTACATTTTTAGCCTACCAGGTCTGATTTAAAGGGACTTCACTATCATCCATGTTACAGGTGCTGTTTGAAGTTGTTTTAACTTAAAGAAACTGGGATCAATTTATATGGATTTGTATATTCACTAAATCAGCGGTCGCCAACTGGTGGGCCGCAGACTACTGGTGGGCTGAGAAAATTTTGATGGGCCGCAGAGAAATCTCACTCCTAGAGCACCCCCCCACCCCCAAAGCAATTAATCCAGGCTGTGCAGAAACACAAGGCTGCTCAGCCCACATGACCGGCGGGAACCCTCCCCGCCCACTCACTCCTTACCCGGCAAACTTATCTGCCAAGTTGCTATTTTTCCTTTTTCTGACCATCATCTGTTTTGCTGTGCCAGGAGATTTAGATTAGCTAGGAAGCAGGAAATGGTTGGATTTCTTGCTTTCTAGCTAAATACAGCTGAACCTCCCTTAGGACTGAAGGTTTGCTTGCAAGCAAATTCAGTGCAGACTCACAACAAGCAAATTTGAAAGACTGAGCTAGCTGATGGCTAACTGAATGATTCTGTGAGCAACTCAATCTGCCTGCTTTGCCTGATTTTTTTTGTTTTAATAAAAAATTCAATATTTACATACATGGTGTGTTGTGAATTAATTTTGTGAGTTTGCTTGCAAGCAAATTTTATGTGACAGACTGAGCTAGCCCATGGCAGATAGATTTCTGAATGAATCTGTGATTCTGTGAGCAACTCAATCTGCCTGATTTTTGTTGCTTTTTTAATAAAAAATTCAATATTTACATACATGGTGTGTTGTGAGTTAATTTTGTGAGTTTGTTTGCAAGCAAATTTTATGTGACAGACTGAGCTAGCCAATGGCAGATAGATTTCTGAATGAATCTGTGATTCTGTGAGCAACTCAATCTGCCTGCCTGCTTTGCCTGATTTTGGGTAAAAGTTGTTCTTTTTTTATAAAAAATATATATATATATAATATTTATATACAAGCCATGACCAGCCAGTCACATGACCACCAAACCACATCCACAAATTAGGCCATGCCCACAGAACCAGTTAGGGGTCCCTGGGATTTAAAATACATGAGTTTGGTGGTCCCTGAGGTCCAAAAGGTTGGCGACCCCTGCACTAAATCATTAGCTAAGTTATACCTCAGAGATGATGAAGATGATGCTCTGGAATTATTTGTGTGTGATCACTTATAACGCTAAAAGAAGTTACGCATTTATGCTTTTACCTGAAGTATTTTTATACCTCAGGTAAAAGCACAAAAGAATCTTAGATCATTTTAACTCAACTGGTGTAAATTAATTGCAGTCCAGTTTGTTCAGTCTTCATCCGTTTCACCTATCTTGTAAAAATACCGTAGGTAAAAGCATAAATTGATTTTATTTCTACTCATTCAGATTATGAGGACTGCATAATGTAATGAAATCAGAAAATAACAGCACAAAGTATGTTAATTAAATTGTAAGTACCATTTAATTTAAGGAATCTTACGGTTAAGCAAATATGTAAAAAGATGTTGGCATTGTTAGGGGGAAATACGTTGACGGCAAAGTGAATTGAAATCTTTATTAATACCATTATCAATTTAAATAAAAATAAGGACTTGAATCACTTGTACAGTTTTTGTTCAAGAGGGGCATTGCCCAAACATATAATTTTTAAAAATGTTAATATTCAATAAAACCAACATTATCTCAGAGGAATACAGATGCTGAGCAGGAGGCATTTGGAAAATAATCTGACTCAATTTGGAACCATACACTTTAAGATAATCTTTAAACCTACTGTAAACATTTTGACATTCTTCTGTTCATTCTAACTTATTTCAGCTCTGGGTAATTGAAGTTAGAAACATCAAATTCCAACTATTTTTAAAGTTTGTAGTCAAAGTATTTATTAGTTACATATATCCATTTAAATCAAGATGTATCTGCTATAGTCAGAAATCCATTTCAGATGTGAAATTGGTTTAGAAATTTCAATGAACCACACCCTGATGAAATATATATATATTTAGAAACAAATCTGATAACTAGGAATTTGTAAAATAGCTAAATGGAATTAATACTAAAGTGGGGAGTGCTGCTTGGAGTGGGCTTTTTTGTGCAGTCCCTTCTTTGGCTGGTCAGTCAGCCTACTTCCAAACATAGGTTTTTAAAAAGAGGTCTAAGGTTCTGGCAACCAGATCCATGGGAAGCCCCAATGAGACGGGGAGATTGCCTCTGGACAGCCAGGCATCTGGTATGTCTTGCAGACCAAGCTAAAATGGCTGTAGAGGGCAATGTCCAATGACCTCAGGTGGGAGGGCATGCATACAGCAGACTAAAAAAAAAAGAGCTAGATGGATCCCAACCCTTGACCAAATCAGCAATGGGAAGCGAGCCATATTATATTCATTGAAAAGTCATGTTGGAAAAGAGATAACTGTGCTTTAAAAATGAAACAGCTAGGGCCTGCCCAGAGCTGCATCTGGCAGGTGCAAATAAGAAAAAGGCCATGTCATGAAGATATGGCAGGGGGGAAAAGTTACTATGACATTTATGTGCAATGGTTAGGTACACAAGATGTCTGAATACCTGAGTTAAACTCATGCCTCACAGATACTGTATAGTTATGAAGAAATACTATACACCTCATGGAGAAAAAGCATACCATAGTCTGGCAAGCTTTAACTTGATCGCAAGTAAATTCCACTGAATTTGATGAAACTCATTCTGTAAGTGATTTGTGAGAAGCAGGTGAAAGGGCTGAAATAGTTATAATTAAATATTTCATCATTTAATAACACAATAATTTGACCAAGTGATTATTTTTGATGCATATGTTATGTCCACATTATTAAAGTAAGGCAACAAACAATTCTACCAGATTTTTTTGAAATTTTAGTCAATTTTTTTCTTCATACTTCAATATTTAACAATCTCCAGAAAATTGCCTATTAGCATATATGCTACTGTAGTTATAAATTATGATGCTTTATGAGCCCATTTCAGTTAGTATTTAGTAATAGTAAATAGCTAAATTCGACTATTTAAATACCAGTTTCCAATGCAAAGGTCATAATCCAGCTAAAACAAAATATTTTCCTATCTTCATGTTTTTTCAAGGGAAAGAATTTACAACCTTTTAGTGAAATAAAGATGAATAAATCCGTAACTATTCCAAACAATATTTTGCTTTCAAAATTAAAATACGTATTACAATGTACAAATTTTACATCTCTTGTAATTATAGAACTACAATGTGGTACTTTTAAATACTAATGAAACCTTCAACAAATGGGGGAAAACACTTTTTTGCTGTTTTTCACAGCATATCACTATTTACCAAACCGGGGGAAACATGGTCGACAAAGAGGGGATTGATGGGTGGAGTGAAGTGAAGGGAGACGGGGAAGATCCGTCCGGGAGGAACGTGAACAGCGCTGAAGTTATATGGGGGTCGAGCGGATGAGATCTAGAAGGAGGGCAAGAAACGAAACGTCCCGAGTAGGTTAGGAGGCGGCACCCCTCCTGACCCGCTGCTTTCAGCACGATCCCAGCGGCTCCTGGGGTCAAACTCAGTGGCTGCAGGAGAAACTGCTGGCTGCCCCGCGATGTGTGAGAAGTCGGCGGGGAGAACGAGAAGCAATCGAATTATAAGAATTGGAAGGGATCTTGTAGGTCATCTAGCCTAACCCCCACCCCCACAAACAGGAAACCCTACACCATTTCTGATAGATGGCTGTCCAGTCTCTTCTTTGAAAGCTTCCAGTGATGAAGAGGGAAGCGCAGCCGGGTTTCAAAGGAGGGGAGAGGAAAAGAAATGGGCAGGGTTGGCGAAAATCCGGACGACCTAATTCAACCCTCTCTCCGTAAGGGCGATTAAAGAGACTTCCAAACGCTCCTGAGAGGACCGAGTGCCTTTTCTCTCGGAGGGAGAGTGGCCGAGGCCAGCCGTATCGGAGACTACTTTGCCACGATGAAAAAGGAGGGGGCGGCATTTCCCCCTCCCTCCCGGAACGTCGTTCTCGAGGAGGGGCGTCCTGTAGAGATATGCGGGGTGGGGGCAGCGAGTCAGAGCCAGCGGATGGAACGCTGGGAGCGTGACGTGTCCCTCTGGCCGCCGCCCTCCCTGCTCAAGCTATATAAAGGAGGCAGCTCACCCCGTCGGTCTTTTTCGCTACGGGTTTGCCGCTGCTTCGGAGGTGAGTGGTGCTCGACGCGCGCATGCGTGCGGCCTAGCCGAGTTTATTAGTCCTGTAGGAGGTGGCGGTGAAAAAGGCCCGAGGACCGGTTGAGACGCACGTGCTCCTGGCCCGAGTCAGAGCCGTACTCGACGCCCGCGAGGGGTTCGGGAGACGGAAGGCGCAGCCACGCACGCTTCGCGGGAGGGGGGGAGAAGGGATTCACGCGTGTCTCTGCGTCACCGCCCCCTCCTTTCCCCTCCCCCGCCCCCCTTCCATTAGGCGCAACAGGTCTGGCGGTTACAAATCTGGACGGGTCCATTCATGCCTTTGGGGCCCGAGTGACAAGGGGTTATGAGGGAAAGATTGGGAGCGTCCACGGATCCTCGGCGGGAAACGTGGTTCCGGCGGAACGGCCGACTGCACTCGTGGCGCGGCGGCTCCTCCGCTGTTCTTCGCCCCCTTCTCCCCCCCGCGCCTCCTTCAGCTTCCCCCGTCGGCGTTGAGGCGGGAAGGTTCTTCGCCGGGATCCATCCCGTCGCTTGCTTTCCGCTTCATACAAAAAAAATGGCGGCTCTCGGCGGCCGTGGCGGCTGCTGCCGCTACCGTCACAAAATGGAGGACGCGGGCGGGCCGGCGGGGCGGGGCGCGGCGCGCCAACAAGTGTCTCCCCTCCCCCCCACGGCTCGTGCTCGCCTGGCGCCCGACACAAAGGAGCCGCTCGGCCTTTGCCTTCCTCCTCACGCCTGGGATGCCCCTGGCGGCGGCCTAGAAGCGCTGGAGCCTTCTCGAGTCGAGTCCCAGTTGTCTCAGTGACCCTCGCCGCCCTGAAGGGGGGTGGGGCCGAGGAGCTCGAGGCAGGCCTTGGGCCTAGTCTCGGCCGAGGAGCCCCGGAAGAAGGGACTAAGCTCCCTGGCCCTCCTTCCATGCCCTGGATTACTTAGTTACCAGAGAATTTTTAAGTGAATTTTTTTCCTATTCCGCTGGAAAAGTCTTATTTTTTATTTTTTATTTTCCCGTGTGTACTTTATCCCGTCAAAAGGACCTTTATTGGAGCCGACGGAAAAGCCTATCTAACCACCCAACATGGGAAAGGAAAAGACCCATATCAACATTGTTGTCATCGGACACGTCGATTCTGGCAAGTCCACCACCACAGGCCATCTGATTTACAAATGTGGTGGGATTGACAAGAGAACCATTGAGAAGTTTGAGAAGGAAGCTGCTGAGGTGAGTTTGGCCTGAAGAATTGCTGGTTTATCTCATTTTTATGTAAGGTGTTTGACTTGAAACAGAAAGTAATTTGATTTATTTTAGGTATTGCTGTTGAAATCTTATTGTTTAGCATTCTGTCTCAATGTACCTTACTATAGTTACATGTTGCGTAGTGTGGATTTTGTAAACCTAAGAAGAAAATAATAAATTAACTAAATGTGTGGGAGTATGGGAGAAATGTAACTAGAAAGGTAATTGTTATATAGGTAAATACATTGTATTTAATGAATGTAATAGTTATATGTTGATTGGAAAAGGTATGCACTTAAGTGGATATATTTAAACATCTTATTGGCAGATGCAAGGAGTTGGATTAGCACTGTCAGGGGGTTAAGTAAGTGAGAGATACTTTGAATTCCTCACTAGTTGTGCCAGTTGCTTGACCTGCTAAACATAGTTTGCAGATTATGTTTCAGAGCATTAGTGCATGTTTCCTTTAAAAGAGCACCAGCAGTCTGCAACGTTTCATGCTTTGTGTAAAACATTTTTTTTTCTTAATAGATGGGTAAAGGCTCCTTCAAGTATGCATGGGTATTGGATAAGCTGAAGGCAGAACGTGAACGTGGTATCACTATTGATATTTCACTCTGGAAATTTGAAACCAGCAAGTATTATGTCACTATCATTGATGCTCCTGGACACAGAGATTTCATCAAAAACATGATTACTGGTACATCCCAGGTGAGAACTAATGTGAACTTTGTCAGATACAATAATTTTAAGTAATAATGTAGGTTAGAAACATGGAAGTTAATAATGACCTTGTCTTTCTCAAAGGCTGACTGTGCTGTCCTTATTGTTGCTGCTGGTGTTGGTGAATTTGAAGCCGGTATTTCCAAGAATGGACAAACCCGTGAGCATGCCCTTCTGGCTTACACTCTAGGTGTAAAACAGCTCA
Source organism: Bungarus multicinctus (assembly GCA_023653725.1). Taxonomy (NCBI): domain Eukaryota; kingdom Metazoa; phylum Chordata; class Lepidosauria; order Squamata; family Elapidae; genus Bungarus; species Bungarus multicinctus. The sequence goes on from CM042836.1 coordinate 116,442,539, forward strand.
TTGTTGGGGTCAACAAGATGGATTCCACTGAGCCACCTTACAGCCAGAAGAGATATGAGGAAATTGTCAAAGAAGTTGGCACATACATAAAGAAAATCGGCTATAATCCAGATACGGTAGCATTTGTACCAATTTCAGGCTGGAATGGAGATAATATGTTGGAGCCTAGCTCTAATGTAAGTAATTATTGATAAGGGGTATTTTTATTGTCTGCAGTCACATCACAAAGGATTGCAGACAATGAATTGCTGTGGGTTTTTTCCTTTGTAGATGCCCTGGTTCAAAGGGTGGAAAGTGACTCGTAAAGATGGCAGTGCTAGTGGAACTACACTGTTAGAAGCTCTAGACTCTATCTTGCCACCAACTCGTCCAACTGACAAACCTCTACGCCTGCCACTTCAGGATGTCTACAAAATTGGTGGTAAGTATTACAACAACAGTATAGCAAATAATTATTTGAAAAAGCTTATTAGTGATGTATATTTACATTTACAAACCTGACTAGAGAAACTATTTCTTTATCTAAGGGATTGGTACCGTTCCAGTCGGTCGTGTGGAAACTGGCATTCTAAAACCAGGCATGGTGGTGACATTTGCTCCAGTTAATGTTACAACTGAAGTAAAATCTGTTGAAATGCATCATGAGGCTCTAAGTGAAGCTCTTCCTGGTGACAATGTTGGCTTCAATGTAAAGAATGTATCTGTAAAAGATGTTCGTCGTGGTAACGTTGCTGGAGATAGCAAAAATGATCCACCAATGGAAGCAGCTGGATTTACAGCACAGGTAACTTGACAGACATTTTATTATCAGCAATTGTAAATTCTACAGTTAGGACAGTATGATTCACTCAAATCTATTCCCATAGGTTATCATCCTGAACCACCCAGGCCAAATCAATGCTGGCTATGCCCCTGTTCTGGATTGCCATACTGCTCATATTGCTTGCAAGTTTGCTGAGCTGAAGGAAAAAATTGATCGTCGTTCTGGTAAGAAGTTGGAAGATGGTCCAAAGTTCCTCAAATCTGGAGATGCTGCCATAGTTGACATGATTCCAGGCAAGCCTATGTGTGTTGAGAGCTTTTCTGACTATCCTCCTCTGGGTAAGTATTATTTATTAGAGGTATCATTGTTGTACTGATATTGTTACTGTCTGGTCAAGATATAATGAAACTTCAGTTTACCTGATCTTGGGGTGATGGATGCTACATGTAGCAGATCAAATCCTTTCTGATTTGATCAGCCATCTGATCAAAATTCAGCCACAACTGGCGTGCATTTATGTGTTTAGTGTCCTGGAATCATGTGATCTCATCTTTTTGTGAACTGAAAAGTAAAGTCAGTGGGTAAGCAAAACTGAACTGTTGCTTAGCAACAGAAATGAGCTCAGTTGTGGTCATAAGTTGAGGACTACGCAATATGTCCCAACACCATGTTGATGACAAATCACTAAAATATACTCCCAATTCACCAGGCATCATCAAATGATGGGTGCGTTCCTCCCTTCCTCTTTAGTGTCTTGTAAAGAGTTTTCACTATTTCCTATGCAAGAAACTTCATACTAAATTTACTTTTTGATTAAAGGAGAAACTGTTGCTATGTCTTGCCTACTGAAGGAGTTAAATAGTGTTGGTGCTCTAAGACTTAAGTGTTTGGTAGATGTATTGGGTTTGAACAGCTTTGAAATACCAAGTTAATTACAGCATCATTTACAGTTGGTAATGGAAGATCTGAATTGGGAAAAAAGGAAATTGCTGGATCTATATCACTATATTTTGAAAGTTCTAATTCCTTTTATCTTCGCCCATTAGGTCGTTTTGCTGTGCGTGACATGAGGCAGACCGTTGCTGTTGGTGTCATCAAGGCTGTTGATAAAAAAGCAGGTGGTGCTGGCAAGGTCACAAAGTCTGCCCAGAAGGCTCAGAAGGCTAAATGAAAATTCTGTACAACTGCCACCTCAGTCTTAATCAGTGGTGGAAACATGGTCTCAGAACTTTTTGTCTCAATTGGCCATTTAAGTTTAATAGTAAAAGACTGGTTAATAATTACAATGCATCGTAAAAGCTTCAGAAGGAAAGGAATGTTTGTGGACCATTTGTTTCGTGGCAGTTTCTAAGTTATTAGTTTTTAAAATCAGTAATCTTTTTTTAAATGGAAACAACTTGACCAAATCTGTCACACATTTTGAGACCATTAAAATCAAAAGTTTAATGCAAAGTCTCTGTGTTCTTTGGGGCTATTGGATACACTTTGATATTCAAAAACATTGTGCTTTGCAGAGCAGTATGGTAGCTGAAAATAATTATACCTCATTGATTTGGGGGAATATTGCAGCATAAAGTCTTAAGTGTGATCTTAATTTTGTGCCAACATCTAAGAATAGAAAATAGTCAAGGAGTTAAAACTCAAGTATATCAAAAGCTACAAAATAAAGTTTGTAGATTAAATTTTCCATGTAATATTCAAAAGCACGTGTAGGCTGTGACTTCTATGTTTCCATGCTATTAGTATAGGTTAGCGTTCAATTATTTTAAATTGAATTTTTATTGGAGCATTATGTGATCATGTTGCAGGTTATAATAGATGTTCACCTCCGATAGAATATTTCTCAAGCTAATTGTTGCAACTTAATGGGTGTTAAATCAACTAAAATGCTGTTTTCCTGCTTTATAAGAAAGTTCTGAGAGATTCTAATATTCTCCAGGATGATACTTCATCTTCAGTATAGTAATTCTAAAATGAAATTACACCCTTCAAAAAATCATGGCCAATTAAAAATTTAAAGTTTTGTTCAAAAGAAATATTGTGCTGAGAGTAATCTATATTCAGGTTCTAGGTGTTATGCCAAAATTGGTGGCTTAAGTCCTATAGTAAATGGAGTCAGTACCATTTTCTTAGAATAGATTTGGTATTTCAATAGTGCTATTAGCAGAAGACATTGCTGTGGACTATTTCAGTTTCAGAATTTTAATTTGCATTTGTGGTATCCTATGGGGATGCGGTCATTCATAAAATCCTGTAGTTTTTGTGGACCTTTCATAAAGGACAATAGAATTTTATATTAAAACAGTTACATGAACTGATAGCTGTTTTTACCTATACAGCCTTTTAAATACAAGGTGTAACATGCAGAATAACAAGCTTGCTTTTATATCCTTAAAATACTTGGTTTCTTTCAAATTGTTTTATGCTCCTGTTACAGCTGAGTATTTTTAAAGAATTCATGGTGGGAGTGAAGCGTTGCTTTTTTTAAAATGAAAACTGAAGTTTGAGTTGTACCTCCAGTTTCTCTCAGTGTGACTACTGTAACAGCAAAAAGGGTAATGACAGCTTGGCAGTATTATTACAAGGAATAACAATTTGAAGAAATGATATGTAATAAGTACTTAGTAAAGCTACTTTCAAGCCATGAAAACTTTAGATTTAAAATAAAGATTAGGAACAATAGTAATTTCAGAAAGTTATTTTTAACAGTCTCAAATAGGCAGATGAAGGTAGTCCAGTGGTTTTTCTCCCATTTTTTATCTAAAAAGACTAGGACCAAAAGAAAATCCCACTGAGAAATATTGAAGACAAACAGCCTTATTGATGGAAAGTATTATCAGCAAGTCTGGTTAAGTCCTATGACCTGCACCCAAACATATTTTTGGACAAGTGTGCCAGGACTTCGATTTTAAAATACCAAGCTAAGACAGCTTTGCATAGAATAAAGATAATTCTATGCTGTCATTGGAACCGATAATTAGCAATTACTTGCCTATGTCAAATAGTTGCCTTTGGTTATTACTAATTTGGTCAATACTTTCTGGCTATTTACATATGTTGATTAGTTTTGTTTTCCATTGCATATGTTATAGTATACTTCCTGTTGGGTTAATGAAAAAAATACTAAATTTTGTAAGCAAACACTTGGTCTTCTAGTTTATCTTCAATAAATTTTAAGTCTAGAATTACTTTACCTTCATGGCTCTTTATTTTCCAGGTAAGATGTTTCAAAAGAACATGAGCAATTATCTGCTGGACTGGATTCCTGGTCCATCCAGTCCAGAAGTCTTGCAGTGACCAACCAGCTGCACGAAAAAGCCCACTAGTCTTTCAGCAAATGGCCTTCACTCTGAAGGGGATTTGCATTGATTGCCCTTGGAAGTATATGTTTTTAATCACTTTAGGGCCTAGTTAAGCACTTGAGCTGTATCAAGCTGCTGGGATGTATTAATTTCATTCCCATACTTGGAACTTGCAATATGGAAAAAAGTCATTTTAAAGCATTCTTATACATTAGGTATTGCAAACTGCCTAGGCTGTTGTGCTCACTTCAATATGAAAAGTAAAATTGAGTGTGATAACTACCTTACGGGTTAAAAAAGCAAGGTTTGGTAGGTTATGCTTAGAGATAAGAATTTTAATGTTTAAGGAAATCCTTAGAAACCAACATGCAGGAAAAAATGAATTGGGGAGGTTAACTAATATATACATTGATTTTTAAAACTTAGTGTGCATGTGGAGAAAACTAAAACTGCATACTTCCCTGTTGCTTGAGGATATTATCTGGTAGACAAGAATAATAGGTTTTTATACAGTATTTTCCTCTGAAGGAGCAGAAAGTCCTACATCTTCCTGAACAGACAGATCATGGATGTATTGAGCATAATTCCTAATACTTCATAAGCATCAAGATTTGCTGCTGTTTGTTCAGAAAGGTGTCCTACTCAGAGGATCGTTTTTATCCCTAACTCAGTGATAGTAGTAGTTCCCAATTATTCGTAAATAGTACCCAAAATCACAACTTTTTGTTGTTGATGGATTGATGGGATGGAGCTACTTCCTATATGGGTATCTCAAACAAGCTAGAAAAATATTTTTCAACTCACAGTTCCTTTTAAATATTCTCCCAAGAAAGCCAGCTCTGTGGTCATGAGGAATAGAAGAGATCCCTTGGTGTGAACCACAGTAGGGAGATTGGTCCTTCAGATATCTAGGCCCTATGTCATGAAGGTAAAGCCAGCAGCTTGCATTACACTTGGTAGCCAACTAGCAATTTATGCAGGGGTGACACAGGAGTACACCAGGAAGCACCTGTTACTGTCCATGCTGCTGTATTTTGAACCATTTCCAAATGGTTCAAGAGCAGTCCTAGTAGAGTACATTGTAATAATTCCATCATGAGATGCCCAAGGTATGACTTAATATGGTTGAGGAAAGGGAGTAACTGCCACACAAGATGAACCTGCGCAAAGGACCTGGCCAGAGCTACTTCCTATTCATCAAGCAGAAGAACCCCTAAGACGCTCAATCTCAAATGGAAAAACGCAACGCCACCTTAAGACCCTTTCACCCTAAGGTAAAAGCATCACCATTCTAGGAGAGCCTCACAGCCCCAACCTCAGTCTTGTAGAAATTGGACCAAAGTTTAAGCCTCCCAACCCAGTTCTGAGTGTTTAGTATTGACCACTAGATCAATACTTTTTTACTTTTTTCATTTGTTTCATCCTTGTCAAGAAATTAGAATGGCACCACCTCTTCAGCAGCAGGATGTTGATCTAGTGCCACCTTGTGGCTGCTATGCAAAATAAGGCTGCTAAGATTTGAATAGAAAAACCTTTATTGCATTTTCTCCTATACATAATGGCACACATTAAAATGAAATTTAGATACACCACCCTCGAAAGAGAACGGTCTTTTCCCTTTTAAATGCCAATTGTGCACAATGCTACACAATTTCTGTAAACCGGGTGAAATTTGACTACATTTTTGCTTAACAAAAGTAAGTCATCAAGCCAGCTATTTAACCAAATTAACAAATGAGAGAACAGTAATAGCATATGGAACAACTTTGACTAAATTGTAAATTTCTATATAATTAAAAGCACATCTGCATCTCATTAATGGTCTCAATGGAACAGGTAAGTCCAGGTTAACACATTAATGCTAGGCAGTAATTACAAGTGGGATTTGACTCAGATACCAAAGTGATCTACAGTATCTACAGTGCACATAAACATACAACAGGCAACAAGCTATTTAAAAATTTGATAGCTATCACAGTATTAGTATACTGTGTATGCATGATATATACTGTATTACCCCCATATAGTGTATTACCCTCACCCAATTGCTAGGCAACATTACTGTGTGGCTATGTAGACTAATGAAATTTTGCACCTTGTTAAATTTGACTGCCCAACTCCAATGAGTCCTAATCCTATCCCTACACATTCCCATTTTATAGCTGAGGAACAATTGGTTAATGAGCTAAATTCAGGATATTGTAATATGAAATCCCTTCTATTTCTACCTGTAAGATATATTTGCCAATTAAAATTAACCAAGGTTTTTTTAACAGTCACTGTTTTTAGGCCAAAATCATTTAAAGGTCTACTTGTGAGAATGCCTCATCCCATTTATTTGTATGTTGGTGGTGGAATTTGCTACTGAAGGGAGACCTCTAGGGAAAAAATATTTGAGATGTTCAGTAACAATAATTACTATGAATTTTTAATTATATCTCCTCTTTTTTCACACTGCAATGTTGTGGACAATTTAGAGCTTTTGGTTGTTGCTAAATAAAATGCAATGTTGAGGAAAGCTAGTTATCATAATTCAGCAAAATTAAAAGGGCTACAATATCTCAATTTTGGAAGTCTTATCATATTTCTACCTTGCCCATCTCACTAAAATGATTTTAATTATTTGTATATACATGCATATCCATACACAAACACATTTAAGATATTATAGCTTAAAACAACTGAGACTGGAAGGACCACAAACAGTTAAATAAAACCACACAGACACTGCTTCTTTGGCATATTGGATGCCTTACAAATGTATTGAAGAATATATAAACCTTCATCTATGTTCCTTAGCCACCATTAGAAATGAAAAAGTCTTCTAGGGTTCAGGGTTAGCCCCCTAGGAAGTCTAGCAAAAAACCTGCCATCACAGTTCAATTCAGAGAGCCTCTTTATGCCTAGAGGACGTGTTTGCTTTACGGTATATTTCCTTAGAAATCCAAGGCAAACTGCATGGGAAAACTCCATTGGAAATAGAAAAGTCATCTAGGGTTAGGATTAGGTCTCCATGAGAGTGGGACCAAAAACCAACATCACAGTTCAATTCAGAGAGCCACTTTATGTCTACTGGACCTGTCTGCTTTCTATTTTGTCTCCCTAGAAATCCTGGCCAAATTGCATGGGAAATCCCAATGGAAATGGAGTTGTCGTATAAGTTTAGGGTTAAGCCCCCAGGACACATGGCCCAAAACCGAACATTAAGGTTCAAATTCAGGGTGTCTATTTATGTCTGGGGAACCTCTTTGCTTTCCGTTCTGTCTCCTTAGGAATCCTAGGCAAATTGCATGGGAATACCCCATTGGAAATGTCATTTAGGGTTAGATACTCCTCATCACGTGTAACCCAAAAATGAACATCAAATTCAATTCAGAGAGACTTTTTTTATGGTTAATAGATGTTTGTTTTCAAATCTGCCTCCCTAGAAATCTTAGGCACATTGAATGGGAAAATCCTATTGAAAACAGACATTGACTATGATAGTTATATTTTCTTAAATGATTTAGGAAAAAGTGTAACATTCTAATAGAACTCCTTGTCCCTCCTTTCTTGTGGTCAGGAGTCACACAAAACTCTGTCAACAAATCTAATTAATTACATGCAAACAAATGTAAAAAAAAAAACCCTCCAGCAGAGATTTTAAGATTATTATAATCCTTTTTTGTTTCTTAAGTCAAACTCAGTGATGTGTTTTGTGAATACAAAAAAATATACAACTTATCCACTACTAAGGTTATCAATATTTATGTATTTATTAAAAATATAAATCAAAGTGCATGGAGTTACAATTCTAAGCTCAGGAATATCCATCATGGTTCATAGATTGTGGCTAAAAAAGCCTACTTGTACCCGTAGCTTCAAAATTTCTTTGAACCAGCAGTTCCATAGCAAATAATGGCTCAGCAGTCCTTGATGAACTGCCTATCTGCTCTGTTCTTCCATGGTTTGTTTTCACAAATCTCAGTTGATTATGAACAGCAGCTGATGGGATGCAACTGACAGTGCTGATCTAAAATCAGAGAAGGCAAAAGAGCTGATTTTATAATACGGTAACTGCAGTAATGCTATTATGTGCACAAAAGATGGAAAACTACAGAAACACCTATAGAGAAATAGATTGTGAAGATGACTGAGTTTGCAGAAATGTTTTCGCTGAGAATGGATAAAAATGATTGGTGAAGTCTAGATTTATTGCTTAACAGGGTTGTTAATGGGAATCAAGAAGGAAATAGGGAAGATGGGAACCAAGATATACAATCCGGGAGGGTAGAGATAGTAATAGTCTGTAACTGCTATAAAGAGGATTGGAAATAGCTTATAGAGATACCTTTTATTTTATTTATTTTTGTCTTTTGCTATCCCTATTTTTTCTTTTATATCTTTTTCCTATTTTTCTGTTAAAAGTTTCTGTAGGGTTTTTTTCTCCCGCAAAATTCTTGTGAATAAAAATATTTCTTTCAAAAGAGCTCATTTCCATTGTTTCCTAAAAATCAAGAGGTTGACAAAATGATAGTGTAGCACTTCCCCTAAAAGGGCTGCTGGCCATTGGGCCCTTCTTTCCCTTTCCCAGGTGACCAACCCAACCTGGCCCAGACAAGCCAATACACTTGGAGGGAGTTACAAGTTTTAATTAAAATAAGATAAAAATCAAATCAAATGAAACATCGCAATAACATAAAACATTAACATGGTGAACAAAAAAAACCAGAAAATAAAATACAAGCTGAATAGTCAAGACCTTGTTGAGGATTCAAACTTTGTCAAGGATCTTGAGTACTCATCTCTAATGATCTAAGTGCTAGAGTCCACTGTAACTACATAGCCAAAAAGGCATTAACAATTGTTAACCTAATCCTGCATAGCTTTTTCTCTGGTAATATCACGCTACTAACTAGAGCATACAAAACATTTGCTAGACCATTACTTGAATACAGCTCATCAGTCTGGAACCCACATCATGTATCTGATATTAACACAGTGGAAAAAGTCCAGAAATATTTCACAAGAAGAGTTCTCCGCTCCTCTACTCATTGCAGAATACCTTATGCCACCAGACTTGAAATTCTAGACCCAGAAAATCTAGAACTACAGCCCTCTTAGGTCTGATCTAAGTATAATATATAAAATCATACATTACAATGTCCTACCTGTCAATGAATACTTCAGCTTCAACCATAACAATACAAGAGCACACAATAGATACAAACTCAAGGTAAACCACACCAAACTTGATTGCAGAAAATACGACTTCACTATCAGAGTGCCTGGAATGCCCTACCTGACTGTGGTTTCTTCCCCAAACCCCAAAAACCTTAACCTTAGACTGTCTAGTATTGACCTCATCCCTTTCCTAAGAAGTCTGTAGGAGGCGTGCATAAGCGCACCAACGTGCCTACCATCCCTGTCCTATTGTTTCTTTTTCTTTTTTGTTTTTCTTATATGTATCCGTGTCATAGCATTCATAGCTATGTATCCATGTCATGCATTCATAGCTATGTTTATACTTATACCTGTTATCTTATAATCGCTTGACAAAATAAAATAAATAAAAATGTCCAAGACTGCCCTCTGACCAAATGACGCCTCACTAATCCTGTTGCCTCACCAACATGTCCTCTCAGGCCCAGTGAAAGGTCTATCTGGTCTCCCTTTCGTGGCAGCCAGGATGGAGTCTCCAGTCTAGGCCGATAGGAGCCATCCTCACTTCCCGTGGGTGGCAATCTCAAAATCTCTCTTTCTTTTTCTGAGAGAGTGCAGCCACTTTCCCTCTCAGCAGCTTTGTTCTTTCTGCTCTCTTAGACCTGTTTTTCCTCAGCTTTCTCCCCCAGTCCTGTTTTATCTCAGCTCTCTGCTGAGGACTATATTTCCCAGAAAAGAAAAGAAAAAAACAATCCCCAACATGTTCATTTATTCTTCATTTTTGTGCCACTGGAAAAGCCTGAGAGAGGGAGCAACTTCTCAGGCAGAGTGTCCACGATTTCTTTTCTCTTAAAACTCAAGAGCAACAGCTATTGATGCTGCATTTGTCCACAGAAATTGAAAATCTTGGAAAATCGCCAAAGTTCGGAAATCAAACTCTGCACTATTATTAGCCTCTTCATCCAATTCACTGTAAAAGTTAAAATTTAGACAATTACACTTTTAGAATACGAGCATATACTGAAGAAACATTTAACCAGATAACACAATCTCAATATACTTACCATGTATAATTCACACCATACTAGTTCCATTCAGGTGAGCAATATGTAAGCACAGAACAAAATAAGAGATTGTAAGGAAAAAGCAGGAGAATAAAAATAATTGAGTAAATGGATTCCCCCCTCCCTTTTGCAATGATAATAATGATTTGTGTAATTCCCTATCTCATCTGAAGGACCCAAAGCAGCTGATCTAGTAGCCACCTTCTTTACAGATCACTCACCTTTCTATGCAATCTTTTCATTCATTCATTCATTCATCCATCCATCCATCCATTCCTTTTTGCTCCTCTCTCCTTTGCTTAAATATCTCAGTCCCACTGCATCCAACTTCCTCTGATGTCGTTGCTAATGAGCCACTTGCTAATGAGCCATTTTTTAAATGGGAAGAAAGCTAATTCTTCAATGTGTTTGACAGCAGTTTCTTGGTTATGGCCCACCCCCAAAGTGCGAGCCCTTCACCAACGAATGGCCCGAGGACCGCCCGAGGCTCGCGTGGGACTGGGAATCTCCAGGCAAACTCGGTAAACCCCAAGAAACGGCGAATCCCAAGGAAAGTCCTCCCCTCCCCTTCCTAACCTCATTCTCGCGTCTCTTAAAGGGGAAGCGGAAGGGCTGGCCGTCTACAAGCGCCTCGCTCCGTCGAGACGGCGTTTCTCCTCAGTTCCCTCTGCCTTCCTCCTCTAACCTTCCCCAATAGGGGATGCTAAGCTGTTTCTTCCATCGCCCCGGTCCTGCTCTCCCAATTTGTCTATTAGCCAGCCAGGCCAGGCCAGCCTATCCTATCCTATACGCCCAAGCCCCCACCCTTCCGCCCCTCCCCCCCCCCACAAGAAGCCGGGCATTCAGGCAGCGAAGGGAGTCCGGTATCGGTTCCTCTCGGTCCGCTTCGCCGCTTGGCCAGCCTCTCTCTCCAGCAGAGGCCGAAGAGAAAAAGAGTTGCTGGCCTTCCTTCGCTTCAACGGCAAAGCGCCCCTCCCTTCGCCTACAGGACGCCCTGAGTGGGGCTTTTCAAGGTTTTTGCGTGAGGAGAAGTTCAGGCTGGGCCACAGCCTTGGAGAAGAGGCACTTTGGACCCTCGGCCACAGCAATGGGAGACAGAAAGGGAAAAACTGACCCTCTCTACTCCCAGCGAAGGTTGAGCCAGTCGGGTAGGAAGGGTGGCTTTATACAGGTAGTCCTTGGTGTACATCAATTTGTTTAGCGGCGTTCAAAGTTATAGTGACACTGAAAACAGTGACGTATAACCATTTTTCACACTTAGGACCGTTGCAGCCTCCCCATGGTCCTGTGATTTATATTTGGATGCTTGGCAGCTGGTTCATATTTATGAGGTTGCAGTGTCCCAAGGTCATGTGATCCCCTTTTGCAAACTTCTCATAAAGTAAGTCCATGGAGAAGGCAGATTCACTTAACAACCGTGTTACTAATTTAACAGCTTCAGTGATTCACTTAATAAATGTGGCCAAGAAAAGTTGTAAAATGGGACAAAACTCAACAAATTTCTCACTTAACAACATAAATTTTGGACTCAATTGTGGTCCTAAGACTAGTTGCATACACTGTATGGCACAGCAAGACAGGCTTAAAATATGGGAGGTTGTTTAGAAACAAGAGAAAGTCCCAGCACAGAGGAACTTGTTTCACTAGTAAAAATAACAATTAAAATGATCCAATTTTATAAGAGTTAATGTCCAAAGCAGGATTAAAATACTTAAGTAGCAATTAGTAGCTGGGTGAAAAAATGTTAGTAGAGAAAGGGAGAGTTGCTTCTAGAACATTCTTATTTTTTTAAATTTCCTTTTGATCTGATTTTTTTTAAAGTTCTTTAAGAATGTACATGCAATTCTTTTTTTGTTTTTGCTTAAATGTCTTAATAATAGATTTTTTTCTTTTTAAAAAATCAATAAATATTGGATTACATCTTTTTCTTTGACTCTTGGATGAAGAAAATGGATTTAGAATAAAAAAAACTTACTATTCAGCACCAGAAAGACAAACATATGTCTCCAAACTATAGAATTGATTATTATAGATCAGCTATGGATGTCTGCAATTAATTATGGCATTAATTTATTGAAATATGTATCTTGTATGTTTTTGTTTCTTCTCCTTACCTTTTTTTCTCCCCTTTCTAAAAAAAAGGTATGGATTTCACCTGTTCAGTTGTGTCCAGACCTAGTGGGCAGTGCTCACTAGCCAAGGGAACCAGCATTGTTGGAAGACTCTTCTTTGATCATGTGACTGTATGCTGAGGCACACAGCACTGTTACCTTCCCACTGAAGTGGTACTTATTTATCTTTGCATTTTCATATTTTTAAACTGCTAGGTTGGCAGGAGTTGGGGCAAGTAATGGGAAGCTCACATCATTGTGCAGCGCTCAGATCTTGAACCCTTTTATATTTTTGTTAAATTTTTTTTGCATTCAGTTAACAATAATTAAAAAAAAAATTCAGGCTATCATTGGTCATCCAGATTTCCCTAATTTGATATCAGTTGGTTGCATTATTGTGAAGTCTGACCACAATGAATATGGATTAAATGTTATCCCACAAATTAGCTAATAAACACAAGTGTAGATTATTGCATAAACCCACCCTGCATAATTAAGATACATGATGTTGTATGAATTAAATAATGGCATCATCATGACTCAGCTTTTCATATGAATACAGTTTGGGTACCGAAGTGTTTTCATGAAATATATACAGATAATCCTTGACTTATAACCACAAAGGAGCCCAAAATTTCTGTTGCTAGGTAAGACAGTTGTTAAGTGAGTTTTGCCTCATTTTACGTCCTTTTTGCCACAGTTGTTACGTGAATAACTGCAGTTAAGTTAGTAACAGGTTTTAAAGTGAATCTGGCTTCCCCATTGACTTTGCTTTTCAGAAGATTGTAAAAGGCAGTCACATGACCTCAGGATACTGCAAATGCCATAAAGATGAGTAAGTTGCCAAGAATCTGAATTTTGATCATATGACCATAAGGATGTTGCAATGGTCATAAGTGTGAAAAATGGTCATGTCATTTTTTTTCAATGCTGTTGTAACGGGTCATTAAATGAACTGTTATAAATCAAAGACTACCCGTATTTTATATAAAATCAATGTTATATATTTATAAAATCAATTTTAAGGATGGGGATAGTCTGTTGGATCAATTTGAGGCTCCACTGATGACAATGACATCATATTTTGAAGTGCTGAACTCCATATCCCCCACAGTTCCACTGTTCCACACACTGCAACTGCACCCCAATGAATGCTTTATTTATATGAATCCTTCCTTTCCTCCACCTAATGGACAGAATCTTGCCAAACTCCAGCTGCAATGTTCTAATTACTAGATATTCCCCAAGAGAATCTAAACTTGTGGCTACCCTATCCTGAACCTCTTCCCTGCTCCCCCATCCAGTGTCTTGATATAGGTCTCTGGAAAACTCTGTGCTGGCCAAACTCCCCCACTGCTCCTTCAGGTGCACATGCCATCACATTCAGTCCTGGTCATCTAACATATTCTTAAAGCTTTTTCAAAAATCAAAAGGGAATATTCTGTACAGAGGGCATCACAACTGAGAAGACGCGTATCTTGGAGACCCACCAAATATAGATCCGTAGCCATCCTGAAATTCTTTCAAGAGAAATGGACAAGTAAAGTATGGTGGAGCAAGAGCCATACTGTAATCAGACATCTCTCCAATGCCGTTCATGCACCTCTGCACCACTTTTTAAGTCTAAATTGTGCATATTTTTCCAGAGATCTTCCTGCTTTCTTCTATGGCACTATTTTTTCTATGGCATTTTTCTTGTTAGCTCATCCTTTGATTTCACCAAATGCATCAACAGGATTCTATACTTATGCTTCTACCAATATTGAAAAATAGATAAAATTCTGAGTAACACTCATTCAGCCAATCAGCTTGTTTGCTGATTTCCTTTCTGAGATCATGCTTCATAATACTGACAGATAGATGAGCTCACAAAGGAGAAGTAAATAAAGCTAATTTAAATGAAAGCTATTCACAGAGATTTTTCTCTCTGTGTGCGCTGTGTACTGATCCTTACTCATTGCAGACTGGTAGCTTAGATCTGATTTTATTTTTATTGAACTGCATTTATATAGCTTAGGTTTAGTTTACAATATTTAGTTTGCTTATTTTATTTAATATCACACCTGTTAATTAAGTTTGCACATACTTTATTTTATTTCTTCATGATATTTAATATATTTGCTGTTTGGTTTAGTTAGGATTAGTTTAGTTTAGGACATTGAGTTCATCATGGAGACATGCCAATATTATGCTGGGAAAGCCATCTGAGGTAAGAGGTGTTCTGTTTTATTTATTTATTTACTTGTAATCTTGCATGTCTGACTCTAGGATTTAGGATTTAAAACGTAACATGACATAACGATAATAAATAATGAAATAAATCAGGAATCAAAAGAATCTAGGAACAAGCAAAATTGTTTTAGAAGAATTTTTAGAATAACTTTTGAACCTGAATATTTTAAAAATATTTCTACATCTTCTTTCAGACCTTTTCTTGGTGAATTGTGTTAAAATCTTCAGTTTAAACACATCCATAGGATAGCTTTCCAGAAAGGCTGGCAACCATGGCTCTATGCCTTGTTTGGGATGCACAGAAAAGCACATTGTCGTAGGGCTGGTTAGAGCCCTCAAATTCCTCTTCCTAATTAATTTTTAACATTGCTTGCCTCATTTAAATTTTATATATGGTGCTTATGTTTTTTAATATTTTATTTGTACAGCTCCTATAGTTCCTTGGGGGGGAGAGATGGGCAGGTCTTAAAAATGATAAATAAATAGTGTTCTATTCTCATGATACACTAAACTGTATTAGCCATTAATCATGGCTAAGGGCCATAGGGCTAAAGCACACAGCAGACAACAGTTAGTGAACATTGTCGTTTCATTATCCCATGTCCTTTTTTAGCACTGGAGAAGGTTCAGCGTGTCCTTCATCCCTTTTTTATTTCACCAGGTGGATGGCCCAAAGTAGTGTTTTTGACTATGACAGGTAGAAACAAAATGGTGGAGGGGATGCTGTCCCCTCCACGATATACCTGCTCCCATGATAAACAACCTATTTATTACATCATTGTTTGTACACAAAAGGTACAGTCCCCTCTGCACAAATGAAACACCTGAGAAGGAAAAACAACTTTTAGAAAGGCAGCCTATGGATTGGAAAAGGGCCTTCACATTGGGAAGGAAAATGCCAGAAATGTTAGCATGTCAAACCATGGCCACAGTCATACAGGACAACACATCTACTGCCTACATGGAGTCAAGAAGTGATTGAGATAATCTGCTATAATGTTGTATACTATGAGCACATTATATCAGTTCTATCACATGTAGGCTAGACACATTATCTGCTTTTTTTGGCCATTTCTTTAGGGAAATTGTATAAAAAGTGGTGGGACTTCAGATTTTGGCAGAAATTGCACAGATTGTCTCTGGTGGATGACAGTCTCAGGACCTGTTTGGATAAATGTGTCCTTCTTGGTTCATTTACATTTCTAGGGCCCTTCAGTATTATTAAGCAAAGTATCCTGGACTGCTTTCAAGGGTTTGAAGTTGAGGGCAAGTAATGATTCTGCTACTTCATGAGTGGATAGTCCAATTGATGGAAATAAGGAAGAAGTCACCCAGTGGCTTGACTACACGAAGCTGCTGAGGTGAGATCATCTATCAGTTTAGGATGTAGAATCACTGATATACTGATGATAATCAGTTGCAAATCTCTTGGATATGCCACGTGAAATTCCTGACCTAGTATTTGGGGGCTATTAGGCTCTAAATGAACAAGCCGCGATTGAATCCTGTGTCCAAAAAAACATTTCTCAGTTTAACATCACTATGTACGACAGTAGAACCGGAACAGTACATGTACCAATATCTTCTATGATAATCAGCCCAGAACTGTATCAGAGGAAAGATGGATAGAAACTGGCACAGATTGGCTGATTTAACAGTATTTTTGTACAGCTGATTCTATATGAATTCTTGACAATGTACAAACAGCTGCATAAAATCCATGCAATTATTGGTAGTCAGGAGGCCCAGAGTTGTCTTACACCAAACTAGAGATGGGAGGATTCTAGCATCTGACCATGCTGTCATCAATACAAGGCATTGTCAACTTCAGCTGTCCCCGCATCTGGCTAGAGGCAAAATTCAGGTAATGTCATGAGGTTGTTTCATAATAGTGATTAACAATGATTAGTGAGGGTCTTCATGCTATTTTCAAATGATACAGATACAATCTGGCAAATTGTGTACAAAATCTTCTTTTTTTAAAAAAATAGAAATTTTATTTGGGTTTTCACAAAAACATACAAATAAATCATCTTTTTTTGAGAATAGCATGATCCCGGATTATCATTTCTTCATACTGACACAAACTCAATTTCATATTCATCTTTGTGTTCTATTCCATATCTCATTACTATTTTAACATTTTCTCCATAATTTTTTCCCTTCCATGGTTTTCTCAACTTTATTTTTAATTATCTCATATCTAGATTCAATTATATATCTTTTTCTAAGTTTCAGTATTTTTCTAATCATTTATACTTTTGTCTATCCTGTTTCAATTTCATATTATCTTTTCTCATTAAACAATTTTTTCCCTGTAGTTACTAATTGGAGTATGACACCTTTGTATCTTTTAATTTTATCCATTCAACTCTTATTTAAGCTTCAATTTATGGCTTTAGAATTATAACATTCAATATAGTACATAACTTCCAATCGAATTCTACTTGGTACATTCTTAAAATACTATGTTCTTTAGAATATATATATATATATATATATATATATGTATGTATGTATGTATGTATGTATGTATGTATGTATGTATGTATGTATGTATGTATGTATGTATATATATATATAACAATAGTAAATAAATTCCATTCCAATTCTATCATTAATATTAATTGCAATCTTAATTTCTTTAACATTTCTTTTCAATTGAGTATCGTATTTCCTTGGGAACACTTACAAACTTTCCATAATTCTTTTTTTCATATTTCTCTTCACCTATATTTTTATAAATCATTAATAATAAATAACATGTTCCCATCCTTTCCTAATTTCATTCTCTCATTCTCTTTATTTCATTTATTTATTAACAAACATTCCATTGCATTACAATAAGTATTTTATCCATCATTTTAATCATACATTGTTTCATATTTTCTAAAATTATTTCTATTTCTAATATAACAATACTATCTTATGTACCTTTGCAGAAATCCCCTTTTCAATTAAATTTTCACCCATTGTCTCTAAATAGGCTTATACTTTCAATCCTTATACATTTTCCCTGTTTCTCTATATCTTGTTTGTCTTTTATAACTTTTCCTTTCCTTCTTCCCCCTCCTCTTCTCCCTCCCTTTTTGCCCCCTTGTCTCTCTACTTCTAATTCTCTCTTCTGTAATCCTCTCTTCTGTTGCTTCCTAATATTGTAATTATTTTTCAAACTATTCTTTTTTTGGTTGTCTTTTCAAATCTTAAACTTTCCACTCTCTTTCCCCCCTTTCCTTTCTTTTCTCCAAATAATGTGACTTGATCATTAAAGATGGCTTCTTCTTTGTCCCGACCTTCTTGTTCTACAAGTGTTTCTTTTTATTTCTCATAGCTCCAGATCTCTATTTCTAAAAATTGAAATACGAAGCCAAAAGAACCTCTTCATTCTTTTGCATCTTCTTTGTATTTTTTAAGTTCCATTTTCAGTTCTTCCAAAAGTGATGCTAAAATCTGCTTTTTTTTCCTCACACCAACTTCAACAGACACACACCTTTCCAATAAACGAATAAACAAATCAATAAAATCCCAAGCAAATTCAGTTTCAGCTCTTCACATATCATTTATATATATTAAGAATTCAAATCAAATTTTAATACAGTTCCTTCCAGATCCCAGTTTTGAGATAAAATAGTTACTTAGAAGGATTATATGCAAGATTAGTATTTTAAAAAATATAATTAGAGCTAGAAGATTAAATTTGACAGATTTTTACAAATAGAACAAAGTAATTATTGTCAGCAACTTCATTTATAATCAGCCTATTTAAGGATTGCTGCTAAAAATCTGAATTCACCATACTTTGTCCCAACTACAAATATGAATATTTTGGTTTGAGAAGGCATAAGGTATATAAATTATTTTAAAAGCTAGGTTCACTAAATTATCCTCCTCCAGCTAGTTTGCTCTTAATGTTCAAAATGTTTTTTTTGGCAGTACTATTTCCAGAAATACAAGCAATATCAAAGAGACAAAGATGAGTAACCAACCATATTGTTTGTGTAGGTATCTTAGCAGAAGCGGGGACATAAGGGCAGTCCTTCCTCTGTACCAAGGGGGGGGGGGGGAGAAATCCTTCCTTCAGAAATATTGTCTTTGGAGGAGGCTCCTTTAAGTTAATGGGAAGCAAATGCAAAAAGATCTGTTTCCTTATGCTAATAACACATCTCATTGCATTTTAAATGAACTGTGCCATTTCTAATGATCAGTGTTAAATTGCTCTGTCATTGCTGGCTTAATATGTAATGTTTTTCATGAATATTGTATAATAGCACAAATGTTTTTTTTTATATATAAAAATACAGAATAAGAGGATATGGAAGAAGAGAAAAACATCTGAGAAAGACAGATGTGACAGCTGAGAAAAAATGCCAGGGTAAGAGATGTAATTCATTTCCCTTACAATTCTGTTTTAAGCTTCTCTTTTTGTCTACTTATTTGTATTTGATTGATGAATGCTTCTTGTAATTTCTGCATTTTAGTTGGAAGAAGAAAACAAAAATTTAGCCAGCAAAGTCGCAAGCCTTGAGGAAATCACTCTTGAAAAAGAAATGTAGAGAAAGCCCAGTGTGTGAGTTTAGTTTTAAATTAACTTTTTAAATTATTTTCATATTAAAAACAAATGATTTATTTCTTGTTAAATTTAGCTTTACAAGCACTAATTATTTATTTTTTTGCTAGGGCCTGCCCAAGAGGAAGAAAACATTTCTGATGAGAAACAGCCAGCTGGAAAAAGACGAAGAAAAACATAGGTACTATATAAACAGGGAGCTTGGATTAAATGCTGTGAATATAGTATACTTAGAGCTCAGTAACACATTTGACGAAGTCGACCACAGTCTACATCTTAATAAGGTAGAACAATGTTGGATAGACAGTACTACCACCAGATGGATTCGTAATTGACTAACCACACTCAACATTCAGTCCTCAATTAAACTACATTTACCTGGAGAGAAGCGTGCATTGGTTTTGTCTTGGGCCCGTGCTTTTCAACATCTTTATCAATGATGTAGATGAAGGGGAGGGGACCTCAGCAAATTTACAGAAAAAAAGAAACTCAGAGGTATAGAATAGACGCTATCTAGCTCAACAGTAGTAACTGAGGTGAACCTAGCTGTCCTAGGGGACCACCACTTAACTATCAGCCAGCAATGTGCTACAGCTGCCAAAAAAGTCAATGCAGTTCTAGGCTGCATCAACGGGATAGCTAGCATCAAGGTCACAAGAAGTGATAGTACAGCAATTAATCAATGAAATAGCTTGGGATGGTATAAGAACTCCTGCTTTCGCCAGGGGGTTGGACTAGAAGACCTCCAAGGTCCCTGAAACTATGATTCTTGATGTTGAGAAAGCAATTACTGTTAAACACAGCAATTTTACATACAAGGAAGAGAGATAATAACTTTTAATCAGATACAGAAATTATATCTTGGTGTTCTCTGAGCATGGTTGTTTTGCAGGCATTTCATTACCCAGCTAAGTACCGTCATCAGTACTCATTTGTAGCCACTTATTTTTCTCTTATGCTCCCTTCCCCCAGGGAGAAGGAAATGCTGACAGCAATGATAGAAGGCAAAGAAAGGGAGTACAATTATGTTTTAAGTGAATGGAACCTCCTTTCAGAGCATCAATGAAATGCATATTTAAAGTTTAAGATGAGCTACCGAATAAAATGGGAAAACTTCTAGAAATGTTGCTAAATTAAGACCTCATGTTTGAATGTTTCATGGTTAACTTACATTGTTATTATATATCTGCATTTCTGCACAACAGCAAAATTGCCCATGTTTGACATGAGACAAGATCAGCTCACAATAGATTCTAAGTGTATTCCCAGGTATATCTACTAAAAAATGTTTAACCACAAGATTCCATATTTATTGAACTAATGTGAAATAATCATGTTGAGAGGCAGTTCATAGAGTTACATAGGAGTCATACAAAAAAAAGTGAAGAAAAAGATTTATTCTGATTTTTTTTATTAGTTTTTCAAATTCTGAAGAACTCTAAACCAGGGATGTGGAAGAGCCAAGGAGGTCCCATAATTAGACGATAACATTCAGCCATGAAATAAGGGATTTTAGACAGAATACTCTCTCTCATGGCATTAGAAGTAGAATTTAGATGGCTTGTTTTGATCTGCTTGGCTGAATTGTTCCAAAGGCAAATATGATAAAAAATCTTGATAATTTCTGCTGAGAAATTATTAATCACTTATTGTCTCTTTCAACTTGGCTACTTTTGAACAGCAAAAATGCTGTTTGGTTTAATGTGTTATTTTTTTCACTGAAGAAACACATATTTTTTCAACATAAGATGTGGTTTCTCTTCAAATAACTAACCTACTTGTTTTTAATCTATTTCAGTGAATTATGATATCTCAATTTCAAAGACACCTGTACTCCTTTTTTGGGACTCCCTCTGCTTCCTGCTAAGAAGATCAGCAGACATGGAGTTCAAATTCTACACTATAGGCAGAATCTCCATTTTCAATCCAATCAGAAACATATCTACCAACCAATCAATTGAAGAGACTGCAGTGAATCAGTCAATACTTGATAAGGAAGACACAGTGTACTTCTGGGTGCAGATATGGGATAACTCAAAGAAATACAACAAGGACATAGCTTGGTTAAAGGAGGTAAATAATAAAAAACTGAAATGAACATGCAATAACAACAGAAATGGTAGACAAAAGAGCAAGGAAGATCAAGAATTAGTCAGCACCAAGTGAAGATGAACTGCATGGTTTTTGGGTTGAAACATCTGACTGGCCTAACACTCACTGGTTGCCAAGCAGTTCAACAACATACTGCAAGGAAGTGAAATTGAAAAATGGCTAACATCTGGCAAAATCTACCTAATAATGCAATATCCAATAAAAGGGGCAGCACCAGGGAAGTACAGACCTATTACCTGCTTATGGCGACTCATTAGCTTAAAGCTGATGGAAGCCAGGAAAGATCTGCTTTCTGTACTCCCCAGTTCTGGCCCTAGCACTGTGTGAGGGAGTGGGCTTCCATTACTCCCCTCCGCTTCTGCCAACCTAGCAGTTCAAAAGCATGCAAAATGCAAGTAAATAGCTAGTATTCAGGAAGGAAGTTAATGTATTTCATGTGATAGCAAGAAGCCAACTGGTGCCAGACCTGCCTGAATGGAAGGTGAAATCATTGGAGAAAAAGTCCTGGATGACACCAATGTTCTCGCAGAATGTTGTTAGCCACTCAGTGTGGAGCTAGTTCGCCCTCTGCATGGCACCTTGGATAGCGTGCAAGCATGATAAACAAACTGTACTGTAGACTCCCTGGCACTCAATGTACAAATGCCGTAAGCTAAGTAAATAAAAAGACTGCTTACCAAAAACTTTCAAATCACTAACTGGTGTGGTAGCTGATGCAGTCCAACACCTGCTAACTTGAGTATTTATAAGGCAGATGAGGCAATCTTAAACCAATTACAAGGCATCATAATTTAAGGCTGGTATTAAAGAGGAAGAAATACTTTTGAGGTAACAGTTAGTACTTTTTAATATTCTCTGCCAAAGTGAGATGATGTGATCAAATAAATTCCAGAGTATGTTATACAAAGGTATTTTTATTCTCAATTTTTTTCAAAATAGTCATCATAGTATCACAGAATTCAAAGCAGCACAGAGGACATTAAGTTATTTTAAATCTGGTTCCAAATACAGTTTGAGAAAGACTGAAACAGCACCTTTTCTTGAAGAAAATCAGGCTTCATACTTTTATAGTTGTTGTAATAGCACACAAGTCATTTCACTGAATTTTCCACAGGCACTAACTATACTGTTTCCAGATAGTCTAGAAACCTTTCTGTGGTCGCCCCCATGACCTTCGTAAACCATTTTCGATTTCCCTTTTCAATTGGAATTGCTTATATCTTTCAGCCATCAAAATGAGCTCTTCAGGAATCACCTATTAAAGTTAGATAAACCAGTAATTAATTAGCTATTATTACATTTTCAATTTCTATAAACTCTAAAAAAATTCATGAAAATAAAACATTTTCTGTAATATATATTCTATAAATATCTTCTATAAGATTAAAAATCCTGTTTGAATCAAGTTAAATTAGGCTTTAGCATTTACTCCTAAAAATGCACATTGAAGAAGAGCTCTTCAGTAATTGCAAAAACAGAAATAAACTTGATACAACTCATCTTTTTTTTTTTTTTATCGTCTATATCAGGGGCCCTCAAACTTGGCAGCTTTAAGACTTGTGCACTTCAACTCCCAGAATTCCTCAGTCAGCTTTGCCAAGTTTGGAGACCTCTGGTGTATATGTTAAGCATTTTGTTTTTTGGAATATGGAGTACATTGAACTTATTAGCTATATCAGAAGACTTGAACTCAGAAGTATAAATCAGTTATCTAAGTTCCTTATAATTTTTGAGCAATTTCCTCCTGTGATATTTTGTATAAACAATTCAAGGCTACAAGGGAGAGGAAAATCTGATGGAACAAATTATCTTCCATTTGTGGAAACAATATATTTAAACCAGGAAATTCATGTTACTGTAAGTATAAAGTGTTATACTATAATACAACACTGCAATTTGTAGTGAATTATGAAAATGTTTGGTAACAATGTGATTAAGCTTTATAACTGAAATTTGCAAAAAGGCCTATCACAATTTTAAACAATATAATATAAAAATATAAATAACAAAACAGCAAATTAACACACATTTCGTAGCAGCAACAGATTTTAACCACAAGCTGTTCCATAATACAGCAAATATTTACACAAGAGTTCTAAATTCAAATTTGGAAATATCCAATTAGATTTTTATTCAGCTAAGTGATAAAATCGCTTTTGAGATTTTAATAATCTCAAGTGATTTTAAGTCACCATTTATTCTACATTCATAAATATAAAACCTGATAAGTCCTTTTTGTGGCTACCCAAACTACTACTATGCAGGGTTATCAAGAAATTGATTATGATTTTTTAATCTTTTAAACAAGAAACATGGAAATTACAGTATAAGCACTGAAATAGGCTTCTTTCAGTTAAAAAGAAAATGATTCAAAACGTTCGGAATTGACCTCCAACCTCTTACCTACCCCATGTATATCATGGCCTTACATATTTTATTTATTTATTTTTCATATTTCTATACCGCTCCCTCTCCCAAAAAGGGACCCGGGGCGGTGTACAGCCTAATAAACACATAAAATAGATACAAGTTAAATAGAATTTAAAAACAAATTAAATACATATATGGCTGCATCCCGTCCAACTATAATTAAATATTTAAAATCCGGGATAGGTAAAAATTTAAAAATCAAATTAAAACCCTTATTGAATTTAAAACCCCAAAAACCCTTACTGGGCCAGGCCGGCCTGTTTAAAAAACAGGGTCTTAACTGCACGCTGGAAGGTCAGGATGTCTGTCATGGCTCGTATCTCCGGGGGGAGATCATTCCACAGGGAGGGGGCTCCCGCAGAGAAAGCACGCACCCTCGGGGCCCCCAGCGATCAGGTGGCGGTACCCCAAGAAGGGCGACCCTGTGGGAGCGTACTGGGCGGCGGGAGGTTGTTGGTGGCAGCAGGCGGTCCCGTAAGTACCCAGGTCCGAGCCATGGACCACTTTAAATACCATCAGTACCACCTTGAATTGAATCCGGAAGGCCACAGGAAGCCAGTGCAGCCTGTGGAGAAGTGGTGTTACGTGGGCGCTCCGAGGGGCGCCCACGATCACCCGCGCGGCTGCATTCTGAACTAACTGCAACCTCCGGAGACTCTTCAAGGGGAGCCCCATGTAGAGAGCATTGCAGTAATCCAAGCGAGAGATAACGAAGGCGGAAGTGACTGTGCGAAGTGCGCCCAGATCCAGAAAGGGCCACAACTGGTAGATCAGACGAATCTGATAAAAAGCCCCCCTGGCGACGGCTGCAATATGTTCTTCCAAAGACAGCCGCACATCCAGGAGGACACCCAAATTGCGCGCCCTTTCCACAGGGGTCAATACCTCTCCCCCCACGGCCAGCGAAGGAACAAGCTGGCTGTATCTGGGCGCAGGAAACCACAGCCACTCGGTTTTGGTCGGGTTGAGACGAAGCCTGTTACGACCCATCCAACCCTGCACGGCCTCCAGGCACCAGGTCATCACTTCGACGGCTTCGTTGGGGTGGCCCGGGGTGGAGATGTACAGCTGAGTATCATCAGCATACTGATGGAACTCCACCCCAAAGCCAAGGATGATCTCACCCAGCGGCTTCATATAAATGTTGAACAGCAGGGGCGAGAGCACCGACCCCTGAGGCACCCCACAAAGCAGGGGCCTTGGGGTCGATCTCTGCCCCCCTGTCAACACAAATTGCGAACGGTCGGAGAGGAAGGAGGAGAACCACCGTAACACGGTGCCTTCGACCCCCAACTCCTCCAACCGCCGCAATAAGATACTGTGGTCGACAGTATCAAAAGCCGCTGAGAGATCTAACAGGACCAGGACAGAGGAACAACCTCTGTCCCGCGCCCTCCAGAGATCATCCACCAACGCGACCAACGCCATCTCCGTGCTGTGCCCGGGCCTGAAGCCCGATTGGAGGGGGTCGAGATAACTCGCTTCATCCAGGTACTGCGGGAGCTGACGTGCCACCACACTCTCTACAACCTTTGCAACAAAGTGAAGGTTGGAGACAGGACGATAATTTGATAATAATGCTGGGTCCAGGGACGGTTTCTTGAGGAGGGGCTGCACCACCGCCTCCTTCAAGGCGGCGGGTAAAAGCCCCTCTCTCAAGGAAGCATTTATAATACCCTGGAACCAGCCTCGTGTCACCTCCCGAGTGGCCAAGACCAGCCAGGAGGGGCACGGGTCCAGCAAACAGGTGGTGGCATTCAGTCCCCCCAGTATCCTGTCCACGTCCTCCACGGTAACAGGATCGAACTCAACCCAGTTGACCTCACTGATATCCACCCCCGCCCGGAGATGCCCAGTCGGAGTCCAGTTCATCCCGAATCTGAGCGATTTTGTCCTGCAGAAACCTAGAAAACTCCTCAGCCCGTCCCTGCTAGGGATCCTCCCGCGCTTCCACCTCCAAAAGGGAGCGGGTCACCCTAAACAGGGCGGCTGGGCGGTTTTCCGCGGACGCAATAAGGGTGCAGAGGTAGGTCCTCCTCGCCATCCTTATCGCCACTAAATACGTCTTAATATAAGATCGTAATAGTGTTCGATCAGAGTCAGAACGGCTAGCCCTCCAACTACTCTCTAGGCGTCTTTTCCGGCGCTTCATCTCCCTTAGCTCCTCAGAAAACCAAGGAGCCAATTGGGATCAGCACCGGGTCAGAGGCCGCAAGGGCACGACCCGGTCAAGGGCCCCAGCAGCCACCTTATCCCAGGTGGCGACCAAGCCCTCAACTGAGTCGTATGTGTGAGCTTCGGGAAAATGGCCCAAGCTCCATCAGGAACCTATCTGGGTCCATCAGGCGCCTGGGGCGATACCATTTTAACGGTCCCGCCTCCCTGCGGTCGGGGGGTGCGGAACGGAAGTCGAGCCTACCTGTACCCTGGGACCGAACTTCACGAAAAGAGACTCACATCCGGTCGTCTGAGAAACAGTGGATTCCCTCGGACACAGATCCTCCTTAATAACCACCGCAACACCCCCACCCCTCCCCTGGGCCCTCGGTCGATGAAAAACCTGAAACCCGGCTGGGCACATCTCCACAAGAGGGACTCCCCCCTCTAGGCCCAGCCAGGTCTCGGTAATACCCACCAGGTCCGCTCCCCCCTCACAGATCAGATCATAAATGAGAGGGGCCTTATTAATGCCGGACCTGGCGTTACATAACATCAGCCGAAAGCCCAGGGCCCGATCGCTCAAACCATCTGGGGAACGGTACGTAACAAGGGGGTCGGAGCGCGCTACAGCAGACAAATAGCGGAGGCGCGCTCCCGAAACAAAATGTGGCCCCCTATACCCGCCAAATCTGCCTCTCCCGCTCACCGTACTAATAGCTTTAATATCACCCTCCCTGGGACAACCCCCCTTCCTCAATACAGCCCCATCCGAACTCAAACCCTCCCGGCAGCGCTCAACCCGCGGCCCGGTGCCAGCCCCAGGCGGGTTGTCCCCCAACCCCCACCCGGCCAACCCTAATCCCTTTAAAAATCTAATTAAAAATTTTAAATAACCCTCCCTCCCACGCTTCCGGCGGCCCCACCATCTCTCCGGATCCCAAAATCCGTCCTTGAGATAAAACTTAGAGAGGTAAGAGGGCCAACTCTGAGGCAGGGGGACATATCTTAGGGCCCACAGATCTTTCGAAGAATATGTCAATGTCTTTGGCTGGATCTTCCCTGACTGCCACCGACCAGGCAAAGGACAAACCAGGCGGGACCCGAGTCCAGGCCGGAACGAATGCACCCCGCTGGCAGTTGGCATCCGGCCTCGCGGGGGGCCCATCGCTCGGGGGCGCAGGTCACGTTCTTTGGCCTCATCGCAGGCCCTCTCACTGCCCACGGCAACGGCCCTGGCCCCGGCAACACTCATCCGCCTCCAGTTCTGATGGAAAATGCCGGGCACCTCGCCAAACCCATGTCGCCCCAGGGTAGATAAAAACGCTGAAGCCTGGCCGGACAAGGCCGTCGCCGCTCGAAAATCACCAACGGCGGCTCCACCTCCAGCTCCAACTCCGGCCTCCGCGACGGCCCTGGCCCCGGCAGCATTCCTCCAACTCCGGGCCTGATGGAAATTGCCAGGCACCACACCCGGTGCCTGGCCGCACAGCGCCATCGCCGCCCAAGAGGCCACCGTCGCTTGGAAGCCAACCGCCGCTTGGAAGCCAACCGCGGCGGCAGCTCCGGCCCCAACTCCGGCTCCAGCCTCCGCAGCGACTCCGACTCCGCCGCCAACGGCCCCAGCCTCCGCCCGAAAACTTTCGGCGGCAGCAGCTCCGGCCCCGACCACATCAGCGGCTCCGGTTCTGCCCTCGGCCTCAACCGCCGCCCGAAAACCATCTACAGGCGGCGGCGGCTCCGACGACAACTCCGGTCCCAGCCTCTGCTCCGGCCCCGACTCCAGTCCTAGCCCCGGCCTCCACGTTAACGGCTCCGGTTCCGCCTTTAGCCTCCACCGCCGCCCGAAAACCATCTGTGGCGGCGGCGGCGGAGGCTCCGACGACAGCCCCGGCTACGGCCTCGGCAACAGCCCTCCGGCCTCACTGGAGTCCACCGGACTCAACGCCGCCCCACAGCCTCCATGGCCTCCTTAGGCTCGCCCCCCCCCCCGGGTCCTTTCGCCACCCTGCCACAGGTGAGGACCCGGGGGGAGGCAGACTTACCCCAATATTTGGCCCTCGCGGCGGAGCTCTTCAGCCAGACGTCCTCCGGCCGCCATTTTAGAAGCGTCAGCTTAATCCTTGTCCTTTACCAATTGCTCATTCTGTTCTACACGATATTTAACTGTCTAGCAGTTGAAAAATCTTTCTCTTGGTGTTTTTGTCTTATACCATCAGAAATACTTATATGAGATCCATACACTTTGAAACAGCTTTCCTACATAGCCATAGCTGTTTAAGATATCAGGAAACCTCTATGTTGTTCTCAATTGTCTTTAATGACTTTTAATGTTATTTTTAAGCAACTTTTTGTGGTAATTAATTTTATCACCTGGCTTTTAATTTATACTTCTTCCAAAGACATTTTATTTAAGCTACTTGAAATTACATGCAAAAAAAGGATATACGTATAATATAAACTAGTCAAGTAAAAATTTAAAAATCAATTTAAATGTGTATTTAATGTTTCATATTATTTTAATCAAGTAAGGGTAAAAGGAACAGGGAAAAAAAGTAACAACAAGCTTAGTTATGTTACCTGGTTTCCTCTTTTTAAAATGTCAATCAACTCAGATGCCATTCTCCAGTCACTCCTTGTGACAAGCGTTATAGCTTCTCCCTTGCGTCTGTGTAAAAGAAGCAAACAAATTAAAGAAATAGCTCATATCTGGGTTTTAATATTTCTGTAAGCAATCTGTATTTATTAAATTTATTAAAATGTTCCATTTTAAAATCATATTCTATCTTTAGACTGTTCAGTAATAAAATCTGATTGCTACTTTCTGATTAATTGAGATTGCACCAGTGGTAAATATCAAGCTTCTCCTCAAGTAGCAGTTTATGGCAGGAGAGGAAAATATACATGCTATCTTTATAATTTATTCTGTGCATAAACAGAAAAACAGTGCCTTCCTGCTAAAAAGGATCCATGTCTGCTAAACATCAAATGGATAGCTCCATTTTTTAAATAAGACTATCAACATTCAAAATATTGGGGGGGGGGGGAACACGGACACACGACAAAATGGCAGATTCAGCCACCTCTGCCGGAATGGGTAAGGAAGATGAACATCTGGAGTAAATGGTATTTTGAAGACCTTTAATGATGGGACAGTTGCCATTTAGATCCTTGAAGCTCCAGGTGATTAGTGAGAATGGATAAAAAGGGAGTAGCAATAAGCAATCCATCCAAAAAAGCAATCCATCCTCTTTTGTGCCCTTCTGACCTAGCCCAATCTATTTACAAAGGTAAAGTTTTCCACTATTCAGTTGTATCTGAAGTTGTGTCTAGGGGATTGGTGCATATCTGTTTCTTAGTCAAGGGAGCCAGCATTTTCTAAAGACATTGCCATGGATACCACCATTCTACTTCCATAGTGAAAGAGGTATTACAAAGGAAATAAGATATTGCTGAGGTCAGCATGATTATGTACTTAGGGGCACGGAATGCAGTTGCCTTCGTACTTAAGTGGTACCTATTTATCTACTTGCATTTGCATGCTTTCAAACTGCTAAGTGGGCAAGAGCTGGGGAAAATAATGGGAGCTCACTGCCTTTTGCAGTGTTCAGATCTCGACCCAGGTTGTCAGCTTTCCAGATGACAAGTTTAGCATCTTTAACTGCTGAGTTATTACACCCCCTTACAGCAGGATCCTTAACTCTGAGAAAAACATTCTTGTAAACCTGACTGGCAGGAAAGTCCAATACTCAATATATATGAAATATACTAATACAGGAATATGTTTTCTTCTCATTTTCTTAAGAAATTCTTTGAAATAAATTATTTTTAACAGGAAAAAGAGAAATCTGTTCATATGATCAATCCCTGTGAGGGGGAGAGACTGCTATATTTCCCTATACTCTAGTGCATCTGATATAAGACACAAGAATATGCTGAAGAAAACACTCATATTTTCTACTTGGTAAAATAGAAACAGTTTAAAGTTTGGCTTACCCAGCTCGTCCAGTACGGCCCACTCTATGAACATATTCTTCAATGTTACGAGGGAAATCAAAATTAAAGACATGTGTAATATCATGCACATCAAGTCCACGGGAAGCCAAATCTGTCGCTATTAATATACGAACTTTGCCTAGAACAAGCAAAATAAACATTGGTAATTGTTCACAATACATTTGAATGAAATGTTACTTATCTGTGGTTTTTCCAGCAGTTGATACTTATGGAAATCTATTCCCGCTTGGATTGTTCCAGGCCCTAGTATTTTTTATGGGAACACACAACTTGTCTTTTATATACACAGTTTGAGGGACAGACCTTGCCAGTTCTCTCTATTCTAAACATCAACACAGTGGATCAAATTTGAAACAAACTATAATCAAAGTCAAGATGGCCACATTGAATGAATTCTCAGACAAATATTCAAGGGACCAGTTACAAGTAACAATGGAATAAGAGAAAGAGAGACAGATAGACCGGGGGGGGGGGGGGGGGGGGGGGGGGGCGGCGCAGGGGAGAGAGAGACCTTTCCAAAATCAGCTAGTCTCTGTGTCTTGATTATTTGCATTCTCCCAGGGAGATTTCTTGTGTTTTTCTTTCCCAGCTCGGAACTCGGGAAAATTTTCCCAACAAAATGAAATAAGAAGTGAACAAGTATAAATTGATTTAAAAGGATGCAATTTGATTAATGTAGAATGTGACTGTCTAATTTTTGTAGACGTATGTTATCAAGGAAACCCACTATTGTGAGATGTGTCTTAATTCTTAAAAGGTGTCTAAAATCTGTGATATAATTGCTTGTATTTAAATTAGATCTGGTCTAGAAAGAAAAATTCATGGCCCTGTCCCCATCAATAGCATTTAATATGAAAAGATCAGTCCTACTTAGTATACAATTTATTTCACAAGTTGTTTAATATTACATGATTCTATATAGAGTCCCAGCATGTGTAATTTTAACATCATAATTTTAACTTGGATTTTACTATTAATTCTCTGTTGAAATCTTCCCAAGTTACTCAAACCCTGCAATAAAGATCTGAATTTGAGTTTATGTGTTTTGATTATTACATAATAACATTATGTTATATTGATTAATTATGATCACCTTTTTTGAAATCGTCCAAAGCTTGTTCACGATCACACTGTTCTCTGCTGCCATGTAAAGACTGAACAGGAATTCCCTGAAGTCCAAAATCACTTGAAAGGTCATCAGCCCTTTTGAAAAAAAAAATTAAAAGCAAAGCTAATACATTAGAGAAAGGCTTTTAATCCAATTAATGTATCAAGAAATATTTATAGAACAGTTAGAATAAACATTCAGACTAATATCAGGTACCACATATGCCAAATAACTTATTTTATTTCCTAAATATTCATATCTAATACTAAATTTTACGTTTTATTAATGTATTCAAATGATTACTATTTTTAAAAAAACAATCACAAGATGGAGACAATCCTGGAAATGATTTTAGGGGTGGTATCACTAAACAATCAGAGGTTGAAAAATATAGAAGATGTGTGGCAGAACTGAAATATAATTCATACTACAGATGTCGGAGAATAAAATGCTACTTCTAGATGACATCCACATTGACAAATATTAGAGCTCTTTAATAACAGTAATGGTGTATAAAAAAACCTTTACTTTTTGTAGTGTACCAGCTTTAACGCTGACTCATAACAATATTCTAATTATGTCCCAGTATGTTCAATGAGCATTTTGTATTATTAAATATTTTTAAATTAAGATTATGGTTTGAATTTTGATATTTGAAAACAATTCTACCATTTTTGTCTAGCATAATTGTTTCTGACTATTAAGAAAAAGGTCATTCCCAAATATCAGTTCTACTATTATTACTATTGTAAAGAGAAATGAAAAAAAAGTTTGAAGTGGTAAAAACCACCTGCTATCTTTAAAAAGCATAAATTTAACTAGCTAAGTATACAGGACATGCTTTACTCTAGAAAGTTTTAATCTTAATGACAGATAAATATTTAAATAAGTGAAGAAAAAAGGTATTTCTGGAGGGAAACTGGTAGGTGAATTACTAGAGCAAATAATACTGGACTAGACAGAATGATTGATACAATTTAAGCTCATTTGTGTTAATCTTTTCTACATACGTAAGTTTCTTTCCCACAAAAATGATGGCCTTGTCATCAGACTTCATAGTATCAACGAAATGATGTGTGAAAGCTCTTTTTTCTTCTTCTGGAATA
The DNA here is from genome assembly GCA_023653725.1 of Bungarus multicinctus. Taxonomy (NCBI): domain Eukaryota; kingdom Metazoa; phylum Chordata; class Lepidosauria; order Squamata; family Elapidae; genus Bungarus; species Bungarus multicinctus. Next base: position 116,474,650 of record CM042836.1, read on the forward strand.
ACAATAATTTTCTGCTCTACTGTATTGACTGCCTGTAAAACAAAGTTTATTACAAGGAAAACTGACTGAAAAGTAATAGCTTATTGCATATATTGTCAAAGCTTCTTGTATCGTAAGAATTGTAAATACTCAGATAATGTGGAAACAAAGTATAAAATTTAAAAGACTTCGAATAATATGCAAGCTGTTTAGACAGAACATTGCTGAAGGACGATTCCTCAAATAATTATTTTATATATATTTCATTTTGATAGTATGGTACTGAAATTACTCAACAACTTAAACTTGTCAGCAATTGACAAGTGAAATGATATTATTGTATGCACTCAAACTTTGGTAAAATTAGAAAAAACAAAATTATGAAACTTACCTAAAAGGAAAGTTTAGAGTCAGAAAGATTATCTAATTTGAAACTTTTTCACTTTAAAATTTCCTTTTAGTGTATTCTTCTTAAAGTGGGATATTGGTATGTTGTTTTGGGTTATTCTCATTTTCTCAAACAGACTTTTTTCACATATGCATAATAAGATCAGACATTTTTGTTATACATTAATTATGGATATGTACAATATTAATGCTCAGCACAACTCACCGCTAAATCTAGAGTTCCAACATATACAATCATTGGATCTTTCAAGTATGATTTTGCAAGACGACGGACACCATCTGGCCATGTAGCACTGATGGAATCAAAATAAACGTTTTTTAAAAATTTAAGATTATTATTTCCTCTATTTTAATTCTCTTGCTATTTCTATAAAAACTTATCAATCCAGCTGCATTTAAAACTTGCTAAAAAACAACAACAACCCCAAGGATTTCATTGCTATCTGTTTAACTTTTTTCTTCCATGTCATGGCATCTGGCATTCTTCCATCTCATAAACTTTTTCTTCCATGCATTCATTCTTTGCATTTATTAAAAAAATCTGATTTAATTTCCAATATTTCTTTCAGAGATTAAAATAGCTTTTGAATTATCTGAGCCTATTTGCATTTCAATTTTACAATTCAATATTGAGTGTTACGTATCGCCTAAAATTACATAGTAAACTTAATTTCTCTGGACAACTAATCATGGATATGTCAATTGAGAAAAACAGAGACTGGTACCTTCAGAAATACGATACCACCATTCTACTTCCATAGTGAAAGAGGGTCTTATTACAAAAAAAAAAGGTATTTCTGAGGAAGTGAAAAATTAACTCTTAGAAAATAAAAAATAGTCTAACAGATATTACTGTAATAACAGACTTCAATGGATAATTAGAACTGCAGAAACAACAATTTCAACAAACTTGCCTTCCATTGAGGATATGTACACTGCATGAACCAGAAAGAGGGCTGAGAAAATAACTACAGACCCCTCACATCCTGGACATAAACTGTTTCAACTTCTCCCCTCTGGGTGCCGCTATTGGGCATTGCAAGCCAAAACAACTAAACACAAAAGATTGTTTTTTTTATCCCTGTGCCATAACTTTGCTGAATATCTAAATCACATAGCACTGTCTTAGGCCTAAAGATATTTACCCCCATAGTAGGGCTGTATTGATATTATCTTTCTCATCTTTCTTACTATCTTGTCTTATTGCTATCTATGATTTATCACTTATATCTCACGATTAATGCTATCTATGATGTATATGATCTATTGCTTCTTGTTTATATGTACATTGTGCGCTTTATGCACCGGAGACAAATTTTTTGTGTGTCTAATTAAACCTGGCAAATAAAGAATTCTATTCTCTAGGTAAGGAAACAACCACATGGTATCAAATATTCTTTTTAGATGTGACAAAGGCTCTGTTTCCAATTTAAAATAGGGGTCTCCAATCATGGCAACTTTAAGCCTGGAGAACTTCAACTCCAGGGAGTTGAAGTCCTCCAGGCTTAAAGTTGCCAAGGTTGGAGACCCCTGATTTAAAATGAAAGGGCTACAAAGAGACATAATTTTTTTTATTTGCAATGTGATATAAAACAAATTATCTATTTTTTGCATAGCACACATATTTAGGAAATATCCATCAAAAAAAGTATATTACGGTACCTGGTCATAACTGTTTGTCTATCAGGACGTATATCTAACAAAATCTTCATTATCTGTGGCTCAAATCCCATATCCAGCATTCTGTCTGCTTCATCCAATACCTATGAAAAATATGGTTAACTGTTGATTTCAATGTACATGATAACTGACATTTGATATAACAATCTGAAAATTACTAATTGTAGACTATATCTCTATATTTATTTTATTGGATATGTTATCTGAGTTAGTTCCATGTGCTCTTTGTTGTAGGGATTCTTTTATTATTCTTTGGCTCTGCTATCACTAGTAATGTCCTGTTAGTATTTGTAAAGTCCTTAAACTCTGGGTAGAATATGGGGATATTAGAGGATAGAATAGACATTTGTATAACAGGACCAAAGGAATAAATTGACTTTTAAAAATAATTAAAAAAATACTTTTATAAATGAATTACACTGCATCAGTACTACCCTATATCAGCCCTTAAGTCATTCCTAGCTCTTTCTCCCTGTTAGGGGCAGGTATTCTCTGGCTTGGACTCCGTGCCTCTCTTTTCAAATCCCTTCCTCCAATTTTCTTCTGCTGTTGGAATATAACCTGGGAGAAGGCACTCAGTGCTGCCACATTTTAAGATAGTTCATCACTCAAACATCACACATGGCTGAATTCAATTTTCTAATTGTTACCAGGCCAGCATCTACTGGAAGAACAGATTTTTTATTACCATATTACATCTCATCCACACTTTAAAAAACCTGGAGGTCCCTTTACAGAATATCAAAGAATGCTTGTTATTTTCATAGGTAACATTGTCACCAGTTTCAGCTTTAGTATGTAACTATATGTATGCTAAAAACTCAACTAACTCATTACTAGGCTGGAATTAACTTGAGTTAAGATTTTAATCTGGTCACTGAATAGTAGTTAAAATTAATTCTAGGTTTGATTCTTTGGATCAATCAATGCTACAAAGTTTTTTTCTTCTAGGAAAAACAACATAGTTTTATGTTTAACTCATTGTGACCACTCAGCCTAATCTCTGATAAATGTTGGGCTACGCCAGAAGTTAGGAAGAAAGTACATCTGGAAATACTAAGTGATATATTTAAAACTCCTTAGATTTATTTATATCTTTCTGATCTATTTAAATAAATAATAAAGAGCAGACAAGCTTTCTGGTGGCAGTTCTGCAACAGACTTCTTCTATACAAGAATCTCCAAACTGGACGATTTTACGACTTGTGGACTTCGACTCCCAAAATCCCTCAATTCTGGGGTTGAAGTCCACAAGTCTTAAAATTGCCAAGAGTCCTGCACTATACAGTATTTTTTCCCCACATTATAGGTAGCCCTTGGTTAACAATAGTAAATGGGATGTGGAACTCCATAGCTAAGTGACGCAGTTGTAAAGCATGTGGTCACGTGACCATGTCAATTTACAATGGCAGTTCCAATTGCAACTGTTAGGCGAATCCTTCAGGGTAGCAGTATCCTGCTGTCACATGATCACCAGTGCTTCTGACATTAAATGTTACTCAAGTGGTGATCATGTGACAGCAGGATACTGCTACCCTGAAGGATTCGCCTAACAGTTGCAATTGTTCAGACAGGTTTTTTTAGGACAGCTTCACTTCTTATACCACATCTTGACAGCCCAATTTAATAACCCTTATTAATTAAATATGTAAGTTAGTCTGAAGAGGAAAATGCGTTTTTTAAAATTAGGGGACTGACTACAGAAATTTCCAGTTTTATCAAATTCTGTTCAGGTTGGATTGCGGTTTGAAAGGGCTGGGTTCAAATCTAGTCTTAGACAAGTATTACCAAATTACTTTTGCCCTAAAAGTTTTGTTAGCAGTCTACCTCTGTTTTACTGGACTATACTGAATCTGCTCTTTTGGTCTTTAAAAGTGAATAATTTATTTTTATATTATTACATTAACATTCAACAGCAGTAGGTACATTTGATGAATGTTTTATTCAGCAGGCATTCCTGCTTTGTGTTTCAAGCTGCACAAAGCATTTGTTATTTCAGCGCTTTCTTCTTCCCTATAGGATTGCTGCTGGATTATAGTCTGTTTATATTAGAATTACTCCAACCCCTTCTTACTAATATGGACAGCAGGGAAGTTATATATTGATTTTTTTATTAAATCTTGCAATCTGCAATTTGTAGTTCTTTATTTTTTGATCTTTTATATAAGGTAACACAATGGGAGTTGAAAACATGTCATGGCAGCCTTTTTATGAATTGTACCATGACATATTCTACGAATTCTATTTGTGTCCACAAACTAAAAAGATTGCAGAGCCTTGGTGCAGTTTAGGCGTGTTGTGTAAATGCCACACAAATGTATATATGCATGTCTCTGTCTGTCTAATAGCTGGAAGACCTACCAGCAAAACAGGCTTACAAGCAAAAAGGTATTAACTATAGTTAGATTTAAGATCGCATCTGGGTTGGTCACCGGGATCAGATATTAACTCTTCTGAAAATTCATATCAATGTACGCCACAAAATCAACATAAGCTAACCTTAAATAAATATATTACCTGTTTGTACCACTGGTAACACAGATCTCAGTGTGTGGTTCTTTAGTCAAAACCGCATCTTCACAAAACAATTTCCATAGTTTTAATAGAAAATTAAGGGCATAAAGGACAAAAAAAGCAGACCAGTAATTATCAAGTAGGATCACTGCTGCCTTCTAGGGAATGGGGAGGTAGAAAAATGAAAAAATGGTACTGAAAATTCTGGAATAAAGCATAGCTAGTTGGTCAAAACACTGAACAGATGACAATGTTTTGCTTCAGGTCCGCTTTTACTATTTAATTTAGTTTTATTTCTGTTTATAACCAAAGTTGCACTCACCAATACATAAAAAAGAAACAGTAGCCAAAGTGGTTTGGGCTGGTAGGGAGAACAGCTTTAGGAAAAATGCACAGGGGATCATTTTCATCTCAGCAAGTAAGTATAAAGTGAACAAGTCCATGGTTATGTAATGATGGCTCACTATTTAAAAGGAAAACTGGAGGAGAGAATAGCAATGAAGAGACTTAGAAGATGTCCCAGGCAGTTATCAATATATGAATATTTTAACATTCCAATCTAATGGTGACTACTTGCCAAATATGTTATGCTTTTCAGATTTATGAAACCGTTCATTTGCAGGTCATTCAATCTGCCAGGAGTAGCAATAACAATGTCCACGCCTTTGGTAACTGTATCGATCTGTCCTTTCCGGTCTCCACCACCGTATATGCAAATGCTAGGAAGAATGTTTTATTCAATATTTAGAACTGAACTGACATGCTCCAATGTATTTTAATATTTTATAGTCTTCACAAATCTTATAAAAAGACTTTCATATTGTTTCCTATTTAAGCGCAAAGGGAACAACATTTGAATCACCGACAAAATATCTTAAACTTGTTAAATTTTTTTCACTAAGTGGAGTGTTGTTTTTTCCAATGTATTGCTGATTAAAATAGATCCTTCTTTAAGTTAGATCTAAGAATATAACATTACATATAAGAAAGGTATAGGATGATGGAAAAGGAATTCAAGGTCTGTTCCCGATTGTCTATTCTGCTTTTCCTAATAGTTTTGAATATACTGTCAATAGTTGCTAGTTCGTTATAACCACTCTGCATATCAAAATAAGATAATATAACTTTAGAATACAGCTTAACATTTTAGCCATATCACTCTAAAGGCTCAGAAAAAAATGCACCCTAATATCTGCCACATAAGAGCATGTAGATTAGTACCTTTTAATTCCTTTATAAGAATACTTTAAGCACTCTGCTTCAACTTGAAGGGCCAGTTCTCGAGTTGGAATGAGAACCAGCATTCCTGGTCCATTGCGTTTTTCTCTAGAACTGAAAAAGTACAAACTTCTTTAGACAATCAACCTGAGGAAATCTTCAGAAAAGAGAGTTAGTGATAATGGACAGAATAGAGGACACTTAAGAATTTCAGTCAGTCCCATCACTGACTTGGAAAAAAAGAGGATAATTTCCAGTTTAACTTGCATCCAAACATAATTCAGCTTTAATTCAGATCCCAGTAAAGCCATAGTCCAAAGCACAATTGTAAAAAAAATAAGTAAAAAAACCCCATAATTATTAATCTATTTTTAATCTATATTGTTTGGATCATGATGGAGTCAATGGATTATTCTCAACCTATGATAGGCAGAGCTACTTTATCTGACTTATCAACAGTAATCTATTACAATATAATAGAAGTTTTATTTCAACTTGTTCTTACATTGGTTGTGAATCCAAATGAATGAATCCAGGCATTAAATAAGCTAGGGTCTTTCCAGTACCTGTCTGTGCTATTCCAATGAGATCAAATCCTTGAAGTATGATTGGCCAAGCCTGTGACTAAAATAAGAACTTCTATGAATTTGTTGAAATGTAAACAGAAATGGTTTTGTACTAATTAGATCATAAAGCTGAAATACCTGAATTGGAGTAGGCTTCTCAAAACCAACTTTTTTTATATTTGCCATAATGTCGGGATGATATTTAAAAGCATCTTCAAATTTACAAACAGGATTAGGAATACAACGTTTTTCACCATCTTTCAGATCATCACACGAAATACTGTTGTTTTCTTTCCTTAAATAAAAGACCAAAGTCAAAGAAATAATGTTTTACATCAATTTTTGATATGAGTGCTATTATATGTTTATGCTAGATTAGGAAATTTTATGTGCATTGCCCAAATTTATTCTGGACAATTATATAAAAATTTACAATAAAAACCAATGAGAAAGGATGAATTAAATACTATATGTTTTAGTCTGCACCGTTTAAAGTAAGATATAATTCTATACATTCCTTTAAAATGTGTTCTGAAATCAACAGTTGGTGAGGACAGAACAAAATGTCTGAATGCTTCGACCCTGAAAATATACATAATGAAAACATTAGATATTCTTATAATAGATTGCTTAGTGTAATACTTACTATTAGAAAAGTTATAGCTATTAAGTCTATAAATCTTTATATGTACATTTAAGAGGCTCTATTTCTGTCAGATCCATCTGCAAATGGTTCTCCAAAACTGAACTTTTCATCCTAATTTTGCTTAGAGTTTATATTTGGGTATACATATAGTCAAATAACATAGGATACTGATTATACCAATCAACAATGCTCAACATACCAATACAAATTAGCCTAGTAGTCTGCTCTGTGAGATAATAATGATTCAAGCATACTCATTATCACAAAAAACTGTTCCACTCTGCCCATTTAATCCAAGGGCAGAAATGTGAAATTTTTTTCATTTACTATAAAATCTGTTACAATCTAAAAAGTCTCTAACAAATGAGAAAAGTTTCTAATTTGGAGTTAGAATTTGGAATTTGTAGTGCTGCTGAACTCATTCAGCAATAACCAACATATTCAGCTAAAGTCAAGGTAATTATAAAATGGCACTTTTCATAAATGTAGGAGAGAGCTAAAGAACATAATTAAAGAATCTCAGTAGATAAGGATCGGTCAACCTGACGAGTTTTTTTTTAAAAAAAACTAATGGGTCTCCAAGATGCAAACAATTCAGATACAAGGTTAATTATATAAAAATAAGACTTTTTTTAAAAAAAAACTTCCCTTCAAAATGGCGCAAGAGCAGCCTCTAGTGGCCTTTATGGATAAATTCATATATGAGCTTTTTTTTACTAAAAATATAGAGTTTAGAAATCAAACCTACAAAATAGTGGGTTCTGTTATCGTTCAGTATCAAGATCTAGTCCAGTTATAGTTACGTTTCTTAGATGAACAATTTGAAACAATATTTTGTAGCTTTTATTAAAACAACTTATTTGGTATACCCTAGAATGGTCCTAGGATACCTGGGGGGGGATGTCTCCCAAAACCCTCTCAGGGATCCCAAAATCAAAATTATTTCCCAGCCTACACTGAAAAATATTACAATATTAAAATTCCATCAAACAATTGTGAGAAGCAGTAGTGGCAGTGAATGTGTAAATTTCAATTTGGTAAATATCAATAAATATAACTTTTGCAAACAAATGATTTGGTCGGGATATAGTGGTATTAATAGATCTCCTAATTTGGTTTTCCGGTCCAAAATATCAGAACCTGAATAGTATGTTTTAATATTGGTGATTAAGATACTTGGACATTTAGATATCTTTTATGTATATATGTGCTTCCCTTTTTAAGATGAACCATAAAATTACAGCTTTGCTGATATGGTAATATTTGAAAAAAAAAAGGTAGGAATAAAGGAGAAAAGCTAATAAATAATTGACTTCAACTAAAAAAACCCATTATTCCTACAAAACAAACTTCTTAGCCTAAACTATATTTAAAATATTTCTGTATGTTGATTCACTCATTTCTGATGAACAAATAAAAACCAGTTTTGTATAAAATACTTCTTCCAAATATCTTGGATCTCCTTTTGGTCAGTTTCCATCCGTTACTTCTTGTCTACACCCACACTGCACACTAACACACTATCCTTACGGAAATTTTTTAATCACCCAGATAATCTTTGGAGAAATTGTGATTTTTACTACTTAGATATCTAGTCCTTATTACTTCATAATATGAATGTATAAATACACTTTGTATTAACTGTATTATTAGATACTATTATTAGTAAACTTTAATAGTCTAATTAGCTACCCTAATCAGAATCATAACATACAAATTTGATAAATAAAAAATTATTCCATGGCTACAGTTTTTAGGTTACATAGTGCACATGCCAATACTTTGCCAAAAAGAAGAGTCAACAGATACAAACTATTTACTATACCACATATCTATCTTTGGAAATATAGAAATGGCCTATTTTGGTTTCATGGTAATTATCCATCCATATCTTTGAAGTCTTAACTAAATATTTAGTAGACAACTCCAGATCCAAATATCTAAAAGACCTCAGTTAAATATAAAGCATAAATTTCTTTATCCTAATTCTTACCGCCACTTATCAACTTCTTCTTGTGACATAAAAGCAATGTTTGGGGCTTCTTTGTAAAAACATTTTTCAAGTGGAGGCAAATCTGTTAAAAGTAACAGTTGTTACAAGACCTTCGATTTCTCACATTGTAATTTACAGTATTTTAAAAATAAATTCTAGTCATGAGTTAAATCTAACAATTGCAATGGGGTTGTTTACAGAGAAAACATTGTTTCAGTATGGCTTGCAAAAAATTAATATAATAAATATGCAGAAGTTTAAATTTCTTTTATATATTAGTTTTAAAAACATAAAAACGTAGGGAGATTCTTTTCTTGGTCTCTTTCTCTGCCCATTTTGCAGCTGTGGTCTATATTCACTTTTATCTGATCATTCCCTAGGCACCATTTCTTTTGTCTCCCATGATCATTTCCACATAGTATTACAATTATACCAAAAGCCACATATGTGTGGCTCGGGTGCATAATGCTCATATCAATTCACAGATTATACCCAACTTTACCTCTCCTTTTCATCCAATACAAGTGAGGTGGTTGGTACTGATAGTCTGAAGTTACCATGGACCTCCTTTGAAGTACTTACATCATCATTCTAAAGTTCCAATGGCCACCACCCTCCCATGGTCATGTGACTGCATTTATGGCTGTTTTCCAGCATCCCATGGTCACATTTACCTTTTTGATAAAAATTAACATTTACCTCTGGTTTTCGGCAAAACCAGCCCATTATAAAAAAAAATATAAAATTAGGTTGGTCACAAAGTTTACAACCATAATAGTCAGGCTCATAATGGACATTTCAAGCACTGGCAATTGGCTCACAATTATGACTAGTTATATTGTCCCACAGGCCTGTGACAATTTACTCATTTGGAAAAATGGATTCATTTGACAACTATGTAATTCCTTTAATGACCCATTTACAAGCATCGTAACAATGGTTGCAAAATCAAGTCCATTCATATGTTGTCTTCATTTATCACCAAAATTCTTGTCCCAACTGTGATCATAAGTTGAGAACTACCTATATGCCAGTATTTCACCATCTGGGCCAGAGGTCTCCAAACTTGGCAGCTATGGTAGCTGGAGAATTCTGGGAGTTGAAGTCCACAAGTCTTAAAGTTGCCAAATTTGGAGACCTCTGATCTAGACTTACTGCTAGTGTTTCTATTGGATGTCAAAGGACTGATTTTGACCTTTAATTGCTTAGTGGCAGGTTACCTGAAGGAGCGACTTCTCTATGTTTATCCAAATCTTAAAACAACTGACTTTTGATAAATAATTTACCTTGAAGGCTATTAAGGTATCATTCATTCAAAAAAAAAAAAAACGTATTACACTAACCAATCCACTTCATGGCTTCATATTTAGCTTTGTTTTCTCGAAGGGAGGCCCAGTCAATTGATGGTTTTGAACTACTGAATTCTGAATTGATAACCACAGATTGACCGTATGAAGTATTTCCAATATCCTGGTATTTACAGGAATCTGTTAAAACAAAATCAGCTCCAGTTATCATAAGTTTCCTATCAGATTGCCAGGCAATTTAAATGAGGACAAATCTAACGCTAGAATCACATAGAAATTGTACCTCAGGGTCGCCCAAAGACAGTCTTTATCAATTAAGTTTTTTTTTTTTAATATTGGGACAGCCCTAAGAAGAGTGGAAATTTTATACTCCACTATTATATACATTTTGCAAGCTTTCAATTTATTACTGCTTATCTACAAGTGTCTAAATATTTTTTCACTGTTAAATCAATATATTTAATTTTCTGAGATGCCTATATATAAACATACACACACCATGTTTTAGAGTCTTACCTTTAGTACCTCTTTCTCCTGTATTGTTTTGATTATACCTTTCAATAAGATTGTCAATCAGCATTTTAGCTTTAGTTTGTTTATCTTTTCCACCAAATATCTTTACTTCAGACTCAGAATTTCCCCTTATAATCTAAACACAAGATATTTAGTTTAGGAATTAAAACTTAGAAATGAAGCAATCTACATACTATAATTGTAGTGATTTAAAATAAATATGACTTAAAACATTTACAAATACTTGTTAAAATATTTACACACATAAAAATCATTTAACAGAGTTAACTATTTAAAATGTATATGCATAGTTCTTTTCCCAAATTCTTAGTTGTTTCCTCCATGACAGGATATTAGGACTGACCATAAAGTAACTTGTGGAGTTACTTGAAGAATTTTTACCTCAAAGAAACTGTCACATGTAAGAATTAGAACATCTTACCTGTATTTTGCAATCTGATGATTCTTCAAGTTCCTTAATTTTAGTTCCACCTCGACCTGTTGTAAAAGAAAGATTTATATGCAAAACAAGTTGTCAAGTCTTTTAATATGCATACTGCTATTGACAACATTGCAATATTTTAAAATCAAGAGTAGAACAATGTCTGAAATTCAATAAAAAAACAATAAACTTCAACTAAAAACTCTCAAAAGTTATACTGTTTCACAATCATTTTTCCTTGTTTTCCAACATCATGTGATATTGTAGTGATAAATAATTATAGAAGTAAAACAATCCTTTTATTATATTCCCGCTTTTCCTTATTCCACTCATTTTTGAAGATTCTGGGTGACTACCTCCATAAGCAAAGTAATGTCAAACAATTTAAACTACCTGAAATAACCTCAGAATGCTTTACCAAATTATGTTTATATTTGAGATGGATTTTCCCTAAACCCATCAGAATTCCTGATAAAAACATTGATGTTTAACAAAAAAAAAGTACTTCACACAATTAACAAAATGTTCCTTTTTTTATTATCTGATTTGGCTTACCTGATTAGATTCTGTATTCTAATTGTCCCTATGTGGTTTCCTGGGTGGTAGTCAGGGTCAAGGCTAGCCTTGCGGAAAGGTGGGGAATGTAAATTCTGTGTGGTTTTGTGTTTACTGACTTAATCCTATCAATTCAGCCTGCACAATCTTCTAATTGGGGTTACTAGAGGCCATTCTGGCTGAGAGGCAGATTGCTTTAGCTTCTATGGATAGTTTTTCTGTCTTCTCTGGGGGCACGAAACTAGAGGGGGGTATCTTATGATTCTTCCTACAATATACTGCAAATTGTAGCATCCATCTTCCAATAAATACATTTGATTTTAACTTCATAGAATATAGGTCTATGTTCTACGAAGTTACTTCTGGAGACATAAAATCAATTTGCTAGTAATTTTTCTACAGCACTTATGTCTTCCTTATCCTTTTTATCAACTAAATCACAATCAATTTTATGATACATTTATTTATTTGATTTGTCAATTGCTTACATGATAATAGATATAAGTATAAACATAGTTATGAATGCATGAAATGGATACATATGAGAAAAATAAAAAGAAACAATAGGACAAGGACGGTAGGCACATTGGTGCGCTTATGCACGCCCCCATTTTTGTAAGCAGAAAAGTTTGAGGTACATACAACTAAGGGAGGCTTCTTAAGCTTAGTGGCTTCCAGATGTTTTGAAATTCACCCAAATTCAAGTCCCCAAACCCCACATCAGCATCTGAGAAAAATTGAAAGCCAAACTCTAGCAAAGACTAAGTTAAGAAAAGCTGCCTAAGAAGCCATCCAAATCTAACTTTTCATCCACAACCTGGTGCAATCTCTTTCATTCCTTTTAGCCAGGGTTACATATTCAGCCCAGGTATATCATACTGACATGGTTTGCTTGGCTTCAATTCAGGGCATTTGCTCAGCCATGATCCGTAATTCCCCCGCAAAATAAATAAAATAAACCAACCAAACATGGCTAAGTCCGACATGTTAACTCGTTTTTACCCAATAGATTTTAGACCCAACCGATTTTGCTACCAGTCCTGTTTAGAAACATGCCACTAGGTATTCCTTAAATGACACTGGGTCAGTTACTCTCTCCTTAGCCCAACGCACCTCACACCTGTTGTTGTTGTGGGGTGGGGGAAAGACGGCAGGAGAATTAGGTTTGTTCGCCGCCTTGAGTTACGTATTTATTTTTATTTATTTATTTTGTCAAGCGATTATAACAGGTATAAAATAACAGTATATAACAGTATAATAGTATAATAACAGTATAAGATAACAGGTATACAAGTATAAACATGGTTATGAATACATGAAATGTATACATATAAGAAAAAAAAGAAACAATAGAACAGGGGCGGGTGCTTATGCACGCATTTATGTATTAAAAAGGCGGCAAACCACAATAACAATTACTTACCTATGACGATGCCGACAAGAGCATTATCCAGGGGGAAGCACAACGGGAACGATCCCTGTCGCTGCCTTCCTCCTCCTCCTCCTCTTGCCCGATACTCCAAGGTCCCACGCTGGCGGGCAGATGCCGGCCGCGAATCCCATCTGTTCCCGTCGTGTCTCTCCTCTTTCTCTTTTCCCACCGGTCGGGTACCCAAAGGCTGCGAAGATCCCGCCGTCGCCAACGAATACCATTCGCTCGGGGGAAGCTTGGCGTGGGAAGCGCGGGACTGATCCTCTTCGCCGTCCGTCTCCCAGTCAGACATGGCCGGCAAATATCTTGACCGAGAAGAACCCGACGCCGACTCGCCGCCGGTTAACTTTGACCATGAGGCGGTTTAGCGCTCGCTGCCGGTAGCGGCTCCGATTGGCTGGCGCGTCAGTGGTGGCGGGTGATTGGCCGAAGGGCTTCGGCCCTTGAGCCGAAGGTTCCAAATCGCTGAGTGAGTACCCCGGGGTTTCTTTGAAGGCGGTCCTTAACCAAATTTGCAACGGAGTATTATGGTGAGGACGGAAAGTTGGGTTTCCGCCAAAGTTATCGCAAAACCTCGCAAGTAACCTCGCTTCGAAGCAAGTTTGAATTCCAGAATAAATTCCGCGTGGTTTTCTCTTCTAGCTTCCATCCTTGCGAGATCGGTTAAATGGGAACCCAGATTGTTGGGGGCAATAGGCTGACTGTTAACGGTTTAAGAGAGTTTAGCAATTGAAATTTGGGGCTCAATTGTGGTCGTAAATCGAGGGATGGTATAGGGTCTCCTGATTGCGCTGAGGGCTGGACTAGAAGACCTCCAAGGTCCCTTCCAGCTCTATTCTGATTGATTGACTTCTTGTACTGTTATTATATAGGTGAATGGAACAGCCGTACAAGAGAATTGCATTACACTAAAAAGGAAATGGCCATTCAAGTGGTTCGAACTTCTGTTAGTGGGACCAGAGAAAATTACCTGGAAAGCATTCAAGGATGTCATTTAGAATTTTCTTGGCATCTACAGAGCACCAAATTACATTCAACTGACTGAGAAACATCTTACAGTACATTGCATTCATACTTCTTTCCCAAAAGTCTAGATGCAGTCTGTAAATGAAAAGTTTGGATATTGCCACATAGAAAATGATATCATTTAATACTGGAATCCTTTAATACTGGCTGACCTTTGTTGGACACTGCAAGATGCATCAGACACTGTGTAGAAACAAAAATTAGCAGCAAAATAGTTTTAGCCCTGTTGAACTCATGAAGTATGTTGGAAACTTGATTAAATACACTAAAATCATTAAAAGTTAATTTCATTTTTCTCAAGATTCCTATGTGACAGTCATTCTGAAATTATATTTGTGTTCAGTTTGAAGGGGTTTGAAGTACTATTCCGATTTATTAGTATATTGTTCAAATTTATGCTTGAAGTTGCAATATCTGTGGAGTTTCAAAAGATTAAGGGCATCGAAATCAAAAATGTGGATGTTAAATATTTTAACTATATTGCCATGCAGCTTTTCTAGACAAATGCAATAATGAATGAATGACAGTAAGTTAGGAGTGAACTTCACTCAGCTAAACACTCAACTAGAGTTGCTATTTGTTTTTCAAATATGATAAACATAAAATGTATGGGAAAATATGATTATATCAAAGATGATTTATTAAAGCATAGATATGCATATGGACTCTGTGCTTTTTTTTTTTGTCCAGGTTGTGCCCCAAAATACCCATGTAGCTCTCAGGACAAGAAATTCCTTATAGACAAGAAATAATAGGCAAACAGAAATGGCTAAACATTGTGAAATTATAAAATTTGGTCCAGGGGGAATACAAAATAAAATCAAGAGAAGAACTGGTGACAGAGGGATATAGTTGCCAATGGTTTTCTTATCTATAGTTATCAGATTTAAAGTAGAGTTTATGGGTCTAAACATTGTAATACTGAGTTTAAAATAGAATTTGGTACAGATGATAAACATGTAATTACTAAAATGTATAAACTTTTATTGAAATTTTAAAGAGAACAAATGAAAAAATATATAAAAGCGAGCTAAATGGTTTGGCTATAATGTACAGATTGAAGAATGGGGAAATACGTAGTTAAAGAGATTGTAATTTACATTGTACTATATTAAGGAGAATTTTAATAAAATGATATACTATTGGTATATATAAAGGCACTTCAAATTTATGTTGGAAATGTGAAACATAAGAACGGATATTTTTCATGTTTGGTGAACATGTAATATTATTAGAAAATTCTGGATTCAAATACATACACTGAGCCAGAGAATTGTCAACTTAATATTAAAATCAGAGGTCTTTCTTTGAACTGATGGACAAGCAGTTGGAAAAAAGTCATGGAATATATATATATATATATATATATATATATATATATATATATATATATATATATATACTTTGTGTTACAACACCCTGTTAAGCCCCAATTAAGGGAGAAAGCATACTGCTTTCTTTTCTGTAATACTTCCCTGGTTCGAATCCCAGTAAGGGTATGGCTAGCTGAAGAGAGCTAACTAGCTCGAAATAGATCTATACTAGTCTCCCTTATTTATTATTTAAAAATTATCAGCTTAAAAACCTTACACACATGTAAAGAAAAGACAACGAAACAAATAGCTTTCTGTCGGTATGGTCTCTGGTGATGAGCCGAAAGACAGAAAAGAAAGCAGTATGCTTTCTCCCTTAATTGGGGCTTAACAGGGTGTTGTAACACAAAGTATATACTTATTCCCCTGCCTCTGCTGATAAGGAGAGAGCCAGTGGTGTAGTGGCAATTACAACTGCCTCACATGTAATACTTCCCTGGTTCGAATCCCAGTAAGGGTATGGCTAGCTGAAGAGAGCTAACTAGCTCGAAAATAGATCTATGCTAGTCTCCCTTATTTATTATTTAAAAATTATCAGCTTAAAAACCTTACACACACACATATATATATATACAGTATATATCATATATATAATAACAGCAGCAAGATTATTGTATGCATAAAGATGGAAATATTTGGCAATTTATTTCTCTTTCCTATTTCTAAATTAGTCAACTTTCTCAGAGATACCTATAATGGAAAAACAGTTGGAAAAGATGATGGCCAAATTGACTTCTTGATCAGAAACCTCCCCCCCAAAAAATATGTTTGTTTATTGCTGACGGGAAACCCTTTATGGACTTCTTGCGTGAAACAGGAAAAAATAAACTTATGATTTATAGTTTTGATGATTAGATAGAACAGATTATAGAAACAAGAATAATGTAACTTTAAAGATGGAGGTATATTTATAATCCCATTTGTAACTTTTAAACAAGATCAGAAGCCACATCTTTGTAGATTTTTTTGTATTTTTTTCTTTTAGATTTTCTTTTACCTTTTCTTTCTTTTCTGCACTCTTAGTTTTAGAAGATTCCGAAACCACAGCTACTAGGCAAGAATTTTTAAAACATTCTTAGTTCAGCCACACAGCTAACAGATTAAATCATTCAAACGAATGAATTTAGGCCATAGGCTTTGTTACTGTTTCTTAAAGATAACACAATACATTAATCATAGTATTTAAAATCAATTTTATTAACAATAATATGGACATTTTATCATGTAATTACAATGAACACTGTATTTTATTGTGATGGTTGAAGCCATTCTAACATCAGTGGAACTGTCCTATATATTTTATCATTGTTAAACAACCAATTGCTCTCATTGCTCTGTTTGGGCCAGGCCTGCAACTTTATGGCATTACCAGTGGCTTTTTGCTTATGGAAATAAATACAAATGTAAATGATTGGGAACTTTGTAAATACTGTTTAACAATTTAAAAAGTTACAGCAACCTTGATGTTGTAATCAATCAGAATCCTATTAAAATATTTATCAGAATAATAGAGCAGAAATAAAATTAATACCCTATTCCAAACATCTGCCTTATTTGGCTTCTTTGGCAGTTTCTTGATTAGAATATTGCTTATTTGATTGTTGATCTGATGTTAATCTTTGAGTTAATCTATGTTGATCTGGGTGCTGATTGTTGATTGTTTTGGCTGGTTGATTATCTCTATAGATGTTGTTAATCTCTATGTGTCCTTTGATGGCTAATTTGTCAAAGTGCCAGGCTTCTATAAATTCCATGGTGTTTTTGGACTTGGCTTGGTCTAGGGCGATCACATTTTCCCAGTTGAAACTATGATTAAATCTGTCTGTGTGTTGGGAAATTAAAGAATTTTCATCATGGCTTCTCATGCTACTTGGTGTTCATGGATGTGTTCGGCCAGTCTTCTGCATGTTTGTTCTACATAGTGGTTGTTGCAATTATTATATTGTATGTTGTAGATGATTCCTGTTTTTTCTTCTAGGATTGCTGGGTCTTTTGGTTTGCCTAAGATATTTTGAGGGGCTTTAGTTGGCTTGTGTACTATACTGATTCCAGGTGGTTATAATTGCTGGTTTCTGAGATATTCTTGAGGTATGGCAGCGTAATTTTTTTTAGGGTTTGTTTTGGTTGTGCTGAATTGGGTTGAGTGGTCAGGGACTTTTTGATAAAGTTGCATGGATATTCATTTTGTTGGAATATGTTGTAATTATGCTCTATTTTCTTTTTCTGCTGTTCCGGGTTGCTGCAGTGCATTTGAGCTCATCTAAATAAAGTCCTTATGCAGCTTTTCTTGTGGGAGGTTGGGTTGTTGCTTTGGTAGTAGAGCACCTGGTTGGTATGGGTGGTTTTTCTGTAGACCTGTGTTTCTAGTTTGCCATTGTGGTCTCTGCTGATCAGAATGCCCAGAAAGGGTAGCAAGGTGTTTTCTTCTTTAGTAAAGAGAAGATTTCTTTAAAAATGTTACTGAAGGTTCTGTGGTTCTTTCTAGAAGCCATGCAAATTAGCCATCAATAAACACATAGACATTAACATCTGTAGACTATGCAAAGGAGACAATCAATCATCCAAAAAGGGAACAAAAAAGATCCAAGCACTTCTCCACCAGTAATCGGCACCCAGATCAGCATAGATTAACTCCAAGGTTAACAGACCAAGGATCAAGTAAACAATACCTCAATCAAGAAACTGCCTAAGAAGCCAACAATAAACAGTCCAACCAAAGAATCTCTAAAACTACCATCACCATCACAGACAGGGCAAGCCACCAGAATATAAACAGAGAGCAAACCCCACTCCTTCCTAGCAGGAATGAGGTTACCTAGTAATGAAACATCTGCAAGAAAACAAACAAGCTCAGAGAGCACCAAGGACCCTCTAATTTCAACTCTGAGCTACAAATATTCTCCTTTATTGGTTTTTTTGCTTAATTCCCACATTTTATTATAATGTCTCAGCAAGAACAATTCAGCTGGTTGTCATTCTACATATTTGTTTACAATGTACACCCTATGAAGTAAGTCCCGTTTAATTCACTGTTGCTCAAATAGAAGAGGCTTCAGATTTTATTCTTTTGCTTACATATTTTCTTTGTCTCCTAAATTCTACATTTTTAGCATTTTGTAAAAAAAAGTTTATTCCCTTTATCCCTGTTTGGTATTCTGTACATTAATGTTCAGAGTCAATGTGACATATGTGACATAAGTATTAATTTTCCTCAGGAAATAATTGGAATACCAACATTTTCAGATTAAAGATATGCTTAGCAAAAATAATAATTTTAACTTTTATATTTTAAATGGGCACAACTCTTTATGTTGAGGAAACAAATAGAAATATTTATTTAGGACTAAGGCTGAATCCAGATATAGCACATTTTAAGTGAAAATAATTTGCCTAGTCACAGAAGACAGTTAAGTACCTATCATTTAATGCTATTTAATGACAGCAGTCGATTTATGTAATTTTGTATACATAAACAATTGACCAGTGTTAGTAAAAGTATATGATCTTTGCTTTATAACGGAAAATGCTATTCATATTTAAATAAAAATATAGACCAGAAGAAAATAAATATTTGTAAGAAAAACTATTCAATTCCCTCTTCAAACAAGGAATGCTCTATTGTATGGAAAAGGTATATGGAAAAGACCTTGGAAGAATGGGCCAAGGAATGCTGCCTAGGGAATGATCAGATGAAAGGCGGCATAATCTGCAGGTGGATAATGTGTTATGCAAGAGGCCCAGAAGACTCTTCCCTAGTTTCTTGCTGCAAAGGAGACAAAAGGAGAATTGCACTTTAAGACTTGCTGAAGACTCTGCTAATGTTGCTTTATGGTTTATAATATAGTAGAATTAGCTTCATCTGGTCCTGTGTCCTGTCTGGTCTACCTAGTAAGACTGAAAGATATGTTCAGTAAATTTAAAATATTTGTATACATCAAGGATGTAGAACCTCCTCACCCAGGCCTCCAGGCTTCCGCCAAATGATTCAGGGCCACTTTATTTTACACTGCAGACTGATGCACTTGCTTACAGATAGCAGTCAGCCTCTGGAAGTGGTTTGAATTGATTAAGACCCCAATCTTTGATTTTATACTGTCATCCCCAAGTTGTTTTTAAAGGTTAGATTTTCCCCATTTTATAGCTTTCTTATGCAGCAATGTATAATTAAGTAAGTATAATTAAGATATACTGTAAAGTTCTTAGAACATTAGTGAAAATACTTCCTCCCCCACTTTATCCCTAACTACACATTTAGTATCATAGTAATATTCAGCAAGAAGAGAAGATTCCTGGGCAAATAGAGGCATAAGAGTGGGCTCAGTAAAGACTTAAATAAGGATTTTTGTTAAAGTTTGATTTTGTTATTTCTGGTAGGAAAAAGGATTTCAACATTGTAAGAATTCCAACTACCTATAAGAATTCCAGCCTGAGGATACAATCTGAAACATTATTCTCCTATTTAATATTGAGGTTAAAATTTACATATATTCACTGAAAAAAAAACTTCAGCAGTATAAAAAAAAGCAAATAAGTTTTTTTTTTTGGACATTATCTATAAAATCTTCCCATGAACAAGGGGCTGGAGTAATATTAATGTTAGTTGCAAGTTTGTAAAGATATTCCGGTTTGGGATCACTTTTAAGAGCCATTCAGTTTCACAGATTGTAATTAATATTATAAAGACTCAGCCATGTCTTTTAATTAAGGCAACAATAGCAGAGAATCATCAAACTGCAAACTACTCTGCTGACACTGGAAATGGAACTCTGTTTGAATGCTGGTGTCCATGCAGATATACTGTATGGCAGGCTAATTCTCTCAATTATATTTTTAGAAAGGAAAACTTCTCACTGAATGGGTTGCTTGCCTTGTTCTTTCACATTAACTTTTCTGATAAGCTCTAATGCAAATTTAATACACATAAAGCATAAAAAGGCACTATAAGACATTGAAAGATGGAAGGGCCATATTTTTAAATATCTTTGGCAGGACACACAACACATAAACCCCTAATTGGAAGTAGTTTTGGTAGATTTGCCAGATTTGAGAAGGGAATGAGTTGCTGCAGGTTCAAGTTTCACAGGGGAGAAGGGGCAGAGAGTGTTTGTCCCTATAAACAGCCATATTACAGGTAGTCCTTGATTTGCAACCATTCATTTAGTGACTGTTCAGAGTTACAATAAAAATGACTTACAATCAGTATTCACACTTACAACCATTGCAGTATCCCCACTGGCCATTTATCAAAATTTAGATGCTTGGCAACCTACATGTATTTATGATCATAGCAACATCCTGTGGTCATGTGATCACCATTTATGATCTTCCTAATTGTTTTCCAATAAGCAAAATCAATGGGGGAACCTGGGCCTTTAAATGATTGTGTGATTAACTTAACAACCGTAGCAGAAAAGGTCATAAAACTGGGCACAATTCTTTTAACAACCACCTTGCTTACAATGGAAATTGTAGATGTAAATCAAGGACTACTTGTATAGAAGTCACTAATGCCCTTCTTTCATTTGGTATGATAGTTGAAGTAGACAGAATCAATTGAAAAAGGACGGCTTAGTTTGGAGGCATTCAGGAACTGTTTCTGCTATAAATGTTGCGGAATATGCTGCCACCATCAACTTTCAAGATTGAAATGATAAAATAAAATATCCTCTGAGAAATGAAAGACAGACCTTCCCCTGGAAATTATCCCAGTGTGAGCTTTGACCAAACCAAAACTCCAATAGCATTCATCATCTTTATATGAAGGAAATAGTACAAACACATTACAATTTATGAGTACTTTCACAGAATAAAATTGCTAATATTCGAATAGTTTATCTATATAAAAAGAGGCAGACATTAATGGAGTAAACAATTCAATTTTGCAGCACAATCTGCAGCATTTAATCATGATTAAGACTCTTGTGATATTTTGATGTATAACTTAACTTTCAGAGCAGGACTGACTCAAGACACTGAGCTCGTAGCACTCTTCAGTCAATGGATTGCCTCTGGAATTGAGAGTATATCAAGCAGAAGACATCTTACTTATGATGTACTTTGGGGGTGTGTGAACATCAATAATGAATTATAGTAGCAAATTTGGCTATCAGTAGGAAGAGCACTTAGAACACCATTAGGCTCTTAAAATAATTCAGTAGCAATACAGAGCTATGAAGTTGTAATTTTGTTTAGTATTGTTTTCTGGTATTAGAAGTAAAAGGAGAATCTGGAAGAAGAACAAAAATCTGCTAGTTCAAAGCTGTATCACAGAATAATACGGATTGAATTTGGGTGGGAAGAGATTATTATTCCCAGAAATATATTTGGAGGAGGCACTAGTTTTTAGTTTCTTATACTAAAACCAGACCAGACTTTCAGTTCTTGTCAATACATACCTGACATGTAATGTTCAGCACCGCCAGATCAGACTTTATTTTTTTTATGAGGGGAGAGATGAACAATCTTTTAATTTATAAGGTTTTGCGTCCCTTTAGGCCTCTCCTGATCCTGCACGTGTTTATTTTTAAACAAATTATGTTTTATCTAATCTTGTGTAGTAATTATAATTGTATTATAATTACTATTTCCTTTCTTACCATTTTTCTTTTATCTCCCCATTTAATCCATTACTTTCTCTTTTTGCTAACTTTGTTGTGTTATCATTCAGCCACAGAAAATAATTTAAATAATAATTACATTCAAGGAAGCATCTATTTCTTGCAGAATTTCTGACAGATAGTTAAAATTCACAAAGAGATCATCTATGATTTTAAAAAATTAGAGAGAAAATTTCACACTGAAGTTCAAGATGATTTGGAATTTTGAACAGTTCATAGAAGGAGAAGGTAAAGGAGTAGTAGTAGTAGTAATAATTCAGTCACAAAAACCTGAAAAAAGTGCTGTGCAAAATATTTTGATTCAATCCTGTACCTACACCTTCAAGTGAATATAAAAATCAAAATTCTTCTAAAATAGCTGAATAATTTAAGCTTGCAAGTAGCAGCCATTTCTAATGTCATACTGTGTGTTTTTCTTACTAGCAGCTGCAAATATTACGCCGTCCCTTCCCCTTGTAAACATAGGTATGATCTAATTCAGGTCATAAATAGCTTTTATTTTAACCAGTGGCAAAATTAGTTTCCTATTTGAAATTTACTTATGAGCTGTAGAAACTCAATGGTTTCCAAATGTTTAATAAAACTAACATGATTTTCGTTGGTAACTCATTTATACCTGCTGTACTAAATGAAAATGCCAGTGTACTGTAGGTATAAATTAGAATATTTTTTTCCATCATCTACACATGCGTTTACATGCAACTAAAATATATGGACTCATACAAGTGCCTTTCTTCCGGATTAATTTATTTTTTAAAAAATAATTAAAGGGTTTTCAAAATGTCCATGCCTTGATATGTATGATTGAAAGGATTACTTAGCTTTGAACAAAACCAACAAAATAGTTATTTAAGTTTGACATGAGGAAGGCTGAGAACATCTGTGCTGTCTCCTGGCTTGCAAATACTTTGAGATGATCTTGACATTCCAGTCCTTAGAGAGTCAGTAGAGAGAGTTGTTTCCACTAATGGGTGAGTAATGGCTTCAAAAGTTTCATTTTCTCTCTCTGTTTCCAAATCTTCATCAGTTATAAATAATTTTGATTCCCTCCATTTGCTATATAGTTCTTGGCTACTTCTTGAACTACTGGTATCACTTCCAGAAATCTGTAGATTCAGTTCTTCAGCTGTTGACTGTATAAGGTTTTGTACTGACAGTGATTTTCCTATATCCATTTGTACCATTGGTTTCACAGAGACTAGAGGTTCACTCTCTGTATCAAGGCTTTTTCTCCACGAAAGATCCTTTGTCACACTGGACTGTGCACTTTGTCCATTATCCTTTGAAGCAACAAGGCAAGTGGTGACATCAGAAGTATTTTCCTGTGTGTTAACAGAAATAAAATTAATAGGCTCCAGCCTATTGATATGCTTTACTGATGAAAAGGGGGGTATCTGTAATGTAGTGGGTGCTGTTGGTTTAGATGTCTGGTTTATTTGGTTTAGTGCATTATTAGTGGACAAAGTTACAGGTCCATCGCTTGGCACCTGTGTGGCTTGACTATGCATAGATGGACTAAAGGCATAGTAAGCTTGAGTGTTGAATTCATTTGGTGTCAATATAAGCTGTAGGCCACATGGCATGTTGACACTGGCTGATCTGGAAACAGATCCACTAGTCTGAGCAGAATTAGACAAATCTTTACTATCTACAGGACTCTGGTAACCAGAGGTTTGATCACATTCAAAAGGCGGCATTTGAAACGAAGCTAAAGTCAATGCAGACACAGATCCTTTCTTCAAAACCTGTTGATAAATGTCTAGTAATGAATCTAATTTTGATTCAATAGATTGCACCTAGAGATAGAAGAAAAAAAAATATTTAGGATCGTTGATGTTCATAAACTAAGATTCATGCCATTAAAATAACATTTATAACGTACAGTACATATTTCATCACGTATGATATAGTTATATGCAATTATATATATAAAATCTTTAATCACAAAATAATATATTGCAAAGAAATATTTGAATTTTGATCAATCATTACATGATTTTTTTTTTGCAAAAGATATTTTTTATGAAAAATACATGGTTCAAGTTGTTATTTAATCCAACCAACCCCTAATAAATTACACTAAAATCATGCAAATTCATGAGATATTTCTATGTATTATGTAAGCTATGAATTGCAGCCATCCAGATTTATTCTGTGTATATTTCATAACAATAATACAATGACAGAATTGTGCAAAATGCCACTGACACTTTGGAGGTCAGTAAAATAATTTTATAGAGTCATATTATTGCATGAAAAAAATGGGAATTAGTTAGCAAATATTAACAATGAATTTTATTCCTAAAATTGTTGTTCGGTAACATAAGGAAGCCTCATGCTCTTTTGTATTACCTGTTTTTCCACCTTGACTACACGCCCTAACATGCTGAGGTCATCAGTTGTCTCATTCTCTACAGTATTTTTCTCTCGACTTCTTTTATCAGTGGTAATTTGTCCCCTTCCAAGAATCTGATCAACCCTGCAAGATAATTAAAAATAGAAATATTCATAAAAGGCTTCAAAATGCAATAATTTGGGGCCTAAGTAAAATATATTGGGCAAACATATACTTACATTTTTATTTGGGGCAGATATATTAACATGACTAGTATTTTAATACTTTCCATTGTGATCCATTCTAAATGTATGTATGTAATCTAAACAGTTTTTCTAAATGTGACGAAGACTAACAAATGTGTTTGTTTCTGCCGAATATAATACTCTGTTACTGATGAATTGTTGATGTCACATTTTTTTCTCTGAGTGTGCTAGGAAGGAACTGCCAAAATCAGCTTGCAGCTTTCAGTGGTCAGAACTGATAAAGTTTAATAATACTAAAAAAGTTTTAGTAGATATAAATCAGGTTGTATGAAAGAAGAGCACAGCAAGGAAAAATAATAGAATGGAATAAGAATAGGAGTAGGAATTGAACAGAACAGAACAGAATAGAATAGAATAGAATTCTTTATTGGCCAAGTATGATTGGACACACAATGAATTTGTCTCCAGCGCATAAACTTTCAGTGTACATACAAGCAACTAGCGATAAATCATGATCACAATAATAAAATACAGTCATCATAAATCATAAGATACAACACTCAGTGAAATCATAGAGTACTAAATAATCAATCAACATAAGTCATAATAGGATACTTAATAAAAGCAATCAACATAAATCATGAGATTCAAACAACAAAGTTACAGTCATAAGAAGCTAAGGAAATAGGTAACAGGAAAGATGACAAGGATAATAGTAATAGTAATACTGCCCTACTAGGTGATTTAACATCTCAGGGCATAAGACAATGTTGTGGGAATTAGTTGTTTAGCAGAGTGATAGCATGAAGGGAAAAACTGTCTTTGTGTCTGGTTGTTTTGGCATGCAATGTCCTATAGGGTTGTCTTGCAGGAAGAAGTTGAAACAGTTTATGTCCAGGATGTTACGGGTCTCACATCCTGGACATAAAAGAATGAAATATGACTACTATATGAAAAATGAAAATTAAATTATGAAAAAACAGAAGAAATATGACTACCACAAAAAATTAAGTGTCTTCAAATATTTGACTCAGTTTATGTGATACTACAAACGGATTTTACATGATAACACTCCTTTATAAAAAGGGCTTTTTTTGTCCTCTTACCGAGACTGAAGACTTTTAATTCTACACAGCATATCCAGGTGACCTGCTGAATACTGTTCAATGACATCTTTGACATCATAGGGACGTAAAGTTTCTTTAAACTTCCTTTTGGCAACGTGAAATTTCATGATTCTATAGAAGCAATATTGTCTCAAATCAGTAATTTGTATATCTTTTATACATTTAAAAAGCTGGCAATAATTCATTCTGATGGGGTTATATTCAAAATACTGTATACACTGAACCAGATTCTAAACTGGTTACAAATGCTAATTTTTCTTCAATTGACAACCATGCAAAAAGTATTTAAGGTATTAACATCTGTAATTGTTTTGATAATTACTCTGCCTGTGCAAACCGTCCAAATAGTTGGCAAGAACTTCCCAATTAACTTCATGAATTTTTCTATGAACATTCTTACCTTGAAGAACAAATGCAGTACTGCTACAGCATGAGAGAAAATCATGTAGAGATCTAAAAACTTTTATTCTTACTCATTTCAAATATTACATCTCAAATCATTCAATCAGGTTCTGCTAGGGAATCTGTGAGAGCACCGGCCATAAGTCATTTTTTGTCAGAGTTGTCATAACTTCAAATGATTGCTAAATGAATGATTGTAAGCTTAGGATTACTCGTATCCTAATACCTTCACCTATCACATTAGACATGTGAATTGTGAAAGGTTACATTCAATCAAATATTTTGCTGCTGTATCCAATCTCACGTACTTTAATTTGCATAAATCTGTTCAAAGGGACTATCATCCCTTTTCTCTTTGGGCCTGCCTTTGTCTTCAGCACTATCAATAAGCCAACCCAAAGTGGTTTGACTCTAATGTTTTTACATCTATCATAATGCTCCTGAAATTTTCATAAGCTAAGATGCAGGTAAAGGTTTCCTCTGTCCAGTTGTGTCCAACTCTAGGGGGCGGTGTTTCTTAGCCAAGGGATCCAGTATTGTCTGAAGACACTTCATTGTGGCTTGCATGACTATACAGTATGCTGAACATTGTTACCTTCCCACTGAAATGGTACCTATTTATCTACTCACATTTGCATGCTTTTGAACTGCTAGTGGGCAGGAGCTCACTCCGTTATGTGGCACTTGGGTCTCAAACCCGGGCTTTCAGCTTTCCAGCTGACAAGCTCTGCTGAGCCATTGCTAAGATGTAACTTTATTTATGGATTGAATTTCTTATTAATAATTAATAATTATCACATCCTTATTTAAACTACCAGAATTTTTATTTCATTACTTTTTGCCACTGATTTTTAAAAACTATTCTAAAACAGAGCCCCTGAATATATCTCTCTAAAGCATTCCCTTTTCGATTTCCACTCACTGAAATAAGAACAATCTTCAAGGCTTGGCTGCTTAATAATCATAGAAAATGAAAAAGGAAATCAGTTATGACATATATCTTCTCAAGCCTTTTGCATTGAGTATAATAATATAAGTGCCCGTTTTATTGATCATTTAAGCAAGGTGGAATGGATTGATATAACATCCACTATCTTAGCTAGTATAATATACCAGTGATGGGCTATTAATTTCCCCATGGGGCCACATGAGAAATTGGGGCCATTGTGGAGGACTGCCACTCCATCCTGCATGCTGCAGTGACACCCTGCCTGACGCCACCATCACACCGATGGCCCACCACTGCTGCCACCCCACCCAGCCACTGCTGTTGTCACTGGCCAGGCAGGGATGTGCCTGGATGTGGTCTGGGAAGCTGTAACGTGCCCAGGTCTGATATAAAATAAATTCAGTTTCCACATCAATGTATAAGTGATGTTTAGTACATCATATAATCACAGATTCTTAGCAATGGAAGGGAACTTAAAAGTCATCTCTTGTCCAACCCCATTCAGTTTTTTTGTTATATCTGTTTCTGAAAATACACGTAGTGTTAAAGTTAGACTATGCTAATGAGATCAACCGGGGTGCGTCTTAAGTGTACATTTTTCTTACCTGATAGCTCGGATAACTGTTTTAAGTGCTGGAGTTAGATCTTCTACCGATACATCACACTGGCATCCTCTTTCATCATATAGGTCATCAGCACCAAGATTGGCATCAGCTTCAAGAGAAAAAATTTACATAAATAGTATGTACCGCTATAGAATACAAATCTATATTATCGAATTTAATACTTGCATCAGTTGAATATGAAATACAATACGGGAAACTGAACCAATGTAATATGAAAGGGTTTCATTACAAACAATATGGTTGCAGGGACAGTCCAGGGATGAAGTCTCACCCCATCAACCACCTCCAGCAATGAGCGCCCCTCGGGGCTCCAAACCAACTGGCAAAAAAGCAAGTTTTAATAATCTTTGAGAAGGCCAAAAGGATGGAGGCAGTTTTCACCTCCAGTGCAGTGTGTTCCACAGGGCAAGATTGGAAGCACAATGGAAAAGGATCTTCTCCTTGACCGCTGCCGGGTGGAATTCCTTAGCAGACAGGGGTCTGTTGCAGCAGACCGTTTCCACTGGCTCAATTGGGGCAGGTTAGTCCCATTGGGATGAGAGATGGCTCCTCAGATACCCTGAACCCAAGCCATATAGGACATTAAAGGTAATAAACACCTTGAATTGGACTCAGAAGCAAATTAGTAACCAATGCAGCTTGCACAACAATGGTGTTACAGGAACAGGAAATACGTGGGTAGCCCCTGTAGAGCACATTGCAATAATCCAATAAAAGAGCACAAGTGACTATGCACAGGTCCTTACAATCCATTAAATGCGCAAATGACAGACAAAAAGTCTTCCTAGCAATGACTGCCACCTGCTCTTAGAGCAGGAGTAGCGAATGCAGGAGAACCCACAGGTTGCATACTGGATTTGTTTGGGGTAGAGCAACCCCATCCAGATCTAAAGATGATAAACTGGACTTTTGCACTCAAAGCTACTTGTCTTGCCAGGGTTCAGTTGAAACCTGTTGTTCCCCCCACCCAGACCTTTATAGTCTTCAGGTACTGAAAACAGCAGTTTTGTCTGGATCATAGGGGATAGAGGTATAAAGCTGTGTATCATCAACATGCTGATATTCCATCCTATGGCACCAGGTGATCTCATTCAGCAGTTTCATGTAGATGTTAAAAAGGAACAGAGACTGTGACCCTGTGGTAACTCCACAAAGGAGTGGCCATATCATAGTCACCTCTGATTGGTTGGTCCGCGGTGGCGGGAATTTAAAGAGCCATCACTGGTTGTAGCTGACAGCAGCACTGCTGTAAGAGGAGCTGCCGCGGCTGTTCTTTGTTCTGAACAATGCAATAAAAGAGTTAACCATTCGGGGTCTCCCGCGTATCTCTCGCCCACAACTTAACAATGGGGTTGACTGCTTTCTCCCTATCAACAGCAATTGGGATTGGCCCAATTGGAGAAAGGGATTGAACTAGTGCAATACTGGGCCACCCAGCCACAAACTCTTTAATCAGCTCAAAAGGGTACTATGGTCAATGGTACTAAAAGCCGCTGAGAGGTTAAGGAGATCAAGGATGAATGCTTTTGCCGAGATCATTCACAAGTGCAACCTATTAATTAATTAATTTTTCATGTTTCTAAACTGCCCATATCCCTCAAGAGATGCTGTTTCTGTTCCATTACATGACCTGAAACCTGACTGGAAGGGGGCCATATAATCCATTTTATCCAGGACCTTCTGGAGCTACAATGCAACAACTTTTCCCACCAATTTTCCTATTTCTCATATATGTCAATTTTTTATATATATGCAAGGCTGAGATTTTTAAAAAATATTTTTATTGAAGATTAAAATTACAGGTAAGAAATTGACAAAGGAGAATATAAAAAAGAAAAATAGTTCAAAAGGGAAAAGGAGGGGAAGAAAAAAAAACTCCCTTAATTAAGTATAAACATTTATAAATTTTATCTTTTCCTTCTTGTGCCATATCCGTCATCGGATGTTGGCAATGATGTTGGCGATCCTATTTTTATCAACTGCGGCATGAAAAAGTGCTATTGATTTTTGTCCAAACCAGTCCCTTAAATTTTGAAGTCATGATGTTCCGCCAATAAACTTAATACATTCTCTAATATTTCAACCAAAACTCTCTTCAGCCTATCTCATCTTTTAACTATTGGCAATAAAACCCCATCTTTCAATCTTAATCAGCAAAACTCCCTTAAGAGCTACCAGAAATATCAATCCATCCATCCTTTAAACAAGCCATTCATAATTATTTCCTGTACTTTACACAATACCTTGTCATTTTTCCTAAAACTTTATTCCCATGTCACATTTCGTATCTATAAATAAATCTTTAAAATCTCATCATTCAAACTTAAGAAAAATTCCATTAAGAGAAAAAAACAACTAATTGAAAATATTAATATTTAATCCCTTCAAATGATGTCCCATGAATTAATTTCTTTTCATTTCCTCTCAATTATAAAACCATAGTTTATCCCTTTCTCTAAAAATACAAAACTCTCTTCTCATATCTTAACCATAAACAAATATTTAAAACCTCATCATTTGGTTTTAGTGAAGAAAAAAACCATTAAAAGCTGTTAGAAAAGAGAGGATGATATACAATTTAACCTTAATCAAAAAGGCCCACTTTGCACATAGCAAAGCTGAAATTTTGAATGCCTATGATGTTTTGCTTCATAACTACTATATTGCATAATTAAGCAGCTTTTTAGGCTAGCAGGCCTAAAGCATTTTTAAGAAAATGCTTTGTGGGCAATTAAAGCTTGTGGGCTCTTGATGCTTTGGAAAAAGTTTGTCTATTTATACAATAATTGCAATAATGGCACTCATGAAAAAACTTTACTGCACGGTACAAAAGGTTACCTTGTCTTTTTTTAAAATGTTTTTTATTGCTCATTCATAATAACACAAAAAAGAAAAAATAGAGAAAAGACCCAAAAAGTGCTTTAACAAAAAGTGAAAGAAATATGTGTCATTATAATAATACTGGTAACTGACAATTCTATATGTATTTGTCTAATGCAAATATTATTCAAATAAGTATATATTTCTAATAAGTTTATATGACTGTCTTATTTTAACCATATAAATGAATCCTGTATTTCATTATACCGGTACTTGTCTACAAAGTCTATGTCTATGGGCAATCCATTCATAGGTGGCAATTGGGTCTTCAATCCATTAAATAAATAGAGCTATACGTTTATCTTTCCAATCCTGCATTATCAATCTTTTGGCCATAGTAAGGACACAGAGAATCCAGTTACGTTGTCCAATTGCCAAATTTCATGGACTATATAATTCAAAAGAATATCCTCCTCCTAAAATTTTAGCTTTTGTCTATCTTTGTCTTCATTTTGAGCACTCAATACCCTTCCAAACAAAGCACTGGATTGCTATCCTCCAGTGTATTTAAAGTTGAAGAAGCTTCTTGGATTAGAAGCTAAACGTCTTCAAAGAAAAACCAGGAGGTCCAGTTGCCTCTTGAAAACCATGACCTGGGTGACTGAGAATCTCCATAGACCTCCAGTGCAGAGGAGGTATTCAGCAGGTTCTGACCAGTTCTGGAGAACCGGTAGCGGAAATTTTGAGTGGTTTGGAGAACTGGCAAATACCACCTCTGACTGGAGATTTTACAGTATCCTTTCCCCTGCCACCTCCACCAAGCCACGCCCACAGAACTAGTAATAAAAAAAATTGAATCTCACCACTTCTGCAGTGTGTTTATTTTCTAACATGCATGTGGCCGATGTAGGCATACAAATGGGCGATGCCTTAAGAGAAGACTTTGCTTTTGTGGATCTTGCTTATGTACTCTGATTAAGGTTTCAAAATATTAAAGGTTTTAAAATCTAAAAATGTACCCTGACGAGGATCGGGAAGCCTGGGGGCTAGGAAGAGATATGGCTGCAAGTACATTAATAACCAAGGGAAATAATACCGACCCTGCTCATTAGAGTCCATATACATGTAGAGTACATACATGCACTTTTGTAACACCTTGAAACATACTTTTTGAATAATGATTTTTATTTTTTTAAGAATTGAGCTTTGTAATATGTGTTTGAATGTAGTATTTTTTTAAAAAATCAAGTTTTCCATGCTGTAATATAGCCTATATTCTCAGCACAAATTATAAATATCATACACATTTAAACGATGCTACAGGAACAGCCAAAGTCAAAGGTGATGAAGGCAGAATCTTAGCTAGTCATAATTAAGCTTGATAACACTGCTAAATTCTGCTTAGTGCGAATTTCCATTCCGCAACGATGGGCACAACTGGAAGGGAATAGATGAGCTCCCAATTCACTCCTAATAGCTTAGTGAATAATAACTGTTGCAACTGTGTTTCAACTGACTTTTGTTTTTGTAGCTTTTCCCAGGAGGCAGGATTGCTTGTTGTGTTGCAGGGCTCAGATTGGCAAGGAAGCTGAAACAGAAGGAACATTTGCAACTTCTTTCAGCTCTACAACTCCATTCCTATTTGCTTATGAGCCTGCAACATTAGTTACTGCTGTGAAATAGTTGAATGGCAAAGAAGCATGAAACTGAAGGGCCAGTACCCTGGCAGAAATAATCTTCCTGGGAATTAGAGTCATGATGCCAGGCATGCCAAGGAATAACTTGCTGGTGGAGAACTTTACAAGGCAGAGATTGAAGTAGTTTCTGAAAAATAACACTCTTTTCAGCCTCCTTTTATACCACTTCGGAACCCAGAGAATGGGTATAAGTAATTTTTTTGGATTTAGCATCTTGGTGGTATTGATTTACTGGCACTGGAGCTTGGGTAGACAATTTCTAGGCCCTCACAACTCCTGAACTTCCAGAGGAGAGTGTGGCTTAATAGCTATTTTATTTCTCCAGTTTCAATGATAAAAATCTGAAGTGACAATAATATAAACCAGCAGAAGGAAATGCAGTTCCTGTCCTAGAGTTTCATAAATATATTTTAATTATTTAATCTAATGGTCTAACAAATGAGCAAATGTCTTTCACAATTTCTAAAGCATTTCCCTACTATGACTCGGAAACTTTCATTAAAAAACATCAGCTTGTTTTCTGTGTAATACGAGATTAGATGTACTTATATCCTGGAGAATTCTAAAACTATCAAAAAATGGAGAATATTGAGCTCATTGAATTATCCCCTTTATATTTAATAACTTCTCCATGACTTTATATTTAATAACATCTCTATGATTATGAATATTTTTATTTTATATCTGGAATTTAGTACCCACTGTCAGAGTTGCTGCTATAAATTCTAT
The DNA here is from genome assembly GCA_023653725.1 of Bungarus multicinctus. Taxonomy (NCBI): domain Eukaryota; kingdom Metazoa; phylum Chordata; class Lepidosauria; order Squamata; family Elapidae; genus Bungarus; species Bungarus multicinctus. The sequence goes on from CM042836.1 coordinate 116,507,810, forward strand.
TTGAGATTTCTTACAGCAATTACAGGGCTTCTGTATGACATGGAAAGTACCTCTTGAATAAAATTTAAGAAATTTTCTATTTCTTCTCTGTGTGTGTGTGTGTGTGTATGTATGTTCGTATACACACACACACAATTTTATATGGTATGCATATACATTGTATATTTTTCATAATTATATACCCAGTAACAGTCAACACTGCATGATAAAAAGTATTTCATGATAGTTTTTTCTAATGTGGGTGCTTTCCAGATGCATGAAATTTCAACTGTCATTAGGAATTATGGGGTCTGAAGTCCAATATATCTGGAGGCTGCAAGGTTGGAGAAAGCTTCCCTGCAGGTGAACATATTAAATCTGCCTAACTTAGTTTATGTATGCATTGTTTATTTTCAGTAATATCTTTTGCAGTTTAATTTTGGCAATAATGTTGGAACCATTCAAAAATATTGGTAGTCAAGAAATATCAGTCTAGATACATAAATATTATTTTATCAATCTACTTGCTTTATGAGAGCTACCAGATGTTGGCATTAATCAAGCACTAATTAAGATCTAAAACTTCATTTCCCTATAAGCCCACTGCAGCTGCTATATGATGTTGCTCTGTAAAAAGTTGCAGACAGGTGCTGCATTTATGTCCCCCTGCACTCTGAAGCACTGCAGGGCCATACTATGTCAAATGTGTACTACTTGGTATGTCCTGCTCCCAAATGAAAGGTGTTGGCAGAGAGATATGCATGTTAAATTGTATTATGGTTAGTGATTGATGGATGTATGATATGCCAGGAACCTTTTCTTAGCCAAAGTAGATGTGTTAAGCATGAATTTCTGCTTGGCTGTGAAGAGTATAACCTATCCTTTTTTTCCCTTTTTCTTTTTACAGATGCCAAAAAAGTAAATAGAGTCCTAGGTTGCATTAAGAGAGGGATAAAATCAAGATGACATGAAGTTTTAGTACCACTTTATAACACCTTGGTAGGATGACACTTGGAATATTGCATCCGGTTTTAGTTGCCATGATATAAAAAAGATGTTGAGACTCTAGAAAGAGTGCAGAGGAGCAACAAAGATGATTAGGGGACTGGAGGCTAAAACCTACGAAGAACGGTTGCAGGAACTGGATATGTCAAGTCTAATGAAAAGAAGAACTAGGGGTAACATGATAGCAGTGTTCCAATATTTGAGGGGTTGCCACAAAGAAGAGGGGATCAACCTATTCTCTAAAGCATCTGAAGACAGGACAAGAAACAATGGATGGAAACTAATCAAGGAGAGAAACAACCTAGAAATAAGAACTTTCCTGACAGTTAGAACAATTAATTAGTGGAGTAGCTTGCCTTCAGAAGTTGTGACTGCTCCATCACTGGAGGGGGGTTGGACTAGATCACCTCTAAGATCCTTTCCAACTCTGTTATTCTGTTATTCATTCACCATTTGGTATGTTTTCAGAACATGTCAAAACAGATTGCCTGTAACTCATCACAAACAACCAATTGTTACAAGTTAATTGCAGAACAACCCACTTAGGCAGGTAGAGTAATTATGAGAAAAGGGGCAATGCCATCTGTCATATGAAGAAGTGGGATAAAAATAAATGAGAGGGATTATCTGAGAGACAAGATGTGATATCACACCATAAGCTTGAAAAAAGGAGACACAGCCCCCCAAAAAAGGGAGAAGAAAAAGATTCTAGGTTTTGCCTCCTGAGAACAGACTGACCTGTTGGTTCCTACTTTTCTCACTATCCGTCTTTCATCCAATCCTTTCTTTGAAAGACTTGACTGAGCACTGTTTTAAGGGAGTTTGCAACAGATGGTGAGAATGGATGGCACGATACAACATGAGTACACTAGGAACACTTAAGAGGTTAACCTCCGCACACCCTGCTTCTCTTCTGCCCCCTTCCCCCCCATCTGTGATGCTAAACTGCATAAATTTATGTGCCTAAATTAATCACCTGTCAAGATAAATTAAGTGACAGGAAAAAAACACACCTGATCTGATTTTTAGGCTTCCTTCTTACATTTTATTCAAAGGACATGAATGGATATAATCTGGATGTGTATGTGGTATGGCAATACACAATGGAAAGTGAGACTGAGTAGGGGATACTTCAAAAGGTCAGAAAATCTGTAATCCCCATTCAGTATTGAGATGGCTACCAGGACCTCGGTGGCAGAGATAAATCCAGTGGGCATGATATTCAATGAGCAGATCACCAGGTCTTCCATGGTTAGAGATGTGCAGGTAGGAATATGCTGTTATTTGCAGGCATTTGCAGAAGCATGCTCTTATTTGCAAACAATTATTTTCTTCTTCCAAAGGACCTAGCCTCTTCCTTTCTAGCAGCTTTTGCATGCCTTAACCTATCTCTATAGATTTTCCCATCTTCAGTAAACATTCTACCAAGAGACACAAATTAATCTTCTTGCTCTAGTTTTTATCAATATTCTCATACCCTTTATCATTTCCTCATCTCTATTTTCTCCTAAATACTAACATTTATAGCATTTGTTTTAATTCAGGCTTTAGTTACAATTCAGAACAAATAGGCCTAAATAGGCCTTCAGGCATTTATTCAACCCAAACCATTTCATATTTTTATATATTTGATATCTTATTCCATTCGTCTGCTGGATGCTTACTCTTTAACACTCTATGTTCAAATCAAATCAATTTTAATTTACATCAATTTCCTTCTGTGTATCCTTTGCCTACTTTAATCATAAGCATATTTTATTCTTTGACTACATACTTCGTAAGTTCATTTTGGGTATATTGATAGCACCTTTTCCTGGTCTTCACATTTATAGCAGTCAGGTCCTTATATACATTTTTTCCTCCATTTCAACATTCCACTAAGCTTCATTTCCAAACTTTCTGCAGCATCATTTTACACACTTCAGTGGCATTTTTTAACATAATTACTTTTACATTGTTCCAAATAGATTCCATAACCTCTTCCTTATTTTCATTTTGCATTTATTCTTTAGAAAATTAATCAATATTCTAATATTTTGTTCATATAGGGCTCATATTTTCCCCTCCTACACTTTTTCCCTATGTCCGTGTCTTCCCTTAAATGTGTGCATGTTTCTGTTTATATGAATAATACTAGGTACTTTTGTATTCTACAAAAAGTTGGTCTGTCCTTCAGGCATTCTGTCAGTTATTAATGAGAAACAATAAAATCCATCATGTTTTTCAATTCATTATTTTGTTGTGTGTATGCATGTATAGATAGATAGAGTTAAGCTTAAAGCATGCATTCAGAATGGAGCTTTTTCTAAGCAGATATTCATTAGTCATCATTGTAGTTCATTCTGGGAGCTCCAAATAGCTGACATATTTTTGCTGTTTCATTTCATTTAATCTCATCTCATTTCCACCCATTCATTCATGTCAGCTCACGGAAGATTTTTTTTCCTCTCTCTTCTGAATTACATTCCTTCAAATAATGCAGAATTTTCCTGAAAGTCATCTCTGGGCTTTTCCATTGGCACTTAACAGCCTGAAACATAATATACGACTATCATCAAACTACAGATACTTTTATGTGCACTCATAGCAATACAGAACTTACCCATACATACATTTTGATGTACATTTTAATATGAAACTGGATGACTTTGGGCTAGTCACTCTTTCTCAGGCCAACTCAGCTCATAGGCTTGTTGTTGGGGAAAATAAGAGAGGAAAGTATATTAGGCATATGCACCATCTTGATTTGCTTATAAAGTAATAAAGGCAGGATGAAAACAATAGTATAATAAATAAAATATTTATTAGATTTTATCTTGCCTTTATTACTTAATTTATTTTTTGAAAGGGTAAATGTAAAAGGCTTTACTATGTACCTATTTTGAAGAACCAGTAATCAAGTTATTTATGTACTTTGTATTTTATTTTTTTACCTCAATGCCTTCTTCCTATGCTTTTGCATATTATGCCTTCTTTAATAAAACATTTTTATTAAAAAAAATAAAAGGGCCTCCATTGTTGTTCATGCTTGTTGGTTTGTGATGTTTCTTGGCTTCAGTAAGACAGATAAGAGCTTCTGCGATTCCTTGTTTATTTTTCCATAGTCTAGTCCTCACAGCATGGAATCTATATGACTAAACTTAAAGCCAGAGTGCTCACTAGGATGTAGTGGAATTCACATTTACATGGTAATTTAGATACTTGGTAAAAGGCTTTCAACAAAAGTCAGAAGAAATTATTGTCCGCCTACATAATCCCTTTCCATTCTGTAATCCAGTTTTCTGGAAGCTATTCATCAAGAAGTGAGTGGGAGCATGTTGCACAGCATGATGTGACTAGTACAAAGCAAAAAGGTTCATAAGGAAAATAATTTTTTCTCTCCTGCTACTGATTCCATGTATATAAGAGAGGCTCTTTCCAGGAGAAATATGAGCAATGTGACAATAAATGAACCTTTCTCTGATGGAATCTAGTGGATACCCAAAATGCCTACAATGTATGCCATTTAACCTGTATGAACGAGCTTGGTATGCTAAGTATCTATATACTGATATTCTGTTTTTCACTTAATGTTCATCTTGTAAACTGACAACTGTCATAATGAATGTATATCGAGTAGAGAAACAGCATAAATGATAAGTTAGTCCAAAGTATATAGTTGCCTACTTGTCTTTAGCCTATGGAGAGAGCATGAACACTGAATGAAGCCTAGACCTGGGGGGAGAAATAACAGATATTGAGAAGAGTTAATATATTGGGGAAGTTGGGGGAAGACTGGAACATTGCAATAGTGATGTACAATGGGATATATGGTAGCAGCGAGGGGGAATGATGTTGCAGTGTCTTGTAGTGGCACTGTGTCCTTGCCTTCTTCACTCACTTCCAATATCCAGTCAATAAGCTTTAGATGGCCCTGGGCTCTGGATTCTTCTGCTGAATGCCAGTTCAGTCTCTAATAAAGCTCTTGGCTCTGTAAGGTAGAGCAGGTGAAAAACCTAATGCCATGTAGGTCTGCATTATACAACAGAATCTTCCAAATCTTTTCCTCTCCCTTGCTTTATATGAATTAGGGAGGGTCTGTCTGAGACGTTTTCTCAAATTAGTTCCTTGGAAAGGCTTTAAGCTCCACTTAGCTGACTGTTTCCTTGGTAAAGGCTCTTCCTCCAATTCTTGAAGGCCATGCCTGCTACAAATGCACACTTCATCCGTGATTTAATAATGGACAAGAGCTCTAACCTAACACATGCATTATGAGACTGAGTTAGGCACAGGGTGAATGTGTTCCGCAGGGGTGGGATCCTACTGGCATAACAATCAGTTTGGTGAGCATGCACTTGCAGATTGTTTACAAATCACTGGCTCCTGCAAGCATTCACCTCTGATGCGCGGCACTCAGCTGTGCCGCACAAAGCAGCTGAGGTGGAAAAAGCAGGGAATAAAGCAGGGAATAAATAGAGCCCGGGCAGGTAGGTGGGCCAAACAGAAGACCAGAAGATCGTTGCAGCGAACCAGTTCGGTCTCAGCAGATCTTCGGAGCTACCAGTTCTATAGAACTGAGCCGAACTGGTAGGATCCCACCCCTGGTGTCCCCTCTCTAAAATATTCCCATACCGATTTTGTGTGTGGCTAATCTCCTGAATTGTGTATCTATGGCAAGATTCTGTCCCAGTGTTTGGAGGATGTGAGGACCTGCATAAAGAAAGAACATGCTTCAGGTTAACCTTAGCAATATGATTGTTGGTTTTGTGATCTCTTGACTTTTGGCTCTGCAAGAGTTGTATTTCCCTGCTCAGATCCAGTGCGCCATTTAGGAGTTCTCCTGGACAGGTAGCTTCGGTCAAGAAGCAGATCTGAGATTATATAGCTGAAATTACATTTCTCATTATTGCTCACCATTATTCATGATGCATGGGACTACTAAGCATTGTAGAATGACAATATCTGGAGGGCCACAAGTCTTTCCCCCATGCTAATAAAAAATTACTAGCATGGGGGAAAGGCTTGTGGCCCTCCAGATATTGTCATTCTACAATGCTTAGTAATCCCACGCATCATGAATAATGGTGAGCAATAGTGAGAAATGTAATTTCACTGTATCTAAACAACCTTACATTAGCAAATAAGATAAAGCACATGAAGAAGTAATGAGAGTTCTGGGATGATGAAAAAAGGGAACGATTAAAGTACACTATATCTAGGTATGGCCTTTAAAAATTCTGTTGTTCTACCTTTAATAGCAGAATAACATGAAGAAATGTAACAGGTGAGCTTGCTTCCTGATAAAATTGTCAGAAAGCATCACCTGCTGAACTTCTGTCTGAAGTTAAAGATCATAAATGGCCAATTAAGTTGACAAATCTATCCTTTATTTATCAATGTTAAAAAAAAAAAGGTTTGAAAAAAATGATACAAGAAATCTCAAAATCAGCTTACTACATTAACAATGTTATTATAAACATGTCTTCTTAAACACTTATGTCATATAATTTAATTATTTATTTTATATAATTTTATAGCAACAGCACCTAGCCATAGCACTTAAGATTGCTTCACGGTGCTTTACAGCCCTCTCTAAGCAGTTTACAGTGTCAGCCTATTGCCCCCAATGATCTGGGTCCTCATTTTACTGACATCGGAAGGAGGGAAGGATGAGTCAACCTTGAGCCAGTCAGGATTGAACTCCTATATAGAATTGTTGCCTAGATCTGCATTTATATGTATGTATACACAGTATTTATGTTCAAAATTAAAGATAAATATTGTGTAGTTCAGCTACTGTAAACAGCAACTTTTAAGACAAAATTGCCGCAAATATAAACTGTTCTGTTAGGGTTAAAATTGTCTTTGCTCATGGATCAGGATGGGGGTGGAGGGGAAACTTACTTACTTGGAAGTTTTATATAACGGTACTGAATTTCAGTGCTTGCCCAATTCTCTATTCTACCCTTAAAAATGCTCCAAAGGCATTCTTAGGAAGTAGAAATAGTAGCTGACTGCTTTGCTTAGCAGTGCATTGCTTTTTGAGAAAACAATGGTAAGCTTACAGATGTCAAGGTCTAGATCACGGATGTCAAACTTGCTGCGTCACGTTGTAGTCACATGATGTTTTTCTCCTTCGGGGAGCTGGGGTGGGCATGACCTGGAGTGATGTATCTGACCCACAGGCCACCAGTTTGACACTCCTAGTCTAGATGGACATATCGTTTTTATTGGAAACTGAGCAAGTCAGCAAATCTGCCATCTGAGAAACTGAGGAAAGACCCAAGCGAGCATAGGAAAAATACATGCAAAGATGCTAATCTACTGCTGGCCTCTTTATTTTTTGCCATAGCCTAGTAAGTGTGTGAAAGGGGGTTAAGATTTGTAATTTTAATTTACCTATGCTATATGAATGTATAAATATATATACAGGTATTCTACATGTATTTGTTTTCATGTTTTTGTAGCACTTTGTGTTTCTCTGAACCTCACAAGCATAACTTCTATGGTTTGTGTGTATGTTAATAGATACATGGAAGAGGATAAACAAAAATAAAAATATTTTCTTGTGATGGTGCAGACAAAGCCCCATCCTTTAAAATAAACATCATATGTAAAAGCTTCAATCATGTGGTTGTGGCCATTTTCTTGACTTTCCTGAACCACTTCCTCAGCAGTGGATGCTCTTGTTGTTAATCCATAATTTAAATGTACCCACTGGATCCAAAGATTGGAGACACTGCATAATATAAAGTAACACACAATCATATTTTTAAAAGCCCTTTTCCAGTATTTTAAACTAAAGAAATCTTGCAGTCGATGAGATTAAAGGACATCTGCCATGTCACTTAGCTAATAAGAAGCATTCATCATCACTGCTACCACTTCAGGTGCCCGCCCAAATCATACTGTATTTCAAACAGAATGAAATCCATCTGATTGTGTTGGACCATCATCTAGAAATATCCATTTCACAAAGCCTTCTCTTTATTTACATTTGGGGGGGGGGGGGGAGCTAAAATAAAAAAAAGCATGCTAAAGAACAACCTCCCGAAATAGAAAAGTAAAATTCCAACGTGTCATTGGGAGTATGTAGAATAGAAACACAAACATCCATATGCATTATTTCTGTTCAGAATATCAAGTATACAAAATGAAAATAATATATTAAGAATTATCCTTTTAATCTAGTTTAAAGAAATGGAGACAAAATATGAGTAGAACAATATTTTTCTAAAAGATTCTTGAGGATCCTTTGCTGCTGTGTTTATTTGTTTAGCCAGTTCCATATCCCACATTTTTCAATACTTCTGAGCCAAAGAAAAACACATCTTAGCTTTCCAATGTTTTAATAGTAAAATGTGGCCAACTAACAACACAAACTGAATTAACTTCTTGTGCTGTGTTTTTAAATATGTCCTGGAAAATAATGGATGACAGAGCCTCAAAAGAATTAATTAGGAAAGACCTTAGTTTAAGTATTCCAGTTTCTTCAAAAATGTTCAGCTAGAGTAAGGAATGAAAAGGCCATTCCAACAGAGATATTGATATGTTTTTATAGTCCTTTCAAAACAATCTAGAAAGAAGTTGATTATTACAAAAAAGTTGAGATGTTGGACTTCTACAGATGCTTTTTATAATCAGTTCTTCATGATTTGGTACAACAGTAGACTGTGAAGCATAAAGAATTCCAAATGATTCCTTGTATTTAAATCTCTCCTATTTTAAAAAGATTTTAAAGTGAAACGTTTGTATTTGTTATAATTTAGAAAAAGTTATTTAAATCGAATTCTTTCTTATCGAAAAGATGTTTCAGCTTACTTTCTCATACAGATGTCAAAGCAGCATCCAACTAATTATTCATAACATCTGAAATGATTACATGAGGGAAGAGGCACAGTTTTGCCTTCTGTGCATGCATCACAGCATGCAGAGGCTTTCTGTGACTGAAACCTGGGGCAGCTTCTAGGTGACAATTCACCTAGAGCAGTTTTCTATGATAGATTATGATATAGGGCTGAAGGCCCAAACATAACTTTTCCTAAGAAAACCTAGAACTAAAGAAACAAAAACCTTTCTTAAACCTTGATCTAAAGAGGGACAATGACAACTTAAGTAATAACGGTTCCATTTATAGGATATTGAACAGCTAGGTTTCTTCAAATAGGTTATACAGTTGCCTCTAAGGCTTTATTTTCTTGAAGATACTTAATTGAGATCAACTTTAGTAACATCCATCATTGCGTATAAAAATTTAGGAGATAAATCCAAATATATTTGTACATGTCTATGCATTCTTAGATTTCAAACTGTTTGTGTTCGTTGGCTTTCTGCTATAAGGACTGAAAATTTCAGTTTCTCAGAATACCAGTTATCCACTATAATTATATAAAGTGTGTTTGGAAGTGAATATAAGTAATTACTACGTTCTAGGTAGATTGCAAATAGGGTCTTCAAAGAAAACTGCATAGTAACTCTCTAGAATTTCAGAAATCTCTGTGTTCTGTCAGGAGTGAAGAAATGATCTCAGAATTGGGAGGAAAGTACAATGATGTTGGGTGGGCAGCAATGTAAGCATGAGTCTCTTGCCAATACAAATCAAAAAGGCTATTTTAAATCTAAAAAAAGATGCTGGAGCAAATAGGAGAATCCATAATGGCTTCAAGTGCAAGTATGTACAAATGTGATAGATTTCATTGACTACATACCTGCAACAACAAGCAAAATAAATAAATAAATACAATTAAGGGATTTCTGTTCAGTTTAAAATCTAACCCCCAAGGGTATTGGTAGAGAATGCCTGGACACGCACAGTGATTCTTTTCCCCCCAGCACCACCTTTAAAGAATTAAAACTTTTGTGCCAAGACAAAAGGAATAAGATAACTGGAAGATATTAAAGGAGGCAGATCACCCGGGAAAAGAAAAAGACAACTCGGAGAGAAAGAGATTGCTAGAAGTTGTACCAGTAAATAAAAAATGGAAACTGAAAACAGACACATGGTTTTGGTAAACTAATTTTCAGGAGAAGCTTCTCCTGAAAAAGGTTACAACTAGTTGTTGTCATCATCATCATCATCATCTAAATAGTTTAGCTAATAAGCTAAGGTAAGCTTCAGAGAGCAGAGCAAAAAGCAGTTTTTGGGGAGAAAACAAAAATTAGAGGTAGAGATAGTGGACTGTCTGGTATCCTAGTAAAAGCAATTAATTTCTGAAAGAGTATGAAAGGATATCCTTCCTGTTATCATTGTTCTGTTAAGATCCCACCCACCTAGTAAGGATGAGTAGACCCTTTAAAAAGGGATCTCTGCTACTTCCTGAGAATGGACTGTTTTGGAAGTGAAGAGAAGCAAAGCGAAGTAAAACAAAATGAAGTGAAGTGAAAGGCTCAGTAGTGGTTTGTGCATATGTATGTGCTTATGGCAGAGATGGGAGTGGGTCTGATGAACTCCAGGAGAGCAAAATATTTATTTTGTAAATAAATACAAGCCAAATCACTCCAGCAGCAATAGCCCCAAAAGTGTAAGAGAAGTGTAAGAACAGGAGCAACAACTAGCACCAAAACCACAAAGCAATGGTATAGCATGCAATGGCAAAGTGCACCATGAATCTGGAGAAGAAGAGGGCCAGGAAGAGAAGGTAGACAGTTTTTTTTTTCTCTTCTGCCCATAGAGAATCCAAGACCAGCTGAGGGAAGAGGTAGGTAGTCCCAGAAAGGCAGACGAGAGCCAGCATTGGAGGAGGAGGAGGGGGGCCTGGCACGGAAGTATAGAAGCCAGGGAGAAAAATGGCATCAGAGTAAAGAAGAGATGACAGCACAGGTAGTCCTTGACTGTAGTTACGACCTACCTGAAAAGGGGGTCTTATGACCCAGCTGCAAATGTCTAATGGTTGCCCCCCGTCGTGATCATGTGAACTCACTTCAGGTGCTCAGTAACACAGCTTCATTTATGGCTGTTAGCCACATCCCAGTCATGTGACCAGCTTTTTACAATGGTTTTGCCAAAAGCTGGCACTTCTGGTTTTCAGCAAAACCATGCCCATAGTGAACCATGGATTTGTTCTTAAGGCTCTGTTTGCTTAATGACTATTGCAAAAAATGTAGAAATCAAGTATAAAATAAATAAAATGTGCACGACCGTTTTACAACTGTCTTGACATACGCCCAGCTTCATTATGGGCTTATGTTGAGGACCACGTCTAAGTACTATTATGGGCAACAGAAAACCCAGAAAGAAGCCAAGAGGACCATATAACAGTTGTAACTGATGACTATTTGCTAAAAGTAGGCCCTTGCTAGCTGTTAGCAAGTGAGACTAGGAAAAGAGAGGACAGCAGTCCTGGGTCTGGAATCTACAAGCAAGTGAGGAAGAAGAAAATAGCATGAAGGTCAACTTAAAAATTAGGAAAATAATATACTTAGATGTACTGAGGGGTTAGATTGTTAGCACCGGAAAGCAAAGAAAACAGATTGCAGTGGAAAGGTATACAGGTAGTCCTCGACTTATAACCACAACTGAGCTCAAAATTTATGGTTCCAATCAGTGGTGGTATTCAGCCGGTTCGCAACAGATTGGGCGAACCAGTAGCAAGAATTTGGCATGTGTCGCCGAACCAGTAGTAAGTTCTGGCTGGCTACGCCCCCCACTGGGTCGTCCTCTTGCCCAATGCTCACTCACCTCACCCGCCTGTTGCATGCCCCTCCCATGCTCTGTTTTTTTCCTTCCTGAGCCCCAGAGGAGCCTTAGGGAAGCAAGGAGGCTTCCCGAGGCTCCTCTGTGGCTAAGAAGCTCCCAAAAATGAGTGGGGACTGCAAAAAAGGAAAGCCACACCTGCCCAGTCACATGGCCATGCCCACCAAGCCACGCCCACAGAACCGGTAGTAAAAAAATTTGTATACCACCACTGGTTCCAATGATTAAGTGAATTTTGCCCCATTTTATGATCTTTCTTTGCCACAGTTGTTAAGTGAACCATGCAGTTAGTAAGTTAGTAACACAGTTGTGAAGTGAATCCATTGACTTTGCTTGTTAGAAGGTCGCAAAAGGGGATCTTGTGACCCTGGGACACTGCTACAACTGTCATAAATATGAGTCAGTTGCCAAGCATCTGAATTTTGATCACGTGACTGTGGGCTGTAAGTGTGGCTGTAAGTGTGAAAACTGGTCATCAGTCACTTTTTTTTAGTGACTTTGTAACATTAAATGAACTGTTGTAAATCAAGGACTTGTAAACCTGTGGGTTATAGTGTAATGACTAAAAATGTAACACAGGAATGAGGAATAAGTTAAATTTGTATCGTATCAATTTCTTATTGTAATAAATGTTTCATAAAAGCGGATTGCCTTATATCGTGCTGGGATTTGTAGCTTCTGTTTTGTAGGTTGGAGCATTACTATTCTAGAACCAATGTTTGGTGGCTTCCCCATTGTGAGTGTTATGCCCATTAGAATCTGACTCCGAGGGAGAGGAGGAACAGCAACAGCCATTCCCAGGGAGTGGGAATGTGGCTCCGGAGGTTGTGGAGGAAACTAGGGAAGGGCACAGGCTAGCTAGGCATTCAGAGGAAGACCCAGGCCCATCCTCTCTTCATCCTAGGGCACGCAGGGAGGAATGAATAAGAGAGAAACGTGAATGGCATGGTCTATACGGGGGAGGAAAGGGCCTTGATCCCCTTCACGAGCTGCAGGTGTAAGGACTGTTTAAAAAGACAAGCTGCAGGAGGGCCAGTGCTGGAAGCAAAGCGTGAAAATATTTCTAGTTTGTCAGTTCTTATCTGAGTTCTGGTGTCCTTCTCCTTCCCAGTGTGTCTATTTCGATATCTGTGGACGTCTTCAAGCCCTTATCCTGACTTGTCTCATTAATTGCTTCAGTGTGGTTTGTGTTGTTTTTTTCTATTTATAATTTTTATATTTTTTTATAATTTTGAGTTTGAATGGAAGTTCTTCCTTTTCAGAACTGTTTGTGGGGGAATTTTTTCTCCAGTCAATGATAATTGGACCTTTGAAGCCAAGTTGAAGGAATTAAAGGGACTTCAACTGTTTTTGTGACTTGTTGCTTTTGTCTCCCACCCTGGGTCATCACAGTGAGATAATATTTAATGTGACAGAGGGACATAAATATAATGAATAAGACATTTTAAAAGACTTACTATCTGGTATTGGCTTAGGCTGAGAACTCTTCAAACGCAGGGAAGGCCGGAAGCGAGTTCGGTCATTGAAGCTCCAACTCTTTTGTACTTTTGTTGGGCTGCCCTCTGCAGTAATATCCGTACTTGGTGATCTTCTATCCCCAACTGAAGCTTGTCTATTCTTGATACTCTGGCCTCTCGGGCTAGCCATCCGCACCCGTTCTTTAAAGCTCAGCTTCTGACTGTGGAAGCAAAAACATGCACTTTTACTTCACTCACATTGATTCATGTATCATGCTTACAGTTACAGATGAAGATACTGTACATGTTCAGCTGCATGTCCTTGGATGCAGCTCCCTTCCCCTCCCCCCCCTCAGTATTGCGCTGATCAGTTCTTGATACAAAAGGAAGTAGGAACACTTTAAGAATCAATGAAATCCCCATACCTGGAAAAGTTCACCAAGCTGCAATATTAAGACCAAATACACAGTGATATTAATACTGATCGTAATAATAATAATACACATTCCAAACATCATACAGAATTGGAAGAAAAGGAAAATATGTGACTGCCTCCCTTTAATAGTAGCTCCCATCTTAAACTGTGGAATTTGTCTGTCTTGACGCCAAAGCCTTGATGTTAGGGGAACACTTCTGTGAGATGGCCAGCCAGATAAATTGGATGGATGGATGGATGGATGGATGGATGGATGGATGGATGGATGGATGGATGGATGGATGGAGATCCATAAAAGTGCACTTCTTATAGATTGAATCACTTTCTTTATAATATGATAGGTATTAAAGATTTCATTGGAGGAATGTACTATTACTAAGAAAAAGATCCTATATTACAGTAAGAGTGAAACAAAATCAACTAACAAAAATATCAAATTTAAACTTAGCAAAGTTTCAGCTATACCTTTTGGGCAGCTCTAATTATGTTTTTAAATTGTACAACATAGGCTGTGCATATAAGCTGCTCTACAATGGAATCAATAGTTTTCAAGTGCCATTATTTTTGCATGCAGTTTGTTAAAGTTAGACAAGCAAGATTAAGGTTATTATTCATGCACGCTCCCAAACATGACATTGTTCAACAGCCCACAGACATTAGCAAACACTACTTTACAGATTTCTTATTACCCAAAGCTCTATGCATACACAGACAGATCATATATTACTAACACTCTCATGTTTATTTATTTGTTTGTTTCCTCATGCTTGCTCAAATGGTGCATTACCTCGTAGCAATTTTTGAACCAAGGTACCTAAAAACTGCTAACTTAAGGAACATGTAAAAAATCTGGGACCCATTATTCCTGTGGATTTACAATTTTCATGACAGACCAGTTTTGTTCACTAAGTTTTGGTTGTTGCAATGTCCCCATGGTCACATGATTGTGATTTCCTGCCAGCTTGCCAAAGTTAATGGAAAAGCTGGGAGAAAGTTGGAAGTTGCTACCATCTAAACGCTTTTTCGCCCAACTGTGGTAATTCTGTTTATGTAAATAAATATCAACTCATTATTGAAGGTCATTTGCTGCAAAAATTGTTTATTTATGAAATATATATTCTTCTTACATGATCATGAGACCCTGGATGAGGGTTAAAAAAAAATGACTTCATTCTGGTCCCACGAGACTGCACTACCTTTTTCTCAAGAATGGCCCAATGGATCACAGAGTTGTCTGCCTATCTAACAAAATTCAGAACAAATAACAGAATATTCATTAAGTCTATCAGTAGAAAGATTGGCTCATAGAAATGTAATATTACATTCTGGGAAAGGGATTATTTATTTGCCAATAATAGGCTATAGAACCAAATAAAACAAGCAGATTAGATAATTAGTTTTTATCTGATCAAAGTTGCCTTTTATCTTGAGAAATTAAGTAGATAGATTGCTTGTTTGTAGATACTCCTATCTGATTTGTACAAAAAAATTGTGAATTAGGTAAAATCTGTTTATTTTTTTAGGTGTACTGCAACTACTAATTGTTAATAACAGAATATGAATTACCACAATCCATTATTTATTTATTTACAGGAGTGGGCAAATATATCTTCCTAGTATTCTGTAACAGCAGCTGCTATCCTGAACTATTGTTATTTCTTGTTAGAAATTGTAGATTGATGGTGTGTGAATGTGCATGGCACTCCAAAATGAAGGGCTGCATAGCTCAGTTTACTTAGAAGTATGTTATTTTTGACTTAAATGGTAATTTTTAGTCAGTGTTCCCTCAATGACTTACAGATAATTCTCACATAACGCCCATTTGTTCTGCAAGCCATTCAAAATTATGACAGCGCTGAACAAAGTGACTCATGACTTATGCTCAAAGTTATGGTCATTGTAATACCCATGTGATCACATGATTGCAATCTGGATACTTGGCAGAGCATTTGCTCCTACAAATGGTTATGTACACCCTGTGATCATGTGATGCCATTTGCAATCTTCCCTAGAAAATCAGTGAGGAAGACAGCAGGAAAGGTTGCAAGCTGGCCAGAAGACTCCCTCTGGTTTCGGTGGGCTGACTGAAAAAGCTCTCTGCCGAAATCCAAGCAGGATTTTGGCATGGAACATTTACAGCTTGGGGTATTAGGAGCCAGCTGCCAGAGACAAGATGATTCTTTCTCATTTCTGCGGGCTGGCTGGAAAAGGCTTGTGGCTAAAATCAAAGCAGGATTTCTACCAAGTAGAATTTACAGCCTCAGAGTGGAGACGCAGCATGATAAGATAATAAGGACATTGGGTGCCTGGGGGGAGGGGGAGGAGGAGGCCCAATGCAGACTGCACATAAGTGTCTTCCTGTCAGGGGCTGAAAATCCTGCTTCGATTTCAGCAGGGAGGATTTTCAGCTCCTGAGCAGAGAGGCAGCACAATAAGGTACAGTAAGGAGCATGGGATGCGTTGAGTTGGGGAAGGGTATGCATGCTTGGAGTTTTACAGGGAGGATTTTCAGCTCCTGAGTAGAGAGAGCCTTGTGTATGCCTACACCAGAGTTCCTAAGGTCTTCCCCACACCCTTGAAGCACCCCATGCTCCTTACCTGGTACTCTATCCTATTAAACAACCTGTTAAGATTGTTTAAAGACCGCAACCAGGAGTGTCAAGATTGTGGTCGCTGAGCAAGGCGATCATGTGACATCTTGCTTAACTACCGCTTTGCTCAGTGATCAGGATGCTAGTTGCAATTGTGACTATTAAACAAGGATTACCTGTATAGAGATTGCAAATTAGACTGGATTATATTGGGATTTGTACATTAAGATCTGCAATATACAGTAATTTCAAAAGAAATTAGGGGAGAAAAGATACCTTTTAAGGAACAAGCGGAAGAAAACCTGAAATCTCTCCCAATTGTATTTGTTCCTGGGATGAGTACAGACTGTCTCCGAAGAAGCAAATAATTTGGGCCATTAGGGTACAGATGGAAAAGAGTATCTGCCTGTTGCTATAGCTGCTAATCGAGTTCAGACCTTGTCTGTTCTATTTAATCATGGTTCTTGGATCTTCATGCAACATGACAATAAAAACAGAGGAAATGGAAATGGATTCTACCACCACCAAAAGCCTTTAAAAATACATTCTCGGTGTCTTGCTGCTTTAACCAGGTACAATCTAAAAAGGAAATGTTTCTCTGTGGGATTTTAGGAAATGAAATGAAATTATGAGACAGTGATTATGAAATTTGTAGATAATAAAAATGTATGCATGCAATTTAATATGTTTTATTACAAATACAAGCAGAATAGGCAGGAGACCAAATGCAATGAATCAAGCACATGCCAGACAATTTCTAAAATTATAGTTTTAAAATTACAGTAAAACAATTGGAAAATTGTGTATTTTTCATTGTGGCCTTCAAGAGAATGCCTTTTCCAAAATTGTTTTACCCTTTTCAACTAGAGAAAGTAAACTTTTTAAGAAAAACAATCATGAGAAAGGCCTTCAACCTTAATTTTTGTTACTTACAATGTAATTATTATTCTATAAACATTTATCAAGGATATTCCCATGTTACTTTTCAGAATTAATGTACTGTATTGGTTACAAAGCAAATCCTAAGGCTTTTCTCCCTGAGAAATTCACATGCCATGTTAAATTACTCTGGTGGGCATAAAGGCCACTTCAGATTTTAGAGAACATTTCTGGTTAACACTAACCAGAATTTGACAATCACAAACAATGGTTTCAAATTCAAGTTGGTGTTAACTGGAAATGTCAGTGGCTCTGGGCTCAGAGGAAATATTTAACCACAGAAAAGCCACTGGTTGTGCTTAAGGAATCATATGGAACAGGGCAGTGGTGGTATTCAATTTTTTTTACTACTGGTTCTGTGGGCATGTCTTGGTGGGCATGGTGTGGCTTGGTGGATGTGGCATGGCTTGGTGGGCATGGCTTGAGTGCGTGGCAGGGGAAGGATATTGTAAAATCCCCATTTCCACCCCACTCCAGGGGAAGGGTACTGTAAAATCTCCATTTCCACCCCACCCCACTAACCTGTTTTCCAGCTCTGTTCTCCTGTGCAGGGCAACAAAAACTGGGATTCCGATTATCTGGGACTCGGGACAGAGGCAGTGAATAGATGGGGGAGGAGCCAACCAGAGGTGGTATTTACCAGTTCTCCAAACTACTCAAAATTTCCGCTACCGGTTTTCCTGTCAGAATTGGCTGAATACCACCTGTGGAACAGGGGTGTCAAATTCATATCGTCATGGCAGCATCACATGATATATCAGGACTTCTTCCCCCTTCACTAAACTGGGCATGGGTGTGGCCAGTGCATGACGCATCCGGCCCATGGGCCAGGAGTTTGACAGCCCTGATATGGAATGAGAGTGTTGGTAGTTTACTGTGCCATGGTAACCAGTTTCAGATCCTATTTGCTTTATATTTACTTCTATTGAGTAACAAAATTGATAAAGATAAATCAATTATATACTCCTGAACAACAAAGTTACTGTGAAGCTAATGAATATTATAGTGAGTGCTACATTTTGAACTGCATTCACTGCATAAGTCAGCAATATGCAGCAAAACCTAGCAGCTTGAAATTCTAGGATTAATAATCAAATTGGCTCTTTGGAATGATAAAACCAGCCATACTGCAGTCTATGAATTAAATACTGTGTACGATAGCTTTCAGACATAATATTTAAAATATTGTATGGTTTGATTTCTTGGACTTAAAAATAAAATGGTGAATGACAACAATAATATTTATTTTTATTTTCTGCCATATTTATTAAAATTAAATCAATATAGAATAATTATCTGTCTAAAATTTTACATACAGTATATTGAATTCTTGCTCTTCTAATAATTGTCTTTGGCACTTATTTAATTTCCAAACTAATTTTTCCAGGAGCTGATATTTTATGATAGCACGGAATTTATGTACAGTAGTGGAAATTGAGAATCCATGATATAGTTAATTTCCTTTTTTTTTGTATGGGTTCAATATGATGGATATCCATACTGAGCCCATATCTGATATCCAGATATTCAAAAAATAGCCAGTTCCAAATATAGCATGAAACCTATAAAAAAAAAAAGTAGGCAGGCAAGCTAGAGTATGTTGCTCATTTCTTTATTGTCTTGGATGTTCCAGAATTATAACATTCTCAATTCTCCAGTCTTTGCTTTGCTACTTAGTTCTGGTGAAACATGCCTCTTATCAGTCTGAGCAGACCTTCCAGATATTAAGCAACCCTAGGATGATGCTTTTACTGTCCAGGCAAGGACTCTCTGGTTCTTGTTATTTTGATTTCCTGAAGCTTTACCTAGAATTATAATTCATTTCATCCTGGACTCCTGCCTGGGTGAATCATGGATTCTTGTCTACTTGAAATAATTTTATTAGAACTGTATTTGTTGAAGACCATTTCCCCCTTACATTTCCCCAGTTTTAGATATTTGGAAATTATTGGCAAAAATGTTGGTCTTCATCAAGGGTGGGATTCAAAAATTTTAGCAAGGGATTCTCTGTCTGGCTGCTGGGTGGGCGTGACCATGGTGGATGTGGCCTAGATGGCCTCTTGCATCATGGGGGGTTTTTGCTCTCCTTGAACTCCGGAGAGTTTCCTCGAGCTTCCAGGAGGGTGAAAATGGCCTTCCCAGGCTCCAGAGGCTCTCTCTCCCAAACTTCTGGGAGGCCCGTCTTTTGCCCTCCATGAGTCTCCACATGTGCCCTGCACTTACTTGCATCTAAAACGGGCCGCATGGGGACTCCTGGAAGGGGAGGGGTGAGCAGAGCCAGCCAGAAGTGGGATTTGGGGGATTCTCCGAACTGTGCAGAATCTTAGCTAGGGGCTGTCCTGAACTCCTGTGAACCCCCAGCAACCAACCCCTGGTCTTCATCCTGCTTGGGTTTTAGGGCCTTTTGAATCTGAGACTTCAATATGTTTGGTACTGAATCGGGCGGCATGGCCCTAGACAGATCTGACTTGCAAACTGAAGATTTTCCTGGACTCACAACTCCTGCCAGTTGCACTTGTTCTTGGATTGTGAGGCTCTGCTCACAGGTATTCATACCCTGGTCAGGAAATACTTTGTAATTGTAATGCACTCTAGATGGAGCTGCCCTTGAACAGTACTTGGAAGCTTCAACTGGTGCAAAACGCAGTAGCGTGGGCTTTTATATGTGCCCCTAAGAGGGCAGATGTTACATCTTTGCTTTGTGAGCTGCATTGGTTGCTAGTTTGCTGCTGGATCAAATTCTAGGTGCTGTTTTTGAGCTTTAAAGCCCTAGATGGCATGGGGCCAAGTTATCTGAGGGATTGCCTCTTCCAAATTACATCTGCGCATCCTATCAGGTCTAGCAGCAGGAGAGAGATGTTTGTGGATTCCGTCTCCAAGAGTCCCATTTGATGGTACCTAAGAGGTGAGCCTATTCAACCATAGTATCTGCCCTCTGGAACATCATCCGTCTTGAGGCGAGGTTAGTTCCACACTTAATGACTTCCAGAAAAATGCTTAAAACATTTTTTTTTTCCAACAGGCCTGGGGAACTCCTGGAAGTAAGGAATCCATGTATTGGTTGTATTATGTATGGTATTTCCCCACTTGTGGATTTGCTTTGATCTATTATTACTCTTGAATTGTTTTTAATTGGTTTTTAGTAGGTTTTAATAGTAGGTTTTATTGTATGCCACCCAGTCACTTTGTGTGAGATAGGCAGCCATGTGAATTTGACAAATGAATAAATAAATGGCTTCTCCTTGTTAAAGAGATGAATAACCATGTAGTTTTGGTTGAATATAAACTCAGATTTACGATTGCTGTCAACTTCTGAAAAACTAAATTCAAGCAAGTTTGCTCTAAATTTAGCTTTAATTTATTAGAATGTAACAACTCAAAAATTACTTTCCTGTTCTAAAATCATCTTTATCAGTTTTCCTTTTCAAAATCTTGTAATAGGCCAAATTTTCCCAATCTTGTTAGAGTGAGTGCTAAGACTGAGAGGAAAAATTCTTGGGGTACAGCCTCAATGAATGTTGAGAAGCATTGTTGGAAAATTCAATTTTAATCATTACATTTGGAATTCACATTTTTCTGAGTTTTCTCTCTGCAGTCTTAGTACACTAGAGGTCACTGTGATACCATTGCAAGGCTACTGAAGAAGGGATCTTAATTAAATGTTTGGAGCCAC
Organism: Bungarus multicinctus; assembly: GCA_023653725.1. Lineage (NCBI taxonomy): Eukaryota > Metazoa > Chordata > Lepidosauria > Squamata > Elapidae > Bungarus > Bungarus multicinctus. The sequence goes on from CM042836.1 coordinate 116,528,562, forward strand.
TGCCTCCTGGTAATTTCAGATGTTTATAATAATTTATTAAAATTTTAAAGAAATGGAACAAGCTATATTTTACTTCACTATTTTTAAAGAATGTCAAGAGTTATTTTGATTTGCATATTAATGGTATCAGGGAAAAAATATTGTAACTGTTTGCTGGCAGGGACCAAGAGTGTTTTTCTTCAATGAATTCATAAACTTAATTTGGTACTATTTTTGGTAAATGAGACCCACTGATTCCAGTTGGGCTAAATCATTCTTTTAGAAACAAATACACAGACCTCCCACACTCAGACAAGGTAGGACAAAGCTGTGTAATGTTACCTAAATTATTTCAGAGTAGTATTTTATGGAAACATTAGGGGGGAAAACCCCCACAATATTGCTTTCTTTACTCAGAAAAAATATAGGTCCTTTCCCCCTATATCACAATTATTCTTAAACCAAGGCACACAATCAAGGCAGTTATCTAATTGCATGGATTATATCCCCCCCTATATTTATAAATTTATAAAAAGCAAACTTTTACAAAAAATATTTGGTACAAAATTGCAGGCAGCAAGCAACAGGTAAACCTATAAGCAGCTGTGGCAGCAGAGGATGGGGGAAACCCAGGCCAAATTATGAAATAATTCTTCAAGGAGCAAAAAAGCACCAAGAAGGAAACTAAAGTCTTCATGCACCTGATGTTAGTTGGCATTCCCATTATCATATGAGTAGACAGGATGCTGGATACCTATGTTTCCGAGAGGTGTACATCCTGAAGAGCTTCTGTTTATTACTATAAAGCTTACTAGGAGTGAGGGGAAATAGAGGATCATATTACTAAGCATACCAGGTGATGAAAAGAGTTAGGTTTTCCATGTGAGCCAAACCAGTCTTGCCTTTATTTTCAATCAACAAACAAAACATTCATAAAATTATTATTAAGTTTATATTAAACAAGTTATAATAAAGAATGTTAAAAAATTACCTTCAAAAATCATTAAGGATTTATATTCCCTGAATGTATGACTACTATAATGTGGGAATTTATAAATATTTGTTTAGTATAGAAACTAACTTTCCTAATAGCACAACATTCATTTCTCTATTGACCTCTGAGGAACATATAACCTATTTATGCTTTCAACATAAATCCTACAAGGGAAATGAATTTTATTCAGACTATATAGACATTTTAATATGCTTAAAATTGGGTATTAAATTAACCTATGAGTATCTTATTGTATGTATAATAAAAAATACGTTCCCAAAATAGATGGGATATTTATGAATAAGCACTATTTTGTTAGAAAAGGAAATGATTTTTATAGTCATAGTCATAAATATGTAACATGTAGTAAAATAGGAGAAAACCCTAAATCTTACATAAAAAATAAGATTTCAGATAAGCCTGTAATCAATATTGATAGCTTATTGAAATATAACACTTATCTTTTGAAAACACAGATATTCATGTGACAAGTTGCTTTGTTAATGTAGCTTATCATAAGGCTGTATCCACATGTTTAATTAACCTTTTAAAATACTTAATTTGTATACTGATACCAATAGAGTACATTTGAAATGCTAGTAAACAATGCCACTATAATACTCTAGTGAACCAACAGTTTTAGTTTTGGAAGATGACCATTAAAATCCCTGTTATGTTATTTATATTCACTATAAGGCTGCTGGTGGCAAGGAATTGTTAATTCAGATTATCCTGTTTAAGACAGTTGTGCATTAAATGAGAAAATAACTATATCTGTGCATAATGAGATTAACTACATGAAACACGAAGACAACATAGAGGGAATACCCACTAAACAGAGTGTTATACCTGAATAGTGATCATGTTGACCTACACCTAAAATAAAAAAGGCAATTTGTTTTATTGAAAGTGGTTTATTTAATGAATATATAGGTATGTTTGTATGATAAAGATTTGAAGAAAATTCTGTTTATAAAGTCACTGCCCTGAGATGGAATGCCAACTGGAAAAAAAGGAAAGAAAAAATTTAAATATTTGAAATACCAGTATTATAAATACTAATATGAACAATTAATGAAAATCTTGTTAGTAAATTCAGTTTTGAAAGGTACTATATTTGTTAAGAATTATTGGCAATATTTTTTTTACACATAGGCAATTAAATTTCCTGGGAACGATGCACATTTTTTTTAATTGACAGTGTTGGAACAATTAACAACCATATGTTATGTATATGTAAATAACATAGTTGGGTTGACAATATATAAACTACAAATATATATGTTAGTAGCTTTAAGGAAAAATACTGTAATGTATTATGCTGTGTTCTGGTTGGTTAATTATGCTACAAGTTGCCATAAGAGAGAGTTATAGATCATGGTTTAATTCTCTCACTCTCTCTTTTTCACTGATGATCTCTCTTGATACTGATACTGACTGACTATGGACCAATACTGTCTAACCTTTTTTATTTTGATATTCTGTTGATATCAAAGATTAGCTCTTGTATTATGGTTTGATATTTGTCTGCTGTAAAAGACTTGAAACTGGTAAGAAGACTTTATAGTTGGATATTTCTGGACTGATAAAAATGTGTATGACATGGACTGTTTATTGGACTGTGCTATTTCTTCAAGTAAACATTTTGAACAGTTGTTCAACTCTGTGGCTGTACATTTATTCATAACTGTTCTCATAAACCGTTTCTGTGTGCATATCCTTTTTATACAAGGGTTACTCTGCATATATCCTAACACCATATACAACCAGTACTGTCTTTGATCTAATACATTTAATACTGCTATGAGACATTCTAGCTAACTTTAGATGTATATGCCCAATCTAACAGGTAGATTTTGCCTTGCAATGGCAGTTGGGATCAGAATAAATGTCATTAAGGGATGCAGTCACAAAGCATGACCTCAATGCTCAGCAATGGCAATCCTGGCTATCTCAGTCATCATTAACTGAATCCTGATTGTTAGGTGAGACAACTTCCTACCAGAAAATTAATGGAGCAGGTGGCAGGAAGGTGCAAATAAGACCCTGCGGCAGGTAAATGGCTGCTGTTGGATAGAGGAGGAAATGCACTGCGTGCTAGGGAGAGTCAAGAAGGATGGTAAGACACAGGGAGGGTACACAAGAGATGTCAAGTGGACTGGAGCGAGTGTGAGGGAGGTGCAATAAAGGTTGGGGAGTGTGCCTGGGGGTGTGCGAGTGGTGAAGAGGATGGGAGCACAGAGGAACAGCAGGAGGGTTTGTGAGTTTGAATATGCGACTTTCTCTGCTGGCTTTCCCATTGACTGTCTGGTAAAGCCAGCAGAGGTTATAAATGGCAATCACATGATTGTGGGATGCATGTCAACTGGTTGTAAATGCGAATAGGTTGCCAAACACCTAGATCATGATCATGTGACTGTAGGGGTGCTCAAATGGCTGGAATTATAAGGATTGGTTGTAACAACCATTTGTTCAGCGCTGAAGGTCAAGGACTCTCTATATTTGTATTTTAAGAGAAAAAGAATAATTGATGTGAGGAAAAGAGAAATCTATTTAATCTATTTAACTATAGATTTTAGGAAAGAAATCTCAGGCCAAGAAGTATGAGTACTGTGTAGGAATGGTCAATCAATCTAGCAAAGTACTTCTATCACCCCACATACATATTTGCAGTCAAGTGAGACAGTGACTTAAGTTTCACATACTTTTAAAAGAAAAGGCCAATTCATAGAAATAACTTTTATTTCTGGCCATTAATTACATTTAAAAGGAATGTATTTAATATACATTTAAAAAGAATGTATTTATCAGAAGGCAACATAACAAAGATGGTTATCAAATGTATATGTGCTTATATAGTAATCATCCAGGCATACTTGTCCAATCATGCTGAAATAATATGATGAACTAAATGAGATTTTTATGATCTGTTGCTGCTGCCACCAAACCCCCAAGATATTTTGACTTACAATTCATGTAGTGCATCAGCAGCAGGTCAAAGCTTGAGAGATACTTGGTTGGAGAAAGATGGACTAAATGGAAATGGATACAACTACGTACCTTCTAACTATTTTGCAACTCTCATTTGTTCCAGCCAGTATAATTAATGATATGGTATGATAGCAAGTATAACTAATCATTTTGAGGGCATTGGATTGCTCAAACCTCAGGTAGTCAGTTATATACAAAGACTGAATCAAATCAAAATTCTTCCTATAGTTTAGCTGCTGTATAATAAATGGATCTGTCAGATCCTGATTATTTGATTTAACTTGAGCAGGTGAGGACAACAGCAGGATTTTCATGTGCTGATTAGCAGCCTTTCTTGCTTGACTGACAGGTGACTAGTTTCTGCAGGCAAAATATTCTGTTTCTTTAAATAATGACAAATGTATATGTAGAAGACCTGGTAAATGATTCAAAGGTACATCAAAATAAGGATAACTACCATATGTATCTTGCCCCCCCACCTCCATGTATATATATATTCATCTTTTCAGCTTTAGATGGTTTAATTCAGATGTAGAATTTATTTACTTTATATTTTCATTCTAGGAACTTAAGGAGGTATATATATTACTCACAAATTTTTATCCTTACCACAATTTATCTGGTTAATTAAACTAAGAGATAGTGACTTTTTCAAAATAATCCTGCATGCTTTCTAGATGAACTGGGATTTAAATGTGGGTATCCTCACCCTGGCTCAATTTTATAATCTCTGTAGTATATTGGTTTTTAGTAATTCCTCCAACAGATCAACTACACCAGTAGAATATATGATAGAAATGACTAACAAACATACTGTTTGCAAAGGCAGATTACTATGGGTAGGTCCTTTCTCTGAATGTAGCCCATAGTATTTTTAACGAATCAAAACTATTGCTTAAGCATATCCTACATTGATTTTATTTTCAAAGTTCTTTACAAAAGTAGAGCAGAAATATTTGTTCAATTCAGTCAAAATATTCTGATTAATTTAAAATCCTCTCTATCTCAACAGATATGGAAAGCTACTTAATCCTTAATTATCTAACAAGCTATGGTTACATTCTGTCATTTTCTTGCTTCTTAACAGAAGAACTTTCTGGCTTTTACTTTGAGCGCCATTTTGTCTGCTTCAGAATAATGATCTATTTAGGAAAAGTTTTCTCCCTTTCTTCTAATTGGATTTAAGCACAGCCTTTAATTATTTTGCAGTATAATAATATATTTTCATTCCAAAAGTGGTATAAAAATTTCCAGAATAACATTTAAGTTTTTAAACTATATGCATAAAAACACTACAAACCTGCTTGATGCTTCCCCTTGTTCTTTCCTTCATGAGTCAGATAATAGAAGAGAGAGGGTTTTGGGGAGGAAAAAAATTTGTTATGCTGGCAGTACCCATCATGATGTGGTTACAAATATTATTAAATAATTATTAAGTTGCAATTGGATTTGTTAATTAAATGAATGCTTAAAAATTATAAGCAAATATTTTTAAAAAGGCAAGCACAAACACCCAAGCATGGATTTATAGTGACATTAAAAAAATAAAATGCTATGTTAATGCATGCTCAATATGCTTATTATACATGTTTAGAGAGAAAGAGTTGACAAAGCATTTATCAGGGTCATATACAAATAACAGAGAACCGTTAGCTATCTGCAGTAATGAAATAGAATTAATTTAATCACTGAGACTAGGGATGTCTTACAAAAGGACCAATTGCATTTCTTTTTAGCCATAAGTATCTTGTAATATGTAGATCTGTGGCATAATTATTTATAAGAACTGAAAACTGATATGGCCAAAATTACAGCTTAGTATGGGTAGTTGATGCCTAATACAATTGCTATGCTATACAAATTTATTCCAAAAAGTAACCCAACTGCTCTTTCTGCTACAGAAAGTACTAAATATGCAAAATACTGGGCTAAGTTTTAAGGATAAAAGATCTCTATTATTGTTAAAGCTGCATATGTATCTCTTTCATACATTTTTGTTGCCATAACTGTAAGAAGCATGCATCATTACTATTATATTTAAAGTACCATTTCTGCAAAAATAGGAAATTAATGCATATTTGTTGGTTCCATTCTACCACAAGATGTAGTGAGAACATCACAATAATTTGTTGCCTAGCTAAGAACAATAGACTGGACAATAAAGATTTTGCTTCCTGAACACTTTTGGGTGTGATCCTATAGATGTTTGGCTATTAATCACAGAAATAAGCTGTAATTTAAGTTTTCATGTACCGTTTTATAAAAAAATCTTCTGTTTTTATACAATGGCCATGCAGCACAAATGAAAGAAACATACAAAAACATGGAACAGTGTTGAAGCACATCGAGTATACTAACAAGTACTACTGGAATATCTTGTGGGGATCTAAGATTGTGGCTCTGTTGCTTTAGAATGCAGTTCAGATATACCAAGTACTGTTGTGAATGGAACAGCCACGCAAGAGTGTCACATTACATTAAAAAGAAATGGCCACTCCGAAAGAATTTTGTTCCAGGACAGAAAAATGTGGCACATGAACCACTTGTTAATCTGACAAAGATATTTTTCTCTGCTTTATACAAAATATGGACTGATGAAAAAATTTATGAAATCAATGAACAAGGAAGGTGAAGGTTTTGTTATTTGAGATAAATGTTTCCAACAATAATTGATGGCAAGAATAAGGAAGGCAGTTTTGTTGGTCCCCAGATCAGATACAACATCAATGACAAGTGCTGTGAAGATCTAGTGGGGCCAGAGAAAATTGCCTGGAAAACATTCAAGGATGTCACTGAGAATTTTCTTGGCATCCATTCAGTTGGTTGACAAATTTCGTACAGCATACAAGACCATGAAGTGCAACATGTCACTGAAGATTAATTTTTTGCATTCACACTTGGACTTCTTTCCTGAAAAATCTGCTGAATTCTTGCAGCATGTTGGAAACATTATGAGATTAAATACATTACAGTAATTAAAAGTTAATTTCATATCTCAGGATTCCTACATGATACAGTCATTCTGAAATTATATTTGTGTTCAGTTTGAAGGACTCTATTATAAACAAAAGTTTTTTAGGAAGCAAAATTTTTGAAAAAAGGAAACTAATGTGTATTTGTTGATCACACTCTATCACAAGGTGCAATGAGAAGTTCACCTTGACTTGTTACCTAGCTAAGAACAGTATTTGAAGAAATAGTAAACATCTATCTGTGCTCCAATTCATCATGGCAATGCAAAATCACACATTTCTCTTTTACTGAAAATGATTGTTTCCCAAGAATCATATCAGTATGATTAACTATGACTGAAATTGGGAAATACTCATTATGAGTTTCATCACTAGCACCCTCCTACATATTTCTCATAGAAAGAGGAAATATGTGACTCTAAAGGACAATACAGATAGTAAGGTGATATTTAAGCTTCTTTTTTAAAAAAAACATATTGTACTGCAGTGGGAGTAGCAGTAATCAACTGCTTGTATATCTAAACTTTTTTTTTGTTTAAATGCTACAAACCAAAGGTTATGTTAGTGTAGATTAATATGATACTTTGACCTTAATTGACGAACATTGATTTGCATAGTGGAAAATTCAAGATGCAAAGTGTGAAAAAAAAACCCTATTTCCTCTTTCATTTATAAGCAGAATTAGTATGAGCAAGCAATGGAAGTCAGTATAAATAGTGTACATCCAAAAATGCATATATATCCCTAACTATGTGAAGTGAGATGAATTAACTGAACCCAATACCTGCCTAGGTAGTGTTTAAAGGTTAGGTTTCACAAGGATTTGAGGACTGCAAAAATATCTATTGTTTAATTATAAAATTTGTTAAGAAGCAAAATAAAATAGAAATTAGATTGATCTTATTTGGAAGATGTGTATGTGTCCCAGTTTGCTACCTGAGTTCCTCAGTGACAGAAAATAAAAGGAAATGTGTGGGGAAAAGGGAAAGTAGAAAGACAAGACAAAAACCACAGACTGATTTGTATAATCTCAAAACCAGATATCAAGTACAACACCAGCTGCCATATTTTTACCTACTTTGTAGGGCTGCAGGTATGTAAGGCCTTCAAATGAGGCTTCCAGGTAGCAATGGAAACCGATTTCTCATCAGCTGCATAACTACGCCATACACACTACGTGCAGATATATGATAAAAGAAAAAGGCAAACAAAAATGGAGAAGCATATTAGTAAACCAATACAAGTATTGTTTTTTTGTAGCATTCATAGTACTGATACATGCCTGAGGGATGGAAGACTATATTCATAATATCGCCAGGTAGCTGTCAGGTTTGTTCGTCTTGAATCAGTAGAATAAAACCGCCAAGTAGCCTGATTTGAGGAAACAATAGAAAGTACAACAGATCTAACAATATATGAAATGAAGCACTATTAATAGGATGGAAAATTTGGATTTTGTTCAAACTGGATACAATTGGCTTAATTAATTTGGAAGGGCTGTGCTTGTACAATATAATGAAGATTTAAAAATTAAGGATTTAAATATAGATGAAAACAATAAACAAGGAAGTCTTAGTTATATATGCTAGCAATCTTGCACAGCAAAATCTTTAAGAAAATCTTTTGCTGTAATTTTTTTTTCATGAGTGTAATTGGACTTTTTGTTTGTTTACTATTCTTCACATTGGCAACAGTACATTCTAGTAATAAGCTGTATTCTCATCTGCATAAAATGAGTAACAATGAAAGATAAATTAGGGAGATTACTAGCACACATGGTTTCCTTTTTAAGGGATATGTTCAAAAGTTTTGATGTTCTTTTATGTCCACTTGTCAAATGCCCATGGTATTTTGTTGCTGATTTTCTGTCATAGTTTACTTGTTTCAAAGGTGCTTTTTCAAAAAGCAACTGGACTATTTTTTTTTCCTTTTTCCTTAAAGAAGAAGAAGACGTTTTGCTTCTCATCTAAGAAGTTTCATTAGTACTGAAAAAGCTTCTTGGATGAGAAGTGAAATTTCTTCTTCTTCAAGGGAAAAGAAAAAAAAAACATGGTCCAGTTGCCTTTTGAAAAAAAAAACATCTTTGAAATAACTATGACCTGGATGACTGAGAATCTCTACAGACATCTTAGTTACTTATTTTACAGTATATTGCTTAGCTATTGTTTATGTGGACTGTAAGCAGTTTGCAATGACAAGATTAGAAATGTAAAAATCAATCACTTCAGGCCAAAACTCAGTGTACTATGGTAACTCTTCCATAATAAGTCAACAAAAATCATGCCATCCATCAAATACCCAATTAAAAATGGAGGAAGTTGTACAACTTGCCTCATGGTGTAACCGGAACAATCTGGAACTGAACACACTCAAAACTGTAGAAATGGTGGTAGACTTAGAAGAAACCCTCCCATACTACCACCTCTTACAATACTAAACAACACAGTATCAACAGTAGAGACCCTCAAATTTCTAGTTTCTACTATATCACAAGACCTGAAGTGGACACCTAACATCGAAAACGTCATCAAAAAAACACAACAAAGAATGTTCTTTCTGCGCCAATTCAGAAAGCTCAAACTACCCAAGGAGCTGCTGATACAGTTATACAAAGGAATTATTGAGTCTGTCCCCTGCACCTCTATAACTGTCTGGTTTGGTTCTGCAACCCAACAAGACAGACACAGACTTCAGAGGATAATTAGGACTGCAGAAAAAACAATCACTACCATTGAGGACCTGTATACTGCACAATCAAAAAGAGGGCTGTGAAAATATTTACAGAACCCTCATATCCCGGACATAAACTGTTTCAACTCTTTCCCTCAAAACGATACTATAGAGCACTGCACACCAGAACAACTAGACACAAGAACAGTTTTTTCCCAAATGCCAATACTCTGCTAAACAAATAATTCCCTCAACACTGTCCAATTATTTACAAAGTCTGCACTCCTATTACTATTAACCTTCTCATCACTCCTTATCACCCATCCTCTTCCACTTGTGACTATATGGCTGTAACTTTGTCACATGTATCTTTACGATCTATATTGACTGTTTCCTAGTATGATTTGATTGCTTATTGTATCCTATGACTATTATTAAGTGTTGTACCTGATGATTCTTGGCTCTTGATGAATGTATCTTTTCTTTTATGTATACTGAGAGCATTTGCACCAAGACAAGTTCCTTGTGTGTCCAATCACACTTGGCCAATAAAGAATTCTATTCTATTCTATTCTATTCTATTCTATTCTATTCTATTCTATTCTATTCTATTCTATGTCTAGTCTAGTCTAGTCTAGTCTACCCTATCTTCACAGCTTTCACAAATACCAGCAAATGGGGCATGGAATAGTTCCTGCTTCATAACAGAACATTAGGCTAAGTTAGAAGTTAATATTTGGGCATTGAGCATTTGAAAATAAGGCAGTTGCAATAGATCAAATCGGTATAAATAATTAATGAAGGGTCATAAAAATAATTTTGAATGATCACAGTACAAAAGGATTATATTTTTAGATACATTATCCTAATAATTACGGCTGACAGGATATATTTTCACAAGCAACTTGCCTGTTAATGCTTTTAACCATTATGCAATGCTCTATCCTTGGAATATAAGTGCACAAAATGACCCAATAATATACATTTCCCCTTAATACTTCTAAAATAAAAAGTTATTATTCCCAACTGTTCAGATCCTTCCTGTTGTATGATAAAAGAAGCTATTTACATCAAATGCAAAAAATATAAATTGCTTTCCTTGTGGATATCTAACACGGTTATAAGAGAAAAAATAAGACTCAAGCAATAGTCTGTTCTCTGTGAATGACTCTTCTGTACCGTCAGCAACTCCGCAGTCCTATATTCATTTATTTGGGAATAAATCCTACTGAACCCCCTTGAACATCAGTGTGAGTGGACGCTTGGAAGTGGATTTTTTTTTTACAGTGGGCTTTGGGATAGAGAGCCTTGCTGAACAACCTTCCCAAACTTGAATCCATGCAGATGGTTTGTACTCAGTTCTCTTCATTGCTGACTATTTCCCAGGCTGGCTGAGGATGAAAGAATTCTAATCCAAATAACTCAAGGGACCCAAGATAGGGAAAGCTGCTGTAAAGAAGGGAGAATGTGTGTCACAACCTCCTCTTTCAGTTCATCTGGCATGAATCTTAAGATGTACTTACACGCAAGGCTTACCCTGGATCAAATGAATCAGGGGCTTTCACCCACTGCTTAGTCTGGCCTTCTCACATTCAAGCCATATATACCATCTAGTTATATTTAATCACTAGGCTGAGAGTAGCCACTTTAAAACTACTGTGCCATCTAGCAACTTTATATACCGTACTTTTTGCACTATAAGATGCACCTAACCATAAGACGCAGCTAGGTTTAGAGGAGGAAAACTAGAAAAAAAATATCAGGCGGAGCCTGAGAGGACCACTGATAGGTGTCCTCTTATGTGTCAGCTCTGACTATTGACTCCTGCATTGCAGAAAAGAGACAGAAGAGACAAGCAATGACAAAGACAGAAGAGGCGGGGTTCAGCACTGTAAAAGGACCCTGGCACCGTGACCCGGCAGCTATTCACCAAAGGACTGGCACTGACGCATAGGCATTTCCACCCACTTTTGTGGGGGCGAAAGTGTGTCTTATAGAGTGAGAAATACAGTAAGTTACTAGCTGGTACAGAGAGACAGAGAGGCCATATCCTCTTTTCTCCTTCAATATGAACAGAGAGCTGGGAATACCAAAGTATATTTTAACATAACTGCTAACACTTGGGTAATGCTATCTATTTTTTCCAGGGGTGGGATTCAAATTTTTTAGCAACCAGTTTTGTGGGCGTGGCCATGTGACTGGGTGGGTGTAGCTTCTTCTTTTTCGGAGCACCCCTGTCCATGATCTGTTTTTGGGCCACCTGGGCCTCAGGGAAGCCTCCTGGGGGGCGTTTTTACTCCTAGGAAGCTTCCCTGAGGTCCAAGAAGGCAAAAAATGGAGGGCTGGGGGGGGGGAAACTGCAACATCACCCCCCCCGCATGCCCCTTTTTGCCTCTTGGGCCTCAGGGAAGCCTCCTGGTCGAAGCAGTAAGACAGCAAGGGTGATCCCAGCATAGCTGATGTCGGGAGGAAAAAAAAGAAATACCTTAAAGAGTGACTGGGCGAGGGAGAATGCAGTTAGCGATGCCGGGCATGCACGTGATGTCACGTATGCGCGATAAGGACTAACTGGGTGGGGAGGGGTGGGCGGAGAAGGGCAGGGCCAGCCAGGGGCATGATTTGCTGGTTCTCCGAACTGTGCAGAATCATAACAACCAGTTCTATAGAACAGGTCCGAACTGATAGAATCCCACCCCTGATTTTTTCCATTCTGTTATTCTTTATAGTCTTTATAGTGTAAAGCATGCAGCACATCCTAGAACTGTACACCTAGGCCTAGTTCATAGTATAATAAAAATTCTAGCAAGCATTTTTCTTTTCAATAGCAACCTGTTTGTGTAGCACTCTGTTTGCGAGTAGGAAGACAGTGGCTGCACAGCCATTACCTCTAAGAGAAGCATAAACAACAGTCCAGCAAAAAAATTGAATCATCTATCCGCAGAGACATTTGGCATTTCTGTTTCAAAGCCATAATCCAGCATAATTTGGAAGCCAAAATCCCTTAGAAGAGATTTGGTTCAGCTTCCAAATGATAATGAGGCTTACTCATACAGGAAGAACAATGACAAGAACCAAAGAATGTGAGAATAATTCTGTGCCTCTATATAACATATATTACATAAACTAACTCCCTTCAAAGGAGTGTAATCATTTTAATTATAGGATGGTGGGTATGAAGAAAGTGAAGGAATTCATTCAAAACAAAAAGAGAGAATCATTGTGTAATAGCAGGACAATTAAAACATCAACTCTTCAGACATTTAAATGTATTTTGATTCCTTCTACATGACAATATTACTATAATGTGTTCAACATCTTAGACAAAAACGCATTATATACATGCATATGCAAGCTATGCAATAAATTCTTTGGACAAAGGATTCTTCATTCAAAGTTCATTTTTGAAAATCTGCTTTATTTGCTACTTACTTGAATTAAACTGGCAGCAGGGTTTCTTCTCTTTTCAAAATGTTTCTGACGATGCTGTTCCTGTACTTTTAATGCAAATCCTGACCCTAGAATGCCCTTAAATACAATACAAAAGTTCATAATCAGAAAAATAACTCTGGTAACAATTAAAAACATAATCTCAAAAACTAAAATAACTATTATATAAATGACCTGTATATCATAGCATAGTTTGGGGCAATATTTAAAATAATATTATTGGACCAATGTGAACAACATCAGGTGCATTTAATAATCATATGGGACAGGATTCTGCTAAATTCCTACAAACCAGGAAACAGGCACAATTTAAAGAACTATAAGAATGGGCAACATGGAAAATTCTGAAGTGTTCCTTTGCCCTTGCCCATATTGTTGTTGTTGTTGTTATTACTGTTACTGTAACCACGTTTTTTCAGTCAATTTTCTCTCACTGTAAATTTATTTCCAATGCTGCTACTTTATTATTAGGAAAGGGTTGAGAAAACCAGCATTGGGGGAACTAACAGGCAAACTTAGTCTTTTTATCTAATCTTTCTTGATTAGGGAATTTCACTGCCCTTATCTTGTTTTCCACATCATTCTGGAAGGATCCCCAATCTTTCCCTAAAACAGCGGGGAAATGTTGTAAATAGTTTAGGAAGAATGTTAAATCACTTCTCTTCGTATCCCACTGATGGAAACCTTTCCTTAAGTTGCATCAGCCAAACCATGAACTGTAGTGGCAAGTGGTTAGAATGCAGTATTGCAGGCTAATTCTGCGCCAGCAATTCGACCCTGACCAGCTCAAGATCAACTCAGCCTGCCATCCTTCTAAAGTTGGTTAAATGGGGATGCAGAATTTTGGGGACCTTATGCAGATTTTGTAAAATGCTTAGAGAGGGCTGTAAAGTACTGTGAAGAGGTATATAAGTCTAAATGCTATTGCTGTTATCAACCATTTGATTCTGAGAAAACAACTGGCCATCATACTCCACTTTTCTAGTGAATCTTCTTTAAGTATGCAACTACAAAGAACATTATCAGTTGAAGTTTTAATACTGCAGTAACTACTTTTTTAATGTAAAGGGAATGACAGAGCATGAGAGAGCCAGTTTGGTTTAGTGGTTAAAGCACCAGGCTAGAAAGACCATGAGTTCAAGTCCCACCTTAGCCATGAAAACCGGCTGGGTGACCTTGGTCCAGTCCCTCTCTCAGCCCACCCTACCCAAGAGGTAGTTGTTGTGGGGAAAATAAGAGGAGGGCGGTGTTGGGTATGTTCACCACCTTGAGTTATTTGTATACAATAACTTGTTGTTATGACTTTTTACTGAGTGACACAATGCATCATAAGACAACAATTTTTGAAGTAGATATCTCAAATTTCAGAATGTGTCCAAAATCAAAGTCCCATGAGTCCTGAAAAAATGAAATTTGGGGAAGTTATGGCTGCTTCAATGCTACTGATTGCTGCTGTAATCATGATATTCATTTTAATAGTTCGATGATACTATTTCATCCAGTCTTGCAATCCTGTGCTCCAGAGGTGGTATTCAGCAGGTTCTGACCAGTTCTGGTGAATCGGTAGCGGAAAATTTGAATGGTTCGGAGAACCGGCAAATCCCACCTCTGACTGGATATTTTACAGTATCCTTCCCCTGCCACACCCACCAAGCCACGCCCACAGAACCGGTAGTAAAAAAATTTGAATCTCACCACTGCCGTGCTCCCTCCCCCACCCAGCACTATCCAATGAACTGCCTGCTACAAAGGGAAGGGGAGGGGAGGGGAGGGGAGGGTAAAAGGAAGGAAGGATAGAGAAAAAGGAATGGAAAGAGGGACGAGAGGGAGGCATAGGGAAGAAGAAACCACAATATACATTTCTTGAATAATACCGCCTCCTGCATAATCCAACTTGTGCTGCCTCTCTCTGCACACCTTCCCTGAACTGCGCAGTACCTTTTGTACATTTCTATGCATGGCATTTCTCACATACTCCCATGCACTCAAAGGCACTCTTCCCTACCTGCACCCCCAATCCTTGAGCTGTGCTGCACCTCTCCCATAGCCTCATGTTCACCACATATCCTTGATCAATGCTGCACATTGAAGGAAGGAAGGAAGGAAGGAAGGAAAGGAAAGGAAAGGAAAGGAAAGGAAAGGAAAGGAAAGGAAAGGAAAGGAAGGAAAGGTTTCTAATGTTTCCTGCCAGCTTCCCATAAGGAAACTCAGTGGGAAAGCTGGTAGGAAATTAGAAGTCAATCCTGCTCCTAATGCTTTTATGCCCATCTGTGGTCATTCTGTTATTCTGTTTAGGTAAGAAAATCTTTCTGAAATGAAGACCCAACAGGGTACAGGTTTCTAGTCCTCAATAAAACAAAATTCTGCTTAATAAAAACTTGAATCTGTTTTGCAAGTGTATAAATTACATTCTTAATTATTTTATTAATTCTACCAGTTATGTAGTTTTATCATTTCATATTACAACTAAAGAAAAATGTTAGTATATTCGTCATTAACCTTAAATGAAACTATGGTTAATTTGGTATTTGAACCAGGATGTTCATTACATTTATGTCAACCTAATAAAAGTGCAGCATCCCACATGCAAGTAAAAGGAAAATGTTTAGTGTACCGTGGAATATTATTTGCATGTTTAGAAATAGATTATTATTAATGGAAATATCAAAGATACATGCTTGGCTGTGCAGAGACCCCGATTTGAAGGACTCACTGTAATTCAGTTGCACATGAATGTGCATGAAGCTGCTATTAGAACACCGCACCAATGTACCACAGCCCTTCATTGGAAAAAAAATACACATTTATCTTAAAGTATTCTCCTCTGGCATCTTAAGTGTACCCATGTGTGCTTTGAATCAGATTTTGCTCTTCAAATCCAGATCACTAGAGAGCTCTAGAGTATATGTATTGGGTTGTATTTACGGCGTATTTTACTCCCAACTAGTGCAGTTTGAAATTGCTAAAACTTTCAAGAAGGTGTCGATATCTATTTATGAGGAAGCTTAACTTTTAGCTGTGAAAAATCCCTGGATTTTAGCAGCCAAACAATAAATTTTCTTGAAGACCATTAGTTAGCAGCAGGATCAAAAACAGCATCTACTCCTAGGCAAATGTTTCAGTGGAGTTCCTGCTCTGAGCTTGGTTTTTGCTTGCAGAGGTTTTGTTACCTGACTAGGTAAGATATTCAGTGCTAGAAGGGAGTGAAGTTTGTCCCCCATTGATACACAACAGCAGCATGCCCTGTCATTGCTGGTGGGGATGTGATTTTGTCCTTACAATTCCTTGATTAGGCTGCTTGTTTGTTTGTCTGGTGTTATATTTTCTATTACCATGTTTCTCCAAAAAGATGGCCCACCTTGAAAAGAAGTTTTTGAGCGCATGTGATCAAATTAAGTCCCACCCACAAAATTAGCCCTAATTAAGACCCTGCCCACCCCTGGATGCAGGGGGTGGGGCAAGGCACACAGGTAAAAAATAAACTAGGGTGGGGATGGGGGGTGGAGCTGCCCTACTTACTAGGCCTTTCACCCCCTGACACCTGCCTTGCCTTCTTCTGCGGCCGCTTGCCGCCATTGCATGCATTGCTTCGGCCTTCGTTTCACCTTCAGATGCCTCCCGGAAAGCCTTCTGCAGCCGATCATAGAGTTCCATATCAATCCAGAAGTCTATTATTGGCTGCAGAGGGCTTTCCGGAAGGCATCTGAAGGCGAAAAGGAGACTGGAGTGATGTGTACAAGTGGCGGCAAGCAGCTACAGAAGAAGTGGACCAGCAGCGGGCTCCTGCTGGGTGGGGCTGTTGGTGCCACTGCCACGAGGTGAGTCAATAACTAAAACCCTCCAAAAAGAAGGCCTAGCCATTTTGTCAGGGGTCAAAAAAAAACAAGACCCAGACTTCTTTTTGGAGAAACTCAGTAGGAAAAGCTTTACCAATTAATATTTAATAGTGTTTCTTCACTTCCTCATTACTAACCCAAACAAAGTAAATTAAAAATACTCATAATCTGATCAGAAAATCCCAATATGTTCCTTAGCCTGTTAGCAGATAAACATTCCTTGTAGATGATTTCTGACAATGATTTCTGTTTTTTTTACAAGGATAATTAAATTTCTTAACAAGAAATCTTGCATAGGAAGTGGAAAATACTCCAACATTTAATTTATATGTAAAAAATACTTTAACATGTAATTACAATTTAAAAGAACTTTATAATGGACGTATTATATTGATTACTAGTACTTACTGAGATTCTAACAACATTATGAAAGATATGTTTGGATAAAGCATAGTGGAGATGGACTTAACCACATCTTAGCAAGCTCCATGCAAACATTGTTTTGGATGCAATGTTACCAAATAAAACTTTGGATGTCCATAAATTTATTATTGGGGATATGCAAGCTCTTAAAGCACCTTAAAATTTAAGATTTACCTTAAAATTTAAGTTTTCTATGCAATGGCAAAAGTTAACATGGGTTTATAAATGCACTGGTGTAAGCAACTAACATTGTTTCTCACATATCCAGCACAGAGTATAATGTCCTTCAAATTTAAAACGCAGTTGTAAAAATACTCACAGCAGGTAACGCAAAGAAAGAAATGCCAAGCAGTGCAAACCCTGCAGAAAGCAGCCTTCCTAGCCAAGTAAGAGGCGTTTTATCTCCATAACCAATTGTTGTTAATGTGATCTGAAAATAAATGAAAATAAACCAGGGTGAAAAAAAATGCAGACAGTACAGATATCAAGAATTTTAACATTAGCTCTCCAAAGTGTATAGAGACAGCTTATATATATAAAAAAGCAGACAGTGGGATTTCCCTCTGGGTGTTCACCCTTGTTTCAATGACATTTAGTCACTATGATCAGCTCTGCTTCTCAAGTTGCTTTGAATATTTTCAAAATACATTTTCTTCAGTCAAGGTGAATATAAGCCTGACTAGGGGCTGGCAGTATTGAAGAGAGGGAAATGGCTAGGCGCAGAGACGATCACAGCTTCTCTCCAGCCAACATATTCCTACATAAAAATGCCTCACGCTCCTCCATTATTTCAGCAAAAGGATTTGGAAACCAGCATTTATAGAGATGTTGATGTAGCCTGTTTGTTGGTTATTGTTTATGTTCTTATGCCTTGCCCAGATGGGTTGGGCTGCACAAAACAACATGCTGAACATTCTCTGCTTGAGCTTTTCAGTGGGAGCCCAGCTTTTCAGGAGACACACAATTCTTTCAGGCTTTTTTCAGTTCACACTCTGATGACATGATGAGGATGAAGAATTTCAACAAAAGTTGATATTCTTAACTCTTTGCATATTTTCTCTTTTCTTTATATATTTAATGCATTTTGTCCTGCTGTAATTATAAAAAAAACTCTCAGAAGCCAACCAAAAGACAGTAACACCAATAACAAAACATATAAGACTGCATATAATCATAAACTAGATCTGACATCAACATCAAAACTTCCTATGGAAGAGCTTAGCTTTCAACTGTTTCTGGAAGGGAGATAAAATGGGAGCTGACTGAATCTCCAGCAAGAGGCTCTTCCAGAGAACTGGCCCCATCACACATAAACAAGGAATTTTGTAAATTTTATTCTTTATTCACATAGTGTTAGTGTTCTGAATGAATGAGAAAATAGCAAGCAAGCAAGCAACTAATCAGCAGATCAGCAAGTACAGGTAATCCTCAACCTACTGTAGGACCACAATTGAGCCAAAAATGTCTGTTGTTAAGTGAGACATTTGTTAAGTGAGTTTTGCTCCATTTTATGACCTTTCTTGCCTCGATTGTTAAGTGAATCACTGCAGTTGTTAAATTAGTAACACAGTTGTTAAGTGAATCTGGCTTCCCCATGGACTTTGCCTGTGATAAGGTTGCAAAAGGGGATCACATGACCCCCGGGACACTGCAACGGTCATAAGTATGAACCAGTTGCCGAGCATCTGAATTTTGATCATATGATCATGGGGATGCTACAAAAGTTGCAGTTGTGAAAAATGGTCATAAGTCATTTTTTTCAGTGCCGTTGTAACTTTGAACAGTCATTAAATGAGCTGTTGTAAATCAAGGACTACCTGTAATTTCATTACAAACTTAAACCACAGTAAGGTAACATTTTGGTTCTCAGTTAGGACTTTTTTTTAAAATCTAAACTTTTTCTAAGAACACGAATAACATGCACTGGCTATAGCTATATGATACTATGTTTTGATGACCACTCTTGCTTTTAATTTCACTCAGACAAAGCCATGAAGTTGCTATTACTTTAATCCTCAAGGAGGAATTTGGCACCTTACTTGCTAAAATTTTATCAGTATCACTTACAAGCATAGCAAGACAGATTGATAAATTTATATTGGATACTATACACTGCAGGCACATCTTACAATGAGAACTGTAAAGAACATTTCTTTCGAGAGAAGTAATATGGACATATAATACAAAAATGACATATAACTTTTTCATTGTGGTAAATGTAGTATTTGCAAACTCTTTGGGCTAAAATGGACTTTCATAGCACAGTCTCAATAAGTACTATCACATAAGTCAAGGCTTGTTCCTTCCATGTCTGATCCAAACATCAGAATGTAGACAGTTATGGATTTGAGCATTGGAATAGCTGTTCCATATGCAAAAATGCATTCATGCTCCCCTTTGTCAGATTAGAAAAGGTTCAATCTCTTCCCTGAAATGTTGTTCTTAAAGTCCTAGGAATTTATCTCTAATTAGTTTAATAAAGATAAATTATATTTCCAAAATGAATGCAGAGGCAATTAAGAGCTGAAGTATTAATAAAGAATTATCAAAATCCTTAATTTTCTTGTAGGCTTAATTATTCCACAGAGTTACTCTTTCAGTAAAGCTGCATTAGTTAGTTTGTTTGATCAGAAATGAACCTGAATGATCTGGCATTCATCTGATCATTGCCGGGCACCTGAGAGTAAGAGAGATGTTTCCAAGATCTATTTGACAAAAAATAAAGAAGCTTATAAAAAGGTTAACACCAATTGCCACCTATTTTTAATGACAATAAGGATTAAAGTCTCAACAGCAGAGTCCTTCCTATTAGAAGCATTGTAGATGTTTGTATAATTGAGAACCAAAAGATTAAAAAAGGAAGAATATGCAACACACTTTTCTTGAAGAACAAAATCCACTCTGTTCTTTTTCACAGTCAACAGGTTCTGAAGCTCTGACAAAAATACTGCAGCATTAAATGTATCAGAGATCTCTTGCTGCATTTGAACTGTTTCTAACACTTAAGGAGTTCTTAAGCAACAGAGCTGAACATAATTTTTTTTTTACATTGTGATGTACCCAATGTACTCAAAAGCAATTTAGATTTTAAATTCCAAATCTGGATTCAATGTTATTTTGTGGAAGCAGGAAGTTAGAGTTCGCTCATATTTCTCCAAATAGCAACATACGTACTGAAGGAGAAACATACAGTAAACAATAAATATTATTATTCCTTGATCTAGATTTTAAAATAGTTTAATTTTTTTCCATGATATAACTATATTTCATCCAATGTGTTACAGTGAATATAAATCTGGACTGATGATAAATTTGGATGCTGTCATTTTTAGTAGCTGTGGATAAGCATAGAACATGAGGTCTGACTCTCACACCACATCACCCTAAATAACTGCTTTGGGTGATGAACCACGATGGTTAACAAAATCAGGTTAATCCCCTAGCTGCTGCCTCTTGGCTTGATGTTCAGAGGAGTCACTTTATTATGTTTAAACATTCCAGGATTTCTAGTGAGGATTCATGGAGAACTAGATGTCCCTAAAAAAAGTGGGAATCGTGGTGGAGATTGCTGGCCAGGTGATGAATTTTGGCTGGTGAAGTCTTTGACAAAAAGAAGGATTGCGAGATAATGGCTTCTTGTGAGTAGGCTGAAGAAATTGAGGTTTTTTGTAGTTTACTTTTGAAATGAGTGGGTGGGAGTTGAAGGGTTTCAAACAAGCTCACTTCCTTCCTGTGGGAAGATGCTATTCTTTTGAATTCTTAAAAATAAATGATAAAATAGGACTTTAAGAAAAACATGGAGGAATTGAATGTTACAGAAAAACATGGAGGAATTGAAGATTACAATTAAAGGAGAAGAAAGCTTAAATCTGTTTTATAGATACAGAATTAGCAGAGTCCTTTAACATTGGATATACTGAAGGATGTTTGTGATCAATAGAATC
Source organism: Bungarus multicinctus (assembly GCA_023653725.1). Lineage (NCBI taxonomy): Eukaryota > Metazoa > Chordata > Lepidosauria > Squamata > Elapidae > Bungarus > Bungarus multicinctus. The sequence goes on from CM042836.1 coordinate 116,549,818, forward strand.
AGAAGTTAATTTTAAAAATGACTGCCATTTGAAAAGGTGTTATAAATGATGTTACAAATCAGAGCATAGAAAAACTCAAAGAAGTAGTGCAAGATTGGAAGATGTGGAGAGAACTGGCCTATAGCATCACCACGAGTCAGACACGACTGAATGGATAACATCAACATCATGACTGCTTTATTATTACCTAATTAAGTATTATTGTATAATTAATCAAACCTCAAAAATAAACAAAATATGATATTATAAGTATAATTTTTAAAATTATAACGTGGTTGTTAATAGTGAAATCTGTAATATAACTCTTATCAGTTCAATTATAAAACAGAACATTCCAGCATGGACAACTACCATCCCTTAGTGATTCAGAAAGGCAGCATAGTCCCCTTTATGAATGTATCACCGCAGGGCGTAAAGTGTAGGTGGGACACATTCAAGGAATTGGTAGAGAATTATTAAATAGGATATTACACAAGTGTTATCTGAAATAGTAAGCTCTCTTAATGAATGATGCAGTCACTTGGCAATGCCACATTCTCGAGGGATGTGCCCATCTGTTGGGATGCATGTTTTAATAAGCATTCCAAATGAAAAGAAAACACATTCCAAATGAATAAAAAAATAAACTCTTTCCTAAATCTGATTTACTTATTCATTTAATTTATATGGCAGCTCGTTTGCCAAGTACCTTTAAAATCCTAAACGGTCAGGCTGTCTAAGAAACTACCTTTCCCTTTATAAACCAATCTGGCTCTTAAAATCCATTTCTGGCATGAAGGGAAAAGGCCTCTATTCTCCTAGGAGATGGAACATTTTCCTGTAGGAGTTGTGGTTGGTCCCAATTCTCTCAGGCATTTTGAAAACTGTAGAGACACATCTATTTATTTCATTTTGTAAATTGTTAGCTGAATTTAGTATTAATTTTAGCGTATGTTTTTAATATTTTATATTGTTTTGTGTTTTGATGCTTAATTTTTTTTGAAAATCATATTGAATTCTCACTAGAACAGAAAAACAGAGCATTAACTGAATAAGAGTATAGTAAAAATGATGGAATAAAATGTTAAAGCCATCCTCAGGCTCCTAATATGTATTGGCTATTTGTTAAATTAAAATCCAATCCTTGGGGCAAAACATTTTGATTAAAAATCAATCTTTAAGGGAGGAATTGTACAAAGGTGAATAGGCCAGGATTGATAGTTTGATTAGCTGACAGTGCTCAGTTATGGCTGATACCACCATGCAGGTGAGATTCTTGCAGGTGAGATTCTTGCAGGTGAGATTCTTGCAGGTGAGATTCTGTTCTCCTGTTGATTGCCATCATATATATGAGGCTCTCTCATACACACAAAAATGGAAATACGTAGTTAGGCCAAGCCTTTTTTGCAGCAGGATGGATCAAAGCAAGGTAAAATATGTCAAATTAAGGTAAATGTTCCTAAACAGGAATACAAGTGTGTGTGTTCTCCTTAAAACTTATTCAGGACTGATTAATTGGGAATATTCAACACATTAAATTTTAAGTCAGATTTAAGGAAAAAAAGTGCTAAACCCAAACAAATAAATTATCCTGTCTTAACCTAATGACTTGTTTCACAAAATATGCCAAAATAATGCTAAGTCACACAAAGTATTGCACCAAAACGTTTAGAACTTCATTTTAGCTTGATCTAATGTGCCCAGCTACTACAGTTAGGCTTAGTGTCTGAAAGACTGCAACTTCAACACAAACAATGTAGAGTGTTGCAGGACTTCAGAGTCAAATGTCACGATAGCTACAAATTCACACTCTTGCTGTGATAAAAATAATAGCTCAGAGTCTAGCCTTTCATCATCCTGGTTTGAGAGTTAACTCTAATGGCTTAACATTCTTATTTTTCTACATAAAACTTTCAAAATCTTTTTCCAGAGCTACTGTTTGTTGGTTTCTATAATGCCTAAGGGAAAGTGGCTTTACACAGGAAGTCATCATTTAGCAATCACTTGTTCAGTAACCATTCAAACTTAGGTACTGACTAAGGAAACTTATGACCTCACTGTTGTGGCTGTCACAGTACCCCTGCAGTCATATGATCATGATTTGGACATCTGGCAACCAGCTCGCGATAATGATGGACACAATGTCCCACAGTCATGTGTTCACCATTTGCAATCTTTACTGCCAGCTTCCAACTTGCAAAGTCAATGGGGAAGCAAGCAGGAAGTCACATCATAACTATGTTTTTACTTATACCTGTTATCTTGTAAGCAATTGACAAACCAAATAAAATGAAATAAATAAAAAATGGCAACCATATGATGTTGCACTTAGAGATCCCATGGAATTCGCTTATCAGTGACAACTGGAATTGCTGCAACTGCTATTGTAAGCCAGCAGAGTAATATTATGTTGCCCTGTAAGACCACCATGTCATTTACCAACGGAGTTTCTGGTCTCAATTACTATGATTAAGCAAAGACTACTATCCATGGGTTCGCGATGGGTTGGATATGACTTTGCAACTAACAACAACAACCTATATTTATTTTGAAACTTAAGCTTATTATGTCAGTTATTTATGTCAGTTTCAGTTATAATCTTATATAACAATTGAAAGAATTATAATCAATGCAACCACTTATTGTGTCTCCCATCCACAATTGGGTGATTTCAGCTCTATGTGCTGGAACAGGTGTTTGTTGAGGTACCTCCAGCTGAATGCCCCCTCGTTCTAAACCAGTTATTTTTTGCTTTCTTTCCTTTTTACATTATACACACATACATACGTACATACCTACGTACATACATACATACATATATATATAAAAAAAATTCTTGACTATAAAAAAGAAATATTTTACTAATGGAAAAAAATAACTCAATAAGAGTGTAAATATTTGATTAAGAAGATAGAAACTACATGTCTGGGCAAGAAGGACAGGGTAGTTTGAATGAAAAGCTATAGGTGGAAGAAACGTATGGGAGGCTTATGTGTATGAATAAGTAGAAAAGAGAAAAATGGATATGCATGAAATTCTCTAACAATGTAGAGAATATATTTTTGTTTATGTCGATGTTTGGGTGAAAGGATATGAGCACATCTGTTTAAGCATGAATCACAGAGGAAGAAATATTGAAGGATACATGGATGATGGGGGGAAAAGGAGAAACAGAAGGAGAAAGCAAATAAGCAAGATCTCAACTACTTTTTCTGTAGCTCCTATAGTTTTGAATTTGGCTAAAATCACAGCTAGTATAGAGCCCCCAACAACTTTTCCTCAACCTATCAATGCCTCCTTTACCAAGGTACAATATAATGGGTCCATTCATTTAATAAGATTCAAAAGAATATTAAATACTGCAAAGCGTAAATCTGCTTTCGTCAATCTGCTATGCACCAGCTATGTTAAGACAGCAACCTCCTAGCATTCCCAGCCAACCATGGACATTTTTGGGAAATTTATCAAGCTGCAGTCTCAATCCAAAGGGCACCAGACTGGGGAAAGTTACGGTAGTTTATGTTAAAAGATTGATTGATTTTGTACTTACTGTGCCCCACCACAAAGCATCTGCATATGTAGAAAACTGAGCATTTGCATCTTTTTCAACCAGATAGACAAGGAAAGATGAAAAAATAAGCACTAAAAATCCAATGTACCAAGCTGTGATTAATTCCTGTAAGATAAAATAAGAATAAAAAGTAAACATTTCTGATAATTTATCTGAATTTGTGTAATTGTTGGAATATAAGATTAATAGAGTTCATTTTAGTTAAATGTGAAAAGTTCTTTGAGTATACAAATTATCCCTTAAATTAACAAATATAATTATTCATGTCGTTTCAGGGCATCAGAATTCAAACTACTTCATTTATGCCAGAAGTTGGATATAGCAAGTAGGCTTTTTAAATTTGTTGTTCAATCAGTAGAACTTATTTCTATGACAAATCTCAAATTATCTTAAAAATTGTTGCAACTTTCAAAGAGAATTTTTATTATAATGTATAGATTGCAGTCATACATAAGACCACACAGGTTTTCCAATAAGAATATTTTGTTCCATGGTTCTTTGACTTCTGAAGTTAGAAGGGATGGATGGATAGAGTGATGGATGTGCACATGCATGCACACACTCATGAAAGGCCAACACACCTCAAAATATTGCAAATTATTTGGATCATTCATTTAAATTTGGGATTCTTTTTTTTGCAGCGTACATTCAATATATTCACAAAAATGAAATATATGGATGGGCCCCTACCTTACTATGTGCATAAACCACTGAGCCTAACAATTTCCAAGTTCCTCCTCTTCGGTCCATGCGTACCATACGAAGAATCTGTAGGAAACGAAGACTTCTGAGTGCTGATGTTGCAAAAATGTTACCCTGAGTTTTTGCAGAAACAACTGCTATTGAAGCGATGAGAACAATGATGTCTGAAAAAAAATACATCCACAAAATATATTAATGCAGACAGGGACATTTATAGTCAATTAGCATGCCAATATACCATAAACTGGATTATTATTGTTTAATGTTAAATATTCATTAATAATTAGGAACTGAAATAATTGGTTAATAGTATCCACCTCTTCGAAAAAATGTTCACTGCTGGAGCTGATAAATTCTAGCATTTCTAGATTAAGTTGAATATCTGGTGATTACAGAATTTTTCATAGAAACTCTATCACTTTATTCTTAAGACTCAATTTTATTTGGTATGCTATTTAAAAACCAACCTAGGAGAAATTATCTAGAGATTATCCAAATCACTTAGCAACATTTAGGACTGATGACAGTAGCAAAGAGTAATCTTTGAGAATGAGTCTCTGAATAAGAAAGATACTCATAGATATTATAGTCAATTACACAAGAATATGCTTTGAAGAAAACAATGCTCTTTAAATCCATGGGTTTTTCTGAGTAATTTATATTAATGTTGCAATTAATTTCATGCTTAAAAAACAAATATGATTATGTTTTTCTTTTTATATCATATCATCAAACGAGTTAAATAATTGAATTTTAACTATTATGTTTATTTAGTAGCAACAATCTATAAGTTATTTCTGATAGCTTTACTCCAAGTTAATTTGCTAATTTCTTGGTGTGATGGATACTTGGAACGGTCCAGATGGCGAAAACTACAAAACAATCATAACCACATGAATGCTTGTAGGTGGTTATCGTAAGTATGATTTGTTCAAGCTTATTCATAAATATATTGTGGGATGGGGCCACGCAAAATGCCCAGTGGCAAAGTTGAAAACATCCTTTAAAATCCCACTTACAATCTGCTCAAGTGGTGGTGATATATTGATATATGTTTGAGATAAGTGACAAAGAAACTGAGGGACAATTGAAGTAATTATATTACTATCATGTGCTTGACTATTATATTTATATGCATGCAATTTATATTATTAAGGAAGCAACATAATTACAGTTTATAAATATGATTTGATGTATGATAAGATATATTAAGGCGGTATTCAGATTCTCATATTTTGATAATATTTTTTCTTAGTTATTTTGTATATAGTGCAACATTTTTGTCTTAAACTGAATTTGCTTAGAGGCAACTTAAGTTACTTGATATATCTTAGAAATTATCTGAATGTTATTGTCTGATTTCTTTCAAAGGTTGTAATATAATGTCAAATTCTTCAGAGCATTCTGTATGTGGGAATCTTGTTAATTAACAATTTGGGAAATAGAGATTTCAATCTTTCCAGTATTTGTCATCCTGTTTCAATAGCTTTGTCTTTTAAGATAAAAGAACTGAAGTATTTCAGACGTCACAATAATCCTGAATGATGCAGGTACTACCATAGTAGGTGAAAATTGATTTCTACTATTGCTGCTATTATACTGTTCTAAGATAGAAAGGATTCAGAAAATTGGATAATATACTTGAATTACCTACATTTAGCATCTAATACATCCTGACCATTCTAACTGTGTGAAGGAGAACAATTTAATGTTAGTTTTCCTTATGTCTGTCTCAATGAAAATAAATTGACTATAGTACACTTTCCTCATATTAAATAGGTTTTCAATATGACTACCCTATGAACTGAATTACTTAAATTTCTTCTCCTTTCTTGTCTAGAATTTATCTAGTCATATTTGGAACTTATTTTGAATAAAGAATAATTTCAAGCTATTCCACTTTGGGATTATTTTTACTGATTAAAAATGAATATAAAAAATATGAATGAATGAAGCTACCTAGAGTCACCTTATCATAAAAATGTAATCAAAATATATAAAAATGAAATAGCACTCATGCATCATCACAAAAACTCCAGCACCATAAAGCCTACAAGCTTGAAATTTGGTACGTATGTTCCTCTTTTCTCACTGAGAAAGGATTTTTCGAAATGACCATTAGAGCATTAGTATTTCATATATTATTATTAACACGTTCTGATGCTAAGGAGTTCTACTCCCCCCTCCCCACCTGAAAAGAAATCTGTTCCAAATGCAAAACACTATCAGAGAGGAGTTTCAGTTTCAGTTTTACAGCAGCAACCAGCTTTAGTACAGAACAGTTGAGCTAAGCCACTCCCAGGCTCCTTGCTGTCTGCTTGCTCACACAGCAAATACTGTTTCAGTTTCCATGTTTAAGTTTCCAAACAGCCCTCAACTCTCACACACTGACAGGATGCTAGCCAGATGAATACAAATGGATACTGGTAGGCAGAGGCATAATTTTTTCTCCTTATTTTCTTCACCCAAAACTAAGTCCTTCATAGTGAAGCATGAGTATAGACTAGTAAATAAATAAAATAAAGATTAAGCATCCAGATAAAAGACAGACTACTCAGTATTTTCAATGGTCTTTTCAACACATGCACCCACACACACAGAGTTTATGTATGTATGTACATTATATATGTATGTATGATTCAATATAACTTGTCTTAGACTGAAAACTATTCTATACATACAAAAGTAAGTAAGTAATAAGTACTTTATCTTACTAAAAAGCATTATATGAAAGCCTTGATTAACCATGATGGGTGGCAGAGGGCAATATCCATGGGGTTATAGATATGTAAGAAGATAAATGATGAAAACATAATTAATGAAGTGGAATAGAATAAATTATACAGATATGCTGTACGGAAAATCAGGAGAAAGATAATAAATTTGAATGTAGTCTGATCTTGTGGAATGGAGTTAATGAATACTTGCAATAGAATGAAATGAGTGATTTAATTACGAAAGAAAAACCTAAAGTATATGTCAGGAAAAAATAAATTGGAATCATTCAGGGTGCTGTGAGTATGTATAGAAATAGAAATCCATTGGCTGGTGATAATTGTATGTGCACTTCTGTGAATAGTGATAATGGGAGAACCAGAGATGAGTTTTTGAGAAAAAAAACTGTTAACATTCTGAATCAATGTAATTCTAGGGAAAAAATATTCTGCTAAGTGACATGAATAGGTGAGACGAGCAGGTATATTAAAAGTAATTAGGCTACTTAGAGATTCAGGAATAAATGCTATGGGGCCCAATGACACTCTGCAAATAGGCCTACTTATTTTGAGTATGTGATTTAGGCATTAGCACTCAAGTACAACACATAATCACCTAAAGGTGGCTAAGGAGGACCAAATGAGAAAATGTGCTTGAGTCTATTGTGATACAAGTTCTGTCTCTTACATTCTTTCAAGCAGTGTTGCAAACATGCAAATATGAAAGGTTGGCCTGTGTGTCATGGCGAAGCAATGAATGCTTTGTCATTTTGGCATCATTTTAATTAGAAATGGAGACCTATATACTCATGGCAAAGGAAAGAATTGCAATCTAAAAGCACAATGGATTGTTTATAATGAAAGAATCAACAAATTAGTGAAGCATGCAAGAAGGATGAGAGATTATGAATGTGAGGATGTACCATTTTAAAACAGGATCATGGATAGATATGTGGAAAAGTTAACAGAAAAAAAAATCTAAGAAATCAGAATGCGAGAAGAAAAAAGTATATGTCCTACATGAAAAACAAACAAACAGATGCCTCTCCCAATAGAATGAACAGAAAGTAGCAATAAGAAAAGAAAAAGTATTTCTTGTTTGGAACAAAGTAAAATGAATTGCTATTTGTAAATTTTAAAAAGTAGAGAAAATGCAGTGATTTTTCTAGAAATTTAAAAAAAATTGTTTTGGAAGTGGATAAGAAGGATTAAACAAGGGGTGTCCAATACAGCCAATGGAATTTTTTTAAAACAGCAATGGAAATGATTTGTGATAAAACTGAAGTGAAGGAATGTTGGAAGGAATATTTTAGAAATCCCTATGGGAATGACAATGGTGCAGCACACAGCTAGCAGCACCTGGCTCTCTTTTTCGATTTAAATCAACCTTTGGTTCAGCAACATCCATTTTTTAATCACAAGTCCAGGCTTGTTTCAAAGGAATACTAAAACCTTATTTAAAAACAGGTCTACTGCTGTTTCCAAAGACTGCATCCCAGGGTGTCCATAAGAGAGATCAGTGAGATCAAAAAACAGCGGCCATGACCAGGCATACAACATACCCCTTTTTGCAAGTATGTGGCACGTATAAAAAGACAGGTCCTTGAAAACAAACAAGAATTAAAAAGATCTACAATGTTAAGATCTTCTAAAGAAGATCTTTTATGTATTGCATTTCATATGTGGTCTAAGAACAATTACTCCAATAATTATGTACCTGTTCAACTGATTTCTTTTTCTTCTCCATTAAGTGCAAAGATGTTGAACCTCAGCAGTGACATCACAATTGGGCACCAAGATAAAATTTTTCACTAGAACGTTGTGATGTAGTTCCTGTATTTCATCTTACATGCTGATTTGATTTTTCTTCTGATCTTTACCTGGACTAGCTACTTAACAATCTCTATGAAGCTACTATAGCACTCTCAATTTAGGAAAAGAAATAATTTAATTTAGAACAACAAAAAAGTGAAATGCGTTCCCATAATATACAACAGTTGACCAGGGTGGCACAAATACATGCCTTTGGTGGCCAAAGACTTTTAATAGTCAACCCAGTTAGCTCTGAACTCTTTACTAGGAAGCGCAGATATAATATAGCGAAGGAAAAAGCAACAGCTAAACATATATACAGGTAATCCTCAATTTACGATCACAATTGAGCCCAAAATTTCTATTGTTAAGTGAGATATTTGTTAAGTGAGTTTTAGCCCATTTTACGACTTTTGTCTGCCTCAGTTATTAAGGGAATCACTGCAGCTGATAAGTTAGTAACATGGTTCTTAAGTGAATCTGGCGTTGATTTTGCTCATCAGAGGGTCACAAAAGGGGATCACATGACCTTGGGACATAGCAAAGTTCATAAATAACCAGCTGCTAAGTGTCTGAATTTTGAACCCATGATCATGGAGATATTGCAAAGGTCATTACTGTGAAAAATGGTCATGTCCCTTTTTTCAGTGCCGCTGTTATTTTGAACCGTCACTAAATGTTGTAAGTCAAGGACTACCTGTACTTATTTGATGTATCTTCAGAGGAATTGTATATTTTTTCTCCTCTTATCCTGGTAAATATTAAACTAGATATAATGATGTCTTACTATGCCAGTTGTCCTGTCTTTTTTTAATGAGCACAGAGACATTTATTACATTAACTTAATTAAAACAAAGCAAAGCCTCAATTTTATTTATTTTAAGATACATATACATTATTTTTCAATTATAAGTACTCTCTAAAAATACTTAAAAATGGTACAATTTAATACAGATCAGATGCAAACAGATTTAGCAGGCTGGTCTCCATCTGATTTGGAAATGTTTCATCTGAATATATATCAGGGGTGGGATTCAAATTTTTTAACAACCGGTTCTGTGGACGTGGTTTCATTGGTGTGCATGGCTTGGTGGTCATGTGACTGGCTGGGTGTGGTCAACTCAACATCACTCACATCAAGGCACGCGTCTCCTCGCCTGACCTCTCATGACTGTGGGGATGCTGCAACAGTCGTAAGTGTGAAAAACGGTCATACGCCACTTTTTTCAGTGCCACTGTAACTTGGAATGGTCACTCCACACAAACAAAGTACCAGCAAAGGAGGAAAAAAAACTCCAGAGAAGTTCCAGAGACAGGAAGTCTAGTCCTGTCAAGAATGTAATAAGAGTTAATGGAGAGGCAGTTTCTGTAAGCAACACCAGAATGTTTCCTTCCTGCCTTCTTTACAGGATTAGGCCAGTAATTTCTTCAAACAATCGGTTGTCCAAACTGCTTAGAATGTTAACAACCGGTTCTAGCAAACAGATGCGAACCTGTAGAATCCCACCCCTGATATATATTATATGTTTACCAGTTTGTTGCTTGCTCAGAGTTCAATTTCTAGTTCTGGGATTTTCCTATCATTAGGTGATGTGAAAGAAAAATAAAAGCAGGGATATCAAAAGACAATTATACTGTATTTTAGCTTATTATTCTGATTTTACATACTTCTATTTTAGAACTATTCTAAGGCCATTCATTTCAGTCTATGGTTGCTTGTTTATCTTTGTCCTGTGTTGTGAAAGCCTCATGGCAGTTTGCATTGTTCTCTGTTTCTGTTCAATGGTACTTGCCTAAAAGATATTATGGCTTGATTACTCTGACAATCTAAAGATTTAATTGCATTTAGTAAACTAAAGAATGGCATACACAGATTTTCAAAATACAAGAAACGTGTGTATTTTAAGCACAATACTGCAGTGTGCTACAAATGTCAACTGAGAAGAAGATGGGGGCAGGGGAAAAAAAGAGCCAAATATATGTACAGGCAATCCTTGACTTACAACAATTTGTGCAGTGACTTTTCAAAGTTACAACAGCACTGAAAAAAATAGTTATGACTGTTTTTCACACTTATAAATGTTACAGCATCTCCATGGTCATGCAATCAAAATTCGTACACTTGGCAACTGGCATGTATTTATGCAATGTCCTCTCTCATCAGATCACTTTTGGCGAACTTCTGATAAGCAAAATCCATGGAGAAGCCAGATTTACTTAACAATCATGTTACTAACTTAAGAACTGCAGTGATTCACTAAACCTCTACGGCAAGGAAGGTTATAAAATGGGGCAAAATTCACTTAACAACTTTGCTTAGCTGTCGCAACGTGCGACCCCGCGGCCAGCAAGCCACGTGCAGGTTTCTCAGCGTCTGTGAGATTGTTGGTTAAGGAACTCACGACACAATCTTTAGATGTAAATGAACCTCCCGGTAGGAGAGTGAGCTCTCATTCTCTCTGGGCAGATCATGCTAACTCTTGGCAAAGATTGCCAAAAGTACCACTTGCGCGATCGAGCTCCCTGCCCTTCCCCCCGAGGCTTTTTATTGTTACCTTTTTTGGGGCGGGGTTACAAGGAAGTTATCACATTTCCTGGTTCAGGGATGCATCATGGTTACATGTTGTTTGACACGTACACAGTTTCGTTTACAAGAGAGCAGAACTTACATATAGGTTTCGTTTCTTTGTTTCATAGGTTTCGTTTCTTTGTTTCATGCTCTGGTTTTTTCCACACGTTACTTTACTTTCATTGCCTACGACCTGCTTATTAGTTGTAGCCTGAGCCAAAGATTTCTGCACACTTAGCAATGGAAATTTGGGGCTCATTTGTGATCATAAGTTGAGCACTACCTGTAATCAACATACAAAGCAACTTTTAGTGGACCACCAACCTCTGCCAAGAAAGGGGACCTGATTCTCTCGAGATTGTTATAAGATGGCAGAGACATGAAAACGGTTACTTCAACACATAACTCTATCTGGTATGAACCACAGATATCACTGCCAGTGTTGGTACTAAAGGTGCATCTGAATAAGAGCAACATAGCAAGCCGCATCTCTGTCTCAAACTGCCTTTGGTTAAGGCCAGTCCTTTTGTATGCAGTGGTGCTCAGCAGCAAAAGTATAGTTTCCCAGCACACTGCAACAACTCAATACTTGGAATATATAGTTTATTGATCTTAGCTTATCTTGATCGTAAAATAGCTGATCTAGATAATTTCTGTCCAATCATTAAGACACTAAAAGACTTGTAATAGATTTATCAGTTATCCAAACATGATACTGTAGTTGAAATGGCAGAAAGTATCTGAAAACATAGATAACACATCTACAGTATCTTAAAATATTCCCTGTCCAATGATTTAGATATACTCACTTATGCTACAGTTAAAGAAATATTGATATGCAGAGTTGTTGATTTATTCATTGCAAATAAAATAGCTATTAGTCTTGGAGTAAAAGCTTTTATTTAGAACATCAATCCCATAAATGCTGCCTTCAATTAGTTTAATATGGTATATCATCATGGCAAATGGTAAGAGATATTTCTTTCTAGTTTTGTGCATCAATCATTTTCATATTTTAGCTTATGATATAAGGTTATTATATCTTTACCCTCTGAATAGATGGTGCTCCCTATTTTTCTTTTATAGTAAATCGGGTATATAAGGCAGTGAGATAGTGACTGACCACATTTTGCCCTAAGTTATAAGATGGCTTGTTTCCAGCTTAGTTAACATGTTGTCTGGACAAGCCAATCTGATATGTGAAACAAGGTTTATGACCTAGAACAGTGATGGCTAACCTTTTCATCGTTGTGTGCTGAAAGTGCGCGTGCCCCCCCCCGCCTTGAGCATGCACACGTGATCCCGCACGCCACACAACTCTGTGCGATCTCTCTCACGTGCCCCACCCCTCGTGCATGCACGGCAGATACCCGACAATCAGCTGGTTGTCGGAAGGCACACGTGCATGCGCAGTGCATCTCTTCCAGGCGACAGCTCGCATGCTGGCAGAAATGGTTCTGCATGCCACTTCTGGCACACATGCCATAGGTTCGCCATCACAGACCTGGAATGTGCAAACTCTTATCAAGAATGATTCATTTCAGTGAATTGTCATTAAATCATAATTAACAATAGCTTGATGCATAAACCTGGTTAAGGATTTATTGGGTAAAAATCTGAATGTGTCCAAAGTCTCCCTAGAGTAAACTAGAGACTCTTCTACAAAGAGAAGTCTTGCCATTTGTGGAATGGTTCCTTCTTCAATTCAACAAGTCACTTGCTAAAGCCCTGCTGGGATTCTCAGCAGGAAGAAGTGTACAGAGAGCCATTCAGAGTTGCTGAGAGTCAGACGGCACAGACAATTTAACAAATAAATAAATAGGGGCATCTAGGGATAACAATCCTAGGGGGAGGGAATCCTCCAGGACTCCCTGCCTGCACCCACAGAGAGTGTCTCAGACTCTGAGGTTCATCCTCCCAGCCTCCAGCAGAAGCCTGCTTGAAAGATACAAAAGCTGAGCTCTGCCAGTCAGACCGTCTGCCCAAGAGCAGGCCAGCAAAACTCTAGGCAGCAACAGGCCTCAGCTCTGCAGTTAAGCAGAGGTTCAGTTTATTTATGTAGATTTTCATCCTACTTTTATTTTTTTACAGAAAACTCATGATGGTGAATATGTCTAATATTCTTCCTCTTCCTATTTTCCCCACAACAATAACCCTGTCAGGAGGGTTGGGTTGAGAGAGAGAATGAGAGAGAGAGGGGGGGGGGATAACTAGTCCAAAGTTACTCAGATGACTTTCATGCCTAAGGTGGGACTAGAATTCAGAATCTTCTGGTTTCTAGGGCATAACTGTTTTGGCAGCGGCAATAACGAGGCAGGCACTCTTATTGAAGGCAGCTCTTTCTGTTTATTGCAGGAAAACGGAGACGCTGGGAGGCGCGGCAGCCCTTCTTTTAAAGGCTCTCTGAGCCTCGCCAGCCAATGACAGGAGGAGGATCTCCTGCCGGATTTCAGACCAATGAACAGTAAGTATTTCAAATATAAAAACATCCAATCCAGAACACCCCTCCCTTCTTGGTCCAGTCCGACCAATCAGGAGACGCGCCTATGTTACGTAATCGTGTAGATAGGCAGGGCTCCTGTGGGTCCGACTGGACTTGCGCGGTTCAGTAGTGTCGTCGCTGCTGGTCGGTGCGGAAGGACCTGTTGCTCCTCCCGTCTCTGGCCTGGGAAACTTCGGGAAGGTCGAGCCGGCCGAGTCACTCCTAGCGGGCCTAGCTTGACTAGTTGAGATGGCCAGGCCGCTCCCTCCCCGGCTTGGATTATCGTCGGTCCCGATAGATGTTTCATCTGGAATTTCCCCAGGCTCAGGTGCGTAGCTGCGAAACTCGACCGGAGCTAGGTTTGAGGGTGTATGTGTGTAAGTTAGGTCGTCATTGTTTGTTTGTGGGTTTGTTGTTTTTTGATTGTTGGTTGGTTTTGGGTCTATTGTTTCGTGATTGCTTTGTGGTTGATCCCCTTCCCCCCCAGGAAAGTCGCAAGGTCTGGTAAGGGTGCGGGATCTAAGTTGGTCGATGTGCCGCTTCCAACTTCTGTTGTCAGAAGTGGTAAGCCGGTACGATCGTGGTCCTGTGCTTTGTGTAATGGTGGCTGGCACCCATAAAGGGTGTCCTACCAAATTTTTTGCGTAAACTAAGTCTCCAATTTGGAATGTTCGGATTTTGCTGGAAGAGTCTAGTGGTTTGTCTGTGGAGTATGTAGGGTGTAATCTATCCAAAGGGGAGCGTAATTTTCTCCCCATAAGTAGTTCGGCTGGAGTTTTGTTGGTAGTGCTGCTAGGTGTAGTATGTTGTATAAATAATAATTTGTCAATGCGTGTTTGTATAGGGCCCTGGCCTAACTTATAGAGTGTCTCCTTGGTGAACCGAACCATGCGTTCGGCTCGTCCATTCGCTGCCGGATGTGCCGGCGCAGTTAGGGCATGGCGTATGCCCAAGCTGGCGAGATAACCCTCAAATTCTGTAGCCGTGAATTGAGGTCCGTTGTCTGAAACTAGGACGTCTGGTAACCCGTGAGTGGCAAACCATTTTCCGAGTTGTCGTGTGACAGCCTCGGAGGAGGTAGATTGCATTAGGCTTACTTCAAGCCAGTTTGAGTAAGCATCTACCAGAATTAGAAAGGTATGGCCCTTAGTTGGACCCGCAAAATCTATGTGCACTCTAGACCATGGGCCCCTGGGTAGATCCCACTCAGTGACCGGTGCCTTCGGGGGTGAGGGCCGGGATGTCTGGCATGGCTGGCAACCCGCAACCCAGTCAACAACGTCCTTGTCTAACCCAGGCCACCAAACATAACTTCTGGCTAAACTTTTCATTTTAACGACCCCAGGGTGTCCTTCATGCAATAGTCTCAAAATTGGGACCCACAGTCTTAGTGGAATAACTACTCGATCACCCCAAAGTACACAGCCCTTTAGCACGGAAAGTTCCGTTTGTCTTTGTTTAAAAGGTTTATACCTGTCTTGTAGGTTAGTGTCTGGCCAACCCTTTGTAATCCACCCACTCACTTTATGCAGTAGGTGGTCGTTAGCGGTTTCGTGAGCGATGTCTGCTGCTGTCATCGGAAAATCGGGTAGGGTTTCAATCAAAAATGTTGAGGTGCTGGGTGTTGGGTCAGGATCACTGTCCGGTAACGGGCAACGACTTAGTGCATCCGCGTGCATGATGGACGGACCGGGACGGTAAGGCAAAGTGTAATTGTATGCAGCAAGGAATTCTGTCCATCTTGTCATTCTGGGTGATAAAATGTTAGGAGTCGCTTTGTTCCCAGCCAGAATTCCTAGTAAGGGTTTGTGGTCGGTAATTATAGAAAACAGTCGGCCATAAAGGTATTCATGGAAACGTTTAATACCTGAAATTATGGCTAGTGCTTCTTTGTCCAGTTGACTGTAATTTCTTTGACTTTTAGATAATGTTTTGGAATAGAATGCAATCGGAGCCTCTCTGCCATCAGGTAAAAGGTGGCTCAGGACAGCTCCGACCCCATAAGGCGATGCATCGCACGTTAATATCAATGGTAGAGTCTCATTGTATTGTATTAGTACCTTTGTTGAAGTGATTAGGTCTTTTATTTTGTTAAATGCTGTTTCCTCCCGACTGCCCCACTTCCAAACCGTGTCTTTGTCCAGGAGCCTATGTAAAGGTTCCGCTACCGTGGCTTTCTGTGGCAGAAAAACATGATAAAAATTTATTAACCCTAGGAAGGCTTGCAGTTCACTCTTGTTCGTTGGGGTGGGGGCGTCTTTGATTGCACGGGTTTTTCCTTCTGTCGGGTGGATGCCGTCGCCGTCAATTAGGTATCCCAAGAATTCTATTTTGTCTGTTATTAATGTGCATTTATCTTTTTTGACTTTGAGACCTGATTCAGTGAATTTGGTGAGGACTTTTCTTAGGCGGTCTCGCAGTTGTATTTTGTTTTTAGCTGCGATCAGGACATCATCAAAGTATGGAATGACTCCTGGAATTCCCTGTAGGAGGCGTTCCATGAGACATTGGAAAATGCCTGGTGCCACACTAACGCCAAATTGAAGGCGGTTACATTTAAACGCGCCCCGGTGTGTAACGATCGTTTGGGCTTCAGCTGTTTTTTCGTCTACGGGCAGTTGCTGGTAAGCCTGGGCCAAATCGAGTTTAGCGAAGATTTTTCCGCCTTTGATAGAGTGTAGCAAGTGTTGTACGACAGGAACGGGGTATGCGCTCTGTTGCAATGCATGGTTAAGGGTCGCCTTATAGTCCCCGCAGATACGAATCGACCCATCCGCTTTGATAGGGGTGACTATAGGGGTCTCCCATTTAGCATGGTCAACTGGTACGAGGACCCCTTGCTTAATTAATTTATCTAGTTGTTCCTCTATTTTTGGCTTTAACGCAAAGGGTACCCGCCTTGCCTTTAATCTAATTGGGGCTACCTTAGGGTCTAGGTTGAAAGATATCGGGTTACTCCGGTACTTGCCTAATTCTCCACTGAACAGGTCCTGGAATTCTTGAATGAGGTCTGCCTCCCAGTCTGCATCTGTGATATGGTTGATACCGGTCATCCTGATTCCGAGCGGTTCGAACCATTCCAATCCTACAAGGCTTGGTCTGTTCCGGTCAACAATTGTTAAGGGTAGAATCTCGGTTTGATTCTTGAAGGTTACCTGAAAGTGTCCAACCCCTACGACCGGAATTTTGTTGCCTTGGTAGTCTTTTAGTGTTAGGTTCTGTCTCTCCAGTTCGCTTCGTTGTATATCTGGAATCAAACCTTTGATAGTATCCCACGAGACCATGGATAGAAATGATTCCGAGTCTACTTCCATTTCACAGTCCTGTCCTTCAATTCTTACTTTAATGTGGACTTTCTTTACATTTTTCGTATTTGAGTGTCCAATTATGACTGTTTGGTGTGTTTCTTCTTTCCTGTAAGATGATTCTTTGTATCTCCTATTCCTTCCTTCTTGGCTCCAACAGCTGCTTGTTTTCTTTTCTTTCTCTCTCTCTCTTTCTCTTGGGGGTGGGCTTCCTCTTCGCTTTGGACTGTAATTGGACCTGGCTCTGCATACCTTTGCGATGTGTCCTTTTTTCTCACACTTTCTGCATATCGCGTCTATAAAACGGCACTCTGATCTGGGGTGATTCCCTCCACAACGGTTGCATTCAAAATCAAACCTTCTGTTTGCCCGCTCTTTTTTCCCTCTACCGGTCTTTAGGTGGCAAACTTCGTCTTCCTCACTGCTGGACTCGGTTTCCAGGTCCTCATGGTGTGTTGAGGTCTTTTCTCGTACCCCCTCTGGTCTGGTTGCTTCTTTGGAGTTGTAGTGCGCAGCTTGGTTAATCTTTTTCATTTTTGCTGCCGATTTCTGAGCAGCTTCGGCTGCGGTGGCCTCTTCTATAGCTTCTTGCACCGTTATCTTGGGTCGGTTTAGCAGTCTGCTCTGTAGTATTGGATCTTTTAACCCTAACACGATCCGGTCTCTTAGGGCTTCGTTGAAATCCGAGAATTCGCATTCACCCCCAATGTCTCTCAAGTCTGCCACAAAGTCGGCGATAGATTCACCTTCTTTTTGATTCCGGAGGTAAAATTCATGGCGCTTAATTAGGCAGGAAACTGTGGGAGCGTAGTGCGCTCGCAGGATTTTTTCCAGTTCGGGCCAGGTTAACGTCTTAACATCGATTGGTGAGGCTAGTGCTTTCGCCATTCGGAATACAGCTTGGCCGCAGTGGGTCAGGAAAACCGCTCTCTTCCGATGTTCCGATACGCCGCTCAGATCGCTGCTCTCGAGGAACATGAGGAAACGGTCCACATACGTCTGCCATTCCTCCCTTGCCGGGTTGAATTGTTCCGGCGGGGCATTGTTTCCGGACATGGTGCCGCTCGATCTCCGCCGCTACTTGCACTCTTTAAAAGTGCTGTCTCGATCCCACCTTCGTCGCCAGTGTTTTGGCGGCGGCAATAACGAGGCAGGCACTCTTATTGAAGGCAGCTCTTTCTGTTTATTGCAGGAAAACGGAGACGCTGGGAGGCGCGGCAGCCCTTCTTTTAAAGGCTCTCCGAGCCTCGCCAGCCAATGACAGGAGGAGGATCTCCCGCCGGATTTCAGACCAATGAACAGTAAGTATTTCAAATATAAAAACATCCAATCCAGAACAATAACCTTCATCGCAACACCAAACTGGCTATTTGTTGGTCTTCACTCCCTGAGAAAAAATGCAGAGAATAACCTTTTAAAGCTCAGTTCTGTTGCCCAAACCTTTCTGGCCCATCCTTAGAGCTTTGGATTCCTCTCGCTGTGTCTCTTGCCTTTTTCCTTGCCTTTATCACATTTTTTATTCAACTCCTGATACTGACTTGTGCAAAGGGTGGGACTACCCTTAGTTGTAGTCTTAAGGGAGTAGTAGAAAGCAGTGTTTTCTTTCTAAAAGCTTTGCCCGAACTTGCAATGATTTCTCCCTTTCCTCCCCAGCCTTTTCTCTCACTGTTTAGAAGCATAGGCATAAATTACTTTCCTCCCTTCTCCAAAAGAGATTTTTCCAGTAGACAGAATTCTGACCAAAGTATATGGAGTCAGTTATCCCTAATCCATACCACAATGGTTAATTTATCCAGGACCTGGAAATCACTGAAGAAGAAAGCAGTTAAAGCCACAATTTAATATAGGTTGAATACACATTTCTCTTTATTAAATTGTGGTTTTAGGCTGATAGATCTAAAAATATTGGTCATTTAGTTTTGGAATTTACTGTGGCTACTAAGCATGGTTGCGGCTGAACCTAAATTATTCCATTCCTCCTATATAATGTTCAGTCTAGCATAATCTATTCTGAATCTTAGCAAAGGAACAAGAAAATATGTTTTCTTTTTTTTAAAAAAAGATTCTCTTTTTGATAAATTGTAATCTAGTGTGTAATCAAAAGTGGACAACAGCTTCTCTATCCGGCTGTGAAAGCTGAGCTACTCAAACTGATATTGAATAGTTCTACTTTATTACAGTCCTTGTCGATCATTAAAAGTTTGCCACTATACAAGGAAGATTGCTTGTCTGTATCTATTTCCAATTCCATAAACACATATTGACATGGCAGTATTTTGCCCTAGAAAACGTGTCTAAGAGATGGAGGAACTTTCAGCTGATTGCTCTCTATCTGATGTCAAAAGCTTGCTATTCCTCACACACACACAAAATACTCTTAAACTATTTAGACAACAAGATAGACCACAACAATACAAGAGCACAGAACAGATATAAACTCAATGTAAACTGCTTCAAACTCGATTGCAGAAAGTACGACTTCAGCAACAGAGTAGTCAATGCCTGGAATGCACCCCATTCCTAAGAGGTCTGTAAGGGGCGTGCATAAGTGCACCATCGTGCTTACCGTCCCTGTCCTATTGTCCCCATTTACTCGTACCTATCTCCTGTATTCTTACTCATGTTTATACCTATTATTTTGTAAGCGATTGACAAATCAAATAAATAAATATAATAAACTAAGAACTGCATTGCTACCATTAAACTGGTTTTGGAATATTTAGTTTAATAAATGATATCAAAGGGGAAAAAAAGCACAAAATAGGGAAAAAGAGCTAAGAAAAAAACCCCAAGGTTGGACAGTAGCAAAATTAAATCTAAGCATATAATTCATCTTTATAGCATCTACTGTATAACTCCATATTTTTCCCTGGTAGACGTAGCTGCAGAAACAAATTTTGCCACCTTACAGGTGACGCTTGGATTTAAATCTCATAAAAGAAAGAGTAGATGAAAGGTATTTGGTCTATATATTTGCTTAGAAGAGATGCTATGAATAAATATCAAGAGCCTATAGAAAGAATAGCACAAGAGATGGGATTCTCCCGGTTTGGACCAGTTTGGGTGAACCTCTAGCTCCGACGATCAGCTAGCAGTGAACCGGTTCACTCCAACAATCATGTGGGGCCACCAACCCATCCCTGCACTGTACTTACCTATATCCTCTCAGATGTTTCGCACGGCAGAGCGGATTGTCACTCCTCAGCCGTGTTATTCCCCAGTAGTAATATAGCAAGTAAGTTTTTTCGGAAAGCTGTTCATGCATGCAAAGAATGCAATCACCAAACCAGTTGTCATACTGGCAGCATCCCACCACTGAGCACAATAGCACACTTATCAAAACAGATCAAAAAAGTCTGGACGTTTATCATATGGGATACTAGCAGATCTACCTTGCATAACTGGACAGGGGATAGGAAAAATCATTAAGCTGGATTTTTGACTACACATCAATGGATGGTTCTGCTAAAGTATTTTTGTTTATTGATATCCCATAGATGCTCTTTTGTAAATTCTTTGACTTTTGTATGATCAATAGAAGGCATAAGAGATGGTGAAATCTCTTATTTTGATTTCAGAGAAATTTTTTACCTGGAGTGAAGTTTCTCATACAAAGTTAAAGATGCTAGGCCTTAAGCATAATTTATCAGCTTAAAGCAGCAGAATACCAAATCTGTTTTGACAAATCTGGTCTTCTAAGGAAATAAAGACAGCTTCAGTTCATAGGATAGCATTAGAAACATAGTGTATTTTTTTCAAAAATTGCTCTTAGAAATTTAAATTATAATTTCTCAAGATGGTAAATGCCTTTGTCTTTATAGGTGTATACAGTGTATATCTATGCACAGCAGAGTTGGGCAGATGCTATTTTTGAGAAAATCTGGAAGTTGAGGTATAAATTAGCAATCAGTTTGATTAAAAAACAACACCTCAAAGCAGCAAATATTGATGTCTTTAGTGACTGTTCAAAGATACAATGGCATTGAAAAAAGTGATTTATTTATTTATTTTTATTTATTTTATTTTGTCAAGCAATTATAAGATAATAGGTTATAAGTATAAACATAGTTATGAATACATTAAATGGATACATATAAGAAAAATAAAAAGAAACAATAGGACATGGGCGGTAGGCACGTTGGTGCGCTTATGCACCAACATACATAACATACATAACATGCATAAGTGTAAAGGAAATAAGCTTATGCTTATTTTCTTTACACTTATGACTGTTGCAGCATCCCCATGGTCATGCCATCAAAATTCAGATGGTTGCAGTGTCCAGTGGTCATGTAATCAACTTTTGCGACCTTCTGACAAGCAAAATCAATGGGGAAGCCAGATTCACTTAACAACCATGTTACTAACTTAACAACTGAGTGATTCACTTAACAACTGTGTCAAGAAAGATCGTAAAATGGGGCAAAATTCCCTTACAAATATCTTGCTTAGTAACAAATTTTGGGCTCTATCTATCTGTGTGCCAAGTATTTATATAGCCTCTCTTGCACTGTTACATGGCCACTCATCTGCCATTTATGTCTCTTTTATTTTTTAAAGAACCTTTGGTTTTCCAGTAATTTATAGTGGCTCTTTCTTCTTTACAATACATTGCAAAAATCTGTAATGTTCTTTGTCCCAACACTGGGACAAAGGAGTTCTATCTAAATTGTTTAAAGCCTCTTCTATCCATCTCTGTGATATTATTGTTTTTATGCAGTCTCCATAATTGTAAAAGAGCTTTTTAGGATATCTAATCCAGAAGGTTTTTTTAAAAATATGTTCTTCATCCCATTCATTGATTTGTAAGTGCTGTTCTCCTTATATATCAGATTGACTGTGGATTTGTGAGGGAGAAAATGATAATCTCTGACTGAACAGAAATATTTTTATTTTTACCATCATGTGATACTATTTAGTCCAACTTCTATTTGATAACTGGGAAGGTTTTCTTTTCTATAAGAAGGGCATTGTAGACATCCAGAGTTTGATTTGGAATGATCTAAAAACTGCTCAGAACTGTGTTCTTTTTTAAGAGCATCCACGGAACAGCTGTGTGCTTACAGGCTAGTAAATTCCTCTTGATGCCATATTGGGCAGGAAGTTAACTAATTCTAAGTCCAGATGGGAGTGTGCATTTAGGAAGTTTGCATTAGTTTTTTATCATGACATTTTCCTCTAGTTGCATTATTCATTATTATTTGAAGCCCCAGACTCGTAAGTAAAATGATCTGTGAATTGTTTTGAAATCCTACATCCCTTTGCTATTCTTCTTTAATGTTGTGCCTCAACTGAAATAAGAGTCATTGCTACAATTTTGCTGTTTCAATATGGGTTCTTTAGGGCTTCTTCCAGTAATCCAATGTGTTATGTTTGACTACCCACATATGAAATGGGTATTTTTCCAGAATTCTTTCGAATATTAACATTGTTCATGCTTGAAACAGACCTTTATCTATTTGCCTCCCATCCAGTCCTGCATGAATAGCTCAAGCAATTGTTCCACTTCATCAATTTTGTTGTTAATCGTTGTTCGTTGCTTAACGATCAAAATTACAGTTTCCACAGTGAGAAAGCTGTGTATGTGGTCAATAAGACTGGATCAGAGATTAGACAGGAGCAGAATGATCTTTGGCAGAAATTTTTTTTTGTTTTGTTTTTGTATGAGACATGGTGAATGAGGAGCTTAGGACTATTAATTAAGCTTTCCATCTGCTCTTTATTAGGGTTATTTTCATCTTCTTCACACCCCAATTCCTCATTATTCCAAGATACTGGTCTTATACAGCGTATCTGTTATCTATTGGAGATGCTTTAAAGCATTACCTTAGTTTCAGAATGCTGGAGAAGTACCAAATCTTCAGCTGTTAGCTAATGCTTGGTGTCAGAGCTTTTCCTGTCATGGTTTTTAACTTTTGTTGTTTTAGCACCAGATGTTGTTTTGTTTGTCTTGTAGCCCGTTTTGTCCATTAATGCAAGCAGCAGAAGAAAATTTTCAAATCCTTGCTTACACAGGGAGTCCTCAGAGGTAAAATCTGTTTTCTAGTGTAGAGGTGGTTGTAAAAAAGGATTGCTATCTTCTTACTCCTGTCCTATCCGTACTTGTTCTTAGTATGTTTTTCCATACCTTAGATTTTTATTCTGGGGATAAAGGTATGCCTCTAAGATAACAGAGGACTGCTTTCAATTTTAACACGACAGGTTAAAAACTAAAGTTGAGTGTTGGATAAAAGAAAAATATATATATCATAGGAAATGATCATTTTGTTGTACTGTCTTAAAATTTCTTTACATCATGCCTCAAAGTCATGAATCTAAGCTACACCAAAATAAACTCTTGAAATAAAATTGTCTTGATTACCCTTCCCACAGATAATATAGACAGGGTTTCCTCTAGTGGGGTGGAGGATAGGGTTAAGTTAAAGCAATCAGTTAAAAAAAATAGTTGATATATTATTTCTCTTCCCCCCACTCGCCAACTTTCTTTGATTAAATAAAAGATAGAATGTTGGGGGGAAAGAAATATCACAAGAGGAGGGCAAGAATCTTTAGACCTACTTAAAAAAAATCACATTTGCAGTATAGCCACTGCATTATAGAACCCCTGCTTGGAAGCATCTTCAGATTCACCCATTTTATTCATGGCTAATCTAAGAAGCAGTGACAAAGTAGATGTGATAGACAGAGCCTGGAGTGCAAAGTGGGATGGCATTCTAAAGAACCTGCCCAATGTTCTCAGCAGTAATAAAACAGCCCTTAAGAGTATTTAAAACAATGCCCGACCTATTGAATAAAACTGGTCTTGACCACAGACTTATTTCATTCAACTCATCTGTTTGATTTTATTTTGGCATTGTATTTTTTTTTATTTTTGCTGGTCATTGACCAAATAAATTATAGTCTTAATAATTTTAACTTACAAAGGGAAAGAGAAAATTAATCCCAGAATAAATGAACAAACAAAACTCTTTAAAATATTATTTAAAAGCCAAAGTTTATGGAGAAATTAAAATTTAAAATATCAATAGTAGTGTAATTTTAGAGAGAGTGAATATTAAAGAAGGGCAAGCCTAAACAATCAAGTTTGAAATGTGACTTGATATAAAATAGTACTAGAAATTTAAGAATGAGAAGATCAATAAAGAGATAAGAAAACACAAAATAACTTGCAAAAAAAAACCCAGCAGTAGAGCAAGTGAAGAGAAAAGATGATGATGAAATAAGCAAAACTAGTACACTTATATTATTTATACTAAATCAAAACATTTCACCATTGCAATGGTGAAATCTAACCCTAACAATAAAATTGGAATTCCAGAAATAAAAAGCAAATACTGGGCTTAGCAAACAAAAAGAGAGCAAAAAAAAGCTAGCAAACACTTAGCAGGTCTAAATATGCACAAAGATTGATATACACTACATGTAAATCATTGAATTTAAAAATGTAATCTAAATCAGAAGAATCAAAAATTTGGGAGACTTGATAAGGAAACACATGATTTAGTAATGGCATGTAGAAAAGAAAACTGTAATAAATTGAAATTTTTATGAAAGGAAAAGTAGTCAGACCAGTTTTTAAAAACAGGAGAACGTGTTGTAGAAGAAGAAAGGAAATAAATAATAACAAAATATTACGGATAAATAACATTTCGAAAGGGTGACTGAAAGAAATAATCCGTGGAAACTGAAACTGAATTGAAATGAGAAAGTTGGAAAGTCTTCTGTTGTATAGCTACAAGTCTGAAGGCAACATGAGAGAATATCGCCAAGGTGGCAAATACAGAGAAACAACCTAGTGAAACACTGTATGAGTAAAAAAAAAAATGGAGACTTCTCTGAATCTGACAAATAGAGCAGAAGGAATTGAGAGGCTAAAAACAAAACAAAACAATAAAAACATAATTTGATTCATGAAAAAAAGAAAAGGAAAAGGAAAAGCAAGCTGATAAAGAGAAGAAAATAACTACATCTATAAAAACAGGAAAGTACACATAAATGATGATTGTAATTTGCAGAATAGGTGGAACAAAATTGCTCTTGTAGCTTTTAAGATTAGAAACACCACAATCTTCATTCTGCTCAAAATATGCTCCCTTTTCCTTAGCCAATGATTCAGAAAAATATCCCTCCATAAGTGGGCCTGATTTCATTTGATTAAATGTGCTTCCAATATTTAACATGAAAAGCTTTTCAACAGCTATTTTCTAGGTGCAATGAAGGCTTTTTGAAAGAGTTAATTGGTTATGTCTAATTAATAATATCATACCTTGGGGATGGTTTTAAGGTATAAATTTATCAGGAGAAGAAGCACTACTCCATATTAATAATTACTATGCTAAATATGTTGATATAAAAGAGGGGCATATCATGACTGTCCACTCTTTTCCAATGTTGTTGCAATCCCATATAGCAATTACTTAGGATATTCAGAAAGAACCCACAGATCAAAAGAACACCAATTGATCATAAATTCCATACTAATAATCTGTAGTTGATACATTTTTATCTAATCTTCTTAAAGCAATGCAATAGATTTAAAGGATTAGGGTCCCCCCCTTTTGAAAGTTTGCAGGGCTAAAAATAAATTGTGGAAAGTCACAGCTCATTTATTTGTATACTATTCTAGCTGCTCAGTTAACTATGCACAAATTATCTGGCTTTGCATTACAGTTTTCAAGCATTAACTACTTGGGAATTCAAATGACTAAAGATGTAAACTACTTCATCCATAGAATGGTAATCCAACTATTAAATGACTAATGCAGATATTACAATAATGAAAAGCACCATGTCCTTCTTTATTAGCAAGATTGGGTACTATAAACACAATAGTAAGGCCTAGGTTTTCTTTTTCTTTTTCGACTACCATCTAAGGTCACAATAAGAAATGAGTAAGTATGCTGGATAAATTTATATATGGAAGGAAGATGCCAAGATACAATAGTAAACCTGTATGCTGCCCTGTATGATTCTGGGCAGCTCACATCAATCAAATTATAATATATCACTTGATAGTGAAAGAGGAGATAGCTTCTCCCACTTTACAGTGGTATTTATGGGATTTTTATTTGAGAAGCAGTAGAGCTGGTAAATAGCCAGTAGCTGAAAGGATGTTCTTTTCGTTTTGAGTTCTCTCATTTTGGCTTTTTCCAAGAAAGGCAACTGATTCATATTTTCTATCTTTTTGATAAGTGTATATAGAAAAAAATGGGGACATATCTAGTATCCCAATGAACTTTTATTTATCCATTTTAATACCACATTAAAGCACAACCATTATGGGGTAGGAATCAGTGGTTGAATTTCCACTGCAAAGACCAGGTTCCAATATAATGTGAGCTAAGCACTTTCTTTTAACCCAACCTATTTTATAGGATAGTTAGGGGCAGATGGAAGAAAGGGTTCCAGGTATACTACCTTGAGCTTCTGAAGAAAGATGAGAGGGCCATATAATAAATAAAACTATCATATATTTTTTCACTAGGATAAATTCCTGAAGTTTAAGGGTTAATTATGATAATTCTAATATATAATTGTGACTATATATTTATTCTTTCATAGCAATCACACTGAAGAGAATTGATTAAATGATTCATAATTCAAATAAGGCAAAAAAAATTAGATCAAACATTAATATATAAGGAAAACTCTAGATCCCTTGTGCTTTTTCAGCAATTATGTTCATCTGTGAAAATATCAACCAAGTATCTATCAAATTTAGAAATAAAATATGAGATGTCTCTTTAATTTTTTTTGACAAGAGGACTGTAATAATCCACAAATAAATGGATTATTTGTGTTGGAGCTGATTGTGAATTAATCACAAACTAGATCTACAAAAATTAAAATGTGCTATAAAATTCTGCAGAGGCGGCATTTATCATATCTAAATTATTGCTTACTTCTGTATGGGAAGGAAAATTCAAAATAATCCCTTGTAACAGTTGATTACTCCCTTACATGCCACTTTGCCACATGTAATGGAATCCTTTTATTGCCTTTTTTAAAAGACATATTAGAAATAGATATATTACTCCTCTTTGTGGACTTCCCAGGATATATAAATCATTTTTATATTCAACTGTTTCTGGCTGATAAGTTTGACTCTACGTTTTTGGCAATGCCAAATTCTATTATGCTCCATTTGCTATTAAAGGATTTCACGGTAATATGAAATTTTTAATTGTATTTATATATGAATTGATTTCAGCTCATACTTTATGGGAGGCTATTTTTCCCTAGCTAAATTAATTAGTTAATTAATTAACTATTGAACTTGGGCAGAAATAATATGGATTAGGTATGAGCTTCCTTATACTGAAGGAAAAGATCTGCAGTTCCTGCAAAAACATGCAAAAACTCTCAAAATGGAATCAGTCAAATGTAACCTAGAATTTGATTCGAAATAATAGGAAACAAAATTCTGTGGTTTCCATAACTTTTTTTTATGCCTCTGAGTCAGTCTTCACTCCTATAAACTGCTGGACTAACTGCTGGTAAGATTTTTAGACGTGGTTTGCCCTTGTCTTTTTTCTAGGGCTGAAAGAGTGTGACTGGCTCAAGGTCATGTACCAGGCCTTGTGCTTAAAGTGTGAGAGTGGAATTCATGGTTTCCCACTTTCTACGCTGATGGCTTAACCACTACACCAAACTTTTTCTAGGTATAACAGTACTGTTTTTCAGATGAAATTAGTCATACTTGAACAACTCACCTATTACACAGAAAGGTTTCCTTGCAAATCGCAGTCTTCCTTGCCATCCACGATATCTACAACAACAGCCAGCAGACCAGATGCGTATGATGAATTCCAAACCAAAGACAACAATCATCACTGATTCCTAGGAAGAAACCAAAAAAAAAAAGGCAGCTGGTGAAGTCAGCCAAGAGAACAGAAGCGAAGGAATTAATACAGGATACTGTTAAATACCTACAGTATATTAATCTTGAATATTTATTTTTACAGTGTTTATCCTTCTCTTTTTGTTTGTTTATTCGTGTCAGAAGCATCACAATTAAAACAAGGCATACTAAATGTCATAAATTTAAAATATAAAATACAGGATTAAAATATGTACAAGTTAAACAGATCTTGCCCAGAAACTGTCAACAATAATTACGTTCTGTCATGCTGCCAGGAGATCCCCTAAATGTGCCCTGATCAGGTATACATATGTGTGTTGTTGTCTGCATATCACTACAGTTGCAAAGGGCAGATAACCCCATTTGTTCAGAGTGTCTCTGAATCTTGTTGTACCCATGTGTAATCTATTCAACAATTTCCATACTTCCCAGCTTTCATCAGACCCAGGTACTAGTTCCTCCACTGGTTCCATCCATTGGTTCTTTGTAGCTTTCCATAGGTCCTCTCTGCTTTTAAATTCTTCGAAGTCTTCCACTGACCTAAGGAAGTTTTTCTTAGATTTTAATCTCTGATGAACTGGTTGCAGGCTGCAGAGCAGGTGCTGTCTAGATATTGATGATTTGATATTCTCTCTCTGTATGCTGCAACTTCTCTATGAACAGCAGGCGAGACAATGCCAGCTAGAAGGTAGATGGTTTAAGGCACCCAGTAATAATTCTGGGGGCTTCATTCAGAGCAACATCTACTTTCCCAGCATGTGCTGATTTATACCAGACTGAGCAG
Source organism: Bungarus multicinctus (assembly GCA_023653725.1). NCBI lineage: Eukaryota > Metazoa > Chordata > Lepidosauria > Squamata > Elapidae > Bungarus > Bungarus multicinctus. The sequence continues at coordinate 116,578,597 of CM042836.1, forward strand.
GCATATTCGCTTGTCAAGCAGCAAAGAGCTAAAGCTATTGTCTTAGGGATTCCTGGTTTGGCATCCCAGGTAGAGCTCATAAATTTTCTAAGGATATTATTTTGTCCACTGACCTTCATTTTAGTGTTGCTTATATGTTAGGGCCTATCTCTAATTATTTAGGGCTACAGCAATGTTCCAATAACATCCCTTTCCATATAATGTGCAGCATGCTTATTGTGAAGATGGAAAGATGGAAGCCATATTTGCATTTTTGCTGGATTTGACCTTAACTGGTTATCACAATAGTCTCCATCCAGCTCTACCAGGGCTTCAGTTTAAGGTTGTTCAACCTCCTCAAATGTTTTTCTCCGTACAGCCATTGCTCGATCATCAGCATACATATAGTTATTACTACTTACAGGGAGCAGCTGATCATAGGTGTAAATATTAAAGACAATTGGGGCCAATACACTATTCTGTAGTAAGCCATTCCTTTGATTCCTTCATCTACTTCGCCTCCCCTGAAACTCCACAAAAAACATGTGGTTCTAAAGCAGAGGCCTAATGATATTTGTAAGATTAAAATCTTTAGTCATTTCATAAACTTTCTGCTTCAGTCTTCTAAGATTGATTGTATCAAATGCGGCCATGAGATCTCTGAATACAGTTCCTGTTACATTTTCCTTTTGGAATCCATCTTTGATGTACTTAAATGCAGGATCTATTCAGTGCAACTTTTTGGGGGGCAAGGTTTTGTAGGTATGACACAAGAGAGAAATTGGGTGGTAGTTCTTAGGGTTATTGGCCTCTTTACCTTATTTTAAAACTGCTAGCTACAACCTTAGCCTTTCTCCAAACACCAGAAATCTTATATTGTTCCAAGCATTCATTAAACATTTCTAGTAGCCATTGTCGTGCCATTGGTCCAAATTGCTTTATCTGTTCAAAAAGGATGTCACTGAAGCCAGCAGCTTTCTGTAGCTTTCTCTCCTGAACCTGGATTTCTATTTGGATACTCAAACTGAATGTTTATTTATTTATTTATTTTATTAAATTTTTATACTGCCCCCTCTCCCACAATGGGACTCGGAATGGTGTACAGCCAAGATAAAACCACACAATAAATAGAATTTAAAATAGATATTAAAAAGAATTAAATTAATGGCTGAAAGAACACAATAAAACAAGGTAAAAAAGTTAAAATTACCAATAAATTTAAAAATTTAAAACCCTAGTAATTGTTGACACTCTAAATAAATTAGTTGTTTCCTCCTTCTCATTTCTGTTGATCCTAATCTTGGGTTTTGGTGGTCTTTGATCTGGATTGTCGTTTTTAAGAAGCTGACTGGCTATTTGGTCTGCTGTCACATTGGCATAATCTTTAGAGTGAATTGGGGGGTGATTCAACAATCTTCACGCTTTGTGGCTGCTTACGTTCATATTGTTTCAATCCAGCCTTTTCTCTTAGCTTCAGCTATAGAAATAATTAACTGCTGAGAGTGCGATACTTCTGCAATTTGTCTTTTGTTTCCTCTGGATTTAGTTGGTGTTACAGCCCTGTGGAATTGACAGCTGGGAACAGTTTTTAACAGCCTCCACAAATTTGTTATAATAGTTTGGTTTAGGTATTAATTGACTAACAGCACTGTCCAATAGTCTCTGAAATTTAAGCTAGTTGGCTTTTTAAAAGTTATAATTAAGTCTAAAGGGGTTACTCTGAGGTCAAACTACAGCGGGTAACCTGGAATATAATTGGCTGGTGCTAGGAAATTGGAATAGGTGAACAATCTACTTTAATGCATCGCTCACAAATATCAAATCCGGGTTATATCCCCTGCGCCATCATCCACTGTTAAATGAAGCTGATAATTTGTTGTCATTTAAAAGAGCTCTCCATTTCTATAGTCATTGGGATACTCCCAGATGCTGCTGTGACTATTAAAGTCACCAATAACAAAATTTATTTTATCCTTATTAAATGTATTAAGTTTGTCAACCTTGATCTCCATTAGTTGCGGTTTATACATTGAGGTGACCATACAGTTGCTTAGCTCTACAATGATTATACTTCTTTGTTATTTATTTCTGATGTTTTTGTGGACCAAACCTGGAAACCAGGCTTCACAAAGACTATGCTGCCATAATGTCGGTGGATCGTCTCTGCAACAAGCTGCATCCTTTTCCATAAGATCACTGGAATTTTAAACCATTTATTTATATAATATTTATATCAATACTAATTGGGATAAATAGATTGATATATTTACATCTACAAACAGGAATATTCCAAGACATTAAAAAAAATTCAAACCGCAAATAAACCTCTCTCTTTTTAAAAAAAACTAGTTTTCATAAACGCATTAGGACCTTTAGGAAAAAAGTGAAGTGTTTTGTAGACTCAGCTGCTTTTTTTACAAGTTAGAAGGCTAAGAACTTGTGTTTTAAACCTTAAACAAACTTAAAGCAAGTACTTTCAAACTCTGACTCACAACCCTAAGGTTTGTGAGCACGATCACCGAACCGGTTGTTATACTGGTGCAATCCCACCCCTGGCTATAGTTATTTACTTGGCTTTACCAGAGCATTTACATTTGCTACTAAGAAAGACAATATTCTTGATAAAGTCATATAATTTACTTTGGTTTAGTATGAAAGGTGACACTGTAATGTTTAAATCATGATTTATTGCTCATGGCAATGTGTGAACCAAACTATTCTGGATGATTTAACAAACCAGTTAAAGCAAACCACAGCTTACTGAAGTGGGTGAATGTTGTGGTTCACTGGCAGCCTGTGCAGACGGCAGCAGAATAGGACAGTGGGGAAGAAAGTGGATCAGTCTGGGAGTCTGGAAGGGACTTGGATGAGGATCCTGCATCCAATGCAGAGATGGGGCCAGAACCATCTGGGAGTGGGGTGCTGCCTCCGGAGTCTGGCAGCAGCGAGGCAGAGGACCCAGGGGAGCCTGTTCCCAGTGCGCGTGTGCACAGAGCTGCTAGAAGGCAAAAGCAGCTGAGACAAAAGGGGCGACTCAGGAGTAAGGCTGGGAGGTGATTGCCCTTCCCATAAGTTATAAAGGACAGGCAAAGATGACGAAACCTTTGCAGGAAGCAAAGTTGTTCGTTCGGTTCAGATTCATTCTTGAAGCTCTTTATACTTTGGTTGGTTTTTTCTAGTTCATTTGACACTTCTGTTATTGGCAGCACTTCACAGAAAAGAAAGATGGGTGCTTATCTTGAGGAACTGTTTGAGATTCATTATCGGCTGGGAATGAAAATAATTTCCAGTGTTGCAATCAAACAAGACTTGTTTTTAAAATAAGTGTGTGCGTAATTAGGGTCTCGGAAGCCTTGGTCAGAACAGTGAATCAAATCAATGCTCTAAATCCAACACTGCTTAAACAAATCTCATGAGTGAAACGTGGGAACCATTAGGTGCATATATGAAGGTAAAATTTAATACAAGTGTTTAGATGGTAGCAGCAGGTCAGTAATTTGAACAATCGGTCTATAAGAATCCAGTCTCAAATCTCCCATTTTACATGAATCTTGACCCTTCTATTACAGCAGGAAAACTTGTAGCAGAATTTCTCCACAGAATTACCAGTAAATGTGATTTGATACTAAAAAGTCATTGGGTGTAGAGTGAACATATTTTTCTTCTGTTGTACAGACTTCGATAGCTTTTTTTATGCCTCAAAGCCTAGCATTATCTATTTGATCAGACAACAGAAGAAATTATTGTAGGGCTGACCCTAAAATTAAACAGAATAATAAGCCTGCCTTCAGCAAATTTGGGTATAATTAAAGAGCAGTAAAGAATCTTTTGTGATATTTTTTATAACCAGATGGGGACACAATTTGGATTTTCTGCCTTTGGAATCAGAATTTCTTGGATTGTTCAAAATTAGTTGGCTGAATTTACGCATCATACTTTTTTTGATGAGGGAATATGATTCTGGATAAAATCTATGGCTTGGTTTACTTATCATGCAGCTAAACATGAATGGTTTGGTGTATTATACAAATTAAACAATTAAGGTTTGTGAATTGTGTTTTATGGCTTAGTGTCTTCTATTGACTGAACTAATTTTTTAACAAATTATGATTAAAACAAACCACAACTCAGTGCAATGTTGCAATCCTGCTGGAGGGCTCATTTAATTATTGCTGTAATTCACATTTAGCATTTTATGTCCCAGAAAAGCCTGCCGGAAATCCAAAGTTACAGGTACTTAAGGTGCTTTATACTTACAACTGTGCTTTGACTTACAACTGAGCCCAAAGTTTTTGTTGCTAAGCAAGGCAATTGTTAGTTTTTGCCCCATTTTACAACCTTTTTTTGCCATTGTTATGAAGTGAACCCCTGCAGTTGTTAACTGAATCATGCAGGCATTAAGTAAATCTGGCTTCCCCAATTGACTTTGCCAGTCGGAAGCAGCTGGGAAGATTACAAATGGTGATCACATGAACCTGGGAAAGTGTAACTACCGTATTACAAATACCTGCCAGTTGCCAAGTGCCCAAATTCTGATCACGTGACCATGGGGATGCTGCAGCGGTTGTAGGTGTGAAAACCAGTTGTAAGTCACTTTTTTAGTGCCATTATAACTCTGAACAGTCACTAAACAAATGGTTGTAAGTCAAGGACTACCTGTATCAGAGTGCGTTATCTGAAAAAGAAACATGTGTTTCAGGTGCTGTTGTCTTTGTTGACTACAAACTCTAAAAAGAAAGCATCTAAACTGGGGTATCAAACCACAGGAAGCTGGGAAAGACAATGGGGTCCCTAGAGTACCTACTCTAGATCCATCCCCCACTGCACTGAGAACAGCAACTGTTACTATGAAAACGTTGCATAGTTAGCTGGCTACTTAAAACAAACCCCAAACTAATCAAAAGTTCTCTTTGGTAGTGTACAAAAAATGAATGGGGATATGAGAGGAAGGACTTCTCACCATCCCGAGAATGGGGAATGAATTACTGCCTTAGCTTCATGACTCAAAACAGAGCATCTTCAATGGTTTAGCTGCTATATTATACTGGTACTTTGAGAAATACTTCTCTTTAAAATAGTGTAAGTGACAATATTGACATTGTTGCTAAATAGGGCAATGGTCTGGACCAAGGGTCTTTAAACTTGGCAAGTTTAAGACTTGTGGACTTCAATTCCCAGAATTCCTGAGCTAACATGACTGGAGGAGGAATTCTGGCAGTTGAAGTCCACAAGTCTTAAAGCTGTCAATGGTCTGGGCCATTGGAAGAAGCCCGGAGAGGGGAAGTATTAGAAATCACCCTGCCAGGACTTCCTTAAAACAAGAATGATGCTCTAGATAAGGACCCTCAACACTAGATCTGGTTGCTTTATATTTATTTTCTTATAATAAGGAAAGAAAACAAACAGTAAAATATGCTCAGTTGCTCAGTTGATTTGGTACAGTATTTTAGTTGAACTTTGGCCCTGCTCAGATTAAAACAGCTAATTTCCACTTAGCCTATATTTCTGGATTTGTCTCTGTTTCAGAAGCATCCTGAATTTAAGTTTTTTGAACATTGTCGTACATTCAGGGATAGTTCAGGGGATGATAGGACACAGACCAATTCCTTTTGGGAAAAATGTATTATAATCATAAAGTCATAAAAACCAAAGTTGATTTTATAATAGGCAATTAAACAGCTGTATCTTTCTTCTCTCTTATACCATTGCTATGCATTATTCACTATCCTCTAATCGTTATGATTTTATTTGATGTCGTACATTCTTAATTATGATCTATTATTATAATCCTTTGTTCTACAGCTCAATCTGCTTTTCATTTCTTGAGCCTATAGGTCTACTTGCTTTTACCCTTTTGTTCTCTATATTATATTGGAGGAGTTTTTTTTTTTGCCTCTTACCCTACTTGCAATAATGGTTTAGCTAAGAATCTTATATTCTCTCCATTTGGCAATTTCTTATTTTAATGCGTTACATAGTATTTGTAGCCACATCAAAATTCCTATACAGTAATACTCTGTTCTGCGATTCTAGTCTACTACACAGTAGTCGTCTTCCTCTTGCTGGTTCACTTCTTAAGCCTGGCAAAGTCCTACTGTCAGGATGGTTGGATTACAACTGCTACTTGGTCCTCCTAGCTTTTCTTGGGAGATTCTGTCATCCTGGTGATATAACTCTTTTAATCTCCTTTGTGTAGTGTTAGTGTTGCAATGCTGTCCTCCTCTGGATTCCTAATTTTCTTTTGAGGTCCTGTGAGAGCTACTTTCCAGCTGCCAGGGCAGCTTCCTTCTCTCCCCCCCCCTTTTTTTTTCTTTTTACTCTGTTGGACAGATGCCCATCACTACTACATGACTGCCATAGCTTCTTAAGATGAAGGGCATTAACTCCTCTAATTATGTACCAACAGGAACTCTGGTTATAGAAGCATGTGTTCTAGACATGGGTTCTTACCCCAACCTGTTCCAAATTCCACCTGCCTCCTTTCTCTGCGTTTAGATTTTCAGATTGATTATGGACCTCTTCTGTGCAATTCTTTGGCCTCTGGCCTATAGACTAGCTTGGACTCCTCCTCTGGGCAATCCTGTCTCCAACATCTTCAAGTCAGCAGGGCTGGCATAATTTACAAGGCAAGCAAAGTTATCTTTGAACTCTGCAAGCCTTTGACTAAATTACTGGCTCTTTGTTCTGTCTCAGCTGCCAGTGGAACATTTTAATAAAAGCTATCAGAATGTTAACACTCTTAGTTTCATCTGCATCAATCTAAGGTTTGAATGGCACACCAATTCAAACTCTCTGGAACCCTTAGGCTCCTGCTTATCATAACTTGACAATTATATGGTAGTTTCATATAACACTTCAGGGCTTTTATGCTACTAAGCCTGGGATGTTGGCTTCTAATGAAGCCACTCTCTCCGGGTGCCTCTCCATTGTCCTGGAAATCTTTGTCCTCCTTCTACATTCAACACACTCATACCCTGCCAATCTTCTCTTCTCTGATGAAAGAGTGTATCACTAGAAGTGGGCTGCTGGGGTTCGCAAGGATTCAGGAGAGCCCCTAGCTAAGATTCTGTGCAGTTTGGACAACCCCCAAATCCCACTCATGGCTGCCCCCCGCTCCTCCCCTCCCAGGAATCCCCACGCAGCCTGTTTTGCATGCAGGTAAGTGGAGGATGCACGTGGAAGCTCGAGGAGGGTGAAAAATGGGCCTCCTGGAAGTTAAGGAATGGGCCTGTTTCTAGCTTCCAGAGAGCCTCCGGAGCTTGGGGACGCCATTTTCGCCCTCCCGGAGGCTCGAGGAAAGCCTCTGTAGCCTGGGGAGGGCAAAAAGCCCCCCACCATGGTGCAGGAAGCTGACTAGGCCACACCCACCATGGCCACACCCATCAAGCAATCAGGCAGAGAACCCATTGCTAAAAATTTTGAAGCCCACCCCTGTGTATCACTATGAGGAAACTAATAAGCCCTCTTTTGGAGAGCCTGTTCCTCTTTGCTGGCTAGGGAGAACAATATGAAAGCACAACTCAGAGAAAAATAAAGGTGACTCCTTTTCCTACAACCTACTTCCAATGATGGGTTGAAAAACTGTTTGTTTTTATTTTGAAATATTGATAGTGCTCCGAGCCATCACAATAGGATATGTTAGAAATGCAAATAACAGCCAAGATAAGAAGCAATGAATTGGAAACAACTTCTAAGATATTATAATTACTTTAAACTGTCTTGAAATGATTAAAAGTTCATGAGATAACTACAGCTGACAAAGTACTTGAAAAAAGCTTATTAAGCACTTTGTTAGAGAAACAGGGTAAGATGTATATATTATTTGGCAGGTAAAACATTTCCCTGTCCAGAATAAAGCTGTTCTGTTTCAGCTTATTTCAGCTGTTTCACTTGTTAGTCATTCAGAATGGAGATTATCATACCAGATAAGTGGAGAAGCATTAGAAATGAAGAATTTTTGGCAAAGAAAGTGATCTCCCACTTTTTCCTCCCATAAATTATTCATACTTATAGTCTATTTGAAAAGCCCTATTTCTATCAAGCTAACCAAAGGTAGCATCTCTGACTATATAGTCCAGCTTTTGTTAACAAAGGAGCTTATCTGTTGCATCAGTTCATGCGCTTCATTAAGCTTAACCATAGTTTTTTGTAATAATAAGCAGATAACAACATTCCCAGAACACATTAAGCTATCAATGGTCCCTTCCCCTCCAAAACAAAAATGGCTGGGTGATTCATCTAACTTGCTAAGCTAAAATTAAAGAAATCAGTGTCCTTCCAAAGCATGTGCTTGACCATGGTAGAAATACTTGGATATAAAACAAATACAGTACATTGTAAGAATTGGTCCCATGAATTTCTCCAGCGTCCATTCATAGAATTCCAATTCATGACTGATTTGCTAATATTGAAAGATCAAGGTCAGGCTGTTTCTTGTAACTCTGCCAACGTATCAAAGGTATGTAAAATTTTCAATGAATGATTATGCCCAATAAAATTTCATCAATTTTACCAACCATGAATCGATGAATGCAGTTATCAACATAAGGCATTATTTTCAATCTAGTGAGCACAGTAATATATCAGGCTGAACTTCAGGAGATTTGAAATAAAAAGAGTATGTGGCTAAGATTAATAGACACCAGATAACCTATTTTCCTATAATGTCAACCGAATGTCCAGACTTCGCCTTTTCAAGTGAGAAGGGGTATATTCACAATTGGTATTGAAACAAATATCTATCTCTCTATTTCTATCTGTATATAAAACATTCAAGAGTTTTAAAACCATCCAAACCAAATAAAAGGTTTCATGTATGTATGTATGTATGCATCTATGTATGTATGTATGTATGTATGTATGTATGTATGTATGTACGTACATTTACAACCTATATTTTTATAAACCTGCAAATACCTTTGTGCAATCTATCATCTGGATAACTACTGGGAATTAATTTCTGGGTTCACAGTTTGCTACCAAGAAAATACATACCAAATACGTTTATAAATATCACATAGAAAATGAATATACAAGTCTGATACTTTTTTGTTTTAAGGAAACCTTGGCTACTGATCTCTATTTTCAGTTTTTTTGTATCACAAAAAGTTTTGATTTTACAATATTTATATGTTTAGCTTTTAAAAATGCATTCATAATTTGGCAAGATATTGTGAGTACAAAACCCAAGCTACACTTCAACAAGAAAGACAAAGAGACCCCAAAGAACACAGCCATACAATTTATAAGCAACAATGTGTGAGAAAACCATGATAGTCTGTTTTGTAGCCATGCTTTTTGAACCTAACCATTATAGCTTGTAAACCATAAAGCACAATTTAGTAGAATATATATTCCAGCTAATATATGATGCCAACTAAAATCCTTTTACTACTTAAAATCCCCCCTTCTCGAGAGTTAAATGATTATTAAAATTCATTTAAACTAGAAAGCTAATTTTTCCAAATGAACCCTCATATTTATGTAGTGATATTCAAAATTTTTAAACAATTGTTTAAGATCTTAAAAATGGGCTTCTGCTGTTTTATTTTACAGGCTGGGTTTATTAACTTCATTCTTCCATTGTAATCGTTTCTTTTATAGTTATATCATTATTATTTAATTACTGTGAGCTGCCATATGTTGTAGGGTGGATGGGGATTGATACAGTAAGAGTATAAAATAAAAATAAATTACTGCTGCTATTTGCCTTCAAGTGGCTGTTTATTTCAAACAACATCTTCAGGAAAATTAATCAGGTAGAGGCTTACTTTTCCCCTGGAGATTTGATTTGAAATTATTTTCCCTTTAAAATAAAGAGCTCAGTTTTAAGCATTCAGTTAACTTGAGAATAACAATGTATATAGGCTTAGTTCACCTATCATGTGTATTCAGTGGTGGGATTCAAAATTTTTTACTACCAGTTCTGTGGGTGGGGCTTGGTGGGTGTGGCATGGCTTGGTGGGCATGGCAGGGGAAGAATACTGTAAAATCTCGATTATTCCCTCTCTACTCCTGGTAGAAGGTTACTGTAAAATCCCATTCCCTCCCCACTCCACTAACCTGCTTTCCAGCTCGTTCTCCTGTGCAGGGCAACAAAAGAAGACCCAGCCAATCAGCTAGGACTCAGGAGGCAGAGAATAGATGGGGGCGGGGCCAGTCAGAGGTGGTATTTGCCAGTTCTCCGAACTACTCAAAATTTCCGCTACCGGTTCCCCAGAACTGGTCAAAGCCTGTTGAATACCATCTCTGATGTTATTCCAAGTTTGTTTCAAACATAGTTTCTTAAACTAGTCAAAGTAGGCTAGTTCACATACAATGCTTTAGCATAAATAATAGTATACATATCACAATGGTTGAGTCTAATCAATCATACTGAGCTAATCAACCATTTGCTAGCTTAGTAGAAAGTATTTCTACTAATTCTACAAATTCCTCGTGTGTCCAATCACATTTGGCCAATAAAGAATTCTATTCTATTCTATTCAAGGTTACTGCACTTATAGGCTAAGGAACTAGTTTGGACATAGCAGTAGGTAATGACTAACTTTAGATTAATGAGACACTTTTCCACAGTGGTAGACTGGGAGGTTTCTATGCATGCATGCATTTGAAGATGAGTAGATCCAGTGAAAGTATTAATTTATTTAAACAATTTATATGGACACCATTTTGTAAATGTGGTTCTTCACATGTACAACAGCAACCATACCCCAAAATAATTAAAAATAATTATAACAATCAAATGCAAAGATCCTGAAGTCCAAACAATCCTTTTCATCTTGCAAATCAGTAACATGTAGATAAACCAACAGGGCCTCACCTAACATCCCAGTCCCAATGCTTGAAGAAAAGCAATGTCTTTAAAGCTTGTGGAAGACTTAGATCCCAGGAGGTGGAAATGATGTTGTCTCATAGCTTAAGTTTCAAGAGAAAAGGCATCTCTCCTGGCCCTGTTAGATGATACTGCATCGCCATCCTGTTGGATTTGGTATAGTGAACAGAAATAACTGCAGACAGGAATGCCTGCAAAGAACCTGCCCCTGTGCCAATGTAGGGTTATATAGGTGATTATCAGCATGAAGAATGGGTTTCTGGGTGTCTTTTGATTGCCTTCTAGCTGAAGAAATGATAAAAGTTGACATCCATATGTGAACATCTATGCTTGCGCATATTTTTTACTGAATAAATTTGTTAATTTAAAACCTAGGTCAAGCCTAGGTTTGTTCATTCCCATCATATCATGGTAATTAAAGCAATCATTACAAAGTCACATTAAATTATTTGAATTTATACCTGACTATAGCAGAGCAGCCAGGTATCAAGAAAAAAATTAAAAATTAGTACATATATTCTATTGTTATTATTTCAAGACATTTCAATAGTGGCCATCAAGAGAATACCATGAATGAAAATGTAAAGTACAGTTGACCAAATAAAACTCCAATTTATTTTGGAATTCTAGATAGCTATGGTTAGTTCTTTCATTTGAGGGGGAATTGGGGTAAGAACTGGAGGATTAAGAAGTGAGAAGCAGTTTTGGAGGACAATTCTTTAAGAGCTGAACAGTTTATTTTGCATTCACTATTATAGTGGAGGCCATTATATTGTCACTATTATTGAACTTAGTTTTAGAACATACAGTAGAATGGACAGAAACTGAACTAATGTCATTGCTGTCTAAAAACATTAAAACAAAAATCTGCTTTGAGCAGCAAATCAGACATGCCCTTAACACCATTTCCTAATTTGTCAATGCATTAATTTTTAAATCCAAGCACCAGCAACTTTTTAAATTACTACAGTAATATAATACTATCATTGGATGAAATAGAAGTTGTAATCTCTCCTTTCTTTCTTTCTTTCTTTCTTTCTTTCTTTCTTTCTTTCTTTCTTTCTTTTTTTCTTTCTTTCTTTCTTTCTTTCTTTCTTTCTTTCTTTCTTTCTTTCTTTCTTTCTTTCTTTCTTTCTTTCTTTCTTTCTTTCCTTCCTTCCTTCCTTCCTTCCTTCCTTTCTTTCCTTCCTTCTTTCCTTTCTCTTTCTCTCTCCCTCCCCTCTCTCTTTTAGACAAGCAACAGATTTTTGAAAATGTTTATTTATTTATTTATTTATTTATTTAAATTTATTTATATGGTCACCCATCTCACAAAGGAATATTGTTGTACTACCAAACAAAAAAAGTATTACAAAAGTTGCAGTCTTTATCTTAGAAGAGGGATTCCTTTTTTTTTCCTCATATACAATATGGAGCTTGCTGTGAAACAGCAGCATATTAAAAATGAGTGGTTCTTTCTTGACAGCTATTGTTTTATTCATATGCAAATAAATGTGGATTTAATTATACAATCTGTTAAGCTTCATAATAGCAAAAGCTCTACTGCACATGTCACAATCTTTTTACATAAAGTAGGATGAGAAGAACTATGGATAGAATGTCATTTCAGGGGGTTAAAAAATGGAGATAATCCACCATCTGATAAAAGTAAGCACTTGCAAAAGAAGTAAAATGTCAAATAACCCCCAAAATAGAAAGTGTTTACATATCAACATAAAAACTGTCATATGGAACTATACTGTAGAAATTCTTTTTCAAATTAGTTAATTAGTTAAATTAGTTAAATTAAAATTGAGATAGTGTATATATGTACATGTCAAGAAATGAAGGCGTTGTGATATTAAATAGGGTTTCTTAGGTGGCAAAGAAATGAGAAAATATTCTTTACTGCAAAAGTTACTGCTTTCCAAATACCTCACAGTAGGTTTTAGGGGTAGGACACGGCACTATTATCCCCCTTTTTGACTTTGTTGTAGAATGTAAAAAGATGAATGCTAATAAATGTATTCTGTATATGTTGCCCTGTATGACATAGCATACATTTGGACAAGGTGCTGAGCCCTGATGTATCTTTTTTAGCCTCCAAGTTAAGGTGTTGTGCAGATGCTTATTTATGGATAACAAAACTTAGAAAATCCTGCAAATAAATGACCATTCATGGTTGATTTAATACAGGGGTCACCAACCTTTTGGACCTCAGGGACCACCAAACTCGTAATTTTAAATCCCAGGGACTACTAAACAGTTCTGTAGGTGTGGCCTAATTTGTGGGAGTGGCTTGGTGGTCATGTGACTGGCTGGGCATGGCTTGTATGTAAATATTATAAGTATTTATATAAATATTGAATTTTTTATTTAAAAAAGAGCAACTTTCACCCAAAATCAGGCAAAGCAGGCAGGCAGATTGAGTTGCTCACAGAATCACAGATTCATTCAGAGATCTATCTATCTGCCATTGGTTAGCTCAGTCTGTCACATAAAATTTGCTTGCAAGCAAACGCATAAAATTTGCTAACAAGCAAACTCACAAAATTAGCTCACAACACACCATGTATGTAAATATTGAATTTTTTATTAAAAAAGAGCAATTTTTACCCAAAATCAGGCAAAGCAGGCAGTCAGATTGAGTTGCTCACAGAATCATTCAGTGATCTATCTATCTACCATTGATTAGCTCAGTCTCTCAAATTTGCTTGCCGTGAGGCTGCACTGAATAATAGAACCTTCAGTCCTAAGGGAGGTTCGACTGTGCTTAAAAGTAAAGCTGAAGATCTAAAGACTAGCTAGAAAGCAAGAAATCCAACCATTTCCTACTTCCTAGCTAATCTAAATCTCCTGGCACAGCAGAACAGATGATGGTCAGAAAAAGGAAAAATAGCAATTTAGCAGAGAAGTTTGCCTGGTAAGGAGTGAGTGGGTGGGGAGTGTTCCCGCGGGCCATGTGGGCTGCACAGCTTTGTGTTTCTGTGCAGCCTGGATTAATTGCTTTGGGGGGCTGCTCTGGGGGTGAGATTTTTCTGCGGCCCATCACAATTTTCTCACAGCCCTCCAGTGGGCCGCAGCACACTTGTTGACGACCGCTGATTTAATATAATCAGTGGAAAAACTTGTCTCCAGAAGTTGTGAATCCTCCAACACTGGAAGTTTTTAAGAAGAGATTGGACAACCATCTGTCTGAAATGGTATAGGATTTCCTGCCTGAGTAGAGGGTTGGATTTGAAGACCTCCAAGGTCCCTTTTATTCTAGTCTTCTATTCTAATGTTTCATGGTGACTGTCTAACAGCTGATTGCAAAGTTATGGCTTGCAAGTTGTTATGGCCTGTGTAAAAGGTAGAGAAGAACCACAAGGAGCTTAGCTGGTCTCAATTGAGGCAACAGAATCCATCCAGAAGCGGGGGACATTACTTGGGAATATACTTTTACACTTTCCAAAATTATGTTTTTATCCTACTAGCATTAGAAACATCTTTCTGAAATCCTTGTGGGTCTTGCTTATGGAATTTGCCAGCTTTGTTCACCAAACAGATATAGTATTACAGAAAGGCCTATGAAAATAAACTTGCTGCACAGAGGGATGTTATGTTGCATCAAATAGCACACTAATATGATCTGCCCAACAATTACAAATGTTTGCTCTACTCCATTCTGTTTGAAAAGTCAGAGTTTTTAATCTCTTGGATCTACCCAATGAAGTCATGAAATAGAGCAAGCATAAAGTGCCTCTACTTGGTGTAAGCTGCAAAGTACTGTAAGAGACTTGCTCTAAAGAGGTTCTCGATATTTGGGGTGGCATTATATGCAAGGGAAGGTAAAGGAAACAGAATTTTCTCTTACTTTTTTGGGAATTCCATTGTATTTACTGGTGATTCTGCCTGGAATAATTATTCACTGTTCATTTGTGTATCAATACTGCCTCTGTCTGTAGGACTGCCATGTTGCTTTTAATGATGTAATCAATGGTTTTGGTACAATCATGTGAGGAAGTGGGATGCCATGCATAATACTGGGAATTATGATGAGAATGTTTGTACGTTATCATAATTCCCTGTGCTACAAGTAACAGGAAATTAAAGAAAGTTTTTTGTCCCCCTGATCATCTGCAGGACAATTCTGGTTTTAATAAACTAACAGAGGACTGCCAATCATGGCTTTATGTGTCATGCCAATATGTCTTTATTATTAAACAGTTGCATGAGAAAGAGAATTAGAAATTGAGGAGATTAATATTGTAATGCAAAACTGTAATGCTAATGATAGATTTTGTTTTTTTGCAATATGTGAACCTACTCATCCTAAAATATTCCTCATGGCTTAATGCAATGCAGAAAGCCAGGGCAACTGATCTTTTTAAATAAGGCTTAAAAGAAACCATGAGTGGGTGCAATTTATAGGAATCCAGCCAACATCTCATAGCTGAGGGCACTGCATAATGTTTTCCAGAACAGAGGTGACTAACTTGTGCTGACTTCTGAAGCATTTATTTAGAAATTACTACAAAATTGTAATCTTTAACACGACAGACTTAGGAAACTGTTAAATATATATGAGAAATCCTGTCAATTGTTTTAAGTAATCTAGTATTAATTAAATCCAGATTTCAGCCAAACCAAATTAAGCTTTTTATTTGCTTGCCTACTTCTCTGGCCTGACATGGCATAATCATTGGCCAAATATGGACATGCTCACCCCTGCTCTGGGACAGATCTGAACCTGAGATGCTGTACCACAAAATGTGAAATGGAAAATTTTCAACTTGATTGCATGTTCATATTCAGCACTGATTTATTTTCTCTCCTGACTTACCTTTGCTTTCCTGTTCACAAATTCTGTGGATTCAACTGAAGTTGTCCTAAGATAATTCCAATAATCAAATTGCCTCCTTAAGACATAATTAACAACTACAGATTTCAGAGCACAGTACAATATTTCTAAAGCTCCTGTAGTTCTTTTACATATGAATAAATCATAGCTGCTGTGTTAAAGAAAGCTCTGGGATTGCACACAATAACATACAGAGAGAGTTCTTAATTTTGGTGGCAATTAATGTGATAATTGCCATTAAAGAACAGGACCAAAATCTAAGAGAACACATCTGTTTAAGAATATATTTAAATACATCACTTAAACTAATAAGATATTAAAGTACTCATTTTAGTTGCAGTATGTTCTTTATGCTTGATGTTTTCTTTTGTATACTCACAGTAGTTAAATGGATTAAATTGTTTTGCCTGTCTTGTGGATTTAGCAACAAAACTCCTTTAGCAATTTTAACATTAAAATTAAAATGAGTTTTTCCATTAATTAATACTAGCAATAATTAAAACTCCATGTTAACCTAACCTTAGCTTAATTTGCAGAGTATATACTGAGGCCATGAAGTCCTCATAGTTTTCACCTACTACTCAGCAAAAAAGAGAAGGTATTTGGGAGGAGGATTCAAAACCAGACTCATATATTTTCTAATCTCAAATGGAGAGTGAAGGTTAATTGGCTTCACAAAAATAAACATTAGAAGAGATTAAAGGAAATAATATTATTTTGTTTAACTTAAAACTTTTTCTTTTCACACTCCCTGTGTAAAGTCAGATGTATGTATTTAATGGAACCAGTGAACACTAACGTCTCTGATTCTGCCTTCTCCAATACAAACATGTCCTGAGCGTGACCCTCCATAAGCAGAGTGGCCCAGCACTGACACGGGTTATAAAGGGGGGGTTTGGGAGAGAGATGGGAAAGAGGGCTCACTCTCAGTAGAGTCTCCTCTTGATTTTTTGCAACCTTAGGCCACTGTTTTAGAAGAGAGAAAAAATAACAGAGTTCATGATAACAGTTCTGGAATCTTTCTGTTGTTGGAAGGTCCAAGGCAGACAATGCAGTGTAATCTTCACAACGTTTAGAATATGAGGATATATCTCAAAAATAGGGACGATGGGAGGGGGGTCCACTTGATTGATCAAATTTATATGATGTCTTTTGTTTCCTCCAGTTTCCCCATGGGATCCAATTTTTTTCCCCTGACCACTTTGGTGTGCCACACAATTTTGAATGCAACCCAAGTCCCCAAAAGGTGGCCCAAATACTTAAACAAATATTTGCAAATAATTTATATTGCTGATGTAATGCTTATCTTCACATTTCCTCCCCTGTACTAAATTTCTAAGACTTTAATACAATGCATGTTTGTAAACATCATAACATTTTCTTCTGAGTAGACATGTACAGCTTCATTGATGCTCCTTCTCTCTCCTTTTCTCTTCCTTCCTCCCTCCCTCCCTCTCTATCTCTATCTCCCTCCCTCCCTCTCTTTCTCTCCCCTTCCCCCTCCCCCTCCCGCCATATACAAACACACAGTTGCAAGTGCTTTGGAAAGCGAATCCCTGAAATTTGGGGGAAATGAAACAATGAAAAGGGTAAGATAAAGGGGAGGAAGAGAAAAGAGGGAAAAGTTGTCAGAATGGAAAGCAATCAAAGCCACATCTTTATTATCACACAGGAATCCAAGGGTATATGAAACGTATGTTTTTTTTTAAACAACTGAATATTAAATTGTCATTTAGCCAGAATAAGCAAAAAAAAAAAAAAATGAAGATAGGGTGGAGAGATATAGTCTATTTTCTTAACCTTCCAAATTATGTTGCTGTTGCCAAGAGGTCAAGAAGGACATGTACACTAAAACTTGAGGGACATTGTTTTGGCTAGGATCTTTCATTTGTAGTGTGATAAATGCATCTGTCTGTGTCTAATATATATATCTGTAGTCATCTGCTAATGGATCCTCCTCAGGAGGTTAGGAAAGATTGGCTGAGTTCACACACTGCTAAGCCAAAATCAAGCAAATCATTATGGCTTAATCTGTTCTGTGAACCCTATCGTTGAACCTTCTGAGGGTCTGAGTTTGTCTCCATCAGCAGGTAATCCTCCACTCTCTCCACTTCTAAGCTACACATCTGATGGATTACATAGAGCTTCACAACTCAAGACAGGAAATGAGGAGGGTGGTCTGGAGGAGGCAGCATAGGCTTCCATCAATGTCTAATTTGCTGTGTCTCTCTCTCCTGATCGTAGAGAACACAGAGGTGACCTTCGCAAAGATATGGGAAGGACATTAGCCAAACATGAGCTCAGTCTGGGAAAACAGGAAAGCGTGAGAAAGAAACTTAAATTTGACTCTACCTTGGCTCCCTTTGGTACAACAGGGTGAATAGATAGAAGGGAGAAACATTGTCAGGATTTCAGGATTCTATTATTATAGACAATTTCATTAAGTGGAGTTCTAATATCTTGAGAGGTATCTATTTTCCTGAGTTGGCCTATCTTGAAGAGCTAACACTGGTCCATGACCAAAGTAGTGGTTATTAGGATTGTAGCTACCACTAGAATCACAGCACTTTGTTGAAGAGAGGAGAAGAGGCTCTCTTAATCCTGAGCCATGCAGCATTTAGCTGACCATTAATCAAAGCATAAGATAGGCACACAAGAAACAACAGGACCTTCTTCCCACTGTGTCCCCCCACCCCAAGCAACATTAATTGGCCCTGCAGCAGTTGCCCTAAGAGCCAGCAAATAATGGTGATCAAAAGCTTTCTTGGACCAATCTTTCACAGCTCATGTGGAGAGGAAAGTTGTGGCTCCTTCCCACATCTTGTGATACTACTAAGAAGAGAACCACACTGGCATCTTTTCTTTCTGGCCAGAGTCAAATGCTCCATTTTACTGCTTATTTTAAAAAACAAAAATACAGCACCAAAAACATGTAACTTGTTTTGCTCTCAGATCTTTCTAAGTGTAGGTTTAATGTGCATATGCTCAATGCAGAAATTTGGGTAGATATTGAAGCCTGTCTACTATTATGTTCTTCAATACCATAGTTTTGCTGACAATTAGGAACATTAAATTTTGTTGATTTAAAGATCATATAGTCAGCTGGGGCCACTCCCCAAATGGGTAAATTGACAGGGTTTTACATTAGTTTTCACACAGCCATTGCAACATCCCCATGGTCATGTGATCAAAATTCAGATGCTTGGCAACTGACTCATATTTATGACGGTTGCTGTATCCCAAGATCATATGATCTCCTTTTGCGACTGTCTATCAAGTAAAGTCAATGGGGAAGCCAGATTCACTTAAAAACCATGTTATTAATTTAACAACTATAGTGATTCACTTAACAACCATGGCAAGAAAGGTCATAAATTGGGGCAAAATGTACTTAACAGCAATTTTGCTCAACAGAAATTTTGGGATCAATTGTGGTCGTAAGTCAAGGATTACGTGTATATCAGTAATTTATGTCAAATTTTGAACAGTGGTGGGATTCAAATTTTTTTTACTACCGGTTCTGTGGACGTGGCTCGGTGGGCGTAGCAGGGGAAGGATACTGTAAAATCTCCAGTCAGAGGTGATATTTGCCGGTTCTCTTAACTACTCAAAATTTCCGCTAGCAGTTCTCCAGAACTGGTCAGAACCTGCTGAATACCACCTCTGATTTTGAACCACTAAATACTAATCTATTTGGAAATCATTACAGAAACTTTCCTAGGCATTATTCACATAAAAACCAGGGGGTTACATCCTATACGTAGTCCTCAACTTACAACCACAGTTGACCCCAAAATATCTGTTGTTAAGCGAAACATTTGTTAAGTGAGTTTTGCCTCATTTTACGACTTTTCTTGCCACAGTTGTTAAGTGATTCACTGCAGTCGATAAGTTACTAATCCAGTTGTTAAGTGAATCTAGCTACCCCATTGACTTTGCTTGTCAGAAGGTCTCAAAAAGTGATCACATAACCCTGGGACATTGCAATGGTCATAAATATGAACCAGTTGCCAATCATCTGAATTTTGATCACATGAATATGATGTTCCAAAGGTCGGAACTGTGAAAATGGTTACAAGTCACTTTTTTCAATGCCTTTGTAACTTTGAACAGTCACCAAATGAATTGTTGTAAGTTGAGGACTACCTATATTTTAAGCCACCAAAGTAATACCTATTAAAAACATAATTTTAAAAAGCAAATGCACAATTAAAGGAACATGTAATGCAAGGATCTTCAAACTTGGCAAGTTTAAGACTTGTGGACTTCAACTCCCAGAATTCCTGAGTTAACATGACTGGAGGAGGAATTCTGGGAGTTGAAGTCCACAAGTCTTAAAGCTGTCAAGTTTGAAAACCCCTGATGTAATGCAATATTTAAAGCAGTGCGAATGGCACCCAGAAGACCTGTCTGAATTTTCACTTGTCTGAAGTTACAGAAAAACTGAACTCTTGGGCAGGGGCTTCAGAATTTTCGGCACCTTAATCCGTACAAAACTACCTACGGTAGCTTAAGTAATGTCTCAGTTCATGTCTGTTGTCATAAAGTCCAGCATAAGATTAGAATATAGATAATCTTCGTCTTATGACCAGTTTGGGCCATAATTACCTTGCTAAGCATGTGGTTGTTAAGTGAGTGGCATCAGATTTTCACCTTTTTTTGCCATATTTGTTAAGTGAATTACTGCAATTAATCATATATTCATTAAGAGAATCTGAATGCCCCGATTGACTTTGCTTTACTCAGAAGTCTGCTAGGAAGTGCCAATGATCACCTGACCCCTGGAGGCTGCAACTTTTATAAATTCATGTTGGTTGCCAAGATTTTGATCACATGACCATGGAGATGCTGCAAGAATTGTAAGTCTGAGGACTGGTTGTAAGTCACTTTTTTTCAGTGCCACTGTAACTTCAAAGGGTTGCTAAATTAATTGTTGTTAAGTCAAGGTCTATCTGCACATACATCTTCAAGACATATAAATAGCACTGTCAGATGTCGACACTGGACAGATATTTCTTATTTGGTAAGGGGGTAAGTATTCTTTTGAAGCAGGTAGAACAGGGGTGGGATTCTACCGGTTCTAACCGGTTCTATAGAACTCCTTGCTAACTTTCTAAGCAGTTCGGAGAATAAGTTAGTTAGAAGCAATCTCCTATTGTTTTTTTTCCACTCTTATTACATTCTTGCCAGAATGCCTAGACTTCCTGTCTCCGGAGCTTCTGAGGCTTGGCTTTCTTAAAGGGGAAGGGTTGTTTTAAGATTTTTACGCTGCTGTTGGGAGGAAATACTTCCCTGGACAATCAGCACTTTGAAGAAATAGTTAATAATGAAGCAGAGCTGTCAGAAAGAAGCTTTTAATGACAGGGAACCAAGATGAGTGACATTCAGCAAGGTTTCTTGGCTAACTAGAAAGATTGACATTCAAACGAGAGTTTACATACCCTTTCTGAATTTTGGTCTAAAACTGGTTTTTGGTGAAAGTTTAATCCTGTGTTTATTGATGGGATAATTTTCCCTATTCAGCTTCAACAAGCAACAGCTGCTGTTGTGATTTAATTATTTGTATTGTGTTTGATTTTTTTCCTGCCTCATGGTTTCTTTTTCTATCTGGGGAGGGGGTCTTCCTTCATTTAATGCTTTAGTGGTATCTGGCACTGTCCTTTTATAGGTATACTTCCAAGTATACCTATATAAGTATACTTCCAAGCTGATTATTTTTTACTGCCTTTCTGCGGGGCATGTAATCTTTTCTTAAATCTGGATGATTTCCTTAGGATGTCTTGTGAAGTGAGTGAGGCCAGCTGGTATCTTTAAATGGTGCAAATGGATCTAAGGATTGCTTTCCTGGGTGTACTTTTTCTGGACAGCTTAAACAACCTCTCTGCTAAAGGGTTTCACTTTATAAACAAGAGTTGGCTGCTGATACTTATCACTGCATTTTAACTATTTTAATTCCTCAAGGTACTCTGGCACCCTCCCTGATTTGTAACTCCGGCTTGCAGGTATTTTTAATCTAATGATTGGTATTTAGGGCAGCTTTTTGCAAGCAAAAAAGCTTTTTGTATTTTTGTACAGGTAATCCTTGACTTACAACAGTTCATTTAGTGACTATTCAAAGTTACAATGGCACTGAAAAAAGTGACTTATGACCATTTTTCACACTTTTGACCATTGCAGCATCCCCACTGTCATGAGATTCCAGGAGAGGAGAAGAGCCCCTTGACATGAATGATGTCGAGTTGGCCACGCCCACCTAGTCACATGACCACTAAACTACACCTACCATCTAAGCCACACCCACAGAACCGGTTGTTAAAAAAATTGAATCCCACTCCTGAGCTAGAACATAATACTGTCCAAACTGATTGTAATACTGTAATGCTATCATCCTGACCTGAAAGCAAATTGTTTATATAGTCTTTTTCCAGCTTCCTAGCCATTCTACCTTGAAGTAGAATTATGACCATTCTAACATGAGTATTCAGATGCATTAGACCAATTGTTTTCAACTGTACTGACCAATATGGATGGTTCCTCTCTGTGGTGCGTGCATGCGTGCGTGCGTGTGTGCATGTGTGTGTGTGTGTGTATAATCAAATGGGAAACATTCCTGAGGTCATTTTTTAAGGCTACCTGGCCATCCTAATTCCTCAATTCCACCCCCCCCCCAAAAAAAGACAAGAATTCTTGCTACATTTTTTAGACATATTCATTGACCCGATTAATCTACATTCATGGGAATACCTTACCCAAAAACTACTTCCATGTATTCAACCAGTTTAAACTATTCCATCTTATTGCCAAGATACATATTCCATTGAGTTGTCATCCAAGCTTAAACACTGAAGGCCTGTTCTGAAATATTACAATCTTAGTCTTCACAAGTTGAAAGGCCTATAAGTATAAACATGGCTAAACATTTTAGCTTACTCAAATCCATACTTCAAGTTTTTTAATTTACACAATATACTTACAGCACTGTTTCTTGCTTTGATGAATTGCATAAGCAAGCACTTCAAAATTACTCTGTTTCTTAGGGTTTGGTTGTTGTTTTTTTACTGTTTTTACTGTTTTTTTTACTGTTTTGTAGAACAGCATTTCCTGAAGTGCTTTGAACATTCTAATTTACAACAAATAAGTTGCTGTAGCTGCTTTTTATCTCATTTATTTGAAGTATCTAGCAAAACAAACTGCTCTTCTGAAAATTAAGGGAAGGAATCTTCTTCAACAACATGGAACAGGAAGAAGAAAATAATAATGATTTTCTATGCTTTTGGAAATATTATCGATTTTATAACTGTTTTAAAAATAATTCTATCATTTGATAGATGAGAGAAGATAATTTGCATGTATCTACTATAAGCAGAAATTATGCCCTTGATTGAAAGAATAGAGTATTAGAGAATTATTAGATTGTACAAAACCTACTGGACTAAAATTGAAAATTACAGGAATCTAGAGGTGTTATCATGGTTGTTTTGGCAGAGGAGACTAAATGATGTAGGCACAAAGGATGTTTTTGCTGTTACAGCATCTGCCATGTAAGATCATTTCTTCTTGTTCATCCAAATATTGCACATAGTATCTCTTAGTAAGCAACCAATTCTACTACTGATAGGTTTCCCAAGCTGGCTCTTATAACATGAGTAGGAGCATTAGGTATCACCTGAGGGAAAAGTCATACCCACACTGCCTTGATAATGTCAGAAGGAGATTTTTGTACTTTACTCTTTTAAAATCTATAGTCTTGAAAATGCTATAACCTTGTGCAGAATTGTGGCATTTCTCAAAATATGAATGATCTGCTTACTATAATATACCAACAAAACCACTATATTTTCAGACTAAATTTGAATGTGATGCACATACATTCTGAAAGTAGTGCAAAGGTTTATGTATGTATTTTAAACAGGGATAGGATGTTAAGAGTTTTTTGTATTTGGCCTGCTGCTTTTTCCCATCTCCTTTTTCTTTGTTTATTTTTTCAGTATTTAGAAATCTGTTCCAAAATTTTATACTTCTATCCATTCATTTCTTTTAACTTTGTTAACTGATCTCTTACAATAATATATAAATATTAATACAAAAAATGCCATACTTTTGTGCTGTTTTACCAATTTTTTTGTTAAGAATCAGTATTTTATTTATTTATTTATTTTACCTGCCTATAATATATCAGGGTGGAAAACACTGTTCTATTCTTTTAGTTTAAAGCTAAACGGCTAATATAATAATATATGGAAAAATCAGGTGCTTTTTTAATACTTAAGTTCATACTCATTGTTCTCAATTCACCTTAGGAATGATTTCAGAAATTTGATTACTTTTGGTTACAAAAATAACAAGGGTTATATCAGTACTTTTAAAGCTGTTGAGCAAAATATCAATAAAATATTCTTGACAGTAGAAGTTGAATATTAAAAAATGTAAATACATTAAAATGATTCTCAAATGATGAGGAAAGATACTTATACAAAAAGGAGGGTTATTTATGTGAATTTCTTAGAGCAGAAAATATATGCATGACCTGATTATGCATATATTTTGCAAAGAATCCAATGTCAAGATACAATTTCTTACAGCATTCTTAATAAAATTATAGTTCATACTTGGGTGGATATCCCTTCTCCCTATCTTTGTAAATAGTCACTGGGTATGACTAGTGTTCAAAGTTCAGATTTCAGTGAACATCTGGAATAGCTGAAGTGCTCAACTTGTTCAATGAACTTTGTTTCCAATTTAAATATTTTTTATCAGGCAGCATTACATTGCCTTGCATTTTTCAAATTTGCTTTGGAGGGATAACCAGAAATAAGTTAGGAGTCAGAAAGTGGGAATTGATTCTGCTTATGAGTAGAAGTCTTTGGAAGTTGAATGTTGCAAAGATGGGATACAAAATCAGTTATTTCTGATTATCTGACACAACTCTTCTCAAGATGCTATTTTAACTACTTACTCTTGGACTTAATCCACAGTTTAAAGGCTGTATCAATATCACATTTCATTTATTTGATGAATAATACTACTACTTGATGATACTTCGTTTGATAAATGATACTACTTGCACAGTATTTGTATGAATAGGACAACTTATCAGAAAATATTTCAGGCAATTTAATTGAGCAAGTCTATAGATTTTAGATAATTTTAGAGACTGAATTCCAACATAGATAAGACTTCTAATCATAACAAAATTTATCTAGATGTTCCTTTATGAGTTATGTAGCAATGAAATCCTACCATTTTTAAAGAACATTTGAATAAAACAGAATTTCCTTCTCATTTGGATTATAAGTTTATGGAGGTTTCAAATATTTTTGTTAAAGATAATTTTCATTTGGGATTGCTGTTCTATTTTGGTTGCATAAATTGCACAGGCTTACTTATACACATATAGCCCATTTATAATTATAAATAAAAAAAGATATTCTATTTACAACCTTGCATCCATTTACTGGAAACATGACTTCTTTCTGGCATGAATAGAATTGCATCGTCAAGGAGATACATGCATATGTTATATATGATACAGAATATTTACATGTGTTTATAAATTTTACTTACCAGAATAAAGAGGCAACTAGCGGCAAGCCACGTATGTTCAGGAATAGTAGAAAATACTGACAAAATCAAGCAACCAAACACAAGGAGAAAACTGTAAAACAAAACAATACAAAAACAGTTGAGGACAGTGAAAGCTAAAAGAGAAGCATAAATGTATGAAGTATTCTGTTCTCAGAATGATAATTGCAGTAAAAGTTGTATGCTGCCCAACTTTCAACGAAGGAATTATACCCCATTAGACTATCTTATTAATGCCCTCCAAAGACATAAAATGGTTCCTATTCTTTTAAAGTTATGATAACACTGCAAAAAAGGAACGACAGGAGTAAGTTGCATTACCTGTGTGCACAATAACCATACTTATTTTATAAGGTTACTTCATGATTTATTTTTGTGACTTTTTCATAGAAAGCTCTTAAACAAATGATTGAAATAAAGAAGCTATTCTATTCAAAGAAACTTTCACTCACATAACTGAGCTTTTTCAGGTCTCCCCCAATCCCATTGCCTTTCAAAAGTCCATTTGCCTATTTCACGGTCATCTTTCTGCCCATAGGAAAGACACATTAGCAAAACAAATTGTCCCTCATTCCATCCCCAGCCTTCCACAGCAGATACAGGACTGAAAGATTGATCCACAAGACTTATTTAAAATATTTGCATCCTGAAGATTATCTGCAAAGTCTTAAACACTTTATAACAAGTGACAGTAAGGCAGAAATATATAACACAAAAATAGGAGCAACAACAGTAGCAAAACTAGATAGACAAATAAATATGCAACAATAATTAAAATATTACAAATGACAAAAGAGCAAAAATGGTTATGCACCCATGGCATTCCTTCAAAAAGATTGCTAGTGAGAAGGTAAGAGGGACCTTTCTTAGGCAGAAGTGCCACAGGGTCTAGATGCAGCTGTTTAATATTGAGAAGACGGTGGGGGAAGGGGAGAATCCCTCAGCCCTTCTAGTAGTTTCTTGATGGGATAAGTAGGGAAGAAGGAACTCCTTCTAAAGAATTCTAGTACTTGTTGTCTTTTGCTGTTACTTCCGAAGCTGACTATCAAGGTAAAACTATGGGGAAAGGTGTTATAAACCTAATTAATTGCATAAACAGACTTCATATGCATAAACAGATTTAACATGCACAGATTCTTATAATCAGTTGGGTGAAAATGTGGAAATTTGGGAAAAAAGTAGACTGAGCTAAAAGGTGGAGTTAAATGTGTCATCAGCTTGGAGCCATTGCGTTGCCACAAGCGACTCAAGCCCAGTTCCCCATGAATTCTATTGATTTTTATCTAGCTTCAGTTTAGCTTTGACTATACATTCTTGTATATAGGTAGCAATAATAAACTCTTCTGTGCTTTGAACTCCTCAAATGCTCCTGACTATTTGCACCTGACATTAATACAGTAATCCATTTCCACCTATTCATATCTGTATGAATTAATTAATGCATGTTCAAGCTGTTCTTTTTATCTTTTCCATTTTGTTAATAAACAAATCTAATTTTAAATCCAACTATTTATTCATTTCAATTTTATCCTACCTTTATCACATTTTTAGAAGTATCTCAAAGTGGTAAACATACCTAATACTTCTCCCTCCTTTTTTCTCCACAACACCAACTTGTCAGGTGGGTTGGGCTGAGAAAGAAAGACTGGCCCAAGGTCACCCAGTTAGCTTTCATGCCTGAGGCACGCCTTGAACTCACCATCTCATGGTTTGTAGGCTAGCACCTTAACCATTAAACCAAACTGGCTCTTTAATAGTGACATTAACCCATTCTTTCTTTTAAAACCCTTCCCATCATGACATCTACTTACAGAATCCTACAGAATTCTACAGCACAAAAGGTGGCATAGTTGTTGAAGATGAAATGTCTTCTTCAACCCATGTGGGCCACTAGCCAAGCTCTTCTGTGGTTTGTATGGAATAAGGCTATGAAATACCAACCACCCTGCCATAGACTTTTTTGTACGCCTTCTTACTGATGGAAACATGATAAAACTCTAAAAGTTTTCCTCCAAATAATATCACTGGGATTTTTAAATTCTTTTGATTAAGGAGAAATGATTAGCTTAACACAGTGAACTTAATCTTGGTGGCTTGTAGGTCATGATTTATGGAATAGTATTATGCATGAATAAAACCATCCTTCCATCCTTCCAAAGTTGGTATGAGGACCCAGATTTTTGGGGGGCAATATGCTGACTCTGTAAACCGCTTAGAGAGGGCTGGAAAGCACTATGAAGTAATATATGTCTAAGTGCTATGGCTATTGCTATTATAACTTATTCAACAAACCAAAATTAAAATGCAAATGCAAAAACAAACAACAAATTTTAATGCAGTGTGACAAACACTATTGCTTTCTTGCTGATTATTGGCAGAATATTTGATTACTAAAAAAAGCGGTCATGAAAAGTGTTGGGAGAAAAAACAGCACTCTTATCACTCTTGTCCCATCTCAATCATCTAAATGGTGAAGTTCAGATCCATCCCTCTCCTTAATCATGACAGAATTTATTAAGAGCTGTGAAGCACATAAAAAACACTTTTGACAATATTTTCTTGGGCAAGAACT
Source organism: Bungarus multicinctus (assembly GCA_023653725.1). Lineage (NCBI taxonomy): Eukaryota > Metazoa > Chordata > Lepidosauria > Squamata > Elapidae > Bungarus > Bungarus multicinctus. The sequence goes on from CM042836.1 coordinate 116,606,386, forward strand.
GGAACATACAAACACAAAAGGCGTTTAAATCCAGAGAAATATGGGTGTTACATAACCATTGACTACAGCATGAATTACTCCACATTTGCTAATTTTCTAATTAAGTTACTTCCTTATAGTTTATTTGTACATGCATAACAAAGGCTCCATCGTGCCATGGCAATATACAGTGCAGAGGTGGTATTCAACAGGTTCTGATCAGTTCTGGAGAACTGATAACGGAAATTTTGAATAGTTTGGAGAACCGGCAAATACCACCTCTGACTAGAGATTTGCCGCGCACACCAAGCCACATCCACAGAACCGGTAGTAAAAAAAAATGTGAATCCCACCACTGATACAGTGGTTAACAATGGAAATATCCAGACACAGTATCCACCGTTTTTCACTTTGGTAAAACCAGTGGTTTTCTGAGACGTTTTGCTGGAAGAGGGGAATGTGTATTAACAAGCTCATTATGCCATTGTACATGGCATTTAATATCATCTATTCCTTTGTGGTTGCCCTTAATTTCATACTTTATAACAGTGAATTTAATCACATCTTGTTTGTGGTAACTACCAGGGTCAAGCATAGTAACATCATGGCAGTTCTTCTACTCCTTTATTTCATACATGCTTTATACAAGGAAAATTATCTTAAAGTTCCATGCTAACAACTCCTTTCTTTTAAAATGGGCTATTTTCAAACCTAGTGTTCTGTGACAGTTTTGGTAATACAAGCCAAGTGGATTACATTTTCCATCACTTCTACTTTCAGTGTGACTTGTTTATGCAAGCAGAATGAGAACTGACCAAAGCTATTATAATTTTTAAAAAATATTTGGATAAAAATTGTATGTAGCATAAGGGGTCCCTTCATATAGGGCAGTTTGTAAATTTATAAGCATAAATATGAATACTAAATGAGTTGTTCTTTATAGACTTTATAACTCTATGATTTCAGTAGCTGAGAGCTCCAGAACTACCCACATAAAGGTTTAGTAGCATAATTAAGAAGAATATAGTTAAGCTTTTCTTCAATTGGAAAATAACACTATAGCAATTGTAACTCCTGTCTTATTAGTTACACTTTAAGAAGGAAAGAATGAACTTCTGATAGCAATTTGTTCCCAAATTAGAAATTCAAATTGATTTAATTCTGTGATGTATATGACACAGTTTGTCTGAGTTAGCCTCTCTTATTTCTGTGAACTATAGGGAGTATAGGACAGAAGTACCCTTTCACAATCATATTTTTTACAGTTTTTAAAATATGAGATTTTATTTTCCAGAGGAAAAGGTATAAAACTCCATTAGTTCTGTCTTTCAATATGCCTCTTCCGAATTCAGTTATCAGGGAAACATACTGGAGAAAACTTGTTATATGAAAAGAATTATTTGCATGAAAGGAAAACCGCTTTAGTTAAACTGTTTACCAAATTTGGAGATGGACTGCATAAATCTGTTGGGGGAGTCCCATAAACTGGAAAAGCTGCTTATAATCACCCACAAAAATGCAAACTTGGTTTGTTTTAACCATAGAAATAGGCCACATTGTTTGAGCTTAACCTAGACCTGTGATGGCGAACCTATGGAATATGTGCCACAGGTGGCACGCAGAACCATTTGTGCCAACACGCGAGCTGCAGGCAAACTTACCTCACTACGCATGCGTACATCTCACAGCTGATTTTTGGCCAGTTTGAGGCCCTTTTCGGCCTCCCAAAGGCTTGAGGACAGCTTCTGCAAGCTTTGCAGGCCGAAAACTAGCTCTGTTCCATCACTTCCTGTTTTTCTGAAAATACCAGAAGTGACAAAATGGGGCTAGTTTTCGGCCTGCAGAAGCCTTCCTCAAGCCTCTGGGAGGCTGAAAAGGGCCTCAAACCAGCCGAAAATCAGCTGGGAGGCACAGTGCAGGTCAGGGAGTGGCTGGGTGGAGATTGCGCGCGCATGCGTAGGGAGTGTAGGGGGCTGCTCATTGCCTTCTATGTGCTGGCATGGGAGTGCGAGCGTGCGCACAATTTTTGGCACAGGAGCCCAAAAAGGTTAGCCACCACTGACCTAGACACTAAGGTGGGAGGATAAGCTATGATCCTAAGCCTTGAAAAGCCTCCTTTTTGAAATTTGAAATCCGCTCAAGTTGCTTTGCCAAATTTCAGTTCCTATTATTCTGAGGTAGAAAACACAGAACACATAATGCAAAACACATGGCAGTTGTCTTGACCGAGACATTTTAAAAGTTTTACTCAGTAGTTCTACTGGTCTATTGCCACCATGCCATAAGCTTCCAATCAGCAGATCAGTATACTAGGCATCACACTTGATCTCTGCCTTCAACCAGCTTAGAAAATTATTATGTAATCAGGAGTGTCAAACTCAAGGCCCACAGGCTGGATCCGGCCTGTAGGGTACTTAGATCTGGCCCAGGGGCCACCCTGGAAGCAGCAAAGGCCCAGCCCACGGTGCCTCTGCCAGCAAAACTGGAGCTCCATTTATGATGGCAGAGAGTTGCAGGCAGGGGTGGGATCCGACCAGTATAACTACTGGTTCGCTGATTTTACATTTTGCGTGCGCATGTGCACTTTGCATGTACATGCACCTGACGTACGCTGTGCGTGCGTATATATCATCATAATCCAGCTGCCTGGACAGCTGAGCAGCACTGAGTGCGGGTGTGCAGTGGTTGAAAAAATACTTTTTTACTCCTTTTTCAACAGCAGCTGTGTCGCACAAAGCAGCTGCAGTTGAAAACGCAGGAAATAAAAGTCAGGTAAGAGCCCAGGTGGGCATCTGGGCCAAAACAGCAGCAGATATAGAACCGGTTCTATGTATGCTCTCTGTTTGCTGCTTTTCAGAGCAACCAGTTCTACAGAAGTAGACAGAACCGGTAGAATCCCACCCCTGGTTGCAGGAGGCCATCCTAACTGAAAATGAAGATCAGGGCCTGTTTTCGCTGGCAGAGTGCTTGGCCTACTACAGGCGCCCCTGACATATTGACATCAAGCTGGCCATGCTCACCCTGGTCCCCTGAGGTCAAACACAACCCTGATGCAGCCCTCAATCGAGTTTGACATCTCTGATGTAGATGTTGTTTGTTTCTATCTGCCTGATGATGGTTGATTTGTAAGAGTGCCAGGCTTCCAGGAATTCTCTAGCTTTTTTGAACTTAGCTTGGTCCAAGATGCTCAGTTTCTCGGTTGAAACTATGGTTACGTCTGTTCATCTGTTCTGTGATTAAGGAATTTCCATCATGTTTTCTGACTGTTTATTTTTTTGAATTAGATGGATTGTATTATTTTTATTTTTTATTTCTAAATTTTAAACTCAAGTGTATCAGCAGTAGACAATGTACGAACTCTTACTTATAATAAATAAGCAACTTTAAAGTTTTGGAGAAACTTAAAATGGGTCAAAACCAGCTCAAAAATTTCCAAGAACCCACATTTATTGAAAGTGCAGAGAGAAACTGCTCTGCAAACATAATCATTCTTCTGGGTATGGAAAAGAAAAAAAATCATTCTATATATAGACTAAAGATGTACATTTTGATTTGTGGACATTACCTAAACTAGCTACTACATACATAGAACAGCTTGTGCACAAATTGTTTTATACATCCCTAGTGACTATTACCATTTAATCAGAATGATTGAAAGATAACTATCTCAAGGGAGCAAGGTATCTTCTAATATATCAAGCCATCCTTTAGTAGACTGAATGAAAGGCGCTGGGAAGCTCTTTTAATCCTGCCTCCTTCCTGCAAGATTCAACCTGTAATGTTTCTTCTATGATCACTTCCGAACTCTTTTTATATACTTCCAAATTTTCTTCACTTATAATAAACAAGACCATGGCTTAGGTCAAACTATACTTCAGTACATTTCAATTAATGTGTGTAATTGCATATTAATGCTAAACTCATTTTTAATCTCTTCAGAATGGCAAAAGTGGACATTATTGATCTCATTTATCTCATTGGAAGAGAAGAGGAAACCAGATGAAACAGACTCATATAGCTCCTTGTATACTCATAAAGGTTGCCTACTGACATAATAGGTTTTCCAGCAGAATAGTCTTTCCGTCCCATGATTCAGAAACTCTCACAAAGAGCTAGGTGACCTTTGAGAGCCAATTTGGGAGACCCATAGAAGGAACACAGGAGAGCAAGCAAATGGAAATATGTATAATATAGCAATCTGGTTGCATAACATTGTGTATGCTATTTTCATTATTTAGAATACTTTTTAATTGATATGTTAATTAAAATATAAAATATTAAATGAGAATTTGACTAAACTAGTCCAACAGTTGCTTTTAGCTATTGTATGAATATTAGGTTAATTTAATTTAACCTGAAGAATAAGATATATTTCCTATATTACATTGGAAATATGCTTTTATATTACACTGGAGTCTTACACTCTTTGCTTTTATTTTATGAATTACCAAAAGTTATGTTTTCCTACATTCTGATGTAAAGTTATGTTAAACAGGTTAACAGTTTATAAAACATACTGTTTTATTTAGAGTGTTCATATCAGTTATTATTAATGCATTTATTTACAGATTACAGAAACTTAAGAAGAAAACCATTGTTTTCTTTTTGAGATGGCAATTGTCAGTAAACAACATAATCTAATCATAAAAGTTGAATTATCAATATATACCTCTTTATGTCTGTAGCAATGGTGGGATTCAAAATTTTTTACTACCGGTTCTGTGAGCGTGGCTAGTAAGTGGGCATGGTTAGGTGGCCATGTGACTGGGTGGTAGAGCAGGACCACACAATTAAGATTTTGAAGCCAGCCAGTCCAAAGTAGTAAGAAACATTTCTGAAAAGTTGATGCTTTGTAATTACAGTATTGGTTTTGAGGAATGAATAGTGAAAAGTGAATATATTATTCAAGTGAAGCATTAATATTCATACTTTGACACTATGTTTGACAGCCATGGTGGATATTTATGTAACCAAGATGAGATATTGCTCTAATCCTATTTTTCTCATTTTAAATCTCCCAGAAAACAACAGATAAGCAGCCTTAAAGTCTATAAAAGGAAAAAAATGTAACTACTAAAGCAAACTGCCTGAGTTATAACAATGAGGATTCTGAGAGATTATTCAAGCTATTAAAATTCGAGATCTCAAACAAGTTAAATCATGGAGTCCTTGGTGCTTTCTAAGCTTGGTTGTTTTCTTGCAGTCATTTCATTACCTGGCTAGGTAGCATTTTCAGTGCTTAAAAGGGAGTGGGATTTTCTCTCTGTATATATACAGTATCTTCTCTGTCATTGTTGGTTTTCTTCTTTGTAATTCCTTGATTAGGCTGTTGTTCACTGCTTTATTAATTTGAGTTGATAGTTCCTTGGTTAGGGTATTGTTTACAGTTTGATTATTTGTCTGGTATTGCTCCTGGTGTTAATAATGCCTGCTTATCTGGGGGTTGATTGTTGGTGAGGAGGTGTTCTAGTTGGGATGCTCACATTTCTCAATTGAAACTATGGTTAAGTCTATCCATGTGTTGTGAAATTAAAAAGTCTTTATCATCTTACTGCCAGTTGGTGTTCTTGGATGCAATGGATCTTGGATCTTGATTCTTGGTTGGTGTTGTTAGCGTCCTACCTATTTATCCTACATAATGTTATAGTCCTTACACAATATTTTGTAGATGATTCACATTTTTATCTTTTGAGGCCACGACTTTGGATTATTTAAGTTGTTTTGAAGGACTTTAGTTGGCTTGTGGGCTATGGTGATGCCATGTGGCTGTTGGCTGTTTCTGAGATTTTTTATGTATGGCAGTGCTATTCTTTTCATAGCTTGTGTTGGTTGAGTAGTCAGGCACTTTTTGATAAAGTTGTGTGTGTATCCATCCATTGGAAGATGTTGTACTGGTAATCTGTTTCCTTTTTTCTGATATTCTGGGTTTCTAAAGTGTGTTTGGGTTATGTAATGTTTCTCTTATTGAATGCTTCTCTTGTGGAAAGTTGGGTTGTTACTTTGGTAGGGAAGCACTTGGTTAGTATAGGTTGTATATCCGTATATATCCATATAAGTTAAATTACATCCACAACTCCAATGATCTGAGACATATACTGAAGAGATTTGGACTTCTCTGTTTCCAAATGTAATTAGTCACTCTATGTGTTAAATGACAAATTTTTCTACGATTATCTATATATAATTCAAAACTTGCAACTACTAAATTTTTAAACTGTGTTTATCTCAAAAAAATTATGTATTACAAATTTTCCTTATAACAAAATTATTACAAGGTAGGTCACTTTTTTCATTAGAAGTTCAAATGTCTATGGAGATTCTCAGTCATCCAGGACATGGTTGTCCCAAAGGTACTTTCCCCCGCTCTTTTTCTCAAGAGGCACCTGGACTTTCTGGTTTTTCTTTAAAGACGGTTTGACTTCTCATCAAGAAACTTCTTCAGCTCTGGGGAAGAAGCTGAAGAAGCTTCTTAGATGAGAAGCAAAACATCCAGCTGCTTTTTGAGAAAAAAAAAGCACCGTTAGAAGTCCCAAACATTTTTCAGAAATATAAACTTACTTTATAACCTCTAAGGGTTATTAATTATATTAGTTCTTTAATGTTTTTGGCTTTCCCTGGAAAACTTGTTTCCACAAGGAAAATAGTTCTCTGGATCATCTATATTATTTCTTAGAAAAGAGTCTGCTAACTTCATTCAAGCAGACAAAATGTTTGCATTCATTATTTTTATATGCAGGGAAGCTTTCTATTCTTCCTTGAAGTGCTTCTCAATAACTAATGTATTTCTTACCATGACTTCCGTAGAAAACTTTTAAATTAGTTAATTTATTTTTGAGAAATGTAAATTGGTGTAAAAGAGATTCAATGAACTCAATTTAAGTATCAATGCTGTTGTTACCTTTGTAAAAAAGAATCATACAAGAGTAGATTACTTGCACTGCACATGGTTGGATTTCTGCCCGGAATTCCATGCTGTCTTTGGGAGTTCTCTATTATTTATGAAATGGTGCTAGCTTTCAAAAGAGAGTTTTGTCTTTGATCTGCTCTGAATACTGGGCAAGAAAGATTTTGCTTTCTGAATCCTTTTGGGTGTATCTTGTAGATTTTTAGCTGTTAATCACAAAAATAACCCATTATTTAACCTATAATGTACCAGTTTATAGAGATCTTCTTTTTTTACACATTGAAGAGCAATGTATACTCTTCAATATCTGGTTGGCTATGCTGCACACATGAAAGAAACATACAAAAACATGGAACTTTTGTTGATGCATATCCAGTATACCATCTGGAATATCCATGGAAATCTAACAGTGATTCTGCTGTTTGGAATGTAACTTGGATATACCAAGTACTGTAGTTACATATGCAAATGGGTTAACCACACAAGAGAGCCTCATTATATTAAAAAGAAATGGCCATTCTAAAAAAAATTTGGTTCCTGGATAGAAAAAGTGGCACATGAACCACTTGTTGACCTCCACTATGACATAAAATTCAGACTGATTAAAATTTGTTTCCACAAGGATCTTTGTTGGTCCATAGATCAATTATCAGTGGTCCGAAGATTTGTTAGTAGGGCCAGAGAAAATTGCCTAGAAAAAAAATCAAGAACGTTGTTGAGAATTTTCTTAGTAACTACAGAGCATAAAAGTATATTCAGTCTTACAGGATACATGAAGCCATGAAAATGCAACATGTCACTGAATATTCATTTATTGCATTTGCTCTTGGACTTCTTGCCTAAAAATCTAGTTACAGTCAGGGACAAGCATGGTAAAAGGTTTTACCAGGGCATTGCCACAATGGAAAAATGGTACCAGGGCAATGATAATCCATCAATGCAGGGTGACTATTGTTGGAGACTTCAGTAAAATGCATCAGACACTGAGTACAAATGAAAATCAACAGCAAAACACTTTTGGTCCTGTTGAACTCATGCAATATATTATAAATGTTATACAATTAAATATATTATAGCCATTAAAAGTTAACTGCCATTTGAAAGGGTCTATTATAACCACCAAAAGTTTTTCAGGAAACAAATATTTTGAAAAAAATGTATTCTCCATTATAATTCCTAACTTTGAATAATATTGCCTTACTTGTGTCATCTGAGCATATAAGATCATATAATGATCTTATGAAGTCAAACATTAAATGTCAGTTGCATGATGCTAGAGAAGATTGTCTTGGCCAACTCAGTTGTGACAAAACAACCGTATTATCATTGGAAATAGACCTTCCGATGAGGTCTAAGAGTGTGAATAATTTTATTTTTTCTTTTGGGAGTTATTTTCTATTGATGAATTTATTATCAGGCACAAAGAACCAAAATGATATTGTGAACTAATTGATTACTTCTTTATTGTTGCATGCCTATTTACAAGTATCTTGCCCGATTGACTTCATTCTCTTGTGAATGGTCAGATAAGGCTTCAGGGATTCTGGGGGAGATAAGATCTGTACTGCTTCCTGCTATTCAAGGACCCTTAGCTTGACTCCCTCTTGATACCTCTACCTACTCTAAGATGCCCTTCACTCTCCAATGGAGCAAGAGAAAGATTGTCCTGCTGGACAGAACCATGGTTCTTTTCTTTCTGAAGGATTCTTATGATTCCTTATATATCTTTTCCCTTTTTCCTCACTGCTTTCTCTTTACCATCTACAGAAATTCTCCTCTCAATCTGTCCTCCAAAGAAAATCAGATTCAAACATTATAGACTCTCTAATCAAAAAGTCCTGACCAGCTTATAAAATGGCTTAAGATAGTAGATTTTGTCAGGACTATGTTATACCAACAAAGGCAGCTCAGTTATTGACTGAATTCTGCATGTAATTCATCCTCCTACAGATGGTTTTTTAAAGGTTGATGTCAAGGTTACCTAGCAACTTTACCTCAACAAGAATAAGTGGTCCTTATTCCAATCTCTCTTGAATTTCTCTAGCAAACTTTAATGTAAAGATAAGAATTTTGGATGAAGAAAAATAGTAAATGTATATGGTAAATCAAACTAAGTGTTGTTATCAGTGGTTTAAAGAATTTATCAAGGTAAAATCTGTTGTGTCATTTTGGGAACTGAGCCACATAACCATAGCCACTTTAGTTCATTAACAAAAACACACAGTATGTTAAAATATAAATTGCTGAATATCATAGAAGCAGACAAGCAAGTACTTTATTTAAAATTTCACAAGAAAGCATGAACAAAAATGAGCTGTGATAGTTTAAGGCTTACTATAGAGAAACTCCTGTTCATAATGTATATCTGGATTTCTTCAAAAGAGATTGGAACAGGACTACAGTAGGAGAAATATCATGAGGGTATACACATTTCCAGTCAACCTATAGTTCTCTGCATCAGCTATAAACAAAGAAATGGGAACTCTGGACTTTGCTGGAGAAAAGGCAGAATTTTCCAACAACTCAATGTAGGATGGATGAGAAGGAACCATAACCTAAAAAAATAGTGGACGCAAAGAAGTCATGAATTAGAAAATCTTTTGAAAGAGTAGGTGATAATCCACTATTTCCTTTATTACAGCTACTCCTCAACTTACAACAGTTTGTCTAGTGACTGTTCAAAATTATAATGGCAATGAAAATGTATTGATTTTTATATAACATTAACAGTTTATGGTCATTTATGAGCATTTTTACAGTCAGATTCAATTAACAACCATGTTATTAATTTAATAACTGCAATGATTCACTTAACAACTGTGGCAAGAAAGGTTATAAAAGGGGGCAAAACCAGGGATGGGATGCTACCGGCTCTACAGAATCGGTAGCTCTGAAGTGCAGCAGACATAGAATCGGTTCTGTATCTGGTGCTGTTTGGCCCACCTGCCTGCCCGGGCTCTTACCTGATCTTTATTTCCTGTTTTTTCAACCTCAGCTGCTTTGTGCAACACAGCTGAGGTTGAAAAAGCAGTAAAAAAGGAGTTTTATGAGTGCTGCGTGCCCACGTGCAACACTTATCAGCTGTCCAGGTGGCACAGCTTTAGTTTTATTTCACATGCATGCAGCAAAACGTAATTACCGGTAGTAATGCCGGTTGAATCCCACCCCTAGGCAAAACTCATTTAACAACTGTCACACTTAGCAACAGAAATGTTGGACCCAACTATGGTTGTAAATTGAGGACTACCTGTATTGGAAAAGAGTACTGTACTAAAGAAATTGTGAAGATCATTTAAATGAATATCTTTTGAGACAGATTGTAATACTTTCAGCTAAAAAAATTAACATTTCTAAGCATGTGTCAGAAAAAAAATCATCTTCTGAGAATTTCAGCTTGGTTTTTAGAGCATTTAAACAATCAAAACAAGCATATTGAATTAAACTTTAAACTAATAGATATGTACATAGGTATGCATCTGTCAATAGCTAGCAAGCATAATTCTGTGCTACCTGAATTTTTCAAACTATTGTCAAGATTCACTTAGAGAACTCCAATAGTTTATACCCTTTCACTCTATTGATACCTAATTAATTCACTCTGTTGATGCCTATTTGCTTAATTCTATGTTGAATTAGATAGTATACGTATATTGTGCAACAACTTCTGGAAAATGTGGGGATTCCTTCCCTTGACACTGATTGTGTAAATATATATTTTTTACATTTTGAAATTATGGAGTAATTTACATACTTAAGCAATGTTCCAAATTATGTATTATTAAAATTAATCGAATTGTTTTAAAAAAATCAAGAATGCTATATAAGAGATTTCAAAATAATTATACAGTTCTAGCAAAGTTGTTCATAATAAAGATATCACTTATGTATGACCTTTGATTTATTTTCTCTTTCCCACTAACCAACAGAGCTACAGTTGTAATCTGTGTGTGTAGGTTTGTTTCAGGTGGGTGTTTGGAAGTGTGTGTGTGTGTGTGTGTGTGTGTGTGTGTTCTCATGTGTGTGAATCTCACTCTGCATGCTGAAAAGAAAGGAAAACTATGATCTTTAAAAAAAAGTTCCTGATTCAATGCTTAGCTTACTATAAATTTTCCTAAACTAATTAGTCAAAATAAAGAATACATGAGAATCCCGGTGGGATTCCAGCTGGGATTTCTGAAACACTACAGCAGCCAGAAACTTGTCTTTTAAAGACACTGAGCATTTTCTCAAGGTGGAGCCTAGGAGATCCTCAACATACTGAAGCAGCTACACAATTTGTCCCCTAAGACAAGTCCAATTATTCTAGAGTCTCCATCTGTATGCTGGTTGATTTTTTTCTTATTTAAATAAACCCTCTAAATCTTTTGAAATGAAAATATCAACCAGTGAAAAAGAGAAAACAAATGTGCCTCTCTCCTCAATGATAAATCACTATATATATATATATATCTGGAATTTGGTAGGAGACAAGGTGTTCAAATAGCTTTTTTATGACTGCCAAATGTAGTCTCTGCAGAGACTTTAAAAACGTGTTAGCATGCAAATGGTTTCTAACCTTGCACCTTATATATGCTTCCACAATATGATCCAGCAATTCCTCATAGTACTTAGTTGGTGACAATTGTATCCCCATTGTATCATAGCTGTCAACAACAACAACAAAAACCCACAGGATATTATTCTACTGCATACACAGGAAAAGAACATTCTCTTAGAAATATAATAAAGAAGATTCAACTTTTTCAAGCTGGATTTATATTCCCAAATAATGAATTTTTGTAACCACAAGAAGATGAAATCTTCTCTTAATGGATTTTGATGATTTTGTGTAAATAGTTCATAGAATCTTTGTAAAATGGCACAGAAATCATTGATATAAATGATCTTCTTATATGTGTTTAGCTAACGAAATCACGATCCTGTCAATTATACAGAGTGCAGAGGTGTCAAACTCGCATCGTCATAGCTGCATCACGTGACATATTGCGACTTTTTCCCCCTTCGCTAAACAAGCATGGAAGTGGCTAGTGCGTGACGTATGCGGCCCATGGGCTGCGAGTTTCACACCCCTGACCATCACACCCCTGACCAAGAGCTAACTTAACAGGTAAGGGACCATTTATCAACAAAATGGTTTGGATCAGAGTTTTCAGAAAATTGGAACCCATCTTTTATCTAGGCTCAGAAAGCCACAATATCAGTGACGCTTTGATAGGATAGTAACTCAATCCATGAAAGAAATTCTAAGTCAGTCCTTGTTCCTTGCAAATAAATAAATACATGAATCAATTTGTAAATAATTCAGTTTAAAAACCATTATGTTAAAAAAAAGCAGGCTTCATTAGTATTTTAGGTAAAGATATAGAGTGCAGGGCAGCTAAGCACATGTTACATAACACTTAAATGCAATTTATTGTTTTGCTGCTGGGAAGAAAAATATCGTATAAGGTAGTAGACTACTATTATTGTTATCACATTTTATGTTATCTTTTTTGTTTGCTTGTTTGGGGAAATGGATTGGGAGAGGCTGTCATGAGTTATACAGCGACAAGAAGATCAGTATATTTGAAGCAGGGATCATCTTAATGAGTGCAGAGTTGGTCATATTTTAAGCTAGGAAAATGGTCACCACTGTAAGTTGAGCACTACATGTACTACAGTATGTTTCAATGTGTGCTTGTCAATCTGCAAGAGTTTCCATGTGTGCTTACATTATGTGTGTTATATGTTATAAAAAATAACATGATAAATAAGAGCTGATGTTTGTATCTGAATTTTTACTACAGTCAAATGCAATGTTTTATTTCTAGGAAAACACAGATAATGATGTGTTTAGAGTTGCAGGCAAGAGACAAGAAAAAGGCTTACTGCCTGTATACTAGATCCAGAAACACATTAAGAGTTGAATGAATTGAAGCAGTGTAACTTTCACATAAATAAATACATAAATATGCATTTCGATATAGCTTCCATAATATAAGCCATAGTGGCACAGTGGCCATAATGCAGTACTGTAGGCTGACTCATTGCTCGCTCCAGGAGTTCGATCCTGACGGGGCTCATACATACAAATTACATAGTATAATGTGTGTATAGGCATACAAAGATACATTATCTATTATATATACTGTATGTATATGTACACACACACACACAGCTCTTCTAAAATTATACACATTCAACCTCATTGCATCTGGAAAAACACACCCATAGTCCACTTTCTGCCACACATTTAACTATAACGTCTGTACATTAGAACATTGCACACATCTTCAGATTTACTTCCCTAGCCTGCACATGACTACCAGACCCAGGAAATATCATGGATTGAGTAAAATGTGGTGAAACTCACTTAACAATGCTCTTGCTTAGCAACCAAAATTTGGGCTTAATTGTGATCATAAGTGAAGGACTATCTCTGCCTTCCTCTACATGGCAGCCTTGTCCTAGTAAACTCTGTTAGAGGCACCAAAATAATCCCGATTCCTGATGATATAAGGTCTCTTGCTGGAGCAGTGGATTGGACAAGATGGCCTCCAAGGTTCCTTCTATCTCTGCTATTCTATGATTCTGTACGGATCTCCTGCTGGAGCAGGGGGTTGGACTAGAAGAGGGGTCTTCAAACTTGACAGCTTTAAGACCTGTGGACTCCCAGAATTCCTTCTCCAGTCGTGTTAGCTCAGGAATTTTGGGAGTTGAAGTCCACAAGTCTTAAACTTGCCAAGTTTTTTGAAGACCCTTGAACTAGAAGATGACCTCCAAGTTCCCTTCCAGTCCTAGATTGCTGTGCTGTTTCAGAGTCTTCTGAAGCCAGGGTTTGTGTCCTTCCTTCCTCTCCTTTTCTCTCTCTCTCTCTCCCTCCCTCCCTCCTTCCATGTATCTATCCATCCATTCATCCATATATCTATTCACTTTCTCCTTCCTCCCTCTTTCTTTCTTTCTCTCCCTTCCTTCCATCTCGTCTTTGTCTATCCCTTTTCATCCTTTCTCTCTCTCTTTTTATTTCTTTCCTTTTCTTTCTTATCTTCTCTCTCTCTCTCCCTCTTTCTCTCTCTTTCTATCCCTTCCCTTCCTCCTTTCCTCGCTCCTTCTAAAGCTAGGACAGGAGACCACCTGAAACACACACACACACACACACACACACTTCCAAGCACCCACCTGAAACAAACATACACATGCTTCCAAGTGCCCGGCAGCGTCACTCATTAGGAGGGTTCTTCCTGGCCAGTCTTGGGTACCATGTTACCCAAAAAAGCCAACAGGCAAGGGTTTTGGGTCCAACAAAGGGGCTGCAGGTGGGACTTCCTCCCCTCCCGCTTTTGAGGCTGGGAAATTCAAGCAAGGCAAGTGTTGCAACCTTGTTCCTCCCCCCCCCCCCCCCCGCTGGCAGCTCTGGGCTAGGCAGCTTGGGTTTGGCTTTCCTGACTGCCTGAAACCTTACCTTTCTCCTGCAGCTGGCTGCCAGGGAAGGCAAGCCAGGTCTGAACCATTGTTGATGCTGGGCTCCCTGCCAGCCCATATCTCACCCTTGTCACGAGATATCTGCAGCCGCCATGTGTTTTTTTCCCATGCGGCTGGATTCCAGCCACACACAAAAAAGCCGCAGCACCTATAGGCTTCTTGCAGTGGCTTTGCTCCACTTCTTAAATGCACCACCACAGCTGCGTTCTAAGCGCTGGCTATATAGGTCCACCCCCATTGAGCCTACTGCACTGGAGGGACTTAGCAAGTCCAAGCAGAGTGGTGCAGCACTCCGAAAGAGGCGCCTGGAGACCGAAAAAGAGTTGCCTCCAGCCGTCCCTTTTTCAGCACAACTGGCCATTCTTGTCCTCCTCTGCCTGTTCGTTCTGTATGGCCGAGGAGGAGGAGAGCAGCCGGCCAGTTGGAGGAGGCTTCTTGCACTGCAAAAGAGGCAGCTGGAGGCAACTCTTTTTTGGTCTCCAGCCGCCTCTTTTGCAGCACAAGAAGCCTCCTCCAACTGGCCGGCTGTTCTCTTACTCCTCGGCCATACAGAACAAACAGGCAGAGAAGGATGAGAGCAGCTGGTCAGTTGGGGGAGGCTTCTTGCACTGAAAAAGGAGCGGCTGGACATGTGGCCACCTGCTGGCTGGCCGGGCAGGGCTGGAAGAGGCATGTCTGCCGGGAGAAGGAAAAAAGCGTGCTCTGGGAGGGCAGGCAGGTGGGCAGATGTCTTGGGGCTGCTGCACATGCACACTGCATGTGTAGTGGATACACACGCAGTGCACATGTGCAGCAGCCATGGGACATCCGCCCGAGTTGTGCCACGGCTGTCATTTGATAGGGAAAGATAGGAGAGCGATCGGGGCAAGTGAGCGACCCACGCCAAATCACCGCTACCCAGTCACGTGAACCGGTGCGATCTGGTTGTATAGTAAAAATGTGTATGATTCATAATGATTGAGATATAAAGAGTAGAGTTGTCTTCAGAGAATATAACAGCTGTATCAAGATGACCCTCATTTCTCTAACATTTGACTTCCATCTTTGGTTGTAGAGTCTTTTGCAAAATTTTGGCAAATTTTTTTACTTATATTTTTTTGTTTTCTTCTCTCCTTTTGATGTATGCATATGTTTATGTGTGCATGTAGGTAATTAAGAATAGCACAATCTCCTTTAATAAAATCACATATTTTGTTTGTAACTGTGGAGTCACTTAGGTGAAATGGGCGTGTGTGTGTAAGTTCGATAAATAAATGATAAATAAATAAAATTAAAAATGGAACTTCTTGTTTCTAAATTTTGGAGGATTCTTAAGCCTTTCCATTAAAAGCCCAAATTCTTATAACATGTTTAACTGGGTCAGTGGGATAGAGTTGTGGGAACGCCAACACAATAAAAATCATCTATTTGGGAGAATTTTGTTCTTGATTTGGAACTTATGATTTTTTGGAACTGAGATTTTCCTAGGGTACAATTTGACCCTAATTAGGGAATTTGCATTCAAGGCAGAGCTTTAACATAAACTTTATTTATTTGTTCATTTATTTGTTAATTCTGTAATATCTATCCAACTTTAATCAACTCTAGGTGGCATTCAGAACCAAAAGTACCCATAAAAATAGAAAAATACATAAAAGCACACAAATAGCTTAGATTACTTGTATGTAATACAGATTCATATAAAACCCAGTCTAGACAACAGGCAGAAAACAACACTAAAAGGAAAACTGTTTACTGTGGCACAATGTAGCAGCTGTAGGTTTTTCACTGTAAAGTCTTATAAGCAGAAGGTAAGATTGGCATCAGAATGCTTAACAGATGGCTGTAGGAGGATTCCATATGCCACAATGTACTAATAATTTATTTACATGTAACTCTGACTGTTTCTTGCTTTCCTGTGTAACTTAAGGTAAACTCAACTTGATGGTGTGTCAACACACGCAGACAAACCCATCCATCTGAGGCTAACATATTTGCACAACTTATCCCACAGAAAAACTAATAGCGAGCAAAAGTTAAAAGTAAAGTACACCTTAACTCATAACTAGTTCAGCTAATTAGCTGGGAACACAAGAATATTGATTCTAATTTGACAGGTATAAATAAAAAAAATGGGTAGAGATTAGTTTAAACTTCAGAGCAGATTAACATTCAATACTACTTTCCAATAGTTATATATTTTTCAGTCAGTATATAACATTTTATAACAAAATCAATAAAGGGACACTATTTAGCTGTAAGACAATTATAAACCCTTCCATCACTACTAAAAATGCATACCTATTGACAACATTTTAGCCCTGTGCAATCCTTACCAATGTCTTGCAAACAGCTATGTCTGACCTATAAAACCATGGGGATTTTTGAGATTTTTAGACTCTGCAAATCCTTTAAGTCTGTGGGGTTAATGTTATTAAAATAAGCATTGACCCTTGTCTGATTTGTTCTTGGAGGTATTCCTATGTTAATATAAAATAAATATTTCCTTTGGAAATATTATTGGAAATATTTCCTTTGGAAATATTATTATTCCTAATGATAATTTAGGAAGTATTTTGGGGAGGGTGGATCACTAAGGTTTTCCTTAGCTAAATTGACTTTACGATTTGAGGAAAAATACAAATGGGCCAATATTTTATCAACCATCTGCTGGTGGAATGAAAATATAGTGGAGGAGTATTCCTTACAAATTGATATCTAGTTCCTTCACAATTACAGCAAGTCCTTGGAACAATATATAGCAAAAAATGTATCACATATATAAGAGTACAAGCGGTGAGAAATCTTTGGGCCGTATATAAACTGAGTTTTGATAATGAGATTCATGAATATCTAACTCTTTAAAAAAAAAGTCTACTTTGAAAATTAGTGAAATCATTTTATTGGAAAGCCTGGGTAAGAAGCTGGGATTATGATTTTAAATCAATTGCTCTGTAGTACTATTTTAAACATCAGATTGAATTTGGTCTTCCCGGCTCACAATAGTGGAGGTATCATCAGCTTAAGCATGTCCTGAAAAATCAATATGGACCATATGCTTTATTGCTTCAAAGGCATCTAATTCTTTTTTACTGGAATCTATTACAGAAATCTATAATGTATCTCTATAAAAGAATATTTTGGGATATTTCAACCATGAACTAAAGAACTTACAATAATATCTTATATTTTTTATATTATAGTAGTAAATTCATTGTTAAACCAGTGACTTGATAAATATAAAATGTTTTCTTCTTTTCTTTCTTACTTTGCATTTTTTTTTAAAAAATTAAGATTAAAGATTGTTCAGTTACAAATAACATATATATATATATATATATATATATATATATATATATATATATATATATATATATATATATATATATATATATATATATAAAAGAATCTACAAATATTTTCTTCTTCCGCACAGAAAACATTATACTGTGGAAATATAATTAAAATGAGGTTTGGCCTTAGTTGAGAAGATAGGGTCACACAAGAAACAGTGATACATAGCACCCAGTCTGAACATCTGACGAGAACACGATACACGATCAAAGGAACAGCATGTCACCAATATGAAATGCCTCATACTTAAGCTTTTGTGCTTGAATAATCAGACTGCATTTGGAAGAGATCATCATTTGTAATGCATAAAAAAAACACTCTAGCATTGGCTACTTTAAGTGGGGATTATATAAACAGGAACTGCATTATCCTTCAGATCTACTGAAATTTTGTGCTTGGATATACTGTACTTGAAACATAGTATTCTTACATTCCATTAATTTAAACAGATGTTTGCAAAGCCAGATCTTTCTCAGATCATTCTCTCTTTCCATGCTTCTTTCATTGCCTCTTTCTTTTAGAGAAAGAATGCATTTTTCCCTTCTTTCTGTGTAGCAAGTGCCAATCAGATGTTACCGAACAACATAGGTATATCAAAAGACACTTCCTAAAAAAGCTGAATAGAGATTTCAGGTGTGATTCTTGGATGATTCAGTTAAAGGAAATCAGGTCAGCTAAAAGACCACGGGTGCACACTTCAGGAGCTGCTCTTAGCTTGCTAGAGAAGACAAAACTGAGCCAAAAGTTGGACAAATGATTTGAGAAATTCATCATAGGCAGATGTAATCACAAACTTAAAATACAAAGGATTTTTAAAAACAAAATACTACCATCATACTACCATCATATTTTTAATCTAAAAATGAAAAAATCTCCAGTAGAATTTAATTTGCAAATGACTGCCACTTGCCACATGCCATTTTCTACATGGCAGAAGAGGTTAAGGTTGAGAACACTGATCCAAATTCCTGTTTTCAGATTGGAGTTGCCAATCTGAAAATGAATGAAAATTTCTTTACAAGTGGTAAGGATGAGAGGTAGCCACCTTTATTAAAGCAAAAATTGTTTTAAATTATTAATTATACTTTTGAATTACAATTATATTTTATTAGCTATTTGAGTTATTTTACTCTTTTAAGGCAAAAGAATAGGATATCAGTAAAATTTAATTAAGCTGCAATTCAGCAGTAATGAGTGAGCCAATCTAAACAAGAAAGAAATGTCAGAAGAAAGTTTCTCTAGTTTCTTCGGCTGCATTATGTAGATGATCCTTTACAATAAAAAATTCCTTGAAATGCCACACATTTTTTGAACTTTTCACTTTCCTCTTATTGAATTGAATATTATAAATTCCCCACTGATTGTAAAATTCTCTTAATTTCACTGTTAAACTCCTTTTTTCTTCAATCTTGGTTTCTACTTGTCTTTCCAATTCTTCTTCAGTCTGTCTAATGCATTGGCTGCTTTATTTTATTGTACAGTGTTATCCTTTCTTGGTATTTTAAAGATGTGTCAACATAAAATAATTATATAAGAGCCGTGGTGGTACAGTAGTTAGAACTATAAGCTAATCTGCCAACTGCCAAGAATTCGATTCTCACTGGCTCAAGGTTGACTCAGCCTTCCATCCTTCTAAGGTTGGCAAAATGAAGACTCAGATTGTTGGGGCTAATATGCTGACTCTGTAAAGTGTTAGAGAGGCCTGTCAAGCACTATGAAATGGTATATACGTCTAAGTGCTAGTGCTATATTAGCTTTCATATTTTTAATTACTAAGATCTCTTTATCAGTTTGCAGGCTCTTAATTCTAAGGGCTGAATATTGTAATTATTTGCCTCCTTTCTTTTGGAATTCTATTTATGCACTCTGGAAATCCAACAGTGAAACCATAATTAATAATAAGTCAATAAATATTTATTAAAGTTTAATGCCCAGTCCTGAAAGAATTGATGCTCTCTCTCTCTCTCACACACACACAGCCTTCCCATCTTCTTATATAAAGTGATTTTTTAAAAAAGGTTTGTGATGGGGTAAGGTTACTGCTCTAGAAAAGAAGTAAAAAGAATGGGAATAACAAAACTGGGTTGAGATTAGGTGAGGGGTAAACCATAGAATGGAACGGAAAAAAAGAAAATCCCTATTTGTGCAAGCAAGCAGCCTCTCCCAGCCACAGCTAGTTTTCAAAGGCGTCTGTTTGCACTTCCTACCATTCCTTTTCGGTGGATGTTTTCCCACCTTTTCACAGGAAATGTAAGACAACACACATTTTTGCAGATAATTATTTGGTACCAAGAAGTTTTCTATCAGATAAGTTACTTAATATACTTTGGAGGAAAACAAGATGAAAAGTAGATATACTTCGGAGGAAAACAAAATGGTAGGAATAAATAAAATAGCAACTTTAAATCCTCAACTGGATTCAATGCATATGAATGACTGATGGCAATTCCAATCTGAAAACAGTAGTTTGGACCGGCATTTCTCATCCTTAACAACTTTTGGATGTCTGGACTCTGAGAGTTGAAGTCCAGACATCTTAAAGTTATGAAGATTGAGAAGCACTGATTTGCACAGAAGCCATATTTTATTATCTATTATATAATGACTTTGGTTCCCCTCCTCCTATTATGGCTTAGATTGGGAGGTATTTAGGAGGGCTACTGTGGTAATCCACATCACAATTGGCAGTGATATTTGTATTCTGTCTTTCCAATGATCCAAATAATGGATTTGTGCCAAGCTGCCATTTGGGGGAGGGAAAGGACTTGGGGGGGCGGGGGAGACACTTGGTATAGTCACATAAATTGCAAAAGTTTCCCTCCCTGAGTGTGAACCAAAGTTGGCTGAAGAACATGTACTGCACTTAAACAAAATGTATTCTTTATTATCCATTTTCCATCGTTGTAGCCAAGACTTTTGGGAAGTCCTCTTTATTTTCTTCAGTTTCCCTTCCCTCTTGCATCTCATTAGTTAGTTCTAATGGCTTCCTTCTCTGCTGTACTTTTGTTGATCCTTATCTCATTTTACTCCTGTGATGGCTGTTACCCAAATGCTCTTTTCTTTTATACTGAACCTCTATCAGTTTACTTGCAACACTTCAGGCTCATAATCCTTTAATTTAAATCTTCTTTTGTTTAATTTACAGTTAACCGCTTTCAGAAGTGTCACCTGTGTCTGCTCTTTGCAATCACTACAATTGTGGAATTTCATAACTTGCTTTAATTTTAATTTGCATCAAAAATAATTATAAAGAACCTGCATTACTTTATCAAAATCCATGTGTCAGATTTTACTCCCTCCACTCATGTATGTATGTGTATGTATATATGTATGTATGTACATATGTATGTACGTACGTATGTATATGTATAACTTTAGAAATCTCATTAAGTCTTTTCCATTGGACTTTGAGGCACATGACTTCAATGCATATCCACAGCTTTAATGTAAGCTGTGTAGCAGATACCTTTCTATGTTGAAATATGCCAATAATTATATAAAAATCCAGAATTTTACACATGCCACTGCAAATCTTCTGAAATGTACAATAAATGTTAGAATATGTATAATACAATGTTACAATTTCTGTCTTATATCATAATGTTCAGTATGAACATTATAATATCCCTTCCCCATCTATCTACAACAAGTGTTGCATCCTGAAGTAAATTTCCAGGGCTGCAACTCAAGTTTCATTTTTTTAAGGTTAATGAAAAAATATATAAATCTCAGTGAAGTATGTAAAACACATGGCTTACTGTGCTTAAATATATGTCAAACTCAGTTAATCTGGACATGGAATCTATCAGATCCTCTTGATGAACATGGGCTATAATCCATGTGATATTCAGTTCTAAATACCCCTGGAAGGTTTATTATTTTGTTTTTAGCAACTATACATTCCCATGTCCTTCTTTTAGAAGGCAAGATTTACTGCAACTTTAGCAAGAAGTTGGCTCTGACTTCCTAGCTGGCTAATTTTATTTTCTAATATAGAAAAAGGTTCACATCAGTGTCCAAAAAGATGATATTCTGAAAATAGTAAGGCAATGCTGCAAGAGCAGTTATGGCATAAAATAGCTGAGTCGATGCCAGCATTCCACTGGCTTCAGAATTGCTACAAAAATGGCTTTTTAAAGCCAAGAACTGTAATGCTTTAAATAGATCAGACTTAAAGCTACCAAGGATATCAATCCAAAAATAATACTGTAGTAGGCTTCATGAAGACCTTGATGTTATGGGTCACCACAAAAACAGCAACACTTTTTCCACACCACATATACTACTAACTGTGTAAACTGCATGCCTTTCTACCCATGTCCCTGCATCAATACTATTTGCAAATTCCTTGAATGAAAAAATGCAAATATACAATTTAACAAGCATGCAAATTGGAGCCAGCTTTAATAATGATGGAGAAAATAGGAAGATAGGAAGATAGAAGATAGGATAGGATAGGAGATAGGAAGATAGAAGAAATTGAATTATTATTATTATTATTATTATTATTATTATTATTATTAGATTATCAGTCTTACTATCCCTACCACTATTTTAATATTTATTTGATCCTTAATTAATCAGCACTATATATTCTCAATGCATGATTTTATCGAATATTCGTATATTATTTCTGACTACACTATTATAATAGGCCAACAATAGCACAAGGCTAGTAAAACAGTGTCATATTATCAAATTCATTTATAAAAAATATAAAGCTATAAAATGATTTTGCTCAAGATTTTTAACACAAAAATCAAATTCACTGTATAACTGATTTTTTAAAAAAAACATAATTGGCTATAAATATATCCATTAGTTGATTCAAATTTCTAGGACAGAGGATCTGAATAAAAAATTCTGTAAAAACACCTAACACTGGTGATAATTGAAAGCTGTCTGTTGAAGTTAAGATATTATATGAATTATGAGAGATTGTGATAAGATGGATGAAGAATGAGACGAATAATTTTCTAATGATATTCAGAAAAGAGGATATAGGACTGGCATTGAGATGACTTGTTGTCCTCTTGAAAAGTAAATAAAAAATTGTGTCCTGTCTGACTTCATTCTTCATTATGAAAATTATCATTACTTTATACAGTAGTTTATAAGAGATAAATTCATATAGTTCATAAATTACATATAAGGCTGTTTCCATGTACTAGGATGTTGAAATAAGTTTGTTTATAATGGAGTAATTATTCAAATCCAGGTTGCATGTAGTAAACAATTAAATCTTTCCTTTGCAGCACAAAGAGAAGGATAACCTGGATTTTTCAGATTCATTTAAAACATAATGTTAACCATACTAACCCCATTAAGATTGTTGGAAATGTAATTAAACACTTGGAGTCCGCTAACTCTATAAAACGGAAAGTGCAGTTAGGCTATTACTAAGCCCATCAAAGCAACTGCAGGGACAGTTGTGTGCAGTAATAATTCACATCTGATTTTTGGAGGTAGAAGTATTCCGTAAGCAGTTTGCCTCTCAAGAGCAGAACAAAGTGGAAAGCACATTTCATACAGACATACTGATTACTTTAGTAATGATTGTTGCAAGGAGGCAGATGGACATAAACTCTCAGGGATCCTCAGGACTCATTATTAATACTTGTTTAAAGCTTGTTTTTTTCTATAGGAAGTCCTCAGTTGATGACTGTAATTGGGACTGGAAACTCTGTCATTAAGCAATGAAGCTGGCAAGCAAAAGAAATCATACGACTGCACCAACTGATGATGGCAATTCTGGCAGCTCTAGTTGCAGTTGTTCAGCAAATTGTGTATGGCCATTAAATGCGACTTACAATATCACGACTTACAATATCCTGCCAGTTTTGCCATAGGATTTGCTTGTTGAAAGCTGGCAATGAAGGTTGCAAATAGCAATGATGGGACCAGGGGAATGCTACGGAAGATGATGTCTCCTTGTTTAATGCCATTATAACTCTGAATGGTTACTAAATGAGAGGTCATTGAGTGAGGGGCTACTGCCCATTCAAGGCAGCTCACTTGACAATTACAACTAATAAAATTCAGAGTTACATAAACAAAGAACAGCAATTAAACAGGACAAACTGAATAAATGCTCATTAAAATAACCTACCAACTCAGCTTTTCTAAATTCCAAAAGAAGAGGCCTTTTTCTGTAGGACCACTCACTGTTTCTCAAAGAATAAGGGATTACAAAAAACAGCCTCCAGTAGAGAATAGTCTCTAGGCAGATTTCTATAAAAGGGGCTGCCAGATTATTTAAAACTTTCTTCATAAAATGACTGGAATAATGTTTTCCAGTTCCTTCATTTGAAGAAGAATTTATGCTAATTAAAACTTGCATACTATCTTCAAGGACAATGCCATCTATTAACCAATAGATAGACTAGTGATAATGGGAACTTTAAAAGTGCCATAAAAAAAACTTCTTGCATTCATTTCTGATTTACATGGGGAGAAAATGGAAATCTATTTTAATAAGTAGCTTTATTATATTAAGCATACAAAAAGTGCTGTCTCAAAATAGATTTTAATTGAAAACACACAAGGGCAATTGGCAAATGAAAGGGAATAACAGGTTTTTCTTGTTAAATTCAGACACCACTACCACTTTCATAACTATCCAGTTTTAAAATGGTTTCTCCACTTCAATTATCCTTCTCTTTACTTTTTGGGTATGTATTTGAGTCAAGTTTTTGATTCCTGGTGACTACTGGACCAGTCCTATAATTTTCTTGACAAGATTTTCAGAAGTGGTTTGCCAATGACTGCTTTCTAGGGCTGAGACAGAGTGACAGGCCTAAGTGACCCAGATGTCTAAGACTGGATTAAAATTCACTATCTCTTGGCTACCAGTCTAGAATCTTCACTACTATATGTCAGGGTTCCAAGTAATAGCCCAAATGGAATCAAAACTCCAAGGCCAGAGGCTTCCTCAAAGTATAGATTTATTAGGTATATCATATTGGTACAGCTGGTGAAAACTCAACTCTGAATTTCTCTGGGTTTCTCCACTCAACTCAAAGTCCAAAGTTCTTCCCCCCATTACACACAACTATCACATGGCCTAATCAGGTCACACTTCCCCTCCTGACTCACTCCCCTCCAGGCCCCTCCAGGTGCTGGTGAGAGTGTCCTTGGTTTTCAGAAGAAAGAGTGTTATTTGGGCTACATATTCCCCCAGCTATCTCTACTCCCCCCTCCCTTTCCCAGAGCTCCAGCCAGCCTCACTGTAGCAACCCTGAAGATGCTTAAAGATGGCTCCAGGGTTGACACTATACATAATAGGCTCTCATTTACATTTTCTAGTTAAAACTAAACTCTGCATTACTGGTACTTTTCTGTAAAATTGTTAATTAAGTTTTATTATTTCTTACAGGAACAGCCCATTTAAAATCTTGTATCAGTAATTAACCTATATTTTAAGTATGAAAATACTACACTTTTTAGAAATTCAAAACAATCTTTATGGCTTTTTTCTTGTGTAAATGAATGAGATTATATTGTCCCTAACAGGAGAACTGTATGTTGATTACTGAGCAATTTGGGTAAGTTGTTAAAGAACGTAATAAAACTGTTAATTTTCAAGTTTTTTAATTTCTGTAAGTTCACAACTGATCACAAACCAATAAAGCTTACTTAGAATATTGTAATATGTTTACTCAGAAACTTCTACCATAGCCTGTTTAAATGCTATTTCAAAGTCCTCTTTTTGAATACGAATGAGTTAGATCTGAATCATAAGTGGAGCTCTTTCCAACACAACCTTCATCTTCTTTGTGTCATCACCTGATGACCCCCTAATTATAATAATGCATGAAGGTGCCCATAAAACATCTGATAAATCTATGAGGCCTTTAACAGATATAATTCAATTTTTGTTTCAAAGAAGTATTCTTCATGTACAGGCCCAAAGGGAAAACAGTCTGCACCATTGTAAATCTTTAGAGACTCCTTTAGAAGGTAGTCTTAGTCCTGAGATAATTTCTGATTTGCTGGCTAGACATTGTTGAAGTATTATTCTTGATTGGGCAAAGAAACATTCAGACATTCAAAAGGCTGGTTTTTCACTTGTGGCTGAGTTTCTATAAAACAGGAGGAAAGAAGAAAGCAAGAAAAACAAAGAGCCTCCCGTGCTGGGAATGAGTGCTTTATTTTGAAATAAAATTTAAGAAGGTAACTAGTAAAATGACTATAGTAAGATGATTATAACAATTTTATTTAAAATTCTTTGTAGATTATAGTTGCCTTCCCCTGCTATTTCTGTTTTCCCTTTTTCCCAATGCAAGGGAACAATGTACCAATGTAAAACAACGGGTATTCTCCAGTTTCTCTGGGTGTCCATCTGAGCTGATGGCAAGAAGCTACTATACAAGAGCTGGAAATCTGGAAAGCACCACAGTACATAAAATATTCCTATGCATGGCTGTATGGAGAGTGGAATGAAATAAACATCATCTGGGAAATCGTTATCCTTTATATTCAGCAGCTTCCATATCATCGATTGCATGTTACTCATTTATGTAAAGAACAAGGATGTGATAGGCTTTCTTTGATTTAAACTTTTCTTTTTATATATGGAAAACAATTCTATTAGTTTTAAATTGTAGGTATTTTTAAAAAGTAATTCTAATCAATAGTTTTATATGTGTGTGTGGGGGGGGTATTTCACATTTGATAGATATTTAAAAGATCATTTGATACTAATTCAATAGCAAGAATCTTTTTTCTAAAAAAACGATAAATTATATGAAGGAATAAGATTGTCCATTCAACCTAGAATGTGACAGTATGTATAATACTATATTGTACTGAAATATATAAAAAATATGTGTCTCTTGATCACATTCAGTCATGTCCACAGACAGGATGTAATTGATTATGTGATTATGTATTAAACATTGTCAGAGAAAAAATAGATTATAAATACAGTGGTCTCATAAGAACTCATTTTACCAAATCAATTTCACAGACAATGCCATTTAGAAAGCTATATTTGAGAGTACCAAAGAGACACGATTATCATTTTATATTCCAAAGCAGTTATAGGAATGCAAAGTTAATGACATCTTCTTAAAAATAGGACATAATATTCATTGTTTTTTTTTAATTAACTTATATTTTCTAAGATAGCTTTGTCTTTGGGGTATACTACCTATTTTTATTACTGAGAATGATGATGTTTGTTGTTTTATATATCTAAGTTATTTATTTATCAGTGTTGCTGATGTTACCTAATTGGGTAATGAAATACTTTCCACAGACTGAACTATTACAGCGTGTTCAGAAGGGAAGATTAAATCTTCTCTTCCCATCCTTGATCTTCAACTCTTTTGAGGCGTTTAAACTTACTGTTCATTAACTTTCATTATTTATGACTTCTGCACAAGCAAATTCTTTGTGAGAGAACAATTTATCTGGAAGAGATTAAATCTCCACTCCTTAATCCTCAGAATGTTGGCTGTGAATTGATGAGATCTGCTTTAGAATCTAGTCTGTTACAAATTCTATACCACAAGGGCACCAACTCTATTTCATATTCTCTTTCCTCCTAGAACTAGCCTTCAGAAAAGCTAGAAAACTTTTTTTCCAGCTGCACATATCACAGGCTCAATGAGGAAGGTGCACATTATTATTGTACAAAATATTTGACAATTGCCTATTCTTGGAGAAATTATACACCATTTTCCCCAAAGTACTGCACAAATCAAAACCTAAAAATGACTGATGCATGACCCAATTGATATAGTATATGGTCCTTTTTTCCACTGAAAAGATCCACATGGAAATAGAATGGAATAAAATGTATTGATAAATAAATATACAAGAATGGGAACAAAAAACGATTAAGGCTTTTCTATCGCTTGATATAATAAAATACATACTGAGTTGATTAACAGACAATTGTTCATTATTTGATATTCATTATTTGATATTCATTATTTGATATTCATTATTTGATATTCAGTCTTTCCATCTGTTCTTCTCTCCCTACTATTTCTAAGAACCAGTGGAGAAAATTGCAATGAAACTCTCTGTTAAGAGGCTGAAATTGTTATCAAGATTACAAAGGATAATCCTGTGAGCCTCTTCCCCTGAAAAATACCAGACTGCAAAAACGGTTAACTAGATTTTTCATGATAAAAGACAGAGGGGAATATATTATGGATTCTTTAGGAATCAACAGAAAAAGGCTAGGCCATACATCTATCACAAAATTTTAGCATTTAGTATTTATTTGATTTGCCAATCGCTTATAAGATACAGGTATAAGAATAAATATAGTTTTGAATATATGAGATAGATACTTATAAGAAAAATAAAAAGAAACAATAGGACAGGGATGGTAGGCACAATTGGTGCGCTTATGCACTCCATAGCGAACGAAGTGTGTAGTTTAGTTTTCATATCTAGATTAAATGACATATGTGCAACTCACTTCATTCACACAATTGGAAATATTGCTCATGCTTTAAATCACATGTGTTAGGTACTAACCTTACTATACATTTGATTTGATTTAAGCCCCCAAATTTATTGGACTTATTTATTTATGATATCACAGAATAAATTTGAGTGAAATTCAGATTCCTGTGTAGAAGTAACAATTGCTGAATGATTTTTGTAAAATTTAACTTGTCTTATAAAATTGTTCTTAAACATAACACATAGGTTGCCTTTAGGAAGAGAAAAATATCCTGTATGTACAAAATGAACAGGGCATTTAAATATATTAATTAAATTTATGAGTATAATGTAAATAAAATCATACATTCTATGTGCACTTCTTTTATCAGGTTATGTTTGCTTTTATCTAAGGAGAATAGTAAAGAAGCTACTTTATTATATTTCCTTGATGCAACTCAAGAAGATAAGATTGATAATGCAGGTAAGCACTCTTAAATAGCTCCCTCAACAGGGCTATAAAGATTAGCTACATCAGGTTGTGGTTAGCATATTAAAAGTACTGAAATAAAATTTATTATTCTCTGCATAACATGTCTACAGGGTTTGGACAATTGAATTTGGAGGAATTTGCAGAATAGTGGAAAGCTGTATCCTACTGCCTTGATTTAACAACTTCAGGCAAAGAAAGGATGATACAGAATTTTGATTCTTTCAGAGTAGCCAATACTAATTTTAATGCACTACACTATCTATCAAAAACAGATCATGCCAGACAAATCTTATTGCATACTTTGACAAAGTGACAAAATTAATGTACCAGAGAAATGTTGTGTATGTAATTTACTTGAATTTCAGTAAGGCATTAAATAGACCACAACCTACTATTTGATAAGATAGAAAAATGTGGGTTAGACAAAATCACCACCAGATGGATTCGTAACTGGCTGACCAACTGCCCTCAATTTGTAGTTCTCAATGGAACTGCATCTATATGAAGGGAAGTATGCAGTGGGGCACCCTAAGGCCCAGTACTCTTCAACATCTTCATCAATGATTTGGATGAGGGGATAGATGATGAACACATCAAATTTGCAGATGACCAAGCTGGCAGGAATAGACAACACTCTAGAAGATAGGCTTAAGATACAGAAGGATATTGACAGACTTGAACATTGGGCACTATCTAACAAAATGAAATTGTGAAAAAAGTAAAGTTCTATTGTTAAGCAAGTCTAAATGCACAGGTATGGTATAGAACTATAGATGGTACTTTGCTCAATAATAGTAAATATGAGAAGAACTTGGAGTTATTGTGGACAATCACTTAAATATGAGTCAGTTGTGTGGTGCAGCTGCCCAAAATGTCAATGCAGTCCTAGGCTGCATTAACAGAGGTATAGAATCAAGTTCACATGAAGTGTTAATATCACTTTATAAGGCTTTGGTAAGACCACACTTGGAATATTGCATCCAGTTTTGGTCACCATGCTATAAAAAAAGAGGTTGACACTCTGAAAAGTGTACAGAGAAGAGCAACAAAACATATGACGAATGTGTATGTCTAGTATGAAGAAAAGAAGGACTAGGGATGACATGATAGCAGCATTCCAATATCTAAGGGGCTGCCATAAAGAAGAGGGAGTCAACCTATTTTCCAAAGCACCTGAGGGCAGAACAAGAAGCAATGGATGGAATTAAGGAGAGAAGCAACCTAGAACTAAGGAGAAATTTCCTGACAGTTAGAACAATTAATCAGTGGAACAGCCTGCCTCCAGAAGTTGGGAATGTTCCAACACTGGACGTTTTTAAGAAGAGAGTGGACAACCATTTGTTTGAAATGGTATAGGGTTTTCTGCCTGAGCAGCAGGTTGGACTATAAGGCTTCCAAGGCCCCCTTCCAATTCTGTTATTCTGTATTCTATTCCATCCAAGCAAAAATTATTTGTTTACTACTAGCATGGAATCTCTAATACAAATAGAACCTTTGATTTTTCTTTATTTTTCAGCATATACATTGGCACATGTAGATAGGCTGAGGGAAACAAATCCTATATTTCAAACAAATTATGGAAGCAAAAAAAATTACTACAGTATTTGTTATAGACAGTTATTAAAGCTAGATCACCTCATAACTTAAAGCAGGATTATTGCTCTCTTTTCCGAAAGGATTATTTCTGATATTCATTTCTATATTTAAAATATCATTTAAAAAATAAATGAGCTTCCTATTTCTTCCCAAGCACAATTCAAACTGTTGGTGTTTTTTTTTCTTTTTCTTTTGTAGGTGTACTACCTGGGAAGTTTGATCTGGTCAACTCTTCTTTTAATCTTGCCATGGCTTGATTGTTTCAATAGTTTTAAGATCAGTATGTTTGTATGCTAGTGTGTTGATTAACTAGAGCATTTTATTACAATTTCCTTGTCTTACAAAGAGCCCTTCAGACAGCCAAGGTCAACTCAAACAATAATGTGCATGTGTGCACAGTCCCCAAACCTTCAGTCATGTCACACGCACACACACACACACACAAATTAAAGCTAATTGAAATGGAAATGTTTTCATTGTCTATTAATTACCAAATAATATTTGTATTGATGGGAATGTTATAAAAATAAAAGAACATATTGTAACAAATATATTTCAATTGCCAAATCTCATTAAGGTTGACAAGACATTAAGGCTTTGCATAAATGTCACTTCTTTTCACATGTAGAATTCAGTGCAACACTATGAAACTAAATCAACAAGTATGCTAATTAGGCTTGCCCAGAAGGATGTTTCCTTGAACCAATTACATGCCATGTGATCTCAGCTTCTCATTATTTCCTCACCTATGTTGGTCCTTAATTAGATAAAACATTTTTTGATAGCAACCGTGTATCTGAAGTAATATTTGCATTGAACTTGGCAATTTACATCCTGTTTAATTAGTAAGTATAATTAAACTGAAACATTTTAAATTAAACATTTACCTCTGTAGAATACAGTTACTGTATCTATATTTTAATTGTTAATTAAACAATTAAAATAATTGTTTTTAATTTTGGCTTTGATTTTAATTCCTTGTTTTGATTTTTATTAGGTTTTACATTCATTAAGACTTTATTTTAAAGTTTTTATAATAAGAGAGAAAATAAAAAATGGGAAAAAACAAACATGAGAAAGAAAAAATGAAAAACACATCAAGGGTGTACAAAATATAAAAATTATATAAAAATTTACAAGATGCTGAAATAAAAATAAAGAACACTTCACCTTTGTTTTTATAGTAATATTGAATAGAACAGATAAATGTAAAACCATATCAGTTTGGCTATTTCAAAATAAATATTAACCAATATATATATTCCAAATCTGGACATAATTAATTCTAAATTAGGTTTCCCAATTTAGATAATGTGGGGGTATAAATTAGCTTAAATAGAATTACTTTGGTTGAGTTAATTGAATGATACGAACTACACAGGATTGTATTTCTCTTAGAAATATGTATTAATATACTTCAATATCTGAGATCTATATTAATAAAGAATGAAAAATATTTAATATTCTTAATCATTTCAGATGTCATCAGTTTCATTAGAATGATGATGATGGCTCTTTAAAAAGGTAGGTATTAGAATTATTTGAAAACTAATGTGGAAAATTATTTCTCAGATCAAATTTGGCAGTCATAATTCTCCTTTTCCTAATTATCCTAATGCTGAGATGAGCATTCCAAAAACCAGGGGAACAGTGAAAAGGAAAAGCTGAAATAGTCAAAAGCACAGAAACAATCATGTGATTTTTTTTAACCTAATGACCATGTAAATAAGTGATTGTATTGCCAACTGTGGTTTTCAAATGTGGATTATCTGTATTTATCTTAATTAAGAAAAATAAACTAAGGGAGCACCTGGTTTTTGTTAGTATTTTAGTTTTCAGAATATATATTTAATGTGGGAAGTCAATGCTATGCAATTTAAAATATCTGCTGCAATGAATAAGAATTGTATTGAACATATAGTATATTATGTATTTATTTACTACATACATGCGTTTAGTATGTAAGTATACTATATGTTAAATAGCACTCTTATTCATTGCAACAGATATTGTAGAGAAGATTACATTTTAAGCTATTGTTTATCTACTGCAGGATGAAGGCCTCTTCCTTCATCTTTTTTTATCAAGTGGGATCCATTCTATGACTGCCTTGGTTCACCTGCAATCAATTATTTTTAACTTTGTAACCAGCTCATTTCCATTTCAATTCTTTTACTGTCTTTATTGTGTCGTGGGAAAGAAGGAGCCAGAAACAAGGATCCGCAATCAACATTTTACTGGTAAGTACTCAATTCCAACTGCAACATAACAAGAGCTAACAGCTGGCAGGATCCCTTATATAGTGGTTGTCTGCCATGCTGTTAGCCAATTAAGTAACTGTATTTTCCCGTGCTACTAACGGCGGGCTATTCTGTGTCTGCGGCTGCGCGGACACAACAGTCTTGATGGCATTGTATATTTTCGGTTGTTCCCTAATCCATATGTAGGTCTTTCTATCTTGTCTTGTGATGCTGAGCATGTCTCTTTCCCAGGCTCTTTGTGCAATTCATAGCTTTTGTATCAATTGTGACATTAGTATCCATGTTTCACCAGAATGTGTTAGAGCAAATAGGACAGACTGGTCAAAAAAATGTATCTTCAGGCATAGAAGGAGGTTTTTCCTGAAAATTATGCTTGCTGAATGCCATCAACCACATTTAGCACACTGTTCAATTTCCTTTATTGTATCACTTTCCACTGAGATCTATTGGCCAGAGTATACATAGGCATAATTTTTTCTTTCTTTGGTAGATACTACAAGTAATGGGTTTCTCTTTTAATTTTAATTTTTAATTTGGACTTCACACCCCATTTAATATCTATTGAAGCAAAGATTTGTCCATTAAACTGAAGTTTTACTGCAAATGAAGACATTTATGACACTGTGGGTAATTACATATATGATACACATTGACATAAAAGATGTAAACTTAGATTTAATAGATTGCCCACCAGCAAATAGTTCGTTAAATCAATATTTTATTGTAATATGTAACATTAGGCAGAATTTTCTCTAAATCAAACATAGTGAAATCTCAGTTTACTGGACTACTTGTGGGAAGGTTGTCTGCTACTTCTAAATGTCTATTAGATTACAAATTACATCATTCATTTCACTAGTTTAATAATACCAGAATGCAAATGATATAAATCACCATGGACAATGTAACATTAATGAATGTTACATTCATGCAGACTATTTTAGATGCAATAGATTTGCCAGTCATTACAATGTGCTCTGTTGGCTCTGGCATCTGTTGAATTTGGATGCGTTAAATTTAGGCACTGTTGTATTTCAGTTTGACCAGTTTACAGCTTAACTATATATTGGTTACTGGGACTTTTGGATGCTTTATCACAATACTTCAGACTGAGCCATAAAAGTCCAAAACTCTCAACTGAGTTTAGCCATGTTTCTGCTGTACAGGAAGTTGTTTAGATTGCTATCTAAATTAAAATGGGAACTTAGGATACTCAATCATAAATGTTGACTAGGTAAAATGTCAGTGGGTTAAATACAATGAATTGAACAACGTGATTTCTTCCCAAGGTATAATTTGAATGAACTTTATATATGGATGCCTGCAGATGAGCAACAGGGCTCTTACACACAAATCTGAAGGAAGTTTCTGAAGGCAGATTAGAACCAAATGCCTGCTTTGTTATGCATTGAACCACATGTAGCAAATTTCTCCTTTCATTAGCTTCCCACTTCTTATGAACACTGCAGGACTTCTAATTTTTTTTTCTTTTCTTGGATTCATCTCTCTTTCTCATCCCTTATCTGCAGAGACTGTACACTGACAAAGGAAAGCGCTTTTTTGGTACCATAAAACTTTTAGGCTTTGTAAACTGTCCTGGGAAAACTGGCTTTGAGGGACGACATACATATTTTTTAGATAAAAACTTCAACGTGTGTAAAGCTACTTCAAAGACAACTCTTCAGTGCAAAAACTCATATATTTTCTAAGGTGTTATTGACTAATAGCTGCTGGTTCTGAGGGCAGGGGGGAAAACCCTTGCATGAAACAGATGCATTGTTAAGCAGTGGTTTGAAGAAAATCTAAAAGTTACCGATATGAACCCACTGAAATGAAGCTTCAGTTTTTGAGATATGGAAGGATTTTATATGCTGATGCAAGTAGCATTAAGCTGTCAGTCTTTCCTTACATGAGAAAACACACTTCTGGAAGGATCAGAGCAGCAATTTTGGCCAGGAGTGCTGTTTTCCACCATTTCCTCCAAATTTCCTACAAATTATCTCTTTGCACCTGACTTCTCTCGCAGAGCCCCAAATACATATCTAAATTCATACATAGTGCACATAAACTGTTAAAAATTAAGCACTAGCTTAATGTCTCAATAGAAAGACGTGTATTTTGGATTCAGAAAACACAGGCCTTTTTTTCTCACTCTCTTGCTGCCTATTTTTAATTAATTTTTTTATTTATCAAGTTTATATACTGCCCCCCCTCTCCCAAAAAGGGACTCGGGGCGGTGAATAGCCATGATAAAAACATACAATCAACAAAGTTAAAATAAATTTAAAAGTTATTAAATAAATGGCTGAATTAAAAACTACGAAGCCAATAAAATCCAATACAAATTTAAAAATTTTGTTAAAAATTTAAAACCCTTCACATAACATTAGGCCAGACCGGCCTGCTGGAAAAGGTGGGTCTTTAGTGTGCGTCGGAAGGCTCGCAGGTCAGCAATGGCTCGCATCTCCGTAGGTAGTTCGTTCCAAAGGGAGGGTGCTCCCACAGAGAAGGCCCGCACCCTCGGGGCCACCAACCGACATCCTCCAGCTGGCGGCACCCTGAGGAGGCCCACCCTGTGGGAGCGCACTGGCCGACGGGAGGCCGATGGTGGCAGTAGGCGGTCCTGTAAGTACCCAGGTCCCAAGCGATGGAGCGTTTTAACACCAACACCTTGAATCACACCCGGAAGGCCACTGAGAGCCAATGCAGCTCACGCAGGAGTAGTGTAATATGGGATCTCCGAGAAGCCCCCAAGATCACCCACGCAGCCGCATTTTACCTTTTACCTTTCCTTGTACTAGCTTCTTGAAGCCTTGCCAAGCCTCTGCACCATCCTTCGCTTTTCTTAAAATCCTAGAATCCTAGGACTTTTCTATACAGAGTGCAAGAATCCAAACTGTTAAACAGAGACCGTCCCAGTTTGCTTCAACATCTTCAAGCACAGCACATCCCCCAGCAATTAATACCATTGTTGGTCCACTCTTAGAAAATATTTTCTAGTATTAGTCCAGAATCTGTCTTGCTGTAGTTTAAAGCTATTCTTCTCTTTCTATATTTATTTTCGGTGACACTCTTCAAAGATTTAGAAAAAGTTATCATCTCCCTGAAAAGGTGTTGCATTGAAGAAATTCATGATCTTCGCTTTCCTGTTCCTTCCCACCTTCTTTCCTTTAAATGGCTTTCATGCCCACATCTATTTTATATATGTGCTCAGAGATGATGCTGTTTAAACACCATAGGAAGGATCACTTGCAGCATTTTTGGCAGATCAGAAAAATAGCAATTAGTGGCAACCAATGTATTGCCTGAGGGCATCAGTGTGCCCCGAGATTCCTCCACTGGTATCCACAAGGCTTCCTGACTCATCTGATTAACAGTGATTATGTTATTATAATAGAAACCAGCATGCAATAATGCAAAGCAATGCCTCTTGAAACCCTGAAATGTCTGACTAGTATCGCCGATCCATCTAAGAGAGGCTAATTTAGTTTCTTGTAAATTAATGTTTTGCTACTATCTATATAAGCACTACAGTATGGTAATCATTCTGTTACAAGCAAATGCATTATGATAAGACACTTTGTGAATGTACCTCTCAAAATTTTGAAAGATAGCTCCATCCTCAAATGGTTTTATGTTCTTGGAGCAGACAGTATCACATAATGATAAAACCATAGTTGTGGGCAATGGAGTTGAAGCAATCAGTTTTTTCTACACAGGTGTCATTAAGAACAATCCTGAAACAATGTGCATATTGCTAAGAAGAGGTAGGGGTGGGGGTTGTTCTTAAATGTATTTTTTTGCATAAATATGTCATGGCACTGAAGAAAACATTACAGAATAGTTGTAGAATATTGAATAGTGAATATTTGCTCAGAGTATGAGAGTATTTTGGAAGTTCCAGTTTTGTTCCTTGATAGTATCTTTTTTCAATATCAGTATCTAAGGCAGCACATCTTTACACGAGAATATCCAAAAGAGTTATGGTATCAATTAACAGAAATTCTTAATCTTTTTGTTTTCTTATATCTCAAATAAACTCTACATTCAGGGGCAAACTACTCTATGTAATTAAATGGAAGATAAAGCTAGAAGAAACTAAAAGGGAAGAAAATGCTTTAATAGAGTCTTAACATCCCCAGCTAGCATGGTACCCACAACTCCTAACTACAATGTAAGAAGTGAAAAGAAATACAATTTTTAAAAAATGTAAAATATTAAACAAGCTAGGTCAATAGTGGGGATGAACACACAGCAGAAAGACTAGCATGCCAGAGATAATTGATATTAATCATGCAGAACCTGGATGGTTTCCCTTTTCATTAAAGGGGTTCCCTCCTTTATTTAAATGATAACACCTTGACAGCTTGTAATAAAACTTCTGGAATATCATCAAAGTCTCTTTTAAGAGATGTACAGATGACAAAAAAGCTTGTAGTGGAAGCAAGATCATACCACTTCTCTCTGGTGGGAAAACATTCACTGAGGTGGATTTCTATTCATTCAATTTCAGGATGCAACCCACGCTTTCAAAATATCACCACAAAGCCATAAATACCTTTTATTTATAGCACTCTTATGGTATGCCATTCACAATTAGGAGATTAAGATAGGAAGAGATGTTAATCTTTGTATTACTTCTTTTACTATATGTTATTTGAAAATGTTTTATGACCTAAACAGTAGAAGCTAGATCTACTTTTGGTGGTTTAATCTTTTGTAACAAAATCCTGCCTAGTGTATGTGTGGGTGTTTGGTTGCTTCTGGGGACAGTTCCTGTTAACTTTAATGAGAAAACTGCTGAAATATTCAACAATTAACAGGCTGCTTATTTTCCCTTTTATTACAAGAATTTTAAAACTTATTTGCCAAATAGTGCAACACCCACGCACAAAAAAATCATATTGAGAACTCCCACTAATTTCAATGAAATAGCAGTTCTCATGACTAAATGTGACCTATTATATATCCAGATTTGGATGGTTACAGTATGCTCTTGCCAAGGTTATCATTTAAAATTATATCAAGCCATTCTTCAAAAGACATAGATAAAATATAGGGATGAAATGTTTATGGATTAATAGGTCTAATTAACTACAACATTAGTTTAAGATCAAAACTGCCATTGGTCTGGTAATCATGGTTCAGCTATCTTTCCAAACGTTTAATGTTAAATAATATTTCCCCCCAACAGTTTACCAATCAGCAAAATGAGAATTTGGGCAAAAATTGAAAAGAGCAGCATCTTCATCCATTCTAATTAGCTTAAATCCCATCAGTGATTACACATCCACCATGATGCAAAATTCATGATAACGCTATAAAATGTGGAAATAGCTGCAGAAGCTCCTGAGCAGGGAATTACATACCTGTACGCAGAATTAGAAATACTTCATTGCACGAAAATTGGAAGGTGCAATGCCAGGTGTCTTACTAATTGGCCTGAGACGGTGCAGCAAATTGAGAAGATTGCATTAAAGGTGGGAAGCACATCCTGAAAACAAAACTTGAATGAAATAATGCATGCACCTATCCACATACATGTACATGGTTGGACTTTCTCATATACGAAGAGACAATATACCTATACACTACTCTAAATCAGGGGTGTCAAATTTCTGGCCCATAGGCTGGATGCGTCACACACTGGCCACGCTCATGCCTGGTTTAGCGAAGGGGGAAAAAGTCCCGATACATCATGTGATGCCGCCATGATGCCACAAGTTTGATGCCCTACTCTAAATAAAAAAAACATATACACAATATATGTAATACTTAGTTACATGCATATATACACACATACAACCACACTTTGCCTGATTAGTCCTTGGGGATAAAGTGCACACATATACATGGTAGCAACATTAACTCATTACATAGAAGATAATGCAGATATCTCCAACCATTGCCAGTAAAGAATTCCAGAAGCCATCCTCTGTACACTTTCTTTAACTTGTTAAATTGCATACAAATGTGTAAAAACCAGGGGTGGGATTCAAATTTTTTAACAACCAGTTCTGTGGGCGTGGCTTAGTTGGTGGGCATGGCTTGGTGGTCATGTGACTGGCTGAGTGTGGCCAACTCAATATCACTCACATTGAGGCACACATCTCCTCGCCTGGCCTCTCGTGATTGTGGGGATGCTGCAACAGTCATAAATGTGAAAATTTGTCATAAGTCACTTTTTTCAGTGCCATTGTAACTTTGAATGGTCACTCCACACAAGCAAAGCACCAGCAAAGGAGGGGAAAAAAACTCCAGAGGTGTTCCTGAGACAGGAAGTCTAGTCCTGCCAAGAATGTAATAAGAGTTAATGGAGAGGCAGTTTCTGTAAGCAACACCAGAATGTTTCCTTCCTGCCTTCCTTACAGGATTAGGTCAGTAATTTTTGCTAACAACCAGTTCTCTGAACTGCTTAGAATGTTAACAACTGGTTCTAGTGAATAGGTATGAACTGGTAGAATCCCACCCCTGGTAAAAACCCAGCTGTGTTGAACATGAGAAACAAACACTTCTATAATACACATAAGCAATGCCTTTATTAGATCACTTGAAGTTTTATGAAATAGTTGAATCCTCTCGAGTTCTAAAATTCTTTATCAGATGAAATAGCACCCAGGGGTTGAGGTTAGAGTTGGAATTGCACACTGGGTTGGTTGCCAGTGTGCTTCTGAGTCCAATTCAAGGTACTAGTAATTACCTATAAAGCCCTTCATGGTATGGAGCTGGGTTATTAAAGAAACTGCATCTTTCCAATCACATCTATTCATCCCATCAGGTCAGGCAGAACAGGTATGCTCCAGATCTTATCTGCCAGGGAATGTTATCTCATGGGGCCTAAGAAGGAAAGCATTTTCTGATGTGCTTTCTGCCCTATAGAACATCTTCCATTCAGAGATTAGATCGGTCTTGTCCATGCTGACTTTGACCAACATACATAGAGACATCGCCCAGCTAAAAATATCCTGCATGGAGGAGTAGAAAAAAGTTCCTCCAGGTTGATGTCAGAAGCGTTACAAAAGGCCTACTTTATATTGTTTCTGCCAAAGGATAGCAGAGCAAAGGGTATATTTACTTTTCACAAAGAAAGATATAGCATATTTGTTAATCTATTGTTGAATAAATTATTGCAAAGTCATTTTAATATCCCTTTTTAATTATATTACATTTATATACTGTTTAAATCAAGATAAATATCGATCTTTACGTGGGGTGCACTTAATTTTGTGTGTGTGTGTGTGTCTATGCTTTATGAATAACCGTATCATCCAATTTGTAAGAATATCTGTAATATGTTTTCAAAATTCCAAATATAGCCTCTATCTCACAAAGTTGCCCCCTCTGCTAAATTATCAACTTCTATTTACAACTCACAATGATAAATCAAAATTATACCAGTTTAGCTCAAAATGAGAACCAAATTTTTTCACTGCTAATTAAAACATTAATTTTAATCAATTTAACCTCAGGTCTGTGGATAATATTCATTTGTTCCCAAACATTTTAAAGTTTGTTTTATAATCGATAATTTGTTTGCCTCTTACTGTGTAACCTACGGTATATTACATTTATTTATTTATACTGTCTTGGGATTCTATGTAGATGAAGATTAATTCAATTTAATACATTGAATTTGCAAATTAAATTAATTCAATGAATTAATCAGCAGGTTTGTACAGGTTCAATTTATTAGCTTTTGAAATCAATTATTCTAATCTGTTAATACAATTCCCATTCCAACCTCCAAGAAGGTCTCTCCTGGTTCTTTATAAGCTGCCCACAAACTGAAATAATCTTTGAATGATTTATGTTGTTGAGAACAAAATGTAGTTTTGTTAGGATGGATGATGCCAGCTCCTTCAATTACCTGTTTCTGGTTGCAAAAGAAACTAATCTTGTGATAAAGCTGCTAAAAAGCCATAATTTATTTTGAGAGGAATTAACAGGAGCATAGAGTTTAGATTGCATGAAGTAATTGTCCTACTTCACTATGTCTCAGTCAGTCCCGGGGTGGGCTGCTGGGGGTTTGCAGGAGTTCTGGGAGAGCCCCTAACTAAGATTCTGTGCAATTTGGAGAACCCCACTCCTGGCTGGCCCACCCACCCCTCCTCTCCCTTCCCGAGTCCCCACGCAGCCCATTTTGGATGCAGGTAAGTGCAGGGCACGTGCGCAGGCTCAGGGAAGGTAAAAAACTGGTCTCCCAGAAGTTCGAGAAGGCTGGAAATGGGCCCGACTTCCAGAGAGCCTCTGAAGCCTGTGAGGGTCCTGCCATGGTGCAGCAGGCTGAATAGGCCATGCCTACCATGGCTATGCCCACTATGGCCATGCCCATCATGGCCACGCAACTGGGCAGAGAACCCTTTGCTAAAATTTTTGAAGCCACCCCTGGCCAGCCCCCCTGGCCATTTTTGGAACAACATTTCCAGTCCTGAACACTATCATCTAAAAAGGACTGTGACAGAGTGGCCAAGATAGTGAAGAGTTTGAAAATCAAATCGTATCAGGAATGTTTAAAGGAACAGGATATGGTTAACAAGCTTTATGAGGGGCAATATGATAAAAGTTTTCATATGTGTAAGGAACTGTCATTTAGAAGTGGGGAGGAACTTATTCTCTGTTGCCCCAGAGAGCAGGAAAAGAAGTAATGGGTTGAAGGTAAAAGAAAATTAGATGTTAAAATTTTTCTTACTAAAAACTGTCAACTGTTGGAACAGGCTACCTCATCAAGTGGTTTGTTCTTCTTCACTGGAAATCTCTGAAGTCAGAGTAGCAAAGA
The DNA here is from genome assembly GCA_023653725.1 of Bungarus multicinctus. NCBI lineage: Eukaryota > Metazoa > Chordata > Lepidosauria > Squamata > Elapidae > Bungarus > Bungarus multicinctus. Next base: position 116,647,590 of record CM042836.1, read on the forward strand.
AAGGCCTTACAACATTTTTCTTGCAACAAGCAGGTGATGGTCTAGCATTAAGCACCAGCCAACTTTATGATTTTTTTGCATAGCCTTTGAAAGCCTGCAAGAGACCGTAAAATTTGCAATGTATAAAAACCAACATCATGTATATTTAGTAAACAATTGTAAATATTTCTACAAATCATTGAGTCCAAAACTACGGAGGATTCAGAGTATAGGTTTCTCAATGTATTTCTCCCTGGACTCATTGGCTTTATATTATGTCATTGAACCTTCTTATGTGGTTTTAGTGGCAACAACATATTTTTATAATATAACAAAACATGCAAAGAGTGTATATATTATATTATCAACATGGGATTGAAGGGCAGATGAGTAAAAGTATTTTTGTTTTGGCAGATGATGCAAATTGCACCTTGGGGAAAATAATTTAATTTAGGAAAATTGGGAAAAAGAGTAAAATTTCCTAAAGGGGTTAAGATCCTAATCAAATCTCCATCTCCTTCTCTTAAAAGGAAATGCAGGAGTTGGTTTTTGTGTGTTATGGAACCCTGTGCTCTCTAACCACAGGAAAAGATTAATGAGAAACCAACACGAAATAATAAGCAAGCTGTTTTTCTATAGGTCTGTTATATTCCAATGTACAGTTGTTCAGTGTTATCATTGCTTGAGTTCACCTAGTAATAAGATATGTTTGTATTGCTTTAATTACAGCTAATTAGATCAGACTAGGTTAAATAACATTTAATGTTTTATATAAAAATCCAACATCATATTCTCTATCGGTTTGCAGATTGGAAATCTATTCAAACAATTACTATTTATACATTATGGCATAGAAGGCTGAGGCAATCTTTAACAAAGCCTCAAGATGAGACACCTTATGATATTTATATCAAGATTTAAAATGGTTAGCAACAGGCAACCAAAGTGGTGAAGGGATTATATACTCCTTCTCACTAGCATCATTTTAAAAAGCCTTGTTGTTACATATGACACTAACTGCAAATTTTGGTCAGGGAAGAAGATAGTAGATAATAGCCCTATGGAGAATAGGTGGCAATAGTGAAGAAGGGTAGTAGCAAAATGATGGATGACTGTGAACAAATATTACCAGCTTAGGAACAATCAATCATAACTCCTGCTCTAGGTATAGTTATGTATAGTAAATAAATTGCTCATCCCAGCTACTATTTGTAAACAGCTGTGTGGCTCTCCTTACAAGGAAGTACAAGCCCATCAGAGACAGAAAACCCTAGTCTCTTATTGACCGCAATAATGAAGATTTGGTGATAACGAAGAGATAGAAACACCTCTTGATAAATATTATTCCCATTTTTCATATGAAATAATTTGTTTCAAATTGGAAATCATTTTTTCAGCTTTCAACAAAGAAAAAGAACTAAAAATCATTTCATTCATACTAAGAATAAAAATGCCTCTTCAGATCTCCTTACAGGGTGATTATAAATAATGTCAATAGGAACCTCTTGTGTAAGAGTTTGTTAGGTAATTGTTAGAAATAGAAATGAAAGTTGCAAATGAAAAGTTTTCTTGCTTCTTTCTCTAATTATCTTCTTCTCTATTCTTAAGTTACCATGACAATTATCAAGAGAGAGAAGATTCTATGTTTATATTCAATTGTAACTAAACTATTACCACAGTATTAGTAGATTTTACGTAATTCAAAGCAACATAACTTACTTATTATTTTTCAGAATGTATTGTCCCACCATTACATATAATTTATTCCTGACTATATTTGCAAAATAAATGTTTCTCATTTTAGAGAACTTTACTAAATTTTGGGTCACATTATCCCAAAGGTGATTTTTTTTCAAAGGCAAGTGGACTTTATTTATTTGAAGACATTTTGCTTCAACATAAATCATAGTATACAAACAAAGTTATATTCAAAAGAAGCTATGGAAATAGGTAACAGGAAAGGTGAGAAGGATAATACCGTGTTTCCCCGAAAATACTTGGTCTCATTTTCTTTTGGGCCCCAAAATAAGCACCAGGTCTTATTTTGGGGGCCTGTCTTGCCCACTTACCTTAGGACCAGGGCAGCCAGGCCTTCCACGTCCTGACATCTGTCGTGCTGCTGCCCAACTTCTTCTGCAGCCGCTCACGGCCAGACACCGCTTGGCTTGTTGTGTCAGTGTTGCCGCTCACATCAGAAGGCTATATAGTGTGTTGTGCCATTGCATATGCGACCAGAGGCACTGATGCAACGAGCCACACAGCATCCTGACACGAGGGGTAACACCGGGGCAACACACCATGCAGCCTCCAACTGCGAGGATCGGCACGATGTGCCGCATGGTGTCCAGCCACAAGTGGTCACAGAAGTCAGGAAGCGGCATGACAGATGTCAGGGCATGGGAGGCATGGCTGCGGCAGTCCTATGGTAAGCAGATGTGGAGTGTGTTGGGCAGCTCCACTCCCCCATCCTAGCTTGATTTTTACGTATATACCTCGCCCACATTGTTCAACCAGATGGTGGTCGGGGTTTAAGTAGGGCTTATTTTTTGAGTAAGGCTTATATTAGGCACAAGAGTGAAATTCAGATTTGTTTCCAGGGTAGGCCATATTTTAGGGGAAACATAGTAGGAATACAATCCTACTTGATGGTTTGACATCACAAGGTATAAACAGTGTAAAGGGTCTGTAGATATTTTCACAGCCCTCTTCCTGGCTCTTGCAGTATACAGGTCCTCAATAGAAGGCAGGCTGGTTGCAATTGTTTTTTCTGCAGTCCTAACTATCCGTTGAAGTCTGTGCCTATCCTGTTTGGTTGCTGTGCCAAACCAGAAAGTTATAGAGGTGCAAATTACACTCAATAATTCCTTTGTAGAATTGTATCTCCTTGGGCAGTCTGAACCTTCTTAGCTGGTGCAGAAAGAACATTCTTTGTTGTGCTTTTTTGATGAGATTTTTGATGTTAGGTGTCCATTTTAAGTCCTGAGATATTGTAGCATCTAGAAATTTGAAAATCTCTATTGTTGATACTGTGTTGTCTAGTATTGTAAGACATTGTAGTGGGAGGCCCTTTCCTAAAATCTACTATCTTTTCTACATTTTTGAGTGTGTTCAGTTCAAGACTGAATTAATATTTTGTCAAAATAATTACATTTTACCTGAGCAAAGAAATAATTGTCAGAATAATTGTTTTTAAAATATATTCCCATATTATAGAAAAAAAATCATTGAAAATACTAAAAGAAAACAAGTTTTTATAATGGTTTTTTTCCTCTTATGCTTAATGCACAATTTATATATTTTTGTTTACACAGCATGGCCTATTTCAGAGTCTGAAGTGTGATATGTTAAGGGAAATCTTAAAACTGAACATTCAACTTATTTTGATAGTTCTTGGTTGCAGAAAGTGCTATAAACTTGTTTTCACAAAGATATATTAAGGAAAAAATTGTAAAAAATTAAACACCTCTTGACTCAACAGATTTTCTGTGATCTTCTATTCAAAAAAGTTCTATAAATTTTCAATTGTTTCAGTAGTACGTTTAAGGAGAGATCTCCTAATACGAGCTATGACGGATATCCTGACCTTCCAGCGCGCAGTTAAAACCCTACTTTTTAGGCAGGCTGGCCTGGCCGAATAAATGGGTTCTGGTTTTAAATTGGGTTTTAGTAATTTAACTTTTAATTTTTATCTAAGATCCCTGATTTTATATTGTTGTATTTGGTTTTGATGGGATACAGCCGGAAAAATCGCGTTTAATATATTTTTAACTGTATTTATAATGTATTTATATGTTTTTAGTAGGCTGTATACCGCCCCGAGTCCCTTTTTTGGGAGAGGGAGCGGCATAAAAATATGATAAAATAAATAAATAAATAAGGAGAGATCTCCTAATATGTCCTCTTCAAGGACCAGTAAGGTCCTTATTTAGCAGGTGAAAATGAATTATTATGTAATCATTGTAATTGTGGCTTTCCTCCATTATAGTAAGAAAATTAAAATATCTTCATAGATGTGTTGCATTAAACAATAACTTTATGTCTTATAACTCCATATACAACCAAATTTTGTCTGAAGTACTCAGAATTAAAGCTCTTGAATCCAGCAAAGTTAGCCCCAACTGTCCTGGTCCTCTCTTGCCTTGTCAAATTTCTCCCCCTTATTTTATTGCTAAACAGAGGAATCTTTTATGTGCTGACCTATGCCTGTTGGGGTCCTAGTATTTTTTTAATCGTAGTTGTTTTCCTGTAGACATTTTGTTACTAGACTAAGTAACATTATCAATGCGTGGGACAGAGAAGTTTGGTGGTTCTTCATATATGGTAGCTCATCTTACCAAGCTTGGTCATCCTTGGTACTGTTTCCTGCTTATCTAGGTGTGGACTGCAGGAAAGGATGTGCTCTATGCTGTTTATTTCCTTCCTTGACTTTTGGTTAGATTCTTTAAAAGGTACGTATACAGGTAATGTTTGACTTACAATCATTCATTTAGTGACTGTGTTACAAACAAAGTGACTTATGACTGTTGCAACGTCATCATGGTCACATGATCAAATTTGGACACTTGACAACTGGCATGTATTTATGATGGCATGTGATCACCTTTTGCGACCTGCTGATAACAAAGTCAATGGGATGACTTTGATTCAATTAACAAACATGTTACTAACTTAACAACTGCAGCAACTCACTTAAGAACAGTGGCAAAAAAGATCATAAAATGGGGCAAAACTCACTTAACTGTCTTCTTTAGCAATGGAAAATTTGGGCTCAATTGTGACCTTAAGTCCAGTACTATCTGTATAGGATTTCACCTTGTGTAAACTACTCTATGGCTGATTTGTCAGAATATCACGTTTCCAGGAATTCCCTGGCATTTTGGGATTTGGTTTGGTCTAAAACATCAATAGTTTCCCAGTTAAAATATGGTTGAATTTGATAGTTTGATCATATATGATCATACACATATAGTCTTATTTAATTTGAATCAATAATAAATTGGTCAGTTAATAAACTTGCATTAATTTTTATTTTATTTTATTAATTTCATTATTATATTATTTCAATTTTTTGATTGAATACATACTATAGTTAATTGTCTTCTGAAGTAAATATTTTTAACATTAAATCAACATATTTTCTCAACAACAAAAATACATAGGAAGACTTAGAATTTCAGTGCTATCAAATATAAAAGTATACATAAATGTTAGACACAAACTGATTGGTTAATTTTTATATTAGTTTTTCAGTCAGTTAATTAGTGAGCAGCTTTAACTTTCCGTTAATTTTTATTTACATATTATATCCAAAAATTGAGATTAAATTAACACTCACTACTGTATAGTAGCTTGGTTGTATAGAATTTAAGTTTAGCTTCATGCAAGATTAGTCATTCTATGTTAAAATGGAATTATAAATGCAAATCTAAATTATAATTAAAGTGTAATATTTTATATGTGATTTTATGTTTTCCATTTTGAAATGCATGGATGGCAAGTAAGTCTTCCTTTTTTAAAAAAAATTAAGAAAAAGGTGGTTTGGCCACTGATAATCCATCTTGACCATTTTTTATTCATTGATAACTAGGAAGAGCAATTGCCTATGAGTCCATCTAAGACATTTGAATTGGCATATGTACGCTGAGTGCTACAATCACCAGTGATCACTGGTTTTGTACTCTTAACATTTAACATACCTGGACTTTTTTTGGTACTGTCCTTGCAGCAAAACTATCAAAGTGAGTTTAAAATGAGAAAAATAAAGATTGTCATGGATTTGGATGCATTATACCCAATTTAAGAACTATTTTGTCTATTTTAGTTTGTTACTTCCTATTCTTTAGAGCAAAATAGACAGTTAAATAGGTATTGTGCATAGCAGCTAAAAATGAATTTTTAATGTTTCAGAGCACAGTTCCCAATCTTTTTGGGTTGGTGACCTAGAACAGAGGGAGGGGGAAAGAGGGGATGGTTTTGTGGGACGGGCAGTAGCATGTGCATGTGTGTGCATGCAAGTACCCATTGCTTGTGCGAGTAGGACCACAAATGCCCATGACGCTCATGTGAGTGGGGCTATGAGCCCTTGTAATACTCATGCAAGTGAGGTCTCAACCCCCGCAACACACGCATGATTGGGACCGTAATTGCCCACAATGCTCACACAAGTGAAGCTGTGCATGTGCACATGAACACATCAGCCGGCCACTCACACGGCCTGTTCGTGAATAGGTCGTAGACTGGTAGTAGGCTGTGGCCCACAGGTTGGGGAACCCCTGTTTTAGAAACAGTGATAGTCTTTTTTTTTTCATCTGTCATACTTGGTGATAAATATTGCCATCACATCTTGTAGATATTGTGATGAGATCTATGTGAAGGGATATTTTTAACTATATAATTGAATACAATAATATATTATATTGGTAGATTCCAATGTTTAATTTTATGGGGAAAAAAATTAAAACATTTGTTAAGAATAACCTGTTTGTCACATGGTTATATGAAGCATTTCTTTCTTTCTTTCCAAAACAGTCAAGAACATATTATCCATAACCTAGAATGACAGTTTAACAATAAGGCTTATTAAACTTTCTTGCAGAAAATATGTACATATGTGTGTGAATTTAAGCTATTGTTAGATTTCAGGAAGAGTGAACTTGCACTAGGACTGCAAGACCATAGATGCAAAATGGATATGCTACAATATTTATGAAAGGATAGCTTATTGTGTTACCATTCATGAAATTGTGTGCATTTTTATGGGCAAATAAATTGGGCATGGGTCCAATTGTGTAAAGAATAAATGGTGTGTTATCTCTCCATGCTATTTTATCTGGTGAAGATATCCTAAACTCATCTACATTGAAACTTTCATTTACAGCAATAAAAGGAAATTTTCAAGCATAAACAAAAGGCCCAATGTGTTGCTAAATTTTAATAGACTGCTTTGGTAAAAAGTTATACTATCTTCTTCCTTTAACTGAGATCCAAATTATTTTATTTTATTGTTATTTTATTATTTATTTATTTATACATTGCTTGCTCCTAGTAATTCCCCACATTTGCAGTTCTCATTTAAAAACAATGCAATTGGAAATTGTCTGGATGGCATCATAAAGAGGAGTTTCCTTAAAAATATTCCTTATATTTTGTCTCAGTCATAGAAATAATAGAAATGATGAGGAAATGTGAAAATTACAAATAGAAAGCACCAAAATGTTTAACATTCATCAGGATGCATAACTCAAAAAAGAACCACAAGCTTTATATGAACCATACTAGAGAGCAGCTAGTAGTTATGCATTGGCTTAGCTAGTACTTTTCCTTTTTTTACTTGTTCTGTGAAACCCTGAGCCTGTCAGCCTGGGGGCTAATGATTTTTGGATTTTCAGAGTTGTTAAAAGCCATTTTTACTTTGAACCTGGATGTATATTTCTCCATACCTTCACACTATTTCTTTTTAGGTAAGCAACTTGATGCTTTTACAGAGAGTAGAAAGAAAACCCCCCAATAAAATTGGATATAGGAGATAAGAAAAGGAAAAAAAATTAAATATCAACATTATTCGTTATATCACTCCATACATCCCTATTATTGGAAATCATCTCTGCTTCCATTACATACATACACTGATTGAATTTTGTTCCTTAAATTGTTCACCTTTTTTATTTATTAAATTTATATACCACTCATCTTGCTGTTTTTTTTCTTTTGTGAATCTCATAACTTTTACTTCAACAATGATCTATTCAGTCTTTTTCTTTCTCTCAGCCTCTTCATATATATTTGTTTTGTAATCCTATATTTATTTATTCTCCACAACCAGTCCACCTTAGCATACTATTTTTATGCTACTCATTAATGTGCTTGTATTCTGTCCACATTCATTTATCATCATTGCGACTTTTCTTTTCTTACACAACATCATGTTGGATACATTTATATTTTTCTTGACCTAGCTGACTCTTCAGTTCCAGACTCTCCTGCCACAGGCTTCAACCATGCCCCAATTGTTAATGCACTCTTTTCTTGTGTAACAAAAGAGCCAAATGAAAATGTTGCTTAGGACAAAAGTACAGAATCTTGCTATCATCTTGTTAGCAAAGTTTGTACTGAAGCTTTGATTGAATCACAAACTAAAAATTCACACAGCCCTTCTTGTGTTCATTCCCTATATAATTTGCCCATTGCTTTTTGTCCAAAACTTATTTCTTTTAAACCTCTTTCCTAGTGGATCTGTCTCATGTATTATGTTTTGATAAAATAAGAGCACCTTGAATTGAGCTTGATTTTGTTGACTGTATTCATGCAGCATTACAGCGTTACTTTTCCAAGATGGTGGTTTTCCATTTCCCCAGTCTAATCAATAGTCCTGAAATTTCTAAGTGATTTCTTATCTCCACTCTGTGATGTGATGCGTCAGTGTGTGCTTGTATACAAAATCTGGCTTGCTTTTAAAAATACAGCTATGAGTCCTCAAGTACTATTACATGCACAATTATTGGAAGTTTAACTTAGCAATAAGTGTGCCAGCATCGCGAAAATTCTCTGATGGGATGGAATATTTCAGGCGAACAGTACTTAATTTATCAAAGCACCAAGAAACATTTGAAGAGCTCACATAGAGCCTCAAACCTATTAACTTGCTGAAAATATTTCCACTTTTTTTTTTGAATTATGAATTTTACACTCATCTTGGAATTCCCATCAGAGGTTATAACATCAGATGAGCAGATTGTAGTGCACACATATCATTAGAAGTAGCTAATAAGCTGTTGCATCCTGACATTTGGTTAATTCACTCAACAGTTTTGAGACTGGTGAAAATTAACAGTTGTGTGCTACTTGAAATTGCTAATTGGTGAAATGTATTAGGAGTAAGACCATTGGATTGAACCTAGTGCTAAACCATAATTTAGCACGGCAACAATAAGCCCAGCTTCCCACCATGGTAATGTGGGAGAACTATTGGAAGGAAAATTTCATGTTCATTTCTGAGTAATCACAGCTCATTATGTCATCTGAAGTTATACAACTGAGTCTGCATTGAATAGCAGATACTGAAAACATGTCATATTTATAGTTCATGAACCTGGATTGGTTTCACTAATAAGACATAAGCTTCAAGTTTGTTTAGCATTCAATTGAAAAATAGATACTAATCTAAAAGATATCTTTTCCTCATTGAGATATCTGAGGAGGAATTTGTGTATAAATCCAGAGAAATTTAGATTAACTATCATACTGCTGAAATTACATCCATCCATTCATTCAACCATCCGTCCAAGAACACAGGCTTTATATGATTTGTACTAGAAATAAAAATGCACACATAAATCTTAAGAAAAGTCATCTGGATAAAAGGGAAATTGAGAATTTACTATCTTGTTTTTCTTATATGTGACATAATACATGTGTTCTCAATCCTAACATATTTATATGGAAGTAAATTATAGTGCCAGCTCAATGTCTATGGAGATTCTCAGTCATCTAGGTCATGGTTGTCCAGAGGCTTTTTCAAAAGGCAACTGGACTTTGTTTTTTCTTGAAGATGTTTTGCTTTTCATCCAAGAAGCTTCTTCAGTTCTGTTTGGCTTCTGCCAGCTCTCTCCATATACCATTCTAACAAAATTATGTTTTATTCATCTGAATGTAACTTCTAACAAATGTCATGTGCATTTATATTTTGGGTCAGAGACTGAATCATAAAGAAGAAAAATAATCTAAATCTACATAAGCTGAGGGCTTTAATTATCAACATACGGAAAGGAAATGCCATTCAATGAAATTGTAATGCTTCTATTGCATTTATTGCAATGAAGCTGTAATGTGTATATAAATATATGTACTTCTACTATATACACTTGCAAAGAGAAGTTCATAAAATACAATTTACTACTTTCTTTGTCACAGATTTGGGGCCAGTCCTGGCAGGGTTTAGTATGTGTATGAGTGTGTACATGCTTGTGTATAACTGGCATTTCTGAATGGATCTGAATATAATTATCAATGAAGTCAAGACGATTTCTTGCATGTCAGGTTATCATAAATGTTTGATCTTCTGCTCTGAGCACTAGTTTAGAAGATATTTTAACTGCATAGTCTGCAGACAATTAAGTACCTCATGTTTTCAAGTTCTTTGCAATGAGAAGATTACTAAAATTCCCACTTGAATTCTACTTTAATTGAAGGCAATTACACAGTGAGGCATTCAAACAGAATTAGGAGCCACTCAAAGCTTCTAAAAGTCATGTTGTTCAAAATAATGTATGAATTGGCATGCCTGTCTCAACTGTAGTGCCACTGGAATATGCTGCTGCTATGTATTTTTTGTGGCTGTTGCTGTGGGTCAACTGATATTGCCTATTATTGCTGAGCCCAGCTCATACTGACTTTTGGCAACTGTAACTTTTCATACAGCTGCAACAGAGTGCAAAAATCATTCCAAGATTAGATTAGATTAGATTAGATGGGATTACTTTTTACATGTTTTGTTTTACATGTTTTGCCCAAGTATTTAAGACTGGTGAAAGGACAGTCATTTTTAAATATAATATCTGCCTTAATAGTAGTTTAACTTGGTAATAAAAATATCATATGGAAAAAAATGAACTGCTTTGAGGGAGGGAATTCAAAAAGCTGGAAGATTACAACCAAATGTCTTTTTTCCCCAGTAGCCATTTGCCAAATTTCTGATGGTAGGAAAGTGTTGATGGACAGCTACAGAAATCATTTGTTGAAGCACAGCATGCCTGTCCTAGTTATATGAATGAACCCTAATCTTTTGCTGTCCATTATTCAACTCATTGCAACTTCCAAGAAATGTCAAGATAACAGATGCTCAACTGTATAATTAATATAGCCTTCATTTGGGACAGAACTGCCAAACAGATTCATAGAGAAGGGCTGAAGGCATGACTTCTGCAGAGCATTAATTTCACTGCCCTTTTTTCTTCATTTCTTCCTTTCGTATATGCTATAATAATCATAGCTAATTACAACACTTGAGAGACTAAGGTCTCCATTTATCTCACATTTTCCAGAGTGATTACAGTTTGTTTTCAGAAAGACACACTTGACTTCACAAGGAGGAAGGATACTAGTCCAGGATCTGGCCTCACCTCAATTCACTCTACCAATGTAAATATTACACTGTTGTCCTTAATATATTCCTTGTGAGAAATATCCCAATAAATTATTATGAAACACTTGAAGATTTCCTGGAACACAGTTTTGGAAGATCGGTGCTAAAGGCTAGATTGAGAAGTCAAATAAATATTTCAGAAGAAGGCACCAAGCCAAGAAAATACCTATAGGAATCAAGGTCAACTTGAATGTGGTTTAACTTTATAGAATTTTTAATATATGCAAATAATCTTGAATTTTGGATGTTTTCTACATCAGTGCTCATTTACCACATGAAAACAACTTTTTCCCCCTAGCATTAGCTGTCAGTTTTTCAAACTCTATTTCAATCCCACCCCCCAGTAATATTCAATATGAAAATCTTGATAATAGCACTGAGGTTAAATTAATAACAGCCCTAATTACAAAAATGCAGTGAATTTAAAAAGTAAACAGATGAAATCTATTATCTTATGTTCTATTACAAATCTGTAATAAGTTTCTAGAATTATAGTTTAAATGCCCTATTGGAGATAATAATTTGCAATATATTTTATTTTCCATTATTGTACCCAAGGGACATTTTTACATTCCTCACTGGTTTGCTCATCTATGTTCAGTCTTTAAATATAGATGCTGATAATATTCATATTATTTGTACTAACAAAAGCTCCAAAGAGAAGAAAGAATCAGTTATTCACAAAGAACAATTCAATCCTTCAAATTTAGCAATTATTTTTGCTATGAGCTATTTGGTAGGAAAGAAAAAAATCCATGCTTATTTAAAGGAAGCAAGTTACTGTATCATAAGTAATTGGTGCTTGTTCTAATTTTCTCTATTTTTTTTCAGGAATAAGAACATATCTTACAACCATTGAAAAATTATTTTTTATGCATTTATCTGAATTTTATCTTTGCAATTTCTCCTAATTAAAACATAAAGACTCCATCAAATCAAACTCAGTTCTGTGAATGTGTGGATATTCTCATTTAATTTCCTTTGCAATGTATGGGAATAATTTGCCTTCTCATAGTTTTTTTTTTTTAAAAAGAATCCCTAGATTTAGGGAAGGAGATTTCTTAGTGGTTGTCTAACTATTAAATGACCCTGACACTACTTGTTTTTTTTTCCAACATATATTGAAGTTAGCTAAGTACTACAACCTGCTAAGACTTCACATACTGTCTTAATGGCTAGTAATGTCCTTACAGCTTTTCTTGGCCAATTATTTTATCAGAATATTTTAGATCTACCGTAGTACTAATAAAGCAAGCAAGTTATAACCAGAAGCCAATACAGGTTTGTCAAAAACAGATCAGCCCAAACAAAACTTTGGTGAAGTAAGACCACACTTAGAATATTGCATCCAATTTTGATCACCATATTATTGAGATTTTGGAAAGAGTGCAGAAAAGAGCAACAAGGATGATTAGGGCGCTAGAGGCTAAAACATATGAAGAATGGTTGCAGGAATTATTTTTGTCTAGCCTAGTGAAAAGGACTAGGGGTAATATAATAGCAGTGTTCAAATATTTGAGGACCTGCCATAAAGAGAAGAGGGTCAACCTATTTTCCAAAACACCTGAAGGCAAGACAAGAAGCAATGAAACTAATCAAGGAGTGAAGCAACCTAGAACTAAGGAAAAATTTCCTAACAGTGCGAATCATTAACCAGTGAAATGGTTTGCCTTCAGAAGTTGTGGGTGTTCCATCTCTGGACGCTTTTAAGAAGAGACAGGATACCCTTTGTCTGGAATGGTGTAGGAACTCCTGCTTGAACAGGGGGTTGGACTAGACAACCTCCAAGGTCCCAACTATGTTATTCTGTAATCCGTAATATGACACTTTTCTGTAACTGTATGAAGCACACATTCTTTCCTGAGTATCCACAAACATTATTAGTACCACAATTATACCTAGGACAAACTCACATATACATTAGAAAGCCTGAAGTAGACAGCAGTGTGCTGTGGACAGTGAAATCTATGTTAAGTTTTTCATTGGATTCTATTGAAGCAGAAGACAGTTCTTAATCTATTCTACATGTCAGCAATGAGCTGAATAAGGAATAATAAATGAAATAATAATAAACAATGATAAAGTGGAAGGATTTTTCTAGTTCTTTGACTAGAAGGTGTATTATTCCCAGTGACAAGTGATTCATTTATGGCTCAGAGGTATGCTTAGATTTCATTTTGTATGACTAGACTGCATCAATATAAACATTTTTTTCACCATCTCAGGTTAACCTTGCTACAATTATCCATTCTCTAGAAATATCCATATAGAAGTGCAAAGAAAATTAAATATATAATATGCACAAATATGTAACAAGTAGATTACTGGCTGCAAATAATATATATAGCTGGTGAAAACATTGATTTCAGCCCATTTTATGGAGAGGAAGGATCTTCAAAGGAGAAGACGTTTAAGCAAAACATATAAATTGTTGTCTGTGGAGATTCTCAATCATCCAGGCTATGGTTATCCCAAAGGTGCTTTTCCAAAAAGCAACTGGATTTTCTTGATTTTTTTTAAATTGAAAATATTTTGCTTCTCATCCAAGAAGCTTCATCAGTTCTAACTGAATTCCCCAACATTTGGTTAGAACTAATGAAGTTTCTTGGATAAGAAGTGAAATGTTTTCAAGGAAAAAAAATCAAGAAAGTCCAATTGTCTTTTGAAAAACACCTTTGGAATATTCAAATTTTTGTGCAATGAAGATGCAAGGATGTTAATGGCAGAGACAATGCTGCCGCTCTTACATCAGGATCAACAAAACGACAATTTCAGCATGCTTGTGCAAAATTTCATGGGATTTCAGTGTTATGTTAGCTTACATGGGACTTGGGGATGAGAACACTGATATCTGAGTGAGATGTTTTTATTTTGAGGCAAGATTGGCAATCTCCAAGATTGTTGAGGTGGGTGAGTAATACTTCCTAGGGCATGGCACAATGCTGAAAAGATGGCTCATACAGAAGTAATAATGGGAACAATAAGAGACAGCGGGAGAAGTGAAGATGTACTAGCTATAGCATTGTTAGAGGAATGAACTAGACAACCCACTAAAGCCATGATGGCAAACCTATGGCACGCATGCCAGAAGTGGCACACAGAGCCATTTCTTCCGGCACGCGAGGCGTCGCCCAGAGCAGAGCCACTGCACATGCATGCGCGCCCCCCATCAGCCAGCTGATTGTTGGGTATCTGCCGCGCATGCACAGGGGAGGCATGCGTGGGAGAGATGGGCGTGCATGCTCAGGGGAAGAGCACGCATGGAAGAGTCACGCACATATGCACAGGGGGTCGGGGGGGTCACACATGCATTGCATTATGGGTGCAGGCACTTTCGGCACGCTACAATGAAAAGGTTAGCCATCACTGCACTAGAGGAACTAGCTAGGTCAGTGGTGGCTGACCTTTTTGGGCTCCTATGCCAAAAATAGTGCATACACTGGCATGCAGTGTTCACATACCAGCACCCAGAAGGCAATGTGCCCCCCATGTCCCCTGCGCATGCTTGTGCAATCCCCCATGCCAATGCTGCCCCCGCCCACCGCTCCTCCCTTACCTGCACTGCACCTCACAGTTGATTTTTGTCTGGTTTGAGGCCTTTTTCGGCCTCCCAGAGGCTTGAAAAAAGCCTCTGCAAGCCAAATAGGCCCATTTCGTCACTTCCGGTACTATAGGAAGTGACAAAACTGGTCTATCTGGCCTGCAGAGTCTTTTTTTTCAAGCTTCTGGGAGGCTGAAAAAGGTCTCAAACCAGCCAAAAATCAGCTGTGAGGCGCACATGCACAGTGAGGTAAGTTTGCCTGCGGCTCTTGTGCCGGCACAAATGGCTCTGCATGCCACCTGTGGCACATGTGCCATAGGTTCACCATCACGGAGCTAGGCAATCCATCCATTTTACTACAGTATTTTACTCCTACATCAAAAATATATAAAAATAACACCTTCATGTTCATTCTCAGAAAGTAGTTTGGCAAGTGGCTTCTTGTTTCTTACTATGTATAAGTCAAATGCTCATACCAATATAAGACAACATTTTTAGTTTAGAGTTGAATGATGATTATGAGTTGATCATCAGGTTGTACTGACGTTGTTATCTAGTTTGGTGGTGAAACATTTGCAAGAAAATAATCAAGCTCACAGAGCACCAGGGACTCCCAGATGTGGTTCCCCTCTCTTGTGACATTAAGTAAGTCCCTGGAAATTCTTCTCTATAGTAGTATCCTAAATTTACAATAATTTCTACAAATATTTTCCTGTAATTCAAATTATTGAGGAAGTCTGCACAGCCTTTTATGGGGCAAGAATACTGTAATGTTGGTTTTAAACAGCATGTTAATATAAAAGTGCAAAAATGGGCAGCACCCACTTCTTTTTTAAAAAAATGGGGAGAAGGAGAACTGAAATAAATATAGTTAATAAGGCTATCTGTATTTTCTTCTTCTATTGCATTATGAATTGAATTCAGATGCAAATTTTGCAGTGATGTGGAGAGGGGAGCACTGCAGACGATGTACCAGATCTTTTAAACTCCGGGTCAAAATGGTTTTATTTCTGCTGGCAGCTAAATGATTAACATTTTATATTAATTGAATCTCTCTTCCATCACTTGATACTTTAAATATATTTTGGTTCCTGTATTTATGGCCTGATTAGGATAACAGACTATCATTTATATTTATTTCAGATATTATCTGCTTAGTAAAACACTAATTTTCTTTTCAGAAATGTCAGTGGAAATCTTGTCATTTCCTTCAGTGAAAGTTGGATCTGTTTTCTAGCTTCTGAGAATCTGTCAGATTAAATATACCACATCAATTCTCTCATTTGCGGCAATGATGAAATTTTGAAAAGTAAACCCATTTCCTTAGCCAACCTATGAATGTAGAGTAAGAAAAGGGAAATATATGTGTTATAGAGCTGAAATAACACCATTTTAAAGGAAAACTTAAAACCACAAATTTTATATATACCCGATTGCTTCTAATTGATATTTTATTTTAATGATAATACTGAATTTTATGCTATCTATATTTATTCCACTATGTTTGGAACCTACAATAAGCAGACTATACTTTAAATATTTGCAACTGATTTATTCAGTTTTAAGAGAACTGCATATGGAACCGGCCAAAAAGGGTCAATTAGGGTAAAGACACTGAATTAAGGGAGCAGAAAAAATTTTTTTGAGCTATTTGCCCTCTATATACACTATTGCAAGTGGAACATTGCGGATACTTAACACCATTTCTACTTGGGGTTTTTTATGATTATTAAGGTATGTCACAGTCAGCCAGATGTTCAGACTGGATTAATAGTATTATTATTTTTACAATTTATTCGTGTTGTCAATGGCATAGAATAACTTCATCACTTTTATCATTATTTCCCCTTGGAGAATTAGGGAAATTAATATTAATCACTGTCCCAATATGTTTTATATACTGTCTGTACACTCAGAGGATAAACTCAGTTTTCTCAGTTTCCTTCTTAAAATATTACTTCACTCAAAAGTAATTTTCATATAGCAGAAAAGTATGCAATATTTCATACTTTTACACAATGTTTTAGACACTTTTCTTGCATCTTAAAAATGCTACTTGAGATAATTCCATTATGTGTAGTACCTCCATACTATTTCAATTAGTACAGCTAATTGAAATGAAAACAACAGAAACATTTATTTATTTATTTGATTTGTCAATCACTTACAAGATAATAGGTATAAGTATAAGCATGAGTAAGAATACAGGAAATAGGTACGAATAAATGGGGACAAAAGGACAGCGATGGTGCACTTATGCATGCCCCTTAGCAAATGAAAAAAAAAGTTTTTCTTGTTTACAGCATCATTCTTATAGAATTATCTTCATGGAGAAGTTTTTTCTAACACCAGTCCTGGTGGCATGTAAGACTCCATCGTTTGCAGAAAATATTTTTAGCTCAGAAATTATATTGAGTCTTATCTAGACTAAGAACTATACAAATGATTTGAAAATTCTGAGTCAAATAGCTGGGCAGGCAAGTTGAACAGTTCATACTATCACCCATTTTCCTACAATATATAAAACCATCAGAATTAGCCACATGCCACATAACTAATGTAAAATATAATTTGAAGCTAAGAGGTTTACTAAGCAGCTAAAGTTTGAAAAATGGCATATTTTGTAGGTGTCTGGAAAAACAAAATTCCTATTAAGAATCTAGCATCATATGAACAAAGTCTAAATGTCCCTAAATGTATCAAAACAAAGTATTTCACCATATTCAGATATGCATATGTACATCCTATCGTCTGGAAAAAACATATGGGGAATCTGAAGGAAAAAGGAGACAGAAATTGTGAGGTTAAAAAACACAGTCCATAATAATTGGTCAGAAGGCTGGTAAAGTCAGGAGAGAAAGCAAGAAAAAGTTATGTAAACACAAATGTCACAATAAAAGAAATCAGGAGGAATGAAAGATCTCAGAAGACAAGTTCTATGAAATTGGATTGTAGAGAATAAATTATTAGGGGTAGATAATGCCCTCACAATAGTATTAACATAAAAACGATCATCTCTTGAATATGGTCCATTAACATCACCAGAAAGAAGACTGGGTCCATTATTTCAAGGAATGGGACAGAATGTCCTAGGAAAACTATTCTAACATTTGTGCCATATGAAACTGTTTTATGGTTTATTTATCTTGTCTGTAAGGTACTGAATTACACCTATAGCACCTCACTAGTAAATAAGGAATTTTAAGTCCTTACAAAATCAGAGTGTGCATATCTGTGTAGAGATAGTCCTTGATTTACAACAGTTCATTTAGTAACTATTCCTAATTGCAATGGCACTGAAAAAAGTGACTTACGACCATTTTTCACACTTATGATCGTAGCAGCATCCCCATGGTCATGTGATCAAAATTTTGGATGCTTGGAAACTGACTCATATTTATGACGGTGGCAGAGCCGTCTTGCAATCCTCTTTTGTGACCTGACGAACAAAGTCAATGGGGATGCCTGATTCACTTAACAACTCTTGTTACTAACTTAACAGTGGTAACAAAGGTTGTAAAATGGGACAAAATTCACTTAATAGCTCTCACTTAGCAACAGAAATTTTGGCTTACTTGTGGTTGTAAGTCAAGGATTTCCTGTATGTGAAAACTGTTTTATGACAAGCTCCTGTAGTGATAAAGCAATTCCCAATGGTAGGTTTAAAACAGCACTCTTATGCACCAATTTTAGAAGAACAAATAATTGCAAATATGTCATAATTTATGTGAAAAGCAGCCTGAAATCTACATGCATCCATGAAATATATATATCCTAAACTGGAGACTTTCTACATTTCTTGGTATGCATAAAGTTCAGCACAAAATCAGTTGCAAATCACTTTGAATCACTTTTTAAACCATTAAAAAAAACCAAGGTTAGTTTAAGGATTAAAGAAAGAAGACATTTTAACATGATCCTTTCCCCCTGAAATATCAACTTAATCACACAATGGATAGAGGTTGCACATAAAAATAATTGAAAAAAATTTATTATTAATTTGGAGGAGAAAAACCTATTGGGCAGTAGTAGCAAAACAAATGTACAAATGTACACAAAAGTTTTAATGACTGGAGCTCTTTGAAGCATGTGGCTTTCCATTATACTTAATTGATCAAGCATTTATTTCTTTGTCATCCCTGTTTTACCTATTTATTTTTGTCCTCACCACTTTTTGATATAGCTGTAGAAACATCATGCAACTCATCTTCTACAAGAAGTTTATGATGTTAAATGTATTCAAGTTCCATTCTCTAATTGACCAATGTTCCTTGCTCCCTTTCTTACCTTGCCATCATTTCGTTTTGTGGGATATTTAAAAAAAAGCTTTACCCTCTAATATGTATGTGGAAAATGAAGAATATCTAGATGTGGCTGCAAAAATCTCAAGAATTATGATGATGTGGAATAACTGCCAATGGGATACAGTCTGCCTATTATTCAAGATGCTAACCCAAAAGGACAACTCTGATTTCAAATTGCCTGTCATCCCCATATCTGAAAGATAGCTAAGTCTCCTGCTTAGAAAAACAGTTCTTATTTTTGCTTTAAATTAAATGTTAGTGATAAAATTGAGTACTCTACACAAGAATAAAGCTTGACAATTCAGGGGACTGAAAAGAGTAAGAGAGATACCAGGCACATTGCAAATACAGATGATAGACAACAGCTTTGAGTAAAGATAGCCAACACTGACCGAAGTGTGGGTGAAGAACATTAAGATCTGGATCATAAAGTACTCATTAAGATTGATGTTGACCATGTCAATCAGATGCACTGCGTGAGACATGGAGTGATGACCCTGCTTTCAACCACAGCTTCCACAGGCTTTTAGTGTATTCATGCAGATATCCAAACAAACAAGGAGTTGGGAGTAAATATTAGTTTGGATTCAGAGAGGAAATAGTTTGAAAAGGAGGAGGATGTCAGATAATGGGTAGCAAAAGGAGAAGACTTAAAAATATCCAGGAGGAGTCATCTGGGAAAAAAAAAGTAGAAGTAATGGCTAGAAGCTAAAATAGCTAGTGAACATAGGCTGTTGGCTTCAATCTAGAGAAAGAAAACTAGTGATTTAATATACAGTAGAATATCCTAATATAATATGTATGAGAGTTGTTGTATTACCACAATATTATTAAGGGCAATCTAGGAGAATAGTGCTGAATAAAAGAGAACAAATGCAGGACACTTTCTACTTATTTCAAAGACCACTGACAGCCCTGAAGATGATGCAAAATAGGATTATTTTGTCAAATGTTTACCAGCTAGGGGTCTTCAAACTTGACAGCTTTAAGACTTGTGGACTTTGAATCCCATAATTCCTTCTCCAGTCAGGTTAGCTCAGGAATTCTGGGAGTTGAAGTCCACAAGTCTTAAACTTGCCAAGTTTGAAGACCCTTAATTGCTAAATCTAGGCTAGCTTAAAGTTCATCTGATTGAACCAAAGAAAAGGAAGCTTTGCCATATTTCTAAGTCCTTCTTTGACTCTAGATGTAAGGACAGTGGTTAGGGGTAAAGCGAGAAGATCACATTAGGGAATTCCCTTTGTATTTTAATTTACATATCTATATGTACATGCTTAACATTGAATAGACATGAATGTTGTAGATCAGAAAAAAATGTTCCCACTTCTATTTTTGAAACACTGTCTTATCTGAAGAAGGGGATGGTGAACTGGCTGTACTGGTATGCACAGCAATTAGAAGCTGTAAATTGTGGATGGAAACACAACTGCTTTTGCTATGTTTTATCAATAGTTGGAATTAAAAAGGGGGCGGGGTTGGAATGTTGTTTTACATTCTCTCTTTCAACTAAAATTCTTAAAGAACCTCTTAAATGGATTTAGAAGATTTACCACTGTAAGCAGGAAGAGGATGGCCACAAAACAGGAGATAGATCTGGTATTTCTCTCCTCTAATTACTCCTCTGCATTACTCCTCTCCCCTGTACTTTACTCCTCTTGCTTCATAGCTGGCCTGTCAATAAGTACCACTCTTGGATGTCTCCTATGAATCAATGTACGGCATTGTGCTCTGGTGATTAGTTGTGCACAAATGTCATGGTCTTCTCACTGTCCAAGCTAGTTTAGACAGCAATGGCTCTTGGTTCTCTGAATAATGGATTATATACTTCCTCAGTTCATCTCTCATCCCAATCTGTTGTCTGCAACAGCTGTTAAAGTTGTCTGTCTAATGACAGAGCATAGATTGTGTTAAATCAATAATATCAGTAATTGGAAGGGATACCTATGAGAAACAGGCTTATTTTTCTATTTATCTTATTTAACTATCAAACAGTTAAAAATCTAGTTTCAATACAATATTGTCCTGGCTGGGTTAATGATAATTGTTTACATTAAATGAAACATGGGACATGTACACTTCCTGTTCAGCATTAAAACAAACATTTACAGAAATATTGTTTTATAGCATTGATTTCATTATACTTACTTACTTGATTGCGTTATAAGCTCTGTGAAGCTCTGTGATCAAAATGCAGCATATATTTTTTGAACCTTAAATCAGTACTATATTCTGAAATGAATGGTATCTTCATATTTGCAAAAATAATTCATGGTGTATATTCAGAGCACACTGAAAAGTTTTATCTTTGTTAAGTTCTTCTAAAAGTGAGTGCAAACTGAGTAATTCCTTTTTTTCCCCAAGCTCTTTTTTCAACTTGTTTGAAAGAAGCTACACAATCAAGCATGGATAAGTACTGTTTATTATTTTCCAGAGAAACAGAAAAGCTATGTACTTGTAATACTGTAGTGTCATAATAATCCTAGGCATTAAGAACAGATTCCAAAAGGAATACATCTTATGAAAAAGAGAAACATTATCAACTGCACTTTTGAATGGTAATAAGGGTTTAGAATTATGCCTAATCTATGCTACTAAAAGATGAAATATCAATGAATCAACCAATAAAAATATTGCCAAAGGGAAGGAAAAAGACTATTATTAGAGATTAGCTCCATCCCTTTCAACTTCTGTAAGTCTCTCAGACTAAGATCTCAGGGCTAGGGAAATTTTGTGATGGCTCCCTTATTGAGTTTAATATCATCCTCTCCTATTTTGTCTACCTTGTTTATAGTAATTTTTTAAAACTGTGTAATTGTTTTCTTTAATTCAATGCTGTACTCTGCCTAGAGTCACTTTCATATGAGATGGGGCGGCTATGCGATATAATATTTAGGATGAAACATATTTGTCTGCATATCTACTTAAAAGTCATTCCGATTAGAGTCAGTGAGGTTTGTTTCATAATAGATGTACATGGAATTGCACTGACAACTTAACAGTTTACCAGTGCCAAGAAAGCTGTAAAATTAGCAGCAACTGTTTTATGAAAAAAAAAAACACTAGGAAAGGTTGTCTCACTTTGTCAGTGTGATAAAAATGCTACTTTACTATCAAAGTTCCTTGAAATTCTTTTAGAACTTCTTGTTGGGAAGGGGTTATACCAGTTTGCTAAGGATATAACTATAACTTACCATACCTTTGATTTTTGTTCATTAGTAGAGAAAAGGCTTAAATTGTTTTATGGAGTGTGGAATGATAAATGTCATTTTGTGTTACATCTCATATGGAATATTATGTCCGAAATGCAAACTGCTACTAAAAGAACACCTGTCAAACAATTTGTTAGATTTAAATCTCCCACAAAATAATCAACTTCAATAGGATGACCTGGCTCAACTGAACCATAATTTGTATTAGACCAAAGATAACCTGAAAGAGCTGGTCATTGTACTTCACTTGTACAATTAGCACAGATTCTCACAATTGAGGCTCATGCGATATAATATTAAAAGCTTGAACTTTCAGAAGTACTGTTACCAACCTACACAGCATTCCTATATAACCCAATCCATTCCTTTTTGGAACATATTCCCTGTTTTATTTTACTTTACGGGTACTCTACATTGCTTATAACAAAGCCCAGTCATGACAAGTACCATGCTCAATTTGCATTAAATGATCCTTCAGATGGCTCGTATTTTTCCAGTGCACATTATCCTTTTTCATTTTAATCATCCCTCTGAAAAGAAGCCAGCCACAAGACCATTTCATGATCACTGGGCATTTGGTGTTTTGCTCATTCTCTCCTTCTCCAGAGAGTGGAGAAAAAAACATGTCAAGCTATTACTGATTAGCTTGATGTAAATACGCATTTGCACATATTCATTCTTTGTCATCCCTCATGAGAATTACTCATTTTGGATGAGGAGACAAGTTGAAATGCCTAAGCCCTGATCATAATTGTTTTGATCTGTACTTCATTTCTTTCTTCAGAATCAACCTCTCCACAAATAGGTATAGAATTATAGCAGCAATGTAATTCTAACTGCAAAACACTCTCTTTAGGTTATTCATAATATAATTGGCTTGCTTATGACTTAGTACAATGTGTGAATCCAGCCAATGTAACTACGATTAAAGCAAACTACAATTCAGTGTAAATCTAAAAAAATCTATCCTGTAGTTCAGTTGCTGAAGATTTATTTATTTATTTATTATTCAAATTTGTATACCGCCCCCTCTCCCTAGGGACTCGGGGCGGTGCACAGCCAAATAAAAACATATAAATACATATACAATAATTTAAAATACATTAAAAGAATTAAATAGATTGGCCATTAAGAATTAAAAAGTAGGGAGTTAAGAAAATTAAAACCGAATTTAAAACCATTACACATAACTCTAGGCCAGACCGGCTAGATGGAATAGGTGGGTTTTTAGTGCGCGCCAGAAGGTCAATAGGTCGGGGACGGTCCTCATCTCCATGGGCAATTCGTTCCAGAAGGAGGGTGCACCCAAAGAGAAGGCCCGAACCCTCAGGGTCACCAGCCGTCCAGCCGGTGGCACCCCGAGGAGGCCCACCCTCTGGGAGCGCACTGGTCGACGAGAGACTGACGGTGGCAGCAGGCGGTCCCGTAAATACCCAGGTCCCAAACCATGGAGTGCTTTAAAGGTGGTCACCAACACCTTGAATTGCACCCGGAAGGCTACCGGGAGCCAATGCAGCTCGTGCAAAAGTGGTGTAACATGGGAGCTCCGAGAAGCCCCCAAGACAACTCGCGCGGTCACATTTTGCACCAATTGGAGCCTCCGGGTGCTCTTCAAGGGGAGCCCCATGTAGAGAGCATTGGCATAATCCAGATGGGAGATGACGAGGGCGGATGTGACTGTGCAAAGTGCGTCCCGATCCGGAAAGAGCCGCAATTGGTAGATGCTACGGACCTGACAAAAAGCCCCCCTGGCGACGGCTGCTATATGATCTTCCAACGACAGCCGTACATCCAGGAGGACACCCAAATTGCGTGCCCTCTCCGTGGGGGCCAGAATTTTCCCGCCCCATGGTCAACAAAGGAGTAAGCTGGCTGTATCGGGGCGCCGGAAAGCACAGCCACTCGGTTTTGGCCGGGTTGAGCTGAAGCCTGTTCCGCCCCATCCAACCCCGCACAGCCTCCAGGCACTGGGTCATCACTTCCATGGCTTCGTCAGGGTGGCCTGGGGTAGAAAAGTACAACTGAGTATCATCAGCGTACTGATGGAATTCTACCCCAAAGACACAGACGATCTCAACCAGTGGCTTCACATAAATGTTGAACAGGAGGGGCAAGAGTACTGACCCCTGAGGTACCCCACAGATCAGGGGCTTCGAGGTCGATCTCTGCCCTCCTGCCAACACAAATTGCGAGCAGTCGGAGAAGAAGAAGGAGAACCATCGTAACACGGTGCCTCCCACTCCCAACCCCCCCCAGCCGCCACAATAAGATACTGTGGTCGACAGTATCAAAAGCCGTTGAGAGATCTAATAGGACCAGGACAGAGGAATACCCTGT
This sequence comes from Bungarus multicinctus, assembly GCA_023653725.1. NCBI lineage: Eukaryota > Metazoa > Chordata > Lepidosauria > Squamata > Elapidae > Bungarus > Bungarus multicinctus. Next base: position 116,672,100 of record CM042836.1, read on the forward strand.
CACGGGCCCTCCAGAGATCATCAACTAACGCAACCAATGCCGTTTCCATGCTGTGCCCGGGCCTGAAGCCTGATTGGCATGGATCCAAATAGGATGATTCCTCCAGGTGCCGGGGGAGCTGTCGTGCCACCACACTCTCAACAGCCTTCGCCATAAAGCGAAGGTTGGAGACCAGACGGTAATTAGACAATAAGGTCAGATCCAGGGACGGTTTCTTGAGGAGGGGTCTCACCACCGCCTCTTTCAAGGCAGGAGGCAAAAACCCCATAAGTACAACTTATATTGTACAAGATGCTAAATAGCAGTGAGAAGGGCCATCAAATTGATATCACTGATATCTGTCTGTATTAAGCCTGCATTAGATAGGCAATTAAACAATATTCCTTTTTTTGAGAAGTCTAGAATTTTAGCAGAGCGTAATGCAGGACTGACAAGCAGAAAGATACTAAAACCTTAGGTGAACTGGGATATTTAATAGGCCTTCTTTAGATTTCTTTTCCTCCATCTGAATACTTTTGCTCTTTCCTGCACCAGCATGGATGACCCATCTCTCCATTCCCAGAGCAAGATGGCCAGTAAATTTATTCCTTGTATTTGTGGTCCTATGAGGAAAAAGGGTTGAAATAGATGTGATCAGTCACTTCCAATTCGATAAAAGGGCCCGAGGACTAATTTTAGAATTCCCTAATTACAAGTCCTCTCAGTATGGTGGCTTAAAAGGCTACAAATCTCAGAAGGTTTAATAACTATGCTGCAAAAGGGAGCTTTTAACAATTGGCCATGTACAGCAATGTGAAAAGCACTAAATTGAATAGTCTTGTTTCTCTTTTTAAGACTTTCATTTAGTTATAATAAATGGAGAGTAAACATACCTTAGAGCTAAGAAATGGTCCAAAAGCTTTCTAACATTTCAAATGCAAACCCCTCCCCCTTTTGCCCTTGTATCTTTCTGTTAACAGTGAAGAAGGCTGGTTCCTAAGCGACCACTAGTTGTTGAATGAAAAGGTCACATTCTGTTGAACATTTCTCCCCCCCCTCCCTTTTCAGCAGCCAGAAAGCCTGCAATCAACTGTTATGATTCATAATTGCCTCATAGATGTAATTAAAAAGCAACAACAAAAACTAAAGAAAGGGCAAGTTTGGTGGAAGCACTAACCTTCTGGATATCTTGTGGTTGATAAGGAATCTGGAAGTCAGGAGTTACACCAATACTTATGGTTTGAGCTTCTTTTGGGGAAGTCCCTATGCACAGTTCTTTCTAGAGGGAGTTGCAAACTCTTCCCTTCAAACAAGCAGATGTTTTATTTATAATATGCCCCACTCAAAATTAATTTATAAAAAATAAGTTATAATTACAGAAGAACAATACAATCAATATGTGTTGATGTATCATATATTTATGTACCACATATTTACAGTCACAGGGGAAAAATACACAACTATAACATCTGAAACCTATAAAATCTGCAACCTAAACTTTAAAAAAAAAAAAAAACTCAAAAGAAAGCAATGTGACCAATCCAGCTTTGAGGGATCCTTAGTGCATTTTGAACTTGGTTGTTTTCTTGCAGACGTTTCATTACCCAAACTAGATAACATCGTTAGTGCACAATTGCACTATTTTGAGAAAACAACCAAACTCAGAGAACACCAAGAATGTAATCCTGAGCTGCCAACATTGTCCTTTATCAATCCAGCTTTACTAACTGCCCTTCTTTGCTCATCATCCCTTCTACCAGTCTCTTTATTAAATAAATTTTAAAATCTTTCTTAAATGCTTCTAAAGATGCAAGGAACTAGATTATTCCCCCACTTCACCCCCCCCCCGCCCAAAAGGACTTCTTTAAAAAATCTGTGCAATTAGAGTTTTAGGGAATACATGTATCCACCAATATTCATTTGTGAAAACAGGACCATTATTTTCAAACAAGGAAAGCTGTTTCCTTGACTACTTTATCAAGATGAACATCCTACGTTGTGGATAATAGCAGTCCCTTTCCTGGATAGAAAAGATTAGATTGAAATTGAACTTGGCAAGTTGGAGTTGCTGCTGATCCATCAGGGTCCTCATTGCTACCGCCAGAGTTACTATGTGAAGTGTGAGCACCACCCATCCGGGAACCAGCTCATGACTTGGGTGTCGTTCTGGACTCACAGTTCCTGCTGGATTAGCAGATGGACGTCTTGGCCAGATAGCCTACACCCAATTCCACTTACTGCTCTGGTTGCGGCCTTTCCTGGGGCAGGAGGACTTGGCAAATGTAACTTGTGTTCTTACTACCAGCTGTCTAGACTAGATTATGCACTTTACTTAAGGTTTCCAATAAAGTGTATTTCGAAACAGTGGGTTCAAAATGCAGTGAACTGCATATTTTCAAGGTCTCAACACTGAGAAGCCATTAATGCTCGTTTTGTGAATCCTGCATTGATTGCCAATTAGTTTCCAGGTTCAATTTAAGTTGCTGATTTTGATTTACAGTATAAAGCCCTTCATTGTTTGGCACATTGTTTGGACAGTTGCACAATGCAGGTAGCTTCAACATAACCAATTAGATCCAGCAAGTAAAAATAGCTGCAGATTTCATCCTCAGGGACATTTGGGAGCCAAGGCAAGGAGGAGCTGTTTTTCTGTTGGAGAACCAACCTAGTGCAATACCTTCTCCACAGAGAGCAGGATAGCTCTCTCTTTGCTGAATTTCTGCAAGTTCCTAAAGAATTTCCTGCATAGCTTTTTTTCTGGTAATATCACTCTACTAACTAGAGCATACAAAACATTTGCTAGACCAATACTTGAATACAGCTCATCAGTCTGGAACCCGCATTACATATCTGATATTAACACAGTTGAGAAAGTCCAGAAATATTTTACGAGAAGAGTCCTCCACTCCTCTACTTGTAACAGAATACCTTATGCTACCAGACTTGAAATTTTAGATCTAGACAACCTAGAACTACGCCACCTTCAGTTCGATCTAAGTATAATACACAAAATTGCAATGTCCTACCTGTCAGTGAATACTTCAGCTTCAACCAAAACAACACAAGAGCACACAATAGATACAAACTCAAGGTAAACCGCAGCAAACCTGATTGCAGAAAATATGACTTCAGCTGGTCAATGTCTGGAATACTCTACCTGACTCTGTGCTTTCTTCCCAAACCCCAAACTTTAACCTTAGATTGTCTACTATTGACCTCACCCATTCTGAAGAGGTCTGTAGGGGGCGTGCATAAGCGCACCAACGTGCCTACCATCCTTGTCCTACTGTTTCTTTTTTTCTTATTCGTATCCATTTCATGTATTCATAACCATGTTTATACTTATACCTGTTATCTAATAATCGCTTGACAAAACAAACAAACAAACAAAAAAAATTAGGGTTTTTTTCCCCAGAGATTTCATTTCTTGTTGCCATTTTGTCTATTCTTGTAGCACTGTTTTCATTTTTGTATGGGTTTTATGTTGCATTGTTTCTAGGTGAAGTGCTGAGAGTTGGTTTTGACTGTGGCATCATACAACTACGTTTAATAATTAGATACCTAAAAGTAATAGCTTTATTTTTTTATGTACCTATCACTAAGTACCATGCAAAATAATAAAATACTACTATAAAATTTGGTATAGCAACACACTACACTCCAATTGGAATCACAGTTTAAAATGCATAGTTTCGGTGATCTGTATGGCCCATAGGATTTAAAATTATATATTTATATGTTTTGTTTTATTTATTTATTTGTATCTCACCTTTATTATTTTTACAAATAACTCAAAGCAGCAAACCTATCCAACACACTTTCCTCCTCCTATTTTCCCCACAACAATAACCCTGTGAGATGGTATGGGCTGAGAGAGAGTGATTGGCTCAAGGCCACCTAGCTGGATTTCATGGATAAAGCTGCATTCGAAGTCACAGTCTCCTGCTTTCTAGTCTGGTGCCTTAACTACTCAACCACACTGGCCTAAAATTAGCACCTATTATCTGTTCAACAATAACTGTAAGAGCCATGGTGGCACAGTGGTTAGAATGCAGTACTGCGGGGCTAATTCACTGCTTACTGCTAACTCACTGCTCAGTTCAGCAGTTTGATTCTCATCAGGTTCAAGGTTGACTTAGCCTTCTAAGCTTCCGAGATTGGTAAAATGAGGACCCAAATTGTTGGGGACAATATGCTGACTCTGTAAACTGCTTAGAGGGAGCTGTAAAGCTCTGTGAAATGGTATGCACGCCTAAGTGCTATTGCTATACGCATTGGAGCACTTTTCTTTGCACATGGTTAATTCAGGAAGTATGATGTTTACGCTGCATGACTTAAAAGGTAATCTAATTTTTTTTAAATTCAAACTTTTCTAGAAATCAGTGTTTTTAAAAATGAGACAATGCTGGCTCAGCCATGTGAAGCAAGGAATACAACTTCTGCTTTCAACTATTTTCCTTTTTTGGGGGGAGAAACCTACTTATGAGGACTATACTGAAGGTTTGAGAAGGATCATGAGAAAGTGTTTTTACAATAGCATTCACATGACAAATAGAGAATTGATGAGGGAGGGACAGGGATATATTTAATCCTTGCTTACTGACTGTCTCATTCAGCGAATGTTCAAAATTAGAATGACGATGAAAAAAATACCTTTATGGCCAATGCCTACATATATGAAATTTACGTCATCCCTCAATCAGATATCACATTACTCTCTGTACAGGTTGTACTATCCCTGATCTGTTGCTTTCTCCCCACCCACACACTTACACAGCAGAGAGATAGGAAACAAAGAGATTATTAACAGACTAAATAGGCACACAGTGTTGAATACACATTGAAAGCAATGCAGTGGCTCCAGTAGCAACAAGCACACTACTAAAATAGCTTGGGTAGTTTCTATTGTGTTCCTGTTTACTCTCTTATAATCCCTTCCTCTTCAATCTCTCCACTCTGGGGCAGGAAAATAAATAATTTCTGGAGACAATCTTTCCTGTCCCTGTCTAGTTCGTCCCTCAAAGGCCAGGAATGCTTTACGAGTTGACAGTTCAATTTTGAGAGCTCTTTCTTTATTATAGGACACATAAACGCCACTTTATATAAAAAACCTACAGGTTGCCATGTATACCTATGCACTTCCAGCTTCCCTCCCAAATGCACCATTAAATATGTTGCATGTGCCAGGTTCTGTATTACAATCACATTTTGATTGCAATAGCTATAGTAACAGAACCTTGCAAATTCTTCCTTCATTTTCACTTCATGTGAACTAAGGTAGGCTCTGTCTGAAGCATTTTCTCATACTAGTTTCTTGGAATGGGTTTAATTTGCACTCATCTGATTATAATCTTAATAGTGACTCTTCTTCCTGTCCTTCGAGGCCATTCTCAATTCCCATGAAATTAGGTAAAACTAGTAAAAGGCAGACCAAAATAAATGCTACTGTTATTGCCTACAACTTAAGCCACTAAGACACATTATTAATAAACTACATCCCATACTAGATAATGACACTGCCCCTTCTCAGGTACTTGGTAATACATCTATTCTTGCAAACAGAAAACAATCCACCTGGAATAGATTCTCACAAGAAACAAAAGGAAAATGATACTAATATGAGAAGCTGACCCTGTAACGAGCCCAATTGCTTGTTCTACTTCCACATTTAGAGGTACCTTTACAGTAATTCAATTCAGATTAGAGTTTGCAAGGGACCTTAGAGGTCTTTTAGTTCAACCCCCCTGCTCAAGCAGGAGACAAGTGGCTATCCAGTCTCTTCTTAAAAATATCAAATGATGAAGCACCCATAACTTCTGAAGTTTTCTAAATCACAGAGAAAAATAAAACAGGGAAAAAATAACCTTTCCTCAACTAGGTGCCCTCAAGATGCTTGTTCTCCAGAATTTTCAGCAATAGCCATGTTGGTCGGGAAATTCTGAGTACCAGTATACCACACCAGGATGTGCGTGTTAAGTATTTGTTGTGGAATTTTTAGAGATTTTTTTTATCTTCTCTGAAGTGGAACGTAAACAGTCGAAGGACAAAGACATAAGCTGAAGTTTCTGAAGAGCAATAGAACTGAAACTGACCATGTTTCTCAGAAACTCAAAATAATGCATCACTTTGTAATAAACTTGGGTTTTATAGGAAAATTTGACAATGAAGTATCTGTTTTGAGACTTAATTCAAATCTGGCTTTGATTTATTTATGCTGGTACTCAGTTTTCACATTCATTTGTAATGTTTATATTTCCTACCTTTTTTAATCCTAGTGGGTTAACAGTTGCTTCTATCATAGGCTTAAAAACTTTTTAGCTTCTTGCATTCTGGCAAGTTCTGACAAAAAGATGCTATTACTCAAGTAATACTCTTTGTCTAAGAATTATTTCTTGCAGAAATGAGAAAACATATACAATTTGCTTTCCATGGTTTTTGTTTTGTTTTTTAGAAAAGGACAACAGTATTTCTGTTTTCTTTTTTGCAAATTCTATGGCAATAGTTCTACTGCCTTTTCAAGAAATACTTTCATACATAATGTAGAAAACTGAAATATAGTATGCTTGTTAGAACTGTGCTCTGTACAGGTACCACTTAACACAAAGAAAACAACAAGTAACAAAACAAAAAAAATATTTTGTTAATCATGTGCATCTATTACATATTTTACAAGTTACTAATGAGAATATTCTATTGAATATGCTTAACTTACAATAACAAAGAAAATTCTCACTGGGGCTTCTTGCTGATTTTAACTTTATTACCTCCCCCCCCCCAGTCCCTATAGTTCTTCACAAAATTGATTTCCAAATCATTTAGGAAATGTCACCTTCCCACTCCGCATGAAATTACTAGTACTTCTTACTTACAAAGACAGAGCTCATTTAGGCCCAATTACAACACAGTATTTATAATCTCTTTCACACTCAGAGAACCAAATGCTGAATTGGGAAAAAATTGGGAAATGTTTCACAGAATTAGTGGGATATACTCAATCTTAGTCCACAAAGTCATGAAAAAAATGTTACTATTTCTTTTCCCTCCACAAAACACCAAGAAATATTCAAGAAATTTGTTTATTTCCATTCTAGCACAAAACTTAGAACAGGCATGTTGAACCCATGGTCCCCACGTAGCTCTGCACCACTAGTAATGTGGCCCCACAAGACTGCCACAAATAAAAAAAAATATTTATATCCATTAATTATATTATATATTCCCATGTTACATATTTATATGTGGCCCAAGACAATTCCTTTTCACTCAGTGTGAAGAGGAATTGTCCAGGCAAACTAAAAGGTTGGATATCTTTCTATGAATGCCTCAGAATGTCAAAGTTCTTTTTTTCCCCATGGCTGTATTGCTTAGAAAGGATATTTATTACTCAGTAGGTTTTTCAAACTAAAGAAAAGACAGTCTGTCTTGATATAAAGCACAAATTGTTCAACTATTTGTCGGTTAAGATTAGCTTGAATTCTGAATTTTAGTTCAGAGTAGAATATGACATAGAATATATAGAAAAATAAAAAAAAGATATGAAAAGAGAAACAAAAGAAAGAAAGATAGAAGTAAACAGGATAACAGTATCCTGTTTAGTCCAGAAAGAAAAAAGAAAAATTAAAGAAGCAACTTCTAATCTTTGCAGCAGTTACAAAAGTAGTTAATTCTGTTTCTACCCTTCCAAATTACATAACATAGTACCATTCTCATATGCAACCTCGTTTAGTCAGTAAATCTAGAGATTGTCATTTAATTTTTATCCCTTTTCAGCAAAAAATCCACAAACTGTGTCCAGTCTTCCAGTTTCCAGTCTAACAGTAGTAATTGCTTCTTCCCTAATTAAACAATTCAGTTCAGCCATTTCTGCATGTTCTATCATCTTCACTGTCCACTCTTCCTTTAGGGGTATTCCTGTATTTGTCCATCTTTGTGCATATAATAGCCTTGCTGCAGTTACCATATTATAAAATCAATTTACCACGAGGCACAGTAGCTTTATCTCAATTATAAAATCCCCATTGCAGAAAAAAAAAAACCTGTCAAATATTCCATCACCTTTGGAAGGCTTTATTAATATTACTTCCCTTCCTTTGGTTCAGGATCCTGGCATTAAGGCTATATTAGGCTGAAGCTGATGGCTAATTTTCCTTGACCAAGCAATTCCACAATTCTTTGGTTTCTTCCAGCTTCATATGCAAATCAACCTATAAGGCTGATTTGTACAACCTGAATCTTCTTACACTTAACACAAACCAACATTACTATACACACATACACACACACACACACATACACACACACCCCAAAAGGTAACCAATGTAACAGCTTTTAAATCCATTCTTCGATTACTTTATTCCTATTTTATTTACTAAATTATAGTTGAAAAACTACAGACCCTAATAAACATATTACCAGTGACATAAACTTTAAATATTCCATACTTACATTTATTTATTAAGCACATATTACGGTATTATAAAAAAAAAGCAGTTAGTAAAAATAGTTCAATTGGTCAAACATTTTTAAATACTCCATACTTATATTTATTAATTAATAAATATGTATTATGGTATATGCAAAAAAAAAGCAGTTAGTAAAAATGGCTCAATCAGTCAAACATTATTTACAAAGTTTTTCACCAATATTAAAAAAGCAAATAGAATGCTATTATAATGGGATGATAAATACAAATCTAGTTTAAATATAATATATAATTCAAAATATATTTCTAAGCAACATTTATTGTTTCAATTAACTTCAACAGTTCATCTAGTAATTTGGATTACATTAATTGTAGCAACTGAAGCATCTGGAAAACATACCCACAAAAATGACTTCTTAACAGATGTTTGAGAAAAGAATCTCATTCTACTGGAGGCATGTGAAATTCTTAAGTTGATGGGACTTACAGTACAAACAGATTGTTGTTTGATATATCTTTCTATATAATTGTGGAGATGTGAAAAAAAATCTTACCACATTTATGTTCTGAGTTCTCTTTCTCACAATTCTGCTTTGGAGACAAGAGAATGCTAAATCTTTCTCAAACACATTCAGTTGATACAAATAATGAAATGTTGTACTTTAAAAAGTAGTATATTTGGTATTATGCATTTATTCCACAAGTTCAGATGAGCCAGAACGGACTTCAAGAGATATACTGTATAGGGTAATGGCATGTAGGAATTATTCACATGTATATTTTGTGATATTCTATAAACTTTTGTGGATTGCGGTATACCTCATCAAATGCATGACTTTGTTTATTTGTGGATATGAGTTCATGAAAACATTTGTCATAATAAATCCACATTTAAGATGCCACAACACTTTTTGCTGTTTTAATGTAAGCATTTAATGCATTTCTCTGAAAAAATGTTATTACAGCAGAGTATTGTAGCATCTTAAAATGTTAATACATTTTTCCATTTTCTAAAAAATACTTCTAAAAAACAAACAAACTCCAAGGTAAAAAATAAAATGAGAGAAAATACAACACTTGGAATAAAAAATAAAACATATCCTACTGTTCAACCATACAATAATGCTAAAGAGAAAATTCAGTTATGTTGTATTACAATTAAAAAAATAGAAGTACCGTATCTTTTTATTTTCCAAACAGTGTTACCCAATTCCCTTCTACAATGTTCTACCACTATCTTCTGGTTAAGGGTTTACTAATATGACTACCTCTGTCCAAAAAAAATTTGTCTATCTTATTTAATATATTTTTAGTAAACCTAAAAATGACTCTTCCTATTTTATAGTGTTTTTTTTAGAGGAAAACAAGCCCTTAGTCTTTCTGCAATGTGCACTTCTTTTTTTATATACATATTCTGGCTTTCCTTTCTTGAGTTCTGGAGTACAGAATTATACTATTTTTTTTTTTAAGGACCAAAGAAAAATAAAGGTAGTCCTCAATTTATAACCAGTCATTTAACATTTGAAGTCAGGATGGACTTACCCAAAATATTTCAGAGTTACAACGGCCACTTACACACAAGGTCACATTTGAAATAATTTAAAAAGCTATATAAAATAACATAAACCTGAACTTAGGAAATGACACTTCAGAACTAAGTATATACAGAAGTAAGTTTCACTTCTTTAGACAGCTATAGCACTATACTGAGTAACCAACTTAAGTTGAAACCTCAAAACACTTTCCCTCTAATATTATCAGAAGGACAAGCTTAGAACATGGTGAAACTACCTCATGGAACTTATTTCCAGGAAAGCTGTTAAGTGAAAGTCCCTGTTCTGTTCTCTTAAGAGTTCAATGAAGAGAGAGATTCTATACCTGTCAACAGTAGTGTCCCCCAAGGCAGTATTCTAGGACCAACTCTTTTCATACTCTACATAAATGACCTCTGTGATCATATCAAGAGCAACTGCATTCTCTTCGCTGATGATGTAAAGCTATTCAACACCACAGAAAATACCGCTACCCTTCAAAAAGACCTTGACTACGTATCAGAATGGTCAAACAAATGGCAACTTCAGATCTCAATAAATAAATGCTCTGTCCTACATATTGGCAAAAAAAATCAGAAAATAAAATACAGGCTGAATAATCAAGACCTTGTTGATGACCCAAACTCTGTAAAGGATCTTGGAGTACTCATCTCAAATGACCCAAGTGCTAGAGCCCACTGTAACTGCATAGCGAAAAAGGCGCTAAGAGTTGTTAACCTAATCTTACGTAGCTTTTTCTCTGATAATATTACACTAATAACTAGAGCATACAAAACATTTGCTAGACCAATACTCGAATACAGCTCATCTGTCTAGAACCCACATTACATATCTGATATTAACACAGCTGAGAAAGTCCAGAAATATTTTATAAGAAGAGTTCTTCACTCCTCTACTCGTTACATAATACCTTATGCCACCAGACTCGAAATTCTAGACCTTGAAAACCTAGAACTACGCCGCCTTCGGTCTGATCTAAGTATAGTATATAAAATCATACATTGCAATGTCCTACCTGTCAATGAATACTTCAGCTTCAACCATAACAACACAAGAGCAAACAATAGATATAAACTCAAGGTTAATCGCACCAAACGTGATTGCAGGAAATACGACTTCAGCAACAGAGTGGTCAATGTCTGGAATACTCTACCTGACACTATGGTTTCTTCCCCAAACCCCAAAAACTTTAACCTTAGACTGTCTACTATTGACCTCACCCCTTTCCTAAGAGGTCTGTAGGGGGCGTGCATAAGCGCACCAACGTGCTTACCGTCCCTGTCCTATTGTTTCTTTTATATTTTATTTTTCTTACATGTATCCATGTATTCATAACTATGTTTTACTTATACCTATTATTTTGTAAGCAATTAACAAATAAATAAATAAAAATAAATATATAGTGAGGATAAGCTCTAAAATAGGCAATTTCAGACCGGTGGTGTCTCAGTAGTCAGGATGCAGTACTGCAGGCTAACTCACTGCTTATTCCAGGAGTTCGATTTTGAACTGCTCCAGGTTGACTCAGCCTTCCATCCTTCTGAGTAAAATGAGGACCCAAATTGTTGGGGGAATATATTGATTCTGTAAACAGCTTAGAGAGGGCTGTAAAGCACTGTGAAGAGGTATATAAGTCTAAGTACTATTGCTATTGCTATTCATAGTTGGAGAAGAGGTAAGTTGATTGAATTTACTTCATTCAAAATTGATGTATTCCCTTAATTTGTGCCTATTGGCTAGATATGCCTGGATCTGATTAGCAGTTTTTCTTACTCTTTTTGAAAAGCGATTGAAATAAAATAAAAAGAAGTATGGGAATTAAAAATGGAAAATGCTTCCTTCAACTTTAATTGTCATTTACTTTTCATATAATTTTCATTACTATGATCATTATTGCTAAAATGTCCAACTGAATGATTGGATATAAGCAAAAAAGATCTTGCTTAATAATAATCAAACTGCTTATTAAATCCAGTGACTGCAGTAGAGATGGAATCAGAAATTGTTGCATTAGTTGCAAAAGTGACAACACATTAATCAGATCATTTTACTGATAAGGGGGGGGAGGACTATTTATTTTATTAGGAGAGGCAAACAACTATTTCCCCAGCTGAAAATCAAAGATGTGCACTGGCACACATTCAATTTATGATAAAAAAGTTTGTTTATTTGTTAAACATGTACAAGGTAACAAGTGTAGCATAAACATAAACATGAACAAAGGAGGTAAATACAGATAAATGGGGACAGTAAGACAGGGACGGTAGGCATTCTGGTGCGCTTATGCATGCCCCTTTAAGGACTTCTTAAGAATGGGGTGAGTCCACGGTAGACGGTTGGAGATTGTTTATTTGTAATGTTTCTGACCTTAGGGCACTGAGAATATGTGTGACTAATGACTAATTCATAAGTATTGTAGTAGAAGACTTACAACCATCAAAAGATTGCAACTGAAGAGATAGTGGGATGAGGTCAGGTATTTATATGATTGAGGTCTTCTGTGTAGATATTTACAACAATTTTTATTTAAGAAAAACAATATTTTGACCCCTAAATATTATTGTATTGTAAAAAGGAGCAAAATAGTTACATGAAATGTAGATCAGCTTTACAATGGGGATTACTTTGTTGAATATAATTTAATTGTCCCTGTTGAGCGCTCCCATCTTCTTTAAGAAAGGAGTTTCACTAGATTAGGTGTGGAAGCACTATTGCAAGCTCAAAACCTCCATGAGTAGCAATCCAATATTCAAAGAGTATTACATTTAATACTCTTGCACTAACTGCGCTCAAATTGGGTAAAATGTGGTTTTATTGCACAAGAACCAAAGACCCCCAATATCAACTTAAAGACAAAGCACCCCACAAAGCTAATCTGAAACTGGCATAATTAAGAAGTAGCTAGTAGAAGCTGGATAAACGTTGGACATGATGGGACACCTTGCCTTGAACCCTTTCAACCCCACCCACTTTAGATTGCAATTTGAAAAAAGAACCCCTGGTTTCCCAACTGCTTCCAGTTATAGATTCTGTTGGATTTCCTGTATACAACCTTCTTGTATCATTTATTATTATTATAATAAATAATAGACAGAATAATTTATTTATTATAATAAATAATAGAGAGAAGAGCCGCCGGAAGAGCCGCCAGGAGGCCGCCCGGGTGATTCTTCGGGGCGACGGCGGCGGCGGCGATTCAGCAGAGGCCGCGGCGGCCGAGACGCCAGGCGTGGGGGCCACGGTGGCCGAGAGGCTGGGCATGGAGCCCGCCTCCCCCCTCGACCCCCAGGTGCTGAGGGGGTAGCGAGGGGTCTCGCTTTGGCTGGGATGTTGGAAGAGCCGCCGGAGGAGCCGCCGGGAGGCCGCCCGGGTGACTTTTTGGGGCGGCGGCGGTGGAGATTCGGTGGAGGCCGCGGAAGCCGCGGCGGCCGAGAGGCCAGGTGTGGAAGCCGCGGTGGCCGGGAGGCCGGGCATGGAGCCAGCCTCCCCCCTCGACCCCCATGTATTGAGGGGGTGTCGAGGGGTCTCGCCCCGTCCGGGGCGTCGAAGGAGCTGCCGGGAGGCCGCCTGGGTGATCCTTTGGGACGGCGGCAGCGGCGATTTTGCGGAGGCCGCGGCGGCAGTGATGACGGACGTGGACCTGCCCCCCCCCTTGGCCCCCATCCATTGAGGGATGCAATTGGCAGGGGCAACAACAGGACTGGCTGGCCCGAAGGACACCGATGATCTCGGTGGTGGTCCCTGATCCGGCGACGGCGAGGGCTAGAAGAACATACTCCTCGGCGGAATTACGGGCCCTCGGGAGGGTCCCCCACTCCCTGGAGTGGCCCTCCGGTCTATCGATGGCCTACCTCAAGGACGGTTCCTGGGATCCGGAGAGGTGGCATGGCCATCAAAAAAGGATTTTTAGAGGGGGTTTTAAACTTTTTAGATTTTTATTCGGGGTTTTATCGAGGTTAGGGAGGGTGACGAAGAGAGGGTTGGGGGATGGAAATTTATTGGGGTTAGGGAGGGTACCCGGTCCGGGTTTGGGGGATAACCCGGGGGATTTGGAGTCAGCCAGGCTGGAGTGCACGTCTGGGGGAACCCAGAGGGTCATGAGTCGTGGGGGCAAACACAGGGGGTGGGTTTCATTGGCACCATAAGTGGGAGGGGCAGATATGACGGGGTAGAGGGCCATATCAAGTTAGGGGATCGCGTGCCCGCTGTCTCCAAGCGGTGGCGCGCTCCGACCCTCCCGACCCGTCTGGCAGGCCTGGTTGTGCAGAGTCTCAGGCCCTGAGTACCCGGCTGATGTTATGTAATGCCAGGTCCGTCGTTAACAAGGCCCCCCTGATTTGCGATCTCATTCAGGAGGAGGGTGCGGACCTGGCAGGGGTCACCGAAACCTGGTTGGGCCCAGAGGGCGGTGTCCCTCTGGTAGAGATATGCCCACCAGGTTTCCAAGCATTCCATCGACCGAGGTCTCAGGGAAGGGGTGGTGGGGTGGCGGTGATTATTAGAGAAGTCCTTTGTCCTAGGGAGGCCACTGTTCCTCAGACGGTTGGTTGTGAGTCTCTCTTTGTGAAGTGGGGTCGGGGGGTTCAGATGGGCCTGTTGATAACGTACCTGGCTCCCTGCCACGTGTCATCGGCCCTGCCCGGGCTCCTCGAGGTGATAGCCGGGCTGGCGGTTGAAACCCCCACGCTTTTAGTCATGGGTGATTTCAACCTGCCTTCGCTTGGGGAAACCTCTGGGGTGGCCCGGGAGTTCCTGGCTTCCATGACGGCCATGGATCTGACCCAATTAGTTTCTGACCCCACTCACACGGGGGGACACACACTGGACCTGATTTTCGCCTCTGGTCAGTGGTTGAATGATCGTGTTGGAGACCTAGTTATAAAACCCTTGTCATGGTCCGATCATTCTCTTCTTAGACTGGACTTCGGTGCCGCCACCCCCCATCGCAGGGAGGCGGAGCCGAGGAGATGGTTCCGCCCCAGGCGCCTGATGGATCCGGAACGGTTCCAGATGGAGCTTGGGCCATTTCCTGAAACTCTGGCTCATAACTCGGCCACAGACTTGGTGGCTACCTGGGATAGGTTGGCCGCTGAGGCTCTGGACCGAGTTGTACCTTTGCGACCTCTGACTCGGCATAGATCCCACCTGGCTCCGTGGTTCACGGGGGAGCTGAGGGGGATGAAATGCCGGAAAAGACGTCTGGAGGGCATCTGGAGGGCCAGTCGTGCTGAGTCTGACCGGACACAGGTGAGGTCCTATATTAGGACCTACCTAGTGGCGATAAGGGCGGCGAGGCGTTCACACTTCTCCGCCCTTATTGCGTCTGCAGAAAATCGGCCTGCTGCCCTGTTTAGAGTGACCCGCTCCCTGCTTGAGCCGAGAGCGCGGGAGGACCTCTTGCAGGGTAAGGCAGAAGAGTTTTCCCGATTTCTGCATGATAAAATCGCTCAGATTCGGGATGGGCTGGACTCCAGTTGGGTGGTCCCGGGGGAGGTGTCCGGGGCAGGTCTTGAGACGGTTATCTGGGAAGAGTTCGATCCTGTGACCGCCGAGGGTGTCACAGACTACTGGGGAGGCTGAATGCCACCACATGTTTATTGGACCCGTGCCCTTCCTGGTTGGTTTCTACCTCCAGAGAGGTGACACGAGGCTGGCTCCAGGGGATTGTCAACGCTTCGTTGACGGAGGGGGCGCTTCCGACCGCCCTGAAAATGGCGGTGGTGCGGCCCCTCCTCAAGAAGCCTTCCCTGGACCTGGCTCTTTTGAATAACTATCGTCCTGTCTCCAACCTTCCCTTTGTGGTGAAGGTTGTTGAGAGTGTGGTGGCGCGTCAGCTCCCTCAGTATCTGGAGGAAGCATCCTATTTAGACCCGTTCCAATCGGGCTTCAGGCCCGGGCACAGTACCGAAACAGCATTGGTCGCGTTGGTAGATGATCTCTGGAGGGCCCGTGACAGAGGTTATTCCTCTGTCCTGGTCCTCTTAGATCTGTCAGCGGCTTTTGATACTATCGACCATAGTATCCTATTGCGGCGGTTGGAGGGGTTGGGAATTGGGGGCACCATCTTGCGGTGGTTCTCGTCCTTCCTCTCGGACCGCTCGCAATTGGTGTTGACGGGGGGGGAGAGGTCCACCCCTAGGCCCCTCATGTGTGGGGTGCCTCGGGGGTCGGTCCTCTCCCCTCTTCTGTTCAACATCTATGTGAAGCCGCTGGGAGAGATCATCCGTGGTTTTGGGGTGAAATGCCATCTTTATGCTGATGACACTCAGCTTTACATCTCCACCCCAAGCCACCCCAACGATGCTGTGGAGGTTATGGCCCGTTGCCTGGAGGCTGTGCGGAACTGGATGGGCGAGAACAGGCTTCGACTCAACCCTTCCAAGACCGAGTGGCTGTGGTTTCCGGCGGCCTGATATAGTCAGCTGACTCCGTCGCTGGCTATTGGGGATGAGATCTTGACCGCCACAGAAGGGGCCCGCAATCTTGGTGTCTTCCTGGATGTACGGCTGTCTTTGGAAGATCATATTACAGCCGTCTCCAGGGGGGCTTTTTATCAGGTTCGCCTGATACGCCAGATGCGGCCCTTTCTTGATCGGGACGCCTTACGCACAGTCATTCATGCCCTGGTCACCTCCCGTCTGGACTACTGTAATGCCCTCTACATGGGGCTCCCTGCGGGGAGCACCCGGAGGCTTCAACTGGTACAAAATGCAGCCGCGCGGGTGGTTACGGGGGCGTCGAGATACTCCCACGTGACGCCCCTCCTGCGCGAGCTGCATTGATTGCCAGTGGCCTTCCGGGTTCGCTTTAAAGTACTGTTTTTGGTCTTTAAAGCGCTCCATGGCATCGGACCAGGATACTTACAAGACCGCATTCTGCCAGTAGTCTCCCACCGACCGGTGCGCTCGCACAGAGAGGGTCTCCTCCGGGTCCCGACGCCTTCTATGTGTCGTCTGGTGACCCCGAGGAATAGGGCCTTCTCTGTGGGGGCACCCGCCCTTTGGAATGGGATGCCCCCTGGATTACGAACGACCAGTGACCTGAGGGCCTTCAGACGTGACCTGAAGACCTGGCTCTTCGAGCAGGCCGGCCTGAGCTGACTAATGGGATTTTAAATGGGGTTTTTAGATTACTTGGGACGGGGTATGAAGTTTTATTGATTTTAATTGGGGTTTTTAGATTTGGGACAGTCTAGTGTTTAATTCTCTTTTAAATAATTTATACTTTGTCTACTTGTATTTTAGTTGGCTGTTCACCGCCCTGAGTCCTTCGGGAGAAGGGCGGTATATAAAACTCAGAAATAAATAAAATAAATAAATTATTATATTACACCATTGCCAGATGAAGGCTCCTTCAGGGAAGATTATGGACATAATCTATCATGCTGGTTTAGTGTAGGCTTGTGTATATATACATATATAACTTATATATATATATATAAGTTATATATAAGTTAACTTATATATGTATATATAAGTTATCCAGGTGGCTTCTGTGCCTAGTGGACTAGAATTTAGATCTCCCTGCTCCTAGTCCAGCAATTTAAAACTACTATATTATTCTGCTTCTCATTTATAAACACAAATGCACCCAATTGTATACTACCCCAATCAATTGATTTTGAGTTGCACACATGATTCTAAATATGTAGATTATAAAATAATAAATCCCCATAATTATACATCATGACATTGTGAATGAAAGTCCCACAGAAAACAAAAAAAAATTAAAATCTTCATAGACTGTCTCTACTCATGAAATTTCAGAGAGAAAAGCTGTCCTGTGTCCTTGATGGAAGATAGTAAAGTGTGCTGTGACTTCAAAATAGAAGCTAAAATATATTATGTTCCACATACTGTAAATGGAATCTTTAATACCAATCATAGTTGTCCTCCTTATAATGTTTTGCTGTTTTTAAAATAAGTGAAACAATATATGTTAACTATATTAATTTATTTAATCAACCATTTAGTTTAATCCAGTCAGCCTGTCAAAGCTTAGTCTTTATAAAGGGACAGGTTGAAAGTTATATTCCTTAAGAGGGATGTAATGCCACAAAATGTGTACAGTAGTTATGCATTATTTATATTAACATGTTTTACAATTTCAAACATTATCCATTCTAGAATGATATAAAAAGGACACAAGTATTTTTTCTGCAAGCTTAACTTTTAATTTCCAAAGAAAATATGATTGAGTGCACGATGCGGATAAGTTAAATATTTGTGAGAGCTCATGGATTTTGGTTTGGCAATCTAAAGTACATGCTTAACATTAGCAAAATTTCCAGTGAAATTGATAGGATAGTAATGGATTTAACAATGATTATTCACAAAACAAAGGCTGGGTAGTAAAAAAAAGAGAAGCAATATTAAGAGAATATTGCAGTACACTTCAATAAGAAGTTAACCTTTGCCCCTTTAACTTTGTCTTCCAAAAAATTCCACCCCTTGCAGCAATTAAATTTAGAAAACTTAAACATGTACCATTCAATTATCCTTGCACAGAGATAATTATCATATGGGGAGATAATTTTCTAAAGCATATGTTAAGAAACAATTAACCTACTATCTTCCGCTGCAATTCCCACTGAAAATGATTTCTTGGTGGCAATAATATTTATGCAGATATGTATTTTATTGTGTTAATGGCTCCTCACAACTATACAAAAGGGATTTGGAATCATAGGAAATAAGTTTTGGGGAAACACTGTATAATATATGCCCTTGCCTAATATTATCCACAACTAATATAAAAAATAGGATTGCTAATGGTTAGTGTTCCACTAAATCAGATGTATCCAACTCACAGCCCATGTAGCCTTGAATAGCTAGTAATGCAGCCCCACAGGATTGTAATAAAAATATTTTTAAAAAGGAAGTTTGCTATATCTGTTCATCCACTATATTGTATATTCTATATGCAGACCGACAATTCCTCTTCATTTAATGAGGCCCAGGAAAGACAAGAGGTTGGACATACCAAATCACATTACAGAATTGTTCTAGTATGAGTTTAGCACTTCAAATTTCATATAGAGTATCATATTATTTTGGATGTTCCATACAAAATATATTTGTATTTACATAATGAGACACAGAAATTTAATCAAGCCAGATTGGTATCATTCATTCATTTTAATACAAAATAAGTTTTCTGTATGTAATAAGATTCCCCACCAAATTAAATCTTACTCACATAAAACTAAATACATTAATATAACTAGACAATCTTTAGCAAAGTCAAGTTCATAACCTAAGAATGATAAACAAGGGCATATATATAAAACTCAAAGTTGTATCTGAATTTCAGTAATGCTAGTTCAGTCCCAGCTGTCTATGGCTGCCTCGAGTGATCTTTACATCTAATACTTGATATTTCAAGTACAATGTTATCTATTCTTCACAGGGAAAACATTTTTGTTCATCAGTTTTATTATCTCAGAAAATATTTTGACTATTTTTCAGAAATGATTAATAACTTGTAATTGGTTCCAATTTTACTGAAGCAAAGCAGGTTTTTCTTTTAAAAACATTAAATCTAAAACCTCAAGGAACATACCTACTTTCTGCATATTAAATATACTGTTCTCATTTAGCCAAATATCCAGGACTTTTGAATTTGTCTGCCCAGAGACTAGTCATTAGGAGTTTGCTGGAATGTGCCAGGAAATAGGGTGTTTGGCATATAGGTGATAATTCAAATAAGTAGTATCGTGTCATTCCAGTAAATGTTACCACACTTGGATAGTTGTGAATGATTTCTTTATGTCAAACATGAACTACTGCATTCATATGAAGACCTTTCTGTGCTGAATGCCACTAAAACATATGCTTTTATTTTCTCTGCTTTTTAAAAAATGTTGATAATCAGTGATCAGGATGTAGAATGGCACCAGAGAATAATTATTGCAAAGATATACAATTTTAATTGTACTATAATTTAAAATCTAGTTGTAAACCATTCCTCAAAAATTGAGGTCAACTAAATACTGTAATAATAAACTTTAAACAGTAGTCTTAAGCAGTCTTGGAAAAAAATTAATATGGTTTTCTGTATTTTAAAGTAATGTTTTTACGCAAACTAATCAATTTCACAAATATTCAATATTTGAATATTACCAATGGAGATATATTCCATAATGTATATTTTATGATACATAATTGAACTATGAAAAAGGCCACAAGTCACATAATACAAAGTGTATATCAGAATATTAAGATTGTGAAATTTTTATCTTTTACTTTGTGGATGGGAAAATTAGGTCTAATCAGGCTTTGAAAATAATTCAGGAAAAATAATTTGTACCTTGCAAAACTCCCTTTTTGTTCTTTATTAAAGCAATCTGAAAAAGTAATCAGGGCTCCCCAAAGTGCATGGGACTCTCCAAATAAATGGCTGGGGGTCAATAGGTGGTCCGTAAATGACAGAAGGCTTATTAAGGTTAATTAACTCTGAAGGGTTTATGGAGTGCTCAACAACAGTCCTGAAGATGAGATGGCTAATCGTGAGACAGTGTTGCCTAGGACTGAATGGCCAGCCATCAGTGAGAGTAGAGTTGAGTTGCCTCTATTATTATTATTACTTGAAGGACTATGAAAGTAGCACTTACTGCATATATAATAAATATTTGGGGTCAAGTATGTTCATATAATTTATTTATTAAATGAATTTGTATGGCCACCCAACTCAAGCATAGGTGACTCAGGCGGCTTACAAGCATGTAATAAATGTTTGCGTGCCAATGAACAATCTGAAATTCCATTAAAGGATTGATGAATTGAAGAGTTTGGGGACTCCTGCTTTAAAAAATCCTTTCATTAAAGTTAACAAAATACAACTTTTTTTCCAGGCTTTCATGAATATTTACTTTTTTGAGTTATTTAAACAACATTCTTCACATGATATGGTATATTTCCAAGGAAGGTATTTTTCTTGATGAATCAGTGTTTCTCACATTTCTACCCTCTCCAAAACCAATATTCAGCTCTCCACATGACATCAATTAACACTAGATAAAATGAGTAATCTAAATGCTAATTTACAGCATTAAAACTGTATAATTAACATAAACATTATATGCCAAGCCCAACACACAAAAACATAGAAAAATTGCTTTTTAGGTAAAGTATAATTAATCCTTTCCTCATAAGGTTTTAAATAATGTCCACAGTATCATCAATGTGGATAGGCATAATGATGATACTGTAGACATTATTTAAAACCTTATGAGGGAAGGATTAATTATACTTTACCTAAAAAGCAATTTTTCTATGTTTTTGTGTGTTGGGCTTGGCATATAATATTTATGAACCAATGTTGTGTGTATTCTTTATTCATTTTGATAGCACTCATATGATTATTCTTTGCATAACCAATTGAAATGGAAGCATTGCATCAACTATAGATAATCACTTGAACCAAAGAAGGTATATTAACAACAATTTGGATAATACAAAAAGAGACAGCAGTTGAATCACATTTTATTTTACTCTTGTATGGCAGTAAGATAATTTATTTCAGTTTATAATGTTTTTATTATCATAGACACTAACAGAAACAAATGAGAATATGATGTATTTTAAAGTTATTTCAGTGTGATTTTTTTAAAAAATATCACAAGAATCCACAAGTCTAGACATAAATCTGTTTCTTAATGAAGTAATCTGAGAATAAATCTAGAATACAAAACCTCACCATACTCCTAACCCAAACATATTTATTGGATATACAATTACAGGTATATAATTATGACTTATATTTATTATTAGTTTTTTAAAAAATATCTTTAAATTATTGCCATTTCTTAAAATAGTCATAACACAAAGAAAATTGCTTTTACCATCTACCTATTTTTTTGATGCACAAATTTATGAAATGTATTTAGAATTTTTTTCTGTACCAAATGGATCTTAATATCTTTAAAGTTTTGCCACATGAAAATAAAACATTAAATACCTGAAATACCTGAAATAAAGCAAGGATCTAATTATAATATAATCATAGGGAAGTCACAAGGATGATACAGGCTTTTTAAAAACTTTCAGCTGTATTAACAGCCTTTAACCCATTAAGTTCCTATAATTGCATTGATCTAATTACCACTAGGGAAATCAAAGCTTCTCCATTCACTGAAGGAAGTTCCATCATTACATCCATATTTAACTGATTATCAAGAAATCACATTTACAGTTCAATGCAGAAACTGCAATGCACAAAAGAGAGTTTGAATGAGAGTGC
Source organism: Bungarus multicinctus (assembly GCA_023653725.1). Classification (NCBI taxonomy): domain Eukaryota; kingdom Metazoa; phylum Chordata; class Lepidosauria; order Squamata; family Elapidae; genus Bungarus; species Bungarus multicinctus. The sequence continues at coordinate 116,694,294 of CM042836.1, forward strand.
AAAAATACTACTACCGGTAATTGAAAGTATTTTAGACATCTTCTATTTTTTACCTACCATAAACTAAATTACTCTTCTTGTGTAACAAATAATAGTACTGTTTCTGATAGTACAGGTAGTTTCGAAGTTATAGCAGCACTAAAAAAAGTGACTTATGACCATTTTTCACATGACCATTGCAGCATCCCCGCGGTCACATGATCAAAACTCAGACACTTGGCAACTTACTCATATTTATCACAATTGCAGTGTCCCAGGGTCATGTGATTCCCTTTTGTGACCTTCTGACAAGCAAAGTCAACGGAGAAGCTAGATTCATTTAACAACTGCACGGATCCTAAGGTAAGCCAGTGCGGGGGCGCATGGGGCAGCTCCACCCCCCTGCCTCATGGTGGCACTGGGGCACAGCCACACAGCCTCCTACCCTGCCATGAGCAAGCAGAAGTGGGCCTCCTGTACATGGGGAAAAATAAGACACCCCCAAAATAAGCCCTAATACTTATTTTGGGACCCAAATGAAAGTAAGATCCAGGCTTATTTTCAGGGAAACATAGGGTATATTACTAATTTAAAATTGCAATGATTCACTTAACTGTGGCAAAAAAGATTGTAAAATGGAGAAAAACACACTTAACAAATGTCTCACTTAGCACAGAAATTAACGCATATTTTCTTGGATTATGTGACCTTCCTTTATATGTGTTGTGCACATTTATCATGTAGCTCATATTTTCACCTTCAGATTTGGATCTCTGCACAGTGTTAGCCTGTGGTTATTCTTAAATTTCCCAAAGGTATAGCAATGAGTTGCAACAAGCACTGCCCTGCTAACATTGAATCTGCCTATCTGGTGAGAACATCTCAGGAAGGCCAGCTAAAAGTCCTCCCCTTCTTAAAGTCAGGTAGTTGTAGCTGAAATTATGGTTCTTTTCTTTGGTGTATAAAGACAGAGAATAAAGATTCAAACCCTGCCAACATTGATTCTATCAGGGGTGTCAAACTCGATTTCATTGAGGGCCACATCAGAGTTGTGGTTGACATTGGGGGATTGGGTACGTGTGATTGGGTGGTCTCAGCTGACAGGGTGGATGTGGCCGGAGTGGGCATGGGCAGCTCAATGTTGCTCATCCTGTGGATTCATTGCCTCAAGCATGCACCCAGGAGGTGGGATGGGGGTGGCCCCTTGCTGGCTCCAGGGTGGCCCCGCAGATCTAAAGCTGGCTGCGTTCCAGCTTGGATGGCTGCCACAAAGTTGTAGATCACCGCCCAGCTGGCCTGGCCTGGGGCCGAGGTGCCAGGGGCTGGTCCTTCAATGTTTCCAGGGCAGCCCCATGGGCCAGATCTAACCACACTGTGGGCCACTTCTGGCCTGCAGGCCTTGACTTTGACACCCCTTATCTAAATGATAGAGTTCTGGATTAAAACCAACATGGGCTTGTTTTACAGTTAGCAGTTACAAATATTTTACAAAATATTTTCATTCATTATGGAATATGAAACAACTTAATATAAGAACAGCAACATAACTCATGCACTTAAAGTAAATCAGAACTATAGATCCAAGATGTCTAAAACTTCTTAGTTATTTTCTTTCTTCCACCTCTTCTGACCTAACGCCCTTGGTCTTGTTTTTACATTCCTTCCCTGGTGACCAGCTGTGTGCTTCATTCTTTGCCACACTGTGGTAATAGTTACTAACACATAAAGTTCATTGCAAAGTATAGCAAACAAGGCTTCCAGACATAATGGTGTAGAACAACAAGTTTCTCAAGCAAGTTTCTCAAACTTGCAACTTTAGCTGGCTGGGGAATTCTGGGAGCTGAAGTCTGTACATCTTAAATTTGCCACGTTTGAGAAATATTGGCATAGAAAGACTGATGTGTCCCTGTGTGGGAGGCCTGAAAAAAGTGCTTTTAGCCAACTTCCTCTTCAAAAATTGAAAATAACTTTAGTCCTGCTCATCTCTATTCTTGATAACTAGGAGGAGAATGAATACATCTAATGAGATTTCTACATCACAGTAGAATAGAATAGAATAGAGTAGAATAGAATACTTTATTGGGCAAGTGTGATTGGACACACAAGGAATTTGTCTTGGTGTAAATACTCTCAGTATACATAAAGAAAAGATACATTCGTTAAGAATCAAGAATCATAACGTACAACACTTAATGATGTCATAGGGTACAATCAACAATCAAATCATACTAGGAAACAGTCAATATAAATCTTAAGAATACAAGCGACAAAGTTACAGTCCTACAATCACAAGTGGGAGGGAATGGGTGATAAAGAGTGATGAGAAGATTATAAATTATAAATATAAATTGTAAGGATACAAGTGACAAAGTTAGCTAGTTTGGTGCAGTGGTTAAAGCATAAGAGTAGAAACCAGGAGACTGTGAGTTCTAGTCCAAGCTTAGGTACAAAGCTAGCTGGGCAAACTTTGGCCAGTCATTCTGAGCCCTAGAAAGAAGGCAAAGGAAAACCACATTCCAAAAACCTTACCAAGAAAATTGCAGGGAGAAGTCCAGGCACTTGTCAGGAGTCATCACTAACTGGTAGAGAAGAAGGAAGGAAGGAAGGAAGGAAGGAAGGAAGGAAGGAAGGAAGGAAGGAAGGAAGGAAGGAAGGAAGAAAGAAAGAAAGAAAGAAAGAAAGAAAGAAAGAAAGAAAGAAAGAAAGAAAGAAAGAAAGAAAGAAAGAAAGAAAGAAAGAAAGAAAGAAAGAAAGAAAGAAAGAAGGAGGGAGGGAGAGGGAGAGGAAAAGAAGAAAGGAAGGAAGAATAAGATTTATGCATCACACTAAACTATGTGATTGGTTTGGGTTTGGATTAGTGGATTAGTATGAGCAGAGTATGGAAATCAAATAGGGAGGACTTGAAGTTTGATTTGGAAGGGAAAATATATTGTTGATGTTCTTGAAAGCTGGTTGTATAAAACTATGATTGGAATATAATACTTATCTTTCAAAAAAATCCAACATCTTTCTCTCAAAAGAGAGAGGCAAGTTCAGTGGTGGGATTCAAATTTGTTTTACTACCACTTCTGTGGGCGTAGCTTGGTGGGTGTGGTTAGGTGAGCATGTGTTAAGTATTTAGCAGAGTAGCAAAACCAGTAGCAGCATTCCTGTAGCACAAACACAGACATTCTAACAGACTAGCCATGTGCTCTCTGGCTTCTTACTATATAGCACTTCTGCTTCCTGTAGCCAATCAGCGTCTTGGCTACAAGATAGTGCTGAGTCATTCTGACTTGCAGTTATATATGATAAACCAATATAATGAAGTTTCTTAAAGAAACCTAACATACTCCCCTTTGGTTTACTATATATAAACAACCATTATATATACATATATACACATATACAAAGTTACAATGCATATTTACAAAGTTACAGAGTTTACAGAGTTAAACTATATTTCTTACAACGATCGTTGTGTTTCTGAAAACCTTGTGCCTTCGTGAAGTTATCAGCAATATTCTGTTCACTCTCACAATACTCCAGCATAATCAGTTTGTTTTCCACACATTGCCATACATTAAGATACCTTAAATCAGTATGCTTTGATCCTGTTCTAACAGCGATACTTGTTGCTAATTTTATAGCAGCCTGGTTATCTTCATATACAGTAAATGGTTTACTTACAACCAACTCAAAATCCAAACATAGTTGTTTAAAATAAATCAGCTTTGTACATAACAAAGATAAACAAGAAAATTCAGCTTCCATCGTTGAAAGATTAATATGTTGCTGTCTAATTGATTGCCATTCAATCATTACATTCCCCAGCATTATCAAACCAGATGTTGATTTCCTTGTTTTAACATCGTTTGCAAAACTTGCATCAGCATATGCAGTAAGACTTAACTCCTTATCAGGTTCTAAATACAAAGCTTAATGCAAAGTTTTCTTCAAATATCTAAGTATTCGCTTTGCAGCCTGCCAATGTTTAAAGTTTGGCTCTATAGTGTATCTTGCCAGCTGATTTACATTATAAGCAATATCCAGCCTTGACCAGTTTCCTAAATATGATAAACTACCTATCAAAGATTGATAAATATTCTTATCAAATAAAGGACTATCATTGTTATCATTGTTAAACTCCTTCCCCATAAGTGTTTTGGAAGTTTTGCATTGGTCCATATTATATCTTTTTAGTAAAATGATTTTTTTATCCAATTGAGATATTTTGAACCCTTTTTGTGTCTTACATATATCAAGTCCAAGATAATGTTTAATTTCTCCTAGTTTTCTTATCTTAAACTTAGCTTGCAAACTTTCTATTATATTCTCAGATTCCTGCATAGTCTTAGTGATTATGGCAATATCATCAGTAAAAAATAATAACAATTCCAACATCCCATTCTTCTTTCTCTTTAACAAACATGGGTCTTCCAAACCATTCTCAAAACCTATTTTGTTTAATTCTTTTACTATGCATTTATTCCACTCATGGCCTGACTGTTTAAGACCATATAAACTCTTCTTTAATAACCAAACAGTCTCCTTCCTACCATCATTCACTCCCAGAGGTTTCTTCATATATATAGTATGTTGTGATGGAACGTGCAGGTATGCTGTTTCAACATCTATATGATTCACTACATAATTATTTTTTGCTGCCCATACTAGCGCTGCTCTTAAAGTGCTAGCCTTTAGGCTTGGAGCAAAAACCTCGTCATAGTCTAACTTTGTTTGAGTAAAACCCTGAGCGACTAGGCATGCCTTATGGATCACATTTCCTTCCATATCTTTTTTTAGTTTATAAACCCATCTGCACCCAATTGCCTTTTCACCTTTAGGAAGTTTAACTTAATTGAATACCTTTAATTCATTCAATGACTTTAGCTCCTTTTTCATAGCTTCATTCCAAGCTTTTTGCTCTTTCTCAGAGTAAGACTTAATGTCTTCATAGTTATAACGTTCAAAACCTGTTTGCTGAGCAACATTAGCCTGGTATCTATCAGGAGGTCGTGACACTCTAGTAGTCCTTCTTGGCAATACTGAAATAGCCACTTGATAAAACTCCTCTTTTTCCTCCCTTATCAAGCTTTCCTCTACTTCTTCCTTTTTTAAAGAGACAGAGGACTCCTCTATATCTAAATCATCACTTGGTGTTTCTTCTACAGACTCATCATTATCACTACTCTTAATTAGTACCTTTGATTCTACAGTGATGTAATCCTGGTCTATTTTCTCCCATCCTATGTGCTCTAGGAACATTGCATTAGCACTACGATAAACCTTAGTTGTGCCTGGTTCCCAAAATCTAAATGACCTATGATTAGATTCGTATCCTATAAAATACATTTTTCTAGCCCTAGGTTGCTCCTTGCTTCTCAGCTGAGCTGGGATATATACCCATGCAAGGGTCCCAAATACATAGAGATAACTAAGATTTGGTTGTCTACCATGCCAGCGAACAAATGGCAATTCATTTGTTGCTGTGTGAATTACATTGTTTAGGATATGATTAGCACATTTTGTGGCTTCTCCCCACAATTTCTTGTTTAAACCAGAATCACTGAGCATAGCTCTAACCATGGTTTGTAATGTCTGACCTCTCCATTCAAAAAAGCGTTATGTTGAGGTCTATAAGGCGCAGACCACTTATGGTCTATACCTGCCTTCTTCAACATAGTTACAAACTTATTGTTAGTGAACTCTGACCCATTATCAGTCATTAATGTCATGACTTTACATTTTGTCTTTCTTTCCACAAACCTTAACCAATTAGTAAAATTCTGATATGTTTCAGCCTTGCTTTTCATTAAATAACAAAATCTATATCGAGAATATAAATCTACAATACTTAATATATACCTCGCTCCCCCAAAACTAGGTTCCTTTGGACCAATTAAGTTTGCTACTAGTACTTGTAGAGGCTCACTGGCTTTAAAACCATTTGTTCTATTAGCAGGAGTTAACTTACTCTTCTCCCTATTGCGAACATTGCCATCTACATAGTGCTTACCAGGCTTTATCTTGATACCTTTTGATAATTCCACAGTTCTTCTTAATGCTTTAAAATTAACATGCTCCATACGTCTGTGTAATAGATGAATACATTCATCATGTGGCTTTTTGTTCTCAAACCCCACCTTAGTGTTTTGAACTGGATTATCTTGTAATATAAACAAGCCATTATCAAGTTTAGCCGTAACACGCTTACCTTGTTTCTCTAATACACATTCTAATCCTTTGAATGTTACTGTATACCTCGCTTTTATCAGTACACTCACTGATAACAACTGATAAGTTGTATTAGGCACATACAGCATGGGTAACTCCTCATTTAAACAAGAACAAAATGCATTACCTTTTCCTGAAGCCTTGAGCTTCCAGCCATTTGAAATACTTTGAGCACTGTGTTCCATATGAACAAACTGTTGCTTTCTATTACTAATACAATGTGATGCTCCACTATCTACAACCCATCTATCATGGTTTCCTGCTAAACTAGCATTACATATAATTAAATTATTGCTGTTCTTTTTCAACTTTCTACCCTGTGTATTTTTCTTCTTACAATTTCTAGCCAAATGACCCTTAGCCCCACATACATAACATTTTTAACAACATAAACTATGGCTTATTCTTCATCCATAGATTGATCATCTTGTCTCAGTTGTTGTCTGTCCTTTCTCCGTCTTGACTCTTCTATTAGCCTCCCTGTAATGTTAGTCAAAGTCATTTCTTTCTTGTCTAACACTTCAAGCGAAGATACATAATCATCATAAGAGTCATCCAAAGATGAAAGAATAATATAAACTTGATGAAGTTCAGAGAAAATCATCTCCTGTTCATAAAGTTATTGCGGAGCTCTCTTCATGTACTCCAAATGAGCAAGCCTTTACGCATACGCGCTCTAAACAGCTTTCGTGTTAGATTAATATGAAAACCAATACTGTCTCTGACATAGAGCTTCTTGAGGGTTTTCCAGCATTCAGCTGCAGATTCCACATTTGAACATGCACAAGCTGTGAATCACCAAGAGTAAGTCCAATAACGCACAAAGCTCTCTCATTGACTCTGGCAAATTCATCTAGCTTCTTTCTGTCAGCCTTGTTCGAGGTATCCAAAGCTTTTATATCCAGTGGATTGACAATAGCATTCCATAGTCCTTCTCTCTTCAAGAACAAACTGCACTTGGTGGACCAGGTAACATAGTTTGTGCCATCCAACCGGGTAATCATAGCTAAATTGGACATATGTTCTTGTGCCATCTTCACTTTAACCATATACCACAATGAACCTTCTGTATAGTGACTCACTCAGTTCACACTAACAACCTTTGACTCTGGACCTGAATATCTTGCAAAGGTCTAGGTTATGGTATATCTTGATGTTCTGGGATATCTGGGCCCATAACCAATGTTAAGTATTTAGCAGAGTATCCTTGGTATCAAGGAATAATACAGCAGATGGAAGTTGTGCTCAGATTGTAGCAGTGAGTATAGAACCACACAAGCACAGCAGTTGAAGTGCAAAGTCTTTATATGCAGTGATATAAGCACAGTCCAGGTTTCAGTCCAATATCATATACAGTTTATCCATCAATAGATTAGCTTACTAACCATTCTTGTTCAGTAGACATAACAGCAATACATCATCTTCAATACATCCATGCATCAATGGAGAAATATAGTTACAGTGTTGAAGATACTTGCCAAGTAGCAGAGTAGCAAAACCAGTAGCAACATTCCTGTAGCACAAACACAGACACTCTAACAGACTAGCCATGTGCTCTTTGCCTTCTTACTATATAGCACTCCTGCTTCCTGTAGCCAATCAGCATCTTGGCTACAAGATAGTGTTGAGTCATTCTGACTTGCAGCCATATATGGTAAACCAATATAGTGAAGTTTCTTAAAGAAACCTAACAGCATAGCAACAACTGGTTTTGTGCAGCCACCCCCCACCCAGTTTTTGGGCCTTCTGGGTCTCAGAGGAGCCTCTAGAGGGGTGTTTTTGCTCCCAGAAGGCTCCTCTGGGGCTCAGGAAGAAAAAAAAAACAGAGCATGGGAAGAGCACATAGCACCCATTTTGGGACGTTCCTGGCCTCTGAAAAGCATCTGGGGGGGGCGTTTTTGCTCCCAGAAGGCTCCTCTGGGGCTCAGGAAGAAAAAAAACAGCATGGGAGGGACATGCACCACCCCTCCATGCTCCATTTTGGGACCTTACTGGTCTCAGAAGTGTCTCTGGGGGGGGCGTTTTTGCTCCCAGAAGGCTCCTCTGGGCCTCAGTAAGGGGAATCCCAGTTCAGCTGATTGTATGAACAGCTGATTGTCTGGATGGAAAAAAAAGAAACACCTTAAGGGGCAAGCATCAGGCAGGTGGGGTGAGCGAGCATCGGGTGGGCAGGGCAAGTGAGCCAGTGGCAACCAGGCAACAGGATCGGGGGCATGGCCAGCCAGAACTTACTACTGGTTCAGTGACCCACACTAAATCCTTGCTACACCACCACTGGGCAAGTTGCATTACATATAAAAAATAACTACAGGTCTATGGAAATTTGTGATTCCAAGATCAAAAATTTTGTTGAAAGTGTTTGGATTAATATTAAGGGGAAAAAAAATAATAATGTCAATTGTGAGTGTGTACTGTCATCAGATGGATGAAGTGTCCGGAAAAAACATACAGTAGGCTGATAAGATATTTTATTTATTTTAATATCATCTGGGAATGAAACTCTGGCATGTGGAGATCTACTAGATTCTTGATGTGTCTTGCAGACAAATTTATTGTCCAAACAAAATCAGCTACACTGAATTCAATAGTTATTAATTATTAGTTAATAATTATTAGTTAATAGTTAATAATTATTAACAAGAAATTGTTGAGGAAGTAGAACTGTAGAAAGAGTGGTTGTATATTCCTAAAATCTACTATACTTCAGGCATGAGAAAATGAAAGTATAGATTAATGTTCTGGATTTCAGGAGAGCTAACTTCAATATGATATGAAAAAAGTAGAAAATATTCCTTGGGTGGAAATACTGAAAGAAAAGACAGTTAAGGAAGGGAAGAAAATTCTAAAACATAGAGTAATTAAGACCAGAACATAAACAACAATATCAAAGACAAATAGGAATCGACTAGATCTGCATGATGCATAAGTTCCATCAACAAAAATGGTTTGGAGGGGATACATGCAAAAGGAAAGTCAACGATACAGTCAATGAAATGGTTAGAGAAGGTTGCATAATAATAATGGATGACATTACAATAGTAATGGGTTTTGTTGTTTTTTTGCATCACAAGAGTCAAAAGTAGTCCAACCTATCAGAAGTTACATCATGGAGATGCAAAAGAGAAGTGTGAATCAGAAAAGGCAAAGAAGTCGTGGGAGGCTTCCCAGCTGCTTTGAATTAATTTATATCAATAGAGCTGGATAGATTACATCCCAGGATGTTAAAAATGCTGGCAGATATGTTTTCAGAACTACTGAATATGACTCTTGAAAAGTCCTGAAACACAGGCAGAAGATCTACACCCCTGTAAAGCATTTGGTAAGGTTGGTAAAACGGAACTATGTGGGATGAGATCATCCTACTATCAGATAGCTATGCTAGAGAATTTAAAATATTGGACATTCATTTTTCTGGGATGATTGGGTAAGGATTGGATGAAAACCAACGATTCTACGTTAAATGGATTCTGCTATTATTTATCCATCACACTTCTACACCATTCATCTCGCTTAAGGGATTCCAGGTAGTTTACAAACAACACCATAAAATAATATAAAAACATGACTAAAAGCATAGTTAAAACAGAGTTAAAAACAAGGTGAAAATTTACAAATTAAAAATAAAAGACCAAAGCTAAAAAATTAAAATTGCCGACTGGTTAATGAAGTGGAGGGAGTGCCCTCAAATCATCAGCCATCCCTAGAGTTGCATGGCATTCTTAGATCCTCATACTCATTGGCAGAGCCAGGTCTTAACATGCTTCTGGAAGGTCAGAAGAGCCAGAACCTGTCTCACCTCTGGAAATAAAATGTTCCTAAGAGTGAGCAAAAGCACAGAAGATCCCATCAGTTGAAATTCTTTAACTAATGAGATCTGCAGCATGCCTTTCCTGCTTGACCAGGTGGGATGAGTCAATGTAATTGGGACAGTTCCTCAGGTAATCTTTGCACATCTCCTGAAGCCGAAAGGCTTTAAAGGTGATAACCAACACCTTGAATTGGACCAGGAAGCAACTGGCATCAATCTACAGAACAGGGTGTTATACGTGGTAGTCTAGCAGCTCCCAAAACTTGTAGATTGATTTATTATATAGATTTTCTCTATATAAACCACTTAAAGACTGATATAAAGCACAGTTTTTTAAACCATGGTTCATGGCTTAATATTTTAAATAAACCTAGCCAACTGATTTGGTCAATGCATCATAGTTAAATAAAGGTTTAGTTTGATGTGTGAATTAGTTTATCTATATAAAGATTACACTATGACAAAGGACGCAGCATCTTCATTATCTTAACATGAAATATGAGATAATGTATCAAGGCAATCTTAGTTTGTGAAATTTTTACAGAAGCTCTCCCAAACATGTTTTGTTTTCTATTTATATATAGAGTTAACATACATAAAAGGGCATTCTAAGAAACACTGAAAATGTTCAAAATAGCAGGAGAAAATAAGACAGGAGATGAGTTTGTGGAGGAGCAAGAAGAAAATAGGTTCTTGAATCTGTAATTGTGACTCCCACACTGTTTCTTTGAACTGTCTGATAAAACCAGTGTTTACAATACCTCATTCCTTTGAGGACAACTGATCTTTATAGTATTTAGCAAGCTTTGCATCACAAATAAAAACACAAGAAAAAGAGAGTTTTTCTCTCTATTTACAAATGTGATGTATGGACTTATTTGTTTTAGAGGTTTGGGATGCTTGATATATTTTCTGAATGCAAAGCAAAACACCGATTTGACCAAAAGAAAACTCTACTATAGCCGCAAAATAACATATAAATGCATTAATAGCATATAAAACTTATTTTTGTTCCCTCTATGAGGAAGAAAGGAAGGGCAGCACATAGATATTATTTCTGTCAGAGTATTTTATATTTGTGAAACATATGGTAGAAGTTAAGTTCTGTATTTCAGATTGAAGTTCTGATGTTTCCAGAAGGTACTGTATTTCCTTACTGCAAATTTCTTTAAAAAAAAAAAATTAAAAACAATTTTATTCAAAAAAAGTTTAAAACATACAAATTCAAAAACATAAAAACATTGGTACATAAATAAACCATATTTCTTTACATTTCTTATCGAACTTGGTAAGTCCTAGTTCTTCTTTACCCATTAGTTTAACCCTACTCTTCTATTTATAAATATATTCATTTTATGTATTATGATATTTTCCTATTATTTGGCTATTAAATAAAGAATTATATAGGCAATACTAATAATAATAATACTAGTAAAAGATAGAAAAGATTTACCATAATCAGTTATTATTATACATTGTTAAAAATCGCTAAATATAAATTGTTTCTTAAATTCATTTACTTGTTTCCCTATTTGTTATCTGCCCACTTATACCATTTGTCCCATACTCGATAATACTCTGTATTATCTTTTCCATTTATCTTGAGTGTAAGTCTCTCCATGTGAACACATTCATAGGCTTTTTGAATAGTAATGTGTATCGGTGGTGTATTTGAGTTTTTCCAATATTGTGCTAGCGAAATACGCGCCGCATTTAATAAATGGATGGTCAAGTATTTTACTTTAGAAGGATAATCCCCTTTTATTACTCCCAACAAAAACAATTCTGGTTTCCACTCCAGCCACCTTACTGCAAATTTCTTATTAGTAAGTGGGATACCGTGAACTTTATTAACAAGTTGATTAACGATTAACTTATTACTCAAATCAACACTCCAAATAAAATGACCATTTTTGAATTGTTTAAAAAATAATTAGTATTACTAAACAGTTAACTTTAATATTGTCTTGTATCTTAAGATAAGACTTCGCTGAGAAGGAAAATCCTGCTAAGCCTTGAGCACTGGGAAAGATCTATCTTGTTGGTAATGGAGAAAGATAAAGAAAATTCAGGACTGTATCCGGGAAGGAACAATTGGGAAAAATAAAGAGTTAGGATTAGATAGATAGATAGAGGGACAAACAGAGAGAGAGAAAAGTTGTGTAGCAGAATAGTTTCAAAGCTGAGCAAAATTTGAAAATTAACAGAGAGGCAGGCACCAGACAAGCAAAGATCTCGATGATAAACTTATTTACTGCCAGTAGATAAGATATGAACAGGAAAATAAAATGATGGAAAGCCTGTTTTAATTAATAACATGATCCAGTTACAGAAAGTCAGCACCCACCCTCTTAGAAGAATGAAATATTTTGGGAAATATTAAAAAGGCAGAATAGTATATTTACCTAAAGGAGAAATGGAGAATCATGCTCTTAGACAGAAAGTAGCCCCCTAGTCTTTCTTAATAGTCCCCAACAGATATTTGTGCCCATTAAGAAAGATTGGGTCTACCGGTTCAGAAACTAAACTGAGAAGGTCACCTTTAATAAATGCAAATTTGGTAATCCATCCAAGACAGGATATTTCGAAACAAAGGCAGAATGGTAGGATTAGAAGCAGCCCAGAGCACTCCAAACTTCAACCAAACCTGGAAGCTCAGACAAACACCTAGGATTTGCATTTCCTCTTTTTGCCAGCTGTGATCCCTACATAACCCCTACATGACCCCATAGGAATCTGACAACAGCCAATAAAATGCATGTTCTTGTACAGGAACAGGAAGTTCAAGTGCAAAGCCCAAAAGAAGATATAAAACCCTCCCACTCTCAACTCCATTTTGTCAGCTGCCCAGAACCACAAGCCCATGTGGCTCTGCTTCATCAATAAACCATCTTTCCAATTAGCCTCCATGTTTCCTGTGTCTTTCTCCCAGCTTGGAACTAAATCAGATGGATATTTCTTCCAACACAGTCAAAATGTTAAAATAGCAAATCAATGTGACTAGATATCTGTTCAACAAGCATTTGGGGCTAATTAGTTCAATTCAAGGGTTGAAATGTATTATCTTCTTCCATTTCCCAAATGGTTTCTCTGACCGTTGACTGTTTTTTTAATTGGTTCCTGACTCATTCATTGATCTGGGTTGTATATGCTTCGTCTCAGTGGATTCAAATAATTTAACAACCGGTTCTCTACCCTAATGATTTCTTCCAACAACCAGTTCACCAAACTGCTCAGAAAGTTAACAACTGGTTCTCCTGAAGTAATGCGAACTGGCTGAATCCCACCACTGCTTCGTCTGTTTTTATCTGAAGTTTATCTATCTATCTATCTATCTATCTATCTATCTATCTATCTATCTATCTATCTATCTATCTATCTATCTATCTATCTATCTATCTATCTATCTATCTAAAGAACTTGCCACCTCTGACAGTGATCCTAGGTAATTCACAGCAATCAAAAAGGCAACAAAATAAAAATAGACCATAGACTATTTCTAGGTAGGAAAGACTGGTTTCACCAAACAACATTTGTATTAATAAATACTTTTCATTTGGATAACTCACGGAATGTAACCATTTGCTCAACTCATATATTTTTTGTCTATCACCTGTACAATAAAATATAATTTTTAGACCCTGGAATATCAGCATGATATAACTCTGGTTATTTCTATGTAAGCTGCAATATTCAATTATCAAGTTCTATTTCTCACTTTCTGAAGCAAAATCAACACATAGGGAAATATAATCTTTTTTCAACTCTGGTTTCATTGTAAATTCATTTACTAGAGAGTAAGTATCAATGAATTTATTTCTAAATCGAATTTCATAGGATTCTATTCTAAGACTATTACATAATCTGGGTAATATATACTTTAGCTTCAAAAATATTTAATCAAAAGACTATTTGAAGGTGATGGAAGGAAGAACCCAGATGGCATTTTGTTCCTACATAATTGCAAAGCATTTATTTTATGAAAATGTTATTAAGCCTTAATCAATCTGCTATAGAAACTAATTACCATAACATTCATGCATTTATTATGTGAATTAAAACATGCAAATAAATTCACATCAAAAATAGCCTCTTCCTTTATTTAAAAAAGAAATAATCACTATTATTGAGAATAGGCTTTGTAAGAAATTGAGTATTTTCATTCTCAATAGCATAGTGAAAAATATTTTATTTTATATTATACATTATTCCAGTCATTCAGAAAATGTCTGCAAAATCTTATTTCAAAAACCAAAATAGTTTTGGATGAGATTTCTTGCTAATAAGCAGGCATTGAAGAATAAAAAAGCATTTAAGTAACCTGCTATAGAATTTAACAACAAAGAGAAATTATCAAACTATTTTTGACTATATTTGACAGAAGTTTTTGTTACTCTGTAAGAATGCAATACAGTTCAAATCTGATGTAGTTAATTCTTCAAGCACTGAAGAAACAAATAGCATAATTCTATATGTATCTATCTAAAATTGATTTTAATCAAAATATGGCAGGTAAATTTCATCCAAGTACATTTTAGTCAGTTATTTTTTCTGCTGTGCCAAAACAGGATACACTAAAGCTAATTGGTACTGGATCAATTATTATTTTAAATTAATCCTACTCTTCTGCAGATGTTTCCACCTAATTGAAAGGAAATTCATAGCTCTCATTGAATCCACCTGACTGGAATATAGCAATCTGTTTAATAAACTGCTACATTGGATATAAAATAATCAGAAATGCCTTATCTGAATTAATTATAAAGAAATACCTCTTGCATTTCTTTGTTTAAACATTGTAAAAAGAAATCCATTACTATTATTTAAAGATAAGGTGTTATACTCATACTAAATGATGATTTAATTTTCAATGCAGCATTTTTGTTTAATAAATTATGAGTCATATTTTACTGTTTGCTGTGATTAAGGTTAACTAAATACATGCATAAAGCCAGCCAGAATAACATTCAAAACTCCTTGTTTTCTCTTTTATCTCAGGCCAAAATGTTTCACTCTAGAAATTTATTTGTGCCTTTTACTTGCCTTAGTATTGTTTTGAAACAGGAAATTATTCAGGCTAAAATCTGGGCATCTAAATGGTCTGCGAAAGACAATTCTCAGTTTCTCAAGTTGGAAAATAACAATTATTTGGTAGGGCCAATCCACACAACCAAAAATGGATTCAGCTAGCATCTGCATATACTTACCATATGTGAACATTTAATTTTAATTCTTATAACAATCATGTATGTTTACCATTTCCACTATTGAATCCATCTGTTTTGGTATCAGATAGCATACATAATTTGACTTGCAGTTTGGTGCATTACCATACTCAAAATGTATACTTGCAATGTAATAACATTTACCATATGCATGCATCATTTAAAAATGATATATGTATAGCACATTACCACAAGGGGTTCTGATTTAGTTCACATCAAATTATGTAATATTAGATGGAATACACCTTTTATGATATCCTATAATTGCAAGAAATTTATCTAACCATACATCTGGCAGTATTATCATTCTGTAACTCTAGAGTTTGACAAACTCATGGTTTGATGATTTTATCTAGAGTTAGCTTAAGCCTTATTAATAATGTTAAAATAATTTTACTGAGAATGTTATTTGCTGCTTCTTGGTATGACTTCTATGCTTCTTAAACATGTGGTATTTTTTAAAGCTATTACTTAATTGGCTGAAGGATTTTTCATTCTTCATAATATCATTTTATCAAGTAAAATAGCAACAGAACGAAAGGCTGAGGTATCAGTTTAAAAAATGGATTAATGAATCTGTTTAATAAATTATAGATATAAATTTGTAAATAATTTTATGGAAGAGACCTAAACTCTGAAACCCAACTTCAGTGCCTGAAACCAACAGTATGAAACAAGACAAATATGCAAAAGGATACTACAAGAAACCTGTTGGGGTCACCAGCATGTCTCTAAAAAATGCCAGTATTTGAAAAGTGCTACTGAAGATTTGATATAGCACAGATTAATAGGATTTATCTTGAGATCAACACCTGTGCCCTATTTATACAAACATTTTACTGGTTGGTATTGCCTCTCCATCAATTCACAGTGAGCAAACATGTCAACAAGAATGTCAAATAGATGATGGATGCTTGCATTATTTTTGTTTTGACATATGCTTGGCAGAGAAAACAGCAAAACTTCCTCGACATTGTAGATCTGCCGAGAAAGTTAGAGAAATCAAAACAGACTTAACAGTCAACACTAGATATATTTATTCAGAAACAACACCCACCAAATTTAACTTTTGATAGTCTAGAAACATGGGAGTACAGGTAGTCCTGGACCTACAACAATTCATTTAGTGACCGTTCAAAGTTATAATGGCACTGAAAAAAAGTGACTTATGACTATTTTTCAGTTACGACCTTTGCAACATTCCCATGTTCATGAGATCAAAATTCAGATGCGTGGCAACTGGTTCATATTTATGACTATTGAAGCATTGTCAATGGGGAAATCAGATTCATTTAATAACCAGGTTACTGTCTTATCAACTGCAATGATTCACTTAACAGCTATGGCAGGAAAGGTCATAAAATGGGGCAAAACTCACTTAACAAATGTCATAACACTTAACAAGAGAAATTTATGGCTCAATTTATGGCTCAATTGTGGTCATAAGTCAAGGACTACCTGTCTCCTACATTAAATCTTGATGTTGTAAGTTGCCCAGAATCGCCTTGCAGCAAGATAGGTGGCAAACAAATAAAAAATCACTCTATAGCCTTTGTATTCAAATGAAAGAACGATGCAAAGGTCAAATGTAGAGAGCACAATAAAAGGAGTTACAGACACTTCAGACAGCTCAGATCTTAATGCATTAATACTATATATTATTAATGGTATTTTGTGAAGATTTTTAGATTTAGAAATGCAGGAACACATGAATGATATGACAGGTAGACACAGTAATGATAGTTTTCTGTCTTCAGCCCTCTTTTGAACAACTTATAATGAACACTGTTTTGAACTTCAGAAAATAGTTATCTAAATTCTATGGTGTAAGTATATCACCAGCATTCTCTTGACCAAGTACTTTGGACAAGATACTGCATTTGAAAGCTTGCCTCAGCTGGTGAAAACTGACCATTATGCATTCCATACTTTATCAGACACATTTCATCAAGCCTTAATCTGATGAGGATTGATGACATATGGATAAAACACAAGAAGCATACATTTCTATATTATTTGTGTTACTTCTTTTATATTATTTCTATATTTGAATCTTGATTTAAGTGGTATAATTAAAAAAAGAAATATTAGTCCTATATCAGTTTGGCAATGGAAAGGGAAAACTGGTCTTCCACTGGATGTAACTCATAAATGCTGTTTGTCTCAAGAAAGTAGCAATGGATTAACTATTCCAGGATTGTCATCTAGAGTTAGTTAATCGATGGGATAACTATTCTATTGATAACTAGTTTTAGATGACAAATTTTATCCATGTTTTTAAAGGTAAGTCCTATTGAGCACAATAGATGTTTCCCCATCTTCTGTTCACCCTTTCTTAATATGGTCAAAATAAAGTCTCAAATCTGACATTTGTTAAACTGCTCTACTGTTAAATTTTAAGAGATGAAGCTAATGAAATAAAATAATATTCATATTGAAGTGTAATATTCAATATATTATAATATAAATATATAATATTTATATTGTACTAGCTAGATATTTTCCCACTGCAATGTGTATTTAGGCAAAGTTTTTTCTCAAAAGCATGAAAAATAAGGCACACAAAAAGGCACACATTCATCATTTAGTATCTTTATATCTTATATTATTTTAGAATCCAATATACATAACTTATTTAATATATATGTGCCTGTGTGCATCATTTTAAATAAGTAAATATGGATTAAGGCAGAAGAAACAACAATTGACTGTTGTGATATCTTTCCTGAGATTCAGTTCCATATTCCACTGAAATGTAAAACCTGTGATAAAAACTAAGCTGAACAGTTCAGAATTTATTTGCACGTTTCTCTTGTTTTGTTCATATGTCACAATAGAGATTTGTCAGGTTTTAACTGCCTCCCATGAATCTTTCCCAATGGAAATAATGGAAGAACGCTGGCAGCAAGTGTTATCTTTTACAGGTTGGTTACTTGCTGTCAGTTAATGACAGTAATTGAGAGTGGAAATTCCCTCCCTAAGCAACGCAGTCATAAACCAAAAAAGAAAAAAAAATCACAATACCATGCTTTTATATACAATTTTTAGAGGATTTTGATTACAGTAGTATAAACTGATACAAACTAACTTAAAGAAAAAAAAAAGAGATCAGAAAGAAAAAAAAGTGCAAGAAAAAAGAAAAAAATACAGAAGTTAGAAGTGACCACGCTAATTTATAATAGCAGTTTCAGCAGTTCTGCTTGTGGTCAATACGCAAATCACGTGCGATCATTAAGCACGACACCATATGCCTGTGACTTGTATCTCCTGCATCTTCCCCACTGACTTTACTAGCTGGCAATAAAGATTGCAAATGGCTTTCATGAGACCATGAGATGCTGTGATCATTTTAATTGTGTACCAGTTGCCATGTGCCAAATTGCGATCACATGTTAGAGGGGAAGCTGCAACAGCCACAACTTCTAGGACTGTCTGTAAGTCTCTTCCATCAGTGTCATCATAATTTTGAACAGCATTGAATGAGTGCTGATCCAAAGATGGGTTTTTTGTATTTATATATCTTGTTCTTTTCTTTGTTTGAATCTTTCCCTGTACGTGTAAAATAACTCATCTTACCTGGTTTTGAATCTGATTCTATGTTGCCTTACCTTAAATATAGAACATAGGTAAAACATACAGATGCTATAAAGAAATTTAGAAATGATTTTGATATGAAAAGATCATTTAGGATGAACTTGGAGAAGCTATTACATAATCCAGAAGTTGAAGCAAGCATGATGGAAACCAAAATAACCCAAATTCATACTGTTAAAAGAAAAGGAGAAGCAGTTGTAAAGCTTCCAAAAAATTGTTTTTGTTATGCCATACTATAATAAAGCAGAATTCTTAGAATCCCTGCAGTGTTTCTTGACTTGGCCTAACTCAAGGGAATGATACATGTAGAAGACTTAGCCATTTCTACTTCAAAACTTGAAATTGGATAAAAATGTTGGCCCCAGAAATGGAGGAAATGTTAACAGAGTAATCAGTACTAGGTTACATATATCAGAGGTCTAATTCAGCATAAGGCAGTTTCTGTCACTGCAAGATATAGAGCTGAAAATAGCTTCATGAGGCCTGGGATCTACAATAATGAACCCTACATCAATATCCGTTTACACTCATTGTGGCCTGTAAATATAGTCCTCCATTTCAGGAGTGCTCAACATCTCCAACAAATCTGTAGCTCCTCAGTCATGCAAAAACTCAAAGCTTCAGAAATATCTAAGATCAGAGACAGTACTGAATATGGGTGAAGTTTCATCAGCTCCTGCAAGTCTTCTTAAATCCTAAATTTGTCTAGTCTTTTTAGTAGTCAGTATTGTTTTTCTATACGTTTTTGTTTCATGATAGACCTCCTTTGAGATTCCATCCCACATATAGGAGTTCAAGTTGATATGGCTTTTTCAGGCAGCTCAAGCCAGTTTCATAACGTTCTTATAAGACCGATCTATAATGATAAAAACAATGACCAGGTCCCATTATATGTCAAAGTCCAGATTTAGCCTGCATTGACATAACGATTTATAATTGAAGGTCAACAAGGAAAACTTCTGCTTTTTTTGCAATTAAGTTGTTGTTCTCATCTTTTTTGAGAAATAGGGTTAGCTTTTAGACTTTATAGTATATGTGAAAGGAGCCCTGGTGGAGCAGTGGTTAGAATGCAGTTTTGCAGCAAATTCTGCCCACAATCTGGAGTTTGATCTTAGCGGAGCTCAATGCTGTCTTAGGATTCCATCCTTATGAGGTCAGTAAAATGAGGACCCAGTTTGTTGGAGGCAAAATACTGACATTGTAAACAGAAAGAGCTGTAAAGCATTATGAAGCAGTATATAAATCTAAGTGCTATTGCTAAAAGTTATGCTATCCCTGTGCTACTGTTTATAGGAAACAGAAAAACTCATGAGATATGGAATACATCTGTTCCCCATTTCCCTACCAATATGGACATATAGCTTGATACCTTCCTAAACTGGCTTGAAATGCAAATAAAAAGCATGCCAATAACAACTCTTACAGCAGTATTAAGTCTGGAATACAATTATGTCTCAGCTTAGTGCAGGCATTATGGAACATCACCTATAATTGAGCCATATATAAGTCATGCATCAATCATTCACTCATTCAATTTTGAGATAGATGTCTGGTAGCATGGATTGATTCATACTAAGAAATGAGTACTGTTTTCTCTTCAACTGATGTAAAGGCAAACAGAAAGATCAATAGTTAATCTGTTTTTATTTCTGAGGAAGAAACAAAGATAAAAAGAACACACACATGGGTATGTATTTCGTTCTTTAGCACAAAACTATAGCCTCAGTTCTATGTTTGCCAATGATGGGCCAAAACGTTTGAAGACTTTTACAAAATCGATTTAACACTTATTAAACCACTATACAACATAAATCTGAATCTGATGCTCCTTAACTAAATCCATACATTTTTTACCTTCAAACTTTGATTTTATTGTGAATTATACATTTTTGATCAAATTAATATACAGTATGTTTCAGCAGACATAAACACTGCTTTGGAGTTTATTACTTCTGATTGGCATCATGACTCATTCAATTCTTCCCATTTAGTATTCAAATTTTTATAGCACATAGTTTTATTCTTGATACACATTTTTGTTTGATACATTCTGCATTTGAGAGCCTTGTCTTCTTAACAATTGTATTAAGATCATTTATCATTTTCTACAGTAGTATACTAAGTAATAATAATTCATGTTTTTCAGTATTATCACATATATTATTACATATACAGATGGTAAAGAATCTTGCCAGAGCTCCCAATTTGAAAATAGTCAATTGTTTCATGACACCATCTTCAAAATAAGATAGGAAATCCTATGATACATTGAAAAGCTAACTTACTATCATAAAATGATAAAAATGAATTATCTATAATATATTATACACAATTTTTTAATGAAACCATTAACCTTTAAGTAGATCTCGAAAGATGAGGTTATCTCAGTGATGTTATTTAAATCCTTGAATTGCTCTAATACAGCTTTCCCCTTAGGGTATTGCTTCTCTATGACACATTTTTACAATTTCCTATATTTACTAAGTTTTGAAGGAAGTGGTACATTAGAAAAATATGACTGTGTGACAAAAACTAAAATTTTCAGAGGATAATATTCTCTTGAATTATATACCTAGTACATGGAATATGACAATCAGACTATGTAAATGAATTCTTTGTGACCTTACTATGGCTTACGTTGCAGCATTGGAAAGATAAGTATATGGCACCATAATGGATTGAAGACCTGATTGCATTTATCACCTATCAATGCATTGCCTATGGACATAGACTTTGTATGGACAAGCATAATGAGTTATGGACACCATATATAAAAATAAAAGAGAGTATTTGTAGCTCAGGGTTGAAATAAGGGGTCCTTGGTACTCTCTGAACTTGCTTGTTCTCTTGCAGACATTTCATTACCCAAACTAGGTAACTGCACGGATGTTGTTACCTAGTTTGGATAAGGACACATCTGCAAGAAAACAAGCAAGTTCAGAGAGTACCAAGGACCCCTCATTTATAAATACAGTAGGTTAAAAAAGAATGATAGTTATATAAATGCATTAGAAATGTATAGACTATAAGTACTTGAATTTTACATTAGATAAGCATTTATAAAATTGTAACTGTTAATTGCTGTAATGATACAAACATAGGCATATTCTTAAAAAGAAAAATAAACAAACAGAAAAACAGAAATAAAGTATAACTTTATTTCTGTTTTTCTGTTTATATTTTTCTTTTTAAGCACATTTTATGCATATTTTTGTATGTATTCCATTATAATTATCTTTGTGTTTTGTTTTTCTTCTTCTTCCTTTTCTGGTATTTTTTTTATAAAAGCAATTGAAAAGCATCCTACGTTCCTAAATCCCTGGAGATTTATTGTTCTGGGTCTTGATGAGCTTTGTCCTTGATTATATTTTCACTGACACAGTCATAAGATCTATTGATTTGACAGCATCCCACTGGATGCTTCTCAAACGCTTCCTGTTGCTCAGCCTGGGTGTTGCCACTGGAGTATATGAACATATTTGTATGAATTTCAAGGATTTTAGCTGACCTTTTTCCATTACAGTCTTATGTCAGACTGTCTCCAATACCTAGACATTTAAATCACTTTCCCTTGGCTATGTGATATCAAATTAGTTGGTGATAACTCAGCAGGTTGAAATGACCTCTGCATTTCCATTTTAGCAGAATTTAGTCTCATAGATTTTCCTAGGATAGTTGAAGATCTAATGTACCACCAATTTCGTATTTTTTTTAACTGCATGTTGATAATAGACTTACAGAAGTACATTTTTAAAAATAAGCTTCTGTTGTTTAAATGTTAGTAACATTTAATACTGATCTAATTTTACTTTTATAGTAGCTGGATACATCCGAAGACTGATTCAAATCTTATATTTCCTTGTGGAGATGACTGGTCATGATGGCTAAGAAATATGGAAACTGCAATTCCAAACATGTGGAAAACTTGAGGCTTTTTATTTTATATAAACCACCAAATTAGAGTGATGATCAGTCATAGTAATTTTACCCATCTCGGAAGGATGGAAAGATGAGTCAACCTTGAGCCTAGTGAGATTCGATCTGCCAAATTGCAGGCAGTGGCTGTCAGCAGAAGTAGCCTGCAGTACTGCATTCTAACCACTGCACCACTAAGGTTCTTGCATAGAAAGACTATTACTATTTTCAGAGGCCTTTGTATATTAGGGTAATACTTTAATGAGTTTAACATATTAAATTGTTGGTCACAATAGAAGCCACAAACAAAAATATGCATGGTAAAAGAATGTGAAGTTAATTTAAGGAAAGTCAGCCTTCTCTATATTAAATATATACCTAAAATGACTGTTAGACAAACACTTAATTTCTAAGTCTAGTCAACATAACAAACCTTCCCAACTTAGCTTGTTTAATTAGGCCTATGCTATTTTTTTAATAACTATAAAACCTGACCAAAGACTTGCATTCTTGTTTCTTTTTCTTCATGGCTCGTTCAATTGAACAGAAAGGAGATAACAAACTTAATCCATGAAATTGTCAACATTCATTCGGACAAAGAATCATTCTAGCTTCTTTAGGAAAAAGAGTAATTGTATTGTTTGTTTCCTTGGAAATTGTATTAGTCCAATAGAAAACATCCTGCATCCGAACACTGCAATGAACTATAGATTAATTTAGAAGAGTAGATTCTTGCTTGAAATGGATCAATTGATTTGGGTTTAAGTCCTGATATAGAAAAAGAAATTGTTTTGAGTGTGGCAGGACTTCTGATACCACAATTCCAGAAGAAGATACTGATGCCTAGGCTAGTCCAATCTGTCCTTAATGACATGCAAATTATCCAGCAAGCTGATTACAGAATTTTAAATATTCAGACCAGTGGTGGCATTCAATTTTTTTTTACTACCGGTTCTGTGGACTTGGCTTGGTGGGCATGGCATGGCAGGGGAAGGAAAATCTGCAAAATCTCCATTCCTTCCCCACCTCATTTCCAGCCTCCTGTGCAGGGCAACAAAAGAAGACCCAGCCGATCAGTTGGGACTCAGGAGGCAGCAAATAGATGGGGGCGGGCCCAGACAGTGGTGGTATTTGCCAATTCTCTGAACTACTCAAAATTTCCGCTACCGGTTCTCCAGAACTGGTCACAACCTGCTGAATGCCACCTCTGATTCAGATGTAATCAACTCAAAGCCCTATCCAAGAACAATCACTGATAGACAACACTAAACATGGATTCTGTCGTTTTAGCACATTCATCACCTTGGAAGATCAAGTATGTATTAGAGCAATAAAACTGTATCAAGGTTATTATTGCATGAAAATTCCAAGTGGAGACCAGGAAACCTCAAGACCTGGTTATGCCGGTAAATCTTGGGATTCCAGAGGATGGGAGAACTCATGAGACATATCCGTTATTACAGATAGTCCTCGACTTACAACAGTTCATCTAGTGACTGTTTGAAATTATAGCGGCACTGAAAAAAGTGATTTTCAATCATTGCAGCACCCTGATGGTCACTTGATTAAAATTCAGGTCCTTGGCAACTCATTTGTATTTATGACAGTTGCAGTATCCCGGAGTCATATCATCACTTTTTGCAATCTTCTGACAAGCAAAGTCAATGAGGAAGCTACATTCACTTAACAATCGTATTGTTAACTTAATACTATAGTGATTCACCTTCTTATGGCAAGAAAGGTCGAAAAATGGGCAAAATTCACTTAACAACTGTCTCACTTAGCAACAGAAATTTTGGGCTCTGTTGTGGTTGTAAGTCAAAGATTACTTCTATTAACTGCATTTATTTTTTTCTTTTCCTGTTTCTGTTTTTATAATTGTTAATGCTCCTTTAATAATTATTACATAATGGTTTTAGGTAGTTCTTGTTTTATTTTTTACTGTTTTATTGGATTGTTGTATGTTGCCCAGAGTCAATAAACACATGACTTAGAACAACTGAGTGCTAAATAAGCATCCAAATGTGGCGCAAAAATAGGAAGACAAGGGATGTCGATAGAGAAAATCAAGAAGAGAAAAATTCTGGTAGAGGAACTCGCTAGTCTGACTACACATGCAATATTTAACTATAAATTTAATTTCACAAGGAAGAGACTGATGCAAGCTTATTGAGTTGATAGAAGTCTAGGTACTTTGTAGTATGGATTACTTTCCTGAAATATGTGTTTCACATGTACATCATGACTGCTGCTTGTGTTATATTTGGTTGCTTCTAAATGATCAAGAATTATTGTGCTAGAATTTTGCTTCAAAACAACCATGTTTAGCCCAACCCCATAGACCATCAGTTGCTAAGAAACAACAGACAGCCCAACGTACAAGACTAGAAAAGCTTGAATAGTCTGAAACTAAAACAAAAATGGGAGGAAAAAAACCCTTTCAAACAATATTGAGGAAATTATTACTTGTATCCTAAGTTGCATCTTTTATTGCATATGTTTTAAATTGTGACCTGTATCACCATCTTAAAATATATGAGTAAAATATGAAATAGTTCTATTTATGTCTCTGTAAAGGCAATGAAACAGAGTGTACAGTACTAAATCCATACTTATACATTCTTTACCTTTTTAGCCAACAACAAAAGTTTAATAGTTGCATGTTACGTTCTATTGAATAGTGATAAAGGCAGAAGAAACAAAGTGCGGGGGGACTACTAGTGTGAATAGTGGCCAAAAAAAGAAAACAATATTGAACATGAACAAAATGGGTGGGAGATGAGACACTACATAGAAACTTGGTGCCGATCCACTTAGAAAAATCTCTGTCTCAAGCTTGTCTTTAAACATAATTACTGTATATCCTCATACAGGCAAGGGAAAGGAAGGATAGCTGGTCTAGAACGGGTGTCAAACTGGCGGGCAGTGGGCCAGAGGCATCATGCCCAGGCCACGGCCACCCCAGCGCCATGAAAAACATCACAAAGTGTCACGTGTTGGCAATGTGACACCGTGAGGTTGACACTTGTGGTCTTGAATATGACTGATTTGTTTATCAAGTTTTGTTTATCAAGATGAAAGACTGATGGAATTCTTGAAGGATGAAAGAGTGAAAGTAGAACAAATTCAGGAAGGGAAAGTAAGTATTAAAAAAGAAAGTTCTCTCAAAACAGAATGAAAGTAGATGTCAGGAAATGACAGATGGAAGCTGCTTGGAAGAATTTAAAATAATTCAGCTACAGAATGATCCAGAAAGGTTTGGAGTTACTCTAATGGGAAATATGAAAAAAGGACACCAGGTGGAATGCGAAGTGAAAAAAGGCTATGGATTTGCAAAAGTTTGAAAGAATTACTTCTGCAAAAGTTAATATGAGATTAAGTTATTTATAAAAAGAAGCAACTAATTGATAAAAAGTTCTTATACTGTACATAATTTGACTGCAAGAATGCAGTTCTGCTTAGTTTGCTGTTTGGAAGTGAGAATTGGATTTGCCAGAAGAAAGAAAGGATGAATTTAATGATAATAGAAGACTTAAGAAGCTATGTGTGGGGAAATGAGCACTGAATGCATGTTGCGTACAAAAGTGAGTGACCAGTATGAAACATTTAGAACAAATGGATTGAGAGAAAGAGAAAGATGGAGAAGATTGTGGTTGGAAAAGTTAAAATGCCAGAGGTGAGATATTAAAATAACAAAAGGAAGTGTATGAAATAATGGATCTGGTGCATCATCTGGTGATTGCAGTGATAGAAAGAGATAGATTTAGTCAATGTTGATATAATCTATTTTTAAGTATAAAACCTTCCTTTTTCTTATCACATGGTGTATGTTTCTTGGCTTACATACCTTACAAGAAAACTGTTTGGATGAATATGTGTGCATGTTAAGTAATGTTAATTTATGCTGGCATTTTATCACTGTTTTGAAAGGAATATTTAAAACAATTGGTGCCTTTTTCATGCCTTTTTTTGTATTAAACAGGTTATGTTGAACTGTTCACTAGAAGCCCGTGTATCGATTACCAATAAGAGGACAGGAAAAAGAAGCAACAGAGGTTGGATGGATAGGAAAATAACAGAACTTTGTCTTTCTTTGATTTTCTATGGTAAATATTTACCTTACAGAATGTATAAAGTGGTTCCAGGTGCTTAAAAAGAAATACTCCCTCAATAATATATGGTAGTTTATGTCATTCAGCAGTTACTGATCTAATGAAACCTGTGAGAATAATTTTTGACATAACCACCTCAACAAAACAGCCAATTTTCAGCAGTTGCACTACTGGAATTCAACCACGGAAACAAATAAGGTTCTAGCAGCAAATAAGGTAGTCATTGACTTACAACAGTTCATTTAATGACTTTTTAAAGTTACTATGGCACTGAAAAAAGTGACTTATGGCTGTTTTTCATACTTATGATGACAAGTATCCCTATGGTCATATGATCAAAATTTGGACACTTGCCAACTGACTTACATTTATGACAGTTGTAGAGTCCTGGGGTCATATGATCACCTTTTGTGACTTCTGAAAAGCAACATCAATGAGGAAGCCAGGTTCACTTAACAACTGTGTTACTAACTTAATAACTGCAGCGATTCGCTTAACTGTGACAAGAAAGATTGCAAAAATGGAGCAACATTCATTTATTAATTTATTAATGCTTCACTTAGCAACAGAAAGTTAGGGCTTAGTTGTGGTCGTACATCAAGAACTACCTATAATATACATATTTGATAGCAAGTATCCTATCTTTTCACTACTATTGTACAATTTCTTTATTAGTCCATATTTAGGCATCATCACAGTGAATTTTAGGGGCATTTCAGTTTGATTTTAAAAATATTCTTTTTCGTAGCTTACCAAAATAAGATGTGAAACGAAATCATATAAATAAAGGCAGGGCAATGTCATTGTAGAACCATATGCTATACAACAGTATGGAAAAGAAAGGATGCTTGCAGTCAAATATGTACATTATCTAAATATATTACATAAAATCATACATTGCAATGTCCTACCTGTCAATGAATACTTCAGCCATAACAACACAAGAGCAAACAATAGATACAAACTCAAGGTTAATTGCACCAAACTTGATTGCAGGAAATACGACTTCAGCAACAGAGTGGTCAATGTCTGGAATACTCTACCTGACTCTGTGGTTTCTTCTCCAAACCCCAAAAACTTTAACCTTAGACTGTCTACTATTGACCTCACCCCTTTCCTAAGAGGTCTGTAGGGGGCGTGCATAAGCGCACCAATGTGCCCACCATCCCTGTCCTAATGTTTCATATATATATATATATATATATATATATAAATTTTGTTATATGTATCCATGTATTGATAACTATGTTTTTACTTATACCTATAATCTTGTAAGCAATTGACAAATAAAAATAAATAAATAAAAAATAAATAAAAATAAATTATTTGCTCCTAGAACCTTATTTAGTTACATGGCTGAATTCCAGTGGTATAAACTGCTGAAAATTAACTGAATTTCCAATCACGTTGAGGTGGGTAACAATACTAACATGGATAGTGTGAAAAAAGTATAGCCCCAGTTGGTCTGCTCACCATGGTCCTCACACTTCTCAAAATATTAAGTAGTCGTTTAACACCAAATAGCTGTCAATCTTCTGTATCAGGAAGCATGTAAGTGTTCTTCCTTCGGTAAAATGGATTCTGCTGGCAAAAAGGATTCCTTTCCTTTTCACCTTTACAGCTCATCCCTCCCAAATGCTCTTCAGATTTGCTTGGCCAGATCAGTTGAATGTGGTAATATATATTTGTTATGCTACTTGGAGACTGGAAACTAGAATATTGCATTAAAGTAGAAGCAGCTCACTTTTGTCTTCCCTTTCTCTCCTACTGAAGCCTTCCATAATAACTAAACTAGCCCTTCTGGAAAATAAATTGATTTGATTTCGGGCAATGTGTCTTAACACTACAGTTCTGCCTGACACAATTTTTAAGTGTATATGAGAGTAGAAGAAGAAATAAAAGAGAAATAAATAACTGTATCAAATTCCTTCTACTTTCAGAACCAATGCTACCTATCAAGTTTTATTTTCTACAAAATGCTCTCTAAAAGGTTGAAAGCAAATTAAATTTGTAGCTATATAATCAAATTTGTAGCTTACTTTCATTCTTTCATTAAAAATTATTTCAAGAAATCTATTTTGTCAAGTAGGTTTCTGAGGTGACAGAAGGAAATGTCAGAATATATTATTCGCTGCTATTTGTCTATAATAGGAATGAGAATAAGTGATTAAATAAGAAATAAAAGTAACGGACAGTAAAAAAGATCCTTTTAAAGATAATTCTAATGTTTCCTTCCTTCCTTCCTTCCTTCCTTCCTTCCTTCCTTCCTTCCTTCTTTCTTTCTTTCTTTCTTTCTTTCTTTCTTTCTTTCTTTCTTTCTTTCTTTCTTTCTTTCTGGCTGTAGTTAATTGCTGTCAAAAAATTTATTGGACTTTGCTTTATCAAACCAAAAATACTCTCAGTGGTTCATCAGCAAGGCTTAAAAGCAGTCTAGACTTGGAGGGAAGGAGGGCAACCAGCATGGCTATCACATAAGCACCATGAACTGTTTATGTCCCCTAGTCATGTTGGTATTATATGCAGAAGTGGTATTCAGCTGGTTTGGGCTGATTCTGATGTACCGATAGTGGAAATTTTGACTAGTTCGGAGAACCGGCAAATACCACCTCTGGCTGCACCCACCCACCTGCCCTTTCGTGTCCTATATTCCCTTATTTGTTAGCTCAGCTGATTCGCGCGGCAGAGCTCACCTCACTAGCGCTGACACAGAGGATGGTTTTTGCATGCGCAAAGCGAAGCGTGCTCTCATGATAGAACCGATAGAAAAAAATTTAGAAACCCACCACTGACTATATGGTAAATATTCCTAGTTTCAGTGAAATATAAGATAAAGATATAATAAACCACTGAGTCAGTAATTAACAGTTTGGGCAGCCTACAGGGACTGAAATATTAGCTACCATCAATAAACCATGATGTCCAAATTTTAAAAAATCCATCATGAAAAACCACATCAACAGCAAAGATTGCCTAATTCCTGAGCCAAACAGGCAGATAATCTGGGGAAATAAGCAGATAATCCCTGATGGCGCAGTGGTTACAAAGGAGTATTGCAGACAAACTCTGCCCAAAACCTGAAGTTCAGTTCTGACCAGCTTAAGGTTGACTCAGCCTTCCATCCTGAGGTCGATAAAATGAGGACCCAGATTGTTGGGGGCAATATGCTGAAATTGTAAATTGTGCAGAAAGTGCTGTAAAGCACTATATAAGTCTAAGTGCTACTGTTATTATCTGCCCATTCTACTAGACTGGGTAGAGTAGGCACACTCTGACTCCCTTCCCTGAAATCTTGCCATCTAGTGGAATCTTGAAAGTTTGTCTTTTCCTGGCTTCACAGGTAACACAGAACAAGTGCTAATCTAGGTGCAAAACTCTCTGCAGACTCAAAATGTAGCCAAAATAAAGAAAATGTGAGCAATTATTATTAAAATTACTACAATTTTATTTTATTGTTTTCCATCTTTGTAAAAATAATTTTTAGAAGATATACATCCTAATTATTAAGTCATTTGACATTTCTCATTTTGAACAACAAACCTGACAACTCACTAGAACTGGTTTATGCCGTTTTTAGAGAATACCCCTAATCTAGATGGGATATTTTGCTTTATCTGAATTTCCAAGTTATCATAACAGACTGTCTGTATATAGGACATAACAGACTGTCTGTATATAGGAATATATACAAGGGAAGAAAGAAGTAATTGAATAGAATAAAAAATAAATGCTTTAAGTCACAGGCATTAGTTTTAGAAATGGTAGCATCCTACCTAGGCATTCAAAATAAAATACAACAGAAACCCTAAAAAAGATTAACATAAATGATGCCTAATTTTACAACACTTTTCAGCAAACAGATAAATGCCCAATGCATATTATGGGAATTGATAAACCACAAAAGTAAAGGTATACCTAAACAAACTCCCAGCTTTGGGCATGCAAAGTTTGCTAAAGACATCAATTTACCCAGTGCGAATGGATTTTTGTGTACCTAGTAACATAAAATTGTTTGTTATCAGCTCTGTAGATGAAAACCTTTTCAGTATTAGGTCATCTATGTCAAATGCATAACATTAGGTATAGAACTCTTTTGTTCCTGACTCAGATTAATCTTTCCACAGTACTTAATATGAACGCTCACTACTACTTATTAAAGTATCTTAAACATCTTCAAATTCCTTCTTTTATAGATTGTATAAAACAGGTAGATCTTCTGAAGCTGGAAGTGGGTGTTTAAGAGCGTTCTCAGGATGAGAATGGTGTACCTCCTTCCCCCACAAATGATCTTGCTTTTTAGAATTCATACAGCCAATCAAGTGAACACCAATATAAAATATTATTGTATCAATATTTTTATTTAACATATTGCAATCACATTTATTCTAAGAGGCTTAGTCAGATAGGGTCAGGTAAAGGCAGCTCCTGACAACCTAGCAGTCAGAAAGCATTAAAATGCAAGCAGATAAATAAGTACCACTTTGGTGGGAAGGTAACAATTTTCTGTGCACCTTGGTGTATATTCATGCTGGCCACATGAGCATGGAAGCGTCTTTGGACAATGCTGGCTCCCTCAGTTAAGAAAAGGAGATGAGCATTACAGAGCAAGGCTTGAATTTGGTTTGTTTTGGAAAGAACATACCACAAACTCTTGTAGGCAAAGCTCATAAGCAAAGTATGAAGGTATTTGGCAACTTCCCCTTTATGAGAAGATCAATAGGAAAGGGATAGCTGAAGTTGTAATCTGGCATATTTAAAAAAGGATGATCATAAGATGGTGATCATGATTAAAGTCGACCTCTTTGTCTATGTATATTACATTGATACATATACACATGAAGTGACACTTTAATTGCACAGCTATCATTTTCATCTGATTGTTTTTTTCATCTGGGCCTCCTATACACACCCTTGCTTGTAATATTTCCCTCTGGAGACCTAGCCCATCAATATACTATTCACTTATGGCACACTAAAAATAATATAAACAGGGTTTTTTCCCCCCTTACAGGCTATAAGCAAGTTAGGCAAACTTAATCAAGTCCTTGACCCTTAGGGAAGGAAGAATGTAATGAAGTCCTTAATGCTTACTTTTAATGAAATAAGGACATTTAAGCCTATATCAATACAAATCAAATAGAAGTTGATTTTTTTAAATTGTCAATTATAAGTGCAATCTTATACAGGTCTACTCAGAAATATGAACCACTTAATTTAATAGTACACATATATGGATGGA
Source organism: Bungarus multicinctus (assembly GCA_023653725.1). Lineage (NCBI taxonomy): Eukaryota > Metazoa > Chordata > Lepidosauria > Squamata > Elapidae > Bungarus > Bungarus multicinctus. The sequence continues at coordinate 116,726,379 of CM042836.1, forward strand.
GGTATACAATTGTAATCTCAGTTCCTATTAGTCGTAACGACTTTTTCTTTCTAGAATCAATGTGAAGACTCAAAGTCTGATATGGCTGTAGCATTAAAATATTTTGAATACTCTATTATAACAGAATGTTTACTTGTGGAAATGTGTGACCAAAGAGCAATAATATCTGGGAGTATAGTTGATTGCTGGAACATTCTGTGATTGAGGGTAACAACTCTAGTTCAACAAGACTGAGAAATCTTGAGAAGGCAAGCATTGGGCTACATTTATCACATCAACAACCATCTGCTCCTTTGAATTGAATTCTAATTTTAACACTATTGCAACTTCCTCTTCTATAGAATGCTCTTTGTATTGCTAGTTATTAAAGTATCAATTGATGTTAACATTTCTATCTGTGCATATGGCTTTTTATGGATGAAATGACAAATACTCAAAACTAACAAAGATATAACTAAAATGGATTAGTGAGGATTCATAGCAAAGACAAATATAACCAATATAGCAGGCAATGACATCTTTACCCAAATGTTGTCAATTATATTTGTGCTTTTTGATGTCTGATATTAGTGATGGCATTCACTTAATAATTATTCATTTTATCATTTGCCCTCTCTTGCCCACTTCCCCATCCACCCTCTAAGCTCTTGACTAGCAAAAGCATTAAACACTGTCTTGCAGATGAATGCCACATCAAATAGGCAAATGAGCAAATGTTTTATGCTGTTTTTTCTGCTTTACATTTGTTTTTGTTTTTTTCATAATCTTGATGGAGAGGCTTCTCAATATTGCCACTGGCGTTCCATATTTCTGGTAGCTTGCTCCAATGACTGCATCATGGTTGCGAATCTACCCCAAGACCAAGCAATCAGCATGAAATACATATTTAGGTGGAGTGATTCCTTCCATTGTTAGTTGAGCAAACTATTCTAATTCTAATGGACGTTCAAGAGTGGACTGACCCAGCTATATACACTGGTACTGAGTAAAGAGTGAGATATGTATTGTAAAGTTAACCTGTATGGAAGAATGACTAGAGGCTTTGGAATCTAATTCACCTCACTCAAATTCCCATTGTTTCAACTTTTGTTATCCCTGGTTTTATGCTGGAATGAAATGTTCACAAATTACAAAGGTCATCTGAACTTGACATACCCGTGGGACTTCCCTTGGAAAATCCATTTCCCTCATGCCCATATTTTTAGGCTATTAAGTAATGCCTCAAGTGATATCTTAACGTGAGGGCAAGTTGATAGGGTTTTTTGAGAAACTTTATCCCCAAAGGCAATAAAGATTAAATGCCTAAAATTTACGTCATAAACTACAGACTACAATTGCTATGAATTTAAAATGTATTCAATCCAAATGTGAAGCAATGATGTTTAGAAAAGTCTTGGAAATACAAGAGAATTATATAACTGACTCTACTGTATCTTGTATTATTTAGTGAATCCATCTTGGGCTAAACAGATTTACTGTAGTATAATTTGAGACTGCTGAGGAATATAACAACATTTAAAATTTTTCTTAATCCCAGACAATATTGAAAGCATTATATTTTTATCATGTTTATAAGATTTCAAGTAGTTTTTCCACTGCCTGCAATTTTCTCAGTTATTTCATGGTTATGAAAATCACAAATGTGACAGAGAATGTTCAGTATATTTATTTATTAATATAATAGAATGAATGGGTTTGTTCATAGACTAGAACATTGAAAACTTTTAAACACTTGGGGAAAAAATATAATTTCCACCATGGATGCCAGTATTCTTTTTGCTATATTCAAAGCTGTTCACAGTGGTTGAAGTTAAGAAGTTCAAGCCTGAAAAAAAAATAACTTTGAGTTCTCAGATAGTTAAGAAGCAAACTGGATATCTTAAGTCTTGCCTGGTCTTAATTATATATCCTTTAAATTCCTGCTCCAAAAGTAACTCCAACCTTGCTTATTTTTGGAATTCAACCTTAACATCTGGTACATAGTCTGGTGGAACCCAAAGTTGTGCATACTGTTTTCACCCCATGTAAGTGTAATATTTACAAATGCTTGCAGAAATTTGATTCCAATTTAATAAGCTGGCAGTCAAGATGCATTCAGTATTTTGACTGTGGTGGAAGAATTCTGAGACAAGCTTCAGCTAAAGAATATAAGCAGCATCATATGTGAGAAATGAGATAATTTCTGTGCCACATTAAGTCAGGAAACCTTTCTTATTAATCTACAATGAGCATTTGCTGTGTGTGCTTATGGCAAATATCTTAAGAAACTTCTGCATAGCCTTGAATCAAATTTGCATTCTAATATTGGGAAGTTTAAAGCAAGCTGGGAGATGTCTTTCCACATGAAGTGCATTAACTATTTATAAATCTGTAGTAGTATAATAAACTGATGAAGTAGCAACATGTCCCTCAAATCTCAGAATTCAACAAGTAGATCAGTAGGAAACCATTCTTTCTTTCCCTAATTATCTAATCCCTTCTTTATCTACTCTCTCTTGGTTTTCATTCTTTTTGTTCGTTCCATTCTTTCCTTTCCTTTGTCTTTCTTTTCAAATCTATCTATGATCCAACAACTCAATCACTACAACCCAGAAAAGTTAATAAAGGGAAGTTGCCCATCTATTCCAGGTGAGAATATAATTCCATCTCATCTTCTGGGGAAAAAACTGGGCTGATGTCTCCACATCTTCAAACATTCATCTACAATAATTGTTCTGTCTTTAGACTACTGGCTGAATATAAAGACAGACAGACAACTCTACAAAGGCTTCCATACAAAGTTTCTTTATTGGGTCACCAGGCAACCTCAAATATAACTCATAGTTATGTCGAGATCCATCTAATGTCCAATTCTTTGCATAGCTGACTTCACAGTGTAAAAGAATAGTGATGTTTCATCCCATAATGAAGGAGCAAGGGGGTGAGACATCAGCATGCTGCTGGGGTCCAGGCAAGAGTGAAGGAACCTCCTCCAACCCAACCAAGAGTCAATTCAGTGACCAATCAGGGTTACAATGTGACCACATGACATGAACTACATTTCCCAGGATGCATTAACTACATTTACCATGAGGCATTCCCTTAAGGGGACAGCTCCCAATTCTAATTTAACTAATTCAATTCCCATTACCTATATACTATCTGGACAGCAATAATCTAACAACTAGCTGAGGAAGTGTAACAAGTAGAGGCATGAAAAATTGATAGAGAGAAAGTATTGAAAGCAGGAGAAGGTTTAGAAATGTTTTCAAGTGCACAAAGGAAGTCTTTATTGAGCCAAATGAACTTTGAATTAAGCATCAATTCAGCACATTTTGGATTGAGTTGAACACTAATAAAACATCTTATTCCTAGTCCATTCACATAAAAATATCAAATGAAAGCCAAACAACTTATGCAATTATCTGACTCACAAATAACCTTACTGAAATTTTTATAACAATTATTCTTAGAAATTCCTAGGTGGGGAAAAATACATTTCAGAAGCAGCAGTCAGACAGTTTGAGATGTCAAAATTGGATACACCTTTATTACTTCAAATGCTATACAAAACATTTTATTCTTTATTACTCATTATTCTTACCAAAATACTAAAACATATGCTCTATCCAGCTTTGTTATTTCTATATTTGTTATTTCTATACTTTTATACTGTTATTTCTATACATAGTTGCATTTAAAATTGGCTTTGTGTTTATATGCTTCTTCATCATTGGAACAATTCTGATATTAAACTAAAATACATAACAAATTGCTAAATACGAAAAAAAGAACGACATACTTTAATCAATAAATTCACCTAGTAGTGTCAGATTCCTACTAATATAAAAAAAAACAATGTACTTCAAGATGAAAAATATTTCAACTGTACCTCTGCTTGTAAGAAATTGTACAAAGGTTAAATATGACTCATGACAATAATTCTACTGAAATGCCTAAAGCACAATATTAATAAGTGATGTGATGTTGATGACTATAAAAGCTCATTGAGAAATGGAGTAGCTGGTTATGATTCTTGAAAAATCAAGATCTTTTTCTATTTTAAAATATTTAATATTTAAATATTCAAATATATATTCTATTGGAAAAAATGTACTGGAAATGTTGAAAAAACATAAGTTTCTCTAATTAGAAAGGTGAAAATTAGCAGTTTGTAAAACTGAATGTAAAGATATAGACAGCTAAACTCTCAGATCAAGCTTATTATATTGGCTTTTGGAATTTTAGAGAAAATTGAATAGTTTGGAATTCTTCATGTATAGAATGGTTAAAATTTTAATTTTATCTTAAAAGTCTTGAGGTTTCTTTACAGGCCTCTCCAAAGCAGTCAGAATTTACATGGTATGCTAAGCCATAATTTGTTGCATTTTGTGACTTTTAGACACAATGGCACCTATATCAAAGATTACAGCTTATTATGAAACCCAGCCAACTAGGTTTACTAAACAAACAGTGACTGAACAAACTACATTCTAGTGCAATGTGTGAACCCAGCAAGATATTATGCTGGAAAAGGCTATAGCAAGAAATCATTATGAACTTGATACAACAAGAATAAAGGAATCATGTAAAACTTTAAACAATGAGTATGGATTTTTACAATATACTCAATGCACTGAACTGTCTGTGGTACTTGTTTCTTTGTGTTTTTATTTGCATTCACAGATACAATGCACCTTAAGAATCATTTATAACTAAAGCAGATCAAAGATTATAAGTAGCTACAGGAATGCAAGCTTTTCAATCAGCATTATTCAAATTTCATTTTAAAAAAGGAAAGTACAGAATCAAAAGGAATTCTAGGGTTTCCATTTTAGCTCTCAGGAATAAAAATTGAAAAGGCTACACTAAAAGGGCCTGAGCTTCCTTTAATGAGTTTTATCTGAACCGCTAACACAACTGAATGATGATTCAAGGCCCATATAATTCTTAATTATAGCAACTCTATGGATGAATGGGATCTTCTTAAATATTTCAGCATAATTGGATGAGATGGGAGCAGTAGAGTGTACCTCACAATAATTCTTGAATCAATTGTTAACTCATATCTATGTATTAAGCACTTAATACTAGAGAGGATAGAGATTGTTTCTGCATTTAAAAAAAAATCATGCTTTGGAGAAGCTATTAATCCACTCTTGTTAATCCAGTTCACTACTGTTAAAGGAAACTGATTTTATTCAGAGTTCAATGAGTAATGTTAACCTTATATTTTAATATATTTTCTTACAGAAATTACTTTAAAGCTTACAAAGTGAATGCGAGATAAACGTTTTATAAAGATGATTCCAAAAGTCTGTAATAAGGTTTTCTGAAATTCTAGGATATTCTGTGTTTCTACAATATACCATGAAAGATACCTTATGTGAACACTGAAAAAAGCAGAGAGTGTACGACTTATTAAATTACTCAACAAGCTGTCATTACTGTACACAGTCTGTTACCAGCATAATTAAAGTAACATGTTGGTAAATGAAGTAAAGTTGATTAACTTTTCTTTTGCCAACACATATTACATATTATTCTTTTGCTAATGTATAGCATGACAATTAGCAATTTTTTCTCAGCCTCACCACCATCATTTTCAAATTACAAATTTGCAAAGGAAGTTCTTCCTCTAGAGACTAAACTGTTACATTCATTTTAAAATGTAATATGCAGGACAGACAAAAATATAAACAATAAAAAGCTTATTAGGAACATGAATAGCGAGGAAGATACTTGGACAGGATGATAGCTTATTTCCACTGGTGCTTGTATTGGGAGACATGCTAGCCATGATTCTGGAAGCTAACAGCCTTTAATAGCAATATTTCCTAAACCTGTCCATTTTAAAAATATATAAACTGTAACCATAATGACTTCTGAAGGAGTGAATTTCACAGTATAACAATGCATTGTGAAGAGCTCTGCAGCATGTTGGAACTGAAATTAAAGCGTGCCCTAGAGCAGGCATGGGTGCTCATGTTGAGACTCTCTGCAATGCCTTAAATCAGCTTAATCCTCTTCCATGTTCATGCATTTACCACTTGATCCTGAGAGAAGATTAAGAAATTGCAAAAGGTATTTGATTTGTGAAGGATTTCCGTGAGATGAAAAATTAGAAGCAACACCTGGAGCATAGATTGAGAAGGGTGAAAAGTGACTTTGTTCAAGTATGGATATATGGCAATAGAGAAGTAAAACTGTACTTGTCCTCTCTAACCTCAATGTTTGTGATTCCAGAATCTCTTTTTTCAGATAGTTAAAACTCTCCTGGGTAAAAGCTGCTCTGAAAAGTTATGTCTTGATCATTGTGACCACATAGTACAATATTTGGTTTATACTCAGATTTGCTTGAGTCTGGATTTTATAAAGTAGACATATGTCTAGTCTCATGAAAAGGACTAGAGGTGACATCATAGCAGTGTTCCAATAACTAAGGGGCTTCCACAAAAAAGAGAGGATCAACGTCAACCTATTTTCCAAAGACCTGAAGGCAAGAAAAGAAACAATGGATGGAAACTAATCAAGGAGAGAACCAATCTAGAAACAAGGATACATTTTCTGACAGTGAGAACAATGAATTAGTGGAACAGATGTTGTGGGTGCTTCATCACTGGAGGTTTTAAAGAAGAGATTGGACAACCATTTGCCTGAAATGATATACTAGATCTCCTGCTTGAGCAGGGGATTGGACTAGAAGAACTCAAGGTTCCTTCTAATTCTGTTATTTGGTTATTCTACTTGGGCAAAGTCTTGCACAGTGGCTAGAGTATCATTTTGAGATATTATCCAAGTTTCTTTTTGGCTTTTTAGTTATCACTTTGCTGCCAGATATCCAACATCTCCCATTGTTTCTCTGACTAACCCTGGTATTGTTCCTTTCATTTCATAAATTCTATAAAAAGGACATTGAAAATTATATACAAGTAGAACTGCTACTTACTGTATTTATACAAAGAAACAGTGTAATCAGGGGTGGGATTCAAAATTTTTAACAACCAGTTCTGTGGGTGTGGCTTAAGTGGTGGGTGTGGCTTGGTCATGTGACTGGGTGGACATGGCTTGGTGGTCATCTTATTGGCTGGGCATGGCCAACTCAATATCACTCACATTGAGGCATGCATCTCCTCGCCTGGCCTCTCATGACTGTGGGGATGCTGCAACAGTCCTAAGTGTGAAAAATTGTCATAAGTCACTTTTTTCAGTGCCATTGTAAGTTTGAATGGTCACTCCACACAAGCAAAGTACCAGCAAAGGAGGGGAAAAAAACTCCAGACAAGTTCCTGAGACAGGAAGTCTAGTCCTGCCAAGAATGTCATAAGGGTTAACGGAGAGGCAGTTTCTGTAAGCAACACCAGAATGTTTCCTTCCTGCCTTCCTTACAGAATTAGGCCAGTAATTTCTTCTAACAATTGGTTCTCCAAACTGCTTAGAATGTTAACAACCGGTTCTAGCGACTAGGTGCGAACTGGTAGAATCCCACCCCTGAGTGTAATATGTAAGCAACCTCTAATACCTGAATAATAAATTGAACCAAGAATACAAGTAATGTCCTACTATATTAGATCAAATATCTATTTACCCATGGTGGCTGAGAAAAGCTTTTAAGCAAGATATGAACCTAATTTTTTTTAAAATACATCAATAGCTATGCTGTTTCTGATCCAATCATCACAACTTTGTAATTTTCTTAATCTTTTTTATAGCTTTTCAGTAGCCCAGCACAATGGTCCATCACTATCTCTAATTAATGACGCACAGCATGAAGCATATTTCTTTTTAATCTATTCAGAATTGTCTGTCATTCATCCTTGGTAGATGATTGCAGGATCTTAAACAAAAGTTTATTCATTCTTATTTACACATTGTATAGTTATAATTTGCTTTTTTCCAGTTTAAAGAGACTTAAATGTTAAAAGAGCTGTTTACATGTTTTGCATTTATTTTTTGAGCTATACTTCTCACGACTGATTACACATGCTTGGCCTTGTAACAAAAATTGTATAATCTCTGTTAAGCGATTTATAGTGAGCTTTTAAATATCTGCTTAAGATAATTAAAATATTCAATCCCAGATTTTTCAAATGGAGCTATTCTGTGGAATACCTAACTTTAATTCACTACTAGGTATGCACGGAGGAAGATGATCTTCTCACTCCTTCTCTATTTGTAGCTACAGCATTATTTTTCCCATCTCAGAAAATCCACTAATGTTATAAAGCAAATTATCAGGGGTCTTGGAGGATTGAATAAAAAGAGAAAAATGGGAGGACTGACTTTTTCTTCATATTATATACATAGAATGTATGACACTGAATGTAATAATCCAATACTTGGTCAGGTTATGCTATAAAAAGCACATAATTCATTCCTGCTTTTTCAAGCTTCATTCTATCTCTACTATTACCAGAATTGGAGGTTGCAATTTTCCTTCTTCTCACGCCTCCCCTCACATTTGCAATATAATGATGGAAAATCCTTGAGACTAAGGCAAACTACAGGAGAAAAAGGATGGAAAAATTGCACTGCAAAAACAGCTAATTTCCTGTGACATGGCATAATTTATGAAAACTGCCATCTAATAAATGTTGAGTTAAAAAAAAATGTCGTTAGAGCAAACACAACAATAAATGGCACAGGAACATTTAGATTTTGTACCCTATGCATTTTTTTCAAATGATTTATAAATGACACATCTGCTCTAAGTGTCTTACCATATTTGTATAGCTGTGCTCAAGCATCTGTGAGCCAATCTTGCAAGAAATCTCTTCAATGTCTCTATTCTATTTTCAAGCACATTCATAATGCCTTTTTAGGTGATTCAAACAAGTGTAAAATTGGCAAATGAGCCCTGATGAACAGTATGATATGGGTAAAGGAATATATGTCTGCAAATAAATTTAGCTGGAAATAACTATTACTGAACTTATTTGAGCTTTACACTAAGTAGACATAAACTTGTATTTTAAAAGTTGGGTCATTATTCCATGACTCCAGTGTATATTTGTGTGAACAGCAATCCCTGGAGGACTGTGTATGAGTAACAAGCATCCCATTTTAATATATTCTTATGTTTTGCATTCAGTGACAGTGTAATTTCTTCACATTTCTGTGTGTGCTAAAACAAAAAAAACCCCCAAAATTAAAAGGATCCATTGGGGAGCAGCAATAAATCTTAAGTCTAAGAAATCATAACTGTTCCAAATTGGCTTTATTTTGATACAAGATTTAATATTTTTAATGCAAAACTGCAGAAACACACACATATATTGTTTATTTGGAAAAAAATATTTACCCCTTGGATACATTGGATAAAAGAAATCAATAATAAGTTCTAGAGCAATTCAAAGCTGCTCACCACATTATATTTTTGGAAAACTGAACTATGTCAACAGAATATATTTCAACTCCAGAGTATCACTCAGAAAAGTAACAGAAGAGTTCTCTCAAGATTATGATTCTACAATTCCATACCTGTTTCATTCACGGATATTAATGGGCAGCAGAGTGTGAAATCTCCAATCTTTAGACACAGCCCCATCTGTCTTTCATCTCTTTCCTTTCATATAAATGCCATTAAAGAAGAAAAGATGGAATAGCTTGTATGTTTTTATCATTGTTGTTTTTACATTAGAAACCATCAGGCTCCTGAAGTTCCCAAAAAAGACTCAGAAACTGAGTACTTTGGATTCATTGAAGAGGCAAGATTGGAAACCAAAATATATCAGATGCTGGCTGGAAAAACAAGATCAACAGATTTGATATCAACAGAGGTCCCATGAAAGATGAAGTTAGATATTAATGCCAGGTGTTTTGATTGAAGTGTCTGTTTCTCTTGTGACTGCTGAGCTGGACATAAGAGGAAGGTATTGCATGTATACTAAAATATAATTAAAACAAACACATGGAATTATGCAGAAAGGATAGTCCCAGGGCTCAGTGAAGGACAATATTGTTTTATGAGGCAAATTATTAATTATTACAAAGGTTACATTTACTTCAAATTTTCAGGGTATCAATACGAACATTTGTTATTAATTTTAAATAAGAGTCACTCTGATAATTATTCTTCTTTATTTCAGATAAAATTTTACAGGAGTCCCTTAGATCCCAATTATAGATTGGTAACGGTGGAGTAAAATCCAATTCAATTTTGCTGTATGCTGCATCCTGCTTAATGCTGTGGCAGAGATTCAGGAAGAGGAAAATGGCACTGTTAAATTCAGACAAATCCTTTAATTTCTCTAGATAGATAATCAATATTAGGCTTGCAATAAGTGTTGTCCTTCCACTCCCCTCACTCAAAGCAAAGTCTTGATATGCCAATAATTGGTATTCTGAATTTAAACATTTAGTGTTTCATAAACATTATACTGAAACAGTTACATACAAACTTGCATATTTAATGTAGCCTTCTGAATAAATTATTCTGTTCCTTATCGAAGTCCAAGAATTGCACTATGGGAATAAAGTAAAGAGATTGGCAACACTAAACCATCTTGGTTTAGGAATGGTATTTTTTTAAATCACACATAATATATTCATTATTCCTTTTTAATTCCCAAATACCAAAAATCATGGCTGTCAAGATTAAAATGTTAGAGGAAGTGGTTTTTGAAATGCAATAACATTAATAATGTTGCTATAACATTTCACTAATAAAATTGAATAATCCTAAAACATGCTATACGTTTTTCAATGCTATGTTCTAGAATGTTATCCTTTCTATTGTAACAGGCTAACCGAGATGCAGAATACAAGTCACATCAAAAGTGTTTTTCAAATTTATTTGTACTTTCATAGAAGAAAACCCATGCTTAATTTTTATAGCCTTTTTTGCATATTTAGAAATTATATATTTTAGAAATAGGGATATTATCCATTATCATAATACAGATAATCCTTGATTTACAATCATAATTGACCTCACAATTAATCAAATGTTGGCCAATTGCTTGGTCCCCAAAATGCAGTCATATGACTGGGGGGTGGTGGCCATTGGAACTTCAAATCTAGGCCGTATGTACCTTTTTTGTTGTCTAACTTTGACAAAGCAACCAGCCATACGTTAAGAACTACTTGTATCCTAACACTTCATAATAATTCTACTAATAAAAAAGATATTTATGTGAGGCAAAAATTAAGACTAAGGAAAGAGTAAAAATTAACAGATTCTCTATCATAAGTACTGAAAATATTTACTTGGTTAATTATTGTATTCTATTTTTCTGAATCCAGATTTAGAATAAATTGAGGCTTCTTTGTCTTTTAAATGTGAATAAAGGGAACTCATTGTTTATGTCTACTGTCTGCTTTGATGTGCATTTTATTTACAGTAAACTTCATGATTGTCTGTCATGAAGAACAGTTCTTCAATAGTTTATGCACAAAAATGAAGCCTTATAAGATAGTTTACAGTAATTGGGTGATAATTTCTGTGTTTAGTAACGTTTTTATTCACACACAGAGTTTTCTTTGCTAAGAAAGCAAATCTGGAAACCTATTATTAAGTATAATATCCCTTCTCGCTCCTCTTCACTAGACTGATAAACTATGAGTACATGCAATCAAACAAAGGCTTTAGATCAGCCACAGGTTCCAATTCTAGCCAAGATGATAAAAACACAATATATACATGGTAACTTTACAACACCCCCCCCATCTTTTATATCTGAATCCTGCCAATGGATGCATAATTGCAACATTGCGAATGTTTTGTTGGTTACTGCCTCCCACCACAACTCTACCTCTGGATATTAATGAAATTATCTTAAACTACAAATGCCATAACCTGCTTTTTTCAAATCTGGAACAATAGTTTTCTAGGAAATTTGACAGCTTCCGGCTTTGATTGTTCACAAATTTGGAAGGTATTGAACTTACACTGCTTATGAAACTGTGATGTGTTTATTCAAATTGGGCCAGTGTATCTTGCTTTTAGGAAAGGTATTCTAAGTCACAGTTAAGTGTATGAACCATATAAATGTTTTCTCAAAAATGTTACTTACGCCATTCTGATGATGTCACAACAACTATGGAAGTCCACTGGAGTATGCAGTCACCCTATGCAGAGTCAGGAGAATTAACAAAATGTGGGACTGGAAGCACATTTTGAGTTTGTTACTTTTAGAATGTTTTAGTATATTGTGCGGTTTTGCAAAATTATATTTTTCTTACAGTTAAAGCCATAGTAAGCACTTTGTGAAACACCACAATATACTAAAAACAGTACTCACCTGGACCTTTGTCCTCTGGCTCCAAGTTTCAGTGGATTTCCAGAGTTGATGTGATATTATCAGCATAGACTGTGATGCTTAGAGATCATTTACTTCAGATCATGTTAGATGTTCAAAGTAGGACTGAAGAGGACCTATAAAAATGGAAAAAGATATATTTCAAACCAATCAGTCTAAATTAGTCCCATTACTCCTTTTGAACAATTTCTTTTAGAACTAATTAATTTCTTCAACAAGACACATGTTCACAAAGAGCTGCATATTTTGTAAAAGCGTAGAATTAAAATATGTAAGTCTAACAGAAAGCAGGGATCTACCCTGGAAAATGTAAGATTTTAGATTTTAATACATGATCATTCAGAAATATATAACCCTAAACCACCTAAAATATATAGAATATCTGAAACTTCTCAGATATTGCTGAATTTTAATTCTTGTCAACCCTGTCTGGCAAGATAATGATTACTGAAGATAGGAATTATGTTTAGGCTAACATAAGGAGGGACAGGTTGTTCATTCCTTATCTATCTGTCTATTTAGTCAACAGAGACAATTTGAAATTTTGAAAGAAAAAAGAGAAGTGCCTTCTTAAGGTACCCACTAGTCTAGTGCTACATATTATAAGTTTTATAAATTATTTTCAGTCCTATTCTCCAAGCCCCTCTAGCTATAAGACAAATAACACAAACTTTTTTTCCATATCTCTCATAATCTTTATATTTCATCTTTTATTTTCATGCTGCTCTACAAATGGAACTCAGCACCAGCACAAATGCCAACTCCCTACCTCTCATCTGGCTGTTACTATTATTCCACTGCTTACTGATGAATAACAGATGCATCCCTCTAATGACTGTTATCCTATAAACAGTAATGACTGTCATCCAGCTTGTATCGTTTTCAAATTCACTTTCTTACACAAACCCTCATTTATTCCTGTACTTCAAAGCAACATAAAAACTGAATAATAGTTTGTTCCTATTATTTTATATAACACAAGAATGTACACCAAGTACTAGAGTAATGGACAAACTGTAATTCTATTTACAGAAATAAAACCCTGTATATTAGAATTAATTAGAGGGTAGAGAGTTGTGTACAGTAGAGAGCTTTTATAGTAAAGTATCTTGCTGAACCAGCCAGCTCAAATAGCATCCTTTTTAGTTGAATGTTTTCAAAAATATTCTTTTTGCAACTGCCTCTAAAAAAAGTTCAGTTCCTAAGTACATTTATACACGTACATAACATACTGTCATTATTTCTAATTATCCTTTAATGAAGAAGATAGAAACAAGGCAGACTCAATTTTCAGAGGGACGGAATAATTGTGGTCTATTTAACCAATTCTTCGCTTATTGTCTCTCTTTTGTAGATTCTCTTACTTGGACAGGATTGATGTCAGCTCTTTGATGTATGTCAGGTCAGGAAAGAGATTCCACAAATACAACTGTACTTGATTGTTGTAGAGCATAATAGCAGATTCTTGAAAGATTGCCAGTTTCCTGCTTCTCATTTTAATATCAACCAGAATCAAAATGTAGTTATCATCTCTTTCTTGTGAACTTTCTTTCCCCAGAACAAAATGGTGATTTCGTTTCTCTTAAGTTCTCTTACCAATTCCTGCATTCCTTCATCAAGAGTATCTCTATTCTCCACTGTACTTACCTATTGAACGTCCAATGCTATGAAATCTTCAGAAAGTTTATGCTACTGCTATAGATATTAAAAACCACTCAATGTGATATAAGTAAGTTTAATTTCTTCTAGGAAGAGGATTTTTAGGCTGGCTGCTTTGCATTCGGTTTATTTATTTATTTAAATTTGTATACCGCCCCCTCTCCCAGAGGGACTCGGGGCGGTGTACAACCAGATAAAATATACATATAAAAATACACATACAATACTTAAAATGAGTTAAAAGAATTAAATAGATTGGCCATTATCAAAAGATTAAAAAGATTAGGAGATTAAGAAAGCTAAAACTGAATTTAAAACTTTAAAAACCCCTAGGCCAGACCAGCTTGCTGAAATAAATAGGTTTTCAATGCACGCCGGAAGGTCAGGAGATCAGGGATGGTCCTCATCTCCGGGGGTAATTCGTTCCAGAGGGAGGGTTTACGTTCTTAGTCTATAGATAAACTAATTAAAAACATATATTATTTTAGTTCCAAATACGGTAAGCCACTAGCAATTGGAGTTTCTCTAGTTAAATGTATCAGCAAAGATTTCTGATTGTATGCTGATATCAGCTGGTAGAATTATTAAAAGTTTCCTAACAAGATTGGATTATCCCATAAAACCTTAGAATGATTTTAGAAGCAGTAAACATATTCAAATATTTTTCCTGGAATTGTAGGATCAAGCAAACTGAGCACCAAAGGTAAATTAAGGTCATCTAAGCCAACCCACTAAAAAGAGGGCTGTTAAGAACAGCAATAATTGTACCAGAAATCTTTTTTGAATTGTATGCCCTTAATAATATTGGGGTTTGCTCCCTTGAGATTTCACATTTAAGTAACTTCCTTCTCTGTAATTTAGATCTTTATTTAGCTCACAAAGTAAGCATTATGCTTTAAGTAGGTACAGTATTTATCTTTTGGAATCAGATCCAGTTGCCAGTAGCAACCAAGGCTTAAAGGAAACCTTATTTTCATTTGGTAGTCCTTAAGCAGATCCAAAGGGCCAATTATATACCAATTACAGGAGGTGGGTCTTCAACTTAAAACATGTTCAAGGCAAGCCTATTTTTATTTGAACAATTCAAATTACATATTAATTCTTATATTTTTGTTTTTAAAAAAGTTTCCCTGCCACATTGTATTCTATTAAAATATTACAGATAACTGTATCTGTCTATTTATCCATCTATCTATATAAGTATATGACAGTATATTTCATAGATACTAAATATGTGAGAAGCAGGACCAAATTATACCTATTTTTATTAACAATTGTTCTCCACACTTAAAAAAAAAGCACTTGAAACTTATAAGTCACGTTTTTAAAAACCCTCAAGAATATAAGCAATTAATGATTACTGAGTTGCATATTTATTATTTTTATTGATAACATCACAAATGAAATTAGATTAAGTAAAATATAGGATCATAACTGAATATTAAGCACCTGTGAAATTGGAATAAGTATTTATTTGAAAGCATTAAGAATGTGAAATAAATTATGATAATCATTATGATTACAGCTCTTGATTATGCAAAGATAAACATATAATGCAGATCAATCACATTTGTATGCATCCTTGACATAATTTAGTTTCTCTGGATAGATGAGTAATGTACAATGGTACCTTGGTAGTCAACTGCTTTGAAACTCATCAAATTTGGTTTTCAACCCAAAAGTTTTGTCAGGGTTTGTTTGTAACTCAATGCACAAACTAGAACTTGTCGGTGTCGGCTGCCTTGTGACTCACTGCATTATTCCTTATGGAAAAATTTGTTGGGTACTCATCACTCTTGGTAATCATCACACCTCCTGGAACCAATTAACAAAGAGTATCAAGTATGAAGCATGAGGGAAATCAGGAGATTCAAGCAGTACTAATGAGATTTATTGCAAGTTTAATTCTCTATAAGAATCTGGCCAAATGACCATTAAGGGAATGCATGGGAGTTAAGAAAGGAATTCAAGGTGGGACTTAGATCTCTGGTGGGCACACAGGGACTCATGACTTATGACGCACTTTACCCCTCCCTTAGACTCAGCCTGGTCATCTCCAACACCAAGGTACTACTTTAGTTTGGAAGACATTGAAGTTATGAAACTTGTGACTTTGTTAGAATTCATTTCTTTAAAATTTGAATAGAACTCATCTAATATATAATATAATCATATCATACCATGCCATACATCTATAAGCTATTCTCTTAAGTTTATTTTTGTACTGACATGTAGCATGCATGTTAGAGGATGTAACTTAATACTTATAAGATCTGCGTATTATTTGCATCTTACTGTATCTGGAAATGTATGAACATACATTTTTTATTTACTCATGATATCTTTCAGTTAGGGAGTAGAACTCAGTTATCAGCTCTGCTGAGGAACTAGTTTTATTCAGCACCCTGTTTCCTCAGTGTTCTATCTTGATCATCAATGTATAATTTCAAGAATTACTGGATTTAATTGCTGTTTTCATTTTTAAATTCTTGTCGGCTTTCTCTTTTGTGTCTACAGCAGAGTTTGAATCATTTGTAACTGACTTTATATATGCTGCTCTGGAAGCTGTTCTCTCTGTAAAAATTAATAAGAATATCCAAAATAAATAAGTATAAATACATCTGACTCTCTACAGAACAGATGGAGTACAAAAACTAAGAGAGAGTGTGTTGGTTTAAGATTCTCTCTGTGTGGTTACTGAGAAGAGGAGCAGAGCTTATAATCAGGTCTCAAATCAAGAGCTGGGATGAACATTCTGCTTCTATTTTGATGCTCAAAATTTTTCAGCAGCATGACAGGGCACTTTTAAATTAAATGTACATATTGTGTACATTTAATGTACACATACTCTCTCTGTGTATATGTAGATTATACAAATGGTAGGGTATACACATATTCTCAATAAGGGAAATAATATGACTGAATAAATTAATCCTAAATGAGAAACACTGAATTTTTCAATTATACACGAATAGCTTGGAATGTGACAATAAAATCATTAAATAGTTATTTCATAATTAACTGAACTATCCAAGGTGTATAGTGATCCATTTCCAAAAGATAGAGTCATAACCTTGTCCAATGTTGTTCCATCTTCAGGCTGGTGCTTTTGGCTTCGTGCTTGTGCGAGCAAAAAAAAAAATTATTTATTTTTTGCTTGGACAAGCACAAAGCCGAAAGCTCCAGCCTGAAGATGGCAAGTGGTACCTCGTCGAAATGTCACCAAGATACTCTCAATCTTACACGGGAAAAGACCCGAACACGCCAAGACCTGCATAACTGTACCCATAAAAATTATATATATATATATATATATATATATATATATATATATATATATATATATATGTGTGTGTGTGTGTGTGTGTGTTTTCGGAGATTTTCGCGGGTATTTGTATGTGGATCTTTGGTTCTTTGGGTTTTCTCCCGCGTAGAATTGGAAATATCTAGGCGACGTTTCGATGAAGTCTCATTCATCATCTTCAGGCTTGTGTCTTCGAAGACACAAGCCTGAAGATGATGAATGAGACTTCATCGAAACGTCGCCTAGATATTTCCAATTCTACGCGGGAGAAAACCCGAAGAACCAAAGATCCATATATATATATATATATTCTGTATATATGAGAGACACTTTGCACAAACCTCCCCCATTCACCCACCCAATATAAGAGGATAATTCCGCTGGGTGAGATCATCCACTGGGTGAGATCATCTGTGGCTTTGGGGTGGAGTTTCATCAGTACACTGATGATACTCAGCTGTACATTTCCACCCCAGGCTACCCCAATGAAGCCATGGAAGTGATGACCCGGTGCCTGGAGGCTGTGTGGGGTTGGATGGGGCGAAACAGACTTCAGCTCAACCCGGCCAAAATCAAGTGGCTGTGCTTTCCGGCGCCCCGATACAGCCAGCTAGTTCCATCGCTGGCTGTGGGGGGGGGGGAAAATTCTTGCCCCCACGGAGAGGGGGTGCAATCTGGGTGGCCTCCTGGACGTGCGGCTGTCATTAGAAGATCATATAGCAGCCGTCGCCAGGGAGGCTTTTTGTCAGGTCCGCAGGATCTACCAGTTGTGGCCCTTTCTGGATCGGGATGCCCTTCGCACGGTCACATCCACCCTCGTTATCTCCTGTCTGGACTATGACAATGCTCTCTACATGGAGCTCACCTTGAAGAGTACCCGGAGGCTCCAGTTGGTGCAAAATGCAGCTGCGCGGGGGGTTTTGGGGGCTCCTCAGAGCTCCCATGTTACACCTCTCTTGCGTGAGCTGCATTGGCTCCCAGTAGCTTTCCGGGTGCGATTCAAGGTATTGGTGACTACCTTTAAAGTGCTCCATGGCTTGGGATACTTACAGGACCGCCTACTGCCGTCATCGATCTCCCATCACCCAGTATGCTCCCATAGGGTGTGCCTCCTTGGGGTGCTGCCAGCTGGATGGCTGGCAACCCCGAGGGTACGGGGCTTCTCCTTGGGGGCACCCTCCCTCTGGAATGAGCTGCCCCTGAAGATGAGGACCATCCCTGACCTTTTGGCCTTCCAGCGCGCATTGAAAACGTACTTATTTCATCAAGCCGGTCTGGCCTAGGGTTTTATAGAGTTAATTTGGTTTTAATGGGTTTTAATCTTTTATATTCTTGATTGAATTTTTATTTGGAGCCACTATATTTAATCTTTTTAATTGTTTTTTAAATATTGTATTATTAGAGAAGACATAGAGATAGAAAAACGCCCACACAGCATGAATAAACGAGATGACACCTCCCGCCTACCAGCCATTTGGAAACCCGCACTCATTAACAAAAGAGTACCTAACATAAAGGACACCAGACCCACACCACGAGGGCCACACAAGAAACTACCACCAAACTTCCACGCAGAAAGCAGACTCACACCCACACAGAAGATGAAACACGACCACGGACCAGAAACCATACCACAGCTGCATCACTACCTGCTTCAAACCCCCCCAACCCATACATGAAGGGAACTGATGCCCACCATGAAGATGTGGCACGACCACAAACACGAAGCCAAACAA
Organism: Bungarus multicinctus; assembly: GCA_023653725.1. Classification (NCBI taxonomy): domain Eukaryota; kingdom Metazoa; phylum Chordata; class Lepidosauria; order Squamata; family Elapidae; genus Bungarus; species Bungarus multicinctus. The sequence continues at coordinate 116,745,317 of CM042836.1, forward strand.
TAGGATCACAGCTCACCAGCTCAAATCCCCCAGCAACTGAGACTAACCGGAGTACAACCAAACCCCCACCAGAATAGAACACACCCCCAGCCAATCAGAACACAGCCAACCCCCCAACCAATGAGAACACACCCCCACCCAATCAGAACACAGCCAAGCCCCCACCCAATCAAGTCACACCCCCACTAGTAGTTAAAAGGAAGAAGCAGCTGCAAGCTCACATCACTCTGAGAAGCATAAGGCCGAAGACACAAGCCTGAAGATGATGAATGAGACTTCATCAAAACGTCGCCTAGATATTTCCAATTCTACGCGGGAGAAAACCCGAAGAACCAAAGATCCACATACAAATACCGCGAAAATCTCCGAAAACATATATATATATATATATATGTGTAAGGTTTTTAAGCTGATAATTTTAAATAATAAATAAGGGAGACTAGTATAGATCTATTTCAAGCTAGTTAGCTCTCTTCAGCTAGCCATACCCTTACTGGGATTCGAACCAGGGAAGTATTACATGTGAGGCAGTTGTAATTGCCTCTACACCACTGGCTCTCTCCTTATCAGCTTATAATACAAAGTATATATATATATATATATATATATATATATATATATATATATATATATATATATATATATATATATATATATATGAGAGACACTTTGCACAAACCTCCCCCATTCACCCACCCAATACAAGAGGATAATTCCTCTTTGAGAAAGTTTGTCCTTCAAAAGCAGAGCTCAGTGCTTTGGGGTCTTTAGCAGATGTGTCTGTGCATGCAGGTGCAAACTACCTGGAAACAAAGTACTCATGCACATATATTAACACCGGACAAACAATCAAGCAGGAACTACTGAGGAGAAAGCTATATTTCACCAACACTGGCAGGACAACTACTATATATAAACAAGGGCAAACTCCTTATTCACTGGCACTGAAGACATCATTTACTCAGGTAATCAATCACATGACTGCAAGCAAACAACCAAGCTCAGAAAATACCAATGACTTTATAATTCAACTCTACATTATGTATATTATTTTCAATTGGATCTAATTTTTCTGGCTATAGTTGATTGTGGGAATATATGAAACCTAAACTCATCTTCTACTTCAGCAAGTGGATATGAATTTATTTTTATAATTTTATAACAGATAAAACCATACTTTCTATTTGTAATATATAAAACTATAGGTCACAGATGTAGACTTTTATTAGACTTAGTAAGTGTTACTACATTCAGCATGTTTCTATTTAAGCAATAAACGGAAACACAAACTGTTGAATCTTAAGTTGTCTTAGCTCTTGCCACATTAAACACAGTAAAAATATAAACCAATAATAAATGGCAGATAGTGACAAACAAAGAGAACTAAATCATAATTTTAGAAAATGCTAATGAAAATACATATCTTTTTATTTATAAATTTGCTTGTTTATTTACTTCTGTTATTTGGCTTATTACAAATAACCATACATTTGTATATTTGGTAGAATTTTAAAGAAATCTGAATTTTTCAATAAAAAGTCAGCAATAGTATGAGTTTGCATAATTAGCAAGCTTTAATCAAACTAACTTATTTAAATGTTACTGTACATATTTCCTACTCTCTTCCAATAATGATAAGTATAATAATTCTGGTTGAATATTGGAAACATTCCTTTTGTACAGAATTAATTTTCACACCTGAGTATTATAATTCAGAGAATGAAGATTTATATGAGCTGAGTTTCTCCCCTTTCCTATAATATTCTGTTCTCTCATTATGAAACATCTATTTTTAATCTTTCATTTAATTATTTCACTCAGTGCAGGTAATGGGGAAATCTGAAGTAAGCAAGAATCTGTTTTCCAAAGACGAAATATTTTACAAAGACATTTTTGGTGCAAGAGAAATATGCATGGCAATCCACCAAGTGCTGAACAAACTTCTATACTTTGCATATTTTTAAGTTTTATTTTCAACAAATACAAGTATACACACACACGCGTGCACACGCACACACACACACACACACACACACATTCATAACATACCTAAGGCATATCACAACATCAATTCTCTTGAGACTTTTATGTTATAGGTTATGAAAGAGGTTTATATATTTTGGAAGTCCAAAAACTGAACTATAACTAAACAATTCATTAGTTAACATTTGAGACTAACAGTAAAAATACAATCAATAATCAACTGAAAAGGTATGGGAAGCATAGCACAAATAATATTTAAAATTAATCTGCAGGGATTAAAAAAATGACAATATGTCAGTGAAAATCCTGCCCCTTTCCTACATGCATTGATCTTACAAACATATTCAAAAGCTTGCATGGCAATGCTCCATCTGCCATCCTTCTGATTTTGTGCTTTCCTACGCTTCCATGACAACTATTAAGCTAACAAACAAAACAATCCAATAAGAAGCAGTAATAATCTGTGAGAATTTAGCACACTATTCAGTTCATTGAAAAAAAGACAAGAATTCAGAGACCAGTATATTGGATTCAATGAGATGAATGCTGATAGAGGAGTGTGTGTTTAAAAAGTGTGCTTTATACATTGTTCAGCTATACAATAGAAAGAAAGAAAAAGACAGAGACTCTTCTGCAACTAGAAAGCCAAAATTTGGGAAATTTCCTACCGCAGCAAAGAAGGAAAAGCATTTGTAAGATTTATAATTTCCATACACGTGCACATACTAAGGAGAAATGCCTATTTAACAGGGTCCACTTTTCTTGGTAATGGAGACAGAAATAAATAATAATAGTATTTCTAGACTGAAGAAAGATGAAGGAGTTTTCCTTTTCCTTTGCAGCATGTTCATAGGATTCTGGTTTTTGAAGGTAGATAGATCCTCCAACAATTGAAAGAGAAAGAAGGAAAAGATGGAAGATACACTTTGGTTCGATTTGCTCAGTATGCTCCTTGGCTACCAGAAGCCATGGATTCCTCGAGCTGGGGCTCTGTCCAGTTCAAAGGGAGAATAAATCACTCGTCTGTCTGCTTCTTGAGTCCACTACTCAAATGAAACTAACAGGCTGTTCTAGATTTGCATCTGCTAATTCAGGAAAGTTGTGCTTTCACTGTCTAAGTGTCTAACATAATGGAGTATCTAACATACTAGAATAGTTTAGTTCAACTACTGTTAGGTCCAACAAACTCCTTGAGGCCATGCTACAATTCAGTGAGGACCCTGAAAAGCCTCTGCTCAAATCCAGTGTGGGAAGGGGGATAGGCTGACTTCAGAAGGTCCAAATAAGTTTCTCTCTGGAATAAGCAAAAAAGGCTGCCAAGGGAGGGAAAAAGTTCAGTCTATCTGTCCATCTCTGAGTACTCTAGCCACTGGCAGAAATAAAAGGAAGAAACAAGGTTAGCCTTTCCCAACTCTGGAAATTTTCTGCTAAAGCAGAACTATTACTAATATTATGATCGGCCCAAGGAGGAAAAAATAGAGATAATTGTTAGAGGCAAATTTTCATTGTTATCCATCTCGCTTCTCTAGAAGGCTTATTTTGCATGTCTGTACATAATATGCCACCTAATGGTTAGAGTGATAGTCTTAGGACTACATTTACCTCATTTCAGTTTTTCTCTTCAGTCTCTAACCATGCAGCTCACTTGATTCATTGCATCTTCACAAAAGAGGAGAACAAATCATAATCTCCTAACCATACTTCAGGTTTTCCTGTCATTATGTTATTTTCTAATCTTATCTTTATTTCATTCCAGCAGTAGCATCAAGAACATGTTCTCACAAATGTTATTTCTCTATTTATTATAAATCCTCCAATATTTCTCTATGTATGTATTACTTCTGCCAAGTAAATCTACCTCCTAATCAACATGTTCTGCATTTCAAAGTAAGAAAAAAATGAAGAAGAACAAGGGTTAGTTTTCTAGTTTCTGAAGCGCTGGAAGGCAGAAATGCCAATGGCCTGAAGTATCTTGAACATCAAACAGATACCTTTTAATTATTATAGCAACCAGTTATGCCAGACTCAGGAAATAACTGAATTAAACAATCAGTTATTTAATCCAATAATTGTGGTACACATATAATAAAGTTTGAATATAATATCTTAAAACTTCAATCACATGAAATGTATTTGCTACTTTAAAGCATTTTCCTAAAATATGTACTTCTTATTTTACAAGTTTCATTTCCCTCAAATTTGATAGGATGGATCCTGCTGGTCCTTTTCTGCTCTTTTCATACTTCTGTTGAGGGAGTAAGCCTATTTTTAATAATGACAATAGACATTTTTTCTTGTATTAAAATATATCTTTCTACAACTGTGTTTCTTCAGAGATGTGGCCAAAGGCACATGAAGTTCTATTTGCGAGTATGTTTTCATTTTTAAATCTTTTTTAAAAAGCTAATTATCAAGCTATAATTCTAGCAACTTACTATTTACAATAAATCTAATAGTATTTCTTTGTTGCTATTGATATAATATATACTGAGATGTTAAGATGCTCTTGTATACTAATGTAGTCCTATCAGTTAAATCCCATAAACTGAGAGACCTCTAAGATCTTTAGAAATTTATTTGAACATAAAATGATACATTATTGAAGAAGACGAATAGATGAATCTGAAATTTAGTTCTAGGCTCCCAGATACTTGACCCATCAATTCCTCTGCTGATAGGTTAATAAATAACTGTTAAAACAATCTGATTAAATTGAAAGTTGGGCATATCACATCTCTCACTCCATTCTGCCTACATTATTCACTTCAACAGTCAAAATCCTACTCTTTCCATACCCTGCTCTACCTTCTGATGTCAGGGAGCATAATTTCCATATAATGTATATTTGAACCTGTAGTAATGGGAACAATAGAAAAAAAATGACATTTAGCATAAAAACAGGGGGGAAAAAACAAATAAAATACTTCAAAACAAGAGCAGTCCACACAAAATCTACTCTAAGAAAGCTTGTCTTAATAGAATTCCTTTTCGAAGCAAAGCCCAAAATAATAGTTTACTGCCCAATGTTTATCTGTATTTATCAAAATATCCATCATGGGAATAATTGTAATTACAGGTACTTCTTGGTTTACAATGGCAATTGGGAGTTGAATTGCTATCGCTAAAGGACACATACATACTATCGTGCTAATTCTTTTTGGGGTAAGCAACATTATGCATAGTGGAAAATAAGTAGTACATAATAGTAATTAAACACAAAGGAATAAAGGATATACTTAGTGAATGGTTTAATATTGAGACTGAAATAAGACTAAAAATGCTTAGACTGCTCTTACCTTATTCAGCTATTAATTTTTAAATCCATATTAATACAGAACATTCTATAATTCAAGCCTCTTATTTTTATATTTATAAATTTTTCAATGGTCTGATGAAAAATATGTTCTGCATACTTTCTGCAGGTATAAACTCAATTTTTTTTTCTTATTATCACCCTTCTGTAGTTTTAATTAGAATTCTTCTGCCAAACACCTTCCTAAGGCACAGTTAACTAACCACTTTTGCTACAGCCTTCTTCCAGTCAGGCACAGGTGTAGCCTTCACACATATAATAAGCTACACAATCAATTACACCTCTATTTTAATATTTTTCTAGTTACACTATTATACCTGCGGTGTTAACATTTTTCTCACAACTTTCATTATTTGATTTTCAGAATAGAACTCACTCTTCCAACATCACCAGATTTTAATAGTATTTGTCTGAATTGTCTTCAGCAACACAAATCGTATCATTCCCATATAAAACTATAAAATACTATTTCCTGCATTCCTTGATATGAAATTATTCCACCATTTTATTTGGTCTCTTTGAGATTCTCTGCTTAGCCTGATTCATATACTTCCACCATTTTTTAAAAAAATTCAATCAAATTTGCTTTGTATTTAATTAACTTTCCCTTGTTCTCCCTGACTACCCTTTTTTACATTATACAAGATATTTATTCTTTTGTTTTGCACAAGTCATTCTCCATATTTTTTTATCTTAAGCTATATCCATATTTTTTATCTTAAGCCTTTTCCATTTGCCATTCCTTCGAGGTTCTCTTTTTCTATAGTTCCCATAACAAGAGGTTCTATTGGATCCAGTAAAAAAATTATTTTTATTCTATTTCAAGCAGCTTCCAAATACTCTTTTCTTATATCCATTTTATAGTTCCTCGATTGGAAGATTAATCTATTTTGGAATACCTGCTCCAAAACTAGTTTTAACTTTTCTTGAAGTTCTATTTTTACCATCATTTTTCTTTTACTTAATTTTGCCCCTAGCTTCCATGCCCATTCTTTTCCAAGATCCACTTCTGACACTAACAAATGATATCCCACAGAGTCAAAATCTCTTGTAATCTTGATGTAATCTTGATGAACTCTGTCCAACATATATCATAAACTGTGAAATAAATCATGCTTTTTAAAAATCAATTAATTTTCTACAGAAGAATAAATTTAAACTAAACAATCATGTGTTTTTCTAAGCACAGATTCACAAAACAATCATGTAGGATTCTAATTCATTTTTGGATCTCCAAATTTCCCAATTATTTTTTCTCTATTCTTTCATTTTTCTCTCACTTCTCACTATTCTCATGTCATCTAACAGGATATTTTTCTCCCCTGGGCAGCATAATTTAGAATGTTATGCAAGTTTTGCTATAACACACCCCTGGCTCATATATTATCCACTTTAACTGGAGTTAAAGTGGTATACATGCATTTGTCAGAACCTATGGGTTTCTAATTAGGGTTAGGGTTAATAATCTTAATACAGACATACAATACTACACATACGTTTGACATACATTTTAGTTTTTCATTCATAATTAAATCTACATTTTAACTTCCCAATATATGTTTATCCAATTTTACTTGACAAGATCAAGCAACTTCCATTTAACTATGTTACATCCTTCCCCTTTTTTAGCTTAGCAAAAATACAGCTATTCTTCCTCCTTTCATTCCATTTGCTCATTCATGCCATTTACCTTTTACTCCTCTTACATTACAAATTTCAATTTTCCATATGCCACAGTCATCATCAGATATATTGACAATTATCATCTTTTAACCATGTCTTTGGTTAATGTAAGCTTTCATATAATTCTTTTTATTAAGATCAAAAAGGTATACCTTATAAATTAAGTTGCTAACTTTAGTTACACTTTGTTTTATATGCAATATTCCTTGCTAATGATAAGAACAGATCAGTATATTTTACATGTCAGAAGTGCAACTAAAGCCCTGTTTTATTCAAAGCAATGCTCACACTTTACTATGGAAACTAGTATCTTTAATTAAAAACAGCCTTGCAAGCCAATTTGCCTTTCCCCGTATCCCACCAGTTAGGAGATGCATTTAGTATTCTTGCACATTTACAGAGAGTGTCAAAAAGTCTGACCAGAATAAACTCTTTTTATGAAGAACATTCAGTATTTGTTTATATGTTTAATTCAAGGAGAAAAAATGATATTAATATTTTTAGGGACATATTAGGAATGGTTTACCTCATGGAGTAAAATCAGCTTATCAGTTCACCATTCAAGCTATTTTGATTTCAATACTTAAATAGTTAGTAATGGAAAAATCTTTGCATCATGTAAAGGAATATTTCTGTGACTTTTTAAAAACAATAAAAGCACATTGTTTTTGACAGCCTGCCAGCTGCCACTGGGAAATATATTATGTAAGGCTATCCCAATATGTTTGAAATATCTCACTATAGGTCCGGTAAGCCATCTTTTAAAAGAGAGCCAGTGTTGCTTGCCTTCTATGAAGCATTGTGACAGTTTTCTGGCATATATCTGCTTGTATTCAGACATGTTGTTGTTGGCACTCTTTTATACAACCTAAAGTGGCCTTGCTAGGATCTCATGACTGCAGTTTCCATTCAGAGAAACTAACAAAAAAAAAAGGGAGGGCGGGGGGGCAAAACTGTACTCACAAATGAGTTTAACTTGAGATATAAGCATGGAATAGACAACAACAAAATATTAAATATTAAACATTCTAGTCTGCATAATTTTCAATCTCTTCCTGGTGTTTTTTTTTATTTAAAAGTGATTCAAGAGTGTACATGTTTAACTGAATTCTTGAATTATGTAAGATAGGCACTAGTCAAAATACTTCAATAATCAACCAATATGATCAGATTTAATTGTGTGCATGTGTACCACTGACTCTGTGCAAAATATTTATTTGTTTATTTATTTATTTGGTTTGTCAATTGCTTACAAGATAATAGGTATAAGTAAAAACATTGTTATGAATACATGGATATATATAAGAAAAATAAAAGAAATAAAAGAAACAATAGGACAGGGATGGTAGGCACGTTGGTGTGCTTATGCACGCCCCTACAGACCTCTTAGGAAAGGGGTGAGGTCAATAGTAGACATTTTAAGGTTAAAGTTTTTGGGGTTTGGGGAAGAAACCACAGAGTCAGGTAGAGTATTCCAGACAATGTTGCTGAAATCGTATTTCCTGCAATCAAGTTTGGTGCGATTAACCTTGAATTTGTATCTATTGTGTGCTCTTGTGTTGTTATGGTCGAAGCTGAAGCATTCATTGATAGGGAGGACATTGCAATGTATGATTTTATATACTATACTTAGATCAGACCAAAGGCGGCGTAGTTCTGGGTTTTCTAGGTCTAGAATTTCAAGTCTGGTAGTATAAGGTATTCTGCAACGAGTAGAGGAGTGGAGAACTCTTCTTCTGAAATATTTCTGGACTTTCTTAACTGTGTTAATATCAGATACATAATGTGGGTTCCAGACTGATGAGCTGTAGTCAAGTATTGGCCTAGAAAATGTTTTGTAAGTTAGTAGTATAATATTACCAGAGAAAAAGCTACGTAGGATTAGGTTAACAACTTTTAACACCTTTTTGGCTATGTAGTTACAGTGGGCTCTAGCACTTAGATCATTAGAGATGAGCACTCCAAGATCCTTGACCGAGTTTGGATCATCAACAAGGTCTTCACTATTCAGCCTGTATTTTATTTTCTGACTTTTTTGCCAATATGTAAGACAAAGCATTTATCTGTTGAGATTTGAAGTTTCCATTTGTTTGACCATTCTGATACATAGTCAAGGTCTTTTTGAAGGGTAGCAGTATTGTCTGTGGTGTTGAATAGCTTTACATCATCAGCGAAGATAACGCAGTTGCTCTTAATATGATCCCAGAGGTCATTTATGTAGAGTATGAAAAGAGTTGGTCCTAGAACACTGTTTTGCAGGACATCACTGTTGACAGATACAGAATCTGATATGATGCTCCCAATTTTGACCATTTGTTGTCTGTTTGACAGGAATGCTTCTATCCAGTTATGCAGGTGTCCAGAGATACTGTAAGATTTTAGTTTTAGTAGTAGTTTGTTGTGTACCACTGAATCAAAGGCTTTACAGAAGTCTATGTAGATTGCGTCTATTGCTTTGCCCTGATTGAGTTGTATAGTCCATATGTTTTTGCAGTGTAAGAGTTGCAGATTGCAAGATAGTTTTTTTCTGAAACCAAACTGTTTTATTAGAGAGTAGGTTGTTTGTTTCTAAGTGGAGGATGATGGATTGGTTAATAATTGATTCCATGACTTTACAGGTGACGCAGCATAAAGAGATTGATTGGTCTTTATATGTTCTTGAATGGTTTAACCTTCCATTTAAAAAGCCCTATTTCTTTTAGTTTCATACTTTATATGCTCTGAAAAGACATGGTAGAAGCTTTCGAGTAATGCAGAACATTTTTTCTTTCATAAAAGACTTTTGAGTGGAAATAAATACCCGCCTCCCAGCCACAAATTGGCTCACTGGCAGAGAAACATCTAATGCTCTTTTCATTCTTTCAACAAGTGATCTGGATAGGAACAAAGCAATACATCAACCTGAGATCTACTAGAACTTCCCTGAAAGTACTTCTCTATTTTCCATTCTGCTAATATTATTCCAACAGACCTTTAGTTCTGAAAATTCTTCGGTCATAGAGTCTTCATCCCTTGGGTTCTGTGGATTACTTTGTTAATTAAATTATCCTGGCTTAGTCCATCTTATCAGCCACTTATGTCATGGAAACACTAGAGGAAAATATCAGCTAATATGATGAAAGGTACCTTAGTGCAGTATAACTTTGTTGTAATTCAGAAAGTCTCAATCAAAACATAAAGCTTTCCAAACTTGCAATAATTGAATACATTTTTATTTAAACTGAAACAAGAGCTTTTTATTTGCTATTCTTTTGACAGTCTAACTAAAGTATCAGCAGCTTTTTATTTTTAATTCCAGCTTTCAAGATTTGTGTCCTGCCACTGGGAAATCTGACTAAATAAATATAAAATATTTTCTATGTCCATTTGTATCTGTAACATATCTAAAGATATGTGTTGCCTATAGTAGCGGTAGGGTAAAAAGTTAGGCTATTTATAGAAAAGACTGTATTCCTTACTCCCTGTGATGCAAGATGACCTCTGAATTGTGATGGTTGTCCAGAATCTTGGGAGAGATGTGGTATATAAATAAATGTGATGAATTAAATAAATAAACACCAGTCACATCCCACTTGAAAACACAGAAATTCATCATAATCTAGGGGAAAATATTTTCTGGACGATCATCTTGAACAAGCAATTCTTTATGTGTAAATGATCTCAAGAAAATGCTTGGAAGCTGACACAGGTTACATGAGGAGAACAGAAGAAAAAAACAATGCTTGAGAAAGGATTTTTACCTGAAACACGTATAGATGTTTTTTTTCTATAGCATTTTTCCTTTTTTTGTACTTGATTCTGTCTCTTTCTTCTTTGACAAATATTTTCAGCATGAACTAGCAATTCTGCATGAGTAGATAGTCAAATATATAAACAACATAAGGTATATGCACATCCCATTATAGAGGTAAATGGAAGAAATGTAGAAATAATATGGTTCAGAATATACTGTGACATGTGTGGAAATAATATTTCCAAATCAAACCAGTCCCCTTGATCTCCTTAAAGCATCATCCAATCAGATGGATCTTTTGCAAAAGAAAGTATCTGGATTAAACTAATTATTAAACTCTATCTGATAATTTTTCTGTTTTTCTTGAAAGTATTTATTCAAATAGAATAGAATACTTTATTGGCCAAGTGTGATTGGACACACAAGGAATTTGTCTTGGTGTAAATACTCTCAGTATACATAAAGAAGGAACATTCGTTAAGAATCAAGAATCATAATGTACAACACTTAATGATAGTCATAGGGTACAATCAACATCAAATCATACTAGGAAACAGAGGATACAAGCAACAAAGTTATAGTCACAAGTGGGAGGGGATGGGTGATAAGGAGTGATGAGAAGATTAACAGTAATAGTAGTGTACACTTTGTAAATAGTTGAACAGTGTTGAGGGAATTATTTGTTTAGCAGAGTGATGGCTTTCGGGAAAAAACTGTTCTTGTGTCTAGTTGTTCTGGTGTGCAGTGCTCTATAGCGTCGTTTTGAGGGAAGGAGTTGAAACAGTTTATGTCCAGGATGTGAGGGGTCTGTAAATATTTTCACAGCTCTCTTTTTGACTCGTGCAGTATACAGGTCCTCGATTGAAGGCAGGTGGGTGGTAATTGTTTTTTCTGCAGTCCTAATTATCCTCTGAAGTCTGTGTCTGTCCTGTTGGGTTGCAGAACCAAACCAGACAGTTATAGAGGTGCAGATGATAGACTCAATAATTCCTCTGTAGAACTGGATCAGCAGCTCCTTGGGCACTTTGAGCTTTCTGAGTTGGCGCAGAAAGAACATTCTTTGTTGTGCTTTTTTGATGACGTTTTTGATGTTAGGTGTCCATTTTAGGTCATGTGATATAGTAGAACCTAGAAATTTGAAGCTCTCTACTGTTGATACTGTGTTGTCTAGTATTGTAAGAGGTGGTACTATGGGAGGATTTCTTCTAAAGTCTACCACCATTTCTACGGTTTTGAGTGTGTTCAGTTCCAGATTGTTCTGTATATATATATAAGATGTATAGTATTTTACCTCTGTCTAAGGAAGCAAAATACTGTGCTCAGAATTACCATGAACATATGTATTTCTGCTTAAGAAAAGCAACTGATAATAGAGGTGATTTTTTGTCATGTAAAAGCATGAAAACTCATGCAGGAATGAAAAAGTAACAATCTTTCTTCATTCAATAAATGTACTTGGGAACACATTTTTGGATCCAGTCACTTACACACAAGTTAGATTGTGAACTTTCACCAAATTTATGAGTAAGGTTTAGTCTTTATTGGTGAAATACAAGAAAGTCAGAATAAAAATAGAGTACCATTAACTGGTTTCATAGTGCTCAGAAAATTAAGAGTGGGAACATAGTAATACATACATATTTTTGAAGAATTCCCAGCTGCTTTAGTTAAATTCACCAAATTTAATACAGATTGCCTCAAAACCTGTTATATCATTTCACTATACCATCCGAGCCTATTTTGATCTGTATAGCCAACATAAAACAATCAATGACAGATGTGCCTGTCTCCAAAATATTTCTATAATTTTCTTTGAAAGTCAAGCAAACATGCAACATATTCTTTTACCCTTATTCACCTTTCTAGTTTGTATCAGTGTGCTCCCAAATATGAACAGAAAGTATGCAAAACATCCCTGACAGCCACTGAATTTTGCAAGACTTGCTTGGAATTAAGGGTTTTCCTACTTAGGAAAGAAAAATTGATACAACTGAGGAGCATTATAGCAAGAGATTGGTGTAAGCAAAATGATGTTTTGCTTTATCTCAGTTCAATATACCAGTTCTCCTTTTTTGCAAGACAACCATTTAGTTTAAAAGATATATTCTTACATTCAATTTAGCATCCAAAGAAAACAAACCCATCCCATTTGGTTTCATGTTGGAACTATCACTAAAGTGCTGTCTTCACACACATAAGCATGATTGTATGCAAATGTTTCTTGCAGTGGAAAACCAAAGATTTATATGAGTAGGAACAAAAGAGTTCAAAGTCAATTTAGAATCCAAATCTTTTTCAATCAGAAAAAGATTCCCCACAGCAGACAGATTTTAGTTTTGACATTAATTATAGATTGGAGTTGGTAACTTTTTTTTGATATCACAGCATGTCCAGGCACAACAAATACATTTCATATCTCTTGGGATCTCAGCATAAGTGGTACTAATGCCTGCAAAGTTATGAAACCTGAGATAGGTCTTACTAACAAGATCACACATTCTAAATTTCAAATTATTAGTTCAAGAAGTATCATTTCTATAAGAACTAACTTTTTAAATTTCAGCAGATAAAAAGGTTGTCTCAAAGCTTTAATGAAAAAGAACACCTGGAAGAATATCTAAGAAAGCATGAATGCCAGCTAAGTGACTTTGGACCAGACCCTCTCACTTCTACACAGGGTTGGTGTTGTAAAGAAAATAGGAACCAGGAGAATTAGGTATGTTTGCCATCTTGAGTTACTGTATATATATAAAAATATAATAACAATTTTTCTAGTCTTCACTAGCATAGCATTGTAGAGCGAAATGCCTTTTTTGTCAGTCAATCAAAAACACATCCAGTGATATTGGAAGAGTGAGTTCTATTCTGAAAACTCAAGAAAACTGCTTTGAGATAATGTATTCCATCAAACTGCATGGATATAGGTTTTGCAGGGATTAAATCGTATTTGGTGGGACATTAATTACAGACATAAATAAAAAAAGCACTCGCTGAATCAATGAATGATAATCCATACCTCAACGTACGTATTCTGTTTCCAATGCATATGTACTTCGTCCCTTCTTTAATTATAATGTACTCAACTTTGGATTTTTTATCTGACAACAAATATAGACCTACTTTCGATAAAAAGATTCCGATACTAATTACAACACATGTGCTGTGGATTCTTACTGCATCACAGCTAGAAAGTGTGCTCTTGAGTACCAGCTGCTATGAAGCCAGAGCAGGAGCAGAAGAGGGTTATTCACTTCATAGGCTGCGTTTGTGCTACCTTCAGAGATCTAATTGAGCAATGAAGCTACTGGTCAAAGGTTGAGAGTTTGGGGAGTAAAATTCCAGTAGAGCCACATGGTGCCAATTTGGAAATGGCTGCTTTATACATATTTAATATGTAGGACAGTGGGGAAGTTATGGTAAAAGAAAAAACCTGTTTTTAATTCCCACGGCTAGAATAGAGGGAAAAATGCTTTAAATGATTCACCCATATGTTTTTAAATCAGTTGCAGTTGTGCAGAGTTTATTTTAAGAGGACAGATTTTAAAAATATTATTTTAAGAAATAAAAAGGATTGCTATGGTCAAATAAAAAAGCCACATGCAGTAAAACTATAAATAAATATCCTGATGGTTCATTCATCATTTCAATAATCCTTGAAGAATAGTCAGCATACTGCTCCTGGATAAAATTTAAGTAATATAATTTCTAAGAAATAAAATTGCCATGAAATATCTATCTTACTTTTTCCATTAGAATAAGAATTAGAAAATAACTGATATTAAGGCATTGCCTTAGATTAGTTCATCTTTTATTTCAAATATTCTGTGTTGCCTATATGTATGACTCTGTATTTTGTTTGATGTAAAATAAAACTACCTTCTCTCTCTCAATGGTCATATTTTCCTTTGATAAAATGTACTGATTCAGATCTTAATAGTTCAAATTTGAGTAGATTTGGTCTTTAATAAAGAAGATAAAGTGGGGAAAATATTGAATGTAGCTCATAATTTTTGACAAAGCTTATCTTCACTGTATCTTCACTGAAGCCCTGAAAATTCTGCGGAAAATTGGAGATACTGTATACAAGAGAAGTCTCAACCAACTAACATATTATAGGTAGATGTAGTGATTTGATAAATAGTTGAATCAGTAGTGGGATCCTACCTTAGTTGCTACCGGTTCAGTGGGTGATCGTGCATACGCATGTCTGCACTGCACCTAACAAGCCAATCAGTTAAGAGGATGAAGAAATCAAAGGCTAGGAGCGACCCTCCCTCCCATGCGCTTTTCGGTCTTTTCTCCTCTCAGCTGATTGTTGAGGCTTTCCTCCCCTCCTCTCAGCTGATTGGAGGCTTTTTTTTACTACCAGTTCGCCCGAACTGGTAGCACACCACCACTGAGTTGAATGACTCTTTTATTAGAATAATCTCTTAAGGAGTAGTATTTCTTTTTCATCTGACCATTTTTTTAAGCTATAGACCTCACCTGGTCTTTCTAACTCAATCCAGCAGCCAGGCTACGTGTTGGTTGCTATAGAAATCTATCTGATCCCCAGGTGTCCTTATTCAGTGTCATCTCAGGAAACCTACGTATCATAAACTTTATTTTGTTTATACCTGGAAGTCATTATTCATTAGATCAGGTTTTTCTCTCTTCACTCCACTTAGAATAAGAAGTACTTTACGGCCTGATTAATTATACAGATTACAAATGCCAGATAGGCTGTTTCACTACTTAAATCTTCCCATGGTGTATTATAAAGATCTCCATAATTTCTATATAAACCAAGAAAGTAAAAAAAGGCACACCATTTTTTTTTTAAGCCAAAACAGTTTTACCAAAAAAAAGGTTCAACAAAAAATGCAGACCTTGGATTATATACCAATAATTATTGCATGAAAACTTGTCAGCATGTGAAGAGTCTCTTTTTTAAAGAACAAGATCACTGTGAAGATATGTTTTCTATGAACAGTTCTAAACTGCATGTGGCAGAAACCCAGCCTAAAAAAAGGCACTTTATAGATTTAATTTCCCTCTTCTGCTTCATGGTGTTTCTCACAACAGTAAAGGATATTGACAAAGTGAAAGCAATTCCTCAAAGACAAACCAATGGCAGAAATTCTTTTTTCCTAATATTTCACCTCATACAAAAAATAATTTTATATGCCACATTTTGATAGAAATCAATAGTATTCATCAGTATCATTTCCTCAGGCTCAGTAATGACTAATACTCATTCTAAGTTTCATCTCTTGTGTCATTTCTCAGCAAAGTTTGTTTACATCATAATGCTTATTTCCAACCTCAGCCATTTAAACAGTATTTTATTTATCTACTCTGAAATCATTAGGACGGTTTTAAAATTCTATGTTTCTACAATCTCAGAGGAATAGATTACCAGACTGTTTGCATATGTCTTTAGTGCAAACATGTAATTTAGCACATTCAGGACAAAAATATAGATCTAAGAATCTATTCATTATTGTTCTCTGTATTCATATCATTCTTTAAAATATCAGCCTGACATATAAAGCTCTTCACAAATTCACAAGGGAATACAGCGTCAATGGGAAGTGTGGGAATTTCTCAGGATTTTTTCTCCCTGGGTCATTTTTAAGTTCACTTCAGTTTATCCTACCCATGTCAGAGGTAACACCATTTGCGGAAAACCTTTGCACTGGATTCTATACAATCAACGTGCAGCAAAATCTTCTCACTATGCAACCTCAGTCGTCTGACATTTCTTCACTCATCAGTCTTAAATGATACACTAAAATTCTGAACTATAAAAGTCATCAAAATTGAAAGAAATTAATCATGCCTTGTATTTAAAAACCACAGTTAATGAACATGATTGGAAAGTTCTTCTTAATAATTTATGAATACAATTTTAAAGCAAAAGTGCCACAATATTAACTCATTTTAAGTTAATATGTAGTGCACGAAGTACAAAATTATGTATCTCTTCTTCTGCTAGATAGTATATGAATTAATATGTGTCAACTACAAATTTGTAACCCTTAATGTAGCAAACTCAATTACAATACTACTTTATTGTAAGAACATTGTGATCCACAGCGAGACCCAATTTCACATATTCCCATATGAGTTTTCTTTATAAGGGAAAGAGGTTGAAAACCACTATTTCTGGTTCTGAATAAGAGTGTTTCCTGCTATTTCTGAAATTGGAGACACTTATTTGTTTTAATTATAAAATATTTAATCAGAAAGCAAATAAGCAAAAATGCACAGGAATCCCAAAACAGAAACAATGCTGTCTTTAGTTCACAGCATCTGAATGTAAAGCTAAAGGTGCAGACGATATGCATAAAGCTGATAGAGAGTTGTAAGAAGGATGACTCCACAGGTGAGCTAAAAGGGATTAGCTTACAGTGGTGATATTCTACTGGTCCGACCTGGTTCTTGCAAACCGGTAGTAAAAAAAAAAAGTGCTACCAGTTCAGCCAAACCAGTATTTCTGCTGATCAGCTGTGCCGCATGATTTAGATTAGGTAGAAAGCAGGAAATCATTGGATTTCTTGATTTCTAGCTAATTAAAATTGCGCAGCACAGCTAACCCCCCTTGCTGCTTTACTTTCCTCACCAGGCTTCCCTGAGGCCCAGTAGGCAAAAAATATGGCACGGCGGGTGATGAGCAGCCCCCTCACACCCACTTTTTGCTCCCAGGAGGCTTCCCACCTAACCACGCCCACACGGTCACATGACCACCTGGCCATGACAAGCTAGCCACACCTACAGAACCAGTAGCAAAAAAATTTGAATCCTACCACTGCATTAGCATAGCAGAGGCATTTAAAGGAGAATCAAACCCATTTTCCTTCTAAATAACTGGAGAAGGGAACAACAACAACAAGAAAAAGCCTTCTTTCTAAGAAACAAAGGTGAACATGAATGGACAGTATACAGTTGTGATATGAAATGCTTAATGGATGTTTTTCTTACCCAAGAAGATTGTTTTTAAAGATGGTGCCCGGTAAACCCATCAACAGAACAAAATATGTGTCCTTTTCAACGGAGTTGGGGTTAGCTTGGTGGAGTATATGAAAATAATTACTTCACAATTCATTTTCTGATGGTATGAAGAACTGAGATTTTCCTTTAAGTAAATGAAGATTGCATAACCTATTCAATTATACAGCAGTTCAACACTGATTCAACTTCTTTTGTTTTGTGGGGTCTCTTCCTATATAGATAGTGCTCAGTTAACAACAGTATTTTGGCCTGGAATTTTCATTGCTAAGTGAAGTGATGATAAAGCTCCATGTCACATGACTGCATCGCTTAGCAACAGGGGGAAACCAGCAGGTAAAGTTGCAAGTACTGACTGTGAGATACTGCAACCACCTCAAGTCCAAGCTAGTTGCCAAGCACCAAGTGATTGCAGGGATGCTGGGATTGGACTTTTGAGGACTAGATGACTGGTTGACAATGCCATCATAAATTTGAACAGTCATGAAATGACTTGTTAAATAAGGACTACCTGAAACTTAATTGAAATTATACTTACTTCACGTTAAAATCATTTTTGGTAGCAATAAAGTTTGTAGCTAAGCTTCGAACAAAACTGAAGTTATTTTTTCTTCTGGTGTACAGCCATTCTTAAAGTACATATTAATAAACAAAAAATTCCAGAAATTAATAGAATAAAATAGAATGAGCAGACATGCTGCTGTTTTCCCTGAAAGGAGCTGAAGCTTTATGATTATTCACATCAAATGCTTTCGGAGTCTGGTTTGTTTCTTTGCTTCGTAGCATGCAAATTGAATGCTTAAATAATGATTGCAAAGTACTTTCTATTGCCACTCTTGAAGATTCTTTTTTTTACTGTAACAAACAATGCACATCAGATCAATTTCTATCTCTAAGTTTGTGCGATTCATTGTTTATAGGTTTCTAGACAGATTAGCACAACAAAGCAGAGGCAGTAGCAATATTGACAATTGATATTTGAGATGAGAACAACCCCACTTCAATTCCAGCAAACGAGAATTTAAGCAAATATATTCATTTTTATTTTTGTTTTCACTTGGTCTATGAAATAATATCTTTACAATTTTTTTTGCAGTGAAATACTGAAAAGCAAGCCAAGTGATTTTAATTTTCAAATGAATGCAATTATTTTTGCAATCTTAAAAGTCACAAATGTAAATGAATTTTAATTTCATGTCTAATTTCCATTTAGCAAAGTAATTTCTTCATGAATGCTTATGGCTGGGCTGTTGAACTACCTGGATTATGGAATAAAGATAATGTCTCAGTTAATCACAGGCATAAAATAATCCTGATTTCTCAAGTAAGGAGAGTCAGACTTAAAAGGAAGGCTACTAGGAGATCCCCTGGTTGAAGACTACAATGAGGAATTTTTAAAAAATTCTGGAAAATGGCTATGGCATCCTTTCCAATTCCACATTACTAGTAATAAAAAACATGAGCCTGTCCACATAGTCACTCGGAATCCAGCCTGAGTCAAGAGAGGCTTTACTTAATTTAAAATTAAAGCACGTGGAAAAGTATATAGTATCCCCTTTCACCACAGATATGTAATTAGGCCGAAACCCATAATCAAGAAGATTTCAGTAAAATAATGTATCTTGTATTTATCATTTAATGGGAGTGATTGAAATGAGAAAGACTGCAGGCTCTTGAGAATTCAAAAAATGCTATCCTGGATGAAGAACAATGGCATAACATTAGGCAAGATGTACAGGTATTGATTATTTTATCATCAACCTATTTCTTTTCTTTAAATTGTTTTACTCTGGTTTAATTCCACAATTAATCAGAATGGGCAGTGTTACCAATCATGGTTTCTATTTGGATCCCACTTGCTGAAGCAGATATTATGGTTATGTATTTCTAATGCTGCTTTTTTTTTACAGCAGACATTAAGTGAACACCAGACTCATTAAGCAAACTAAGTGTTCTCTACTGCCCAATTTTGCTGAAAAGTGGAAATAAATGCTAGTTTTGGCCATACTGAAAAGATAACATTATGCCTTCTCAGAAAAAGCTATCTCTAAGACTTTCTTGAGCACACCAGATTCTAATGAAAAATAACTAAATTGACTCTCAAATGCTTTCTGTATTCTTGTATCAGAGTAGACTATATTATTGCCTCTTATCCAAATAACTATGTTACCATACATATGCTCTCATTTTACACCTCCTAGGAAATATTTTTACAGTTTTCTTTTACATGAAAATCAAATCAAAATTATTTGTCTAATAATTTCTAATAGTTTCTATAAATCTCCAAATATGTGTAAAACATAAATAAATGCTGAACACAAGAGCAACCTCCAAACAATATATGTATTTAATAATACATATACATAATCCTTCCACCAGTACTTTGCACTGACACATCCACTCAAAATAAATTTGCAACCTTCAAAGTGATTTCAAGGAAGTCATCAGATAAAAGGTAAGAAAGTGTACCAACCAATTGTATTTTGTCAAAGAAGTAAATCTACATTTATGAATATCTTTATAGATACTTCAGTAGAGGAATTTTTTTTAGTTGCCCTGAAGCCACATGGAAACAGTTTCTTTGAATATAGCAAATGATCCATGATCCTGGGAAAAGATATATTTGGTTTAAAGTGTGACACAGATACTATCTCTGATTTTACCACTTTGGATACAGATTTCTGTACAATCCTAATAGGTCCCTGGGGGAGAATACCAAACCCATCTCTTCTTCTCCCTTAATTTTATTTTTGCCCTTTAACACAAGCAAGGGATAAAAACAGACGCAAGAATGAAGAATGAAGAAATACACACTCCATACAAATAAAGGCTAGTTTTTGAATGTATGCTTAAATTTGTTTGCATTAAATAATATTGTACTGTTCTATTCATCAGCACTTCCACTATATCGATCAACAGCCAGTTCGGGAACAGTGAAGATTTTTTTATAACCCAATATCATAAATCTGGAGTAGCTCTATTAAATTATCCAACGTTAAACTATGATCTTCTCTGCTATCCCCAAAATACAGAATGCCACAGTTTTTCCTATAAGTCTACTTTGCTGAAGATAATGCATTTTCCTAAAGAATACCACAATAGAGTTATAAAATTGGATAGTCAATTAATAATGCTTGGAACTGGAGCAATTTTATAATCCTACGTACAAAAAAATTGTTTAATCTTTAAGCAGATGCTGTTTCCTAAGCTACTACTTTGTTTCCAAGAGCAAAATATGTAACAGGTGTAAAGTAATGGGAGATTTCACTGAAGTTAGAAATGGAATAAATAAGCCAATGAGCATCTCCTATCTCCTATTAAACACCCTTATATAGATTATTCATATAAATTACATTAAGAGGTACGTGTCACTTCATTTCTCATGGGGATGCTGAATTTTAGACATATTATGTAAAATGTTATATCAGAATCATGTTTGTTTGAAGTATGATTAATATGGAGAAGACAGTGAACAGTAATTCAGTATTCTAATGAAGAGATAAAATACATTCTAGACAAAAGTTGTTGGCTAAAACCTCATAGAATATTACTTAAATTTTAAGAATTAAAAATATTATAAGTTCTGGAGAACATAAAATCAATTATGGTACGAGAAGAATAAAGGGCAGGGCAAACTGCATTTCTAAGAGTTTTTATTAACAGCATTTGTATACCACCTATTGAAACAAATGTAGGTGGCCTACAATTTACAAGTTTAAAACAACTGTAAAATCACGCCATGCTGGTTAGTATAAGCAGGGTTTCCTGCTTAAGCAGGGGATTGGACAAGAAGACCTCCAAGATTCCTCCCAGCTCTATTCCTTTTGTTTGTTTGTTTGATTGGTAGTCCTTGGTTGACAATGGTAATTAAGAATGGCTGCATTGCTAAGTGATGTGGTCTTAAAGTGTGATGTCTCATGACCATGTCAATTTACAATTGCAGTTCTGGTAGTTCCTGTTGCAGCTGTTATGCAAATCTTACATGGTCATTAAGTACAATGTCACCATTTGCTACTTCCTGCCAGTTTCCCCATTGATTCTGCTTGTCGGAATGGCAGTGAAGGTTGCAAATGGTAATCATGTGGTCACAGGATATTGCAACATTTGTAATTGTAAAGTGGTTGCTACGTACCCCAAATGCTATCACATGACAGTAGGGGCATTGCGATAGATTCAGTTTTGAAGACTGGCTGTAAGTTTCCTTTTTCAGCAGTGTCATAACTGCTTGAACAAATGGTAGTTAACTGGGAATTTTCTGTATACTATAGGAAGCCATTATTGCCTAATAAATTCTTGACCAAATACTCTTTGGAAGAGAAATGTCTTCATCAATTTGTGGAAAAGTGTGGTAGACAATCTCATTTCTCATTATGTACTGTTTTAAAGAGAAAGGAATTACTACTGAGATTATTCTGTTCCAGCTCCAGATTTGATATGGCATAGGTAACCAAGTATGCTTTTTTGTTACTTTTGTGCAGATTCTACTTGGAGGAAGTAGTTCTAGCGGTAGCAAAGATGCAAATTTTGTAAGATTATGTAAATGATCATCAGCAAATTAAATTGGGTTCAGAAGCCTAAAGGCAATTAGTACAGATATTGCAAAGTAGTCACTATTCTACTGAATCAATACCAGTAAGCAAATGGGCAACTACATTTGATATAAAGTGAATTTGAATAATCTGACTGAAAGATGATAAGGGTATGAGTCCTCAGCATATTTTGGTTTAAGAAGGAGTACAATCAATAGACTTACAGCTTTTGAACTTTTCAAAAGCTCCTCTGATCCCAGATTCTAATATTGTTCCAGCAGGAACTGTGAGTTCAGGAGAATACCCATATTGCACGCCAACTTCTTCAGTAGCAGTATGCTATCTGGAACAATAGCTGGATCATCCATGGAACCAAAAGGTTTTTCTCCTAACATTAATTCTGTCTCACAGGGATTCAGTCTAACTTTGTTTTGCTTAATTCAACCCCTCAGAACTTTCAGACACTAGTTCAAGAATACCATCACCATCTTCTGCTTAGCTTAGACTAAAATGTAAAGCTGGGTATCATCAGCGTGTAGATCATCCAAACTGACAGATGATTTCATGGAGAAATCTTCCATGGAGATTTCATATAAACGTTAAACAGAATGGAATACACAGTCAAGCACTGAGATATCAGCTTAAGGGCTTGATATTTTTCTCCCAATATCATCTGGAACCACCCACTCAGGAAGAAACAGTATTACGGAAGAACAGTGCTTCCAATCCTCAACCTTCACAGATACCTAAAAAGAATGCCATTGTTGATGATACCAAATGCTGCTAAAAAGAAAAGAGGTTCAGTTCATAAGAAAGATCAACAGTCTTTGACCACCCAGCCCAAAAACGGAACAAAAAAAATCCAAGCACCTCTCCACCAGCAATCAGTACTCAGATTAGCATAGATTAACTCCAAGGTTAACATCAGACCAACAATCAAGTAAACAATACCTCAATCAAGAGCCAACAGCAAACCAACCAACCAAAGTTATCTCTAAGACCACCTTCACCAATACTCTACAGGCAGGCCACTAGAATATAAACTGATAGCAAATTTACTAGTGCTGATGATGTTACCTAGTTTTGATAATGCAGTATCTGCAAGTAAACGAACAAATTCAGAGAGTACCAAGGACCCCACAGACTTTGACTCTTAGGCAGTCTTGAAACCCAAGTTGAAATGATCTGCATAAGACATCTCATCCTGAGCTCTCTGTACTTTGAACTTACCTTCTTAACAAACCCACCAAGAAACAGTGAAAAGTTGGAGACTGTTCAATTATCATCTATGGTGGCCAGGTCATGAAAAGGGGGAACACTATTACTAATTCCAAATGTGATGGCATCAAAGATATAATCTCCTTTGCAGTACTCATTCTCTAGAATATAAAGGCAATCCTCATTTAGTCACCACAACTGGGATAAGCAATTTTGTGATTAATGAAGCAGTCGCTAAGTGAAAATTGTGACTGTGCTTATGATCTTAACTTCAGCTTGTGTTTGTTTTATAGATCTGTAAAGGTTGTAAATGTAAGAATTGGTTGTAAAGGGACCATTTCATCACTGGTTGTAAAGGGACCATTTCATCACTGTAAATGGTCACTAAATGAGGCAATTCCTAAATGAGGACTCTGTAAGAGCAGCAAGGATCTAATTTACAGAGATTTGAATTAATTCCACAGAGAACTCTACTGACCTCAACAAGAGTCACAAGTTCAAAGGAGTCCCAGGTAGTAATGTTTTAAAATATTAAAAGAGTTACATCTTTTACAAGAGATTGAAATGTGTCCTCCAAAAGCTTTTTCACTTGTTTATAGTATAAATGTATACTCAACATGCCTGTTGGGATGGAATTCCTTTCTTCCTCTTTCTGGCTTTTTCATAAACACATTTCATCTCCATTTGTTCATTCTGGACAATGTGAAGGCAAAATTAGGATACCTAATCATACAATAAAACTATACAACTAAAAATAATTTCTGACAATAAAATTACCTGTAAGCAGGTAATGAGAAATAAATTTCAGGAATGCAGTGTCTGAGAGTTTGAAATCTTGTCACAGAAAATAATCATCTCAGTATCACAGCTCTAAAAAATGTGTATTTCTTAAAGCCTGCTAGTCAGAAAGTGACCTTGTTCGGTATTATCTGCCTTTGCTCTTGTTACCCTTTACAATAGCAAAGAAATTATTGATGCCACCAGGAGTCCTATTAAATAATTCATTTTTAATCCAAGGATGCTATTCATGCAAATATACGTAATGATTGAAAAAGATGGTATGCAGATTAAAAAATATTTCATATTTAGGCTGAATATGTATCAAGTTCTTCCAAAACCCACATATGGCTCACAATGAAATCAATAATTGCATGACTATATTCTAACCTTCTATTTTCAGTATTATTTATGATTAATACCTCTTTTGCATCCCAAAAGTAGTGAAATCATGTAGTTAACACCACACAACCCCTAAATCAATATATGCAGGAAATGTCCTGGAAACACGAAGTACCATATAAAATGTAAGCACTGTTCTGCATATTCAGATTGATGGCACAATGAACTTCACCTTTGTTAAAATACTAGATTTTTTAAAAATATTGTCCAAAGGTTATTAAAAAAAAAACAGTTTAGAAAATCTTGGAGCTTGCTTACAGCCATGCATATCTGTAGAATCTGGGAACTTTTATGCCCAATTCATTTCTGCCATTCCGTTCCTCCCTCACTTACCCATCCCCATAGTTGTAAGTGAAGATACAGAGAAGGCACAATGAAAACTTAATGGAAGTTTATTGTTGAAATGTTGAAATCAAATGCTCTGTCTATTAAGAAATGAGTGGAGGGATGGAAGCTTACAAACTGTAACAGAATCCACAAGTCATTAACTTGTTTCCCCCTCTTTAAATGCCATTGTTTCATCTACAGATGGTCTGCTCAGTATGGAATAGTTTAAGGCAGAATTGTTAAGAAACAGAGGATTTACTTCTTTATAATCCATCCTTGGAATCTGTCAAAGACCCAATTCAATATACTCAAATTAGAAGCCAAAGATAAATCAGTGGGAATGGAACCTTGGAGATACTACAACAACGAAGCTTGTACAATAAGAAATACAAAAACATTCAAGTAGGTATAGTATAGTTTATTATAAATTAAATACTCTTGTGGAGAATTCCACTGGTAAGGGTTTAAAAAGCAATACTTATTCCAAGAACTACTTTTCTACAGGAGGTCAATTTGAGTAGTTTGTGCCTGAGTAGAGACTGTCAAATTTGTATTCCTAATTCATATTCACCATCAGATTGTTGCAAATAAATAAATGGATATGGATAATAAATAATGGGGCAAATGGGAAATGATTGTTAAAAGTAATTTAGTGTAGACTAAATATTTTTACTCTCACTTTCCTAGGTTACTATTTTAAGAGATTATATGAACTTGCAGAATTCTGTCTGCAATAAGGAAAAGGTCTCTTTGTCACATAAAGAAACCAGGTATGGAAATAACATAATCTCAAAATTCTCAAATATTGAAAAAAAAAAACACCCTAAAGTATTAAAGAATCAGATCTCCAGGTTTCACTGTATTTCTTTAAACAAAAATCATTCCAACCAATTCCGAATCTAAACACTGTCTCTTTTAAAGACACAAAATTGCATTTAGCCTTTGAAAGAGTATTAGGAAACATACTGTCAAACTGGATGGAGCTATAACAAAGGCCACATTTGATTAATTAACTTAAAATTAATTAAAATAATTATACACAATTCAAGAAATGTTCTCCATGTATTAGCAATGTTCCTTTTCATTATATTAAAAGTTGCAAACTGAAAGATTGAATCAGAATAACATCAACCACACAATGTCAAATGACACAGGTGTACACATGCACATACATAAAGCACAAATATAACTATTTTTGTACAATATTAACATTTCTGACTGTATTCTTTATCTTTAAGATCCCCAACCATCAAATGTATAAAAATAATTTCTGAAGTTCTAATTATCTTCTTAGTTTTAACTAATATTGATAATTCAAATGTACAGTAAAGTTTTCATTCGTAAAGCCATTTACTAATGAAGGATTATAGAGGGAAATTATAATTTGAAACAAGCCACCTTAAAAAAATTAACAATAATCTATCTGTAGATGTTGAATATACTGTACATTACACTTAAGGCTATTTTACAATTATTAAGTGAGCTTACTGAATAGGGAAAAAAGAGGAAATATATTACCACAAGTTATTTGGTTTAAGTACCCTTGGTGCATAATTTTAAACTAAGACAATTAAATGACTGTTAATAAAGGATCAGAAAAACTCTAGAAGACTGTAAAAGCTAGCCAGCTGGCTAGGCAAGCATTAACAAATTCAAGCATTCACTTCAGAAAAGCATAAAGCTGGAACTATGCAAACACCTGCAGCTCAACCAGAAAATGAATCCATCTTTTCAAGTGTTCTACTCAAAGGTACAGAACATTTTGAGGGCTTTTAACTGTTCAACATGAAATGACCAATTAACTTTCCACCACCACTAATCTCTTCCCAGCTAGTTCCTCACCATGTTTTCCAAATTACACAAAAAAGAAAAAAAGGCTTTCTCTTGAGGAAGAAAGAGTAGACATGGAAAGAAGAAGAAAGGAGAGAAGATATTTTTAAGAGAGATAACTGTTCCAAGCCCATTCCTCATGATTTTTCTCAGTTTGAATCCTTCCAATATCAAAATACCTAAAACAGTTTCTGCAATTGTGCTTTATTATAAATTTATAGTAAAAAGAAAAATTCCTTGGATGTTCCTAATTTAATCTTTGCATTAAAATTTAAATTTCAAGTACCTAAGATTTACATGACATGAAAGAAGAAGACACGCAGACAAGGTCAGATTGATAAATATTTTAAACTTTTCCCTTCATTTGTGTAGATGTACAAATTTTAAAAAGAGATCTGAGAAACTCTACTAGTACTTTTACTGTAAAATACTTTTACTATTTTAGATTATAAGAATAAATTTATGACCCATTAGAATAATATTCAAACACGGTAGTATTACAGTTCACATATGCAGAACTCAAATATTAATGGTTACAAGCATCTGGTATGATAACATTATGGCAAATGACATGGAAAGTATAATACAGTGGTATTAAGATAAAAAACTTTACTGAGTAATGTCTTAGCTAACAACAATGCATATTCTTGGTTTCTAAATAAATTAGATTATTCTAGATCTATTTCAGTCTGACTACGTATAGCCTGCAGCTGAAATAATTTTGGTTACGAATTACTGAATTTTGGTTACTAATTACTGTAATCTATGCTGAGAACAAAACAAGGTAAATCAATATTCATTAATATTCAAATAAAATAAAGTTCTAGTTCTCCTTACATTAGGATCCACGATAATTTGTACTTTGTAAGGTTCCTTTGGGTTCCTGTAATTTGCATCCTGAATGACTACATCCATTCCTAAATTTGGTAGTACATGTTTCAGTTACATCCATTTTAGATAGCTCTAATACTTCTTAAAATTGGCTCCTTTTGAATATCGGAATGCTACTGCAAGATAGGAATAGATGTTTATCTATGGGTTCATGTTTCTTGTAATCCACAATACTATTAGCAATTTATTTCCTTAATCAAATCAAATGCCATATCATAATCACAGGACATCATTGTTTAACAACCATTCATTCAGCAACTGCTCAAACTTACAACAGTGCTGAATGTATGGTATTTATGACTAGTCCTTCTAACTTATGAGGTCGCAGTGTCCATCATTATGTGATTTAATATGCAACTTTAACAGTTGGCTTCTGACAAGCTGATGACTGGGGAGCCTAGAGAAGATTGCAAATGGGAACCACGTGACATTAAGTTAACAATGGCATGGGATTCCTTTAACAATAGCAACTAGAAGTGCAACTGCCTTCACTAAGTAATCACCTTTTGCACCTTCTGACAAGCAAAGTCAATGGGGAAGCAAGATTCACTTAAGAACCATATAGTGATTTACTTTACAATCATGGCAAAAAAAAGTCATAAATGGGGCTAAAAATTCACTTAACTGTCTTGCTTAGCAACATAGGTTTTGGGCTCAACTGTGATAAAAACTGATGACTACCTGTACTGTAACATGGTCACTTAGCAATGGAAATTGCAATCCCAATTAACATTACTGGTAATAGTATACAAAACATGTTGTTGAAAGTTTGAATTGAAAATATGTATTCTGATCTTACTGGGCATGTTCTGGCCATACTTTGAACTTTTACCTTATAACTGGAAGAGAATGACCACATTTCAGGTAATGTCAAAATAATCTTGTTTGAATTCAAAATACCTGTCTCAAACATGCACATCATGTTTAGGACAAAATTTCTTAAATTTAACATGGTTGGCCTATCTCCATTGGTCTCAATGCCTTTAAAAGTGAGTAATACTTCCTATCCAATCTTTTCATTATTATCTTTATTAGAGTTCTATTTTTATGTCCCACAGAAAGTTGTGGTATATTTAAGGTTATTTTCAGGAGACATTACTTACAATTAAAATACCTTGCCCAGTGAAATCCATTTGGCTCTTTTTATTAACCAGTTGAAACATTTCCTGTTCCTAAAATACAGTGTATATACGTTTGTAGAGCTAACGGAAATTAGGATTCATTCACAGACTGATATGGGATATGTGGAACATGTCTCACTGATCTTTATATAGCTACACTGGATTATCATGCACTTCTAGTGATGGAAATAAAGCACTACTGTTAATTTATAAAAGCCTGTAAAAATGGAACCCCAAGACCCTACTATACAGATTATTAATATTTGGGAAGGTCTTTCTCAATAGCCTTCTATCCACCAATAAAACAAACAATGTAATCAATTAAAACAGATAAAACCAACCCGGCTATATCAGACAAGAACCCTGAAATTCAAACGTCCCAATTGTCACATACTGGGCAACCAGATATCTGTGGTGTATTACCACAGATTGTCTGATTTCACTTTTTCACTTGTTTGATTTATATAGCCATCCTGTTTTGAAGCATGCTGCTCTTGATAGACTTGTCTTCCATATATTTAGAAGCAACAAATTTAATCGGTATCACCATACTCTCTTCTAAGGAATTCCAAAGTGTTTTGTGATGAATTGCTTTTCTTTATCTGTTCTAACTTTCAATCAATCAGCTTTATAAAGAAGGGAATCCTTGGCTATGTATTTTTTTTTAAATCTCAATCTATCATCTCCCTAAATCATCTTTCTTCTTGCCTTCCCCCTTCACAGAATTCTAACTATTCCAGACTTGTTTTTAAAAAACATGGCAGATTTTTTTTTGCGGGGGGGGGGGGGGGGGGGGGGGGGCTTTGATCAATTTGAGGATCATCTTCTATACTTATATATATTTTCCACTCTTCTATGTTCATTTTAAATATGGCAGCCAGTATTGTACATCGTATTCCACATGCAGACTTGTAGATTTGTATAACAGCAATCCAAGGTGCTCTTTTGATCTTCAATTCTTTTAGCCAATGATCTCTAGCATGGAATCTGCTTTTTTCAAGGCTGCAAAACACTAAATTGCCTTTTCCATTGAACTCTCCAAGATCTGACCCTTCATTATATATATGAAATGAGGCTGATTTACTCAATGCATCTCACTTTACAGTTAGTAAAATTTGACAATTGGCTAATGATTCACCCAGGTTGAAGAGAACCTGAGTGGTTTAGCATCATCTGAAAACCTGGCCAGTTCACTATTTACTTCTAGGTCAACACCATTTATGACATATTAAAAAGCATCTTTCACAATAATCTATTCCAAAACTGCTGCACTGACACTCAAAACTATGAGTAAACATACTAGCAAGGTCTCCACTTGGCACATTAACAACCAAGGGCTGAATTTTTTAGTGTACTGATTCCAATGATGCTATATAAAATAAACAAGTCTATGCCAAAACACTGCCACTGATTTTTTAAAAAACTATTTAAAGCTGTATGGAGCCTTTCCAAAATGATTAAATCCTGTTGATCAGCTGTTTTTTGAACAGACAGGCAGGTGGAAATTTTACAGAGATCTGTATTATTTATATTACTAGTCCATTTGACTGATGAGCATTCTGATGGCATAAGATAATACAGACAAACAGTATCATATGTAACTCATATAATAAAACATTGTATGTTGATCCAAATTTAATTGACCATACCACATTTTCATAATCTATTCCTAAAATGTATACAGTTTACACAAAAGCCATTCATTTCTTCAATCTTGAAAAGAATAACAATAGAAGTGATATAACAAAAGTTCTGCTATCAAGAAATTTTAGACAAAAATGTGCAAATAATAATTCATTATTTATTACATTCCACTCATCGAAGACTCTAGGAAGCTTAAACTAACACCTGTAGTGTAAAACTGAAACAGGAAATAACATTAAAATATAAAACATGTTATCATTATCAGCAACCAAATTATACTGTATACTGAGATACCGAGGCAGCAGCTTTCAAATATATGGTAGCACCCTTTGTTCCAATGGCTGTATAGAAAAGAACAATGTTGTCAATTCCACTATATATTAACACTGAGAGAGAGTCGTTCTAATCTTTAGGGGCAAATTGTTCCAGAGCTGGGAGAAAGATTACTGGCCTGCAAGCCATCACCTCCTTAGTTAAGTAACTAAACATCTAGATCTACAATCAATATCAAGATTCAGTTATCCTTTTCTAAACAGCTCAGTTTTCTCTGCTAGCAAAATATAGTAATCCAATGTAGATAAGAGCCCAGCTTTCTTGAAAATCTCATAATGCTGGGAAAGGTAGAAGGAAAGAGGAAAAAGAGGATGATCAGCAGCAAGGTAGACACTCAATTACAATAGCGATGAGTGCACCATTAGAAGACTTGAAGGCCAGGTTGGGACAATAACATTCTGGAAAAGGACCATCAATATGGCTACTAAGAATCAACATTAATTTCATGGCATTTAATCAATCAACTAATTGCTAAACTGTATATATACACATTTGCCTTAAGACACACAAATTACTAAGAGCAACCAATCAGAAATTTAGGTATGCATTCATGCTATCTTAAAAAAATTCAGACACACAGTCACACCCACTTATATAATTTTTAACTACTGTGCTTTCTTGTGTTTGATGGAACATCAGCAACTGTTAATTCTTATTTCATTTCACTTCAATTTATTTTATTTTTCAGTTTGAAGTTATTGCATTTATTGTATCCCAAAATAATGAGTATGCATGGCAGTTTACAATAAAACACTCAATCAACATACCTCATATAACTGCAGCCATGCTTAAATTAGAAAAAACTATTTAAGAGCAAATGCAGGCAAGTGAAAATGAACAACTGCTAAGCAACCTGTAGAAGGGAAACAGGTTATCCTGAATTTCCTTTGAACAAGACTGAGAACCATTTACAGTTCAGTTCACATGACTCTTACCCTAATCTTCTAAAATGGACATGCAAAACAAGACCTTTCTTGAGTTAACATCACCAGTATGCATTGGGGATTGAATTTCCATATTTCTCAAAAATCCCAGATTTAGTCTTGAAACAGCCAGATGTTCCAGGATGCCTAGTAATAACATTTTCAGTTCTTTATGGCAGACCATGCTATTTTAGTGCATGCTTCAACATCTTCTCCCTCCCTTTCCTTCGATATGTTTGGCAAAAGAGAACACCAGCAAGTAAACCTGTGATATACATGGAAAGGGCTCTGAGAAGACTTAAATCCCCTATTTATGAAATTAGGCCTTTATTTTATAACTAAATTAATTTCCAACATTCAGCAGCTGGCTTTCAAACTTACACATTTGATACAGACCCATTCCAAATGAAACACTAAAAGTTACATAAGATTGCATTTGAAAAACTGCAGAGTTATATATTCATTTGGAAGTAAACCAAACTCACTGAGGGAAAAAATGGAACAACCACAGGACTATGCTGTGAAACATTAATTTTCTTTCTATTCCCATACTTAAACATATTCTTTGGACTTGAAACACTATTAAGAGTGTAGTGCTACAAGGCTGTGCCTAATTATACTAGATATCCAGAAATAGGTATATATGACTCA
Organism: Bungarus multicinctus; assembly: GCA_023653725.1. Lineage (NCBI taxonomy): Eukaryota > Metazoa > Chordata > Lepidosauria > Squamata > Elapidae > Bungarus > Bungarus multicinctus. The sequence continues at coordinate 116,777,665 of CM042836.1, forward strand.
GAATTTCTGTATACTCAGCCAGCCTATCAGACTACAAGAAATTCACCAGCTACGGTTAAATTAAGCAATAAGATAGAACAGGCTACACAGCTTCAGACTTCTATCCACACACCTCATAGTACAGAAGAGTTACAGAGCAGGATGAAAGCATTTATTTACAACAGTAGCTGAATTCTGCCTGATGATCTGAATTAATATTGATAACAAAGCACGGTCTTACAGAAATATGTGCATGCGCACACATACACAAACAAACACACACACAAAGGAATGAGTTTAGCAATAATATTTACATAATTTGATATATACAACAGCAAATACTATAGGTTGTGAAATGTGTAATTCTTAACCCTCAAAACACTTGTTCATTATAATCCATTGATTATATTAAGACAACACCAATATTCTTCTTATGCCATAAATGCTACTTGCTTCTTCTTTTTAAAGACTCTGTTGTACTGTCATTCTTAAGACCTGGCTCTGCCAGTTGGCTTGGGGCCCCAATGGGGGAACAAGGGAGTGGAGGTGGTTGATCGACAGATAACAACAGATCCCACATCTCCCTTCACAGAGGAATTATTGAGTCTATCATTTGCACCTCTGTAATTGTCTGGTTTGGTTCTGCCATCCAACAGGACACAGACAGACTTCAGAGGATAATTAGGACTGCAGAAAAAACAATTACTACCAACCTGCCTTCAATCGAGGACCTGTATACTGCACAAGTCAAAAAGAGGGCTGTGAAAATATTTACAGGCCCTTCATATCCCGGACATAGATTGCTTCAACTCCTTCCCTCAAAATGACACTATAGAGCACTGCACACAGAACAACTAGACACAAGGACAGTTTTTTTCCCAAAAGCCATCACTCTGCTAAACAAATAATTCCCTCAACACTGTCCAACTATTACAAAGTCTGCACTACTATTACTATTAATCTTCTCATCATTCCTGATCACCCATCCCCTCCCACCTGTGACTGTATGATTGTAACTTTGTCGCTTGTATACTTACAATTTATATTGACTGTTTCCTAGTATGATTTAATTGCTTATTGTATATCATTAAGTGTTGTATCTAATGATTCTTGACAAATGTATCTTTTCTTTTACGTATATTGAGAGTATTTACACCAAGACAAATCCCTTGTGTGTCCAATCACACTTGGCCAATAAAGAATAAATTCTATTCTATTCTATTCTACCCCTGACCTCCCCACGTGCTGTCAGATTTTAATGTTTGTTTTTAATTTATTCATGTTTTAATTCATATCTATAAATACATATTTTACAACTGTAAGCCACCCAGATTTGTCCTGTGGTATGATGGGCAGCCAATAAATAAAATAAAATAAAATAAATACATGGCATCATCAAGCTTCCAAAGGGGAAAAAATAAAATGGATCGGGGGGGGGGGGAGGTTAAGACAGGAGCAAAACTACATCTTCTGCTCCTTAGAGAGAACCATTGATTCAATTTAGAGATAAAAATGTTCTGCGGATCTCTAGGATGACACCTAGTACTACAATAATTTGGAAGCTGTTTATAGTATTTTTATTATCAATTGCCTTAAGAACGATTTTTCTTGAGGAATATTTTTATTCATAAATTTATATATATATATGTGCTATACCACCAATACTGTGGTTAATATATATGTAGAGTGGGGCAAAAAAGTATTTAGTCAGCCACCAATTGTGCAAGGTCTCCCACTTAAAAAGATGAGAGAGGCCTGTAATTGTCATCATAGGTATACCTCACCTATGAGAGACAAAATGTGAAAACAAATCCAGACAATCACATTGTCTGATTTGGAAAGAATTTATTTGTAAATTATGGTGGAAAATAAGTATTTGGTCACCTACAAACAAGCAAGATTGCTGGCTCTTGCAGATCTGTAATTTCTTCTTTAAGAGGCTCCTCCACTCATTACATGTATTAATGGCACCTGTTTGAACTTGTTAACAGTATAAAAGACACCTGTCCACAACTTCAAACAGTCACACTCCAAACTCTACTATGGTGAAGACCAAAGAGCTGTCGAAGGACACCAGAAACAAAACTGTAGACCTGCACCAGGCTGGGAAGACTGAATCTGCAATAGGCAAGCAGCTTGGTATGAAGAAATCAAATGTGGGAGCAATAATTAGAAAACGGAAGACATACAAGACCACTGATAATTTCCCTCGATCTGAGGCTCCACGCAAGATCTCACCCTGTGGGATCAAAATGATCACAAGAACGGTGAGCAAAAATCCCAGAACTACACAGGGGGACCTAGTGAATGACCTGCAGAGAGCTGGGACCAACGTAACAAAGGCTACCATCAGTAACACACTACGCCGCCAGGGACTCAGATCCTGCAGTGCTAGAAGTGTCCCCCTGCTTAAGCCAGTACATGTCCGGGCCTGTCTGAAGTTTGCTAGAGAGCATTTGGATGATCCAGAAGAGGACTGAGAATGTCATATGGTCAAATGAAATCAAAGTAGAAGTGTTTGGTAGAAACACAACTCGTCATGTTTGGAGGAGAGAGAATGCTGAGTTGCAACCAAAGAACACCATACCTATTGTGAAGCATAGGGGTGGCAACATCATGCTTTGGGTCTGTTTCTCTGCAAAGGGAACAGGACGACTGATCCGTGTACAGGAAAGAATGAATGGGGCCATGTATCGTGAGATTTTGAGTGCAAACCTCATTCCATCAGCAAGGGCATTGAAGATGAAACATGGCTGGTTCTTTCAGCATGACAATGATCCCAAACACTCCACCCAGGCAACGAAGGAGTGGCTTCGTAAGAAGCATTTCAAGGTCCTGGAGTGGCCTAGCCAGTATCCAGATCTCAACCCCATAGAAAACCTTTGGAGGGAGTTGAAGGTCTGTGTTGCCCAGCAACAACCCAAAACATCACTGCTCTAGAGGAGATCTGCATGGAGGAATGGGCCAACATAGCAGCAACAGTGTGTGACAACCTTGTGAAGACTTACAGAAAACGTTTGACCTCTGTCATTGCCAACAAAGGATATATAACAAAGTATTGACATGAACTTTTGATATTGACCGAATACTTATTTTCCACCATAATTTGCAAATAAATTCTTTCCAAATCAGACAATGTGATTGTTTGGATTTGTTTTCACATCTTGTCTCTCATAGATGAGGTATACCTATGATGACAATTACAGGCCTCTCTCATTTTTTTCAATGGGAGAACATGCACAATTGGTGGCTAACTACCATATTTTCCGGCGTATAAGACGACTTTTGAAAGGAAAAAAAGTCAACCGAAAATCGGGGGTCGTCTTATACGCCCGGTCGTCTTATACGCCGGAAAATACGGGTACACAGGAATGAAGCTTGAGCGCTTCGAGGGGCTGGTTAACAAGCAGGAGCGAAACCAAAACGGAGCCACTTCCCCACCACACCGGCGGCGTCGCCGGGAGACGCTCCTCCCCTTCCCGAACAGAACAAGATGGCGGCCGCTCTGCCGGCCCATCATGCTCCGTGGGAGGCCGGGTCGTCTTCCGTGTGTGAGGGAGAGAGACCGAGAGAGCCGCCCTGGGGCCGGAGGAGGAAGGTTGTACGGTCGGCTGATGCGAGCGCGAAGGAAGGAGAAGCATCTTAGTTTACAAATCCTTGCAGCTTAATTTTGAATACCCGTATTTTCTGGTGTATAAGATGACTTTGAAAAAAGTCAACCAAAAATCGGGGGTCGTCTTATATGCCCGGTCGTCTTATACGCCGGAAAATACGGTAAATACTTTTTTGCCCCACTGTATGTATGTGTGTGTGTGTGTGTGTGTGTGTGTGTGTATACATACATACATACATACATGTATAATATGTATATGTATGTGCATGTATGTGTATAGATTATATGGACATCAGAATTTCATTTTTTAATGGGTGCCATGTGTTCACAGAAAAAAGTGACAATAAAAATTATCCTGTCTCATGTTATCTCATCTCATCTCATCTCGGCCCAGCCTGGCCCGGCCCATCCCATCCCATCCCATTAATTTTGCTTCCAGGTGTTCCAGACATTCTATTGGGATTCTCAGTGAGGCAGCAACATAAAATGAGGCAAAAGGACCACCATGAGGCAAAAGAGTAACCCCCCACACACACCAACACCTGGAAATAACCATCCAAGTAAGAATAGAAACACCATGGTACAATCTCCACATCCCACACTCTGACAGCCTGTTCAGGAGAAAACCATTGTTGATGTCACTGAAAGCTTTTGAATGGTCTAGAAAGATGTTGTGGAGCGACGGAATAACTCAGGCAGAGACCAGGTCAAGGCTAAAAGCTTAACTCTTTATTACAAGTAAAGAGGGTTACCGCTACTGCCGCGCTAACACGGCAGCCAGCTGGAGCGGCAACAGCTGATGCCGTTTGACAGCCGCCTTTTATAGCCGGCTGTCAAACGGCTCAGCCAATGGGAGAGGTCCGTGCTTCCCGCTTGAAGCACGGACCTGAGTGAAGACTCAGTCCATACACAACACTCCTCCCTCCCAGTGAGGAGCATGCGTAGTCCTTCAGATACACCGGACGCCTGCGAATTCGTCCGGATCTTCTAGGCTCCGTCAAAGATGGCGCTGGGTTGCTGTCTGGAGCTCTCTGCGTGTCTCCAGGCGATGGAGAGGCTGCTGGACTGTCTGGAGTTGGGTCTGCACCTTGGTCAGCTTCCACATCTGGTAGGTAGTCGTCCCCGGTGGGTTGGCAACTGGTTTCGTCGAATGGTGTGGTTGCTTCTGCATGGGGCCCGTCTAGATGACCTCTGGGTGCAGTGCTCCAACGCTTCCTCAGGTGGTCCACGTGACGCCGCCAGGTCCGCCCATCAGCTAACTGGACTCTGTAAGACTTGGGACCAGTTACTGCTATCACAAGCCCTGGTAACCATAGTGGTTGCCCAGTGAAATTTCTGACAAATACCTTGTCATTAACCAGGAACCCTCTGTCTTGGCTGTTTGACCCAAGGGGAAGCAAAGGGGCATAATTTGGGTGCAGCCTATCCAAGGTGGTCCTCAGCCGGCGTCCCATTAATATTTCGGCTGGTGACTTGTTAGTAGAGGCACAGGGTGTAGTGTGTTGGCTCAATAAGTATTGGGCCAGCCTGTCATGCCAGTTAGAGGGACCCAATTTTTGTAACACCTCTTTAGCAGATCTAACTGCCCTCTCAGCCAGCCCGTTGCTGGCAGGATGGAAAGGGGCTACTAGTATGTGCCTGATGCCCAAACTTGCTAAAAACATCTCAAACTCACAGGAGGTGAATTGGGGGCCATTGTCAGACACGACAGAATCAGGAAGGCCATGTGTGGCGAATATCCTAGTCAGTGCTTTGCTGACCGCCTCCGTAGTGGTGGAGTGCATTAAAGTTAATTCCACCCATTTTGAATATGAATCTACTACCACCAGGAAAGTGCGCCCATGGAAAGGGCCTGCTAAGTCTATGTGTATCCTGGACCAGGGGTTACTTGCTTCCTCCCAGGTCCTAGGGGTGGTTGCTGGTGGTAATGCCCTGGAGGCCTGGCATGCCTGGCAAGAATTTACCCAATTAGAGATTTGGGCATCCATGCCTGGCCACCATACGTAGCTGCGGGCGAGGGCCTTCATTCTCACAATCCCTGGGTGGCCCTCATGCAAAACCTTCAGTATTGAGGTTTGTAATTTGTGGGGAATGACTACTCTGGTTCCCCATAGCAAACAGCCTTGCAAGGAGGAAAGTTCCTGCTGGCGTAATTTGTAGGGTAGGAAGTCTGAAGGATAAGGGGCCGTAGGCCACCCCCTCCCTACCCAGTCCAGGACTTGGGATATTACCTGGTCCTTGGCCGAATGGGCAGCGATGTCAGCAGCAGTGACTGGAAGCTTGAGATCGTCGATAAGAAAGACTGTGGTTGCAGGTGCTGGGTCCACGACTGGCATTGGCAGGGGACAGCGGCTGAGTGCATCAGCATGGGAAAGGCTTTTCCCGGATCGATGGATTAGAGTGTAGGAATACGCAGCCAGGAAAACCGTCCATCTGGTCATCCTTGGGGACAAAATCTGGGGAGTCTGTTTAGAGCCGGATAAAATGCCTAGCAGTGGCTTGTGATCAGTTATCAGTTCGAAATGGTGCCCGTAGAGGAATTCATGGAACTTCTTCACTGAAGCCACTGCAGCCAAGGCCTCCTTGTCAATCTGGCTATAGTTGCGTTCAGTGGAAGATAGTGTCCTTGAAAAGAAAGCTATAGGTGCTTCTGCACCATTGGGCAGTCTGTGGCTCAGGACAGCCCCGATTCCGAATGGAGAAGCATCGGCTGCTAGAATGAGTGGTAAGTCTTTATTGAATTGGATTAAGACGGCCTTTGAAGTTAACAATGACTTGACTTGTTTGAAAGCAATAGTTTCCCTTGGTCCCCAGTGCCATGGCGAATGCTTGTCTAAAAGTCTATGAAGTGGCTCAGCAACAGAAGCTTTATGGGGCAGGAACGATGCATAGAAATTCAAGAGGCCCAGGAAAGCTTGAAGCTCAGTTTTGTTTGTAGGAGTAGGCGCATCGTGAATGGCCTTAACTTTTGACTCAGTTGGGTGAATACCCTTTGCATCAATTTTGTAACCTAAGAATTCCACTTGTGGAGTGGCTATGGTGCATTTTTCCCTTTTTAGCTTGAGACCAGATTGTCTGAAACGGTCAAGTACACTTCTGACCCTTTGTAGTAATTGCTGTTGGTTGGTGGCAGATACCAGAATATCATCAAAGTAAGGCACAACGCCTGGTAACCCTTGCAGTATTCGTTCCATAAGGGATTGGAAAATTCCAGGGGCCACACTAACTCCGAATTGTAGACGTGTGCATTTGAAAGCCCCTCTGTGGGTTACTATTGTTTGCAGTTCAGCAGTTTCATCGTCAACAGGAAACTGCTGATACGCCTGGGACATGTCCAACTTTGCAAAAATGGACCCAGGCTCAAGGGAATGGAGTAAATGTTGTACCACAGGGACTGGGTACGCACTAACTTGTAAATATCTGTTTATTGATGACTTGTAGTCCAAGCAGATCCTCAAGTGTCCATCCTTTTTTAATGGAGTTACTATGGGGGTCTCCCACTTTGAGAAGTCAGTTGGTTGCAGTATGCCCTGTTTGATTAATTTGTCAAGTTCCTTGTCTAGTTGAGGACGAATTGCAAAAGGAACTCTGCGGGGCTTCAAACGAATTGGAACTGCCTGGGAGTCTACCCTGAAGGATATTGGGGTTCCCACGTAGCAGCCTAGGCCCTCACTGAATACGTCTGCATAGTCCCTGAACAGGGAGTCAACTTCTGAATTGTTAATGGCGTGGATTCCCCCTATGTGGAGGCCCAGGGCTGGGAACCAATCTAGTCCCAATAGGCTTGGGAGGACACCATCCACTATCACTAGAGGCAAGTGACCCTTAAACCCTTGAAAATGGACTAGGAACTTGCCTTTTCCGATGACAGGGATGGTTCTGCCTTGGTAGTCCCGAAGTGTTAGGTTGCAGGCTGGAATTTTCTGTCTTGACATTCTGGGGAGTAGCTTCTTTAAGGTGTCCCATGAGATGATGGACAATGCAGAGCCGGTGTCAACCTCCATCTTGCAGGGTCTACCTTCTATAGAAACAGTGACACTAATTTTGTTAAGATTTATTAATTTTTTGAATTTTAAACTGATAGCAAGTGAAACAGTCCTCAATTTGCCTGGGGTATTGAATGAGCTTCTGTGGTCTTTGTGGCTGGCTGAAGGTTTTTCCTGACTGACAAATTTTTGCCAGATGGCCTTTCTTTTGACACCTTAAACATATGGCATTCCTGAATCTGCAGGATGCTCTGAGGTGATTTCCCCCACAGCTTAAGCATAATGTTTGTAACTGTGGGGTTTGACTTATACCTTGCCTGAACTCTTTTTGATTTGCATTGGGCTGTCTGAGGCGGTTTACCTCAGTAGCCTCTTCTGGGCCAGTTTCTGAGGAGGCTTCCTCAAAATATACTGTAGGATTTTCTAGCCTGCTGGGTTTTCCCTGAATTTCAGCTGCTGAGAGTGCTGACAGCTCAGCAGCCTGGGATTCCTCTATGGCTTGCTTAAGAGTTAGATCCCCTTTGGCTAATAAACGTCTTTGTAACTTTGGGTCTCTAACGCCACAAATCAGCTGATCGAGCAGCATATCGTCCAGGTAATCTCTGAACCCACAATGCAGGGCAGTTGTTCTCAGTGCTGCCATATAATCATTAATTGTTTCCCCCTCTGTTTGGATGCGCCTTCTGAAAGCATGGCGCCTAGCAATCCTGGAAGGCTTTGGGGAGTAGTGATTTGAAAGAATTTCCTGCAGTTCCTCCCAGGGAATAGTCTTTATAGATCTAGGGGCCAGTAAAGCTGATGCGGTGTCAAAAACCGTGGCTCCGCAAAAACTTAGGAAGTAAGACTTCTTCCTATGTTCAGAAATTTCTGACAGGTCTAAAGCATCAAGAAAACAGTCAAACCGGTTCTTGTATGACTCCCACGTCTCAGCAGCCGGTCTGAAGGGCGGGAATGCCGGATTCGCAGTCATCTTCTGTCAGCTGTGAAGTTTCTCCTCAGGCAAGTTAGAGACGGCACTTCGCGGTTAGAATCTGCAACTCTGTAGCGATTTCAGCTCTAGGTAGTGATTTCGCTCCTTTAATTCTCTCCCTTGCCTGGCTTGCCTTTATTTGTATCCCGTCCTCGTCGCCAGTGTTGTGGAGCGACGGAATAACTCAGGCAGAGACCAGGTCAAGGCTAAAAGCTTAACTCTTTATTACAAGTAAAGAGGGTTACCGCTACTGCCGCGCTAACACGGCAGCCAGCTGGAGCGGCAACAGCTGATGCCGTTTGACAGCCGCCTTTTATAGCCGGCTGTCAAACGGCTCAACCAATGGGAGAGGTCCGTGCTTCCCGCTTGAAGCACGGACCTGAGTGAAGACTCAGTCCATACACAACAAAAGACCAACAGGATTGCATTAATTCGTTTGATTTTATGATTCTATTATTTCAATTAAGATATTTCTTATGTCTTTTCTATTTTGTCATAAAGGCACTAAGCTCTTCCTCCTTTTCCTCCCTTCGGCAACTTTGAGCAGCAGCTAATGCAAATAGGATGAAAGTAAAACTTCTCTTGCTGAGCTTGAGTCCTAGTTATAATACAAATTATTTTCTTGGCAACAATATAGTAGTGATTTGCCTTTCACTTCTGGAATGTTTTTTTAACTTCCAAATCTACTATACAGCCAGGTGGTTGTCTCCCTCTGAAGGACTATCCAGATCTAACAAATTTAGCTTTTCTGAGATCAGAAAAAATGGACTTAGTGCTGCTGTAAATGCAAACATGAAGTATCTTCAGGTAAGGCTGTAAAAGACTGCTGTCTGAAATCTTGGTCAGCCACTGCAAGTTATTCTGACATTGGTCTAGTATAACTTCTAGTTTCCAACATTGGAATTTTAATCAAAATAAGTCCAATAAAATGTTATTATTTGGCCATCATTTTTATTTTCCTACTATTCATAAACGTACCCACCCAGATATGCTTGTCCAAGTGAATTTCTTTAATCACTTTCTGATACTGATTAAAACAAAGACGACAATGAATAATAGATTGTGTGTCCCTATTTACTTCATTGAACCATGTAGTCAGTATGTGATCTCTCAGCACTGTATTTGTAGGTGCCAAAGGACAGAGAAATAGTTTGGACTTTATTTATGTTTGGGGGAAAATTAACAGAATAATATGCTTCCAGGTTTGTCCAGACTAGACCAATTTTTACTCTTAAGGGGTAAAAGTTACAAAAATGCCATCTCAAAGGCCCACATACGCTACTGATCTTATAACACTACCCATCTCTACCGAAGCATCCCAACAGAGCAAATTAGAAAGTGTAATCCTGTTCCTTAAATCAATTGTTTTAATCAAAAAGAAAAAAGAAAATATCTAATTTTGTTTCCATTTGGAAACTGCTTCTGGATTTTGTGCTTGTGATGGAAAAAATGAAACTTTGATTTTGCTGATTAGATAGGTTTGCTGTTATAGAAATGGCCAGTATAACATTATTGTGTAAAAGTAAAAAAGTTGAGGCTGTAATGTAATACCTAATACTGTAATCTTCTACTGTGCTAAAAAAACTCAGGAGTGAACATCTTTTTTTCTCCCCCCCCACACTCCACACTTTTTCCTTTCCCTTTTCCCTCCCTTAGTCTCTCATTATTTTCATTTGCTTCATATTGTATATTCTGATAAACCAATACAATTTTAAATACAAAAAAACCCTTAAAAAATGTACCAAACATGTACTGAGATTGGCAAATTTATGTACAGTAGCTTTAAAAGATTAGATAAACCCATGATCAGCTCTATCAATGGCTATTAGCCATTATAAAGCAGAATTTCCATATTCAAATGCAATATGCCATTGAACAGTAGTAGGTCTCAGCCTTCCAATGAAACTCCCCATTTCATTCAGAACTCAGAAACAAAGTTCATCCAAGTAAAAATTTATTAAGGAAGTCATACTGGCACATCTGGGAAAAACCAAATCTGAGAGTTGCGGGTTTTCCCTTCCCAACTGAAAATTCAAAACCCATGCCCTACACCCGCCAGATTGCACCATCATGTGATCCAATCAACCATCGTCCCAGACATTCCTCCAACCACTGCTTTGCAGGTGTAAGGTAACATATTCTTGACTTTATGAGAAGAATGTTGTTGTGTCTAATCTTCCACCTCTTCATGAAATCCCTCCTCCCAAATTCCCAGGCACTAAGATGTGGCAGCTTGGAAGCTTCTGAGTAAAATATGGCTTCCAAAGCTGACGGTAGGTGTTAAGCTCTAATAGTAAATAAATGCTGCCACCTTCGCCACCTTCATGTCTGCATATGAGATTTCTCAGACATACCTGCTTGGCTAAATTGGGAAAAGGATTGTTGGATTAGATGCAATCTTTGGTTAATCAAGCAAATTTTGTGTTTTTATACTGAGTTAGTGGCAGTGAAATAATGTAATGATTTTGGAAATAGGGGCACAGCATGGCATAGTATGTTTTAATGCTGAAGGCTGCTGCTTGACAGAATATCAAATCTATGTCTATATATACTAGTTATGAGAGCCAGTGCATTATACTGATTAAGATGCTGAACTGGAAGCAGGAAGACTCAGGTCCTAGTGCTTTCTCAGGCATGGAAGCCAATTAGATTACTTTGTGCCAGTAATACTTTTTCAGGCCTGAACTTGGAAATTGAAAAGTATCTATCTACTAACCCAAACTGGACCACTGTGATAGATCATAGTCTATAACCCAGAGGTGGTATTCAGCAGGTTCTGACCAGTTCTGCAGAACCAGTAGCAGAAATTTTGAGTAGTTCAGAGAACTGGCAAATACCGCCTCTGACTGGCCCCGCCCCCATCTATTCTCTGCCTCCCAAGTCCCAGCTAATCAGCTGGGTCTTCTTCGGTTGCCCTACACAGGAAAACAGCGCTGGAAAGCAGGTTAGTGGGATGGGGAGGGAATGGGATTTTGCAGTAACCTTCCCCTGTTATGCCCACCAAGCCACGCCCACAGAACCAGTAGTAAAAAAAATTTAATCCCACCACTGCTATAACCCTTAATGAAGAGAGTCCTCATTTTGCACTAGATTGATTTAAGATGAGAATCTTAAATGGTGTTTAGAGATATCTATAAAAAAGGCATGGCAGATTTTTGACAGACAGTCAAACCAACCATTTTCAGCTTTTTTATAGCTTCAACTAAAGCATTAAATCGAAGTATCAAATCACATCAGTATATGCATAAATCATATTTTTAAAACTATGAGCCAGATTATATATGTATGTAATAGATAAACATATAGAAAAATGTAAGCAAATAAATAATTTTCTGATACTTTAGGGCTTTTTATCTATGATAGAAAATTTTAATTTTATTTATAACTATACTTCTATGAAGCTCATAGATGTATTTCATAGTTATCTACATGGCATCTGATAATCGTTGAATAAAACGTTACTGAACAAATAAAATAGATAAGGACAGAAGTTATACCATTGCTGATTTCATCAGTGTTTTGACATAGACTACTAGAAATGCATTCAGGTTATATTATTATGTAATATACCTTCATATTATAAAAAGCAACAATTAGTTAAAGTTAAATCTCTATGGGAGAAAGCTAAAGAACTGTCTGCTCTTTCATCTCTTGAGCAATAAAGAGATCTGGTTTCTGCTAAATATTAAAAACAAGTTTATGTTTTCAAAGCAGAATCCTTATTACACTATACCAGACAGTGATACTGGGAAAAGGAAAATAAATTCAATAAGGTACTTACTGGCTTTTAGATTTCAAAAACATTTAGCCATGTTAATATTGTAACTTCTATTCATGCTACATTCAAAGAATTTATACCAAATTCTGTTGAATCAATAGGTTGTAAGGTTTTTTTAAAAATTATTATTACCGCATTTAGATGTACAACAAATTTCTCAAATAGATTCCCATCCTAGTTTCAATGAGGTTAATATATAGTCCTTCTGAAATCATGCCAATTGCAAACTTATATTTTTTATAAGTGAGAATATTAAATTTTTGACTGGCCCAGTGATTACATCTTAATTCTTCTGATCACTTGTCTCCAATCTCAGGATGCAATTATGAGGACAGTCAATGATCTGGCAATGTTCCTTATTTCATTTACAGGTCAATTCCAATCCCTCTACTTAACACTGGCTTCTTACAATACACTCACTAACCATTGTTGTGAACTTAAAAATCAATGTTAATTTACTTCAGGACTTTTCTAAACGTTTATTTAACTTAAGCATCATTATATGAATAATTTGGTCCTTGTGCTTTGCTTCTGCAGAAGTTCCACATTGTTACAAATGATGAGGCTTACAAGTGTTGAAGTTCTAAAGCTAGTAAACCATTTTATTTAAGATGCCAAAGGCATCTTTACAACTTACAAAGTCCAATTATTCTAGTTTTGCCACATTTTGGGCTTTTTATCCACAGAGTTGCTAAAATGATTATAACCTGATTGCTAGATGTCAAGGATACAAAGAGGAAGCTTACAGAAAAGGTGACAGAATGCTATACAATCAGGCCAGAAACATATTAACAAGAGAGATCAGAGCAGCAAAAAGAAGCTACTCTGAAAAGTTAAAGAACCAATTCTCAACAAATGAACCAGCAAACATGTGGAAAACTCTTAAAAACATCACTGGCTTCAGCGAACCTGTTAAGTGGCGGGAAAAGACGAGGCACACACACTTAAGTGATTCCAGCTCTTTTGGTTTATTTCAGATCGGACACGGCTGAGAGTCGCGGCAGCCTCTCTTTTAAAGGCTGCCCGCGCCTCACCAGCCAATGGCAGAAGAAGGATCTCCCGCCGGCTCGGTAACCAATGAAAGGTGAGTATTTCAAATACAAAAACATCCAATACAAAACAGAACCTCCTTCCCAGGCAGAAGGAAATCAACAACTAGCAGATGACCTGAATGTGTTCTACTGCAGGTTTGAAAAGAAACTGCAGCCACCTATCTCCACAACATACATCTCAAACACACCAACAATAGCCAAGCCTCCTACAACTGGCCCCAATCCATTGGGCTTACAACCTCTGGTGATCACAGAAAAAGAAGTGCAAGATCTATTACACAGACAAAAGCCAGGAAAAGCACCAGGGCCAAACAATATAACTCTTTCTTGCTTACAAGTCTGTGCTGAGCAATTAGCCCCCATCTTCACCCGAATCTTCAATAAATCACTAGAGATGTGCTATGTTCCTTCCTGCTTCAAACGTTCTACCATCATCCCAATGCCAAAGAAGCCCTCCATCAAGGAACTGAATGACTACAGACCAGTTGCTCTAACATCTGTAGTTATGAAAATCTTTGAAAGATTTGTGCTGAAAACCATCACGGATCCACTATTAGATCCCATGCAGTTTGCAAAGCGAGCAAATAGATCGACAGATGATGCTGTTAACATGGCTCTGCACTATATCCTACAACACCTTGAATCTCCAAATACCTATGCAAGGTTCCTCTTTGTAGACTTCAGTTCAGCATTCAATACCATCATTCCAGACACTCTTCTAAGTAAACTAAACCAACTAGCAATACCTGAACACATTTGTAAGTGGATCATAAGCTTCCTAACAGACAGGAAGCAGCAGGTGAAGCTAGGCGAAATCACATCCGATATCTGTACAATCAGCACAGGGCCCCCCCAAGGCTGTGTGCTATCTCCATTTCTCTTCTCCCTATATATCAATGACTGCATCTCAAATGATCCATCTGTTAAAATACTGAAGTTTGCTGATGACACAACAGTGATTGGTCTCGTTCGAGACAACGATGAATCTGCATACAGACAGGAGGTTATACAACTTGCCTCGTGGTGTAACCGGAACAATCTGGAACTGAACATACTCAAAACCATAGAAATGGTGGTAGACTTTAGAAGAAACCCTCCCACACTACCACCTTTTACAATACTAGACAACAACAGTATCAACAGTAGAGAGCTTCAAATTTCTAGGTTCTACTATATCACATGACCTAAAATGGACACCTAACATCAAAAACATCATCAAAAAAGTACAACAAAGAATGTTCTTTCTGCGCCAACTTGGAAAGCTCAAAGTGCCCAAGGAACTGCTGATCCAGTTCTACAGAGGAATTATTGAGTCTATCATCTGCACCTCTATAACTGTCTGGTTTGGTTCTGCAACCCAACAGGACAGACAAAGACTTCAGAGGATAATTAGGACTGCAGAAAAAACAATTACTACCCACCTGCCTTCAATCGAGGACCTGTATACTGCATGAGTCAAAAAGAGGCTGTGAAAATATTTACAGACCCCTCACATCCTAGACATAAACTGTTTTAACTCCTCTCAAAACGACGCTATAGAGCACTGTATACCAGAACAACTAGACACAAGAATAGTTTTTCCCCGAAAGCCATCACTCTGCTAAACAAATTGTTTCCTAGTATGATTTGATGTTGATTGTACCCTATGACTATCATTAAGTGTTGTACATTATGATTCCGGATTCTTAACGAATGTTCCTTTTCTTTATGTATACTAAGAGTATTTACACCTAGACAAATTCCTTGTGTGTCCAATCACACTTGGCCAATAAAGTATTTATTCTATTCTATTCTACATATCTCAGTATATCTTCTTTCACAAAGTTGGTAGACAGATTTTTCTCAGGTTTTAATCATTTTCTGAGTTCATGGTATTTCCTATCTCCTCTCCTTTCTTTTCCCTTTTAAAGTTACATCACTTGTTAGTGTGCATAGTGCATGTCTATGGAGATTCTCAGTCATCCAGGTCATGGTTGTCCCAAAGGTGCTTTTTCAAGAGGCAATTGGACTTTCTGGTTTTTCTTTGAAGATGTTTTGCTTTTCATCCAAGAAGCTCAGCTGAAGAAACTTCTTGGATCAGAAGCAAAACTTCTTCAAAGGAAAACAGAAAGTCCAGTTGCCTCTTGAAAAAGCACCTTTGGGATATAGAAAATTCATGGCAATTGTTTTTCCTTCTCTCTCTTTTACTCAGTTACATATACCATAAAGATTGGCAGACAAGTAGATATAACTAGATAAGAAAGAAACTTTTATCTGGCTTCTGTTTTATACAGGTAGTCCTCAAGGTAAAACCACAATGGAGCCCAAAATTTCCATTGCTAAGACAAGCTGTGCTCCATTTTATGACCTTTTTACCATATTTGTTAGGCAAATCAGTGCAGTTGTTAAACTATTCATCTGGCTTTCCTCACTGATTTTACTTGTCAGAAGCAAGCTGGGAAGATTACAAATGGTGATCACATAACCCTGGAACAATGCAACTGCCAGTTGTCAAGCACCCAAATTTTGATCATGTGACTATGGGGATGCTGCAATGGTTTTAAGTGTGAAAAACAGTCATAAATCACTTTTTCAGTGCCATTGTAACTTTGAATGATCACTAAACAAACGGTTGTAAGTTGAGGATTATCTATACTATTTTCAGTGCCACTTGAGGACCATTTTTAATTCTTCCTGTCATTTTAGAATCTACTTGAGATATTTTGTTACTATTTTATTTTCTTCTAAATTTATTATTATTGGTATAATATGATTTGTTTTAAATTCCCTGCTCAGAATTAAGATTATTTTTAAGCATTGAAAAGTACATTCAACACATAAATTAATTCCTCTTATTGCATTCAATTGCACTATACCTTGCTCAAAACAAACTTAGCAGAAATATTTAGAATACTTGTTTTCTTTTGGCATTAACTATGCTAATGATATCTCATTAACTGATATAGTATTTGTGAATGGAAAACATATAAGTTTGAAGTCAGTTCACTCTGAATAATGTTCCTCATCTTTTCATAACTCAGTCACCTCCCACTGTGGTAGAATTATTTTAAACTGATCAATGAGTGGCTCTTATTATTAAATCATGTTATTTTGTTCCTCCTAACAATAGGTGCAGTTAAAGATATCTATTGCTTTTGAAACAACCGAAAGTCATAAGCCAAGCACAAAATCATGGCTTATATCTCTGGCTTTCTAAGAAAGTAGCAAGGTAGAGTTTCTGATTCATAGTAAAATATAAATAGTGTACAGGTATCCCAGTCTGAGTATGCATAACCACTCAAGCTAACAGGAAGAGCGAAGTGGGAACAATTAGGCAGTGCATTAACACTTGCCTGTTCACAATTCAAGCATGAAGACTTGTTTATTGTGGTATCAGAAATGTTGTTTCTGTGGCTTCCAAAATATTTCTACAACTGTTGAAAATCACAAGAATTTCATTTAAAATAGCAGTTTGGGTAGGCTGGGGGATGGATGGATGTGCAAAATTATATCAAACCTTACAGGGTGAATCCAAAAGCCACCCATACATAGCAAGGAAAACATGCACAAATTATCAAAAATGTCTGATTGTCTCAGACATTGATTGTAACAGGTTCAGGTAACATTATGAACTCATATATAGCTCAAACTATGGATACTACACATATTATTTTAAAACACAGTTGTGAAATAGTAAACAAAATATTATTCCCAAGAAAGTGTACTTAGAATTTCAGCTGCAAACAGTAACCAAATTCTGCAGAAAATGTTTGGATTCACTCTCAGGCATCAAGCTTATCACTAGATATGCTTAGTGGAGAATTTTTATGATGAAATAAGAAAATGAAATTTGTAGCAACTAAGTTGTTCAAAATTGGGTAAAGCAAGTACAAAAGCTTCCTATTCTGTCTATTTATTTATTTAGCTATATCATTTAAATGCCAACATAAAACAGATAGAAACTGGAATTAAAAATGTTGGGATAAACATCAGAAGTCTCATATAAGCTGATGAAATTACTTTGCTAGCTAAAAATGAGGAATATAGAAGAATTCTTTTGTTGGATGTGAAAGCAAGTATATAAAAGTTGCTCTGTATTTAAAAAAAATAATGTCAACAGGCAATGCCAACCCAATGCAAATCAAGTGGAGAAGAATCTGAAGTTGTAACAGATTTGCTTTTCCTAGCTCAAAAATTCACAGTGATGCTAACTTAAGCCAACAAATATATCTGTTTTTCAGGAAAAAACATAAAGACAAGATTAAGACAAAATATTATAGTGCAGCAGAGGCATCACACTGATAACACAGATTTATAATGCTATAATCATGTTTTTCCTTTTGTCACATATGTCCCTGAAAGCCAGTTTGGTGTAATGGTTAAAGTACTGACATAGAAACCAGGAGACTGCAGCTCTAGACCAGGGGTGTCAAATTCAAGGCCCGCAGGCCGCATCCAGCCCATAGGGTGCTTAGATCTGGCCCACAGGCCTGCCCTGGAAACAGCGAAAGACCGACACACAGTGCCTCTGCCAGCAAAAACAGAGGGAGGGCCACACACAATCCTTCTGAACTCTGTTTTCACTGGCAGAGTGCTGCAGGAGGCCGTTGCAGCTGAAAATGGAGCTTGGGAGGGCCGTGCACAGTCCTCGGCACTCTGGCCATGCCCACCCCAGCCACACATCCCCCCGAGTTCAAACAGAACCCTGACTGGGCCCTCAATGAAATCAAGTTTGACACCCCTGCTCTAGACTGGCATTAGGTATGAAAATCTGTTGGGTGACTTTGAGCCAGTTCTTCTTTCAGCCAAAGGGTTTTACTTCACAGGGTTTTGGTATGGGAAAAATAGAAAGAGAAAGGAGTATTATATACCTTGAGTTATTTATAAACATTTTTAAAATATGTTTTTTAAAAAATATTTAAAAACCCTATCAAAAAACCAAAACCACCACAACAATAAAAATGGATGTCTTTGAATTGCAGCACATGAAGTACAAATGATTCAATATTAGCTAAATTATATCCAGACTGTTCTTCGGAATCATTAATAATGAAGCTAAAGTTTAAATAATTCGGATACATAATGCAAAGGCAGGAGACATTAGAGAGGCTCTAATGCTTTGGAAAAAAATTAATTGCAATTGAAAAAGTGCCAATAGAAGATAAGGTGGCTAGATACTGCCACTGATGACACAATAAGTACTCAAAAAAACAGTAATTGGCAAACAATTCTGGTGAAATGATGTGCTTCAGAGCACTAACTGCTGGAAGCAACTAAATGATGAGCATAAATTAAGAATGAATTGCTAATTCATTGGATCACAGCAGTGAGAGTGACACTGTTGCATTATGAAGGCAATAAATTTTCCACAATATGAAAAAAGAATTGTTTTTAAACAAAGTTTTGTTTTTTAAAAAGTAAAGCTTTAAGAATATAAAGAAGACACCTTTGTAAAATCAAAACTTATTTCAGGAAAATTTCAATATTGTCACATAATACTATCATGTGGTATCAAAAGGCAAGGCTAAGTTATTCATAGCTTCAGTAGCAAATTTCTACTTTCTTAAGAGAATGACAAATTACATCTGAATCTGGAAATAGAGATCCACGGCAAAATTATTTAAAATCACAATTAAATGTAACAGATATATAACTGTAGTTTCTTAACTAATCCAATGTCCAAATCAATCCATTATCATTACTACCATGAGCTTCACTGCTATGATCAATCTGAATTATTCCATTGCAGGACGAAGATCTCTTCACTGAAACTTAAAGGCTAAAGACCTGAACTCATGGTCTCCCAATGTTTATGGAGATTCTCAGTCATCCAGAAAAAGAACTAAAACACATCAAGGAAGCTCTCAGAACCTGTGGTTATCCCAACTGGGCCTTCATCAAATTCAAAAAGACCCAGCAGGAACTCCATAACAGACAAAGAAGAGAACAATAAATGAAGCAATGTTGTCATTCCATATGTTACAGGAATATGTGAAAACTCAGGAGGATTTTCAACCAATACAATATTTACACACTGTAAAACCAAAAATACAATAAGGCAGAAGCTTGTCCATCCCAAGGATAAAACACCCAGACATGAACTGAGCAATATAATGCAGTGAGACATGTAGGATCTGTACTTTGGAAAAACAAAACAACCACTTCACAAACGCTTAGCACAACATAGGAGAACAAACCCATCATGACAAGATTCAGCAGTCATCTGTATTTGAAAGACAAATGTCATTCTTTTGAAGAGAGCAAAGTCCACATTCTGAACAGAGAGGACTGCTGGTTTGAAAGAGAGGTCAAAGAGGCCATCTACATTAAGACTGAATAGCCCTCTCTCAACAGAAGGGGAGGAATATGACACCACCTATCTTCTGTTTATAACAGCAGTTCCAATAAAGTTCCACACCCATCTGCACTATTCAGGTGACCCTGAGGGCACAGATAAACCTCAGAAGTGCTAATGACCAGATGACTACAAGAACATAAATCTTTCCATCCTCCACCATTCAGTCAGAACTGAAGAGCAAAATGTTTTCAAAGAAAAAAAAAAGTCCAGTTGCCTTTTGAAAAAAAATATTTGGGACAGTCATGGTCTCCCCAGTTTCTAGCCTGATGCCTTAACAAACTGAGTCCTCTTAAGTAACATATACTTATGTGGCTGCAATTTTCTCTACAAGGAATGTAGTTTTCTCTACCATGAATGGCAGTAGTTCACCATAATTTCAGACAAGGATATTTTTCAGTAACACAGCAGCTTGAATATCAAAGTATTTGCTACCTTACGTAGGTTCCCTTGTACAGATTATATTTCTGTAAAGAGTACATTATATATATATATCATAATATAGATAGCTATGGCTAATTGTTATAATGGAACTCTGAATGTTCTGATATTTAATCAGCTTCTAGCACAAAAGTATAGACTAATGCTCTCATGAAAATATGAGTACTGTATATCCATACAATATAATTGAATTACACATAATTATGTAATTTATAATTTTTCTTTCTGTTCTTCTGTCAACTTCGTTCCCTTTTAATTAATTTAAAAAAACCCTCTCTCTTAAATCAATCAAATTTTATTACAATCATAAACTAGCATAAGAGGGAAAGAGAGAAAAACCATCAGAATATATCAAGAATCAGTAGGTGTAGTGGAACATAAAAGGTTTGAACAATGAGTATCAAGTTACAAAGTGCTTAATACAGTTTAATTCAATGGTTTAACTTTAATTGGTGCTCATTAAATCTAGTTTATAATGTTGAGTTTCAAGCACAGGTCAACATCCAAAAAAATTTGAGCATTAGTGCAAAGACCCTGCAAAGATAGGGTAGTGTAAAATTGTCCTATGTTCCCTGAATATTTATGTAATACATTCCTCTCAACAACTAATTTCATCTTTCATATTAATTCCCTGAAGTCAAACATTTCTTTTCCACATTATTTCCTTTTCCAGAGATCAAGTTTCCTATTTTCTGTCTCTAAAATTCCAGATTGTTCCCAAGTCATATGATCTCCAGTTATCTTAGACTAAGCAAAACACAAACCCTAGTCTGTTTTTCTACATCATCCAGGTTTTAATAGATTTTTAAAATAAATGACATTTCAATAACTGCTGCTTGGGGAACCACTGTTGTTCCAATAAGGAAGTCTGCCTTTGCCACCTATCCTTGTCCCTCTACTCTGTACTTCAATAGACCCCAATTTAGTTTTAGTTTCATGTTTAGGTATAGAAAATTTGTTAGATTTCTTGCAGATTTTATAGATATTAGTCCTTGTAAATTTTATATTTATTATTCCCAGCAGCACTGTATGGTAGTGGTTTGCTACTGCTTGTATATTCAGTTTTTTTTTTTCAAGTTCCAATTTAACCAATGGCTTTAGATATTCTAACCAGAATTCAGCTTCTGGGCTCAGCTGCTATCATTTGCTGAAGCTGGAAGCATGAATTTTGCATGCATTTATTGATAACATTAAGTACCCTAGAAACACAATTCTTTGATTTTTTTTCTGTTCTAAAATCATTTGAGTTTTTAAAATAATTATACAATACAGAATTTAAAAAACCATACTGGATACATTAAAGCAGGGGCAAACTCAAGGCCCATGGGCCAGATCTAGAGTGCTAAATCTGGCCCATGGGGCCAGCCTGGAAATAGCAAAGGACCAGCCATGGTGCCTCTGCTAGCAAAAATGGGTTTGGCTGGTTTTGGCTGCCAGAGTGTTGCAGGAGGCCTTCATGCACAAAATGAGGCCTCCAGGGCAGAGGTGATATTCAGCAGAAATTTTGAGTAGTTCGGAGAACTGGCAAATACTACCTCTGACTGGAGATTTTACAGTATCCTTCCCCTGCCATGCCCACCAAGCCACACCCACAGAACCAGTAGTAAAAAAAATTGAATCCCATCACTGCTCCAGGGTGCTCTAGGAGGCCTTCCAGGCCCAAAAGGGGGCCTTTAGAGTACTACAGGAGGCCTTCCAGGCTCATAAGGCCTCTGGAATGCTGCAGGAGGCTGTCCTTGACTCAGAAGGTTATAAAACAGAAGATAAAATATTTTACAATTCAGGCTTGTAAGATTCTGCTCCTGTAGCCTATGTCAATAATATATAGTTGTAGTCTTCCTATGGAGTCAGTTTTTTGATCTGGTATCTCTCTCTCATAAGGTGATCAAGTAGATCAAGTTAATATTAAAAAAAAAAACCCATAGAAATGTATGCCTCTCTATTTTTATAAATGTATAAAAACGTGTGTGGAAGTCCCGTATCACGCCCACCATGGCCACTCCCACTCCCACCCGACCCCTCTGAGGTCAAACACAACATTGATGCAGCCCTCAGTGAAACTGAGTTTGACATCCCTGCATTAAAGGATAAAGCAGCTATTTTGTGCACGAATTTAAAAAAATACAAATATAGGTAAACTGATATTTGCATACCTAAGCGGATGAAGTCAAGAATCACTGCTTTAAACAAGGTCCATTTACTTTTTAAGTGTACTATAGAAAGCAACAACCCTTAGTTTTCTTATGTAATAAGAGTAAAACACATCAATAGCTTCAAAGAAAGATGCAGATAATGTGAAAAAATTGACTTTCAGCTTAAGAATTAGGAAAGAAAGGAAAAGAAATTATGAAGAAAACAAAAATTATGCCAAAGCTGAATTTTGACATACAATTTTAACCTACATAAAATATGTAAAAACATTTAATGCCTTGTTCTATATTAAAGTTTAATGCTTCCTAGCTAAGACAATGTAAAAATGAGAAAGAACTATATCCAGATATCACAATAAGTTAAATTTAATATTATTCATTAATTATGATTCAGCAGCATACTGACGTATAGATCCTTGTGTATGATTTTACTGCTTTTTTGAGTGACCACAGACATTCAGATTAATACCATATATGATATGTTGAAAAGACTGGAAGGGTTTTTTTTTTATATGATATGACTGACTTATTCCTCGCTTAGAACATTCCTGGTTCGCACCCAACAAAAAATAACAGTTTACTCTATGGATACAAGTGGTTTCCTGAAATCCCTTTATCTCTCCCAGAAACTTTATATAATTATGAAAAGTCTGGGACAAAATAGAACCCATAGAAATTGGCTGGAAAAACTGCTATAGAATTAATAATATCTTTTTAGAAACAATTTTGCAACAAAGAATGTAACTATGTTACTATGCCTAAAATTCTAAACCTACAAAGTTGATACACAGAGTGTATCCTGTCCTATTTCTAACGTTCATCATCACAACGAAGGCTTTTTCAATGCTTAAATCAGGCCAAAAGCAAATTTAAATGGAAAAAAAATAAAAAACTATGGAGGGAAATCATTTAGAAAACAATATGATTATTTTGATATTTAATTCACTATAGAGATAATCCTCACTCTGCTGGTATGGACATGTCCAGAGAGAAGCACCTTCCACCGTGGCCAAGACTGCCTACCAACTAGACGTCAATGGCCGGCGACCGTGCAAGCGTCCAAAACTGAGATGTCAAGGTACCATCAACAAAGTTACGCAAGCCGCGAGACTGCACCCTAGAGATGCAGCTGATCGTGCAAAATGGATCTGAAAAGCGGACCCTGCAACTGAAGAGATACGCTAGGAAAAAGAAGAAGAGATAATCTTCACTATAGAGATAAATCATAATTATCTTGATCATTAACCAAAACTGTCATGATCTTACTTTAGCTTTTCTTTGCTTTACAAACCTGCAAAAGTTATTACTTCATCTCTGTTACAACTGTGAATGATCACTGTATAAGGCTGTTGCTAAGTGAGGACTATCTATCTGAGAATGCAAAGGTCATATTATCAAGTTCTACCACCTTAACGACCAGTGCTAAATATTTCAAAATTCCATCTACAAAATATACCTTAAATTGTCTTGAATTGAATCGTTTTATATTGTCCAGGGAATTCAAAATTTAGAGCAACCAATAAACATTTCAAATAAATAAGCATGTAAAATACTAAAGACCTAACCTGATAGCTAGACAGTGTCCATCTTTTATTTATTCACAGTAATTTTTTCTAATATTGTAAACTTGCTGTAATTAGATGTACTTCCCTTCTGTTGTTGTTTCTAATTCATGCATAATATCATTTCCATTTGTTCATGGATACAGTAATTGTTTATTTTGTACAACCTGATTTCTCAGTGTGCATGTAAGACTCAAAGTAAGGAAAGAGATAAAATGATTTCTAAGATATACAAAAAAAACTGCATTTTTTTTAAAAAACATAAATGCACACAAATATACCAAACCTTTGCAAACAAGAATAAATTAGCAGAAGTCAGGGTTTCCTTATATGTATTGTACTTACCGCTCAAGGATAGCTCTTGGTTCCCAACGTGGGAATTCAGTCATCATTAAGGGTTAAATTTCTCTTGATCGAGTTGTTAAGGAGGACCTAATTATCTAAGAATCAGAACAGCCATGTCCATCCTGGTCCACAGGCTGCATGTACCCCCAGAAAAGCTAATAATATGGTCCCACGAGATTTATTACAAAAATAATGGAAGTTTGTTATTTATATAGATTAACTGTATCATATATTTTATATGCAGTCCAAGACAATTCCTCTTCAGTCAGTGAGGCCCATACAAGCCAAAAGTTTGGTCAACCCATGATATAGAGTAGGGCTCTCAAACACAAGGCCTGCGGGCCAGATGAGGCCCATGATGTGGTCAGACCCAGTCCTTGGGGCCATCCTGGAAAATTAAGTGGCTGGTACTTTGGCCCGCTCTACCCAATGTGAAGATGAAACATGGGGCCAGCGTGGCTTCAGCCTGGTCTACCTAGTGCGAAGAGGAAACATGCCAGTAGTTTGAAGAGTAGTGTCAAACTGGCCATACCCACCCAGTTGGCCACACCCACCCAGTCAGCCACACCCAGTGAGTGGATCAAGCTGGCCACACCCACCCAGTTGGTTATGCCCTCTAGGCCCACCGAGGTCAACCACAGATTGATGCGGCCCTCAATTAAATTGAGTTTGATACCCCTGATAAAGTGTCGGGAAATATTCTTATTCACATATTCCTTGAACTATGTTTATGCCACTGAACTTTAATTTGTAAGTAGCCTTACTTCCTAGAAGTTTAAACAATTCAGAATTCAAATGACTTATACTCATAATAAAGATTTTTTTCTGCAAGCACAAAACATTTTCCACACAATAGCTTCTCCAGCAAATGTTCTATCAAATATTTAGAAGCTCAGATTAGATTTATATAAAGAAGAAATTATGTTTCACAATTCACAGGTCTTTTTTCCATTAATGAATCTCTATTTATATGCCAACATTAAACGAAAAAACCTAGTTTTAATATAGTTGACTCATTCAACCTGAGCAGTATATGTTTTTCAGATGGAGAGAGCAAGCAGAGCTCTGCGCCCATTAAAGAAATAATTAACTCCAAGAAAAAAAGTTATGGAAATAATTTAAAATTAAATATGAATAAGTGATGCTTGTTTCTCATTACATACATATTTTAGAAACACTTCCAAGATACAATTTTTGAGAGAACATTTATGTGTCTTGTCTTACGATATAACAAGATCTTCCCTTGCCTTTTCATGTGCTAATATTTATTAAGATAATTTTATGAAGTTCCATACCGAATTACAACTGAGAAAAGGTAACCTTCATTCCATCTCATAATGATACATTTAGCTTCAAATAAGAGCAGTGAAGTATTAATTTGGTGAATTAAGCAAGAAGAGACTGATTGCGATGATATTAACCTTGCATTTGCATTTCAATGTTTTGTTAAGCTTTTATTAGCTGCTGCTTCCCAGGGTTCTTAAAATGTGAAGATAAAAGATACAAAATGAGCAATAACCATTGAAAGAGACATCTGACATCTCCTGGACTACTAATTTCATTTCTCCTGTTAAATATTTATTCTCTCTGCCTACCCTAAAGTCAATCGCATGGTTCTTTGGCACATAAAACATTCAACATTATCTTAAACAATATATTCTTTATAGCTAAGACTAGGAGAATCTTTCTCCACCCACCCCCTCATGTAACTTCACTCTGAAAGAAAATTAAAAATACATGCATTAAAAAGAATGCTTGTAAAAATACAGCAAGCTCACTAAAGAATCATGTGTAATTTATTCGTCCAAATTGGGTTCCCAAAGCAGCTTGTATAAAATGAATTGAACAATAGCAACAAATCTGATACACACACACACACACACACACAAACTTAAACAACAAACCAAAGGTGATAAACTTAGACTTTATTTCAATGTAAAAATTACATTATACATTACATTATCAGAGATTATACAGTAAATTCTATGTAAATCAAATTAACTCAATATTTTCCACATTAAACTTAAGTGTGTTTTTATAATTTCATGCAGGAGATAACCTATCAATATTCATGAAATGAAGCTTCACATTAATCAATTTACAAAAACAAAGAATTGCATTGAAAGTCAGAATCCATAAGAATTAGAAGTGGTTCATCCATATTATGATACTATTTTGAGAATTTTCAAATCAGTTCATTCTGGAAAATATATAGTACATTGGAATTTCCAGAGTTGCCAAAATTTCCATTTACAATTAAAATTGGCATTCATTTCCTGCAGTCAATTATCTAAAGGTACCTGGCAGTCTTCTCTGTTATGTTGTGCTGCTGTGTCATGACTTCATTCAATCCAGAAATTTATATTTCAACAGCTTTAACATTGTTAAAGTTGTCTTCAGTTTAAAAATCCGTGGAAAAAAATCTGTTTTCCTAGCTCTTACTTGATAACATGAAAATGAAAAATCCTTAGACTATTTAAAAATCCTAGCAATGCCTATAGCACAAATCAGCAAATACATAAGCATATGATTCAATTTTTATTTGGTAAACTATATCTGTAGTAGTCATATACATAAACTTTTCAAAATGCTTAAGAAAATTTTGTCTTCTGTAATGCTATTTTACAACTAGAATTCTTGTATGAAATTCAAGGTGAAACTGAACACCAGTAAGTCACCCCAAAGAATCTTGGCACAGAAGACTAATATCTGTGTCTCATTCTTTTTCAAACTTTCCCCCCTAATAGTTCCTTTGTTCTAGTACCAGCTTGAAGTTTTTCATGTGGATTAATATATAATTAAGGGGATGATTATATAATTATTTGATAGTAACAATAAACATGTATTATCATAGATATAGCAATTGATTCTGGAAATCTGAAAATTCTCAGGAAATCCCCCAATTTATTCTAACCAAGCCCTCCAAAATTACATTTATTTATTTAGAAAATTTATTCCCCATCTACTCATACTTCCATGCTCCAATCCAAGGCAAGATTCATTAAACAGAGCTATATTTAACTCATTATTTAGCAAAAAAGAATCAACTGTAAACTTTGGTTTCCAGCAAATATTTGAACTTTTCAATCCACTAGAATTGTCAAATTTCATTGAAATAAATGCAGAGATTACCTGCTATCCAGGGGTGGGATTCAAATTTTTTAACAACTGATTCTGTGGGCGTGGCTTAGTTGGTGGGCGTGGCTTGCTGGTCATGTGACTGGGTGGACATGGCTTGATGGTCATGTTATTGAGTGGCCAACTCAATATCACTCACATGGAGGCACGCATCTCCTCATCTGATCTTCCATGACTGCAGGGATGCTGCAACAGTTGTAAGTGTGAAAAATGGCCATAAGTCACTTTTTTCAGTGCCATTGTAATTTTAAATGGTCACTCCACACAAGCAAAGTACCAGCAAAGGAGGGGAAAAAACTCTAGAGAAGTTCCTGAGACAGGAAGTCTAGTCCTGCCAAGAATGTAATAAGGGTTAATGATAAGCAACACCAGAATGTTTCCTTCCTGCCTTCCTTACAGGATTAGGTCATAATTTCTTCTAACAACCGGTTCTCCGAACTGCTTAGAATGTTAACAACCGATTCTAGCGAATAGGTGTGAACTGGTAGAATCCCACCCCTGCTGTTATCCTCTAAATTCTGTTTCTTAGGGAAAATTGTGTGTTTAGCTTTGTTATCTATGAATAGAATTTCTGAAATCTGTAGCATCTTCTACACAAAATCAACATGCCAGATTGAAAGGTAAATTTTGAAATAGTGTATAATTGTCTGAATGTTGTAAATAAACGGATTGATACCAAGATAGCTCCTGCCCTTCCATATTCCACCCAGTCACCCAGATCAAGCAATGCTTATAAAATGCCAAACTAAACAGATCTATAAAAACTGTAATGGCATGAGAGTAAGAGACAGGAAGAGAATGGGAGACAGGAGGAGAAGCCACAGATTGGACAATGGTCAGATAAGAGACAGCTAAACCCTAATAAATAGGGTGTGGCAACTGACTCAAAGGGACCCTCCCTAGTTTCTTAGGCTGTAAAGGCTATGGGAGAGAGGTGTACTTTCAGATTTGCAAAATTATTTAATAACCTTACAATAAAGATAGAGCTAGTACTTCTGAGTATGTAGTCCTTGTCTGGAGCACCCCGCAAAATTAACAAAATGTGACTTAAATTTGCTATCAAAAAAAGTTTGTGCCAGGGAGGCAGGGGTGGGATTCTACCAGTTTGGCCTGGTTTAGCCAAACCAGTAGCTCCAAAGATCATCTGGGAGCAAACTGGTTCACTCCAACGATCAGCTGCTGGGCCCACCTGCCCGCCCTGGCTCTATACTGACCTGCTTTTGACGCTCAGCTGCATCATGCAGCACAGCATAGCCATGTGTCAGCGGTTGAAGAGACAGGGAGAGTGCAGGAGATCAATAGGAAGTGCTCTGCGCGTGCACAAAGTATGCGTGCAAAGCACGCTCTCCAAGCCACACCTCCAAACCAGTGGTAAACCAATTTGAATCCCACCACTGCATGGAAGCAACATGATTTCCTTAAATGAAGTAATTACAGAATAGTTATCCAAAGAACAATGAGATAAAGCAACCTTTTAGGAGGAGGAGTTGTCAGCTTTAAAATTTCATAGAAGGGGGGGTGGAGGAGTTGAAAAGTTCAAGGTTATTCTGTATGTCATATTAAGAAGTTCTAGTTGCAGTTAATTGGTTCTCGTGGTTTATGAAGTGTAGAAGTGGGAAGAGAGAAGGGAGGAGAGAAGATGGATTCTGTGTAACACACGAAAATAATTTCACTTTGGGAAATTGCCTTTGACATGCCAGATCTGTGTCTAAATAAATCAATTGGAGAGAAAATGTCTCAGAGTGATTGATATCATGGATACTTTCTGGATGCCTTACACATGCTTTGCTTCATACTTAGCAGCAAGGAGCCCCTATTATTTAAAAGGCAGCTCCGAGGGGCTCTTTATTTAAACATTTGTTGAAGTGAACCACCTCCTCAAAGCTCTACACAGCCAGATTACAGAATACATTATGGACCTATAGTTAGGTTACTAATCAAATGGGTTGCACGGAGAACATTAGCAACCATGGCAGCAGCCATTTGAATTGGTTGGACTGTTGCAATGAGACTATATAACACTATAAGGAAAAAAGACAACATCAAAATTCAGAATGAGATTATATGAAATGATACTAATCATACTGATTAATATTGAAACATAAAACTGCACAAGGTGCAGCTTAATGATAATAAAATAATGAATAAGCTTAAATAATAGCACCAAAGAGACACTACTTAAAATTATGACTTCAATAATGCAACAATAGAAGGCTGGTCAAAGAAAGTTGATACAAGCAGCTAATTCAATGGAAACAAATAAGATTTTATCAGATTATTTCTTCTTCACTTCCTCTTTTATCATTTTGGATGTCACGGGAATCAGAATGTTTAGATATAATAAATCCAGTAAGTTGAGCTTAATGATTTACTTTTAGCAAGCACACATTAAGGAAAATTATAACAAAGGGGAGATCAAATTTCATTTTATCATATGAAGTTTTAGTTAACCTTCATTGGCCAGTATATCTTGAATTCAACATATTCCTCTATCGTGGAATTCGATAATGCTGTTCCCCATGTTCTTTTCTACCAAGAATCTGAGAAAATACTCCCCCCTCAGGTATCTCTCTATAGAGTCTTTAAGCTTCTAGATATGGACTATACCTATATCTTCAATCATAAAAATCTGGAAAGCAAAATGAGCAAGTTCCAGGTTTACTCTGGACATTTAAAAATCTCTAGAGCTACCCTGTTTTACCTGTAGGAAATATATCTATTCTGCACCTTAAAACAAATTTAGAAGTATCTAGTATTTAAGAGATTATTCTAAATCATAGGCAAACTCAATAATTTTTACATCTTTTTCATTTTAAGGAGAAAACTAAACATTTGCTCAAATGTTTTTAGCAGTAATAAATAGGGTTTAATGTTGCTGAATTATGTTGATGAGAAGAGATGAAAAGATGAATTTTATGAACTTATGAAAAGATTTAAAGAAAATCAGCAATATCCAGAAATATTTTCCTTTACCTCTGCACTGTATTTATTAATAGTAAAAATTAGCAAATTAATGATCACTAATTCTTATTTTCCTGGAAGTTATTTTACAATTATAAATTAATGTTTTTACTAAAACTGCATTTGATAAAAAGTTAACATTGCTAATGCTGTATTTGCTAAAAAACATTCTCGAATTCTGTAAAAATGTGTATTGTGTATGTGCCCAAGCACATATTTTATGACGATTCATACAATTTCTGGAGCATTAAGTACTAACAGAACATATTCATAAGCAATAATGACAGACATATGTATCAAAGTGTATTGATCTGTGAAATGATCTAAAATAATGGTGTCTAAAAACCGAATTAATTCCAATTTCTATAAATATGTATCTATTGAAAACCACAGTTAAACATATACAGTTCATCAATGGAAAAAAATCCCTACCTGAATATTCATTTTCCACAGTGTTTTTAAAGTGTCCTACTAAAGTAAGCAAATATCTATGCTAAAACTATCAGCAACTAAGCAACAGTTCAAAATCTACACTATCAGCTGAAAAATAGATGGAAAACAGTATTGATTACAAAGACCACAAAGATATTAAAGTGCTGGAATACTAAAAGCAGTTATCTGGCAAACCTCTATTTCTCAAGTACCATCCTTCATAAATTCAGAATAGCAACATAAAAGCCTAGTAAACTGCACTCAGTGTGAGCAGCAATACAAAATACCCTTGGCTAGGGTGAATTTTCTATTAAGTGGAATTACAAACTCAAGAGTAGTAATGCATTCAGTCTGACATTTAATAAAAATTCCTTAGGTATATTAAAATGAATTTGTTGAATAGTGTCCATTTGATTGAAGCTCTGCTATTTTCTCATCACAATCATTGGGGACTCAATATAGAATGGGTATAATTACAATTAGGTTGAAAATTAAGCATTATCGTAAAATCTGAAACAATATTTTTATTATTTATTTATTACATTTCTATGTATCCGTTTCACTGACACAGCGACTCTAGAAGGCTTACAATAATAAGGAATGAATCCAAGTAAAGTATTATTTTCAAAGCCCATTACATGAATATCCAAATGATGATGTAATTAAATGATTCATTTTCCAAATATTAAGTGAAATGTTGAAATATTAAATTGAATGAAAACTTAATAGTTTTCACTGAATTTAAGGTATGTGTACACTTCAAGAACAATTACTAAGTTTAGCTTTAGCTAAAACTTTATTAGTATGTTAAAAACATTCAGATTTCAATATTACTTCAGGGTATTAATATTTTGACATAATGGTGGCGGAGTGGTTAGAATGCAGTACTGCAGGTTACTTCTGCTGACTACCGGCTGTCTGCAAGTTGGCAGTTCAAATCTCACCAGGCTCAAGATTGACTCAGCTTTTCATCCTTCCAAGGTTAGTAAAATGAGACCCAGATTGTTGAGGACAATATGCTGATGCTGTAAACCATTTAGAAAGGGCTAGAAAGCACTGCAACACAGTATATAAATCTAAGTGATACTGCTATAATGACAAGGTACATATTTTCAATATTTTCATATTGATTACATTACAATAATCAAGATACCATGATTTCTAACAATTACGGATAGTAATTTAGCAACCACAATTGGAATAGGAATCTTGGTTGTTGAACAAAAGGATAGCTAA
The DNA here is from genome assembly GCA_023653725.1 of Bungarus multicinctus. Lineage (NCBI taxonomy): Eukaryota > Metazoa > Chordata > Lepidosauria > Squamata > Elapidae > Bungarus > Bungarus multicinctus. The sequence goes on from CM042836.1 coordinate 116,809,642, forward strand.
GTAAAAATTGTGACTGTGGTAACAATCTTACTTCAGCTTTCCTTTCCAGATCAATGAAGGTCGTAAATGTGAGAATTGGTTGCAATATTATTGTTTCATCACCATCATAACAGTGAACAGTCAATCTACAAAGCAATTGTTAAACAAGGACTATCTGTATTTTCTGTAAATGTCATTATTTTAACTGAAGTAGGTGGATAAATAGGTATTAAGAATAACTTGTATATGCCCTCTCTCAATAATTGTTCCTTTAGCTAGGATTTGGACCTAGGTTATCACCCTCACTCTTCTCATAGAAGGATAAACAAAATGTCCCCCAAATGTTTAAAGGTTAACATATGTTGTTAAGGAATGGCTGAAGGAACAAATTGCCAGGTGAAAATTACAATAAAGTACAAAAGTAGGTGTTTGAGGAGCTGCTGATTTAAGACACTAGTTTGTTGTACTTTGAGATAATTTCTCTTATACTTGAGCACACAAAACTAGATAAGAGCTATTCTTCCAAGATGATCTATAGAAAATTAGAAGCACATATGGTTGCGTCTGACAAGCTACAGTACATGCCTTATGCAGTCAAGACAGCAATTCTTTCCAACATTCTGACAAAAAAGAAGAGAAATTCAAAACTGTTCAGTTTTACCAAAACAAACAAGTAAAGCCACCAACAATTATTTTTTGTGTAACATACACAAATATCAATGTCCTGCACATTTAGAAATAGAAGAGATGCCAGTGATGTTACCTAGCATTCTGCATTTCTGCAACCACATTTTCAAACAACAGTAAAAGAATTCTCCAAACAGAAACACTTCATTGATTTTTTTTTCAAACTGTCATGTTCATGTGTAGTTGTAGAAAGAATTTGTGAATTATGTTTTGTTGAAGACCTGACATGAGTGACATGGAAGTAGAACAATATAGTTGACATTACATCATTGTATTTCTCATAGTTTCACTTGGATATCATTATTCTTATACAATATGCATGATATTGCCCCTTTAAGTATTGATGGGAATGGAAAGTGCTCAACTTTTACAGGAATATCACCATGATCAAGGTACAGTGAAAATTGTAATTGGTCTACAGTCAAATTACTATTAAGGACAAACATTTAAGTCCTTCCATATAGATAAAGATTTAAGTATAATACTTCAATAGAAGAAATGGTGGAAGTAAAGTACCGACTGTACATTAGAAAACAATGGATAAATGTCAGGTCTTGATCATACTTCCCAATTTAGCATTCTGTAACAGATGGAACTAGAACTCCCAATATATCTGAAATACACAGCAACACTTCATATTGAGAAAGGCAGGTCATGAACTTCAATTTAGATTTCTTATTGAAGAGAAGTTTACTGAGTAGTTTTACACTGCTATCTCTACTCAATTCCTCTTTCCATAAAAAGGATCACAACTAATACAACTGTTACTACCATAAATGCAAAACTTGATTGAATGGAAATATATAGTTGCATGCAAAAGTTTAGGCACCTCTGATCAAATTGAATAGTTCAATGAATCCCTAAGACAGGGGTGTCAAACCGGTGGCCCATGGGCCGGATGCGTCATGCCCACCCCAGCTCTGCAAAGGAGAAAAACGTTACAATACGTCACATGACGGCAACGTGACACCACAAGTTTGATACCCGTGCCCTAAGAGAATAGAAGATGACATAATTCTTTCTGGACATTTGAATGCCATTGTTTACAGTTTTGAAATTAAAAAATGGTAAATATGGAAGGTATAGGAGTTTGAATCTTTAATGAATACTTTGTAACCCTCCTAAAATAACAGCTTCCAAATATTTCCTACACCAGGTTTTGTTTTTTTTAAAGATTTTTTCCTTCCAATCTTCCTTGCAGAACTTTTCTAGCTCAAAAGTATTTCTGCCTCCTGGCATAAACTTCATGTTTGTGACCTTTCTATAGTTTTTCAATAACATTCAAGTATAGAGACTATGAATACCATTTCAAAACTTTTTTTTTATTGTTAGTACTTCTTGATCAATTTAGTTTCAAACCATTTCCTTCAAACTCTTCAATTTTTGCATTGATCGTTGGTTATTAGCTTTTAGGATATGTTAACATTTGATTGAATCATTTTTTCCTTCTACCACACAGTATTTCTTGTGCCACTCTGCCCCATAACTCCAACATTTTTGTAATTGTTGTATAAGAAACGTGGTATGACTTGTGGAAAATGGCAACCCCAGCATCAATTAAAATTTTCAGCAGGTTATGTACATTCTCTGGGGGTTCTGTTTTGTAGATATGGCCAGTTTTGGGAGAGGTTTACCAGAGATCTTTCTTTGCCCAACAGATCTTTCAATGACTTCACCAACTCCTGGACCTTTTCTGAAAAATGTTCCTCACAGTTGAAATTATTTAGCTGAAAAATTTAGAATTATTGTTGCTGTTCTTTTTAAATAAACTTTCCTTGCTTTCTAAGAATGAAATATTCTTTCAAATGTTCGTTGCTTGACAGAAATTCATGATTATTAGACAAACAGTTGCAGCCTGACAGCTTAGAAGGATCAGAATATGTATTCATGGATGGGGTTGTCTTTATCTAGCTAACTATACGCCTCCTGAGTCAATACTTTTGGAAGGCTTCTTAGCAACTTTTTAGACCTGAACCAACTGGATGAATGTCCAGATTTCTGCATCTATCATAATATGTTTCCTTATTTTGAACTGTAAAAACTTCTGTTCATATTTGCAAAAATTATGTTCAGTTTCTGTCATCTTATGTTTGTCTTCGAATTCTTAGAAACGTACTATTAGATGAGGAATGCCTAGCTGTAGACTTTCAGTATAATAACAAAGATTTTGTCTTTGGCCTAGGGGAAAACTAACATTGCCCTAGTTCAAGTCACACTTGACTGTCTGATTTATGCAAGGTCCTGTCTTAATAACTTGTGGAATATAATGTCCCAGCCAGGCCAGAACCATGGGAATGAATCTGTTCCCTATCACAAACTAGCAAGCTTATCTCAAACTATTATTTCTCAACCTCCCTAACAAGATCAACAATACGAGAAGTAATATTTATTTATTTACAGAGTTGTTTTAAGGATTGCTGGTAGATTTTGCTAGCAAATTATTTGATTATGAGAGTTCGAGTGTGCCTATTAAATGCTATTATTTCAACTTCAGATATTATATTCAATACAAGATTATTAATACCAGCCTATTTTACAGGCCATAAGGCTTTTGAAATCTGTTGAATGCTTTCACTACTTGAAATATTCTTGTAAGTGCTATAACTGTTGGAAATAAGAATTATGAAGAAACTTGTACATTATTTTAAAAACTCTATATTTTAGTAAAATATTTACTTCTACCAAACTCTCAGAAATCACATTTATTCTATTTGGTATGTTCTATTCATTCCACAATTATGAATTATTCATAATTCAGTCTTCCTTCTTAATCTTCCAATCTTCTTTAATAATTATGAATCATAATTCTATAATTCTAATAAAATACCTATCCCAATCTCTTTTTTAGCCATTTCACTACATTAAATTATTCCAGAATTAAGGTTCTTCCTTCACCCTCTTTCCTGGGCTCCATTTCTGCACCTATTCCTATCAGTTCTTTTTCTTGATAGAAAATAACCAATGTGTCTTAACTTTTTATCCCAACTTTTAGATAAAGTTTGTTTACTTCTGAGGAATATTGATGGTTTTTACACCTTTATTACCTTCAAAATGTTTTAGCTACTGCCCATTTTCAATACTTGCAAATGTTGTTTCTTAGATAGAAGAGCTATTACACGATTAACTTCTAAATACGTTCCAATGTAGCTCTTCCCATTTCTTTGTCACTGGATAATACTGGCATTCTTCTATTTTCAGCTAAACATTTTAACACAATCAAGAGCCACATCAATATATCGCAAAGAACTCTAAAATGGGGTTTTCTGTACATACCGGTACATACATTACAATGAAAATTCCAAAACTTTTACAAAACCCTCATCTAAAGTGTACTTTCACACTTGACAGATTGAGCCCAATTCTCCATATGCTCTTTGCAATAGTCCACATCATGATCAAGAAATTAAATTCAGGTGAGTGAGAATAGGATTGCAGTTTTAAAGTCTAAATTGTCTTAGATTTGGGAGTATTTTTGGCTGTGTTTTTATTTATAATTTAGATATAAAATATACCCAGGCCAGGATTTTAACTTTACTATTTCTACACCTCCTCCCTTTTTTTAAAGGAAATATATTCACAATCACACCTAACATCAAATAGCTCAAATACACTTTAGATTATTTGGAAATGCCTTAAGGTGATCAAACCTGCAGAGTCATCCAAAAGGAATGGGTACTTTACTCTGTGATTTCTAGGTGCTCTCAAATGCCCAACCACTAGTCTTATTCACTGAATTTTAAGCAGGAGACAACACGTTTCCTCCACATGTAAAAACCTCTCGTCTTTTCTCACCTATCCTTTGATGCTTTTTTTCTTACACGGAAAACCGTGAAGGAAGAAAAGACAAGACTAGAAGCAGAATATGCCTTCAGCCTGGTAGTACTAAGATCCCTGCATACGGAAGCGCACTGTCACGTTTCTACAGAATGCAAGGGATGCTCATTTTGCAAAGCGCGTAAATAGGGGCTCCAAGGCATTCCACAGCAGTAGGATGCGCCGCCACACCTCTGACCTCACCGCGAGCCAAAGTGTCCCTCGCCTTGGACAAGGCATTCCACCGGGTCACTCTTCCGACAGGTGGGGGACTCCACCCACTTCCCCACCCATGTGGCAGCACAGTCACCGCCGGAGCGCACGCGTCTGTCCCCGACACCCGTGGTACTCACACGAACGCGTGATAGATGAAAGCCCAGCCTCTGGGTCTCTCCAATACATTGTAGAGATAGTTCTGCAGCTTCCGGTACTTGGCGTTCCGCCGGTAGATCGGGTTGCTGCTGTAGGAGAGCGGTTTCCCCAGCAGGCTCATCCGGGCTCCTCCTTGCTTGCCTCGCCGGCTCTCTCGCAAGCCAAACCCGCCGCCGGTGCCCAGGAGGAGCAAGCCGTCCCCTCGGGTGGGCGCCGAGTTCAGGAGCACCCTGCTCCGACCGGACTCCACATCCTTCATGCCGCTGCTGCTCCCGCTGCTGCAGCCGTAGCGCCCCGCCGAGCTGCTCTTTAACCAGATCCCGGCGGAGCCGCCCTTGTCATCTCCTCCGCTGTAGCTGCGGGGCATGGCATCACGGCAGGGGCAAAAACAACGGCGATGGTGGTGGCGGCGGCGGCAAGCGGCGCGGGCTCCCACTTGGCTGGGGATGGGAGGCGAGCAGGTTCCTTTTTGGGCTGAGGAAAGGAAAAAGAGGCGGTCGAAGAGAAACTGGGGCTGTAGCCGCCTGGCGTTTTCCCCACAACTCCCGCCAAGGAGGAAGGGGGCAGAAGGAGCCGTGGGGGCCACCTTGGTAATCCACAGGAGGAGATGTGGAGGCTTTGGGGAATGGGGTAGGGGTGTGGGAAGCGCTCGCACTTCGCTCCCCTTGGAGATTCCCGCTTGGCTCCGGTTTCCTTCAGCGGCTTCGACAACGCTTCATTTCCTCAGCTGCCTTGCTCTTTATTGAGAAACTTTGGAGTAGAATAAGGTACCGAGTTCTCCTTAAAGGAACAGAGCGCTGCTCTTCCCTCTCAGCTTAAGACGAGATCCAGGGGCAACCATGGTTGACACCAGGCAAACGAGGAACTGCTTTGAAGAAAGACGGAGAGGCGGGGGGAGGCGGCGAGAAACTGTTTGAAAACGAGGGGAGGGCAAAAAAGAAAGAAAAGAAACGAAGGCTGGAAAGGTTCCGTCTTCGATCCGTGGCCGGTTCAGTATATTTTGCTTTGGCGAGGCTTCCCGAGCGGGCAGACAGGCAAGCTGTTGCCTCTCATGCAAACGCAGGCGAAAAGTACTCGCCGCTACCGAATAAACCGGATAGGAGGAGCAAGGAGGGGGCGCAGAGGAGGCTGTGCCCGCGCGTCTCCGTTCCCTCGTGCCAAATAGCAGCAAAAGATACAAAGAGAGGCAAGTCAGCACCGCAGGAAGAAAATCTTCTTCGAAAAGTCATTAAAACCGCTTCGGGTCAGTCGTCGCAGCAGCTCCAGCTCGGGAAGAACAAAAACAAAACTAAAAAAAGGTGGAGAAACCGATCTCGACTATTACGAATTTTGATCATTAAGCTCGTCTCTGTTGAGTTTTAACTGTTCCTCCATCGGGTTAAGAGCGTCGTGCTAAACGATAGTGACCTTTTCCTTATGCCTCCCCCCCCCCCCGCGACACATCTATTCTGCCAAAGCTGGAGAGAAATTACCGTATGCGTAAAAACGCACCGGTGTGAAATCCGCCCAGCAGAACGGAGAGCGGGAGGGACCTTTTGCCTCTTCCCGCACACTCTCTCGCCAAGTTCCAGAGAAGTTTCAGCCAGCTTTGAGGCGAAAGAAAGATGCGCCCGGAGGTGGGGCGGGGGAAGGCGGGCGAGAAAGAAACCGCAAGATGTGACCGAGGAGAGAAGAAGAGAAAAAAAAACCCACCCCAAAACAGAAACCTACGTTTCCAAAGAGGCCGCGGCTCTTCTCTCGCTCTTTTCCCACCGCTGGAAAACGAGCCCTTGTGAGGAGCCCTGCCGTTTTCCCGCTCTTCTCTTATTCATGGCGACCCACGCTTTAAGAAGCAGGTGGCTTGCGGAGACCTGCCTCCCCCTCCCCCTTATTTACGTTTTCTCCGACCGCACGATCTCCCCGGCCCTTGGAGACTGACTGGTCTGACTCCGAGCGCTCCGAGGCGATACGCGGGGTCGCTAGTGGGAGCCGCTTCCGTGTGACTCGCAGCGACTCGCTTCGCCGCGAGACAAAGCGCTGAGCCAGGGACGCGGGTTGAGTCAGCTGCTCTCCGTCAGAATATATCCCTTCCGAGAAAGGAAACCAAACCTCGGGGAAAGGTGGGGGAAGATAGTGTAAGTGGAAACCCAAGGAAACCCCCGGTCAGAAGGGCCTACAGTTTCCCCCAGCTTCAAGTCTACAGGCTGGCTGGCTTCCTCTCCTCCCTTCAGTATTTTTACAGAGAAAATATTTTCCGTAGCTTAGATCTTGCTGTCCTTTTTTTGCTTGCTGCTGCTAAGGCTCAGCCTGACGCTGGCTTCCAAATTTAAATTGGGCAGACAAGCCTGCCATCCACAAGCAACTACATGTTTAGAAAAGAAAGCAGATCAGGAAATGATGCTGTGACAGCAAGTGCAGCCAGGGATTGAGGAGGTCGCTCTCCGCCTCCCAGTCGAATCCGTCAGTATTTGACTCATGCCCGGGTAACCTTTCTGAGCCCTATTCTGCCACCTAAGGAGGCTGCTGACTAGGGCTGTCCTTGCAATTTTAATGTGGAAGCCCTTAAGGAAAGCTACTGGAGCATATCCATATTTATATCTGTGGCTGTTTGCTCTCCTGCCACTTCACCCACAAGAAATAACAGGATTTTTTTTTCTCCAACTGGGCATTATCTTCTGAACAAGTGTCCTAAAGCAGTCAAAATGACAAGTCACAGCTGCAGAGGAGGGGCCCAGAGCAAAGCAGGAGAGTGGGGTTAATAATGAACTATCTTTAGCTCCTACTGCAAGAAAATGGCAACATTGCTAGCAAGTTCAATTCTGTCCTTGTGATAGCATTGGTCAGCCTTAGAGCCATAAGGGAGCAGTTAGAAAAATTGATCTCCCCTTTGTATTAAAAATGATAAAAAGTGATGCCATCAGAAGCCCCATGTTTAAAGCAGTGTAGAATGTTTAATGTACCCTTTGGTAACCAAATCTATAGTTCACATTAGAATCTGACTCTTTTCTAGTTTCTTCAATGCAGCATAGGTTTAGTGATCTTTCAAATGCCAGTCAAACATTACATGGGCCTCTGTATTATCCGGGCAACTTCTTCCAAAATGTATATGAAGGGCACTCCAGCCACAGGAGGGGTGTGTCTACCTGCTGCAAACTGAAGGGGCCAGTAGGAACTAAGGAGATTACATTGGCCATATCAACATCATTTCAATGGAATCCTCAGCCCAAGGGGAGGAGAGAAAGCTGTATCTGTAGAATGGATACAGCTAAAGACAGCTTGAAATTGTCAGAGCTGTTGGCTGGAGATGACATGCAGGCAACATACTGGGAACACGGCATAGGTTAGTAGGGCATATTTGTACTGTGCTTAAGTGTACAAATGAGCTTTCAGCATTTCAGGTTTCATTTGAGAGCTGTTTCATTGCCAGAGTTGTAAACATCTGAACTGAAAGGTGCTAGAATACATTGAAAAAACTCTGCATACACATATATTCTGTATACTATGTCTAAATACAGTTCTCTCATTTCAAACCTCAGTTACAAACTTTGTTTATTAGTACAGTTCTTTGAGACTGGTGTATTATCACTCCTTAGGAATAAACTCCAGTGAAATTGGTGGAATGTACTTTTGACCAAGCACGCATGAGAATTGTTAAACTGCAGTTCATTTTTAAATTACTGTGCAAAGGAAAGGTGCATCTCCAGGCATTGTCAGTTAAGCATTAAAACAAAGGGGAATTTGATAGCATCTTTCTGACTAAGAGATTTTATTGAAAAGCCAAGCTTTTTGTATTGCAGCTCACTTTATGGAAGCCTAGGTCTTTCAATAAAGTGTGTTGGTCAAAAAAAGTGCAAGTGGATTCTTAATTTTTGACTACCGTAAGACTAACATGGTTCTACAATGTCACTTTAAGGTTTGAGAATAGCAACTCAAGTGAAAGAAGAAATAAAAGCACCGCCAACTTCTCTATAAAATAAACAAATATTTCAATTTTTCTAGTACAAAGCTTAAAAGGAAAATGTACCAAACAACAAAATCCAGAGACACTGAACAAATGGGGCTATCTGGTTGCTTCTGCTCTATGTGATTTTGGTGACATGCAGAAAAACACATATGTATACTTACCCTTTGTTCCCTAATCAGGGTATACTTGAGGACCTCATAGCAGTGTGACAGAACACCATTAGTGTTGCTAGTTTCTGGGCAAAATCTATTTAATTTGTATATATTTTAATGTTATATTTTGTATTTTATATCTTAAATGTCATCTAGTATGTTTTATTTTAATTGTGATGCTTCTGACACAAATACAGACGAATAAATAAACATCCAATACTATTTAAATAACTGTTACATATGTTTTGCATATCTTTTGGGATTTCCCCAACATTCTTTCATGCTTTTGGAAGAAAATAATTTTGAAGTGGTACAACATTACTATGTTTTTATCCTAAGATAATTTTGCATAGTTTGCTACATGCACTTTCAGCACATTTAATATCATAAGTGTGTTGCTTCGTTTTGAAAGAAGCAAACATGGGGGGAGCTTATAACAAAGTAGAGATTATATAAAAGTTATTTAATCCTTCAATTTCGTTGCCTTTTTTCATATGCCTCATATGCCCTATTTCTTATATGAAATATGTATTTATCTGATTGGTACTCAGATTAATGCATGCCACACTTTTCACAAACAAGGTGGTCATACGAGCACCCTTTATTGCATAATTCAGAACAAGAGCTGCCACTTTCTCCATGATTAATGACAAAAACCCTTACTTGAAACAGAACTAATTCAACTTTTTGTGTCATACATAGGGAGGAAGAGGTTATATTTTCCCAGTTTTCTCTTCCTTTCCTTAATACTATACCAATAATGCACTATATGAGTTAAGTCAGTTGCCAATTAAGCTGAAGAATCAAGTCAAGCCAATCTCCATTTATTAAAATTTATTTATTTATATTTTATACTTCTTAACCACCCATCTCCCTTGTAGAAGGGCTCTGGGCGGTGTACAATTTAATCCAGACAAAATGCAACAAACAAAATTTCAGAAATGGTCAATTGATTTCAGAGTTAAATGAAATATAGGAATAAATATTAGATCAAAACTTCCATCCTTAAAGGGAATTAATTCAAAATGCTTTCCAGAAGGGTTTCTCAATTTTAAGCTATTGTGACCAAGATAAAGCTCAGTACAAATATATTTTGATGGGAGATGATAATTTTCAGAGAGGGAAACTCACAATCATTCACCAGTGTCTCAGATGACCTGACACACCTAATTATTCTCAAGACTGTATTATGGGCCCATATTCCAAATCAGGACAATTCAAAATCTTCAAAAAGTTTATTTTTAAGTATACATCGTCATAACTCTCAATATTGCAAATGTAGTGGTATCACCAGTCTTTTGTTGTAGACAAATAACACTTAACAGCTCTCAAATCATATTTTATTTCTGTGTTAATACATCCTATGCAATAGTGGAATAAGCAGTATGCATCATACAGTTGTGTTTTGGATGCATTTTTATTGATAAAACCCCTTATTGTCTATACCTTCGGCCACTTCTCGGTAACATTATTCAGAAATTCAGGGCATCACTTATATTTTCTGGCCTTCCAGAACACGAGCTTTCTAAAGCTTGAAATAGTAATGTTAGGGATCGAACAGTTTTATTTTTCCTTTAGGGCATTAAAATATAAACTCAATAGCTATATTAAAAATGCAGATCTAACTTGAGCTCTGGAGAATTATGCCCAGCAACTGAGGGAGTGGGGGAAACAGAATCTGCTTTTGCAGGATTCTACAATGTTGTGCAGCTTGTGTATTGTGGTTATTTGTGGTTTGACATATGTAAATCCAACTACTTTGTGGCTTATTAAGCAAACTATGGTTTTAAAATATAGATTAGTTCAGTGTATCAATGCCAAAAGCCTTACCAACCTAACACTCTTCTGTTCTATGCTGGAAGGGGAAAAATTATACATTCTTACAAGCTGCTCATTCAACCTAAAAAAAGCTACCTTTAGCACTTAGATCAAACTTCAGTTTCCCGTATTCCTCACATTCATTAAGTTAGTGAAAACTGTTGGAAATTCTAATTTAGCAACAAGTGAAATGTCATAGATTCCTATTCTGCTCTTCACTAATTATATTTATTAATCAAGGCTGGCTGTTTTTTGTTATGGTTATTTCTAATTTAGTGCTTGCATTTTATGTACAGTATCCCTCTTCTCTATCACTCTAATGCACAGACTCCTAGTTCAGAAATTCAACATTTCTTGTCCTTTTGCGAACAAACTGCCCTGCTAGTACACTGGTACTCTGTATTTGATAGCTAGGTAGGGGACACTAAAATGTTGTTGTTGTAAGACATTGAAACTAGCATTCAGAGTTTTCTTCCTTCTAGCTGACAAAAAAAAAATCAGACAAGACCATTGGGTCATTATATGATTATCAACTGTATTTTAACAAAAAATTAAGCTAGAAGGACTATTGAGGCAAGGAGAAAAAGATATAAAGTCCCACAAAAAGTGTTCCATCAGCAGAAGAATACAGTCTATATAATTTATTACCAGAAAAAAATGAAAATCAGGATTAGGATGGGGTAGAAATTGGCTCTAACATCCAAGACTTCAAGTAACTCAAGGCAAGTAAATTGTACATCTTTATTTTATGTGATGCATTGCTTAAGATGGGTTAGATCTTCTATGAAATAAGAGCAGGTTAAAAGGACACATATAAAAAAAAATTTAAGGTGCTAAAAACTTTTGGGTGAATCTCTTAGAATGGAATTTTGCTACATTTAGTAGAGAAGCTTATATTACTTAGTAATATCTCTATTTATTTATTTATTGGTTGATGGAAGTCTATTCCTGTATTAAATTTTTAGGAAGACAGCCAGCATTTCTAATATAAACTCAGAGTCATTTCTTTCTTTTTCGTGATAAAAACTTTTATCCACATAGATTTTAAAATGGCAGATTGCTTGACTAGGAACCAAAACAACATTGATCCTTCAATTACTTCTTAAGTTCTAAAGGCCTGTTGAAAATGAGCCACTGAGCCATCATCTTATATAAAAAGAAATATATGCTATGAACAATACTGCTCCAATAGTACTGCTTATAATAATCCTAGAATTGGTGATCCCTGGAAGTTTTCAAACATATACTGGACAACCACTTGACTCGGATGGTATAAGGCCTTGAGCAGATGGGTGGACTAGAACAGGGGTCGCCAACCTTTTGGACCTCAGGGACCACCAAACTCATAATTTTAAATCCCATGGACCACTAATACGAATGTTGACTGACGGTGGCTTGCTGACGTTGGTGGGAAAGTCGGTCCCATATTCCAGAGCTGCAGTATTCACAGGACTGGCCCTTTGGTCATCCCGGAGCAGCTGCTCCTCCACCCAGGTGTACCGGCCTGCCATGGACTAGAGGAGTTGCTCCGGGAGATCAAAGGACCAGTCCTGTGACTACTGCAGCTCTGGAATATGGGACCAACTTTCCCACCACCGTCAGCAAGCCACCCTGGGGCAGATTTCCTCCCCGCTGTTGTTCTTATCTTCCAGTTCCAGCTCACATGGCTCGACTCAAGGTAAGGTTTGTGCTCCGCCGAAGGGTGGGAGCCAGTGGGTGGGTGGGCCATGTGGGCAGTACAGCCTAGTCTTCCTGCGCAGTCTGGATTAATTGCTTTGGGAGGGATGCTTTGGGGGGGGACATTTCTCTGCGGACCACCAAAATTTTATCGCGGACCACCAGTGGTCCCCAGCCTACTGATTGGCAACCACCAGACTAGAAGATCTCTGAGATATCTTCCAACCCTATGGTTCTATAATTCTAAGATTTTATGATGATCGTGCAAATTAGCCAATTGCTTTGGATCTGTAATCTAAAACAGATCCAGCTGGGAGGAAAAAATAGACCCGGAAAATGTTTTTGTGTATATCTTGGAAATATGAAGGGAAAATAGAAATCCTAACTGTCTTTTCATTGTGGATGTTATTTTTCTCCAAATGTCAATTGGCTATGTCAAGAAAAATAGATGTCTTCAATTGTGAATGATCCTATTCTATTAGAGACACTACCTGTACTATGTCAAAATAAACCTATGCAGTTGAATCAATAACATATTGAAGACATGCACCTTTAACCTCTGGGACACTTTACAAAACCTGTTTGTGCCTGTTTCAATCTGCCAGTGCAAAATTGGTCATGTTTAGCAGAATACAGTTATGCTGTTTTCCTACTGGATTGAGCAAAAAGCAACATACTTTATGCATTCAATCTGAAAATTCATCAGTTCTGAATTCTGTAGAAAAATGTTCTTTATATCATACTCTAAAAACAACTCTTACCACAACAGATACAATTTTTAAAGTATCATATCTCAAGAAATATTTAAAATCTTATCAAGAGCAGCAAAGACTATTTAAATTATAGCTAAATTTCCTAATATTTAGCAGAATATGTCTTCCTATAATTTGAATTGTTTTGAGAGTAAGAAGGATCTTTCTTCTACGTGCCATGTTTTCCAATTCATGATAAGTTCTACGATATCCATCTTTGCCTCCCTCCCCCCCAGTTAGACCTTCCTAGTTATTTTATTTTAATAAGAACAATTCTTAATTATCACAACCACCCTTTTTTACCAATTTGTTCAATTTGTCTGGATCCTTTGAATGTGGTGTCCAAAACTGGATATAATATTCAAAGAGAAATCTGACCACTAAAATATAGAATAGAACTTTATTCAGATGGTTTGGAAACTATTATGGATGTAGCCTAAATTGAATTTGCATTTTTGACTGTATCACTGCTGACTCATTTACCATTCATAATTAAGTACTATTTCAAGATCATTTTCACTATTATTGCCCAGCCAAGTATTCCATTCTATAACTGCTACTGATTTTCTAAGTGAAGAACTTTGCTACTGTTAAATTTCATTCAATTATTTTCAACAACCTATTTCTCTAACTTATTTCTATTTCTAGAGCATTAACTGTTCTGCCAATTTTGTGTCATCTGAAGATCATTTATTTCAACTTATCCAAATCATTAATAAAAATGTTCAGTATGATTTTCCTGCTAGCTATGTATCTCCTTAATTGACATTATACCCAACTCATATGTAGCTAATTTGCTAATCAGAATATTAAGGACTATTTTTCTCAAATGTTCTAATGAAATCTAGATATGTTATGGCTTTAGCATTCCCACAATCAATTAAAAAAAGGCTATGTGGTCAAATAAAGCGATAAGATTACTCTGACATGAGTGATTCTTGACAAGTACATCATGAATTTTAATCATGATGTAAACGGTATTTACAATTGATTATAGATCAATCAATTTGATATGCTCTACTGTATTTCATAGTATCACTGCAGGCAGACATATTCATATTTTCTTGTGCTCTTCTCCCCATTTGCCCTCTATCAGCCACCTGATATTTTACCCATTTTTCCAAGATAAAAATTCATCAAGTTCTTTCAGCAGTCTTTGCCAACTCATTCCTTTATCTGAGACTTGGCTATTTCTGTATATTTTTCTCTGTTGATTTCTTGTTCTGCCTTTTATTAATTTGCAGATATTCAGTATAGTCAAGTTGTTTCTTCTGCTATCTTTTTTATTCTTACTGGAATTCTTTGCAATGGCATTTTATTGTCTCCCTTTTTAGGAGCTTCTATCTACTCTCAACCCCATTTTGTCAGCCATCCCAGAAACATCCACTTCATTTCCCAGTAGCTTCTCCTGCCATAGAAACCCATTTCTCATTCCTTTACATCTATTAAATCTGCATCCTTGAAGTCCAATGTACACAAATAATTTTTAGTTTCTCTTAGTATGAAGAAAATTCAAGAAAAGTTGTACAGCCTAAAGAAAATGACTTAGCTTGCTATTATAAAGATATATTAAACAGGGCTTACATGAAGGAGAAACAGAGCAACAACAGTAGTGCAATAAAGCCCATGAAGATGGAGAAACCACATGCATGCCTTCCTTGAAGACTCAGTATGTCTGAAAGCAATTTCCACACCGGGTGGTGAGTTCTATAATGGCCACATATGCTGTAGGTAATGATGGGTGGTAATGAAGATACCCCACAGTCCTTCTGCTTCCCACATTGCATACACAAAAAATATTTCCATTTATTAAACACTCATATATGGATACAGCATCCATCCATCTAATTTCTTCCTCTCTTGCTGTAACATGAATACATACAACTGCAAACTGCAACGGGGTTTTCCCTACTGATTGACCAGGAATGAAGAGTCTCCCAATCTGGTCAAAATGTGGATCACCTCTTACTTTCTCTATTGTGCATTGGGTGATCCCCCCCTCCCATTTAATCCCAAGGGGAGCATTTCCCCCTCAACATTAATTGCAAGGGTGGGTTTGCTTATTTACTATCCTAAGATCAGGGGTGGGATTCTACCAGTTCGCACCTATTCGCTAGAACCGGTTGTTGACATTCTAAGCAGTTCAGAGAACCGGTTGTTAGAAGAAATTACTGGCCTAATCCTGTAAGGAAGGCAGGAAGGAAACATTCTGGAGTTCCTTACAGAAACTGCCTCTCTGTTAACCCTTATTACATTCTTGGCAGGACTAGACTTCCTGTCTCAAGAAACATTTTGGAGTTGCTTACAGAAACTGCCTCTCTGTTAACCCTTATTACATTCTTGGCAGGACTAGACTTCCTGTCTCAAGAACTTCTCTGGAGTTTTTTTTTTCCTCCTTTGCTGGTACTTTGCTTGTGTGGAGTGACCATTCAAAGTTGCAATGGCACTGAAAAAGGTGACTTATGACTGTTTTTCACACTTACGACTGTTGCAGCATCCCCACAGTCACGAGAGGCCAGGTAAGGAGAAGCGTGCCTCAATGTGAGTGATGTTGAGCTGGCCATGCCCAGCCAGTCACATGACCACCAAGCCATGCCCACCAACTAAGTCATGCCCACAGAACCGGTTGTTAAAAAATTTGAATCCCACCTCTGCCTAAAATCTTCTGAACATCAAGTTTGAAGACCCACCTGATCAGTTTACCTCTCTTCTTTGATAAAATAAAAAGTAACTCTAAGTTTAACAATGTAAAGATTTGAAAATAAACAACAAATAGTAAATAATACAGTAGCACTATAGTTAGAGTGCAGTATTGCAGGCTATCTTTATGCTGATGACACTCAGCTTTACATCTCCACCCCAAGCCACCCCAACGATGCTGTGGAGGTTATGGCCCGTTGCCTGGAGGCTGTGCGGAATTGGATGGGCGAGAACAGGCTTCGACTCAACCCTTCCAAGACCGAGTGGCTGTGGTTTCCGGCGGCCCGATATAGTCAGCTGACTCCGTCGCTGGCTATTGGGGATGAGATCTTGACCCCCACAGAAGGGGCCCGCAATCTTGGTGTCCTCCTAGATGTACGGCTGTCTTTGGAAGATCATATTACGGCCGTCTCCAGGGGGGCTTTTTATCAGGTTCGCCTGATATGCCAGATGCGGCCCTTTCTTGATCGGGACGCCTTACGCACAGTCACTCATGCCCTGGTCACCTCCCGTCTGGACTACTGCAATGCCCTCTACATGGGGCTCCCTGCGGGGAGCACCCGGAGGCTTCAACTGGTACAAAATGCAGCCGCGCGGGTGGTTACGGGGGCGTCGAGATATTCCCACGTGACGCCCCTCCTGCGCGAGCTGCATTGGTTGCCAGTGGCCTTCCGGGTTCGCTTTAAAGTACTGGTTTTGGTCTTTAAAGCGTTCCATGGCATCGGACCAGGATACTTACAAGACCGCATTCTGCCAGTAGTCTCCCACCGACCGGTGCGCTCCCACAGAGAGGGTCTCCTCCGGGTCCCGACGCCTTCTATGTGTCATTTGGTGACCCCGAGGAATAGGGCCTTCTCTGTGGGGGCACCCGCCCTTTGGAATGGGATGCCCCCTGGATTACGAACGACCAGTGACCTGAGGGCCTTCAGACGTGACCTGAAGACCTGGCTCTTCGAGCAGGCCGGCCTGAGCTGACTAATGGGATTTTAAATGGGGTTTTTAGATTACTTGGGACGGGGTATGAAGTTTTATTGATTTTAATTGGGGTTTTTAGATTTGGGAGTCTAGTGTTTAATTCTTTTTTAAATAATTTATACTTTGTCTACTTGTATTTTGGTTGGCTGTTCACCGCCCTGAGTCCTTCGGGAGAAGGGCGGTATATAAAACTCAGAAATAAATAAAAATAAATAAATAAATAAATATCTGCTGACTGCGGCTGCCTGCAATTTGGCAATTTGATTCTCAATGGCTCAAGATTGATTCAGGATTCCATCCTTCTGAGTTGGGTAAAATGAGGATCCACAATTGTTGGGAGCAATAAGCTGACTCTATAAACTGCTTAGAGAGGCTGTAAAGCACTGTAAAGCAGTATATAAGTCTAAGTGCTACTCTATTGCTAAATAAAATTTAGATCTAAGAAAATTATAAACAAATTAAGGTTTCACATAACTTTGGAACATTGAGACTTTTACTATAAGAAATAATAGGAATAATTAAACAGCACTTATAATATGAATGGCTTTATGTTATTTACACTATTACATTACCCTAACCTTTATAATAACATCAATGATAATAAATTGCAGCTTAAATAAAAATAAGAAAATAAAAAATAATAAAAATAATAAATTGCAGCTTCCTGCTAACACCAACAGAACTGCAAAAAACAGCGCATTTCAGAACATCGTACATTTTAAGAAGATACTTGTTTGATACCTAGGGTGCTGGCAGCAACCCGTATCAATTATCAGAGCCAGACAATGATATTTGTGATACATTTTTAAATTTTCAGTTGATTGAGTTGTTTAATGAACAACTTCAGTTGATTCAGTTGTTTAATGAATAAAAGAAACAACAACAACAATAATAATATAAACAACATTTCATGGGGACCATATTGCTTTGCCTATCTTAAGTCATAACAAAAACTTGAGACTTTGAGTTTTCAGAAATTAGATTCCAAGTAAAAAAAGGGGGACAAAAGTAGACTTGCCTTTGAATTTCAGTTCAATTACAAAATGACAAAAAATGTTACATTAAAAATACTTCAAGAGATTTTTTTTAAATAAAAGTTTTATTTAATTTTTCACAAAACATACAAATACAAATAAAATATCTTTTTTTGAGAACAGCGTGTCCCTGGCTTATCACTTCTCCATACAGACATAAACTCAATCCATATTTATCTTATACATTCTAATCCATATCATAACTATTTTTACAATTTTTTCAATAGCTTTTCCTTTTCTTTACTTCCTATAGCCTTATTTTAAATTATCTCATTCCTTTCTTAATTCAGTTACATATCTTTTTCTAATTTTTAATATCTTTCTAATCAATGTTTTTATATTTTCGTCTGTCCTGTTTACAATTTCATATTATCTTTTCTCATAAAACAAATTTTCCCCTGTAATTACTAGACTGGAGTGTAACACTTTTGTATCTTTTTTCAAATCTTGTTTAAAAATTTAAGTTACACCTTTACAGTTATAATATTCATTTTATAACCTCTATTTTATAACACATACCTATTTTCAATCGAATTCTGCTTGGTACATTCCCTTAAAGATACACACTAAATTCTTAAAAGAAAAAAGTATATATGTATATATATCTGTGTACATATGTATAACAATAGTAAATGGAATAATTATTCTATTCAAGTACAACTCTGCCATTAATATTAATAACAATCTTTTACATTTCTATTTCTTTTAACAAGCATTACCTAGTAATATCTGTTGTCTTTCACTTTAATCATCTATATTTCATATTTTACTTATTACTGTCTTTAAATAAAAAACCAAACAATAGTTATTAACAGTAGTCAATAAAATTATTATTCTTATTCAAATTCATCTTGTCAACTGATAAAAATCTTCCATGGTTCTTTTCAGTTTTTTTAACTTTCTTTTTAAATCATTGAGAGCCTTATTCTCTTTACAAACAAATATTCCACTACACATCAATAGAAATTTTTCTATCACTTTAATCATCTAACATATTTTCTAACCCTTTTCTATTTCTAATATAACAATGGTATCTCATGCACCCTTGTAGAATCCTCTCCTTAAGTTAAATTTTAACCATTGTCTCTGTGTCTTTTAAATAGGTTTATACCTTTAATTCTTGTATGCTTTTCCTGTACTTCTATATCTTGTTTCTGTCCTTTGTAGCTTCTTTTCCTTTCCCTCTTCCCTCTCTTCTTCTCCTTCCCCTTTTCATTCCCTTTTCTATCTGATTCTCCCTTCTGTGATCCTCCCTTCTGCTTCTTCCTGATATTATATTTTCAAATTACTCTTTTTTTTGGTTGTTGCTTCAATGCTTAAGTTTTTAACTCCCTTTCCCCCTTTCCCTTTTTTACTCTGCTTAAAATTGCTTGGTCATTAAAGATGGCTTCTTTGTTGCCCCGCCTTTCTTGTTCTGCCAGTGTTTCTTGTTGTTTTTCATAGTTCAAAATCTCAATTTCTAAAAATTGAAATATGAAGCCAAAAGATCCTCTTCCCTCTTGTGCTTCTTCTTTTTGTTCTTTAAATCTCATTTTTAACTCTTCAAGGAGTGATGCCATTTTAAAAAAAATTAAACAACCCCCAATTGATTTTATTTTGTTTCATTAGGATCCACCATCCAAAGTTCCAAGAATCAATCAATAACCCAAAACTGTTTCTCACTTTCTCTTTCCAGGGGCTTTATTATCTTGTAACAAAATTTCAGCTACAATGTATCTTTTGCAAGCCTTGTTAAAATTCCACTATCGATTTTTTTAAGTTCCAGGTGGTCCTCCATTTTCCAGATTCCATCGTCTTTTTTCCTTTTTCCCTCCTCTGCTTTCTTTCTTTTTTAAAGAAAATTTTTAAATTATCCAAGAATCTTTATCCCTTTGACACTATATTTTCAGCTAGAAATAGCCTATTAAGGTCAAAATGGATTAGTATCAATTTCTTATTTGAATCTCTTCTTTTTAACATTCCAAATCAATTAAAACTGTCAATGTGAAAGGAAAAAAAGCCAATTCCGTTTCCTTTCCCTTTCTCTTTTGTCTCTTAAAATTTTTTTTAGGAATAGTATTAGTCTTTAAAATTCAGGTTCCAGGTACCTTAAATCAATGTTCTCCATTCAACCCAGTCAGTCAAACTTTCTCCTTTAAACTTCCTCTTCCACAATCTTGTCCCGTCAGGTTCTTCTTTGAAGTGGCCATTTCTGACCACTGCTGCAACCGCCTTTGGGAAAGGGAGTAATGGCTAGCCAAGGAGGAGAGATGCAGCTCTCCTCAACCCCACTGATGGCTCCCCCTTCTTCACCACCTCTACGGGGTGGCTTCAGCCCTAAATCTGAGTGGCTCGGGGCACTTCAGCAGCGAGCACGGATCAAACCACACACGATCACAGATTTCGGTCCGTCGCTGAAGAAACCCAATCCAGAAGTCCAATACTTCAGGAGATTTTTGAGGAATAGGGCCAGGCATTTTTACCCACAATATAAGAAATATCAGTAATTATATCTGATTCTATGGGTAAACTATATGTAAAAAATGTGAGATATGATGTACAAGTTCTAGAATCAGAAATACTGGATAATAAAAAAGTGTTATTGCAAAATAGAGAAGACAATTAAAGTGGAATTAAAAATTACAAGCCAAGGAAATAATCCTGATAAGAATTTTTAGTGGATATACAAATAATAATAATAATAATAATAATATACCGCTCCTCTCCCGAAGGACTCAGAGTGGTGCACAGCCATACATTTAAAAACATTAAATATATAAAAGTTAAAACTAAATTAAATTAAAGACCCTAAATGAAGCTGGTTAAGATTTTGAAGGAGAAAATGAAAATGCAAATGACAAACCAAAGAAGTTTGCTAATGCCTCAAAGAAGCATCTGTGATGGGAATCCCCTCCCACCAAAGAGGGATTAAATTCTATGACAACATTTGAATGAATTAAAGTTCAGGATTGTTAGAACAAAAAGAAACAAATATAGAGTTGGTTAGTGTGATCAAGGTAACCCTGCATGGATTTTTTGCTGACACAAGGACTGAGTAGTTAATGATTTATAGCTGTGCTTATACAAAAGGAGAGTTTATGGGTTATAGACAGAAGAGATACTTGTTTATAACCCTAAATAGGCAAAAGATATCAAATTTGTTCTTACTTGTCATGAAAATTAGTCATCCATTTTTTGCTTATTTCTTTTCTTTACCATCTTTTTTTTCTTTCTTTGCACTTTTTATTCTTTCTATTTCTTTTTCCTTTTTCTAGTATACTTTGTACTATTACAAAAACCTTTAGAATAGAATAGAACAGAATAGAATAGAATAGAATAGAATACTTTATTGGTCAAGTGTGATTGGACACACAAGGAATTTGTCTTGGTGTAAATACTCTCAGTATACATAAAGAAAAGGAACATTCGTTAAGAATCAAGAATCATAACATACAACACTTAATGATAGTCATAGGGTACAATCAACATCAAATCATACTAGGAAACAGTTTGTTTAGCAGAGTGATGGCTTTCGAGGAAAAACTGTTCTTGTGTCTAGTTGTTCTGGTGTGCAGTGCTCTATAGCGTCGTTTTGAGGGAAGGAGTTGAAACTGTTTATGTCCAGGATGTGAGGGGTCTGTAAATATTTTCACAGCCCTCTTTTTAACTCATGCAGTATATAGGTCCTCGATTGAAGGCAGGTGGGTAGTAATTGTTTTTTCTGCAGTCCTAATTATCCTCTGAAGTCTGTGTCTGTCCTGTTGGGTTGCAGAACCAAACCAGACAGTTATAGAGGTGTAGATGATAGACTCAAAAATTCCTCTGTAGAACTGGATCAGCAACTCCTTGGGCACTTTGAGTTTTCTGACTTGGCGCAGAAAGAACATTCTTTGTTGTACTTTTTTGATGACGTTTTTGATGTTAGGTGTCCATTTTAGGTCATGTGATATAGTAGAACCTAGAAATTTGAAGGTCTCTACTGTTGATACTGTGTTGTCTAGTATTGTAAGAGGTGGTAGTATGGGAGGGTTTCTTCTAAAGTCTACCACCATTTCTATGGTTTTGAGTGTGTTCAGTTCCAGATTGTTCCGGTTACACCACGAGGCAAGTTGTATAACCTCCTGTCTGTATGCAGATTCATCGTTGTCTCGAATGAGACCAATCACTGTTGTGTCATCAGCAAACTTCAGTATTTTAACAGATGGATCATTTGAGATGCAGTCATTGGTATATAGGGAGAAGAGAAGTGGAGATAGCACACAGCCTTGGGGGGCCCTGTGCTGATTGTACAGATATCGGATGTGATTTCACCTAGCTTCACCTGCTGCTTCCTGTCTGTTAGGAAGCTTATGATCCACTTACAAGTGTGTTCAGGTACTGCTAGTTGGTTTAGTTTACTTAGGAGAGTGTCTGGAATGATGGTATTGAATGCTGAACTGAAGTCTACAAAGAGGACCCTTGCATAGGTATTTGGAGATTCAAGGTGTTGTAGGATGTAGTGCAGAGCCATGTTAACAGCATCATCTGTCGATCTATTTGCTCAGTATGCAAACTGCATGGGATCTAACAGTGGATCCGTGATGGTTTTCAGGTGGGACAGCACAAGCCTTTCAAAGATTTTCATAACTACAGATGTTAGAGCAACTAGTCTGTAGTTATTCAGTTCCTTGATGGAGGGCTTCTTTGGCATTGGGATGATGGTAGAACGTTTGAAGCAGGAAGGAACATAGCACATCTCTAGTGATTTATTGAAGATTCGGGTGAAGATGGGGGCCAATTGCTCAGCACAGACTTTTAAGCAAGAAGGAGTTATCTTGTTTGCCCCTGGTGCTTTTCCTGGCTTTTGTCTGTGTAATAGATCTTGCACTTCTTTTTCTGTGATCACCAGAGGTTGTGAGCCCAATGGATTGGGGCCAGTTGTAGGAGGCTTGGCTATTGTTGGTGTGTTTGAGATGTGTGTTGTGGAGATAGGTGGCTGCAGTTTCTTTTCAAACCTGCAGTAGAACACATTCAGGTCATCTGCTAGTTGTTGATTTCCTTCTGCCTGGAAAGGAGGTTCACTGAAGCCAGTGATTTTTTAAAAGAGCTTTCCACATGTTTGCTGGTTCATTTGTTGAGAATTGGTTCTTTAACTTTTCAGAGTAGCTTCTTTTTGCTGCTCTGATCTCTCTTGTTAATATGTTTCTGGCCTGGTTGTATAGCATTCTGTCACCTTTTCTGTAGGCTTCCTCTTTGGAACGACGTAGCTGCTTAAATTTAGCTGTGAACTACGGTTTATTGTTGCTATATATTTTCAGGTTCCTTGTTGGTACGCATAAGTCTTCGCAGAAGCTAAGGTAAGATGTTATAGTATCTGTTAACTCATCTAGGTCTGCAGAGGCATCTTCAAAAACATTCCAATTAGTGCAATCAAGGCAGGCCTGGAGTTTCAGCTTTGCCTCATCCGACCAAGTTCTCACTGATTTAATTGTTGGTTTAATGGTTTTAAGTCTTTGTCTGTAGGCAGGAACAAGGTGAATCATACAGTGGTCAGAGTGTCCCACAGCTGCTCATGGTAAAGACCTATAAGCATCTTTTACTGTTGTGTAGCAGTGGTCTAAAGTATTTTTGCCTCTGGTGGGAAAATTTACATGCTGGAAATATTTTGGGAGCTCTTTCTTTAAATTTGCTTGATTGAAATCTCCTAAAATGATGGGAAAGGAACCTGGGTGTTTGGCTTCAGCCTCCACAATTTGATCATCAAGAGTTCGTAATGCCTTGTTTACACAGGCTTGTGGAGGAACATACACAGCTATTAGGAGAAATTTTCATCACAAAACTTATATATTATAGTTATATCCTGAGACCAACTGTTGTTGATATAGAAACATAACCCTCCACCCTTTGTTTTACTCGATGTCTCTTCAATTCTGTCTGATCTAAATGTCTGAAATCCTGGGATGTATATGATGTTGTCCCCATGAATTTGTGGATTAAGCCAGGTTTCAGTAAAACAAAGAACAGCTGAATTATAAAAATCATAATTCCATCTATTTAAGAGATGAATTCCATTCATCTTGTTAGCCAGTGAGTGTAAATTAGTCAGAAAGAATGTAGGGAGAGGAATTTTTCCTTCCCTATTCCTTAGTCTGTTTAAAATTCCCGCTCGTTTACCTTGTCTCCTCTTCCGGTGTGATGGCTTCTTTGCGTTCTTTATGGTAATCTATAGTACCGGGGAATTGGTTAGAATCTCCTCCGCGTTTGCAAAGACAGGTGGGGATGGGGAATCAGAAAGCTGCTTCTTAAGGAAACATTGCCTAATTCTTAGCAGATGGTCTTGTGAGTATTAAATCCCTAGTGAATTGCAGATAATAATAAGGAATAAAATAACCATTAGAGAGCATTTCACCGAGGCAGCTGTCCTTGGCGCCATCTTGGTAATTTAATAAAAAATAAAAAAGGAAATTACCAGAAAGAAAATAGCAATAGCACTTAGATTTACATACTGCTCCATAGTGCTATACAACCCCTCTAAGCAATTTACAGAATCAACATATTGCCCCAACAATCTGGGTCCTCATTTTACTGACCACAGATGGATGGAAGGCTGATTTAATCTTGAGCTGATCAGGATCATACTCTTGGCAATTGGCAGAGTCAGGCTTAGAGAGAGTTGTACATACACATTAAATTCCATGACAGCCAATTTCAGCAATCTCAGAGATGTACTAGGTGGGATCTGAAGCATAGAAATTCTCACATTAGAAAGATTATACAAGTAAGCCTCTCAAAAATAAAATTGGAAATCAATCATTCACCAATCCAATGAGGAACAAAAAAATAGAAGCAGTTTAGAAAATGTATAAATGTATAGGAAGTTTTCAACTGAGTGAAATGTTGAAAAGGAATCTGTAGAATATAGAGGTGTGGTCACCAAGTAATCAAGTAATTCTTATCTGCAGAAGTAAAATCAGGAAAGCTAAAGCATAAAAGAAATTTAGGTGGTCAAGAGAAAGTAAGCAATTAAAAGGGGTCTTTTGATGTGTTTATAGGAAAAGGGAAACAATTGAAATTTTTGTAGGATAGAAACAAGTAACAAGAGAACAAATATCTGCAACTTCTACTTTGACTCATTCTCTTCCTCCAAGGGGAATATTCAGTGATGAAAGTCTTCAATAATGAAGTCTTCCATTAGAGAAGATGGCAAAATATAAGCTTGACAACGGTACCATTACATGGTAATGGACCTAATTGAACAAGCTTATAACATGAAGTATACTGCCAAATTCCATTTTAAGCTCCGTGCTGTTTACTTAAAAAAAGTTTTTTAAAAAAGGAAAAAACTGTCATGTAATCTGCAACTCTTACACTGCAAAACAACTTGATCAGGGCAAAGCAATAGAAGCAATCTACATAGATTTCTATAAAGCCTTTGATTCAGTGGTACATGACAAAGTACTCCTAAAACTAAAATCTTACGGTATCTCTGGACACCTGCATAACTGGATAGAAGCATTCCTGTCAAACAAACAACAAATGGTCAAAATTGGGAGCATCCTATCAAATTCTGTACCTGTCAACAGTAGTGTCCCCCAAGGCAGTGTTCTAGGACCAACTCTTTTCATACTCTACATAAATGACCTCTGTGATCATATGAAGAGCAACTACATTCACTTCGCTGATGATGTAAAGCTATTCAACATCACAGACAATACTGCTACCCTTCAAAAAGACCTTGACTATGTATCAGAATGGTCAATCAAATGGCAACTTCAAATCTCAACAAATAAATGCTCTGTCTTACATATTGGCAAAAAAAATATATCAGAAAATAAAATACAGGCTGAATAGCCAAGACCTTGTTGAGGATCCAAACTCTGTCAAGGATCTTGGAGTACTCATCTCAAATGACCTAACTGCGAGAGCCCACTGTAACTACATAGCCAAAAAGGCATTAAGAGTTATTAATCTAATCTTACGTAGTTTTTTCTCTGGTAATATTACACTAATAACTAGAGCATACAAAACATTTGCTAGACCAATACTCGAATACAGCTCATCAGTCTAGAACCCACATTATGTATCTGATATTAACACAGTTGAGAAAGTCCAGAAATATTTTAAAAGAAGAGTTCTTCACTCCTCTACTCGTTGCAGAATACCTTATGCTACAAGACTCCAAATTCTAGACCTTGAAAACCTAGAACTACGCTGCCTTCGGTCCGATCTAACTATAGTATATAAAATCATACATTGCAATGTCCTACCTGTCAATGAATACTTCAACTCCAACCATAACAACACAAGAGCAAACAATAGATACAAACTCAAGGTTAACTGCACCAAACTTGATTGCAGGAAATACGACTTCAGCAACAAAGTGGTCAATGTCTGGAATATTCTATCTGACTCTGTGGTTTCTTCCCCAAAACCCAAAAATTTTAACCTTAGACTGTCTACTATTGACCTCACCCCTTTCCAAAGAGGTCTATAGGGGGTGTGCATAAGTGCACCAACATGCCTACCGTCCTTGTCCTATTGTTTCTTTTATATTTTATTTTTGTTATATGTATCCATGTATTCATAACTATGTTTTACTTATACCTATTATCTTGTAAGCAATTGACAAGTAAATAAATAAATAAATAAATAAATAAATAAATAAATAAATATATGACTTAGGTGAGACACTGGAAAATATAATTATCAAATTTGTGGATGGAAAAAAGCTGCAGAATAGCAAAAATGGTGGTACTGTATGCAACAAAGATTCGGATGTCTTGGTGAAGCTGCAGAGAAAAGCAAAGGTAGGCCTAGATTGCATAAACAGGAATACAGGGTTGAGTTCAGGATTAATTACTTTTCCTCTTTTTTTTAAACCATTCAGACCACATTTAGGATGGTGCATCTAAGGAGCCTGGAAGAATGGTTTGAGGAGCAAAGTGGTAGATTATGGGTTAACATGGTAGGTGTCTTCCAGTATCTAAGGAGCTGCAGTGTGGAAGATAGCACACAATAATTAATTTCCTGTATAATAATTTCATAAAGGAAAGGGCTGTTCAACAAGGGAACAGAATGGGTTGGGTGTGAGTAGGGGTGAACTCTCCTGTATTAAATGGCTATCTGTTTAGGGTGCTACAGTAGTAGGGTTCCTCACTGGGCAGAGGATTAAACTATATGTAGTAATGGGCTCCAACTTTTAACATTCTGAGTTGATGAAAACAAAGCAGACTGGTTTTATATGCAAAGATGGTAGTACATAAGGCAGATCTGTCATCACCTCCAGTCTACCAAAAAAAGAAAAAGTACAGCACTATGTACACTCCTACTATCTGCTGTTAAGGAAACAAGAATATAAGTTTATTCCTACCAAAGACATAGAACTTCAAAGAAATATTTGCAGCATAACACCTCAAGTAAGAAACATTTATTTCACGGCTTGTGTACATACACCTGTGCTTTCATACACTTTTGAGGAATACATTGAAATGTTCGAGAATACATTTAATCTTGCCAAGTCTGTAATACTAATTTTATATATCTGAATCTTTGCCTCATGATGTGAACTTGTTGTGTTGGGAAAAATATATAAATATATAAATTACTCTATTTAGCAGGTCATTTATTAAACAGACCTACTCATTTTAGGCTCCAGAAGAAAATACCTTAAGAATATTGTGCCCTCTAGTGGTACTTTAACTTAAAGATTAAGAAAAAACACTTTGTGAGTATGGAAACAAACTGCACCACATCAGGTATTTCCTGGAGACAGACAAAAAGATAATATAAAGTTTGTATTTCTCATAGAACTCTGTGAAAATGTCAGTGAACATGAAATTGGTAGAAGATTTCATTGGTGATACACAGATACAGCAATTCATTTTGTAAATCAAAAATATGGGTAGTTTTGTGATACTTCATAAAATACAGTATGTAATTGCTTAATTGTGTCATTATTGTCATCGTCTTTAAACTTGCCTCTAAACTTCCATAATCACGTATCTTCCATTCAATTTTACATCTGAACAGCTTAAATGAAATTCTACTTTTTGGTTTCTTTTAGAATGGTTTGCTGAATGCTTCTACAAGAAAATGATAAATAACAAAATTATCCTCTATCTACTGTATTATTGACATTCTATACTTCCATACTTCAAGATTTGCTTTTCAGATAAGAAATCCTGAGTATATGTTAATACTATTTCTTTTCCATATTATTTTCTTCTTTATGTCTATAATCTGCTCTGTGTAATGATTCTTTAGAGCGTAGTCTTTGGCTTCTTACTTTTCTCTTTTATGCTTATTTTCTGTGGCACTACATTAGATTTCTTAACATTCATTTCCACTTTTCATATTCTTGATCAGAATGCAGAAGTGAACATGCAATTTCATTGTGTGACGAGTAGAAGGCAGTTCCTATAATAAAAAGCAACTTTACAGCAGTTATCTTTTCTGTCCAAAAGCATAAGGCCAGTGATTCCAAGAATGCTTTAAATAATCTTTTGCACATATTTTCCTCCTGTTCTCCCATTTAGGAGGAATTTAAAATGAAAATATGGACAACACATAGAAAAAGTTCACAATTTAATAAGGACTTTGCCAAAGCATTTGTTGGTTGGAAAAAAAAAACTTTGCATCATCTAATAGCTTAATCAGCAATAACATAAAGGTGTTTTTTTTTTCTCAATATGCTGTATAGTTCTTTCCCTGAAATATGAAATATTCTTTTTTTTAGAAATTTAATTGCTTAATCAGTGTGACTAAATAAGTTTCATTAGTATGCCAAGATACTAAAAACAGGATGCCAGACCAATATTAATAAAATCTCTTTTTGAATGCAGTAATAAAAATACAGATTTTCTTTGTGTGCCTCATTGTTTCTCTATGCTAAAGTCAAGTACAGCTATCTGGGTTTTCCAAAGAGTGCTGGACTGCAGCTTTCAGTCACTGCGCTGACTTCAAATTCAGTTAAAGCCATTCTTTCTACAGGTGAAGATTAACATTAGATACCTTAAAAGCAGTAACTGAGGTTTGGCAACCAAATTACAAATTAAGAAGTAAATTCATGAAGATATAGACAGTTTTATTCCTTTCTCCATAACATTGTGAATGTGAATTAAGCGGTAATTTGTTTTCCTTAAAACTGTGGCTATCAAATATTCATCCCTTAATACTATTATAATTATATCATTTGTTGCAGAGCATCATATCAGCCAAGTTTGCCTTTCAACAAATGAGATTGTTAATCAAGAGATAAAATATATTCTGTTATCACAGAACATTCAACTGATTAGAAGCATGTCTTAATTTCTTGTTTTAAGCATAATGAAAACAAAAAAACAGATTCAAAGAACTTGTACAGTAACAATTATTGTGATGTGAAGATTTTAAAATCAATTACTTACTTAATTTTTAAAAAGTGGAATATGGAAGTACGTGCTCAGATTGAAACATCTCAGTCTTTCAACTGATCAGGAAATCCATCAGTGTGATTTGGTGACACAATGAAAAAATAATACAAAAAGAAGGCCTTTCAACGTTGTTCCAATTCACTGGACTGCTAAAATTAATTTCTAACTCACTGGCAATTTTTGGAACAAACCCTTCAAGTTCCAAAATAAATAATTCTGAAAGCTGTGCTGTACAATAAGAACAAATGATGTATCCAAATAGGCAGCAAATGGAATGTGTTGAACCAGATCTAAAGGTCCTTAGAAGAACACTAAAATGGAAAATAAATATTATGCCTTCAGAACTGGAAAAAATATAAGAATTATACCCAAAACCTGGATATGGTTATCATGACTTGAGTTAGACTTTACTGAATTTTGGCTTGATTTAAGTAATGTTTTCTTTTTCCTTTCTTTTGATGTAATTTAATATATTTTTGAAGTACAGTACTGCAAGGATGCCAGTAAGCAGAAATGTAAGCATTTATAAGGCATAGAATATTTCTCCAAAAACATGTAAGGATTAGAAAATAGGTAACCAAAAGAGGTTACAAATAAAAATATATACAAAGGAACAGACAGGACAGCCAATACTTCAAAAGAATTATAAAATTTAAGTACAAGTAAAATCAATAAAACCTATATGTATAAGCTAAAGAAAAGAATAATCATTTTTAACAATCCAATGAAATACTAATAAAACTTAACTAATTATTGATTAGTTAATAGAACTATAAAATGTTTTTCCAAATCCAGTTCATCATTTATTTCACCTACCAAAGAAAACTAGAACTAGTTTGTTCCCTGCTGAATTTGTTGTGCCATACCCAGTTGGGAAGGGATGATGGTTTTCATGAAGGCCTTGATGTCATGGGTCCACCTTCAGTACCCAACAATCTCAGCCCAGCAAACATAATTTTCCTGAGTTCCTCAGGAGTTCCTGAGGCAGGTAGGCTGGTGACAATTTC
The DNA here is from genome assembly GCA_023653725.1 of Bungarus multicinctus. Lineage (NCBI taxonomy): Eukaryota > Metazoa > Chordata > Lepidosauria > Squamata > Elapidae > Bungarus > Bungarus multicinctus. Next base: position 116,839,920 of record CM042836.1, read on the forward strand.
TCTACTCTTGTTGTAAGCATCCCTGTTTGGTTGCACTCAAAAGCAGGATTGTAGAATTGAGCAGAAGGGACTGGTGGGAATCGCTTGAGGAGATAAAAGCACAATAGAGTACTACAAATTCACTTCTGTCTTGCAGATTTTGTTTACAAAAGAATCACAGTTTGTTTATTACACCTGTTTCCTTTCTGGATCCAATTAGTGGAGTTTAAAGACCAAACATTATTCTTGACTCCCTTCTTCCTATTAGGCAACCCCTGTCTAAAAAGTGGAACTCTTTGGAGCAGATTTGTGTTGATAGCACAAAGTTTACTTAATTAAGTTAGTCTGATTTTCTATCTAAATACTTTTCAGGTGCTAATTTGGTGGTGACCAGAACATGGGCTTTTTCCCAAGAGACCCCTACTCTATGAAACATCCTCCCTTCAGAGATTAGAATGACTCCAATCCTGCTAACCTTTTGTAAGGCCCTAAAAACCTGAATACAGGGCCCATGGCGGCTCCTGTGGTAAGAAGCGTGGCTTGTGCACTGCTGAGATAGGCAGCTTGGCATTTTGATTCCCATGAGTGAATAAAACACGCAGGGACAAAAAAGGAGCCTCCTCCAAATGCTTACCAGCATTCAGGCTTCCTACAGGTAAAGATAACACTGCCTAAAAAAATTCCATTCACAGAGGCAGCCAGCCACCTCAGTGATTCCTGGCTAACATGTGCCATACGCTAAATTAAAAAAAAAACCACCTCATTATGTTCCTGTGCCTGGGCTGCTGAATATAACAAGGGCCCGTTTCCTGGTTGTATCACTTACTGACAAGTATCTCAGCTGCTATATATATTTACTTTGGATTTTTTAAAATTGTTTCTTATTGTTTTAAAATATTTTAATGTCTTAATTGTTATATATTGTTCAAACTACTGGTATAAGCTGCTCAGAGTCATTGACTGAGATGGGGAGCTATAGAAATTGAACGACAGAATGAATGAATGAATGAATGTAATATATATAAATGTATATAAATAACCATAGACTGGTAGAACATTTCTGGTGTTAAGGAAGAGAAACAGCATGATAGTAGATATTTTCTGAAACAGGAGCATAGCATGAAAGATATTTCTTTTTAAAATTTTGGAAAGAGAGACAACATTATATTTTAGAAAAAAAGTAACATTTTGTTTACTGCCCAAAGTAATACATATCTTGATGGGCATCCAAATAAATTTATTAAATAAATAAATACATTTCTTCAGTCTACTTCTATTTCTTCTCATCTTTTTCAAGTCTTGTTCCTTTCTTTAAAATGTTCCATCATTGGATGTTGTTTTTTTCCTCGTTTGAAAAGCTTTTTAGTCAAGTGTTAATGATTTTTTCACACCCTTAATTTTTCAAAATAGTTGATTAATAGAACTTTAAATATTAGTCTTCTTTAGACCTCAGGTTTGCTTAAAAGAGGCATTAAAAATAACTGTTCAAATTTGAAAAGGTTGGCCTAATTTTAAATATCTGCATAATGGGAAATTAAATGCAAACCACCAAAGCATTCAATCCATCTTTTTTTGAATTTGATTTTCAACATTATGCAAATTATACACAAAAATAAAATGTCAGTACACTTTACATAAAAAATGCTCAAAATGATATTTGGGAGATTAATGCTGTTATAAATTGCAGTCAGATTAACATATTGCAAAATGTCCACAAATGTAGAGTTCTACTTATAGGTATGTGATGTTTTTTGCAGAAAGTGGGTTTTCTTTTTATTTCACTGAACATGTAATTATTTCTAGTAATGTTTTGCAGAATCTTAATTTATATTAGATCCTGTGCAAAGAATAATAACTGCATACTGAATTTGAGGTGTTTTTAGGGGGGGATAGGGGGAAAAGAGAGTATCTATCCTTAGCATTAATACAAAACTATGGCCATTCTTTGCTGTGTTTTAATAGATAACTTTATTGAAGTCTGTGACCAATATGTATCTTCATACACATGCCAATTAAAAGAAGTTAAAAGAATTAGAGAGGAAAAGGGAAGGGAAGGGAAGGGAAGGAAAGGAAAGGAAAGGAAAGGAAAGGAAAGGAAAGGGAAGGAAAAATAACTCTATCAGGTGGCTTGGGCTCAAAGAGAGTAACTGGTTCAAAGCCACCACAACTCACAATCTGGTTTCTAGCCTGGTGTTTTAACCACTGGACCAAATTGTTTCTTGGTGTTTGGGTACTGGGATATTTTGAGTCTTCACTGTGATAGCACTATTTCCCCACTGCACACTTGTTGATTGTAAGGGGAATAAAACGTGTGATCATGGTCTCCTTCTCATAGCATAGATGGAACCTCTGCAATGATTATCTACAGATAAAATAATTATGGTCACATGCAATATTCTTGTTTGGGGGTTATTTCCTACATGTGAGATTTAAAACTAGTTCATGTTTCCATTGGTTGTTAATGCTCATGTAAAACCTTCTTGACTAAGATTTACATTAAAATGGTATTTTTCTGCCTTCTCTCTATGTTATTATGCTATTATCGTTTTCTGCCCTTTCTCTATGTTAGGCATTTACATAAATACCACCTTAGGTGCTTCGAAGCAATTTAAGGCTCCATTACAAACCAGCTTTTAACAGAACAGCTCCTCTATCTATTTCTCTATTGCGGATTCAGCAAATCAAATAACAAGTCATCTTTCGTGATCCATCAGCACTATTTTGGACTGCACTAACCAGGCAAGGATGCTGTGGCTCAGTGGCTAAGACGCTGAGTTTGTCGATCTGAAAGGTTAGCAGTTCGGTGGTTCGAATCCCTAGCGCCGCACAATGGAGTGAGCTCTTGTTACTTGTCCCAGCTTCAGCCAACCTAGCAGTTCGAAAGCATATAAAAATGCAAGTAGAAAAATAGGGACCACTGTGGTGGGAATGTAACAGCGTTTAATCATGCTGGCCACATGATCACAGAGATGTCTTCGGACAGCGCTGGCTCTTCGGCTTTGTAATGGAGATGAGCACCACCCTCTAGAGCCAGAAACAACTAGCACATATGTGCAAGAGGAACCTTTACCTTTAACCAGGCAAGGCCACCTGGTTCACCACCTCACTACAATTTAGTATTCCTTTTGACAGATAACATGGAATACAATTCATTGTGAAATAAAGTCAACTTTTCAGAAATGTACTACAAAACAAGTTGGTTGAGTGTCTATAAATATAAAGATTTAGAAATTATAGATATTTATGCTTCATATTTTAATATATTGACTAAAGATGATTCAAAACATGTTAAAAAGAATAATAACAAAATATGGTCTATCTTATCAGGCATGAGGTAATGGTGTAAAGCCATAAGTAACTAGTAATTATGAGATGATTGCAAATGTAGTCTCATCTTCCCCTACATTTCCCCCCCTTAAAATCAGTCAAACAATAAAAATAGTAGCATTGAATATATTTAATTTTTCAGCTTGTCCTGTTCAAATATTTGAGCTCATTCTTACAGTACATGTATAGATTCAGGGGAAAGCAGCAACTGACTTTGTCTGAAGTATCCTCTCTATGAAACCATAGGCAATAAATTATAATTTTTATAGCACTGACATTCATTATATATTTAAGATGTTTGTACAAATCTACCTTATTGGATTAGCAATACATTGACATACAAAACTTCAGTATCTAGAAAATAATGAGGCATTTGCCGTATCATTAAGAATTATGGGCAGAGGAGAAACAAAATAAACTCTCTTTAGTTTTAGATGTTTTTTTTAATACAATTTTTTTCCAGGATTTCAACCTAAGCTTATCATCATGGAGCAGCTCATTGGGGCTAAAGGGAACTTTGTCTTCAAAGAATGTTATGTAACATTTATTATTCATATCAGATGCTCTGTAGACATATTGTGCCATGGAAACATAAATTCTGCTTATGAAATAAATATGTTATGTCCCTTCCCTGGGGTACTGTTTTTTCTGGCAAAATATACATGATTATTCTTGAATACAGTATCCATTAGTATAATATTAGTGGGATTTATTTATTTATAAATGCAGTCTATTCACTTCTCAAACCAGATCAGTGTAGGTGGTTTAGAAATTATACATAAAATATCAATAATTTACATGGCTCCTGCTGTGCCGATTTTTAGGCACTCTTGAAAAACCTAGCTTTTTGAGTTGATTTTGGGTTTAATAGATGAGCTGTCTATAGGAATTCTGAGCAACATGGAAAATTTTTGATCCCTGAATAGATGTTATTTTTGTTATGTTGGTTGGTTTGTATTATATTACTGTTTCCATTTTGTAAAATTACCCAGAACCATTTGGAATGAGGCAGCCTAGAAATTCAACTCAATCGATCAATCATAATACAAAAGTTATTAAGGCAATCAATTAATGTATATATAAATTATAAAAATTGAGGTATATGTTTTGCAGGATAGAATACAGAAGAGGAGACACTGTGCAAGACCAGAGATCAGTCATGGCTGAAACTGAAATACAGCAGAGCAGGCATATGCAGGCAAGCAAATTCTCTACTATTTGCTTTCCAGTGTTGGAATCTGAATGGAGCCTGGGGAAGTATATTTCTCATTTCAATGAAAGGCATGCACGATCTGTATCACAATGCACAAAACAACGCTCATAAAACTGCTGAATAACTGATTGACTTGGCAATCATCCCTTGCCTGTAATATAAGTGGAGTAAATGTCTGTAATGCCGGTCAAGGCAATTATTCAAGCTATAATTTTGCTGGGAAAAAAACAACAAAAGAAAACTCTCACCATGAAAAATTAGTATTCTTAATTCGAAAGACCTATTTTAAGTAGCAAGAATAGACATGGTGTGCTGCAGAATGCAAATATTCCTGAAGTCTCATTGTTGTTGACAGCAAATGCACGTAATGATATAGATGGACCTTTCCTCCTCTGTATGTGTAATTCCTATTACTGATGCCTGTTAATTAATTGTCCTTGTACTGTTTCCATTGTATTTATTCTGTCTTTATAGTGAAAGATTTTGATACAAAGAAGGAAAATGTGGGCACATCATTTTGTTTTTCTTTTAATGACCCCTCAATCTCTTACCGGGGTGGAGTTGGAACTGAATGAAACTGAGCGTTTACTGGCTGGATGCCCTTCCTGTCAACCAATGCAGAGTTCGCAGCAGGTAATCACTCATTGTGCCCAAAGAGAGAAATATCTGCCGCTACTTAGGATCGAACTCACAGCATCCTGATTGTGAGGTGAGAGCTCCACCTCTAGGCCACTGCACCACTCTTGGGCATATCAAATTGTTTATGGTTCATTTTAATTCACCTGGACTATTGCTGCTGACAGAGGAGCTCACCAAAGATTCCTTGAGCAAATTCTTGCAAAAATATAAAGGGTGAAACAGATCACCACCATCATCATCATCATCTCATCATCATCATCATCATCATTATCATTATCATCATCTGCATTTTATGCTTGCGCAGTACACTACACTGGCTCCCAGTTCCTTATCATTCAGCCCAGCAGCCTAGACCTATTCCTGGACTACTTGTTCATTATTTTTATTCTGTCTTTTCTTTTCCAAGGGAATTAAGGGATGGGCTACATAGATCTTACAACTATCCTACAAAATAGGCTTTAGATTTTAGAGATTAGCCTGAGCAGGGGTTGAAATAAAGAAGGCTTTGCTTCATAGCTGTCAGCAGAGGGGTGTATGAGGGCAAAGGACAAAGTGTGAATTTCGACACTTCACTCCTTATGCCACAGCTCTGTACATTTTATATACATTTTTTATGATGTGGATTTGAAAATTAAAGTTATCTAGTTTGAGAACCTACTCATTTCCCAATCAAACTGTATTTTTTTTTCCTTTGGTGTAACTTACTGGTGTTTACAGCTAGCTGGCAATGCTTACAAAGCGTTCTTAGTGAATGCTTTCTGTTTTCTGTCACTTTTAGAGGCTAGCATTTTTTAAAATTTATGATTTTAATAAAAATTGTTCCCAAGTGTATTTATCAGAGAAACCTTTATTTGTACTGTAACAGATGAAACCCTTCTTCTTGAGAATAATTATTGAACATCATAATTTTATCTCTTATATAATATATAAACATACAGTCCTCTTATTTAACACTGTATATTTAATATTTTTTCCATATTTATATGCTTCTTTTAAACATTGGGGTCTTCCATTATTCTTGAACCACGGTTGCTCTACATTTTACATAACTTAAGCATGCAACAGCTTGATATTATAATGTCAGTCAAAATAAAATCAGGTGGCAGAATGTGTTAACTATGAGACTTATCATTAAACCAATGGCCTTATTTTAATTCATGTAAAGCTACTGTTTAATTAATTTATATGACTGCTCATCTCAAGCAGGTAACACTGGGTGGCTTACACTTCTAAATCCATAAAACCAATAAAACTACAAAAATAGATATTTACAGCAGCCAGAGTAATTATCCAATTTAATAGTAAAACCAAGAGACAGGGCCATTATTATATTTGGAGCCCCAGGCCCAGACACATAGCCAAAGTTTTAGAGCAGGGGTGTCAAACTCAATGCTGTGGGGCTGAATCTAGCCTGTGGGTGGCCCTCCTGAGCTCTATTCTCGCTGGCAGAGTGCTTGGGCCACCACATGCGCCCAACATATGTGATATCGAGCTGGTCACCCTAGCCATGCCCATCCCAGCCCCTGAGGTCGAACACAACCCTGACGCGATCCTCAATGAAATTGAGTTTGACACCTCTCTTTTAGAGCCTTACAGAGCCAGCAGAGTTGGGACTATTGTAATCTCCAAAGGAAGAATTTTCCAAAGGTCAGGGGCTACAGCAGAGAAGGCTTGTCTTCTGTTCCTGCCAGTTGTCACTCTTTGGCTGATTGCTATCTTCTATAAAAAGTCCTTACATCTAAAAAACATCCAAGTTACCCAAGAGCTTGCTCTTCCTGAGACTATTATCTGTGAACTGACCTTAAATATCACATTTCGGTTCTTACTATGTTACAGAGCCCCTGATTATTACATTGATTATGTAAACAAGCTAAATACACTACTAACATGGGCAGGATGCTGCCCACATGCTTTTATCTTTTTTGGTGACTTCAATCTACCTCATATTAACTGGACCCTTAATGAATGTACAATTGAACCCATACATGCAAACTTCTACAATGCTGTAACAAATCTGGGACTGGAACAACTAGTAACCAACAATACTAGGCTTAACAACTGCCTCGATCTCATCTTCTGCAATAGTTTGAATTCAATTTATGGAATACAAATTAAAGAATCCTTTTCCAACAGTGACCACAACATGATTTACTTTTGTTTCAATATACATCCACACAAAAATCATCACAATGACAAAATCCCCAATTATAACTTCAAAAAAGGCAACTATGATCTTATAATCAATGATCTCTCTTCCCTTGATTGGCAATTTCTATTCACTGAATGCAATAATGTTGAAGACCATTACAGCATATTCTTACTAGAAATCAAAAGAGCCATCAAACTATATGTACCAATAACAACTCCCAAAACCAGGAAAAACAAGATTACCCATAACAATAAGGAAGCTTCAATCCAAAAAGAGATCACTTTGGCGAAAAAACAAATCTGGTCACGTTGCCAACTTCAAAAGCTGATACAAAAAATCTATGCCACCAGATAAAAACTGAATGCACTAATTATCATATTAAACAAACGGAGAACCTTTTATGCACAAATTCCACCCATGCTTTTTACACTTTTGTAAACAACAAACTAAAAGACTCAAGGTCCATCCTACCCCTGAAAGGACCTAATGGCGAAGACTGCAACGACGACACCATCAAAGCAAACCTCTTTAACACATTATTTGGCTCAGTATTTGTAAACAGCAATGGATCAAGCTTCCTAGTCAAACCACAAACAACTACAATGATCTAATACATATTGATTTTACAGAAGACATTGTTGAAAAAGCACTGCACAATCTAAAACCACCCCTATCTATTGGACGGGACGGAATATGTGCCTACTTCTTAAAAAAGCTATCCACTGCCATAGCTGAACCTCTAAGCATAATCTTTGAAAAATCTTTCAGGACCAGCTTCTTGCCAAAACTATGGTCACAAGCCACGGTCATCCCCATCTTCAAAAAGGGAGACCACAGCCTAGTTGAAAATTACAGATCAATTTCCTTATGCTGCGCCACCTGTAAAGTCATGGAATCAATTATTAACCAATCCATTATCCTCCACTTAGAGACAAACAACCTACTCTCTAATAAACAATTTGGTTTCAGAAAAAAACTATCCTGTAATCTGCGACTCTTACACTGCAAAAACATATGGACTACACAACTTGATCAGGGCAAAGCAATAGATGCAATCTACATAGACTTCTGTAAAGCCTTTGATTCAGTGATACACGATGAACTACTACTAAAACTAAAATCTTATGGTATCTCTGGACACTTATATAACTGGATAGAAGCATTCCTGTCAAACAAACAATAAATGGTCAAAATTGGGAGCGTCCTATCAAATTCTGTATCTGTCAACAGTGGTGTCCCACAAGGCAGTGTTTTAGGACCAACTCTCTTCATACTCTACATAAATGACCTCTGTGATCGTATTAAGAGCAATTGCGTTCTCTTCGCTGATGATGTAAAGCTATTCAACACCACAGACAATACTACTGCTCTCCAAAAAGACCTTGACTATGTATCAGAATGGTCAATCAAATGGCAACTTCAAATCTCAACAAATAAATGCTCTGTCTTACATATTGGCAAAAAAAAATCAGAAAATAAAATACAAGCTAAATAGTCAAGACCTTGTTGAGGATCCAAACTTTGTCAAGGACCTTGGAGTACTCATCTCAAATGATCTAAGTGCTAGAGCCATCTGTAACTCCATAGCTAAAAAGGCATTAAGAGTTGTTAATCTAATCCTACATAGCTTCTTCTCTGGTAATATTACACTAATAACTAGAGCATACAAAACATTTACTAGACCTAGACTTGAATACAGCTCATCAGTCTGGAACCCATATCATTATCTGATATTAACACAATTGAAAAAGTCCAGAAATATATCACAAGAAGAGTTCTCCGCTCCTCTACTCATTGCAGAATACCTTATGCCACCAGACTGAAATTCTAGACATAGAAAACCTAGAACTACGCTGCCTTCGGTCCGATCTAAATATAGTATATAAAATCATACATTGCAATGTCCTACAATACTTCAGCTTTAATCATAACAATACAAGAGCACACAATAGATACAAACTCAAGGTTAACTGCACCAAACTTGACTGCAGAAAATACGACTTCAGCAACAGAGTGGTCAATGTTTGAAATACTCTACCTGACTCTATGGTTTCTTCCCCAAATCCCAAAAACTTTAACCTTAGATTGTCTACTATTGACCTCACCCCCTTCCTAAGAGGCCTGTAGGGGGTGCCTACTGTTCCTGTCCTATTGTTTTTTATTTTTCTTATAAGTATCTATCTCATGTATTCAAAACTATATTTATTCTTATACCTGTGTCTTGTAAGTGATTGACAAATCAAATAAATACTAAATAAATACTAAATACTAAAAAAAACGCAATCAGTCAGATAACTGATCCCAAAACATGCAGGGCTTTAAAGATGGCCACCATCATTTTGAATTGCACCCAAAAACATACCAATAGTCAATGCAGCTTATGTAATAGTGTTGTTATATATGCCATGTATCTGCCACTATTCCCTATGCATGCAGTCACATTCTGCCCCAATTGAAGCTTCTGAATGCTTTTAAAGAGCAGCCCCATGTAAAACATATTACAATAATCTTCTCTATAGTTTCTTCCTTCCAGCATTGCAGAGAGCACTGCATTGCACTGCCGTCAATCAATGTACATGTTTTTCTGGGGAGTGGGAATTTTGTGAGTGGCACAATAATTACCACACCTGGCTTTGCAAATGTTCTTCCAAAATATTATTTTGCTTTTTATTTGATTTTTTGCCAATGGCAGTTTTGTACCTGCCATTCCTTCCCTCCTTGGTTTGCCCCAGGGAATGTGAGCTGTAGAAGGGCTTTTCACACAAACACATATCTTGTTCCATAACAAGGGTTTAAACACAACATACATCAGCTTCATTCTCTCTGATTGTTCTGAGAGAAATGAGGAGGGGGGAGGGAGGGACAGAGAGAGAAAGAGATCAACATCAGAAATCAAAACAGCATTTAGAAATACTGAACTATTTTTGTCTTCAGAGCCTTCGTCTGGAATAAATAAGACAGAACTGCAATGTGGCTAAAGATATCGGAGAATAAATTGCACTGAACACCATGGCATTTACTTCAGAGTAAACATGCATAAGAATATGAATTTGTTGATTAACCAATCAATTAAACTTGCATACATTTGCATAGCAGTAAAAATATACTACATCTAATGGAAAAAGTATCTTGTCATTTGTTTTGTGTTGATATACACATTTGTTAGATAATGCTATCGTTGTGATTTTTCATCAGCACTTGTATTACTGTTGGTTGGAGCCAAGGATGAATGAGCAACACAATTTTAGCAGTGAAACTTTTCTGTGAATTACTGCACAATAACTAGTGGGAGATACTGTAAGAGATGCATGGCAAGACCTTGTGTTAGCAAGCACACAGTTCAAACACTTGTGCAATAGTTTATGCACAATATTGTATAAAATATTGTGGAAGCAAAAGCACATATCTACATTTCATGTTTTTTTTCATTAGAAAAATGTCTTCATTAGAAAAAGATCTAGTAATTACTGAATTACTTGATAATCTGAGATAAGTTTTAAATATATCAGCAATGATCTAAAATGAAGCATTTCTAACCTTAAAAAACTTGTAGGACTACCTGACAGGGCATGTTTTCTTGAGGGACCACCTGTCTTCCACCACATCTACTTGGCTGATTTGTTCTGGTAGGGTTGGTACACTCTGGGATTCCTTGATTAAGCATATATTATATCTCATATATCAGAACCCTGGAAATGTACCTATTCTGTAGCAGTGATATAGAGCGCTGGTGTAGCTTCTGAGGATGATGGGCAAGCCAGCAAAGGCCACAGGCAGGTGGGGAGTGCTGCAAGCTGATATTTGCTACAGAGGGCAGGCAGAGGGGGAATACAGAGGACAAGATCTGTGGAATCTCATATCCCTAATGGGGTCCTGAGGAGAAAAATTCAGCTCTTAAGGAAAGAACCTGCGATCTTTCCTGCCACTTTCCCCATGAACTTTGCGCGTGGGAAGCTGGCAAGGAAGATCACCAATGCTGATCATGTGAGTTGCTATGATGTTGTAATCACAAGCCAGGTGCCCAAAAGCCCAGATCGCAATTGCATAACGACATGAACACTATAACAGCTTCAACTTTTTCAGACTGGTCATAACCTCCTCCTCCCTTCATTGCCATTGTAATTTTGTACGGTTGCTGAACAAGTGGTTGTTAAGTTGAGGAATATCTGTTTCTCTTCAAAACCAGGATAAACATAAAGGCCTCTTTTCTGAACTGAGATATATGAGCTGGTTTCTTGGTGGGGAGGTAGAATTATTTTCTTAAGCATCATGCTGTTAGTTTTTACAAACCTGCTTCAATCACAGTGGTGGTTGTCACACATACGTGAAAATTGAGATCTTGCATGAACTGTTTATAGCTCTTCATATGTTCAAGTGGGAATTGAGCTAGAGGTTACTGATAATATGAATTCAGCTTTATATAAGATATTTTACCATGTCCAGTTCAGCTGGCGTTATACTGTGTGTGATATGAATTGTATTGCTGAAGAGTATAATGTTATTTTTTTGGAAATCTTCAAACATCATTTCTATGTATCAGTACACTGGGGGGATGGAGGTAATAGTATGTTGATTTGAAAGGTAGCCACTAAATTAGACAACCTACAGGGCATAGTTTAAAATGAAAACACTTGCAGTAAAACTGGATTTTGGTTGCATTGAGGGTATACTGGCAAAATGTGACAGAGCTAAGAAAACAAAAATAAATGAGAAAGAGATAATAGATCTAAAGGAAGGTGGCCTGATCTTATGAAGCAGAGTTGATGAATAGATGCAGGGAAATAAAGATGTAGGCATAACTTTGAATGAAAGGACTAAAATCAGAAACTATGACATATTCTCATTTCGGCTGTTGCAAATGAGAGAAGATTGGTGATATGCCTCAGTCAATGAAGAATCAGAAGTCAATTTAAGGGGAAAGATGTGCAACACTTGAACTAGGAGAAAGGGTGAATTTATTCTGCTAGGATGGAAATGAGAGAATACAGTACAGAAAAAATTAATAGTTTCTATGAATGAGAATGGTGGCAGTAAAGGTTTCCCTGTCCAGTTATGTCTGACTCTAGAGTGCAGTGTTCATCTCCATTTCTAGGCTGAGGCAGCCAGTGTTGTCCAAAGACATTTTCATGATCATGTGGCCAGCATGGCTATATGCCAAAGTTGCATGGAACACTGTTACCTTCCCACAGAAATGGTACCTATTAATCTACTCACATTTGTATTCTTTTGAACTGCAGTTACATTTTTAAAAAATGCGTTAGAAACTGATGAGACATGCCAGAGGTACCATCTAAAAATCTTGGAACTCTACTGAATTATTTAAAAAATTGTTAAGAATAAAATTGAAGAATATGGATGCATAGAGAGAACAAATACAATAAATGATGATGTTTTATTAGCTCTATCAATACCCTGCTGATAAACTAAGAGCCGACTTCTTAAGCCCTTGCTTTATTTATAAAGTGATACTTATTTTTAAATTAGGTTTGGAAATAATTCACTGGCAAAAATAGCACAAACCCATTCCAGATTGTGGATTGCACTTGAAAAGTTTACATCTGAAAGCAGGTTAATTGATACATATAAATTGTGGTCTGCATGCATTGCAGCATAAACTTGGACTAATTTTTTTTTTGTTCCTCATGCCCTCATCACAAGCCCAGAAACTAGGTGAGCAGGGTTCAAGGGTTGGTAAGATAATGCAGTGTTGCACAACAGAGGCATCTAGGGCAAATAATGATTTTGTCAGAATGACAAAGCATGCACCACAAATTCTGCCTCTTATATATTTGTACCTAATGCACACATACAGAAGAGAAGGAGTTCGCCAGTTTTACTGATACGTGTTTCATAATTAGCCCCCCCCCCCCCCCCCCCCCCCCCCCCCCCCCCCCGCTATTTCTGATTCCTGATACCTTCAGGCTTTATCTACTTTCATATATGTTGCAGGACAGATGGATGGAGAGAGAGAAGAATGAAAGGCTGGATACCTAGCCCAGCTTACCTGTTGACTTCTTCCAGCTTGTAGTAAGGGACAGGTCCAGGTAAGGAACCAATTTTCTGCTCAGAGTGAAATAATGAAGTGAATAAGCTTTGGCCCCTTGCTGGCTCACTTTACAGACAAGATGAACAAAAGAACAGGAAAAAAGGGGGAGAATTATCATTGTTCCTTGTTCTCTAATGTTCTCCAGACCTGGAGGGAGAGGACAAATGTTGCAGATGACATAATTTTTTTGCACCTATGATTCTATTCAAACCACTGCAGCTTTCCTTGGGGTGCACAGTGGAGCACATAGCCCCGGGACTGATTAGCAGCCTGAAAGCCCCCCCACAATTTTTAATTAACTTTTAACATTGGTTTTTAATTAATTCTTGCCTTTTAAAATTATATATACCTTTAAATGTTTCAATATTTTATTTGTATACTGCCCAGTGTCCCTCTGTGAGGGAAGTGGGAGGCTTCAAAATTTGATATAATGAATATAATAATAATATAATATAATAAATGATAATTATATTATATTATATTATATTATATTATATTATATTATATTATATTATATTATATTATATTATATTATATTATATTATATTATATTATATTATATTATATTATATTATATTATATTATATTATATTATATTATATTATATTATATTATATTATATTATATTACATTACCCAATAAAATATAAATATTAGGACAGAATCACTATAGAAATCAAATAAATAATTGGCTAGAGAAAGATGAAGAAAAATATCTTTACATGCTGCTTATGTGCCTATTTCTATCCTGGCCTTTTATTAGCTAATTGACTTTCTGGGTTTAAGGATTAAATGAAATTTCTATTCCTCCCCACTTCCCAGCATGCTTCGGTGAAAAGCCCGCCCCACTCTAGAAGAATGAAATATTTTGGGGAATATTAAAAGAGGCAGAAAGCAGCTCCAACAGCCTCCAGCGGATGCCTGCAATCTTTAGAGATGGGTATTTTGTGTCCATTAAGAAATCCAGGCCAGCCTATTCACAAACGAAACAACTTCAGGTCCAGACGATGGGATTAAAAATTTACACACACACAACCAAATTCCAAGAACAAGACATGACCTTTAGGATATAATAGGATTAACCTACCACCTTTAGAATAGCAAAAGACACAAGGCTCACTACATTGCACACATCCCTGCAGCATCTCAGAAACCTATAAATCCCTGTCAAACCAATTTGTCAGCTGTCCCAGAGCTGCATGCTGTCATTGGTTCTGCTCATCAATAAACAGAGTCCTTTTTTCCAATCAGTCTCCATTTTATTTCCAGTTCCTTTCTCCCAGATTGGAACCAGACCGGATTTTTCTTCCAACAATTCCTTCTCTTCAAATGACTTTAGATAGAAGTCAGATTTTTTTTTATCCTCAGATATTTCTCAAGCATTCCAAATACAATCAGTGTCTGCTAACATTCACTGATAGTTGGGCTAAGCTTATATTTTGCATCCAATTGTATTAATGGCATTTTTCTTTTCAATGGGACATTCCACTACTTAATAAGTAAATAATCTTTCACTTATATTCACAAGCAATAATAGCTGCTTCTGAATTCAAATCCTCAGCAGTCTGTAACTGAATGAATGGCAGTTCATCTTCTTCTTTGGGCTGATAACACTTGTCACTCTTGGAGAAGTGAGTGGGTGAGGGTTACTAAATCACCCAGTGATCCTGATAGAGGCTTCCCAGATATGAAAGTAATTCTTGTTGGCAGGTTGAGTTTAAATTTCACTTTCTGCCACTGGCAGAAAAACTGCTTTGGCTGCTATTACATAGCAAGACTGGTTACTCTAATTGTGTGCACATATTTAGAATCTCTTATTTGACCCTGGCGTGAAAATACATGTTATTAAAATATTGGCTCAGGAAAGGAGGGATATAAAGTTATTATATGGAACATCTATAGTATTCTAAAAAAATCTCTTGAGAAAATCAATAATGTAACTGGCAACCGTTTTAGATAAATAGAGCACCATGTACAGGATGCAACTTCCTTCTAAATTATTTATCTTTTGAATTTAACCTTTTCATAGATGCGGTCAAATCAGTATAATTTAATCCTGTTTTAAAACTAAACTTAAAAAAAAAAACGAAATCCATAAGCATCAGTCAGTACTAGATGTAAGCATACCTGACATAGCTGCAATTATGCATTAAATGGTCTGGGTTTTATAATGAATGTTTGGATCCATTGAACAAGTTGAAAATAGACATTTCAATGAATGATAGATATTTCTCCAAAAGAGATGATCAATCTCTTTTTTAAAAAGCTGAAATGAATATTATATATGACATTTATATATGAGTCTATATGCCTTTGTACTGTGGCTTTCTTTTTTGACCTAGTAAGTTTTTATTTAATGAAATTGCCTTACTTGACTCAAAATGGATAACCTATGGCAGGGGTGCCAAATTCAAGGCCCAGGGGGCTAGATCTGGCCCACAGGGTCCTTAGATCTGCCCGTGAGGCCTTCATGGAAACAGTGAAGGACTAGCCCGTGGTGCCTCTACCAGTGAAAATGGAGCTTGGGATGTCTGCACGCAGGTCCTTCTGAGCTCAGTTTTCACTGGCAGAGAATTGCAGGAGGCCGTCATAGCTTAAAATGGATCTTGGGGGCCCATTTTCGCTGGTAAAGCGCTCTGGCCAACACAGGTGTCCCCAATGTGACTGATGTCGATCTGGCCACACCCACCTTGGCCATACCTCTCCTTGCCCCTCCCAGATCAAACATAACCCTGATGCGGCCCTCAATGAAATTGAATTTGATACCCCTGACCTATGGCTTTTCAGCTGTTACTGAACTACAATTCTCAACAGTTTCAGGTAGCAAGGATGGATGCTGAAAGTTGTAGTTTAAGATATAGAAAACCAAATATCTGCGCGCGCCCCCCCAATTCACATTTTAAGCTATGAAACTTGAAATTTCTAATTTTTTTTAGCACTCTTCTTAAATCATGGTTCTTGGCTACAGAAACCATATGAATAGCATTGTTTCTAAAATTAAAAATGAAGGATCCCCCTCCCCCCAGGCTCTGGTCTTGACCTTATTCGACTCTGGAAAAAAAAAGCTTGCCTCATATTACTTCTGAGTCCTGTAAGGATGACTCTGTTCTTCCTTCCTATGTATATCTATTACCCTTAGTTCTAAAGATATACTGCTTATCTTAATCACTGTCAGTAATTTATGGGAATCTTTATCAGCTGTTCATCCCCTCAAGTCCTTACTGAGCAAAATATTCTGGCATTGCTACAGAGACACATGTTTCATCGAAAGTACAGTATATGCTTGTTTAACTTCAGGCACTGATGTTGTATTGAAACTAATAATTGCTCTGACATTGGCTCCTGGGGACAAATGAAAATCAATCAGTCTCTCTCTCTCTCTCTCTCAAAAAGGAATTAATTTCAGGATGCTGTTTATATGGGCCCTGCTTCCCTCATGATAGGTTAGTGAACAGGAAATTAATGCCACCTGGAGGGCAGCTGAAAAGTGAAAACCCTTTGCAGCCTTCTTCCACATGTCAAGTAGTTTGCATGGAATAGCTTTTTTTAAAAAAAACCAACCCCACAAAGTTAGGCAACTTCCCTATTTTACTTTGGCTAGTAGGCTTCTGCTACGGTGAGGAATATCTTCTCATCTTGGCCTTTAAAAGATGTACTCTGATCCTCAGATGAAAGAAGAAGCCTGCTGAAACAATGGCTTGGATTACAGTTGAAAATGGCCTTTACTACTCCCAATTTGTTTGCAAACCTAGGCTCTGTTCCCTTGCAGATTGCTTTACACTGAGAATAAGCCGCCCTTTTTACTTCCCTATTAGTCTGAAGTGCAATACTTTTATGACTCTGTTTCTGTCAATCCAGTGTGTTGCCAGGCCCATCCAGTCTTGCTTTGAAAAAAAAAAAAACCATCACATTAAGGATCAGCTGTCATCTTTTCTTAACCCTCTCTGCTGTAAACAAGTCCTTACTGGCAGAGGATCATAAACAGAACTATAAGCTGCATGTGCCTCAATTTTCCACATGTCTAGCCAAGAAAGGTATCTCTCCATGACATCATTCCGCCCCATCCATTTCCCTGTCTCCTCAGCTCTCCAAAGCTTTTATCCTCCTTTTTTTCTTTCTTCTCCATCCATTTCCCTTGCATCGTTTTGAATCATTGTGTGCTGCTGTAGTGACTGTAGCCCAGCAGTGAGTCATGGAAACAAACTCCTTAAGACTAGTCTCTTTCTATTTATTTTACCTGCCATATCCTGTTATTTGTCTGCCTCACAACTCTTGTGGCCTATTGCAAAGGCAACTAGGCAATTTCTGTTTGCCTTTGCAATATGGATTTGCTTTTCTGACACTCCCCCCCCCCCCCCCCCCCCGTCTTTTGAGACCCTGCAAGATTTTTCTTTGCATATGTGGAGAGTTTCCTGTTTCCTTAATTTTCCAGTTCCAGTTGGGAAGTTGGGAGAAAAGCAACCTTTACAACTTCTGAATTTTTCAGCTGTGGCAATCTATTATAAAAAAACAACAGAAGACTGATAATGCCATCTATGGCACTTTTGGCAACTGAATAAGTGATAACTGACATTCATTTTGACTGACTTTTTAACTCTCTTGATGCTGAAGCAGTTACCCTCATAATAGGAAATAATGAGTAATTAGAATGGAAAGGAAATGACATAGAAATTTTGATGTATACTGTGATGCACCAGAACAATTTTGAACTGAACACACTCAAAACTGTAGAGATGACAATAGATTTTAGGAAAAGATCTATTCTACCCCTTTTTACAATACTAGATAACACAGTATCAACATGTAGAGACTCTCATGTTTCTAGGTTCTATAATATCTCAGGACTTAAAATGGACATCTAACATCAAAACATCATCAAAAAAGCACAATAAAGAATGTTCTTCCTACGGCAACTCAGAAAGCTCAGGCTGCCCAAGGAGCTGCTAATACACTTCCACAAAGGAATCATTGAGCCTGTCATTTGCACCTCTATAACTGTCTGATTTGGCACAGCAATCAAATTAGACAAGCATAGACATCAACAGAAAGTTAGGACTGCAATAGAAATAATTGCAATCAGCCTGCCTTCCATTGAGGACCTATATACTGCACGAGCCAGAAAGAGGGTTGTGAAAATGTCTATACACCCCTCACATCCTGGACATAAACTGTTTCAACTTCTCTCAAGACAATGCTACAGGGCATTGCATGCCGAAACAACCAGACATAAAGACAGTTTTCTTTTCATGCTCTCACTCTGCTAAACAACTAATTCCCATAACACTGTCTGTGCCTTAGGACACCACACCATCTAGTAGGGCTGTATTACCTATTATCCTTCTGACTTTTTCATTTTTCCTGTTGCCTATTTCCTATTTCTTATGACTATGACTTTATTGTTTGTATCTCATGATTTATGTTGATTGTCTTTATTTAGTATCCTATTATGATTTATGCTATTTGCTTATTTAGTATCCTATGACCATCACTGACTTTGTAGCTTATGATTTAGGATGATTGTATTATATGATTATGATCATGATTTATCACTTGTTGCTTTTATGTACTGAATACTGAGAGTTTATGCACCAGAGACAAATTCCTTGTATATCTGCAATCACATCTGGCCAATAAAGAATATTCTATTCTATTCTATTCTATTCTATTCTATTCTATTCTATTCTATTCTATTCTATTCTATTCTATTCTATTCTATTCCATTCCATTCCATTCTATTCTATTCTACTGCCAAACACTAAGAAACTATTTTGCCCTGACTATTAATGTTGCACTAACCATTCGGCAGTAATAAATTTTCTTGAAACCACAAGATAGCTTAATTAGAGTACACTCAAAATATTCTTTTTTAATCAACCAGCTTTTAATAAAACAGCATAGAAGTTTGTCATTACAATTTTTCCAGACCCCGAAATTCTAATCAAAATTCCAAAAAGATATATATGTTCCATTTTCTCCTTCATTAAAAAAGAGATAAATATGGAATAAGTCTTTGAGATAGTGTTATGTACATTTCTCTCTATAGCAAGAAGTTCCAGGAATTACTACTTTGATTTTATTTTTTTCTCAATAAAGGATGTATATGACCATGGTGATTTAAATAATTATGTTTATTTACAAATATTAACACCAATATAGAATTGTGTTATATTGAGTACTTAAAATATTTATCAGTTGATTAGCTATCTTTACTTCCCCACTTATGCTGCACTAAACCATAATGTAATCTGTAAAGTACAGGTAATCCTCAACTTATGACCACAACTGAGCCCAAAATTTATGTTGCTGAGACATTTATTAAATGATTTTTGCCCCATTTTCTTTCCTCAGTGATTCATTGCAGTTGATAAATTAGTAACCTGGTTGTTAAATGAATCTGGTTTCCCCATTCACTTTGCTTGTCAGAAGATTGCAAAAAATGATCACATGACTCCAGGGATACTGCAACCGTCATAAATATGAACCAGTTGCCAAGCATTTGAATTTGATCACATGATCATAGGGAAGCTGCAAAGTTCGTAACTGTGAAAAGCTGTCAGTAGTCAGTGCTTTATACCTTTGAATGGTCACTTAATGAAATTGAGGACTACCTGTATAGCTTTCTATATTTAAAAAGTGATAACTGTATGCAATTCACTCAACTGGACATGATTAAAAAATCTTGACTTAAGTATGATGGTTGAATCTGATTTTTTTGGTTATTTGTGTCTCCGTGTATCTTTCAAGCTGTTGTTTTCTTTTCTTAGAACTTATGATTACAACAAGAAACCCATTTACTTATTCTACATTCATCAACCTTTTATCATTCACCTCCTGCTTTTATTTTATGTATCCAGGAGCTCCAGTTCTCAATTTTTAACCTGCAAAATCACTTTCAAGTCAGAGGATTTATTCCAGAAGAAATAAGTATATATATATTGCAGGAAATTGTATTCATACCTTCCCTCCTTTCATTCTCTAAAAAACAGTTGCTTGCATCCAGAAAGATTAGTATCTGCCTTTTTTCTCTTTTATTACATAATCTCTAATTTTATTGTTTGTCTTTGTCTGAATTTCAAAATAAAACACTGATTTGTAAAAAAAAAAGTTAGCAAGGCTAAAAACAACAGCCTAATTATCTTAGGTCTAAGATAAGATGCACTGGCAGCAGTGCAGGAGGAAGTAGAATTGAGCTTTTGTGTTAAAGGCCAATGTTCCTAGCTAATTTTTTGAAGACAAGAACTTTTAGTTTTAATGTCATTATTTTATTCACATTATAAAACAATCCTGGCCATTATTATATGCTTGCTGTTTTCAAAAGTGTTTCCGCATACCCACTGAATTAGGCCTATTTCCTGTCAGGGTGATTTTTAAAAAAAAATAAAATAAAATCTCCTTCCAGAACCTGAAGAGAAACAGAAGAGAATCTCAGATTCTCCTGGGTTGAGTTTGGCTCCAAAAGAGCAGGAAATATAGGGTGTGATGGAAGAGCTTACTTTAAAAAAAAAAGACAGGTGGAAAAAAGGAAAATGAACTATTAGGGGAATTGGCACAATTGTCCTTTTCTTATATTGTTTGATAAAGACTTCAGAGTAGTGGGAAGAACTTAATTGTATTTTTGAAATGGCTTCTTTGAGCATTGCTGCCAACTATCCACAAGAAGCCAGAAATTAAATAGAAAGATTTGAGCTTGTATTTGTTATTTTCCATAAAAAGAAAATGCAACTTTTAACATGTTTACAATCTGAACACTGGTAATTTTTAGAGCTTTCAGAAATTTTATTGAAGTGTAATAACTTACATCATGGGAAGTCAATGTAATGGCAGCTGAGTCTTATATGACCTACATATTTCATCGAAAAAAAATGTTGAACCGTCAGGTATATAATCTGGTGTCCAGTAAAAAGCAGTTTATATTTTGCCCTGGTCTTCTATTCTCTTCAGCCATTAACTAGGAAGGTTATTTAGAACTTGGCATTGGGAATCCATTTGATGCATTGGGAGGTTTTTCCAAACTTCAATGTAAGACTCTGGTGCTTTGACAGAAACAGATGAAAATTGCAAGGATCTTTTCTTTCAGGATCATTATAGGTAACCCAGTCCTGTATATAGAAATGGCTCTAGGAATAGACAGTCTGAGGTGTTTTCTCTGGGCACTGAAGTGAAAGGGGTATCAACCTAAGCTTTTAATTGGAAGACAAGGGATGGGCAACATAAGAATATTGTCATATTAACCTTAGCAAGTATGTCTGGTAGTGATGGGAGAGTGATAGAAGCTGCACCCAATACTTCTGCAAGAGCATTGTCTAAATCTGATTAAACTAGATAGAAAATCAATAACTTGTTTAAATTAGTTTTTTTTTTAAAAAAAAAACCTTTTCCTCAAGTTTTCTGTGATGCAACTATAAAATAAACTTTCATTGATTAGTTTTCATTCTTTTTCTGATTCAAAGTGAATATCATATAGATATAGGTTCAAGACTACCCTTGGCTATGGAAACTCACTGTCTCCCCGACAAAGTATCTCACAAGAATGTGGAGATAAAAATTTAAGTTAATCCACAGCAATTATCCTTAAATATATTATAAAGCTTTGTAATACCAGATCACTGGGAAGCAGATCAAGGTCAGTTTCTAATAAATGGTTTACAGTTGCAGTCAATTTAGTTATGGGATTTCTGATTTTACCAAATCTCCCATCCAGTTATTAACCATGTCCAACCCTACTTAGGTTTTTGCAATCACATGAAGTTAACCAGGTATTTTCATCTATACTGAAGACCCCATGAAATCCTGATGGTGACCCCAGAAGCCCTCTGCAAGACGTGAATGTAAAACTTCTCTCTTGATTTTGCTACCAGATGCTAATATTTGGGGGCATATTATTTGCTCCACATACACATCCTCAGAGGATGAAATGAGGAATGCTGTAAACCTTTTACCATAAGAACAAGTAGCAAGTGATGTGAAATTTGGCTCCACAAGGCATGGTACGATTGTTTCATACCTCTTACAGAGGGAGAAAGTAGCCTTTATTCTGGTAAGTACTGCATTGTTTTCAAGGTGCTTGCAGATCTCTGTGTCATCTGTTCCAGGTTCTGTTGTCAGTTTGGACTGTAGTTCCCTTGGTCCTTCTTTTTGAAAGGGATTTCACTAATCCTTGAGAATTTCCAAACAAAATAGTTGATTTGAAATATCAACAAGTTCCTTCAATACCTCAGGCATGCAATTCATCTGCCTTAGAGAGCTGAACTTGCTCAAATCCAGTAGACATGGATAATATTTGAATCAACCTCAAGCATTACTCTACCCCCTTAATTTTGCTCCTTGTTATTGCCTAGTGGACATATCTCTTTGTAGAGAAGTCTGAACCAAAGGTCTTCAGTTGAATAGTTTTGTCTTTTCTTTGTTGTTGGTTAGTGTTTTTGTTAATAAAGTAATTATATCCCTTCCTCCCTTAGCCCTTTTAACTGAATTGTCTCTTTTTGTTATCCTTCACTTCCTTCATCATCTTCAACTTAGTGATAATAAATGCAATGGAAGGATGTGCCAATCAACCAGTAGCATATTGATCCCAAAAAGTCTTCTTGACAGGAAAGGGGCAATGGGAGAGGGAACATACCTGGAAGGCTGAAACTGGGGGTGGGGGGAGGGAAATTTTTTTGCATTCAAAAATTAACATTTGTATTTATTCAGCCATGTATGTTCTCATTGGAATCTGAGATATTACATTCAGAAACATGTTTGTCACTTCACTAGGTATGAAAGGTTTAACAACATTACAAAATTGAACCTAGGGTAATTAACAGCTAAGATTTATCATTGTACTCATCTTATTCAAATTTTTGATTATAAGAAGGTCTCTAATATATTTCTAAAGATTTGAGTGATTTTTTAAAAGCTAGTTGATTTTATACGTAGTGGCATAAATCTGTCAGGTTTTACTGCTGTAAATCTATTTAATTTCTGCAGTACTTATTTAAGAAGCTCAAAAATGGAAAGTTTCACAATCAGCTAGAAACCCTTGGGTAGAAGAACTAGAAATAAGCCTCGTATTGTATATTCATATTCAGCATGGGTTTTACATATTGTGTCATTTTATTTTCTGTTAATGTGATAAAGCATTCTCTGGAATTCATCAAGTTGTTGTACTTAGCAGAGAGACATAATACAATAGTGTATAAATATCTGGGAGTTGAAAAGAATTATTTTTCCATAGCTTTTCCCAAAAATATTATAATATTATAAAGTTCACAATTAGTTAACTGCATGCAAAATACAAGAACTGATTGGACTTTCTTTGACCAACAGAAATGTAAATAGAAATTTAAAATGTGCTAAAATATTCCTAAGGGGACGTGGTGGCTCAGTGGCTAAAATACTGAGCTTGTCGATCAGAAAGGTCAGCAGTTTGGCAGTTCAAATCCCTAATACCATGTAACAGAGTGAGCTCCCGTTACTTATCCCAGATTCTGCCAACCTAGCAATTTGGAAGCATGTAAAAATGCAAGTAGAAAAATAGGGGCTACTTTGATGGGAAGGTAACAGTATTCTGTGCACTTTGGCATTTAGTCATGCTGGCCACATGATCACAGAGACATCTTTGGACAGCACTGGCTCTTCGACTTTGTAATGGAGATAAGCACTGCCCCTTAGAGCCAGAAACGACAAGCACATATATATCAGGAGAACCTTTACCTTTAAAATATTCCTTGTGGTTAGAGCACCAGGTTTCTCTAGTCTAGAAATCAGGAGATTCTGAGTTCTAGTTCAATTCTACACATGAAAACAAGGTAGGTGACTTCAAGCCAGTCATTCGCTCTCAGCCCACAACATCCGTTGATCTGGGTGAAAAACGGGAAAATGCTAGGAAGGAAAAAAAAAACTTGATAATTAGGTAGTGATATAGCTATAAGATTGTGTTAACCTTCTATATTTCCTAAAGATATCTGCAGAGAGATTACAGTTTATCAAAACACTTGTCAAAATGGATTCCATAATATATATCAGGTATTTTTATTTTATACCTTGTAAGTATTGGATATCTCACCCCCATCTACCAACGTGCATGGTACGGAATAGAAAAGGATCACTAGGGCTCTTATTGGTACTTTCTAGTATTGCTGCTGTTATTTACATGGAAGTTTAAGTCTGGAAAATAAAAACTACTCTTTTTGGGAGTCTCCATGTTAATTATACACAGTATTGTTTGCAATGGCTCTGGAAAGCTTTATACTGATAGATTCGGTAGATAGATGATAGAGATGCTGATGCAGATAGATAGATAGATAGATAGATAGATAGATAGATAGATAGATAGATAGATAGATAGATAGATAGATAGATAGATCATAGATAGATCGAGAGCTAGAGAGATGATGGTCTTATATGTTTTCCATGTCTGTCTCCTGCTTTTACGTGACTTTAGTTGCCAAGGGACTCTTAATGTTTGCTAATGCTTAATAAAACTCCCTTTTTTTGCTAGCTGAACTGAGTAGTGTATATTTTTGATCTGGATATAAGGATTGATCTGTAGTGTGCTGGGTGCAAACTAAACTGCATATTACCCATGGCAACTTTCCAACAATAAAATGGTGCCCTCTAGTTTACTTCACAAAGTTTATATACCATCCATCTTTACTTCATAGTTGGTGATTTTTAACACCCAAATACATTACAATATATTAATTGACCTGGGAGTAAACCAGATATCATACTGCTTAAAATCATTCCTAATAGAATTACAGTTATAGTTAGTTCTAAATGTTATAATATGTACCGGCTAAAGCAAAATCACAGTAGTATGATTACTTAGATAAAGCATCAAGTTCCTTTGTTCTTGGTTCTCTAAATCAGCTGAAAAGTCTTCTGCTGTTATAGAATCAGATCATCTCTAGATAGTTATGCTATCCTTTATAGTGATATACATCTGGTGTCAACACTAATGACATGAAACTAGCACTAAAAAACAGGACCTCTATGGAAGCAAATTCAATAACATTCATCCCAATAAGGTTGATTTCTCACTTGTGTCAGAAGTCTTATTGAATATGTTTTTAAATTAACAAGACTTCCAAGTAAAATTCAATAGAAGTTGGAAGTTGAAAATATTATCATTTCTCATGTTTGCAAGAGAGAATAATTGAATCAAAATTGACTGCAGAAAATTTGGAAAGAAAGAAGAAATAAAGTGAAAGAAAGAAAGGGGAAAGGAGGGGAACAATTTGTAATGTCATACAAGGTATAGTTAATTTTTCAACATATGGTGAGGTTGCTTGTAATAAACCATGTTTTGTGATGTGCTTCTGTTCTATTGAATCATTCAATTTAGCTCCATAATTCTTCAATTTCTGTGCTCACATTATCATAGCCTAATGGTTAAGATGTTGGACTAGGGAGCCCTAAGTTCATATCCATCCTTAATCATGAAAACCTTGGGAGGGTCATTCTCACTACTAATATCTAGGACATAAAATGTTTACCTCCATATAACTCATCTTGAGTTCTTGGGGAAAAAGTGAGATATCAATTAAAGTAAATCAATATATAAGTAAATGCTCAGTAGTTTTTGTCATGAAATATTTTGCATTTATCTTAAGATTTTACAGGGCGCTTCATAGCATATGGTGTTTTTACTCTTATCCAGAAATTAGGTAAACTATTCACCACTTTTTAATGTTATGAATCCATGGCAGGTGATCATTCTTCTTAATATCTCCAGTGAAACTGGGGAACAGAACCCTACTCGTGGGGTAATGCTTTCCAGAAAACAGATTTTTTTCATCTGTATAATGGGCCTCCTAGCTTATTCCCATTCATTCATTCATTAAATTTCTACACTGCCCAACTCAAGTGATTCAGGGTGGTTTACAAACAATGCAATAAAACAATGCATAAA
The DNA here is from genome assembly GCA_023653725.1 of Bungarus multicinctus. Lineage (NCBI taxonomy): Eukaryota > Metazoa > Chordata > Lepidosauria > Squamata > Elapidae > Bungarus > Bungarus multicinctus. The sequence continues at coordinate 116,866,167 of CM042836.1, forward strand.
CATGACTAAACAAACAGTTAAAAACAAAATTAAGAACAAGGTTAAGATTAATAAATTTAAAATAAAAAAAATCAAAATTAAGAAATTAACAGAGCTAACAGGTTAACAAGGTTGATGGAGTGTCCTCAAGCCACCAGCCAGCTCCAGGATTGCATAACACTCTTAGACCTCCATGCAAAGTAAGCAAGCCAGAAGAGTGGAGGCCCACCTCACCTCTAGGGGTAGGACAAAGGAAGAGAAGATTGTCTCCTTTGATCCCCCAAGTTGAAATTTTTTAACCAATAAGATCTGCAACATGCCCTCCGTGCCTGATTGGGTAGAATAGGTTAATGCAATTGGAATAAGACAGCTCCTTGGGTCTTTAAGGATGACAACCAACACCTTGAATTGGACCCAGAAGCAAACTGGTATTGTGGCTTCTAAGGTTTCTGTCCCTATCAATCCCTTGGATCAATTCAAAAAATTTTCTTTGTCTAGATAACCATTTACCTGAATGGTATAAGCCAGGATTTCCTACTTGAGCAGGAGGTTGAATTAGAAGTCCCCCTTCCAACTCTATTATTCTATGTTCTAATTTGTAACATTGATAAAATGTTTCAGGAGATTATTGCTTCACTCAAAGACCATAGAGTTTAGGAGGGCAGCAATAGTCAGCAATGCCATTTTAATCTTGGCTGTGTCACATGCCAATGTTAAGCATCTTGTAGAAAACAGGACCTTTTGAAAGACTGATTCCCACTAATTTACCATATAGTAATGAATATCTGGCACCCTTAATGTTTGCTCTTACATAATTCATGAGATGCAAAATTTGAGCATATTTTTCATAACACTCTCAAAATGACTGACCTTTATGTAGAATTATTGCTTTCTAGTCTGGATTTTTCTATTGCTTGGTAACTGTCTTTGCATTTTTTATCAGAAAAGATAGTGGCCATAAAACAAGGAACTAAAAGCCTCTGTCCTAGTGGCCCTATTAATTTACTGATTAATAACCAATTCAAATAATGTAACATTTGGACTGATATTTGAATCATAGTCTTCTACCAAAGTAAAACAAAATAAGTTTGAAACATTTGCATTTGAAACTGAAAAAAAATGATCTAATCTTAAAATAAGGTTCATCCTGATGCACTCTTACATCAGTTCTGCCTTATATGCTAAGATGAAAAGTATTTGCATTATTTGTTATTTGTAAGTAAGTTTCATTAAACCCAATAGAATATACTTTGAAGTAAACAAAAATAAAGATGCATTGCACTACAGAAGTCATTGCTTTTCATTTACTTTCTGGTTGCTGTGATTTTTTTGCTTCATTCTGGGGTGTTTTTGTTCTTAGCAGCTTTCCTATGGTATTCTCCTGCATTTAGATGAGCAATATATTTTCCTTTTCAGTATGTGGGTTGATTTTGTGCAGATTAGCATGGTTATTATCCTTGTCATCTTTTTTCCCCTTAATTTCTTGATTTTAGTTAGCATTGAATTTTGGGTTAAATCAGATTTCAGAACCTTTATCCTAGACTTCTGCGGAGAATGCTTGGAATATTGGATTTATTTAGATAATGTGGGCTTGTTATCCTCCTCATTCCTGAAGACTCAAATAGTTTTTGACATTGCAAATAACTCAGCTGTGTTATAATAATAAACTTTAAAAATAGTTGCTATGTTTTTAGTTTTAATGTGTATGCTATGGTAAGTCACATGTGATTTCTCTTACCTTACCAGTTATATAATGCACAATATTGTTCATTTTTTAAAAATGAAAATGTTTATGCATACATTTTGGATCCATTGTTTTAATTTGTTTTTACATTTTTAAATCCTCAGACATACTCCAGGTTAAACATGAGAAGTATATGAGTTTTGAAAGTGTATTTAAATAAACCAAATACTTCAATAAGTGTAAAACTAAAATTCATCACATCAACTAAAAGTGATTTTGTAAACTGACTTCTATAGTTACTGTATCTATACTTTATTTCAATGATTTCTGACAATGAAATTGTCCTTTCAAGAGCATCAGTCACCCTCTGCTCACAAGTTTGTGATTTCCCCAAAGTCCTTAACTAGTTCCAGGACTGAAAAATTCCCCTTTCACACCACAAAAACTTCAGCCAGCAATTAAGATGAAAACTGATGTTTCTATGAACTCTAATGATAGTTGCCAATGACAGTTGCCAATATCCTGTTGTGCCTTCTCTTAGAGGAAGTGTTTATAGCACTTTGACTTGACTTAAGTTCTACTCTAAGCAAACTTCAAATAGTTTTCTTTCTCTTTGCCCTCCAGTAGCCTGGAAAACCATTTCATGAAAATAATCAAGATGTTTATTCTTTTTCTTAGACAGAAATTGGAATCCTTGCAATCACCTAAACTGCTAGGTTTTTCCAACTTTGACCACAGAAACATGAGTCATGGTGGTCCAATGGTTAGAATGCAACATTGCAGGGGAAGCTTTGCCCACAGCCAGAAGTTCAATCTTGAGCAGCTCAAGGTTGACTCAGCTTTCCATCCTTCCGAAGTTGGTAAAATGAGGACCCAGGTCATTGGGGGGAATATGCTGACACTGTAAACCACTCAGAGAGTGCTATAAAACACTATGGAGTAGTATATAAATAAAAGTGCTATTGTTATGAACATCTGCTTTTTGTCTTAAGTGGAGGAGGTATGGTCAGATCATCTCTTGATTGCTTTGGTGTTAACTGGTGCTGACAATCTTTTCAGGCAAAATTGACTTACTTGATTAGTCCTTTCTAGGTGTCTAATGAATATGCCTGATTTCCAGAGAGTGCTTGGGGAATCTATTGATGCAGTGGTGTGTTGTTCTACTGAGTCTTGATTGTCTCAGTAGGATTCAGCTGGCAATGATAGCCTTAAAATTGCAATTGCAATGATCGCCTTAGTAAAAACTGCAACATCCTAGTTTGTTGAGGGACAGAAAACGAGACAGATCAGGAGATGTGAAAAAAGTCCTAGCATAAAACAAGTCATGAAGAGATTGAACAGAGTACAGTACATATAACAGTACATATTCAACCATATTCATATTCACATATCCTATACCAGTGGTCGCCAACTGGTGGGCCATGGCCCACTGATGGGCTGCGAGAAAATTTTGGTGGGCTGCAGAGAAATCTCACCCCCAGAGCACCCCCCCAAAGCAATTAATCCAGGCTGCGCAGAAACACAAGGCTGCGCTGCCCACAGGGCCCGCAGGAACCCTCCTCTCCCACTCACTCCTTACCCGACAAACTTGCCTGCTAAATTGCTATTTTTCCTTTTTCATCTGTTCATCTATTCTGCTGTGCCCGGATATTTAGATTAGCTAGGAAGCAGAAAATGGTTGGATTTCTTGCTTTCTAGCTAGTCTTTAGATCTTCAGCTCTGCTTTTAAGCACAGCCGAACCTCCCTTAGGACTGAAGGTTCTATTATTCAGTGCAGACTCATGGCAAGCAAATTTTATGTGACAGACTGAGCTAGCTGATGGCAGATAGATCGATCACTGAATGATTCTGTGAGCAACTCAATCTGTCTGCCTGCTTTGTCTGATTTTGGGTAAAAGTTGTTCTTTTTCTATAAAAAATTAAATATTTATATAAATATTTATAATATTTACATATAAGCCATGCCCAGCCAGTCACATGACCACCAAGCCACACCCACAAATTAGGCCACACCTACAGAACCAGTTAGTGGTCCCTGGGATTTAAAATTATGAGTTTAGTAGTCCCTGAGGTCCAAAAGGCTGGCGACCCCTGTTCTACACCATAGCAATAAGAGTAGTGAATACCTCCTTTTAATGCACACGTAGGTTGCTGTTCAGTGTCCTTTTAAAATGGCCAGGACCATAGTAAGAATGAAAGACCATGGGTATATTAAGATAAGATTAGACAATAATACTAATGCAATGAATATGACTGTAAATATCAACTGTATTGCACAAGGTATTTGAACTCAGATGACACGTTGTCAAATGGAAGAAGATATGTTTGTAATAAAAAAAAATTAATTAAAAAAGATCTACAGCATTATTTGAATGGACTAAACAGTTCAGATTGTTAGAATTAAAAGTTAGGTAAATAAAATTGGTTTATTTAATCAAGGTTAATATAGATGTGTTGTTATTTCTGGTAACCCTTAATGGACTTTTGCTGACATCAGGACTGAGATGATGAGGCTTTAAGGATTTGTTTACAGATAAGAGATGGCATTTGAAAAGAAGGGACAATTTGTATTTTAAGGGAAGGTGATAAGTTATTAAAATTGTTTATAGTTGTGATGAGAGGGGAAGTCAGTTCTTTATATATTTCTTTTCTTTTTCTTTCCTGTGTTCTTAATTTTTTCTTTTCTATTTCTCTTTCTGTTCATTTTTTGGTTTATAGTAGTTTTTATCTTTTTAATTGTAATTTTTAATAAAATAACTTTAAAAAAGGAATGTCGTCTTCTCTGAAATAGCTTATTCCCATATCTCAGAATGGCCCTTTCCTTCCTGGTTTTTGGAAAGACTTTAAAACATGGCTGTTCTATTAGACTATAAGGGCTCACTACTCCCCCTATAACTATCTGGTTTAGTATAGCAACTAAACAGGAAAGATACAGACTTCAATGATAAGCTACATCTGTAGCAACCAGCAGGCTTTCCATTGAGAACCTGTATACTGTACAGGCCAGAAAGAGGTCTGTGCTGAGAAAATATTTACAGACCCCTCACATTCAGAACATAAACTGTTTTAACCAGGGGTGTGATTCAATTTTTTTAACAACTGATTCTGTGGGCATGGCTTAGGTGGCGGGCATGGCTTAGGTGGTGGGCATGGCTTGGTGGTCATGTGACTGGGTGGACATGGCTTGATGGTCATGTTATTGTCTGGGGGTGGCCAACTCAGTATCAATCACATCGAGGCATGCATCTCCTTGCCTGGCCTCTCATGACTGTGGGGATGCTGCAACAGTCTTAAGTGTGAAAAATGGTCATAAGTCACTTTTTTCAGTGCCATTGTAAATTTAAATAGTCACTCCACACAAGCAAAGAACCAGCAAAGGAAGAGGAAAAAACTCCAGAGATGTTTCAGAGACAGGAAGTCTAGTCCTGCCAAGAATGTAATAAGGTTAACGGAGAGGCAGTTTCTGTAAGCAACACCAGAATGTTTCCTTCCTGCCTTCCTTACAGGATTAGGCCAGTAATTTCTTCTAACAACTGGTTCTCTGAATTGCTTAGAATGTTAACAACCGGTTCTAGAGAATAGGTGCAAATTGGTGGAATCCTACCCCTGGTTTTAACTCCTCCCCTTAGATACCATTACAGGATGCATACCAAAGAATCAAGACACAGAGACAGTTTTTTCCCTCGTGCCATTATTCCACTGAACACTTAATTTCTACAGTTCTGTCTTATGTCTATTACTCATAATGTATGGCTGCATTGCTTTTATCGTTCTCATCTGTTCCACTATTTTCTCTGTTAGTATAATTATTACAATTATTATCCTTCATTATTATGATTATTACTACATTGTTGTTTTGCCTGTACACTTATGCACTGGAGACAAATTCCTTGTGCATCTAATCACATTTGGTCAATAAAGAACTCTATGCTATGCTATGCTGTGCTGTGCTGTGCTGTGCTATTCAAATGAGGAACGGTTTTGTAAGTAATTGTACTGTTCCTGGTTTTATACTTTTAAAACCATTGTTATATTAATTTGTTCTATTATTATTTATACTTACAGGTCTGCTTTTATTCAGAATTTAGAAAAATAATAATTATATATTACCCAGGGTCAGTTTCAACTGGAGTAGCTTATACATCTTGCAAAATAAATAATCCACCAACCATTTCTCCTTTTCTTCCTTGTTAATTCAGATAAAGAGTACTACAGTACCATGAAAATTAGCTTACAGTACATAATCAATCCTGAGCTAATTTATTTGGGAGTAATCCCCAGTGACTTGTTTTTGAATATACATACAAGATTTCATCATCAGTGTGATCTCAGATAGTGCTCTTTAGGAAAGCTTATCATATGTGGAACAAGTTAAGATTTATTTTTCTTGTTCTATCAGTTCTTATCAAACTGTAATAAATTCTAGAATGTTCAGTATGGTCTGCAGAATATTTTGTGTCTGTTAAGTAGTTTCTGCTCTTTAATTAATTTTCTTAACTGATTAGCAATTTTAAGAAAGAACCCATTTTTATTTCTGTTGATATAATTTGTACTTTTTTTCTATTCCTAATTAGCAATATTAAGCTGTAAGTGACTGTTGCTAAAGATTTTTCTTCTTCTTAAACTTTCAAGCTTACTGAAGATCAGCAGTAATAGAATTCTTAGGAAAAAACAAAGTGGTTTTTCCAATTTTACCCTTACAAAAGTTAACTAACTTAATTAATCATGAATATTATGCCAACAGGGCCTACAGATAGAAATGTGCATCTGGATAGATACTGTAGATAGAGAGATAGCCAGGAATTATAGCTATTATCTCGGTCTTTTCAAAACCGAAATTCAAATCTTGAATACCAATAGAAGAGAATTCTTTAAGAAGAAATAATATCAGTTAGAAGTAAGGGTGTGTGTACAAAATCTATTGCAAGGCAATACATTTTATATTTTATTAGAGTATTTAAGGTTGACAGACTAGTACAAGATTTTGAGTTTTAGCAAACCGTTCATCAGGCAAGACTATTAAAATCCAGTAGGAACAATTGAGAGGAAGAAAAAAAATGACCTGTTACAATTTTAATACATCATTTTAGAGCCTATAATGTACCATTTGAATAGTAGGTTTTGCTCCAAATACTCACAAAACTATGTTTGAGAAGGAAAAGCACATACAGGTCCTCCATTTTTGAAAATATAAAATCTGTCAAAATAAAAAAAGATGTATATAGTCAGAACTTTTTAAATGTAAAAATGCAGTCCAAGCCTTGCTCTGGTATTATTTTTGCAAGGAATAGTTAAACCTTAGAAATAGTTAAACCAGCTTAGAAAGAAGTAATTACTATCATTCCAGCAAACTGAAAAAGTACAATTGAAAGCAAGACAAAATAAAAGGCTAAGGATGCTTTATTTTGCAAAGAATGCAGTGACAGAAGACATTTTGGCAGATCATGCTAGAGAAAAACCCATAATGAAACATTTCCATAATATTTCTTTAAGATATCTTTTAAATAGTAATCAGTGCTGCTTGAGAATTATTTTAAACTAAGATCGGTAAGGTTTGCTAATTATCAGCTTGCTCTTTTTAAAGCTCAGTTTATTTTAAGTAAAAAGAAGACGTGAATGGGAAATGTTGCTGTTTTGGATTTGATCTTTCAGCACCATGACAACAGTTAAAGATATTGTAAAATTAAAGAAGTGTATAATGTAACTGGAAATAATCTTGTATCAGTACAAGAAACATTCTGAAGTTACTGCTTTTTAAAGCATTGTTATCTAATGATTAATATCACAAGAGCAAACACTAGTCAGCACAGCTGTTTACCATGATTCAAAAGATTGCATTTAGGTATCACACAACAACAAAAAGTAGAATTTGAGTTCAATTTACTATAATGCATTCACTTATAGGGCTAAATACAACATGTTTCATCATATGGCTTCAGCTCATAATATGAGAAATGCTTTGTTTTTGACACTCATTTTGGATTAAATTGGTTTGATCTGGTTTTGTTATTTTTAAAAGTTCATCATCTATATCAGATATCAGATTACTGGAGTTACTGAGTAGCATCTATTTTCTCCTTGAGGAGAAGTGACAATTACCTATTTCCATTTCATTGCAGGTGGTGGTGTTAGAATTCCTGAGTCACTCTTATTCTGCTGTCATTAAAACCACCTCTAAGAACAAAACAAAATCTTAAGATTTGACACTGTAATTTTCTGATTTGGGGGATTACCTCTAGTCAGAATATGCTAGTTCAGCTATAAGGGTAAAGTGTGGTTTGATCAACTGTTAAGGCAACTGATGACACATGAGGGAGGGATGGAAATACACTGCATTCATAACATAGATCATCCGTTGTAATTAAAACATTACAAACAGCAAGAGTTCTTTTGCATGCCAACCAGACACATTCTCTGAGCTGACAATGTACATCTAAATCATTTATAAAACAAAATAATAAAATAAAGCAGTACAAACACAATCAACCAGCAGATGGGAGAGATTGAAGGCAAATTTATTTGTGCCAAGTGGCATGCAGAAGTGTTCACCATTGCCTAAATATTATAAAGAAAGTGGTCAGCTAGGAGGAAGGTTCACAGTCATCTAGAAAATCATCTGGAGAAAATAACCGTTCAAAACATTCTGATGTCATATGTATTATGGCTTTATAGATGACTAACATTTTAACTGCAACCAAATGAACTGAAAGTTATTGAGGTTGTGTAAAACTAGAGTAATTTGTTCTTAAAGGGGGAGCTACTTATTATATTAACAGATATTCTTACTGTTTCAGATTGGACAAGCTATATTTCTTAGCGTTATTTGCTAGCATGTCTACACACATGCAGTGTTTGCCATAATTTGATTTAATATCCACATTATCCTTGCCCATTTGAGTTTTAGCCTACGTAATTATTCAACTCAAACCTTTATCGTCAGTGTAAACCATGTGTACAATGAGATTGGCTGAGCCTCCCTTAGTGCACTCTTAGTGAATCCCCGCAACACAACGCAACTCACAGTGAAAGACAGAAAATCCCTAACCCAGTGAATTCTACTAACAAACACACAATCTTATTGCACCAATGTGAATGTATTGCACGTCGTGCCAGCACTGCAAGTCAATCATACTTCATTGTTATGATTGTTTTGGAGTATATGTATCTCTGATTATAGTGAATTATAATATACACCTAATGGATTGGTGTACTTGATGTATTTGGGTGTGTTACCCTCTTGTTGCATGATAAGGGATATTTTTGAATTTCTTTTTATATATATCCTACCACTAATGCCAAAATTATTCCAATGTGATCACAACATGCCATGTATAATCCAATCAAAATACATTGGCGGTCTGCCACATCAAACCCTTTAGTCAGTGACTTTATATATAATCTCACAACATATTGAATTGGATAATACACAAGAACTTTCTGTACCCTGGATGCAACTACTGAGACAGTGTTATACCTAAGACTAGGACTATTACCCAATTAAACAGGTCTGAAATCATGAACAGGACAATACAAGGAAAGGCATTCAGTTCCTAAAACTTTCAGAAGTTTGTATTCCATAATAGTACAGATAGATGTCCAGTAGAACTTTGTAATGAATGGTGCCATACAAAATGTTCCACTGTGAGCAAGCAGGGCTTTGTCTTGTGAGTGCAAATCCTAATGGGAAAAGAGATGGTAAGTTCTTCTCTTTATCTCCAGGTCAAAGCAAACCATGATGGGCCTTGCCTGGATTACAAGAAAGAATATGTCAAACAATTGCCGCTTACATTGTAGATTCTTATGATGCCAGTGATGATATACCGTTTCAGGATGCTGTGGGAAATCAAAATGTAAATTAGACTTGGGTCATTGGGATTAAAGTTACTCCCTCTATCATAGTTAGAACTTTTGATCATCCACTGAAATTAAATAGAGATTCAAATCCATAAAGGAAAACATCTTTTGAAAAAATGTATCATAAGCAATAACCAGGCCTGCACAGACATCAACAGTGCCCAGTCAACATCTAGCTTTTGAGTCCCTGGCCATAATAAAAATAGTATAAATAATAGCATATAAAAACTGAGGTTTATTTTGTGTATAAAATAAAATAAAGCAAGCACCTACATCTTTAACTTGGTACTGAGGCCAAATTGCCAATTGCCCCCATCACTCTGATTGGTTCTTCTGCTCATCAGTTTGTATAATTTTAAAAGGCATTAAAGAAATTCAGAGTCAAAAAAAGCTCATAACTTGTAATAGGTTTACTAAATATGCAAAATCTATACTAGATGGCTGCAAAGAGACAAAAGTATCTCTATTGTTCTGATGCAATCTAGTGATTGTCTACATTTTTGCAGTCCAGAGCTAATAGCCATACTTGTTGACTGCTAATACTTCAGATCTTGCAGGCACCATACCATAGCATACCGGTAATCCTTAACTTATCATCAGTTGAAGTTATAACTGACCCAAAAAAGGGGACTTACAATCCTGGATTCAAAGTTCCTACAATTGGGACCCCCTCCATGATCATGTGATCTTTAGGCATTCAGTGTCCCGTGCTCACATGACTATGCTCTACTATGGTTTTGCTGAAAAATGGCATTTACTTTCAGGTTTTGGCAAAACCATGCCCATAGCAAAACATTGGTTCATCTAACAACAATATCATTCATTTAACAAACACAGATTTGCTGCAAAAAAATCATAAAATTGGGTCGCTCACATGACTGACCCATTTTAGACCATCACAACACAGGACCATACATCTCCCTTATGGTTGCATATTTATAACTATCTGTATCTACCAGGGAACATCCATGGAAAATAAATCCATGCTTGTGAACTTTCTAAATATACATTGAGCCATGGTGGTGCAGTGGTTAGAACACAGGCTACTTCTGCTGACTGCTGGCTGCCAGCAGTTCGGCAGTTCGATTCTCATCGGCTCAAGATTGACTCAGCCTTCCATCCTTCTGAAATTGGTGAAATGACAACCCAGATTGTTGGGGACAATTTGTTGATTCTGTTAAACTGCTTAGAGGGGTTGTAAAGCACTGTGAAGCAGTATATAAGTCTGAGTGCTATTTCTTTTGCTATACATTTTAACACAATGATGAGCTGGGCAGATCCTTGTTCTGATGTAGGATGAATTTTCTTATGGCTAGGTGGGCTGACCTTATAAAGGACTTGACAGTAACAGCTATGCAAAAATGTCAGGTGCCAATGTTACCCCTGCTCTTTAGTTTATCTCCATCCATGAGTTTAGCTTTGAAATATGTGCCATGTCCAGCTGTTCCTGACATATTCAATCAGTTGGAAGGCCTTTTAGGCAATTTAATCTTGAATATATTATAGAACGAGACTTTAACAGTTTTGCTATCCAGCTAGAATCTCTTTCCTCTCCATCCTGACTCCTACAATGGCATATTCACTAAGTTTATTGGTTTCACCATCCTTCTTAACCTACTATTCTCATTGCATGTCACTTGAAGTAATCATTTTCTGCCTACTGAGATGAAGGTTAGCTTGTTACTTGATCACCACAATCACTGGTAATGTCTCTGAAAGAGCCTGTGGATTTTTAGAGGTTGCATTCACTTCCAGTTCATATTTATTCAATAGATTAAGCCATACTATGGGCACTTCCCAAAGGAGCATGTGACATTATGGACTGGCTGTCCTACACAGGTTACTTTTAGAAAAAGTGTTTCCATAGCAACCCTACCACATAAGGGCCCATTATTTCCATAGTGTCAGTTTAAAGACTTGACTGCAGTTGCCATAACAGCAAATACAGCATAAACATTTTTATTGAAGTTTAGAGCAGATATTGCAAAGACAAAACCCATAACATTTCCATTACATGCAGTAACTGGGGGAACTCAGGCATGATAAAGATCTGCCAAAAGCAGTTTTACAAAAATCTAAATTAGGCTGCAACTTAACAAACCTTGGTTTATTTTTCTTCATCAAGATGGGCGAAGTGCAAAATAAAGAAAATGGGGAACTGTTGATTGTAGATGAGATTGTTTTAGCCAAAATAGAACCATGGCTGGTGCAAAACATTTTGGCACCTGAAGTTGAACAGCAAATATCTCCTGCCTACCACTCAAGTTAAATACTCTGAAGGCCAATTGATCCCAGCAAAAAATCCTAGATCTGTCTCATCCCTTTTTCTTCAGCAAAAATATAAATTAATAGGTAGTCAACATTGGCTAGCCAAAGTTCCTAGGACAGAGATACTCAGAAGAAAATAAAGCCTCTGCAGTTTCCCACAAATGTGGGAAGTTGAAAACCAACTCTGGATAAAACTGGAAAATCATCTCTGTATGTTAGTAATAAGGTGTCCTTGTAATCACTAGAAGATGAGTTCAACTCAAGGGTTCAAAAAGTTCAAACCCACTTTTTTAAAAGAGATATCAGAGTTTGGGGTTTAAATCTGTAGTTTGCAGTGAGCTTTCATTGACCTGAGGGAGAGAATAATATTGCATAGCAGGTAATCATATCAGGATCACAGAGGTTCAGGCTGAAATCCATTCTTATTTATGGACACTCTGCAGGTTACCTACCTTATATTTTTATTATGAAAAAGAATCGTAGAAGGAAGTGCTATGTATCCAGTTTTCAGTCCCTGTAGAAAAGAGAACTTTAATGGACTTTATTTTCAAATCCTATTGTTACAGCAAAGAAAAGCATAGGTTTGCCTTGCTTTCATGTAATCCTATCTCATGTTATATCAATAAACTTTTATTTATTTAGGCGCAATTGTTACAAAGCAGTATTGCAGGTTATTTCTGCCGACTGCCAGCAGTTCGATTCTCCCCAGTTCCAAGTTGACTCAGCTTTCCATCCTTCCAAGGTTAGTAAAATGAAGACCCAAATTGTTGGGGGCAATAGGCTGACTTTGTAAACTGCTTAGAGGGAGCTGTAAAGCACTGTGAAGCAGCTATTATTATTACCATCTATCCCTGGTGGATATTAACATACTTTCTCTATACCTAACATTTAATATTTATTTATTTATTTGTAATATTTATATACCGCCCTTCTCCTGAAGGATTCAGGGCGGTGCACAGCCAATCACAAACCCCAGTACACTATACAAAAGTTAAAAACAAATTAAATAATTTAGGCTGTCTAAAAATTATGCCCTTCCCCCATAAGTTAATTAAAACCCAAATATTAAAAACCTAATTAAAACATAATACTAAATTAAAAATCCTATATCAGCCTAGGCCGGCCTGTTCAAAGAGCCAAGTTTTTAATGCACGTCTGAAAGCTCTCAGATCCGTGTTAGTGCGTATCTCTGGAGGCAGACCATTCCAGAGGGCGGGGGCCCCCACAGAGAAGGCCCTACTCCTGGCTCGTCGGCTTCTATGTGCCGCCAGACGACACATAGAAGCCGACGGCACCCGGAGAAGGCCCTCCCTGTGGGAACGCACAGGTCTGTTGGAGATTACTGGCAGAACGTGGTCCTGCAGATAACCTGGTCCAATGCCATGGATTGCTTTAAAGGTCAGAACCAGAACCTTAAAGCGAACCCGGAAAACCATCGGCAACCAATGCAGCTCGCGCAGGAGAGGCGTCACATGGGAGCTTCGTGACGCCCCTATAACCACCCGCGCGGCCGCATTTTGTACCAGTTGGAGTCTCCGGGTGCTCCCCGCAGGGAGCCCCATATAGAGAGCGTTACAGTAGTCCAGGCGAGAGGTGACAAGGGCATGAATGACCGTGCGTAGGCATCCCGATCCAGAAAGGGCCGCAACTGCTGAATCAGGCGAACCCGATAAAAAACCCCCCTGGAGACGGCTGTAATATGGTCTTCTAAAGACAGCCGTGCATCCAGGAGGACACCCAAATTGCGAGCCCTCTCTGTGGGGGGTAAAATCTCTCCCCCAATAGCCAGCGACGGAGTCAGCTGACTATATTGGGGCGCCGGAAACCACAGCCACTCAGTCTTGGACGGGTTGAGTGGAGCCTGTTCCCACCCATCCAAATCCGCACGGCCTCCAGGCACCGGGACATAGCCTCTACAGCATCATTGGGGTGGCCTGGGGTGGAGATGTAAAGCTGGGTATCATCCGCATACAGATGACACCACACCCCAAAACCACGGATGATCTCCCCAGCGGCTTCACATAAATGTTGAACAGAAGAGGGGAGAGGACCGACCCCTGAGGCACCCCACAAATGAGGGGCCTAGAGGTGGACCTCTCCCCCCCCTCAACACGAATTGCGAGCTGTTGGAGAGGAAGGAGGAGAACCATCGCAAGACAGTTCCCCCAATCCCCAACCCCTCCAACCGCTGCAATAAGATACTATGGTCAATAGTATCAAAAGCCGCCGAGAGGTCTAATAGGACCAGGACAGAGGAAAACCCCCTGTCATGGGCCCTCCAGAGATCATCAACCAACGCGACCAATGCTGTTTCGGTATTATGCCCAGGCCTGAAGCCCGATTGGAATGGATCGAGGTAAGTCGCTTCCTCCAGGTACTGAGGGAGCTGATGTGCCACCACACTCTCAACAACCTTTGCTAAAAAAGGAAGGTTGGAGACTGGATGATAGTTATTTAAAACAGCCGGGTCCAGGGCAGGCTTCTTGAGGAGGGGCCGCACCACCGCCATCTTCAGGGTAGTAGGGAGCGACCCCTCTCTCAATGAAGCATTGATAATCCCCTGGAGCGAGCCTCATGTCACCTCCCTGGCGGTCGCAACCAACCAGGAGGGACACGGGTCCAACAAACATGTGGTGGCATTCAGCCCCCCCCCCAGCAACCTGTCCACACCCTCAGCAGTCACAGGGTCAAACTCTTCCCAGATAATAGTCTCAAGACCTGCCCCGGACACCTCCCCCGGGACCACCCAATTGGAGTCCAGCCCATCCCGAATCTGAGCGATTTTGTCGTGCAAGAATCAGGAAAACTCTTCTGCCCTACCCTGCAAGAGGTCATCCCGCGCTCTCGGCTCCAGCAGGGAGCGGGTCACTCTAAACAGAATGTCAGGCCGATTTTCTGCCGATGCAATAAGGGCGGAGAAATGCGAACACTTCACCGCCTCTATCGCCACAAGGTAGGTCCTAATGTGGGACCTCACCTGTATTCGGTCAGACTCAGTGCGGCTAGCCCTCCAAACACTCTCCAGACGTCTTTTCCGGCACTTCATCTCCTGGAGCTCCTCCGTAAACCATGGAGCTAGATGGGATCTGTGCCGAGTCAGAGGTCGCAAAGGCACAACTCGGTCCAGAGCCTCGGCATCCAACCTATCCCAGATGGCCACCAAGTCTCCAGGCGAGTTATGAGCCAGAGTCTCGGGAAATGGCCCAAGCTCCCTCTGGAACCGCTCAGGGTCCATCAGGCGCCTGGGGCGGAACCATCTACAGGGCTCTGCCTCCCTGCGGTGGGGAGTGGTGGTACAGAAGTCCAGTCTAAGAAGAGAATGGTCTGTCCATGACAAGGGTTTAATGTCTAAGTCCCCGAAATTACAGTCATTCAACCACTGACCAGAGACAAAAATCAGGTCCAGCGTGTGTCCTCCTATATGAGTGGGGCCAGAAACTAATTGGGTCAGGTCCATGGCCGTCATGGAAGCCATGATCTCCCGAGCTACTCCAGAGGTTTCCCCGAGCGAAGGCAGGTTGAAATCTCCCATGACTAAAAGCCTAGGGGTCCCAACCGCCAGCTCGGCTATCACCTCGAGGAGTCCAGGCAGGGCCAATGACACGTGGCAGGGAGCCAGGTACATTATCAAAAGGCCCATCTGAACCCCCTGCCCCCACTTCACAAAGAGAGACTCACAACCAGCCGTCTGAGGAACAGTGGCTTCTCTAGGACAAAAGACGTCTCTAATAAGCACCGCCACCCCACCACCACTTCCCTGAGACCTAGGCTGATGAAATGCTAAGAAACCTGGTGGGCACATCTCCTTCAGAGGAACACCACCCTCTGGGCCCAACCAGGTTTCGGTAACACCTACCAGGTCCATGCCCTCTTCCTGAATAAGATCACAAATCAGGGGGGCTTCATTGACAACGGACCTGGCATTGCATAGCATCAGCCGGGTATTCAGGGCCCGAGGCTTTGGACAACCAGGCCTGCAGGATGGGTGAAGAGGGTCGGAGCGCGCTACTGCTTGAAGACAGCGACAGCGCGATCCCCCAACCTGATATGGCCCTCTACCCCTGCCATATCTGCCCCTCCCACTAACTGTGCCGATAGAACTGGCCCCCGGCATCCCACCCTCTGTCTGCCCCCCCAACACACACCCCTCTGAGCCCTCCCAGATGTGCATGCCAGCCTGGCTGCCCCCAGATCCTCGCAGGTTGTCTCCCAAACCCGGTTCGGATTTCCCTAATCCCCTTAAAAACCCCATTAAAAAACTGCAAACCCAGGACTTCCCCCCAACATGTTTCCTGCGGCTGCACCATCTCTTAGGATCCCAGGATCCGTCATTAAGATATGTCCTAGAGAGCTTTGAGGGCCACTTGAGGGAGAGGGGGGCATCCCTCAAGGCCCAAAGCTCTCTCCTAGAGTATTTCAAGGGCTCCGATAAAAATGTCCCGGCGATGTCCTCCGTAGTCTTTGATATTTTTCAGAGTTCCTCTGCCATCTCTGCTGCTCTGCTGTTGCTCCAGGGCCCCCATCCCCCCCAGCCCTTCAACCACTTCTGCCACCGGTGGGGGCCTGGGAGGAAAGGAGACCCCAAGTGCAGCATCAAAAGGATGACTCCGAAGCTTCCGGCGGCTCCAGCACCCCTCAGGCCCTTCGGAGCCACCGACCCCACTCCCCGGTCCAACCACCTCTGCCACTGGTGGGGACCCAAGGGGAAGGAGCAACGTCCGTGGCCCCATCAGTCCCCAGGGGTTATTGCCACCAAAAGCCGGGCACAAAACAGCGAGTTCAACGCGTTCCAGCTGCTTCGGGGCCCGTGACTCCCCCCTCTGCCACCGGTGGGGACCTCGGGGGGAAGAAAGTCACAATAGTGTTAGGTATACTTTCTCATACTCTTGAGGAATGGCCTATACAAACCAGGAAGCCAAAGTGGATGAGATGTGTCTTGAAGCTAAACTTGTAGGAGATGATCAGGCTGAGCCTAAGGATGGGGGTCAATCACGTTATTCGTTTGAAGTCACTCCACTCCTGTAAGAAATGTAAGTCAGGCCCCCTTGAAATGCATTGACTCTTATCTGGCACCAATTCACCTTGACCATTAGTTCAGATAGGTAGCATGGAATAAACTTATAGTACATTTGAGCTCTATCCTGGCTCCTGACTTCTTGCATCTGACATAACTTTCTGTAGTTGTGTATAAATGGAACCATTATGTTATTGCTCCTAATGAAATCATGTCATCCCTTGAATTTAGTCCTTGAACCCAGATGTTATTCTTACTTAGAAGTTGGAAGGGTAATGAAGCAGAATGTGGGAACTGCCACAACTTGTCTGGCTTAATGTCGGACCTGCTTCAGCTTGAACTCCTACGTAAAAATGATCCTTGGCTCCATTTGTTGCGAAAGGTATAGTTTTATTAGAAGTCAAGTGAATTGCAGTAAAACAAAGCAAGAACTGAAATTCATGTGCCAAAATTCCCAAGTGTAACTTTCCTCTCATAGGTACTTCCCATTACTGACTGCCAACACCCAATCAGTTTCAAAGAAGCTATTTTTGAGATGGTCATTTTGAGTGTGGGCTGGTATGCAGCGGTGCTCCATTCCCAGCCATCCAGCCTTGAAACCATGTCTCAGGGAGATACAGTGAACAGTAACTGGTACCGAGCGATTGCAGAGTGCAGGCACGAGGTAGCAATTCTGACAGTGACTCTGGATGGTGTACAATGTTAAAAAGAAGAAGAGTATCATTTTCATCACTCAGTTGAGTGGAATATAGGATGGTAGCCTTAGACTGCTTTTAGTCTAAGAGTAAGGCACCTGTAAATCCTACATGTTAGGCACATGTAATAGAATAAATCTCACTGGACTCAGCAAAGTGGATCTCTAAGGGGATTTACCTGCTGCATGGCCTTCTCTACATGCATCAACCTTTTTGTACCTTAAGATTTGCAGGAAAGTGTCTTTTTTGAGTCTTCTCCTTTCTGGAATACAATTTCAGTCTGACACGCTTGGGATGAATGATAAGAGGCAATTCAAAAATCTTTTAGCATTTTAGTATATATACTAAATGATGCATGGCTTCCAAGATTCATTGTGAAACTTTGTTTTGTTTTGGATCAGGAGGAAAGTCTTCTCAGTCCTCTTTAGTGCTGCTCTGATTTGTGTGAGGCAGATAGTATAATTTAAAGCAATGGGGGAAAGTAGAAAGTTATTTGAAATGTCCTGTCTTGTTCCTAAATACACTAAGTCTTGCAGTTTTAAAAATAAGGATTGCACACAATTTTTCTCTCAGGTCCACAAGATTAGGAGATTGTTGTAACTTTAAAAGTTGAAGATTTAGGAGCAATGTCTTCTCATATATTTCTTCACACTTTGTCTACACAATCCTCTAAGCTATCAGAAACAGCTTACAGGTTTTCTGCAACTGCTGGCATTTTTCTCAGAAGTTTTGTAACAACTGCAAAAATTCTTTTGCAAAATTCCTGTCTCAGCAAAATCAGTTTGGTCCTTATATATCACAATTGTAATTATCTAGTCAGCAGGAAAAATATAAAATAAAGCATGGATTAAAGTTGAAGCAAAACTGAAACTAGTAAGTGTTAGAGTGCAGTATGCTAATATCTAAAGCAGAAAAAGCAAAATGATTAATGAAGTGAAAAATGGATTGAAGTACTAGAGATATGATACCATCATTGCAGACTCCACATCAGTCTGAACTTATTTCAGGAGCACAAGAAATGTGAACATCGAGCTAGCAGAAACCACACACAAAAGCATTACTTCTTTAATATTTCAAAAAAGTAAGCATGCTTCTGGAGAAAAAGTAGCCTTTGCTGTCAAGAAATTATTAAAAGTTCTCAAAATTTTTTCATAAGATTTCTTAAAGATTTATGTTTGGAGTAGCTGCAATTTTTTTCAGAAAAAAAGATTAGATGAGATTTCAGGGTAGATCAAACTTCTTATTAAAAGTGAGTAGGAAGCTAAGAGATACAGTTTTGGATACATCTGCACATCCTGCTTACCCTAATGCAAAGAAATCCAAAGCATCTTTTGAGAATCTGAAAATACAACATCATCCTCAAACCATGAAGGTCTTCTGTAATTATAGTTCCTTGTTCAGCTTAGGTTTTTCATTGAGGATTTGATAGGTTGTTTGACTGAGGTATGGAATGGGCAGGTTATAGGAGACCTGGTCTCCATCTCCCCTGAAGGCCTCTCCTTCTATGTCAATTCCAGGAATAGCTTGGAATTGGAGATATGGAGGATCTCATGAAGATACATCAAAAGAGAGTTCTGGAACATTGTGGAGGAAGATTTGGAACAAATCTGATTGAATTCTATATTAGGGACTACTTTATAAAAGCAATCAAATGTCAACATTTTCCCACTCTTATTGGATCCAGTGATATTTATCTAGTTGCCCTGTATATAGTGACCTGATTCCTTCTGGGCAGGGAGGAGTCCAGGCTGCTGGGAGTATCACAGGGTTTCGGGAGAGCTCCTAGCTAAGATTCTGTGAAGTTTGGACAACTCCCAAATCCCACTCCTGGCTGGCCCCACCCCCATCCTGCCTGTCCCACCCCCACCCCCACACAGCCCGTTTTGGATGCAAGTGCAGGGTGCGTGCAAAGACTCAGGGAGGCTAAAAATGGGCCTTCTGGAAGTTTGGGAAGGCCAGAAATGGGCCTGTTTATGGCTTCCAGAAAGCCTCCGGAGCCCAGGGAGGCCGTTTTCACCCTCCTGGAGACTCAAGGAAAGCCTCTGGAGCCTGGGGAGGGCAAAAACACCCCCCTGCCATGGTACAGGAGGTTGACTAGGCCACGCCCACCATGGCCACATCCACCCAGAAACTGGGCAGAGAACCGTTGCTAAAATTTTTGAAACCCACCCCTGGAGGAATCTCAATGCTATTTACAGGAATATTCTGGCTATATGGCAGATTCCTTTTAGTCATAAAAATGACGGTAGATATGACTTGTCTTCGAAAATTTTTCTTTGAAATAGTGTAGAAATTATTTATCATTGCTTTCTTCCAGGATGTTATTCAACTTTAGTCTAGCATGCAGTTATGGTATTCCCTGGTGTTGTTTCATCTGAATAAAAATGATGACTGGCCCTGATAATTTCTGCTAGATGCTACCATCTTCTAATATTTGTAAGATGTTAAGTATTTAGCAGAGTATCCTTGGTGTCAAGGATTAATACAGCAGACGGAAGTAGTGTTCAGATTGTAGCAGAGAGTATAGAACCACACAAGCACAGCAGTTGAAGTGCAAAGTCTTTATATACAGTGATACAAGCACAGTCCATGTTTCAATCTAATATCATACACAGTTCATCCATCAGTAAATTAGATTACTAACCATTCTTGTTTGGTAGATATAACAGCAATACATCATCTTCAATACATCCATGCATCAATGGAGGAATATAGTTACAGAGTTGAAGATACTTGCCAACTAGCAGAATAGCATAGTAGAAGCCTAGCAAACCAGTAGCAGCATTCCAACAGACAAACAGCACTCTAACAGACACACACTAGCCATGTGCTCTCTGGCTTCTTACTATATAGCTCTCCTGCTTCCTGTAGCCAATCAACGTCTTGGCTACAAGATAGTGCTGAGTCATTTCTGACTTGCATCCATATATGGTAAACCAATATAGTTAAGTTTCTTAAAGTAACCTAACATAAGACATTAATTTAAGCCAAGCATTTTCAGAATTGAGGGCTTATATAGCTAGAACAACAGAATCTGGTCATGCTCCAACTTATGGTAAACCCTTTAGAAGAAAATCTTTTTGTGACTCATTTTTTTAGATGTGCAGTGCAACGGCTGAGTAGGAAGGAATGCCCCCAACCCTTATGTTCCTTAAATCTTCAGCATCTCCACCTGATCTGGACCTTAAACTCTTGACCTGTGATGATCTGAATCTGACTGTGAACTTTACAAGATTTCACATCTGAGTTCAAAGCAAGCCACTCAATCGTATCTTCTGATGAGGGCCCATCCCAAAGAACCAGAATTCCCTCCTGATATTGTACCCCATTTTTTTCTACAGATCTGTCACTGAATTCATAGACAGTGAGACAAACAGTGGTATAGTGCTAAAGTAAAATCAGTAGGCATCTCCCTGTTCTCTCAAGATGAGATTGTTTATTATGATATGTCAGTTTATGGTATAAAGAAACTTTTCCTAACCAGGTCTCCTTCTGATTTTTGGGACTATATTTCTCAATGGCCAAGATGGCTGGATCTTTGGGAGTTACAGTCCCCAAAAATTGAGGACTTCAAGTTGGTGAAGATCTAATAGGATTCCAGTCATGTGGAATCTAAAAGGCCATGTATATTTTTAGCTATGTAAAAGAGTTTCCCCCATGAATGAATGAATGAATGAATGCAGGCAAGCAGGAAAGAAGAAAGGAAGGAATTTTGTTTACCTTATCAGTACTTTTTCAAAGAATAACCAAGATGTTTCAAATGAAGATTACAATTCCTTATTTTTTTCCAGTAAAAAAGAACTCTAAAATTCTCACCTTTAAAATAAAATCATTATTTCTCATATATTAGGAGCAGAAAGTGTGAGGAATTTATCCATATGGACACTTTAATTCCACTTATAATTAAGAAAATCTAACAGAATGAAAGAGGATAAACACGAATTGTTACAGCCTCATACATAATAACAATTGGCATCTATGTTGGTTATAAAAATTTTCAGAACGATAGAACAGATTAAATAGTGGATGAAGATACTTTTATTAGCCACGGAAATGGCCCAAAGCTAGTTTTAATGAGGTGTCTAAAGATTTGCTCTCTAATGGGAAAACCTGTCATGGATTTAAATCCCATCTTACTTGCAGTTTGGCTTCCCACTGTTTTAATATTCTATTCCATGGCTGATTTGTTCAGTCAATTTTGAAGTTGTTCAGTATCATCCAAACAGAGGTGAAAGTAACAAGAAGCAGTCAAATTCCTGGACTACTTAGATCCACAATTTGTCTTGTAATAAGAACTGTCGAGAGGAGTTAATATGGAGAATATAAGTATCTAGCCTTGTCATGGCTTGTTATGGTGGCTTCTACAGCAGATCCCAAAGCAATTGACTCAGTAATGCAATGCTTTTTCTAGCTTATGCAATAATTCCACTTCAGGGTGATACCTTACATTCTTGTTTTGACTAATGTCTTCAGTCTGTGCAGTGCCCTGTAACACCAAACAAACAAAGTGCCTGTGAATCTTATTGGGAGGAAAACCCAGTAGGGGAGATGATGTATCATGTAATTCTACACTTGAAGTACCTGTGTTCTTGAGCGTGATGTGGTATTTCACAAAAAAATAAAAAATAAATTAAAAAGCTGTTTAGTTATACTAAAGCCCTTGTGCTGGTTAGTTATCCCCTTAAATTATGTTAAGAAGTTGTATTTTGCAGTTTTACAAGTATTCCTCAACTTACAACCACAATTGAGCCTAAAATTTCAGTTGCTGAGCAAGACAGGGGTTAAGAAAGTACAACCTTTCTTGCTATAGTTGTTAAGTGAAGCATTGTTGTTTGTTAAGTAACATGGTTATTAAGAGAGGACACTGAGCAAGGATACTGCAAACATCATAAATGCATGCCAGTTACCAAGCGTATGAATTTTGATCACATGGCTACAGGGTTACTGCAATAGTCATCAGGGTGAAAAAACAGTCAGTGAGCTTTGCTCACTAAACAAATGGTTCTAAGTCAAGCAGGGGTAGGATTCAATTTTTTTAACAACCGGTTCTGTGGGCGTGGGTTAGTTGGTGGGTGTGGCTTGGTAGTCATGTGACTGGCTGGGTGTGGCCAACTCAACATCACTCACATCGAGGCATAAATCTCCCTGCCTGGTCTCTCATTACTGTGGGGATGCTGCAACAGTCATAAGTGTTAAAAAATGGTCATAAGTCACTTTTTTCAGTGCCATTGTAACTTTGAATGGTCACTCAACACAAGCAAAGTACCAGCAAAGGAGGAAAAAAAACTCCAGATAAGTTCCTGAGATAGGAAGTCCAGTCCTGCCAAGAATGTAATAAGGATCAACAGAGAGGCAGTTTCTGTAAGGAACACCAGAATGTTTCCTTCCTGCCTTCCTTACAGGTTAGGCCAGTAATTTCTTCTAACAACCGGTTCTCCGAACTGCTTAGAATGTTAACAACCAGTTCTAGCAAATAGGTGTGAACCTGTAGAATCCCACCCCTGAAGTCAAGGACTAGTTTTCAAATTTCTTTCTCTTATTTCAAAAAGTCTGTGGAAGAGATAAGAATGAGAAGAAGTTCCCAAAGGATTCTGACCAAAGGTGTATCTAATTTAACATTCTGCTTCCCATTGTAAGATTAGATTCCTATGGGAATTGCATAAGCAGAATATTAATGTAACTGCACCTTTCCACTGTTGTTGCCATCAGACAATAGAATTAAGTTGCTTGTGATCTTGAAAGCAGCATACATTCATCATCAAGGGAAATCCATTGTGATTTTTATGCATTGAAACTTTAATGGAATCTTCATTGATTACTTTTAGCATTTCATTTCTGGCTGGCTTCAGTGACTATAGATGCTTCCTCTACACCACAGACATTTGCCTAATATAGATTTTTTTTTTAACCTGCAGATTGGATTCATGGAGGCTTGTTCCTTAATCATGTTTAATTGTATTATAGAAGAGTAATACAGAGTTTATAGTACTTTTATTTTATTTTTGCTTTTTAAATTGCTTTGTATTTGAATAGGATGAAAAAAAAAGATATATTTTGCCAATGGTCATTTGATCTAGAGAGACTTACCTTATCTAATCTCCAATAATGTAGAATAAAGGTTTTTCTTTAATTTCTTTGTTTGCATCTATTGAACAACTGAACTTTTGTGAACAAGATATGGGGTCCTTACATAGGAATAAAAAAATGTAAAATTCCTATTAGGCATAACTATTATTTTTAAAAGTCCATTATGATTTACTTTTATTAATCAAATTTAGAGACTACCTATCTTACTCACAGAGTGACTCAGGGAAGGAATATCTGACAAGGTTTGTCTGAAGTGGAATTGTGTCCATTGTTTCCCCAAACTAATATACAGCTGCAGTTCACTGTCACAGATGATATGCTGGAGAAAAAAAAATCAGGAATAGCTTTGTTTAAAATAAAGTAAAATATTTGGTTTGAGTCAAATGTAAAAGACTACAACTGACACTATAATTAGAAAACATTAAGTAGTATGGTAAAATAAATTTTCTGGAAAGAAATAATTTCACTCCATGTTGGTTTTTTCACACATTATATAAACTTGTATATAAGTCCAAAAGATATACCAACTTTCCAATTTTTTGTATGTTTTAATTATTGGCTTTTCCATGGGTAATCCACAGATTATCCATTTTTCAGATAATTTTTGTTAAAAATTTAAGGCACAGTTTATCTGCAGATGGGTTTATCTGTGAATATATATGGGATATATGGTATTTTTAAATAGTATTACCTGTATACAAGTAGTCCTCGACTTACGACCATAATTGAGCCCAAAATTTCTGTCATTAAGTGAGACATGTACTAAGTGAGTTTTGCCCCATTTTACAAGCTTCCCTGCCACAGTTGTTAAGTGAATCGCTGTAGTTGATAAGTTAGTAACTCGATTGTTAAATGAATCTGGCTTCCCCATTGATTTTGATTGTCAGAAGTTCGCAAAAGGTGATCACATGACCTTGGCACATAACAACAGTCATAAGTATGAACTAGCTGCCATGCATCTGAATTTTGATCACATTTTGATCACATGGGGATGCTTCAAAGGTTGTAACTGTGAAAAACAGCCATAAGTCACTATTTTCAGTGCTGTTGTAACTTTGCACAATCGCTAAATAAACTGTTCTATGTTGAGGACTAGCTGTACTTGCAAATTAGCCCATTCACATATAAGCCAATCCCATTTTTTAGGTGTATTTTGGCATCTAAAATTCTCAGCTTATTTGTGACTATGTATGGTATAATGTAAAAGAAAAAGTGAATCTTGCAAAATTGACAGTCTAGGCATTTTTGATATCCCACTTCGCTGCACATTTACTTGGAGCTAAGGTCACAGAGATCAACAAAGCTCACTCCAGATAAACGTTGAATTCATCTTTAAAGTACAGAAGTCTTTCCAGGGTTAATATTTTTTTGGAGGTGAAAGGACATTAATCCGCTAGCAAACATTTCTTATATAATATTTTTGCCCAGCTCCACATGGATGTCGGCTTATTTTCTGAAGAAAATAGTTATTCGCTGATATTGTCAAAGAGGGAATTGTTATTGGACTATATTATGCTGCCATTTTTGGCCTTGGATATTTTTTTAAGTCTCCCAATTATCTAAAATTATAGCACCAGATTAGATAATTTAAAAAAAAAGAAAAAGAAAAAATGTACATATTTCCACTTGTTACTACAATTGGACTCTAATTAGGATTTAATTACATTCTTAAGGCGTTTATTCAGCTCACATCTTTCCTGTTTTTTCCACTGTGTATTCATTAAAGGCAGGCAGTTTATTAGTAAATGTAACGCCAGGTATATAAACTACTGTCTCAGTTCTACTGACGTATTTATGTCGTTTAAATGCAGTCTGTGTCCAATAATCATACAGCAGATCTTATGTATAAACTGATCCTAGACAGCTATTTTACTATTTCTCATACCATCTGCTCATTATTGCGCAGATATGAGGAAACAGTTATATTTAGAAGACCAAAGTTGAAATGGAGGATATGACTAAATAATATTAGATCAATTATTAGCAATTGACAAGAGAGCAACTTGCACAAAATAAAGACCGGATGTGCATGTATGATTCC
The DNA here is from genome assembly GCA_023653725.1 of Bungarus multicinctus. Taxonomy (NCBI): domain Eukaryota; kingdom Metazoa; phylum Chordata; class Lepidosauria; order Squamata; family Elapidae; genus Bungarus; species Bungarus multicinctus. The sequence goes on from CM042836.1 coordinate 116,891,789, forward strand.
CAGGTCCATATGCTTACTTAGTTCCCTTAGCCAAATTATACCTCTGTCAAATGATCATGGAAATAATTTTCCAAAGACACAATGAGTACAGGCTTGTTAACCACATTTTATCCTAGCGTATTACATGGCCCTAGTCCATCTGGTTAATTTATTTTTTAGTGTATTGTAAAATGGAGTAAACTATAAATGCCATGTCTTGGGAACATAGCAATGGAGTACAAAGATTAAATTATATAGTGCATTTTCCTTGATCCTTATGGAGAAATGCTGGATATAAGCAACTTTCCAATTAGAATCGAAGTTATTTTTTGAGAAAAAAGAATTTTCTGAAAAAGAAATATCAGAAGACCTGGCGTAGAAATCACACTCCCCCCCTCCACCAGTTTATTTGGGAACTTTCTGTGGATAGATTTTCTGATATTCCTTACCCTTAGTTTGCCCCTTTTTTCAGATCTAATTCCTTTAGCTCATTTTCTTCCAAAGAAATAAGAGCAGCTGACATTTTGCCTGATACTTTATCTTCACAAAGAAATCTGGTGACAGGTCATTGACCCAGAGCCAGAAAATAAACTTTGTAACTCAGGGAAACTTAAAACTAATTTTCCTTGAACCATTAGAGCACATATCTTGTTCCCTGAGAGCCCCAGGCCTGATCACATAACCAGGTCTTGAAGACCTTCTGGAATGTCAAAACGGATGGAATGTCAAATCTAATTTTGGAAGGAAGAACGTTCCACATGGCAGGAGCTACAGCAGAGAAAGCATGTCTCCTGGGACCCATCAAATGCAGGGCCCTGGCTGATGGTACCCACAGCAGGCCTTTTCTGCCAGATCTAATGGGTCAAGCTGATATACCCCAAAAGTCTCTCAATTATCCCATTTCCATGTGATTAACTACTTTGAAGGTCAAGACCAGTTTCTTTTTTGCTTGAATGGCTGATATTTTATTAACTGTTGAATAAACATTAATCGAAAGCTCATCAGGCAAAGCTATGTGCAAACCGTTGAGCAATTTTTACATAATTTTTATCAAAGAAAATGTAACAAGATTAAAAAACTATTTGTATTTCTTTTCCATATACATATAGTTTTTATCTTGTTAAAATTTCTTTAATAAAAAATTATGTATACATTTAAAAGATTGCTCAATGTTTTGCACAATGAGCCTTCGGTTAATTTTTATTCAACAGTTAATAAAATATCAGCCATGCAAGCATTGTCAGTGCCAGAACCTCTCTATTCTAGTCTAGTATTAGCTAATGGTATCTTTCTAATGAGCAGCATATCCTTAAAAATGTTAATTTGCCTCAAAGGACTTGAGCAGTAAGAGCACAATCATTTGTTGCATGCTGCAAATATAGTTCTGTAAAAATATTACTGCTGTGTTACCTTTGTAAACCGCCCATTGTATATAAAATTATCTCTTAAAAATGCAAAACAGCCCATTTGCTATAGCGTCTTATCTCACTGACATTTTATGCTCTACATTCTGGATTGTGCTTTCCAGTTTAACAAGAAAAGCTTTTAAAATCTTCAAGAGCTACAGCAGAACTTTAGCTTGTTTTCATGACATTTCCTTTTTAGGGACGGTTGTATCCTTAAAATGATTTATTTCCTGTTAACTATTTTTTTTCTTCATATATACAATGTGTGACAGATCAAATTGGATTGCAAATAGATGTAGACGTTTATAAATTTTGGACCTGTTTTGCAAGATGGGGGAGGCTATTATTGTGGCAATATATTTGTCAGTATTCAACTGGGGGAATAAATATGTATTTTTTATCCTTTTAATTAACTTTTTAATGTTATTGTTTAACATTAGTTTTAGTTTTGTCTCCTTAATTTTTTCCTTTGTTTTTAAATATTTTTTAATAAAATAAAACTTGGGAAAAAATAAAATGATTTATAATAATTTTAAAACTGAATTTGTTATTTAAAACTGTCATGTATTAATTGATATCTGCATCAATAAAAACCACAACATTAATTTCATATATTATGCCACATTTGATCTTGGTGTATTATATAATGTGAATGTACATACCATAAGTACATGTCCATAAGAATGTACATTTACTTAAATGAACTTTTATTTTACCTATCTGTTCTGGATTGGTTAATATTTGAAATACTTACTGTTCATTGGTCTACATTCCGGCGGGAGATCCTCGCGCCGTCATTGGTTGGCTTAGGCGCGGGAGCCCTTTAAAAGAAGGGCTGCCGCGCCGCCGAGTCAGTCGGTGTCCTGAGAATAAACAAAAAGACTGAATCACTATACGTGTGTGCCTCTTCATTGCCGCTTCAAAACACTGGCGACGAAGGTGGGATCGAGGCAACACGTTTAGAGAGTGCATAGCGGCGGAGAGCGAGCGGCATCATGTCCGGAAGCAACGCACCGCCTGAAAAATTCAACCCGGCCAAGGAGGAATGGCAGACGTATGTGGACCGATTCCTCATGTTTTTGGAGAGTAGCGATCTGAGCGGAGTGTCGGATCACCGAAAGAGAGCGGTGTTTTTGACCCACTGCGGCCAAGCCGTTTTTCAGATGGCAAAGGCGCTAGCGTCTCCAATCGATGTCAAAACGCTAACTTGGCCCGAGCTAGAGAAGATCCTGAGGAAACACTACGCGCCCACAGTTTCCTGCCTGATAAAGCGCCATGAGTTTTACCTCCGGAACCAAAAAGAAGGTGAACCTATCGCCGATTTCGTGGCAGATTTAAGAGAAATAGGTGGAGAGTGCGAATTCTCGGATTTCAATGAGGCGCTAAGAGACCGGATCGTTTTAGGCTTAAAAGATCCAATATTACAGAGTAAGTTGCTAAACCGACCCAAGATAACAGCCACAGAGGCCATCGAAGAAGCCACCGCAGCCGAAGCTGCTCACAAATCGGCGGCAAGAATGAAACAGATTAATCAAGCTGCACACCACAAATCCAAAGAAGCCACCAAAGCTGATGATGAACAAGGAAAAACCTCAACACACTACGAGGATCTTGAAACTGAGACCAGTAGTGAAGAAGACGAGGTTTGCCACCTAAAAGCCGCGAGAGGGAAAAAAGAGCGGGCAACCAGGCGGTTTGATTTTGAATGCAACCGTTGTGGGGGAAACCACCCCAGATCAGAGTGCCGTTTCATAGACGCAATATGCCGAAAGTGTGAAAAGAAAGGGCACATCGCAAGGGTATGCAGAGCCCGATCAAGCTACAGCCCCAGGCGAAGAGAAAGCCCTCCCCCAAGAGAGAGAGAAAAGAAAACAAACAACCGTTGGAGCCAGGAAGGAAGGAATAGAAAGTTTAAAGAGTCATCTTACAAGAAGGAAGAAACACATCAAACAATAATAATTGGTCACTCTAATACAAAAAACGTCAAAAAAGTCCACGTGCAAGTAAGAATTGAAGAAAAAAATTGTGAAATGGAAGTGGATTCGGGATCATTCCTTTCCATGGTTTCCTGGGACACTATTAAGAAATTGATCCCAGACTTACGGCGAAGCGAACTAGACAAACAGAAATTAACGCTCAAAGACTACCAGGGAAACAGAATTCCGGTAGTAGGGATTGGACATTCCCAGGTAACCTTCAACAACCATACTGAGATTCTTCCCCTAACAATCGTGGACCGGAACAGACCCAGCCTCTTAGGACTGGAATGGTTCGAACCGCTGGGAATAGGGATGACCGGTATCAACCATATCACAGACGCTGACTGGGAGGCAGATCTCATTCAAGAATTCCAGGACCTGTTCAGCGAAGAATTAGGCAAGTACCGGGGTAACCCGATCTCTTTTAACATAGACCCCAAGGTAGCCCCAATTAGACTAAAGGCTAGACGGGTACCTTTTGCCTTAAAGCCAAAAATAGAAGAACAACTGGATAAACTAGTAAAGCAAGGGGTCCTCGAGCCAGTTGACCACGCTAAATGGGAGACCCCTATAGTGACCCCTATAAAAGCAGACGGGTCGGTTCGTATTTGTGGGGACTATAAGGCGACCCTCAACCATGCACTACAACAGAGCGCATACCCCGTGCCTGTCGTGCAACACTTGCTACATTCTATCAAGGGCGGAAAGATTTTCGCTAAACTCGATTTGGCTCAGGCTTACCAGCAACTGCCCGTTGACAAAAAAACAGCTGAAGCCCAAACTATTGTAACACACCGGGGTGCATTTAAGTGTAATCGCCTCCAATTTGGCGTTAGCGTGGCACCAGGCATTTTTCAATCTCTTATGGAACGCCTCCTTCAAGGAATTCCTGGAGTCATTCCGTATTTCGATGACGTCCTAATTGCAGCTAAACACAAATTGCAACTGCGAGACCGCCTAAGAAAAGTACTGACCAAATTTACTGAGGCTGGGTTTAAAGTCAAAAAAGACAAATGTACCCTTATCACAGACAAAATAGAATTTTTAGGATACCTAATCGATGGCAATGGCATCCATCCAACAGCAGGAAAAACCCGTGCTATCAAAAATGCCCCCACACCAACTAACAAGGCTGACCTACAAGCTTTCCTAGGGTTGATAAATTTTTACCATGTCTTTTTGCCCCAGAAAGCCACGGTGGCGGAACCCTTGCATAGACTTTTGGACAAAGACGCATCGTGGAAGTGGGGACATCGGGAAGAAACAGCATTTAACAAAATTAAAGACATGATCACTTCAGCTCAAGTGTTAATTCAATATAACGAGACTTTGCCATTGTTACTAACTTGTGATGCCTCCCCCTTTGGAATCGGAGCTGTCCTGAGCCACCTTCTACCTAACGGCAGAGAGGCTCCGATTGCCTTCTATTCAAAAACCTTGTCCCAAAGCCAAAGGAATTACAGTCAACTGGACAAGGAGGCACTAGCCATAATTTCGGGTATTAAACGTTTCCATGAATACCTGTATGGCTGATCATTTTCTATCATCACCGATCACAAACCCCTACTAGGTATCCTGGCGGGTGACAAACCCACTCCCCACATTCTATCACCCAGAATGACAAGATGGTCAGAATTCCTGGCCGCTTACAATTACACCCTGTCTTACCGCCCGGGTCCGACCATCACGCACGCCGATGCTTTAAGTCGTTGCCCGTTACCAGACTCTGATCCTGAACCAAACCCCAGCACTTCAACCTTTTTGATTGAGACCCTGCCCGACCTCCCGATGACAGCAGCAGACATCGCGCACGAAACCTCTAACGACCACCTACTGCATACCGTGAGTAGGTGGATCATAAAGGGTTGGCCTGACTCTGAGTTACAAGAACAGTACAGACCGTTTAAACAGAGACAAATGGAACTGTCCGTACTAAAAGGCTGTGTACTATGGGGGGATCGAGTGGTCATTCCACAAAAACTGCGAAATCCCATATTGAAACTATTGCATGAGGGACACCCCGGGATGGTAAAGATGAAAAGTCTAGCTAGAAGTTATGTATGGTGGCCTGGGTTAGACAAGGATGTTACCGACTGGGTCGCGGGTTGCCAGCCCTGCCAGATTTCCCGGCCCTCACCCCCAAAGGCACCAGCTACTGAGTGGGATCTACCTAGGGGCCCTTGGTCTAGAGTCCACATAGATTTTGCAGGTCCGACTAAGGGACATACCTTCTTGATTCTGGTAGACGCTTATTCCAACTGGTTAGAAGTGAGCCTCATGAAATCAACCTCTTCTGAAGCTGTCATCCGACAGCTCAGTCACTGGTTTGCCACCCACGGCTTACCAGACGTCCTGGTATCTGACAACGGCCCTCAATTCACGGCTACAGAATTTGAGGGCTACCTAGCAAGTTTGGGCATACGCCATGCCTTAACCGCGCCGGCACATCCGGCAGTGAATGGACGGGCCGAGCGCATGGTCCGGTTTACCAAGGAGTCCCTTCTTAAGTTAGACCAGGGCCCTATACAAACACGCATCGACAAATTATTGTTCCTCCAACACACTACACCTAGTAGCACTACTAACAAAACTCCTGCTGAATTACTTATGGGGAGAAAACTACGTTCCCCTCTCGATAGACTACACCCCACCTACTCTACAGAGAAACCCCTAGATTCTTCAACCAAAGTCCGAACATTCCGAATTGGGGATTTAGTTTACGCTAAAAACCTGGTAGGGCACCCCTTATGGGTGCCAGCCACCATCACACATCTAACCGGACCCCGTTCTTACCGGCTTACCACCGCTGATGGCAAAAGCTGGAAGCGACACATAGACCAACTTCGAACTCGCACCCATCCCAGACCTGGCGATTTTCCTGGGGGGGAAGGGGAACAACCATCAAGCAGTCTGGATAAGGGAAGCCCACTAACAAACAATGACGCCCTAACTCACACACACACACCCTCAACTCTAGCTCCGGTCGGGTCGCGCTGCTACGCACCTGATCCTGAAGAACGTCCCGCTGAAACATCTGACAGGGTCGTCGATAATCCAGGCCCAGCAGGGAGCGGCATGGCCACGTCAACTAGCCCAGTTAGGCCCGTTGGTAGTGACGCAGCCGGCTCGACCTGCTCGAAGTTTCCAGGGCCGGAGGCGAGAGGAGCAACAGGTCCTTCCGCACCAGCCGATGGTAACGACGCAACTGAGCCGCGCAGGTCCAGTCGGACTCACAGGAGCCCCGCCTATCTACGTGATTACGTAACATAGGCGCGGCTCCTGATTGGTCAGACTGGACCAAGGAGGGAGGGGTGTTCTGGATTGGTTAATATTTGAAATACTTACTGTTCATTGGTCTACATTCCGGCGGGAGATCCTCGCGTCGTCATTGGTTGGCTTAGGCGCGGGAGCCCTTTAAAAGAAGGGCTGCCGCGCCGCCGAGTCAGTCGGTGTCCTGAGAATAAACAAAAAGACTGAATCACTATACGTGTGTGCCTCTTCATTGCCGCTTCAAAACACTATCCTTGATTCTTGATCCTTATTTCAGCGTTTTATGTATATATCCCTTATCTCCACACTCCAAAGCATTACAAAGTAAATGGTATCTCTGATTCTGGCTTTAGAGAATTTATTTGCCTGGTGTAACTCTCAAAATAGGATACATGAAAAAAAGAATCTTAGGAATTCAGATAGGGCATCATTATGGACAGAAGTAGGGATATCAATAGAAGAAAAGATTTGTGGCTCAGAGTTGAACTCTGGGGTCCTTAGTGCTCTCTACGCTTTGTTGTTTTCTTGCAGATATTTCATTATCTAGGTAGGTGATGATGTTAGTTAGTTGGGTAATGAAATAAGGAGAAACTTTCTGACAGTGAGAACAATCAACCAATGGAACAGCTTGCCCTCAGAAGTTGTGGGAGCGCCATCACTTAAGAGATTAGACTTTCATCTGTCAGAAATGGTGTAGGGTCTCCCGCTTAGGCAGGGGGTTGGACTAGATGACCTATAAGGTCCTTTCCAACTCTGATTATGTTATCTGTTATCTATTATCTGGAAGAAAATAACCAAGTTCAAGATCCTAGGAGCCCACAGAAATAGAAGTATATGAATATCCAGATCATTATAATCTGACTAACAAGAAAAATAACAAAGATCAAGCAACAGCCGGTTAATAAATAGTGCCAAATTATGAATAGAGACCAACTTACTTTTACCAACAAGTCACAGTCTGGGAGAATGATAGTTGTGCCCATATTTAATCAAAAGTTTCATCCTTTTCCCTCCCCCCCACCCCCACCCCCAAATTCTTTGAAAAGCTAGTGATCCCAAATAAGAAAAACATCATTGTGCATTGTAAAGATTACACTGATCTACTTAGAAGAAGTCAAAGTTTATTATACACTGTTTCAGAAAGTGATATAGCAAATACATATCATTCATGGCATGATGGTCAGTTTAAAACAGAAATGAATGACAAATTAACCTCACATTAGCTACTCTTCATTAATACTATGCTGAAAGGAGAGCTGATATCAATTTTCTGGTAATAGACAAGACTAACTATCATAGTTTATTAAAGATATTCTAAGTTCAATGAATTCATTCTGTTTCATCAAAAGGTTAAAATATTAAAAGTGATCATTGGAAAAAAACCACACACACACACATATACATTATATACATACATACATACATACATACATACATACATACATACATACATACATACATACATACATACATATTCAGGATCCGCAGCAATAATAAGGAAAATGCCATAAGATTCAGGCCTTTTTAATTTAAACAAAAACTCAAAGCAAGACTACTTGTTATTTATGTATTTTATTTCCTAAAGCAACTGCATCATGTTAAAAATGAAAAATGCACATAGGTTTAGAAAACATAAAATGCATAATTTTTTTCCACACATTGAACTGGTTTGGAGATTGCTGATATACCTAAATCCTAACATTACTATTCAAACATCATGTGGAACCAGCAGGGCTGGGTATAAATTCTAAATGTTAAAATCTAGCATGAAATTATAGCAACATTTATATTATGAGAAGAGGTGGAGGGAACCCTGCAAAGTGAACATTCTCAGCAAAAAAAAAAAGAAAGGATTTATTTTTGCAAATTAAAATTTTATTATTTTTCAATTCAAACAGATTATCCAGTATAGGTAGTCATTAACTTATAACCACAATTGAGTCCAAAATTTCTGTTCCTAAGCAAGGCAGTGGGTGAGTTTTGGCCCATTTTATGATCTTTTTGCCACAGTTGTTAAGGTAATTGCTGCAGCTCTTAAGTGAATCCTTTGGTTGTTAAGTGAATCTGGCTTTCCCCATTGATTTTGCTTGTTGAAGCCAGCTGGGAAGGTTACAAATGTTGATTACATGACACCGGAACAGTACAACTGGCATAAATTCATGATGATCAAATGCAGATGATACTAAGCTGACAGGAATAGCTAACACCCAAGAAGATAGGCTCAAGATCCAGATGGATCTTGACAGACTAGAACATTGGGCCATATCTAACAAAATGAAATTCAATGTAGAGAAAAGTAAAGTCCTACACTTAGGCAAGAAAAACCAAAAGTACACATATAGACTGGGTGAAACCAGGCTCAATAGCAGTAACTGTGAGAACTTGGAGTCTTAGTGGACAACCAGCTAAATATCAGCCAGCAGTGTGCAGCAGCAGCCAAAAAAGCTAATGCAATCCTAAGTTGTATTAACAGAGGGATACAATCAAGATCAAGGGAAGTACTAATTCCACTCTATAAAGCTTTAGTAAGACCACACCTACAGTACTGCATCCAGTTTTATTCACCACCTTATAAAAAAGATGTTGAGACTCTAGAAAAAGTACAGAGAAGAGCAATCAGGATGATTAGGGGACTGGAGGCTAAAACATACAACAAACAGTTGCAGGAACTGGGCTTGGCTAGTTTAGTAAAGAGAAGAACCAGGGGAGACATGATAGTGGTCTTCCAATATTTGAGGGGCTGCCACAGGGAGGAAGGGGTCAAGCTATTTTCTAAAGCACCTGAAGGCCAGACAAGGAATAATGGATGAAAACAGAACAAGGAGAGATTTAACCTGGAAATAAGGAGAAACTTTCTGACAGTGAGAACAATCAACCAATGGAACAGCTTGCCCTCGGAAGTTGTGGGAGCGCCATCACTTGAGACTTTCAAGAAGAGATTGGACTGCCATTTGTCAGAAATGGTGTAGGGGGGTTGGACTAGATGACCTACAAGGTCCCTTCCAACTCTGATTATCTGTTATCAGTTGCCAAGCACCAGAATGTGCTTACGTGACCATGAGGATGCTGTAATGATTGTAAGTGTGAAAACTGATCATAATGTCATTTTTTTTTCAGTTCCCTTGTAAATGGTCACTAAATAAACGGCTGTAAGTCAAGGACTTCTTGTGCAACTAAAAGAAAAAAATGTATATTGCCACAAAATAAAAAGATGTTGAGGCTCTAGAAAGAGTGCAGAGAAAAGCAACAAAGATGATTAAGAGACTGGATGCACGATGAGCAGTTGCAGGAATTGGGTATGTCTAGTTTAATGAAAAGAAGGACTAAGGATGACATGATAATAGTGTTCTAATACCTAAAGGGCTGCCACAAAGAAGAGGGGGTGGGTCAACCTATTCTCCAAAGCACCCAAAGGCAGGACAAGAAACAATGGATGGAAATTGATCAAGGAGAGAACCAATTTAGAACTAAGGAAAACTTTCCTAACAGATAACAATTAATCAGTGGAACAATTTCCCTCCAGAAGTTGTAGGTGCTCCAACAGTGGAGGTTTTTAAGAAGAGATTGGACAAGGGTTTGTCTGAAATGGTATAGGATTTCTTGCCTGAGCAGGGGTTGGACTAGAAGACCTCCAGGTCCCAACCAACTATGTTAAAATTTTAACTCTGTTAAAATTACTGAATATTGTAGGTAAAAATCCCTACAATGTTTTCTTTGACAAAATACTCTAAGAATTGGAATTGAAAAATGGAATAAATAACTGGCTAATCTTGTTTTATCCATTTATCTATTTTCTAACCTATTGAGAAAAGAATTGTACTCAGTAGTGAAAAGAAACCAATTAAGAATATATATTTTTTAAAATGAAAAGGTTAACAGTTATAAAAGGAAATTGGTTTAAACCATCAGCTATGAAATGCTTATTAAAACTAATATGGAAAGAGAAGTTGTTTATAGTTTTTGAAAAGTCATATAAGGCTTCCAGTTTTGTTTTGTTTTTTAAAAAAACAGTCTTAATAATTTTTCCATTTGACCAAACTAGTCTGGTAAGATTTCCAATAATCCATAGCAGGTTGCTACTTACTGTGAAAGAGCATCAAAAAGTTTAAAATAACATTAGAATGTGGATATTAAAGGAACAGATTGTGATTACATGGCTTCACAGTAGAATTCAATCTGGGAAAATAGGTACCTTAAGCTTACCACAGAATCTAATTAAATAAAAAATCTAATTAAAACTAACACACTGTTGGTACCTGACCTATTCCAACTTAATTATATCAACATAAGCTGCTCTGTGAACTGCTCAAATGAGGTTAAAACATGGGTACTTTTCACATGGAGGACCTTTGAGCATTTGCGCCAACAGTCCATGCTATCTATATGAAGAATGCTTCTGATGTTCCATTGTTCTTATAAATAGTTACAAAGTATTTACAAACACAGCCTCAATTTAAAGTTAAATTCTGGTGATTTTATCTATTGTGGAATGAATGACATCAAACTTGGAATTCAAAATGAAGTGTACATTGTTAATGGATTAAAGTGTATTTGGTTAGTTAACCGTTTGATTATTTAGCAATTTTGAAAGATTTATTATTGTGACTGATTTTCTTTTGAAAGCTTTAGCCTCTGATGACTTCATCAAGTTACCAGACTCATCTTGATAACTCCTTTATTAGTAGTTAATATCCAGCTCAAGACTAGCCCTCAGTATGTGACATTTCACAATTAGCAACAGCATTTAGCAGTAGCACTTAGATTTATATACCACTTCACAGTGCTTTCTCTAAGCGGTTTACAGAGTCAGCATATTGCCTTCAACAATCTGAGATCTCATTTTACTGACTTCAGAAAGATGGAAGGCTGAGCCAATCGAACCCCTGGGTAAGCAGTGAGTTAGCCTGCAGTACTGCATTCTAACCACTGCACCACCAGGGCTTCTCTTAATCATTCTATCCATGTTTAACAAAAGAGTACAGTTTATTTATTTATTTTATTTATTTATTTATTTTGTCAAACAATTATTAGGTAACAGGTATAAGTATAAACATGGTTATAAATACATGAAATGGATACAAATAAAAAAAAAAGAAACAATAGGACAGGGACGATAGGCACGTTTTGTGCGCTTATGCACGTCCCCTACAGACCTCTTAGGAAAGGGGTGAGGTCAAAAGTAGATAGTCTAATGTTGAAGATTTTGGGGTTTGGGGAAGAAACCACAGAATCAGGTAGAGTATTCCATACATTGACTACTCTGTTGCTGAAGTTGTATTTCCAGCAATCAAGTTTGGTGCGGTTTATCTTTAGTTTGTATCTATTTTGTGCTCTTGTATTGTTTTGGTTGAAGCTGAAGTATTCATATCCATATAGGTAGGACATTGCAATATATAATTTTATGTACTATACTTAAATCGAACCGAAGGTGGCATAGTTCTAGGTTGTCTAAGTCTAAAATTTCAAGTCTGGTGGCATAAGGTATTCTGCTACGAGTGGAAGAGTGGAGGACTCTTCTCATAAAATATTTCTGGACTTTCTAAATTGTATTAATATCAGATATGTAATGCGGGTTCCAGACTGATGAGCTGTACTCAAGTATTGGTCTAGCAAATGTTTTATATGCTCTAGTAGTTAGTAGAGTGATATTACCGGAGAAAAAGCTATGCAGAATTAGGTTAACAATTCTTAACGCCTTTTTGGCTATGTAGTTACAGTGGGCTCTAGCGCTTAGATCATTTGAGATGCGTACTCCAAGGTCCTTGACAAAGTTTGTGTCAACAACAAGGTCTTGACTATTCAGCTTGTATTTTATTGTAACATAAGGAACATAAACATAACATAACAGTTGTAACATAAGTTGTTACATCTATCAGCAAGCAGGATGATGATAAATTTATATATAAGCAAGCTAATATCCGCTTATGTTTTGAACTGTATTGCCAATCAATTTTGGTCAGCTGTGTCCAATAGTGAGTGTTTATGGGTGTTGTATTCCAGGACAACCCTACACCAGATGTCTATGAAGAGGTGCTTTCAAAATGTTGACAAGTAGCTCTTGTTTAAGAAAGTAATGTAGCCTAATATATTGTTTAAAGGAATGAATAAACAAGATTTTTTAATAGAAACTAAACTCCTTTTTATAACATATACTGCAGGCTCCACAGATCAGCACTGAGTGAAAGTTTTTTTTTCTATTTTTGGAAGGACATAATTACAAGGAAGACTAATTGCTGAAAACTGATCATTCATCAAGGCAATACAGCTGAATACTTAAACAACAATAAGTCCACGGCAATGTTTCTAAGTATAGAAGGTGATATCTAACATGGTGCTTGGGGTCTTTAGCTTGTCCAGGCTCCAGGCATTCCCCTGAACTTTTATTTTTATGTTAGTGATAGCTGTCACAATATATCCTCAGCATTGGCCAGATGTTTTGAGTTCTTTGATTTTTCACAGCAAAATGGCATTAACGGTGGAATGAGGACGTTGTTTCATGTCCTCCAGAAATCCCAGGTATCTTTTGCAAATCTCCTCCTAAAAATTTCTTGAAAGGTTTGTCTATGTACTGTATATACAGAATCAGAGAATTGATTAAGGCATCAGGCTAGAAACCAGGAGACTGTGAGTTATAGTTCCTCCTTAGGCATAAAGTCTGCTGACTTTGACCTTGTGCCAGTCATTTTTTCCTCATCCCTAGGAAGGAGGCAATGGCAAGCCTCTTCTAAAAAACCTTGCCCAGAAAACTCATTGGGATTTGTCCTGGCAATCTCTGAGAATCAGACTTAATTAAATAGAAATAAAAACGGAATCACAGTTCTGAGGTAGATATTGCTGTTCATTTTGCACCTGCTAATATTAGTGGGATGAAAATAAATCAGTTTATATTTTCAAAATAATGGGATGCATGATTCATGATGGGTTCAGTGACTTAATAATGTTGTAAATCTTAACTTTTCAGACATCTGCTGGATATATTTCATATATGAAATATGAAATAGATGAATTCAATGAAACAAATTTGCATGCTTTTATTCTGCAGTTTTAATGTCCCATGAACTGACTCCCTTCATTAAAATGAACTCCCAGAATTGTTGTGTGGATAAAGTGAAGAAAAAGTCCCATGTAAAGTATCTGGTGTTTCTGGAGAAAAAGTGGATTATAAAACATATATACCCTTTATGCCACTTACTTACCATTTAATCTCAGTTGAGCTAAAGGCATAGCTATATAGCTCCTTTTCTGACTTCCTTTTCTTCTCATATCTAATTTAGGATTAATCCATGTGGCATATCTCTGCGGAATTTTTACAACACAAAACAGTGTCAAAGGAGAGGATAATAGTATGCCTTAAATGTTGAAACCTAATATTTTAATTCTGGATTTATTTACTTTTTTAAACAAAATTAAAATATGGAAATTCTGTTAGTTTTGTTTCCTTACTTTATTAACTGGTAGACAGAAATGATAGACAATTAAGTATATATCAGTTTTGATTGTCTATTATTGGTTCAGTTTGCTTGAGATCAATCACCATGGAGCAGGTGTCTTCTGGACTGATCCTAAAAACTCAACTTGGAACATAATCTTTCTATCATATTCATCTAATGAAACATTATCCATTTTCCTACCCAAGTTCAGACCTAGTGAATATCTTTCATGTGTGTGAAATTGTTGTGATAAGCCTTGCTTTACAGAATTATCATAAGGCGTATTTAAAAGTTTTACTTCAAAACTTTATCCTGCTGCATTCTAAAAAAGATAAAAGGTTTCCCTATCCAGTCATTTCCATCTCTAGAGGGTGGTCCTCATCTCTGTTTCCTAGCTGAGGGAGCCAGTGTTGTCTGAAGACTCTTCTATGGTCACATGGCCAGCATGTCTATAAGCCAAGACACAGGGAACACTGTTACCTTCCCATCAAAGTGGTACCTATTTATCTATTTGCATTTGCATGCTTTCAAACTGTTTGGTGGACAGGAACTGAGCAAGAATGGGAGCTCACCATGACATGCGGTGATTGAGTTTCCAACTGCCAACTTTCTGAATATCAAACCCAACATCTTAACTGCTAGGCCACCTACCTTTCTGGAATTTCTTCTTTGTCCATGCCATCAACAAATTGAACTCAAAGTGGATGAAAAATGAGATGACGTCTTGGCCGCAATAAATGGGTTCCTTAGGAGATCTACTAAATGGCATTTTTAAAATATCCATTGACATAGCCATGTTAGATATTAAGGCAGAATAGACGAATGCTGCTCAAAACATCAAAAAGAAGAGATTTAGAAAAACAAAGCTGGCTTAGCCTTGAACTGAAGTAACCAAAAGATACATTGCTGTTGAACTGAAGTAACTGAAAGATACGCTGCTATTTAAAGAGGCAGATAATAACTGTACATTGAATCAAGAATATGACATTACCTAACTGCAAATGCAATAATAACATTTTGTTTTAGTTAGTTTACTAAACCAGTGTAGGGGAATGAGTATAGCTCTTGTATATATTCCTGTATAGCAAGATAATAGCATCAATATTGAACAGAACAGATTCGAGTTTGCTCCTTTGAATCTGCATTCTCTCCCTAGTTGAATTCCATTTTTTTCTTTACACTTGATAGAATTAGGAGAAATAACCTTTTCCAAGATCCAGACTGGCTTCCACTCCTTTGGTGGAGTCACCTTTCTTTATGTCACCTTTCTTTATGTAAACGGATAGATTGGGCATCAATAATTACCACTCAAGTCTTTTGAAAACAAGATCTTTTGTACAGTATGCTATCTGGCTGGAGCTGTTTAATGCTAACATTTGATTGATGGATTGCTCTAACCCATCCTAAAGGAAATCAACCCTGACTGTTCTTTGGAAGGACAGATATTGAAGTTGAAGCTCAAATGCTTTGGCCATCTAATGAGAAGAGAAAATGAAAAAAAAGGACCCTGATGTTGGGAAAGATTGAAGGCAAAAGAAGAGAACAGTAGAGGATGAGATGGTTAGATGCAATGAAATATGAATTTGGGTAAACTCTGGGAGACAGTGGAGGACTGGGTAGCCTGGCATGCTTTGGTCCATGGGATAACAAAGAGTCAGACATGACTGAACAACTAAACAACAATTAACCAATCCATAATAAATAATATTTTTGATGTAATGCTTTAAAACTTTTATGCTTCAAGCTTGTTAGTTCTTCAATCTTTTTTCTTAACTTTTTTTTTTCAAAAATTGTCCCTTGTATTCCTTCTTTACCATTATAGAAGGGGGCTGAAAAGAAATGTTCTTATAGTTTATATGATATTTGATGCCATTGTATTCACAGGGTACAAAATCTATTTATCCATCCATCCATCACCATCTCTACCTAAAGATATTCATTCCTCTGTGGGAAGAAGGTCAATAAAGTCCAAATAATTCATTATCCACAGCAATCAGTAAAGTATTTTTTTAGTCTGACCCTAAAGCAGGTTTCGTTATCTTTCAGCTCTTCTCACCAAGGTAATGATTTCCATGTTTCTGAGAATGGAAACTTTCATTGACCTTGCTTACATTAGGCCTCCTGCCTCTCATAAATCTATTCAGTCAGACATTCTTGAAAAAAAGCCCAGACCTCCAGAGATAGGAATTGTTTGAAAATTATGAGGCCCACTTGCACAATAATAGTTATTTATTTATTTTAAACATTTATACAGCCACCCATCTTCTAATCAATTCTGGGCAGCTCCCAATATTATCCCAGATTCAGTAGCCAATGGTAGGAGAGTCGTAAGATTTGGCAGAGGTGAAAATTTTTAAAGTTTTTAAAACCTGGATGCTTGTTTTCCAATGTTAGTCATTGATAGGGCAATCAAACATGGGCTGCAGACATCCAGAGGCCCACTAGGGGGGAGCAAAGAGTTATACATCTTTCTGTGGCCATCTAGTGGTCATCTTGATTTTGACAGACCAGGTCTTAAGCAATACAGAAATGGCAAGCTCTGGTGAAGTGATGGAGGTTGGGGAAGAGAGCTGGAAAAGAAGGAAAGAAGAATGCTATGGTGTTTGCCAGCACCATAGCATTCTTCTAAAGCAGGGGTGTCAAACTGACAGCCCACGGGCTGGATGCGTCACATGCAGGCCATGCCCACTCTAGCTCCGCAATGGGAAAACACTGCAAAGCGTCACATGATAACAACTTGATACGGCGAGTTTGACACCCTTGTTCTATGAAGGGTTTTGCCAACACCACCCATACTTTCGCTATCATCTTGATTTATTGTCAAATATCCAACTAAATGTATTATAAAATCAATTTGAAGCCACTCATATAGGCATTTCTTGCTTAACTTAATATAATGTCTTCGCTTTTTGTAAAGGATGCCTTTCATCCTTTCCTTTAAAGCTATTTATTAACCATGTATTAATTCTGTAACAAGGTGCTTCCTTAACTAACAGCGACTAATCCATTGCAACTGCTCTATAAATAGTTCAATTTCATTAAGAATGACTAACAGAGATGCAGCTTCTTCCTCCTCCTCAGCTGACTTTCACCACCCCAAATGCTTGCAAAGGCTTCCATCTCCTGTTCCTCCTCATAGCTTTTTCTTTACCTTCAAAAATTGTTTACACAGGTTTTTTTTTTCTATAGCATTCAGTTGTTTCTAGCAACTCTCCAGCTAAGTTCAGCTCTCAAAGTCTAAAATTGCTAGCTATTGTTTTAATGACAACATGTTCATCCTTTGATTTCCTCAGTGGGTGCCAATGAATATGATTTACCCAAGCACTTTAATTTCTCACATTATATTTAAATATATTTTTTTGCATTTTATTTATTCTTTTATTATTAGAAAAAGAACTCAACAGCACAGGATGATGGTGACCTATAAGCCTGCGATTTGCTTGGACTGTATTTTCACACACAGTGACTGAGGTCATATATTAGAGTAAGCCATATGATTGTGGCCAAATCCAACTGCTGTTGTTTGCAAATCATGGTTTGGTGCATTATTGTGGTTTTATTTGCCGTTATTGTGGTTATCTGAACCCAGGTTTATCAAAAGTAAGATAGCCTGTGACATAAAACATCCTTTGGCCCCCTGTTGAATAAAATTAATTTTATTATGGTAAAAAATTAATTAATTAATAAAATTAATTAATAAAATTAATTTTATTATGGTCACAGACTCACATTAAATATATTTATTTAAATATTGGGGGAAAAAACCTATGAAGAAAAAGGACATTTAGAGCATGTATGGTGGTTCAAGTTAGTTACACCTTTAAAAAGTCCCCTTTTTTTTCTTGGGCTTGTCATATAATGAGTTTTTGTCCTGTCCCCTTCGCACATGCATACAACACAAGGTTTGAAGCCTTTACTGAGGCTTCACCAGCCCTGAATAGGATTTCCTAGACAGGAATCAGAGCAAGACCCAATGAATCAAATTTTCCCAAGTCAGGAAAAACACAGAACAAGTTCACGGTCCAAAACACAAATCATACAAGCCAAAATCCAATTCCAAGGCCCACAAGTCAAAGTGCAAAGTCCAGAAACAAAAGTCACAATCACAGCCAAGAATGAAGTTTCAAGACTGGTGGCTGAACAAACTCATGATCCAAAATGGAAGAGTTATTCTCAGCATTGCTCTACTCCATGTGCTGGTCAGTGTAATAGCTGTTGGCCAATGCAACTTTTTAGGAGGGACAAGGCTGCCTCCTTATGAGTATCCTTGCCGACCTCTGTAGTGTCTCTCTCTCCTCTGGGCCCTGCATGCCCTAGGAGTTGGCGAAGGAGGCAGTTCTGTTTATTGGTTGCAGCTGTCCCCCTTCTAGCTGGCCTTCTGTGCCTCTTGGCTGCAGCTACAGTATGTTTCTTCCTTTCCATTGTCAGTCAGTCACTCCTCTGGCCCTTCTGAAGTTCCTGGCCTCTTCTCCTTTTCTTGCCCATCCCCTCCTGGTTCAGAATCCCCAGCATTTTCCAGATGATTGTTTGGGCTTAGCATACCATAAAACATAATGCAACATTTATATTTCATTAACCAGGATTTAGAATTTAAGTAGTATGAGAACTTCATACTTAATTTCAAATAATTCATAGGATTTTTCTTCTCATTTGTCTTTTTAAATTTCTTTACTATGGTTTGCAGACCCTTTGCATTTTCAGCTATCAGGATAACCTGCATAGGATGGGTTATTGATATTTCTTCTTCCAATTTTAAAATCACACTCATCGTCCAATCCAGTTTCCCTCAATATAGATTCAGGATATAGGTTGAGAGAATAAGGGGAGATTATGAAGCCTTGTCGCATTCTGCTATGAATCTGGAGCTAGTTTGTTTTGCTATATTCTGTCTGTATTGTGGCCTCATCATCTATACATAATTATCTCATAGGTCCTGAGATTCCCATTTTTCTGAGCACTTTACCCAATCTAATGTGATCGACAAAAATCAAAGGTCTTTTTTAAATCAATGAAGCACATGCTGATTGCTTTTTGGTGTTCTTTGGCATTTTCAATTATGCAGCATTGGGAGTAATATCTCATGTTCCCAGCCTTTTCTAAAGCCAGTTTGAACATCTGGCATTACCTTTTCTATGAAAGGCTTTCATTTGTGTTAAATGACCACAATCATTATCTTACTATATGTGAAATTCAAAATATTAAACAGCTTGTATACTTTGTTCAGTCTCCTTTACTGGCATTATATTCCAAATTTCTTTTTCTATTGATCAACTGATGATAAATCATGTTTGCCAAGTTTTAGTTATGAATTTAGTAACTGTTCATTCATAGTTTATCATTAAAACTCTCTAGACAATTAAAATATCCATTAATAATAAGAAATTCAGAAATTTAATAGTTGACATTTCCTAATATTATGAACTTTTTAAAACAACATTTCTTTACATGAAGCACTAATACATATATTCAAATTTTTAACATGATATGCCTTTTACATTTTAGCAGAAATTCAAAACTTCCAGAAGTATTAGGGAGATCCAGTTTGGGGAATAATGCCACATTTCATTTCTTGAATATTTTTTGGAACTTAAATCTAATTAATAGAAATATAGAAATGTTATGAATCAATGTTAATTTGCTATTACAATATTAAATTCCCTTTATCATTTCTGTTTCATATCAGTTTAATGATTGTATATTTTAGCTACCGGTAATATTTTATATGCTTAGTTAATAATCCTTTCAACGCAGAAGTTTATTCTTGAATGGGTAATGAACCTTAACCTCAATTAAATGGACTTCAGTATTTTTATAAGCCAGACTGAGATATATTAGCAGTTTATTTATATATTTCGAGCATTTGCAGACTGCAAGGTTGGCAGTCCATTTTGATAACATCAGCAAGATGCCGAGTTCTTGGTTATTGTTGTTTTGGTAGTTGCTGTTGCTTTCCATTGATCTGTAGATGTGTCCTCTGACCTCTTCTTCATGCTGATTTACTGCTGTAAATGCATGTGACAACAATCAGAGCAGGAATTAAAAATGAAGACATCAGGACATAGAAGACAGGATAAAATACCTGCACCATATTAAGGATATCAACTTTGAAAGCACAGTAGCACCAGCACTAGAAGATCTTGAAGGTTAATTTATCAGATTGGGGAGCAAATTGAAAATGATACGGTAATTAGTAGAGCTTATTGCTTGCTCATCAAAAAGTCATATTCTTGTCCAGATTGGCAACAATTGTGCAAATAATTTATTACTTGCATTAAAATGTAGAAATTTACAAGACAATGAAGAAGAAAATAAACATTTCCAATTATGGCTTCAGAATAATGGAAAATTCTATTAAATAAACAAGCTCTATTGTGTTCTTGGAAAACTCATCTTTTTCTACCAGCTTTTAATTGAAATACTTTCTCTCCTCAGGGCAATTTAACTGTAATCATTTTATTAAACAACCATAAATATGTAGGTATATAATCTATTGGTAGAGCTTGATGATATTTTTGCAGCTAAAGTTTGCTTTGAGCTGGCAGGTCAAATGACCTAAAATAGTAGAAATGCATTTGCATAAATAAGACTAAGGTTAGTCAAAGGAAAAAGAGAGGGATAGATATTCCCATGATTTCACCTCAGGATTATCTGGAGGATATAGTTAAAAATTAAAGATGGAAGCCAAGATGCTATGATCAAAAACCCCAGCCATTTTTTAGTGTGTGATTAGACCTTTGAACAAACTACTGCAGCCATCATCTTGACTTTTTAAAAACCCTGCTCACCCAATGATCTTTCCCATTTCTTCGTTTGACATCTTATTTTGTCCAGTTTTCTTTTGTGGGTGGGAAGTTCAAAAGTGTTTCTTCATGAATAAATACAATTTTAAATGTATAGCAACTAAGAGGAATAGAAAAAGGATAATTAAAAGAATAGTAATACATAGCAGTAGCACTTAGACTTATATACTACTTCACAGTGCTTTATAGCCCTCTCTAAGCATTTTACAATCTGAGTCCTCATTTTATTGACCTTGGAAGAATGGAAGGTTGAGTCAATTTTGAGCGAGTAAAACTTGAACTGCTGAACTGCTGGCAGTCAGTAATCAGCAGAATTAGCCTGCAATACTGCATTCTAACCATTGCTCCACCAAGGCTCTTGCAGGGAAACAATTCCCATTCTTTCATTCTTCATTTGTGTACTTTTTTTTTTCATTGATATAAAGCACTAAATATGAAGACGGATTTTCAATTTTTGAGTTGCATTATGTTTTGTAGATGGTCACTGTCATCAGAAAACAGGAAAATTTGAATAGACAATGGAAGAAAAACTTTGAAAGAAAAAAGATAAGTCTCAAATAAAAGTATCCTCTGCCTTTAAAATGCTTTTCTTCAGAATTCCTTCATACTATCTAAAATGCTAAAGAAATGGGAAGATGCTCCTTTAATATGCACAAACAACAAGAGGTTGTCAACTCTGAAGCTGAAGCCATATTTTCCTGCCTCATAGTTGCCATGAACTTTGAAAGGGGGAAGGGAGGGGAGAAGCAGATAGGCCAGCTAACAGTCAAAACAAAAAGGTTTTCTTGTGGGAATCAAGGTCATCCCAGCAGATGGCAAGTCAAGAAGGAGAGGATTGACCAAGCAGCCTCCCAGCTACTTTCATTGGACAGTATGACTGTGACATCTGGGGAGAGAAATATTTGCTCTTTTAATTAGGGGAAAAACTGCTGGAACCTTTAGAGTTGGTTTTCTCTAGTTGTGACAATATGATGTATCCAATAAATATATTTTTTGAGGGCTCTACCTGAGTTCTGCTTTTGATGGATGCATTACTCAGAACGCTGACAGAGGTTGTCTGGAATACATAGAAGTACAAGCATAGCAACTCTTTAAAGCAGCCACATCTTTTTTTCTCAACTATGTCTGAAAAAAGGCAGCTGCTTTAAAGATTCAACTTATACAGCAGGTCATGTCTTCCAAAGCACACCATCCAAATCATTTTCAAAACATGCATAACCTTACTAGCTATTTCCTTGCTCTTGGTCATGTTCCTATTTGGAATGTAAATTAATTTTGGCCAGTGTGAGTTCTCACTACTTTAATCCATAGTGTTCAAAGGGACAATATTGGAAACTGGCTAAAACTAACTGAGAGCATGAGAAAAAGAACAAGATCTGATCTTCCTGTGGAGTTTCTTTTCAAGATATTGAAGACCAGTAGAGAAGAACCTGCCACAGCCTATTGCACAGTAAATCAATGTCATAACCACATTATTAATGGTTATTAATGATATTAATGATATTTTTGAACAACAATTTGTACAGTGAAAAGGTACTTATTACAGTCCCTTTCAAAACATTATTTAATGCACTGTGAAAAGAATTTAAACTTTGCTGAGTATCTCATTTCTAAAGATATATTCCTCATCTAGCATTTTCAGCCAAATGCCCTCTAGTTTAACTTTTTTTTAGCTGGCAGCACTTTGCATTATGATAACAGGCCAAATCTTCATTTTCATTCAATTTGTATATGAACATTTGAAGTAAAAGGCCAAACATTTGAAAGCAAAGACACAGCTTTGTAATAAAAATTAACTACCCCCTATTTAGCTAAGTCGAACTGTTCCTTCAACTGAGCAATAAGTTCAGAAGAGCATATGTAATATGTGCTTAGATAGTTAAAGGGCCAAACAAACAGTTCCTTATATCTATATAACAGAATAACAGAGTTGGAAGGGACCTTGGAGGTCTTCTAATCCAACCCCCTGCTCAGGCAGGAAACCCTATACCATTTCAGACAAATGGTTGTCCAATTTCTTCTTGAAAACTTCCAGTGTTTGAAATTTTGTCTCTCTGCGTAATCTATTTATTTTTATCAAATGTATGTGCTGCCCATCCCACTTTCAAGTGACTTTTGGCAGCAACAAGCAACACGACAAAAATTAGTCCCAGATACATTTCTTACCCTTAAAACTTCACTTCGGCCTTCAACAAGCGAGAGTGAAACTTCGTCTTTTGTTGAGCTTGCCATCTTTTATCATTATGTTTTATGCTTTATTGATGTTATTTATTTATTGATGTATTTGGTTTGTGAAATGCCCAGAACTGTTGATAGTTATACAAGTTTAATAAATAATTATTATTATTCTTTGCTGAGACCACCAAGTGAAAGAATTAATTAAAATGTATTAAACAGTTCAGTTCTGTCATTTGTAATTTCTGTCTTTTAAAACTATCAAATATAAATATAATAAAACATAAATAAAAATAGTTTAACAAATACAGGGTTGTGCAGAAAGTTGAGTCATTGTAATATTGTTCAAGAAAATCATTGTCAGAGAGGCCATAACACAGCAGCTGCCGCAGCAGCCAACAACAAGGCTACTAAAGGTCAAAGCAAAATGATACAAGCATTTGAGTTCCAGGAGTTTTTCATCAAGCAAGATAGCAGGTAAAATAACAAAGGAGTTGCTGGGGAGAGGGAGAGAATGAGAAATAGATGGTAGTCTTCAAATGTCTATGATATTTTATGAATAATACAGCTTTCTGTAAGAAACCTGCCTTTTTTTCATGTACCACTTCCTAAATAGGTTTTAATAAACGGATTTTAATGCAGGAGGAATGCAGCCTGAGCTAAGCAACACTAACAACACTGCAATCTTACATAAACTTATAGAGTTGGAAGAGCTCTTGGAAATCATCTATTCTACCACTACCCAGAGGACAAATCCTTAGAACATCCCAGACAAATGTCTTCTCTTAAAAATCCCCACCACCACTTTAAGAGACTGGTTGTTCCATTGATAAGTCTCATATTCAGGAAATTCCTTATTTTCAAGTTTTACAAATATGGATCACTCACTATAAAATGTTCATCCACTGCTTCTTCTCTTAACCATTGATGCTCTGGAAAATAAATCCATACAATCTTCCCTGTGGCATTACTTCATGTATGGGAAGGCTGCCATCTTGTTTCCTCTTAGCCTTCACTCCTTTAAGCTAAACATACCAAACAGTGGTGGGATTCAAAGATTTTTACCACCAGTTTGGAGGGCATGGCTTGGTGGGCACACTTTGCATGCGTGCATGCACTTTGCATGCACACGTCAAACATGCACTTTGCGCAGGCGCAGAGGCGTTCCAACTCACCTCCTGCAAGCCTGCACTATCCCTGTTGCTTCAGCAGCTGCCACGCGGTACTCTGCTGTGTCGCGCAAAGCAGCTGTGCTTCAAAGCAGGGAATAAAGGTGAGTATGGGAGCCAGGCAGGCGGGTGGGCCCAACAGCAAAGCAGCGGAGAGAACCAGTTCGGTCCCTGCTGCTCATCGGTGCTACCTGCTCAGCAGATCAGGGCCAAACCGGTAGAATACCATCACTGATACCAAATTCTTTAACCGAGAGGTGGGCAACTATAGCTCCTTTAGAGCTGGGGTGTCGCAGTGGTTAGACTGCAGTACTGCAGGCTAATTCTGCTGACTGCTGACTGCCAGCAGTTCAGCAGTTCAATTCTCACCGGCTCAAGGTTGACTCAGTCTTCCATCCTTCCAAGATAAAATGAGGACCCAGATTGTTGGGGGCAATATGCTGACTCTATAAACTGCCCAGAGAGGGCTGTAAAGCACTGTAAAGCAGTATGTAAGTCTAAGTACTATTGCTATTGCTTTACGACCTGTAGACTTCAACTCCCAGAATTCCTGAGCCAGCATGGTTCAGTCCATTCTGATTCAGGAATTCTGGGAGTTGAAGTCCACAGGTCATGAAGAGACCATAGTTGCCCACTCCTCCATTAACCAATGAATATTAGCACCAGAATGCTTAATTCTAATATTACAATCTTACATACAATCACAGAGGAATAATCATGGCGGTTTACTGAAGCTACTACTAGGCAGTCAAACCCACCATGATTATATATGAATAAATTTGCTGCGAATAAGTTAAAGCTGGGTGACTCTGATTTAAAGAAGGCAAATTTGAGAAGAAAGACACAGATGTACATCTGGAAAAGGAGGGAAACTGTTCTCTCTCCATCCATCTTCCAAATTGCTCCAAATTGCAAGGTAACTCTGACTTTGTTGCTGCTGTAGGTTTATCAAGATTTAGGGATAACCGTGAAGCTCTGTAACACAGTGCAATTGTTTGCTTGTACAATTAATTACCAAGAGAGGTTACTGTTGGCACTCCTGGAGCTTCTGTTCAGAAAGTGAGAGCTTGTGCTATCGATCTATAGGGAGCTCTCTATTAGCTTTGGCCAGCAGGTCTCCTATTAACTGCTAACCTAGATTTTGTAAAAATCCATTTCCTTTTGCACTTCACTGCCTCAAAACCCTCGACCGTGAAAAGGGCCAGATGTGTAATTTAAAGCAAGGAAGCTGCACAATGTGCCTAACGGAAGCCTGCAGTGTTGTATTGTCAGTCACTTTACACAGGACTGAATTCATGCCTTTAACTAATTTAACTTGGTAAGGAAAAAACAAAAGCAAACATTGAGCTGAGTGGGCCCCCAGCAGTGATTCATAGATCAGTTGGGGTCTGCAAACTAATCACCATAGATTCTCAGTGACCTAGTCAGCTTGCCACATGGCTCCTCAAGCTGCCTTTTGGCCTTCCATGGATTTGCTTAACTCTTATTATGAGAAGTGCTGGTTTTATCGAACACTGGTTTGCTTCTATAGTCTGAGCTACTTCTGGTATGGCTTTGGTTTATTTGCCCAGGGTACAATGGTGGGATTCAAAAAAAATTACTACCAGTTCTGTGGGCATGACTTGGTGGGTGTGGCAGGGGAAGGATACAGTAAAATCTCCATTCCCTTCCCACTCCTGGGGAAAGGTTAATGCAAAATCCCATTCCCTCCCCACTCCACTAACCTGCTTTCCAGCTTTGTTCCCCTGTGCGGGGCAACAAAAGAAGACTCAGCTGATCTGCTGGGACTCAGGGGGCAGAGAATAGATGGGGGCAGGGCCAGTCAGAGGTGGTATTTGCTGGTTCTCTAAACCAGTGGTTGCCAACTGCTGGGCCGCAGCCCACTGGTGGGTCGTGGGAAAATTTTGGTGGGCCACCGAGAAATCTCACCCCCCCCAGAGCACCCTCACAAAGCAATTAATCCAGGCTGCGCAGAAACAGAAGACTGTGCCACCCACATGGCCCCGGGAACCCTCCCCGCCCACTCATTCCTTACCCGGTAAACTTGCCTACTAAATTGCTATTTTTCCTTTTTCTGACCATCATCTACAGTATTCTGCTGTGCTGGGAGATTTAGATTAGCTACGAAGAAGGAAATGGTTGGATTTCTTGCTTTCTAGCTAGTCTTTAGATCTTCTGCTCAGCACAGCCAAACGTCCCTTAGGACTGAAGGTTTGCTTGCAAGCAAATTCAGTACAGACTCATGGCAAGCAAATTTGAGAGACTGAGCTAGCTGATGATAGATAGATAGATCACTGAAAGATTCTGTGAGCAACTCAATCTGCCTGCTTTGCCTGATTTTGGGTAAAAGTTGCTCTTTTTTAAATAAAAAATTCAATATTTATATAAATATTTATAATATTTACATACAAGCCATGCCCAGCCAGTCACATGACCACCAAGCCACACCCACAAATTAGGCCATGCCCACAGAACCAGTTAGTGGTCCCTGGGATCTAAAATTATGAGTTTGGTGGTCCCTGGGGTCCAAAAGGTTGATGATCCCTGCTCTAAACTACTCACAATTTCTGCTACCAGTTCTCCAGAACTGGTCAGGACCTTCTGAATACCACCTTTGCTGGGGTAGACGTCTTTCAATTCTGCTTTCACAAATATTTTATTTTGTACTATAAATTGACAATCTGCTAGCCTCTGTTCTGATTCTAGATGTTGTTCTTTCCAGAACTAGTGCATTTTTTCTCAGATAGTCTCTTCTTGCTGGATTTGATTTGTAATAACATATTAATTATTTCTCTGCTTTCAATCTTTGCATATTTGCAATGAGTAAACATCTTTTCCTCCAGTAGCCTGCAACTACTGGCTCTGGTTGCTCAGCCAATAATCCTGAGGCTAATAGCCCATTTGTCATTAATGTCCAAGAACTCATTGTTCTTGGTTCTTGTTGACCTGGGTGATGACTGATCTGGAACTGGTTTCTGTAAATCACATCTCACCATATTTTTATGGGAGACACATTTTTATTGTATTCTACAAACTCATTTAGGTAGTTGGAGATAAGCCCTTTTCTGTTAGTTTATTTGTCTTATTTTTTTAAAAAAAATAGTTCAATCAAACTATATCATAATATAATAGAAAGATCAAGAAACAAGCCTCAGTAATAATAACACATCTTAACATATTAATGGATTGAAAGTTATAATTTGATGTAAAAATATACAAGAAATAAAATTGCCAAATATTATTGGGATTGTTTTATGTTCAATTATTATCAGGTCTCCAAAATGAGGACTGAAAAAAATACATAAAAATCTTGGTTAGCAAAAAAAATATAAGTAAATGGAAATATTATTTTTATAAATAAATAGCTTTCTCTAAATATTCTGTTGAGGTTGCATCTTGTTTACTCACGCTCTTTAAAATTAACAATTGATCATCTGGCATGTGGCATTTTTCCTGTTTTCAGTTATTTCCTTTCACAACATTTGCTGTTGGGTGGGGGGAGCCCATGAAAAATAAATAGAAATGTCAGAGCAGGGTCTCTTCTTTATTACTTTAGATTTTAGATTCATATTAAGAATAAATGAATTGAACAATGGTACATGGAGAAAATTCAGTCATACATGCAAATCCAAACAGAGGTAGCAGTTTTGTTGATATGATGGATTTTAAAAGGGGCCAGATGGCAACTATAAATCTATAGATTTAGAGCAGATTCTATTGTCACTGCCAATGTTATTTTTGCCCAATTAAATTCTTTCTTATTTGAGTGGTTGGCATGGAAGTGTCCTGTGTCCCAGTGCAAGCCAGACGACAGGATTCTCTACACAGTCTTTGCACTACTCATTGCATTATTATTCTGTCCTCTTCACAGACTCTTTAAATATCAAGAAATGCTTTGGTGTCTTCTTCAGAGCTGGTCAAAGAGCTCCTTTGATGGTGGAATGGATAAAACAGTTGCACAGATAAAGGTTCTCACTGCAAAACCTCGGAATGATGTAGAAATGGATTTTTTTGCCTAAGCCCAGCACTTTAAATGCCTGAAAAAGCAGAGTTGCCCAAAATTACATGTCCTCTCTAAGCACAAATCAAATCAATGATGGTGAATATCTGTAGCTCGGGTGTGGGATGAGGGTAAAAGTTTGTTCTCCAAGCTTGTGGGTTGGTTTCTGAACATTTCGCTACCAGGCTGGGTAACATCTTCAGTGAAGTTTAGGGGATGTCAGGATCAGTGGTGGGATTCAATTTTTTTTTTACTACCAGTTCTGTGGGTGGGGTTTCGTGGGCATGGAGTGGCCTGGTGGGTGTGGCAGGGGAAGGATACTGTAAAATATACATTCCCACCCCACTCACCTGCTTTCCAGCTCCATTCTCCTATGCAGGGCAACCAAAGAAGACCCAGCCAATCAGCTGGGACTCGGGAGGCAGAGAATAGAAGGAGGCAGGGCCAATCATAGGTAGTATTTGCTGGTTCTCCAAACTACTCAAAATTTCCACTTCCAATTCTGCAGAACCGGTCAGAACCTGCTGAATGCTAGCTCTGGTCAGGATGTAAACAGAAGAACACTGACACTGACATCTCCTAAACTCCACTGAAGCTGTTACCTAGTCTGATAACGAAACGTTCAGAAACCAACCCACAAGCTTGGACAACGAACCTTCACCCTCACAAATCAAATTCTCTGCAGTTGCATAGAAGACAATGCTCTCTGGCAATTAAGGGTGTTTCTGTAGCTCTCGTTCATTTATTAAAGTTTTCATGTACTTGATTTCATTTTTTGGTCAGCGCAGAGAGGCTCCAATTCTCATTAGTTATTCTATTCATGCCGTATTACAAAAATGAGCAGTTACTTGTATCTTAACATGCAAATGATGCAGTTCTAGCCATTGCATACGTTAATGTATGTGAATGCTGTTATTCATTCTGAACAGCATCTTTGCCTTTTGCCCTTTGTCTTTCTCTTCTCTCTTTTGTTTAATGCATGTAAAGACAGTAGATTTATTTGTCTACCCTCAATTTGAACAATAAAGTATTTAACTTACATATGTTTATTTATGAAAGGGATAAGATATGGCAGAAGATGTTAAACATGTATGAATGCCATGGCATGAGTAAGTCAATAATGACTGTGACTTTATCCGTATTCCATCTTTTCCCCTTCCCTTTAAGGCAAAGCAAAACAAACAACAAGATAAGATAGTATTTTGATACAGAATTTAAAACTAGCAAATTTATTCTAGTAGATGGGAGGTTTTGTTTT
Source organism: Bungarus multicinctus (assembly GCA_023653725.1). Lineage (NCBI taxonomy): Eukaryota > Metazoa > Chordata > Lepidosauria > Squamata > Elapidae > Bungarus > Bungarus multicinctus. Next base: position 116,921,255 of record CM042836.1, read on the forward strand.
TTTTAATGTCCCCAATGTACCTTCTTTTCTACTTCTTTTTCTTCTTACTGCTGCAGACTAACGTAGCTTTCCTGCTGCGATCTGTTGTTTACCATGTCTTCTCTGCAAGAATATTGTTTTCCCACTTATCCATTTTATGTGAGCACCAAAAGTGGGATGAAGCTCAGTGATATCACAAGGTAGAGAAAAGGAAAAGGAAAAAAAGAAACGTGCACGGAAAGTAACAGCCAGGTTTTTGAAAGTCACTTTTGCTTGGAGCAAAATATATTTCTTCCAGCAAAGAATGTTCCATTATTAGCAAAAATAATTGCAAATGGCCAGAAGTTCGTAACTACAGGTGTCCCATATGTGCATTTGCAAAAAAAACAACAGCAATCCATTAATTTTTTGTATAAAAATGTTTAAAGGCAGTTCAATAATATTGGGATAAGAAAGAACATTCTATCCAGATAACAGCAAGCCTGGAGGACTTGCTGGCCAATAGATTCCATTTAAAATGTATACTATCCACCACATTTAGTTCAAGGTTGATTTAGCATGTCAAGATATAACCTGATTTGCCTCAGGATGAGTCTCAAGCAAGAGTCATTTCTTCTACCAACCAGCGTGGGAAACAAAAATAAATAAATAAATGTACTATAAAAATATGTTTACACTTAAAATTACAAATTTAATGTACACTACTGTAAAATATTTTTAAAAGAATCTAATGAATCTGATAAAACTTTAACTGCTGTAAATATAGAAGAACTGAATATCCATCAGCCATTCTTAGTGCTCTACTCCTAGGTAGAGGCAGATATTTCTCTCGCTGAGCATGATGAGATATCTGCTGAATATAACTCTGCATTGACAACAGGAAGGGCATCTGGCCAGTAATTACTCAGTTTCATTCAGTTGCCCAGACTCCACCCCAAAAGGGATTATGAGGTCATTAAAAGATGATGATGATGATTCTTAGTGCTCTACTCAAATGTCTATCCGCTTATTTGTCTTATTAAGTATAGCAATTTTAAGTGCAAAATTGGGTTTATGATTGATTGGCGTGCTAACATTTTGATGCTTTTAATTGTTGCTTCTTCAGATGATCTTGCAAAATGAGCAATCTAATGCTGCTGTGCAGACTTCTAAAATGCTTTTGAAAAAGGGATGTTTTTGTGAGCTAAAGACACCTATCTTGGACAGTCAACTCAAGTTAATGTGACCCTTAAAGCAGCTGTAACTTTATTGCAGCAGCCTGCAAAAGGGCAGCTTTAACAAACAAGGGGTCCAAAGCACTTCTGAATAATTTCTGAAACATACCCAGCTCTCTGCTTTTCTGTTTAAATCTCTGAAAATATAAGAAGCTTTTGGAAAGCAAGCAGTTTAATAAACATAGGGAGATCATTTTCATTTGCCAAGTCTGTTGAAAATAAATTGACACCTATCCTTTATCATTTTGTTGTCCTTTGTAATTAAGGTTTGAATGGATGAATTGCTGAAGCTCACTGCATTTTAGTAATGCCAATGGCTGCAAGCCAAGATGAAGTTGGGTGCATTTATTTATGCCCCATTGACTTCAATAGGATTTAAGTTTGCCTCATTGCACAGAATTCTTGCTATTTTATATTCATAAACTGGCTATAATGGGTGATCCTTTGTATTTTCCATTGTAGATTTAAATTTAAGAAGCAGGTTTTTATTCAAGATTTATTTAACATGAAACTGTTCTGAAAGAGCATGGATAAAATAATTATGCAAAGATGTAGTAATACCAATACTGTAGTTAAAAACAAGATTTTCAAAGAAGGAAGCCTCCATAAAATGATTTGAAAGATCATTTTGAATATCATATGGGTATATTTGAATCATGGAAAAAAATACTGTTTACAAGTACTTCCTTTATTGTGGAAGCTGTTCTGAAGTACACCCAAAGAAGCTGTTTGTTCTTGCTGACTGTGATAATGAGGCTACTGAATTAGGAAGACCAATGATCAGTCTCAGCAGCTTTTTTCAAACTTAATTGCTGCAATTTTCACATTATTGATCTTGCCTTGAAATCATGTGATGAGTTCTACATTAAGCCTTTCAAATTTGATAACCTGAAAATTGAAATTCTGTAGTTTAGCACCAGAATTTTACTGAGTTCTCAATCAAACCCCTTTCCTTAAATCAGAGTATATCAATAGATAAATACACATAAACTGTAGAGATTCTCAGTCATCCAGGACATCCAAGATGCTTTTTTCAGGAGGCAACTGGACTTTCTTGTTTTTTTCTTTGAAGAAGTTTCGCTTCTCATCCAGTTTGAAGTAAAGTTTTGCAATTAGTTGAATCTTTCTTGTGGGAAAATTCTTGACCTTATGGATTAATTGGTTGATAATATTACAAAATAAGCTTGAAGAAATTTGGTGCACACTTGAATAAAATGTGTATTTTCTTATAGTTGAATATATCAAATGCCAGGTATCTTTAAAATTCAATCCTTCCCATGCAGTTATATCCCTATCAAGCTCAGGACCAATTTTTCATTATACTTGTGATAAAGATGGGAAGTTATATATATATACTTTGTGTTACAACACCCTGTTAAGCCCCAATTAAGGGAGAAAGCATACTGCTTTCTTTTCTGTCTTTCGGCTCATTACCAGAGACCATACTGACAGAAAGCTATTTGTTACGTTGTCTTTTGTTTATATGTGTGTAAGGTTTTGAGCTGATAATTTAAATAATAAATAAGGGAGACTAGGATAGATCTATTTCGAGCTAGTTAGCTCTCTTCAGCTAGCCATACCCTTACTGGGATTCGAACCAGGGAAGTATTACATGTGAGGCAGTTGTAATTGCCACTATATATATATATCTCCCTCTCTCCCTCCCTCCCCCTCCCTCCCTTCCCCCTTTCTCTGTAATATATATATATGTGTGTATGTGTGTGTGTGTGTGTATCACACATACACATATAAAATTTTGTTTCACCAAAAATAAGACCTATCCCGAAAATAGAACTTAGCTTGATTTTTACACATGTGCCCAATATAAGCCCTATCCCCCCAAAATAAGCCCTTGTTAAGATCCCGCTCACTCCATTGTGCTGGGTGGGGCGAGGCACACAGATAAAAATCAAGCAAGAGGTGGGGATGGGAGCGGTTGCACTGCTTACCTTCCAGAGGTTGTAGCCAGGCCTCGCACATCCTGATACCTGCCTTGTCTTGCTGGCCCACTTCTTCTGTCACTGCTTGCTGCTGCTCGCGTGCGTCACCCCCTGGCCTCCTGTTTGCCCTCAGAGGCCTTCAGGAAAGGCCTCTGCAGCTAATATATATATATATATATAAGCTGATAAGGAGAGCTGATAAGGAGAGAGCCAGTGGTGTAGAGGCAATTACAACTGCCTCACATGTAATACTTCCCTGGTTCGAATCCCAGTAAGGGTATGGCTAGCTGAAGAGAGCTAACTAGCTCGAAATAGATCTATACTAGTCTCCCTTATTTATTATTTAAAAATTATCAGCTTAAAAACCTTACACACACATATATATATATATATATATATATATATATATATATATATATATATATATATATATATATATATATATATATATATATATATATCTTATTTTTATTTCTTTTCTCTTTCTCTTTTTTCTTCTTTCCTTTTTTTTTCTTCTATTATTTTTAAAGTTTGTATTAGCTTTTACTTTTGTAATTATAACATTTAATAAAATTACTATAAAAAAGGTGTCTAAAATAAGAGAAAGCTAGGGGGGAGGTAAATGCTATGTATGTGTATGTATATGTATATCTATATGTGTATATATATATATATGTGTGTGTGTGTGTGTGTGTGTGTGTATCTCACATACACACACACATACACAAACACATATATACATGCATATACATACACATATCACATACACACACACACATATATATATATACACACACACACACACACATATATACACATACACACACACACACACACACACACATATATAAAGTATAGGAAAGAAAATACTTTATGTAAAAAGGCTTCAAAGACCCTTCTTAAATATAATATTTTTAGATATTTTAAAGCAGCTTTGCAGAAGATATAAATAAAACATAATCTGCTTGACAGGATAGAAATAGGCTAGATAACTTACTGTTGACTTCTATACATTTATGCACCCCCTCCTCAAATGCAGGAGACTTGAAGAGTTCTTTGAAGTGTGTCGTTGAGTTGCTCGTACAGATCCGTATGGAATTTCAAACAGGCCTGGCAGATCTGGGCTGCAAAATTCTAGATAGCTGCCAACAGGCGACAGAGAGACACAGAAAACACTAATCCTTTCTGCCATCTAGTAATCATTTGACTCTTGCAGCTTCGATTGGCTAGCCTAATGTAAAGCAATGCAACTGAAAGCAAATATAATCTATTTATCTCCCTGCTTCAGTCTCAGTTCCCCCAAAAGCCAACTGGCTTGCATTGCCCCCTCTGCTGTGGTCCCGGTCTCTTTCCCAGGCATCGAATGGTGGATTCCAGTCATGGCACACTAAGTGACTTAGTGGGACTACATGTCCCACTAAGTCACTTATGTCTCAAAGCTTCCATGGCTGATAGAACTGACCTGGTGGTTTGCACTGTAATGTGACAAAGCCAGTTCTGTAGGTAGCCTAACACTGGTTTCCTTAGGGCTTTGTTTATCAGAGGAATGGATCATGGTTTGCACGACAACAACAGAGCCTGTAATTTGCTATTATAATTCCTTCTCCAAGTCACAGGGATCTGAGGGGTCTTGACAAAAGAAAAATCAGCGAATGCTTTTGGGCGTAGCCTCACAAGCCTTTGGGTCCAACAGAGGCATTTGGAACTTTAAAAGATGTTGTGGATGTTTTCCAAATGGCTTCTGGGAGACACTTGCATATTGGTGAACTGCGTCACTTATAAAAAAAGATGTTAATAAAGATGTTTGGGGCTGATGCTCTTCTTTGGGAATGCAATTTCCTTTTAAAATGTTAAAAGAACCTTAACGATATAAAGTTAGATCTGACATCGTGTTTATTCATGTCTATGAATGAATATCGTTCATAATGACTCAGATTTGTCACAGAATAAATAAAAAGCTTGAAATTAACGGCAAACATGGCTATTTTCTTCCTTATGCTGCACGAACAGTACAGGAAGCCTGTTTGTTCTCGACATGATTTATAATCTTGTTGTGTAACTGTAATGAAGTCAAACATCTCTCCATCAAGAAGCCTATTGTAATAACAGAAAATGTGCTGTTTGTGTTTTTACATTTCATTTTTCTGAGTAAGAGTGTTGATATTGCCTTGATTTCTTGAATGAGTTATTGCTAACATTAATCTTTCAGACAACTTCACTTGAAATCACACATTTCCTTATAGTTACTGACAACACAAAAATAATATACTGTATGTTAAGACATCTCTGTTGAGTTCAGATACATTCACGTAAATTCAAAGTGACTAAGCAAATTATTAAAAACACTTGCACATAGATTGCTTACAGCCGTCCCAGTGCATTATTCCAATAGAACAGAATGTCTTAACCTCGAGGCTGAATAGTATAGTTCTTGGTGTTCTCTGAACTTGCTTGCTTGCAGAGTTTTCATTACCCAACTAGGTAATATCATCAATGCTGATGAGTGTGGCTTTTCCTGCCTCTTTATATGCAGTAGCTTGTCCTGCCAGTATTGTTGGGGGTATGATTTGCTCCTTGGTGTGTCCTTGATCATGGTTTTCTGCTTTATTGTTTGTCAAGTGTTGATCTCTGCTTATCTGAAAAGGACATGTTTTAGTCTTTTGATTCCTTTCTAGGTTTTTATTGCTTCTTTTGAATGGGGCTAACCTGTTTGGTCATTTTGACAATATGGCTTACCAGTGGTGAGATTCAAAATTTTTTACTACCGGTTCTGTGGGCGTGGCTTGGTGGGCATGACAGGGGAAGGATACTGTAAAATCTCCAGTCAGAGGCGGTATTTGCTGGTTCTCCGAACTACTCAAAATTTCCGCTACTGATTCTCCAGAACTGGTCAGAACCTGCTGAATACCACCATTGTGGCTTACCCATTTTTGCAATCTTTGAAGAAAACAGCTCTTTTTTTAAAGCTTGATTTTAACTGGAGTTAAACCTGGAGTTTTCTGCATAGAAGATAACTTTCCTGCTATTAATCTATGGTTCTTTTCCAAGTTAAGTCTGGTTTTTAATTCTCTTGTCTCCAATGCAGTCAATTTTAGAATTCCCGAGTTGAGCTATAATGCCAGTTATGCTTCTTCTGTGGTTGCTCGAAATGGCAACCTAAAAGAGCCAGTGATGCAAATGATACAAACAATGAACTGCACAAAGCCTTTTAAGTCACTGCATTCAATCTCCTGCTCAGTTTAACTATCGCTAATTGATGGCTCCACTTCAAGAGAGCTTTTGGTGGCTGCTTCTTCTGTCAAACTGCTTAGTGCTAGAAGATTTCCATACTGGTCAGCCAGTGAGGACCACGTGAGTGCCTTGATAAAGTTTTATAGGATTGTACTGCCCCAGTGGGTACATCATTTCATTTTCAGCTGTTTGTTACAATGTGCTCTCTGACATTCTTTGTCTGCTGTCTGAAGTCTACCCCAGCAACAAAACAAACTACATCTCCTGGATGATCAGATGTTTATTGTTCACCAAGGAGACCAGAAAGAGCGGCATGCCTTCTTTTTTTCCCAGCTTTCATAAAATAAATGGTAAGCCACAGGATGCGCCTGCTCTAGTATGTTTTGACAGAAAAGAAGTTGGTGGCTTGGGAACTAGCCTCTAAGGGGCATGTGCATTATGGATAAGCAAAATAGAAAATGAGGCACAATTGAAGGGAAGGATGGGATTCCATGGGGATACCAGGGGACATACTGGCAGTAATACAAATCTTTCATCCGTAGGAGGTAGAACGGACATGGGTATCTCCATTCTACCTCCTATATACGTAGGACAAACCAACAGAAGGATAAGTACCCGCCTTGAAGAACACAAGAATGCAGTAAAAAAGCTGGAACACACTTCCTCACTAATCCAATATATGAAAGCCACAGGTCATAGAATCGACTTCAATGGCACCAGGGCCCTGGCTACTATAGAAAACCCCGGCTACAGAATCATCAGAGAAGCCATAGAAATTGATAAAAGACCTAATAGTATGAATAGAAGAGATGACTCCACCAGACTATCAATCATCTGGAAGCCTGCACTCACAAACAAAAAAATCTCTATACCACAATCCAGGCAAGCACCTGGACACAAACAAAACCCCCCTAATACCTCCAGCCCAAACACACCCCAGCCAGCTATCCAAATAAAACCTAGCTTCCTAATAAATAATTATCGGCCATTCACAAGAAACAAAGCTGCACTAAGAAATCCCAATGGACAAAACACAATGTTGCCAACCAATCAAGAACACAGCAATTTGAAGACCAATAAAAACAAACCTAGACTCACAGCCAATCAGGATGAGGAAAAAAACCATTCAAATAAAGCAGAAAGCCAGCACCAAATTCAAACAAAAAATGGCTGCCAAGCCTGACACACAAAATTAAAAAGAACCCAATACACAAGCCTGAGGATGGCAGATGAGATTCTTCTGAAACGTCGCTATAATAAAAGCACAAATATTACAACATGGGAAAATACCCGAAGAAACCTAAATATCATACATATAAATACCCGCGAAAACATAAGAAAACATATATATGTATGTATGTATGTACTGTATGTATGTATGTATGTATGTATATGCAGGTTTTGGCGTGTTTGGGTCTTTTTCCGTGTAAGATTGAGAGTATCTTGGCAACGTTTGATGAGGTCCCATTTTTTTCCTGAATCTGAATGCCTGCTGCCCCAATCTGAAGAGAGACCGCAGCTCCGATCACACTTTGCTCGCACAAACATGAAGCTGAAAGCACCAGCCTGAAGATGGTGAGTGGGACCTCATCAGAATGTTGCCAAGATACTCTTAATCTTACACGGGAAAAGACCTGAACACGCCAAAACCTGCATACCTGTACCAGTGAAAATCTTCGAAAACAAATACACAAAACCTGCATATACACACACACACACACACACAGAGGGCTCCTTTGTTGTAGCTCCAACATTAATATTCCTAAACAGATGCCAATCTTGGCCAATGTAGATTATTAATTATTGCATCAGGAGAAATGAATGTATCTAAACAAGAGCACAGGAATTAAAAACGAAGAGATAGACCCAGAAATGCATGAGGCTTTTATTTATTTATCTTGTGCCTTCAAGTCTGTGCTGATTCCTGGCAACTCCCTGAAGTTTTCTCAGCAAGGTTTGCCACTGCTTCTTTCTTAGTGCTGAGGGGGAATGACTGGCCCAAGATGGCCTCATGTCTCAGATAGGACAAGAGCTCATGGGTTCTTTAGATTCTAGCCTAAAACCTTAACTTTTTCTACACCAAATCAGCTCTCGCATCCCACAATATTTGTGAGTGATGGCAAAGCACAACATATAAACCAGCTTAGCTGCCAGCATGTAAAGAAAATTTAGCAAGCTTTCAGATTCAAAGAGATCATGCTACAATTTAAATGTGAAACTGTTTAACAGACCTTTCCTCTCCACAACTGTGGAAGATTTTTAATCTAATTAATGCAATCAAATTGAGTACATGAAATTTAGGTGCTGCAGCTGCCTGACACCTGACAGCTCTGATCTGTTCACAACGTAACAAAAAAATAAAGTACAATGTGAGTAAGAAAGAACAAGAAGAATAAACAACAGTAACAAGTCTTCAAGTCTAACTCCCTGCTTAAGCAGGAAACCCTATATCATTTCAGACAAATATTTATGCAATCTCTTTTTTAAAACTTCCAGTGTTGGAGCATTTAAAACTTCTGGAGGCAAGTTATTCCACTGATTAATTGTTCTGTCAGGAAATTTCTTCTTAGTTCTAGATTGCTTCTCTCCTTGTTTAGTTTCCACCCATTGCTTCTAGTCCTGCCCTCTGGTGCTTTGGAGAATAGCTTGACTCCCCCTTCTTTGTGGCAGCCCCTGAGATATTGGAATACTGCTATCATGTCAACTCTAGTCCTTCTTTTCCTTAAATTAGACATACCCAATTCCAGCAATTGTTCTTTATATTTTTTAGCCTCCGGTCCCCTGTACTGTAGCCCAAGGCTTAGGAAGATCACCAGCATTTCAAGGATTTCCAAAATGTCACTGTGTGGGACAGAGCGTCATTCCTGAGGACAGACTCCCCAGACAAGAAGTCATGCTACTTTCTACCTGAAGGGATCCAGAATACTATTAGATGCTATTAGCCAGACCCATACCATGGGAGAAAGGCAGTCCTTCAAATAATCAGGCCTTATGCCATATAGGGCTTTATAAGTCATAACCATCAACTTAAATAATCCCCAGAAGCAAACTGGCAACCAATGCAGCTAGCAAAGCAGAATGTCACACTGACATGCCAAGGTGCATCCATTACTGTCCATGCTGCTGCATTCTGAACCAGTCAAAGCTTTTAAATGGTGTGCAGCTCGTGAGGAGGGCATTGCAATAGTTATGCCATGAGATGACTACAACATAAATTACAGTCTCAAGGGCTTCCTGATCCAAGAAAGGGTACAATTGAAGCTCTGCAAAGGCCTTCTCGGCCACAGCTGCCACCTGCTTGTCAAACAGGAGCTGTGAATGCAAGAAGACCTTCAGATTGCATACCATGTTTGAATGGGGAAATGCAAAGATGGAATATACCCAGCTCCAACTGATCCTGATATCCAATTAGTCTTGGTAGGATTAAGCTGGAGGTGGTTCCTCCTCATCCAAGCCTGCACCAGCCTCTCAGCACCAATATAGGACTTTGACAGTTGATTGGCTTGGAGTTGAAAAATAAGATTGGATGAATATCATCAATATACTGGTATCAAATCACAAACCAGCAGATGACCATAGGCTTCATGTAAACATTGAGTAGAAGAGGAGAAACTGCAGAATCTTGTGGCATCTTCAAAAAAGGAGCCCAGGGAATGACTTCTCCACTCCAACCAATCTACTAAGATGAGAACCATTGGAAAATAGTGCCCCTTACTCCCAATGGTCAGAGCCAGTCCAGAAGGATACCATAGTCAAGAGTATCAAAAGCTGCAAGAGATCAAAGTGCACAAGGATAGATGCATCATCTACATTTTGGTTCCACCACAAATAATTTGAATACATACAACTAACATTGCTTGAGTATTGAATCCCAGCCTGAAAGCTGATTAAAATGGATAGAAATTATCTCTTTCCTCTGCAGCTGTATTTCAACCACTTTCTCAATCAGTGGCGGATTAAGGCTCACTGGTGCCCTAAGCACTGACAAATCTTGGTGCTCTCCTTTGTACATACTGTACAAATGAAGCCAAGCTTAGGCTACATAAAAGTGTTTGTGGTGCCTGCCCCCTTTGGACCTGGTCCCTAAGCATGTGCTTAGTCTGCTTAATGGTTAATACACCACTATTCTCAATAGTGATGAAAGAAGAAGATTGGAGATGGGACAAGGGTTTATCCAGTAAGTTCACCTCTTAAAAAGGGGAGATGCCACTACCTCTTTCAAGGACAGAGGACATTGATTTTGTTTTTAATTTTTCCTGGTCAAAACATCTTTTTTATTATATAAATATATATTTCTAAAATTTCTCACCCTAAATTCTTCTCCAATTTGAGAATGTCGAATTAGTTTGAATACGTATATATATTTCACTCTTTCCTGTAGTTTATTTTCATCTGCTTATTCCTACATTCCCAATGTCCCCACCGAAATGATAAAATACTGCAAAGTAGCAATTTTTATGAAACTCTGCATGTAGCTTTCTAATTATTCTCTTTGGCAGGAGTTTATTGGCAGTGCAGAAATACAAACACAGAGCAGAAGATAAACAACTAATAGATAAGGTGTTAGAAGGAAGTCATATGCTGCATGACTCCCAAGCACCTTCTCACAGCTTCTTGGCCAATATTGGATAAAGATTTAGCTGTATCTGAAGTGGAAAGCATCCTTTTGCATTCACCTTAACAGGACTCTGCAGAAACCAACGTGGACTCTTTCCTGCAAGTCATTAATTTGCCAGCTTTCAATCACATCTCCAACCCAGATATTGTAGAAAATTATTCTCTATTTATCAGTTTGCAAACCCACCTTTTCACTGGCTCAAGGTTAACTCAGCCTTTCATCCTTCGAGGTTAGTAAAATGAGGACCCAGATTGTTGGGGGGGCAATATGCTGGCTCTGTAAACCACTTAGAGAAGGTTGTAAAAGCACTATGAAATGGTATATACAGTAAGTCTAAGTGTTACTGCTATCTTTCAATACCCGAAGAAAGAATTTATATGGTATGTAATATTAAAAAGCAATGAATTTGTAACACATAATCAAGAACATAAAAAGCAAGACATATATGAATGAATTCTTGTGGAACCAGAGGTGGTATTCAGCAGGTTCTGACCAGTTCTGGAGAACCGGTAGCGGAAATTTTGAATAGTTCAGAGAACCGGCAAATACCACTTCTGATTGGAGATTTTACAGTATCCTTCCCCTGCCATGCCCACCAACCCACACCCATAGAACCAGAGTAAAAACATTTAAATCCCACCACTGATGATGGTGATTGTTAGGAATCTGTCCACCAATTAGTTGGGTTGGCAATATATAAACCAACAATGTATGTTTGTAGCTTTAAGTTAAAATCACTGTATTGATTCCGATTGGTTGATTGTATTGCGAATTGCCATAAGAGGGAGCTAGAGATCATGGCTTGCTCTCTCTGACATTCTGTCTCTCTGACATTCTGTTGCTATCTGCTGTATTTATGCTGTACTCATACTTTGATATCTTTGTTTACTGTAAATGACAAAGGCAACCGGTAAGAAGACTTTGTAATTGGATATTATTTGGACTGTTAAACGTATACAGTATGACCTGGACCATTTATTAGACTGTGCTATTTCTTAAAGTAAACTTTAACTCAATTTAGTATATCTGTGTGTGGCTGAATAATTATTCATAACTATTCTCATAAACGTTTCCATGTGCATATCCTTGTTGCTCAAGGGTTATTCTGTACATATCATAACAGTGATGATGATTGGTGATAGTGGTGATGATGAGTAGTAGAGAGCCTCTCTCTCAGATGTACAGGGTGTTTAACAAGAAATAAACATGTTAAGCATGTATATGAAGAATGGTCACCAGATGATTTGTAAAAAAAAAAAAAACTATGAAGAAAAGTATTATTAATAGAGCTACAAAATAAAGAAGGAACTTTATCTTTAACTATATGATTTTTCAAAGTTGTATTGTGCTAATGCTTTGACATAGCCCCATGGAAAACATTTTTCCAATGTTTTATGTTAACAAACCCAGCAGCCAAGGGCAAGAATTGAATCAGTGCCTTATGCTGCATCAGTTTATATGCCCTAGGAAAAATGGTTCATAAATCTTCTCAAGACAAGGGCTCCCTTAGCCCCAGCAAGCATTACTGTGCCATTATATTAGCTTGGTCAACAATATTATTATGTTTTTTTAATCCTTAAAATTTACTGTACCTGATAATACCTGTATAATCAGATGCAGATAATACCTGATTGTACCAAGAACCAAATACTTATATACTTACGTTTTTCTTTGAAAAGTGGCATTTTTATTCTTTATAACTCAACAGAAGGCAGAAAGGAAATTATGGGAAGGGGTTTGGGACTCTGTCAGTCTGTCAGTAAATAAACTCTCCAAAAACTGAACAGAATGGGTCCAGATTTGGGCTGGGAGGTGGGGAGATGCAAGAAAAAGAAATCAAAATTGAACAAGGTTTAGTTCCAGCCAAATTTTAGTTCTCTTGTGGAGAAGAAAATTGCTCCCCCTTGAGTAACCAGGTTCTTTGGTTACTCAAGGGGATGATAAGCTGTTTGTCACCTGGGCCAAAGAGAGACCCCATAAAGGGTCTTCAAAGATCCTAGAAACTGCATTCTTCATGGTTTCCTTACCTGGTGAGATCAAGGTTCTCCCTTTGATAGGGTGACTGACAGGGCTCAAGGTAGAGGAAAGTAGAGACTTGCTGTGCAAGCCAGGAATTCCAATGAGATTCACTGTTATATCTCTTGATTGACACCTCAGCCTTAAAAATACATTGTGGGTGTCTTTTATTTTTAACTTCACTAAAGCACCTGATAATTGTGTGTTGCTCTCTGATAATGGCCTGGTAATGCTGTCAGATTTCAAGAACATTGTTCCACCTTGTATGAGCTCTTAAGGAAAACAGCAGCTTCTACCCGGGAAAAGCTACCATTATGTAAACATGAGAAAAATGAAAGGTGGGGGGTGGTGCTTCTTAATCATTTAAAGTGCCATAAGAAGTGAAATTGAAAATCCTGGAAATTGAGGAGGGAAATCATTTCTGTACTGTACTGTTGCAAGAAAACTATTTGGATATGTTCATGAAGTTAGCAGGAGTTCATTTGAACATATAGGAATTTTCCTGTTTTAAAAAGGAAATATCCTCTTGATCTCATTTTTGTTGGTCCTATTTTGGGGAGAAAGGATAATTCTGAATCAGAAAGAGTATTAATTTCTATACTGGAGTCCTGTAAGAAACAGGGGCTTTAAATAGAAGAGAATATTCAGTTGTATTCTGGAGTGTTCTCTGAGTAGCACTGAGCTGTGTTTTCTGAGGTTGGTTGTCTCTTTGAATCTCTTGCACATCCTCACACACCTTCCTTGACCCATGCAGCACTTCTTGGGCATCCTTGTGTACCCTTTTCTGACTGTGATGCCCCTTATGTGACTTCCCTGATTTTTGCAGCATCTCTTGCACATCCCCATGCACCATCTCCAACCGGCGCCCCTCCTGCACCCTTTCTCCAACACATGCAGCACTTCTTCTTCGGCACCCATACATCCTTCCTAACTTGCACTACCCCTCATGGATAACTTGCATCGTACCTCTTGCATGCTTCCAAGCATCCCCATGCACCTTTCCCAACCCATGCCATCCCTCTGAACACCCTCCCCACCAATGCAGTACCTCTCACACACCCTCATGCATTCTTCTCGACTTTCACTTTTTTTCAACCTATGCCTGTGTACCACCCCCCCCCCCCCCCCCGTCCTGTGCAGCATCTCTGGTGCACATCCACACATCCCTACCAACCTACATGGCATCTCTGCTGGCTTCCCCACTGACTTTATCACTGCAAGTTTCCTAAAAGCAAAGTAAATGGGGAAAACAGCAGGAATTAGAGGGAGAAAGGGGGGAGGGAAGGAAGGGTTTTGCTGCCAGTTTCCCACAAGAACACACAGTGCAAAAGCCAATAGGAAGTCAGAAGGGGCTCCTGCTCCCATTGTTTCTTTTGCCTACTCGTCATTCTATTTCTCTGTTTGAAGATGTTCCGCTTCTTCATCTCTGAAGAAGCCTCTTGGATGAGAAGCAAAACATCTTCAAAGGAAAACCAGAAAGTCCAGTTGCCTCTTGAAAAAGCACCTTTGGGACAACCATGACCTGGATGACTAAGAATCTCCATAGACATCTGTTTAAGAAAGGCAATATCTCAGAAGTGATAACAGAATAGGGCACAGTTGTCTGGTGAATTATATTCCTGTGTCCTGTTGCATTCATTTTCTTGCAGGTCCTTTCCTCTAGTCTATAGCATATGTGCGTTTTATATTGAATCTGAATTGGTTTGGGGGATGGTATTGGAATGATACAAAGTAGTTTTTCCTTCTTTGGTTTGATTGAAAATGTAAGTTCCAAAGGCTAGCTGACTTGTTATGATTTATTAGGCCCTTTACTTAAATACTGTTTTCCAGCTATATTTATCAACATTCCATTTGCTAGATTAATTTGTTCTTGGTAAGATTCATTAAGGCATATAAACACACGTCCTTGTTGCAGATATACTGTATTTACTTGATGCACCACTATCCAAAGAAAGGCCTGTTTTTCTTTTCAAACTCAGAATAATGTCCACTTTCAAGAAAAGAATTTATTTGCTAACATAAATACAGTGAAACCTCTAGTCATGACCATCATCTATTCCAGGACTATGGTCACAACCCGATTTGGTTGTGATCGGAATAACAATTATCTGCACATGCGTGGACAACCCCCCCCCCCCAAAAAAAAATAATAATAATGGCACCAAAGGGAAAATCACCACAGCAGAAGAAATCGTCACGGCAATTTTTGGGTTTGTTTTGTTGCCACCTGAACATCTATTCACGATCAGAAGCAAAACTGTTCTGAAAATTCTGGTCATCACCCGATTTGGTCGCGAACAGAATGTTCACGACCCGCGGTTCCACTGTATCTTTCTTTGTACCATGATCTTGCAAAACCTTAGGCAAGCTTGCCTTCATTCATTCATTCATTCATTCATTCATTCATTCATTCATTCAATGAATTTATAGAGTTGCCCAATTCAAAGTGTTGCACAGTGTACAACAGAAGGAAACAATACCAAAAAACCCCTATACAACATTAAAATCACCTGCTTGTTCCAAGACCCTTTGAATGTGTGAGCTGACCATCTCCTCAACAGCTTTCCCCAAGAGGAGAAATTGGACACCTGGCAGAATAGAAGGAGTAGTATTTATTTTATTCGTTAATGATCACCATTTTTTTAAAAAAATAGCAAAATTAAGCAAATTAGTACTGCATATATTAAAAAAACAACAACATGACTACATTCACACCTCTATTGCCATAATATGTTATTTACCCAAGTAATACTTTTTTTAAAAAATAAAATAAAATTCTATAATATAGAATAAGTAAGCCCTAGCAACTTATTAACCATTTTTTAAAAAATGCTATTTTTAATTTAGAGTTGGTTCAGTTTTGCAGATAAAGTGCTGCTTCCTATGCACCCCTGTTTACCCACATTCTATCATGTTGGGCAACCTGTTGACTTCAAACTGAAAGTTTATATCTCTTATTCCTTGGGTAATTAATTGATCGGCTTGATCATAGCCTATGGGTATTAAAAATCCCACATGAAGCCAATTTATGCTCCACTGCCTGTTTCCAGGGAGAAGACAATCTGTTAAAAGTAATGGAGTCAATCCAACTGGAAACAATTGTATTTTAAGCCAATATATTATTGTCATTTTCCAGGCTGTAATCTAAATTAATCTCATTCCTTTCTTGAGTCTTAACTGGGCATTTGGAATTTCATGGGGAACTGCTAAAATTAATTACAAACATTTTATTTGCACAGTTTCCTTGTTTCTTCTTTACATAATTCTCTGGTTTGTGCTCTAACACATAATTTGAGCCAATGTTTTGGCCTCAAAGAGTTTTAAAGCCACAGAAACTAATTGTCCTTCATAAAAAAAATCAATAGCATTCATCGACTTGAAAACTAATTGCACAACATGATTCTGATGAGTATTTCAAATGCCTTTTGAATGGAAAACCAACTCCCTCCTGCCCCTCTCCCCCAGCACCCCAGTTCTTAAATGTGTTAGCCTTCTCTAATTTATGTCCTTCTCGTCTCCAGGAATATTGAGTAGCTCTTTTAGCAAAAAACTAATTTTTCTATTTAATCAAAGCTGTCTGCAGCACCTTGATGTTGCTGTAATTGCTCTTTTCAATCCAACAGATGTTTGTGAGATTAGAAGAGCAACTAGGTAAGTGCATGGAAATCTGAGTCATAAAATAGGTCCACTATTGAGTTAATATAAAGATTTAAAAAGAAGGGGGTCAAAATACACCCTTGTTGCTTTCCTTTCTGCATTTTTACAGTGCCAAGGGGGTTGCACCTTATTCTTAAATGGAAGATAGCACATGATTTCTGAGTCAAATGGAGGAGGAGAGGCGCCTTCAAGGACTGTATTTTTTTCATTTATCCCAGACATGCCTGGCTATTGAGTCACAGGTTTGTTGGAATTGTTAGAAGGAAAATCCATCTGGTTCAGTTCCAACCCGGGAGAAAGGCACGGGAAATAAAATGGAGGTTGATTGGAAAGAAATGTTCCCTTTATTGATGAAGCAGAACCAACAACTACATGTGATTCAGGGACAGCTGACAAAATGGAGTTTAGAATGGGTGGGTTTTTATACCTTCTGGATTCCTATGGGGTCATGTAAGGGTCATAGCTGGCTCTATAGGCAAAAAGAGGAAATGCAAATCCTGCCAATCTGAGTATCTGTCTTGACCCAGTCTTTCTGAATGGATTACCAAATCTGCATTTCTAAAAGCTGCCTTCCTTAAGATTTTTTAAATTTATCCTTTAAGGAAAGTATTTTATCCTGTCTTTTTAATATTTCCCAAAATATTTTATTCTTCTAGAATGGGGAGGGAGGCTTCCTACAGAAGGAAAAACACTTAGTGGAATTTTTTTTTTGTACACAATGATATAAGACCAAAATATGCTCTACTTTGATATCCCCTCTCTGAAACTGCCTATTCATTTTGGATTGCATCCATTGTCTCTATCCAGTCTTGTAATTTAAAACTTAAATGTTTAGCATACAATTTGCTACTAAACCCTTGCAAAAGGCTAATGGGCCTATAGTTTCAGGGCTCGTTTTTTTTCTTGCCTTTTTAATAAATTGAGACAATTATAGCCATCACTCTTGGAATATAACTGGCCTGGCCTTTGAATGTGAACAGAGATAACCAATGAGAATTCTTTTTAATTAATTCAGGCATAACATAATCAGCAACAGGAGCCTTATTCACCTCAAGCAAGTCTATCACTCAGGATGCCTCTTGTATTATAACTGGTGGCCAATTTTGTGATTGATCCAGATTGATTTGACTTTTGCAGACTCTGCATATAGCTCTTTAAAAAATTGTTCCCAGGCTTGACTAAGTGGAGGAGCCAGCAATTCTTTGAGTTCTCTAGTAATATACCAAAAATGGGATGAATCTCTCCTCTTCAATACGAGCGTATTAGTTTCCATCAGGATTCCTTTAGTTCCAGCCTTTGCTTTTCTTTTAAAGGGATCTTATAATGAATCTTCAATGCCTTTAAACAATTTGTTCCTGTGAAGGGGAATTTTTACTTTTTTCTATATGCCCTGTTTATGCCCTTTTGCCTCTGTACACACTTTTGGTAAAAACCATTTTCTTTATGTTTTTTTCTGCTCCAATTTCTGCAGTATTGTTGTGTTTCTTTGACAAACAATGATTTAACATTAATAATTAGCATTTCATACCAATCAAAATATGGTACCTGAAGTTTCTTGTCCAGGTGGTGTGAACAAATTTCTATAGTTTCTGGAGCTACCATGCTTTTGGCAAATGTTTTGCGGTATTTTCAGTCATTAAATTCACAACTCAGTTTTATTATTCTCA
Source organism: Bungarus multicinctus (assembly GCA_023653725.1). Taxonomy (NCBI): domain Eukaryota; kingdom Metazoa; phylum Chordata; class Lepidosauria; order Squamata; family Elapidae; genus Bungarus; species Bungarus multicinctus. The sequence continues at coordinate 116,939,577 of CM042836.1, forward strand.
AGCAACAGGGGATAGACTGTTTCTGTTCTTAGATATTTCCAATGAGTTGTCAGAGTTAATAATCGGGGGTGATGATCGTTTTCTAAACATGCAACTTCTACCAACTGCTGTATGGGGTTTTACTTTATTTTAAGATCGTGGAATATATTACTATCCAATAATCTGTGGATTATCCTTCCCCCCCACAAGGAATATTCTGCTGGAGCGTCTCCTTCCATGGAGCCATTGACTATATACAAATCCAAGTATGCAATCATTTATCTAGCAGATAAACCTGCCCAGTTAGATTTTGAGTCCCTGACAGAAATTATTTAGAAATTGGATCTAAGAATAATTTCTTGAGAAGGAGACAGACCACCAAGCAGCTGGGACTTTGTCCTCCTACAAAGAAGTATTAATCTCAGTTTGGATTCAACCACATGTCACCTCCCAGGAGACTTTAACCAGCCAGGAAGGACATAGCTCTAAAACACAAATAGCTGAATTCATAGCCCCAAGGATCCTGTGCATTTCTTCAAGACTGAAAGGACGGAACATCCTCACTCCATTTTTTTTTTATTTTGAGAGTTAATTTGGTGTAGTGGTGAAGGAGCTGGCCTAGAAACCAGGAGACTGTGAGTTCTAGTTTTGCCTTAGGCATGAAAAAACAGTTGGGTGACTTGGTGTCAGTTATTCTCTCAGTGCCCAACTCACTGCATCTCACAGAATTGTTATGGAGAAAATAGAAGGAAGAAGCAATATTAGGCATGCTTGCTGTCTTGAGTTAAAAAGTCAGGATGAAAAGCCCACCCTCTTCCAAGAAAACCAAGCCAAATCATGCTGCAGTTAGTTTGATATGATGATACAATGGTTATTGGCCTCATTTGAAATGGTGATGAGTCTGCATACAGACAAGAGGTTGAACAACTGGCCCTGTGGTGCAGCTGGAACAATCTAGAGCTGAACACATTTAAAATTGTAGAGATGAAGGTAGATTTTAGGAGGACCTTTCCTATTCTTCCACCTCTTACAATATTAGATAACACAGTATCAACAGGAGAGATTTTCAAGTTTTTGTATTCTATAATCTCCCAAGATTTGAAATGTACACCTAACATTAGAACAATTGTTAAAAAGGCACAATAAAGAATATTCTTCTTGTGTCAACTCAAGAAGCTCAAGTTGCCCAAGGATACAGTTCTACAGAGGAATTACTGAGTCTGTCATTTACATCTCTATAATTGCCTGGTTTGGCACAACAACCAAACATGACAGGCATAGACTTCAATGGATAGTTAAAAAAAAAAAAACAGTTACAACCAGCCTGCCTTCCATTGAGGACCTGTATACTGCAAGGGACAGTAAAAGGGCTGAGAAAATATCTACAGGCCCCTCACATCCTGGATATAAATTGTTTCAACTCCTCCCCTTGGGATGTAACTACAGGGCATTGACATGCCAAAACCACTAGTCATAGACACAGCTTTCCCCCCCCTCATGCCATCATCTGGTGAATGTCTAATTACCAAAGTACTGTCTTTTGTCTAAGGATATTTACCCATGTAATAGGGTTGTATTACTATTATCCTTCTCTTCTTTCTTTTTTACTTTCTACTACTGGTAACTTATGATTATATTATTTTGTTGCTTGTACATACACTGATGCTTATGCAACGAAGACAAATTCCTTGCGTATTCAATCACATTGGGCCAGTAAAGTATTCTACTCTATATGATGTGTTCAGCTAGAGTCTAATTCATCAGATCCAATGGACTTTGTCCAACAGATGTTCAGGGTAATCCTCAGAGTAACCAGATGTGGTGTTCATAAGGTTCTGACCAGTTCTGGAGAACCGGTAGCGGACATTTTGAGTAATTTGGAGAACCGGTAAATGCCACCTCTGACTGGCCCCGCCCCCATCTATTCTCTGTCTCCCGAGTCCCAGCTGATCAGCTGGGTCTTCTTCTGTTGTCCTGCACAGGAGAATGGAACTGGAAAGCAGGTTAGTCAGGTGGGAAAAGGAATGGGGATTTTGCAGTATCCTTCCCCTGCCACGTCCACCAAGCCACTCCCACAGAACCGGTAGTAAAAAATTTTGAATCCTACCACTGAAAGCAACCTGCAGGTGTTCACCCGGTCCTTGCCCAGAAGGACGTGGTTACTCAAAACAGAGCTAGCTGGTTCCCTGCAGATATACTGGTGGAGAAATCAGCCAATTTCACAGTTCTAAATGCCATAAAGGGAGTCTTAATAAAGTGTGTTACTTGTGCTTGGTTGCTTCTCTCTTTGTCTTCTCTCTGATTTGCTCCAGCCTGAACTGTAATTTCCCATCTGGCAGAAGAGGAAAATTATAAATTAAATGGGAACTAATCAAATTAATTAGACATAATTAATCACATTAGAATAAAATCAAATGAAATCCTTATTCATTGAAACAATAGACTTTTCAGTGGCATTAAAAATTATCCAGTTTTTATACCTACCCAGAAAACTTTGGAAAAAATGTCATTTTTTTCCTATTGTCCTAATTCAGCTATTCTATTTTGTACCTATTTGTTTTGAATTAAAATAAAATAGTAAATCCTGAGAAAAATACATTTTGTGTAGTTGTAATTGTTTTTTAAGTTTAAATGATGGGTTTTTTAAAATTTAGTTTTAGTGTTAGGGGAAATAACATTCCCTCAGTGGAAGGAGAACTGTTCAGTGTCAAAAACATCCAGTTAGTAAGGAAGAAAACAAGGTAGTTAAAAACCTGGTCATTGGAATAAAAAGTCCTTAAAAGATCGACTTTACAACTTCTGAAAGCTGTTTTTGAACAGTTTAAACTTTAAAAGTTAGAAGTTAACAGCAAGGAACCAAAATCAAGTTTTCGAAGTACAGGTTACTTATGACTTAGGAAGAATGTGGAATGATCTCCCCCCGGAGATACGAGCCATGACGGACATCCTGACCTTCCGGCGCGCGGTTAAGACCCTATTTTTTAAACAGGCTGGCCTGGCCCAGTAAGGGTTTTTGGGGTTTTATACCTAATTTTGGGTTTTAGTTTTTAATCTTCCATTTTAAATTTTTATTAATCCCGGATTTTTAAATGTGTAATTGTAGTTAGACGGGATGCAGCCGGTTTATCTATTTAATTCAGTTTTAAATTTATTTAAATTATATTTACTCTATGTATTTTTATTAGGCTGTACACCGCCCTGAGTCCCTTTTTTGGGAGAGGGAGCGGTATAGAAATATAAATATAAATAAATAAATAAATAAAAGAAGAAAACAGAGTATAGAATGTACGTGTATATTCTATGTATATCATTACAGATAGTCCTCGACTTAAAAACATTTCATTTAGTGACAGTTCAAAGTTATAATGGCATTGAAAAAAATCATTTATGACCATTTTCCCCATTTACAAGCTTTGCAGCATCAAACTTCACAGTGGTCACATGACCAAAATTCAGATGCTTATTTCATATTTATGATGGTTGCAATGTCTCATATGATTATTTTGGTGACCTTCTGACAAGTCAATGGGAAAGCCAGATTCACTTAATAACCATGTTACTAACTTAACAACTACAACGATTCATTTAACAACAGTGGCAGAAAGAGTCTAAATGGGGCAAAACTCACTTAACAACTGGCCTCTGTTGTAGTTGTAAGTTGAGGAGTACCTGTAGAATACGGTCTTGTACAACACAAACACCCACTGTACTTATACATACATATATAGGTAGTCCTTGACTTATAACTGTTCAAAGTTACAACGGTACTGAAAAAAGTGACTTATGACTGTTTTTCACATTTATGACTTTTGCAGCATTCTCATAACCAGATGCTTGGTAATTGACTCATACTTATGACTGTTGCTGTGTCCCAAGGTCACCTTTTGCAACCTTTTGACAAGCAAAATCAGTGGGGAAGCCAGATTCACTTAACAACCATGTGACTAATTATCAACTATGATGATTCATTTAACACCAGTGGCAAGAAAGGTTGTAAAATGGGGCAAAACTCACTTAATAAAAGTCTCATTTAACAACAGAAATTTTGGGCTCAATTGTGGTCATAAGTCGAGGACCACCAGTATCCTGTTATCTGTTCTACAGAACTATATATGTAAAACTGTAAATATATACAGTATCTATATCTATATCCAAATCCGTCTATATCTATCTATCTACATACATACATACAGTACATACATACATGCATACATACATACATACATACATACATACATACATATATACATACATACACACACACTATGTAACTTTGGAATTTCATTTCAAATAAAATAAAACTAACTTTTGTAGTTAGAAGTTTTGTATTTTGAAGTCAGGAAAATACATCCAGCTATTAGCACTCTCGTAGACTAGCAATGAGTCTCACTGCTTATCTCTAGATTTGAGCTATCCTTGGTTTTGAAATAATATTTCCTATACCATTTTGCCTTGTTAAGTAGGTATTTATACTTTGAATGGAAAAGTGAGTAATGGAAACACTGTCAAGTTCAAGGTAATAAGTGGGATTCGTCTCTTGTTTAATTGTTCCTGTTATTTGTCACTCTGCCCTTTGGCTTATGCAGAATAGGCAGAAGGACATTTGTTTGGGAAAGACAAATGGTCAGCAAACACTGTCTTGAAGGAGCTCTTCTAATTTAAAATCTGCCCTCCCCAGCAAAAGCTGAAGTGTAGGCACAATTTCTCTACAAACATGGAATCCTCTTTCCGCAAAACGTTCGTTTGATGAAAGGAAAACCTGAAATGTATTACTAACAATGTATTGATAAAGCACTACTATTGTGAAATAAATGCTAATGCAATAGTAAATTTAAAACAAGAGAATACAATCCTTCATAAAACATAGAACAATAGAGTTGAAAGGGACCTTTGGAGGTCTTCCAGTCTAGCCCCCCCCCTCCCCCTTGAGAAGGAGAGCCTATACCAGAGCTCTCCAAACTTGGCAACTTTAAGTCTTGTGGACTTCAATTCCCAGAATTCTGGGAGTTGAAGTCCACAAGTCTTAAAGTTGCCAAGTTTGGAGAGCTCTGCCCTATATTATCTCAGATAATGGTTGTCCAATCTCTTTTTGAAAGCCTCCAGTGATGGAGCACCCACAACTTCTGAAGGCAAGCTATTCCATTGGTTGATGCTGTAACCCAGGGGAGTCAAACTCATGACCCTCAGGCCAGATGCGTCATGTGCTGGCCACACCCACCCCAGTTTAGCGAAGGGGAAAATGTCACGATAGGTAAGAGGGCTGTGAAAATATTTACAGATCCCTCACATCCCGGACATAAACTGTTTCAATTCCTTCCCTCAAAACGACACTATAGAACAGTTTTTCCCCAAAAATCATCACTCTGCTAAATAAATAATTCCCTCAACTCTATCCAACTATTTACAAAGTCTGCACTACTATTACTATTAACCTTCTCATCACTCCTTATCACCCATCCCTTCCCACTTGTGACTGTATGACTGTAACTTTGTCGCATGTATCCTTACGATCTCCATTGACTGTTTCCTAGTATGATTTGATTGCTTATTGTACCCTATGACTATCATTAAGTGTTGTACCTTATGATTCTTGCCTCTTGACGAATGTATCTTTTCTTTTATGTACACTGAGAGCATTTGCACCAAGGCAAATTCCTTGTGTATCCAATCACACTTGGCCAATAAAGAATTCTATTCTATATGTCACGTGATGACAACATGATGCTGCGAGTTTAACACCCCTGCTCTAACTGTTAGAAATTTTCTCTTAAGTTCTAGATTGCTTCTCTCCTTAGTTACTTCCCATACATTGTTTCTTGTCTTGCCTTTTGGTGTCTCCCCTAATTCCTCTTTTCATTAGAGGTAGACATACCCAATTCCTGTAACTGTTCTTTGTACGTTTTAGCGTCCGGCCCCCTAATCATCCTTCTTGCACTTCTTTGGAAAGAGTGCAGAGAAGAACAACAAGAATGATTAGGTGGTTCAAACTTCTACTTCTACTCGTGTTTCACAATTTCAGAAATTGGATTGAAAGATTTTATATTCTTTATCACATGGTCTGTGAAGTCTTTGCTCAATTTCATATACTATGATGGCTTTGCATTCCAAGGCTTATGCCTGCTCTGGCACTCAGGCAATCCTGAGTTTGGGAAGATTGAAAATGCAAACATTGAATATATACAGTAGACATTTATTTATTTTATCATGTTTATATAGCCTATGCGACTGTGGGTGGCATACAATGAAAGACCACAAGAAACAAATATTTAAAAATATACCATATTAAAACTATTATAAAAAAGAAAGTATTACTATCAATTAAATTAAATTAAATAGATCGAATAGAATAACAGAATTGCAAGAGACCTTGGAGGTCTTCTAGTCCAACCCCCTGCTTAGGCAGGAAGATGATAGATAAATAGAAAGAAAGATGATAGATAGATACTAAATTTCTCTGATGCATTTGTATAAGTCATAGTCCTTCTCCAAAATTCTCTCTCTTTCTCCCTCTCCCTCTCCCCCTCTTCCCCTCCCTCCCTCCTTCCCTCCGCATGTACGTATGTATGTATATATATATATATATATATGTATGCGTGTGTATATATACATATCCCGTGTAAGGTTGACAGTATCTTGATAACGTTTTGATGAGGTCCCACTCGCCATCTTCAGGCTGGTGCTTTCGGCTTCATGCTTGTGCGAGCAAAGCATGATCGGAGCTGCCATCTCCCTCTATGTATTGGTGGGGAGGTTGGCTGTGCTGTCATTTCTTGATTGGTTGTTGGAGTTGATGTTTGCAGATGGGCTGACTTTTTCATAAGAACATGTGTGGCTGAGGTATTGGCTGTGTGTCTATCAGCCTCCTGTGTTGTAACAACCTGGATAATGGGCTGTGTGATGACCTTCTGAGTTCTATTGTTTTGACATCCTGGGTCTTGTGCTGTAATCTCCTGGGTTGTAATGACCTGGGTCATAGACTGTGTGATGACCTTCTGAGTTCTATTGTTATGACATCCTGGGTTTTGTGGTGTAACCTCCTGAGTTCCGTGATGTGATATCCTGAGTGGGTGGCTGTGATGTGACGTTCCGGGTTTTGGTTTGGCTCCAAGTTTTAGGCCTGGCTATGTGTTCATGGTGTGTGTCAGTTTGCTTGGTTTGGGGGTCGGGGTGTGTGCCAGCTGGTGATGCAGCCATGGTCTGGTTTCTAGCCGGTGGTTGCCTTTCACCTATGGGGTGGGTTTGAGTCTGGTGGAGATTGGTGGTGGCGTCATGTATTGTTTTGGGTCCAGTGTTGGTTTTCGTGGCTGGGACTCATTTGTTGATAAGGGCTAGTTTCCAGATGTCTGGTAAGTGGGAGGTATCACCCCGTTTATTCATGTTATGTGGTTGTTTCTCTATTTCGACGGCTTCCCTGATTATTCTCTTGTTGAAGTGTTCAGTATTGGAGATTAATTTGGTTCCCTCAAAATTAATTCATGTCCTGTGGCTTTAAGGTGCTGGAAAAGGGAGGAAGAATTTTCTTCTTTTCTGACTGCGTTCTTGTGTTCTGCGATGCATGCATTTATTCTCCAGTTGGTTTGTCCAATGTATGTGGCTGGGCAATTGTTGCATGGTATTTCATAAACTCCTTGGTTTTCTAGCTGGATCTTGTCTTTGGGGTTTCTTAGGATGTTGGCTATTTTTTGGTCAGTGCCAAAGGCTGTCCTGATATTGTGTTTGTGGAGAATTTTGCTGATTTTATCTGTTGTGCCTTTCACGTAGGGGAGGAGGGCGATACTGTTGTCCTGTTCTGTGTCTCAATTTCTGGGGGTTGTCTCCTTTAGGATTAGGTTGGTAATTGTGTTTCTTTGGAATCTGTTGGAAATTAATACATTAGTGAGGGTGTGTAATTCTGTTCTCAGGTGGTCTTTGTCAGCTAGGCATTTGGTTCTGGAGATGAGGGTCTTGGCTACGGAGTTGATCTGTGCAAGGTGGTGATGGGATTGTGCATTTCAATAGTGGCTGGTATGTGTTTTCTTCCGGTGGATGGTATGTCCTAGGGAGCCATTGGGTTTTAGACAAGTGGTCTACTATGACATTTAATGTAGCCACATTTTGTGTGAAGGCATGTAAGATTAGGTTCTACCAAAATGTTATCATTTCTTCCTTCAAACTGTCTCCCCTCCCCCACCATTCTAGTCCCTCCCCAAGGCCCTGGCCTGTTTTCACTGGCAAACTAGTCCTCATGGCCAGTTGTCTGGTGGGAAGCCAATTGATTCCTTCTAATTGCCATTAGCAGCATGGCAACCCGAGGTGGTATTCAGCAATTCTGGAGAACCAGTAGCGGAAATTTTGAGTAGTTCGGAGAACCAGCAAATACCACCTCTGACTGGAGATTTTACAGTATCTTTTCCCTGCCACACCCACCAAGCCACACCCACAGAACTGGTAGTAAAACAATTGGAATCCCACCACTGATGGCAATCCTGCAATCTCCTCAGGTTGTTCAGCCAGCTTGGGAGAGATTGGCTAGAGACCGATCCGAGAAATCTAGCATGATTTCATGGATAAGCTCTGCTGATAGGAGCAAGCTCTCTTGGTTTTATTCTCCTGCCTAAGATTGTGCTGGGATGTAGATTTGTAGCAGCTCTAGTTGCTATGGATACCAAGTAGATTTGAGTTCCATTGCAGAGATAGCCCAAGCACATGCTTTGTGTTCAGACTAAATGTTTCCTGGAGATCCTACAGGAACCAGTAACAAGATGCATCAAGGGACAATTCTGTGTCCAGGGACAACCTGCTAGTGATCCTGAACACTGGTTGCTAACCTAGTAAAGGTGGAGAAATGCTGCAGTTTCTCACTATTCCCTGCAAAAGGCAAGCCAAAACACAAAGTATCTTAGACTTTTCATATTTCTATTTTTGTAGCATTTCTGTATTTTATATCTTTATCTGTAACTGGGATGTACATAATTTCCCTCCTTTTTCACTGCAGGAATTTGAACAATTCCAAAATGATCACATATGCAGGTGGGAGCTGGTGAACAAGAAAGGCATTCACAACATGAATAACAACTACAACGGTAATGTTGTTGTGAGTGTACAAAAGCAAGTCCCAGGAAGTCTTACAGCCCTAACAAGCCACTCTATATCTGCGGGTGAATGGGGAGAAGTTCATTATAAAGATAGATAACAAAACAGGCAGCTCATTTCAATCTATTCTAAATGAAAAACCAAATATGGAATAAAAATGATGGAATGCTTGATAAATGCTAAATTGGAAGATTTTATAAAATTGCTGTGATTACCAGACACATTTGTCTCCTAATGCATACTTATATTCAGCACTCGGTCTTCAAAACTTACATTATGCTAATTGCAAAACACAGCCATCTTAGTTTTCCCACCTCCACTCCCAGTTCAAAATTAATCCTTAAAAAAGAAAATATGCTGTTCTTCCCAGGAAGATGATTAAATATATTCAAATTGCTTCTGGAATATTAAATATACTGAATGTGCAAGGAGAAAAAAAAAAGACCCATTATGCATACTTCTCTAACTACTGTTAAAAAAAGACTGTTAAAAAAGAGAAAGAAATAGTATCTGGCTTACAGGTTAGTGTCACATGAATTGGCTAACTAGGACCCAGTAAGGATGTTTTACTGTAGAAAGAGAAGAGATGTCACAATTCCACTTCCTCTGAAGTCACCAGTGCCACTTTCCATACAATTCCCTAAACCATCTAGGACAGGATAGTGAATAATACTCAGAAGGAAGGAAGGAAGGAAGGAAGGAAGGAAGGAAGGAAGGAAGGAAGGAAGGAAGGAAGGAAGGAAGGAAGGAAGGAAGATGAAAGCAGGACATTGTATTCTACTACCAATATTCTATATTCTAAGATGACTGGCCTCAACTTTTCAAGTGTGAGTAGGAACTATTTTTCAAAAATGCTAAGGATGCCATATTAGGGTAGCAGCTGCCTATTACCAATTGCAGACATTTGTAAAATGCATCAGTGTCATCAGTCACTGTGCATTCAAATGAAACATGTGCCAGTGTCACTAAGTAGCAAATTCTGGCATCTGGTGGATCCTAATATGGACGTTTGTTAATTTATTTTCCAATGTATCTTAAAATTATATCCTATTGTTAATCAAATATAATACTTCTTTTTCTAAAGTCCCCCAAAACAACAATCTTAGAGTGGCTTGAGCTAAGAATAACCATGGCTTGCTTTGTATGTCCTGTTAAAATTTAAATCTGTACTAATTAAGCGTGGCTACTATGTTCATATGCCACAAAGGCCAAGCCAAATGAGCATAGATATAGACATACATTGTCCATGATAATCTGCAAATGTAATGCATCCTAGAATTTTCTAAAGTTGAAAAGAACCATTTGGTCATCTGGTTCAATATGAAGAACAATTGCAGTAACCAGGCCTGGCTAGTCTAGTGAAGGACCAGGGGAGACATGATAGCAGTCTTCCAATATTTGAGTGGCTGCCACAGAGAGGAGGGGGGTGGCGTTCAAGTTATTTTCCAAGGCACCCAAAGGCCAACAAGGAATAATGGATGGAAACTGATCAAAGAAAGATTCAATCTGGAAATCAGGAGAAATTTTCTGACAGTGAGAACAATCAACCCATGGAACAGAAGTTGTCTTCAGAGGTTGTGGGAGCTTCATCATTGGAAGCTTTTAAGAAAAGACTGCCATCTGTCAGAAATGGTGTAGGATCTCCTGCTTGGGCAGAGGGTTGGACTAGATTAGTGGTCACCAACTGGTGAGCCATGGACCACCGGTGGTCTGAAGAAAATTTTGGTGGTCTGCAGAGAAATGTCCCCCCCAAAGCAATTAATCCGGGCTGTGCAGGAACACAAGGCTGCGCTGCCCACATGACCCGCCCACCCGTTGGCTCCCACCCTTTAGCCGAGCGCAAACCTTACCTTGAGTAGAGCCACGCAAGCTGGAACTGGAAGGTAAGACCAATGTGGGGGAGGGATATCCACCCTGGGGTGGCTTGTTGGTGGGAAAGTTGGTCCCATATTTCAGAGCTGCGGTAGTCACAGGACTGGCCTGTGCACTAGCCTGCCATGGATGAGCTGCTCCAGGATGACCAAAGGACCAGTCTTGTGACTATTGGAGCTCTGGAATATGGGATCGGCCCATGGTGGGGTTGGTAATCTCCGCCGTAGGGGTTGGCACATGTAATATGCAAATTTGTGGATGGTACAACATGCAAACAGCAGCACAGCCCTTGCCAGCCAGGACAAGGTAATAGTGCTGTTGCAGCAAGAGGAAGCTGGTGGCACAGGTGGGCTGAAGCGGCGATGGATATGAATAGAAGGTGCAGGAGCGCTGCACTACTTGCATTTGCACAGTGCTTCCGCACTGGCCTGGGCTCCTCTTCAATGGCTGCGGGCTGTAGGCCAGGAGCAGGAAAAGTATTGGCTGGTGGTGGTGGAAGGTGGCGGAGTGGGCAAGTCTGCACTCACCATCCAGTTCAGAGGCCGGAATGGGGTGGCGGTGGCAGTGTCAGTTTTCTCATCTCTCTCGGTGCTCTTCTCTGCTAAGGATGGGGCACAGCGCAATGGCCAAGCACCCAGAGCCTCTTCCTCTTCCTCTAATCTGGGCTTGCTGCTGGTGGGTGAGTGGGTGGGGGCCTTCTCAGGAGATGCCCTCACCTTGTAGGGAGAGTCCAGCATGTGTGCACTCTGGGGAGAGGCTTCAAGGCCTGGAGGGAGGGACCCTTCTCTGCTTGGAAGTGGTGGGAGAAACCTGGAGCCTTGGGGATTCCTCTTGTGTGGAGGCCGAAGGGGGGGTGTTGCTTGGTTATTAGGAGCCCATCTTCCTCAGCACTCTTTTGGACTGGGCATCTGACCTTCACTGCCGGCTTGTTGCGGGACCGATGGGAACTCCCGGTTGGGTTGAGCTGAGCACCTTGTAAGCCCCATAGTTTGCCTCATTACTGTTTGTGCAGGTGAGAGCTTGAGCTTTTCTGGGTTCAACACCCCTTCTTCACCCTCCACACAAGAGGATTCCTCAAGGCTCCAGGTTTCTCCCGCCGCTTCCAAGCAGAGAAGGGTGCCTTCTCCAGGCCTTGAAACCTCTCCCCAGAGTGTGCACATACTGGGCTCTCCCCATGGGACAAGGGCATCTCCCAAGGAGGCCCCTACCCAGCCATGCACCAGCAGTGAGCCCAGGTTGGAGGAAGAGGAAGGGGCTCCCAGCATTGCACCCCACCTTTAGCAGAGCAGAGCGCCGAGAGTGACGAGTACCACTGCCACCGCCCCATTCCTGGCCTCTGAACTGGGTGGTGAATGCAGACTTGCCCTCTCCACCATCTCCCATCACCACTAGTCAGTACTTCTCCTGCCCCGGGCCATCCCTACATCCTGTGGCCATCGAGGAAGAGCCGAGGCCAGGAGAGGTGAGCTGGAAGGTGTGGGAGCGCCGCACAAAGGCATGACGATCCTGCACCTTCCAGTCATCTCCATCGCCGCTTCAGCCTGCCTGTGCCACCAGCCCCCTCTTGCTGCAACAGCATCATTACCTTGTCCTGGCCGGTGAGGGCTGTGCAGCTGTTTGCACGTTGCATCACCTGCAAATTTGCACATTACATGTGCCAGCCCCTACAGTGGAGATTTCCAATTCCACCACAGGACAGTCCCATATTCCAGAGCTGCAGTAGTCACAAGACTGACCCTTTGGTCATTCCGGAGCAGTTCATCCATGGCAGGCTGGTGCACAGGCCAGTCCTGCAGCTGTAGAATATGGGACCGACTTTCCCATTAATGACAACAAGCCACCATCAGTCAAAATTCATATTAGTGGTCCGCGGGTTTGGTGGTCTTTGAGGTCCAAAAGGTTGGTGACCCCTGGACTAAATAACCTACAAGGTCCCTTCCAACTCTGTTAATCTGTAATCTGTAGGACAGATGGGTGGGCTTCGGCGGCGGCGGCGGAGGTTGCGGCGATGGTCGCGACGACGATGGCGGCCTTGGCGACGGTGGCGGCGGCTGCGGCGGTGGTGGCGGCCTCGGAGGCCGCAGCGGAGGTGGTAGTTAGGGTTAGGGTTATCTGTAATCTGTAGGACAGATGGGTGGGCTTCGGCGGCGGCGACGGAGGTTGCGGCGATGGTCGCGACGACGATGGCGGCCTTGGCGACGGTGGCGGCGGCTGCGGCGGCGGTCGCAGCCTCGGCGGTCGCAGCCTAGGCGGTCGCGGCGACGGTCGCAGTGGCGGCGGCGGCCTGGATGGCAGTTGCGACGGCGGCGGCCTCGATGGCGGTGGCGGCGGCCTCAGGAGGCGTCGTGGCGATATGGACGCCGGTGGACCCAGCGGTCTCCGGGGTGGGGAGACCACCGCGGTATGGCCCCGGCGGCCCCCTGGGGAGAGCGATGGCCCTGGATTTTCTGGGGCGGCGCGGACCTGGGGGAGCCGCCTGGGGGGGCCTGGGCTGGCCTCTGCGGCATTGTTGAGGCCGCAGAGGCCCTGGAACAGCTACCGCGGCAACCCCGGAGTCCCGAGGGGTTATGAAGAGGTCTTGTTACCCCCAGCGAGGCACAACAGTGTGGCAGGCTCGGCGGCCTCGCTCGGGCCGCGGCGATTTCGGGGGGCCCCGACCAGTGCGGGAGTGGCCCCGCTGTGGACATGGCAGGCTTGGACTGGATTCGGGGCCGCCCCTATGGCTGCGAGGACGACGCGGAGACTGGGGGTTGGATGGTGTTGTGACCGTTCCCCTCCCCTCCTTGGGGCCCCCGCCTGTGGCAGGGGTGGTGGGCCCGGGGAGGGGGGGAGTGACCTTGCCTGTGACCCCTTTTCTCCCGGGGGTCCCACCGGTGGCAGGGGTGGGGCGGCCGGGGGGGGGGAGGGGTTTACCCCAGTCCGCCTGGTTTTTTCCATCACAAAGATCTTGGACGCTGCGAGACCGTCGGGGTGGGGTGGCCAGGGCCACGGATGTACTCCATGGCAGAGCTTTGGGCCTTGAGGGATGTCCCCCTCTCCCTTAAGTGGCCCTCAAAACTTTCGAAGGCGTTCCGCTATGAGGGATCCTGGGATCCGGAGCGATGGTGGGGCCGTGGAAGCCAGAGGAATGGGAGGAAACGCGGGAAACCCGGGATTGGTAATTTTTTAATGGGGTTTTTTAATGGGTTAAAAGGATCCAGGGTGGGCAGGGGAGACAGCCCACATGGAGTTGGGGGCAGCCGGGCCGGCCCGCGCGCCTGGGGGGCCTCGGGGGTTTCCGTGTCGGGGTGGCAGACTGGGGGTGGGCTGCCGGGGGAAAATTTTATCAGCACGGTGACTGGGAGAGGCAGATATGCTGGGGGTAGAGGGCCATATCCAGTAAGGGGATCGCGCTCCCGATGTTTGCAAGCGGTAGCGCGCTCCGACCCTCCATACCCATCCTGCAGCCCTGGTTGTCTGGATTCTCAGGCCCTGAATACCCGGCTGCTGTTGTGCAATGCCAGGTCCGTGGTTAACAAGGCTCCCCTGATCCATGATTTAGTTCAGGAGGAGGCCGCGGACCTGGTAGGTGTTACCGAAACCTGGTTGGGCCCAGAGGGCGGTGTCCCTCTGGTTGAGATGTGCCCACCAGGTTTCCTTGTATTTCACCAGCCTAGGGCTCAGGGAAGGGGTGGAGGGGTGGCGGTGCTTATAAAGGAAGCCCTTTATCCTAGGGAGGCCACTGTCCCTCAGACGGCTGGCTGTGAATCTCTATTTGTGAAGTGGGGGCAAGGGGTTCAGATGGGTCTTTTGATGGCGTACCTGGCTCCCTGCCACGTCTCATCGGCCCTGCCCGGACTCCTCGAGGTGATAGCCGGGCTGGCGGTTGAGACCCCCAGGCTTCTGGTCATGGGGGATTTCAACCTGCCATCGTCCGGTGAAACCTCGGGGTTGGTTCGGGAGTTCTTGGCTTCCATGACGGCCATGGACCTGACCCAGTTAGTTTCTGCCCCCACTCACATTGGAGGACACATGCTGGACCTGATTTTTGTCTCTGGGCAGTGGTTGAATGACTGTAATTTTGGGGAGTTAGTTATTACACCCTTGTCATGGACAGATCATTCCCTCCTTAGGTTGGACTTCTGTTCCGCCACCCCCCACTGTAGGGAGGCGGAACCACTTAGATTGTTCCGCCCCAGGCGCCTGATGGACCCGGAGCGGTTCCAGAGGGAGCTTGGGCCGTTTCCTGAGTCTCTGGCTCACAGCTCGTCTGGAGACCTGGTGGCGACCTGGGATGGGTTGGCCGCCGGGGCTCTAGATCGAGTTGTGCCCCTGCGACCTCTGACCCGGCACAGATCCCATGTGGCTCCGTGGTATATGGAGGAGCTACGGGAGATGAAGTGCCGGAAAAGACGTCTAGAGGGCATTTGGAGGGCGAGCCGTTCTGAGTCTGACCGAACACAGGTGAGATCTCATATTAAGACTTACCTTGTGGCGATAGGGGCAGCGAAATCTTCGTATTTCTCCGCCCTTATTGCATCAGCAGAAAATCGGCCTGCCACCCTGTTTAGAGTGACCCGCTCTCTACTTGAACCGAGAGCGCGGGATGACCTCTTGCAGGGTAGGGCGGAGGAGTTTTCCCGATTTCTGCATGATAAAATCGCTCAGATTTGGGAGGGGCTCGAATCCAATTGGATGGTCCCGGGGGAGGTGTCTGGGGCAGGTCTTGTGAGTGTTATCTGGGGGGAGTTCGACCCTGTGACCGCCGAGGGTGTGGACAGGTTGCTGGGGGGTCTGAATGCCACTACCTGTTTATTGGACCCGTGCCCTTCCTGGCTAGTTTCGGCTGCCAGGGAGACGACACGAGGCTGGCTCCAGGGGATTGTCAACGCTTCCTTGAGAGAGGGGGTGCTCCCTACCACCCTGAAGGCGGCGGTGGTGCGCCCCCTCCTCAAGAAGCCTTCCCTGGACCCAGCTATTTTAAACAACTATCGTCCAGTCTCCAACCTTCCCTTTGTGGCGAAGGTTGTTGAGAGTGTGGTGGCACGTCAGCTCCCCCGGTACCTGGAGGAAGCTACTTACCTCGATCCGTTCCAATCGGGCTTCAGGCCTGGACATAGCACTGAGACGGCATTGGTCGCGTTGGTTGATGATCTCTGGAGGGCTCGTGACAGAGGGTTCTCCTCTGTCCTGGTCCTATTAGATCTCTCGGCGGCTTTTGATACTATCGACCATAGTATCTTGTTGCGACGGTTGGGGGGGCTGGGGATTGGTGGAACCGTCCTTCGATGGTTCTCCTCCTTCCTCTCCGACCGTTCGCAATTCGTGTTGGCGGGGGGGGAGAGGTCCACCTCTAGGCCCCTGGTTTGTGGGGTGCCTCAGGGGTCGGTCCTCTCTCCCCTCTTGTTCAACATTTACATGAAGCCGCTGGGTGAGATCATCCGTGGTCTTGGAGTGAGGTGTCATCTGTATGCAGATGACACCCAGTTGTACATCTCCACTCCGGACCACCCCAACGATGCCGTGGGGGCTATGTCTAGGTGCCTGGAGGCTGTGCGGGACTGGATGGGCGGGAACAGGCTTCGGCTCAACCCATCCAAGACCGAGTGGCTGTGGTTTCCGGCGCCCCGATATAGCCAGCTGACACCTTCGCTGGCTATCGGGGGGGAAGTTCTGCCCCCCACAGAGAGGGCTCGCAACCTGGGAGTCCTCCTGGATGTACGGCTGTCGCTTGAACATCACATCGCGGCCGTCTCCAGGGGGGCGTTTCATCAGATCCGTCGGATCTACCGGTTGCGGCCCTTCCTGGATCGGGACGCCTTGCGCACGGTCACTCAGGCCCTTGTCACCTCTCACCTGGACTATTGTAATGCCCTCTACATGGGGCTCCCTGCGGGGAGCATCCGGAGACTCCAGCTGGTGCAAAATGCAGCCGCGCGGGTGATCATGGGGGCGTCACGTAGCGCCCATGTGACACCTCTCCTGCGCGAGCTGCATTGGTTGCCGGTGGCTCTCCGGGTTCGCTTTAAGGTTCTAGCTTTGACCTTTAGGGCGACCCATGGCATGGGACCAGGTTACCTTCAGGACCGCATTCTGCCAGCGTTCTCCCACAGGCCGGTGCGTTCCCACAGAGAGGGTCTGCTCCGGGTGCCGTCGGCCGCTATGTGCCGTCTGGCGGCGCCGAGGAGTAAGGCCTTCTCTGTGGGTGCCCCCGCCCTCTGGAATACTCTGCCACCGGAGCTCCGTACCGGCACGGACCTGAGGGCCTTCAGGCGCGCGTTGAAGACCTGGCTCTTTGAGCAGGCCGGCCTTGGCTGAGATGGTTTTAATTTGGTCTCCATTTTATTAATTCTAAATTGGGTTTTAAGGGGTGGGGGTGGGGTTTTGTTAGTTTTATCAAGCAGCCGATTGAAATTTAATATTTTTTAAATATTTGTATTCTTTGTGGGGTTTTTAGATGGGCTGTTCACCGCCCTGAGTCCCTCGGGAGAAGGGCGGTATATAAATGGAATAAATAAATAAATAAATTGTATTCTAATACCAGTGGAATGGGGAACACAATTTAGATCTAACTTTAACTGACTTAATCAACTTTAACTGACTTAACCAAACTCCTGATCGTTACCTTAAAAAAAACATTTTTTTTGTTTATTACAAGTCTTTCTGGAAGTTAGGTTTTATCCATGCAAAGCCTGATCAATATATTAGGACTATTCAGACCAATCTATTTATCAATATAAGTTTAGTCTACATATTGCATGCAATTGATGGAATACGGTTATCATATTTCTTTCAGAGCAGCAGCTCCTGAGGAGTGCAATTTTGAATGATCACAGAATCATTTTGTGTCAGAATGTATGTATGGGGAAAGTAGCCTTTTCACTGCCCAATTGTGTGCATTTTGAGTCTCCTTCCTCCTTGCTTGTCAGTCTTTTGAGTCTAGGCGCTTAGCTGCCTCACAGAAGGATAAAACAAGATAAGAACACATTGCCAGGATGAGAGTTGAACAATTACTTCTCTTGCTATTTCTTTATTGCAGCTATAGTACTTCAAATAGAAGTTTGAGGTTTACATTTTTTTTCCTTGTGAGAAATGGAAGGAAAGCTCAAACTACCGTCTTGAGAATATTATACAAAACAGAGATAGAAAGGCTGGTTGAGCTTAAATGTGTGCTGTTGATACACTTGTCTGCTGATGCTATATGTGAGCAGTGAAAAGGGGGGGTCAGTGGAATGGGGCAAGGGACAAAACAGACATCAGGATTCAAAACCTATGATCAATTCATTTGTGTCAAGATTTCAGGACACCATTCATAAAGATGGAATTAGCATCATGATGTGACTTGGATGCAATTTCAGCTTGCAGTGGGTGATTTTGGCCAAGGGTGGGCTTCAAAAGTTTTAGCAATGGGTTCTCTGCCCGGTTGCTGGGTGGGCATGGCCATGGTGGGCGTGGCCTAGTCATCCTCCTGCACCATGGTGGGGTGGGATTCAATTTTTTTTACTACTGGTTCTGTGGGCCTGGCAGAAGAAGGATACTGTAAAATCTCCAGTCAGAGGTGGTATTTGCTGGTTCTCCGAACAACTCAAAATTTCTGCTACCAGTTCTTCAGAACTGGTCAGAACCTACTGAATACCATCTCTGCTCCTTGGGCTCCAATGGCTTTCCTCGAGTCTTCAGGGGGGCAAAAAAGGCCTCCCTGGGCTCCAGAGACTCTCTGGAAGCTGGAAACAGGCCCATTTCCAGCTTTCCGGAACTTCTAGGGGGCCCGTTTTTTGCCTTCCCTGAGCCTCTGCATGTACTTACCTGCATCCAAAACAGGCCGCGTGGGGACTCCTGGGAGGGGCAGGGTGGGCGGGGCCAGCCAGGAGTGGGATTTGGGGGTTCTCCAAACTATGCAGAATCTTAGCTAGAAGATCTCCCGAACCCCTGCAAACCCCCAGCAGCCCATCCCTGCTTTTGGCCCTCCATCCACAGTCTCAAGATGGTCTGGAGAAGATACATGTAGAGCATTTTAGGAACTTTCATTTGCTAACAGAATGCTCAGAAGTAAAGATCCCATTTCCCTCCTTATTCCAGGACTTCCTATTCATATTTTAACTGCTTTCCATATATGCTGCTTTCCATATATGCCACACTTATATGCTTTTATAGTCTTGGGCCCAGGGTGTGTGAATTGCACTCCTTTTCCTATATGGTCCATCCTTCTTGTTGAATTCAGATGGCATTGCATTAAGTCTGTAACTGCAAATACAGCTTCTGAATAATTGATCCAGTTCTTAAGAATGTGACCCACTTGCTGAATTGAGAAGTCTAAATTCCGTGTTGCCTATTCTTTCTGAAACACATATCTTTTACCATGAGTTTTAATTGTATTTATTTAATTTCAAGCATTTAATATATTCTATATATTTAATTTTAATATTTAATTGTATACTTCTGAATTAGGATAAGTAAAATGGAAAAAGGATGGATGGATAGATGGATGCTGACATCTAGGATGGTCTTGGCAAAGGGCTATGAAGCCCTGATTTTTTAAAAAATCTCAGATCTCAGAGGGTTGAGTAACAATGGGAAGGATTCCGCAGATATTGCACACTGTTAGAAGTAGCTCCTTGGAAGCAAACTAAAGCAGCTTGGTTGCATGTTCGATGCAGTGATTCACATGTATAACCACTGCTGTTCTTTTATCTCTCATTCTCCTGAAATAAACCCTTCTGACTTCTTCCCCTTGCTTCTGCTCACAAAACTGGAAATGTAGCCATTGAAATCCAGCTTCTGTAATTGGCTTGCATCAGTTGAGTATTGACACACTGCCTAAGTAAGGAGGGTTTCGGTGCATAAATCAGTGGGAACCGGCTGTGATTTTCTCCAATTAAATGAAATACTTATGTGTGATGTCAGAGGCTTAGCCAAAAAAACCAGAAAATTACATGATGGATGAATGCAGCTTCCTACTGGCCTATGGAGGGATGATAAAGGCACTTACTTGTTTTCATCAGGTGAGCATCATGCAAAAAGGATTATGTGGGTGAGGCCTTGTGGGAAACTAAGGATCTGTTCCCTACCAGCACAATTTACTAGCTGATCTAAGGAACAATGTTGTGCCATAACAAAACTCAGAGCTTACTGCTGCTACTACTAACTAAACTGATTATTTTTAGTTTTACCCAGCATTCAGCTAAAATCCTCTCCTGAAGGAAAGATTTGCCTCTGGCCCAGGCTGAATGAATTTCTGCTGTGCTAAGACAATTTTGAAAAGTGATTATGGTCAGATGATCTTGTTGTCATAGAAACAAAAATAATTTTCCCATTAGCAACATAGCATTTTCTAAGTTCATCCAACCATCACTGTGCCAATATCACAGTAATGGGAACAAGCTTTATATCACCTCAACAATGGCTGGGTGATGCTATAAAGATGTTATAAGTCACTAGAGGAGGAATGGTCTAACTGCATTAATTCATCTTCTTTTCTTGCAGACCAGACAAAAAAAACTTCTAAGTTGAAAATGTCAAGAGCCCTTTCTTCATGAATAGAGACATCTGCCACAAAAGAGTGACATCATGATGCAAACCTGGCCTTTTGTATTTGAATCCAAATATTTCAGTAAATCACGTAGATTGTGCCACAATGTCATAACATGTGCTTTGTCATTTGTCATTTGCTCTTTCCTCCTACAGATAGTCTCAACTTACGACTACAATCTAAACTGGAACATTCATCTCTAGGCGAGGTAGCAGTTGAATGAGACCTGATGAGGACCTAATGGTAAAGACTGCAATGACAACACTATTAAAGCCAACCTCTTTAACACATTCTTTGGCTCAGTATTTGTAAACAGCAATGGATCATGCCCAGTATTTCCTAGTCGAACCACAGACAACTACAATGATCTAATACATATCAATTTTATAGAAGACAATGTTGAAAAAGCACTACACAATCTAAAACGATCTCTATCTATTGGACCAGACAGAATATGCATCTACTTCTTAAAAAAAGCTATCCACTGCCATAGCCGAACCTCTAAGCATAATCTTTGAAAAATCTTTCAGGACCAGCTTCTTGCCAAAACTATGGTCACAAGCCACGGCCATCCCCATCTTCAAAAAGGGAGACCTCAGCTTAGTTGAAAATTACAGACCAATCTCTTTATGTTGTGTCACCTGTAAAGTTATGGAATCAATTATTAACCAATCCATTATCCTCCACTTAGAGACAAACAACCTACTCTCTAATAAACAATTTTTTTCAGAAAAAAACTTTCCTGCAATCTGCAACTCTTACACTCAAAAACATGTGGACTACAAAATTCGATCAGGACAAAGCAATAGACAGAATCTACGTAGACTTCTGTAAAGCCTTTGATTCAGTGGTACACGACAAACTACTCCTAAAACTAAAATCTTATGGTATCTCTGGACACCTGCATAACTGGATAGAAGCATTCCTGTCAAACAGACAACAAATGGTCAAAACAGGGAGCGTCCTATCAAATTCTGTACCTGTCAACAGTGGTGTCCCCCAAAGCAGTGTCCTAGGACCAACTCTCTTCATACTCTACATAAATGACCTCTGTGATCATATTAAGAGCAACTGCGTCCTCTTCGCTGATGATATAAAGTTATTCAACACTACAGACAATACTGCAACCCTTCAAAAAGACCTCGACTATGTATCAGAATGGTCAAACAAATGGCAACTTCAAATCTCAACGAACAAATGCTCTGTCTTTCATATTGGCAAAAAAAATCAGAAAATAAAATACAGGCTGAATAGTCAAGACCTTGTTGATGATCCAAACTCTATCAAGGACCTTGGATACTCATCTCAAATGATCTAGGTGCTAGAGCCCACTGTAACTACCAAAAAGGCATTAAGAGTTGTTAACCTAATCCTACATAGCTTTTTCTCTATATTATATAATATTATATAATATAATATTACACTACTAACTAGAGCATACAAAACATTTGCTAGACCAATACTTGAATACAGCTCATCAGTCTGGAATCCACATTATATATCTGATATTAAGTTGAGAAAGCCCAGAAATATTTCACAAGAAGAGTTCTTTACTCCTCTACTTGTTGCAGAATACATTATGCCACCAGACTTGAAATTCTAGACCTAGAAAACCTAGAACTACTCCGCCTTCAGTCCAACCTAAGCATAGTATATAAAATCATACATTGCAATGTCCTACCTGTCAATGAATACTTCAGCTTCAACCATAACAATAAAAGAGCAAACAATAGATACAAACTCAAGGTTAATCACACTAAACTTGATTGCAGGAAATACAACTTCAGCAACAGAGTGGTCAATGTCTGGAATACTCTACCTGACTCTATGGTTTCTTCCCCAAACCCCAAAAACTTTAACCTTAGACTTTCTACTATTGACCTCACCCCTTTCCTAAGAGATCTGTAGGGGGCGTGCATAAGCGCACCAACGTGCCTACCATCCCTGTCCTATTGTTTCTTTTATTTTTACATGCATTCATTATTTATTATATTTATTGGTTATTCTGGTCATAGGAATTGGATAGCTCTAGTCTCATGAAAAGAGAAACATGATAGCAGTGTTCCAATGTTTAATGGGTTCCTACAAGGACAAGGGATCAAATTATTTTCCAAAGCATCAAAAGGCAAGACAAGAAACAATGGATGGAAATAACCAAGGAGAGAAGCAACCTAGAACTAAGGAGAAAGTTCCTAATGGTTAGAGCAATCAACTAATGGAATAGCATCCTTCAGAAGTCGTGGGTGCTCCATCACTGAAGGCTTTCAAAAAGAGACTGGACATCTATTGGTCTGAAATACTGTAAGGTCTCCTACTTGAGCAGAAGACCTTCAAGGTCCCTTCCAATTCTATTATTCTATGTTGCAAATGCCAAAAACAAAGTTAATAATCAGATTAGCTCTAGCAAACAAACCCTGTTACACCCAAGCATCAACAAAATATATTTGAAGGACAAATAGGTTTTGAATAAATTCTGGGTTTTGAAAGTTATTTGAGCAACACTTGAACTAATGTAACTGTTTTTAATTATGGAATTAAACGGAAGGACAATGCTAAAGCTATTTGATTTCAAAGTATTTGATTTTATGCATGAGCAAATGTGAAGGGTTGTGGGTTTTTTTGTATGGGTGATAGCTAAAATCAGATCTTTGTTTCCATAGATATGTGGACAGCTCATGGAAAGTCACTTGCATAATGCTGGCTCCTGTACAAAAATATTTGTTTGTTCTGTCAGGAATGATAAAATTGATCATCACAAACTCAGACTAGACATAAGAGAGAAATTTTTATTTTATTTTGTTTTGTTTTGCTTTGTTTTATTAAATTTATTGTAATTGCCCACCCCAAAAATACCCTAAGCAATTTAAATTTTTAAGACCTAATAATAATAATACAGCTTTATGTTCCCATCAATATCAAAAATAAGCAATCAATAATTATTTCACAGCTATTTTATATAGGAGTCGGAGGTAGGAACTGAATATATATATGTATACGTATATATGCATATGCATATACATATACATATGCATATACCTACATACATACATACATACATACATACATACATACATACATACATACATACATATATATATCCCTTATTTATTATTTAAAATTATCAGCTTAAAAACCTTACACACACACACACACACACACACACACACACACACACACACACACACACACATATATATATTCTTCATCTTTCTCTTGGTGTTACTTTATTCAATTCTTACCTGTGATCTACCAGCATTTACAGTGAGAATTATCTGTCATTAACTGCTGGTTAAAATAAAAAAAGAATATTTTCTCATAGCTATATCTAAGCTTTTTATTGTTTATTTTTAAATTGTGTGATTAATCAGAAATGTTTCAATCTATTATGCCAGAGATCCTCAGTCCCCATTCTGAGGCCCAGTACTGTTCAGAACAGGGCCGCAGAAGTGGCAGCTGAGTGTGTGTGTGGAGCTCCATTTGTGTGATCAGTGAACACTCGCACACTCACCAGTTACCCACTGGTCACCCAAATGGAGCCATACGTGCTAGTCCCCATGACTGCCGCTCGGAACAATTTCTTCTCCACACACACACACACCCCACTAGTCTGCAAAGCCAGAAAAGTTGCCCCTCCCACTCCCCCCGCCCCGCATTATGCAACCTTTCAGTTTAAAACTTTGGCATAAATCTCTTCATTATCATCTGGACTGAGTAAGACAGAAAGGAATTAAATCTTTATAGCAGTCCCCTAAGGATGCTACTTGTGAACTCTGAGAGACAGAGTTAGCTTCCTTGCTGCATTTTTTTTTAACGTAGCTTTGCAAGCAGAGGATGAAGTCAGCGAGCAGCCAAAATGCCTTTGTCTTGGCACCAGACAGGCAGAAGGAGAAACTGATGTGACGATGATTTATATCTCCTATTTGTCCCAACAGGACAAATGCTGCAAAGAAATACTGTATAGAAATTGGGGGGGGGGGGGTATGAGGGTCTTCAAATGTAAATATCTAAATATATCTTCAAATGTGGTGGCATGCCAGGGAGAGGGGAGAATAGTTTAAGTAGTGTGCACTGTGAGCAGCACACTCCTGCGAGAAAAGTAAGTGGAATGCTGTTAAAAAGGATGATTGCCTTAAAGCAATGCTTCCCAACCTGGAATTATCCAAAATTGGGTAAAAGCAATTTTACTTTGGGTAATGACACACAAACCCATTACCCAACCAAAATAGGGACATTTAAATTGACTTAAAGTGTTTTACCTACAATAGTTAGATTTTTTTTTTATATATAACCAGTTTTGGGAAATGAAGGGAAAAGTTTGGGAAGCATTGCTCTTACGGAATGATGAGTGCTATAGTTACTCTGGAAAATCCATATAGTTTTATGAAAGATATCCCCTTTCAAACCTATGTCTGGCCATTTTGTGGCATTGCCTCTGTAGCTGTACTTGTTAAAACATTTGAGAAACTGACAGTGAAGAAAGTAGTTTCATTAAATGGAAATCTTGCAAGATTAAATAAGGGGGGCTTCATTTGATTAATTCTTTAGCAAGATTTAAAGGGAATAGATATCCTTGAAATCATTGAGTTCTTTCCAGGTAAATCTTGGTAGGATTGGATGTAAAATCTTGTAAGCTTTGTTCTTCCATAAAGCTTCTTTTGAATAAGGTTTTGATTTTACCATAGAATAGCACTTATCACAACTGATGGTGCAGCAGCTTCAGTATAGGAAAACAAGAGGAGGAAAAGGTATTATATATGTTTGCTGCCTTGAGTACTTATAAGGGAATAAAGGCAAGATAAAAATCTAATAAAATAAAATGAAATAAATAATATGTGTGATTTGCTCAGCTTAGGATGCATATCAAAGGATGCCATGGGAGCTCTGGTTCATGCCAGCAGAATTTCCAGAGAATTCTAGAAGGACTACTTTTGCCCACATTTTTTGTAGGGGCATTGCAGCCACAAAGGTAACTAGATATGATATCTGCATTGCTAAAATTCTCTCTGGAGGAAAGAGATCTGGAGATCATCTGTATGTAATCCAGAGAGCTGATTTTTGAAAGCGGACCACAGAAATTGTTGTTTCTGGAGCTGCTTGCAATCAGCTAAGAGTCATATCTTTCATCATTCTCTGAACTGTAAATGCAGTCTTTCAGGGATTCAAGGTTTGACCCAAATCTCATTTTTAAAATAACTTTGGAGTTTTACTTTTTTATTGTTCCTTTAAGATTGAAAAATCTTCAGAACACATATCTACCAGTTGCTGGGTTGAATTCTGTTCAACTGGTTTAAAAAACAAGAAAATCATGCTTTGTAAGATCTTTATTTTTTTGCAATTTCTTGTAATATACAGCAAAGAGATGAGTTCAAAATTGTTTCTGCAAAATGTTATGAATGCCAAAGCTTTATGAAATTGACTTAAAGAATGACTTTGAATTTAATTAGAAAATCCTCTTGTGTGGAAAAATCTTATCTACCTATCAATTGCAAAAGAAGATTTTAAAGGCCAATTACTAGAGAACAAGATGGCTACTTTAAAGGAAATGTTTGATCTCTATTGGAATCCAAAGTTACTACTGAGATGAACAAATTGCTCTGGAGATAACTGAAAAAAATTCTAAGGTGGATTTAAAAATTACAGCATAAAAAAAAGAGAAGGAAATACTACATTTACAAATGCAATTGAAATTGCAAATTACAAATTGAAAAGGCCATACAAATAATAAATCAAAAGAGTGATGTGGACTACCCTTTTCAACTGAAATATAACCAGATTTATTGGATGTTATTTTGTGGAAGTTATAAGGGGACTTGGACAAAGATGGCTTTGAGAAAAGAGGAAAAATAACAGAAGAAAACATAAATTAGAATGGCTGAAAGAAAGAAGGAAAAAACTGCTTTATATGATTATTCAGTTTTTTCTTCCTTCCTTCTTTTCTTTTTGAATCTGTTTTAATTGTTTAATATAATCTACAGACTACTAAAATGCTCGTTGTCACGACATTTACCTCTGCATCATAGGGAAATCATTTTTGAACTAAGGTGCCCATATGGTCTAACTTACAGGTATGTCCAAAATATGGGATGCAGAATTTCCAAGAGATTGAAATTTGGAGAAACTGTGGCTGCTTCAATACTACTGGCTGCTGTGGTCATGTGATCTTCATTTTCAAAGTGGAAGGAAGAAAGGAAATATCTCAATGGCATACAGATTGTCTAGTCCATAATAAAAATTATACCCCCCCCAAAAAAATGCTTTTTGGCTATTAGTGCAGTCATGGCTTCCATGTCCACCTGAGATAACATATGGAAGCTTTTTGAATACTGCAAACCACATTCAGACAGCTCAAGGCTTTTAGAGACCTATTATTGGTGTATCACATTAAGTTATAATGCAGCTTTCTCTTGAATCAGTATGCACTGTAAATGTACTTATCAATATACGCAACCAGGTATCTGCCAGGATTCTAGTACAGAAATATGAATTAATTACAATAATCATGAATTTACTTAATAATCTTGGGAGAAGCAATGTAACAAAAGATATACTCTCCCAGTTTTAGAAATGCAAAATGTGCCACATGTTTTGAAGCTCATTTTTATTTATGTGTTTGCGGATGGCTTTATATAGCTTCATCAGTATGCTTAGACTTTGGAGAATAGCTAAAGATAAGTCCCTCTCTGCCTAAAATATAAAATTCTGTGTAGAGAAAGCTATTGAGAACAGGCTGGGAATCAAGTGAACCAGAAACAAAAACAAAAAAATTGAAACAACATATACCTGGAGAAGGAAATTAAGGTAGCAGCATGAAAAAATATGCCCACATCTTGTGTTTATTCAGACAGGTATTTGCTGTACAGATTGCAATTTCCCTGACTATGAAATAAATTATATTAGCAGCTCCCAACTTTTCTAGTTTTGCGGATCAGTGGTGCCAGCGGTGTTGTGGTGGGAAGAGGGGACAGTCCTGCACAAGCAGCATGTGTGTGCATTTGTGCATGCAACTCCATTTGCGCAGGTGGGGTTATGCGCATAAGCACACTTGCTTGTTGCTTCCACAGCCTGGTTCCAAAAGGGCCTCAGCCTAGTACTGGGCCATGGACCCGGGGTGGGGAGTTGGGGTCCCCTGGGTTACATGATTTTAAATCGATGGTGGGCAGCATATTTAATTTCAGGCAAGGAAAACTGAATGCTGCTAACCTGTTGGGATCATAATACAAATGTGGATTCAGCAGGGTTTGTGTATGTGGGGCTGAGAGAGGAAAGATGGACTGAATGGATATTGTTTTTAAAAAATGTGAGCTGCAAAAATCTGGATGACCATGGATGATGGATAAAGATATGGGTGAAAAACTTTAATTTTTTCTGCTAACATCTAGAAATGTGTAGCCCAGGTATGGTGTATCTCCATGTCCCTATTTTAGGATTTATAATGCAATTTTTTCATTACACGCCCAGAGAGAAACACTCGAATCCTGCTATTCTGTTTTATTCTAGCGGTATACAGCAAGTACTAAAGTAAATTGTCCCAGTATGGTCACCCAAGGCCAGCTGCCCAACTAAAGCAAGCATTATGTAGCAGAGTGATAGGATAATGCCGGAGGTAGATGATCACTGTCATGACAAAAGCAAAGGCATCATTTCATAGTATGTGGGAGAAAGCAGTGGAAAACCACATTTTATGTATATTTTAATGTATATTTTATTGAAACAACTGCATAGATAGACAAAATAAATGATTATAGAATCCTCAGGTTGATCTGCACTCCCCATTTTACTGAAGAGCTGAAGATCTTTTAGAGTATTAATGGTGTTGATAACATGACTAGATTATTTATTTATCAAACATGCTTTTATCCTGCCACAATAAAAAAAATCACGCTCACCAGCTCATGTAGGTTAAAGCCTTAGGGGCATCTAATGGCTCTTGTAATGCAGGAAGACAAAATCTGAAGCTGCATAGACAGAATTATAGCTGGAACATGGATTGTAAGAGGCGTGAACATGGGAAGGTTCAACATAGTGAAAAATGAAATGAATTGACTTCACATTGACATATCAGGCATCAGCAAATTGAAATGGACTAGAATTGGATACCTTCAGCCAGAAGATCATATTGTTTGCTTGCTCCTCAGGATACAAAAAACAAAGGAGAAACCATTGTTTTCATAATGAAGTAGAAAATAGAATAAGTCAGTATTTGGGTACAACACAATCAGTGATTTAGTGCTATTTATTAGATTTCACAGGCCAGACTTTAATATGACAGTTATATAAATATATGTTCCAACCACTGAAATTGGTGAGTCTTAAGGCCATGTTCAATCTGAAATTGACAGAACCAATAAGCAAGATGTGTTGCTTGTGGTGGAGACTGACTGGCATGTCAAATATTTCTAGGGTCCAGGAGACTGTGAGTTCTAGTACCACCTTAGGCATGGAAGCTGGCTGGGTAGCCTTAGGCTGGTCACTCTCTTTCAGCCCAATCTACCTTATGGAGAAATTGTGGGAAAATAGAAGAAGGAAGGAATATTAGACATGTTCACTACCTATTATAAACAATAATAAAGGTGGAAATAAAACAAACTGTTTTCCCACCCTATGGTGGAAAAAAGAAAAAGAAAATCCCTTCCAACCCTATGATTATAAAATATGTTACTGTTGTTTACACACTGGACAACTGAGAAAGCCAAAAATACTGAGAACCTATACAAATGTGTACAACATAAATTATGAATATGTAATTTTGTATTCATTATATCAAGCTTTATGTTTTAATTGAATGTAAGGAAATAAATGATATTTCCAAATATGTTTTTATTTTATATTTTTTGCATTTCAGTTATAAGGGAATGCAAAATAAAATGCAAGAGCACTCCCAATTTTTATCATGGAAGAAGATAAACTAATCATCTTTTAGCATCTTATACTGTGTTCTGTGCTGTCTGACACTTTTGGCAGCTGAAAATCCACATAGCTGGTAAATCATCATTTTTCTTCCTTCCGTCTAACAGAAGGCTGTCCAAATAGATATGAACAGGTGGCTTGCCCTACTATTTGAGGCTCAAGGATATAGAATAGAACAATTATATAATAATTATATCTTCTAATTCCTTTTCAATCCTAACAAAATGTTTCTACAACATGATACAAAGTGCTAAAAGGCTGATTCAGGACTGGCTTGAAGGATCAAAAAATTTCTAGGGAATGAAAAAGAAAAAGATTTTTTGTGGCTATTTTATACCACATTTTATACATATTTTGCACCAGTTTGGTGTAGTGAATCAAGCTGCTGGCCCCAAAACCAGGTGACTTTGAGTTCTAGATGGTTTTACCCATAAAAGCCAACTGGGTGATCTTGGGTCAGTCACTCTCTCTCAGCCCAAATTACCTCACAGGGTTGTTGTGGGAGAAATAGGAGGAGGAAGGTATGTTTAGGTATGTTTGCTGCCATGAGTTTCTTATAAGTAATAAAATAAATAAATATGTATCTTATAAGTAATAAAATAAATAAATATGATATAGGAAAGTATTTTCATTTTATATTACCAAAGAGACAACCCAATTCTCCTTTCCTCTTACTTATTTATTTGCTTGATTGCTTCTAAGGTCCTTCAGTCATAGGATTCTAACAAACGCATATGGTTGGTTAGCGTGCAAGATATTATGCATGCAATATCACAGTGAGCTTTTTAAAGAGTTCAGACTGATTTTTTCTCATGTTTTCTCCTTTCCATTCCTCCATCTCCAGTAGCACTTCCTAAACCTTGAAAAAAATAAGTCACTAATCCATGTTAGGCTCTCAAAAAGACTTAATTTCAACTAGATTTATCAAATCTATTGCCTGCCCATTTTACCACAGGGATAACTCTACTGTATGCTATGCAGCATGTTAAATCATAACGTGGTTTGCATATTTGTGGATTAGAATGTTGTATTAATTCCACCACAGTGCGGATAATAAATAAAAACTAGCACCTCCAGATGTGTTGGGACTGCATCTCCCAAAATCCCAAACCATTTAGGGAGTTTCAGGTTAGGCAAGGCTGCCTTAGAATAAAGAATTGCCTTTTCCAATTGTCATCTAATTACAGCAAATCAAGTAGCTGTTAAGGGGGTTTAAGCCCCAAAGTTGGCACTGCTATGGTGCTGCTGTAGCAAAAATCACTGAAGATCTGGGAATTCCTAAGTACTTTGCTGAGATGAAAGAAAGAGAACAGTTGGGATAATGTTGAAATCCTCTCCCTCCCTTCTCTATTTTGCTGTGTTCCAAACAATGAATTTGTTTAGGGAATTTTGAGCCTCCATGTTGAATTACTGAATAATAAATATGATGAGTGATTTAAAATCAAGATATTTTTTCTGAATAGATTACAACCTCCTGCATTAATTTTAATATTAATAACAACTCCAAAATAAAACTCTTATTTAAAAAACAAAACAGGGGTGGATAAAGAAAAACAGATAATCCCAGAGGCCAGTCAACAATTGGTGAAATATGGAAACATATTTAGGTTGGTGCAGACTTTAGATTGAGTAGTAAGATGAAGAAACAATATATGAAGAAATAATCATTCCTATTTTACCAAGAACAGTAGGCAGAGGTGGTGTTCAGTAGGTTGTGACCAGTTCTGGAGAACTGGTAGTAGCAAATACCACTTCTGACCAGCCCCGCCCCCATCTATTCTCTGCCTTCTGAGTCCCAGCTGATCGGCTGAGTCTTCTTTTGTTGCCCTGCACAGGAGAAGGGAGGTGGAAAGCAGGTTAGTGGGGTGGGGAGGGAATGGGGATTTTGCAGTAACTTTCCCCCAGGAGTAGGGACAATGGGATTTTGCAGTATCCTTTCCAGTGGTGGGATTCAAAAAAAAATTACTATGGGCTCTGTGGGCATGGCTTGGTGGAAGTGGCTTGGTGGGCGTGGTAGGGGAAGGATACTGCAAAATCCCCATTCCATCCCCATCCCACTAACCTGCTTTTCAGCTCTGTTTTCCTGTGCAGGGCAACAAGAGAAGACCTAGCCAATCAGCTAGGACGTGGGAGGCAGAGAATAGATGGGGGTGGGGCCAGTCAGAGGTGGTATTTCCTGGTTATCTGAACTACTCAAAATTTCTACTACCAGTTCTCCAGAACAGGTCAGAACCTTCTGAATACCACCTCTGATCTTTCCCCTGCCATGCCCACCAAGCCATGCCCACAAAACCGGTAGTAAAAATTTTTGAATCCCATCACTGACAGTAGGGTGTAGAAAATATTTTAGATTTGAAATTTTCTGAATTTGGAACAATTATTTTGGATTCTGAGCATCACCAAAAGACCTTTGTATTGCGCTCAGGATGAAAGAGCAGCATTTCCTTATACTGTTTTTAGTATTCCAATTCTCCTTAAATGACTTTATAAAATATACATTTCTTCCAAGCGTGCTGAAAGACAAGATGGTTGAAGTGGAAAGAGAATCAATTAGACATATATTCCTGGACTGAAAATCAGTTTAGTTTAGTAGATAAATTACTGCTGTCTTTACATACTTTACGATGGGAACACTAAGAGGTATGAATTGCCATGTAAAGCTGCTTCTCTCTCTCCCCCCTTCCCTCCTTTCCTCCTTCCCTCTCGCAGGCTGTCAAATGTATTCATTGTGCAACGTATGTGAATTATAAATATTACTATGCTGTGGAATGTTCAGATAGCAAATGCAAGCATTCCATAACTTAATCTCTTCATCCCTACAGGTAGAGAAATATATATTTGCTGCTACTGTGTTGTTCATAAGCTTTTTTCGAGTGAATCCATTGCTGTTACTTGCTTTTCATCTGGGCTCAGTTTTGTGGTATTTGTGAAAGCAAGAGAGTTTGCAAAAAGTCAGAGTGTTGTGCAGTTCTGTTGTTTAAAAGGTATAGCTAATTTGTGTCAATATTTCTGTAGGGTTTCCATTACATAGAATACAGTGGCCCATGGCTAACAAACAAAGGTTTTGTTTTGAGTTCCCATTGTTCCTTACAGTAGAACTGTCAAAATGCTTTCTGCTTTGTTTCAATGGAACATGGGATACTTGAGGCTTTGGGAGAGAGGTTATTTTATTCTGACTTTGGAACAAAATGCTTTTTTCCATTTCATGCACACTTCTATTAGATGCTTATTACAATTCCCTTCCCTGTCTCTAAATGGTGCTTGAAGCAGCCAAACCAATTCCATCTTTAAATGTGAAATACTAACATTAGGACCTAATCAGAATTAGAAGCTGTTTGTAAAATCTTTGTCTTTGGAAAAGCCCAACTGCCAACAATTTTTTTTCCTTTTCCTATTTTGTTTTTCAGATAGCATGCAAGCAGGGGCAAATGTGATTTCCCAGTGAATGGGAGGCAACAAGGAAGTGTATTTTTGTACAGCACAATGTGAACAGATCCAAAGAAGATCTGTTCAGGAATTGCTGACCCCAAAGAAGATGGCCAGCAAGGCTCATCCAAGATACATTGTTCTCTAAGGAATAAAGCACAGAGGAAGGGGCTTCTTCCCTTCTCCACAGTAGGAAGACTAATTTGGCAACATCTTCTCTGACAATTGAGAAGAGCAGGTTGCTTTAGAGCAGAGATCTCCAAACATGGCAACTTTAAGACTTGTGGACTTCAACTATGCTGGCTGAGGAATTCTGGGAGTTGAAGTCCACAAGTCTTAAAGCTGCCAAGTTTGGGGATCCCTGACTTAGAGCCAGCTTCCTGGGTGCTTGCTGGGGAATTGTGTGAATTGGAGTCCACATATTTTAAAGTTGTCAAGATTAAGTAATGTTGATTTAGGAAATAGAGGCAAATGTTGCTCTGCCCTCCAACAGAGAAAGAGATATAAGGTTTCACTGATCAGCCATAGCTTGTTTGTTTTTGCAATTTTTTTCTGCCCTAAGCCACTGAGCAGCCAGGCTTGTAGGAATGGGTGGCTGACAAAAATGGGTATCTCATGCTGGTCCCTGTCTTCCCACCCAAGGATGAACAAACTGCCTTCACAGTCCTGTGTTGCATTGCAAGGACATTGGTCCTTCTGCTGCCACTGTGTAGAAACTCCATGCCTTGATGCTACCCTTTCTCATCTCCTATGAAGAGCTCTGTACTCTTATAAAAACATTATTTTTAAAGTTATGAAAAATATTTATTTGCTACCTGGAAGGAGCCCAACTGAGTTGACACACTGCAAAGGATGAAAATCTGGCTGGAAAAAACAAGGCTAAACGAAGAGGATTGTGGCACCAAAAGTCAGGAAAGAGAATTGGTTTACAAAAGGGACTTCATCTTCCCTCAAAACTCTATGATTATGTATGTTGGGTTTGCTGTGTTATTTTATATATTGGTTTTGCACCATGCACGACGATAACATGAGGTTGACTTCTTTGTGGCTTGTTGCGTTGTGGGAACCTAGACCATGGAGTTGGTTTATGGTACAATCCATCATGTGAAGCCAAGCAAACGAGTTAATTCAGGGAACCATGGTTCACTTTAACCACAGATTAGCATTGCTATCAGTGGAGCCATGGTGTCCAGTTTGAACTGGCCATTATTATATGTGCTGAACAGGTCGACATTATACAGGCATAGTGTTTTTGTACAATAGTGTCCTTCTCCCTGTCCCAGGAACATATCCTCTGTCTCTGAAACAAAAAAAAAATATGGCTGAAGAACTGATAATGAGGTGACCTTTTGCTCCGGCCCCTTTGTATAAATGTCCTCAGTGCTGAAGAAAAAATGGGAGCTGAGGAGAGTGATTTATCTTCGTTTCAGACAGCTTACACACACACCACACATAGCTTGCAAAGCAATTTCACCATTGCGCAGGCATCCTTGCTTGTCAAGGGAAGCATTGTGGCACCAGCTATTTCAGTACCAAGATACTAAATTTGCCACCAGAGCATACAGACCAGGGACAGAACGTTTTCCAGTTATTTGCTTCCTCAGGATATGACATTTCTCCCCTTCCTGCTGCTTCTGAAATCCACTCAGGATTCTCATATGCTGTTGACAAAGTATCTATCCAAATCCAGCTTTCGGCAGTTTCCTAGGCAACCAGCACTTGGGTACAAAAAAGCCTGTAAACAGAATAAACCAAAACACCTCTTTGCAATTTGCCCCTCCCTCTTTTAATCTCCTTCGCTCTTCTCACATCGCACTTGCAAGCTGTGTAACAAAAATAGGAGTAAAAGAGTCCTAACCACTCTGTGTCACATTACATTTGGACTACTTTGGGACAGCACTTTTCTTTCATCCCACGGAGTCTTAATTTCAGATTCAGAAACTTGGTGGGATCAGATTGTAACTTTTAGGCTAAAGGGCCCTTTCCCTTCTGCAAGACTCAAGGGCTCTTATACTGCCAGTCACTCCCATCTGCCCTTTGAGATCCTTCCCAAAGATTATAAACACATCAAACCCAATGGATACAAGAATTCCTGTTATGGCTGTGGCAGAATCTGCAGAAGATGCAATGACATTTCCCCACAAAGCTTCTGCTTTGATTTCTGTCAAGTTTCTAACTGCCAGTAGCTTTGCAGGCAGGGATCCAAGGAAGCAGTTTGTTTGGTATATTCCTAGAAATACAAAAATCTTTAAAGAAGAAATCTAGCCATTAAGTCTAGAATGTAGTCTTTTTCCTTTCCTTTCCTTTCCTTTCCTTTCCTTTCCTTTCCTTTCCTTTCCTTCCCTTCCCTTCCCTTCCCTTCCCTTCTTTCCTTTCTAGCCACCCTTCTCTCTAATCTAATGTGATTCTGGACAGAGGAAAAAAACATAGCATTCCACAACTACTGTATATAAATAAAGACATAAAAAATAAATTAAAAAGAACTGGCAGAATAAAACCTCAAAATAAAAATAACTAGCTGGCCCAGATGCCTGGAAAGAACGGGTCTTAAGAGCTTTCTGGAAAACCAGCAGTGTAGAGGCCAGTTTAATTTCAGGTGGTTGTGACTTTCAGAGAGCAAGCAAGTGCTGTGACCAAAAAGCACTCATGCTGGGGTACACCTGACAACATTCCTTAATGGATCAGACCTGAAGCATGTCTCTCCTTGCAGATATAAGGAGAGACAATCAGAGAGAGGCAGTTCTTCTAATAATATAGTCCTGTGCCACAAAGGCCTTGATAGGTGTCAGCTCAACAAAATAGACCAGACTAAGAAATGAATGCAATTCCTACTTTCATTGTAGGGATTAGAGTGGCAAAATCTTGCAAGCCTGAATTTGCTCCCCTCTCCCTCACATTACCTTATGTGAATTAGAGAGAGGCCTATCTGAGATCTTTAATTAAATACGTAGATTCTTGGCCTGGGCTCAAGTCCTTCTTATCTGGCTCTTGCCTTGTAGATTGCTCTTTAATGCCATTCTCCATGAGCTGTATATTAACAAGCAGCACCTTTAATGGTTCTTTGCCGTTACTATTCATAGCAGAAACAAATTCAAATTTTGTACCTCTTTCTCCAACCTGTTGACATAATGGACTGGGTGTTTTTGAGGAGGAGGGTTAGACACATGGCCATGGTTTTTGAAAGGGACCAGTCTAATCTAATATCTTTGCTTCTGACTCTACCAAATCTCACCCGCAGGGCCTCATTTTGTATCCCAGAATATTCTGTAGATAATAAAACTTACGGACATCTGAAGGGAATTAAGAAATTCAGTTGCAAGTGACTAATGGAATTTTTTTAATCATTCTGATAGAGATAAAAAGAAGTACTAAAGAGTGCAAGTAAAAAGTGCACTAAATCATTGCAAGACACAATTTACAGATGCACAATCTGCCCATCCCTGAAAATATTGGCCCTATTGCCTTTTCTATTAATCTGATTTTCTTTATCCATTAAACTTCTGGGAAATTGAAAAAAATATAGAAGGATGACTCCCCACCATTTACAACTTTCTGTCATATAAGCTCTGGCATAATTACCCAGCGCTGCTGGAAATGAATTCTGCAAACCTTCATGTTCTATTAATTTACATATGTGATAGAACATAGTCACTGGATTGGATATTTATTTATTTATTGTTTATTTATTTATCGCAGATTTTATATACCGCTCCCATCTCCCAGCGGGACTCGGGGCGGTTTACAGCCAAATAAAAACGATTCAGTACAATATTTAAAATACAATTAAAAAGAATTAAATAAGTGGCTGAGGATAAAACAAACTGTGACATTAAAAAGTTAAAAAAGTTAAAACCCAATTAAAATCAATTAAAAACCCTACCAATAACTCTAGGCCAGACCGGCTTGATGGAATAGGTGGGTCTTCAGCGCGCGCTGAAAGGCTAGTAGGTCAGGAATGGTCCTCATCTCCGGGGGTAATTCGTTCCAGAGGGAGGTTGCTCCCACAGAGAAGGCCCATACCAGCCGTCCAGGCACCGTCCAACTGGCAGTACCCTGAGGAGGCCCGCTCTATGGGAGTGCACTGGCCGACGGGAGGCTGATGCTGGCAGTAGGCAGTCCCGTAAGTGCCCAGGTCCCAAGCCATGGAGCACTTTAAAGATGACCACTAGCACCTTGAATCGCACCTGGGAGCCAATGCAGCTCGCGCAGAAGTGGTGTAACATGGGAGCTCCGAGAAGCCCCCAAAAACCACCCACGCGGCCACATTCTGCACCAGCTGGAGCCTCTGGATGCTCTTCAAGGGGAGCCCCATGTAGAGAGCATTGCAGTAGTCTAGACGGGAGATGACAAGGGCAGATGTGACCGTGCGAAGTGCACCTCGATCCAGAAAGGGCCACAACTGGTAGATCCTACGGACCTGACAAAAAATCCCCCTGGCGTTGGCCGCTATATGTTCTTCTAATAACAGCGTATATCCAGGAGGACACCCAGATTGCGTGCCCTCTCCGTGGGGGCAAGAATTCCCCCCCCACGCCCAGTGATGGGGTTAACTGGCTATATTGGGGTGCCGGAAAGCACAGCCACTCAGTTTTGGCCGGGTTGAGCTGAAGCCTGTTTAATAATTATTAACGAATTAATGAATTCCTTAAATTAAGCCATCAGATACTGCCAAATTTTCTGGACGGACTGCAGAGAAAACTGCAATCCTATCTGCCCTTTTGCAGTAAAAATACAGCATAAGCAAAGGCTGAGTCTGCTAGAGGTCATGAGGCAACAGGAATATTCTTGCCAACTTATTTCAGGACGTCTAAGCCGCAACGTGTGAAGTGATTCCATCAGATCTTGGTCCATACATAATGATTCTTAGAGCTGAAATATATTCATATTGCTATGGATTTCACTTTTGTGGCAGGTTTCTGGACATTAAGTTTCAACATCTTTTTAATGTTACAGGCACTGGGTCTTCCCCTCACTACCACCCTCTTAAAAAAAAAAAAAGTAGGCTTCCTGAACAAAATTCATCGATCTTTTCTTTTTGGACTATTCCAGTTGCCCTAAAGTGTCACATAATTAAACAGTCCAGTGAGTTTAAAGTGTCTATCCATGGTTGGATGACCTTCCCCAAAAATGAATTAATTTGAGGTATTTTTAGATATTGGTAACAGCACCAATGTTTTTCTCAATGAAAATATGAAGAGATTACTTGCTTAGATAGATAGATAGATAGATAGATAGATAGATAGATAGATAGATAGATAGATAGATAGATAGATAGATAGATAGATAGATAGAAGATAGAATACTTTATTGGTCAAGTGTGATTGGCCACACGAGGAATTTGTCTTGGTGTAAATACTCTCAGTATACATAAAGAAAAGATACATTCGTTAAGAATCAAGAATCATAACGTACAACACTTAATGATAGTCATAGGGTACAATCAACAATCAAATCATACTAGGAAACAGTCAAGTTACAGTCCTACAATCACAAGTGGGAGGGGATGAGTGATAAGGAGTGATGAGAAGATTAACAGTAATAGTAGTGCAGACTTTGTAATAGTTGAACAATGTTGAGGGAATTATTTGTTTAGCAGAGTGATGGCTTTCGGGAAAAAAACTTTTCTTGTGTCTAGTTGTTCTGGTGTGCAGTGCTCTATAGCATCGTTTTGAGGGAAGGAGTTGAAACTTTGCCTGCAAAAGTATGCATGGGGAATGGGGTAGAGAATGATAAGCTTCTTTAAAGTCAGGGAATTCTTTCACAGAAAAACAAAAATCCTTCCCCGGATAGAAATATGAAGAAGTGTTGGGTTTTGGAACAGA
Organism: Bungarus multicinctus; assembly: GCA_023653725.1. Classification (NCBI taxonomy): domain Eukaryota; kingdom Metazoa; phylum Chordata; class Lepidosauria; order Squamata; family Elapidae; genus Bungarus; species Bungarus multicinctus. Next base: position 116,978,163 of record CM042836.1, read on the forward strand.
GAAATAGGATATTTCAAATGCTCAGAAATCTGAAAATTCTGTTCAGATCATACAAGAATGAAACTCTGGAAAAACTATTTGACTTCTAATTGGACAATGTGGCAAAAATATTTTGTCTTGGTTCTGTGCATGACTTCCTCCAATGTTACACAATGATTTGAAAGATGATTTGCAAAAATGATATTTAAGCAGGATGTCATCTTTTGTCACTTGTTAATGGTGTTTTTTTTCCTATGGCTAATGATAAAAAGATGATTCTAATTGTTTCAATTAAAAAAACAGATTAAAAGCAGCATCAAGTAGCATTCACATATCCGTTATGAGCGTCAGTTTCTGAAGTTGTTAATGTTGATGGTAATCACCCAAGACAGCAATCAGCAGGCTGTGGAGCCTCTCAAAAATAAGTCTCTCATGTCACCTTGTGGTCATGTTTGAGAAATGCTTCTTGAGTTGTATTGGTTGCAGAAGGTAGAAATTTTTCAGCAGATGATTCAGATCTCGTTGTTCCACAAAACAATTGTTTACTGAAATTGGTAAGATTCAATATTTTCTTTAATTGAGCAGAAAATGTAACCCAGATCTTTGTGTATTCTGATGCTTAGATACATTTCATTGTGTACAGCAGTCCACTGATATTTGCAGCCTGTTCTGAATTGAAATGCAGATAGGAAAAAGAACCCTAGTACTTTATATATCACTTTGCTTTCCTGAAGGGGAAGAAGTGTCCAGGTGTAAAGTGTTTTTCATCCCGGCTGTTTCAATATCTCAACATCTCTGTTTGAACAAATGATGGCTCCAGTGATCCAATACTTTGTTTCAGACAGCAGCCAGACAGATGTTCCTCACGTAGCATGAAGACAATAGCTCTTCATTTTACAGGTGGTCCTTGGTTTTGTTTAGTGAGTTTGAAATTACAAAGGCACCGAAAATAATGACTTACAACCAGTCCTCGTACTTATGACCATTGCAGCATCCCAATGGTTACCTGATCAAAATAGGGGCACTTGGCAACCAGCATGTATTTACAAGGATTGCAGCGTCCGGGATCACATGATCACCTTTTACGACCTTTCCAGCTAAGCTTCTGACAAGCAAAGTCAATAGGGAAAGCCAGATTCGCTTAATGACCATATGGTTCGTTTAATAAATCCAGTGATTTTCTTAACAAAAGTCATAAAAATCAGGTGTGACTCAACTGCCTTGCTTAGCAACAGAAATTCTAGTCCCCATTGTGGTCATAAGTCAAGGATTACATATATACTTGCTTTCTTTCGAAATTTTAAGTACTGCCATTTTTGCCTGTACATGATAGTTGAACTTTCTCCTCCAACACCTGTAGAAGATTCCAGTTATGAAGCGTGCCTTGTGGTTGGATATCCCTGGCTCCCTTTACTTCATACTGACTTACCTTCTTGATCTTCAGATGAAGAAGTGAAAGCTACTCTTGGATTGTCCCGTAGAGTTGCCTGCTATCTTCTTGAACAAAAGTGACATGCCTTTTCATAGCTGTGTGTATTCAATCAGGACTTTCTACTTACATTTTTTTCCAATATAAAACCACTTTTAAGAAACAGAGGTACTTAAGGCTAAGCTTCCCCTTTCTTCCCTGTAGTCTCTTAAAGCAATTTTCAAATTATTGTGCTGAATTTGAACTGACTGGAGGACTAAACTAATATATAGGCTGGATACTTGATTCGAATGTGTTTGGCTCAATAAATCCTCTGTTTTACTATATTTTGATAATATAGTATTGGTGTGTGTGTATGTGTGTGTGTGTATACATATGTATAATGTTTGTGTTATATTATATTATACAGGTATAAGTGTCCAGTAAAAATGGCAATAACATCGTGTTGATAGTTCAGGGTTCATGACATTATTGTGCAAATGAAGCAAATGATATGCTTGCCTTGATGTAAAAATGAGCACCCAATTTGTGCCATGTCATCATACTCTACACGAACTCTGAGTGAGTTGGTTGTTAACAAGATACAGACAGGACAAGTATTAAAATTGACCCAGCTTAAATTAAAATTAATTGGACATAGTAGCACTAATGTATTCATAAAAGTAGAGTAACAAGGACATAGCACTAATTAGTGCTCGTTACATTTCAGATCAAAAGGTGAAAAGGTAATTCAGAATACATTTGGGCATGCATGTAGCACCTGTCCACAACTCTTTAAAGCAATCACATCTTTTCCTAAGATTGCACTGCTGATACAGTCCTGAGAAGAATACAGTTGCTTTAAGGACTCTTAGATGAGAAGTGCTATGTGAGCATCCCTGCACAGCTTTTTCAAGCTTCATCCAGTGTGTGATGGTTTTTTTCTCTCTTTAGAAACTCCAGCAGCTAGCAGTGGATGGGTCAAAGACAAAGCTTGGATAGGTAAGCTGCTTTTTTGCAATACAAGAAGCCCCCAGAACAAAGATCACTTACCACAAGATCTAGAAATTCAGCTTGCTGTATAGAACAAATCCAGGATCTGAATCTTAAGATACCTATCTCCCACCTTACATGTCAGGGAATTTCTTGTTGCTTTTTTTTTTTTTTTGCCTTTAGATGTGGAGATGCACCAGACTGCTGATTAAGTTCTTATCTTTATTTTTTTGCCTTTTGCACCTCAATGTATATCAGTCTGTTTGTTCATTGGAAAACCTGTCTGTCCATCTACTTGGGGTGGAAGAGGAAGTTAAAACTCCTTAACTTCCAATTGTTTTTTTTTCCTTAACAAAGAGAGACTGAACGACCATTTGTATGAAATGATATAGGGCAGTGATGGCTAACCTTTTTGTCATCGCGTGCCGAAGGCTCGCGTGTGCGTGCCTGCACCCATAATGCAATGCATATGCAACCCCCTCGGCGTTCCCCCCGCCCCCCTGCGCATGTGTGCAGGACCCCATGCTCCCACTGATCCCCTGCACATGCGCACGCATCTCCCGCATGTGTCCCACCTCCTACGCATGCATGGCAGATACCCGAAAATCAGTTGGCCGGCAGGAGGTGCGTGTGCTTATGCGCAGTGGTACTGAGCTGGGACAACGGTTTGTGTGCCCGCAGAGGTGGCTCTGCGTGCCACTTCCGGCACGTGTGCCATAGGTTCGCCATCACAGATATAGGGGCTCCTGTTCAAGCAGGAGTTGGACTAGAAAACCTCTGAGGTCCCTTCCAACTCTATTATTCTATGTTCCAAGCACCTTGGCTCTCGCTGCAATCATCTCCTTGTCTGGAAGCACCCGTCAACCATTTTTAAAAAAGAATGTAAAGATACTATATCTTTAATATCAATTGCTTAGTGTTAGAAAGGATCTTTGGAGATTTTCTAGCTAAGCCCTTTGCTTAAGACAAGAACCCTCACATAAACTCAGACAAATGTCTGTCCATTTGTGCTCTTGGACTATCTCCAGCTTTGCCTTCTTTGATCAGTGGGAGAATCAGTGGCAAACAATTGGAAAGGAAGCTGAAGAGAGGCACCTAGGGCTTAAAATGATGAAAGGCAACAAAGAGCTGGGGAAATAGGGTGTGGAGGCCTGGCCTTCCAGGGAGAAATCTACTCTACTCCTATCTAATATCTATTTCTTTCTTTCTTTCTTTCTTTCTTTCTTTCTTTCTTTCTTTCTTTCTTTCTCTTCTCTTTCTTTCTTTCTTTCTTTCTTTCTTTCTTTCTTTCTTTCTTTCCTTTCTTTCTTTCTCTCTCTCTCTCTCTCTCTCTCTCTCTCTCTCTCTCTCTCTCTCTCTCTATCTATCTATCTATCTATCTATCTAAATATTGCCATATTTGCACATTTTAAAATGTTTGGGATATCCTGGAATGCAATCTACTTGCATGTAGATTCTTGAGGTTCTTATGGATCTTGACATATTGCTTTCCTTTAGAAGTCCTTTAGAGGGCACCAAATGAATGCATGGGTACCAATGACACCTACTTTGTCCAACCCACTGGAATACAATAGTCAATGTTGCTAGGAATCAACTTAACTTGTGTACGCATTGAACAGAAGGCAAGAACTGCAACTGAACATGAAAAGGAAATTTTATTAAACATGTCTACATAACATGAGTTGGAAGTTCATTTAAAAGCACAGGGAGATGTTAAGACAAGTGGTCAAAATAGAAAGATACTACCGAATCATTTATTTATTTGGCCACTAAAAGACAAAACAGAATCTAGTCAGTGCACCAATGCTTCAGTTCTTCCTGCTCAGCAGGTCGAGCAGTAATCAATCCATGTGCCCCATGGAAACATGGGCAGAATAGTTCTGGCAATATTAAATCATAATAGTAATAATAATAATAATAATAAATATTTCACTTGGTGCAGGCAGTTATGTCTATGAAGGAAAACATAATTGTATACACAGTTTCTACATGTGTTACAGCCCAACAGTAGGAATCTACACCAAAATATTTATTAGAAGGAATTTGGTCCGTACTACATCACGTTTTCCATAGGGTAAAAAATAAAGTCCATCTATAGACATCAAGCACCAGACTAACTCATAGCCTGGCTGAAACCTGCAAAATGTCTATAAGAAAAAAATGGATGGCTTAGATTTCTTGGTTACTTCGTTAGCGTAATTACGAGCAAACTGTACACGTACATGCAACATACAACCTGGCCTATGTAGAACTAACATACATTATTAAATAAACTCTTTTGTTTCTTTCCCCCATTTTTCTTTTCCCCTCCCCCCTCCATTTTCCCCCCTTCCCCTCTTTTTCTTTTACAAAAATGTACATGCAGCTTGGAGTAATTCCTGGTCATGCTGCTCTATTTTGTGAGATCACCCTAAAAGGAACAAAAACATCTCAATGCACCTGCATATTCTGCAGGGCATTTTAAAGCACATTTACAAGAAAAACAAAAACATAAAAAAAATCACAATGGATTTCAAGGCCATAAAGAATCTAAATCAGCCTCAACCAACCTGTTGACTTTCAGTTTCTGTTGGGACTGAACTCAGCGTATTCCTAGAGAGTTGCAGTCCAAAAACATCTCAAAAGCACCAGGTTGGGAAAGGCTGACTTGAATGAATAAAATGCAAGTATATTTATTCTTCTTCCTTTAACTATACCTCTCCCACCCCACCCTCCCACCCACGAGGTAACTTTGTTTTAAAACAATCAAGCTTTGTGCTTGCATCAATCTCAAAGATATGTAAACTGAAGTTTAAAAAAAGCATTCATAAGTGCAGAATAGTTCAACTGGAATTTTCAATGACAAATAATTCTCAGTGGAATAAACATTGAAATGGTGATAAGAACTTTGATTTTGTAAAGTTACAAATAGACTCAGGGTCCAGATGGATTTAAAATTAGATTTCTGAATTAATTACAAGAATTCTTTCTGGTGGAAAATGCCTTTATTTTGAATTCTTTTTTAAAAGAAACATGATGAGACTTTGAAGATTGGATACTAGAGGAAACCAGAAGGAACTAAAGATTACAGTTAATGGGGAACACTTAAAATCGATGTATTAATGCAGAATAAAGGAACATATTTTAACATTGGGCATATTGAATGTTATTTTTTGAACAAAGGATCCAGCAGTTAATTTTAAGAATGTCTGCCTCAATAGACAGACTGTGCTTGAAAGATGTCATGGAAGAGAAACACGTTTTACTGGAAAAGATTGAAAGTAGATTTAAAAATGAGAGGCTGCAAGAATGTTATGGAAAAAGATGTCATACTAGAGAGACTTGTTAAAGCTTTGAAAAATTGTGTGAGAAGAGAAAAAGAAAAGAAATCAAGTTCTAGGACATTATTTGAAGGGCCTAAGACCAAGATTATTAAAATAAAGGGAAGAAATGGTTTACCTAGTTATCTGTGGCAAACCTTAATGGATCAGGCTTGATTGATGAGGTTTTAAGGATTTTTTCATAGACAAGAGATGGGATGTGGGAAGAAGAAATCATTTGTTGTATTTTAAAGAAGATAAGTTATTAAAATAGTTCATACTTGTGATGAAGGGGAAGTAATTTCTTTATATATTTCTTTCCTTTTCTTTATTATATTCCTATTTTTCTCTTTTCTCTTTTTATTTTCTGTACTTTCTATTTTTCCTTCCTATTCCTATTAGTTTTTGTCTTTTTATTTGTAAATTTGAATAAAATTACTATTAAAAAATTCAGTGGAAAATTGAACAATTTATACCAAGCTCTAAAAGGGGAGAGCTAAGTCTTTTCAAAAGTAACAGAAGAAATCAAACATTCTAGATAACAATTCAAAGTTTTAGATGTTCAATATTTTCCCAATCAATATTTATTTGTATATGATATGATTCTAATGACTTTTCTAATGAGCTCTGGTAGAACAATCACTTTACAAAAATGATGGCCAGTATATTAAAATTAAATCCAAAGCCAAGCCAAAACTTGTTTTGTTTTTTTAAAGAAAAAAACAAGTCTGTAACAATAGATGCAGCTTTATATTTCCCTCATGCAAATTCTTAAAAACAAGAAAAAAAAAAAACACCTTGATGCATAATGCAAATATATTCTATTTTTACAGTAACAAGCTGTAATAAGAAGCAAAAGTAAACCAGAAGTTGGCCATTTATTCTAGTTCCCCACCTATTAATTAAGATTGCGGACAACCAGAAAGGAGGGACAATGGGACAGCTATTGGCATCGCAGGAATGCAAATGAACACTTTCAGAGATGCTTACAGAGATATACTTCAGCCCTTTTTGATTTTGTTTTAGAAAAAGAAAGGAAGAGTCTCTGTTAGCATCGAGAAGATTTTTTTTACAAAACTGGCGGGAGAACACAGAAAAAAGAAGTAGGAGACAATACAGAAATATCAGGATGTTAACACTGCTCGTGGTTTCTGCTGAGAAACAAAATGGGACAGGGGCACTGTTGAAGAATGGTAGTTCCAGTTGAATCTCAAAAGTCTTTCTTCAAATCCTGATTAGGGTAAACATCAGGGTCATTTTGCTAGATGGATTGACTATATTTTCATATACTGCTTTGCTCAATCGATTTAAGCTGTCTTTTTTTAATACACAACTCAAGACATATTTTTGGATCAACTACTACAGGCAAAATTGATGTGATGATTGTCTCTTTTCAAAAACTGTTCCTCATTGTTGCAAATAACTATTCCCCTTCCCACTGATTGCCTTGAGTGACATTGAGTTTGTTAAGAGAACTCCTGCTTTACGTTCATTAAGATCGAATACAGGGAGGCCCAGTTGAACTTTCCAGAGATGACTGGGAAGCCCTGCGAGTCAGAGGAGTCAATGTTGGATCCACCAAAGAGGAAGGTGGAAATAATTTATACCAGCCTATTACCACACTGGATAAATCAAGTTCTTCTAACAAGATCTGTGCAACTCCCATGAAACACTTGTGATCCATTCGGCCATAATCTCCCCATACTATCACCTGCAAAGACAACAGGCAGAATTAATGCTTGCTTATTTACTTACTTATTTAATTATTTAGGCTTACATGGGGTTCCAATGAGAAATGACTCTGACTGGCTTATGTTCCTTATTACAGTATTAAAATGCAATCTGGGCCATAAATTTAAAAAAAACACACACACAGCAATACAAATCATAAACTAGATCTTGATCCTCATCTGGGATAGTAACAGCAAAGGACCACTTGATCTGCAAGGCTATTCTGTGATTACATCTTGTATATATTACACAATTATAATATATTACATTTATATATTACATAAACTGGAGGCAATCACTTACTGGATCCAAAAGAAATTCTTTGGATTTTAAAAATCCACATTTCTTCCAGCCAAATCACATTTTTTCCTGCCAATCTCTCTTTCTTTTCGCTTCCTATAACTAGAGATTTTTATTCTCTTTTGCCCCATGACTCAAATGGGTCACTAATCTAACTTCATTAAGCTCTAAGACCATTTCCTGTCATTGATGAAACATCAACTATCCTACCAATTTTTTTATTATGTCATTCACCCAAGAAAAGACAATCTTTTAATAACTGTTTCAATATACTATTCTATAAAACAGTGATACAAAATTCATTCATTTATTTTATTTATACATTAAATTTATTAACTGCCCATCTCCCGCATAGAGGGGCTCTCAAATTTTCTAAGCTGAATTTAGGTCGAACTATGCCAGAGTGTTCAGTTTTCAGTTGGTATCACTGATAGTGATCATAGGCTGCATCAAAATAAAAGTATCTACTGACCTGAAGGACTTTACCATGTGAATTTTCATCGAAAACCAATGTCTGTTGGTATAAGGGATCAAGGGTTTTCCTGGCAATCCTTGTTTTCTTCTTAGCTACACATGCCCCATTTTCAAGCAGATACACTTTGACATATGGCGCTACAAAATATAAATATGTCATGTTTTTACATCTTAAGTTAGTAACTCCCTTATTGTAAGGCATTTGTACTGTAATAAGAAATTAATTTAAATTACCAACGTGATTACAAAAACAGCAGTGGCAACTGGTAAGTTACAAAAAAATGTAATGAACCGAACATTTAGATTTCTCCTCTAATGCACACAGCATCTTATGGCAGTATAAATCTGTTATAACTCTTGGAAACTCAAATATATTTTTAGTTATTGGCATGGTCGCATGAATTATTAAGATTTACCAGGAAAATATTTAGATGAAAGCATAGGAATGTATGCTTTAAGCCATAACATTTCTTCTGAAAATTAGAAAGAAAGATTAATATAAGGTACCACCTACTGATTGTGGATGGATAGAGATAGATAAATAAACATACAGATAGATAAATAGATCTTCAATAGTGTCTGATCATTAGATACAGGACAAGTCCCTGCAATTTTCATAGCATGGTTTTTCAGAAGTTGTTTGCCAGTGCCTTCTTCCTAGGGCTGAGACACAGTGACTGGTCCAACGTCACTCAACTGTGCCCAAGATGGGACTAGAACTCACCGTTTTCAGATTTCTAGCCTGATGCTTTAACCACTACACCAAACTGATTCTCATGTCTCTCTCTATCTCTTTATCATACAAATGATCAATTATGAATCAGGAAAGAATGCCTAAGAGGTAGCAATCTTCTTGCCAATATTTAGTGTTTCTTGTTTTAGCACAAAAAAATTCAGCTAGAAAATTATTCTTTTTCCAATAGGCATGTCTGAAATAGTTTTCATTGTATCAGGGATTCTTTTCAGAGATTTGAGCTTCTTCTTGATAGGAAATGACAAGTTACTGACTTGTGCAAAAGATGAGAATGGCACTAAAGACTTTGGTTACTTGGCTTCAGGGCATCCCTCGCTTGCTCTGTACACTTCTTAATGATGCTGGAAATGTGTATTATGCATAGTGCATTGCATTGAAAGATTTCTTAAGTTATGATAATCTTTTGTCATCTGTTCTATGAGGAAGTATATAGGGCAATCCTACATATAGCTAAGTTTTATATAATAGAATGAGCTTTATTCTCATAATAAAAAAGCATTGCAATTTAACTTCTTATCTACATCTGGCAATATCTATTGGATTTATAGCCAGTATGTTGTATATGCATAGAGTAATTGATGAAAATCATAAATCAGATTTAATCATAAGTTGTTTTGCCTGCTGAAGGGACAAGTGTGAATAAAACATATGGTTTTATACAATTATATTTGTCCAACCCCAAGTGGTTCATTAGGTAATTCTGTTAAACAGTGCCATACTTATTATAACTGTTGTAACCATCTACCACATTTTATGATTTTGGGTATTCTCTTAGTGTTAGGAGATCAAGTAAAGCTCCCTCCCCTTACGCACTCTTTCATAACTTCTCTAATTATTCTTGTAGCAATAATTATAGGAGATACGATGTTTGGGTATTAGATCTGTCATTCCAAGAATGACCACGCATGGCACTTCCTCAAAAGGTTGACTTGGTGGTCACATCCTTGTGATTGAAGCCCACACAGCACACACAAAGGATGGGTGGGTCTTCAATTATGCATTTGCTGCCACCATCTTTACTTTTTGGACCCCTTCTGACAGATGCCCTTGGATATTCACAACAGTTCTGGTGCCCAGAGCAGTGCTTGAGTGTTCCATCCGTATTTTGGAATATTGAATTCTTCACAACTATACATCATATGCACAGTCTGAAAAATGTGGAACCAGATGGCATCATCAAAGTTTGGCTAGGTAGAACTTTTCTTACCTGGGGTAGATTTAGAGCCTGGCTTCTGTATTAGGCCTCGAGCTCTAATGACTTCCACTTCTAACTGTCCTTTTTTATCCACCATTCCAATCTGAATATCTCCTAAGACAGAGATAGAGTTATCATATTAATCGAAGGAAGGAAGGAGGGAAGGAAGGAACTAGTTTTATAGTGTACCTTAAATTGTGCTACTTATTATTTTATTAAGCACCTCCATCCTGGCTTGCTAAATTTTCTACCTTTTTTTCAATTGGTTTAACTTACATTTTAGCTAACTGGCACAGTTTATCTTATGTAGTATGCAATTTAGTCTAACATCAAAGACATAAACAGAACAATAGATTTAAATGTAATAGTCTTGGTTGACTGGCAATAATAAAAATGGCAGCCGGAAACACTTCAGAAAACACACTTCAAAGTCATGTCCTGCTCATTTTTAAAATCTGTTTGGTACCCACTGGGCATCAGCAGAGGGTGCAACAACAGCTTAAGAGTTTTTACAATTAGAACAAGATTTATATCACTGGCATGTAAGAGAAGTTTCCAAAAACACTTAAAAAAAAATAAATGTTTCAATTGGTTTTCTGTTTTAGAATCTCTGCAGAGCCTATTAAAAATTAGAAGCATAAATAGTGGAATTAAAACATCATTGGGAAAAATAAATTGTTTCAACCTAAGTCATGCATGAACTGTTTGTAGAACTGCATTGACTAAAACCCAGCAGGTGTATTATATACAACTAAAAAATCAAATCATCATTTATAATACAACTGACTCAATAATAGCTCAAACATAGCCAATACATCTATAAATGAATAAGGAGCATTAGACAGAAATAATCAAACTCTACCCTAAATAAAAATACAATAACAGCTGAAGTTGGGGCCAGGTTCAATTGTACTCCTATTGGGGAAACTTTTTAAAAAGGCTGCTCTTTCTACTTCTGACTGTCATCAAGACAAAATTGTTGGCATCAAGTGAGCAATTTTCTAAGAGAAAATGACCTATTGGCAGATAGCTGATGTTCACTTGCTTGAATGTTTTTGCTAGAGTGTGATTAAATGTTTTCACCAATAACATAAACCCTAATTAAAAAGGGAAAATAAACCTTGGGGTTTTGTAGTACAATCTGGTACAGAGAAATATTGCAAAAGTCACAAAAGAAACTTAACCCACCTGTTTCAACTTGAATAAATTACCTTAATATTTCCTTTTATGCAATTAATTTATGGTCCAGGCTGAAATATTTAGGAATATCAACTTACTACATATATTATAGAAATGGTCACATAGCTATACATACAGAATGGATGAAAAATCGGACACATTTTAAAAACTGGTTAAATAAGGATGTGACAATTCCGCTCTCAAACAATACATTTTTAAACGGCTAATCTGTTTTACAGGTAAAAGAAATCTACTCTTACCCATGGCAGGAGTTGCTAAAGTCTGTCGTCCCACTAGCTGAGCCGGTCCAAGCCCATCTAGAAAATCACTGAACTGACTATCAGCACCAAGTCGAACTCCAGGAAATATTAGACTATAACAAAAACACAGTAGAAGGGCTAAAAATAATTCATATTATCTGGCTATTATTTTGGCATGACTCTTTTTTCAAATGTACAGCTATGGATGAACCTATGGAATGTAGAACACATTGCCATTTTCTTGAACCTTACTCTTTTTGGGAAACTTATTCATTTCTGAAATTGTCACATAAGATAGGACAATATTAGTTCTATGGAAACAGAACCCCACTGTAAATGTTGAGTTCAAATGAAAACATCAGGTATTCTGAACTACAATTCCCACCATATCCAGCAGACAGCATTCTGGATATGCTGAGTCTAAATAATTGTAAAGACAATAAAGAAATATCCTCATTTTTTTCTAGAAGCTCTGAATGTTGATTGTTCCCTTGGTCTCGAAATAGATGGGGGCAACCCAAGATCTTAGGCATGGTAAAAAAATGGTGTGCACCCATTCCAGTCCCAAAACAGCTAGGGAAAACATTCCTTCAATTTCTTTTATGTTCTTTTCAATACGTAAAAGAACCCCAAATTTGGTATCCTATCATGATAACATTAGCAGATTTTTGGCAACATATTTAGGACCAAGGGCCTTATTAAATATATACAGGTTTGGATTAATACAGCCAATTGATTGAACAACAATCTTATCTTATTTGCAGAGATGACCGGATTATTTATTTAAGTATGCTTGTCACAATGTACATTTACCAAAGTTAAAAAAAAATCAGATTGAAAAACATTCCATCTTGAGGCTGCTCTTTTTTTGCATCATAGCGGTTCCAGTTTTGATAAATGTCTGGCTAAAAGGAAACTGAAAACCTCAGCAGGACTTCCATATTTGAAATAAAATTATAGCATTTGAAATTACCTGAAGCCTCTATTAAAGCTATCATATATTAAAACAGCAATTTAGGCTAAAGTTTTCCCCTGGGATCTTCCAACCCTAGGCAGCAAGTCTTGCCAGAGCATAAGCAGGGATATTTTATCTTAGAGAATCAGCAGAATCACCCAAGAGAATCTCCAAAGCACTTTTTCTTCACTACTGAGCAACCACAATTCCCACTCAATTCATCTCAATGAGACGGCAGGGTTTTTAGGTCAACCTTGTCCCAATTTATCTTCCTCTACTGTCCTATATAGGCACTATTGCTCTAAATCTGTTTATCCTTCCTTCTCCTTTAAAAGATTGCCTCTCCTGCCTGTTTGCAACAGTTAATCTGCCTTCTGTTGCAACACTGTGGGAACCTTAACCTTCCAACATTGTCATAAATCACCTGCTTATCTGACACATATAATGGGGTTTGGTTTTCAGAGGCTTCAACTCACTTTCCTTCTGAGCTGTAACTGTTGATACTACCATCGGTTGACTCCCGACTGGGCTGCCGGACCATGCGACTTCTCATTTCTGCTGCCATTCCTGTCTCTGTGCTTCTTTGTATAGTGCTTTTCAGCTTCTTGTTGCCAGTCTCTGAAACAGACAAAAAAACAGAAAGTAGTAGAAACTGTAATAGGAATACTTATAGGGGATTTTAAAAAGGTTACAAAATTGTTGTAGTTATGCATGTTGTTCACTGTAAACTACAATGAGAGAACATTGAACTAAACACACCTTTAAATAATAGGCAATAAAACTAAATTATCTTATTCTTAGCAAGCATACTGTCTTGCAGATAACACATTTCAGTTCATTCATTACTTTATCTACTCATTAATACTAATAAACAACTCATTTTTTTCAACGTGCATCTGTTTTGATCTTTTTAATATATAGCATTTACCATCTATAGCTACAATCCTATATTCACTTACCTGGAGTGCAAGTTTTAACTCAACTCTATTTAAACAGAAGTCACAGGGAACTGCAACACAGCATTTTTTAAAAAGAAAGATACAATGCAATGATTCCTCATTCATTTGCTGCACACTTATGAGCACATTTATGATGGGGAATGTTGGTTTTGCAACAGCCATGCTTATATTTTGTGAATGGGTTCAGCAACTTCACCCAATCTGATATTCTCCAGATATGTTGGATTGTAATGCCTATCTATCTGCAAGGAGATCCCAGGCTGATGAAGATGATGGGGCATGTAATGTATACTTCTGAGCATGTCAAGAACATTATCAACGAGGTGGTGCAAAATCCACTACTGATATAATAACTTCATATTAGTATTTTTCTTTCATGTGGTAGCCCTTTATTATACCCTGATTGCAGGCTGCCCAATTGGGTGATTTTTTACAAAAATCCCTACTGAGTAGAACGAATTATTCATGAACAAGACTTCCATTAATAATACAGATATGGGATGTTCATTCTAACAATCATTCTTTCAGATGCATGAAGCTGAGAGAGACTGTATTGTAAACCAGCCAACAATCTGTCTACAATTCAATCCAATCCCACATTCTGCTTGTCGACTGCACTGTAGTATACTGGTTATTTTCAACCTCTGTAAAATGCAGAAAAATTGTTCACATCTCTTTTGTGATGGTTGCTGAGGGATTACTGGTATCTCAAGATGGAGAAAAGGTCAAAGGATTGCTTTAAAATGGCTACTGTACGCTTTTTGTGAATTCTGATGAACAGCTGCATCAGGCCCCAAGGAAGTAAATGCTGAGCATCGAACAGCATTTAGTAGTGGCTTATGGTCACTTGGAAATCATGCAAATGGCAAATACCTCCAAAATGCATGCAATTTAAATAAATTTCATCATGTTAAAAATGTTCATGAATAATGGATAAACACAATTTCTTGCTCATTATTTTGTTGACAGATATGTGAGAATTCTTTCAAGAAAACATTTGATAAAAGGTCTTCCCATCTGAGCATGTCATTAACAATGGAAATACACTCTACTGGATCCTCTCAACCTTCTCTCTGTTGCTTTTTATGTGTGTGTCTTGTTTCAGCTGCAGAGTGGGATGCACAACTGTTTCATTTGACATCTCTATAAATAATGGCTTTTCTACTAGTCATAAATGGAGAGATTCACCTGCCCATTGCAATTCAAAGCACTCTGGGCTTCCGTTGATCTGCTATTAAGGATTTGAAAGTTGATCTGCTATTAAGGATTTGAAAGTTAAGATACAGAGCAAACTATTCAGGTGCCACTATCAAAACATGGGCATTATGTTTTACCTTAGTACTTCTGAGTTTCATTGAAATGTTAACTATGACAATGTGAAAGACAATATACACTGTAATTACTGTGTAAACATCCCACTGTAAGAAACACAGACCTGGATAAATTAACATATTCCTGAAGATCTATTGCATTGTATATAAAGACAATAAGTATGGTGACACTTAAACCAAGTTTTGCCTCTGAGAATTCTAAAGCATATCAGTATTTACAACACATGTAGTCATTTCCAATGTGAAAGAGGAATTAAAAAGTTAAGACCTCTCTCTCTACTGAGCATAACTGATTTCTAGGCATCTCTAGTACATGAGTTATACAAAATGAACCATCTGCCAGAAACGTATGATCATATATCTTTGAAATTGGAGAGTAAGTGACAGGCTTATGATGGATGTGGAGTGAACCATCCTGCAACGATCAGATAAAGAAAATGTTTAGTCAATACTGGCTGATGTTCTGGAGAGGCTGAATAATTCAACCAATTTGTTTTTTTGAAATCCAACTTTATAGGCGCTTTATATCTTTGCTTTTTGTTGATCAGAAATAGCAATGCCTCTGAGAAGTAGACAATGTTTGATTTTCCTATTGCAAATAGACATTTGATACTTGTACACTTTTGTTTACGCACCACATTGACTTCATATTAGCCAGGACTTTCCAATGGGCTATGTTCCCATGGCAATTTTTTTTTCTGAGGAAGAGATATGTAGCTCACACTTTGGAGTCTTTATATCTCAATAAGGTGAATATTTTAAACAGAAACCATTCTATTAGAACTTGTGGCACTATTCTACATACGTATATTGAAAAGATTCAACCAACCAATTGTATAGAAAAGTGTTAAAGTAAGAAAAAAAATAAACATTCCCATTTCATACAAATGATTCTGATACATGATTTCAAAACAAATCTTCAGATAAAAGAGCTGCTTTGGGAAACACAGAACACTTGTCAATATGCCTAAGATGTTGATTTATAAATATATTTTGGATGTATAAATGATTATGGATACATAAAAAAAGAAGTCAGAGTTTATGAATTGCTAAAAACACAATTGAAATACTGGAGAAAAAAATGACTGGTTGCAAAAGAAATGCACTCGAAAGGCTGTATTTTTTCTGCTGAAAACTGAAAAGTAGACAATTCAGTAATCTGATCATTTTGTGTATAACTTTTAAAACATCTAACTGAAGTAGAAGGGAGAAAACCATTGAAATATTTAATACAGAGGTGTTAAGATTCAGAGGAATTAATGACATAAAAGCACATGTAAGACCTTCAATCCATGAACTTTACCACTTCTCAAAAAACCTTAGAAGCAATCTTGAATCCATGGTTAATTTCTATTTTTTTAACTGACAAAAAGACAAATTAAATATGCAATTGAAGAATTATTCTTAGTTGTCTTTAATGTAAATATAAATAAAATTAAACCATGTTTGATGTTTATCCAGTATCCATCTACCATTTAGAAATATAACCTCCAGCCTGCCATTCTTGTATCTGGGAAAAACTGAGCACTCCTGATCTATCACTCAAGGGCATCTCTCATGAAAGACATATTTGTCATAGCTTCTAAACAAACCACTTATATTTGAGAGGGAGGAAAGTATTTTCCCCACCTTTTTCCCTCTAGCTTTTCTATTGGATTGTGAACTTTTAACTCTGGGAGGAAGGCCATAAAGAGGGACCAGTGAACTAAACTGAAATTTGTATACTCTTATTTCATTATTTGTTTGGAAGATGCATTATAGCATAATTTATCCTGAAATGACCTGCGCTCAATTGTGAACTTTTAACTCTGGGAGGAAGGCCATAAAGAGGGACCAGTGAACTAAACTGAAATTTGTATACTCTTATTTCATTATTTGTTTGGAAGATGCATTATAGCATAATTTATCCTGAAATGACCTGCGCTCAGTCTCAGGAATGATTATCTTCATTCAGCATATTGCTTCATGTCAAAAATAAGGTGGCAGATCAAGCAAAAGTACAACTATTATGTTACTATCCAAAGGGCATTATTTCCATTACTGGAAGAGCAATTTATAATAAGTAACACAGCAAAGGCCCTTACAAAGAAACAACAGCCTTCTTTAGTGCTTCTTTCTTTAAGAATCTGGACATCCAAGGACTATTGAGATGATCATCTGCGAAACATTTCTTTTGAAGATGCATCTCTAAAAATATATATAGTCATTTTTTAAACATTCACTTTACCAAATCACAGCAATTTAAACAACAAACCATGAAAAGGAAAGTTTCATCTGCTATCATAATTTACTAATTACTAACACACTTTGATAATTTTTACTATGTTTCATTTATTTTACTCTCAATGGCATCATTACTTTAAAATAGATTATACATAGTTGATTTAATATTAACTGTGAGAGGGATCTTGGGAGTCCTAGTGGACAATCACTTAAATATGAGCCAGCAGTATGCTGAAGTTGCCAAAAAACTTAAATATGACAGTTCTAGGCTGCAACACAGTTCTAGGCTGCATAAACAGAGGGATAGAATCAAGATCACCTGAAGTGTTAATACTATTTTATAATGCCTTGGTAAGGCCACATTTGGAAAACTGCATCCAGTTTTGGTCGCCATGATATAAAAAAAGATGTAGAGTAAAAAGAGTGCAGAGAAGAGCAACGAAGATGATTAGGGGACTGGAGGCTAAAACATATAAAGAACAGTTGCTGGAACTAGGTATGTCTAGTCTGATGAAAAGAAGGACTAGGGGAGATATGATAGCAGTGTTCCAATATCTCAGAGGATGCCACAAAGAAGAGGGAGTTAATCTATTCTCCAAAGCATCCCAGGGCAGGATAAGAAGCAATGGGTAAAAATTAATCAAGGAGAAAAACAACCTAAGGAGAAATTTTCTGACAGAATAATTTATCAGTGTAACAACTTGCCTCCAGAAGTTGTGAATGCTCCAACTCTGGAAGTTTTTAAGCAGAGATTGGGCAACCATTTGTCTGGAATGTTTTAGGGTTTCCTGACTAAGCAGGGGGTTGGACTAGAAGACTTCTAAGGTCCTTTCCAACTCTATTGTTCTGTTTTGTTTGTTCTGGTTATTTGATAGGAAACAGACATATAGCATATATTCATACAAACTTCTCTTCAGCAAAGTTAAATATTGTCTATGTTAGTAAATCTTCAATAGGAAATGTATCAAACTTTCAAAAATCTGGGTGGACAATCAAATACAGGTTCTTAGGCACCCTTTCATAAATCTGCATACACACTCACATTCACACAGATATAATCTGCAATTGGTTTCTGTTTTCTGTAGCAGTTTGCTCCTCTGAGAAGCATAAAAGGTCAGGAGGTCATGAGCAGGATAGCTTATAGCTTACTCAATCACATGCTATTGGCTTTTTTGGAAAGTAGCATACCAGTGCTAAGAACCTGCTGTGCTGGCTCTTTATAACAAATGCCTGCTAGTAAGCATGGGGCATGTCCAAACCTCTCAGCAAGGCCTCCCATTTCTTACATCCTGAGCATTTCATGATTGTTTCTAGAGAAGTCATCTTCATTTTATTCAAGAAGATGCCCATTTCTGGAAAGAATCATAAAAGGATGATACAACTAAGAAATCGAAGAAGAAAGATTTATTGGGCAGCATTTTTAAAGAAACTCACACACTGCAGCAGTCAACAGAAAGCATAAGAACACAACCCAGGAAAACAGTTTTTAAAATATTGCTCCAGTCCCCCATCTTTAGGACTCAAGGGGATGATCATGATGTTTCCAATGCTCCAGTGCTGCTCTGGGTTTTACAATCCCAACTAATTCCTGTTCTTTAGACTGACAGGCAGAGAGCAGTTGTTGATAGCAGTTATATAAATAGTTGTTGAACAAATGAAGCAATTCAAAGAAGAACACCACAAATCACCTAAAGTGAAGCATTAAAACATGGACATGGATCTCCTGCAATATCATGAAACAGGCTCTGAATCCTTAACAAATAAGCTCTCCATATCCCTGATTGCTGCAGCTGAGATCTGAGGCAGTTTTACTTACGAGCAAAATCCAATCCATACTAAGGAAAGTTATAAATATGCTTGAGCCTTTGTTCAGATCAAGTTCTTTCCATGAAGTACATCCATATTGTTCCCTAATGTTTTATTGTAAATAAACCCTATATAAGTAATATAAGCAGATCATTGAATGTAAAAGGGTTACATATAATGACACCCAGGTAATTGAATATAAAAATGTATATACGAATGTCTTCTAGTTATCGTATATATAGCATTTAAAACACAGAATGGACTTGGTAATAGCTGCATTCTAGTTCTGAAGTTTTTGCATAAAATGTACATGCATTGCTCACAGATCACACTTCTTCACTGCAGATTTTCTTCACCTCGTCATGAGCTAGAGTGTAGGACAAGGGAAACTAATGTAAACACTTCCATGAGAACAGTCACTTTACATAAGAAAAAAATACTTCATTAAGTAATCTGAATGTAGGAGGCTATTCGTGAAGTGAAATGAGTAGAGAAATCAGAATAATGTGAACATCTATAACCATGAATACACCTGTTCATTTTTTCCAGATTATATTATAGCAATTTATATCTTCATAAAATATTCATTTGTCTTAAAACAAAAAAACGCATACAAAATCACATTAGCAATAGCTAACAACACTTCTAACACAACTATTGTTATTATTACAGCTATTTAAAATAAGACTCTGCCAAGAGAAGTATGGCATTGTTCAGAATCGCCAGCAGAAACCTCATGTGCAATGAATGGCGTTGTCATCCAGTAGTAAGGCATTCAAAGATGTCTCACAACTTCTTATTTAATACAGTATAAATTAATTCATTGAATGTGGCAAATCAGCTCCCCACTTTCCTGAAGATGAAAGGAACAATAATAATTCCACTTTACTAAAATTGTGTTTGGCAGTCAGCACATCAATCAAAAAAAAGAAGACAAAGATAAGAGTTAATGCCAGGAAGGAAGGAAGGAAGGAAGGAGGGAGGGAGGGAGGGAGGGAGGGAGGAAGGAAGGAAGGAAGGAAGGAAGGAAGGAAGGAAGGAAGGAAGGAAGGAAGGAAAAAAAAACTTTGAATACACTGAATTATAACTACACAAACAATGTATCTCTATCATACATTTATCACTCTGTTGAAACAGGAGTTATTTTATTCCATTCATAGAGTATATTAAATGTTGTCTCTTCTTAGAAAATAAAGAACAAAACAAATTACAATGAGAGTAAAAGCAATGCCAGCTTCCAAGCTGAGCCAAAACAACATTGTTATTTCTAACAAATACATAAATGATCCAACACTGCTTATCAGAGCAATCTTTGCTACTGTTGCACTGTTTAAAGAACCCAAAATGTGCACCAATATCAATTAAAAATACACGACTGGTGAATATTTTATGTAAACCATGAATACTTAAAGCAACCCATTCAATTTTCAATAGACCATATCTTTTTGAATAACATAATCTTCATCACAATAAGTTTTATTACAATAGAATATAGTTAAATATCCATAACTGAGACCAACCGTATCTTTTTATATACATATGTGTACAGGGAATAATAGCAGGAAGTCTTCCTTCTTCATGTAACATTTTAATAGGGAAAGTGAATGTAGGAAATCAACGCAATGGAGAGGCTCTCATTTCAGATACAAGTCTGAAGCATTTTTATTTGGAAGTAAAACCCACTGAAATAAATGAGATAATACACTTAATGTCTGATGGCCCCATTCTTCTAAGAAGTAAAACTCAACATTGATTTGTGAGAGATGCAAAGTACCCCGAAGCACTGGGATGCCTGTTTGGTAAATAGAAAAGTGCATTTTAATCATAGCGTTAATTTTGCATACTATTTCTGATAAGACCATTCAACAGAAATCTAGATATCAGAAGAGATTACGTTAATGCTGCCACATAGACTAGGATTGAAATACAGTTTTAAGAGGTACTGCCCCCAAACAAACTAGGACTTCTTTCAAAAAATATTGCAAATATGCCACATAACATGACTTTGAATATTATTAACTCCAGATACTTCCTGTAAAATAGATAGAACACATACCGTACACTTATGCATTTTTATCTGATGATTTATTTGAAAACCAAGCATATATAAACTACCCTGGGTTATTTAAGCAGCTAAATTCCATTCACCTTATCAGTGTTAATGAAGTGGGAAAAGGGGCAATTAATTAATCATTTTTTTAAAAAAAGCAGGATAAAGTAAGATAATCAGAAATATTTGACATACCTGTAGACTGTGATTATCGTGCCGATGAAATCACCTTCTATAAATGTGACTAAACTCTATATTTAAATCAAGATTTTATTTTATTTTTCCTTTTCTTTCTTAAGCGTCAGCTAAGGAGATCTACACTTATCAGAATGAGGAACGGATTTCATAGATTGAAGAGAGCTGTGAACCTTAAAGCATTCTTCTCTCTATAGTATCCCTGTTCTTTCTTTAGGCTATAGAGATGAAGCTTTTATGGTTCCTAAAGTTCCTCAAGAGAAAAATTTTTTAAAAGCATGTTACATAGCATCATGCTATAGTCTTATTAGTTTGCTTCACTGAGTTTCTTCAGGGACTTTATATATATAAAATAGCTATCATTTATTATTTTCAAATCAATACGTTCATTTAAAAAAAATAATTATCACATTGTGGATTCTCAAAATATCTTTCAGGTCAATGTAGATCACAATGGGCAAAACAAAATTCCAGGGAACTTATTTTGCAACATTTCATAGTTGACACTAGTGACTGTATCATAGGCCCACAAGAAAATAGCTTTCTCCTCAGAAACCTCCTGCTACATTTATCTCACTCACCTGTTTGGCTAAGCTGGGATGTGCTTCTGCTTCTGCGAGATACCATGGCAACCACTTTGGCACTAAGGCTTGATCTTCTCTTCTTCCCACCTGTTCCAACTGTCCCAACTGCGGTATCTGATTGACTCCCATCATTCTGTTCCAGCTTATATACTTCTCCACTCACACTTGTGCTCTTTGTGATGATTCTCCCTGAAGTTCCCATCCTTCCGCCTTGCATTTTAGGAGTAAACGTACTATATTTTCAAAGTAAAAAGATACATGTACATTTAAATTATCAGTTTAAAACACCCTAGTGTTTATATATGTATGTATGTATGTGTATATATATATGTATGTATATATATATACGCATACATGTATGTGTGTGTGTGTATATATGTTTAACTTCTCAAATCTTGATAAGAATACTTTCAAACTTCTTTGATACTTTCAAATGCCAATTCTTACAAGTAACGTTCCCCTTCCCTAATCAGCTAATTAAAGCAATCCCTCAGTTTCCATTTCCATTTTTTTATTTAATTAAAATATCCCATCTGTAGTGTGAAAGGAGTTTTCCTAATGAGGAATAACTTTCAAAGGGAAAAATTTAAAATACACTATGCTATAATTATGATCTTCTTTCAACAAATATAATGGGATACAGAGTTGGGGAGTAAACAAATTTGCCATCCATAGAAATCTCTTGTTTGAAAAAAAAATTATAAGAGAATATAATGTGCAACCTAAATAAAGTTTTCTGATAAAGTTATATTGGGGGAAATAAAAAGCTACATTTCCAAGCTCCTTCATTTAACTGGAATATGAACCTGAAAAAACTGATCAGTCACAAAAGTGTTATTTAAATGATAAAATTAGTATACAAACATTGGAAAAGAGAGTTCCATCTTATTCAACTATGTGAAAACAAGGACATTTTCTTTGAGAATATTTTGTTTAATTCTATATGCATAAATCTGAAATCCCTAAGAAACTGTTCCACATTGTAAAAAAAAAACCCTTTTAACTATGTGAAATAAGGGCATGAAAACTTTTGACATGACATTTGTAGCTCTTAATATACTAAATATAATTGTACCTTATTATACAATTCTTTACATGTATATTCAGAATTAGAGCATATTAAATTAATGGAACTTCCTTCTGAGGGTTAAACTAGAGAAAAGTCAAACTCTAAAAATACCTGATGAAAAAAAATTGATCTGAAAATGGTATATGTATTCATATATACCTCTGTCTTTCTATCTATCTATATTGGAGATATAATGATATATATAAAACGCAAATAATAGCTGAATGGCAATGTTTCAAAGACAGAAGACTACAATTTGTCAGCAGAACATAGCCACTTTTATATCCCATTAGAAAACTTACGATCTGTTGGATCATCCTTTCAGAGATATTTCCTTACCAAAACAGAGAGACAGAACAACTATGCTTGGGCAAAAATTAGTGGGAGTGGGAGCAACTTCTAATTTCTAGCCGGCTTCAACATTGATGTTGCTTGTGGGAAGTTGGTGGGGAGCATCATAAATCACAAACATGTGACTGTGGCTGACCACAGCAGAACTGTGCCACAAGTTTCAAATACAACTAGTCTGAAGATAACTTGAAATTTGAGAAATAGGTCTCTTGTTTGCATTCTTTCAACGCATTTGAGGTACCCTCAAAAACTCTTCCCCTAGCATACACCATTTTGCCTAATTAAAAGTTACAAACAAATAGACAGGAGATCTTTAATAGTAAAGAGATTTACACGGGACAGTTCTAACCAGTGGTGGGATTCAGATTGTTTTTACTACCAGTTCTGTGGGCATGGCTTGGTGACATGGTTTGGCGGGTGTGGTTTGGTGGGTGTGGCAGGGGAAGGATATTGTAAAATCTCCATTCCCTCCCCACTCCTGGGGGAAGGTTACTGCAAAATCCCATTTCCTCCCCACCCCACTAAGCTACTTTTCAGCTCCATTCTCCTGTGTAGGGCAACAAAAGAAGACCCAGCCGATCAGCTGGGACTTGGGAGGCAGAGAATAGATGGGGATGGGGCCAGTCAGAGGTGGTATTTCCTGGTTATCCGAACTACTCAAAATTTCCACTACCAGTTCTCCAGAACTGGTCAGAACCTGCTGAATACCACCTCTGGTGCTTAATTCTCTTTTGAAATAAATTGATGTTATTTTTTTCTGGATCAGCCAAATTTCCTTGCTTATTATCAAGCAGTCAGTGGATTATTGCATGTTTTGCATATGCACACATGTTGTGAATCCTTAACTTGAGTAAAGAAAGGATTTATTACATAGAAACAGAAATTATGACTGGCAATGAAGTAAGAAGCAAAAGATTAAAAAATTATTTTACTTTATACAAGATAATAAAGGACTACAGTTTGAGCAATTCTGATGTGATCAATTTTTTTGCCAACAAATTTTAACCATTACATATCCGTCTTATTTTGGTGAAGTGTGAATTTTTCTATCACAGCTACCCTACTTTATATAAGAATTTCATATTCCAACACAGAATCTCCATAGATGAAAAATGTAGATTGCTTTTATAACAGCAGCCACAGCATTATCATTACTACCATCATCACAAAACAAGAAAAAAAGTCAGTTCTCTTCCTAAGCCTCAAAGGCAGGATACAAATCTCATATGTGATAAATCTAATTTTTTGCTGTGAAACAAATTAATTACAATATTAGCTAGGCCTATTATTGAGCCACTATTGTTTTTAATTTTCTATTCTCAAATGCTCTCTACATTGTAATGAGATCAAAGATTGATCTCTCTTGAGATCCACTCCTTTGAAAATTTGATATCAGTGAAGTTGCACAGCTATAATTCTTGGTGGTTTTCATTTAAAAATAGGTAATTATGAAGAGATCTTCTTCGTGTTTATTCCAAACTATAATCACCTCTTATCAGAATAAAACTAGATAAGTAAAGAACAACATGAACTTAATCCTCAGCTCTGGGGAAATGAAGAAGTTATTATTCATTACATGCATTTGTTCTTGAAATAAATAGTGAAGCTCTTTGCTATGCTGCTATTGTTTTGAAGGTGTTGCAGTTATAAGGATTAGGATGCACGATAGACATATAAAAGGCAAAAGTTTTGCAAGACTAGAATTCACAATATCCCAGTCTCTAGCTTGGTGCCTCAACTATTGCACCAAAATATACAGTATAGATTTCTATCACAATATTAGAAATAATAAGAGCAGAAAATTTTAGAGATATGTCATTATAATTGTTGTCAAACATTCTGATAATTACATGTCCCAAAGCTCTTATCAAAGGGATAAAGAATCATAATCCTTGGTACAATAGTTCTGAGATAAGCAATTTACTAAAATCTATACTAGGTACTGAGATGCCTTTGAAAATTACATTTCCCAGCATCCTTGATACACATGTCCTGTTAAGCCTTCACCATCATGATCATCAACCATCTCTACACTTAAATTCTAAGGAAAGGAAAGATTACAGAAGCTTCCAGTGATCATAAATATCAAAGTTAAACTTGGAGTAGTGATTTTTTCCCCCTAGTAATTGAGAGATATCTTGATTTGACTGAGCCTACCTGAATCAAGTGAAAGTTTTACTATCCTGTAATCCAGAAACCCTTGTGGTAACCCAGTATGGCTACTGGACAGGGTCTCCCCCACCCAACAATGGAGCAATCTTATTAGCCTTTCTAGTCTGCAGGACAATTAACCTTTGAAAACTGAAGGTTTCAAAAAATATTTCACAAGAATATCTCAAAAAGAAGGAAGCCCTTGGGGCATTTATAAACCTAAATTAGCTTTCTATTTTAGGATTAAGTAAAGGATTACTGAATAACTGCCTCTAGTTCTGAAGAGAACTTCAGAATTTATATGTGAAATAGCAGGGACATCTATAGCTCAAAAACTGAATATCAATCTTCAAGATTCATGTCCAGATTTTTGAGGAACCCCAAAGCAGATTTAGATCTTTCTGATGGATTTATTCTTGAAGTTGTATCTTCCTTGTCAGAAGATATCACAGATTAGGAATCCCATCAACACTGAGAGAAAAATAAAAACTATCTAAAAGAACTAATGAGGTCCTATCAAAAGCTGAGCTATTCAAACAATCAACATTGTATTTTGATGGCATATGCAAATTACACTTCCCTGTAATCTTCATTGTTTTATTTCAATATATTATATAACTGAATGGAAATAAGAAAGACATACTTTACTTATTGTGGAACTCAAATTGATCAGCTAAAATAAATTAAAATAATATAAATTGGTCATTCTAAGTTTCTCAAAAGTATGTTTCAATATGTAGATCAGTTACATGCATACATACGTATAAGCATATGAAACACCCCCCCTTCAGGTTCAATTTAATGTGTAACAAGTATCACATTGAAGGTTGCATAATTTTAGTTTGACAAATAAACGTACACATTTAATATCTGTTTTGTAAAATGACTCACCTATGCACTCTATGAAAATACATCTTTTTGAAATGAAGCCCAGCAGCACAGTTGCTTCTGCACAAGATGTGAGTCGCTATTTTTCAATCTTGTTGATCTCTTAGTATGGAATCTTTGATAATTTCATTCAGAGATGGATCGTCCCTATTTCATATAATTCTTCAGTACAATAAGAAATTATTGATAGTTTATGGGCTTCTTTTTAGACTATACATAGGTTTTCTTATTGCGCTTTGTTGATAGATTTCATCAATGCTAGTAAGTATGCTTTCTGCTTTCTCTGTTAAATACCCGCTACTGTAAATTTGAGTTTCTATGGATCTCTTTACAAAGAGGTGGCTCATGAATATTAATTTCAGAGCAAGTAGCAGTCCTGGACCAAAGAGAAAGATAATCATCTCTATTTAATGAGGAACATCGTATTTCTAAAAATAAACTATCCTGTTATTCCAAGTGTCCCATATTTAAGTGTTACTTCAGAATGTCCTCAATGGTCCTTTCAGTCAATCAAAAAAAAAGTATTTTTACAAACCAATTAACATTACAATCCTATGCAAGTTTTCTTACAAACAAGTTCTGCTCAGTGAAACTTAATGATGAGTAAATATTTATAACAGTAGAATGTAAGCAAGAATTATTTAATTCTTAAACCAAATGAAGGCTTCAATTGCATTGATTAGAACTGTAGATATTTACAATTTTATTTCTGTCTACAGCTCTAACCGTTGAACTGTCTAGTAATAAAACTTCACTGCTGTCATCCTTCTTGATTGGAGAGTGATTTGAGATTCACACTATAATCAAGTGTTGAAGAGCACACAAACTGCTGAATATTTCAAATAGCTACTCAATATGAAGAATGAACGTGATAGTGTACCAAATAATGGTGAACATATTATGTGTCATAACCCTTTTGGTTCAGGGCATTTTCACAAACAGTTGCTATAGATGACTTGGCCAGTCATCAAAAGTTTACTGGAGGATTTAGTAGAGTTAATCTTGCTTTAACATTCTAAACCTATATTCCATCATTTCATTTACATTGTCATTTTCTAGGCATTCTTCCAACAAAACAGTGTGCCAGGTCCAACCACAAATTTTATTTATTTATTTTAATTTGCCTTTTTTATTTTCATAAATAACTCAAAAGCTACAAACATACCTAATACTCTTCCTCCTATTTTCCCCATAGCAACCACCTTGTGAAATTACTTGGACTGAGAAAAATATGACTGGCCAAGTTCACCCAGCTTGCTCGTATGCCTAAGGCAAGGCTAAAACTCAGAGACTCCTGCTTTCTAGCATGAAAACAACTATACCAAACTCACTCTAGCTCAGACCATAATTCCTATTTTTGGATTCAGAGGCAAAAAGATCCCTGAAGTGTGCAGGAGTAAGCATGTAGTACAATCCTGTAGCAGCAATCTACAACTGAAAAACCTTCTAGTGAAATGAGTAAAGGAAGTACCAGGTAGTAGGCCCAATTCTTTGGTTCAAGAATTATTATTGGAATTTTTTTCTAATAAGTGTGTGTGCGTGCATGTGTGTGTGTATGTGTGTGTTTGCAGGTGGGGGGGGGGTAGAAAGAGAGAGAGAGAGAGAGAATGAGAACTCTCAACAGCAGAACATACCTAAACTCTGGCTTCCTATTTTCTCACAATACAACCCTGTAAGCTGGGGGTTGAGATGAGAGTCAGTGACTGGCCCAAAGTCATCCTACTGACTTATCCTTATGAGAGATGCAATCCTCCTGGTTTTTATGCCTTAACTACCTATACTATCCCACTAATATAGAGAGCTGCAAACTGCCTCTCTATATTATACATTACAATGGTAGCTATCTCACCAGTTGGCTCTCAAGAATTCATCTCCAAATCTCCTGAAGATGCTTCTTTGTTAGTCCTCTCCACCAAACAACCACTGTATATGACCCCCAACCTATCCTTCAAGAAAAGGGAAACGCATCTCACAGCTTAAATCAGGGTGGAAGTCCAATGAAATATCCTTTAAAGGATGTGGTCACTTAATCCTATCTCCAATAATTCTTCTCTCAATAGTACTGGGTTCTAAGTATGCAGACTAGAATATAATCAGAATTACATAGTGAATGTGTGTGCGTTTTGAATTTATTCCTTGCAGAAAAGGCATTTCCATGTAAGATATAATGCTGCTCTTCCAGCTTTGCCAGACCAAAAAAATCATTTGATATTTAACAAAGATACACCATCAGTTTGCATTTATCATGTGTTTCAATTTGTGCTCTTATCAGTTATGATAAGATAAGCACTATGAAATAACAATATAGTACTAAACATTATGAAAATGGTGGAAGATATATCAGAGACTATTCTATCTTATACAATATGAGTTGTCTCCTCTAAACCACAAATTTCGAGTAAAATAAAATGGAGGATATTATTCATTATTGAATGTGTGACCATAAAATTTTGACTCACTGTGATGGGGAGGGAAAAAAGAGCTATGAGATATATCATTTTTTTAAATGATTTTTTTTATTATTTACTATAGCAACCAAGCAATGCATAAACATCAGTTAAAATATATGTCATTCTTCCAAACTAATGAAATCATGACATCTTGGTTTACAAGTACACATTCACAAGGGAAAGAAGCTAGCCTTTACCTCACATCAGCAACAGTATGCCTTCTTTTCTTGTCTTCCACATTCTTTTTTTTCCCACTGTGCCCCGTCTTGTCATCTAATTCCCATGAAATCCTCCTGTCTTTTTTGCCATCAGCTTTGCAGTTCTCTAAGGATTTTGATCTTCCCATTGTCACAACATACAGGCATGCAAAATTAAATGAAGATAACTCAAAATGAAAAAAAGGAATTATGAAGTACTTCTTATCTGTCCCATATGTCACCTCCATCTGCATAGCCAATCTTGATCTCCATCTGCGTAGCCAATCTTGATCTCCCCAACAACAACCCCTTAACCCCTTTTCAAATCTTATATTGGCTTAACCTGTTTCTGAACCTCAGCAATTTCAAGGGTGTAGACTTCAACTCTTGAAGAGGATGGCCTGGGAATTCTGGGAGTTGAAGTCCACACTTGAAGTTGCTGAGGTTGTGAAACATTAGATTAACCAATCCATCTGACAAAATGAGCTGAAGCTTACAAAAACTTATGCCTTTTAGGAAAATTTATTCGTCAAAAAGGTGCTTAGATTATTGACTGGGGGCTCCAACAAATTAATAGGTCTCTCCTTGTGCAATGTTTAGCTTTTGTGTGTAATTCTAACGAAAGAAAGAGGGGGAAAAAATACCACTGAAAATGTTTGATTGCAAAATCACATGTTATGTGAAAGCAGGATTGCGAACAATTGCTGTCCTAAGCACAGCCCAACAACAGAGCCCTTTGGCCATTCCATTGTTTAACTGATAAGATATTAAAACTCAGTAAGGGCTGAAGAAGAAAAAGATTTAAAATTCGGTATTCTTCCTGGCCATCTCCCAGGCAAGAACCATATTAACCTTTTTTTTTTAAATTCACACTGAACAGCCATAAGTAATAGAACTAAATATTTTACTTATAACTAGGGCAACAGAAAAAAAAATGCAAATTTCAACATTTCTTAATGTATTTTAAATAAAATTGTTTTAAGGGAAAAATGGAAATACAAAAATTTATTGCAAATTATTTTTATTGCCCTCTCAAACATAGCTAAGACAAATAACCCTTTCCTTGGAGCCATAAGCACAAGTGTTTGTTTGTTTGTTTAATGATTAATCCAAGACTATCTCAAATGCAAGAAGGACCAGGTTTGCTGGTTAAAAGGGAAATTTTATTTTTTCTTTCTGGTTTCATAATTTATAACTCAGTACTGTTTACTTAATCAGTTAAATAAAGAAGGATTCTTCAGAAAAAGTAGCCACTATCAAATAGTTTAAGTGAGATAACTCAAAAAGTTCAAAATTTATCAGAAACTATTAGGGTGTTTTATACAGAAACGTTTTTTTATATAGAAATGAAGCAGATACTATTTGACTTGCTAAACTGTAATTCTTATACCTAAGAATTGTAATTTTAATATAGGGTAAATCTGTCACATAGTAATATTAAAAATCTTATTGCTGAGAAGTATGAGATAAATTATTTGAATAGAAAGAAATGCATTGAAATCTTGCTTAGTCTCTTAAAAAAGAAATAGAATTGCTAAGTCAGGAACATTATTGCAACACCTTTACTTGGAATAATTCCAACCAAGCTTGATGGACATACTTATGAATAGATTTGCATAGGATTATACTTTCAATAGGTTTCTAAAAATAAAATGGATATTTCACAATTTGTCTATATTAATTAAATTTCTTCAGGTTATAAAATACTTTTTTGCATTAGTCCAAGAGAGGTGGGTAACTTTTCTGAATTTGCTTTTTCAACTTAGATTCCCAAATTACTATAGAGGGAAAAAGAACAATGGAATACTAGGTAGATCATACGGTATAACTGAAATTTGTTGAAGAGTAACAGAGAAATCCTACATATTTCTTCCTTACCTTCCTTAAGTAATATTTCTATGCCATCTTCCCTCCAAATGAAATAATTGGATAGATGAAAAAGGAAATAGTTGATTAAAGGGTTTTTTTTGGGGGGGTGGGGGTGGAGAACCTGGTTCACAGTTTCCTTTCCTTGTGTTTTGCCCATAAGAGTCGCCCTGTATCACATATACATATTGTTTATGTGAAAGAATGTGCTGTGATGTATCAGATACTGAAATAGTCACTCATATGTCTGCAAACCCGAAATTATTTTATAGTATACATCTGATCATTCTGAAGTAGTTGAAAATGTAGATTATGTGTTTTTTCCTGGATTTATAGCTCTGGCTTGAGGAGCTGGGGGCAGCTTTGTCCAGACAGGCCTTTGCAGAGATTCAACATATGCCAGTTGTGCTCCTTTCTGAAGCACAACTTCAGAATAGTCACTCCCTATCACCTTCTGGACAGTCACTCCCTATCACTGGAAGGCTCATTTTGATCACTTTGTGTGTCACCTGCTGCAATGTAGTCTACATGGGCCTACCTTTAAAGGTCATTTGGAAGCTGCAGCTAATCCAGAAAACAGCGGCAGTCATGAGCATGCATAATATGCCCATGTAAAAATGATGTTCTTTTGCACTAGTTAACAGTAGGTTCGGAACAATTTGAGATGCTGGTTATCTATTATAAACTCCTTCATAGTGCAGGGCCTGGTTAATGTCTGTCTCCTGTGATGCCTGTCTACCCTGTTTAATCTGAAGGAGTTGTCATCTTCTGGCTCCCATCAATTAACAATGCAACCTCATGGGACCCAAGAAGTAAGCCTATTTTGATGTGAACAGCATCTTTCCAGACATCTGTGTGGCTCCTAACCTCGTCTTATTCAAATGAGCTCTTAAAACCCAGTGCTTCCTCAGGCCACAGTTTACATTACATGATAAGCTTCTGATGGATGAGTTCTATGTTAAGAACATGTTGGTTTATTCTTGTGGATTTATTTTTAAGATTGTATACTGCTCAGAACTGTTATGGCGTCAAGTATCCTTAAAAATTTGATAACTATTTAAATGACATGCCACAACAAAATGCCATAATTGATTTTGTGTTGCTCACAGGCAGGGATGGGATTCAATTTTCTTAACAACCAGTTCTGTGGGCATGGCCTAATTTGTGGGTGTGGCTTGGTGGTCACGTGACTGGCTGGACATGGCTTGTATGTAAATATTGTTAATATTTATGTAAATATTTAATTTTTCATTAAAAAAGAGCAACTTTTACCCAAAATCAGGCAAAGCAGGCAGGCAGATTGAGTTGCTCATAGAATCACAGATTCACTTAGAGATCTATCTTTCTGCAATCTGCTACCTAAGTCTGTCACATAAAATTTGCTTGCAAGCAAACCCATAAAATTTGCTAGCAAGTAAACTCACAAAATTAACTCACAACGCACCATGTATATAAATATTTTAAAAAAGCAACTTTTATCCAAAAATCAGGCAAAGCAGGAAGGCAGATTGAGTTGCTCACAGAATCACTTAGATATCTATCTATTTGCAATCTGTTACGTGAGTCTGTACTGAAACATAGAAGCTTCAGTCCTAACAAAGCTTCAGCTCTGCTTTTAGATTAGCTAGAGAGCAAGAAATCCAATGATTTCCTCCTTTCTAGCTAATCTAAATCTCCCGGCACAGCAGAACAGCTGATGGTTGGGGATGGGGGGGAGGAAAAGTATCAACATAGCAGGCAAGTTTGATGGCGCACATGCCAGGTAAGGAGTGAGTGGGCAGGTTGGGGAGGGGCGAGGCCAGCCAGTTGCACAATTTGCCAGTTCCCCGAACTGGGCAGAATCATAACAACTGGTTCTATAGAACCGGTCCAACCAGGTAGAATCCCACCCCTGCTCACAGGATATTACCATACAACTAGACTTCAGTTTTAACAACTTCAAAGATATGATGCAGAAGAAATATTTCGTGAAGCAACTTAAATATCCAGACTATTATTTGATTGTGATTGCTCCATTAAATAAGAACAGACTTTTTAGATGAAATAAAAACTCTTGGTAATTTTAAGGGATGCCTTTTACACTGACTATTAATTGTTAAATATCACCTTGATGTTCTTATATGTTAAACTGATGTAAGATCAGTTTTATTTTCAGCACAAATCTAACATTACTTATTATTCTTATTTGACTTTCAATAGTTTATAAATCATATCTATATGTCTTTTTGACCTTTAATGAACAGAATAACAGAGTTGGGACATTTGATGTCTTCTAGTCAAATATGCTGCTTAAGCAGGAGACTCTGTAACATTCTAGCCAAATGGTTGTCCAATCTCTTCTTTAAAATCTGCATTGATGGAGCACCCATATCTTCTACTGTTCCTTTTTGTAGCCCTGCTTTTAAACAACCATTTAAAAAACCATACAGCAAATGTAAAAACTTCAATTGCTGAAGTTCAACCTATATTGAACTTGCTTGGATGGTAATTACAGCATCTACTTGAAATTCCTCACATTTCAAAGGATCTTTGCAAATTAGAATTCGTTGTTTTTTTCTGTACTTCCTTTGAACTCTTGATATGTTTTGATATTATACTATATCCTATGGATATCTGTATTTATGACACATGCTAAAATGACTTTTTAAAACCTGCTTGACTATAGGAAGGGAAGTGAGCGCCTTTATCTGATCTCACCAAATATTTACTATTGTTGAGGAATCTGTTTATTTCATAAAATTATGTGAATTTAAAATATAGGGTTTAGTTTCATTTAGCAAATCGCTGTACATTGTACGGCAAAAGATGTAAGGTTTTTAATTGACATACTAACACATTACCCTAAAGATTTAAAGCTCACCTGATTCTGCCTCTTGGATGCTCGGATTGCTCTGACATAAAGCTTGTGCTGCTGAGGCGAGAGGCACTGCTGGTGCGGGAAATAGCTGACACATCGCTGACATCACTATCTGATGACTTGGCAGAAACATTATCACAACTTCTGTACTGATCGGTTTGTATATTATACTGAAGATGAGAAGAGACAATGTGAGGTCCATTGACACACATGCAGAAACAAAAATAACTGTTATACAAGCATAACTTCAGAGGGCCACCAATGAGAATTGTACTGCTACTGATTTAATTAATGTAGTATTAAAAAAAAGAGCATACACTATTTCATGAAGTTTTAGGGAACCAGTTATGAGAAGGTAAACAGTAAGAAAACAGTATTAACTTTAAAATGGATAAATAACAAATATTAATTTGCAGATGACCACAATTCTGTATGCACACATTATCTCAAATCTTTTTTTTTAAAAAAGACTAGCAGGCCAAAGGAGCCAAAGATAAATTTTGCCATTCTTATGTTCAGCATGAAGTTGCTCTTCAAAAAAAATATGGTGGCAACAGCAGCACTGTGGAATATTAAAATGATTTAAGGGTAACAATCTGAGATGCTAAATGATGATGATATCTCTTCAAAGTTTTTACTGTAAACTTGATTTCCAACAGGTGTTTACTACAATCAGTGCCCATGGTTCACATATGGATTTTGTTGATTTCTAATTGATACTTTAAAAATTATTATTTAGCTGCTTTTAATGAAAGGAACAGAAAGCATAACCCAGCTAAAATGATTTCAGAATAACCTGAAAATGATTTCAGAATGACCTGAAAATTTGAAGTATTGATATTTTTAGTAATTTAACAGTAAATAATTCAATCACCCTACCTATCAGTTTGGACAACTAGTTGAAAATCTAAATGCAGTATACTGACTATAAAAATATAGATTTGAAAAATCTAAAAAACACCTTCTAAAATCTATCAAATCATCCATAAGCTATGTTCAGTTTCAAAATTCATCTACCAGTGTTTCTTGCCCAGTATTATAATTAAACTCCCTGCTTTATATTCTGAATGCTACATAAGAAGCTTCAGTAAGTAATTTATAAAAAAAATATTTCACAAAATTAGGAAGTTGTATATACAAATAAGTTGTTGCTCGCAGTTTCCTAGAATCTTGTCCTCTAGGCTTAAAATCCCCATCTACCTGAATCAGCAGCTTGTCTCCAGGCTTTGAATGTTTCTGCCATCTGTCCCTTGTTAATAAAATTCCCACTTTACAGTTTCAATCTTTGAAAAATTCCATTAAGATTAGATTATGTATTGGACCACTTTTCAATCTCTAATGGTCTTTTCTCTGTCACACATCAAATGATTAAATAAAACTCAGGTAATGATAAAAAAAATCAAATAAATCAAGTAAAAGATAAAAAAATCAAGTAAATTGCAGACGATGTGACTCCAGGCAGTATACTGGAATATATCCACCAAAAGATCTCCAAAAACTTGTAGTGACACTTTCTGGTTTTCTTCAATGGGAAAATTTTGGAATAGTATATTTGCACAAAATGGTAAGCCATAAAAATAGAGAAGTCGGTTTGCAAGCTAGAGGGCTCAGAACTGGGGGAAGAAATGATAGGTAGCCCTATACAATTTTGAAACAGCTGTGCAAGATTTGAAAAAAATGACAACTTTAAGGATTCAAAGTAAAGGGCTTCATTTGTACTGCAAACATTGTGAAGCACCTCTTTCAAATGCATTGCACTGCTGTCACAGTAACTGGAAAATTAAAGGTGTTACATGTTAAACAAAATCACAGAAATATTTTTGTAAATAATCACCTACTTTAAAAGTTGGTTTTACATTACATAATGACAGTATAAATTATTCCAGCAGCTATGTCTGGATGGTGCTACAAATGTTTACATTAGTGTTGCACCAGGTGATACAAAAATACTGAGGATGGAGGTATTACCCCTTATAGCAGTGCTGTCAAACTCCCAGCCCACAGGATGGATCAGTTACACACTGGCCACGCCCATGCCCAGTTTAGCGAAGGGGGGAAAGTCCCAATATGTCACGTGACGATGCCGTGACATCGTGAGTTTGACATAGCTACAGTTAATTCATAGTTTTCAAGTAACTGTGAAATAGACCAAGTATCAGATAATATTTTGTGACACTACTATTAATTTATGAAGCTATAAAAGCATGATTTACATACAGCAATTTTAGTAATTGTAATAGCCAGCAAAGTATGAAAACAAAAGCACATTGTACATATGGTATTTTATATTAAACACATCAAAGTGGAAATCTGTTTGGAGTATTAGACTAAAGTGACCTTTTACAGGTAATCCTTATTTAGCAAATGAAATTGTGACCAGTAACTCAGGCTTTGAGCAAAGTGGTCACTAAAAAAAAATATCACACGACTGTGACTCTGCTTATGATTTTGCTTCATATTTCTTTTCCTTTACAGCACCATTAAAACTATGACCCAAAACAGTTGGGTGAACTCAAAACAACAGGTAAGTCTTCCAGATCTTGACTTTCAATGAAGTTAGGCAAATTTTACAGTCTTTCCCTCCACTATTCTGCCCTTGGAAATGCTTACCTTGGCACTGGGCTAATAATCTTATTTAGCAATAGCACTTAGACTTATATACCGCTTCACATATGCTTTTATAATCCCCTCTAAGTGGTTTACAGAGTCAGCATATTGCCTCCAACAATCTGCGTCCTCATTTTACCCAGCTCAGAAGGACAGAAGGCTGAGTCAATCTTGAGCCTAGTGAGATTCGATCTACCAAATTGCAGGCAGCCGGCAGTCAGCAGAAATAGCCTGAAGTACTGCATTCTAACTACTGTACCACTGTGGCTCATTTAGTAGTTGGTTGTGATCTAGTTTATCAAATATCTTACTGAAGTCCAAGTAAATTATATCCACAGCATTTCTCTGACCCACTAATTTTGTCACATTGTCAGAGAATGCAATAAGATTTGTTTCTGATAAACCCATGTTGGCTTCTTTGGTTATAACTTTGTTTGCCTCTAGGCGTTCGCAGATTTGTTGCTTCATTATCTTTTCCAGAATCCTGGTATTGATGTCAGGTTGATAGGTCTATAGTTTCCTAGATTCATTTTTTTCCATCTTGAAAAAAGAAAAAAAAATGGATCCAGGAAACTACAGACCTATCAGCCTGACATCAATACCTGGAAAGATTCTGGAAAAGAAAGATAATAATATCTATTCTTCCAAAACCCATAGTTTGCTTTTCAAACACTTTTGTAATTTAATCATCTTTTTAGTAATTATTTCTTAGATTTCTATATGGTCACACTCGTGGAGAATTTATTGTGATTTCCAGCAGAAAAATCATAGAGTAGAACCAATTTATTGAAAATAAAGTTTTAACAGTTTTTAGTTAAAACTGTTAAGATTCATATTTGCACTGTTATTTATTATTAAATATTTTAATATCCATTACCTTATTAAAAAAATTCTTCTAAACATCACTGCTTTCATAGTTTTTCTAAATATCATGAATAAAGGATGTAGGATGTATGGATGTAGGAGAGGGGATATTATATCAGGGGTTTGTGACACAACTAAAAAGCATTATGCTTTCTGCTTCGTCCCTTAAGTCTAACACAGATAGGCAAAACTCTCAGCACTGCAGCAGTTCCTAACCTGCTTAGTGGAGTACACTTAGTGTAATGTCTTTCACATATAACTATAAAAATGTAGACTGAGACAAGTTGTCTAACAAACAAAAGCAATGAGAAGGTCTAAAAATACCAGTTCGCTGGTATTTCTGAATGATGGGAAGCAAATTATAAAAACAAAAGGCACAGCACAACATAATCATACAAACTGTGCCTGAAGAAAATCGTGCATTGCTACATTGAATACATAAGCATAATGGGCAGAACACGCATCACAATCTCATAACACATGATGAAAATGCTTGATTCTACATATTACATTTATGAATGCATAATTTGCCATAATGTTTTGATCTGGAATCTTTGAGGAATTTTAAAAATAATTGCATATTTTATAAAAAATAAATGCCACGATAGGGTTATTGTCTAGATTGCCTATGACAGATAAAAAAGCGGTGCTTAACAAATTGATTCAATTACTTTCGTTAGCAATCAGTTAAGTTATTCCAGAAAATCCTAATTATTGGATAATAAAAACACTAGCAAAAATCACAAACTTTAAACAAAAAGGTGACTTCTATTTTTTATGAGCAATTACTGTATATGATTGATATGACTGTTTAGCCAACACATTAGTATTATGCAACTGAATATGTGAATAACAAATTGAGTCCTTTCCTTTTGCAAAATCATGCTATAGTATGTGAAGAGCCCATTATTCATGGAAGCCTTTGTAGATAAGTAAAAGCTTCCTGCCATAAACTATCACACTATACATGGAGAACATTTGTGAGAGATTATGGAGAAGAAGGAAAAAGTATGACTTAAAGAGGGAATGACCTGCTCACTTCTCCTTCTGAGCTGCCCCTGCACAGGGTTTGTATTACTACTTGAAATGTAAGTTTCCAATTTGTAGAAAGGCTTTTTTTTTTTTTAAAGAGGAATATCTGCCTGATTAGAAAGATTTCCAATTTAACAAAAATGATTTTAGAAATTCTCTTTAAGAATTTTTTAAATTTTAATTTACACAACTTGAAGATTAATGACTAATGTTCTTTACTATTTTGATAGGTGGGAAGGGAGAATGAAGCAATAATTTTATATTCCATAACCAGAATAACCAGGATAAATTTAAATGTAACCAATCTCATATATTTTTTATTGCAGTTAGAGGTTTTTTTTTTAAAAAAAAGCTGAGAAGTACTCCTTCATTGAAAAAAATTCACAAATGAAATGATGACATAATAATATGGTTTCTGTATAATAATATAGCATCAATATAGCATCATCCTAAGTTAAACCAATAAAAAGCATCTTTGGAGTGATATCAGGTTTCTTCCTCAAATTTTTTGTTTTACACCATATTTTTAACATCTATGTAAATTCTTCAACTTTTCAAACGAAGTGTCGTATTTTGATATTTACCTTAGTATATTGCTCATGTTCAAGTTCTTGACTAGAACCACACCCTGTTGTCTGATTGTACCGGTGCATTTTCATTTTCATCTGTCTTGTTCGCTCCTCCACTACTAAATTAGCTGCAAAAACAGATAATGGAAAACTATTTTAAAAACTTTGAATATAGGAAGCCATTTGATGCAAGTGAGACTTTTTTTCAAACTGAATAAATATTCAAACAGTATCTCCATTAGGATGTGAAAGCAAAACATAAGCATGCTAATGCAGATCAACAAGGATTGCTTGGAAACCCTATCTACACATTTCCAAATTTCCAACATATCCATAACATGCATTCTTTTATATAGAATATTTCTTAAATTTGGAAAATATTATTTTTTCTTTTCAAATTATGTCTCTCTATAAAACTCTACAAAGATAACTGTTATATATATGTTTATCACAATAATGTTCCATCAATGTTAGAATATTTATTGTACTTTTAAAATAATTTTAATGATCTTAAAAAACAAACAAAGTATTGTATGACATTTGCTAATGTGGTAGATATGACTTCCAAACAATTTTGCATCATTTTGTTTATAACTGATTTAAAGACTCAAAACACCAGCCTATTCATATGCAAAGCTTTTATCTATATTGAATGGGGGGTATGCCTTACACATATATTTTGATACAGAAAAACATCCAGGCCAGATTGAGTCTAATCTGACTTGGAATATAGATTCCTGAAAATGTATATATTCCTTCTGTAGAATAAGAACAGTAAGTTCAAATTCTTAGGCAATCAGTATTTAATGCCATCAGTGTACATTATCATATATTGAGTTTAAATACCTCCTCACACCTGAGTGCACAAAGTCTAATAATAAAAGGGAAAAAGGAAAGGGAAAGTATGCAAAGGATAGATGCATATAAATACATAATTAAAACTTAATTTCTAGCTGAGAAAAAGGATTATATCAATAAATTAAACCTTTGTGCAATAGCAAATTTATAAGACAGTAAAAAAGATTGCACCAAATACATGTGCAATATTACATAAAATAAAGACACAGGATACAGCCAGTGAATAAGTCAAATCAGGAAAATTCGGGCATAAGGAGCTTTGGTGGTGCAGTGATAAGAATGTGGTACTGCAGGCTACTTCTGCTGACTGCCAGCTGCCAGCAGTTCAGATCTCACCGGCTCAAGGTTGA
Source organism: Bungarus multicinctus (assembly GCA_023653725.1). Lineage (NCBI taxonomy): Eukaryota > Metazoa > Chordata > Lepidosauria > Squamata > Elapidae > Bungarus > Bungarus multicinctus. Next base: position 117,017,947 of record CM042836.1, read on the forward strand.
CTCAGCTTTCCATCTTTCCGAGGTCAGTAAAATAAGAACCCAGATTGTTGGGGGCAATAGGTTGACTCTGTAAAACTGCTTAGAGAGAGCTGCAAAGCACTGTGAAGAGGTATATAAGTCTAAGTGCTATTGCTGCTATATTACTTTTTCTGGAAGCACAGATGTGCTCTGCCTTAGCACTGCAAGCAAAAGACTTAGAAGGCAATCTAAGAAGCTATTAGCACATTATGGATTGTTGGAATGATATTATTGATACTTTCTAACACACTTCATTAAATGTATAGTTTATATTTTAATCAAACAAAATCACAAGACAGATATTAACAATAATCATAAGTATTTGCTATATATTTTCCTTTCCATTCATCTGTCAAATAACCTAAACTGACTTCTAAATGTATTTACTTGACTCATTGTTCTCTACTTCTAACTAGCCTGGTGTAGGGCCCCAGCTTTAACATTCTCATTGCCATCTAGATCATCTGGGTTAGTCATAGAGGCCCCTGACTAACTCTTTGATGAAGATGTGATAGTGGAGATAAATGAATCCAAATCCAAACAGGTGATCAATAGATGTTAAACTTCTCCAGCGATGATAAGCTCTCTCTTCGTAGCATAATCATTTAGATCAATAAGGGAAGTCATATGCCTAAAACCTGTTAATACTGTTTGGGAAACGTGCTGCTAAAATAACTCAAAATCCCTGTGTTAAAACTCTAAGTGTTTTCACATAACTATGCTTTTAACCTTAGACTTTCTATTATTGACCTCACCCCTTTCCTAAGAGGCCTGTAGGGGGCGTGCATAAGCACACCAAAGTGCCTACTGTCCCTGTCCTATTGTTTCTTTTATTTTTCTTATATGTATTCATTTCTTGTATTCATAACTATGTTTATCATTATACTATTATCTTGCAAGCGATTGACAAATCAAATAAATAAATAAATAAAAATATGCATCCTGTGTTAGGGAATAACTTGAGGATCTAGAATTCCTGCATTATACAGTTGTAACATAAGCTACAGTACTGATTTATCAAAAACATACCAATATTCATATTCCCTAGTACAGAGAAAAGATACAAAACAATGGTCCTGGTGACACAGAAATCTGAAACTGGACCATGCATAGTCAAGACACTGTGATTATTACAGAAAGTTCTAAGTGAAAAATGTTTAGGGAGCATCTTGGCTAATAATAAAGCTTTAAGTTAGTAAACCAATTGTCTCTTGGTATTTTTGCTCAATACTCATATTTCCTCCTTCATACAATTTTACAGAGTCTAGGTGACAGCATTTTCTATGTGTAACTCTGCAATTTTTCTGAGTTTTCCATTTTTTTTCTTAGACTGCCCAATAGCTTTGGTAATGCGGGAAGCTATACAGGGTAGAAATATAACAGCTAAAACCTAAGGCAAAATATTTATTTCACCACAGAATTCCAGTGCAAAATAGCTGTCTTGTAGGATGTTGGGTAATAGGAAGCTCTCTGCTTTTCTAGACCGTGATGGAGTGATATACACATTTGGATGTGAGCATTGTATTTAGATCATTACTCACAATATAATGCATTGTCTTTAGCCAGTAAAATACCAAACCTTTAGACTGTGCCCCAACTATGAAACCAATTATTTGATGTAGTCTAATTTTTGTAAAGTTCCAACGATGAAATTTTTATCCATGTTATTCCATAAAATTAAAGACTCAAAATATAACTCAAAATATCATCTCATCTCAAAACCATAGCTGACACAACTACCAAGGTACCTTTTTATTAGAAAAGTCTGAAAGGGAACATTAATGCATGCATGCCTCAAAATGATAGACAACTAGAACTCCCAAAAATCTAGGTTTACTGAGTCTTCCAAGAAAACAGCACAATTGGACTGAAAACTTTTATCCTTTGAAAACAAGTAAAATGTGTGTATGTATGTGTGTTTGTGTACAAAAAGTCTCAAACAATAGTTGAGAACATATTATCCATATATTGAAATAGTTAGCATGATTTTATTTTTCAAACCTTTGATGATCTTTACTGACAGATTTTAAAACAGGCCCAGCATTGTACAAACAAAAATTTACATTGTGAGAATTCCTCGTCTCTTCCAGATCATCAGCTTATCACACTATGATTCAAGGTAACAAAACTGCTAGTAGCATCTACTTCATTTCTAGCATTTTTATCTTAGTTATATTATTTTATATACAAAATGCAGACAGCCAATTATCACAGCCAATTGGTTCTATTTGCATATGAAAAAGTATCCATATATCAAAAGCCCTGGTTTTCATCTATCTGTTTGATTGGCGTTTTAGCAGAAAGGATACCATCTTAAATCAACATTAATGCTCAGTCCAGATGAGATAAGTGAAGGAATCAAAGTTAAATGAAACAAAATTAGACTCTTGCAGGTGCTAAGAGAAATGAAGATGGAAATAAACCAGAAGATAAAGAAGCTGCAATTTTACAGACTGGTCTTAGTAAGGACATCAGAAATATGAACCTGGGGCAATGGACGGTTGATCCCATGGAGCATAGAAAAAGGAAATTAGAAAAGATATTAAAAACTGAGAAACTGTGGGTGGACACATGAGAGGAGAAAGGAGAGGAGCAGCAGTTACCTTGGAGCTGTGGTTAGGAAAAAGAAGACCAAAAAAATAAATAAATAACAAAAACCCACTATCGGCCTATATAGGGCAGTTTAAGGAAAAACAAGATGTAAGAAACAAACTTTAAATCAAGATAGAAAGACTATTCACAAAGAAGCAAAGAATGAGAGGCAGAAGACACAGTGCTTTTCTATATATAAATGGAACAAATGCTTCTCAAAAGAGAAAAAATAATTCGAAAAAATTAAAACAAAAACATAATTTGCCTACAAGAGACACGTATCAGAAACAAAGGACATAAAATATTTGATTTGTAAAAAATTGGGGGAGGAATTTATTTCAGTATGAACTTAAAAAAATAAAAGAATTGTTTTGAATATAAAACCTTAAATAAAACTTGAACTAGTATTGGCAGGTGAGCATGATTTCTTAGGGTGGAAGTCAGTCTGCGGCTATGGCTTTGATATTGGACATTTATACCCCAAATGAGGATAAGGTACTTTATTGTTCTATAAAGAACTTATATAGAGATTAATGTTTTTTCTATGAAAATTGATGTTTGATGCTGGATTGGAATTTAGTAATCTCCTCAAAACTGGATAGAACTTTTGAGAAAAATATTAAAATTACTCAAGGCAAACTACCCAAAATTTTCTTTGATCTGATGGACAATTGTTGATATATGGAGATAGAAAAACAACAATTCAATAGAGTTTTTGAAACACATGGATGTTTTTCAAGAATAGGTATTATTTGGATTTTAAATAATTTGGCTATTAAGCTTTATAAAGTAGAAATATTACCAAAGACTTTTGCAAATCATAATCCTGTGAGGTTGGTTTATAAAAGGAAATTCAGTTCTTTTAGGTGGATACTGGAATGTTGCTACAGAAAGGAGCAAATGGAGGGCTGTAAATAAAAAATAAAATAATTATTTGAAAATAATTAAGATAAAGGTATTGATTTAAGAATGGTTGGGAATGCAAGTAAAGTTTTTATCAGAGATTATTTCATACAACACAATAATGAACTCAAAAAGAAGAGGCAAGGGAAAACACAACCTATTTTGGATTTTTTAAAAAAGAATTAAAGACATTTCCAGAGAAGATAAGCATTTCTCAACAAATTAAGCTTTTACAATGAGTTATCTATGTTCACTAAGAGAAACTGAAATAAAAATGATTTTGTAAAGCAAAAAATACTTTGAATTTGCAAACAAACCAGGGAAATTTGACATATAAACTATGAAAAGAAAAACTAAAGAAATTGATATTGAGATTACAAGAGGAAGAACATAGCTATGCAAAATGTGTCTCATTAATACCACTCCAATTTGTATAAAGGACAAGACATTTCTCTGGGGAAATCAGATGAATACCTAAAGAAACAAAATTTACAGAAGATTACAGAGGAACAGAAACATATTATGAATGGACCTATAACAATAAAGGAAGTGTGCAAAGCTATAAAAAGTATTAAATCAGGAAAAGTATCTGGACCATGTTCTTATTATAAATGTTTTGAGGATTAACTTTTACAACCTTTACAAAATATGATGAATTCTGTTTTATAGGGAAAAGGATGAATGAATTGGAAACTGGCCAATATAGCATTAATTGTTTTTAAAAGTAAATATATTTGCTCTGTGTAAGAATGTGCTCTCTTTTTAAAATACTTCAGTTCATTAGACAGCTCAGTTTGTATTGTGTATAAGCAAGAAAAAACTGTTGGCACTCAGCAAGCATCTCTCTGAGGGACATAAGGAGATTCACTAATAGCTTACCGGTATTTAAAGTTATTCCCTTAGTTCTGTGATACTTGTTTATCTGTATGTTTGCTTTCTAAAAGCAACTGATAAATTGGTTCTTCCTGTTCATAATATTTTTTTACAGGATGCTAGAGGAGGGAGGGAGAAATTGCTGCTTAGAAATTTCCCTTCTGGCTAAAGATTTTATTATCAGGGTTTATTCAAGGTGAACTGCAAGGACCTGGAGAGAACCCTACATGGGAAATCTTAGAAGGAACCAGCATCTCAAATGTTCTGCATTAAAACAGAAGCTATATATACAAGTGGCAAGTATGTTGCCATTGACTACAAGAAAAAATGTCAAAGAACTCTAATTCTTCATTGAAGGATGGAAACAGAATGAGTAACAGATTTTGTATTTTTAAAACATGGTGTGCTTCTTCATTTCGTTGAAGAAACCTACGGATCGACAAAGATATAATCGAAAGTATCTCAATATATGTGTTTGGCACTTGCTCCTTGATTTCATTTTGGGATTGAAAACTGATGTACCATGTTGCTGATGAGTTATGGAAAATTTAAATTGCACATGGCATTTCTACTCATAATGTAACTGTTAAAATACAACTCCTTATGCAAAATCCAAAAAATTAATAAAAGGTATCAATTAAAAAAAAGACTTATCTGTAAAAATCTGGTAAGAGATTGGCAGACATACTTGATACTTTTATTAATTCCATGTATTCTAATGGAATAGTTATTGCTTAGCAGAGCCACATATAATATTCAAATGAGATATATCATTCATCTTTTAAAGTTATTTATTCACTTGAATCCTATTATGAAGTATTGAATAATGATCATTCTATCTCATGGATCTTGCCCTTTCTTCTTTCTTCCATGTTCATTCTCTTATTCCTGCTCATACTGTTACTTCAATTCAATTAAATAATTCCCTTTCCAAAGAAATACAACTAATTCCTACATGTTTACTTTGTAGGCAAGAATCAAACTGTGTTTGTAGGTTTATGCAATCCTAGGGTGAAGTGATCCGTTCACTCTTCTGTTATTGACGGTACATATATTTTACTTCTTGATAATGTAGTTTTATTGCTTCATGCATTGATCTTGGTTCTTTTGAGCAGAAAGTCAGAAAAATAAAACATTCCAGTAATAACTTCCAGTTTATACCAAAATACCCACACAAGCACCCAAAAGAATAGCCTTCTCAAATTGGAAAAACTTAAAGTAATTATGGAATAATCTGCAACAGAGTTTGTTATCTATCATTTATGAAAGCAATTTTTAAATATTATTTTAACTTTTTATAACCTTTCCCAGACAAATATGTAGAGGTGGTGAAAACGGCCTCAGCTCTTTTGACATGTGAGGACGACTGTAGCAGAAGTCAAGCATCCAAAGCTTTGATTAGATTTAAATGGAGACTTTCTTGACCTTGTTAAAATGTGCATGATTAAGAGAATAAAATGGACACTAGTCTAGAATGCCTTAGAATATTCTGTACAGCCAATGAAAAGCAATCCTCTATCTCAGGATTGGTAACATTATGGTCAATACTAATTCTTGAAAATGACAGTAAAGGTTAAATATATTCAGTTGCTCAATTAAAGAACTGCTCTACAGTGAACAGTTACATTAGAGTAGAGTGAAAGACAGATATGATAATCACTAATTTTTATTATAGTGATTATAAACTTTTCCTTATAGGAAGAAATAAAACAGATATAATACTGAAATCTTTAGTACAAAATATGTTCTGGAAAATACATTTCAAAGTAATTAAAAGCAAAAATCATACTTGCCTGTCTATATTTGAAGATGTATGGAGATTCTTGTGATAATTGGTAAGAAAAGGTATTTGGTGAGACTTTTAACCAGTTCATATCTCAGAGACTCCAATATATAATTTATTGTTAGTCGGATGAGGGGAGCTGCAAATGATAGAAGTTCCCTTACAGGAGCCACCATAAATTCTGCAGGAACTTAGGAACACAGCACAACAGAAGTGCCATTTCTCCAAGTACCTTTCAATCATATCTTCCGTTTTGTCATTCATATTTTTTTAAAAATGGGGAATAATTGGGCCCTTCAGTCTTAGCAACACAGAAAGACAATGTGAGTTGATTAAGAAGTCTTAACTTTCTAAATATTAAACCTTGAACTATGGTTATTGAATTTATTCCCCCATAGGTCTTAGATGGCTCTTTTACGTACTGTTAACTTATGGGTCAAGGGTTATTTGCATAATCCAATGATTCTGAGCAATGTTGTTTGGAATATACATTCCCCAAAGATTCATTCATGACAGGCAGGTCATCAATGAGAGATAAGACCAAATATGATTCACTGGAAGAAGAAATGGGAACCCTCTCTATTACTCTGCAAAAAAAAAACCAAAAACCCTATGGACATTAACAACAAGCCAGCATGATTTTAGAAGAGGAGGCCTCTAGCAAGCTACCAGGAAGAAGGAGAGAGCAAATATGAGTAGCATTGGTGTTTATTATGTGGCTGTATGGTAATGTGTCCAGATAGCCAAAAGAAAAAAAATTGTATTGCAAAGATATGCAAAGTATTGCTCAGAGTCACTTGGTTGCAAGGCGGGTATTAGATAGATAGAAAGACAGACAGACAGATAGATAGATAAATCTGGAATGGCATACTATAAACCAAGACAATATTGATGTTGCCAGAGCATAAGGTAAAGACTGAACAAAGATATTCTGAGAATTAGCAATAGAATGGAATAGATTGATTTGCATCAAACATCAGATCTTCCCAGAAAATGCTCAGATGAAACCAGGGGTGAGATTCTACAGGTTCGCACCTATTCGCTAGAATCGGTTGTTAACATTCTAAGCAGTTCAGAGAACCGGTTGTTAGAAGAAATTACTGGCCTAATTCTGTAAGGAAGGCAGGAAGGAAACATTCTAGTGTTGCTTACAGAAACTGCCTCTCTGTTAACCCTTATTACATTATTGGCAGGACTAAACTTCCTGTCTCTGGAACTTCTCTGGAGTTTTTTCCCCCTCCTTTGCTGGTACTTTGCTTGTATGGAGTGACCATTCAAAGATACAATGGCATTGAAAAAAGTGACTTATGACCATTTTTCACACCTACGACTGTTGCAGCATCCCCACAGTCATGAGAGGCCAAGTGAGGAGATTCGTGCCTCGATATGAATGATATTGAGTTGGCCACGCCCAGCCAATAACATGACCACCAAGCCATGCCTACCAATTAAGCCATGCCTACAGAACTGGTTGTTAAAAAATTTGAATCCTACCCCTGGATAAAACCTCCCAAAATGATAGAATTATCTCAATTTGGGTCTACAGTCCAATTTCAATCAACATTATGATGATTTAAGTCCGTGCTCCAACTACAGTTGCAGAAGAAATGGAAGCTGAACATTTCTATTGTGAATTATAGTATCTTGTCAACATGCCACTCTCCCCTCTCCAAATCCCAGCAAGATGTCTTACAAATTATGGAAGGTTGGATTGATACAGTTGTACATAAAATAACTGAAAATTTGGTATTGGTTCTTAAACACAAGCAGAATATATAGTAATAAAATTTTGCAAGGAAAATTCAAATTTTGTAGCAACTAGCCAACAATCTCAGAAGTGATACTACATATGCATAGACATCACTGAATGGACCACACTGAAACTGAATTGACTATATACTCTGCAAAAAAGAGTTCCATTCAGTCAACAAAAATAACATCTGCTACTTCATTTAATAAATAGAGTGCCTGAAGAACTCTGAACTGAAATTTATGACATCATTAAAGATGAAGCAAGCAAAAATATCCCAAAAAGCAAAAAGTAAAAGATTGTATACAGGTAGTCCTCAAATTACAATCATTCATTTAGTGACAGTTCAAAGTTACACCAACATTGGAAAAAATGACATGACCATTTTTCATACTTACAACCATTGCAGTATTCCTGTGATCATATGAACACTTAACAATTTATGACGGTTGCAGTGTCCCAGAGTCAAGCAATCAACTTTTGTGACCTTCTGACGAACAAAAGCAAAAGGGAAAGCCAAAATCACTTAACAACTGTGTTACTAACTTAACAACTGCAGTGATTCATGTAACAACTGTGGCAAGAAAGATTGTAAAATAGGTCAAAACTGTCTTAGAATTTAAGCTCAATTATGGTCATAAGGAGAGGACTACCTGTACTGATATATTGAAAATAGCTGAAGAAAGATGGAAAACAAAAAGCAACAGAGACAAGTAAGATTTTGTCCAACCAAGTTCCAAAGAAGAGTCAATAAACTGGATCTAAACAAGCAGTGCAATTGAAGATAACAATCTGAAAGACTAACTTTATTAATAACATTAAAGAAATCAAGAGAAACTTTTATGCAACAATAAGCATTACAAAGAAAAAAAAAGGCGAAGATCTAATAGAGAAAAAAGAAAGAAAAACTAGCATGACTATAGGAAAGATCTCAAAATCTATACATGCAAAAGTTTGAACACTAAACTAGAATCAGACATTTTGGATTGTAAAGTTAAATACTTGAAGCAACAAATATAAAATTGATGAAATTCATGCCGATTTGTTTAAAAACCTATGCAATTTACACAGTTAAAAGGGTAGCTTATGGTTTGCACGCAGGAATTAAAAGCAGAGAAGATCAATTTATTTTCCACTGTAAAAAAGTGGCAGTTCTAAAGAATGCTCAAACTACCAAAGAGTTAAGAAATTAACTCTACAAATTAAGAAGATAATGCTCCAGACTTCAACAGTACAGACATACATACTGGATTTAGAAAAGTCAGGACCATCCATTATCACTTTGGTAACATTTGATGGACAATAAAAAACAAATGGAAATTTCGGTAGATATGTTTTGTATTGTTTAATTAATTAAAGCAAGGTTTTGATTGACAAAGGTGCTAAGAACTAGATCCCAATAAGCAGAACTTTAAAAAATGAGTGTATTAAGCCACTACATCTGCCTACAGAAGAATTGATAATGATGACCATGAAGCAATATTACAAAAGAAAATAGAGCAATTAAGGGGTTTAGAACTGGTGAAAAAATGATGGACTATATACCATCATTTTATTTCTTTAATTAATGAGCAAAATATCTTATCAGAAATGCTGGATTTGAAAAAAAATAAGAATTACAATCAAAATTATTGTATCAAACATTAACAACCCCAGATATGGTAATATGAGACATCAATTTTTGGAAGCAAAGAAGACTAAAGATATCTCTTGCTGAAAGTGAAGACAAGTGCAAAATTAATCTTTATTTTCCCTGGCTCAAAAATACACAGGGATGGTGACATAAAGTTAAAAAGCACCTGCTACGTGGGAGAAAGACTGAGACAGAATTAGATAAAATATCAAAGTGCAAAGCTATCACAGTGCAAGAAAGATCCACATGTCAAGTCCATGGCAGTAAAATACTGCAATGAAAGCTGAGCTATTAGAAAGATTAAGCAAGGAAAATGTATAGCTTTTAATTTTAGTGTTGGCAAAAATTGCTGGGAATATTTGGATCACCAGAAAAATAAATAATTCAATATTAGACTAAATAAACTAGACCTTTTTATTGAAAACATTAATAATGAAGCTAAAATTAATTTTGGTCACCTGGTTCAAAAGCAAAAATCATTGTAGGAGATCCTGATGGTTGGAAAAGCCAAAGGCAATTGAAAAAGAGATGGACACAAAACATGGCAGCTAGATGTTGTCACTGATAACTCAAGCACAAGCTCTTCAAGACTCAAACAAGCAATTCTAGTGAAAATATGATCATTTAGTCATAAGTAACTTAAGAACATATTTGGGAAGATGTCTCTTTTTACATATTTCCTATGCAATTAAATTGGTCTGTAAATTTTGACTATGGGGAACGAGTTTGAGCACATTTCTTGTAATTATTACAAAAGGAATCAGTTGTGTTGCCAAATCTTATCTTCCACTATATTGCTGCTCCAACTTTTTAGTTGTTTAAAAACCCAGGCTTTCATCATACTATATTCTGGAATAGACAGCAAGGAAGTGGCAGAAATGTACTCTTCTGCCAATATCGGTGGGAAAGCCATTCAAATTATGTAAATCTAGTGCTTGAAGGTGCTAAACAAGGCTTACCTAGAGAAGTAGATGCATGTCTTTTGGTTTCTTCTGTCAATTGTGGGCTAGCGGCCTACATGAGATCCCAGTCAATAGTCCTCAAAGAATAGGCTAGAAAGCGAAAAGAAGGTCTTTCTCTATATAGAGTCAGCCACCTTCTGTTGAAGCAGAAGATGAATATGAAATTGCAGGAAAGAATATTTTCTATAAATTATTCTTTTTTCTTGAATAAGGAATACATCTATGTATATTGGAGCAGTAACTTTGCAAAATCAAATTTCATAGGCAATAATGTAATATTGATAGCTGAAATTTAAGATACTAGATAACAGCATTAGGTGTGGGAGAATTTTCATCAGGATCATAACACAAAAGAAAGAGACAAGTTGTAAACCTGATAAAAATTGTCCCTGATATCAAATATAGGTAGTTTGGGGGGAAAGGCTCTCCACTGGAACCAGAAAAAAACCAGTTGTTTGTATATAATGTTAGGAATCTGGTTCATGAAGTTTCAAACAAAGTTTTCCTTTCCTTTCCCTTTCTTTCAAAATCTTTAACAAATTTTACAGAAACTTAAAGAAATAGAAAAAGTGTACAATTTTTAAAAATTGAAAAAGAAATATATGAAAAACTACACAATATATATATATCTTTCCAAGTTAACAAAAAATAAAATCCTACTCCATATCCTTGGTGTTTCACTGGATACTATCCTTTTGTTAAGAAATATATTCCTTGCTGACATTTCTAATAACTCACAGTATAATCTTTATGCTTCATAATTATAAAATTATTTGATCTGTTTACCAGATTATAATGTATACTGCTTCCACATGGTTTGCAATAGCTCTGAAGCTTTGAATTATCTTTTTTGAGTGATTTTATTACAGAAGACAGTGTTGACATAATCTGGGACACAATAGGCTAAGTCTGAGGGAAAGGGATTTCATAACAAACTCAGGACAGCATCTTTTATGGCATCCCAAGGCATTAAATATTGGGATATGTATTAGTCTTCCATCATCCAGACTCTTCCAAATATGATGGGATGACAAGGTTAAATTGCAGTCTAGGTGAAAGCCATTGAGAGGACTGATGTTTCTATATTGTCACAATAAGTCTAGGTATCTTCCCTTTTTATAAATTGCTAATCACAATTAATTTATTATTTGTTAAATTGTGAATCCTATGTGTATGTTTGACATATACAATAAACATATGATAGGCCATGTCTAACATACATGTTCTATAAGGTAAAGGTAAGGGTTCCCCACACACATATGTGCTAGTCGTTTCTGGCTCTAGGGGCGGTGCTCATCTCCGTTACAAAGCCGAAGAGCCAGTGCTGTCCGAAGACGTCTCCCTGGTCATGTGGCCAGTATGACTAAACATTGAAGGTACATGGAACGCTGTTACCTTCCCACAAAAGTGGTCCCTATTTTTCTACTTGCATTTTTACATGCTTTTGAACTGTTAGGTTGGCAGAAGCTGGGACAAGTAACGGGAACTCACTCTGTACGCAGTGCTTGGAATTTGAACCGCCGAACTGCCAACCTTTCTGATTGACAAGCTCAGCATCTTAACACTGAGCCACTGCGGCCCTACATGTTCTATAGAGAATATTAAAAACAGCATCTAGGTGCATTTTTGAAAAAAAATTGATAATACTTTTTAAATATCTTCTTTACATGTTCTATTCAGTAGGAGGGGATAGAACAGAATTTTGGAACCAGAATAAAACGCTTCGTATGTTTTTATTATGTGCATCAAACACATACTGAAAATTTACGATGCAGATTTTTAAGCTGAAATAACAATAAAAATAAAGCCAATAATTTAGGGAAAAAAATTAAAGTGTCTAGAATTCATACATTTTGCAGCCTATTGAATTAAGGGCTACAATTTTTCAAAACAGTAGGCCTTTGGGTAAGGGCACTCTATTTCCATTCTCTGGCCCATAGGTGAGGAAATTACCCTAGTGATGAACCACTAAACTATGGGTATCAAGTTCTCTGTAGTCTTAGCTTAATGTAGTGTATGAATGTACACTCTATGTACACATTACAACTGAATGTAATCTACAGAAATGGATTAATATGAAATTAGTGCAGAATAAAGATAACACAGCATGAGTAATGTTAGTAAAATTGACATGGATATTTACCTTTGGATGATGAACTATAAGTCTCTTGTTCTTCAATGAATAAAATGCACGGAATGATGGGAATAGAAGAAAGAAATCAGCAATTTAAAGTTAGACAAAAATGGTGTTATACATGAGAATGAGAAACACTACAGGCTCTGTTGCAACATGCAGAAAATTGATGTGGGGAAACAGATGAAAATAAATCATGAAAAGTTATAAATTCTGAGATCAATACGAAGGTAAACATGCTCAAGCTCACTGAAATTAATTGTCTTCAGTATTTTTAATACTCTGCTGGAACATGGCCTGGAATATGAATTTTACAAGTTCCAATGTTTAAACATCATTCAAAAGCTGCATTTGATGTGATAAGCCCGTAAGAATTGCTGTTTCAAATGTTTATGAATGTGAATCTGTCCATTTTTTCCACATCACTTATCATTTAAGACTTCCACACATTAAAATAAAACAAAATGCAGTCTTATCATACACTATACAGGTATTCCCTTTAATACATTCAGATTAGAATGCAACATATTGTACTTTAATTAGACCTGCCTTGCTTTCAAGAGATGGTATTAAAAATAACAGATGAACAAAGTGTGTGGGGGAGTTTCCATTGTAAAAATGGAATAGTAAAATCATACACACAATGTGTGTACATTAACAAATTTTAAAAATTGATAGCGATTAATTTATGACTTTTCAATGAGCTATTATCACATAATATTTTCCCATCAATTTTTAACATATTTGAATAAGAAATGCCCTTTCTCTATGGAGCCACAATTTACTACTTAAAGATGTATTGTATGTCTGAATAAAATTAAGTATGCTTTCTATAAGACAATACTTCAATGGAATTTTTATGCAAGATTTAAGAAGCATTTTAAAAGAAGTATAACAAGTTAATTTAATATATACTATCAAATACTGATATAGTACTAATCATAACACAATGTCAAATACTGCAGAATCAAACATTGTCCTAAGGTCCTAGACACTGATAATATTACCTAGGTAATTAATGAAAGACTGTAAGCAAACAAACAATCTCAGAAAGCACTAAGGACTCCCCATTGTCTTAAGGATATAACAATTCTAGGTTTTGTCTTTTGCTTTTGAACCCGAATAAACTATTCTTAAATTATAAATGAGCAGAATACCACAAAAATATACATACACATGAAGTTGTAGCGTAAAATATACACAGATAGAATGTGCATATTCACACTCGATATATGTCTTTTTGGTAACCAGTTGTCTAATAGATGGATATTCTTTATTAAATCAAACAATATTCAATTCTGAAAAATGAAAAAAAGTATGGCACAATTGGCCTCTTAAAAGAAGCCAACAACATTTCTTGATGATTTAGAAATAGATATTTTTTAAAAAGCTACTATTTGCAAATCAGAACATATTAATGCTTCTTTAAAAAATGTACTGTCTATTGCAACCCATGACTGTCTCTCAAGCCTATGTGTCATGCATTTTTACAGATACTGCAATTAAGCAAGGTATATTAAGTAAAAGTTCAGGCATAAGAAATAATACAATTCCCTCATCAGCACATTTTCACTTGGAAGTTCAGAAATAAAGATGAGACCCAGCCTGCAACATTACTTAGATAAAAAAAAGACAACCCTGCATTTTCAGGGGGAAAAAATCTATTCTAAATCCTGCAAAAGACCAAATGTTTGCAGATCTGAAATGGCATAGCATATGACAGTCCTAATTCTTCCCTTGCTGGCACGTGATCTTCTGCAACAAAACACTTTTCCTCTTTTTGCAGAACAAAACTATCTGCTTTGATGAAGAGGGTCAATTCATGCACGGTGAACATGTTTTCAGTTCTTTTAATAGAAAAGACTGCATTACATCAAATGTTATGATAATGTATTATCTACACTGAAAATTCAACAGATATATACATTTTTAATTAGATTCAATCATTTTAGAGAAAAGTGGTGTTTGAAATGCCATAATAAGACATTGGCTCTCTTCCAAACATGATACTGACAATCCTATTCCATTAAAATTAATGAAATTTATAAACTGGCATATTTATCACAATTATAGCCACTATTAATCAAACAGATTCACAATAACTAGGAAATCAACAAAAGCAAATCACATAATCTGTATTTTTGTAATTGCATATTTTCATTGGATCTGTTTTTCTGTAATCATCTATACATTGTATCCTCTGTGTTTTTCTTCTTTGTCATTATTTCTGTAAGTATTTTTAAACATTTGTTATTGTTTCTCAGAATACAGAAATATATCAATATGCTAAAGGCAAATAAGGACAGATGCCGTACAGAATAATTTGTTAAATTCTACTACAATTTTACTGTTTGCAAGAAAAGTATGCATTATCATCTATGAATTATCATATTGTACATTTCTTATGCTACTATCAAGTTCTCTTCCTACTGATGCATGTTCCATATACTTCATAGTGCAAAAATGGCTGATCTATTTTGATCCTATCCCATTTGTAAAAACAGCACACATTCCAAATTATAGAAATCAATTACTGTTCATTGTTAAGAGTTAACTTAGTTTGTTCTGTTCCAAGAAGCAATATCTTTGTAAAATAGCCAAAGTCACATTATTGTCCGCTTTACATTTGCAACTGGACAAGAATACTACATGGCAGAATTTGGGCAAAATTGTCAAGTAAAAACATTTTTCAAGCCATCTAAGGTACACATTTTAAAACTGCATTTCTTTATTACATTTAAAGTGACAGCATTGAAGAAGGTGCAAAAAAAAAAAAAAAGGAAATGTACTAGGCAGATATAAGGACTCACCCTGAATGCCAGCTATGCAGATATGGCACCTTTTAATATAATAAATCGATTAGTGCTTTCAGAAACTAACCAGAAAAAAAATCTAGATTTACATTAATTTTTTACCAATGTGAGGAATAATAAATCGACTCTGAGAACAAGTGAAATTCAGTGTGTTGAAGTGTAAGAGCAATCATGTTAGGAAGATTTTTTTCCCCTGTTTTATTAAAATTGCTCAAATCTTTCAC
Source organism: Bungarus multicinctus (assembly GCA_023653725.1). NCBI lineage: Eukaryota > Metazoa > Chordata > Lepidosauria > Squamata > Elapidae > Bungarus > Bungarus multicinctus. Next base: position 117,033,632 of record CM042836.1, read on the forward strand.
TCTTAATAGTTTGATTGATTCCCAACCAACAAATCCTGTAAATATAAATTTGATGACAGAATATTTGTAAGAAGAAATTGCATGGACAATTGCCACTTAGGAAATGTTTTTCACAATATGAATTGTATAACACATAGTATATATGTATGATCTTACACTAAGAGAAAATATATATATGAATGCCAACAACAACAAAAAATCCCCTTTCCTCCTAGAAAAATGGGGGATGGAAATTGGCACAGTATCATATTTTGATACTCCAAAGAAGCACAAGCAGGTGAACAAAGAACTGTATTAATAAAACCATACCATTTATTTAAAAAGAGAGATCTTAAACAATAACAATACAAATTAGGAGGCATATCTAGCAAAATCCTAAAATAAAATGACAAGTTGATAGGAAACCACGTATTGATCTGGTGCATATTGTATTTTACAATTCTTCAATAAGGTCTCTATTTTTCATTAGGAAACTCAATTCACATATTATAAATATCGGCAAAGCATGGATATCTAAATATTATTATTTTCTAAAAAGATAGTAGGATACTAGTATAATGTACAGAAGGAAAAATCTTAAAGCTGTTATTTTTTCAGTTATGAAAGACATAATGTAAAAAATATAAATCGTATGAATGCACTGTATATGATTTTTAATTCAAACCTAACAGTTGTAGATTTTCACAAGAAAGTTATATATTTTTGTAATTCAGTAATTATGTTATTATTATGGAGTGGATTAGTGAACAACACTCTTTCTTTCAACATCCAGCCTTCTAAAGTGCAGTTCCCTTATGTTCCATTGTGTTTCACCCAGTAATACATTTTCCCCATATTTTAATTGGATTTTGACATGCTCAGAAAGGAATTTCATTAGCCTTGCTCACATTTCTGTCAGCAAATTGCCATTAATCAGCTTCAGCTAACAAAACAAAATAAATTTCAAGACGTGTCAATAATTAGAATGAGGATCTCCAACCATCTTGGGGAGAAAATAAAGAGTAAATGAACACACAAGTAATTGATATATATCTTCACAAATAAAACATGACCTTTTTTTATCACCCATACAATTTACAATACATGTTTTAATATTGTCCTATTTTATCAATGGAAACCAGTAAAAACCTGAAGAGTCTATTAATCAAGATCTAAGATGTTTTTGAAAAACAAGAGGAGAAAGGAAGAGGAAAACAGAGTTAAGACTTTCAAACTATAAACTAGTTTTTTGATACCTTGCTCTGTACTGCCACTCCTGATGGGAACTTGTGGAAGCTGTCTCCCCTTACGGTTGAAGGATGTATCTGCTGGAGATGACTGCATGGGACTTCCCGGTTGGCGCATTCTGCACCAAAAAAAATTAACATTAAATACGGTGGTTCTCACATACAACCATATCAATGAGATATTAGAAATAAAAAATGTCAAAATATCAAGAAGAAAATAGAGACAAACTATCTTATTATTTATGTTCTTAATATAAGAGGTAAGAACATGTCTAGGTACCAGGCTAGAAAGTAAGAAACCGTGAGTTCAAGTGCCACCTTACGACATGAAAGCCAATTGGCTAACTTTGGGTTTCTCTCTCTCTCCCCCCACCCTCCAATCCATCTCTCAGGATTGTTGTTGTAAGGAACATAGGAGGAGGAAGTTGTATTGAATATGTTCATTGCTTTCAGTTATTTATAAAATCTATTTGGGAATTTGTAAAAAGGTGGGCATTTGACAATTTTGTGAAATTAATAATATTATTATATACATTGATTAACCTTTACAAATAGAATGTTAGAACATGTTCACACATCACCAGAAATCTCTGAGAATAGGATTCCAAGATATTATTTCAACTGGTATTTATCATTTCTACATTTCCTCTTTTGAAATCATTGCTTTGTTAAAACCATTGACATAATTACTGTATCTTAATATTGCAATTCTCAGTGTGGCATTGTAAGGAAACTGCATAAAAATAGCCCAGAACATTTAAACGATAATTGAATGTATTACAGAGAAATTACAAAAAATAAAATGACCATTTAAGTGGAGCTGTATAATAAAGAACTACCATTTGCTTCTTCTGATACATGAATGAAAACTACTTCCCCAAGATCCAAAATCAGTCCTGACAGATCATGTACTCTTCTCTCTGTGTGATAGCCTACAGTTATAAGAAACATAGAATTTTGCAGATTTCTCTCTGCATCTGGAATGAGGGGAATTAATAATGTAAGAACATGTTCTTTATTGAATTAACAGTATTTTTGCACTGAAGTATTGCAACATCCTAAAATTTTTCATATGAATCCACTGTGCATCAGAATAACGGGAAGACAAAAAACAACCAGATTTTAATTACTAATTCCTTTGTATGATATAAATAATTCAGTGAGTGAAGATAGACTGAGCAAGGAATGTAAGAAAACATTAGATATGAGGGAGGTGTTGGTTCACATCTGTGAGGCAGAAACAAATCTTGTGCAGTATATTTAACAGCAACCTAATCAAAAATAGAGAAGTTGGAGGTGATCCCAATAAGTGCTCTCTCCTGCTGGTACTGCATTTATGAGAAAAACATAGGAAGGAGAGATCTTTGAGATAATACACAATTCCAGACTTTATTCCTTATGAGTAGATTGCAAGTAAATGGAGTTGAGTTATAAAGCTTATACTTGTACTGCAGACTTTCAAGACATAAAGCATGGCCAAGTCTAATTTCTTCAATACTTTCTTAAGTTTTTTTAAAAGCTCTATTGTAAATATTAGTACCCTTGACATTAGCAAGGTTTTACTGTATTCATCAGGTGAATTGCTTTTTCCTTGGAAAAAGGGTTTTAGATATGATTTTAAAACTTCTGGAAAATATTATATTTTGGATTAAACAGTAAAAGGATGCTTAGAATATGGATTGTAGAAAGTTAACAATAGATTAAGTGTTCCGATGGAATTGGAATTATAGTTTTGAATTAATTAGAAGAATACAAAAAGGTGATTGTTTGGGGTTTTTTAAAGAGGAAACATGGTAGTGGGACCTGGAAAATCTGGCATTAAAGGGAGCTCAAGGACAATAAATTTATTTCATTAAGAAAGAATGAAGCTCAATTTCTTATGGATGTTTTTGCATTTTGGTCTTCAAAATTACTTGGTATGATAGATAGATCCTGCATCAAAAAGTTACAAAAGAAGAAGTCCTGAAGAGAAGTAATAATAAAAAGACTATTTTTACTTACTGGATGTATAATGAATAGGAAACAAGTTCTGGGGCTATATTTGAGGGGGTTAAAATTAACATTGTTAAAATTTTAGGAAAAGACTTTACTGGACTGTTGCTGATAAAGGACAAATGATGAGGCTTTTCTACACTTTTGTTCCTTTTTAATATTTATTTTCTTTTTATATTCCTATATTTTTATAGTTTTTATTCCTTCTATCTGTAATTCTTAATTAAAATATTTAAAAAAGAAATATAGAAGTTGGCACTGAACCTCCAGGAACTAGGTGGTGAATCTGATACTAGAATGCTTTCTAGACCTTGACTGAGTACGAAATTTTCCCCTAATTATGACTGGGTGATTGCGAACTCTTAGGGTTGAAAATCCTCTTCTAGAAACATATGGCAGTAGCACTCTTGAAATAACACAATGATTAATATAATCCTTCATAAATTTCTTAAAGATTAATCTTGTTAGACTAAGTGCATGTCATTTTTGCCAATTGGTAGAATGCTGTGGTTATTATAAATCCTGATTTCAGCAAAATATTGGGCAAAGTAATTCACGATATTCCAATTAGCAAGCTCATTAACATGGCAGCAGATCTATGGTTACTTCCACCTTACATCCTTCCGATGTCTGTAAAATGAGGACCGATGTCCTTCCGATGTCTGTAAAATGAGGATCCAGATTGTAGGGGCAATATGCTAACATTGTAAACTAATTAGAGAGTGCTGTAAATCACTATGAAGCAGTGTATAAATCTAAGTCCTATTGCTGTTGCTATTAGGCCAATTCATAACTGGATTGAAAACCATATTCTCAAAATATTCATCAATAGTTCCAACTACAAATACCAAGTTCTTCATTTGAAAACAGAAATCAAATATACAGATATAGAATGAAATGGGGAACACTTAGCTTGATAAGGTATGTGCACAAAGATTTTCAAAACTATATTGATGAAGCTGAATGGAAGTCAGCAAAGGGATTTATCTGCTAAAATAGCAGATGAAATTTTAAGCCACATCAACAGAAATAGCATTTCCAAATTAAGATTCAGAGAAAATGCAAAAAAGATTATACAACAAAACAAAAAGATTCAAGGAATTGGAAATTAATTCTTTGACACGAAGAGAATTATGTAAGTTTAGTGTTGAGAAAAAATGACTTGGGGAGATGTCTTAGCCCTTTTGTACTACCTGAAGGTTTCACACTGAAAAAGATCAAGAATTATTCTCTGTTGATCTGAATGGAAGGGACAGAATAAGCATCCTGTCAGTGTTAATTCACTGCATATACCTCCTAGTCAAGAAGATATAAAGAAAAGTAAACTGGCCTAGGTTAGCTATCCATCTAAGGGTGATACTGTTTTTTTTCTTATAAATGAGACCATACGTTTTTTGCCTTTCTTCTCTTAGGGCCAAATTTTGTTTTCTGTTCTTTGTGAGCAGTTCAATAAACTTGGCTCCAGCAGATTATATGGTCTCCATTCATCAAGTAGATCGAAGATTTTACTCTTTAACTGGTTTGCTTTGATGGAGCAAATACCATTTCAAGTTTAAAGAGAATGGATAAAGAAATTCCATTTTGCTTGAACAGAAGTACCCATTGATGCAAAGAATTGGAATGAAACCAATTCTTAGCATTCTCAAGCTTCCTGCCGTCTTTCATTATATAATTATTATATCATTACTATAAGACCAAAATTATTGTGCTTTGCTGTCACAAAGAGATTTCATGCCAATTGTACTTCAAGATTCCATGCCTGCTTATCATAAGTAGACTATATTGTAAAGCCTGTGAATTTAGTAGCAAGACTTTGACAGACTTTACGTATTTAAGATTATGGCATGTGCATATTCATATTAACAAAAATATTATGATCAAAGATCAGCATGACATGTGCATAATGACAATAACATCAGCAAACTGATCAAGGCACATTGTTGCTACATACCTTTCTGTTTCTGATGCAGAGCTTTTTCTAATATGTTTTTGGGTGCTATATCTTTCCACCTTTCTGGGATGCCTGTAAAATGAGATGCCACAAAAAAATGAAAAAGAGAAGCAAGCAAAATAGAAAATCACAAAGATTTAGCTTGATTTCTTGCAAATGGAAGCATGAGAACTAGGTTTTCTCAATAGCTAGTAATAATGGATTTTGGAGAAAATGCCATCTTCACCCATTACTTTAATTCAGTTTCTTTGTGTAGGTAATGCTAACCAGGTCAAATATTTCCCAAGTGCTAAGCAATTCTAAAAGCGATGCTGTGGAAAACTTTCATTACTGGTTAAAATCCAACAATAAGGATCTGGTAGAGAAGCAAAATTCTCCTGGGTTAATATCAAAAAAGATGCTCTTGTATTATACTTGTATGCAGTATAAAAGAAAAGTAGCACAATTTAACTATGATAATAAAAACATTGCTAATAAACTCGGGCAGATACATATGATTTGAATTATACACTGGTAAGTTATAGAAAACACATTTGCATGTGGTAATTGTAAGACCTATTATATATTTTGGCTATAGTTTATACAACTAAACAATAAGAATGTATGAATGTTACATTTAGATGTTAAATTTAAATAGAGTCAAGCCATCTGATCACAATCCAGCTGGGTTCTTGCTATATTAAACTGAACATCTCATGCCCTATGGCTGTTTTTAAGAAATGCTAAATTATAGACAGGCTGATTTCAGAATCTGAAAAAAGAAAATAAAAGAAATAAAAAATGGGAGCTGCTTCTGTTGAGCTGTTTAAAAGTATTGCACCTTATGTATTTTTCACTGACTCCTGGTATTAAGAGCAACGTTTTTTTGTCATAACTTTGACATGACAGACAAAAACAAATTAGATGAAAACATTTTTATTCTTAAATTACAATAAAAAGTATCCAAGCCTGCAATTCACTATCAGCATGGTCTTGGGGGGAAAATTAGAGGGATTTGATCTATTGTGATCAAAGGAATATCAACTGAAGAGCGTTCAAAGAGAAGCCTAAATTACAGTAACAAATTACAGTAAAAGAGGCCAACTATTAACTTTGGTTTTCATTCATTTCAGTCTAGTTCCAAGAGTCATAATGCAGGTTTCAGAATCTTGAAACATAATATTTCTCTTCAGAATTTCAATACAGCAAATCAGAGAGCTTGGGATCTAAGATGATGCATCCCTTGGAGTTTCATAGTGGGGTGATTGTGCCTTCTCACTGATAGGCATGCTCCTTGGGGGTAACATGTCCTCACTCTCACTTCCATTTTCTGTTACATTTCATTGGTCTTCTTGATGTCTTTGGCCTAAACTTTTTAATGATTCTGTTGCCTATTGCATTGTCTGATGGATTTTCATTCATGAAACCCTCCTTGAAAGATCTGTAGATATTGTTTAGCTGTACTATCTACTATTCATTTTTCTGTTTTTTTTTTTATATCTGCAGGAGGTTTTTTTTGGCAGTGTTAATGACTTTCTCACTCCTTCTGTTATGCACTGTTAATAGAAGAGCATCCAGGGGCGGGTTTTCTACTGGTTCTGTCCACCTCTGTAGAACCGGTAGCTCTGAAGAGCAGCAGACATAGAACCAGTTCTATATCTGCTGATGTTTTTGCCCACCTGCCCACCTGGGCTCTTACCTGACCTTTATTTCCTGATTTTTTTTCAACTTCAGCTGCCGTGCAAGGCACAGCTGCAGTTAAAAAAGCAGGAAAAAAGGGCTTTTTGAAAAGCTGCTTCTCTGCACGCAGCGTGCTGATGACAATTTACAGGCCCGCCGCAGTATGCAGGGAAGCACATCGTAAATCACCGAACCTCGTAAATCAACCGAACTGTTAGTTAACCCTGTTGGATCCCACCCCTGAGAGCATCTCATATATAATAGTTTTATGTATTTTTATGGTAAAAACTAAAAGCAACTATGGTCCATAAACTCCCAGTATCTTTTAAAGATTTGGTCAAAGTGCAAATCTTAAATAATCTGCTGACCTGATCAGAAAGGGAATCCAATAAAAAAATGAAGATATTTAAGAGTCACTTAATGAAACACACACACACAGCAAACATACTTATTAAACAGTAGAATATTCTTCAAAGATGTAGAAAATAACAAGATAAGAGTTAGATTATAAACTAAGATTAGTATTTAATTTCATATATTATACATGTGGAACTGCAAGACAACTTTAGCAAGGGTACCTCTGTATTTCTTCTGGATTAGCACTTAGGAGATTTAAGCTGTCTTGTTTTGGATTGCAAGACTCCGGCAGTGTTGTTCTTCACAAGTTTTGGAAACATGGAAGTGAAAGTTGAACAGAATGGATAGAAACAGACAGAAACAGAGAGATGGTCACATGCAATGAAGATGGAGGCATGCAATCAAGATATTTATGTGACAAGAGCATTCCACTATTACATCCAGCAACATTTCTATGTTCTCCTTTTCAATGTTTTTAAGGAGGATTTTTTTAAAAAAAGAAAGTGATATAATAACTGCTACAAAATAAAATGGAAGCCAGTAATAAACACTAAAGACAAACATATTCTCAGCAATAACACCAAAGAATATGCATAAATTCAGAAGTAATTTGGAAAAGGCCATTTGGAGTGCAGAGAGTTATGAATTTAGCACCAATATGCATCTTGTTAAATGTATACATTCTGATCATGAGAAGAGACATACAGTAGCATCTTTAAAAATTGCAGAAAGGTGTCTCAGTCAAACTAATACACATTCCAAACAAACTTTTCCAAATTATTTCCAAAACTTTACATAATCAACTGACATCTCTCCATCCCTGTCAGAGAATGCTCTCTCAAGAGTTGCACATGAGCGTATTTTTGTGAGTGGCTTTTAAAAATCTGTGCATTTGTTCTGGTAGCATTTCTGATTTTCTCTTATGTTGCCTCAAAAATTTCTTTTAGCAATACAAATTTAATAAAAATAATAGTGTGCATTTATTTTGCAGAGGAGAGCAAAGGTTGGCTTACAATTTGCAAGAAAGTACTGAGCATTTTTTCACTGTTATTCTAGGCTGAGATACATATTCTAAGTTGTTATACACATACACATACAGTACAAATTCTAACAACAATGGACCCCAATGCTTCTCTTGTAGATCAACAGCTGAAAATAAAACATTCTTGGAGTTTGGATTGAAGTATGGATGTTTACTTTCCATACAAGTTCTTATAAGCAAATATTTTTTTCAACTGTTAACAAAAATCCTGGTTGATCCACGATAGGATAATAGCATGTAAAAAAAGTTCTCATTCAATATCTAAAGAGAAACTTAGCTCCATTTCTGTACCTAATTGTTTAACTAGGGGCACAGCTAGTATTTTTCTACCTGACAGTGTGATAACCTAGCCAGTATCAGAACCGAACAGTTTTTTATTTTTGGTTTGGATTTTTAAACTCTGCCACATACACACTTAGCCTATTAATTTTATCTAGCTTTGCTTCTTAAAAGATAACTGAAATTTTGATGCTTTGACATTGAATGAAAAGCTTGAAAAAGATGGCTAACTTTGGCAAGAATGAATGAACACAAAAATTTCTACAAAAATTATTTTATCTGTAATACAAATCCTGTCCACTTCCACATTAACCATTTTTAATAAGAAAAGAGACCTTCTTAGGATTAAAAAAATAGTATTTGACATTTCAATACCTGCAGTATTTTGATAATGAAAATACAGGTATTCCAGGGATTAATTTGTAACAGTAGAGACTTTGTGTTTTCAATTCAGGTAGATATTATTTAAATGTAATTTTATTAAATAATACTTGTGTATAAAAGAAACTGCCTTGCTGATGTTTCATGGAGAGTAAAACAAAGACTTACTACAATTAATAATACCCAGAAATCAAGATACACAATGAATAGATTTTCTGGAAATCGCAATCTCAAATGCATTTGGAAAGGATTACATCATTCTTTCACTCAACAAGACTTTCTTTTGCTCTTCTTCTTGCATATAAATACAAATCTGTTTCTGAGAATCCTCAAAACATTTAGAGCATTCTTATTAGCACATGTATGTGCTGATGTTAGAGTTGTAAATGCTATCACTTATAATGTGAATCATCAGATTTGGCCTATCACTTTTTGCAGCAAAAAGATAAGAGAAAAGAGTGTTTCTTTTCTGCTGTTTAGTATTAACGTGGATTTTTGCAGCCATAATTCTACTTATAATCCAGAATAAGATAATGAGAAGAGTTGAAAATATATTATCTGAATGTCTAAGTTGGCAGCCCAATTAAAAAAGCAATTTGCTTTAAAGGACAACATATGAAAAAAAAAGTTTATTATCCAAGAATGATGCAGCATCAAGATTCAAAGAATAAAATCATAGTACAACAACAACAAATCAATAGATGATATTTACATATATCACATTTGGCCAATCAGCATATAAAGAGAAATCCAAAGCACTGGATTTAGCAGTTGCCTTGTTCAGAATGTCAGCCACCAAAAATTTTATAAAGAAAAAAATTATAAATATGCCGTTACACAAACTCACAGTTGTGAATTGAATTATGAGCCATAAAGATAGGGTATAATTTGGCCTGATGTTAGGAAGCCTTAAATCACTGACTTCATTGAGGTACAACATGCCAAACTTTCCAGAGCTATGATCCTTCGTAGAAAGAGGCTGAATTCCATATATTACAATGTAATCCTAGAGGTTTTTACACAGATGTAAGTGTCATTACTAAACTAGTTTATTCCTAATAAGTTGTCCTGTAGAGTAGCTTATGGGGTCAGCTTTATATCTAATTATTAGGGAACAAACCTCATAGACTTCAGTGGAACTAAGATATACATGAGATTTTTTTCTTTCAATGTATTATAAAGCACAAAATTAAGGTATCATTGTAGTGATGCTCTTGAATAGAACGCAACTATTGTGAAGAATCATAAGAGATTAAAGACAAGGGAGCAAAATTTGCTCTACTACAGAGGTCAAATATCTGTTTTTTATGTTTAGTCTCAAAATCTAAAGGAAATGCTTTATAATCATTGAATGAAGTTCAAGGATAACCTTTCATAAAGTTGCAAATTTGGGTTCCTGGAAACTGAAACTTTTAACCACATGCTGTTCCTACTTGATGTGCATGATTAAGCAATCTACTTTTCAGCTAGGAGGAGCTGACTAGTACCTGTCATCCTCCAGAGATGCATGTTGGATATGAATCCGGGGACTAGTGGGTCTTCTATCTAGTGAGGGGGACCATCTACTTCTGTTTGTTCATTGAATAAAATAGAAAGAAAAACAGAACATTTAGTGAACGTCATTTTTTAAAAATGCAAAAAAAAACCTGCAAAGTACCTCAAGAAAAATCAGTGTCTGTTCTGTCTAAACATGTTCAACCTACAGAAATTTTGTCTGAATTTATATTAATCTGAGTTATTTTTTTTTTTTTTGGATTAGCAGTTAAGTAGCAATCTTGCGCAGAATTTAATTTGGTTTTAGATGGAGTTTGCTATCTGTCTGGGGTTCCAATTCCAAGCTTTTGACTCTAAGGAGGTGCACTTTCTGGCATGCTCGAGGACACACAATCCACTGGTCATAAACCCCAATCTTTTGATAATTTATTTTTCACATTATACTACATTGTGCAATGCAACTCTGTATGCTTTGAAAATAATTAAGACGAGAGCAAGCCCAGCAACTCTTTAAAGCTGCAATGTCTTTTTCAGGCTTTTATGCAAGCTTTCTTTAAAAAGGTATTGGACTTATGCTTGAGCTCACATTCCAAAGCACTTTTTCTGAATCCTTTTCAAAACATGCAAAGTATTGATATAAAATACATTTTTAAAACTGACATGCCATTTAGATTATTAAGATGACTAATGGATCAAACATCTGCATTTCAATTATCTGTGTATTTTACAGTAAAATATTCATTCTTGTTAAAATTTAAATTAATAGTTAAAACAGAAAGGATATGTTACTACTGACATTTCTGTATTTTGGGTAATTATGGGCTTTTTGCTTGCTTACTTAAACAAATAATTCTGTTACTGCAGTTGTGGAATTTAAACCTTTATCACATAAAGTGAATCTTAAATAAAATATTTTCCTTGTATGCCTCATAGCATATTCTTATCCTGAGTGAAGGAATTGCCTGGAGGTGTATCAAATAATTCAGACTGTTATCATTTGGCCTATGGTTATTCTGGGAATTACATTTTTTTCTTAGTTTTAAAGAAATCTCTTCCATACAACATGGAAGTGCTTAATGGGCAGATAAATTGATAATATGAACATTTTAACTAATTATTGAATTGTTTCCAGTCTCAGTCACACTTATCCATTTGGTCACATTAATCATAATAATTTTATGTCCCACTAATTTCAGTAAATATACTTTGGATCCAATCCATTACATCAAACAGTCACCCAGTATAAACTTTGTTGAATGCAACTTATTTTCCTATTTATAACATCAATAATTAAAGATATATTTGACTGCTATCATAGGTTAGAGATGTAGAGATGTAAAGAGATTGATTACAATCAAACAAACATTTGTTTAATGAGAAAATTTGGAACATTATATAGATCTCAGTGTTCTATTTTAATTCTTTTTCTTCCACATCTTGATATTCATTCTTTCTCTTCCACATCTTGATATTCAATTTGTTGAGTGCTTTTCATTTAGAAAGCATTCATGAGAATGCATGACTGGATCCTGAAAAAACAGGATTTTTGTGGGAGTATAATATACTGGCTGATAAAATTTAAATGGTGTGTGTGTGAGAGAGAGAGAGGAGAGGGGGGAGGGAGCGAGGGGGAGGGAGAGGGAGAGGGGAGGGGGGGAAGAGAGAGAGAGAGGGATTTGATCATATATCTTTTATATTCCATTCACAATTTTCTGAATCTTTTCTCTTAGCATAACCTCATTATTCCTGGATGTTTCTTCATATTAAACATATTGTAAATATTCAAAAGTATGCTATGTTTAAAAAGTGAATTGATTTTTTTAAGTTATGTAACTGACTTTAAACAATTACAAATCTTAGCTAATGTCAAGAAAACAGTGTAAAATTATTCTAATTATTCTAAACTATTGGACTATCTGTTCTATTTGCAATATAAGATTTTAGCAAACAGCAAACTGTCCACATTATTAGTTATCCTTTTTTTTTTGAGGTACTTTCCAGTTTTGACCAAAGAGTTTTATGAAAAAAGCAGGCTATATCAGAGGAGTTAGCATTCTAGCATATTAGTAAAATTTTCAAGATACTTTAAAAGGCTGTTAATAAGCGTCAGGTTTTCCTGTAAGCCAAATGTTAAAGCTATATATATAGGCACCAGTGCACTCAAAGCCCTTAATATGCTGATATTTTGTATAACAAAATAATAAAAATAAAAAACAATCATTTGCAAACATGCATTATATTGTGTAAAAATGTGATCTCACAAGTTTCAATGTTGTGGAATGTACTATACACAATTAATACATAAAATGCCATGCATTTAGACATTGTTTTGCAGATTGACTTTAAAAATGATAACACTAGTAATCAATCATACCATTATGCATAACTATCATGTACACTGCTACATTAAAATACTGCATTCATTGTAAGAAATCATACTGAAACATAACAACATCTTGAACTACAAATTTTACAAATTTTGAGCTGCCACAGAATTCTGAAACAAACAAATAACACCACACATTTTAAAACTAATGGACTTTGGGTTTTTTCATGATCTGAAATAATAGCTGGGTAGAATAGGCATGTGAGGGGACACATCAGAGCACAGTTAGCTACTCATGCACTAACTTTTTCCTCCTTCTCAAAAAGATATCTATCTATCCAAAGATATGGAACTTTACAAAATGTGGTTTCTGCATCCTAAAACCAAGATAAATTTATAAATTGAATGAAATTATATATGCAGTTGTGCAATCAGGCTAAAAGAATTGGCTTAATGTTGCAGCTTCAGTCATAATATAAGCTGATTCAAATTTCCAGATGTCAGGCCAAAAAGCCAAACACAGTTGAGGATCAATGCTATTCCCAAAATAATTTATGTGAAATAAATTGCTACTGTCAGCCCATGCAATTCTGTATGATAGTCAAATAGATTTTTTTAAACTACCGTATTTATTCGAGTATAACGCGCACACGTGTATAACGCGCACCCCCTAATTTTCCATTAAAAATCGGTATAAAATTTTGTTTCACATCAAGCCGTGCACTATACGCTACGAGGGGACGTTTTGTTTTTTGGGGCTGCAGCCGCGCACTATACGCGAGGGCGAAGAAAAACAAAACGTCCCCTCGTAGCGTATAGTGCGCGGCTGCAGTCCCGAAAAACAAAACGTCCCCTCGTAGCTTATAGTGCGCGCTTTCCCTGCGACTGGAGAAAGAGCGAGCGCGGCCGCGAGGGTTTTCTGCCCCGTCGCGATAGTTTTGGAAGTCGGTGGCGGGAAACGGTTGGCGTTTGTGGACTGTGGTTGTCTGGGTTATTTGGGGCTTCAAGAGCATGTAGGAAGCTTTTTTGGTGGGCGCGAAGTCTCCACCTGTCCAGAACGATCTCGCCCTCCCCACTTCCATCTCCCCCACGGAGCCCTTGCAACGCTAAGAGGGGCTTGGCAACCAGGGCGCGCCTGCTGGAAGCAATCCGTCCTCCACAGCCTGCACCAGCCCGAAAGAGTCGCCAGGCCCCGAAGCCCCCGGGCTAGTCCCCATTGCAAGCTACCCGCCACAGACAAACGCCTACGCCGCTGCCCCAAGTCATTCGCCCAATGCTCCGTCCGGGCCCCGGAGGTCCCTGCGACGGGCGGGCCGTGGCTACCGCCCGAGGTTGCCGGGAAGGGGCGCCCGGCAGCACAGCCGTCTCCGCCAGCGCCCGCCGCACACGTTCCGGGGCTGCCCGCCACACGGGGCGACTGCGCGCGGCCCCCGGACGGTGCTTAAGGTGGCCCCGGCGTCTGGAGCGGAGCGGCCTTGCCGGGCGAGCTCGGCCTGGCTGTCACGGGAGGAGATGCCCTTCACCCACGGCGAGACTCCGCGGGCTCTCGGGACGGGCTCCGGCCGCCGGGAAGGCCAAAGAGGCGGCGACTGCCGGGCGAGGCGGCCGTAACCTGCCCAACCGGCGGAAGGGTCGGGGCGCCAGCCCCTTGCCTGCTTCCCGAGGGCTGAGGAGGGTCCCGGGGGGCGAGGGAGCCACGCAGAAACCGTCCTCCCCGGGCACCGATGCCCCCCGGCTGCTGCTGTTGTTGCTGGGCGCGCGTCCCCACGGGCCAGCGAGAGCCGCCGGCGGAGCAGGTGAGTGCTGGGCGGGGGGCGCGGACCCCGGGAGGAGGCATGGTTCCTCCCCAGTCCCAAGTGGGCGACGCTGGGCCGTCGCTCTCCGCCTGCGGGGGGGAAACGAGACACTCCCCGAGACCCCCCCCACCCGCGGCAAAGGACCCGGGGGAGCTGAGTGGGAGAAGCGCGCGGGGGTCTCCCTCGTAGCTTATAGTGCGCGGCTGTTGTATGGTCGCCGCAGTGCGAACTCACAATTCACCTGCGCCCTCATTGGACCAGCCGCCATTGCCACCCCACCCCACCCCTCGTTTATAACGCGCACCCCCTAATTTTCAGTTTAAAATCGGTATAAAATTGTGCGCGTTATACTCGAATAAATACGGTATATAAAACACTTTCTGAAACACTTCCATAATATTTTCCTCATGTTCATAGCTCCTGCCCCTGTATGGGATATTTAGGGGTGTATGGGGTGTTCAGAGGGACCTGCTGCACCATTTTTAGGGCTGCTTGTTCACCTAGTGCTCAGTTCTTACCTGTGGTGTCAAGTAACTTTAATATCACAACAGCTATTCCTCAGTAAAATCATCTCAGCTAATGGCGTGCATAAGCACACCAACGTGCCTACAGTCCCTGTCCTATTGTTTCTTTTATTTTTCTTATATGTACCCATTTCATGTATTCATAACTATGTACAGTATATACTTATACCTATTATCTTGTAAGCGATTGACAAATAAAAATAAATAAAAATAAATAATGGTCCAAGCCAGGTGAGGTCACCCAGCTAACAAAAGTAAACAGTTTCAAATATTTAGGAAGCATCATCTTGAGCAATGGGACTTTGGATAAAGTAAATGAGACCAGGATTAGCAAGGCCAGCCAGGCAGTAGGTCATACTAGAGTTCTCAGTCAACACAACAACCATGTTACCACAAAACTAAAAGTCTACAAAATTGTAGTTATCCCTCCCCTTCTCTTTAGATGTAAGTCCTCGATTCTGTACTGATGACACACCAAACAACTAGAGAAATTTCACTTGCACAATCTCCACTTCATCCTTGGCATTTGTTGGCAAGACTATGTTTCAACATGGAGGTCTTGAAGATGTGAAGTCTATTATAACTGAGTCCTGATTATCAAAGTCAGAGGCTGTGGGTAGAACACATTATCAGAATGGATAACCACTATATGTCACACTGATTTAGAGTATACTAGCCCTCTAAGAGAGGCATATCCCTGAAGAATTTATTCCCATTTGGGTAAAGTTCCTTATATAAAGTATTGGGCAGAAAATGGAAATATGCTCACAAAAGTATGGTTCATTTCCATAAAATCACACTTCAGTAGTACAATTATTTAAGGAACTTATTACCAGATATTTAAAACTAAGTCTATCCATGAATTTTAGCTACTACATATAACATAACATGTTAGAACAAAACTACATGCAAATACCTGAATTAGGACCTTTTCCTCTCTGCTTCCATGTTTAAAGTGAAATAATTTTATTTACAGTTATTTAGAATCACTAAGGATAATGTGTATTGGAGACTAACAAGTATGTTGGGCTAAAGATTATAAACAACCACATTGAGTTGATTGTGGAAAAGATAAGGACAGCTCCTATTATTCCAGTGAAAATGTCAGGATAGATTTGAATCTAAGATAGTATATGCTGAGGTATCAGTCTTAATTGCTAAGAGACAATAAATTAGGGAAAAGGTCTGCAGCCATTTTTATTTACAATAAAAATATGTTTCTAAACATACTGATATTGAAGACATTGCAAAATATCTGGTTTGACTGCAAACTATATTCTGCAGAAATGTTGGTTTACTTTTATTTTATTTAAAAACTAAAATAATATCAGGATACCCAGGAGAAATTGTCTTACATCTTTCAGGGAATGAATCTGCATATCACTAGCAAGACTGCAATTTTTATATCCAGGTCATTTTGAAATGGACAGACTATAATAGATTGGATTAACCTTAGAAGTGATTATTCATTTTGAATAAGTACTACAGTCTTTTCTGTAGTGGTTTCATAGTTTTTTATATGGTCAGATTATTAATAAATAAAATTTCTTCTTGTTGTTGTGTCACCTATATTTCCTTACCAAGGTCTCTATTTGACTAGAGCTTATAAATTAGATACAAGAACATCTCAGGAATTCTATGACATTACAGTCATATTCAAAATTATAATGAAATATAATGAAAATAATATAGATATTTTAAAAGAGCAATGTGAACAATCTTTCATTGATTTTGATTCCATGTAAAGGTCTATAGCCTTCTACCGAATAAAATAAACATGTTATTTCATGTTTGTGATTTGTGAATACACTAAATTTACTGTTATATGCACGCAAAACAAATAACTATCTGTTTTGTTGTGCAGAACCTCTAGTTTTTTAAAATTGCATCATCTAGATAGTATTTCTGAAACTGGAGGTAATTTGTGCATATTTGGGGGCTCAATGGAATGATTTGTAATTGTTATGGTCAGTGAGGACTCATTTTAGGCTGCCATTGCAGAGATGCTTATGTAATATAAGAGCCTGTTTCTGTGTGTGTGGAGATAATGATATTATTTGAGACTGGCAAAAAGGGATAATTGAGTCAAACAGTTTAATAACCACTGATCTAGAAGTATAGTACAAAAAGATACATCCTGCACAGAACAAGATTCATAGGAAATCTCATTTCCTATTTTTGAGAGATACTTCTGTTATTTTGTTTCTTCAAAATAAGATATGTAAAAAAATAAAACATGGATTACAGAGTTGTCTTGTCTTGAAATTAATAACTACATTTTTCAGAAAAAGAGAAATGTGAACAAGTTTTTTAATGTCATCAGGTTTTCTATAAAAAAACAGGAAGAATGTGTTGAGCTCATTGCTCATGCCCTTATCTTATTAACTTTGACTCTTGGCAAGCATCGTTTTAAGTGTTCTATAATTGCTGAAATAAATTAAAAAAAATAAAAATTAAAATAAACCATAATTTAATTAAATAAGAATTATTTATTATAAAACCTTGTTTATTAAATTTAAGAAAATATATTTATTCATTACATTTCTATATTGCAATTTTGTCATTAAACCCAGCTTTTCAGAGTGCTTGCCAAAACCTCTGATACATGAAATAATTTTCTCTTCTTTTTTACATTCAAACAGTATATCAACACTAAAAATGAGAAGCAATGTAACAAAAAATTAACAAACAAAAACAAGTATTTGTTTTAAGAAAAGCATAGCTTGGAAAACTCAGTGTCCAAAAATACATTATATTCTATTCAATTATTGAAATAGAGACCAAACATAAAATTTAAAACCAGTGGTCCCCAACCTTTCCGGCTTGGTGGCCCGACAGGGTGTAGAGTTGGGGGAGAAGGGATAGTTCCCTATACGTGGCAGGTGGGCATGCATGAGTGTGCACAGCTCCATTTGTGTAAATGGGTGGCATGCACGTTTGCCCCTTACGCAAAGGGAGTTTCACGCATGAGGGCAAGCAGGCGCTGCTTATGGGAGGGGAACTTCATGTGTATGCCTGCATTCACCCTCCACTTGCGCAGCCCAGTTCCAAACAGGCCACAGCCCGGTAGTGGTTGGGAACCTCTGAATTAAATTATTACTAAAAAGATTCTCTGAAAAATTTCAGTTGGGTTAATTATTCAATTAATACTATTTCCCACTAACAAGATGTGTTTTCCAAACTTTGTCTTATGTAAATCTGGTATCTAATAAGAATTAGATATTCAATTAAGTTAGAATTCCATAATAATTTATTATTTCTCTTAGTCTACTTAGTTACTGCATCCTACTATATGCAAAAACAATCTAATTTCTTCGTTTTTAAGCATCTTAGTAATTTTGTGCTCTGCTTATTTTTAACACTGTCCCTGCGAAAAGGATAAATATATTTATATCCTAATTCTTCCTATAATCCTTATAAGCACCTCAAAGTGCTTATAATGTGGTTTACAAGCAGATTTGATAATGCTTCAACTGAAAGATAGATCAGATTTTAGAAAATGTTCAAGATATAAATAAACTGGCCCAATTTTTGACTTGTCCTTTTTTTATGTTCAATATTGTATGTGCCATAAAACCAAAAATGTTAAGACAAATGCTGTCAACATATATTATTTTCATATTAAAACAAAAAAAGTAAACCATAAAGCTTTAGGTAAAATTATACCAATACATATCATCAATATATATAATCCACATTTATTATAAAATATAATCAAAATATAACCAAACATTCAACAGTGAACCCTATTTCCTAATCTATTTGAATAACACAATGAAATGTGATGAAACAGAAGCAGTCATGTTCGGGTCAGTTGCCAATACATTTCAGAGGTAGTATTCAGCAGGTTCTGAATCAGTTCTGGACAACCGCTAGCAGAAATTTTGAGTCGTTCAGAGAACTGGCAAATACCACTTCTGACTGGATATTTTACAGTATCCTTCCCCTTCTACGCCCACCAAGCCATGGCCACAGAACCGGTAGTAAAAATAATTGAATCCCAACACTGCTTCCTTTGGTTCTGGTACAAACTAAAATTTTGTTGACAAACAGTTAAAAGGGCCACAAATATTGGACCCTTACTCCCATTTTCTAAGTATATTTTCAACCTGATTCTAATTTTTACTAGACAATTTGCTGAACAGCAATATCTATGACCATTGAATTAAAGAAATTAAATATTAACAATATTTTTGAATGTTGTCAGTCAAGGGAAAACAAGTTTTAGACATTTTGCACATATGCTAATTTATTGTTACCCAAACCTCCACGGACCAGATGCCACTTCGTCAGATGGAGAAATAACAAAAGTAGTAGTGTTCAGTTAAACTATCTCAATTGTGAATGAAGTGTTGTTATCAGCATACCGAGGACTTTTGCAAACAACAACAACACATATTCAAACCAAACCAAGCCAAATCATACCAGAATGTGAGTAAAAAAGAATTGTGACCAAGAGCTGAAGATGCTGTAAGCTGTTATAATCATGTCAAACATGTTAGAAGCATGATATCTATGTTGAATGAACAGATATTTACGTATATAAAAACAGGCATGTGTAATATCAATGAAGCAAATATAAAGCTGATACAGAAAAAGCAACAAAGGTAATAATGATCACCAGCACGAATGACACAATGTTGAGAAGTCTTTCTTTTATACCTTTCTTGTTCTGGTGAATGCAAACTAGTATCAGGCTTCAAGCAGTTAGTACTAGCACTCCTAGCCCTGTCAAGCGAGGGCTGCAGTTCACTAATGCATCCAATGGAAGAGAAAGAGAAGAAAAACAAAAAGAAAAAAAAAACAAAGAAAAAATAGCATGTTAGATATTAAATCAAAGTAATGTTCTTTCTACACAAGATGTTAAGTCACAATAAAGTCATGGAGATACAATGGAACAAGTTGGATGAAACATGGCAAGAAGATTGTTCAAAAATATATTTAAAAAATAACAACTAAATTGGGTTGCATAAAATGATATCATATACTGCAATCTTATCCTATGAAGTCAGTCTGTTGGCTTTCATAAGCAAGATTACAGCTCAGCAGTGGATAATGAATACCAATATAAAATTGGAAAGAAAATATGAAAATAAATATATCTGTATCATTATTTATTTGAAGGAAAACAGAACACAAAATGATGGGATTCCATTGGTTTGAAAGAAAAGGATATTCTACCATGAAAACAATTATTTAAAATAAATTAATACAAGGAAAGATGCTTTGTCTAAAACCTTACCTAACCAACAGTCCTCCTGTAAATCTTGATACATGTGAGTTAAGGCAATTAGGATGAAGTGAATTATCCTGACTAAGCACTGATTTGGCCTTAATATATGCAGGCAGGGTTGAGCTTCACAATTCAAAATAATTCATGAAAAAGAAAAAAAAGTAAGCTTCACAATGAATGCAAATCACATAGGAAGAAAAAAGAAAGAAAATATATACAAAATTAAAATATCCAAAACCTCAGTGTGGTATAAGTATCAGAGATTCAGAGAAAACGGGTGTGATAATAAATAGTCCTAGGAATACTCTAAGAAAGTAGTCCATTCGATTCATTAGGAGATAGAGATGTATAAGTATGGATAAGTTTATAGATTCCGGCTACAAACCTGTTCAGCTGTGCAATAAATACTTATATTGGCAAATAACTTAAACGGGGTTAAAGTTGGATCAAACTGATTTGCTACTGTTATCTAACAAGCTAAGACAAATATAAAGTTATGTTCAATTCATGGTGATACAATAGACACGTTCAAGTAGTTTTATTGACATTGTGGATGTGGTTTGTCGTAATTTCTTTTTGTTTTTTTTACATTTCTGTGTCTAGTTCAAGTTGTCCCTGACTTAAATTGGGTCACTAAGTAATGCCAGGCATAAAATGATTGTGATCAAGTTTACAACCTTTTTTGCAGCAGTCATTAAGCAAGTCAGCTTCCCCCATTGACTTTGCTTGTTGGAAGCTATCTGGGAAGGTTGAAAATGGCAATCACATGACCCAGGACTTTGTAACTGTCATAAATATACGCTGATTGCCAAGAACCTGAATTGCAATCATATGACTGCAGAGATGCTGTGACAGTCATTGTGAAGACTGGTCAAAATCACATTTTTTTTAAAGCTATGTAGTAATTTCGAGCGTTCACTGAACCAACGGTCATAAGTTGAAAACTGCCTATATAGAAGCCTGCTATATCATGATAATTTTCCATCCAAGATTTTAGGAGGATTAATCCTCCTTAGCTTCTATAGATCAGCCAGACAAGCTGGATACTGCAACCTATAAGGCTTTTAAAAGAAGGTGTGAGTGTGTGGTTGTGTGTTGACATAGGGAGGCTGATTGACAAGTTCATTCAAAAAATATCTCCTTTTTTCTCTGGAATTCTATGTGAGAACTTTCATGTGACAGCAACAGATTTCTTACCTGTAAAGATTCCAGTAAGTGCCATTCTCAAATAAAGGCATCTTGGGAGGTAGTGATTTATAGTGCCTAACAGAATTTCTTGAATGTGACAGAAAAGAAGGGGGAAACAGCCATGCAAGAAACAAAAATATATAGGCAGATATGAAAACAGCACTAGACGAAATAGTAAATTATGAAGCAGCAAAACAGTCATTTGCATTGTTTGTTGGCAAGTATCATTAATAATTACATCTACCTGGCCCACTGGAGCAGGAATATTTTGGTCCCAATTATCAAGGACATACACCTGGTGGGATCTTTAAAAAGGGCCTTCTCTGTGGTGGCTTCCTCCCTTAGCAACATTCTCCTCCTCCCAGAGATATGATTGGCCCCTATCTTGTTGCTTTTCTGCAAGGCCTTGAAGACATGGTTTTGTCAGCAAGCTTGGGGAATCTATTCAAGGCCAATCAGGTGACTTGTCTGATACTATTGTCACCCCCATGGGTGGCGGGCCAGTTAATTGTATATATTTAAACAGATTTTTAATGCTATACATTGGCCTGGAATCCCTGTGTGTGAATTGGACAGCTACATAAATTTGTTTAACAAAGAAATAAATAAATTTTAACAGAACTTGACAATTTAATTAATAAAGTTTAAACTCCAACTATCTATTTAAGTTGTACTGCATCAAAGAAAAACAAGAAATAGCAACTCACAGTTACTGAATTGTTCAGGAGAGCTTTATTCTTCAATTGCCCATATTTTAGCATAGTTCTCAAATTTATTTTTCATGTATGTATATATGTATGTATGCATGTATGTTTGGATGTATGTATGTACATTAATAAAATAAAATTGTGAGGATGGCTTGCATCAGATAACCTTAGACTGTCTACTATTGACCTCACCCCTTTTCCTAAGAGGTCTGTAGGGGGCGTGCATAAGCGCACCAACGTGCCTACCGTCCCTGTCCTATTGTTTCTTTTATTTTTTTTATATATATATCCATGTATTCATAACTATGTTTTTACTTATATCTATTATTTTGTAAGCAATTGACAAACCAAATAAATAAATAAATAGATAGAGCAAAGTATTTAGGAATATAATCATTACATTGATTTGTGTATAATACTCTTCACATCTAATATTTTTTACATGTGACTACCAGGATTTCTTTCCACTCCCCCCACCCCCCCCACCTGTGAAAAACATAAACTTTTGCAAGTTCACTCCAGATTTCACATAGGGCTTATCCAGCAGTATCTGGGGGGAAGGCATTTACTGCTATTCTTGTTTATACCGCCTTCCTGCTAATATCACAGAGGCAGATATTTATTAATAAATTTACAGTTATGGATCAAAAGGAAGAAAGCAATGTTAAATTGCAAGATCTCCAAATAAAAGCCAGTTCATGGCAAATGTTAAGTAGGCTTGTGTAATGGTCAGATGTCGCATGGTTTCTGACCATCATTGTTTTGATCCCTTTCATGTCTTAATCATTTAATCAGAAATGCACAATTGGATAACTTGAGATTAGGAGAGAGAGTAGCTCCATCTGCCAAGAGTGATGGAAAGGGCATTTGAAAGTACACATATGGTTGTTTAAATTTCAGCATTCATAAGGACTTTGGACAGGAGATGTTACAATCTCCTAACGGATATCCTAGAACGTAGAGAATCTAAGGGTCTGTGTGTGAGGTATTAACTTAAAACTTTTGGGGATGGTAAAAGGTAGATACATCAGTTCATTGTAACAGAAGGATGAGGTGTTAAGTATATCCCTTTAGACTGTACATGAGGTTGAAACCTTCCTGCTATCTCTATGAAGGGGAGTACTTTTGTCCATAAAGTTTTGCAATGAACTAAGAGCATTTAATTTTACATCCGAAATGATCAGTATGTATAAAGCACAAAACTCAAAATAAAGTAAACAAAACCTAAACAAATAATTGTAAAGAATGCAACATAGAATAATAACCCTGCCATACATTTGAAGGCCTATTTTTTGCTTGTAGTTACAGTGCTTGCAACTGATCAATTGCTAGGTATGAAATTTGTCCTAATAGAAGCTATCCAAATCTAGACATGACAGCAGAGGTGGTATTCAGCAGGTTCTGACCTGTTCTAGAGAACTGGTAGCGGAAATTTTGAGTAGTTTGGAGAACCAGCAAATACCATGTCTGACTGGAGATTTTACAGTATCCTTCCCCTGCGACGCCCACCAAGCCACACCCACAGAACCGGTAGAAAAAAATTTGAATCCCATCACTATATGACAGGTTATATAAACATAGGAAACAGCTACTCAGATCCATAGATTTGGATACATTAAACTCATTCATTGTATTGACTGACGCTTCAGTATAAGAAATTTTTTAAAAATGATTAAAGAATTAGACAGCCTTTTATCTGCAATGGAACTAACTGGAATACTAGTTTCTTGGGAAACAGAATGATTTGTAAAATAAAAAGAAAAGATGTGAAAAACATACACCAGAACTATTTATAACCAAGCTTATTTACCAAATGCCTGTATTTACCTGGTTGTATGTAGGCACTCTGCACTTCTTCCTCGTTTTGCCCTGGGCAGCATAAGAAGCTCACTGCACAGACAGGATTGGACGATGAATGAAACAGTTACATAAATATGAAGCATTAAATAGCATGAATTATGCCATGATATGTAAATGAAAACACAAAATAAGCTAGAAATTCTGAACTGAGATAGTCCTTTTGATAAGCTTTAAATAAGAATTTATTAGACTACTCATTTTACAAGTCAACAAAAAGTAGCTGTTTAATACATTAGGTGAATTTTTTTATAAATAAAGGCTTAGTTCAATTAAACCTAATTTGTTTCAACACATTTCTAAGCAATCTAAATTTACACACTACTGAGCCTTAACATCCAAAACAGTTTTGAGTGTTTTGTTTCTCAAGTCACATTTAGCATGATGTTCTGCTATTTCACATTGTAAACAAATGTAATGAAAGTAAAAGGTTCATTAAAATAAGCACAAAATGCTCAGAGTTAAGAAACAGCATGAAAGTGTATCTCTGCTCCTAGCAAAGAATTAGGGAAGCTCAAAAATTGCTAAGTATTTAATGCCTTATTAACACACTTAATGTTATGTTTTCAAGGTTGTTTTCATCTGCTCAATAGCAAATGTCTACATACAAAATTTGAGCCCTTATTAAAAAAAAAAGAAGAGGAGGAGGAGGAGGAGGAGGAGGAGGAAGAGGAGAAGGAGGAGGAGGAGGAGGAGGAGGAGGAGAAGGAGAAGGAGAAGGAGAAGGAGAAGAAGAAGAAGGAGGAGAAGAAGGAGAAGAAGAAGAAGAAGAAGAAGAAGAAGAAGAAGAAGAAGAAGAAGAAGAAGAAGAAGAAGAAGAAGAAGAAGAAGAAGAAGAAGAAGAAGAAGAAGAAGAAGAAGAAGAAGAAGAAGAAGAAGAAGAAGAAGAAGAAGAAGAAGAAGAAGAAGAAGAAGAAGAAGAGAAGAAGAAGAAGAAGAAGAAGAAGAAGAAGAAGAAGAAGAAGAAGAAGAAGAAGAAGAAGAAGAAGAAGAAGAAGAAGAAGAAGAAGAAGAAGAAGAAAGCGCACATTAATTTTGGCCTGGTCCAGACTAGTGTTTCTTCATTAGAAGCAGCTATAAGTTAGACTGTTAGAGGAAACCATGAACCAGAAACGAAGAAAATAGGTTTTGGGTATAGCACGCATGCTAATAAGATCTCTTAAAAAAAACCTGGATAAATAAAAATAAATCCCCCATAAAATAATTATTTTGTCAAATAAAGCTTATGTTTACCAAGCTATGATATTATAAAAATCTATTAAAGACCATGTTAAGCAGACAGATGCATGTAAACATTTTTGAAGTAGCAAAACTCTGATCAATATGCCCCCCTACCATTATGTACTTGGAGAACTTATCAGCAACATAAATTGAATAATAAGATTGACAAAAAGTGTTAACATATAATTCACTGCCAGCTGGCATGCTATCCAATAGCATTATAGTAATCTTAGTAGTAAAACTATGAAATTTAATATTTTATATGTAAATCAAAGTACTGCAAATAAGAATAAAGAATAGTGCTATTCCATAAATTCCACACAGAAAATTATACATAAATGTTACTCTTCTAATCTTGTCCCCAGGGAACCATTAAAGGAGGAAATATGATGTGTCCTTGATATAATAGTTGTCAGATTTTCAAATGTGCCAGCACATACCACATTTAGCCTACAAATTCTACCAAAAAATTACTGATGTACACATACAAGCCACAAAGTTGAGATTGCTATTTTTTAATCTGTCCTCCCCCAGTTTATCAAAATGGCTGCTGATTATCCAGAAAATGCTGTTTTTGTAAAATCCAACATCCATCATCCTGCTAATGTACAAATCAGAGCATCAGACACCCCATGTTCTGTTTAGAGAGTTCTTAACACATTTCTTACAAAGAACTGTTCAATTCAGGGTTAAGGTTAGAGTAAGGGTGCAAGTTGTTCCATTAATTAATTGTTCTCACTGTCAGGAAATTTTTCCTTAGTTCCAAATTAGATCTCTCATTAATGAGCTTCCACCTCTTGCTTCTTGTCCAACCCTCAGGAACTTCAGAGAATAAGTCAACCCTCTCCTACCTGTGGCAATCCCTCAAAGTACCAAAAAACAGCATTAAAAATGTTTGAGAAATTGACAGGAAAAACAGTGACTGTAAGTTCAGTAAGCTGGAAACGATCCACGAAGAAGAGGTAAATGGATTGCTCAATGTTGCCTTAAGATTTGAATACGTACTTGGTTGTTGCTGTTATGAGGACTTTTTTCATCTATTTAAAAAGTAAGTATTTTCAAAGTTGCATCGGTACTTTTAATAGAAATATAAAGGTAAAAAACATACCCTTCTTGATCTGATAAATACTGGTTATCCATATCTCTGGGTCTGCGGTCAACTGGGCTTCGGGAGGCATCATGGTGTCTAGTTGGAGAACGTGATCTTCTCATTTGATGAATTTCATCTAAACTCCTGGTTTATAGAATAATGAACAAATAAATTAATATAAATATAAGGGTAAAATTCTTAAGTCTGATAATCCTGATTCAAATAGAGGAATATTGATCTAGGAATGTAAAATACATATAATCCAGTCCATTATATTAACTTTTGGTAGCCTCTTATTTTTCTGATGTGTTGTGACTAACATTCTCAGAGTTTCCAGATAGCACATAATTAATATTAATATTTAATTCAGTGATTTGATGGTGAGAAAAAAAATTCCCTTCGCAAAATTACTGAATTCTTCTGGTATTTTCTTGCTGTACCAACCTTTTTGGCAAGAGCTCTAGCTATCTCTATGTAAATTTCTTCCTTGACAGGAGGGCATATGGATAGTATAAACATGAAGTATCAAAAAGTAAAATGCATCAATTGATCTTGTTTAGGAATCAGTGAATAAAGAGTTGCCTAGTTATGTCATTAAGAGAACTACACAATTCTCTTTATGGCAAATTGACCATTGCAGAGCAGCTGCCCTTGCAACAAAGGGAGCACACAGTGCCTAAAGAGAATATAAACTTCACATATCTATAACCACAAGAATCTGCCCCTCTCACAGTTGCCCACTTTTAAATCCAGATGAATTCAGTGGAAAAGTGCTAGAAATAGTGGGGTTCTAGATTACTCCATTTTGTACAGACTGTTGGAGTTAATGATAAAGCAGCTACATTTTTAATCTTACCTCTGTAATGGCACATTTGGTAAACGAGAACGGGTCCTGCCCTGATCGTCACCACGGTGAGGAGATACAGATCGTGAACGATGATGAGTTGTTCTTTGCTGTTCTGGCACAGTTAATGTTGCAGATTTACTTTCTCTACTGCTAGACCTATAGCCTACTGGTAAAAGTGCAACAAAATTAATTTAGTTTGGGTCATAAATAGCATTGAATTCATAATCAAATTAGTCTTTTCAAGAAAGCATCTCTTGTTGATTACAAGATTTTCAAGTAGTTGTTTCACCAGTGAAAATCCTGAAATATCATGCAGCTAGGTCTAACAAATAGCATTATACTTAAATATATATAGGAGGGAAAAGCATAAACATAGGTACAGAAGAATTTACATGCAGACTAAGAAATTCCCAAAGGTGAAAAAATGAAAAAGAGCATATATAATATTTAAATAATAATTAGATATTAATTTCTAGGATGATCAGTTTCTCAACTCTTCAGTATTTTCAGATGATATCTGTACATCTTTGGCTGCAACACTGAAACAATGCTATTGCCAAAATTATTATAAGCAACAGAATACTTTGTGAGTAATTGTTCTCTGATTGAAGCTTCAGTTTCATTTTCAGGTAAGTTAGCTGCTGATGTGAATATGATATAAAAGTCACTTAAGAAAGTACTGCTCAACATTGAAATAATCAGTAGAACTTCCTTTGGCCAGAATTAAACTTTTTTGCTACCGCTATCACAAATTACTCTTAGCTGGACCTAGCACATAAAAAACAACAGACAAAGAAAACTATAACTAAATGCCATCAAAATTGCAAATTATTTACAGAGCTTACAATATGAATGCAGACATGAATGATGCTTTTCACTGAAATAGCAAAAGACACATATGGTTTGTAGTTGAAAGAAAAAATTACATTTTGTTCTCCTATAGAAAGAATTGTTTATGCACAAGGAGCATGATGAACTAATGGAGTTCAAAAAGAAAATATTTCAAATGGTGAAAAGATAGCAACTCACAATCAAGTTCTTCTAACAATAAGAAGAAAAGGCTTGATATAACAAATGAAGTCCTTAGGATGAATATTTTGAAGCCAGTTGGCTAAACTGCACTGTAAATAGCAGCAGGCAACTGCACTGTAAAGCAATTCTTTAGTTGAAGTATATAAATTAAATATTAGTAGTTCTTAAAGAACCTCAGATTCTAAGGAGAATACAAGGGAGCTTATAGGAATCCTTCTCATCCAGAATATATTCCACACTTTTCTCTCGTAAATTCTGTATGATTGCTTTGTGAATGGAAGACAACTTGTGACATGGATAAAATAATTGCTTATGATGTAAATTATGAAATAACTTTTCCTGTTTAATTATATTTATGCTAAAAATTATCCTTATCTGCAAAATAAAACTATCAAGGACTTTAAAACATATACATTAGACAATGGAAACTACAGTAATATGCTGTTATTCAATAGTCTATGCTGCCACATAGACAGTATAAAGACAGTAGTGTATGACAAAAAGTAACAACATATGGCTTAATTATATCAATATAACTGAAATTATTAGCTTATTCATTAATAAGCTAATTTAGAGAAGTGCTCAACTATTGTTTAAGAAAAATGCCAAAATAGATTATTATTATGACATCCTTCTTGATTTTCAGTTATAACAAAGTACTGCATTCTTTAACACAATTAATACCTCCTCAAAATATGGCAGAATGATTTTATGTGATATACTGTTCTAGACTTGTTGGACAATGTTGTTGTATAATGTGTAATACTATATATACCAGCCAAAATAGCATTGGTAACCATACTGGTTAGTCATCATTTCAAATAGAGAAAAGTAAGGATAACTAAAGAAATCTTTCAAACTGTTTATTACAGTTAATTATCTGGTTCAAATACCTGGTTGAAATGTCAACTTATGTGTTGTTTTTGTTTTTTTTACTTTGAACATATTTTCCAATTCAGGCTGTGACAGGCTGCAAGAAATCTTCAGCATTTTCTATAATGTTGAACATTGTATTTCTAGAATTTTGATTTTATCTTTTTTATAAAATTATGCTTAAATCTTCTTTAATGCATATATTTAAGATAAAGAAAACTAATGAATGTTTGTAAGTTATAAAATATGCAGCCATGCTTCATGCACTACAAACAGCCATGCATTTTCAATATATTCCATGGTGCACCTTTGGGTCTGAAAATAAGAACAGATAAATTGAGATTTTTATTACTTAAGCTATATATTTGAATATATTTTTGTATTATCTTTTATTTCAAAACAGATCCTTGACCCATGAAATGCCTACATTATGTACAAATAGGTTTATTAGTTGTTTATATTAGTATCAATATTAAATATTAACATTGTAACAAACTATTGCCTCTGACCATTCATTGCAGATGTAGCAGAATTAAAGATTAATTTTAATTCAGGAACAAATAAAGACTGGTGTAAATTTTAGAATGTGTCACCATGGAACAATATAACATGCACCTTTCTGGAAAACATGACCTCCCAACTCAAGTTCTTTCAAAAATCTAGAAAATTCAAATGTGGAAGAGGAAAAGGACAGGGAAGTTGAAGCAAAGGATGTAGGACCATGCTCTTCACCCACGCACCTGAAGGAACTACTCCAATACCATCATCAACCTCATTATCTGAGATGTCACTATCACTGATTCGCTGAGATCCTGTGCAACAGTAAGGCAAATAACTGTATACTTGGTACTTTTGCAAAGGTTTAAAATAAGTGTAAGTAAAAATTATTTGGGGGGAGTTAAATAAATGGGATGCATTCAGAACTAAAAAAAGAGAGATAATAATTGTAAAAAAAAAGCTATTGCAAAGTGGCTCAGAATCAGAACACATTTTAATCTCTGGTACTGGCTATAGTTCCAAGCATATTGTGACAGCACAATGATTCACTGGATTGTATATTTATTATTAACTTGCCCATATAGGCACCTGTTGTCTCCAATTTCACATTACTTAATTACTATATATTTATCTTATATATCAAACATACCTAATACTTCTTTCTCCTATTTTACCCACAATAACAAACCTGTCAAGGTATGTTAGGCTGAGAAAGAGTGATTGGCCAAAAGTCATCCTGCTGGTTTTCATGCTTACGGTGGGACTACAACTCAGTCTCCTGAGTTTTTTCTTAACCTTTGTACCATAACTGGCTCACCAAAGTTCATACATCACATTAAACCAAACTAAATCAATTCACATTACAGTTTAGTGCAACATGTGAATCTAATGATCCGCACAAGTAACTATTGGTTGATGTTTTAGTTACTATGGGATTGATGAGTGTCCATAAATTATAGCTGGGCAACAGTTTCCATTCTTACATTAATTGTGAGCCTAAACAACCTAATGAAAAATGTTCAGAGGTAATGAAGTCGGACAGTATTGACAATCTTACTGACAAATCATCAAAAGAAAAGCTGCTGAACATACAGGCAGCAACAAAGCACTCCTAACAGCCTTTTCTTGATTTCTAAAGTGAAAGTAGGAAGCATTCCTTTTGCTTTGCAGATTTTAGAATGATGGCAATATAGCCAAGTCTGGTCTTTGCAAACACAATCATAATGATTACAATCACAATATTATGCTTGCCCCTTTAACAATAAGGCCTACTCAGTTTAAAAAACTGATTTTCAGCTTAAAAAGATTACTTTGCTATGATGTTCTGAACACACTGAGACAGAATGAGTTAAATCTTGATGCAGATCTTTGAAACTCATACTTTTTATTGAATGTAGTTGCTTAAATTGTTATGAATGTTTACACCATAATTACTGGTCAAAACGTTCTACCAAATGAAAGGGGAATTCTGCACCTACTTTGTAATTTTTTGCTGGAATTTTCTCCGCTATGGACATGTCTCCTTGGCATGAAAGGTGATGGCTGAGGAAGAGGTAGTGATGATTCATCATGGGTCTGCAGCTTATACCAATGTGGATCATCATCTAAAAGTGCAGTCTCCAACTCTATGAGAATCTATGAGAAAGCGCAGCAAAATTCATCTTTGTTTAACAATAGGGATAAATTACTTCAAGATTCTATTCCTTGTTTAAAATGCAATGGTACATGTCCATTCACCTCTCCGAGGAAGTCACTTTCTTCTTCTTGCACTCTTGGCTGATCCCAAACAGTGATTTCTAACATCCGTTCTCTAAAATCCTTACGATGCACGTGCGAATAGAGAAAGGTTTGGTTCCATTTGGGTTCTAAGCTTTTCTTTACTGTTTTTGTCCTTCTTTTACTCTTATCACTGTAACATAAAAAGTCACTGTAAATCATCATCATTAGAAATCCAGATATGTATTTCCATCTCAGGTCTTAAGCTTCATGATGAACTATGCTCAGAGTCACAATTCCAGTGTTGTCACTTCCCTCTGTAAAGAGGCAAGGGGAAAATCCCTACTCAGTTGATTAGCTGTTCAAACTCAATAACCCAGCAGCACTGCAGAGCGGAACATTCTAAGAGATTGCTGTGGTTGGATTCACAACTAAATAAGTGAAATGGCTGACCAAGGGACAGACAGCATGAAACCATTGTGACAGTTATTATCCACCATTAAGTTATTTATTAAATTAAATATTTTAACATATTATAAACACAAGGAAATCTAAACAACTATAAACACATTACTTGAGCGACCACATAAAATGGTCACCCTAGTAATGTAAATACATAAATATAAATTTATGTAAATACATAACAATATAAATACATAAATAATAAGAAAATCTTAGCCAGACCATATGCTACTTTTTGGCATAAAGGTTGTAAGTAATACATTGTTCAAGGAAAATAACTGGCAGCTTGTGCTGGCCTTCAGAATATTCTATTGCACACTATTTAGCAGACTTCTGATACAGTAGTATGAAGTAGATGCCGACATTTGATGCTAATAATATTGCACACAACTGGCTTCTGCTTGTGAGAAAAATTTGGGATGGAAAAAAATGAACTGATAAAGTGGAATGGAACTGATAAAATTTGGGATGGAAAAAATGGAATAGTCTAGAACAGTGTCAATATTAAAATGTGTGGACATTCACTCCCAGAATTTTTGCTTGAAATTGCCAAGATTGAGAAACACTGTTGTAGAACAGAAGATATGATAAAATAATGCATCGTTCTTTGCACCTAAATAACTTTGATGCTATTGTAGAGACAGATTCTGATTTGCATCAAAGAAAATAAAATTAAAAATTGGCCATTAGCACTTCACCAAGAAAAGTAATATTGGAGTTGAAATGAATTCCACAAATATAGAGCTTAACTGAGATGCTTCAATCTGTATTATGTGGTCTTTCATTTGAAGTTTTACCTTCTATCTGGAAGGAAATACATTTTCACATATGGGTTTCTTGGTCGTCCATCTAACCTAGGTGGCAGATCTGTTGCTTGAAGAACATTCACTATTAACTGATGCCCCACTTTATCATACCATAGTTTAACCTAAAATATTAAAAAAGCTCTACATTATTAATAAAATATGTCAATTGAGGTTCATTTTTATCTACATTAGACTGATAAAGGAAGCTACAATACATTCATTAAATAATAGAAAACATACAAGCAATTCTTCTCTGCATTAAACCCTGTCCATGATCTGCTACATTCAAAAAATCTTGATCTAGGGAAATTGATTTGAAAGGAAATCTGGAAAGTAAAAATGGAGGAAGTTTATTCATACAAACTATGATTAAACTACAAAATGCACTAAAATGGGATTTTTGTAATGTCTCTTAGATTGCTTTTAAATGGGATTAGACAGCTTCATGTAGGATGAATCTATAAATGAATGTGCCTATTCATTTTTATTTATTTATTTGATTTGTCGATCGCTTACAAGATAATAGGTATAATAGGTATATAGTTATGAACACATTAAATCAGTCCATATAAGAAAAATAAGAAAAATAATAGGACAGGGACAGTAGGCACATTGGTGCTCTTATGCGCACCCCCTGCAGACCTCTTAGGAAAGGAGTGAGGTCAATAGTAGACAGTCTAAGGTTAAAGTTTTTGGGGTTTGGGGAAGAAACCACAAAGTCAGGTAGAGTATTCCAGACATGGATCACTCTGTTGCTGAAGTCGTATTTCCTGCAATCAGGTTTGATGCAGTTAACCTTGAGTTTATATCTATTGTGTGCTCTTGTATTGTTATGGTTGAAGCTGAAGTATTCATTGACAGGTAAGCCATTGCAATGTATGATTTTATATACCATACTTAGATCAGACCGAAGACAGCATAATTCAAGGTTTTCTAGGTCTAGAATTTCAAGTCTGGTGGCATAAGGTATTCTACAACGAGTAGAGGAATGGAGAACTTTTCTTGTGAAATATTTCTGGACTTTCTCAACTGTGCTAATATCAGATACATAATGTGGGTTCCAGACTGATGAGCTGTATTCGAGTATTGGTCTAGCAAATGTTTTGTATGCTTTAATTAGTAGTGTGATATTACCAGAGAAAAAGTTACGTAGGATTAGGTTAATATTAATATTATCTACCTGCAGGACCGCATCCTACCAGTGATCTCCAGCAGGCCGGTGCGCCCACACAGGGAGGGCCTTCTCCGGGTCCCGTCAGCCACCATGTGTCGCCTGGCGGCCCCGAGGGATAGGGCCTTCTCTGTGGCGGCCCCTGCCCTCTGGAACACTCTGCCGCCGGAACTACGTACCGGCACGGACCTGAGGGCCTTCAGGCGCGCGCTGAAGACCTGGCTTTTTGAGCAGGCCGGCCTGGGCTGAGGTGGTTTTAACTTGTCTCCATTTGCTCTGTAATTTTAAATTGGGGTTTTAAGGGTGTGGGGTGGGTTTTTTCTTATTCGGCCAATATTTAATTTAATCTTCTTTTAACTTTTGTATTACTGTTGGGGTTTGGATTGGCTGTACACCGCCCTGAGTCCCTAGGGAGAAGGGCGGTATAGAAATTTTATAAATAAATAAATAAATAAATCTATATGTGATTTCCTCTCCAAAGGTAGGTTCTTGACAAGCAACAACAAGAAAGAATTATTCCTTAGATTCTATATGAAGACAACTAAAGGCAGGAATTAATATTGGAATGTGCATGGTACCATGTACCCAGCAGCACAATCTATTAAGTCAATTTATACCGTCAGCTATGCCATATTTTTTAAAAGTTGAGAATTTACTTCAGTCATTGTCACATTGTAATATTACAAGATGGGTCTGAGTTTATTGTTTTTGCCATCTTTCACATCAGGTGCAATTTTACGTACATAATTCCTATTCCCCATCCCACGATGGGATTCAAAAATCCCAGCAACCAGTTCCTGCCTGGTTGCTGGATGGGCATGGCCATGGTGGGTGTGGCCTACCAGAACTTCCTGTTTCTGGCTTCCAGTGGGCCTCCAGAGCCCGGGGGAGGCCGTTTTTGCCCTCTGAAGGGTCCGGAGGCCTCTCTTGGGCCTCTGGGAGAGCGAAAACAGTTTTTCCTGAGCTCTGGAGGCCCATCAGAAGCTGGAAACAGGCCCATTTCTGGACTTCTGGAAGGTGCATTTCCCCCCCTCCCAGAGCCTCCATGCGGACCCTGCACTTACCTGTATCACGTGGAGACTCCTGGGAGGGGAGGGGTGGATGGGGCCAGCTGGTCAGTTGAAATACCGGTTTGGCGAACCAGATGTAACTTTAACATCTGATTCACCCGAACCGGTCCAAACTGGTAGAATCCTACTCCTGCCCTGTCCCCAAGAATTCAATCCTCCGTAAAAAACAGCATGCTGCCATTCCCAAAACAACTTCTAGGGAATAAGCTTCCAACAAAGCAACTGAATATCACTATGTAGCATTGTGTGTGCATGTGTACATTTTTGCATGTGTTCACATTTCTATGGATGCATATATGAATAAAAGTAACCACTGTTATAGCAGGTTTGAAGTTCATTTTTAAAAACTCTTTCTCATAACATAGGATTGGTCTGGTTTTATAAGTACATACCAAAATGTTCTCTGAGGAATAGATTATTATGGAGAAAATCTACCTATATGGCACTTAGGAGTTGAAAATGAGTGATGGCACACAATCAATCAGTTGTTTTTAATGCTGTGCTGTAAGCATACACATATGTTTAGTTAAAATGCAAAATCCTGAACAATAAACATACATTTATTAAACAATGCATATATAAATATTGCAAGAAGTCTGCAAGCACACAAAATGTGTTTCCTAGTACCATCATTCTATACTTACTGACAGCTGCCCAGGTAGGACTTGTGGTGCATCTTTTAAAGCTCCAGGGCTAGTAGGGGAAATAACAGAAATTGAAGGCCGTTCCATTTTTTGAGATTCAAATGAGCTAGAACCTGGAAAGAGAAGGAAGAAAATAGAATAGTAATAAAGAATTTGAAATATATCATCTTAAAAGTGAAGGAGGTCTGACTGAGTTAAAAAGAGAGCACTATCCAAAATAATAATAATAAAAACAGAAATATTTAGGCCTTCCTTTTTTTGCCCTATCTGCAAAAGAAATGGTAGAAAGAAAAAAAGAAAAAGTAGAACAAGAAAATAGAATAAGCGTGAAATAAAAATGAAATAAAAATTCTTAGCAATGCCAAAAATATGTTATATTTTCCACAAAATATTAAGTTTTAAATACTTGTGAACACAATATAGCTTTTGAGCAAGGAGCACTTCTGAAACTTATTAGTCAAGGAAAAATTGAATGTAATTCCTTTAGTATGATATTTTGCATTTATTGTAGCCTATACATAAGGAGATATATTTGCTACAAGATAAGGAAAACCTTGATAAGTAGATTTTAAAAGAAAAGAACAGAGAAATAATTTTTCCTGCAAAATCTTTTTCTTTTGAAAAAGGTAAGAAGTGATAAGGAGTTTCTTTTTAAAAAAAAAAGCCTCAGAAAAAAATGAGTATTTGTTCCTGGAATTATTTCTCAGTTGTACTATAATGGATAATTGTGCCACTAGAGATGTGAAAGGAAAAAAAGGAAGGGATAAGTTTTAAAGTTGAGAATTCACTCTGCATTCCTTTAAATATTATGCATTTGTTTTCCTACAAACAATTTAGCTTATATCGATAATTGAGTTATGACAGTTCACTTAACGATCATTCAAAGTTATGACATCATTCTCCCCTCCCCCCAATACTTATGACACAGTTACAAAGTTACAAATGTTGCAGCATCACAGCAGTTGTTCACCCTTACAAACAACTGCAGAGGCATCGCAACATTCCTTCTTCCTATCCCTGCCCTCCCCGCCATTGGATCTCCATAGAAACTGGGCCTGTGGAGACTCACTTACCTTGCAAAGACCTAGCAAGCTGTGTCCTCTCCAACTTCTCTGCCAGAGTTTCTTTGACTGAGTCCTGGCAGGCTCCGGTCATCTTTGCAAAAAGCTTTTGGCACGAAGAACAGAGGCCAGGAGGGGCGTTACCAAAAGCTTTTTGCAAAGATGACCAGAGCCTGCCAGTAATCACTCGCCCCTGCAGGGTTCGGCTGCTTTTCCTCAAGGCTTTTGGCATGAAGAACGGAAGCCAGAAGCAATGCACATGCCATCCCAGCCTCTGTTCTTCGTGCCAAAAGCTTTTTGCAAAAATGACCGGAGCCTGCAGAGATCCAGGCAAAGAAACTGCATCAGAAAGGCTGGAGAGAACACAGCTTGGTTGACCACTGAGATGTTCAAAAGATAAGTGCCAGTGAAGACCCGGTGGGGCAGAATTGGGGTAGGTGGGAAGCCTGAGATATCTCAATGGGCCAGGGCGCTTGGGTGGTCAGAAGCACTAGGCTCTTCATGATTTCCTCATCCTGAGGTATTTCATGTGCACTTATCGACTTGAACTTCAATTAGTGAATGCATTGGGTAAATCAGGGAGGGATCACATTCAATTAACGTGATCCCATTAACAAATTCATCAGGTTGCAAATGTACAGTAATTCCCAGGCTCTATTACATTCATAAATCAAGAACTACTTGTATTCAGCCAGAATCCCTTCTGTTATGCCTAGAATGGCAGAATTTGGACCTCATTTGGACAAAATGAAAAATTAAGCCACATGATATTATGTCTTCTTTTCTGAGTTTGAAAACCAACATTAGACAAAATCTCTAGTTCAGAAAACTCTGGTTTATGCAAAGTGAGAAAGGGAAGGGGGAAAAAAGCCAATTCTCTACTTTAGGCTAGGGAGAAAGAGATCAAAGTAAATAGCTAAAGTCAATTTGTATGGTCAATCAGCATATTTTGGTAACTTTTGAAGTTCAAAAGGAAAGCATATCACAATCTCGTGATATGACTGCTGCTGACCAGCTTGCATTTCTATCATGTGTCAGATATTGCGAATGGTTTCCCTGGCAATACAGTTATTTATTGTCCCATGTATTTTAGCGTGAATTCTGCAGACTATCCTTTGGTATTAATAAAATATATACTACATCAAAAAGTATTAAAAATCACTGAGGGTGAAGGGAAGACTGTACTGATAAACTAAGTACTGCTGAATGGCATCTTATGAATCAACACTGTTCAATCTCAGCAGCTGAAATAAAGTCAATACTCACTAGACTCTAGCGGAGGATGAGAAGTTTCAGGAATCCTTGGAATGTCACTGAAACAGACATATATAGGGGAAATTTTGAAATGCCATTGATCCAGAGCAATGCTATAAAATAATGTTTAATCTATATACACAATTATTTACTTACTGCTGTTTAATAAAACGGAAGTTTCAGGACCTTGAATGTTTATTCAAAAACATTTTTTTAAATCCCAGACTTAATGCTTTTGACATATCTCTGCTAGACAGTTACTTTTCTTGAAATGATTTGCTCAATTTCTTAAGAAAGTTGTCAACTCATCTCATCTTAAGGAATATGATTTGAAAATGATACAAAGAGAAATTTCAATGTAAATATTTATATTGTGGTCTGGCAATCCACAAAATTTTTCCACCACACAATAGGAAAAAGTAAATAGGAGAGGAGTGAAACTACAAAATACTAATTTAAGGGGGGGAGGGATTTAGTTTTACTAAAATATTTATACATTCACCTGAAGGAGTTTGCTGAATTAAATTTAAAAAAGAACCTTATAATAACAGAGAGAGAAACAGAAAACAAACTTGGAAACAGTTAGGCAAACAAACGTAATCCCCGTTTTTAAACACATCATGTTACAATACAATGGAAACACACTTAATTTCATTTATACGTCATAATGGATTTTAATCCAGAAAGTTTTCTAAAATATATGCTGTAAATTTTTTTACCTTTAACCCCTAATGTTCCAAGGAACTTTTGTTACACAGGAATACAGAAAGATCATATCCAGCCCTTAATTTAATTTAAATGCCATTGTTATAGACTGCCACCCTCCATAAGTCTCCAATCCTTTTAAAATATTACATTAAGAACAATATTACCAACAATGAAAGAGCAATAGTAAGTAAAACGGTCTTCCCTCCCAGCATCCAGTAATAGCAGCAATCTTAGAATTAAAAGCTCTAGAAGGAAGCTTAGTCTTTCCCACCTTCCTAAATGACAGAAGAGTGGGTAAGGAATTTCGAAGGGGTGGAACCATCATCATCCATTCTCCTAACTACCTTCTACGGACTTCATTGGAGAGAAGGTAATCGACATTCTAACTGGTTGGTAGATTTTTATGAGATAATCCTGAATGTATTCAGGCATAAGCTATTAAGGGCTGCCGAGACAATAGCTGGTTAGTAGTAGTAGGCAACACCGATGGTATATGATTATGGTGGCCCTCACCCATTGATAAGAGGGCTGCTGGGTTTTGCTGCAGCTTCCTGATAGTCTTCAAGAGCAGCCCACGGCATAGCACATTGTAGCATTCTACCCTAGAGGGGATGAGGGCATACGGCAGTTAACAATTCAGTTAACATGATGGTGTGCTTCATACATAATATTCATCCTTTCCCAGCTGATTTAGCACACTGGGAGAGAAAAGGTGAAAATGAAGTGGTAATTAATAGAAAATAGACTGGATCCAAAGTTGGTAACATTTATCATACACCCATTAAAATAAATGGCTCTTTAAATTAGCTGTAAAGCTGAAGAAAAGTATAGTTGGAGATGTCTAACTGGTGATGAGATCTGTGCCTAAATATACAAAACATGGCATGTTTTAATAAGAACATTTTCTCCTTATAGTTAACATTATAGCTGGACCTTTCCAGATTTGCTGCCAAGGACTTTTGAATTGAGAATTCAAGTACGAGAATGCTAACGTTATACCTTCATTCTTTTTCACTTTACATTTTTAGTATGCCAGTGTATATCTTATTGTAATATTATATGCTTTTATATGCCGGCATTTATGAGAGAAGGAAGAAGGGAGAGAGGAACGGAGGGAGGGAGAGAGAGTGAGGAAGGAAGGAAGGAAGGAAGGAAGGAAGGAAGGAAGGAAGGAAGGAAGGAAGGAAGGAAGGAAGGAAGGAAGGAAGGAAGGAAGGAAGGAAGGAAGGAAGGAAGGAAGGAAGGAAGTAGATAGGCTAAAAAAGAAATTGCAAAGCAAACTTTACCCAATAGGCCTTGAAACAATAATTTCAACTTGAGGCTCTGATTTGGATTCTAAAATAATATTGTAAACTTCTTCATTTGTAGCTCCAGGAAGTGGTTTACCATTCCACTCTAGAACTTCATCACCTGGAATTTAAAAACAAAGGATATATTCTTTTGTATGATTTCATTCTACATGCATAGAAAAATATAAATTGCTACAGTAGCTTCTTTTCTAGGCCATATCTGTGGGTGTATATTCAGAGATAATAAAACTTTGAAAATAAAAAAAATCTCTCTTCTTGAACGTTCTTCTGACATCAAAACACTGAGCTATCAGCAAAATTGAAATGGTTTGGCAGAAGGATGTCAGGAAGCCTCACTGGGCTATCACCCAGTTCTGCTATCACATATCACAATATGCAAGGGGGTCAGTATAAGCTACTTAGAAGATAGCATGTGCTATTAAAGAGGAAGAACTTGCTACCATTCTTCTTCTCTCAGTACTAGTACAGGACTTCTTAATCAGTATATTCAGTTAGTCTGTCTGTCTGTTTATCTATCATTGATAGGACACATTGTAAGCTGCCCAGAGTCACTTCAACAGTGAGATGGGCAGACTACAAATTTAATAAATAAATAAATTCTAGCCAGCCAAGAGCAGAAGATTAGCCAGGCAGCATGAGACAGATTAAAATCTATTTAAGAGGTCAGTTGAAAATTGAAACTCTTCAAGTGATATTAATATTTAATTTGCTCAGAAGGTCTCAGATTTTCTTCCTGTCAGGTTATGAACAGCTTAGCCATTTTGACATTAGTGTGCAATGCAGCATACTTCCACTGTAACACAGTTGGTTGATTTTTTTATTATCTCAAGGCAAAACCTGATAGTTTCTTCCTTCAGACCAACAAATGTTTTTGAAGAGCTCTTGGACTTGCAAATGCTTCCCATTGTTTTTTATAACAAGTCTTTGGTGTAGAGAAGGTCATTTCCTTCTTGCTGACAAGATTTTTTTTCTGTTTTAAAAAGAATAATAAGATCTGATATTTCTGCAGTTTTGGTTTGCAAAAAGGTGTTTTGTTCATTAGCAGATATATATAATCAATATTACAAAGAGTCTAATGCATGTTTTTTTCATATGAAGTTCATGGAAATTAGAGCAGAATTAAGATTTGGTTTTATTCACATAAACTGGAACATTATCAATAGATTATATGGATTTTTTTTCAGTTCTTTAAACCTTTCTGTCAGATATAACTGAGATCTATATATTCTTAGAAATATAGTAACTTTATATATTATAAAAATAGTTTCAGCATATGCAAATCTTTACTTTGTGTAGAGTACTTCTAAGAATCCATCCAATAAACATATATTTTAAGCAATATAACTAGGTTCAGCTGATATAATCTTTACCTTGCCCCCTTTAGGTTGAAATGTTTACAGAGGGAATTGTACACTGAAACTACAAATATAGTACATAACAGTAGCATTATATAGATTTTGAGAATATTAAGACAAAATCATTCCCATAACTGAGATACCTGCTCTTAGATGTCCCACCACATCAGCCAAGCTACCTTTCTTTACTTTGGTAATGAAGGCACCAAGTCGTCCTAAATCCGTCATTTTTCCTCCTACAACCTGAAAATAAATATGTCACCTTTCAGAATATCAAACTGCATTTTAACTAAAATAATGGGAATGTATATTCAGTTCAATTGCATTTTATCTATATAACCACAGCAACCTTGCATCTTTCAGAGGAAAATAATTGCTCATGCAATGTTGATACTTTATATGATTTTTAAGAGATCCATATTCATTTGACTGTTTAAACTTGCAAAAAAGGAACAGCAGTTTAAGAACCCTTACTGTTCCATAACTGAAAGTTACATCTTGCAGAAGTGGAACTTACCTGTTTTACTTCAATTTGTCAATCCAGGAAAATGGTTTATTTGTTGCAAACATTTAATTACCAAAACAGGTAATGTTTCTGTTGGTTTCTAACCTAATATTTGCTGCCCAAAGTTGCAGCTGATAAGATGGGCAACCATCTAAATCAGGGGTGTCACACTCAAGGCCCACGGGCTGCATCCAGCCTGTGGCAGGCTTAAATCTGGCGGACAGGGCCGGCCTGGAAATAGCAAAGGACCAGTTCACCGTGTATCTAGAAGCCAAAATGGAGTGTCTCCTGCAGCACTTTGCCAGCAAAATGGGCCCGGGCACATTTTGGCCAGCAAAGTGCTGCAGGAGGCGTCTGTCCTGTCTCCTTCCCACCTTACCCCTGGCCAGCTGGCTGGCCCATAGAGAACTACAATGCTGATCCGGCCTTCAAAGAAATCTAGTTTGACACCCCTGATCTAAATCAATCAATAGGAAGCACCACCACAGTAATGGAGTCTCTGGCTTTTTATGTATGGCAGCTTGTCTGACCTATCTTACTTAAAGTTGTATGTGAGCCTGTTTCTGATTGGCCGACCTGCCTGATTTGGCTGCACTGTTTCATATTAAGAGTTTTCCTTTCTATTGTTTTGGTTCTCACTGATATGCATATTGATTACTGGGTATGTGATAAGGAGGGAAGGAGAATATACTCTGGGTTTTTGCTTTTTTAAAAAATAGGTATATAGTAGGTTTGCCTCTCTGTGTCTGCTAATGGTTGATGTATGAGAACACCAAACTATTATGAATTATCTTGCATTCTTTGATTTGGCTTGATCTAAAATACTTAACAGTTTTCCAATTGAATTTATGGTTCAATTGTTAATCTTCTCATCACTCCTTATCACCCATCCCCTCCCACTGGACTGTAACTTTGTCGCTTTTGTATCCTTAAGATTTATATTGACTGCTTCCTAGTATGATTTGATTGTTGATTGTACCCTATGACTATCATTAAGTGTTGTACGTTATGATTCTTGATTCTTAACAAATGTATCTTTTCTTTATGTATACTGAGAGTATTTATACCAAGACAAATTCCTTGTGTGTCCAATCACACTTGGCCAATAAAGTATTCTATTCTATTCTATACTATTCTTCAATTTGTCTATGTGTTATGAAATTAAAGAATTGATATTCAATGTCTTCTGGTGTTCACATATGCATTCTGCTAATCTTCTGATAGTGATTTTTACATGGTAAAAATCTGTACATGGTATGTTGTAAATAATTCCTGTTCTGCCTTTTGTAGTTATTGAATTTAGGGATTGTTTAAGAGAGATTGCAGAGACTGCTGCTGTGGTGTTTGCATACAGTTTCTAATTTGTTTATGTATCTATCCATCAAATTGAATTAAATGGTATGGCAAAGGTCTGTCAGTTCCATGATTCCAACTTTTTCCAGTATTGTACTCTTGGGTAGGGTTGATGCATTATAGCTTCAATGGATATTCTGCCTGTGTTGGACACATGGAGGTTAAGAATGTTGTGATATCAAATTGGACTGTGATTTCATCTTTCACAATTGTTAAGCTTCTGATTTTCTCAGGGCATTAAAGTTGCCTGTTCTCTGAGCTATGGAGTTATATGGTGAGTTCTCTGGTTAAGTTGTAGGAACACAACTAAATGAAGCAGTATGTTTGCAAGAAATAAAACCAAGCTCAGTGAACATTACAATTCCAGAAGTTAACCACTAGCACTAAGAGTTTAATTGCCTTTCAGGGACAAAGTTTAAGGAACACAGCAACAGAAAGCTTGACATAATTTCCCTAAAGTTTTTAACCTGCAGTATGGTTGACTCCAAAGGGTAAACTATACCTATATTGATAATATTCTTTTTTCAGGATGATAGTCATGATGCTAATTATGTTATGATAAGAATGCTAATTATTAATACTTCCTATCATTCTTTTTAGGACATAAAAGACATTATTTAACGACTAGTCCATTCTACTAGCTCTTCTTAGAGGCAAAGTTCAAATTACTTGGCCGAGGATCTAGAAAGGCAGCAAAGAGAAATCACTGGTTTTTGATTCAGCCCATGAACAATCAGAAGCATGGAGCAGTCAATGTGATTGGCTATTAAAAATGGCAAGATATATCCTTAATGGGGTATATGTAGTATTCCTCCTACATGACAAGTCATCTGGAATTTAGTTATACATATATATGTATACTTCTAAAAACTAGGAATTCATGGAGGAAAAAAAATCCAAATTCCTGAGTGGTTACTGACACAACAGTAAGCTATGTCTGAATTATAAATAAATTTGTACCTACCCCAGAACACTAGAAGATATCACATTTTTGTATCAGCTTCAATTTAATATTTAACCCAAATGCTAACCTATTATTAACTAATGTACAGTTCAATTCAAATCCAATTGCATGGATTTGAACAGTGCACTGTACAATAACTTAACCTCACTGTTTGAGTAATATAATACTTAGAGCCGCAAACTGGCGAAATACAATTCAGTCATGCATACTGTGTTAACTCAACTTTAAAAATTAATAAATTTAAGTTTAACTTCTGCTTCTTCTTTTTAATCTCAAGGTGGTACTTGAATGATAGACTACTTTAAAACCTTGCTAAAAAAAACAGTCATAATTTCAATCAAGGATCAGTCTTCTTATAAAAGATTAATGGAAATAAGTTTATAGTATAGTTCCAAGTACTTACTTTGAGTCCCAGTAATGCACCTGACTCTTTTGGCATAGTTGTTCTTTTGTTGAGAATAACACGACCAATTAGCCGATCTCCCTCTTTAGATGGTTGCCAAGTTACAGGATGCTATTATATACAAATACAGGAAAACAAATGAATTGAGAAATTGTTTTTGTGGTAAAGACTTTGGGCCTCTACTTTTATAGTGATCACCTATTTTTATTAATTGTATTCATTAGTTATCTCTAGAATTAAAAAAAGCTGCATTATGTTTAACAACCAAACAATGAAAATCATATTTAAAACTTGGAACCTAGTAAGTATATTTCAGCTCACAAAAGACATCTTTAGTAAGACAAATTCCAGAGAACCCTATTACAGCAAAGTGTACAACATACACACGCACGAATACACACACTTGAATGAAATCCAATTCCTTTCGCTTTTAGTAAGGAAATTTATGGGAGACAACACCATTCCATCCTTAACCAGGTTAAGTATCAGGGAAGGAATTTATTTAATGCTTTGTTCATTGAATCTCCATATGTCTCAGAAAGGAATGGATCTAAACTCATTTCAGAATTGTGGGGTGTAAATCTCCTAGAATTAAAACAAAAACAAAAAAACCCAACT
The DNA here is from genome assembly GCA_023653725.1 of Bungarus multicinctus. Classification (NCBI taxonomy): domain Eukaryota; kingdom Metazoa; phylum Chordata; class Lepidosauria; order Squamata; family Elapidae; genus Bungarus; species Bungarus multicinctus. The sequence continues at coordinate 117,078,605 of CM042836.1, forward strand.
ACACTCAGACTGGTGCAGTAAGTAACCAGAGAGCAGTGCTACATTTCATTTGCAGGAACTTAGAATCTTGTTTGATTCTTTTCACAGTAATTTTCCCTGAGTCCTTTTTCCTCTGAACCTGTGTTCTCTTATTGCTGTTTGTTTTCTAATTATGAAAATATGGTCTTATAAAGATCCTTTGGTTGCCAGTTTGCAACATGTTTTGTGGATTATAATCTGACAACATAACTCAAAAAGTCTAGATCTCTGCAAATGACCAGATACAGAGCTTAAATTTCTGTCAAATTTCACCAGTTAAATGAAAAGCAAAGATTTTTTTTCTATCTGAGTTTTCCTCTAAATCCATGTCTGGAGAACAGAAAGAAGGCAATGACAGTGGCGATAGAGGTCAAATCAGCTGTATCACCAGGATTGTTTTAGGAACATAAGAGCAGGCTCAGATGGAAGTGAAAGTTACAAAACTAAACAATGGGATTATGAGGAAACAAGGCTCAATCATCTCTCAGTCTCTCCCTCTCTCTGTCTGTGTCTCTCTCTCTTCTATCTATCTATCTATCTATCTATCTATCTATCTATCTATCTATCTATCTATCTATCTATCTATCTATCTATCTATCTATCATGGAAAAACTGGATACAAAATACTGTGTTTCTCATAAAATAAGGCCGGGCCTTATTTTCTTTTGATTCCTGAAAAAACGGCTAGGACGTCTTTTCGAGGGTGACTTAATTTACTCCCCCACCTAGAGCACCCCATGCACACTCCCCTCGCCACGAGGCTGCTTCTGTTGGCTGATCGAAGCTCCCGAAAGAAGAGTCTCCAGCCACTTCGGGGCGAGGCATGGCTGCCCGCGTCCCTTCGCCATGAGGCAGTTTATTTCGGGTGATGGAAGCTCCCCGGGGCAGTCACCAGCCATTTCGATTGGCCGGTAGAAGAGGCCTTGGGGCGAGCGCACACGCACACTCCCCTCGCCACAAAGCCGCTTCTATCGGCCGATCAAAGTGGCTGGTGACTGCCCCGGGGAGCTTCCATCGCCCAAAATAAAGTGCCTCCTGGCGAGGGGAGTGTGTGTGCGGGCAGCCATGCCTTGCCCCAAAGCAGCTGGAGACTCTTCCTTCGGGGAGCTTTAATCAGCCAATAGAAGCGGCTTTGAGGCAAGGGGAGTATGCGTGTGCCCCGAGGCCGCTTCTACCAGCTGATCAAAGTGGCTGGTGACTCTGCCTTCAGGGAGCTTCTATCGCCTGATGTTCGATTGGGGTTTTCTAGCCTAGGTTACCTGCAGGGCACTCCTAAGACATGTTTCCCCCCCCCACTCTTCCCCCCATTTCTCTTCACCTTGTGTACCGTAGTTCTAACGAACGATGTGAGAAATGGTGGGGAAACGTATGGTTTAAATAGATCTAAATTCTGGGGGCAGGGCTTAATTTCACTTCGTGTGTAGAAATTATGCAGGGCCTTCCTATTGGGGGAGGCCATATTGTTGGAGAAACACGGTAGTACATAATTTGGACCTGAATTCAGCTTGGAGAGACATATATGGGACACACTTTTATGATGTTTGCCCCAATATACAAGAAGGCCTTGACTTACAACAGCTCTCATTTAGTGATCATTTAAAGTTACAACGGCACTGAAAAAACTGACATGACCTTTTTTCACACTTATGACCGTTGCAGCATCCCCATGGTAACATGACTTACAATTGGATGCTTAACAATTTATGATGGTTCTAGTGTCCCAGAGTTATGTGTTCCCCTCTTGTGACCTTCTGACAAACAAAGTCAATGGGGAAACCAGATTCACTTAACATCCATGCTACTAATTTAAGAACTGCATGCAGTGATTCACCTAATGAATGTTACAAGAAAAGTCATAAAATGGGGCAAAACTCACTTAACAAATTTCTTACTTAGCAACATAAATGTTGGACTCAATTGTGGTCATAAGTTGAGGATTATCTGTATTTCATTCTGTTTTGTACATATGTTTACTACACAACAATGGACCCTTTGCTGCAATCAATAGCAGCATCCTATAAACTTCTGCTTACAGTCCTTACTCCGCAGTAAGGGGGATTCTTCCAAGAGGAACTAGAATCAGAGAAAACTATTTCCTTCACTTCCATTCTTATGAACTTCCCTTGAAGATTTTTATAAACAGAATACATTACTCCATGAATGGAAAAGATCCAATGTTTATAAATATTTCTTATATGGGTTACATTGAGAACAATAGACATTAAAATGGCTATGAAACAATATTATTCTTTAATTTAAACCAACAAAATAATGGGGGAGGGAAGGAGGGATATTTCTTACCGAGCTAATAGGGGATGTATCTCTAGTATGCCATGTGGCAGGATCCAACCAGTAATAATCCAAGTCACCTGGAAGAGTTATAAACAGAAAGAAATCTATATTCTCTCACATTAAGAAAATTATATGAATGAATAAATGAATTACATCTGAATCGAGAAATTTAATGTAAAATATTTTGTAAGAAACGCATCAAGTACAGTGATCCTTTTACATATAGAGAGCAATGTATTGTAATGTGCATGGAATGAAAATACCTTTACATTATACGTAAGCTATTTGAATTTTACTGCCCAAAATGAAAAGCTGTAAGAATGCACTGTTTTATAAGGTTCACTAAATTCATGTACTATAAATATATAGTGAGTTGGATCTAGGGTAAAGTTAGTTCTACATAATTTATTTTAAACTCATACCAAACTAAGACATGATTAATTATTCCATTGATTTAAACACAATTTACACAAAATTAATTCCCATAGCAAATCCTGTAATTATCTACTCAAAAGTACTTCTTACTGGTTCTTATTTCAAGGAGATTTAATTCTAAAATTAAAAGTATAAATCAGCATCTTGAACCTAGATTTGGATTTGAATAATTATTATGAAAACATAATACATTTTTATCCTGCAATAATTCTTCATGTGGCTTTCAAATTCCTAATGATAACAGAAGAATATCTGATAACAGAAATGACAATAAGTAGTTAGCATTTAATATGTATTACTAAGTAATGAAAAGACATTAACAAAACTGTGTGTGACATGCATTGAATTATTTAATTGAATAAATATTAGACTATGAATTAGATCAGATAATATACAGTTATAAAAAGCAGAAAGAAAAAAATGAATTATGATGAAGACTAGTGTATTATGGATCTGACAATGTATTAAGTAACAAAAATAAGTAAATGAACTGCTATAGCCATAAGAGTCTCTTAGAAATAGAAATTCAATATAGAAAATTCTGCTCAATCCAGAAATTCTTTGTTTTTTAAAAAATGGTTGTAATTATATACACATTTATGGGGGGGAGGTTTCCCATTTAAATAAGTGGAAAACTACTCTTCTTTTAGCTTGAGGAATTTCATGACTGTAAGCCAGAGGTGGTATTTAGCAGGTTCTGACCAGTTCTGGAGAACCAGTAGCGGAAATTTTGAGTAGTTTGGAGAACCGGCAAATACCACCTCTGACTGGTCCTGGCTCCATCTATTCTCTGCCTCCCGAGTCCCAGCTGATCAGTTGGATCTTTGTTGCCCTGCACAGGAGAACGGAGCTGGAAAACTTATTTATATACTTATTTCACTGTCACGTTCTTTATTTAAATATGTAATACACTGCAGGTGCAGAATAAGTAAATAGTGATTTAAGGACTAGATTGGATTTTAAAAAGGCAATATATGAGGCCTTGAGGAGTCTGAGTGAGGCTTTGAAGTGGCCAGATGAGGCTTTGTGATGACTGAGTAAGGCTTTGCAATGACTGAGTGAGGCTTTGAGGTGGCTAGATGAGGTTTTGTGATGACCAAGTGAGGCTTTGGGGTGGCCACGTGAGGCTTTGAGATGGCCAGATGAGGCTTTGAGGTGACCGAGTGAGGCTTTGGGGAGACCAAGGGAGGCTGACTGAGGCTTTGAGGATACCAAATGAGGCTTTTGGGGAGGCTGAATAATAAGCCTTTGAGGCCTTCTACAGGATTTGCAACTGCCTCAACCGTGCTTTTCAGCAGCAGGAGGAAGAAGAAGGAAAAGGTTATCTGGAATGGTGGGGGGGTATGACAAACTTAGGTAATGTCAATGGCATATGGGATAGTCAAAAGGGCAGAGATGGGAGAGGAGATAGGTCTGATACTGTGCATAGACATGATTCATTGCAATTTGGAGAAACAAAAAGGTCATTCAAAACTACATGTTGATCATAAATTTACCTTAACATCCTCCTGCAAATTATGGCAAGCTACAAGAGACTAAAACAGTGCATGCAGAGAAGATACAACCCTTCTTTAAAATTAGTCCCACTTGAAAACTGTTTTATCAAATAAAAATGCACACAGAAAACTGTAACCTGAGGGGGATGAAAAGAGAAAAAAAAACCTGACTTTTTGACAAGTTAACTTTCAATTTTCCAAATAACTCTTGGGCCCATTTCCTTCCATTTACATCATTTAAAGGCGCACACAAATCAGTCAGACCCCTTGAAAGTTTTAGATAGAGAGGTATTGCTGACTCTGCAGAATCTTTACCTAGCATCTTTTCCTTTTTGAATATGTAAGAGCAAGAATTATCATGCAGCAAACATGCTAACTCTTGACGTCTTAAGATGAATCAGTGTTGACGTCCAACTAGCTAGCCAATATTAACTAACTAGAAGGGGAGACCTTACCAGTTTACTCTTTGGTCTCCTGACTGCTTTCTGGCAATTGCATTAAGGGACCATTAGCAACACCACACCAGCATCAATTGGTAAAATCAGATTCAGTTTACTGGAAACAACAACAACAGAATGGATCAAACTGTACAAATAATAATAGAGAACACCAGAATAGATAATGCCTTCAGATACACACTGTAAGTATATAAGATATTTCTTTTACATGTTCAGTCCACATTAAACTTCTAGCATAGGGTTCTTAATTCATTTTGCTACTAACATTTTATAAAATATTTGTTTCAGACCTTAATTTCAGATACATTATCCTTGTCTTGGTCTGATATGAAAGTCTCCCACTTGCCATGGAGGTGTGTGCTATATGCTTTTTAAGTTTTGATTTAAACAGGAAAAAAAACCATAAATAACCTTCTGAAATTAAAATGAAATTTATAGATAATATTCTGTAAATATTAAACCTCAAACCTGTCAAATGTCCCAAGGCACCTGAATTTCTGTCCTTTAGGAACAGACATTTGCCCAAATAAGATGCACATAATTGACACTTTAAAATAATGTCTAAATAACTGTCCACTGTTATATGATTAATATCTCAATTCTCATCCTTTTATTTTCTATTATATTCTTCATATGGCAATATTATTACTTCACTATTTTTGCTATGCTAACCAAAGTAGGTTTGACTAGGATAAGCTACCCACCCCTATCTGACTTTAGACTATTACATATGGGGCCAACTAACAAATATATTAATACCTCCACAAAGCATATACAAAATAGAAACTTGATCAATTGAATATACTGCATAAAAAGATTTTGCAAAAGTATACTGCGTTCAAATATGCAGATTGCAGACTGGTATTTGAAAGAAAGCTATGAAATTTACTAATCACAACAATTCAAGAAAAGCTGGGTACATGAACTCTCTTTTGTCAAATAGAACTGTTAAAAATCATATGTGAATTATTTTATATCCCTGGCCATCAAAACATCTGAAATTTCTAATTTAATTAACATGCAAAATCATGTATCTACATAACCAATATTTGCATTGATCTAGAATTGTATTTATAGGCAGGTTATTTTTATAATTCTGTATGCACATGTATACATACCATATTAATGTTAGAAGAACACATTAAAAATCAAACAATATTTTAAAAATATACACATAAAAGAAATCCAGAACATTCAATATATATATATATATATATATATATATATATATATATATATATATATATATATATATATAACCCAGCACTTGTACTTCATTGCAAAGACCATCCCTTTCCAAAACTCAAAGTTATTGACAATAATATTTTACAGATATCCCCACAGTCTTTCAATCCGAGAGGACCACATGATTACCTGTCCCTGAATGCAAAGAATATAGAAGAAACTGAAGGAAACCAGCAAACATAGCAGCATCAGCTCACAGTGCCTTAATAAGCAGAACCAGCTCTGAGCAGGTTGCTGAATTCCAGCCTCAGACTGTAGCAAAACCATAATCACAAGGGTGCAGGGGAAACACCCAAAACCAAATCAGTACAAAGTGAATATATCAAGGAGTCATTGTTTCCTGTAGTTCTTGTCTCCTGAGCCTGTGCCAAAGGATTCTGCAATGTCAAACATTCTACAAGACTAACATCAATTAGGGCCATCAGAGCACCTGCCATAAATACAAATCTCTGCAGTGTAGAGTGAGCACTGATTACTGCAATAATCCATACGCAGTCCACGCAGTGCTAAAAAGAGGCTTGCTGCCTATGGAGCATCTTTAATCATTTTCAGAGGCTCCCATTAAGGATCTTACGAAGCAATATGTTTGCTTCACTGCAGAAACTGGAAAATGCTTTATCTGCTGGGGTCTGAACACAGGCAAGTTTAATGCAAAAGATCTTACCCCACCTTACCAACACTGAAACCATTTTTTTTCCTATTAAGTTCAGTTGGACTGAAATTAACACAGTCCAAGCATCAAGTAAAATTTACAGGCATTCATTTATTTACCATTGTGTTTTCTGAACTGCATCAAGAAGACCTTGCTGTCTCTGTGAAATTCTCTTTGGGACTGTCAGTTCGGAAAAGCTAAGTCTGCAAAAATGGACTGGACTATAAGCAAGTGAATGACAGATGCCTTCCCAGGTAATTATTTATTTATTAGATTTTTATCCTGCCTGTATGGTACTTTTTTTATAAGTAACACAAGGTGGAAAACATAACTAATACTCCTTCCTCCTCTTATTTTCCCCACAATAACAACCCTGTGAGGTGGGTTGGACTGAGAGGCGGTGACTGATCCAAAGTCACCTACACAACTTTCATGCCTAAAGTGGAATTAAAACTCATGGTCTCCTAGTTTCTAGGCCAGCACCTTCACCACTAGATTAAACTGGCTCTCTTTTCCAAGGTAGACACAGATTAAACTCTGGAACAATCCAGCCCAGAGGTATTTCTTCAAAATGTCAGACATAAAGTCAGGTGGTCAGTAAAAGCTGTAAGGAAGCTCTCATTGGCAGCCCTTGCTTTATCCAACTGATCTAAGGCTCCCTGGATGTGCTATATTTCATCTTCTAAATCCAACACATCTTTAAGGTGCCAGATTAAAAGCAGATGAGAGGATCTGGATGTTATAAAAAAACAGAAGTAGAAATCCAGACCTAAAAACTAATCCTCTTGCTCTATACTTTTTCATATTTTCTAACTTACCCATTTAGTTTTCTTGCATGGATTTATTTCCTGCCTTCATCAGTCTCCAACATTGTAATACTTCTATTCCAATACTTTTATCTCTTGTAATCAATCTACCAATGCTGAACTTTCTCAGAAATATTGTCTTGCTCCCCTCTAATTGTTCTACCTGCTTGCTCTTTAAAATAAATTTTCCAATTTTAGTTTTCTTTGTCTTCATTTTTGGATTGTCATTCATTTGATCCACTGAACCCATCATCCTTCTAATTCTCAACTTATGAATCCTCTATTCATCCATATTTACTATTTATTGCCCATAAATTCAACGTTAGCCGAATCCATACTCTTTTCTTTCTCTGCTTAGTAGTATAACAGCACTATTATTCCATCCTTATTCCTCTAACTGGTGTCTAATCATTGACAAGATTGTATCATTTTTACTTCTACCACATTTTTTCTCAAGAATGAAGCCCAAGCTGGCTAATATAACCATGAAAAATAATTGTATCAATGTTATATTAAAGGACAATAATATGAAAACCTGACCATGAACATGCTATAGTGAGCCTAAAAGGAACATTTTCAAAGTCAGTATAAACTAAGAGAAAGAAACTAGGCAAAAATAGTTGTTACAATAAATGTTCAAGAAACAAATGCTTAACACAGAAGAAATAGAAACATCTGTTGTGAGTGGACCCTCTCCCTAGTCTCGGAAGGCTTTAGTATCATTGATACTAAACTATGTTTCCAGCATGGATTTCTACTTAAAATCTTTCTTTGAACTGCTTTTTAATTCTGAGGGGCCATTTTAAAAAAGCAGTTTGTTCGCTTTTACTAAATTATTTTACCTGACAATCGTATACACAGAAAGAGGGGAGAGGAATGAACTGACTGCATCAGATCAACTTTCATTACACAGCATTGCTTTTCTTCTTTTGACCTCATTTGCCTCTATGGAAAGCAAAAAAAAAAAAAACCCACCCAGATTCAATATAGTATTTAATACTTTTCTAATATTGTCATGAGAAACAAACCTAATCCTTATCAACATTTTCTAGGCCAAGCTATGATTAGGCTCATGTTGGCATAGATTAAATAAATCCAGACTATATGCGCACAACGTTCCCTATGTACCCACTGAATTTTCAACCTGTCGAGGACGTTATTCTCATTAATAAAAGGCACAATTTGTTTTCACTGCAAAAAGGAAAAAAGAAAAAGAAAAAAAGAAAATTTCATCAAAAGATTAAATTTTGGGATCAGTCCCAAAGTAGTTGCAAGTGAATGCCAGAAAACTACTGGCTTCAAGATTTGAAGTTCTGGCTCCTGTGATCCTCTTCATCTTGCTCCTTCCTTGTACAGGTAATCCTCATTTCACTTAGTGGCTGTTCAAAGTTACAATGGCACTGGAAAAAAAAGACTTACGACCTGTTTTCAACACTTAAGATCATTGTAGCATCCCCACAGTCACATGATCAAAATTCAGATGCTTGGCAACTGACTCATATTTATGTGCAGTGTCCAAGGGTCATGTGACCATTTCTGCGGTCTTCTGACAAACAAACTCAATGGGGAAGCCAGATTCACCTAACAATTGTGTTACTAACTTGACAATGTTGGTGATTCCCTTAACAACTGTGACAAGGAAAGTAGTAAAATGGAGCAAAATTCATTAACAACTAACTCACTTAACAACATAAATTTTGGGCTCAATTTCTGTCGTAATTGTGATCCTGTTGTTTGGTTCATGGCATGACCACGAACGCGAAGCCAAACAACAGGATCACAGCTCACCAGCTCAAATCCCCCAGCAACTAAGACTAACCTGAGTACAACCAAACCCCCACTGGAACAGAACACATCCCCAGCCAATTAGAACACAGCCAACCCCCCAACCAATCAGAACACAGCCAAACCCCCAACCAATCAGAACACACCCCCACCCAATCAGAATACAGCCAAGCCCCCACCCAATCAAGTCACACCCCCACTAGTAGTTAAAAGGAAGAAGCAGCTGCAAGCTCACATCACTCTGAGAAGCACAAGGCCGAAGACACAAGCCTGAAGATGATGAATGAGACTTCATGGAAACGTCACCTAGATATTTCCAATTCTACGCGGGAGAAAACCCGAAGAACCAAAGATACACACACACACACACACACACACACACACACACACATATATCTTTGTGTTACAACACCCTGGTAAGCCCCAATTAAGGGAGGAAGCATACTGCTGTCCTTTTCTGTCTTTCAGCTCATCACCAGAGACCATCCAGACAGGAAGCTATTTGTTTCGTTGTCTTTTGTTTATATGTGTGTTACCATATATATATATTCTTAAATAAAAATATAAATTGTAGCCTCCACTATCAGACCAATTTGATCCATACTGATCTGAAAAATGGATCCTGTGGAAAAAACACTAGGATGATGATGGTGATGATGATGATGACTGTCACAGCAATTATTGCTATCACTGTCTACTGTCCATAATCATATATGAGGGCTTTTTCTTCATGATGTGCAAAAATAAATAAATTTTGCAAATTCATACTAGTGAATGTAAAGATATGGTATGCATCAGGGATCCCCAAGCCCCAGGTCATGGACTGGTATTGGTCTATGGCCTGTTAGGAACCAGGCTGCACAGTTGGAGATGAGAGGCAGGTGAGCAAGTGAAGCTTCACCTGTATTTGCAGCCACTCCCCAGCGCTAACATCAGAACCTCAGCTGCAGCTCAGATCATCAGGCACTAGATTCTCACACAAAGCATGAACCCTACTGTAAACGGCATATGCGAGGGATCTAGGTTGTGCATTCCTCCTTCCCATCCTGGCAGAAAAATTGTCTTCCAAGAAATTGTGGTACCAAAAACGTTGGGGACTACTGGTGTACATGGTGAGTCAGTATTCAAAACTGAATATAGCATATAGATTTCATTTAGCTAAATATTCTTTGGGTGGTTATAAGTGGCGCAGTGGTTAGAGTGCAGTACTGCAAGCTACTTTTCAGCCAGCTGCCTACAATTTGGCAGTTCAAATCCCACCAGGCTCAAAGTTGACTCAGCCTGAGGTGGGTAAAATGAGGACCCAAATTGTTGGGGGCAACATGCTGACTCTCCAAACCACTTAGAGAGGGCTGTAAAGCACTATAAAGCGGTATATAAGTCTAAATGCTATTGCTATTATGCAAAGTCCTAGCTCTCTAGAGAAAGCTCCAAATAGAAAAAGTGGAATAAAAGAGAAGAGCAGTAAGGTGAATAAATTCAATTATGATAGTGATGAGTGCACCATTGTAAGATCTAAAGGACCAGATTATCCATGTGGTCACTAAGAGTTGACAACAACTTCAAGGTGTGTAGTAATCAAGTACATATATTCTGAGCAACTTGCTTTGCCTTTAACCTCAGCTCAATAAATGCATTCACCTTGCATATTCAAGTGCACTGGCCCAATCCTACCTTAGAATCTGGGGATCAGGCCTTCAGAAGAGAAATTGGATGAAGCACAAAGGAGGGAATAAGGATGACCTAGTAGCTAGAGCTTATAAAAATACTAATGTAACTAGGTAAATTTAATTTGAAAAAGATTATTCAGTGAAAATAAAATCTAAATCTCCAAAGACCTGATGGTATGATATATAATAAGGTCTGTTTGCTATCATTCCAGAGTGCAGAACATGAAATAAAAGGTAAACAAAAAACATGGTGGAATATTGGAGGTGGGGGAAATCTTAATTGCATGTGTAGTATGATCATGGAACCAACTTCTTACATCATGGGTGTCAAATTCACTGCGTCACGTTGCCATCACGTGATGTTTCACAACATTTTTCCTATTTGCGGAGCTGGAGTGGGCATGGCCTGCGCATGACACATCTGGCCTGTGGGCCACCATTTTGACACCCCTGTCTTACATGATGAGCCTTCTTTTGCTGGATGTCTGGAATACTCTACCTGAGTATCAATGTCTGGAATACTCTACCTGACTCTGGTTTCTTCCCCAAACCCCAAAAACTTTAACCTTAGACTATTGACCTCACCCCTTTCCTAAGAGGTCTTTAGGGGGCGTGCATAAGTATACCAACGTGCCTACTGTCCTTGTCCTATTGTTTCTTTTATTTTTCTTATATGTATCCATTTCACATATTCATAACTATGTTTATATTTATATCTGTTAACTTATAATCGCTTGACAAAATAAATAAATAAATAAAATAAATGTTGTCATACGCATTTATTGCAGAATCTTTCATTTTGATTCCTGCACTATGCCAGAATGTATGTGAAGAAAAGATTTACAGGGTTTAGGTTACCTAGTATTTTTTAAAAATATCTTGCAACATCTAGAAAGACTTTCAGCTTTTTTACTTGATATGTTCCTATGTAGAAAATGGAAAAATTGGATAGTGCATTATATTCTTGCTTGCCAAACAAAGCAGATTGATGTCAGGTTTGAAGGCGGTCTTTTAGCAATTGATCAATAAAAGTTAAATCATAAGGAACCCTGGAAAATGAATCATAATTTATTTTGCAGCCATAGAAGATTAAAGGAAAGGAATGGGAGCCCCTATGTTCAAGACTTTGTTTAACATTGCAGAGATCTGTGCATGTATTGCCAAAGTATGTTATCTGCAAACTAGACCTGAGGGAGGCAATTACCTTTTTTGCCTGTATCAGGTGTTGGGAGCACTTTATACTTTCCAATTTCCTTTTGAAAATGTTTTTTTCATCATTTCACTAGTTGTGTAATCAATAATGTAAAGGTTCAGATTGACCTTTCAAACAATATAGTACTGTATATTGCAATCTTACAGCTGAGTCAGAAAACGGTAAGAATGGATGGAAGCCCAGGTTTCTAAGATGTCTTTTCTCTTCTAAAAAAAGGCATCTAAAACTTGCAAAAATTCTTCATTATACACATAAGTGTATTCATGTACAGATAGTCCTCAACTTATCACCACTATTGGGACCAGAATATCCATTGTTAAGTAAGGCAGCCGTTGACCTGATTTTACAATCTTTTTGCAACGGTTCAAATTGATAAGTGATTCACATGGTCATTAAGAAAATCCAGATTCTTCCATGGTCTATACTTGTTGAAAGTTGAGTTGGAAGGTAACAGATGGTGATCTCATGACTCTGGGATACTGCAACCATCATAAATACATGCCACGGCCATGAAGCCAAATTGCGATCAAGTGTCTGAGGGGATGCTATGTGGGTTGTAAGAGGCAGGACTGATTGCAAGTCACTTTTTTCACTGCTGTTGAAACTTTGAGTGGTCGCTAATTGATTTGTTGTAAGTCAATTACAGTACAATTACTGTAAGTCAATTACAGTATATTAAAGACAGCTAAAATGAGCCACGGTGGCACAATGGTTAGAGTGCAGTTGAGCAGGCTACTTCTGCTGACTGCCGGCTGACTGCAATTTGGCAGTTCAAATCTCACCAGGCTGAAGGTTGACTCAGCCTTCCATTTTTCTAAGGTCAATAAAATAAGGACCCAGATTGTTGGGGGCAATATGCTGACTCTCTAAATTGCTTAGAGAGGGCTGGAAACCACTGTGAAGCGGTATATAAGTCTAAGTATTATTACTATTGCTACCAATTTTAGCTTCCTTTATTTCCTATAGGCTCCAGTAGTTGCTGTTGGTACAGATTTTGGAACCGAGTCAGGGGACTCAGGGGACAAATTTTCTTAGAACTTGATCTCACCTTGGACATTAGTTTATAACTACACACATTGTAAAAAGGCCTTTACTTTACGGGCCATTAAAATAATTAAAAACTGTTAACAGCGTAACAAGAGAGTACAAACTTGTATAGTTGTTGAATTAAGTTTATGGTTAGTGATATGAAATTTCACATTTGCTTCTCATGGGGGACTATCATGGCCAATCTTACTAGGAGGCAATCGACTGAAATGGTGGTTGCTGAAAAGCAACAGTATGAGAACTTGTTGGAGGAGAGAGCAATGTAACCAATTTGTTTCTTATACTAAAAGAGAGTAGAGTCCCCCAATCCCCAAATAATGTACCATTAAAAAGAAAGGATCATCTTGGATATATTGAAAATATAGTAAGAGAGAAAAGTGGGTTTTCTTCCTTCCTAATCCTTCCTATTCCTTCCTATTTTTAATCCCTCTTTGTAGATTGTCTTAAATTCTACATCATCTTTCTTTTGGAAGAACAATAATTCAGGTAGGGCAGGACGGCATTATCTTGTTCTTTGATTTAAATCTAACCTGATTTTCTCATTTTGCCAGTCCCAACCAGTTGCACTATACTTGGCAGCAGTATTTCTCAACATGGTTACCATGTAGTTACCATGTAGTTTTGAGATGTATTTGAACGCTGCAAGGAGTCTAGGTAATCTTCTAAGTTTACTATGGAAAACCGGACTAAGTTTACTATGGAAAACCGGAGTGCTTTTCTTTGTTTCCCCTTTATGCACCTGAGGTTAAAAAAAAAGTTTATAAATTATCTAAATAAAGAAGGGGAAAAAAACAACCAGGTGTGTGTGGAAGGGATTTAATATTAATCAGTGGAAGGAAAGTCAGTATGGTGTAGTGATTAAAGTGTTCTTTTGCAACTGGTGATACTGAGAATTATTGGAGAATCCATAATCAAGTTGCTGTAACCATATAGTGAAATGAAAAGAAAAAAAAAATTGCCACTTAGAGATCGAGGGAGGGGGAAACCACTGCATTTCAATTTTCTCAGCATCCTTAACACTCTTTTATATTAAATTTGTACATAGAATAAGTACAAATCACATCATAGTATGAGCTACACTTTCTCAGAGATAAATTTCATAATTTTAGGAAAGGAAGAAAAGAGCATGTCATTCAAAAACACAAACTACGCAGAAGACAGGGAAGAAAAGAGATGAGGAAAACAAGGAAAAGGAGAGAAGGTATAATAGGTATGTAGTCCTTCCTGTTTATTTTCACTGGCCATCAAAGAAATAATATTTTAATAACTATAATTCTCTTACCAAGATTTTAACCCAATCCATAAGATCTTGCAGTAGTTCAGATTTTAAAAAGTTACTCCTTCAACACCTTCACTATGTTAGCATAATAACACTAGTGTAACAACCATATAACAATTAGTGTATGGAGAATATGTATATATACATACACACTTACAGTACGGTACTTTTTGTTTTCTTTTTTTTTTAAAGGAAGACTTACCCTTTTCACTGACACTTTCACTTTCTATTTCTACATCATCACAGCTGGTATATTCAGGTGTTGATGCTCCTTCTTCCTCAGAGCTGCTGACAGACATCTGTCTTTTTTTCCCACCACGCTTTGATCTATGAGGTTTTGGGGGAGAGGGTCGCACTGATTCTGACTGATCAGAACTAAGGGAATCATTTCTTAGCATGGTTTCTATTTTCTCTCGCTTTGCTTTCCGACTGAGAATCGCAGAGCTGGGATCTAAGCGAGTTTGTGCTTTAAAGGAATCATGATTTTTGGATTCTAAATGTTCTATAAGAACCATGCTATGGCGGGGCGTTGATGGGGTATGAGAAATTAATTGTTTAGAAACGGAAATCCTAACGTCACCTGTTCTTTCTATTGGATATGTCCTTGGGGCATCCACATGGGATTTTATATCCTGAGTTCCTTGCAACTGTGAATGCTTTCCATGGTTATTCTCAGGCACCTCAGGCTCCTCAACTTCAGTATGAGGCAAAGCAACATCACTGTGTCTTCTCTCATGCCGCACTTTTGAAACTTTTGCATGCATGCGCATCTGCTGCTCTTCAGGATGGGGTTTCACAGGGTACCTTGCAAGATTTGGATCGCTCCTATACCTGGTATATTCATCTTCTTTCCTCAGTTTTTCCTCATTAACTGTCTTGCCTTCCTCAAAATGGGGAGGGAAGTCAGAGTAGTCTTGAGACCTCCCTTTCTCTAACCTTCTCCCATCACGCCTTTCTTTACTTCCCTTCTCATCTGTTTGTCCTTCACTCTGCTGTAGCGAAGACTTTGGCACACGTTTGCGCTCAATTTTCACACCTCCTTTTCCATTTTGCTCAAAAGCAGAGGGTATCTTCTTCCTGATATAATGAGGAGGTAAGAGAACGTTATTTGTTTAGAAATTTTATATAGCTCCCCATCTTGAACACCTAAATCTGGGCAGTTGAGCAATCCATCTAATATAACCCCCCACACACACACACACACACCAACCGATGAAAATAATCCTATGTAAGCAAAAATAAACAACAATTCCATAGCAACAGATACATGTATATGCCCCGCCCCCCTCGGGCAATGCTCAGGGGGAAAAGGCAGATTTTAACAGCTCTGGAAGGCCAAGACGGAATGGGAAAACTTGTTATGGCCATCTCACCATTGCCAACTTGCTATAAACAACTCATTGCCACCAACTCACTATGGGACCATTTGCTGCGGGACAATTCCACACAGGATAACTCAGTGTGATAAATGTTTATCCACCACTGTTTCTTTGATATTATTTCCATTTTTGTAGAAATGGACAAAAATGAATATAATGTTGAAGAAACAGTGGTGGATAACATTTATCGCATTGAGTTATCTCATGTGGAATTGTCCCATGGCGAGTTGTCCTGCAACAAGTTGCCACAGTGATCTATTTCACAGCAAGTTGGCTATGGTGAGATGGTCATGGCTGCGGCAAGTTGTTCTACACCAGGCCAAGAGGGTGGAACCATCTGAATTTCAGGGAGAGGCTGTTCCATAAGGCAGATGCAGCAAGGAAAGACACACTTCCTTAGTCTTTTGAGATAGTACTCTTTGATAGAGGGGACCACGATTCTGTTAAAATTGGGTGGAATGGACAGAAGCCCTCAAAGACAGATGATCCTGCAAGTCATTTTGTAGGCTTTAAAACTGATGATCAATACTGTGAATTGCACTTGGAACAATACTGTAACCAGGGCAGCCCATGCAAGTGTGGCCTTGCATAGACAAATTCTGGACACCCAAAACTACACACTCCACTGCATTCTAAATAAATAAAATAAAAAGTTTAAATTATTTGTGTAAAATTATCTTAATGCCTGCCTGAAAATTCATGCTAGTCTGCAGCCAACTGATGCTATTTTGATGTATTTCTTCAAGCAAGAAACATCAGAACAGTATCTTCAGTGTTATTTCAGTGTGACTGAGCATAATTATTACTCAAATAGAAATTCCCACTTGTTTCTAATCCTACCAAGCAACCATTTGACCTTCTAGGAACTCATTCCTTTCCTTTCTGGAAAAGAACATTAAGTTCCTGGCCAGCTGACCCACTTCTAGGAAGTGCATGGGTTCTAAAGAACCAATATGACCAGGCACAATATTCAGTCAGGATTTTGTTTAGTACTATTCTTAAATATGTTTTGATCATTAGCAGGCCAGGGTTTTTGACCCAGCAATATTTGAAAGGAAGGAGCAAGATTTGTTACCCCTTTCATACAGCAGAAGAAAATGTTGGATGCTTTTTTTTAATGACTTCCATGACATACATCTGCATAGATGCAAGTTATCAAATTACATTCAGTTCAGCACAATTCATTTTCTAACATCCTTAATTACCCTTTTGTGGAAGGTAGAGTTGCTAAAATAGTTGTGTGATACTGTTTTTTAAATTAATCTTAAAAATATTTTAATTAGGCAAATATGCAAATATCTGGAATTCTGTATAATTAGGCAAATATGCAAATATCTGGAATTCTGTATATTAAAGTTATTCATACATTGGAAAATTATCATATGGATTATTGCAGTTTCTTATATTGGAACATTTCAAAAAATACCTGGAAAATGCAATAGTTCAAACTATGATAATGAACTTGCTAAAGAGATTGTTCCAATATAATTATGTCACATTAATGATTTATGATCTACAATTGTTCCAAAACTATTTCTAGACCAAATTTTACATACTACTATTAATTTTTAAAAACTAAATAAGTTTGAACCACATTTTCAGAAGGATTCTCTTCTCCCCTTTAAAATTTGCCATGCCTTGAAACAGTCTTTAAAGGCTCCTAAAGAACCCCTATTTTAGAGTGGCAACAAATAGAAGGCCGATTATAAAATTATTTCCCTATAAAGAATTTATCTGTAACTTTTACTTTATTATTTCTGGCCCTAGTAGATCTTTTTTTTAAAATTAGATTTTATTGCTCTTAGACTGTTTGTATGGTGATAACTGTTTTTATTTAATGATTTTAAAAATTTTGACATACCTTGTCCATTTTCCATGTTTGCTTAATCATACATTATTAACGGTTACATGTAAATATTAATTAAATCTTAAATAATCATGTGCATAATCAGCCATATGGGTAGTCTTCGACTTACAAACAGTTCATTTAGTGACTGTTCAAAGTTACAACAGCACTGAAAAAAGGATTTATGACCATTTTTCACACTTATGACCGCTGTAACATCCCCGTAGTCATGTGATCAAAATTCAGCTGCTTGGCAACTAATTTATATTTACAATGGTTGCAGTGTCTTTGGCTCATATGACCCCCTTTCATGATCTTCGGACAAACAAAGTCAATGGGGAAGGCCGATTCACTTAACAACCATGCTACTCATTTAATACCTGCAGTGCTTCACTTAACAACTGTGGCAAGCAAGGTCATAAAATAGGGCAAAACTCACTTAAAACTCACTTGTCTCACTTAGCAGCAAAAATGTTGGCTCAACTGTGGTTGTAAGTCAAATGCCGCTTGGGGGGGGCCAAAAAGCCCTACTAATAAGCAGGCATATACAATGGAATGAAGGCTATTGCTGAGCACTTAGCATGGTGCTCCATAGACTGTAAGCCGCCCTGAGTCTCCGGAGAAGGGCGGCATATAAATGTAATTTAAAAAAAAAAAAGACTACTTGTATTGTTAAGCCATTCTGAATGCCAGTTTGAGATGCAGGCATGGCTTTCTGGAGCACTTAGGATGCATTCTACAGATGTTCTACAGAGGCAATCACTATGACCACATTACAATATATTGCTTCAAAAACACACTATGTATGATCATTGGGGAAAAGATGTAAAGGAAATAATGCATTATGGAGAGGAGTAAGAAGACAACATTAGCAAGATGAACAGTGGCTTTTCCTCTCAATTAAAAACATGGATTTTTCTCAAGTCAAATAATGTGAGTTCTTGTGTTGATCGTGTACACATATATTTTGGGGGGAAAACAGGTCATTTTTCTCTTTTATTTTATGTTCTGATTTCTCCTAGGCTTGCCTTCTCTGCCCTCACCCTTCTCATTTGGTAGCAGAGGCAATTGGAATTCCTTCCTCAATCTCAGCTGAGTTTGTCAACAGTAGCTGTTGAAGGCAGCCTCAAAATCCTCCTCCTCTCCTATTGATGCTTCAGCCATTGATAATCAACTTCTATTCAATCAACATTCATTCACTGACAATCAACTTCTATGATAAAGGGCAGATAACTTTCTTCATTTGCAATAAACCCTCCATACTGTCTAATCTTATAGTTGTGGGTTTTCCCATAATTATTCAGGAAGAATCCATTAGCATCAATATTACCTCTCTCTTGGGGGTTCACTTCTAGATCTTGAAGCAGTTTGTTTCTGTTCCAGGCCCATAGTTTGTTGTGACACTTCTGGGGCTTTCCTTCTGTTTGCTTGCACACCAGAGGATATTTCTTGTGCAGTTGTGGCTGCTGTGCTTAGGGGTATTTGAGATCGTGACCGTTCCTGAAGCCTAGCTTTCTTTTCTCTAGGAGATTCTGAACCAGCACCAGTAGCTGTGTCACTCAGTGTTCCATCATGACTGGATGGCTGTTGTGGACCACTCCCAAAAAACCATGCTCCAGATTTAGTTAGGATCTCTTGTTGCTTCCGGCATAAGTTGCATACCCACATAACCTAGTTATAAAGAAAGATAAACAGTCTAAATATCTGATATTGATTTTTAGGAACAAGTTTATCTATACAGTTACAAAGAGTAGCTTTTCCTTTATGAAATTGTTTTGGATCTCATTCTCAGTATAGGTTTATGCAGTATGCTACTTTTGCTCATTACAATCAAATAGAATATATTTAAATATTTGAGCTTTGTCATACCATACATTTAATATTCAAATAATTAGTGAGGTTCATTGTTACGACTAGGAATGAGGAGATCCAAATTTAAATCCCACGTGCTTATGAAAAAAAAATGGCTCCGCTCTAGGCACTACTGGTTATTATTCAAAGAAATTGCATGCAGAAGGTGCCTTAGTTCAAACCCTGGAATTTTCAGTTTAAGAGATTCATGCACTAGACGATATGAAAGACCTTCCTACCACAGATCTTGGAGTCCTATTAGTCAAAAGGGTCAAAACTGGGCTTGATCAGAAATTGTATACTATGATAATAAAAAAAAATTTTTTTTGAGGATGGCATGGAATTAAAAATAAACTTGCAGTCACCCTAATTGTGTAGTTGAATCGTACTGACGAAGGATTAGAAAAGTTTGGGAGAATTAAAATAAGACTGATCTCAAGGTAAGCAGGCATTGTTAATGCATTATGTGAAGTTAAGCTGATTTTTGGGTTATGGTGTTCACATATCCATTTAGTTGAATTCACATCTAAACTAATACAGTAGAGTGAAATGCTTTCCCCTGCTTTCAATCAAACACCAAAGGTTTCTGTATATTAAAAATCAATCAATCATTTATACTTCTATCATTCCCAAATGTGATGGGCCTCAAGTCCACATTCAAACATTTAAATTTAATCAGTTGATTAAATTTAGAAATTTTATTTTAGAAAAAGAAACAAAAGCTCTGTCTTATCTAAGAAAAGATTTAAGAAGATTAACATTTCTTATCACAAGAATAATTATATGGTGCCATGACAATTTGACCGCTCACCAGAGAGCTGTATTTGCATTTTTAAAAAAAACTATTCTTCTCTCCCCCCTTGTCCTCCCAAATCAAAAATATTATTTTAATATAATGTGCTAGCAATGTGGATCATGAATGTGTCATAAATGTCAATTATTTATGAGTAAATTAAATGGAAAATAGATAGTTTAGTAAAATGGGATAAATGAAAATAAATGAACACAATATGGCTTCTAAAAAGGAAAACTATAGATATATTTATGATATATAATATCATGAGAAATTATTTCAAACATTCATTGTAAAACACAGCCAGTTGTTCATTAATACAATTTTTATAATTCAAATACACTAAAACAAATACACTAATACTATAAATGCTTTTAAATAGAAATATATTGAATTATTCTTGCTATTTACCAATGAGAAATTAACTGATAATGTGAGAAGTAATACCACTTTCCATTAAATATTCTGAAATATATAGTATAGACTCAATATAATTTGGTGGTAATGCAAATGACAATTCTGTAACAGTCATTATAGGGATACTTGCTTTGTCAAGAAATACAAAAACTTTCATACACTCCTGACAATAATAGTTTGAATAAAGGCAAATAAATAAAACCAAATAAGTCTTTAAGAACACATGAGTAATATATTTTTCAAACTAATCAGAAATGTATTATAATTTTATTTCACTATTTTATATTGACTATAATTAAACCAGATCTTATTATAGACTTTTATTAAATATTTATGATGCATGAAATGAAAAGTCAAATGTGTTTTTGTGTTGTCAAAAAATATTCTCATACAAGAACAGACTAGCCAAATAAAACATTGTGTGTGTTTATAAAAAGAATTCTCATAAAAATGCACAGAACAAAGAACTAAAAGTAACTTAACATTATATTATACAAGCTGAAAAATCAAATTGAAATATGATTAATGATTAATCACTAAAAAAGTTAAAGTGTGAATCTGTATTTGAATTGCACATATAATATCTCATGACCCAGGGAATTGGTATCATCCAATTCTGTTAAATGCCCAAAACCTAGTTTCACTGCTCGCATGCAAGATACTATGATTTATTTCTAATCCAAATTAGCAAATTAAAATGGATTATCTCTTGTGCAGCTATTTGTGGGAGCTACACACCGTATTAGATAAAAATAGATAAAATCTAAACCTTATATATATTATTATGAAAAACTCTAATTTTAACAAATGTTTCAATATAACATTCAGATAGTATTTATCCAATATTTTAGATTTATTTCTGTATGTTAGCATGTTTTCATGCCACCATTCTATCAATGTGAATAACTATCTACAAAATAATTAAACCAGTCATTACTTAAATATACATTTAACAACAGAGACACAATAAAAATTCCACAAACTAGAAATGCAAATGCCATGCTTACAGCTATTAATTGGAGCATTTACACACACATACCATCTATTTTAAATGAAAAAAATCTACCTTATACTCACATATTATCAATTCTGCTTAAGGTATCATCAGAACTTAGTTACTGAGTCTCTATATATTCAATTGAACTATATTCTGCCCACATGGGTAGGGTGGATAGAGACAAAAGCCCTTATTCAAAAAGAAAAAGAAAAGAATGCAAAATAAATCCTTGAAGTGATATAATGATTTTGGTAAAAAAGCTGCTTACTGGAAAATATTTAGTAGGGCAGTCTGTGGTACAAGCAATCTAAGCAGCATGCAGGAATTATATCCTGATTGAAAATACTGGGCCATAATCCAAACTAATCTAAATTAAAGCAGGCCTGTGTAATAATTTATTTTAACAATCCACAGATGTTAAACCACCAACGAAAATACTGATGAAAGATTATAATCTTTTCATGAAGCTTTTGAACAAAACTCAACAGAATCTGGATAAAAAAATCAGCTGCTGCTGCTATTATTATTATTGTTGTTGTTGTTGTTTTTGTTCCCAATAACTCAATAGATGGCTAGAAATATGTGTGCAATTCACTCTTTTTCTCAGTTGTTCCTGATGCAGCATTCAGATAAATTCTTTCATTTTATAACTGCAGATCAGAAGCATTGCAGCCGATACATAGAACTGCACTGCTAGCATGGTGAAATATATCAGTCGGTGCACAACCGAACAAGAATTGTTCATGTCCAAACTAAATTCAAGCATACAGGATTCCACTGTGCCAGCATCAAGAATTCTCACACAAGCCCATTCTTAAAGTACATTACAGGGTGGGAAAAAAAAATCATGCTTCTGAAGACTAAAAGCTTGAGTTCAGGTGAACAGCCCGTGGTGCTTCAGTAACATCTACATATAAGTGGCACACTTACTGTCTCTGGCCCTTCCAACAGTGGTCCATGGCTAGCGGATACATTATTTCTGTCCTAATACAACATGAAGACACAACTTGAAAATGATTGCAGAGTTATGACAAAAGCATACGACATAAGCAAAAGAGCATATGCAGATTTATGTTCAAATGCTCTCTGCACAAATTAGAATTAAATAAAATATAACATTTAATTACCTATTCTGTTGGTTTATAGAAACAGTCTATAGCATAGCATTGATGGGAATCTTTTGAGATGGGAACCTTGTCAGACAGGATAGCAATAGCATTTAGACTTACATATTTCTTCACAGTGCTTTACAGCCCTCTCTATACAGTTTACAGAGTCAGCCTATTACCCTCAATAATCCCTCAACAGTCCTCATTTTACCGACCTGAGAAGGATGGAAGGCTGAGTCAACCTTGAGCCTAGTGAGATTCGAACTGCCAAACTGCTGGCAATCGGCATTCAGCAGAAGTAGCCTGCTATACTACATTCTAACCATTGCGTCACCATGGCTCATATTATTGATCTAATTCTTGTTCCTTGCTATGTTTTGGTTTCAATGTAGTTGCAAGTTAGATCCATTTAATAAAAGAGTTCCACCAGGATTAGATGAAGAAGAGGTTGGGTACTCATATCTTCCCCTCATCTTTCACTGCCTTTGTTTGGACAACACAAAATTTGGAAACATGCTCAACTGTTTCTTCTAGCTATGAGGGAGCAAAACATATCCCCATCCAGCATGTCTGTGCTTAAATGTGTTCTATTACACCACATTCAAACAAGGCAGCAATTTCAGAACTAATATGCAGTTTGAAGTTCTGCTAAAACTCTAAGAATCAAAGCTATTATTTATGAAACTACAAATAGTCCTTGTTTTACTACCATAATTAAGCCTGGAATTATGGTCATAAGTCAAGACATCACATGTCTAGATTCAAATTACAACTGCATTTTAATAATGGTCATTAAGTGAACCCCATAGTCATTAAGTGATTGTTAAGCAAATCCATTTTCCCCAAAGGGCATTTTTTGCCAGAAACTAGGAATAAACATAGAAAACCCACAAAAACTTGCAAAATTGTGGTCACATGATTGCAGGACACTGCAAACAGCCATAAAGGTTAGTCATTTTCTAAGCTCCCAAAATGCAATCACATGACCAAAGGTCATAAATAGTGCTGGGGAAGTTGTGTATAACTTTGAATAGTTGTTAGATAAGATGTAAGTCAAGTGACCTGAACTATGTGACCTGTACTATGAGTCAATAGTCTGTACTATGAGTACAGGCCATTGATTCCAATACATTTTATGCAGAATATGTCTTCCACACTGCTTTTAGCTATGTTATTACTTTATTATACGAACCAAAATTAGTAAAGTGCTATTTAATTTAATGTAATCAAACTAAAGAAGGCCAAAATTGGGCAGAATTTCTTTTCATGGCTATTTGCAGCATTTACATAACTGATGGCAAAATGCACCATGTTATAAAGTATATAAAGCAATTTTGTTATAATGCAAGGATTTGATGCCAATATTTCCTGATTGTATTGATCAAGGTGATGGAAAATGTCCTAAAAATAAAATGTAATGGGACACATATATCTATATTAAGTAGATTTGATCTCCTCCAATGATTCTGAAATATTATCATTCAAAATGCAGTTACTTATCAAAAAAGCAAATTAACAAAATCTACAATAGTAAATCTTTCCAGACATCTTTTCATTGGTCCCCATAACCTCTTGTGATACATAGTGCCTGCAAATCTTCTCTCTTCCCCTGTCCTTTCTGTCCCATTTCTTATAAAGCCTCTTTTTTTTAGCGTTGTCAAGAGTTAACCATCTATACTCAGCGAAAATAACTTCACACTGGGAAAAATGAAATGAAAAGAAAGATGACTCAGAACAGCAGACAGGCATTTGTTAAGAAAGGGAAAGGATGAAAATGAGGATGGAAATGACACCCTCTGCTGCCTTTTGAAAGGAAACAGAGCTGAAGAAAATATTACTATTAAAAGGCAGAGGAAAGCCATGTGGTGATTATGGGGTGGTAGAAAGTCCTAAGAAAGTTGTCTTATTTGCAGCTCATTTTGTGAATGTACGTGCAAACTTAAGCCAATATGGCAGGGGGCATTCACAGCATACTTCCCAAATTCTAGATCTATCCATTGTCTAGATATAGGTTTGGGTATCTCTGCTACAAACAGCCAGAATCCTATTTTGTATGCCTACCTACTTCTCCAAGAAGCATGAGTGCCAAGAGTCCATTTTATGATGCTAAGCTATCTTCCTTGAGGAACATTCTCCCTCCCACAATTATGTTTTATGACAATGTTAATGAACGTTTTGCTTATTTATATTGAACTGCAGTCATTACCCATTCTTACTATTTGGAATTGTCTTTTAAGATGATTCATTATCTCATATACTTTGAATTATCCTATATAATTTTATGCAATCGGCATACAAAGCAATAGTACTTAGACTTATATACCATCCCAATAGTACTTAGACTTATATACCATCCCATAGTGCTTTACAGCATTCTATGGGCAGTTTACAATGTTAGCATATTGTCCCCAACAATTTGGGTCCTCATTTTACCAATCACTGGAAGATTGGAAGGCTGAGTCAACCTTGAGCCCTATTAGGATTATGCGCAGAATTAGCCGGCAATACTGCATCTAACTACTGAGCCATCAGGGCTTCTTTACATGGACACTCATTGCTTACCCCTTCCATCAATTCATTAATGTACAATTTAAAACAAAAAACAAAAAAACTGGTTCCATTGCAGATCCATGGGGTACCCCACAGTTTATATCTATTCAAATATTAGAATGGCAACCAAGAGGCTGTACTTTTTTCACTGCCAAAGTTCATATTTTAAAGTGGCAAAGTGCTTCTCCTTCAAAATTGATAATCCCTTTCATTTTAATGTGAAAATATTTAAAAACAGAACAATTGATGTCTTAGTAACCCAAACGGCATTTGACAAGGCACAACTAGAAGTTGAATGCAATGCATGGTGTCTATATAAAGAACTAAAAATCCCCTTATTGAAAAAAAAACCCTCATAACTGAGAGCTCAATTTTAATTTAAAACTGCTATTCCAATCCCTATATATACTTTTGTAATATTACAACCCATATTGTATAATTTATCAGTTTCATCAGTTAAAATACATATTTTTGATGCATTGTCATGGTGTGACCAGGATTTTGGCTAGTAGAAACTAAGAGAGCACCTTTAAAATACTATAAGTAAATAGAATAGCATTAAAGTATTCCAAAGTGCTCAATTAAATCTTGGCATGCCTAGTTAGCTAAGTCAATTAGTATTCTATTTATTTATACTGAATCTTACAAACTAAATCTAAATAAATTAGACTATAAAAGCCTTGTCACTTCTTATAATAAGAAATAATCCTGTTAGGCATTGCCAGAGTTGTCTTAGAGATTAAAGAGCTTCTACTCTGTGCAATAATTCTAGGAATGAACATTTAGTGCATCAAGAGCAATTAACTGCACGTCCAATATACAGTAGTGATTTAGATGTGAATGATATAATAATAATAATAATAATAGTAATAATAGTAATAATAGTAATAATAGTAATAGTAATAGTAATAATATTTATTTATATACCGCTCCTCTCCCGAAGGACTCGGAGCGGTGCACAGCCGTACAATTAAAACAATAAATATGTGAAAAAATAAAACTAAATTAAACTAAGACCCTGGCTGTAAACAATTAAAACCCCTACCCTAAAACCCTAAAATTTAATAAAAAAGTAAAACACCCAAAACTAAAATCAGCTCAAGCTGGCCTGGTCAAAGAGCCAGGTTTTCAAGGCACGCCTGAAGGTCCCCAGGTCCATGGCTGTCTGTAACTCCAGGGGCAACCCATTCCAGAGGGCAGACGCCCCCACAGAGAAGGCCCTATTCCTCGGGGTCACCAGCCGGCACATAGATGCCGACAGGACCCGCACGAGACCCTCCCTGTGGGAGCGCACCGGACGGTGAGAGGAAAATGGCAGAATGCGGTCTTGTAAATATCCTGGTCCGATGCCATGGAGCGCTTTAAAAGTTAACACTAACATTAACTGGCAACCAATGCAGCTCACGCAGGAGGGACGTCACATGCAAGAACCTTGATGCCCCCATAACCACCCACGCGGCCACATTTTGTACCAGTTGAAGCCTCCGGATGCTCCCATTCCGGAGCCCCATGTAGAGGGTGTTACAGTAGTCCAGTCGGGAAGTGACCAAGGCGTGAGTGACTGTGCGTAAGGCATCCTGATCCAGAAAGGGCCGCATCTGGCAAATCAGGTGAACCTGATGAAACACCCCCCTGGAGACGGCCGTAATATGGTCTTCCAAAGACAGCCGTACATCCAGGAGGACACCCAGATTGCGAGCCCTCTCTGCAGGGGGCAAAATCTCTCCCTAATAGCCAGCGATGGAACTATCTGGCTATATCGGGACACCGGAAACCATAGCCACTCAGTCTTGGAAGGGTTGAGTCGGAGCCTGTTCCCGCCCATCCAGTTCCGCATGGCCTCCAGACAATGGGACATGACCTCCATGGCATTGTTGGGGTGGCTTGGGGTGGAGATGTACAGCTGAGTATCATCAGCGTACAGATGACATCTCACCCCAAAGCCACGGATGATCTCCCCCAGCGGCTTCACATAAATGTTGAACAGGAGAGGAGAGAGGACCGACCCCTGAGGCACCCCACAATCGAGGGGCCTAGAGTGGATCTCTCCCCCCCCAACACAAATTGCAGACAGTTGGAGAGGAAGGAGGCGAACCACCGCAACACGGTGCCCCCAACCCTCCCAACCACCGCAATAGGATACTATGGTCGATAGTATCAAAAGCCGCTGATAGGTCTAATAGGACCAGGACAGAGGAATAACCCCTGTCACGGGCCCTCCAGAGATCATCAACCAACACGACCAATGCCATTTCGGTACTATGTCCAGGCCTGAAGCCCAATTGGAAGGGATCCAGGTACGTATCTTCATCCAGGTACTGGGGAAGCTGACCTGCCACCACACTCTCTACAACCTTCGCCACGAAGGGAAGGTTGGGGACAGGACGATAGTTGTTCAAGAAGTTGGGTCCAGGGAGGGCTTCTTAAGGAGGGGTCGCACCACCACCGTTTTCAAGGCAGTGGGCAGCGAGTCCTCCATCAAAGAAGCATTAACAATTCCCTGGAGCCAACTCTGCGTCACCTCTCTGGTGGTAGAGACCAACCAGGAGGGGCAAGGGTCCAATAAACATGTGGTGGCATTCAGCCGCCCCAGCAACCTGTCTATACCCTCAGCGGTCACAGGGTCGAACTCATCCCAGATAACCGTCTCAAGACTCGCCGCAGTCACCTCCCCTGGGACCTCCCAACTAGAGTCCAACTCGGCCCGAATCTGAGCGATATAGCTTCCCTAACACTGTTTTACACTGGTATGATGGAATATGGACTGGTAATGAGTGAAGAACCACGAAGTATTCAATATAGACAGTCCTCGAATTATGACCATAATTGAGCACAAATGTTTTGTTGCTAAATGAGATGGCTGCTGAGTTTTGCCTCATTTTATGACTTTTCTTGCCACAGTTGTTAAGTGAATTTCTGCAATTATTAAATTAGTAACACACTTGTTAAGTGAATCTGGCTTCCCATTGACTTTGCTTGTCAGAAGTTCGCAAAAGGTGATCACAGGATCCAGGGATATTGCAACTATCATAAATACAAGACAATTGCCAAGTGACCAAATTTTGATCACGTGACCATGGAGATTCTGCAAGGTTGTTAAGTGTAAAAAACTGTCATAAATTATTTTTTAAGGGCTGTTATAACTTTGGTCATTAAATAAATGGTTGTAAGCCAAGGACTACCTGTATTCAAGACTTAGGCTAAAATTACACACATAGGTACAGACTGTGATGTTTACGTATCAATGACCTAAGCAATAGACTCTCCATCTCACCTCAATTAAAGTTTACTTTGATTGTCCTCAGCCATTTTAACATTTACCCAAGACTTCTGTTCCCACTGTCTTTCTTAAAAAAGAAGGAAAACGAAGGGTGGTATTACAACCTTACAGGATAGCCATTGTTTTCATCTTCAAACCCTTGTAAAGCAATCCACACAAATACACAATTATTCTGACTTCTTACAATGCTGTGAATTGCTTGTATGTTAACCAATACTTCCTCCAGCAGATCAACATCGTGGGCAGGGCTACAAAATCAATTGTCCCATTTAATTTAAATACACCAATGAAGGAATATAGTCTCCGATTTGGAAAACAAAAACCTAGAGAGTTCCTACCAATGAGAAAATGCTTTTAGGATTTGAAGTGCAAAACCTCACTCGCGGAATGAACTTCTGCATTAATACTGGCCTGAAAATGAATGGGGGAACATGGAGCTTATCCACAAGCAGTGCAAACTCTGCATGCGTACAGTACTATAGGGTACCAGCGTCACTGAATATCACTCTCAACTTGCAATTTAACGCAGTATAGCTCTTAACTAGCATGAGATCTCTTTCAATATCCCTTAAGTTAAATGATAAAGCATAAAATGGCAGTCAGCTAAAGTCGATAATTTCTGTGCTCCCCTGAATACAATTAGTTAAAACAATGCTGAAGGATAATATGGACTCCTAGAGATCCATTGTGGTGTAGTTTCTAATGAAAAATCATCAGTTACAATATCCAAGAGTGCATGAATTAATATGAAATTCAGGTTGAAATGGATCTATATAAAGATTGATCAATCATAGTTGCAATTGTTATGATTACTATGCTCTACTTTAATAAACTGCAGAGATAAGAACGCAATTGAAAATTATTAAAGTTTATGTTTTTACTGTCCTTTGGGTAAGTATAGAAATATTTGTAAGCCCATTTAAAAATTCTTTGAAGTAAGATTCTTTTTTTGAGAATCCTCCAAAACTCTGTGAATGACTGTAATTCTGATATCTCTATGACAAAATTATAGAAAGAAAGAAACGCCAATTTTTGTAAAGTATCTATAATTAGAGATGAATAAGGTATTGTGGGTGGTCTACATTAAAAAAGTTTTAAAAACCAGATAAGTCAACTATGATCAAATTAGACATATCAAATACAGCACTCTAAAGAGACTTGACTCCCACCATGATTTTTTAAAATTCAGGCAAGAAATGGACCATCTACTTCATTAATAAAATGGATATGGTTCACAAAACCATACATAAATTACAGTGTGAATTTTTGCTTCCAAACAGGCTGATACCATTAATGGGTCAATCCTTATAACAATTTTCATTAAAATAGTAAAATCGGTGCTTAAATATAAAACATTCTAAACTCTGAAAACATATAGTGAAGATGGAATATAGCCTGCTACTATCACAGCGGTGGGATTCAAATTTTTTTACTACTGGTTCTGTGGGCGTGGCTTGATGGGCATGGCAGGAGAAGGATACTATAAAATCTCCAGTCAGAGGTGGTATTTGCTGGTTCTCTGAACTACTCAAAATTTCCACTACCGGTTCTCCAGAACTGGTCAGAACTGCTGACTCTACACTACCAGCTCTGTATTTTATGGCTCTTGTTAAAAATTGATTTGTAGATGTAGAGCTAGGCAGGAATTATACACATTATGATGTTTTTTTTCTCTAGACATACAGTGAAATACAACCCTAGATACATAGCAGCTTTTTGTCTGGCTTCACTGTCTTATTATTTTTATCCCATTGCTTTCTGAGCAATATTATTTTCATAAAATGTGGGATTTTTGGGGGTGATATATAAGGACTTCAAAAATACATAAAACAGAAGCAGTCCTATAAGGTAGGGAAAAACTGGGATTTTTTTTTCTGCCACAGTGCGAGATTGTTCAGATTTGAAAGTAGATAAAAATTCATGCAGTAGCCTAGTTCAATAGTCCAACTGTCCTACAGCCCTATCTGCTGATTTTAGAGACTAGGTGAATTGAACAATGATAGAAGAAACAGGATTAATCACAATGGACTGCATTTGTATTTCTTGCCTCATAATTTAAGAGAGTTTTTTTAAAAAAAATTGGCTCAGGAGATATGAGCCTTACAACACACATTTCCCTAGACCTTTAAATTACTCCAAGGTAATTTTAAGATGTGGGAAGCTCAAAGCTTCTACAGTTTGAAGAGTCCTCCGAGAGGTAAGTAATTAAAATAGAATGAAGACTTTTCCCTCCAGTCTTCCTTAATGCTGCCCCCAGGCTCCTTAAAATGCAATGTGGTTAGAGTTTTCAAAAGACTAAATATCTTGGATTTGTGAGGACCAAGAGAGGAATATTCCATGGCACATGTCTCCCAACCCAAATCCCTCTCTCCTGTCAATATATATGAGCTACCAGCAGCTTAATCAAATCAATTGTTCCACAAGGCCCACCACTGACTATGCTGGGATCTTCTTGGCCTGTTCTTTGGAATGGGGGAAAAGAGAAAGCAGGCACCAAATTCCTGTTTTGTTTTCTGGCCAATAGATTTTACCCAAAGCCCCCTGTAAGTTCAGTATTAGATGGAACCCGGGCCCCAATAAATTCTCTATTTTAAAAATAAAGCTGACCCTGTAGCAATATTATGCTTATGCAACACCCTTTGTTTCGCTAAATAAATTAAATAGAGGACTAATATTTATCATTGTAGTTCTGCGTTACAATGTTTTTGTGTATATTTCATTTACCTGGTATACAACAGTTGCATTTACTAATAACAGAATTTCCAGCTGTAACTGACACGTTTTTGTTATCTTCATTGCCAATTCTACGGCTGGTTGTTCTACCTTTTGTCATTAGTTTGGTCTTCTTTATATTTAATTTTAGTCCAACTTTTTCACTGTGCTCTTTGGCTTCCAGCACTAAAGTTTGAAAATCCTTTACACTTTTGGATCTTAGGATAGTGTCATCATCATGGCACAGGTAATTAACATTTCTTCGTTCAATTTTAAAGGAAGCTCATCTTCTTCCAATCCAGCTTCTCTTAATATATATTCAGCATATAATCAAGGGGTTATAGAGTATACAATCTCGTTATTCTCTTTCACCAGCTTGAAGTCGGTTTGTTTTTTCCATATTCTGCCTGTATTGTGGCTTTCTGACCTGAATATAATTTTCTCATGAGGACAAAGAGATGTTCTGGGATTCCCATTTCTCTGAGCACTTTGCACAGCTTGACATGATTGACACAATCAAAGGGCTTTCTATAATTGATGAAGCACATACTCATTTCTTTTCCATATTCCTTAGCTTTCTCAGTTAACCAGCATGCATCAGCAATAATGTCTCATGTTTCTTGACCTTTTCTAAAGGCAGCTTGAGCTTGAGCTTTTTCTATGCAGGGCTCTAATTTGCGTTCTTTTGCTAGCATGTGGAATTAAGGATATTGTATGATAGATTGCACATTCTGTTAAGTCTCCTGCTTTGACATTGGAATATATATTGACCTCTTTCAGTTGGCAACTGTGTGGTTCTCCAAGTTTGCTGGAATTGGTTAGAATTTTTAGTTATTCTTCTACTATTGTTAGCCATATTTCAGTCAGTATTTCATCAATTCCAATATCTTTGATAACGTCACGTTTTGCACTACAGATTCTGGTAAGTAGGGAAAATCTTCTAAAGTATCCTCAATGTTGACATCTCTGTTATACAGGGTTTCAATATACTCCTTCCACCTTCCTTTGATCTGCTCTGAATCAGTTATTATCTGTTCAGTGGAAATCCTTTAACATACCAATTGAAGGTCAAAAGCTTCTTCTGAGTTCAGAGATCTTTTGAAAGACTTTACTTGTTTTTCCATGTCTGTTTTCATCTTCAGTGCCTTTACAGATATTGTTGCAATACTGCTTCTTGTCTTTTCTAATTGCAACTCTTCATTAAGTTCCCAATATTTTTTTTCTTTCTTGCCTTTGGCTTCTTTCTTCTTCACAATTTTCACAGTTTCCTGTGTTATCCAATTTTTCTTCTTCTCTTTATTCATTTCTGTCAATTTCTTTTCACACACATCTTTAATTACTTAAATCATTCTATCATTTCTCTGATTCTCCATCAATGAAATGCAATGGGATGAGCTCCCATTACTTGCCCCAGCTCCTGCCCATCTAGCAGTTTGAAAGCACGCAAATGCAAGTAGATTGATAGGTACCACTTTGGTGGGGAGGTTACAGTAGTCTGTGCACCTATGACGTATAGCCATGCTGGCCACACGACCATGGAAATTGTCTTCAGACAACGCTGACTCCCTTGGCCGAGAAACAGATTTGAGCACCATGCCCTATAGCTGGACATGACTGACAGGGAAACCTTTAACTTTTATGGCAACGTCAGTAATTAAATGTCCCGAAGATTTTAATGAAGCCAATTCATAAACACCATAATCCTCAGCTCTTCCTCAGTAACATGTTATATATCAGGGGTGTCAAACTCACATCATCACGGTGGCTCCACATGATGTATCGATACTTTTTTCCGCTTCAATAAATTGGGTGTGGGTGTGGCCAGCATGTGACGCATTCAATCCACAGGCCGCAAATTTGACAGCCCTATTATATATTTTCTATTCATGAGGGTTTTCTTAATAAAAATACAGGAATGGTTCCTGTTGTCGTCTCTTGGCACAGTGTGAATTGATGCCTTTACCAATGTCAATCCCTGCTGTCCAGTACAGATGTCTGCTAGTTTTAGTTGGACAGCTTTGATGACCTCACACCTTGGGTAATTCTGCTGGGAATATATGCTGTTGGTATACCCTCCTGACATTCTTTGCCCATCCTGCCCAGCTCTCCCACCCTCCACATGATGAGGCAACAGAGCAGGACTTGTTGAGTGGGTATAGAAATGGATAGAAACATAACAATTTAGCAGCTACTGATTTTTTTCCATATAGAGAAGTAATTGCCAGGGCGGGAGGACCAATAAAATATCTCACAAAAATATATTTCATCTGTGAGTCCTCAAAGGCAACTTGCTCAAAAGAAACTTCAGTAAGTTTTAAACGCTCAGTGAAAGTCTGCATTGTGGTCATTACTAATTTTAAATAATATTTTGTCATACATAATAGCACGAACTAGACACCAGTTGATCTAATCCATACTGATCTTCTTCAAGAGACTTATTAGAAAAGGCAATTTGACCAAAGTCATAGCTCAAATAACTTAGAATAGACAATGAAGTCTGGGATTCATTCATGGGCAAGAAAATAAAACTCTTACTCTAATTTTTACCAAAGAAACTCAAAGGATATACAGGGCAGCTGTCATAGAATATCAGAGATGAAATGCTGACACGCGATGAAAGCTCTAAAAGGGATCAGGACATCTTTTATTTGTTCCAAGAAAGATGCAGAAAGTGAGAAAAGATGTGGGAAGACAATGTCTTACATAAAAGTTTTAGATGCTTTGTTTTCCCACTTACCTAGAAGTACATTGTTCCTGTTTTCCCAAGTATTAGTCATATCACCACAGCCATTGATAATTTAAGAACAAGTGATTTGTACTTCAAATGAAAACAAAATGCCTTTCTAGAAATTCTTAATTAAAAAAACCTAGCTTCTCTCGTCTTGCATCACCTGATTTTAATATACAATTTGCACTGTATAAAATGTTATTGTACGATGTGGAGAACAATGCAAAGTATTATTGTTTGCAGGGCTTATTCATCCCACACTGAGATTTATTACTTCCATGTAGAATGTCTGGATACCACATTAACACATGTTGATATTCGTCCTGTTTATTTACATACATTTCAGGTGACCCATCCTATTGACATATATACACAAAACCTTTTAAATCAGTGTTTAATGGATTTCTAGTGAAACAGTACTACCACTTCAATTCTCCAAATTCTTTAATATCAAACGTTTGAACTTTTCTGCCTTTCTGCAGTATTAAAAATGTTAGCTAGTAGCTGTGAGGCGTATATTTTTTTTTAATATGAGATCAGAGTGTTCTGTAACTTACGGTTTCTCATTATTTTCCTGACATTCTTAGACAAATTGACAAATATATTACACAGAGAGTGCTTTTATTGAATAATTGATCCTTTCAACTACATTCAGAGTGCCAAAACCTGCTTGAAGCTGGTTTTGACTTTACTGTAATCTATTGTAATATTCAGGTAGAACAACTATAATGTTTAGGATGGGCTGCTTATAGTCAATTTCATCTCTTTCTATCCAGGAATGTTCTTATTTTCCTAGACTTCAAAATAATTCATAGGCATAAACTATGTCAATAAAAATAGACCACCAAACTCAGAAGAACTTGTATTTCTAACAAGCTTCATGTCATTTTGAGAGAGCTAGTACTAGTACTAAGTGGAAGCTTTAATGGGTCACTTATATACAATGAAAGAAAATGGTTTGCAATTGTACTGAAATACTATTAAAATCTGCAAAGACTTTTTTGATCACTAACTACAGTGGGATAGAAAGAAATGAATTTATATGCTTAGAAGCAATGCTAACTTTTTCATTATTATTAAAATTTTATAATAATTTAAATTAATTACTAATGGAATAATTAATAATTATATTCAATTAATTTAATTGTTTATTAAATTATTATTAAATTATAATTTTTAATTTTCTCTGCCTCTGGTGCCAAATGCAGACACTGCCATTCCATGATCTGTATTGGCTTTCAGTGCACTTCTTATCAGCGTGCTAGTTGTTACCTTTAAAGTCCAGGTTACTTGTGAGACTTCACTTTCCAATTGTATTTATCCATCCTATTAATCTGTCAGAAGCACCATGCTCTAAATCAGGATGTCAAACTCACATTGTCACGGCAGCATCACATGACGTATTGGGACTTTTTCCCCCCTTCGCTAATTGGGCATGGGTGTGTCCAATGTACGATGCATATGTCCTGTGGGGCAGGAGTTTGACAGCCCTGCTCACTGTTAGCTAAGCAATGTCAGCTTTCTATAGTGGCATCTACTCTTTGGAAAATCATCTCCCTTGAGATTAGAAATACAGTGGGGCAAAAAAGTATTTAGTCAGCCACCAATTGTGCAAGTTCTCCCACTTAAAAAGATGAGAGAGGCCTGTAATTGTCATCATAGGTATACCTCACCTATGAGAGACAAAATGTGAAAACAAATCCTGACAATCACATTGTCTGATTTGGAAAGAATTTATTTGCAAATTATGGTGGAAAATAAGTATTTGGTCAATATCAAAAGTTCATCTCAATACTTTGTTATATATCCTTTGTTGGCAATGATAGAGGTCAAACGTTTTCTGTAAGTCTTCACAAGGTTGTCACACACTGTTGCTGATACGTTGGCCCGTTCCTCCATGCAGATCTCCTCTAGAGCAGTGATGTTGTCACTGGGCAACACGGACTTTCAACTCCCTCCAAAGGTTTTCTATGGGGTTGAGATCTGGAGACTGGCTAGGCTACTCCAGGACCTTGAAATGCTTCTTATGAAGCCACTGCTTCTTTGCCCGGGTGGTGTGTTTGGGATCATTGTCATGCTGAAAGACCCAGCCACGTTTCATCTTCAATGCCCTTGCTGATGGAAGGAGGTTTGCATTCAAAATCTCATGATACATGGTCCCATTCATTCTTTCCTGTACACGGATCAGTCGTCCTGTTCCATTTGCAAAGAAACAGCCCCAAAGCATGATGTTGCCATCCCCATGCTTCACAGTAAGTATGGTGTTCTTTGGTTGCAACTCAGCATTCTCTCTCCTCCAAACATGACGAGTAGTGTTTCTACCAAACAGTTCTACTTTGGTTTCATCTGACCATATGACATTCTCCCAATCCTCTTCTGGATCATCCAAATGCTCTCTAGCAAACTTCAGACGGGCCCGGACATGTACTGGCTTAAGCAGGGGGACACTTCTAGCACTGCAGGATCTGAGTCCCTGGCGGTGTAGCGTGTTACTGATGGTAGCCTTTGTTACGTTGGTCCCAGCTCTCTGCAGGTCATTCACTAGGTCCCCCCGTTTAGTTCTGGGATTTTTGCTCACCATTCTTGTGATCATTTTGACCCCACGGGGTGAGATCTTGCGTGGAGCTCCAGATAGAGGGAGATTATCAGTGGTCTTGTATGTCTTCCGTTTTCTAATTAATTGCTCCCACAGTTGATTTCTTCACACCAAGCTGCTTGCCTATTGCAGATTCAGTCTTCCCAGCCTGGTGCAGGTCTACAATTTTGTTTCTGGTGTCCTTTGACAGCTCTTTGGTCTTCACCATAGTGGAATTTGGAGTGTGACTGAAGTTGTGGACAGGTGTCTTTTATATTGATAACAAGTTCAAACAGGTGCCATTAATATAGGTAATGAGTGGAGGACAGAGGAGCCTCTTAAAGAAGTTACAGGTCTGTGAGAGCCAGCAATCTTGCTTGTTTGTAGATGACCAAATACTTATTTTCCACCATAATTTGCAAATAAATTCTTTCCAAATCAGACAATGTGATTGTCTGGATTTGTTTTCACATTTTGTCTCTCATAGGTGAGGTATACCTATGATGACAATTACAGGCCTTTCTCATCTTTTTAAGTGGGAGAACTTGCACAATTGGTGGCTGACTAAATACTTTTTTACCCTACTGTAATATGAATACATGAATAACTATTATAGAAGTAGAGGAGCAGAACTATTACGTGCCGGTGGTTTCATAAATGCATTTTTTCCTCAAGGATTTCATTTCAAACTTGCATAGGTTTTTAAATCATTTTCTGCACCACAAACTGAGAATATGAAAAAGGTATCATTGTCCCTGGGTGTGAGAATTAAGGAGAAAAAATTGGGATCTAACAATTACTTGTCTTTACTATATTATAAGCGCACCAGTGTGCCTACCATCCTTGTCTTACTGTCCCGTTTATCTGTATTTACTTCCTTTGTTCATGTTTATGTTCATATCTATACTTGTTATCTTGTACATGTTTGACAAATAAAAATTAATAAAATAAATAAATATTACACTGCTACTCAGCAGCAGATTAAAATAATAAACTGTGATCTGGGACTTTATGACAGCGTTGCTTAGAAATAGAGTTGCCAGTCCTAGTTACTACCTCTCAAGGTAGACAAAATAGGAAACATCACAAGATGGATTAACTCTACTTATCGAAAGTCTGCATTAATAGATTCTTGCAAGTCTGAAGACACAAAATTCCCGTCTCCACTTTGAACTACTTAATCCATTAGGGTGGGTCTTTCCAAAGTTTCTTTCTCTGACCATTAAAGGACTGTGGGTTCCTGTCTGTCTTGTCCAATTGTATCCTATGCAGTTTTCTCCTTCTCTATTTTTCCATGGTCACTCATATATTCCATTGCCCCATTATTAAGCAAGGAACACTTGTATTCCTTTGCAGTTTAAAAACTCAGTGTAAGTTATTGCTATTCAGCCACATGCCATTGAAGCATCTGATAATTCAGAAAATCCAGTAAAACATAAATAAATAAATAAATAAATAAATAAATAAGTATTGTTCTTTCAAATGAGCCAAGATTCCTGACATTATGGAGAAATCTCTGTAGTTTTCTTGACAACATTTTCAGAAGAGGCTTGGCATTAGATAACACAAATATATATTGGTTGTATATAATCTGTACTAAATTTGAATACTGTCTTTCATTTTGTCAGGTTATTTCAGAGTACAAGTTAAATTGCAGCATTTATTTATTTATGGATGACATGAATTCTGGTTTATGCCGCATGAAACAACAAATCAAGCAGTGATATTTCTCTAGCCTTGTGGCTGCCTTTTTCAAAACAGACAGGAAATTCAACTTGGCAACAAATGTCCTGTGCTTATATATCCCCTGCCTTCAACAAAGTGGAACACACACAATCACTGATCACAATCTCTAGCCTTACTCCCTATTGAAATTATTTGGATTCTTATGAAATTATTTGCCTGTCAAATTCTTCTAGGGAAATATTTGCTACATTATCATGGGATATTGTCATTTTTCAGATCTATTATTTTTATTTTTGTTCTAGCAATGATGTTCAGCCATGACTGCCTATCCTGTGTATTTAACCTAATACTCCTTTCCAATTCTTCAACTCTGCATTATACAGAATATCCAGTTTTTCTGATTGTTGTTAAATTGGATGTTAGTTTCAGAAGTTTATCTGTCCTATAGGGCAGTAATTGCATTTTATTCAATGTCCCATAACTTACTTCTATGTTCTCTTGGTATTCTACATTTTGCTCCAATTATAGTTTTGATCAGGTATCTTATTACTTTGAAAGGCACTGGACAGATGTTAAATTTCATTAGAAACTCAAGAACAACGGTATTACTTCCACAGCGGTCTCATTCAATGGTATTTATCATTGGAATAGCCATATAATGCTTGAAATTTGCCATAAGTTCTAATATGGTGCAAAGCACAAGTAAATTTTCTGGCCATCTGCATGCTAACTATACAGTAGAGGAGATGTAATGCTTCTTGAAAACAAAATCTAAAAGCCATTTGGACTAATAGCTTCAGCTTTCAAAAGCTTATTGGTGATGCAGTATTAACATCATTTTGCCTGATGTTCAGTCTAATATTGCTCATACACAATGTGCACGTTTCTATTTAAAATGTCTAACACCTATGTATTTTTGGTTCAGAGAACTAGTTAAATGTGGCTCTGTTTCCTAATCCCATCATTAATTTTAAATGGGATGGAGATCAGATGAAGAAACCTAAAAGATAGCACCATAACATTTGGTTATTTTATCATTTCACATTGTTGGTGTGATTTCAGGTTACAAAGGTTGTGATTTGCATAAACACTGTTTGACAAACTGAAAATGGGGATTGAGTCACATAATATGCTAAGGCAAACAAATCAATTATGGTCTAGCATGATGCATTAACCCAATACTTGACCTTTCATGCTATGATATAGGGTGAAAAACATAGGAACTACACCAAGTAAGACATTGGTTCACCTAAAGTTTTATACTGATCTGACAGCAGGTTTCTAGCATTTTATCCAGGATCTAATCTGCATAGGGATTACATACCCTACAACAGTTGTAAGGCATGTGATCACTTTTTTACCCAGTGTAAATTTATCTGCCTTTTTAAAAAGGAAGAATAAGTAATATGAAGCAGTCTATAGTATCTCCTAATACAATAGATCCATCAGTAAACTATATGAAATGTCCGAATGCATCAAAGATTTTGCTAGAGCTTCTTGTCTGAATATCTGTAGAAGATGTAATGATGACAACGAAAGTTAAATACTAGAGCTTTGTAAAGTACTCTAAGAGGTACTTTTAACACACAGGAATGTGTATGAAATACCTCTTTCCAAACTACTAAATCACTGACATGTAGTAAAATTGGAAATAACCAAAAGTAATCTCTGAAGCAGCCTCATGAGATTCACCAAAAATTCAGTTACTTTTATATTTTGAAAAAGGCAGTTCCAGTCAGATATTGCGTGCTAACAAACATTTCTAAAGCTATGCATAGCTCTATTAAGCATTATTACTAAATTATAAGAGTACCAACAAAACATAACAGGGATAGAAAAATGTATAAAATGTACTAGGGTATATATCTTTTATCTAGGACACACAAGTGCTAAAATAGCATTTTAATCCTGGATAAGGATTAACATTCTGTATAATAAAAAAGAAAAACAGAGGGGAGAAAGAATCTGACTTCTAGTTCTAAAATCATTTGTTTTCTGGAAGTGGTTTTTTTTATCAGGGTATCTTAATGTCAAAAAAAAAAAAATTCTTAGTGTTTTAGGCAGCACTGCTGCCAGTGCAAACTCTATACATTTCTTCATAGCAAAATTTAAGAAAGAAATATAGAAGAAAGAAGTGGTGCTTCTACTATGTATTGATTGAAGAAACTGAATCAATGGTCAAGTACAATAATCTTATATGCACAAATTACAGAAATATTACTATGACTCAGGTTAATTACCCAAAATCTGAGTTGAATATCCTGAATATATAAGTATGCTGCAAGTACTTCTTAATTAGTGGAATGAGATCATAGTAAATAGTCCTTGGATTAGTGATCACAGCATAAAATAGCATGCAGTAAAATTAGATTTTGGTTGTGCTTATAGCATATTGACCAAATTGTGCCCAAATATATCAACATTTCTTACCACTAGTAAGTAATGCTTCATATATTTTAGGTACAATTAATGCTGGTAAACCGGTCTATATTTTATATTGTTAAAAAATATGAGATAGGCTTGGCTAACGCTATAATGAATGGTTAAAGTTCACTATTAGTAGACCAATTAATTGACAACCAGGACATCTGGAAGATTGCAAAGCAAGAACAGAATATGGATAATTGGCATGAATTAATGGAGAAAAGAAAAACAGATTCTGTTGTAAGTGGATACTCTAAGTGGAAGTTATACTCCAATGAATGGTGGATCTGATAAAATTAAGGATCAATTTGAGAAATTTTATTCTAAATAAAAGAATGGTTAGGTGGAAACAAGAAAAGGTACAGAAAACACAACTGGGCTGTTTCAAGGCCCAAGAATAAATGAGAATACAGGTAGTCCTTGACTTACAACAATTCATTTAGTGACCATTCAAAGTTACGATACTGAAAAAAGTAACTTATGATCACTTTTCACACTTACAACTATTCATCATCCCATGGTCATGTGATCAAAATTCAGGCGCTTGGCAACAGACTGTATTTGATGGTTGCAGTGTCCTGCTATCATGTGACCTTTTGCAACTTTCTGACAAGCAAAAATCAATAGGGAAGCCAGATGCATTTGACAATCTGTTGTTATTAACAACTGCAGTGATTCACTTAACAACTATGGCAAGAAAAGTAATAAAATGGGACAAAACTCACTTAACAACTATGTCATATAGCAACAGAAATTTGGGGCTCAATTGTAGTCATAAGTTCTGGACTACCCGTAATGAGTATTTGGGTTAGAAACAAGAATGTTTCAAATATATAATTGATGCATAAAATACATGAATGGTTACACACAGCAAAAGAACTAATCTAAAAGCATAAATGATCAGATAGTTTATAATGAAAGAGTAGGATAATTGGTGAAGGAACAAAGTCGATGACAAGTTCTGAATATAGAACAGAATGTTCTGGTACATTCTTAGGAAGGGTCATGTATACATGTGTTCACTCAGTCTCCATCCCTCTACAACACAATATCTACTATATTGACAGACTCTCTAAAGCTTTTCTAACTTGGGTAATGCCTTTGAATATTAAAGATTTATTTCTAGAAGCAAAGGACATTAAAGCTTGACTGGTCCAGACAGTCCAATCTTATTCAGGCTGAGCATTTTACAGCTGGCTTTAGCTGTAAAGTTCTTTAATGATGCAACACATGATTTATTTTCTTAAACTGTCGGCTTGTCAATCTACTTCTAAATAAATGTACTTGAAAAATAAGTTGCTAGGGAAATTATTTTCTATTAAGTATCAATCTATAGATATAGTAGATTTCCCCCTATTTCAAATTTAAATACATGACTAATCCATACATATTATGTATTGCATTGCCAACATCCAGAGTTACATACGAATGGTCTAAATGATGCAAAGGTAATCTTCAGTTTTAATATTTGCCCAAAATATAGGGTTAAAAATCATGAAACATTGATCCTTATTAATTTTCATGACATGAATAACATTAACTAAATTGAAATTTGATCAAAGAGAAAGTGCATCGATTGATTTTCAGATTCATTGGAATAACAATATCCAGAATTTCAAGCCTGTATAAACAGCAGAATGCTCCAATCACCCATAGTTATTTGGGGGGGGGGGGTGTCAGTTGGCTGAGATCTTTTAACACAGAGAAGGGACACAGCATCCTACTCCTCAATTGTTCTTGATTTTTTTTAGCTAACTGTTAAATAACAATTATACCCACATTTTAGCAGATAAACAAATATAATAGGTGCGCCAAGCCTCGCATCACCTTAATCTACCTATCCATATTTAAAACAACTCCAAACTCTAAGACAGGGTTGCCCAATCTTGGCAACTTTAAGATGTGGACTTCAACTCCCAGTATTCCCCAGCCAACATGGGGAAAATCTTAAAAAGTTGGTAAGGTTGGACATTCCTGCTCTAAGAGAATGGACTAAAGGATTTTTTTTTTCAAAAATCTCTTTATGCTTCTTTCATAAAGATTGTGCACTGCTAAGTTCTCTCTAAAGCTACCAATAAAGGAAAATATTAGTAGATCAAGGATGAAATTAGGGCTCCTTGTTGCCTTCTGAGCTTGGTTGTTTTCTTGCAGACATTTCATTATCCAAACTAGATAACATCACCAGTGTTAATTAGTTTGGATAATGACATGTTTGCAAGAAAACAACTAAGTTCAGAAAGCATCAAGGACCCCTCCTCTCTAAAGCTGTCAGCCTGGCCACTGAATATGAATTCCTTCTCCATTATCCACAATTACTTTCCAGATTCTATTGCTAAGATTTCTGAAATCCTCTGGCAGTTTGTCAGGGCTCCTAGATGAAACAATCATTGAACAAAAAATGGGATGCAAAGATAATCTGTTTATCATTTCCAATCTTTCTGTGTAATATTATTCAAGGGGGAATATGAAATTAATTAATGAAGAAATAATAAAGAAATGCATATTACATTATTTTTAGAGATAGTAGAAATTTTAGGACTATATAATAATGCATTGAAAAACAATATCTGTTAATTACTATTAACTGGATTTCTGAGAAAGTGCACCAAAAATTTCATACTTAAGACTAACCATTTCAAAACTTAAGTGCTACACAGAGGCATGGGAGAAGGGCATGACAAAATAAGTGTCATACTATTAGCTCCAGTTCTTTTTGTATGTGTGTCATGACATTACGTACATTACATGTACAAAAGGGGCAGAGCTTCTGAGGCAATTATTTCATAATTGGTAATTTTGACTAAAACATTAGAAACTGTGAATGCATTTGATGCTACATGTTTGATTTCATAATATAATGCATATGTAAATC
The DNA here is from genome assembly GCA_023653725.1 of Bungarus multicinctus. Classification (NCBI taxonomy): domain Eukaryota; kingdom Metazoa; phylum Chordata; class Lepidosauria; order Squamata; family Elapidae; genus Bungarus; species Bungarus multicinctus. The sequence continues at coordinate 117,122,220 of CM042836.1, forward strand.
AATACTATTAAAAGAACTAAAGTTGCAATTCAAAAACAAGTTATTGCTGCATTTTATGAATCAATGTATGAATTAATTTCACTGATTTTCCATGCAAAACAGCAAAATATCATAATTACGTTTTCTGTTTCCAAAAATACTACTACCCCACAAAAATAATACTGTCAGTTTTAATTCAAAAGACGTTTAATGTCTTTTAAATTTTCTGAATATATCCTTTGTTTAAATAGCTGGATTTTAGAATTGGCATGTAACTTGAGATCTGGTTTTTTTTCATTGAAAAACCATTTTGCATTTCACAATAACTTGTTTCAAAATATATCTAGTAACATTATAATAATATATGAAGAAGCATGGATTCTAACCACTTTGTCCTCCTTTGGGAAAGCATCCAGGAAAGCAGAGAAAGGAAAAAATATATAAAGAAAAGGAGAGGAAAAAGAGGAGAAAATATTAATAGGCAGATAATAGGCAGATATAAATAAAGCAATTCCACTGTTTCTATAAAAGCAAAATTTACTGAAAATGAAATACATTTTAAATGAAAATATCTACAGTTTCTTCTACTGTAGATATTTTCTACATTTTCTGTAGAAAATATCTACAGTATTTTTTCCACAAATACCTTGAAGACCTTTTAGCAGAAATGAAAACGGTTGCAAGCAAAATTGATACATCTGGATTCAACATATCAGTTTTAATAGCCTACCAAAGATTCAAAAAGCCATGCCGTATATGAAATACAATTTTAAAAAGTTTTTCCATTATAATTTACATCACATATAGCATTCCTGAAATCTGGGAAAGGTCTAGAACTGAAAATCTGAAACAGGATTTGGCATAGAGGAAGAAGAACTGGTAGCTATTCCAGTCAAGAATCAAAGTGACTTTAACATTGGGTTATACCATGTTTCTGGAACCACAGCCTAAGATTAAGAGCCTAGCATGTCATGCTGTTTTTGCAATGCCTCAGGAACACCAGCAGAGGACACAGCCTAAGCATGGTAGGGACGTCTAAACTGAATTTCTTACTCAGCACAGAGCTCTTATTAGTATAATTTGTCTATTACTCTCCACCCTAAGCGCAACATTTGTAAGTTGCCAATTATTCTGCAGCAGCCCTGAGGAACATTTTGAGTATTCTATCCTGATATTAGGATAGGACGTTTTTATTCATAGTGGCTGAGATAGATATTCTGCTTTCCTATTTGAAAAGTTGGTAAAATTAATAGCACTCTTCCCAAACTAGTTTACACACAAATCCCAGCCAGATGGCCAATTCATCTGATAGGCATCAGGATACAGAAAGCTGATCAAGAGAGTCAAGTTGTTTAAAAGCATATCAAAGTCAGCAATAAATGCCTTTGACGGTGCTATAATTTGGAAATGCTTTTCTGGCACAGTTTTAAAAAGTTAACCATCAAGAGCATTTTAAATCCACTTCTAAAAATTTGTCCTTGTTTTATTATGTTCACTATTAGGAATACTCCATTTTTTGAGCATATCCATATATTTTTTATCAGCACAGAAAGACATCAATATGGAGCAAACAATCTCTAGTTGTTGAAAACACTCTAGAAATCCATCCTTCTTTACTTAGGAAACACTCTTCTTTTGTATTAACAAGGATGTCCTTCAATATACACAGAGAAAGACCTCATGTTGGTGAAAGAAAATGCTGTTGACATGGCCCAATACTGGGTGAATGTCATTCAGTTTTCATCCTATATATTTAGCATACTTTTAGACAAGCTATATTTTTATGACCTATTTAATGCCTATTTTACTTGCTCAGTGCTGAATGCTGCATGTCTATAGTTGTAGATGCTTCTGACACAAATAAAGAAGCTATTTCATTAGCTTCAAGCCACACCATTTCTGACCAAATTGCTTAATATCACAGACCTGCCATCACTGAGTGAAAGGAGGACATAAAATATTGAGAAGCTGAGGAAAGTGTATAGTTAGGGATATTCCTAACTTTCTCAAATGGTAGCATGCTTCCGTGTATTTATTAAGCCACTGTACCTTTAAATAGCCAATGAGCAAACTTCCCTGTGCAAAATACACCTAACAAGAAAATGGGTCAGCAAGGTAAAAGAAAATTTAATAAACAAATTATAAACAAAAATAAGCACATATAATAAAAAACAAAATATAGTAAAAATGTTGCTGTACTCACTCTGCATTTTCAACCTCTTATAATCATGTAAAATTGATTAGAAACCTCATAAAATCTCTTTCCTCACAACCCAGAGTGTGTGGTGCACTGTGGTATACTTAGAAACAGACTACATGATATACTATTAATCTCAGAAGTTAAGGTGTTACTGTGACTATATAAGTGGTATTGAGTAAGCAGCATTCAAAGTTTAAAGATAATTCTAGCGTGATTTGTTTGTTTCAGTGTAATTCGCACCGCATTGGATTAGTGTGAAAAGCTGTTCCACATAATAATTTAATAGAAATAAAGCTATAAATCTTTAATTTAAACAGTTTAAAATTAATTTAATTAATTTAAATAATTTAAAATTATTTTTAGATTGAGGTCTAGAGCAGAGTTTTCAAAACTGTACCTCCCTGTGGGATTCTTTATGGGGTTCAATGAGAAACTAATAGCAATAGCACTTAGACTTATACCACTTTACAGCACTTTACAGCCCCCTCTAGGTGGTTTACAAAATCAGCATGTTGCCCCCAACAATCTGGGTCCTCATTTTACCTACCTTGGAAGGATGGAAGGCTGAGTCAACCTTAAGCCTGGTGGGATTCAAACTGCCAAATTGCAGGCAGCCAGCAGTCAGCAGAAGTAGCCTGCAGTACTGCACTCTAACCACTGTGCCACCATGGCTAATGGTGAAAAAAGAAAAGACTAAAAGTTCACTCAAATGCAATCAAGGTTTTTTTTTTAATCACTAGAGCTTTGTCTGCTGATTGGAGGGGTCCAGGAATATATTATGGTGATTGGCTGCACAGTCAGCCAGATGATTAGACTGGATTTGGCAAATTTAGCCACATATCGATATTTATATTTGATAGTGTCAGAAGTATCATCAAAAGATATAAGCTATTCCACGGCCTGTGGCCAGATGTGTCGCTCACTGGCCATGCCCACGCCTGGTTTAGCAAAGCAGAAAAAAAATTCAATACGTCACATGACGCCACCATGATGTGAGTTTGACACCCCTGAACTATTCTTAGTAAAGCTGCCTTTTGCAATTGACTGATTTTGACAGTGCCAGTTACATTCAAAAAGTGTGCCACTTGGTTTGGAATTGCACCCAAGGTGCTTACTACTATTACTAATACTATTGCTAACTTTATTTTCTTTTGCCACAATTTTTCTACTTCCATTTTCAAATCTTTGCATTTTGTTATTTTCTCTAGTTTTTCTCTTCTATTCTGTTTTCTCTGAGTTCTGTGATGTCCACTATCCAGATTTTTTTTGTCTATCTTATTAATAATGGTTAACTCTTGGATGTTATATGGCAGGTGACTGTCTTTTTGAATTCTCAAATACCAGAGCACTTTAGCTGCTTTGTTTTCAATTACTTCTCTCTTTTGTAGTCCTTTTTTGTATTCTTATTTCTTTTGTATTAGAAATGCAAACTCACTCCAGAATCTAAGTGTGAAATGTTAAACAATGACTCAATATTTATTGACTAAATTAAATGAATTATCTCCATTGAATATGCAGATTTGCAGCATTGACTAATATTGTTAAAAATATGCAAATATATCACTGAAATATAGATATGCAGCACTGACTGTTAAAAATATGGAGATATGTAACATTGATCAATATGCAGTTGTGAAGCACTGATTGGTATTGTTAAAAATATCTGATCAGGTTTGTGCTTTTGATTGCTAAGCAATGAATTACAAAAGAATTGTACCAAAAAATGTAGCATCAGTAAGTATGTAGATCGCTGAAGTAGAGCCAGACATTCTAGAAAGTTAAGTTAAACAGCCCTAGAAAATATAATTAAGAGCAAAGCTGTAGCTGATGAAATACCAGCCAAACTGTTAAAAATCTTGCACAATGACACAATTAAAATATTACTTGTAGTTTATAGGCAGGTATACAAAGCATCTAAATTTACAATATATTATAGTGAGGCAAGCTCTTTTGCCATTCTTAGGTGGATAGCACCAGCATATGGTAAACATTTTTGTTTCTCTTACTGTATTTCTTCTTTGCTTGTTCTATAATTAAACTGACCAAAGAGGAAACACACGTATGGATTAAAAAGAGGTGTCTCCACACACACAAACACTGTGTCATCTCCAATTGCAGCTCTTGAAGTATGTGGCTGTTTCTACCAGAATGTTACATCTAGGAAGAAATACAGGTTCCTAGAAATAACTGGAGGAAATATTTTCCCATTAGACACAATGTATGAAATTTAGTGTAGAAATTGTTTGTAGACAATATTAAGGCACTGCAGTGAAACAATAAGAAAAGGTTCCAGCATAGCATACCTACAAAATATTTAGAAAAGTGGAAGCATACCCATCAACAGATGAAAAAAAAAACAGTTTAACTATTCCTTTGCAAATTTTAGCATGAGGCATTTAAGTTTACAAAAAGGCGGTGTTTGCCTTAACCATCCCCACTCATGTTTATTCTTTTTATTTTTAAATTTTTTTAATGTCAATGGACTATTTCTTTAGATACGGTTGCTCAAGCATCGGCCCCAAGATTCTGTTGGAAACCAGTCTTCCAAAAGATTTTAAAAAGCTGTCTTTCTTTCCAAGTATTGGAATCAGGTGAAAATGAAGTCCAATAGTTAAAGTATTGGGGAACCGTGTTTTATAGCATTGGGAGTTGTTATAGAGATGTTGGGTTTTACTGTTTCTTTTTTCTTCTTACACTGTTGCTACGGGACGGGACGCCCAGACTTATGTCTATAAGATGGGAAGCCGGAGAAGTGTAATAAAATAAAATAAGATAAAATACAAGTTCAGAAAAATAACACCTCATTCATGTTTATTTCCTCAACAGGATTCCTAACTCATTTAATAAGAAATTGATTTCCCATCCTGTCATACCCCTTCCCAAAATATAGAGTGAGGAATTCTAAAAACAAACATAGAGCATGGGCAAATAAAAGGGAATACAAGATGTTGAGGGGGAGGGGTAGAAAAGAGGCAGATAGCAAATCATGCAGTAGCAGAAGTCTGCATAAGTAACTTGAACTAGTAAGTCATGATTCATTAGACACAATATAAAACTTACATTGTTTGATCGTAGGGAAACACGGCCTCCGCATCTGGCACAAAACTTTGTCCGGCAGTAAGAGCATAAATGGCCACAACCATCAGCAAACTTAGTTTTGTGACAGATCCCACACGTGGGTGCATCATCTTTGTGTTCTCCTTGATAACGGCGGGATTCCTCACCTATTTTTCGTACTTGCTCTTTGTAACTTTCAAATTGTTGGTGTAATCTTCTGTAAAGAAAGCAAAACTCTTATTGCAAGGGCCTCGAGGCAGCAAACTCACTCATTAAATGATTTGCTCTGAGACAGTTGTGTGTGCCAAATGTAACTATTATTCAAGTGCCAAATTGGTCTTAAAAACAAATTTAATATCTATAAATGGAATTTATGGAACTATCTGCTTTACTTTTATATTATGTTAAGGAAGCTATTTAAGCAATCAAAAATGCAATGCATACTTATGGATTTGAGAGTAGCAGGAAGAGATTTTGTAAAATATCTTAATAGACTCCTTTTCTTCTGCCCTACATATATTCTCAGAGAATCTAGAGTAAGAAAATATAAAAAATTCAACCATGTCCAGTTCCATTTAAGCATGAGGATTAAATCTAAGCATGATTTTTTTTGTGTGAAAATACAAAGGTGCTGACTTGCATTTTCTTTTCAACCATTTTTTGTCCTTTCAATTCAAATTAAAAAAAAACATAATTGTTGTGTTCACATTTACATAATAATGAAGACATAAATCAGAGAGGCGCCTTCTGGAATGGAGACAATTCTGTTAACATTACTTAGGATAGCAAAGAAGTTAGGCGTACATCTAATATATTTATTACCTTCCATTCTATCTATGCCCAGCAGATGGCTCCAGAGACTACCATTTCTTCAAAAACTGTGCCTTTACTTTTGAGATATTATAATAATTTTATGATGTAACTTCTTATACTAGAAATAAACTATTGGCTGTACAGATAGAAATCAATTAATGTGTTATAAAACCTGCACTAACATTAAGTGGTCAGTATGGTTCTCAGTGCTTTGAAAGTGACTAGTATCCAGCTTCTATTCACAATAAATTATTCAGCACTTGACTCTTGACCAAGAAACTCTAGTTTTACAAGCAGACCTCAAGATGTAGAACTTTATTTTTGGACTCATGTACACAACAAAACACACATTTTTTCTTATTTCCAATTTAACATCAGATACATTTCAATAAGTTTTATTATATGAACTCAGTTTTCATCTAGAAATTATCCTATTTATATAAACACTGAAACAGTTCATTTCACCAGAAAAAAAAAAAACCTTTATTGCTTTAAAAGCATGAAGAAATGTGTGTTTCACATACTTCTATGTAAAAGAAACTGTTTCAGAAAACTCTTTTTTTATTCTTCTTCAGAAAACCCTCAAAACACAACTGCTGTAACAGAATGATGTTAACTCAAATCCAGCAAATATACACACTTGAATGGTGGAGCTTGCTGAATGAGCACAGGCTGAGTCTAATTAGACCTACTGAATCAAGTTCTAAGGATAAAATAGGAAAGAGAACCCTGGTGCATTCCCAGTGAATGCTTTTGAAGGAAAAGATGAATGAAAATGGAATAAACGGTTGTATGAACTTTTTATGAGATCTGTGTACAGTTCTGTTTTTTTTAATCAATCCCTACCTTTGGGAATTGATCTGGAATGAACTTACAGGTGCTGTGCTGTTCTTTGCCTTTTTCATGTTAAACATAACTGGGTTTGATTTTGGTTTACCATATTATGAAAATGCAATTGTTCTGGCTTACAAAGCATATCTTAACCAATGTATTGGACTAATCAACCCAGTTTACCTAAGAAGCCACAATTCACATAAATCATACTTAATTTGATAAGAAAAATCTTTATGAAACTGTGGCTAGAAATACCAGTAGAGTAGAAAGATCTTGGGACAGCCTTGTATTTCTCTTTGTCTCTCTCCCATATTATGAAACCAACTTGGGATTCTGTTCTGTTATCATAAAAGATTCTGAGCTTGGAAAAAGAACAAAAAAACGAACTAGACCTCCAAATACAGTATACGCAGGATCATGGCTACCTTAAATTTTAGCTTTCTTGGTTTCAACACAAGATCACCCAAAAGGCAGACATTCATAGGGCTTCTTCCCTGCTTTCTTACCATTTCTCTACATTTTATTCCTCCCCTCTTTGCATACAGGGTTTTGGGAACAAGCAGAACTCTCCAAATCCCACAAGCATAACAATCAAAATATAATATGTAAGCATTTTATGGGTTTTTTAAAAGTTAACTGGTGCTCTATATTTTATATACCTCAAAAGCTGCAAAATAAACATCTAATGAAAAATTTAGAGATTTCAAAATCTTGGGAACTAAAAAAGAACAACTGGCTGCTTATGAGTCAGTAATTTTTGACAGCTATAGTACAGGAAGCTGAATACACACGCTTCCCACTATTTTCTCCAAAAGATCTGACACCTGTTCAACCAGGAAGCTGTTTTCAAGCCAGTAGGAACTGTTATTCAGTATTATTTTTACATCTTAACACATTTATATATCAAGTGAACCACTAATGAAAGTTTCATGTTTTGCTGTTTTTTTTCTTCATAAGAGACTATTCTTGTTTATTGCTAAGGGCAATCAAGCATTTTAATACTGTATTCTTAAATCCACTAAAACACATTCATTTTTTTCTTTCTTTTCCCCTTTTCCACAATAAATAAATTGAATTTGATTAAAATATCTGGTGACAAGAGCATTACATTAATGAATAACTAATATCTACTCCTATAATGCTAAGATATGAAAAAATAGTGTTTTGGGGGTACTTTTTTTCTCCTCTGCAGTAAGTGCCTTTTTTGCTAAAGCCACTAGAGAAGGCAACTTTGGCTTTTACAAGACCAATCCCTCCTCATATTGTAATTGTAAGAAGAATTTGTAAGAAGTAGGTCTAGCCCGAGGAACCAGTTACTCATGGATAATTTTAGGAAGTGAAGCTTATATTAAGGTCCATTATGGTGGGTAGGTCGAGGTGTTGGGAGTAGAAGCAGGGAAGCCCAAATAAGATGTTTGTCCTTAATATTTATATTTACTAGCTGAAGCAGTGGGGTTGTACACTGAGCCAAATCACAGTTGTGGTTGATTGGTTGAAAAGTAATGACTCCTGCATGTGATTGGTTGCTGTGGATGTGAAAAGGGAGTTTCTCTTTTTTCCTTCTGTGTGATTTCTTCTGTGATCCTGTGATTTACCTGATGATTTACCTCATGACCTCCTGTTTGCCTGACTATCTTGTTTAATGTTTGATGTATATATAGATGTAAAATATATTTTATATTTATTTATATAAAATTAAAAGTTTGTGTCAACGTTTCTTCATTTGGACACCGGCTACGCAATTCCCCGACAATCCTTAATCATAAAAGCTTCGTGGGTGGGTTTGAACCAGCCATCCAGCCTTCCTCACAGGACTGTTGTAGTGGTGGGAAGGAAATGCTAGAGATGACTCTCCAAAATGAAAGGCAAGGTATAACTCTAAGAAATAAATAAAAGCACGCTCTTATATGCAGCCACTTCTTTCAACAGACCCAAATAGTACACATTACCTTTCAACTAGCATTTGCAATTTGACATTTGTCCATCGATATTCCTATTTCTACTGAACAAATTCATTATTTACTCTAGGTTTTCACCATTTATTTATAACATTTTATTACTAGAAGGATCTCCCTGTCAAACACAAATGTATTAATTTTTAGATCCATACCCATCATTGCATCACAGAATTACCTCATATTTGCCATTTATCATCCAGATTCTCTACCAACTGCACCCCATGTACAAACATCCCTCAATGGACAGAATAATCCCTTAACAATCTGTGCATAAGTACATTAAACAATAAAGGGGAAATTGCACATTGCTATTTATCCTCTTGTCAGTGTTGAAGTACTTGGGGTTTCTTTTCAAAAAAAATGAAAAAAATCAAATAAATAATAATCAGACTTCAACTTCATGTTTATACAAAACATTGCATAATTCAAGCCTATTCATTTTATCATACTTCTTTTGGAAAGAAATAAAATATTGTTTCCTTCTTATTTCACATATTTCTCCATGACCTGCTAAAAAAAAGCAAAAATCTGACTTGCAGACTCCCTGGGCTGCATAATGCCATACTGAACCTCCTACGTTTGACTCCTTGTAATCTCTTGCAACCTTTCATTCATGACTCTGCCTACCACCTTCCAAGGTACACATAAAAATTATACAACATTTCATTCAATCTTTCTACTTTTCCCTTTGTAATAGGAAATAATAGCATTATTTCAATCATCAGGCATGGATGCAAACTTTACACTTTAAATAACCTGCACAATCACACCACCAACAATCCACATCAATATTTTAATAATTTTCCAATTATAGAATCTGCAGACATACAATTTTTCAACATTCTCACAATGATCAGAAATCTTTTCATCAATCTTTTTAGACACTACCATTTATAGTAGTCATTTCAATTCCACTCCTTGACATATTACTATCATTCCCATATAAATCTCCAAAATACTCCTTAAAGCTATTCCTGCATCTCAGTTTCATCTCAAATCCTTTCATCAATTTTATTTTTAGTGCTATTTATTCTGCTGTAAGATTTTTCTTTAGCTCTTTTTATTTCTATTTCTTTTTATTTATATTTCTATAACAATATATTATTAGCATTAAAATGGTTCTGCATATTCTTTCTTTTAATCTTAGCTATCTCTTGCTCTGACTACATTTTTGCAGCTAATTCTTTCCCTCCCTTCACATTTATAGCATGTTTCCCTCATCATTTTCTTTTTGCAGCAATCATCCTCTTATATGCATTGTTCCTCGTTCACAGCCTATTCTTTATTTAAAGAAGCATCCTTTTTATACTACCTCCAGTGTAGTACTACAATTCCCAGTAAACATAGGAAAAAGAATGCCTTAGGAGACAGGGGAGAGACAAAATGGAGACTTGGGAAATTACCATGTTTAAAACTGTTATGTAAGAAAATGTTTTAAGTTACTGCTTCCTCTGGAATTGGTAATGAAAATCCTTCTAAGAAAGAACTCCAAAAATTGGCAGTGAAGTTGGAACTTATATCACATTAGCCAGGGCTTCAAAAACTTTAGCAATGAGTTCTCTGCCTGGTTGCTGGGTGAGTGTGGCCATGGTGGTATGGTCTAGTCGGCCTCTGGCCTCCTGCACCACGGTGAGGGAGCATTTTTGCCCTTCCTGGGCTCTGAAGGTTTTCTTTAAGCCTTCAGGAAGGCAAAGATGGCCTCCCCGGGCTCTGGAGGCACTCTGGAAGCAGGAAACAGCCCCGTTTCCTGCCTTCTCAAACTTTTGGGAGGCCCATTTTTCACCCTCCTCGAGCCTCTGCACGTACCCTGCACTTACCTACATCCAAAACGGGCTGCGTGGGGGACTTCTGGGAGGGGAGGGATGGGTAGGGCCAGCCAGGAGTGGGATTTGGAGGTTCTCTGCAGAATTTTAGCTAGAGGATCTCCCAAATCCCCAGAAGCCCACCCCTGACATCAGTGTAGCTCACTCTGATATTGAGGCTTCCTAGCCTCAGAAAATGAATGTAGAATGGGCATTTATCAAGCAGGACAAATTTTTTAAAAAATGCTATTCAATAGGCTACACTCCGTTCTTTTCACAAACAAGAGTTGTTTGAATAAATATTTCACCCCATGCACAAATTAAGTAGCTTATTTTCAATCTAGTGGTTTAAATTCATCATGCAATGCAAGCACCTAATGAATCTATACATTCATATGGCAATGCACTTAGGAAATTAGATAAATCATGTGAATATGGAAATGTAGATTTGAGGTCAAGGTTTTGTATGCTGTGAAAGATGCATGAATTGTTCTAAATTAGATATCATTAAAGGGTAAGTAGAATTCATATCCGAATCTCACTGTTTGAAAAATAATTTTGATTGTCACAGATTCTGTACATTTTCATCGGACATTCAAGTGCCTCCAAGGTGATGGACTTAATCTTGCAGTCTTCTTAGCATTGATTACATGTATATTGATGTTATGTGGCAAATCTTGAAAAATTATTGATAGACTAATGAGAATTTTAAGAAATTCCCTAAAAGATAACTGAACTATACAAAAGCATGTACTTGATCAGGTTCTTTATATTAGGACATCTTGATGAAAAAATTAAACTAATGAAGAATATTCTGAAAATCTTAGTTATTAAGAATTTGGATTTGCTGTATTCTTTTTTAATTATCTGTGGCTGTCAAATTAGCATTATCATTTGTGCCATTGATGAAAGACAAACAACTCATGCATATACCATATTTATTCGAGTATAACGCGCACACATGTATAACGCGCACCCCCTAATTTTCGATTAAAAATCGGTATAAAATTTTGTTTCACATCAAGCCGCGCACTATAAGCTACGAGGGGACGTTTTGTTTTTCGGGGCTGCAGCCGCGCACTATACACGAGGGCGAAGAAAAACAAAACGTCCCCTCGTAGCGTATAGTGCGTGGCTGCAGCCCCGAAAAACAAAACGTCCCCTCGTAGCTTATAGTGCACGGCTGCAGCCTCGAAAAACAAAACGTCCCCTCGTAGCTTATAGTGCGCGCTTTCCCTGCGACTGGAGAAAGAGCGAGCGCGGCCGCGAGGGTTTTCCGCCCCGTTGCGATAGTTTTGGAAGTCGGTGGCGGGAAACGGTTGGCGTTTGCGGACTGTGGTTGTCTGGGTTATTTGGGGCTTCAAGAGCATGTAGGAAGCTTTTTTGGTGGGCGCGAAGTCTCCACCTGTCCAGAACGATCTCGCCTCCCCACTTCCATCTCCCCTACGCCGCTGCCCCAAGTCACTCGCCCAACGCTCCGTCCGGGCCCCGGAGGTCCCTGCGACGGGCCGGCCGTGGCTACCGCCCGAGGTTGCCGGGAAGGGGCGCCCGGCAGCGCAGCCGTCTCCGCCAGCGCCCGCCGCACACGTTCCGGGGCTGCCCGCCACACGGGGCGACTGCGCGCGGCCCCTGGATGGTGCTTAAGGTGGCCTCGGCGTCTGGAGCGGAGCGGCCTTGCTGGGCGAGCTCGGCCTGGCCGTCACGGGAGGAGATGCCCTTCACCCACGGCGAGACTCCGCGGGCTCTCGGGACGGGCTCCGGCCTCCGGGAAGGCCAAAGAGGCGGCGACTGCCGGGCGAGGCGGCCGTAACCTGCCCAACCGGCGGAAGAGTCGGGGCGCCAGCCCCTCGCCTGCTTCCCGAGGGCTGAGGAGGGTCCGGGGGGCGAGGGAGCCACGCAGAAACCGTCCTCCCCGGGCACCGATGCCCCCCAGCTGCTGCTGCTGTTGCTGGGCGCGCGTCCCCACGGGCCAGCGAGAGCCGCCGGCGGAGCAGGTGAGCGCTGGGCGGGGGCGCGGACACCGGGAGGAGGCATGGTTCCTCCCCAGTCCCAAGTGGGCGACGCTGGGCCGTCGCTCTCCGCCATTGCCACCCCACCCCACCCCTCGTTTATAACGCGCACCCCCTAATTTTCAGTTTAAAATCGGTATAAAATTTTGCGCGTTATACTCGAATAAATACGGTACTTCAAGTATATGAAAGAATTATTTTGACATCTTGCATTCAGCATCTCATTTGGAATTTGCAATCTTATGATTTGATTATTCAATATTCCTGGAAAATTTCTGTAATTTATTCCATATTGTGTCTGCTGTTAGCTGAATTAGGATCAAATTCATTGCTGAAGAAGTATGTTTTTAAATCTGTTATTTATGTTGGTTTCTGTGGTACAATCATTAACAAAACACTTAACCTGTTTCTCAGTATGACACTTCTCAAGATTTTGAATCCAACACATGTTCACAAGTGATCCCTTCCCTCCTGTGACCATTTATAGTGCTGATGCACATTCTATGCCTGATGACTTCTTGTTACCGATTGAGATGATTGTTATGAATTTAAAGTGACCAAATTCGATAAAATCAGTTTATGAGATGTATCAAACAAGTTTTATATGCTAAGTTTTACTGACCAAAGATGGATTCAGATGTGGAATAAGTTTATCAAAAGCTGTGTTCTTTTCCCACAAACTCAATATTTGCTTGACAATCAGCTATTGTGCTCTCTTCTATTACCATCTCATTCTTGACAAAGTTGGCCCCATGTATATAAATAGACATTGATTGTTCTTCTCCTGGAGCCAGTTTTGTTGCCACATATTTCAGCTGATGTCATTGTCAATGCATTGCAAGGGTCTTGCATTCATTTAGAGTCTCCTAACGAAGTGTTCATGATAATGCCCAACAATTGTACCTTGTTTCAACTTTATTTTCAGTCTTGTGGTATTCAACATGCTTTCCTTTACTGACCCAACAATAACAGAAATAAGTGCAGTTTGGGAAAAAAATATGTAGGCTGCACACTGTACAGGGAGGAAATGAAAAAAAGGGAATCACCTGACTTCAATGGCATATTGTTCTATTCTGTTCATGGCTTCAAAGAAGACACTTGCAGAGTTGCTTCTTTCTCAGGACATTTATATGAAGCTTCCTGACACTGTTCTCAAATGAATGTTCGTGATGCATCTGTTGTAGACTATCACCAGAAACATTAGAAACAAGTAAAATATTATGCTGATGCTACACGTATAATTGTATTTACTCTAAGCTGTGCCAAAGAAGCAAAAACTTTTTCTAAACAGATTCATACCAATTACCCTTCTCATTCATTTTTTGACTCACAAGGGCCAAAACACTTTTTTTTTTTTCTCTCTCATTTTATTCCTATCCATCCATTCTTGTCACCCAGTAGAATAATGTTTTCCTCTGGACTGCATTAATTTAGAATGTTGCACATTTGTTTTCTAAAAACTCAATTCTTATCATTATTCATTGGAGCAAAACAGTCCATTATCAGCTTCTGAATTCCTACCTCCACGTGCATCTACATCAATCTAGATGACATCAGTTCATAATTTAAGAAATCATTTTAACTGTTTCATTCCTAACTGAATCTCTCATTTTATTTCCATTCATATATTAATTCCATTCTGTTCGATCAGACTTTCTTCATTCAGATCTGTAGCATCTTGCTATCTTTTTTTTCTTACTTTCATAGGAACACAGCATTTCCATTGCTTTTATTTCACTCATAAATTAATGTTCTTTCCCTTTTATTCCTCTTAAATTCCAAGTTACAATTTTTCATATATAGTGGTTATAATTAGGTGGGCTCATACATTGACCTTCTAGACACTGACTTCATTATAGCTTGGGACAATTAAGGTTTCCATCTTTTCCATAATATTAGGAAGTGTTCTTGCTTAATACTTAACAGGGTGTTTACAATTTAATATTGATGAAAAGCTCTGTCAACTGACTGACATGATTGCATATATAGGTTGCTCCATTGCTATTGCTGCTGTAATAAAAAATGCATATTTCACTTCTGAGATACGTACTGCTAAACTGGGATAAATGATAGGATATGATTTACAAGGCCACCTCCCTGCCTGTCCAGCTTCTTGTAAAAATCTTCATATGTTTATCTTTAATACAGATATTCCTCAACATATGACCACAATTGACCCCAAAACTTCTGCTGCTAAGCGAGATAGCTGTTAAGTGAGCTTTTATCCTATTTTACAAGCTTTCCTGCCACAGTTAAGTGAATCACTGTAGTTATTAACATGGTTGTTAGAGTGAATCTGGCTTTCCAACTGATTTTGATTGTCAGCATGTCACCAAAGGTGATCACATGACCCTGGGATACTGCAAATGTCATAAATATGAATCAGTTGCCAAGCGTCCACATTTTGATAGTATGACCATGGGCATGCTACAATTGTAAGTATGAAAAATAGTCACTAAACAGAATTGTCACTAAACAAATGATTTTAAGTTGAGGACTAGCTGTATTAGAAAAAGCAGGGGTGGGATGCTACCGGTTTTGTCTGGTTCTACGAAGAGCAGCAGACACCGAACTGGTTCTGTATTTAATGCTGTTTGGCCCAGCCGCCTACCCGGGCTCTTACCTATCCTTTATTTCCTGTTTTTTTCAACCTCAGCTGCTTTGCACGGCAGAGCTGAGGTTGAAAAAGCAGGAAAAAGGAGGGTTTTCAAATGCTGCGCTGCTGCGCACATGTGCGTAGCGCTTTTCAGCTGTCCGGGTAGCACAGCTGATGGGTTTTTTAGACGCACACAAAACATATTCACCAAACCAGTAGTAACACTGGTAGAATCCCACCCCTGGAAAAAGGGCTTGTCTATTTGGCTGAATACTATCAGACAAATATATGGAAGCAAAAAGTGTGAGGTTTGCATAAGGCTATAGGATGAATGCAGTGAACAAGTAGAAAAATAATGTAGATTTAGCATTTATTATGTCTATAGAAGTATTTACATATGTTTCATGACTTGTACATAAAACAATGTATTGACAAGTGCCACCTATATATTGTTTGACTGAATGCCAGTAAATCCATCCTCGCACCTGCTTTAAATGGGAATCCTGCTACCTATAGCCTTTAGTGTCCAGTAGAATTGACACAAGGAAAACAAGTTGACTGATTTAAAAAAGGAAATCCCAAGGTACTGCATTCCTCAAAATAGCCAAGATTTTATAAAAAATATGACCCAATAAAATATGCTTCACTTGAAAAATCTGAGAAGCTTATTGCTCTCATTTAGATCTAGAAATGACAGGATAATAAAAATAAAAGGAAAAGCTAAAAACTTTGTTTTCTGTTTTTTTAGTCACTAAATCAACCATAGTGTCTAGAAATGTTACACAATTTCCCACTATTATTGTTGAAATTTGTCTTAGGATGATATAATCATTGCATGGTATAGTATTATGTTCTCAAAATATATTATGTAGAACAAGAGTGTCAAACTGGTGGCTCGTGGGCCGGATGTCTCATCCATAGGCCAAGCCCGCCTCAGCGCAAAGGGGGAAAATGTTGCGAAACGTCACATGATGGCAGTGTGACACTATGAGTTTGACACCCATGGTGTGGAACATTAAACACCTTTATGTATATTTCATCTTTTATCATTTTATCTAGGATTAAATCTTTATTACTTTAATCTTTCAAAAGCTACTCCCAGCATTTTAGAAACCTAGAAATATCAGTTAAGTAATTCTGCAATTTAATTTTATTTAAGTATTTTTTGCATTCTTGTATTTTATTCTCCTTTGTTTTCCAAAATTTGTTTAAAATGTTTTATTTTCTTCTTGAACTGTATATTCTTGAACTGTATATAGAACCACACTCAAATGTGGTCAATGGCCACAATAAAGACTGACAATGATCCTAATTACCCCAAAATACCTTGTGA
Source organism: Bungarus multicinctus (assembly GCA_023653725.1). Classification (NCBI taxonomy): domain Eukaryota; kingdom Metazoa; phylum Chordata; class Lepidosauria; order Squamata; family Elapidae; genus Bungarus; species Bungarus multicinctus. The sequence continues at coordinate 117,138,801 of CM042836.1, forward strand.
GAATTTTAAACTCTCACAAGGTTATTGTATACAAAGGAGCAAAAAACTAATAAGCTCTCTAACAATAATATAATGTTAGATAGTCATACTCAGTTCTAGATTTTGAAAATATAACGAATGGTAACACTTCTTGCATCTTGAATCAATAAACTTTTTTATTTAAAAAAAATGAATTGCAGTTTATAAAGACACCCATTTCAGCAGAGATTTTAAGAAGCCTTGATCATAGGCTCCATCTAGAAATAATTCTTGTAGCTATCTCTTTAGACTGCGTAGTAGAAACTTTATGAATGGCATTTATGTTGTTCCAAACAGGCAGATGCAAATTAACTGTAACATCTAGTTTGACTTTTCAAGTAAATCTTTATATAAAGGATCAATATCCATATCAAAAAAGATTATGCCCAAGAGAATATAACAGGCCACAAGGAGCAGGTTGAAAATCCTTAGGATGTCAGCCAAGCCCTCGTGTAACTTTACCCACAGAGTTAGCATTTTTCCCCCGCTGTCTATTTTCATTCTGGGCACTCAAGAAATTGGAGCATCTTATATGGAACAGATGACTCACCAAAGGCAATCCATGCATTTTATGTTTATAAGACTTACTTATTTTATTTATTTAAAAGACATATAACTGACCATCTCATGTACCATAATCTTGAGCAGCTCACAGAACAACAATAAAACAAAACAAAAACCCCAGAGACAATACCCCCCCTCCCACCTCTATTCATTCACATTCAGCTCCACTGGACTTCTGCCTCCCTCTGCTCCAACACTTGCAGGAAGAGCCAGCTCTTCAAGAGCTTCTACAAAACCAGAGAGGTTAAGGGTCTGCCGTGGAAAATGTGCTTAAGTCCTTTAAAGGAAGGGACCTGGAGTGCCTCTACTCTACTTGGTGGAACAAGTAGATACTCTCCAGATCATCGATCGCCCACCGGTGGGCTGCGAGAAAATTTTGACGGACTGCAGAGAAATCTCACCCCCAGAGCACGCCCCCGCAAAGCAATTAATCCAGGCTGCACAGAAACACATGGCTGCGCTGTCCACATGGCCCGCAGGAATGCTTCCCGTCCACTCATTCCTTACCCGGCAAACTTGCCTGCTAAATTGCTATTTTTCCTTTTTCTGACCATCATCTGTTCTGCTGTGCCGGAAGATTTAGATTAGCTAGGAAACAGGAAATGGTTGGATTCCTTGCTTTCTAGCTAGTCTTTAGATCTTCAGCTCTGCTTTTAAGCACAGTCGATCCTCCCTTAGCACTGAAGGTTCTGTTATTCAGTGCAGACTCACGGCAAACAAATTTAAGAGACTGAGCTAGCTGATGGCAGATAGACAGATCACTGAATGTTTCTGTGAGCAACTCTATCTGCCTGCCTGCTTTGTCTAATTTTGTGTAAAAGTTGCTCTTTTTTTAAATAAAAAATTCAATATTTGCACACATGGTGTATTGTGAGTTAATTTTGTGAGTTTGCTTGCTAGCAAATTTTGTGAGTTTGCTTGCAAGCAAATTTTATGTGACAGACTGAGCTAGCCAATGGCAGATAGATAGATTTCTGAATGAATCTGTGATTCTGTGAGCAACTCAATCTGCCTGCCTGCTTTGCCTGCTTTGCTCTTTTTTATGAAAAATTCAATATTTATTTAAATATTTATAATATTTACATACAAGCCATGCCCAGCCAGTCACATGACCACCAAGCCACACCCACAAATTAGGCCATGCCCACAGAACTGGTTCGTGGTCCCTGGGATTTAAAATTATGAGTTTGGTGGTCCCTGAAGTCCAAAAGGTTGGCGACCCCTGCTCCAGATAAGGCAACTCACAAATAAGCTGGTCCTTTGCCATTCAGGGCTTTAAAGGGGATAACCAGTACCTTGAATTACACCGTGAAAGAGACAGGCAGCCAGGGAAGCTCACACAGTGGTAGTGATCCTATGAGCAAATCATGGGACATTCTGAACTGCTCATTCTGGATCAGTTGTAATTTCTGGATGGCCTTGAAGGGCATAGAACATATTGTAGGAAGTGACCGGAGCATGAGCAACCATGACCAAGGTCTTCCAATTCAAGAATAGGGGGCAGCTGCTATACAAGATAAATCTGCATGAAGGCCACCTTCAGCAGTTATTATTTCTTCCTTGAGCAGAAGCTGTGAATCCAGGAGAACCCCCAAATTTCACACCAGCTGTATCTGGAATAGAATAGAATACCTTTATTGTCACTGCATTCCACGAATACAATGAAATTTGAAAGCTACTCCAGCACAATGCCCCAAACACCACATCACAATCACACTACAGAGTATTCAAAAATTAAAATAATTAAAATAATAATAATAATTAAAAACCTAGTCTAAAACCTATCTAAAACATTTAGTAAGTTAAATAGTTTAAAAATGCCATTATATACATAGGACTAAATAACAAATGCACTGTTTGATTCAAGACAATTACTGCCTTGGAAAAGAAACTGTTTCTCAATCTATTAGTCCTCATTTTAAGACTGGGTGAGAAGTTGCTGATTATTGTCACAGTCAGAGATGATACATCACCAGAATCAATGGGATCAAAAACCCAATGACACTCTATCTTGTCAGGGTTGAGTCAAGAGTTGGTTCCTTCCCATCCAGGGTCCTATGTGTATATATACAAACATATATGCACATGAATGACCTGAAATTTGTACAGAAAATGAGTGGCCCTATGTAGTATATTGGAAATGATTTTCTCCAGGCTGTACAAATCCATTTTGGGCATCAGGCATACATAAATACTGCTTTTTTACTTGCAACTGCAATGTGGAGTTGTGATGGTTATTTTTTAGGGGAGGGAGGTTGTCCATCACCTCTGGTGTGAAATCTTGTGGGTTCTGTATAAATGCCACCATACTACTGCTTTATGGACTTTGTCATCTCTGTTAGATATTCAATGGGGAAAAGTCAGTGATGTCAGACTTGCCCCATTGGTTCATTTTCCAGGCGGGAAAATGAACAGCCGTCAGTGGCTAAAATTGTGGACAGCAGCCTGTAAAAAGAACAGCAGGCACACCGGGCAGCAGTCTTTTTGTTCAGAGCTAAATAAAGAAATCCTTTCCTTCTACCGTTGTCCTGCCTCTTCAATCTAGCCCATATCTAACAATCTCCCTGTTGCTCATCCTGTCTTACCATCTAAAATCTATCATCTGTTTAATTCTCTGCAAGACAAGAATACTTACCTTCATTGTTAATTATATATACACACAGTTACAATGCTCTATGGAATTTTATGAAATATTCTATCAAGAGAAGTCGCCTTATATTTTACTAACCATCAAACCTATTTTTGGCTTAACATTCCAGATGGTTTTCTAAGAACATTTGTGGATTTCTTAGCTATACAGTAGGTGGGCAGGAATGTCGCATCCCTGGTTGTTCTCTGGCATTCATGGATGCTTGGCGTATTTGATGAGATTGCCCTCAAGCAGATCTTCTGGACTGGTGCTTCTAGGTTTTCTGAGGAGCTCCAGGAAATGAATGATTTCAAACGTGCCAAGAGCAACAGTGACAAAAACAGAATGAATGAAATTGATTGTAGTTATTGTCAGCCCTACAAAATACACCAGATTAAGACAAAGATATCATGTAGGTCGAAAACTACTTTTATTAGAATGGCTGCAGTAAAAGAATCTTGTAAGTATAAGAATGCTTCCCCTCCTACTTCTTTTGTGAATTGGGAGCATCTGTCAGGTGTTTTTATAAATTTCAATTCTCATATGGAGTTAAGTCATATTTATCTCTTTATTGTCTTGGTAAAAGATCTTCATTCTCTCCGTCAAGGCCATTCTCTATGCTGTCTACGATTATAGTTCAGGATTATTCCATGATGGTAAAATTGGCGACACATGCTTATTTTTTCTCTTATTACATATGCAGAGTTGCATCCAGCAGCTTCTATAATGTTACCTACTTTGGGGTATGATAAATTGCCAGGGTTGCTGTTAAGATTCTTTACAGATATAATTGTGCACAATTGCTCAGAGGAGTTAGATCCTCTGGGGTAAGATCTTGCAATATCATCTAGGAATTGTTTTAAATTAATACTGGACATCCATTTGTTGCCTTTTGGGGAATGATTTTGAAGAATATTTGCTGATGTTTGGGAGTTAGCCTCTGCCTTCATATTTTTGCACACCTACATGAAATCAGTCGGAGATGTGGTTATCATCAGCATGCTTGAACATTACCATCTAGGTCAGGCTAGGGATGCTGTCAAGGCCTTGACCTAGTACATAAGTTAAGGAGAATAAGTTAAAACAAATTCAAATTAAATTTCTACAGGATGGAGTTTCTATTGTGGATCATCTAGCTGATCTAATGCCAATCTCAAAGTTGGCTTCAGATGGTAGAGGAAAGTCCCTGATCTCGAGGTTCTCCTGATTCAAAGCTACTGCTTGATTAGGTGGGGCACCAGTTGCAGCCCTTTCTGATTCAGGACACCTTTGCTATGGTGACTCATACACTCATTACCCAGTGTTTAGATTACTGTAATGTGCTTAAATTTAGCTGTCCTTGAAGAAGACCCAGAAACTGCATCTGGTTCAAAATTCAGTCTCCTAACTGATAACAAGAACATCCATAATGCAGCCACTGAACTGATTAGCAATAGGCTTAATTTGACCTTTTGGGTTTTAACCTTTAAAGCATTTACATTTGTAGGATCTTCTCTTCCAACTATAATTATAATTATACAGGCTAAGTATTCATTCCAAAATAGGCTTCTCTGGAATCTCCATTAATCTGAAATGGCTGGAGCCTGGAGATGTATCCTTTTGATGGAAACCTTCCAAGTGTGAAATACTTTGTTTCCAACTTTTAAATATTCAGAATTATGTCCTATAGCTATCCATGATTTCATACAGCTTTTGCTCCCAAAAATCTGTCTCAAATGTCAAAGGATAAATGCTAGAATTTTCTGAAGACAGAATTCTGTAGGACCTAAGAAGACTATAAATAAAAATGCAGTTACAGCATATTTCAATCAGAATTTTCATGGTTGCAAGTTCTTTGCCATCTTTAGTCTATCGTGAGCAGTCAAATAATAGCACTGATTAATTGCGGCGGCTGGGGGGGCTGGGAGTGGGGAGCACTGTTCTACAGTGGTTCTCCTCCTTCCTCTCCAACCGTTCGCAATTTGTGTTGGCAGGGGAGCAGAGATCGATCCCGAGGCCCCTGATTTGCGGGGTTCCTCAGGGGTCGGTGCTCTCGCCCCTATGTTCAACATTTATATGAAGCCGCTGGGTGAGATCATCTGCGGCTTTGGGGTAGTTTCCTCAGTACGCTGATAATACTCAGCTGTACATTTCTACCCCAGGCCACCCCGACAAAGCCGTGGAAGTGATGGCCCAGTGCCTGGAGGCTGTGCGGGGTTGGATGGGGCAGGAACAGGCGTCAGCTCAACCCAGCTAAGATCGAGTGGCTGTGCTTCCCAGCACCACGATACAGCCAACTAGTTCCTTCACTGGCTGTGGGGGGGGGGGAAATTCTTGCCCCCACAGAGAGGGCGCGCAATCTGGGTGTCCTCCTGGATGTATGGCTGTCGTTAGAAGACCATATAGAGACCGTCGCCAGGGGGGCTTTTTGTCAGGTCCGTAGGATCTACCAGTTGTGGCCCTTTCTGGATCGGGATGCGCTTCGCACGGTCACATCCCCTCTTGTTATCTCCCGCCTAGACTATGCAATGCTCTCTACATGGGGCTCCCCTTGAAGAGCACCCGAAGGCTCCAACTGGTGCAGAATGCGGCCGCGAGGGTGGTTTTGGGGGCTTCTCGGAGCTTCCATATTACGCCACTCTTGTGCGAGCTGCATTAGCTCCCGGTAGTCTTTCGGGTGCTAAAGATGATAACTAACAAGGTGTTAGTTATCATCTTTAAAGCGCTCCATGGCTTGGGACCTGGGTATCTACGGGACCACCTACTGCCACCATCGATCTCCCGTCGGCCAGTGCACTCCCATAGAGCGGGTCTCCTCGGGGTGCCACCAGCTGGACGGCTGGCGACCCCGAGGATGCGGGCCTTCTCGTTGGGGGGACCCTCCCTCTGGAACGAACTACCCCCGGAGATGAGGACCATCCCTGACCTTTTGACCTTCCGGCGTGCATTGAAAACTCACCTATTTCATCAAGCCGGTCTGGCCTAGGGTTTTTATAGGGTTTTAATTGGTTTTAGTTTTTTAAATCCTAGTTTGATTTTTATCTCTCAGCCACGATATTTAATCTTTTAATTGTTTTTAAATATTGTATTGTTACTGCATTTTTAATTTGGCTGTACACTGCCCCGAGTCCCGCACAGAGAGGGGGCGGTATATAAACCTAATAACAACAACAACAACAATAATTGAGCTTTCTACCAAATTCAAATCAACAACGTATTTTCTGGACACAGAGCTCTAGAGTTTGTATCCCCCAAAATATAATCTGTAAAATGATTAAACTGATCAGACAGCTTCAGTTCAATCTCACCTCTGCTATGAATTTCAGCCTTAACTTCTCTTTCAGGAGAATGTTGGTCTACTTTGCAGGATTGTTTTAAGAAATAGAACAGCATATTATACTTTATGTAACTACGTTGAACATTTAAATACTTCCCAAAAGGGTAATTGTCTTCATCTGTTATGGCAAAAATGAAAGAGTCTGTTTGGCATCTTAATAGTTAACAATATAAGGGATATATTTTCAGGTAATGTAGTCCATTTTAGCAGACACACAATTGGCTGGTCCAGGAAATGTGGAAACCATGTCAGAATGCAAACCGACAGCTTTATTCATGCATCATGGGATATTGGCACCATAAAATCTGAGAACTCCTATTTGGACTTCAAATACACCCCTAAGAATACAGACTTTAATATACTCTATGAATTATTTAATAAAAGAACTATCACAAACTTACAAACAGTAAATCTTCACCATATAATAACTCATAGGAATTATTTCAAATCTAGTATATTTTAAAATGATGCTGAGATTGATCCTGCTTTGTATAATGTAGTAAAATCAATATAGTCTCCTTAATGGAACGGTTCTCATGGCTGTTTTTAGCAAATTACAAATGAACAGACTAAATAATAGGATTTCAAAAATTAGCTTTCCATATTATGTATTTCAGACATTAAAAGATTAATAATACAAATTGTTTGCAATATTTCTAGAAAAGTGTTTATTTAATACTTTGTCCTTAACTCTGAATTAACATCCCCATAGTAAAAAAACAAACATGTAAGCCCATTAAAAGGTTTTAGAATTCTTGACAGATTTCCTACTGTGAGTAGTGTCACATGCTGTTCAATTGTAGTCCCTTGTACCAGGTATGCTGTCTCTCCCCTTATTTCTTTTTGCTCTACAAAAAGGAAAGTCAGAGGGCTCGTATATGACAATTGTATCTAACATATAATTTTATTTCTGCTTATCTTCAACGGTGTGTTATAATAATGCTGCATTCTTGACTTAGGACTGCAACGGGGAGCAGAATTTCATTCACTAAGAAATATGGCCATTAAGGAAGTCTTTGTGTGACCATTAAGCAAGTCTTCGTGTGATTTTATGACCCTTTTACTATGCTTGTTAAAGAGAATCACATGGTCATTAAGTGAATCATGTGATCATTAAGTGACTCTAGCATTCCCATTGACTTTGCTTGTCAGAAGCCACATGGGAAAGTCACAAATTGTGATTATATGGCCACAGGTTGTAAGGCTGCTAAATTTTTAAATCATTATCATGTGATTGTAGGGATGGTATGATATTCATAACGTCGAGGAGAGATCATGCGTGATTTTTTTTTCAGTGCCATTGTAACTTTGAATCATCATTAAGCAAATGGTCATAAATTGAGGACTATCTGTATATAGAATAAATGAAAGCATGCAGCTGTGGTTATACAGAATAAACCATGTAAATTGCTATGTAAGTCTTAACTAACCAACCATTTTTGTGGAGCTTTTTTCTTAGTTTTTGTATTCCAATCCCTGATAAGTAAAACCTCATGCATCACAGTTCCAACCTTCAAGTATTTGTTCTGATTTCAGCATGATAAGTGCTGGTTCTGATAAGGGTATGATTTATATTAAACCTTCAAAGAGTCACACAGCAATAGGGAAGACAACAACCAAAGCACACAAACAATACCAATTTTTCTACTTATAGTTTGTTTGCAAGTACTAAAATAAAGTAAATACCGTAATAAGTTATTGGAAGAAATCATCAATCTAAAAGCATCATGTTACTGCAAGTTCTTCTTGGTGGGAACAAATGGTCCATTGCAGCGGTGGTATTCAAGCAGGTTCTGACCAGTTCTGGAGAACCAGTAGTGGAAATTTTGAGTAGTTCGGAAAGCCAGCAAATACCACCTCTGACTGGAGATTTTACAGTATCCTTCCCCTGCCACGCCCACCAAGCCACACCCACAGAACCGGTAGTAAAAAAAAATTGAATCCCACCACTGATCCATTATCTTTAAAATCTTGCCAGCACCTAATGCTACAAAAGGGGGGAAACAATCCAATGCCTCTTGTCCATAGAATATCCACAGACATCTCCTCACACGGTGTCTACTACTGTTAGGTACCCCGATAACAATATTTAGGAGGGAAGAAATCCAAAACTGGTGATATAAAAACAAGCCCCATAAATATTCAGTGACATGTCATGTTGGGTGGATGAGACAGAAAAAAAAAAATCAGTGAAAAAATTCACATATTGAGACCCAATACAGGCTCAACAACCTGCAGAGGAGATCAGAATTGGTAGAAAAGGAAAGCCAAGCTTTCTATCACTCAGCTTTTGTTTTTAGGACCTTTTTCTTGAAAATATAATAAGATTTCATCTGGGAATTGTGAAATTATAATTCTGAACAGTCCACTAATTTAAGATGTTCCTAACTTTATTTGAATGTGCCTTCTGAATATTCTCTTTGATTACCGCAGGCTTAGTCGTATGATTCATGAGGCCAAATGTACAAATTATTACAGTTTGCCAGGTTCTCGAGAATCCTCATTTCTGCAACCCTAGATAAGAAGCAAAACACAAGACTAGTCCTGATGGATCGTGCTATCTGGTTGTAACCTGCTGGGTGTCATGTAATATGTACGGGTGATCTAATTAAGCACCCGCTTAATGTTTAAAACATTTTGGTAATGAAATTGGATTATTTTAGATATTCTAACTTGCAAGTGTAGCTTTATCCCTTACAAATGCAGCTTGACCCATGTTCACACCATTTTTTATCATTTTGTTTTTTGTCTTTTCCAAACTATTTTTCAGTTTACATGGGCTCACATTCTGCTACATGGCAAACTACCTGATTTTCTTTATTTTGGAGAGATACAACTCTTAGGTTGGAGCTTTTAAAAGTAGTGCCCTTCCATGTCTTATCTGCAGCAAAATCCTACACAAATCTTACTCTAAGAAAATTATATTGTGTCTACTTAACCTTTCTACTTAGAAAGTCCATTTTGAATTGCACGCTAATGTCTATTTTACTTTTTTAATGTATTTATTAGAGATGACAACAGCTAGGGGCCAAAAAATACTCCTGTCAAATCAGAAACCTGAATTCATCTGGTAATATTTTTATTTCCTTAAAAAAAAAGCAGACATCAATGTCATATCATAAACACCTTGTAAAATATCTCAGGTAGATAGGTCTGGATTGCAACTCAGTTCTTGTTTGCCTACCTTTTTAAGCCATAATTATTTGTTTGGCTTAGTTTGGCTCTGCATGTTGGGCAAAGCCAACCAACTGCAATTTTAATAGATCATAGTTAAGCTCACAAAGCTTAATTTGATGCATGTCTCCAGGCACAGAGTGGCTGATGTCCAAGGCATACAAATAATCCTTAAGGGTACTTGTGTTGAGTCATCAGCACTACAATGGCAGTGTTTATAATTATATATTATTTTGTTATTTTTCTAATTTGGTATATACCACCTAGAGAAATCCAAACATAAATCCCAAAGAATAGAGAGAGAAAATTTTGGCAATTTTGTAACTTCCCTTGCTGTCTCCATTCACAATTTTGCTCTATAACAATACAGGGGCTTTAAAGTAACAGAGAATTGCCAAACATTATTTCCATTCAATTTCTTCTAGCATTTCCAATACGTGACCATAGTTATTTCAAGATAGACCAGAACTGACAGATCATAAATTAAACTTCTAGGATAGTATTATGCTTTTTAAAGGTGAATATCTGAAGATAACATCATTCATCTCCATGCCAACAAATGTGCTAGAGTTAATTCATATTGATCTGGTAAACTTCTGTATGATCCCTTTCAGTTTATAAGGCCCAAGGATACCAGCTCAGAATGGATAAAGAATTTTCTTCTGATTCCTTCACAGTTTCTTATATAATGTGTAAGTATTGAATGACCTGATACATCCTTTCTTTGAAAACTAAACTGTCAGTTATCTTACTTAGGAAATGTTTTCCAATATCTTGGTCTCCAGAATCTACTCCTAAGGGTTTGCCTGATAAATGCACACAGCACTTTAAAAGAAATTTGGACAATTCTGTCCAATATTTTGAAGATTTCTTATTACATGTATGATTTCCTAAATTATTTTTTACATTATCGTTTTTTTCCACTCTGCAATATTTTCCCAGATATTCAAGCAACTGCAACATGGCAAGAGAGCAGAGCATGTTTTTAATTTTAATCTGAAATTTTTGAACATCAACAAGGCTGAAAGAACTAAAGTACCAGTTAACTAGTCAGGCCTGTTTGCCATACTCAGATCATCTCTATGCTGTGGTAATAAGCAAATGAAAACCACAGGAAACATATTAGAGAGCAGAATGACAGATGGACGAGCAGTTCCAAATGCTCCCACCTACTGTGCAAGTAGATGAAAACAAAGAGAAGCTCACTCATGGAAAATAACTTACAAGAGGCAAGGAAATATGAAAAGGGAAAGGAGTATGGTCATTAGTACTAAAAGATACACCCCAAAGTAATTATGCATAAAACCTGCATTAAAGTTGAAACATGGTAAGAATGATCTGAAAAAAACAGCAAGAGTTGGGGGGAGGTTTAGACCTTGGGCTGATTTAAGAATTCCAAATCTAGATAATTGCTAAAGTATGCCTGTCAAGTCTAAAGACCACTAGCAAGCAAGATCCAATTAAATCTCTAGAAATGCAGTTCTATTTTCAAACTTCTTTCCCATCAAAAGATTTTAATATTCAAATGAATCCGGATCCGGAGCTCTGTTATCAGCTGTAGAGCCTTCAGGAAAGACTTGCTGGCTGCAGAAGAAATGGGCCGAGGTGTGCAAGGCCTGGCTGCAATTATCCAAAGGTAAGTAGTAGGGCAGGTCCACCCCCCATCCCCACCCAAGCTTAATTTTTACCCATGCACCCTGGAGTATGCACAGTCTTAATTAGAGTTTATTTTGGGGGTAGGGCTTATATTGGACACACATGTAAAAATCAAGCTAAGGTCGTATTTTGGGGAAAACACGGTATTTAATCAAAAAGGAAAACTTAAAACAAGACTCTTGATGGGATAATTAATCTGGATTTTTCCTATATCCGTATCAAGCATGAAGAATCAAGATCACATATTGAGTTGCAGTTAAGCTGATTTATTGCTCATAAGAAACTATAAGAATTCCACAAAAATCTAATCATGTAATGGTCAGCATTTTTATATGTTTTTTTTAAACACGAGCAATCTGGAGTGCTTCTCAAAAAAGTTGATACTGTGCAATGGAACTGTTGGACTCATTACATTTTTTTTTCAAGTGGGGAAGGACTTCCAAACAACCATTATTTTTCATCTATGTTTCCTCACTACTTTGTCAGTCTATTTTGCCTTTCTCGTTAGAAATCAGTCAGAAAGAGAAAAGGGGAGATAATGAAACATTTTAGAATGCCTTTGGCTACCAAACACTGGGAATTGTCCATCCTGAAGAATTCATAGTTCCTGGGAATTTGATTCACTTACCAAGGTATGGGGAGAAAGTCTGAATTAACCCCTTCCAAAGATTTTTGTTCCCAGCGATACTTGGAAATTCAGTCATTGAAATCTAAGGGAGGGCTGAGACCCGTTTTCTAACTTTTCACTTTCTCCTACAGTTCTTCACTCCGAGATCAATGGAAAAATGCTATAAATGCACAGTGAGTCAGGGATAAATTCATTCCTATGGATAATACTAGTATGTGAATATAAGAAAGGTCTTATATTTTTGGAAGAATACATGTTTAGTCTTGTTTTTCTGATTTTTGCCTGTATATTAATCTTGGGCTACACTAATTAACTGAAGCCTTTGTCTTTCTTCCATTTCCTGCTGAAGCTTCTTTTATTTTTAATATCAGTGCAAAGAGGACTTTGAAGCCATGCCAAAACTCAACGGAATGGCTTCCCACTTCCCTAGGTGTTCAGCACATGCATTATAATTCTAATTCGAACAATGATCTCTACAAATTTCTTTTTGTTTTCACCCCTTTCCATATAGCTTTCCTTGAGAATAATTACAAGATTACAGCAATGTTTTAAAATATTGGGTTTTTTTCCTTCTTTCCTTCATTTGGGGAAATTTTATCATTTTAAACATTTCTTTGACATGCCTTCTATCTTCCAATCAAATAAATTGAATGAATAATTAATAATTTTCACCAACTGTTTGGGGAACAAATTTTAAAGTTTAACATAACATTATGTTAAAATAACATATGTAGACATACATATGCAATCTTATTAAATGCCAAGAACTTTGTCTCATCTACAATTTGTCATGCTCTCTCATAAATCATCGGAATAATGTAGATGCTCCATTTTTTACTCATTGTAAGATGTGGATTCCAGCAAAGGCATCCCAGAATATTCTCTTGCAACAAATTAATATTGTAGCTATCACCCACATTCTTTCTATTATCTCTCTTTGATTTTGCCCCCTCTCATCCCAATACGATATTTTAATTCTAAAAATAAAATGGCTCAGAGAAATCTTCCCCAACACTTCTCTTCAGGGGGCCCTACTATTCCTAGAGTTCATAATTGATAATAAGATCTGTCATCTGTCATCTAGAAAGGATAGGTTACTCATTTGCAAAAAAGACACAGGGTTTCTTATACCTTCCTTTCCTCTTCCATGTCAATTCCCCATATATTCACCCTAAGAGTATTTATTTCTTTAAAAAATAATTATTGCAGTTCTTCACTATAAAAAAATGTTCTAGCAGCTTCTAATGGTTTATAAGCATATGTCTATGCAAAGGAGCTGGGCTTTATTTTCAGCTTTTGCTGTTTTACTTGCCCCAAACTTCACTGACAGACAATTCAGCCTGTATGACAATACTGTGTTACCAATCTTAATGTAACTGAATTAGAAAATTGTCTCTACAAAAAATATTATGGCCAAGATCTTCCCAAATACTAATTTTGATATCTGGATCTGCCTCAGAACCCACGATGCATATTTGAGAACCTGCCTTTTGTTCTGCCTTTTTTTACTGTTGCCACTGTGCCATTGTTCAGTGTAAGAAGGATGCCTATTATATTTTATGACTCCCATGTGTGTGTAATATAAATTTTATTTTAAATATTATTAATTCAATAGCATGCACCACACACCCATAATTAATATAGGTCTCCTCAAAATCTAATACATAAATTCAGTTCAGCTAGTTATTTTGCATTATATATTTTGAGGTTTGCTCTTCTATTAACATCTTAACTACTTTTCTGGAATCCTCATCTCATGAGCTACAAAATTATTGGTCTGCTTTATTCCTAGCTGATCAGCACAAATACAGGACAGAGATCACATAGAAATCTGCCTTGCTTCTTGCCATACATAGGTGGAAATTCAACAGATGAAGTACTACCACATAATCATTTCTCTGTGCGGGGGAAAAATGAGAAAGTGGAATGATTTGTAGACCGGGATGAAGATGAGGGGGAAACCTTGTTTTTCTAAAGCATGATAAAACACGTCTATTTCTATATTTGCAGCAATCACGCAGCAACACCTCCTTCATATCACTTCACTGCCCAATCTGCTAATTTCTTCAGTAATTATTCTAAAATTGTACAATTGTATTGAATTTGCAAATTTAGAACATCATGTTGGAAGGACACATGCATCTGTTTTATAGCACATTAAATGCATTTTATGTGCATTTTATTTTAGAATGTATGCTGTAAATCAAGCTTTGCATCTGACAATATTTTATTTTTGTCAAATAATTATTCAGACTTTATTTTCCTCTCTTATCCAGTTTTTACTGGCTATACCAGAGACGCGGCCACTTAAAATAAGAAATGTTGAAGATTAAAAGGTGGTGCTTTGTTTATTATTTTTTTCATTAAAGACCGAAACAGTAAAAATTAGACACTTGAGTGGGGATTGAAGAAAAACTAACAGTGAATTATTTTGGATATTCTGCAAACACTTCACAACTTAGAAGATTCTGGAGAATCCTGAATCATGTGGCTTCATCTAAGCACCTCATTTTCTCCTCTAATTTGGGTCAACCCACATAAAGAAGGAAAGAGTAGAGGCAATAGTTCTGTTCTGCAACTCCTTGTTTGCTTAAAAGATAATAAAAGCAACAAGAATGCCAATGCGCATCAGCATGGCCAAGGGTTCAGAACACATCTCTTGAAGTCCTGATCTAGGCAGGGGTCATGTGATGCCACCCTGGCAACTAGCTTTAATCTTTTGGTGTATGTCTAACAATGGAACCCTCCCAATTTTACAGGATATAGAACATATGGAGATATTTGGCTGAAAAGTGAGATCTGGCAATTAACTTCCCTGGCAGTTCCTCTTCCCTGCCTTGTACTTCCAAGAACAGATCTGCTCCTGGAAGAGAAACTACCCCTTCCTCTCTTATCCAAGGGAATTTGATACTGAAAGAAAGGGGAGCTTTCCTCTTGAATACTGAGATTTCAAAGGAAAAAAGGAGCTGTTCTTTGTATTCTCCACGGGGCGAGGAAAGGAGCTTTTGCAGTTCTCACATAATATAGGAGGTATAATAGTAGCAAAAGCAGTATCAGAGATATTGTCAATATTGTTATTTTGCAGTGAACAAAAAAGTATGTATCTTACTCATCTGTTTTGAAGCATGTCTCTCTTTCACCTACAGGTGGCAGCAACAAGGAGGAGGGGGCTCCAGTATTTCCTGCCAAAGTCTAGCAGTAGGGCTTCTCTTCCACAAAGTTCAGGGTACTGCAGTGTTAAGACCCTGACCTGAGATCCAGAAAAAATCCTATTCCAGTCCTTCATATGCCTCACTACCTCAAAACCACCAGATACACAGTGCAATACAATAAAAATAATGTAATATGCCTGGAATACTATCAAAATTGGCTGTAAAGCATAGCAAGTCTACAGGCAAATCTCTGATTACAGTCACTTCCTACAGCACAGGTAAAGGGTCTCGTGAGGCCAACAGATACAATTCAGCTCATCCCACATATGCAATTGAAAGCATATACTTTACAGGAAAGAAGTATAGATATGACATCATGCCATCCAAATATTGTCAATCTTTCCCTGATGTGTTCACGACCAATTCACGCTTTCCTCTGAAGTGGCAATGCTTTATATTTCTTCTCATACAGACTTCACTCAGATGTATTCTCTAAAAAATGGTGATAAGGTTATAGCTCCAATGTATTCAAGTACACTACAAAAGAGTAGTGGAATGATACTTTGGACAGAAGGCAATTTCATTTAAAAGCTCTTGAATGCTAAGATGCCTTCTAAGCATCTGGGTCCAGATTTGAAATAAAATCCAGTTCTTTAAACTCAAGGACAATTTTTACAAAACAGTCTGATAGAACATGAAGATTCCACTCAATTCAGAACTCAAAGATTTTATTACATTGAGCATCAAGTACAGGTAGTCCTTCACTTACAAGAGTTAGTTTAACGGCCGTTCAAAGTTACAATGGCACTGAAAAAAGTGACTTATTGTGACCATTTTTCACACTTATGACCATTGCAGCATCCCCATGGTCATGTGATTTACCTTCAGATGATCACTGATTCATATTTATGACAGTTGCAGTGTCCTGGAGTCATGTAATCCCCTTTGCAACCTTCTGACAAGCAAAGTCAATGGGGAAACCAGATTCACTTAACAACCGTGTTACTAATTTAACAACTGCAGTGATTCACTTAACAAATGTGGCATGAAATGTGATAAAATGGGGAGGGAACCATTTAACAAATTTCTCACTTAGCAACATAAATTCTGGACTCAGTTATGTTTGTAAGTCAAGGACTACCTATAACTAAGTATCACCTTACTTGTAAGTAAATTGTCACAGCTTTACTATTTATAAACATTGGAATTCAAAAAATTTGCTAGCAATATTTATGAACTGAATAAAGAAAAAAAAGATTAGTGCCACCTCTTTGTCATACATTTATTTATATTTCTTATCAATTATAAGGCTCATTCATTAATAAAGATTTTCTGATTTGCAAATATGTATTCAGATGGTTTGATGCAATAAAACATGTGGAATTTTTCATACATATTTTGCAAATCCTTAAGGTTTACAGTAATAGCAAATGGGAAAAAAACACCCATTAACCTATTTAATTAAAAACTGCATTATTTAAATTAGAGTAGTCATGAAAGTGTTAACACTTTGGAGACAAAAAAGTAGCTATAGAGCATGCTTCTTTTTAAATTGTTTACCAATGTATTCGTTTGATATTGTCTTTTTAAATTTGTATCTCTATGCTGCTAACTAATCTAAATATACTAGCAATAGAAAACAAGGTTGAGACTTTTAAATAAAATCTTTTGTGTTGTGAAAAAGTATTTGCAGAAGACACATTGTGAAGTCTGTATTAATTTCAAAAACAGTTCCATCCCTTCTTCAAATAAGAATTCATTTCCTTATATCACTGGAAGATTCAAGGAACTGTAATTTAGCTTGACTGAAGTATACTGGCCTGACATGTACAGCTAATATATACTGGCACATACAGCTAACTATATCCATTAACTGCATAGAACCACAAGATTGACTTCTTCTTATATACAGACTTATGCATGAGAGTTTTTTCTTTTCTTTTTTCTGTATTGTTATTTTCTTTATTTTTAACAATTCCCATTTGGAGAAAATGCATCCATTAATCAGAAATGATGACTTGGCTTAACATCAAATACAATGTCTGCATAAGCAAATTAGCTAAAAATAAACTGATGTCATGCATTATCTATGCAGCTTTCTAATTTGGTGTATTTCGCATTCCTTCTAACTTTATTGCTGTCCTTTCCAATTTTTTGGTCCATAGTTGAAAGACAATTTTAAGTATTCTCTAATAACATAGCTTAATGGAATATTTCTACCAGTAAATATATACCATATTCAGGTTTTTCTCTCAATTTAAAATATTCATAAAGAGATGAGAATGATGAACATTTTTGTTAAGAGAATTTTATTCCAAATCTTTGTTAAAAGTTCCTGTAAAAAGCATACACTTGTCCAGGTAAACTTGTAAATTTTATAGATAGAAGTTTGAACTCAGGCCTCTTTAGTTCATACTGT
Source organism: Bungarus multicinctus (assembly GCA_023653725.1). NCBI lineage: Eukaryota > Metazoa > Chordata > Lepidosauria > Squamata > Elapidae > Bungarus > Bungarus multicinctus. The sequence goes on from CM042836.1 coordinate 117,156,357, forward strand.
ATATTTCACCTAACAAACCTCTTTATATAGTTTTAAACTATTAACTCTGTAAGGCTTTCAATTCGAGCTCTATAATTGAAACTGAAAACAAGAAAAAGCATTTAGTTTTAAATGCACCTCTTCTACTTTATTTAGTTTCCATGAATTGATTTTTCAATGATCCATTCCCTTCCCACCAGATAATGCAGCATAAAATACATAACTGCTGCTTAGTATATAGGGAGAACTTATTTTTAGAAACAGCCTAAAACAAATAAAAAAAAAACTTTATGGTTAAAAGCTACAATTTTAATAATAGCTACAATTAGAATACTAACTGTTCTTAAAATAGTAGCCTTTTCTTAGGCTGAAGACTATTTTTAAGTAAACAAACAACAGACATGGGTAACATCATTGCAATGGACACAAATATGCCTACCAACACTTACCTCCCTGCCCCATTGTACGTATCCATGAAGATGCCACAATGTTATATTATGATGTCATCACACAAGTGGTACAAATTATATAATTTGTTATCAGTACTATGGTTATTGACAACTACATGTGCTTACCTAAACTATTAAAAATAAAAAATAAAGTAGTAGGAAGTTTGCTTCCTATTGTGTAGCACAATAAAGGTAGTCCTCTATTAACAACAGCAATTGGGTTCAGAACTGCCATTGCTAAGTGAAGCATCCATAAAGTGTAATGTCACATGATCATGCCACTTCGCTACACTATTCTGGCAGTCCTGGTTGCTGTCATTCAGTGAAAACTCTGCTTGTCATTAAGCAAGGACTTCACATAATTTTTGACTTCCTGCTGGCTTCCCCATTGGCTTTCTAGCAGGAAATGTCAGAACTGACAACCACATGACTGCAGCTTGCTACAACATCATAATTCTGAGCAAACCTAGATCACGATTGTGTCACTACAGGGTCGCCGGCAAAATTTCAAAGACCAAACCAAGTTCAAGCAAATATGGATAGAGCTTCTTTTGAGATTGGGCCCAGAAAAAAGGGGAGGAGGGGACTGAAGAAGTATCAAGGAGTTATCTTTTCAGTTAGTCTTGTGACAAAGAGGTGTTTTGTGCTTGGCCATGCCCAGCAAAGCAGGGACTTTGCTAGAACAATACAATACACTTCCAAGACTCCAACTGTGTCTTCCAGCTTAGAAGGGATCTCTTCTGACATATGTCATCTCTCGGAAAAGCCAATTGTGCCAAACAGGCATTCCCTAGACCCGTGATGGCGAACCTATGGCAAGCATGCCAGAAATAGCACACAGAGCCATCTCCACCGGCACGCGAGCCATCGCCCCAGAACAGGTCCACTGCGCAGATGTGCACACCACCTGCCCACCAGCTGATCGTCGGATAGCTGCCATGTATGTGCGGTGGGTGGGGCACGCGCAGGAGACACACATGCATGTGCAGAAATGTGCAGCACACGGAGGGTTGTGCGCGCAGGTGTGGGGGCCCTACGTGCATTGCCTTTTGGCATGCAAGGACAGAAAGGCTAGCCATCACTGCCCTAGACTATTCCATCCACTGTGCTGCATGGGGAGTAGCCTCAGTTGTCAGATAAAGCAAAACAAAAACCCTTCTCAGTGAGTGGGGAAAATTTTTCTCCAACAATCTCAGGTTATCCTAATTTAAATAATCAGTTAAATTCATTCAAGTTTTAAAGGCTAAGGAATCTTTTCTAGTGGTAGAAACCACTGTGCGATGGCACAGGCCAGAGTTGCCCAACCTCGGCAACTTTAAGACTTGTAGACTTCAACTCCCAGAATTCCCTAGCCAGTCAGGTTGGACATCCCTGGCAAAGGCTCTTCCTGACTCCTTCTGTTTTTTAATGGATGAAATCTCTACTTCCCACCACTCTCCTGGTCTGAATTCTCATAAGATTTCACAACTCTTGCCTAAAAAGTCAAGAGGACTAATGGAAAAAAAAAAACATGCACGCGCACACACGCGCACACACACACACCATACACACAGACCATTTGCATCTCATCAGATTTAGCAATCTTCAGAGATTTCAGGGCTTTTTCCTCTCCTTTTAATTAATTTTCATTTCATGGTATGCTATGATGCCATGAGTCCTTTAGCATCTACCCTGCTGAACCTGGATTTCTCAAAGGAATGGCTTTAAAATGCTACAAGACATATCTTTATATATATGGTGCTTTTGTCAGTCTTACTCCATGCAATTAATCACAGTGCATGTCTATTTACAGTCCTTCACTTATGACTGGTCGCTTGGCAACCACTTAAAATTACGACAGAATCCCAAAAGGTACTTATGACCTGGTTCCAAAGTTCCCATCTGCCACCCCATCTCCCCAAATGTGGTCATATAACCACATTTTAAGTGGTCAACAACCAGCCTGACATTCAGTATCGCTGAGATTTACATTTTTTTTAACCAAAAATCAGCATTTATTTTTAGTTTAGGGCAAAAAACACCCTATAGCAAACAATGTGTTTGCTTAGCAACCATATATTCATTTAATGATCATGATGATTCACTTAATATCTGCCACAAAAAGTTGTAAAATTGGATTGGTCACATTATAATCGTTTTACAACTATGACTGCTTATGACTATAATGGGAAAGCTCTATAATGGACATGAATTGAAGACAACCAGGTATGTAGTTGTATTTATGTTTAACTTTTACATGAGAATTGATCAATTTTGTTTTATTTGTACCCTGATATTAATTTGCTACACATTTTATTCTTTAAACACTATACAAAATAAGCAACTGTTTAAACATTATGCAAGATAAACAAAACAAGCAAATCTTCATATGTGAATTAAATTACAAACAATATAAATAAAATAACTATATGTCAGTTAGAATTATTTTTTAAAGAAAAACTTCAGAGTTAAAGATATAAATATCACCATTTTGTCAATATTTCCAGTAACTGTCCTATATTACATCAGCAAACCCCAAGTCAGCAGCCTGACTCATATGCCATTTTTTACAGGGAATTTGAAAACATCACACTTCTTGTATTTATAGACCTTTATCACCAAGCACTCACTGTTCCCCTCATTTCCTCACCTTTCAATGTGCTTTCCCTCCTCCTCCCAATTATCCACTAAAGATACTGTGATTCTATTTACTTTGTCACCCAGGCTTTTTTTTAATGAAGAAATTCCCAGACAGATTGTACAGTGCCTTCTTCCAAAATATAGATGCAGCAGATAATGAATAATAAGTTATGTCTTTGAAAAATTAAATAATTATGTTGTATGCAACACTTTTTCATTTGGACAATTGGAAATTCTACCTAATCTTGAGAAAGAAAGAGAAACAAAGAGAGAGGGGGAGAGAGAGAGAGAGAGAGAGAGGCAGAGGCAGACTACCTCAGGGCTGTCAAACTCATGGGCCAGATGCGTCATGCGCTGGCCATGCCCACACCAGTGAAGGGAAAAAAGTTCCGATATTTAACATGATGCCACCATGATGACGTGAGTTTGACACCGCTGGACTACCTAACCATATAAGAAATTGTACAATGCTATCAACATTTGATGGTTCGTTGAGATACCCTTGCTTCAGGTTTATGTTAAAAGCATTTTAACATATTCCACAGCAAAGCTCTGGCTGTAGAAACAAGCAAATGGGCAGGTTCAGACACCATGCTAATCTAGGGTATGGCTCTATAACCTATACCATTGAAGTCTGAAGATAGATTTGCCCTGTGATTACTCATTTTAATTATAGTTTGACTTATTGTGTAAATAAAAATAGACATTAGTTCCTGCTACATTGTTATATACCAATGTGACAGATCTATTTGGAAAGATAGGAACCACCAGTTATCAGTAATCAGCATCAGAATTAAAAAGTACTAATGCCTGTATAAGAGATTATTGACATCTCAGTCTGAAGTTATAGGAAGTGGAACAATTTTCTAACAGCCTTACTTGGATCTCACTTTTTAATGTTAATCACTCAAGTACCATTATTCAGTTCATAGTATTATATTGTTATATTGAGTAGGATGCCCTGCCAATATATCTATTGGCTATTTTGCCAATAAAAATATCAAAGAGCAAAATATAAACATTTGAGAAAAGTTCTTATAAAATATATATAAGTTCAAGAATTTCTGTTGGACCACCATCTAAAGCCACCATCATCTGTCACAGTACAGTCAAATTGTTGATACATTCTGACAAACATTAGACTCTGTTGGGTCTATTAAAAAGTAAATGAGGGAAACAGTTAGAAAAAGTCAAACAGTGATGCTTGGCTAGAAAAAGTCAAACAGTGATGCTTGGCTTGTTTGTCAGGAAAAATACCTCTTTGGCAGTTATCAACTAACAATCTAATGTCCATAAATCTTAGGGTCAGAGTCTCATATGCTTATCTACAGTGATGGATGCCAGGACAAAATGTAATGGTTTGTGATATGATTTTAATTATTTCTTTTTGTAGAGGCTTTAGTTTTTTAAAAAAGAGATTTTAAGATAACTTCGAAACTGTGGGTAATATTCAGGAGAGGCTCCAAATATTTAATCACTCACAATAATAGGAAAAACACCATGTTAAACTTTTCTTTATCATTTTGGTCATATATTTCATTCAGGATCATTTGAGACATATTTTTGTTTTGCAATTTGTCTAAGTTGGCCTTTAAAATAATTTATATTATGTTATTTGCAGTATTATGTCCTTACCAATAAACTTCACTGGATTCAAATAATTTTCTCTTCACTAAACTCATAATTAAACAAACAAACAGATAAAACTACAACTGAGCTACATGTGCATGATCTTTTTCTTGCAAATTCAAATGCTCCCCTTTCTCCTTCTCATTTTTAGGAAAATATTTGATCTCTTGATAATTATGAACTGCAGAATGCAAACTTCAATGACAACCATCCATTCAACATATAGCACAATGATCTATTGTTGGTTCACATCAGTGGTGGGATTCAAATTTTTTTACTACTGGTTACGTGGGCGTGGCTTGGTGAGCATGGTGTTGCTTGATGGGTGTGGCTTGGTGGGTATGGCAAGGGAAGGATGTTGCAAAATCTCCATTCCCTCCCCACTCCAGGGGAAGGATACTGTAAAATCCTCATTTTCTCCCCACACCACTAACCTGCTTTCCAGCTCTGTTCTCCTGTGCAGGGCAACAAAAGAAGACCCAACCAATCAGCTGGGACTCAGGAGACAGACAATAGATGGGGGCAGGGCCAGTCAGAGGTGGTATTTCAAATTACTCAAAATTTCCACTACCAGTTCTCCAAACTACTCAAAATTTCCACTACGGTTCTCCAGAACTGGTCAGAACCTGCTGAATATCACCTCTGGTTCACAAGATCTGAGATTCGTTGTTGAAGATTTATTCCCAAATTATTTCAGTATTATTCTGTATTTTCCTTTTCCTTGACAGAATAAATTCATTTTATGGTTCCACCTATCCAACAACAGCATGTCTTCACTATATCTCTGATTGCTACACTTCTGATGATATATTAGTGCTTAGCTTGAGGTTTCTTGATCTCTATTTATGTTGGCACTGTTGGTAATAGATTATAGGAACTGTAGTCTCAGAATCTATTGCCCAAGGTTATAATAGAGAAAGTAACCGGCTTGGAGGAAAATTGCAGGAGATGGATATAAAAGAAAATAAATGTACACTCTGAGTCAAAAAATCTCTCTATTACATTTATTTTTACTAGTAAATAATCTATATACATCCCTTGTTCCTATACTTGTTCCTATACTTTTAGACTGGCTTAAATGAGGCTAACAATCAATGGATCACTATCAGATAATATATAGCACCATAAAAGCCTATTTTTAAATATATAGTAAGCATCAAAGGAAGAGCTTTTATACACTGCATGTCCTTTCCCCAGTTCACAGTACCAGTTCTTGGAATCTGTGAACTGGTCTTAAAAACAAAAACATAGAGACAGTCCTTGCTAAGCAGTTAAACTGGGACTAGTGACTAGCTCATTAAGTGAAGTGGCACTCAAAACTGTTGAACCTGAGATAAGAGGATCAATCACAATCAATATAAGGCATTCTTTATATATATTCTTGTAATACTTTTAAAACTTTGTAATATATTCTTGTAATACTTTTAAAACTTTAAATGGAACTATTCTTTATATATATTCTTGTAATACTTTTAAAACTTTAAATGGAACTTTTAAATACTTCCATTTTCAAAGTAAAAGCTCAGGAATACATTTTACATTAAGGTGTCAGGCAAGATTATCAAGTGGACAGTGTAATTTATAACAATGCATAGTTCCTGTTATCATTGCTGTTATTATTATTATTATATATCATTCATTCATTATTTCCTAAAGCGCACATTTAAAAAGTTTGTTTTCAAAAGAGATGGCAGAAATACTTGGCTGTGAAAGTTAACTTGATCATGAAAATGCATTTTAAAAAAGTAAATGCACAAGAATTATTATACAGTACTTCATTCACTCTAAATCCAGTGTTTTTAATTCAACTCATGAGTTTTACTTGATAAAGGCCAACCAATGAAATTTTAACAGATGGTACTGACATCACTAAGTTTGCATGTCATGTACTATACACATTTTTAAATAAGTGGTTGACATTAGGACCTTTCTATAAAAAAGTATCCAAGAGGATAAGAATATGTTAAGATTCACTGAAGTTATTGGTATGTTAAAAGTTTTGCTGAATGATTATTCTCTCTGCACTCTTATGGGACCGCCTACTGCCACCATCGGCCTCCTGTCGGCCAGTGCGCTCCCATACAGTGGGCCTCCTCGGGATACTGCCGGCTGGACGGTGCCAGCTGGCAACCCGAGGGTGTGGGCCTTCTCTGTGGGAGCACCCTCCCTCTGGAACGAATTACCCCCGGAGATGAGGACCAACCCTGACCTATTAGCCTTCCGGCACGCGCTGAAGACCCACCTATTCCATCAAGCCGGTCTGGCCTAGAGTTATTGGTAGGGTTTTTAATTGATTTTAAATGGTTTTAACTTTTTAACTCCATAGTCTGTTTTATCTTTCAGCCACTTATTTAATCTTTTTAATTGCATTTTAAATATTGTATTTGACTGTATTTTATTTGGCTGTAAACTGCCCCGAGTCCCGTTGGGAGAGGGGAGCGGTATATAAAATTGATTAAATAAATAAATAAATACTCCAAGAGAGTCTGTAAGTGAAACTGCCCATATCCATATAATATGCTACTGCATATTAGCATATTATACTGGGGAGGGGGGAGATACATAAACCTCAACCTACTTACTTCTATAGTAGATTTAGCACAAAGTATTTTAGGTTTCTTAAACTTAGCTAGTGGAAGATTTGCAATATAGCTGGGGGGGAGAGAATTGGAATTAACCTATCTCAATTCAATATTCTTCTTTCAAAAGTTTTGAAATGATGGAAAATATAATGCACATATACACATGATCATCTATGCTTCCTACATACATAAATTATAAATTTTTGTAAGTGCTTATTCAAAACTAAGTAAGTAGATCAATGATCGCAAAGCCATATAATGCAGGCCTCCAAATCTGAGCACCTCTGCAAACCACATACTATATATTATCTGTGAATATCATAAGTGGGAAATCCTCTTTTCAAATGTATGCACCTAAGATCTCCACAGATGCCCATATCCTTGTTACATTCAAAATACATTGCCGCTGCTAAATGCAATATAGAAATTAGAGTTAATGCAGCTGTCAGGATGTGCATGAGCCAGGCTTTTCAATCATATTAATACAGATGCACTCTTTAATTCAGTTTAAAAAGGTTTCTGTGCTCTTTTAAACTTTGAACAGTTTGGTGCAGATGATTTAAAGGATCAGTGTCAGCCACAGAAACTAGTCTATACCCAAGAACAACCTTAAATCTACTGCTTTGTTATACTATAAAAAGATCACATTGTGACAGACTAGAACAGTATCTTTTCAAATATTCAGCAGGTTCTGATCAGTTCTGGAGAAACAGTAACAGAAATTTTGAGTAGTTCAAAGAACCGGTAAATATCATCTCTGACTGGAGATTTTACAGTATCTTTCCCCTGCCACGCCCACCAAGCCACGCCCATAGAATCAGTAGTAAAAAAAAAAACTGAATCCCACCACTGCCTTGTAGGTCTTGGTTTCTAGACCTTTCTCCATCTTGGAAATCTTAGAAACCTTCCTCTGAACTTTCTCCAATTATTTTTGAATTGGGGTGCCCAGAACTGGACTCAACCCTCCAAATGGAGGTTGACTAGAGAAAAATAGGCTCCTCATTTTTAAATTCATCTCCCAGCAGAGTGCAAATGGCTGTCTTGTTGAATGAAGTGAAATGAATTAAGAGGTGCTTCTGCTCTAGTTAGATTTTATAGCAACTTTATGTTTCAGATGCTATTCTTTCGGCTCCTAGGACACTGTATTTTTTACTATGGTGATTATTATATTGTGCCACAGCTTACAATAAAAATGATTTGTTGAATGATTTATATAACATGCTAAGCCAGAAACCATGGTTTACAAACCATGGTATTACATTCATACAGTACACTTAACCCAAACCAGCGAAGCCTAAATGCAGTGTACAGAAAGGTGTGAAACTTAGCCTATGGATTTTATACGTGCTATGAATTTGCCTTATGTGGATGATATAGTTAGTCCTTGATTTACAACAATTAGCTTAATGACCGTGTGAAGTTACCATGGCACGAAAAAAGTGACTTATGACCATTTTTCACATGTATGACCATTTTAGCATCCCCATGGTCACATGATTTACATTCAGATGTTTGACAACTGACTCACATTTATAATGATTGCATGTGATCTCCTTTTTCAACCTTCTGACAAGCAAAGTCAATGGAGAAACCAGATTCATTTAACAACCTGTGTTACTAATTTAACAACTGCTGTGATTTACTTAACAAACATGGCAAGCAAAGTCGTAAAATGGGCAAGACTTAACAAATTTCTCACTTAGCAACATAAATTTTGGGCTCAATTGTGCTCGTAAGTTGAGATATATCTTACGTATATTCAGCCTGCCAACTCTCCAGGTCTCTGAATATGATTCAGAGATTTTATCCAAACAATATCCTATTTTCCTAGATCATGTTCCTCGCAGTTCTGCACATCCAGGTATCCAGGTGCTGAAGATCCATGCATATTAAATATACAGGGGTACACACACACACAATTGCCTCTCCGTGTTGAGAAGCATTTCAGAAAGCTTTTAGCGCATGCAGAAATATGCTGGAGGATTCATTTGCTCCTGTGGTTCTCCACAGCAGCAAGCCCATCGCTTCACAATTTGGAAGTGCTTGGCAATCAATTGCCAGCTTTCTTCAAGACCAAAATGCTCTGATTTCATCAAAAGTGACCACTGTCAGCTTCCCTCTTCCGAGGTTTCACTGGAATATAAGAAATCTACAAGGGGGAAAAAAAAGCTAATAAAAATAATGGAACGGTGAAGTTTCTGCAGGGGTCAGGACAATGTAACCTGACATTTAAAGTACCATTTTTAATACAAATAATTGTGCACAGTCATTTGTTTAAGATGGTATGAAGATTCCTTCACTGGTCACAGGTTTAGACTAGGTAGTCCAAGGGATCTACGATTCTATGTCATAGTGTGGTAGTAAAAAGATGAAATATACAGTATCTCCCCTACCCCATCCCGCCCCCTACCCCATTAGACTCTTTTTAAAGATATATTTTTTCTAACCTACTACTGAAAGATTTTATGATCCAGAAGAAGAATACACATATTTTCTTAAATAAGCAAGTAGATTACACTTCCTGCAAATATTTTCCATTTTTTCCAAATATCCCCATTGTTAAGGGATGGAATTTGTTTGGCTGAACAAAATAGTTTCTCCTGCAGGATAATCTAATACATTGCAATTTTAAACATTTTATAGGACTGCTGCAGTTTTAGCCAAGAGAAATGTTACTATGGTGTTAAATGCTTTTAAATAAATGAAAAATGCCAGTTGCAGAAATGGAAATACAGAGCCACAACAATAACACAGCACTGATCACCTCACAAAAGCAATCATTGAAATAATAAACCTGGGATGACAAACATATTTTGATCCTGTAGGTGGGATATCAACTCCTTTATGAAATATTAACATTCAGAGTTTGAGGGCTACGGCTCCTCCTGAATTAAAACACTATCACGGCTAATTTGAAGGATGTGAAAACAATATGTTTCACGTTTTATGAAGAGATTTTCAGCTGGAGCAATCTTTTCTCTTTGCTTCACTTCTCTAACACTGTAAATCTGTTTGAGAGCCAAACCCTCCAGCGCAGTTTTTGAAGGAATGCTGGAAGCTGCAGAGGGAGAGGCGTGGATACCATTGAATGCAATTGCACTCGGTTATGAACATTTTCTAATGCAGCATGCGATATAGTGCAAAGGTGGGTAGGGGGGAGAGGGGAAAGGGACCTGAAAGCTCATCCTGATTAAATCTTCTCAAAAAGCATTTTTAAACATATGAAAAGATGCATGATCAATAAGCCATACTCTCAAGCCCCTGTTATCATATTGATTTGATCTTTTATATAACAAACATTTTTCATTATGCTGTATTACTATGCTATGTTATATTGTTCTCCAAAGAATTTTGGAATTAAGGATTATACCTTTTCTCACAGACATCGTACATTGCTCGAAGAGCTTCTAAAATCACTTTTGATTATGCAAATAAATGTTATATTCCAACTTCAAAGGCTGTTCTTTTTGACTCCACCTTTCAACTCTAGTTTTTATGGATGACTAGCAATAATTTACAGTGAATGATTGCCAACTGTCTGTTCAACCCATTTCATTTTTTTTTTCACAATGTAGTTCAGAAACAAAATGTTCTTTCTGACTACAGATAATTCAGACAATTTTATAATGGAGAAAAAAATCACAAAAGGAACTTAGCATGCATAGAACTATAGCTTAATATGGGAATTGAACCCATTGAATCAAGCAGGGACATATTTCTGAGTAAACATATATAAAGTTGCATTTTATATACCTTTCCAAGACTGTGCTTTAAAATATTGTTCTTTTTCAAAAAGTTACTTTTTAAATATGCATTGAGAATGTTTTATTAAAAACCTACCTATGTTAAGCTGTTACATTGAGGGGTATTTTGCAATAATTCCATTTAATTAAATATAGTGCATCAACCACTGTAATATTATTTAGATTCACTTTCTACTTTTGGAAGCAAAGATGATACTCACTTCCATTTTATTACCAGTTCTAGTCTGTGAAACAATAGTAGAATGCAGATGAATGTGAATAAAATCATTTTAGATCTCCTTTTCATATTTTATTGTAAAATTCTCAAGTCGTCTGAATAAGCAAAGTGAGTTAAGTTTACCACCATCATCCATCCTACATGAGTTTTCTAGTAAATCCATTCAATTTCAGTGCAATTAGAAGCTTTTTAGTTCCTATAGTATGTTTTGGTGTGAGAATGTGCAGGCCTAACTAGTGAAGTAGCTTTGTGGTTAATCTTGTTTGAAACTACCACAGTTATACAGATAGTAGATAAAGGTAGAATGTAGAATCTATTTTCCACACAACAAGACACAACACACCTTTACACAATCCTAGCTAGAAGATCTTTCATACATTCCTTTGATGTTTTTTTGGGGGGGAGGGGGCAGAATCTAAAATGAACCCAGCCAGTAGCATTTTTGCCATTACATAATCATAGTGGATTTTTACAAAATTATAATACAAGCAAGTATACTAAGTTCTAACTATACCTACACCCATTTCTCACTCTTTTAGCTGGCTCTTTAAAAGGCTTCTCTGTAAGAGGATGTAACTTTCAAGTTAACAGACACTACTGTACTTCTTTTAAAAAGACTTTTTGAAGATGCTGGGTGAGAGTGCCTGTCATAAATATGTTGAGTTTTGCTTAAAAACTAATGACATTTCAAAAAAAAAAAACTTTGATTCAGTAGCAAAGCAGAAACATCAGTAGTTTTAAGCAGGTTTCAAAGACCACAAGTATGTATTACAAACCACAATTACATCAAAACAAAGATATGTGCATTATGATATCATGCCACAAGTGATGCAATTATATATATACTTGTGACATCTGACACAAATTCAGAAATTGTATCATTTGGGTGATGATGTATTGAGATACCCTCTTGCAGAAGCCAATGGAGTCCTTCACAAAAAATCCTTCAAATGTTTTCATACAGCTCTATTTGCAATATCCTACAGAAAATTATTCCTGATAAATAAATCTGGGATATATCAAACATCCTAGTACCAACGAATAGGCACATGGAATGTGAAAAGCATCCAACTTTACTATCACTTGGGAATGAAAGAATGGGGTCTGGCTAGGTAACACTGATGTACCGATGCATGGAACCGAGAGGTAATTAATCAAAATCAGGTCAGACAGGGACCAGAGGACACCCATCTGAGATAATAAGGTTAAATGTTAACTGACTGAACAGCTTCATAGGTGAACAAAAAAACTGGGGTGAGATGAAAAGAAACGGGTGACAGACACGACTGGCAAAGGATTGAAAAACAACCTGTACAAATCTCTGTTAGAAGACTCAGTTGTCCAGGCTTTTCACCTGTGTTACCCATCTGATTTCCACAACAACTCAGGTTGAACTTGGCCAATTCAACTGTAGATAGAAAGTATTTAAAACTGACATGCATGAGCAAATGTGCATTTCAGTTATTTTTACCAACTTTGAAATTAATAAAGTTGTACTGCTATTGCGAAATCTCAGTGTTTCGGGATGTTCACTGATATGATGAGATTTCCTCTCCAGAGAATGGCAGCCATCCCTCTACAGATCGGGAAAGTGCAGCAGTTATGCTAACTGTAATGAGAAGACTAAATTCCCATGTAACAAAGAACATATGTGTTCACCTCTCAAAGGGAGATTTTTTTTTTAAAAAAAAGGTGCTTTTCTCTTGAAGCAAAAAAAGAGATGATTTATGCCTCTAATTGTAAAGTGCTGAGCTTTTAATTAAGAGAATTCTTGTCTACAGAAACTACTATCAGGGAGAAATATGCTAGTAGATGGAGCCTCAGCTTTGCCTGCATTTAAATCTTTCTCTTTCTGTTTTTATCCCTTCATTTCCAATAATCATAAAAAAGGAAAAAAGGGTGAAAGGTGACAGGTAGGAAAATATCTCCAAAGATTACTGGAGGCAGGAATGAAATCTGTTTCTCCAAATAAGTACAGAGTTGGATCACAAGCATTACTCTTTAGGAAACGGTATATTCCCACACACCCAGGAGTCTCCAAAGAATATTTAAATGGGTTTCTTCCATCTTCCCTGGAGCTCTTCTTTATGTGATGCTCATTCCTGAGCAGGAAATTTCTTAAAATCTTGGGGAATCAGGGAGGACTGGTACTTGGCCTTTCAAATATTAAACTGAATTTAAAAAACCATCCTCAAGAATCTGACATTTCAAAAAACACAATTCATTTCGAAGACAAGTATAATATTCTTAAACTCATTCTTATTATAAGATAACTAACACTGAGGGTTGAAGTGTTCTATGTTTATATTTCAGGATTCTTGAGAGCTGCAATCTAACCAGAGTAATACTCAGTGAAGGTGGGTTTTTTTAAAGGTAACAAAAAGGAAATTTATTTACCGGCAATACATTATAGGAATGGGCTATTCCACTAGCTACCTCCCTCCTATCCTATCAGGGATATGTTTGTTTATTTATTGTTTTATTCATCAATCACTTACAAGATAATGGGTGTAAGTATAAACATAAGTAAGAATACAGGAAATAGGTCCAAATAAATGGGGACAATAGGACAGGGACAGGAGGCATGATGGTGCACTTATGCATGCCCCTTACAGACCGCTTAGGAATGGGGTGAGGTCAATAGTGGATAGTTTGAGGCTAAAGGAGTGGGGGTTAGAGGATGTAACAACAGAGTCAGGTAGTGCATTCCAGGCATTGACCACTCTGTTGCTGAAGTCATACTTTCTGCAATCGAGTTTGAAGCAGTTTACATTGAGTTTGTATCTGTTGTGTGCTCTTGTATTGTTGTGGTTGAAGCTGAAGTAGTCATTGACTGGTAGGACATTGTAGCAGATAATTTTGTGTGCTACACTTAAGTCTAACCATAGGCGGTGTAGTTCAAGGTTGTCCAAGCCCAAAATCTCAAGCGTGGTGATATAGGGTATTCTGTTGCGAGCAGAGAAGTGTAGTACTCTTCTAGTGAAATACTTCTTAGATTCGCTCAACTGTATTAATGTCCGATATGCAGTGCGGATTCCAGACTGAATGTGCCCACCTTGCTGCTTTTCCGCAAGGCCTCAAAGACACAGTTTTGTCTGCAGACCTGTAACCCAGACACAATCAAGCAATCCCTTTCTTGATCGGGACGCCTTACGCACGGTCACTCATGCCTTGGTCACCTCCCGCCTGGATTACTGTAACGCCCTCTATATGGGGCTCCCCCAGAGGTTGCAACTGGTACAAAATGCAGCCGCGCGGGTGGTTATGGGGGCGTCTAGAAGCTCTCATGTGACGCCTCTCCTGCACGGGCTGCATTGGTTGCCGGTGGCTTTCCGGGTGCGCTTTAAGGTTCTGGTTTTGACTTTAAAGCGCTCCATGGCATCGGACCAGGCTATCTGCAAGAACGCGCTCTGCCGGTAGTCTCCCACCGACCTGTGCGCTCCCACAGGGAGGGCCTCCTTCAGATCCCGACGGCCTCTATGTGCCGCCTGGTAACCCCGAGGAATAGGGCCTTCTCTGTGGGGGCATCCGCTCTCTGGAATGGGCTCCCTCCTGAATTGAGAACGACCACCGACCTGAGGGTGTTCAGGCGTGATTTGAAGAGCTGGCTCTTTGAGCAGGCCGGCCTGGGCTGATCTTAGATTGATTTTTAATGGGGTTTTAATTATGATTTTATGATTTTAAGGTTGGGATTTTAGGTTTGGTAGCAGCCCTTATTTAATTCTATTTTAACTTTTGTATATATGTTGTTTTAGTAGGCTGTGCACCGCCCTGAGTCCTCCGGGAAAAGGGCGGTATATAAATTGAATAAAATAAATAAATAATAAATAAATAAGCAGCTTGTTTCATTCTGTTGTTACTGCAATGGAGTGGGGGCGAGGGCTAAATTGTAAGTTTTTAACTGGGTTTTTAATATTGTACTCTGCCCAGAGTCACTATGTGAATGAATGAATGAATGAATGATTCCTGGGGGGGAAAGGCCGAAAGTGGCTTCAAATTAGCAATAAGATGGATGCAGAGCAGGGAAATAATGACAAAAAGGGGATAATCCTCTATACTTATTTATAAGATTTATAAACTGCCTCACCAGAGGCGCGTGGTAGTGTTGAACCAAGCAAATACAAAGAACAATACAATAACATTCAGTAAGGGGGAATCACATGTGCATGCGCAAACGCGGTGCACAAGGGGGAATCGTCTGTACATACACAAAGATGCACAGTGCGCAAGGCGTGGAATCGCGCACGCATGCGCAGACGCACTGTGTGTGAGGGGCATGTGCATGTGCAGGGTGCGTGGGGAGAGCAGCATGCATTGCCTTCTGGGTGCTGGCCCATCAGTGCGTGCAAGCGCGCATGCACAATTATTGGCACAAGAGCCGAAAAGGGTTAGCCACCACTGGTATAGGGCTTCCTGCCTAAGCAGGGGATTGGACTAGAAAACCTCCAAGGTCCCTTCCAACCCTGTTATTCTATTTTATTCTATTCTATTCTAAATAAAGCAATTTGCAAGCAATATTAATAACCATACATTTGTACACATTTAATCATTTTATCATTCTGGGATTTCTCCCAACAGAGCAGTTAATGATACAATAGGCTGGAAAAGGAACAAATGAGGTAGGCTTCTAAAAATACATTCAATTTTCAAATATGTCCAAATAACTGTATGATCAATAATTGATTTTAAAGACCTACATACATATTAAACATAATCTGCTTTGGGAATATCATACAAATTCCTAAAAAAATTCAGCATACAAAATTGGATGAATTATTGGAACCAGGCCACTATGTTTACATAAAATGTAACATTTTAACATTTGTATTCATCAACCTAATACAATAATTCTAAATATAACTGTATCTTTAGTCCATCAGTTGGGAACTTCTAGCATCATTAGTCCTCTTCCAACAAGTTGATGTCTATGGTTTTCTATAATGGTTGTTTCTCTGGACATAGTCCAAATAATTGTTTAGAATTATTCTTTTTTGTTCCCTTCATTTTATAAAAATGTCAGTAATTCTCCTTCTTTTGATCTATCATTTGCCAATGTTCTGGCACTCAGATGATTGGGCTGAGAAAGCAATTTTCTTAACTCTAAAAGCAAGCTTGACAGAGGCATTTTGTATTCTAAATATAAAAAGTAGCAAACATCTCAACACTAGCAGAACAACAATATAATCTCTCAGTTTGACAGGAATTCTATAGATGATAACAATCACCATATAGTTATTATTCTTTTTATGTTCCTCCATGCAGTTTAGGCAATCTTTGTTTAACATGAAATCATTTTCAATAATGGCAAGATTATTGCTAATACTGTATACTTATAATAGTTAACATTAAACAAAATCTCATATAGCTGCACTGAACAAAAGGTATCATTATGAGACCAAATTGAATAACTTCATTTTGTCCAGTGTAAATTTGTTTAAGGATTCGTGTAACTTTAATAGCTGACATCTACTATAAGGCATATTTGTTAGTTCATGATTACCAAGTGCAAAATGTCTTTGGAATTATTAATTTCTCTCTACAAAATCTGCAAATTAATTACAATACAGGTAGTCCTCGACTTCGTTTTGTGATCATTCAAAGTTACAACAGCATTGAAAAGTGTGACTTACACTTTGCAGCATCCCCAAAGGCATGTGTTCAAAATTCAGGTGCTTGGCAAAATTCAGGTGCTTGTGGTCGTAAGTCGAGAGGATTACCTGTACTATAATTCCAAAAGATATTCACTGACCACTGGAGAACATGTGATTCATTCTTTATCCAAGTGGCAAATATATACTATTAAATGCAGAAAATGGGAATGCACAAAGAGTTGAATCTAAAAAGGAAAAATAATGATGTATGACATAGACAGTTTGTATCAGGGGTGGGATGCAAATATTTTTACTACCGGTTCTGTGGATGTGGCTAGGTGGGCGTGGCCATGTGACTGGGTGGACGTGGCTTCTTCTTTTTTTGCAAAAAGCAGCCCCTTTTTTTTCTCCTAGGCTTCAGGAAAGCTGCCTGGGCGAAGCAGTAAGACAGCGAGGGGGATCCCAGCAGAGTTGATTGTCGGAACAGCTGACAGTTGGGAGGAAAAAAAACCAGTTCGACCAAACCAGTAGCTATTTTTTTTTACTACTGGTTCAGCCAAGCCAGGCCAAACCAATAGAATACCACCACTGGTTTGTATGCTGGATTAAGGCTTTGTGAATTGGGGTTGGAAGATGCAAAGCAAAAAGTGAGGACAGTTTTATTAACTCAAATACATCTTTGAAAAAATCATGTGCACTTGCCACTTTTGAAGTTAAGATTTTTATCTCTATAAAACAGCAGAATTTTGTGTCCAGGTTAAAAAAAAAAGGGAGAAGGAGAGAATTAGCAGTAATATTTCTCCAGCAAAAGTCATAGATTTGCCTTTATATCAGCTGAAGTGCAAAAAGCAATAAAGTGCTTCATCTTAACAAGAAACACATCAAACTACAGCCATTCTTATTAAAAGAAGCAGCAGCATATACAGTATTTTCAAAATTCTTGAACAAACTCTGACTTAGAGATTTCTTCTCTGCATTCATTGCAGTTGCCACCCCTTTGTGCTTGTTGTTGCCTGTCATTGAAAAATGAACAGCTGAATGGTAAATCAGATTAATTCAGAACTAGTAAATTCCAATTTAACAAAATCAACATGCACTTCCTAGTTTTGGGGGCTAAGTATATAACACAGAAACTGACCCATTGATGGAAAAGATGATTCAAGTGATTATCAGATATTATGAGCACTGACCTGCCCCAAAAGTAGCTTGTTTATATGGTACAGGGGAGTTCCCCAATTTTTCCAGGTTGGTGGCCTGGAGCCAGAGGTGAAAGGGAGGAAAGAGGGGATGGTTTTGTGGGAGGGACAGACACATGCACACACTCAAGCACCCATTGCTTGCAAAAGTGGAGCCAAGAGTGCCCACAACACTCATATGAGTGGGGCTATGAGCTGTGACGCTCATGCAAGTGGGGCCACAAACCCCTGCAATGCTCATGCGAGTAGAGCTGTGCGTACACAAAAAGCATCAGCTATCCACTCACGCGGTCCGGTTGTGAATAGGCCATGGCCTGGTAGTAAGTTGCGGCCCACAAGTGGGGACTCCTGTGGTACAGGATCCAAGATACTTCTGGGATATGTAAAAGGATTTGTGTCTTTAACAGATCTAACATGTTAGGGAATCTTGTCTAAATCTCAACCACATTTAGAGATTCTGCTGATCTTCATTCAACAATTAACCCCACTAATAGTTACTCTTATTTCCTAGCATAACTGTACTTATTAAATGTGAAGCCTATAAAGAATTGGCACTCTGTTACATAACTTCTGCACAAGAGTATTATGTTTTACTTCTGTCTGAATACTTCCTGTACAGTACTGTGTTTTTAGTGGGATAAAGCCCTTTAATGCTTTTTCACATCTTGTACACACAATTACAAACAATATAGTTCTCTTTCTTGCAGAGTGCTTTCAAAACTGATTCTTGTGTGCTCCTTGTGCTGCTTTTGATAAACCTCTCTGGGTTTCAAGGTCAGCCTCTCAAATGGGCTCTCCATCCTAACATTAGTTAGTCATCAATTAAAGAGCTAGTGGCTGAATAAGATCCAATACTTCTTTCAGAGAGAGAATTAACAGTGGCCTGAAGAATTCTTTGAACCTTAAAGTCTTAAAAGTTGTTAAGCTTTAAAAACACTTTAGTCAAGTCAGCACTGGAGACTTTTTAAGACTGGAATCCAGTAAAATGGTCACCACTCCTACACGAACTGCATTTACACCACTGAGTTTGGAACTTGATTCTATGTTGGAAGGCCACCAAATGGTGCTATGAGTAACTCACTAGATATGAAATAAGCTGATATTGGAAAAACAATGAAAATAAAGACTATGTGCCCTTTTAAAATTTGGTTCAATGGAAGATTACTATTTTGGGAAGAATAACAGGAATAGCAGAGTTGAACTCGGAGGTCTTCTAGTCCAACCCCCTTGCTCAAGAAGGAAACTCTATACTATTTCAGATAAAGGTTGTCTAATCTCTTCTTAAAAACTTCCAGTGTTGGAGCATTCACAAATTCTGGAGGCAAGTTGTTCCACTGATTGATTATTCTGTCAGGAAATTTCTCCTTGGTTCTAGGTTTGTTTATTTGTTTTGTCAAAAGCTTACAATACAATAGAAATAAGAATAAACATAAATTAATTATTTAAATAGAAGAAATAGGAACTAATAATTGGGGACAATAGTACAGGGACGGTAGGTACGATTGTGCACTTATGCCCGCCCCTTACAGACCTCTTAGGAATGGGGTGAGGTCAATAGAGGTTAGTCAGGTAGTGAGTTCCAGACATTGACCACTCTGTTGCTGAAATCGCACTTCCAGCAATCAAGTTCGGAGTGATTTACATTAAGTTTATATCTGTTGTGTGCTCTTGTGTTCCTTCTCTCCCTGATTAGTTTCCACCCATTGCTTCTTATCCTGCCTTCAGAGGCTTTGGAGTCAACAGATTCAAATTGATACAGACAATGAGGACAACTATTCTACATCAGAGGCTCCTGTTCACATGATTATATTTTGCCCATGTCTTCATTGCCCTTTGGTTGGTTGCTGAATGAGAATATGGCAAACCTTACATAAAAAAGTCTTTCCTGCAGAAAGGGTTCCATCAGATAGATTGTCAATCCTGACTAGCTGATTTTTGTTCTTGCATCTCCCCAGTAATACAAGCAAACCTCCAAAAGTTTCTCTGGCCCACATCCAGCCCATCTTTTTTTTCTTTCTTTTGACGGGTAAAAGAGAGCTGCATGTTAAAAATGAACACTACTCTATCTTGCCTTTTACTAAGACAGGAATATAAACGTTGGAAACATTTTGCAAAACCTTGCAAAAAGCTCTCTTTCCTTCACCCACCTGCCTTTTTCAGAACTCATGTGTTGGAGGAATGAATTGAAAAGACAAAGAATGAGGAATAATTTTGGTGGCCAGAAACAAAAGTCAGCGTTGGTAGGCTAGGGCACAGGCTGTAACAGTCCCTAAACTGTTCTGCCTTAATGAGCAGCTAGGATTATTTGACAATTTGTCAAATTCTGTTTCTTGCTAGCTCATATATTATAAGCCACAGATGAGGTACCCAGGTTTGTGAAAGCACTACTCAGTAGTTGCCTAGCAACCTTGAGTGCACTATGGGCTGCTTCTGGGTCACCTCGTAAACACTTATTTATTTAACAGATTTAATTCCATTTTTCAATACAAATATTTCCGGTGCAACTTTATAATATAAAAATAATAAAATATAAAGTGTGAAATACCCACAAACTCCTATCTCCTTACACAGCCTGAATGCTGAGTGAGAAACTACGAAGAGACAAGTTTATATATACATCTACAGTATAATGGCTAACCCTCTTTTTTGATACATAAAGTTGCTCATAGACACTTCCATTAATATATGCTCTGTGCTTCTGTTGACGTGTATCTGCATGTAACTGCAGTCACAAATATGATTGTGCTTTCCATAATGAAATCACTAATTGCTTTACATAATCACCATTTATTCAGTGAAGAAAATGAACTAGATTGAGATGACATATACATAATTAAAACCAGTAGATATACAGGTAATCCTCAACTAACAACAGTTTATTTAGTGACCGTCCAAAGTTACGACGACACTAAAAAACTGAGTTATGACCATTTTTCACACTTATGGCCATTTTAGCATCCCCAGGGTCACATGATTTGTACCCTCAGATGCTTGACAATTGATTCATATTTATGACGGTTGCAGTATCCTGGAATCATGTAATTCCCTTTGCAACCTTCTGACAAGCAAAGTCAATGAGGAAGCCAGATTCACTTAACAACCACGTTACTAAGTTAACAACTGCAGTGATTCACTTAACAACAGTGGCAAGAAGTCGTAAAATGTGGCAAAACACACTTAACAAATTTCTCACTTAGCAACATAAATTTTGGCCTCAATTGTGGTTGTAAGTTGTGGACTACCTGTATTACTATAGCAAACACTATGAAAATGTGTTTAGGTGCCTATTTTTAATTGGAAACTTGAAATAAGAAAAGTAGGCTTTAAAAATCCCAACATGAATACTTCATATGTTTTTTTAATTATTTATTATGCCTTTTAAAATATCATGCCTCAATTCTGATTTTTCTCTATGCTAAAGCAAATCAAAAATAGTTATTAGCCTTTCAGTAATGGTCACTGCTTATCATTACAAATTCATTGACCAGAGCTGCAATGGGAATTAAGACAGAAATTAAATATCCAACAATAAGTTACAGGACTTAGATTTGTAAAAAAACAAACAAACTCCAAACTCTATAATTTGGACAGCATTGTAATCCTTTTCATCCATATTTTATTATTTTTCTATAAACAGTTTTAAAACATACAATGAACACATGAAATACATCAGAATTATTCAAACACATTAGACAATGTTTTCTGATAGACTAAGATTTTTTATGCCAGAGTTTCTAGCCTTTTTTCAAACTGAAGGGGTATCATTTAACTTCGATGGTTTCCTGCCATTTCATATCTTTATTGGAAAAATATTCGTCTTTTCAACTGTTGCACTCATTTTAGTGACCCAGATTTAGTTTGCAACAACCCCTAAGGGCACAGGAAAAGCAGCATAAGAAATAATAGACCTCATTAAATGGAGGTTGCAGGCTACAGTTTATAGTTGATTTGCACTGTCGCTACATTGCAAAGTTGGGGAAGCTTATTCTCATTTCTTTGTATTTTCTTCTTCTCCAAAGTAACCATAACTATCGTCATAGTAGTAGTTCATAGTGCGCTGAATGAATACCTGTTTAATATATTGCACTTTGAGTTGCAACTAATTAGTGTCACCTCACTGGGGAAATGTTCTCATTTGCAGTGGAACCTTTTAGGAGTGGAATTAGGAAGAAAACAATTTTTAAACATGATCCCACCTCACCAAGTTCCCAACCTCCCAAGTCTGTTTTAGATAGCTGGATAGCCTTTCCCCTTGCTTAGTTTTGAGATTTTGACCATGCAAACGTTATGGATCCCAGTTTAAGAATTTGTTTTTCTTTTGCTCCCCCAACCTGTTTTTATAATTGCTTGCAAAATCTCCAGTTCTCTTAATAAGAAAAGCTAGCTTAAAATTTTTGTTGCTATTTGATTGGTTGCAATAAAAATATCATCTAATTACCTAGTGGCAAATATTGGTTTTGTGTATAAATTGGGACTTAATTTAGTCCTTTAAAAGCAGAAATCTACAATTACAAGAAAATGAATATCAAATATCTAAAAATAACATATACCCATCAAAACCTTCCTCCTTCCAACTACTAAACAACACCTATTGCTATGGTTCCTGAAATTTTAATTTCCTTTAAAATATTTGTTTTGGATTATATACTTAAGGATGAGATTATAATATTTGAAACTCTACTATTATTTTAACTGTGATTTTATATTTGGAAGACATCTTGACCACGAAAGGTGGTATACGGACTAGAAATCAAAGCAAAGAGTCAAATACATAAAATTTACAGGATTTATGGCTTTAAAAATGTATAATATCCAAAATTAATAAAATAACATACAAACATACAATATGTTATAAAGAAGTGGATGGTATACAAAATGCCAAATTATAGAATTGAAAGGAGACAACGGAAGAAGCATATAGCACAAATGGAATTGCAAAATAAGGACTGATTGGCAGGATAATAAAGTTCTAATTATATCCATCTGCTGACAGATGGAACTTTTGATCTAGTAGAAATTCCCATAAAAGAAAGGGTAAAGAAGGCCATTTTCAGATACTGCTCTATTCCGCCTGCAGTTCCGTCTTTAAAAATGATCTAGGGAAGTTCCCATTACACAAGGAATTCAAGAGTGAAACAGAAAATTATTGTAACTTTACTTTCTTCTCTCTTCCATTCAAGACATTAGGTCTTAGTCTTAGGTGTATAGAAGAAAATAACTGAAATTTGGTTTTTAAAAAATCTTGAACTTGATAGTTAAGCACAAAAAAATTGCTGATCAGTTAAAATGTCTTTGGACTGTTTAGAAGATTTATCCTTCTATTCTATTCTATTCTATTCTATTCTATTCTATTCTATTCTATTCTATTCCATGAAAGTCCATGTTCTAACAATATCTACATAGCAAGTTGTATTAACTATAAAGGGTCACCACTTATTACAACTCTTCATGTTAGATTTCTCAGCTGTGTTGGAAATCTAATTATTTCAAAAGCAGCAGTAGGTAAAAAATCTTACTTCCTTTAGAAAGATATAAAACTCATTAATATTTTAGCAGTAACTACATTACATTTAAATAGGCCCAATTAAACTGAACAGTGTCTGACACATACTTCTGAACGTATTAATTTTGTAATTAATTGCAGTTCTAACAAAATAACAATTATTCAAAGCATTCTTTGTGACTTTAATGATGGGAAAACATAAAAAGGATATACAAACTGATCATTTAAATTTACTTCTTCAAAATCTATTAAGGCAATACTTTCCTGAAACCTTGACATAC
The DNA here is from genome assembly GCA_023653725.1 of Bungarus multicinctus. Lineage (NCBI taxonomy): Eukaryota > Metazoa > Chordata > Lepidosauria > Squamata > Elapidae > Bungarus > Bungarus multicinctus. The sequence goes on from CM042836.1 coordinate 117,180,167, forward strand.
ATAGATTAATTATGAATGAATAAATGCACTCAAACTGAGAACAATGCTAACATAACCTCCAAGATGGACAAAACCATCTACCAGATGGACAAAAGTTTTAAGCCAAGCTAATGCTTAATATTTATGCCACCTTTCCTTGCAATCTTCATTTTAGAAATAGGACTTATTCAAATATCCAACATAATTTTAACACTGCTACTACCAGATATCATTCATAATTTTGAATATATCATTCATGGCTTTGTCACTGTGTTTGTTATAGTCCTGGGATTTCCTTGTAATCCAAGTATTTAACAGGTCTGAACCAGTTTAGCTTCGAAACTTAGATAATGCTACATGGTCAACATCTCTGAATCTTCCTTTAAATTAACTGAACAGCTAATAATTATTAGATTGAGTATATTCCTGTGTGCACCATGTAAGTATAGCACACAGATCAGTGTGTGAGCTGTAAAACTGAAAATTATTCACAGCAGCCTTAGTCAATCCAGCATCTTCCAGATCTGTCTGTTCTGCAACTTCTAGAAAACTGGATATTCTGTTGGAACTTCACTGTACAATCTGCTGGTTCCTGGCTTGATATTATTTATTTATTGGCTGGGAAGCAAAATACACAAATATCTTTCTTCATTTTTAAAAAAAGGTTTCCTCCATTTCACTTTACAAGCCACTTTTACAAACAATCTCTCAAGCACCCAACAAGCACCCAACAATCTCTCAAGCACCCAATTAAACCACCATTCATACAAAACCATTCAACATTTTGATGGTGCTAAATGAGGATGACTTAAACAGGTCCTCACACTTGCAGACATCACAGTATTCCCATGCTTCCATGACCACAGTTTGGGTACTTGGCAACCAGCTCAGTATTATTGTATCATAGCGTCTCACAACATCATGTGACTTGCCATTTCTAACTATTGCTGTCAGCTTCCAATAAAGTCAGTAGAGAAGATGGTATCAATCACATGACCATAGGACAGATATTTGATCTCCATTTCAACAATACTGAGAAATAAGTTATAATATAACAAATACCTTGTAGCATTTACATTGCGTAGTCTATTGTGTAATCTAAAGAAACGCAAAAATACATTTTTCATGTGAAAAATTAAAAACAGCTCCACTTTTGTCACACTTCAAATACTTAATATTAGAATCAGATGCAAATAATCAGAACATTATTAGAGAGGATCTAAGGGGAACCTTAGACCACAGACATTTAGTTTGATTTGCTCTTACTAGTTGAAGTTACCATGATTAGTTTAAAAGAGCTCCTTGAGACTTTTAGAAATAATGTTAGATGTCTTTGAGCCTGGGAAGGGATTTAAAAAGATTACCAAACAATTGGATATCAATGATACCATTGTCCAGTACAGGGATTCCTAATTTTTTTGTCATCACACCTCCATTTAGAGCCAGAGTGGGGAACAATGGCCATGTTATGACTTGTGGACTTCAACTCCCAGAATTCCTGAGCCAGTCATACTCAGCCATTCCCAAGGGTTCCCCATCTCTGTCCTAGAATAATTTTAATGTACAAACCATCCCTAAAAATCCCTTAAAAAGTGGAACAGCTTGCCTTCAGAAATCGTTGGCACTCCATCACTGGAAGATTTTTAAGAAGAGACTAGACAATTACTTGTCTGAAATGGTATAGGTTCTCCTGCTTGAGCAGGGGGCTGGACTAGAAAACCTCTAAGGTCCTTTTCAGCTCTGCTCTCTTCTACTCTGCTCTCTTCTACTTTCTTCTACTCCATCAAAATGAACATAAATAAACAACAAAAAACAATACTAGAAAATTTTGATGGATTTATCATGACAATGCAACTATAAGGTTCTTTACACCTTGCCTGGACTCTGTCTTCACCTCCAAAAGGGAGGATTCCCTCACAGTTTTGGAAATCTATGTCCAGACGATTAAAAGTAAAAACCGTTTCAAACAACAGTCAGCTAGCCCAGACCAGGCTGTCCCAATAAAATCAGCCCAAGAAGAAAATACTGAAAGAATAATTTTATCACATGACCTACAGGTACCTCTTGCTACTATTGATGTCAAAGTCCTTGAGTTTACCATTAGAAAGAAGCTGAACAAAGTAGATCTACCTGGGAGGTTTGCCAGAAGGAAACTGTTTTGCTGTCCAGAGAGAACATCAGAGAATGACTAAAATTGCTCATTGTTCCTAGATCAAAACCAGGATTTCTGGAACAATGTGCTCTGGACAAATGAGGCAAAGATAATTTGGCCAAAATACTAGAAGATAAGTTTAGTGGAAAAAAAAGGCAGCATTTCTCCAGAAGAATCTGATAGAAACAATAAAGCATGGTGGTAGACAGTTATGGTTTGGGAGTACGTTGTTATATCAGGGCTTGGACAGGGCTTCACCATCGTTAGGAATTCTTCAATGTAGCACAGGGTGCTTGAGGATAAAGTGGGACCATCTGTCAGAAAATTAAAATTCAACCCAATGTGCACTTTGCAACGTAACAATGACCCTAAGTAAATCCACCAAGCAATGACTGGGACAAAAAATGGAGGGTACTGGAATAGGAATGTCAAAGTCAGGGTTTATATTCCATTGAGATGCGGTGGGAGATTTGAAATAGGGTGTGCATATTAGAAAACCTCTCAAGCATCCAACAGCTAAAAAAAACCTTAGAGGAATAGAAAAAAATTCCTTCCTGTTGATGTCAAAGACTAGTAGATAGTTATAAGAAACTGTCCTTGAAGGTTTTTCCGTCAAAGGAAACAATATTAGATATTAGAGTCAAAGGTATATTTAATTTTACCACAGAAAGAAATAGCATATCTGTTAGGAGTTTTTTTGTGCAATATATGATTGCAAAGTCTATTTTTCATAGTTTTTTGGTTCAATTACATTGCCTTTATACATTGTTTGAATGAAGATAAAATATTGATAGGTCCACATATATTAAAAAAAGAAAACAACTTTACATGGGGTACATTTACTTTTTCACATGATTGAACTGCATACATATACTGTATATTGCATTTTACTTTGTTTGAAAGAGAGTGTAATCTAACACTAGTCAAAAGTCAGAGACAAGAGGGAAAAAAACTGAACCACCCATTTTCATTTGGTTACTCAGATCAGAAATCTGCTAGTGACATACAGAGTTTTAATTCAGTGAACTGCATAATATAATCAATCAAAAGTAATTATTCTGCTAATGAATTACATTTACAGTCCTTTCAACTGACCAAATGATCAAGACATAGTGTGACTGAACAAACAGAAGTGTTCCAGAAGTATTTATGAAATCATTGTAAAATTAATACTGTTAATTAACATTAAAATGACTTTTATTTCAAAGTGGCTATCTTGCGGAAAAGAATTAAAACCAGAATATTACATTCTGTGATGTGACCACAAGGCATATTGTCAAGTTCAGCAACCTTCTTGTGCTGTTCACTTCTCTTTAAATGCTGCTAGGGCAGGTCACATCTCCTCCAAGTTGTGTAAAACCTATTTAACTCTGCCCTAGAATAGAACCGTTTTACCAAAGAATCATCCCATAACAAATCATACAGTCTCTTGATTTTTTCTCTTACCATAGTTGTGTAGACTTGTGCAACCAACAAAACTGGGAGCAACTTAAATTCAGGTAGAATGTATTGCGTTGCTCATAAGCATACTATATAGGAATGGTAGAATGAACATAAGTAAACCACGCGTTTTGCTGAAATCAAACTAAACACAGGCCTAAGGGTATCTTGCAACACTGCCATGATGTTTTACTTCACCGTTTCTCAATTTTGGCCACTTGAAAATGGTTAGACTTCAGCTTCCAGTATTGTGTTTGGGGAATTCATGCTGGCTGGGGAATTCTGGGAATTGAACACCATACATCTTCAAGTGACCAAGATTGAGAAACACTGCTCTACTTGATGATCAACTTAAACTTAGATGTGATTTTAACTTATAAAGAACAGTAGTCTTTGGATAATATGTTCTGGGGGAAATAATGCTGTTGGGACAGTGCTCTAATTAGGGTCACTTCAAAACTTTAATATAACAAGAGGGAGGTATTACAACTTAGTTTGTTTTCTGCTAAAACTGGACTCTAACTTTTGCCCTGACCAACTTACTTTACTTAGTTTTTCTTCTGTGGATATAAGGAGGTAACCTCTGCTCAGGAAAAAAAAACAGTTTGGCAGAAAAAGCACCTGCAGAAAAAATTAGGAATAAAGGTAAACTGCAATTTAATTTCCTCCGATTGCTTTTAAAGGATTCCGGCATTATCCATATTATCATTCTCAAGCTAGGCTATTGGTTTACTAATGTTCAAACACATTTCAATTCTCAAACTCTGGTTAATATGTAATTCCATTCCCATTTATGAGACCTAGATTATTAAATATTATATTGAGTAAACATGTGAAGAAAAAGGAATACTGTCTAGGTTTGGGAGCAAACTTCTTTTAGATTATTCTGACGGATAATCTTTTCTTTTTCTTAAAAGAAAAAGAGATCTTTTAACAGCAATCACATACAGTATAAATTGATTTAATCTGAAGTTGATTAAAGTTTAAGTAAATATATATTATTTGCTTTGTATTTAATAACTTTCTCACTCTATTACAAGCATTTGACTTCTAAAAAGATATGGAAGAGCTGAGGGCAGGAGTCACGTTCAAGACTTTTGAGAGCTGTATTCAACCATGAAAGTGCCAGCATCACTGTTCATCAATGCATGCAGTATCACACTGGAAGTATGAAGGAGTCGTTTCAGCACTACTGTAGCAAATATTCTGGGGAAAGGCTAAAAGGCTAAAGCTGGAGTAAAGCAGTGAAGTTTCTAGGGCTCCCTTGGATGGGAGCTACCTTTGCATATAATTAAAACATTAATATGTATTGTTCTTTTCCAGATTGAATTTATTCATGAAAGACAATATACCAAAACTATAATAGGCAAGCATATAAAGCCATTTGGTCCATATACCCCAAAGGAACGAAACCAAAAATAATTTTTTAAAATTAAATATAATCAAATGAAAGCGAGGCTCCATAATTAGCAGTTTCAAGAGCACCTATTGTTTTTAAGTTATCCATTTATAGACACTGGTTGGAAAAGAAGAGTATTTATCTTGTGTTCTGTCTAATAATAAGTGGACTATATAGCAGCACTGGAGCCCATGGAAAATATCTTGTTGGCGTTTCTCTGAAATATTTCATACCAATATTTATTGAGTTATATTGATGTTCACACTAGGACTGGGACTATTGCACTGCAGTTCCCCTCAACCAATTAAATCTCAGTGCCAAAAGAAGGGAATCCTATGCCAGCATTGTGGTAGTTAAACCTACCAGAGGCAACTTGACTGCTGTCCAATTCATGGGAAACATTCAGTGTAATCTTTCTGCTGACAAAATTTTTATCAATGGAATCAGAGCCTCCTGCATATCCACAAAAACCTGCTTTAGGATCTGGTAGGTCTTCCAGAACATCCTGAAATCACAAGGAGGAAAATGAAGACAGAGAAAAATTCCACTATCTACTGGTAGGTCATATTGCCATAAAATGCTGTCTGTCACTCCATGTGGTTTTCAGCTAGGCTGTTGGTGAACACTTAAGTTTTGAAGAGGAACCTTTGACATTTCAGTGGTAAAGGCTGGGATGGTGGGAATGTAAAAAGGTCATAGTAGAGTAAGTCATTTGCTCTTGTCATCAAAAGCATTTATCTGGCTGATTTTTTTTCTTTTGGCTAAGATCCAAGAAGGCCCTAGATGGGGTCCAAATGGAGTTCCCGAGCAGTGGGGTCCTGGCTGGCAACAGGTAGGTGAACAACCAAAAGAGCAAAGATGTGTTGGGAGTAGGGGAGAGAGGGAGACAGGGAAGTAGCAGGAGTTCAAGAGCAGACAGTCCCTTACCTTACCAAGACTCGCGATTCAGAGAGACCAAAGCAGAAATGTCTTGGATAAGGATGGATTGTCACCTATGCTGATATTTGGTTAATAATGGCACTGGAGATTGCTAGAATTGACTTCATTCAGTGATGCAGTCACATCATGTCATATTTCACGACTGTATTGCTTAACAATATAAATTTTTGTCCCAATTACTGTCATTAACTAAGAACCCCCTGCACTGAATGCTTAAAGTTATCATATCATATATAATTTTTTTCCAAAATTATATATACTAACAAAAATCACTTGCATGCCACAAGTAATATAAAATTATTACTTTTTACATGTAACATTTTGTGATATAGAATTGTATGATAATCCTAACCTAAAAATCTCTTCAGAAAAATTTCCTCTCCACATTTCCTGAAGAGAGTTCTAAGACCATGATTCTTCAGTAGAAGGTCCTTTCCAAGAGGGCCACCTGATGGTTCAGGCATATGACCCATAGAATATCCTCTCACTAGGCTTCATGGAGTTCCTGCTCTCAGTTTTTCTTCAATACCCAATGTCTTTTTTAACCTGCCCAATCTATGAGCCATGAGACAATTCAATACATGCCAGCCTCACTCTGCATCCTGTTTATAAGCTTCTGTTGTGAACCAGTGAGCTACTTTTGTGCCCTTCATTCCACCAAGATTTCATCTTCATTATTTGGAAGGTAACATCCAACCTGTGCATCATTTCATTATGACCATGGTCTGCCTTCTAACATTATATAAGAACTACACCTAGAAATCAAATGTATATTTCTTCCCTCTGTTGCCAATGCAGCCTGATTAGTGATGCAGTCCAGAAAAACAACATATGCCTCATCAGAAGGGATCTGTTCAAAGAAATAGCTGCCAAATATCCCAGATCCAGAGCCTATCCCAAAACAAGTGATGACATGCCAAATGAGAAGCAATTTCATGTCCTGGCTTCAGTGAAGCGACAAAACACCCATATAAAAGGCAGGTAAAAGCCATGCATGGTGTGAGGGCCTGGGGGTGGGAACAGTCAATTTTTTACTAATCTGATAACATAGAATAACAGAATAAAACTGTTGGAAGGGACCTTGGAGGTCTTCTAGCCCATCCCCAGCTCAAGCAAGAAATCCTATACCAGTGATGGCGAACCTTTTTGTTGTGGTGTGCCAAAAGTGCGCACATGCCAGCATCCACAATGCCCCCCCCTGCACATGCACGTGCAACACCCTCCTGCCGCCCCCTTAACTGCACTGTGCATGCTGAAAGTAACAAAATGGGCCCATTTTTCAGCCTCCAAAGGCTGCAAAGGCTTCCCTCAAGCCTCTGAGAGGCCAAAAAAGGCCTCAAACAGGCTGAAAACCAGCTGGAAAGTGCGCACATGTGCAGTGCAGTTACGTTTGATTGGGGGCTCACGTGCCCACACAAATGGCTCTGCATGCTACCTCTGGCACACGTGCCATAGGTTCGCCATCACGGTCCTGTACCTTTCAGACAAATGGTAGTCCAATCTCTTCTTAAAAACCTCCAGTGTTGAAGCATCTACAACTTCTCAGTTGTACAGAGCCTCAGTGGTGCAGTGGTTAGAGTGCAGTTCTGCAGGCTACTTCTGCTGACTGCTGACTGATTGTAATTTGGCAATTCAAATCTCACCAGGCTCAAGGTTGACCCATCCTTCCGAGGTGAATAAAATGAGGACCCAAATTGTTAGGGGCAATATGCTGACTCTGTAGACCTCTTAGAGAGTGCTGTAAACCACTGTATATACAGTAAGTCTAAGTGCTATTGCTATTCTGGAGGCAAGAAACTCCACTGATTAATTGTTCTCGCTGACAGGAAATTTCTTCTTAGTTGGCTTTCTCCTTGCTTAGTTTCCATCTCTTGCTTCCTTTTCCTGCCTTCAGGTCTTTGGAGACTTTGGTTTGCTTTGGGACTTGCACAGATGCTGGGCAAGAACACACCCACATTACAGAAAAAAATGGAGAATTTAGGAGAAATATGTTTGCAGTGAGGCTTGCAGTAGAGGAGCAGTTAGGAAAGCAGGGGGGAAGAGTGTAGTATGCACAACAGCACCCTAGAAGTTGAGGAGAAAGTGTAACCCTACTCTGACAGTCCATAATCCACTACCACAGAACAGCTTTAAAAATACCAAGAATTGCACATCAATTCTGCTGACTGCTAGAGGGTTCAATCCTTATGAGCTGAAGGTTGACTCAGCTTTCCATCCTTCCAAGGTCAGTAAAATAAGGACCCAGATTGCCAGGGGGGCCAATAGACTGGCTCTGTAAACCACTTAGAGAGGGCTGTAAAGCACTGTGAAGCCGTATAATATAAGTGTAAGTGCTATTGGTATTACTAATGAGTCAGAATCTTGGTCAGGAACATGTCAAGGCCAAAACAAAGCAGAAGTTGAGAGCAGGCACTCATGAAGCACAAAGGCAAATACCAAAATTGCTTCCAGCAATGGAAGGCAATCTCAGTTCAGTTTAAATCCTTTTCCTCACTGAGCATGAATAGCTGAGGCTTTCCCTGTTCTACAGTTGCAAGTCAGTGGTCCCGGGCTTGCCTATAGAGTCAGCATTTTGTTGATTTCTTGTTGGGGTTCAGAATTCCCAGGTCAGGGTGGGGAGTTGCCCTGCTTCTTGGCACTCAGGTTACCTAAAGAAAGATCAATACTGGCTGAGGAAGGACCTGAGAGCAGTGGTGGGCTGCTACGAGTTCGAACCAGTTCTAGCGAATCGGCAGTTCTGACCATCAGCCCGCCCTGCCCGCCCACCCCTGCCCTATCCTGTCCTATATTTTCATTTTTCTGGCTCAGCTGATTCATACAGCATAGCTGATTTCCGTGCCTCAACTGTTTTACTTACCAGGGCTGCCCTAGAAGGTAAGCCCTAGAAGATAAGCAGTTGAGCTTCAAATCGCTGTATTTTGAATACTGCATGCACTCACAGAACTGGTTAAACCTGTTGCAGTCCACCACTGCCTGAGAGGGTATCAGTGTTTAGTGGGATTCAGTAACTGTTGAATCTCTAGGTGCAGTGCCTAGTGGCACCTGATCCACTCATATCTTGGAATCTCGCACTGAAGAACCGCACAAGAAAATATTTGCAGCCACACTCAACCATCATGTTCACAGTCATTACAACATAGCACATAAAGATTCTGCTGACCATTCAGTGCCAGGTGCTGCTGGAAAATCTAGTGAATGATAACAGTACATCACAGATTGGTGTACACAACTCTTATTTTGTCTGCCACTAGAAGAGCAGCGATGGAATGCAATGCCAAAAGTCAACTGCTGTTTACTTGATGTAAACAAGAACAGCCTTATGGGGGTCAAGATAATTATAAATTTGAGTAATTCAATCTGCCATTGCTTTATTGTAATAAATAAAGTAAGTAAACTTTGTGGAACCTAGATCAGTAGAGAGACCAAGAAGCAGATGATCATGTGATCATCATTTGTAACCTTCCCAGCCAACTTCAACAAGCAAAGTCAGTGGGGAAAGTCAGATTCACTTAATGATCATGATTCATTTAACAACCGCAGTGACTCTCTTAACAACTCTGGCAAAAGAGATCATCAGATGGAATAAAACTCACTTAACAACTGTCTCACTTAGCAATGGAAATTGTGGGCTCTATTGTGATCGTAAGTCAAGGACTAGCTGTACATACATACCCATCTTTGATGCCTGTACTGAATTCCTAAAGGTAATGTTTGCTAATAGATTTAAAACAAGTAATTAGAAGGTTAATTCATTCCTAACAGTGTCAAATAAATAGTCTAAGTGCTAAAATCTACGAAGAGGAAACTAAGAGATAATCTATTTAGTATCGTTATCTTCTGCAGAAATCACACTGGCAGACTAATGAAAACTGTACTTCACAAACAAAAAAGAACTTTTGAGATTATTCTCCAAACCTTAACAAGTTAATTCTTCTTGCTTCTCTTCCATACGGTATAGAATACTATCTTTAACATTGGCTATTCTCAGAAATAAGGGGGAGTGATGGCTCAGCAATTAAAGAGGCTGAGCTTGTCAACTGCTAACAGCCCAGGTTTGAGACCCAAACACCGCATAACAGTTCCTTGCCCCAGCTCCTGTCCACCTAGCAGTTTGAAAGCATGCAAATGTGAGTAGATTAATATGTACACGTTTGGTGGGAAGGTTAGGGTTAGCAAAGGCCACATGACACAGAAAATGTCTGGTTCCCTTAGCCAAGAAACAGAGACCAGCCCTGCACCCTAGAGTCAGACATGACTGGCCAGAAAAACCTTTACTTTACTTTTAGCTATTCTCAGAAATAAAAACATGAGAAACATGAGAGCACAATTGGTGTAAAACATTGCATTTAGAAATTGAGACCACTGAAATATAAGTTGACTGGCAGATTTTACAAAAGGAAACATTACAGAATAAAAGAATAAAAACTAATATTTGTATTAGAGGCTAAGCGGGTTCATATGCCTCTTGCTGTTCACTGGGCCACTTAGCAGTGGGAAGTTATACCTGGAACACAACAAAAGAGGTGATATGCTGTTGATTGCATCAGGACTTGAAAGGCAAAGGAAGGATCTGCCTTGCTCATGTTTAGGGCGTCCTTTTATCATTTTCTAGTTTTCAATATTGTACTGAAACTTCCCTGATTTCTCTCTTTCTCTCTCTCTCTTTTTTTGTAAAGTAGAGATCCTCTCTATTTAAGTACCGACACTTCAGGCCTACATTGTAAGCATTTTCTATTGCTTGCTACAACACTTCTTTCAAGAAGATTCTTTCAACAATTAACATATAGTATCAAATACAATTCTTAATCTACAGCTGCTATGAAACTAAGCACCCATATATGTTCTCAAGGAGACAATTACCAGAAAATTCTTATCACTTAGTCTCTGAAAAGTTACACATGAAATAATTGTCCCTCCCAACTGCCCATGTTTAAAACTGTATTTATGTGTTAAATTTTATTAAGGGTGTAAGAATAAGAAAACACTTTGATATATTCAACTGAAAAGTAGACACAGCAGGTTATGAATTATGAACAAATTGTACTCTTATCCAAATGGCTTCATTAAACAAAATCTTCATTCTTCATTTTCTTCTGAAATATTTTTACATGGTACTTGATCGACAGTTCAACAGATCCCACTTGCTTCCATTCCAACCCTGCCCTCCCCACATCTCCTTAGATTTTAAACTTTGGTTTTAATTTGTTCACGTTTTAATATAGATCAGGGGTGTCAAACTCATGTCATCACGGCATAATCATGTGACGTATTGCAACTTTCCCCCCCTTCACTAAACCAGGCATGGGAGTGGCCAGCGCGTGATGCATCCAGCCCGTGGGCCATGAGTTTGACAGCCCTGGTGTAGATATATATTTTTATGACTGTAAACTGCTCAGACTTACCTTATGGTAAGATGGGTGGCCAATAAATTATATAAATTCAATCAATCAATCAATAAATAAATAAGACAAATAATAAATAAGATAAATAAAATAAAAATGGGAAACTACAGCACTCCAAATATTGATGAATTATCATCCTCTGCAACCGTCACTGTTGATTGGGCCCTTCGGAGGCCCATGCTCCCCATGTTGTTAAATATACTTCGGATCTGGTGCAGGAAGGTATATCCTATATCACATAGTACTCCTGGACCACTACAGACTATTTAGCCTCATTAAATGTGGTCAACAGTGGTTGCTTCATTTCACGGAGGCATTTCTCTGATTAATTCTGCAAGAGTTCCTTCTGTATAGCTAAAAGACAGCAAAAAAACCTTGTGTTAGCTTTGGAAGCTGTATTTTACTTAGAAGCTTCCATGCTGCCACATTTTAGACCCTGGTAATTTGGGAGTCGGGATTTCATAGAGCAGGGAAAGTTTAGACATAATAACTTTTTTCTTCTGAGTCAAGGACAAGTCATCCTGCACCAGGGAAGAAGTGGTTGGAGAACTGTCTCCAGTTGGGACGGTTGGTGATTGACCATGTGATGGACTGATAGGTCAGGGGATGGGTTTTGATTTTCAATTACGAAGGGAAAACCCAGAACTTTCAGATTCCGATTTCCCAGATTTGCCAATATGACAATTCTAATAAAATGGAACTTTGAGAAGATACTTGTCTCAGACTTTATTGGGTTGGAGTTTGTTACTTGGAATGCTGATACCTTGATCCTATCTTACCACTTCTTAGTGCTTAGAAGGAAAGGTGCCAAATAAACACAACACAGGACCATTGGCACTGAGCATCATGTATTGACATTGAAATCATATGGAGGAACTATCAGAGAACGCTGATAAACATACTTCCAATTCTCTACAGAGCTAGTGCTATGTTTGTGGAATTAAAAGTCTGGTCTCATGAGACACAGCTGTGTCAAACTCACACCATGCCAAGTCAACAGCCAGCAGTAATATTCCAACTACCATAGAAAGGAATGCAACTGCAGTTCAAAGGCAAGAGACCTTAAGGTTTGCTCCTCTAATAGTGGAACACAGAGTAAAAGAAAATGTGGCATATAAAGCAAACTGGGGGAAAAACTAAAGCTGCAATATTAACAGTGGTTTCTAAGAAATCCGGTGCAGCTTAGACTGAATTAAGTATGCCTAAAATCATGGTGTACAAAACAATTCCTGGAAGATTTCATTTTGAAGTAATTATACTCTCCAGTCTGAATTGTGAATTTGTGATTTCATTAATCGCAAGAAAACAGACTGAATCTTAATAATTACTGGATCTTTCCAAAGAAAAATATCACACCTCACATTCTAGTACAAAAAGGGTGCGAAGAAAAACAGTTTAGTAAGCAATGGCAAGCTGAATTATGCTCTAAACTAGTTTCCAGGTAACTGCCAATTTTGCAAGAGAAACCTTCTCTCAATTTGCATGCAAGCTGTTGCCAATTTTACAATGATAACCAGTACTTTTCAAGTCATTTGGACCATCATTTAAAACTCAAGTGAAGTTCCCACAATTATTTAAAAACTAGAAGGAAGTATAAGGTCAGGTTGACAGGTGTTGCTCGTGGTTAGCATAATTACATTTTCTACAATGAATAACTTTACATTTCATTTTCACATATTACTACCATATTCTTGGTTCTCTATCTTATAGGCTTAGCATCGACATTCAATGTTTTAAAAATGAATGCAGCATATCCAAAAGACAAAATCAACATATTTCAGCTAGGAAAATGACCGAGTCAAGCCCTAAAGAGTGCTTAAAATAGATTATATCCATACAATCTGTTTTTTTGTTATTGTTGTTTCTACTCTCATAAATGGGAGAAATCTTAATTTGGTATGTAGTTTAACTGGGTCCATTTGAGCGGTCTTGTTTGGGCTCCAAAGTTAAGCAAGATCAGGACATTTAACAACCAAGTCGCCAATCCCAACTGAAGCCACGCAATGAAAACTTAGATATATATCCTTGGAGAAGTCAAAAAGCAATTTTGTTCATAGTGCTGCCAAAAATAATCCCACTAAGACATGGATTCAAAGTCACCAGATGTCAATCTTAATTCAAAGGACATTTTTTTTAATAAACAGGAATAAAATTTTCATGGTGATCAACTCTGAGGTATCTCACTTTATTTTAAGAAGCTAAAATGTATCACTCACTTGTATATTCACAATGGAAAAAAATAACTTGATCTTGAAAAAAACACAAGATGTTACACAAGAGCACTAATCAAAAATATTCTGGTCCCAATTACTGGTCCCAATTACTATCATTAATCTAGAAATGCTTGTATTTTCTTACATTGCATATTTTTACATTTCTATTTGGAAGAAAACTCCATTAAGCTGGTCAAATTTATTCTGTCCTATGTGTATAAAGGAGCTACATCTCAAATGAGCAGATGTGTAAGTATATCCCATCTTCATTATTGCAAAAAGGGAGTAACTAAAGATAACCTTATCTTATCCATACCTATTGTAAACCTTTTTGCACAGAGTATAATTTCTAGTCTCTCTCTCACTCTTCTATCCCCTGTTCTGTCTCTCCACACAAAGCAGAGTAAGTTAAACCCTAACTATGGCTTTTATAATGGCAGCAAAGATGGATTAAAAAGAAAAAAGAAAGACTAGGTCTGCTTTCTATCAAAGGGAGAAAACTACACTTTGCTACAGAAAAACTACAGACTTACAGCCAATGAATTATAATGGTGCCAATGAAATATAATGGTTAAAATACTGGACTGGAATTGTCAAAATCTGATTCAAATGCCAACTTAGATGTGAAGCTTACAAAGGAATGTTTGCTGTCATTTCTTGCTAGACCTGACTGGTAAATCCCAAAAATTTCAGTCAGCATGGCAAGAAATTTGGGAGCTGTCATTCCAATATCTCTGCAGAGCACTAAATTGGGGAAATCTTTCTCTTTCAACCTAACATATCATCGAGATGTGCTTTGCACATATAAAATAAGACACCAATTCCTAAAGAGAACTGAAGGGTTTTAGTTCAGGAAATCACCCACACTATATTGAGCTCATTGGAAAAAATATTCTGACTCTTTGGGATTATTTATTTTTGTATCTTTGAATCAGTGTTGACTCCTGGTGACCACCTGGATTAATACCCTGCAGTTCTCTTTGGGAATTGGTGGCATAACAAATGAAATAAAAGTAATAAATACATGGTGGTGAAATGCTAACAGAAGGCAGGAGTTTTATTCTACAAATTCGTATCCAATAAAACTCACTTCAGTAGCAGCACTTTTGACAGAAATCCACCAGTCAAGCAGCCAGGCCACAGCAATGCTAATTTGTTTAAATGCCTGCAGTAAACAGGGTGGCATTGAAGTATTTTTAGTTATTACATATTCTCATAGAAAAAAACATTTGAAAAAAACCCATAATATTATGCTAATTTAGCCCGAACAGTTTGTACATTTCAAAAGGTGAGAAAGGCACAGAGGTTCAGGTGTAATTAACCCAATCGGCTTAGTTTATTTTATGAACATTTCACTTACAATCTCAGTAATATATTGCTCTGGTTTAGGCTACTTATGGTGTAATTATTATCAATTAGAAAACTTGGAGGGTTCAACTCAAGTCAAAGATTATAAAAGTAGCACAGCCGGCTATTTCTTGTTTAAGATGTGCCCTCATAGTTTGTAAACTGTAATCCAAACCCTGATAAATCATCATATATATACTGAGTGGATACAGGTAGTCCTTGACTTATGACCACAATTGAGCCTGAAATTTGGGTTGCTAAATGAAACATACATTAAATGAATTTTGCCCCATTTTACTCCTTTCTTGCTGCTCTTGTTAACTGAATCACTGCAATCATGTTAAACTAGTACACAGTTATTAAGTGAATCTGACTTCCCCATTGACTTTGCTTGTCAGAAGGTTGCAAAAGGGGATCCCATGACCCCGGGACACTGCAACCATCATAAATATGAGTCACTTACCAAGGATTTGAATTTTGATCACCATGACCATAGGGATGCTGCAACAGTCATGTGAAAAATGGTTGTAAGTCACATTTTCAGTGCTGCTATAACTTTGAACAGTCATTAAAGGAACTGTTGTAAGTTGAGGACTACATGTAGTGCATACATATTAAAAAGCTGTTCAGTTATTTCAACTACATCGACTTCCATATCATTTAGATCATCCTCACGATAATCTGCACACAGTTACAATAAGAATAGGCTTTGTTTATTTACTCCCCATTCTATTTTGGTAAACAGCTGGCTATCAAAAGCTTAAAAATGAAAAAGAAATAGGATATAAAAACCGACAACTTAAAAATACTACTAAAATGATTTAGAGTTAATGTCTGACAAAGGAGATTCATCTTTGCAGAGTTTCTAAGTCTTCGACAGAAGAGTATGGACCAAACACAACTTCCAAAGAACCATGTATCAGAACATAGGAATAATGTTCCCTCCTTTGCGTATCTGAAAGATAAGCTTTTGTGAGCAAGGGTACAATTAAGATGGCCTCTTTTCATTGTTCCAAACAACTGGGGAACATTCCAATAGAGAGTTAGGCCATAAGCTATTTAGGGTTTTTAAGTTCAACTGCATTTTCTAAATTGCTTTTCAATAATTCCCCATACAGAACACACTATAGTAGTCAGTCTCTTTTTCAGGAATGTTCTTTCCGGAAAAATACACATAAGATCAACTTTCCCATTTTAAATGTCATCAGGCAAAATAAGACATTTTACTCACTGAAAAATATTAAATGTTCCACTCCCAGTTCAACATTATTTATCTTGCTTTAATATCATAAAGTGCCTTGAAATTAAAATAAATATACCAATGGTTTGAAATAATTCTCTCCATATAAATTCCATACACCTTGTAATAACAAAATAGCTCTCTACAGTCTCATATACAACACCATCCTATATGTGGACGTACAGATGTTTACTCAAGGGTGCATTTGGTATCCAAAGGTACATTCAACCTTTGTTCAAATGAGATGCATGAATTTCTTAATATGAACAATTTTAAAACAGAATCAATTACCTACAGGAACATTGGACTCTCTTTTCCTAGAGTTCTTCAAGCAAAATCTAGATAGCCACTTTGAGAAATGTTCTAATTGTGGATTTCCTGTATCAGGTAAAAGCACAGGCAAGCCCTCCATTTATCTGGAATGTGTTTATATTACAATTACATATTCCCATTCTAAAAATGGAAACAAACCAAAGATTGATTGAATATAGTAAATTGATTCATTAAAAAATCAAAGATTGCATCATATACATTGATATACTACCCAGAATAGTGAAAGTAAATAGTTCGTTCAAACTTAAAGGAACTCAAATGTTCTATAAAAAAAAATCTGCATCATAAAGCTGTAAAAAAAGAAATAAGAATGGAGTTCCTAAAATTGATATTCCTGTTAAAAAATGCTATACTTAACAAGAACATTAAGTTAATTTACATTTCTGCATAAAATATGTTTCTTAATACTGTATACAAATGTTTAAAATATAAACACAATGGATGTAATCAAAATATCAAAGATGATGACCACAAAACTTGCTTATTCAGTCATCCAGGTGTTCCTAGTCAATGCACAGCTTTGTGAAGTCTGTCTGCTTGTTTAATCTTTAAATGAACCCAAGAGAACTATTTTCTGTAATACAGAATAGAGATACAGCACTTAGACTTATATACCGCTTCACAGTGTTTTGCAGCCCTCTCTAAACGATTTACAGAGTCAGCCTATTGCCCCCAACAATCTGGGTCCTTATTTTACAAACCTCGGAAGGATGGAAAGCTGAGTTAACCTTGAGCCGGTGAAGATAGAACTCCTGGCAGTCAGCAGAATTAGCCTGCAATACTGCATTCTAACCACTGTGCCACCATGGCTCAGAGATAGGGATAGGGATAGAGATGATAGAGATAAGAGATAGAGACAGAGAGATAGAAATAGAGACAGATATAAAACAACAGAAGGATTAAATGTAAATCCTCTAAGGAAACTCATCCATAGACAAAGAATGGCCCAAGAATATGTCATTCCACAGTTTCTGAGAAACAGTCAGGACATCCATATTTTCCTCTGACTGAAAAAAGATCCAAATGATCCATTTCTCCTATGGTTTTCACATCTAGGATTACCAGATATCTGAACAGACAAAGGAAGAATGTACAACTGGAAAGGAGGACAAATGGGGGAGAGAAGAGGAAAACATACTAATTGTTTAACTTTCTTGGCATTCACGACAAAAATAACAGTGAAAAGGTAGGGAGAAAATGACCTACTTGTATATAAAAATAGTTTTTTTCCAGCATCAGAAAAAATGGGTTCTTTTTTCCATTGCGGGAATGTGCTATAGCCCATTAGGAGGAAAAAGCCTTCAGCCTAAAAATGATTAGGTTCATGTCAATTTCTGGTAGCAGTCAAGCCAGCCAGAGGGTACTAATCAACTAAGGTCATAGAGCAGAATTTGTTAACTTGTGGTTAGCATTTACTAGAGAAGCACTGCTCTGCAGACCAAAGCTGCCTAGGATAAGATACTCAAAAAATGGGACAATATTTCATTTTAAGGAATTGCCTTTTTTTGCTGCATGCCTGGTTAAACTGACTTAACATCCTGATCCAAAAAGGGAGGTTGGAGACAGGCACAGCTGGCTCTAAAGTGCAGGAGTTCTTGGTGCAGGTGTCCAAAAGGTGGAGACTGAGGTTAGCAACTTGATTAGATGCTGATTGGACCATGTGATTGATGACTCTGGGGGGAAGTGATGAAGTTTATTTTTAATGGGGTGGAAAACCAGCAGGAACTTAGAGCCAGTTTTCCATTATGAAGGTGCCAATTTGATATGCCCTGATAAAAATGTTCTTTAAGGAATATGGCTGCCTCAGAATTCTTATTGAATGGGATGTATTACTTGGAACCTTGACATACCGCCTAAGGCAGGAACACACTTCTTTCTAAGCAGCAAGAAACACTCCCTCCTCCAGTGACGTGTTGACAGGATTCAGCTAACCATATACATATCTCAGTTATTTGTAAAAGCCAGGAAGGAAACAGATAGGACTGACAAATGGTATTGGACATACTAAAAATGATGAATCTGCATACAGACAGGAGGTTGTACAACTTGCCTTGTAGTGTACTTGGAACAATCTGGATCTGAACACACTCAAAAACATAGAAATGGTGGTAGACTTTAGAAGAAACACTCCCATACTACTACCTAGACAACACAGTAGATAACAATAGAGACCTTCAAATTTCTAGGTTCTATCATATCACAAGATCTAAAAATGGACACCTAACATCAAAAATGTCATCAAAAAAACCACAACAAAGAATGTTCTTTCTGTGCCAACTCAGAAAGCTCAAACTGCCAAGGAGCTGCTGATACAGTTCTACAGAGGAATTATTGAGTCTGTCATCTGCACCTCTAAAACTGTCTTGTTTGGTTCTGCAAACTTCAGACTTCAGAGAATAATTAGGACCACAGAAAAAACAATTACTACCAATCTGCCTTCAATCGAGGACATGCATACTGCACGAGTCAAAAAGAGGGCTGTGAAAATATTTAGACCCCTCATATCCCAGACATAAACTGTTTCAACTCCTTCCCTCAAAACGATGCTATAGAACACTGCACACCAGAACAACTAGACACAAGGACAGTTTTTTCCCAAATGCCTCACTCTGCTAAACAAATAATTCCCTCAAAACTGTTCAACTATTTACAAAGTCTGCACTACTATTACTGTTAATCTTCTCATCACTCCTTATCACCCATCCCCTCCCACTTGTGACTGTATGACTGTAACTTCGTCACTTGTATCCTTACGATTTATATTGACTGTTTCCTAGTATGATTTGATTGCTTATTGTACCCTATGACTATTAAGTGTTGTACCTGATGATTCTTGCCTCTTGATGAATGTAACTTTTCTTTTATGTACACTGAGAGCATTTGCACCAAGACAAATACCTTTTGTGTCCAATCACCTTTGGCCAATAAAGAATACAATCCTATCCTATCCTAGTGAGCACGCTATCCCCATCCAAGTACAAAGTAGGCAAGAGTTCCACTAACCTGGCAGGATATCAGCCTAGTTTCTCCAATGGATCTTGCCCAGTGGTGGAATTTGAATACATTTAACAACCGGCTCTCTGGGTGAGTGGATAGGTGTGGATGGTTGGTCATGTGACTAGGTGGGTGATGTCACTCATCACACCCAGCCCCACCTCCTGGCACTCGCCTCAAAGGCAGAGGTAGGATTCAGCCAGTTGGGTCTAATCCCACCATTGGCTGGCCTCGCCCCCACCCATTTTTCAGCCTGGTTTTTGGTAGTTTTTTTGGCAGTTTTCCAGGTGATTTTTGGCCCAAAATCAGTCCCAAAACAGCTGAAAACGGACAAAAATGGCCAAAAAACCAGGCTGTTTTTCAGGCTGTTTTCAGGGCCGTTTTTGGGCCCATAAAATGGTCCAAAACCAGCCCAGAGAATGGTCTGAAAACAGTCCAAAAAACAGTCCCCCCAAAATGAGCAGGGGAAGGACCAGCCAGTGGTGGTATTTGCTGGTTCACCAAACTGTGCAGAATCTTAACTACTGGTTCACCCAGTAGTGGGTGCAGCAGCCCACTTCTGATCTTGCCCATGAAGAGTCAACATTTTGGTGAGCTTGAACAACTTTGCCCACAAAGTGCTGTAAAAGACAGTCAAAACTACCCAGAGAGAAATCTGACTCTCTCCCCATAGCTGATTATGTAATATTAAAAAAGGCAGCCAACCATTAAGATTGCTACCCAAAATGGGAATAGAAGCAAAAACACTTTGGGCCTACACTGTAGTGCTAAGAAAAGCAAACTTCAGCTTGTACTCAGTTTCCTCTCCAGGTTATCTTCTCTGCAGCTTTATCTCTCAAGTAGTCAAGCGGTTGGTGAAAAAAAGAAAGCCATGCTGGAGCAATGACATCAAGAGGGTGCATTACTTCCTATTGCCAGAAGCTAATCAGGCAATTGACCAAATTGTTTTCCAGATTACTTGGAAATTACCCAGGCCTCCAGGAGTGTTCTACTGACTTACAAGGAATTTGCTTCACAACACTCTAATACAGGGGTCACCAACCTTTTGGACCTCAGGGACCACCAGACTCATAATTTTAAATCCCAGGGACCACTAACTAGTTCTGTGGGTGTGGCCTAATTTGTGGGTGTGGCTTGGTAGTCATGTGACTGGCTGGGCATAGCTTGTATGTAAATATTATAAATATTTATATAAATATTGAATTTTTTATAAAAAAGAGCAACTTTTACCCAAAATTAGGCAAAGCAGGCAGGCAGATTCAGTTGCTCACAGAATCATTCAGTGATCTATCTGCCATCGGCTAGCTCAGTCTCTCAAATTTGCTTGCCCTGAGTCTGCACTGAATAACAGAATGTTCAGTCCTAAGGGAGGTTTGGCTGTGCTTAAAAGCAGAGCCGAAGATCTAAAGACTAGCTAGAAAGCAAGAAATCCAACCATTTCCTGCTTCCTAGCTAATCTAAATCTCCCGGCACAGCAGAACACCTGATGGTTGAAAAAAAGGAAAAATAGCAATTTAGCAGGCAATTTTGCCGGGTAAGGTGTGAGTGGGGAGGGTTCCCACGGGCCATGTGGGTAGTGCAGCCTTGTGTTTCTGCACAGCCTGGATTTTTTTTTTTTAATTACATTTATATGCCGCCCTTCTCCGGAGACTCAGGGCGGCTTACAGTCTATGGAGCACCATGCTAGGTGCTCAGCAATAGCCTTCATTCCATTGTATATGCCTGCTTATTACTAGGGCTTTTTGGCCCCCTCAAGCGGCATTTTTACAAAGTCAGCTTATTGCCCCCAACAATCTTGGGTCCTCAATTTATCTACCCCGAGAGGATGGAAGGCTGAGTCAACCTTGAGCCTGGTGGGATTCGAACCTGCACTAATTGCAGGCAGCTTGCACTAAGTGCTAGATGATTAACAGCCTGCACCACCAAGGCCCTTGGTGGAGTGAGATTTCTCTGCAGTCCATCAAAATTTTCTCGGCCCACCAGTTGGTGACCGCTGCTCTAATAGGCTCTTATTCCTTGCAGAGGCAATGAGTGGCAGTTACTAATCTTATCCAGACTGGAAGTGACCTAATCATGACAAAGAACTAGATGTTATTCCCTCATATCTAGATTATTCAACAATCATTCTGAGGCTAACACAAGATCCAGTGTGTCAGGTCCAAATTCACCCAAGACAGGCCCACGGCACTACCAAGATCATGAATGCCAGATATTTCCTGAACCCACCACTCAAGGTGTAGAGGTTGAAGTCTACACTCAAGGTGTAGAGGTTGAAGTCACTAACCCCAAAAGATAAGGGACTACAACTCTACCCAGAAACTAGACCAAGAATTAGGCAGCAGGATGGGAGGGAGCTTGCTAAACAGCATGGTGGCTGATGAATCAATGGGATCTCTAGCTTGTTCCTACAAGCCAACTTGTAGGCCTTCATACCTGGTCATCTCAGGAACAAAAGCTGACCACATCTTTTAGATTAGTGCATTCCCCTTTCTAGTCTTGTTTGATATAAACTTGCCAAGCCAGCTTTCAGTACAACCGATCTGCCTGCTCATTCTTTACTAAATTGTGGATGAATGTGGTCTTACTATAGACAAAACTGGTGTTTACCATCACCAGTGTAATGGCTTGGCTGGTTATAACTACTCATTTTCCGGGAAGTAAATGAATGATTAAAGATACCTTTCAACCCAATGGAATATTCATGAGACACAAAGGCAGTTCTGTATTTCTGGTGCAGCATGATACTGGAGGCTGGCATTTTGCAATGTGCCAACTTCCTATTATTAATAAAAGATCCTGTAGCGCAGTAAACATAAAGGGCACTAAGAAAAATGCCTAGGGACACAGATAACATATTATCTGATCCTGGAATAATCCATAGCATGGTCTTGCTTGAATCAGGTTTATCACAATATATGAATTCAACCACTGTGGTCCATTCAATATGCTACAGTTAAAAAACAAATCATGGCTTAGTGTTAGGTTTCTTTAAGAATCCAAACTGTTGGTTTATAATATATGGTTGTAAGTCATGATGACTCATCATTTTACTGAAGCCAGGATACTGATTGGCTGCAAGAAGCAGGCTTACTATAAAGCAGGAAGCCAGAGAGCACATATCTCTTTCCATACCTCTCCATCTCTCTCCATTGATGTGTTTGAGCTACGGTGTTGCTGTTTTTGCCTGCTGACTATGATGGTTAGTTTTCTACTGTATTGAATGATGAACTGTGTATGAATATTGGACTGAATCTTGGACTGTGCCTATATCCTGTATATAAAATCTTTACTTTAATACCCTTAAACTTCTGTGGTTGTGTAACTTTGTGCTCATTGCTACATCTTTGCACACTACCTGCATTTGCTGCATACTCGTTATCAAGGAAACTCTGCTAATACTTATCACTTAGCATAATATATAAACCAGTACAGAAAGGAAGAACCAAAGTTAGGGAACATAAACAAGGAGCATGAAATAAAGAAGGAAGGGTATGTGCATATCATACATACAACTCTAATCTCAAATATGTCATAACATGTGAGTAATCAGAAAAGTATATAGTTTAAAAAGAATGTCTTTTAAACCAGAGGTCGCCAACCAGTGGTCTGAGGCGAAATATCACCCCCAGAGCACTCCCCAAAGCAATTAACCCAGTGCTATTTCCAGGCTGGCTCTGTGGGCCAGATTTAAGCACCCCGCAGGCTGGATTCGGCCCATGGGCCTTGAGTTTGACACCTCTGATATAGTCAATAAATGTCATACCAAAATCATCTCAATGAATAATACTGGAAGAGAGGTAAATCTGCACTTGGGCACTGAGTACATTACTGAAAGTTATTAAGTTATTAACCATTTTATAAAAATATATGTCTTTTCCTTTATCAGTACATACTGCAGGAAAATAAAGCCAATCAACACTTTCTAGCATAGAATTCATATGACATGTGCTTTAAAGTGAGTATTTGAGTCCACTTCAGTTCTAAAAAAATAACAAGGATCCATTTAAGGACATTAACAGCAGCAGCTGCAAAATACAATTCAACCATCACTTTCATTCATCCAGATATTTTGAACATTATCTGTTTTCTTAGTGTCTTTTGATGATCAGGTGAACAGCATTTTAAATGACAAAGGATAGAAGGAATCTTCCTGAAAACTGAAACTTTAATTCTGCGACAGTGACCTTTTCCTGAATAAATGAAATAGGAAGAGCTTCAACTAGATCATGGAAAGTTGTTGATCAAATGGTACTTCCTCCCAGCTTAAGTGCTAGATTGCTGGATACAATGATGCTATTCAAAAACAAAAGAAGGCATTCGTAGAATCTTTCAGGGTTTTTTTTTGCATTAGGAACATAAACTAAAACAGGATTCTTTGTATAAATGGCAATCAAGTCACAGGTGCACCTGCAGCCCACAAAATAGAGAGTAATTACTCAAATAGTTGTTCTACACTTAAAAAGAGAAAAAGTGTTTTGATCTGAGCATGAAAGCTGAAGTAAGGATTTTCATTCATGTTAACTTACAAAAAGACAAGGTTAGTCTTGTAGAATTAAATAACCAAACAGGGGCTATAAACAGCACCCAGCAGCTTTAAAATTATAGATGGTTAATATGAATACCAGGAAAATTTTCTCTGCGTTTAGGACTGTAAGAAATAGAGTATATAAATCTAAAATAGCATTGCTTCTCTGAAAGTAACAGCACTTGGGTTACCATTTTTAGTCATGGGCAATCAGCATACAAGCTCGATTCTGCCATATTTGTTAGCAAGTCAAAGTGGGATGAGAAAACAAAGAGGAAAAAATGATGTTAAATAATCAGTTTTCCCTTGAGGATACAAGTTCCTTAATAACAGGTGTGAAATTTTGGGGGTATGCTCAAAAATTAAAATTAAATAATTCTCTACTCCGGGAATTTAATTTAAGAGTTCTTTAATACTTTCCCCCTTCAGTCAAGCTACAAGTGTAATTTTGAAAAGTTTTAAATCATTTTCAAACTATGCATGGTTAACTATCCATGAAAGACTACCCAAAACTTTTAGAAAATCCATGAAAGACTACCCAAAACTCCCCTGTCAAGTTCACCAATTCAGGAACCCTGTGGCTTCTGTCTTCTTAAGGAGTCATACCACCTCATCAAAGCCTAAGTTTTATTGCAAACAGATTATCAGACTATTAGAACAATCAAATATCACAGCGTAATATGTGGGAAAGACCTTGGGAGATGAAGCGAAGAGATGCTGTCTAGACAATGATCAGATAGTAGAGGATGCAAGCCCATAGCTGGACAGTGGATGGAGCAAGAAGCTAGAAGGAACCCTCCCTAGTTTCTTAGGCTGTAAAGAAGACTGCAAAAGATTTGTACTTTCAGATAGCACAATTCTGTTAATATAGCTTTACAATAAGGTAAATTTACCTTATCTGATCATGTTTACTATCTGGTCTAGCTGGTAAGGCTGACATCAATCTTGCTAGTTTTATACACTGTTGAGGACTTAGTAGTCCTCAACTTACAACTCTTCATTTAGTGACCATTCAAATTTATGACGATACCGAAAAAAGCAACTTACAATCTTTTTTGCCACAATTGTTAAGTGAATCACTGAAGTCATTAAGTTAGTAACAGGGTTGTTAAGTGAACCTGGGTTCCCTGTTGACTTTGCTTGTCAGCAGATCACAAAATGGGACCACATGACCTTGGCACACTGCAACAATCACAAACAGGAACCAGTTGCCAAGCATCTGAAACTTGATCATGTGACTAAAGGGATGCTGCAATAGTGATAAGTGTAAAAAATGGTCATACGTCCCTTTTTCAGTGCCACTGTAACTTTCAACAGTCACTAAATGAATGGTTGTAAGTCAAGGACTACCTGTAATAAGGGGAAGAGAACCTACAGCCTGTCTTTCTCCATTCACAATAACTTCTCCTGAATCCAGTATGGGAGTTCCTGTGCAAATTGGAGCAGCCAAGAGAATCCCTGTCATCAGAACAAATGCAGACCCAGTAAAAGCATCAGCATCTAACACAGCAATGAAAGTAGAACTTGTCAATCAACAGAGCAGTCGCCAGCAAGTACTCCGCTCACTTTGAAGCAGCACTCCAGGGAAAAGAAGTTGTGAATGCTCCAACACTGGAAGTTTTTAAGAAGAAATTGGACAACCATTTGTCTGAAATGGAATAGGGTTTCCTGCCTGAGCAGGGTGTTGAATTCGAAGACCTCATCATTGGTTGCCCTCTCCCCTCTTTGGAAGAGCTTTATAGCTCCCACTGCCTTAAGAAAGTTCAAAACATCCTCAAAGATCCATCTCATCCTGGGAACCCCTTTTTTGAACTATTACCATCTGGTAGATGGTACAGAATAATAAAAACAAGGACAAATAGGCTGAAAAACAGGGCAGTAACTCTACTGAATTCTACTGTATAGTGCAATATTAATGCAATATCAGGGGTTTTCAATTCAACATATAGAATGTGTTTGTGTTTATTTTCATAGTCATAATGTGCACTGAAGATAGTATTTAATTTCGTTGTACGAGGTGCAATGACAATAAATTAAACTAAATCTCCAAGGTCCCTTCCACCTCTCTTATTCTATTCTAGTTGTTCCTGTTCTATTCTGTTCCTGCTCCACTCCATTCCACCAGCCCTTCTTCCAGAGCAATGAAGGGGACCTGCCATCATTTGAGGAAATCTTGGTTGGCTGAGAACAGGCAAGCATACTTAATTACTAATGTTATTGTTACTGATGTTTCCAGGCCCAAAGTACACCTTTCTGTTTTTGTAGATGTTGGGGCTACCACTAATTTCATAGATATAGAAACAGTAGAGAAACTCAAGTTGCCTATTCAAGCTCCAGAAAGCCCATTGATAATCAGGATGATTAACGGACAGCCACTGAGGCAGGGCTGATTGTATGCCTCCTTTACAGTTGACAATGAAAGATCACACAGAGTTCATAACACTCTATGTAACTGCCTCCTTGCAAGCACCTATCACCTTGGAAATAGAGTGGCTTCAGCTGCATGATTCAAATGAAAGTTGGACACAAAAGACAATCTCATTTCCCTCCCTTAAATGACAGCAATGTCGTTTACAAACAGGGAAAGCTTACATGCATACACACCAGAGGTGGTATTCAGCAGGTTCTGACCAGTTCTGGAGAACCGGTAGCGGAAATTTTGAGTAGTTCAGAGAACCGGCAAATATCGCCTCTGTCTTGGAAAGGTGCCACGCCCACCAAGCCATGCCCACAGAACTGGTAGTAAAAAAAATTGAATACCACTACTGATACACACACACAATCCAATGCATAAAAAGTGAGGATCGGAACTGAAGAAGCTTCTTGGATGAGAAATGAAATGTCTTGAAAGAAAAACCAGAAAGTCCAGTTCCCTCTTGAAAAAGCAACCTTTGGGACTTTACTGGTGTGTTTGCAGAACAAGAGGCTGACCATCACCAGGCATGTGATTATCAATTTGAAGCCAAGAGCCCACCTCCCATGACTGCCTGTGAATTAGCTGCTTTCAGCGAATATTTAGACCTCAAACATCAAAATAATTAACTGACATTGATAACCATGTTTTTTATCCTCCGCAAAAAGCCCTAGTAATAAGCAGGCATATACAATGGAATGAAGGCTATTGCTGAGCACTTAGCATGGTGCTCCCATAGACTGTAAGCCGCCCCGAATCTCCGGAGAAGGGCGGCATATAAATGTAAATTTAAAAAAAACAAACAGTATTTAACACCCAAAATAGACTTTCCACAGCCTTGCACCTGTGCCAAAATCAAAAACTGTGTTTCCTTTTGCCTGTCAATCCCAGGTAAGCTAGCTGGGCCATTGCAACTGCTAGAGACCCTGTTGCAATGCTGGGACACTGTTTCTCTAAATTTCATCGTCAATCTTTTCCCCAGGAGAAATATACTAGCAAACCCGTAATAGTGAATTTAATTACTAAATTGGTTCATTTTATTCCTTGCAAGGGCCTCCCAATGGCTCAAGAAACAGCTCAATTTTTTTCACATCTTTAAATATAGAAGATTAATCAATCATGTGATCTCAGACAGGGGAAGTCAGTTCTAAATTTTGTAAGGCCTATTGTACTTATTAAATATTAAAATTAATTAATTTTCCTCACATCATCCAGAGTCCAATGGAGAATCCAAGGTTAACCAACTGTTGCAGCAATAAAGTATTAAGATGCTATACTGTTCTGGACTGATCTCATACTTGTTGCTGAATTTGCTTACAACCATGCAACACTATTTGAATGTTTCCATTCTAGCCAGAGGTCTTACCACAACCCAGCAAGTAAACACTGTTCCTCACACTGCAGACTTCCCACAGAAGAGGCTAGTGGTCCAAAGCCTCTTAAAGGAACAGCTCAAACTGGCAAAGGCCCCATGCAAAAAAAAAAAAAAAAGCAGCAGATACACATAAACAAAAGGGAGCTAGGAATTGCAGAAAGGAATCTGGTGTGGCTTTCTACAAAATTTATGACTTCCACAAGTCCTTCTAAAAAAATTAGACTTGGATTTGAAGATCAAACTAGAGGAAATGGGAAATGAGCCAGAAGGTTGCAAGTGGAGGTGATGGAGGAGTGGCCGAAATCCTTTGGCAGGCTGTGGGAACAGGGCTGAAAACCTGAAGATTTCAGCTCTGTTCTTGCAGATCCACAAAGGATTTTCCTCTCTGTGCATGGAGGGGAACAGAAATCCTTCAAGGGGCTACAGGAATGTTGGGGAGTGAAAGGGCTGCCAGCCACTGCCTGCAATTCTTTTCCTCTCTCGGCTTAACAACCCAGGAGACCACTTAACAACCACAACTGAGAGTGCTAGGATTGCAGTTGTTAAGCAAAGCAGTCATGATGGCTTCAGTGAATGACTGAGATTCCGATCCAATTGTGGACATAAGTTAAAGATTGCCTACATTTAAGATGTATCAATTACAGAATGCATAAATCCAGACATTCACTTAGGTGGCAGCAAAGAGCTATAAAAAAATATTTGTAAACTGCCTAGAATCACTTAGGTGAGATGGGTGGTGTAGAAATTTGATTGATTGATAAGTTAAGTAAGTAAGTAAGTAAATAAGTAAAGAATGAATGAATGAATGAATGAATGAATGAATGAATGAATGAATGAGTGGCCATCCAGATTTATGTAATTTATACAGTGTTTGACTACCCTTGATTTAAGCCTTCAAGAAACAATCTTAAAAATTCAAGGTCTTTCAGTGATTCTGAAATCCTAAGTCTCAGCAGATGGCAGTCTGGAAGCTAAATCAGGTGAAGTCTGATCAATCCTTCGATGGGAAATTTCCAGGAAACATCAAGACTATAAAACAGATTAGGAAAGTGTTTTTGAAAACATCCTGTAACTCATTCAGAATAAATTTCTCTGACCAATAAATAATTAATATCCTTTGTCTTTTAAACCCATGTACAAAGAGTGATCATATCAAAAAAGGCCAGGCCCAACAGAAACTTCAAGCTATGATATTTTTTCTAGAAAACTAGCTTCAAGAATGACATACAATAATCATTTTCACACAGGCAGTTTTATCTTGAAATCACACAATTCAGCCCCTCAATTATTTCCCTCTCCAGGACATTTCCACGTTCTTCTGATTATTTTTCTCTTCCTCTTTCTTTTTCTGAAAGTGTTAATTTATTGTAAGGTTATTGGTGGGGTTTTTCGTTTGGCTTCAGGCAAGAATGCAGCATAGTCCTTACATGGTAAACTCTCTTGACATTGTTGTTTTGTACTCCAGAGCCTTTCTCTCCAAGCAGACAGAATAGAATCTGCTTTCATGATCTCTTGTTTTTTTCAGCTTAAAGCACTGATGATATGGCTGAGAAAGCATTTTTTTGCTTTGTGTTGGATTACCTGCCTGCATTAGCCTTCCCAAAACACAGTTTTCTCAAAATGCAGGAGCAGCTTAAATTCCTTTGATGGTTTCTTGATGTCTAAATTGGGAAGTCTTACTCTTCTTTTAATATACTGATCTGGAAGTCATGATTTGTTCTTGGCTTTCAGTTCCTAACTTGTGGGTGTTAACCCCTACCCTTTTTTGGGAAAAATGCTAGCAAGAAGAGCAAATTGTTTCTTCATGACATGCTAAATTTCTTTAGAACCCTGATTTACTGTGGTTTGCAAATACTAACACCATGAAACACAGAAGGGGGAGAGATTTCATCCTCTAATATTGTGATATTCCAATATATATGCTATTAATTCCTAAAGAAGCTAGAAAACCAGTATATGCTTTCTAAATAAATCATTCCCTCCCACTGGATTGAGAGAAATGCAAAGTCTGCAGCAGGAGGAATTGTTTCTCAGGCTAGACAGTAGCTTTTATAATCCGATCAAGTCAGGTTTGAAGAAGGACCTAATAAATTTGGATCTAATAAATCCAAATCATTTGCTGATTTGGACTGGTAGCTTTTCTTTACCTGGTACCATCCAAATATGTTGGAACTGTAACATTCTAATTCCTATTCCAGCGGAAGGTACCCAGTTGGCAAAAGAAGAATTAGTTTCTTTCCTTAGGCAGGTTTAGACTTGGGTACATTTCAGCAGCCTCCGAGACATTCAGCGCTATGCAAGTTTCAACTGTGACAATGGAGAACATGCTGATGTTTGGAGTATATTAAGTGCTACCTAATGAGAATTAGACAATGCAACTTAATTGAGCTGTTGGGCTGGATTGTGAGTTCTAGGTCATTGAAACATGAACTAATTTAGTTTCATAGTTCTCTAGGTAAAAATGAAGAGCTTGACCTGTCTTCTAATTCTCCAACACTACACATGCTTGCTAGACTTTACAATAGTTTAATACATAATGTTTCTGATGCCACAGACAGAATTTATATTGTTCCACTGTTTCATTGTACACAGGGGCATAGTAGACTTCTAAAACTGCCATCAGTGAAAACGTAGCCTCAGAATCATTAGCACATATCTTATGCCTCAATTAGACAATGTTTTGATTTCCTCCTCTTCATAGATAGCATTGGTCAGTTACAGATAGACCTCAGACCAGAACTTCCAGAAAAGTTATTCACTTGCACCAGACTGCTGTATGGAAAAGTTCAAGAAAACTAGGGATTTCAGTTGATGAATCAACACTGTTCATGATCAGCAGGAAAAAAATTTGAAAGAAAATCTACATTAAGACAGAAACGCTGCTCTCAACTCCTGTCACTATTTAGACTTTTATAAGACATAGCAAGGCCGTTCCTACAGACTTCTGCAAAAAATGTTCTGTCTAGTTCTTCATTCAACAGATGGGAAAGGGCATAGATCAGTGGCAGGGGACATGCTTTGCATATGGTAATTTCTGTGTCAAACCTTTAGCCTCTCTCATTGAAAAGAGAATAGCAAAACTAGGAAAAAGTTGAGAAATCTACATTCTGGGGAAAAAAACTGAAAATGCACAGGTCAACCACATGGCATATGCTTCCTACTGTAAGGTCTCTTTACTTGGCTTCACTGATGAAAAGGCATTTGGTTTCAATTTAAGTATTATAAATTAAATTTCAAAATAGCTTGTTTTTAAGCATTTTTCTTTCATTTCCATCATACTGAAAAGCACTTATAAACATTTATTGTCCATGATTGAAGAAGCTCTGTCATGGACACAACATTTGACTTAATGATATTCCATTCAGAAACCAGTGCTGATGCTAAAAAGAGAATAAAATAAATAAATAAAGGTAATTATTTTCATCTTTCTTGGGTAAAAGCTGAAAACTCCGCACATTTGGCAAATTGAAAGATCAAGATTTTAAAGGCCCCTGAAAAGGCTCTAAAATATGAACTAGTATATATCCAGTTAAAACAAAACTGTGCTTTGTTCCATTGTTTTCATAGTGCTAATACTCAAATCAGTGCCTTAAAAATCAATGTACTATTCTTCTGAAATTGAGCTACATTTATTGGCTACATGGTTTTCTGCACTGAGATTGTATTTTCACCTTAATCCAAAATGGCTTTTCAATCTCTCTAGTTTTTGATATTATTTTCTGCTCTTGATTCAAGAGCCATTTGGCATCCACAAGATTAGTGTTTGGAATCAACAATTTATTGTGTTTGATTTATATTGTTTCAAGTTTGCCCTCTGATTATCATATATTCAATGTATTGTTAATTCTGAACATTTAAAAAAAATTATACATTATTCTAATCTAGGTATAGCAACTCCCCAAATTTCCTATAACTTTCCAATTCACAAGAAAGCCCAAACACATTTCATATAATGAGTTTACAGTATATATACTATGGAGAGCCTTGATAAAATTCGTTTCCTGAACATTTTGCTACAGTATGTTAAATACATCTGTTTGTCACTAAATCTACAATTCCTAAGCTGAGTTACCATAACAGAAATTATTCTTTGGCCCTGTTCATGGAACAGGGTTTGTGTAGTGGTTAATGAGTTGTGCAATCACTAAAAGGAGGT
This sequence comes from Bungarus multicinctus, assembly GCA_023653725.1. NCBI lineage: Eukaryota > Metazoa > Chordata > Lepidosauria > Squamata > Elapidae > Bungarus > Bungarus multicinctus. The sequence goes on from CM042836.1 coordinate 117,212,074, forward strand.
TAATTGATCCGGTCAACTAACTACCAGAGTATTAAATTTAACATTACACAGTTCTACTCATGAATATGATTAAACAAATTCTACACAATAAGCCATGTAGTAGGAACACCAGAACCCATTTAATTAACTGTTTTGTTTACCTAATTCTCAAGAAGAAGAAAAAAGCTGAAACAAACAAATGCAGGGAAAACTAAACTTCTATCATAAAATGAATTGCCAAGATTGAGCAACACAAAAACACCCATTTCTGAAACATTAGGAGTGGCTATACCAACTGGTTCCCTACTTAGCCAATGAAAAAAGAGTTACAGATGTCCTGAAGTCTTACTAGTATTCTTCTGATGCAAGATTGTTGGGGGCAATAAGCTGACTTTATAAAAATGCCGCTTGGGTGGGCCAAAAAGCCCTAGTAATAAGCAGGCATATACAATGGAATGAAGGCTATTGCTGAGCACCTAGCATGGTGCTCCATAGACTGTAAGCCGCCCTGAGTCTCCGGAGAAGGGCGGCATATAAATGTAATTAAAAAAAAAAAAAAAAGATCTGACATACTAGAGAAGTTGGGCAAGGATTCTGAATTCCAAAATGGAATTTAAGCTAGTTTCTGTGCTGCTGGAATTGGTGGCAAAGAGATATGTGACAGAATTATAGACTGCCTGGGTGAACCTTGTTGTGGGAATGGAACCCACAAGGATTCAGGTTTCTGGGGAAATAATGAGGACCGAAGATAGTTCTGCAGAAGAACAAGAAGCCGGTGGATGGATTGGCTCCTCAGAATTCCTCTCTGGATCAAGAAGGGGGGCAGAATCACTAGCAAGTACTCCATATAAGAGCTCTCCATGTGGACAGCAAGTGGTCTGGGAGCTAGGGGAATGTTTATTTTATTTATTTATTTGTGTATTTACTTATTTATTTATTTATTTAATTAGTTTTCTATACCGCCCCTCTCCCTACCGGGACTCGGGGCGGTGTACAGCCAAAGTTAAAAAATGATATAAATACAATATTTAAAAAACAATTAAAAAGATTAAATATAGTGGCTCAAAGTAAAATTCAATCAAAAATATAAAAGATTAAAACCCATTAAAATCAAATTAACCCTATAAAACCCTAGGCCAGACCGGCTTGATGAAATAAGTATGTTTTCAACGCGCGCCGGAGGCCAAAAGGTCAGTGATGGTCCTTATCTCCGGGAGCAGCTCATTCCAGAGGGAGGGTGCCCCCAAGGAGAAAGCCCGTACCCTGGAGGTTGCCAGCTGTCCAGCCGGCGGCACCCCAAGGAGGCCCATCCTATGGGAGCGTACTGGGCGACGGGAGTTCGATCACAGTGGTAGGCGGTCCCGTAAGTACCCAGGTCCCAAGCCATGGAGCGCTTTAAAGATAGTCACCAATACCTTGAATCGCACCCGAAGGCTACCGGGAGCCAATGCAGCTTACGCAAGATGGCATAACATGGGAGCTCCGAGGAGCCCCCAAAACCACCCGCGCGGCTGCATTTTGCACCAACTGGAGCTTCCGGGTGCTCTTCAACGGGAGCCCCATGTAGACAGCATTGGCATAGTCCAGATGGGAGATAACGAGGGCGGATGTGACCGGGCATCCCGATCCAAAAAGGGCCACAACTGATAGATCCTGCGGACCTGACAAAAAGCCCCCCTGGCGACGGCTGCTATATGATCTTGTAACGACAGCCGCACATCGAGGAGGACACCCAGATTGCGCGCCCTCTCCATGGGGGCCAGAATTTCCCCCCCCCCATAGCCAGCAATGGAACTAACTGGCTGTATCGGGGTGCCAGAAAGCACAGCCACTCGGTTTTGGCCGGGTTGAGCTGAAGCCTGTTTCGCCCCATCCTATCCCGCATAGCTTCCAGGCACTTCCACGGCTTCATTGGGCTGGCCTGGGGTGGAAATGTACAGCTGAGTATCATCAGCGTACTGATGAAACTCCATCCCAAAGCCACGGATGATCTCACCCAGCGGCTTCATGTAAATGTTGAACAGAAGGGGCGAGAGCCCCGACTCCTGAGGAACCCCACAAATCAGGGGCCTCGAGGTCGATCTCTGCCCCCCTGCCAACACAAATTGCGAACGGTTGGAGAGGAAGGAGGAAAACCCTCGCAAACAGTACCTCCCACCCCCAACCCCCCCAACCACCGCAATAGGATACTGTGGTCGACAGTATCAAAAGCCGCCGAGAGGTCTAATAAGAAAACCTCTGTCACAGGTCCTCCAGAGATCATCCACCAATGAGACCAAAGCCATCTCCGTGCTGTACCCGGGCCTGAAGGCTGATTGGCGTGGATCTAAATAGGCAGCTTCATCCAGGTGCCGGGGAAGCTGTCGTGCCACCACACTCTCAACAGCCTTCGCCACAAAGTGAAGGTTGGAGACCGGATGATAGTTAGATAACAAATTTGGGTCCAGGGACGGTTTCTTGAGGAGGGGTCTCACTACCGCCTCTTTCAAGGCAGCAGGTAGAAACCCCTCACTCAAGGAAGCGTTAATAATACCCTGGAACCAACCTCGCATCACCTCCTGAGTGGCCAAAACCAGCCAGGAGGGGCACGGATCCAGTAAACATGTAGTAGCATTAAGTCCCCCCAGCATCCTGTCCATGTCCTCGAGGGAAACAGGATCAAACTCCCCAAGATGACCTCCCTGAATTCCACCCCCAATCCCCCGTCCAGAGTCACCCAGTCAGAGTCCAACCCATCCTGGATCTGAGTGATTTTGTCCATCAGAAAATTTGAAAAATCCTCAGCCCGTCCCTGTAGAGGATCCTCCCGCGCTCCCACTTCTAAGAGGGAGTGGGTCACCCTAAAAAGGGCAGCTGGGCGATTTCCTGCGGACGCAATAAGGGCGGAGAAGTGAGAACGCTTCGCCATCCTTATCACCACTAAATAGGTCCTAATATAGGACTAAATAGGTCCTAATATAGTGTTCGTTCAGGTCCGGAGCGGATGGCCCTCCAACCTCTCTCTAGGCATCTTTTCCGATGCTTCATCTCCCTCAGCTCCTCAGAGAACCATGGAGCTGAGTGAGATCGGCGTTGGGTCAGAGGCCGCAAGGGCACGACCCGGTCAAGGGCCCCAGCCGCCGCCCTATCCCAGGTGGCCACCAGGTCCTCGACCGAGTCGTGTGCTCGAACCCTGGGAGCCATCCCAAGCTCCATCAGGAACCTATCCTGGTCCATCAGGCACCTGGGGTGGAACCATCGTGTCAGTTCTGCCTCCCTGCGATGAGGGGGGGCGGCTTGGAAGTCTAGCCTAAGAAGCAAATGATCAGATGAATGTCATCTTCCCAAGTGCCTTCCAATGGACACTGGTTCAAATACTTCTTTTCTTAACCATTTAGCAAAATGTGGATTTTGGAAATTATAAGGGAAATAAGGGGCCAGATGGACTTGAAAGAATATTTCCTGAAAGAAAATGTTTTAACATTTTCCAAATATATATGAAGATTATGAAACTAAGAAATCTTCCTGTGAAAAAGTGTTGATTAGGAAAAAAAAAAAAGCAACAACCACATGATAAGAGGTGACTTTGCAAGTTGACTAAGAGGAAACCAAGAGTTTCTAAGAGGAGACAAAGAGAAAACAATGAGAAATCAATTTGTGGGATATTATTTGAAAGAATTAAAGAACAAGGTTTTTAAAATAATTAAAATAAATATAATGTGGATTTATTTGATCAAGGTTACTATGTTTAGATATCGATATATTAGTGCTGGTCCATGATTATAATAAAGATTGATTGATTAATAGATGGAGATAGAGATATGTAGATGATATAGAAAGAGATAGAAATAGAGAGCAAGAGAGACGATATATAGTTTCTTAAATGGATTTATTTTGAATAGGACGAAATGACTTTAAAGACTTTAAAATGGCTTTAAAGATTTGTTTATACATAACAGATACAGGATATGGGAAGAGATTTCTTCACTATATTTTCAGAAAAACGATCAGTTACTGTGTTAAAAGTAAAGACATGTAACATGGATTTATTTGATTAAGGTTAAAATATATGTTAATAGGTTAAAATGGACATTTGCTGATTAGACTGATCAGATTTTATAATTTATTGATGAGATTTGAGATATGGGAAGAACACATTTTTATTAAATATCAGAAAAATTGACACATTACTAAACTTATTTGTTCTTGTCTAGAGGGAGGGAAAGTATTTTCTTTTATATTTTTCTTATTTTTTCTTTTCTCCGCACTTTTTTATATTCTTAGTATTTGTATTAGTTTTTTATCTTTGAATTTGTAAACCTTAATAAAAATATTATGGTATTTAAGAAAAGGAAATGGAACTGGAGAAACACAATGGCTGCATATGATTCAGGATGGACAAAGGAAGGTTTTGTAATTGCAGAATTGCAATTTAAGTGATTGATTTGCTGTACTGTACTCCATGAGAATAAATATCACAAATAATTTTCAGGAAATGAATTCATACCACTGTGAAAATTCTCTGTTCCTACTACTTGTAACACCTGTTTATACACTTTGGATTTGAAGGTACCTGATATCAGTAGCAGAGACTAATTACCAATATTTCAGTTTGCTGCCCACAGTAAGAACAATAACAGGGTGCAAAACTCAAACACTATTTCAAGTAGCCTTTTCCTAAACAGCATCTTCCAAATCTGTTCTGATTACTTAGACCTTAAGGATAATGAAGAGAAGGATTGCTTTGGTATGATCAAACATAGTAGAGCTTGTGGACTGTGTTATATTTAATTCATCAAAATGCAAGATAGTCTAGAGAGAAATATCCAGAAAAGCATGATATGGCTTGAAATGAATAAATTAATACTAAATGCATACACAATTCCCTTTTTCTCTTTTTCCAAAGGAAAATTAAATTTGCCCAAACAAAAATATTTGAAGTTTTCTATTCTTGTATTTCTTTCAACTTTTTGTCAATGTATTGCATATGTCATAGTTCCAATAATTTCTTGTAAGAAACTCTGCTCTTTAGCTTGGGAAATTCAATGGTTTTAGTAATTCATATCACTAATATTAATATTCTATTTAAATATGACATAGAGAAAATTAAAAATATACTTCTATTTATCACAAGTAAATATAAGAATAAATGTACAATGTACTTGTATAGATCATTCCATATGAAATTATTCATGACAGTGAATTTTCAGCATCAAAATAAATGTAATAAATGTAAAGGAAAACTCATATGGGCCATGTTTCTCACAAGAGGGAACACATTAATTTCGTACATGATTTTGGAAATACAGAATTACACACAGTTTTCATTATTTGTATTTCTGTCTGTATATATTTGGATGAATAATTTCAGATGTTGAAGAGTATAGAAACAGCAAAGATTTCCACTGTTCAATCTGCTGCCGTCTTAAGTCACTAAGAATTAGCATCAAAAGTTAAAAAATATTTTAGAGTGACTGTTCCCAAATGTAATGAATTGTTTTTTCCAGGCACTTAGCAATAATCCGGTTCCCAGTACACACTGCAATAAACTTACTTCAGTTAAAAAAACTTACAGGTACCATGAGTAATATTAACAATGGTCTTTGCAGCATGGATTTCATGTGCTATAGGACATACATGATGTGTGTGTGTGTGTAAGGGTGGGATTCAAATTTCTTAACCGGTTCTGTGGGCATGGCCTAATTTGTGGGTGTGTCTTGGTGGTCTTGTAACTGGCTGGGCATGGCTTGCTGACCGGTTATGGCTTGGTGGTCATGTAATTGGCTGGGCATGGCTTATATGTAAATATTATAAATATTTAAGTAAATATTGAATTTTTTATTTTAAAAAGGGGCAACTTTTATCCAGGGGTGGGGTCCGACCAGTATAACTACCAGTTTGGTAATTTACATTTTGCGCGCGCTCTGCGCATGTGAAAAACATCATCAGCTTGCTACCTGGACAGCAGGTGTGTAGCATTTGAAAAAGCACTTTTTTTCTGCTTTTTCAACCGGACCTGTACCGCGCAAAGCAGCTGATGTTGAAAAAGCAGAAAATAAAGGTCAGGTAAGAGACCGGAGGGCAGGTGGGCCAAAACAGCAGCAGACATAGAACCAGTTCTATGTCTGCTGCTCTTCAGCGCTACCAGTTCTACTGAGCCGGACAGAACCGGTAGAATCCCTCCCCTGCTTTTACCCAAAATCAGGCAAAGCAGGCAGTCAGATTGAGTTGCTTGCAGAATCACAGATTCACTCACAGATCTATCTTTCTGCAATCTGCTACCTGAGTCTGCACTGAAAAATAGAAGCTTCAGCTCTGCTTTTAGATTAACTAGAAAGCAATAAATCCATAATTTCCTGCTTTCTAGATAATCTAAATTTCCAGGCACAGCAGAACAGCTGATGGTCAGGGGGGGAGGAAAAATAGCAACTTAGCAGGCAAGTTTGATGGCACACATGCCAGGTAAGGAGTGAGTGGGCGGGGATGGGCGGGGCCAGCCAATGGTGTGATTTGCCGGTTCTCCAAATTGCGCAGAATCATAACAACCAGTTATATAGAACCGGTCCAACCCAGAAGAAGCCCACCCCTTTGTGTGTGTGTGTGTGTGTGTGTGTGTGTGTGTGTGTGATATTAACATAAATAAATACAGGTAGTCCTCAACTTACAATAGTTGGCTTAGTGACCATTCTAAGTTAAAACATAAGTGAAAAAAAGTGACTTATGGCCATTTTTCACACTTATGATTGTTGCAGCATCCCCATCGTCACGTGATTTACATTTGGATGCTTGGCAACCGACTCACATTTGTGACAACTGCAGTGTCCCAAGGGTCATGTGATCATCTTTTGCAACCTTCTGATAAGCATAGTCAACGGGAAAACCAGATTCCCTTAACAACCCTGTTACTAATTTAACAACTGCAGAGATTCACTTAACAAATGTAGCAAGTAAAATAATAAAATGGGGGGGAAACTCTCACTTAGCAACATAAATTTGGGCTCAATTGTGGTTATAAATTGAGGACTACTGTTTCCCAGAAAAATTGAATAGCCATCTGTGATGATGATAGGCATCTCATTAAAACCTGTATCACCTTGGTTATAGGTTCACTCTTAATAAATACACAAGAAGCATTAAGGGAAAATATAGTCCTGCATATCTGATTTATGTCACAAGAGATAACATAAAAGCAACCTAGGGAGACACAAGAAAGAGCCAGCTTGTTTTGCTATTATCAGCAGCTGTTGTCATCTTGAATTCTTTCCTTCCTCTTATTTGTTCAGATCAGGTTTCAGAACTAAAGGTTCTTGCAGGTGCAAATTAGATTAATTAAGATCCTACATGCATGGACTCCACCATGGCTATATAATCACAATAGAATGGATAAAAAAACCTGATGGATCCTCATGTGTCCCCAAAACTACCACAGAAGTAAAAGGATCTATAAAGAATAGGAATTTATAAATATGCACACTCAGAAATCTACTATTTTTGTTGTTGTTTTACCAGTAGTCGGGGAAGAAGACAACTCACATCTAAACACATTTTTCATCTACAAGTGCAGCCTTAGAATTTATTTATTCTTTGCTAAATACTTTTGACAATGATTATAAAGCTTGCTTACTCAGATTGCCTCAACGTCCTCCAGATGTAATAGACTACAGTTCCCAGCAAACAAGAAAACGGTTGAATAAGTGGTATACTGCCAACCTTTAAACATGGGTATTACAAGTCCAAAAATATGTACACTAATATATACACTGAACTAATGGTTCAAAACGGTCATCTAAGAGGTGGGGAGGGAGGTGGCAATTTTGGCAGTTCTGTTAGAACAAAATGTTATATCATTCATTGATCTAATATCCAGGGCTATAACATTGGAGAACTCATGCACACATTTTTGCTTGCTCTCATCAATTATACAATTCTAATCATAACATGAAAAATAGTAAGTCCATTTAAAAAAAAATCTGACAAAGGTGCTGGATGACCCTAGGCACAATCCTAATAAAATAAATTAATATGCTCATTTTTGAAAACTAGCTCTCTACTATAAAATGTTCAATTGGTCCTAATAAAGAAAAAAATAGTCTGTTTACCTTTTTTTTCTTAATAAGTAAAAATGACTGCTTGCATTTGCGGCTTTATTTCACTGTTTTTTTCTACTGTATTTATTTCATTTTTTGTTACAAGAGTCTGTTTAATTGGAAAGGCAGCACATCTCCTAAAAGCATTACCCCTGCACTATTTTACACCAGGAAGTGGGGGAAGCTGCTTTCCCCCAAAGCTGCTTTAATTACACCTAAAACCAGGGGTGGGATTCTACCAGTTCGCACCTATTCGCTAGAATCGGTTGTTAACATTCTAAGCAGTTCGGAGAACCAGTTGTTAGAAGAAATTACTGGCCTAATCCTGTAAGGAAGGCAGGAAGGAAACATTCTGGTGTTGCTTACAGAAACTGCCTGTCCGTTAACCCCTTATTACATTCTTGGCAAGACTAGACTTCCTGTCTCTGGAACCTCTCTGGAGTTTTTTTCCCCTCCTTTGCTGGTACTTTGCTTGTGTGGAGTGACGATTCAAAGTTACAATGGCACTGAAGAAAGTGACTTGTGACCATTTTTCACACTTACAACTGTTGCAGCATCCCCACAGTCATAAGAGGCCAGGCGAGGAGATGTGTGCCTCAATGTGAGTGATATTGAGTTGGCCACGCCCAGCCAATAACATGACCACTAAGCCATGCCCACTACAAGCCATGCTCACAGAACGGTTGTTAAAAATTTTGAATCCCACCCTTGCCTAAAACACTATGGAGAATATGCCTGCATAATTCTCATTGATGACAATGTAATATTCCTTACAGTTCAAGTAAACCTTGTCCCAATATGGTACCATTTGCGGATATATCACCAAAATTGCAGCTGCCCAGGAACTAAGAGTAATAAACCAGCATTTTTGGATGGCAGTTAATTACTAATAAATGAAGCAACATATTTTCTTTATATACCTATGTTATTTTATCATTCTTGAATCTTTTTCAGAATTGAAATTTAAAAATTGTCCAGATACTGTGTGTAAAAGGTGAAACTTATAACCATTCCATCACTCACTACTATTGTAAAGCATGATACTAGTAAGTAATTTAGGAACCATCTGCAGGAAAGTCAATGCTTAACCAATGTTTAAAACCCATGATTTTGGTGGCTCCTTCCATGCAGGATGCATGATTAGGGACCTGCAGTGAAAGCTTAGAAAAACTCAAGTCAGTGCTTGGGAACAAGACAGCTGTTCCAGTTTAACTAGCTATTTTAATGTAAGGACAATTGGACTAACCTAACGAAAGTGACATTCTTGAATCTCTGGGCAATAAAAGCAACACAGCTTTGGCTATTAGTAGAAATACCAACAAATGAATGCAAATATTTACAAAGAATGATTCATATTAAAATAGTATGTCTGTCCACTCAAAATTAAGTCTGAGTTTAGGATTGTAGTTTTAATCAATGCATTTTATTGTTATTTTGGAATTTTAACTGACTCTTATCGCCTTACCACTGCACCCTACACAGTGATGTCCCCTACACAAATGGCAGAAATGTCTTTACAATCCATCTTGGCAGAAGAAAAGCATATCCCAGAACAGTAATAATATTTCCCCAAAACTGCTATTCTCTCACTAAACCAGTTCTCCATTGTGTTATTCAAGTGCATCTCCCCAATTTCATCAGACAGTTTGCCCCGTGCTCTATTACTGTATTGCTACAACACAATAACTTTCAAACAGTACCATATTGAAATATATATCCAATAATAGGGTTATATATATAACTCAAGATTGAATTGTGGAGTTCTTGGTGTTTTCTGAGCTTGGTGATTGCTTACAAACATTTCATTACCAATTAGGTAACATCATCAGTGCAAGTGGGTATGAATTTTGCTCTCTGTTTATATGCAGTAATGATCCCTGTCACCTTTGGTGGAATTGTGTTTTGTCCATGGCCCATTTATCTAGTATTAATGCCTGCTTATCTGGGCGCTAGTCGTTAGACAGGATGTCTTCTCGTCTTTTTGTTCCCTTATTTTTTTATTGTCTCTTTTGAATAGTGTATACATATATTTTATGCCTATGTTTCCATTGATGGTAGATTTGTTATAATACCAAACTTCCAGGAATTCCCTAACATTGGGGGGGGGGGGGGGGGGGGAATTTGACTTAGTCTAAAGAACTAACAGTTTCCTAGTTGAAATATACCTGCATATCCTTTTGTCACTATGGTGACCTTTTTGTGCTTTTAACAAGCAAGCTGATGTGCTGAATCAAACATATGAACTTTTCCTAATATGGAGATAAGAGGTTTAGAAACAAAACTAACACAAAGTTGGCAATCTCACCAAGATACTGTACTATATTATTGTGAAATACTTATATATACAATGCTATATTATATACAAATTCAGTTTTAAAAACTTAAGCTCAGTTAAAATTGATAAAATTGGCTTAAGTCCTATTGAACAAATATTTTTTCACTTCGGTTTTCTGTGACCTGAGATTTAATTAGTTTTCAGATTATAAACAAAATACCCCCCACAAACACCTGATTCCATGTACAGTGCCTAGTGCAGATTTGTTATTAACCAGATGCCTTTGAATGAAATACGCTGCTGTGCATGCCCACGTATAAGAAGTTCCATTTTTCATCACAATCCTTTGAATACCTATTAAAGTCTATGACGGATATCCTGACCTTCCGGCGCGCGGTGAAAACGTTATTTTTTAATCAGGCCGGCCTGGCCCAGTAACTGTGTTTCAGGTTTTTAATTAAATTTTAATTGGGGTTTTTAGTTTTTAACTTTTAAATTGAATCTGAATTAGACAGCCGGATTAAATTATTTAATTTATTTTTAATTGTATTTATTGTATATCTTGTATGTTTTAGTAGGCTGTACACCGCCCCGAGTCTCTTTTTTGGGAGAGGGGGCGGTATAGAAGTTTAAACAAATAAATAAATAAATAAAGCAATATAAATTAATCTACCTTTCAGGAACAGTCATCAAAGTTATTTTCTAGTGTGTACAAATTTGAACATTCAAGGGATACTTCTGATTAGGTTTTTAACAAGCTTTACAAATGGTCTAGCTCCTACTTTTATAGACTACAGTATTAGGAAGTCGCAGAGCAAGAGAGAGGCAGGCAGGAATTCAGACTGCCTTTATGAAATGTCTTTACTTTTGTTACCTGGGTCTGCTGGATGTGCTACTTACATATGCTACCTACATATTACTTAATCCCTTCCCAAGCATGGTGAAGATTCCTTGTTCAAGCATCTTAGCCTATTTTAGACTTCAAGGCTGTGTTACAAAGCTGAAAATATTGTTTGTTTGTGTTTTTTTTTTAATCTTGAAAGTGAAGAAGAATTTAAATAAATAACTTTAAGAAATTCATCCCCAAACCTTTTATTAGGATTGAAATTCTACGCATATTAAAAAGATAAAAGAGGTCATCAAGTCAATATTTAGGACAGGAAACTTAACACGAAGCCGCGGCTGGAATACATGCCATACGCTATCAGCAATAAACTTCTAATAAAAGTTTAAATAGTTCTAGCAGAGTAGAAGACATTTCATCTTTCCTCCTCACTATACATATCCATCATTTAACTGCTCATAATTTATAAAAATAAACTTTTCTTGTTTAAGTGTGCATTTATTGAAATCTTCTATTTCTTCCTTCTAAAACAAAGATAAACCGTATCTCAAGGCTTGCAAATATCAGCTTTCCATCCTCACAGCATCATAAGCCTTAAACAGTACCAAAGTTAAACACTAAAACATCCCCTTCCTTTCTGGTTTCTGAGCCTTGAGGAAATAACACAGCTTGCCATGACTACTGCAAAAATCTAAATCCCAGCTAATATCAAAAAGATACAACAACACAATAAGAAACGGCATCTCCAGATCCATCCCTTACATTACACAAAATAAAGAAGTTCAGTGCTTGCAGGGACTCCGTATTGCCATCTATTATAGATGACACAGCTAGCGGGAGGGAATGGAACAGACAAATCATTAGAACTTAGACCTTTTCTTAACGTCATCATTTTGGACTCAATCAAGAGAGGTTTCACAAGTTCATTTGCACACTTTGATAAGAGCAATCAGTCCCCCAAGGAGATGCCGAGAATGCTATCTACTAATAGAAACTTGCACATTAAAGATAGGATTCACATTTTGCTACCTGATCTGCCACTTCCATTCAAAAGCAAGTAGGCCTGGGAGATGCTTTTAGACGAAGAAGCCTGATCCCCCATTCATAGGCCCAATCACAATCTGTTTCTATTCAGCAATCCATTAACTGATGGCATTAACTTTCAATACATCTGTTTTGCAGGTTAGAAAATATCCTTATATAATGGATTGGATGTAAAAAAGTTGGACGGTATGGGGAGAAAATGAACCGGCTTAAATAAATACTAGAAAGCTCTAAATTATGGCATCTACCAATGAATTGATTCTATTCCCCCACCCATCCAAACCTGTGCAGCAAAAGACCCCCAGGGCATCCAGTTCATTAACTGACCGCTGCCACCAACACCTATATACAATTACTATGAAATGGAGAGAAAAAAGCACATTGTTTTTATTATACAGATTTCTCCATATTTGTGTTTGCCTGAAAGTACCTTTGATTTCATTCACTACAGTATTGTACATTTTAGTGTTGACAGCCCAGAATATATTTTTTTCTTGAATTGGGTTAAAAGGAGGACGGCACACCCCAAATGGAGAATTCCTGCAGGTGGTTTGATGAAACAAGGCACACACCACAAAGTCCTCAGTGGCCCAGCTTGGCTTTCTTTGCACCAGGCGGGGGCAGCATGGCAGTTTAAAGACTCTTTCGACTAAGGAAACCCCACCCATCAGACCCTTCCGAAATAGGGCGAACTATTCAATCCAGGTTAAGGAACTGAGTGATAATGCCACCTCCAAAGCCAGACATCCTGGACAGAGAAACAAGAGACAAGCCCATCCTTAGTCCTTCCTTCCATCACAATAACTATGCATCTCTTCCCAGGGGCAATCATTGGGGGCAAAAGAAAGAGCTGTGGTGGGGAAGAGTATGGAGATAACAAGAAGTTACCTCAGGACTGACAGAAGGCTGGGCAGCATTGGCAAGGAGGGTGTCAATGCCTAGTAAATTATCCCTCCCTCCCTCCTTCTCTTCCTTTCTCTCCCCCCCCCCCCCCATTCATAAAACTGCCTCTGGTTCAGTGCCAGCGATGCTGCCTCCGCCTCTCTTTTCCACCACCACCCCGCAACACACACACACCCCGCTCCAGGTTCAGATGCCACCCTATCCCCGCACCCCACCCCGACCCCGCCGCCCACCCTCGCGCGTGCCTGGCCCCGGCTTACTTGAGCATGGCCTCCTCTTTCTCCTCCTCTTCTTTCTGGCGGTCCATCACAGCCATAATGATGTTCCGCTCCTCTTCTGTCAGGTGGCTCAGGTCGGGCAGCTCCTGCATGGGGGGAGGCACGGCGGGGGGCCGAGGCCCGCGGGGCCCCAGCGAAGAAAAAGGAGAAGGAGAAGGAGACGAGGACATGTTTGGCAAGAGAGAGAGAGACAGAGAGAGAGATTGAGAGCCTTGCCCGGTTCCCCCTTCGACACCTTTGTACCTTTGGGCAAGGCGAACCCAATCACGCCTCGCCTCGCCGCCGCCTCTTCCTTCTCCTCCTCCTCCTCTTCTTCTTCGTCCTCCTCCTCCTCCTCCTCCTTCTCCCTTTACACTGGAGTCCTCTGTTCATCGGCAGCAGCAAGGAGCTCTTGGGAAGCGGCAGGAGAGGAGGCGGAGACCCGGGCGTTCATGGTTGCTCCGTCCATACAAGCCCCAGCTCCGGCGGCGGCTGCTGTTGTTGCTGCTGCTGCTGCTCCCGCTGCCCCTTCGGTCGGCCGGGTCTCAGGAAGATCGAGAGATGCCCCACAGCCTCTTGCAGCCCATCCTCCGAGGCTGGGAGAGGAAGGAAAGGCGCGGGCAGCGGCGGCAGCTCGACAGGCTCTTTGCACCGTCAGGGCTGGAAGGGAAAGGGCGGATGCTGCTGCTGCTGCTTCGCCGCTGTTGCTGCTACCGCTGCTGCCTCCGCCTGCTGTTAAATGCTCTACTGCTGCTAGCTACGGGGAGGGAGGGAGTTTTTCAGTTAGGCGGAGTCCAAACCGCTTCGCTCCTGGGTAACGCCGAGGTCTGTCTTTCCGAGACAATACGGGCAGCAAAACGTGCCAGATTCCCCACCTTTTTATTCCTCGAGGCGGGCCGAGCGCTAGCGCTTGAAGAGCAAAGGGAAGCGTTGCTGAAGCTGAGCCTGGAAACCTCTCCGAAACACAGCAAAACTGACTTCGGATTGAAGGCTAGATTAAGGCTGCCATCCCAAACGTGGGCACGGGGCTCCGGGGAGGGGGGTGGGTTGCAAGGGTGTTTTTTTTTTTTTGCAGAGGAATAATCCCAGCTAGGAGTAGTATGTGTGTTCCCCGAGAGTGCCTAGCCGTGCAGGCAAGGTCTGCAAGAAGCCCCCGGCGATTCGGGGAGGGTTTAATTCCCAAAGCGGCGGGTGTCATAGAAATTGGAACCTGTGGCTCTCGATATATTGTCGGATTCTGATTCCCCGGATGGCCCCAAAGAGTACTCTGAGTCCACCATCTGGAGAGCTTCGGATTTCCCTTCCCTCGCCCGTAAGACTATCGTAACCTGAGCATATTTGCACAGGAGAGAAGAAATGCTACTTAATTCGGATATGGAGGATTAAGAAACCACGATTTCAGATTGCAACGCTGCCGTTTTAAGCATACCGCTTTGGGATTATCCTCCCTTAAATCCATGTGAATACACACATGGTTAGGATCGAACGAAATATTTGTTGTTGTTTTTTGTAGCCTCTACAGAGCACTGCTGGTATGTGCTTGGTTCATGTAGAGTTTTTTAAAAGGCGAAGACACGGTGTTAAATGAACTGTGTATACGAATTTAGGTATTACATGCAGCATAAGTGCAGTTGTAGCAAATTTATTTAGAAATCATAGGAAGCGGGAAATATACTTTAAGTTCAAAATTTAATTTAATCTTTTGCTCCCTAATTTTGGCAGTAACACTGATAAGACAAAAATAATACTGTAAAGAGCCATGTACTGAACTGACTGAAAAATATTAGTGCATTAAAATTTGTCAACATTTCTGCACATGTTAAATGTTTTAATTTTATTTTTTTTCTGGAATTATATGTTGATAAACAACCTTTTAAAGATTTGTTGATGAATTTATTCAATACAATATGCAAATTTGAAATTTGCTCACTTTTTTCTTGAAAGGATGTGTGTGAATGTATGGTAGAGAAGCTGCCAGGAAAATTAAATACTGTTCTTCCCATTACTAATTATTTTGAATTTTCATTCCAATAGTTTTTTTAAAAAAAACTTATATTCTGCTTTTTAAAGTAAAGGCAATGTGACATATAACAATAAAATATGCTATAAAAGCAAAAACTCAATAATGAATAAAATAATGGTCACAACAATTTATTAAATTAATATGGAGTCCCAAAAGAGACAATTCATAAAAAGATGGTTTTATATATATGTTATACACCTATTCTGGTTCCTTGATTTTGAAGCATTGTGCAACATACCGTACTAAATCTTAAATTAAGCACACAGACTGGGGTTTGCACTAGGCTGATTAATTAGTTGGTTTATGATTCTGTATCCCGTATGAATAGAACAATAAATAGTGCAATATTAATGGCAGAGGAAAGAAAATAAAGAACTGCAGACAAGACCTCCCCAGTTGTGAATTTGTAGTTGGTTAACTTGAAGACTTGGGGAGGGGGGGAATGGTAACCATTCAACCTGTTAAAATCCTTCAAACTATTGTAAACCAATAACGAAAAGAGTAATGTATTGTGTCTCTGTGCATGCATATGTGCCTTCAAGATCAGTCTTGACTCCTCCTATCAACTGCTCTGATTAGTCCCTGCAGTTGTCTTGGCAAGATTTTTTGAAAGTGGTTTGCCATTGCCTCCTTCCTAGGGTTAAGAGAGAGTGACTGGCCCAAAGTCACCCAGTTGGCTTTTGTGCCTAAGGTAAGACTAAAATTCATAGTCTCCTGGTTTCTAGCCTGATGCCTTAAGTACTACACCAAACGTGCTCTCTATAATAATGCATTAAATGAAATCATAAGCAATTTTATGTTCTTAATATGCTCTAAAGTAGTATAATGCCACATTTTTTATATTAGAAGGAACTTTTAAACCACCACTCTAGCTAGTGATGACCAATGATATCAATAGAAATAGAAAGAATATTTGAAAAGTATCTATTAATTTAACAGGAGAGGTTAAAACCAAGTAGCAGAAATCACAACTTTGTCTTTGTGGAATTGGATAGTTAGGTAGCAATTGTGAGCTGTCCCCTTAAGGGAATGCATCATGGTAAATGTAGTTAAAGGTATCCTGGGAAATGCAGTTCATGTCACGTGGCCACATCTGTAATCCTGATTGGTCACTAAATTGACCCTCAATGGGTTGGGGAGTTTCCCTCACTCTTGCCTGAACTTACTAACTCATAGCAGCTTCTTTCTATTGCTACGAGAGGGTTTAGGAGATAACCATCTTTTACCTTTCTGTCTCATGCACAGTAATGGATTTGTAGGCTGTGCAGATGCAGACAGATAAATTCCACAAAACATCCATAACAAAGTATGTTTATTGGTTCATCAAGTATCTTCATAACTCACATTTGTGACGAAGTTCTTCTTTAATGACCAATCCTTTGTATATCTGCCTTGCTGATAAAAGATGGTTATCTCCTAACCCATCTCGTAGCGATAGAAAGAAGCTGCTATGAGTTGGTGAGTTCAGGCAAGAGTGAGGGAAACTCCCCCAACCCATCGAGGGTCAATTTAGTGAGTAATCAGGATTACAGATGTGGCCACGTGACATGAACTGCATTTCCCAGGATACCTTTAACTACATTTACCATGATGCATTCCCTTAAGGGGACAGCTCACAATTCCTAAGTAACTATCCAATTCCATAGACTGGCTAGGACAGTACAGTCTTCCTTATTCATAATTTGCCTATTAGTTCTTCATTTATGGAAATGTCAGAGGTTGCCTTGCCTCCCAATGTTCATTGATGGATCACACCTTTTCTTAATCTACATCTTCTGAGGTGCTAGCCTGCCATATATGTAGGTGGTAATGATTCAGAAAACTACTAGGATGGCCATATTTGGATTTTTGCAGCTCAGATATGGTAGTTCTAGCAGTCCATTGAGTGATCCCAATAGGTACCATCAAAGAAATGCAGGATCCCAAAGTTCTTTCTTTGGGAAAACAGCTTTTGTGCTAGATTTCCAAATGAGGAAAAGAAAAGAAAATCTGTAATTTCTTTTAACACTTCTCTACTAAACATATTTTCTCTGAGCCGAGCTCTATTGATTGTGGTGCTTTGATTGGGACCTTCTTTTAATTTCCAACTTATCAACTATTTATAATTTATATCTGAACACTGCTGGGTTTTTTTTTCAAATAACTAGAAAGATTCCAAATGAAGTGGAAAGAAGTGAGTGAACTGTTTGGAGAAGGGAGATAGTTTGCCCCACCTTCTCTAATACTGGCAGTCATATAGCCTTTATACTTCTTTAACAAAGGGGAGAAAAGAAGAAAGATTGAAGGACTTTAAAACTATATCTTATGGTCAAGGGTCACTAAAAAAAATTAGCCCTGTCATAACAAGTAAAGGAATAAAGCTGTTCAAGAATACCTTGCATCTAGTGTAAAAAAGGAATATCTATAATTAGTCAATACCTACTTCTCCCATTATTTCATGTAACTTTTTAATTTAAGTTAATTGTTTACTGTTATTTCCTGATTCCAAAAACAGAGGCTGTCTGAACCCCGTTTTGTGGTTTCTAGAGACTATGACTTGTATTGAAAATGTATTATAGTTAATTGCTAAATTAATTGAGCTTTTTACTATGTAGAGTGAACCAAATCTGTTAGGAAAGTTTGTGAACATTTATTGCTGAATAGGAAATCTCTAATACATTTCTGGAGAACTTTTTCTAACTACTGGCATACTGTAATTCATGACAATAAATTGGGTAAGACTCCTTTTCCAGTTACTATTTCTGTGCTTGAAAAATAACTTGATGCAGTGCCTGCAAAGAAACCTTCCTACATCCAGTCCTATAGTATCTCTAAAATATTAGAAGTAACCATTTGTGTTCTAATTTTTTTATTTGTGTGAATGTAAGAAGTATTAGGAATGTGCTAGATTCTTTGGATACAGCTGTCAGAGCTCAAGGGAGAGGCTTGGGAGCTGCCAGTGGAGTGAGGCATGCTGAGCATTGTGTAGCTCTGCCCTTCCCTGAATGTAGCACTGCCAAGTTGCTCCCATGTTTGTACAAAAGCCTCTCCTTCAAACACAGCAACCAGGTGGCAGGACAGACCACCCAGGCCACAGTATGATGCTCTATTATTCTTCATAAGATCGAGCGATTCACCGGCAATCAGCAAGCCTCTCCTGGACCAAGCAAGCTGGCTGTCTTATCATTGGCACCAGCTGTGCAAAAAGAGCTGCATTTGAGCACACTCAGCTGGGAGAGGATTTAAGCAATGCCACTTCCATTTCTCAGTTGCTACAAGCAACTTTGGCATCTGTCTCTATGTTCCATGTCTCTGATTCCAAGTACCCTCCCAATCTTGATTTTACAAGATTTTGTTACACTTTCCAATGTGCATTGATTGATCCTGCTTTATATTTGTTTCTTGTCTCGTGGCAAAGTTGGTCACACTTTCCTTCCCAGTAACTCCATTTCTATTTCCATTTTTTGCTATGCTGGCACATACCCGTTTTTAGTGCCCAGATCATGGTCTCTTGGCTTCAACCTCGGACCCCCAGTGTGTGCCTGACTAGTTGGTGAGAAAGCTTTGCTTGCGGTCCTATTTTTCCACACAAATGCTGTGCAGTCTGGCTGACAACATGGAGGCATTGATTGCACAAAGAGAATAGGGCAATCTGTAACCAGCTGGAACAATTAACATGCAGTGACTAATATGCTGATACACCTGGAAGAACTTGGAGGCTCAGCACTACATTGCCCAAAATACCCCACGACTGTTCCCAAAACATTTGACAGGTATTCTGAAATGTTTGTTGCTTTCCTGGTACAATGCAAATTATATATTCATTGTACCCAGAGGCTCACAACATGGAGTTTCTTCTGAGCCTGCTGATGGCCCACCAAATGAGCCAACCAGTGTCTTCTAGCCAAAAGTGCCATGCTGTATAATTCGGGGGCTGATGGGGGAGCCTTGTCATTTTTCAAGAACCTGACATGGTTGATCTAAGGATACACTGGTTATACTAAAAGTAGTCATTGGCAGAGTAAAGCTCCAATGTAGCCTAGAATGACACAGTATTCCTAAACCATTTACAGAATGTGCCCTTGGAGGAGGTAGCCTGGATTGAATAGATCCAACTATGGATTAATGGCCACCTTAAGGGGGGTAAAGTTTTGCTGAAGTCCTAGCAGAAAGGGTGGTTGTATCATTGTGTCTTCCCACAGTCATCTGTAAAAGAAGGTGCTACATTTGGTAACAAGATACCCATAGCTGAACACTTCAGCCTACACAAGATGCTTCATTTAGTCAACAGGGATTTCTTGTGACCACATATAAGCTAATATGCATTGATATGGACCAGTCCAAGAACATTTCAGGCAAATCTACTAGCATCATTCAACTGCTGCCAGTGCTCTTACATATGTGTAAAATTGTACCAATGGACTTTATCACTGACCTTTCATGTTCCTGAGGATTGACTATCAAATGATGATGCATCATATCACCAAGATGGGTCATCTCTTGTGAAAGCATCCTCATTCAAGGAGATCACCACAATGTCTTCCAGTTATACAGCCTGCCTGCATGTATCACAGGATGATAAGTATGTCATTCACCACCAGATTTTGGAAGACCCTGTTTGCGCTCCTAGTAAATCTTCACCCATCCACCAATTATCAACTTGAGTCAGATGGATAGGTAGAATGAACCAATGGAATAATCATGAAGTATCCTTGTTGTTAGGGAACCAGTTTGGCATAATGGTTAAGACTAGAAGCGAGAAGACTGAATTCTAGGCTTGCCTTAGGCACAAAGCCAACATTGGGCCAGTTATTCTCTCTGAGCCATGGAAGGAGACAATGGCAAATCACTTCTGAAAAACTGCAAGGACTTATTGTCAGCTCTCTTGCGCAGGCTGTCACCAGAAGTCAATACTGCCTCAAAGGCACTCCTCCCCTGTTGTTTCAACACTGGCAGCAAAATAACTGAATCCAATTTCTACAGGCTATCCATGGCACCCTCCGTGAGCAGCTGTAGGTGGCCAGAGTGATACTTCTTCAGTAGAGGACCTCTATTACATCACTGGCAGGTAAAATCATGGTCAGGATGCCACCGAAATCCAAGTCCCTCATCTGATCCATCACCAATACCCAAATCAGTTCCAGCAACTGTAGGAGAAATTCAGTCAAAAGGGGGAATGATGTCACAATCCAACCACCCATCTTAGAGACCTCAACAGAATGGGGTGCTTTGGGAACTTAGAACCTTGTCCCCTAGACATAGTACTGCAAGGCTCCTCTTTGCCCAGAGAGAGGTCTCCCCAAATCAATACAGGCACCAGACAGTGGCGCAAACCCACAGGCTTCAGCAAAACACTGCTGTGCAACATAAGAGTGAGCTATTTGTGAATAATCGGCAAGCCTCTCCTGAAGCAGGCTGCCTAGCTGCCTCATCTTCAGCATTAACTGTGCAGTACCAGTTGCAGCTCTAAATGCTCAGCTGGGAGGGGACTTAATCTATGCTACTCTCACTTCTCTGCTGCTGGAAGCTGAACCGTTTTGATACCAGCCCCTTGCGCTGGGTCTCACTTTGACTACGTTCTTGACTTGTTTGCTTCTGACCACATCTCAGCTCTCTCCTTGGCCTTATAAAACTTCATGATGCTTTCTGGCCATGGACCATGCAACTCTGACCCTGCCTAGCTCTTGGCAAGTTTGGCACGGAGACACACTTTCTGCATTCTCCTTCCCAGTAACTCCAACTATGTTTCTTTGCCTTGCACTCTTTGTCTGCCTAGACCTGCACCCTCCTCCTGGCCTGATCTTTATCTCCTTGCTGCTAGCCTCAAGCCCAAGTATATTTCCAGTGTATGTTTAATTTTGGCTCCTCAAAAAACTTGCATGCTACACCTGCACCCTGCCTGCCAAGTACTCCTGCATTCATCCTAATTCCTGTAGCAAGACCGTGAAAAATAGCACTTAACGCTTAATTCTTCAATTTGCAATATGTGGCTCTACAGTAAACTTAGATTCTCTGAGCAAGCTTTCTATGTACAACCTTTCCGTCCTACAGAGTAACATCATTTTTTAAAAAATCGCATGCTGCCATATATGGATGTTAAAATATTTTAACATGGCATCTGGTAAGCTGAAGTTTAAAATCCTGTTCCATGAAGTTCAAAGCACTAAACTGGCTGCCAATAAGCCAACAATTAGCCTTGTCAAGATTCCGCCCAAGAAAATTCAACTCTCTTATAGTAGCTTAATTGGCAGGAAGTTCCCATTATAATTCTAAAACAAACCAGGAAAGAAGCAAATGCAAGGAAAAAGGCATCACTGCTAATGATGATGTCTAACTGGTTTAGTTTCATGCAAACCAGTTGGTAATTTTGTTCCAAGTTGTATCTCATTCATTCAAAATCAGATGTGACATACAATAGTTGAAGAAGAGGAAGGGCAGGCTGGTCAGAAGATAGATGACAGCAGCAGAAAGATGCCAAGAACACTAGAGAGGGGTGGGGCTGACAGAAATATGCTAGGATGATTGGGGAATGGACTGACTAATGGGAAAATTGGCAGCCGGAATACAATAATTCCTGAAGAATCAAGCCAAAAGAGATTAGTGGTGGCAACAAGAAAACATTAAGAAAATGTAGGGTAGATTCAAACCAGGTGTTACCTAATTTAGATAACAATCCCGTTTCCCTCCTCAGCCAGATTATCTATCTGCATTTTGGTTTTCCCAAGTTTTAATTGAATACGTTCAAATATATGCCCCCCTCCAGAGTCTCATTGATATTTTAAGCAACATGTAATAATATTAATAGTTCTCTTTGGCAATATTCAGAGTATTATGCATGTGATTATGCACCATTTTATTATTTTCCTTTTTTAAAAAAACTGTGTCTTGTCTTTATTTCCATATACATGGAAGCCAGAGATGAAATTACATATTTAATTGTGTTTCCCCAGCACCAGGCTGTAGTAAATTTGTACAGAAGATCAGTCTGCTTAATCAAATTTCAGCTGTTCTTTTTTCTCTTGTCTTCATGCGTTTACTGTGCCCACTGGTACTCTATGCCCAATGTTTATAAAATATGAATATAAATATTTAATATATATTTAAATGAATCACTAGAGCAAAGAAATCAGTTTCCAATGCTTTAAATCTCATAATATACCTGTGTGTAAGCACGGCAATAGAAAAGTATAAGCATTTTACAGTTTATACTTTTGAAATCAACTGAAGGATTTTCATACTTAAAGCTTGCAAATTTACTATTTGCACAAGTCTCCAAAATCTCTTACTTGCAGTCCTCAGGGATTGCAAATTTGGTTGAAAACTATCAAATCATGAAAGTGCAGTTTCTCCATACATACATTATAAGTAAAGAAAAAGCAATGTGAAACTATATATAGCCTTAATACCTGGTTGTACTCTGTACTCAGAGAACTTGGCTTTAATCTGCAAATTATGAACACTTTTTCTGGGTTCAGAAAAGACAACAAAATTTGGACAAGCATGATCTTTTCATTGGCCTCTATCCTGGCTTTCCGTGACCAACTTATTCTCAAAGCAAGGACTTTACTCCTGTGCCTCCATTTTGCTTGGCATAGTTTTTGGGACTGATTTTATTATTATCCTACTTTGAGAGTATATATAATGAAATTTATGTGAAAACATTTTCTAAATAAATAATGTTAAGAGGTGACGTTGGTTCAACTCTTGTTTCAATACAGATGTGTATACTGTTGGGAGGTTCAATGTACATGTCATTGTATAGTTACATATTAGAGCTATTTATATCCATATTATTTTGATGGTTGGATCACAATGAGCCAGAACTTTAGACCAGATCTGGCATTTTTATCCACCTATCAAATCCTTCCCAAGATGTTGTTTGATGTTGTTAGAAATATCATTGCAGGATATAACCTGTTCCAAATAAAGCTGCCTTCCTTTTAATGGTGATTTTGTCAATGCTGTTCAAACTCCTATTACTATCAGTACTAACCTTGCTTTTTTTTGCTACAGTCTTTCTATTTCTATTTGCAGGTCTTTATATTTTGTTATCTTCTCCAGTTCTTCCTCTTCTCTTCTGCTACTACAAGTAGTGCCATATTATTATCTAGACTTCTTCATCTTTCTTGTCCACAGTTGTTAAGCCTGGGGTGTTGTGTGACAGGTGCATATTTATTTGAATTCTAAAGTCCCAGAGCACTTTAGCTTCTTCATTGTCTCTTATGTTGCCTATTTTGTGGTCTCACCAATTCTTGCTCGGAGGCAAATTAAATTTCTTGCAGATTTTCCAGTGCACCATTTTTGCTATTTTGTCACGCCATTGTTTGCAGTCAGCCTATGTGATCTTGCAGCAGCTAACCAGATGGCCTACTGTTTTTTCAGGGGTTTTTGTTTGTTTGTTTTTTGTTTTGCAGAGACAGCATTTAATGTTTGTAGTTGTCTTCCCTACTTTGTATGAAGTTTCATCTGTTCTTAAGGATTACTCTTGTGCAGCAGAATTAGCCTCTCAGTCTTCTTCTTCAACTTTACTGGTATTTTTGTTTCCTGCTTTCCTTGCTGGTTGTTGGGGTGGAGGTTTGTGTGTGTATATGTGTATGTCCTGCACCTGTAATATTTTGCCTTGCTATGTCTCTTTTTTATTTTTAATTATTATTATGTGTGGTAATCTACAGTTAGAGTTACAGTCAAAGATTGGTATAAATGTAATAATTCCTGTCCAAATCAAGGAGCTAAGAATTATTAAGGTAGTATCCAAGAACACAGGCAGTTTCAAGTAGGGTGTCCAAGTCTAATACATTCAATATTTATTGATATTGAGGAAGTTATTTAGATATTGCTCCAATGGTTCTAGTCAGGATTGACATAACAACAGATAAATATTCAACCTAAATCTGCAAGTCCCATATTTTATAAAAACTTTCTCAACTTGATGGTTCTGGTAATTTTTACTACATTCAAATCCAAACCTCTGGCAAAGATCCCAATGAATAATAATGGCAGCTTGGTCACAATGCTCAATTTGTGAAACTGTGCTGAAGCCATTGATCAAATGGCCAATTGTTTAATCCTTTTTACTACAAAGATGACATTTGCTGTTTGATACAGATTGAATCAAATAGCAATTAATTGGCAAAGCTTGTTCTTGAGTCACTAAAATAAAGCCTTCCATTTCTGTCTTTAAAACTCCTGAACTTAATCAACTCCATGTGAGGTTTTTTAAACCACCTTTTTCTTCTATATGTTTCAAGCGTTGGCCATGCATTGGCTTGTTTTTCCTATAACAAATTGGTATTCTATTGTTTCTTTCCTATATTCAGCCTTCACTTTTGTTGTTTTTAAGAGCTTTCCTTGATTGACTTCCTTGATAGCTTTTCATGAGGTAGTCATTCAGGCCAAGCTTTCTTCCTCCACAATTTATTTCACCCATGGAAGTACTGTACAATTAATAATTATTATGATTATTTGTATGGCTGTCTATTTCATCTAAGCAACAAAGGGTGGCACACAACAGGTAAAAAACAACAATCCAATAAAAACAAGTTTAAAAACCAATATAAATATATAACAAAACATCAGTAGTCCTTTCGTGACAAAAATAATCATAACCAGCAGCAGAATCCACCTTATATCAGCTCAACACAGCTATTGTAAAAGTTCCCTATATATTTAACAGATCTCAGTTCCAGGTAAATATAGGATTACAGTCTTCAAAATCTTATGTCTGATATTCAGCATAGTATTACTGCTTGCTACATCCTATAAAATCAATCTTCACTCAGTCAAAGTTGTTGGGGTGTTATTGATAGTGAATCAATCAGTCTTCTTCTCCTCCTTCTCTTCCTCCTCCTCCTCCTCCTCCTTATACCTTGGGTGTCAAGGAAGATTCAGGGTTCTAGTCCTTCCACTTTTGGCGGCCTCAGTCTTTGTTATTTGATGCTTCTGTAATAAGTCTCTGATATTGTGTCTCCATCTTCTTCTGGATGTGCCGCATGTTTTTTGATTTTCTCCTCTTTATGTATATGCCTTGTACGGTATGGAGTCCCACAACATCCTCTCAAGGTGAACATACTACTTAACTTGCTTTCTTTGTATATGGTTTAAAATTGGTTCTATTCCAATAATTATTCCAAGAGAATTTAATTATTTAAAATATCCCCAATGAGACACAAGTATTGAGAGCCCTGGAAATTTAGAGTCAGGATTAGGGTATATGATTGACATCAGGAGATCTGGATTCTGCTCTACTTGAAAGGGCCCTGGGTGACTCTGGCCATTCACTCTCTCTTAGTACAGCCAACCTCAAGAGCCTTGTTATGAGGAAATAGTGAGAGGAGAAAGCATTAAGTCTAACAAATAAAGTATGAACTGATAATATCATCCCTGCAACAATGTGTTGACAAAATGGTTGTTTAAATGTAAGACAGCTCTGAAAGAAAAACATAGTGGAAAATTTGTAGTTACTCAGCCAAATTATTCTTTGGTACATTGGCACATATGGTTCTTTTGATCACTCACTGTTCTAAGAACCTTTGTTAAACAGTCCATATGTGCTGGCTAAATTCCCTGGGAGCAAAAGAACTGTTATGATGACAAATTGGCCTTCCTCTTCTCTAAATGTCCTTCAGTTGATGCATTTCTGTCTCATTTTTAACTTAATGTAGATATTTATGGCTAATTTTGCAAAATATTAAGGTGAATCAGCATTTTCATGCTCAGACAGAAAAACATAAATACATTCCCTTTTTTAAAAAGATGTAAATTATTAATAAGTTGGAATTATTTTAATAAAGATAAGAGTAGAGCTTATCTTTGTCTTTGGCTTCTAATGCAGATTTCCCCCCAAATGATTGTACGCATCACGTAGTGTGATTATGATGAATTATTATTCATCACAACAATAGTTCTATTCAGACTATTCACTATTCAACTATTTCTGTTATTTATTCACATCTTTGTGTTTGAAATTCTATTTCTGTGGAAGAACAATAGAGGTAAAATATTTATTGCAAAATGTGAAAATAAGTGTGCTACACCGTGGTCCTGACCTGGTGCCTGAAGTAATGGGGTTTTACTAAACGCTAATTTAAGTTTGAAAACATTGTCTGTAATTTCAGCTGTAAAGCATAGCAAGAAAAGCATAACAAACATCTCCTGCTCAGTTTTGGGTGCCTAGATAATTTAATTAAAAGAGATTTTGCTTTAATATTTTCTTCACTGTATTGCAGATGACATTTCAAAAGAAAAAAAAACCTTTCACTTACAGCAGTGGTTCTCGACCTGTGAGCAGTGATGTGGTCACTGGGGGTCTGCAAAAGCTTGAAGAAATATTATAATTTAAATATTGAGTTAAGTTTTGGGCGTCTATGGTGGTAGTCCATGGCTATAAAAGGTAAAGAATAGAATAGAATGGAATGGAATAGAATTCTTTATTAGCCAAGTGTGATTGGACACACAAGGAATTTGTCTTCAGTGCATAAGCTCTCACTATGTGACTTCGCACAGTCACTTCTGCCCTCGTTATCTCCCGCTTGGATTATTGCAATGCTCTCTACATGGGGCTCCCCTTGAAGAGTCTCCGGAGGCTGCAGTTAGTTCAGAATGCAGCCGCGCGGGTGATCGTGGGCGCCCCTCGGGGCGCGCACGTAACACCACTTCTCCGCAGGCTGCACTGGCTTCCTGTGGCCTTCCGGATTCGATTCAAGGTGGTACTGACGGTATTTAAAGTGCTCCATGGCTCGGGACCTGGGTACTTACGGGACCGCCTGCTGCCATCAACTACCTCCCGCCGCCCAGTACGCTCCCACAGGGTTGCCCTACTTGGGGTTCCGCCACCTGATCGCTGTCGGCTGGCGGCCCCGAGGGTGCGTGCTTTCTCTGTGGGAGCGCCCTCCCTGTGGAATGATCTCCCCCCGGAGATACGAGCCATGACAGATATCCTCTCCTTCCGGCGCGCAGTTAAGACCCTATTTTTTAAACAGGCTGGCCTGGCCCAGTAAGGGTTAAAGGGGTTTTAAGTTAATAGGGTTTTTAAAATTTTAACTATTTTTAAACTTTCGGGATACAGCTATATTTATATTTAATTCGGTTTTAAACT
This sequence comes from Bungarus multicinctus, assembly GCA_023653725.1. Classification (NCBI taxonomy): domain Eukaryota; kingdom Metazoa; phylum Chordata; class Lepidosauria; order Squamata; family Elapidae; genus Bungarus; species Bungarus multicinctus. Next base: position 117,239,538 of record CM042836.1, read on the forward strand.
CTATTTAATCTTGTATTTTTGTATTTTAATGTATTTACTAGGCTGTACACCGCCCCGAGTCCCTTTTCGGAGAGGGAGCGGTATAGAAATATGATCAAATAAATAAATAAATAAATAAATATACACACATACAATATCAAAGTGATTTAAAAGGGGTCCATGTTGAAGAAAAGGTTGAGAACCACTGACTTATTTATTTTATTTATTTGTCAATTTGTCAATTGCTTACAAGATAATAGGTATAAGTAAAAACATAGTTATGAATACATGTATTCATATAAGAAAAATAAAAGAAACAATAGGACAGGGATGGTAGGCACGTTGGTGTGCTTATGCATACCCCCTACAGACCTCTTAGGAAAGGGGTGAGGTCAATAGTAGGCAGTCTAAGGTTAAAGTTTTTGAGGTTTGGGGAAGAAATCACAGAGTCAGGTAGAGTATTCCAGACATTGATCACTCTGTTGCTGAAGTCGTATTTCCTGCAATCAAGTTTGGTGCGATTAATCTTGAGTTTGTATCTATTGTTTGTTCTAGTTACAGTGGGCTCTAGCACTTAGATCATTAGAGATGGGTACTCCAAGATCCTTGACAGAGTTTGGATCATCGACAAGGTCTTGACTATTCAGTCTGTATTTTATTTTCTGATTTTTTTTGCCAATATGTAGGACAGAGCATTTATTTGTTGAGATTTGAAGTTGCCATTTGTTTGACCATTCTGATACATAATCAAGGTCTTTTTGAAGGATAGCAGTATTGTCTGTGGTGTTGAATAGCTTTACATCATCAGCGAAGAGAACACAGTTGTTCTTAATATGATCACAGAGGTCATTTATGTAGAGTATGAAAAGAGTTGGTCCTAGAACACTGCCTTGGGGGACACCACTGTTCACCACTGTTGACAGGTACAGAATTTGATAGGACACTCCCAATTTTGACCATTTGTTGTCTGTTTGACAGGAATGCTTCTATCCAGTTATGCAGGTGTCCAGAGATACCGTAAGATTTTAGTTTTAGGAGTAGTTTGTCGTGTACCACTGAATCAAAGGATTTACAGAAGTCTATGTAGATTGTGTCTATTGCTTTGCCCTGATCGAGTTGTATAGTCCATATGTTTTTGCAGTGTAAGAGTTGCAGATTACATGATAGTTTTTTCCTGAAACCAAATTGTTTATTAGAGAGTAGATTGTTTGTTTCTAAGTGGAGGATGATGGATTGGTTAATAATTGATTCCATGACTTTACAGGTGACGCAGCATAAAAAGATTGGTCTGTAATTTTCAACTAGGCTGGGGTCTCCCTTTTTGAAGTTGGGAATGTCCGTGGCTTGTGACCATAGCTTTGGCAAGGAGCTGGTCCTGAAAGATTTTTCAAAGTTATACTTAGAGGTTCGGCTGTGGCAGTGGAAAGGTTTTTTAAGAAGTAGGCAGATATTCCATCCGGTCCAATAGATAGAGACGGTTTTAGATTGCATAGTGTTTTTTCAACGTTGTCTTCTGTAAAATCGATATGTATTAGATCATTGTAGTTGTCTGTGGTTCGACTAGGAAATACTGAGCATGATCCATTGCTATTTACAAATACTGAGCCAAAGAATGTGTTAAAGAGGTTGGCTTTAATAGTGTCGTCATTGCAGTCTTTATCATTAGGTCCTTTCAGGGGTGGGATGAACCTTGAGTCTTTTAGTTTGTTGTTTATAAAATTGTAGAAAGTGCGGGTAGAATTGATGCATAGAAGGTTTTCTTCTTGTTTAATGTGATAATTGGTGCATTCAGTCTTTATCTGGTGGCATAAAGCTTTTGAAGTTGGCAACGTGACCAGATTGGCGGCTTTTGAAGTTGGCAACGTGACCAGATTTGTTTTTCCGCCAAAGTGATTTTTTTTTTTGGATTGAAGCTTCCTTTTTGTTATGGTTAATTTGTTTTTTTTGGTTTTGGGAGTTGTTATTGGTACATATAGTTTGATGACTCTTTTGACTTCAAGTAAAAATATGTTATAATGGTCTTCTACAGTATTGCATCCAGTGAATAGAAATTGCCAATCAAGGGATCATTGTTTATAAGATCATAGTTGCCTTTTTTGAAGTTATAATAGGCGATTCCATCGTTGTGATGATTTTTGTGTGGACGTGTGTTGAGACAAAAGTCAATCATGTTGTGGTCACTGTTGGAAAAGGGTTCTTTAATTTGTATTCTGTAAATTGTTAAGTTAGTAACATGGTTGTTAAGTGAATCTGGCTTCCCCATTGATTTTACATGTCAGAAGGTTATAAAAGGGGGCCACATGACTCCAGTAGTGGTGGGATTCAATTTTTTTTACTACTAGTTCTGTGGGCGTGGCTTGCTGGGCATGACAGGGGAAGGATATTGCAAAATCCGTATTCCCTCCTCCCCCCACTAACTTGCTTTCCAGCTCCGTTCTCCTGTCAGGGCAACAAAAGAAGACCCAGACAATCAGCTGGGACTCAGGGAGGCAGAGAATAGATGTGGGTGGGGCCAGTCAGAGGTGGTATTTGCCGGTTCTCTGAACTACTCAAAATTTCCACTAACAGTTTTCCAGAACTGGTCAAAACCTCTGAATACCACCTCTGGACTCCAGTACATTGCAACTGTTATAGATATGAGACAGTTGCCAAGTATGCAAATTTTGATCTCATGACCATGCGGGTGTTGCAATGGTCGAAAGCATGAAAATGGGGTCAAATTTCTTTCCCAGTGTTGTTGTAACTTTGAATGATAACTAAACAAATGGTTGTGAGCTGAGAACCACCTGTAGGTTTATTAGAATTAGAATTCTTTTATTGGCCAAGTGTGATTGGATACACAAGGAATTTATCTTGGGACTTCCGGTGGTGAGGTCACAGCAGAGCGGAGCAGGAGAGCAATCTCTGAAATCCTGTATCCGAATTTTCATGCTTGGAAGCTCTCAGAGGCATCGTGAAGCTTGGAGAGACACACGAATTAGAAGGGGAAGCCTAGGAGCAGAGTGGAGGAAAGCAACCTCCCACTGCAACTAGGGGAAGCTTTTTGAATCCAGCGCAAAAGAAACCTGGCATCTATGGCAGGTCCGAAGCTGTGACAGCTAGCTGCAATCGGGAAGCAGGAAAGTGGATCAACGCAAGACATCAGAAGGAGAACAGCAGACTGGGACAGTTTTTGAGAGGTGAGAGAGCCCTGTGAAAGACTTTGACAGAGGGAGCCTCCGGAGAGAGTGAATATGGTGGTTAAATGGCGGGGATAGCGGAGCAAAAGAGAGAGGAGGAAACAACAGTTTAACAGCTGAGAGAGAGTACTGCAGAAGAAAAGATCGAGACTCTGTGAATAAAAACTTAAAATTTCTATGATTTGGATTGATTACTAGTAGAGTAGAAAAGAGACATTAGAGAGAACTTTAATGGACAACTGTAGTTGAATGGAGAGTGGCCATTTTGATACAAAGCTGTGACTGTGCAATTTGAGAGTGAAAGTGACTAAGTAGTTAAAGAGGACTGAGGAAACAGGAAATGAGGAAAGTAATGTGACGGTGTGCAGAAGAAAGGGAAAAGAAGAAGGAAGGAAGAAGAAGAAGAAAGCTGTAATTTCTAAGTATTAAATTCAAAAGTGTATATTGAAAAAAAAATCTAAAGCAATATATATATAGCTGATTGCTTACAAAAAGAATTAATTTATGTATTCTATTTCATAGATTGCTACATTCTTTATAACTGCTATATCCTATGTATTCTTTATATCATCCCATAATATGATACCTTGGATAACAACTAATTAGTCAATTGATGTACATCTACTTAATGGCTATATATTGATTCATAGACTTAATTGAACTATAAGAAAGTTATAAGATATAGTATATAAGAAAAGAAAAGAATCAAACACATATTTATCTATATTTATTGAATTATATATGTTTACTATATAAGCTATTATATTTAGAATTATACTTAATTAATTTATTGAAAGGATTAAATAAGATTAGAAAATTAAGAGGGTTACAGACTATCATAGATTATAAACAATAATGATATTTAGTTTTACATTGTTGTATACATACATACATATATACATATATATATGTATGTATATGTAAAGTGTGTATAAAATTAAGGAGAGACATTATTAAGTACATTAGACCTTGTAGTGATAAACTGAAGGGATTAGAATAAGATAAAAGGGAAGAGATAAATATAGGAAACGCAGAAGGGCATTGATACAGCGGATGATAATATTGAAAGACTTTCTTAAGAAAATAGGTAGATTTGGGAAGCTTAAGGAAAAAAATGACACATATGGAACAAATTTTATCTGACAAGGTACAGATAGTACTGAAAGTGAATTTATAAATAACAGACCAAAATAATATTTTAGAAAAGGATGTTTTACTTAATCTACAAAAGAAACTGGCTGATGTTTTAAAAGTCAAATATAAATGAACGTGACACGGATAATTTTTTTATTGGATTTATAAAAGAGGCTCGTTAAAGATCTGAAGAACTCTGTATGATAGGATAAATAAGAAATGAGGAGAAATCAAATCCTACACTATTTGAATAAACTAAAGATTAAAATTATAAGAAGTAAAAGGAGGGAATATACAGTTGGTTTATATTATCAAGGCTAAAATAAGGCATGCTGTTACTTCTGACAATTCTTTATGGACTTTCTGCTGACACCAGGATTGAAAAAAAAATGTTTTATGGATTTGTTGATAAATAAAAGGTGAGATATGGAATGAAGACATAATTTTTTGTAACCTTAGAGGGGGTGAAAAGTCACTAAATTTGTTCACGCTCACTTGTGATAAGATTGGAAGTAACTTCTTCATATATTTCTTTTTCATTATTACATTTTTACTTTTTCTTCTCTCTCTCTTTTCCTTTTTCCTTTCACTTTTTACTCTTTCTATTCTCTTCTGAAAATAGAATTAAGAATTAAGTGTGTGAGTGTGAGTGTATGTGTGTATACATATGTCAATTGGGGTGAGCACAGCCCCTTTCTTATAAGCTGGTTGACCCTTCTTGTTTTCCCCATCTCCTAACATAACATGAGAATTAATCTTGCATAAACATATATAGGGTTACCATTTTAATTATCATTTATCAACTGTAATATATTTTATGTGCTAAGGTTACAGCGTCATTTGTTGAAGTTTATTACAAGATTTATGAACTTATAATTGGAAAAGTAGGTCAAACTACAATCCTCCCCCCTTTTCCCATTACATAAAAAAATCCAAGAATGAGGCAGAAGCTTTAAATACAATGCAACCAACTATTGACTTGACTCCAGGCCAAATAATCCTAATGGTTATTTACAGTATTGTGATTTTTTAAGTATAGGTTTAGAGTAAGTGCTCTAGATCTATAAATTAGGCTGTTGTATTTAATATTAGTTTACACACTTTGCTACATTTTAAGGAACATTCTGCAAAAGCAATCTGAGCAAGTATTTATAAATATAGCATTGGCAATCTGAATCACTGGGTAATCTGCTAACATTTTTTCCTCTTTTTATCTCCTTTCCTCATCACTAGAGATAGTCCTCAAATTACAACAGTTCATTTAGTGGCCATTCAGAGTGACTTACAACTGTTTTTTCACATTTACAAATGTTGCATCATCCCCATGATCATGTGATCAAATTTTGGATGCTTGGCAACTGATTTATATTTAGCAGCATTCCAGTGTCATATTTTGCAGTCTTCTGACAGGCAAAGTCAATGGGGAAGCCAGATTCAATTAATAACTGTGTCATTGCAGTCATTCACTTAACAACTGTGACAAGAAAGGTCGTAAAATGGGGCAGAATTCACTTAACAAATGTCTCACTTAGCAACATAAATTTTGGGCTCAATTGTGGTCATAAGTCAAGGTCAACCTATATAGAAATCTTCAGGCATTCACTACTCATAAGTACAAGATATATGAATAGAGTCTTTACAACATGTGAAAATCTACTTCCACTCAAGGCATATGATAGCCATACTAGAGATGTGTATTGCCAAATTAGTCTGAAGGGGTTTACAGACATATGATTATCCCTGTCCTGAGACACCTACTATTTAGAAGGTTCCCATCCTATGAGAGGAAGTATTATATTGGGTAGCCTTCAGATAGTCACTCATGTCCTTGCTACCTCAAAGTTCAATTATTGCAACATGCTTTACATGGAGCTGACCTTGAAGACCCTCAGAAGCTGTATGCAGTGGCATCAGCAGCAATGAGGCTGCTTCCATATTCCCACATGACCCCTTTTCTTCATAAGGTAAACTGGCTGCCACTGTGTTTCCAGTATCATTCAAGAGGTATTCATTGCGACCTATGAAGCTGTACATGGCATGGGGGCTACTTATCTAAGGAACTGCCTATCGCCCCTGGTTTCTGCCTGATCAATAAGAGTCAACAGAATCGGCATGCTCTGGGACCTCTTTTTTCACAATTTTTTTTATTTTTAACAACAAACATAAACACAAATACAAAAAACGAATAAATCCTTTCAGTTGTACAGTTTGTCAGTTGGTACATATTTGAATTTAAATTTGTATTCATATTATATTAATCAACTTTCCATGTCATATTACATCATCATTAGACTTTAATTGCAAATTCACATTATTCTTTTCGAGCCCACTTCAGTTTTTACAAATTGTAATTCATATTATAATTCCTTCTATAATAATCAATTATAACATATCATTACTATTGTATTATATTTACTGTTGCATTATATTTATATTAAGCTCTGGGACCTTTTGATTGAACAGTGCCTATTTTGGAACCTAGGAAGTGTGGCTTCTCTGTTGCAGCACTTGCTCTCTGGAATGAGAGTCCCTCAGATATCCTGACAGCTGCCACTCTGATGGCTTTCCAAAGAGTCTTAAAGATCTGGCTGTACTTCCAAGCCTTGGGGTAGGAGAGTAGACTCCCTCTCTCTTTTTAGAGATGTTTGGTGTATGTGTGTTAAGTTGTCCTGATTGCCATTCTGTTATTTTCATTATTGTATATTTAAATTTATTATATTTATACTCTGATTGTAAATATTGTGAGCTGAATAAAGTTGTTATGGAGTTGGGTGGTACCAAAATCACCTTAAATGAATGAATAAATAAACAAGTTGCAAAGTTCAGAAAGGATATAGCTGGACACAGGTAATGTACTGAGACTGAAATATCCTGTCCCATTCTAAAATCTGCCTTTTGTAGTTAGAGCTTGTTCTATATTTAAATATTTACCTGCAATTGGTCGATCCAACGGTGGGAAATTTGGATAGCTGTCATTGGCCGACGAGCCGCAAGCGGCCGCTATAAAAAAGGCTGCCGCGGTTCCGCTGGTGCTTTGTCCTGGAAAATAAACAGAAAGAACCCGATCAACTGGAGTGCGAGTGTCTCATTTCCCCGTCATAAAATACTGGCGACGAGGATGGGATTAGAGACAAAAGAATCCAGTTGAGCATGCAGCAATGAAGCTCAAACAAGGCAAAATGTCCAGCAACAACTCGCCACCCACGCAATTCAATCCAGCCAAAGAAGAATGGCAATCCTACGTAGACCGATTTCTAATGTTCCTGGAGAGCAGCGATTTAAATGGAGTCTCGGAACACAGAAAAAGAGCTGTTTTCCTGACCCACTGTGGACCTGCAGTATTCCGGATGGCGAAGGCACTGGCTGCACCCACAGACGTGAAAACAATAACGTGGCCGGAATTGGAGAAGATTCTCCCGGCTCACTATGCACCGACCGTATCGAGCCTAATAAAGAGGCACAAATTCTATCTGAGAAATCAAAAGGAGGACGAGAGCATCGCCGATTTTGTGGCAGCCCTGCGGGACATTGGCGGAGAATGTGACTTTTTAAATTTCGATGAGGCACTGAGAGACCGCGTGGTCCTTGGGCTAAAAGACCTCACATTACAAGGCCGTTTTTTAACCCGACCAAAAATCACCATGAAGGAGGCAATAGAAGAAGCCACTGCCACAGAAGCCACCCACAAATCGGCTGCAAGATGAAAAAAATCAATAAAACAGCAGGAAATAACATTAAGGAGCCACCGAGATCAGAAGGAGACAAAGAAAAAACCACCACGCACCACGAGGACGTCGAGTCAGAGACTGGAAGTGAGGAGGATGACGTATGCCATCTGAGAGTAGGAAAAGACAGAAAAGAGAGGGCCGGGAGAAAACCCGAATTTGAATGCAATCGATGCGGGGGAAACCATCCATGCTCGGAATGCCGATTCAGTGATGCTATCTGCAGGAAATGTGATAGAAGAGGACACCTAGCAAGGATATGCCGTTCCAGGAATAATTACAGCCCCCGGCAGAGATGGAGCCCACCTCAGAGGAATAAAGAAAGAGATAGGAAACCGGAGAGCCATTGGAGCCAAGAGGGGAGAAACAAAAGAAACAGGGAAACATCATATAGGAAGGAAGAAACCCACCAAACCGTGACCATTGGCCACTCAGATGCCAGAAATGCAAAGAAAGTCCATATACAAGTGGAAATAGAAGAACAGAAATGCGAGATGGAAGTGGATTCAGGGTCATTTCTCTCCATGGTATCATGGGAAACCATCAAAAAATTAATCCCTGACATCCAACGAGAAGAATTGGAAACCCAAGACCTGACTCTTAAAGATTATCAAGGGAACAAAATTCTGGTGGTGGGAGTAGGACATTTTAAAATTATTTTCAAGTGCCACACAGAATAGGGGACTGGGTAGCAAGTTGTAAATGTTGCCAGGAATCCAGACCCGCACCCCCATAGGCACCAGTTACTGAATGGGAAATATCCAGGGGACCATGGTCGAGAATACATATCGATTTTGCGGGTCCAACAAGGGGATATATGTTCTTAATAATAGTGGACGCTTACTCAAATTGGTTAGAGGTGAGCAGTATGCATTCCACCTCCACAGACGCAGTAATTAAGAAACTCCGAACATTATTCGCAATGCATGGTTTCTTGTATTTCTTGTATTGGTCTCGGACAACGGCCCACAGTTCACATCAACAACATTCGAAGGGTATCTGGCTAGCCTGGGGATAAGGCATGCTCTAACCGCGCCGGCACATCCGGCGGCGAATGGGCGAGCAGAACGTATGGTTCGTTTCACAAAAGATACACTTAACAAATTGGGCCCGGGACCAATACAAGAAAGAATAGATAAGCTATTAACCATACAACACATGACACCTAACACAACAACTAACAAAACCCCAGCAGAACTCTTAATGGGTAGGAAACTACGATCACATTTAGACAGATTGCACCCCACCTACTGCACAGAAAAACCAACAGATTCCTCCAGCAAACACCGAACATTTAAGGTAGGGGATTTAGTATATGCAAAGAACCTTGTGGGGGACCCATTGTGGATACCAGCAACCATCACACAAGTAACAGGACCTCGGTCTTACAGACTAGTCACCTCAGACGACAGAGACTGGAAAAGACACAAAGGCCAATTAAGATCCCGGACACTCAGAGGGGACACTGACAAACCAAGGGGGGAAGGGGGAGACCCTTCAAATACACAACAAGGGGGAGACTTTCAAACACACACCAACCCCAAGCAAAAGAAAACATCCTAACACTTTCACAACCACCCCTGACACTAGCCCCGGTCAAAGTTCGCAACTACGCACCTGCAATCAAAGAAAGAAACACCTTGAATGACGTGGACAGGAGAAGAGCTGTTGCCGGAAAGAAACCTTGGAGGGAGTGGCCTAGCCGACTCAACTAACCGAGCGAGACCCGGCAGGAGCGGCATGGCCGACTCTACCTTCCAGGCGGTTCCACGAGAAGAGACGGAGAGACCAACAGATCCATCTGCACCAGCCATTGGCGAAGTAACGAATGACCTGCGCAGGTCTAGTTGGACCCATAGGAGCCCCGCCGACTTATGTGACTACGTAACCTAGGGGGTTCCTGATTGGTCGGACTAGACTAAGTGGGGAGGGGTGTTCTATATTTAAATACTCACCCGCAATTGGTCGATTCAACGGCGGGAAATTTGGATAGCTGTCATTGGCCGACGAGCTGCGAGCAGCCGCTATAAAAAAGGCTGCCGTGGTTTCGCTGGTGCTCTGTCCTGGAAAATAAACAGAAAGAACCCGATCAACTGGAGTGCGAGTGTCTCATTTCCCTGCCATAAAATGGAGCTGGTTCATTCTAAGCACCTAAAGACAGTTCTTATTTCAATGCAATATGAATAAGAGTATTCTTTTCCTTGGTTAAGAGGGACACAGAGCCCAAGTGCTATAAAGTATTTGGTTACACTTCTGATAATAATTCAGAAGTTCATGGACTGGGATGGACTCTAACTTTTTCCTCTTCCAATCTTCAAAACTTTATTACATGGCAGGGAAATACAGGTTGTCAGGATTTGATAAGGGACATCTCACACGCTTCTCTTTGGGTGCTTCACCTTTGGTCTCTATCTGACACTCAGCCCTCACCTGTGGCTCCTCATATCTGTTTGCATGTGATAGAGGCCACTCTCTAGGTAACAGCTTAGACAAGCCAGCTAAACCAGGTGAAGACAGCTGATGGATTTTCAACCCTCAGTTAGTAGGGAGTTGTCTGTCCAGCATGTGAAGATGGACTCTGGCAGATTGGATTAGGGTTAAGGTTAAGGTGAGACCCATAGAAGGTCGAATGATAGCAATAACAATAGCACTTGGACTTATATACTGCTTTACAGTGCTTTACAGCCCTCTCTAAGTGATTTACAGAGTCAGCATATTGACCCCAACAATTTGGGTCCTCATTTTACCCACCTTGGAAGGATGGCAGGCTGAGTCAACCTTGAGCCTGGTGAGATTTGAACTGCCAAATTGCAGGCAGCTGGCAGTCAGCAGAAGTAGCCTGCAGTACTGTACTCTAACCACTGCGCCACTAGGGCTCATGAATGATCAAGAAGGCAGTCTGCAAGCATTATGGAATGCATAGAACACAAGATACGGAAGATGTTCTGCTCATGCCTAATCCCATCTCCAGTGGTGGGATTCAAAAATTTTTACTACCGGTTCTGTGGGCATGGCTTGGTGGGCGTGGCTTGGTGGGCGTGGCTTGGTGGGCATGGCAGGGGAAGGATACTGCAAAATCCCATTCCCTCCCCACTCCACTAATCTGCTTTCCAGCTCTGTTCTCCTGTGCAGAGCAACAAAAAAAGACCCAGCCAATCAGCTGGGACTTGGGAGGCAGAGAATAGATGGGAGCGGGATCTGTCAGAGGTAGTATTTGTTGATTCTCCGAACTACTCAAAATTTCCGCTACCGGTCCTCCAGAACTGGTCAGAACCTGCTGAATATACTTCAGCCCCTCTCCAATCAGTTAAACTCTTCTCCTACTATTGGATCTATTCTTAATGAGAATTGGGAAGGAAGAGTGAGTCTGCTGTTGTGCAACTCTCCCTCACTTAAACCCAGGTCATGTGCTAGTAGGCACCATAATCGTCATCACTATCTTCACTTTCTCTCAGTAGTCCAATGGCAATATTCAAGGGGAGCAAGAATGGGACAATCAGGGCCTTTCAAACCAGTCTATATTCCTGTTCCTGCCATATATTTAAAGCAACCTGACATCTGCTATTGAAAGAGGGATATACATACTTATTTTATTTTAGAAATATTAAAGCACAGCCAAGTTTGTACAAAGGGTGATAAACACAGCTCAAAAGATCATTGGTTGCCCTCTGCCCTCCCTGGAAGACTTAGCCAGGTCCCGCTGCCAAAGCAGAATCAAGGCCATCATAGGAGATCCCTCACGCCCTGGCAATTATCTTTTTGACCTGCTGCCATCTGGACGGCGCTTTAGGTCAATAAAATCCCACACCACTAGATTAACAAATAGTTTCTTTCCCTGGGCCATCTGAACTGCAAATAAATATAAGTTACTACCATATTAAGATGTGAAAAGATGTGAAACTGCAAGACCTCATTCAAATGTATAATAACATATTACAGTACAATCCATCTCTTGTGTATTACACTTGGCAAGCGTCACAATCAGTGTTGGATGTATATTTTGTGTGTATTCGTAGATATTGTACTCTCAAATTGCAAATGGAGCCATGGGTACTCTATTTTTCTTATTTTTATCTTTAAGTGCTTTGGTTTTATTGTATTGCAAACAATTGCTGGGATGCATCCACAGTTTTGTTGTACTTGTACAATGACAATAAAGTTCTTCTGTTCTGTTCTGTTCTGTTCTGTTCTGTTCTGATCTATTCTATTTGTAATGACTGTCTAGGCAGTGTATTGTAAAAACCTTTATAAAATAGGAAGGCAGGGTGGGCAAACTTCAGAAGTAAAACAACCATTAAAAGACAATTAAATATGCAGTACCTGCCTTCCGCCCTAACACAAAACTTGGGCGGGAGAGGAGGAAGCCAGATATTTAGAGTTCTTAACCCAGGCAAAATGGACGCCAAACAAATCTTAGGAGGCAACAGGGCAGGTGCATGTTTTCTAGGTTCTGAAAACAAAACTAAACTCTGTTTAAAAATAGCCTAAGTAATAGATGACAAAAGGGCAAGGACGGACTGCACAATTTTCTCACATTTCTGCGCATTCCCCCCATTGTGCCTAATACCTGTTAGTTGGATTACCTTGGGACCTATCCATGCAGAATGGTTGTGTGAAGTCCTGGAGCAAATTCTGAATGATGAGCAAAGCCAGTAGGGTAATAATCCTTTTTTAAAAGGCTTTTTCACTATCTCATCCCATTACCACATAAAAGACAATGATTAGTGGATGTTTTCCTGCCCGTTGGTCATATTTAGGTAGGGAAAGGAAAATAAAACTGGGGGAATGCCCCCATCCTTTCCCATAATATGCCAGACAGTAGCATTTTATGGCATCATGTCTATGGCAGGATAAGGATTGACAACAGGAGCAACAAAAGTACAGATTTCTTCTGGGGCAAAGATAGACAGACAGCTGCTTAAATGAACTGTCAAATCCAGAACTGATTTGTGATAATAAGGTGGAAGAGAAGGAGGATGACCTGTTGAAAGAGAAGGATTCTTTAAATAAAGAAAGAAATCGTGTGAAATGCCCCGATTCATTTCACATCTCCTTGTCTCACGTTAAAAGCATTGCTTTTATAAATCTTGTACTCCAATTTTAAAAATGCATATGAGATGTAGAAACATTTAAGGATTGTGAGCCGGGAATCTGTTCTTCCTGTGTAGCACATTATCAGCGCAGCCTTGCAAAGCGCACCACCAAGCAGGTGCATTAATGTCTCCACCTTCTGCATTATGCATGTCCATGGTTTATGTCTGAAGAGAAATTTGTACAAGAAAGATATGCTGGCATTAGGTGTGTAAGCACAACGAGCATCTTGTTCCTCTCCTCTTCTCCCACCCGCTCTCTGATTTCAGTCAATATGAGCGGAACAGAAACAGAAAAGTGGCACTTTCTGCACAGATGCGAGGATTAGATTATGAAATCAGAATTCTATCACAAAGGCAAATATGGGTTGGCCTCAGAGGTGGTATTCAGCAGGTTCTGACCAGTTCTGGAGAACCGGTAGCGGAAATCGTGAGTAGTTCGGAGAACTGGCAAATATCACCTCTGACTGGCCCCACCCCCATCTATTCTCTGCCTCCCAAGTCCCAGCTGATCAGCTGGATCTTCTTCTGTTGCCCTGCACAGGAGAACAGAGCTGAAAAGCAGGTTAGTGGGGAGGGGAGGGAATGGAGATTTTACAGTAACCTTCCACCAGGAGTGGGGAGGGAATGGAGATTTTACAGTATCCTTCCCCTGCCATGCCCACCAAGAGATGCCCACCAAGCCACGTCACGCCCACCAAGCCATGCCCACAGAACCAGTAGCAATTTTTTTTAATCCCACCTCTGGTTTGCCTCAATTTACGACAGATCGCTTCGTGACTGATCAGAGTTACAATGGACCTTCCCGGGGTTCCTTATGACCTGGATTTTAAGTTCCAACAGCTGCAAAACTCCCCCCCAGGTCATGTGATTGCATTTTAGACACTTGGCAACCAGCCTGGATTTATGACTGTTTGCAGCGTCCTGTGGTCACGGGGCTGCAATTTATGACTTGTCTTTGCTGGAAACCCAATATTTACTTTGGGTTTCCAGCAAAAAATACCTGTTGTAAACAAGGGATTAGCTTAATTTTAATATTTGCTTAATTACTGTGGTGTTCACGTAATAACCATTAAAAAAAAAAGATTACAAAATTGGACTTTGCGATCTCCTCAATGACCAGCATGACTTATGACCATAATTCTGTGCTCAGTTAAGTTTGTAAGTTGAAGGCTACTTATATATCTAGGAAAGACACTATGGTTGGTTTTTTTAAAAAAAACATAAGCTTAATAATATGTTATTTTTGTTTGGTTCTAATTGCTTTCTATCTGTCCTAATTAATGCTTTAAGAATTCAAGCCTGGTTGTTTTAGGATGAAATTTTAAATAATTTATTGATTAACTTTGGATAAGCCAAGGAGTATAAATTTATAAATGCATTTAAGTGTATAGGCTTTAGTTAGAGTAAGACATAGTACCAGTCTTTCACCCTTAAAGCTCAAGATCTTCAGGTATTGCTGTATACTAAGAAGAAGAAAAATACAATAAAGGAAACAAATACAGAGATATTGATGTAGATATACCAAATAAAGCCAATTCAGTTTATAAATGTAGCATTAACTCTTGACTGCATGGAACCTTATATTCAGTTGTCAATGTGCCAGCATCAATTAGAGCATCACTAGCAAGCACAAAATAGCCATTTCTCTACTAGAGATATCATGTTCTATAGCATCAACCAAACCCTGCCATACCAACAGATGAGTAATGAAGAGTGGCTTTATATTGCCTGAATGATATCTAGCTAATATTTGAACAAGCTATTGGATGGTCAGGAGTCGTAAAACTGAGGACTCCACAGGGCTGAGGACTCCTCAGAATGAGATCCTCAGATATATTATCTGACTAGAAGTCATGTTAACACTCCTTGGGCACAATCAAGCATCAGATTCCCTCCTCCTCCTCCTCCTCCTCCTCCTCCTCCTCCTCCTCCTCCTCCTCCTTCTTCTCCTTCTCCTCCTCCTCCACCATCACCACCACCACCACCACCACTACTACTACTACTATCTCTTTTATTCATTAAACATGAAATTATTTTACATAATGATCAATGGATTAATTAATTAATGGCATGGCCATCAAAAAAGGATTTTTAGAGGGGGTTTTAAACTTTTTAAATTTCTATTCAGGGTTTTATCAAGGTTGGCGAGGGTGACGAAGAGAGGGTTGGGGGATGGTAACTTATTGGGGTTAGGGAGGATACCCGGTCCGGGTTTGGGGGATAACCCGGGGGGGTTTGGAGTCAGCCAGGCTGGAGTGCACGTCTGGGAGGGCCCAGAGGGTCGTGAGTCGTGGGGGCAAACACAATTCGGACAGCAGGGGGTGGGTCTCATTGGCACCATAAGTGGGAGGGGCAGATATGACAGGGGTAGAGGGCCAAATCAGGTTAGGGGATCGCGTGCCCGCTGTCTCCAAGCGGTGGCGCACTCCGACCCTCCCGACCCGTCTGGCAGGCCTGATTGTGCAGAGTCTCAGGCCCTGAGTACCCGGCTGATGTTATGTAATGCCAGGTCCGTCGTTAACAAGGCCCCCCTGATTTGCGATCTTATTCAGGAGGAGGGTGCGGACCTGGCGGGGGTCACCGAAACCTGGTTGGGCCCAGAGGGTGGCGTCCCTCTGGTAGAGATGTGCCCACCAGGTTTCCAAGCATTCCATCGACCGAGGTCTCAGGGAAGGGGTGGTGGGGTGGCGGCGATTATTAGAGAAGTCCTTTGTCCTAGGGAGGCCACTGTTCCTCAGACGGCTGGTTGTGAGTCTCTCTTTGTGAAGTGGGGTTGGGGGGTTCAGATGGGCCTGTTGATAACGTACCTGGCTCCCTGCCACGTGTCATCGGCCCTGCCCGGGCTCCTCGAGGTGATAGCCGGGCTGGCGGTTGAAACCCCCAGGCTTTTAGTCATGGGTGATTTCAACCTGCCTTCGCTCGGGGAAACCTCTGGGGTGGCCCGGGAGTTCCTGGCTTCCATGACGGCCATGGATCTGACCCAATTAGTTTCTGGCCCCACTCACACGGGGGGACACACACTGGACCTGATTTTCGCCTCTGGTCAGTGGTTGAATGATCGTTCTGGGGACTTAATTATAAAACCCTTGTCATGGTCCGATCATTCTCTTCTTAGACTGGACTTCGGTGCCGCCACCCCCCATCTCAGGGAGGCGGAGCCGAGGAGATGGTTCCGCCCCAGGCGCCTGATGGATCCTGAACGGTTTCAGATGGAGCTTAGGCCATTTCCTGAAACTCTGGCTCATAACTCGGCCACAGACTTGGTGGCCACCTGGGATAGGTTGGCCGCTGAGGCTCTGGACCGAGTTGTGCCTTTGCGACCTCTGACTCGGCATAGATCCCACCTGGCTCCGTGGTTTACGGGGGAGCTGAGGGGGATGAAATGCCGGAAAAGATGTCTGGAGGGCATCTGGAGGGCCAGTCGTGCTGAGTCTGACTGGACACAGGTGAGGTCCTATATTAGGACCTACCTAGTGGCGATAGAGGTGGCGAAGCGTTCACACCTCTCCGCCCTTATTGCGTCGGCAGAAAATCGGCCTGCTGCCCTGTTTAGAGTGACCCGCTCCCTGCTTGAGCCGAGAGCGCGGGAGGACCTCTTGCAGGGTAGGGCAGAAGAGTTTTCTCGATTTCTGCATGATAAAATCGCTCAGATTCGGGATGGGCTGGACTTCAGTTGGGTGGTCCCCGGGGAGGTGTCCGGAGCAGGTCTTGAGATGGTTACCTGGGAGGAGTTCGATCCTGTGACCGCCGAGGGTGTGGACAGATTACTGGGGAGGCTGAATGCCACCACATGTTTATTGGACCCATGCCCTTCCTGGTTGGTTTCTACCTCCAGAGAGGTGACACGAGGCTGGCTCCAGGGGATTGTCAACGCTTCGTTGACGGAGGGGGCACTTCCGACTGCCCTGAAAACGGCGGTGGTGCGGCCCCTCCTCAAGAAGCCTTCCCTGGACCCGGCTCTTTTGAATAACTATCGTCCTGTCTCCAACCTTCCCTTCGTGGCGAAGGTTGTTGAGAGTGTGGTGGCGCGTCAGCTCCCTCAGTATCTGGAGGAAGCATTCTATTTAGATCCGTTCCAATCGGGCTTCAGGCCCGGGCACAGTGCCGAAACAGCATTAGTCGCGTTGGTAGATGATCTCTGGAGGGCCCGTGACAGAGGTTATTCCTCTGTCCTGGTCCTCTTAGATCTGTCAGCGGCGTTTGATACTATCGACCATAGTATCCTATTGCGGTGGTTGGAGGGGTTGGGAATTGGGGGCACCGTTTTGCGGTGGTTCTCGTCCTTCCTCTCGGACCGCTCGCAATTTGTGTTGACGGGGGGGGAGAGGTCCACCCCTAGGCCCCTCATGTGTGGGGTGCCTCAGGGGTCGGTCCTCTCCCCTCTTCTGTTCAACATCTATGTGAAGCCGCTGGGAGAGATCATCCGTGGTTTTGGGGTGAAATGCCATCTTTATGCTGATGACACTCAGCTTTACATCTCCACCCCAAGCCACCCCAACGATGCTGTGGAGGCTATGGCCCGTTGCCTGGAGGCTGTGCGGAATTGGATGGGCGAGAACAGGCTTCGACTCAACCCTTCCAAGACCGAGTGGCTGTGGTTTCCGGCGGCCCGATATAGTCAGCTGACTCCGTCGCTGGCTATTGGGGATGAGATCTTGACCCCCACAGAAGGGGCTCGCAATCTTGGTGTCCTCCTGGATGTACGGCTGTCTTTGGAAGATCATATTACGGCCGTCTCCAGAGGGGCTTTTTATCAGGTTCGCCTGATACGCCAGATGCGGCCCTTTCTTGATTGGGACGCCTTACGCACAGTCACTCATGCCCTGGTCACCTCCCGTCTGGACTACTGTAATGCCCTCTACATGGGGCTCCCTGCGGGGAGCACCCGGAGGCTTCAACTGGTACAAAATGCAGCTGCGCGGGTAGTTATGGGGGCGTCGAGATACTCCCACGTGACGCCCCTCCTGCGCGAGCTGCATTGGTTGCCGGTGGCCTTCCGGGTTCGCTTTAAAGTACTGGTTTTGGTCTTTAAAGCGCTCCATGGCATCGGACCAGGATACTTATAAGACCGCATTCTGCCAGTAGTCTCCCACCGACCGGTGCGCTCCCACAGAGAGGGTCTCCTCCGGGTCCCGACGCCTTCTATGTGTCACCTGGTGACCCCGAGGAACAGGGCCTTCTCTGTGGGGGCACCCGCCCTCTGGAACGGGATGCCCCCTGGACTATGAACGACCAGTGACCTGAGGGCCTTCAGACGTGACCTGAAGACTTGGCTCTTCGAGCAGGCCGGCCTGAGCTGACTCAAATGGGATTTTAAATGGGGTTTTTAGATTAGTTGGGATGGGTGTACAAAGTTTTAATTTATTTTAATTGGGGTTTTTAGATTTTTATAGGGACAGCCTAGGGTTTAATTCTTTTTTAACTATTTATATTTGTCTACATGTATTTTAGTTGGCTGTTCACCGCCCTGAGTCCTTCGGGAGAAGGGCGGTATATAAAACCTAAAATAAATAAATAAATAAATAAAAATTTAGCAACTTGATCATGTCTAGTTTTGTAGTCAGTCTGCGCGATTTTGCAGCTACTGCTATTATTGTCATTGTCATTGTTATTGTTGATATTATTGTTGTTGTTGTTGTTATTATTGTTATTGTTGTTGTTGTTATTATTATTATTATTATCATAGTCAGCCAGGTGTTCAGACTGGGTTTGGCATTTTTGTCTACCTACTGAGTCTTTCCAAGGGCCTAGGATAGGCAAATCTGGATGTTCGATGGTGTTACAGATATCGCCGCAGGATGGAAGCTGTTCCAAGTAAAGCTGCCTTCTACAATTGACTGATGGCAAATTTGTCAATGCCTATGGTGTTCAAGTGGTTCTCCAGTTGTTTTGGGACTGCACCCAAGGTGCCTATTATTATTGGTATTTACCCTTGCTTGCCTTTGCCATAGTTGTTCTATTTCTATTTGTAGGTCTTTGTATTTGTTATCTTCTCCACCTCTTTTTCTTCCATTTTGCTGTCTCCAGGTGCTGCGACATCCACTATCCAGACTAGTAGTAGTAGTAGTAGTAGTAGTAGTATCCTGCCTTTATTGTTTTTACTCAAGGCAGCAAATATCCAACACACCTTCCTCCTTCTATTTCCCCCATAACAACAACCCTGTGAGATGAGTTAGACTAAGAAAAAGTGACTGCCTCATGGTCACTCCCAGCTTTCATGGCTAAGGTGAGACTTGAACTCACAACCTCCTGTGTTCTTTCCAGTGAGACCAGTCTATCAGGGCAACCTGGTCTACCCAAATATGGGACGGAGCATACTGCTTCTGTTTTCGCCTTTCAGCCCCAATCCAGGAGCCTGCATAGGCAGTTGCTTTCACGACAAACTATTTGTGTGATGAATTTTATTTTTACATAAATTATGCAAATTACCATAAATTATATTTATATAATTTATATTTATTTATATTTGTGTTGAATTTATATTTACTAGTCTCCTTTATTTCTTTGTTGGTAAATATAAATTCAACTCACAACCCTGCTTTCTAGCATGGTGCCTTAACCACCAGACCATCCTGTCTCTGTATCCATCCCACTGAATCCTCAGAAAGTTCTCCAAGAGATGATGCAGGTGTGAGTTGGGGAATTGATAAGAATATTGATTTGCTGGCAGCTTGAATTTGGACTCTCCCTGCAAGCCAAAAGGATTATTTATGGAAGTACTATATAGGAACTTAGAATCTAAAACATTAATAAGCTATTTTTCCATTTCCATTTAGTGCGTTTGTACAACTGGGATGTAAGTACAACTACCTCTGAAATAGATGGCATTTTTATCCACTTGGATCATGGGATAAAGCAACATGTTTTTCCTAATACTAGGATGATACATTGTCACTTGGTTCAAAAGCATTAATGCCAGAATTGTTGAAATGATTCATCTCTAAAAGAAACATATTTTGCCTAGTCAGTATTGAAGTAAAAGTGTGAACTATTAAATTCTGTTTTGATATACCTGCATATATTATATGCACTGCCTAGTTTTTAATAAATGTATTTTAATCTATGAAACACATTGAGAAAAACCTCGTATTAGAATAAATAAAATATACACCTCTTTAATTTAAATGTGCAGGGCATTCAGATATATATTTATTTACACTATTTACAATAGGATGATGATAATTTTGTTTCCTTAAATGCCACAAAACTCTACTACCCATATGTAAACACCATCCACAGTAATTGCAGTGATTCTTACTTCTAGCTATTTAACTGTTTAGTTCTTATGGCTGTCTTCTTACATACTGCAGTAGCAGTTATATCACACAATTATATATTGCACTATATTGTAGTTTCCATAATTTCAATATTGCAAGTATAATTTTACACGTAAATTGTAGCAACATGGTAATTTTATTACCTTCGGAGTAGTAATTCTGATCTTTAGCTATTTTTCCATAGTTATATATATTTATATCACAGAATTTGCTTTTCATAAACTTAAGATTTTAGTGATAAAATCTTTTATAGCTGTTAACATAGCTTTTGTTAGTAATCTTCATTTTTCTATTTTTTGTAGGCTGAATAGTTCAAATTAGGATGGTTATAAATTTTCATTATCTAATGTAATTTTATACTAGTCAATGACCAAAATTAAGATTACTATTACTTGCAGTGATTGTATTTTTTAAGCTTTGTTAGGTCTGTTATGGTATGTGATCTTAAAAAAGTAATTCATTCATTTAATTATTCAATAACATGTGAAACATTAAAGAACAAAAGTAATTCTTCCAAATCCTTACATCATTAGTACATCATTATGGCTATACCATGGACACAATATCAATAGCTAAATTGGTTTTTCTTATGGTGGGGCTCATGTTACAAAAGACCTCCTTTTATTACAGATTAAGGAAGGCTCAAAAGTTTTGTTCAACCAAACATTTAATGTTTTAACACTGTACTATAAAGTCTGTCAGGTATATGTATTTCTTGTTTTTAATTATTTTTTATCATTGTTTAGCTTACCTTGGTAATTGATTGTAATGTAATGTAATTATGTAACTAAATACATAAATAAACAACAAACAATAAAACAATGAGCAGCAAATATATGTACTAAATAAACAGTGCAGCTTAACAGTACATCTAAAAAAAATGTAAGGAAATTCATCATGATTCAGGAAAGTTTTCCAGTTATAAAGCTGGTCATTCTGAACACTGTTCCCTCAGTAAATGAAAACTCCAGCAGGGCTCACTGAACAATCAGACAGAATTTATCTGCTTTTGTTGAAACAGGGATTTCTGTCATTACCATCATCTGAATTGATTGAGGAATTTACTTTTTGAGTGATTGAGTGTGTCACTTTTACAAGAAAAAGCTTGTGTACCACTCTCTGACTTTTCCAAATGTTGGGAATGTCTATGGAAAACCCTAACTTGATGGTCTCCAA
Source organism: Bungarus multicinctus (assembly GCA_023653725.1). Classification (NCBI taxonomy): domain Eukaryota; kingdom Metazoa; phylum Chordata; class Lepidosauria; order Squamata; family Elapidae; genus Bungarus; species Bungarus multicinctus. Next base: position 117,261,101 of record CM042836.1, read on the forward strand.
GATGGATTTGGACTCAACTGAGGAGGGAAGAATTGAAAATAAATCTGTTAAAATATTGTATTTTTAAAAATAACACAACTTTAAAAATTCCACCCACCCACGCCAATATCTCTCTCTCAGGTATTCTACAGGAAGCTTCCTCAAGCTATCTCATTTTTCATGAAATGCCCAAGGATAATGCTATAATGTTCTTCAATGCAGACGTGGTAGAAGCGGTTGTAGAATGCTTTGGTATAGTTGGTTAAAGCTTAAAGGGAGGACAACGTTTTTTTCATTCTTACCATTTACAAAAACATCTCAATATCAAAATCTCCTTTTTTAGCATTAATACCTTTCATGCAATCTTAAAAGCTGTATTATTAGAATAGTTTCCCCAGGATTTGCTTTTAAAACTTTTTATAGTTTAAAGTGTGAATACTACATGCATTTAGTCTCATTTAAGATTCTTAACAGAATCTCTTCTTTTAGGAGCTTTACCCCTGGAACATTTCATCAATGGAATTCTTACTTGGCATCTCTTTGATGTCATCTCAGCACCAGAAGAAGAGGGATATTGATTTCCCCGAACTTCTCATTGGCTGTGTTCTATTTCTGCTGATGATTTTCCTTCTCTCTTTTTTAAAGTTGGGTCCAAATTTTGCTCCCTCATCTCACCCCACTGCAGAAAAACAAGGGAACAAACCATTTGTTTCTTTCTCCAACATTCTCATGCATCTTTTCAAAATCTGCTCTAGGAGGTTGGGAGACACTTGGAAAAATATCTAAGGCAGGACTGGGCATCCTCTATTGCATGGCTTTCAATTGTTTTGGATTCCCTGGGCTGCACTGAGTGAAGAGGGATTGCATATCAAATATGTAATGTGATTAACGTATATGTCACAAAAATGAAATAATATTAAATGTTTATGATCTTGTGAGGCCGCTTTACTAGCTACCCAGAACCACATGCAGTCCATGGGCCATTTGGTTGGACACATCTGTTTTATTTGGTCATTTAAAATAATAAAATACATTGTAAGCAAAAAAAAGAGGAGTTAAAAAAATCAGAACAGCAATCAGCACATTACAGTGGTCAGTTAAATATTTTGAACAGATGAAAGACCTAACTTGATCGGCTGAAGAATTGTTTAAAATAAGGCATTTAAGTGGCTCTACCTTACTCTCAATTTTTTAAAAAATAGCCTACAACTTTTTAAAAGGTACACATTAAAGAGACAAAAAAGTTGCTTTTATTGTTAACTAAGCAACGTGTAACAATCAGCAGTAGCTGCAGTGGTCTAGCAGAATTAGCCTAGCTCAATATCTTGTGCAGGGGTATTTCTGGTGCTTATGCAAATTGAAGTTTTAATTGCCTTATTTGTTTCCTCGTGGCAGTAACATTAGTACATTAGATATCTCTTGCTGTGTATTCCATCACTGTAAACACTGGGAAGGAGGGGAGGAGAACAAATGTGCAACTACCTTTCCAAATACTTCACCGGAATCACAAATTCTTCAGCAGTGTTTCTCAGTCTTAAGAGATAGATAGATATAGATAAATGATACACAGCACACACACGCAATATTATGTTTTATAATAAATATAAAACCTTAGTAAGACCACACCTGGAATACTGCATCCTGTTTTGGAGACCACTTTACAAAAAAGATGTTGAGACTTTGGAAAAAGTGCAGAGAAGAGCAACTAAGATGATTATAGCCTGGAGACTAAAACATAAGGATTTGGGTATGGCCAGTCTAGAGAAAAGGAGTGGGGTTGACATGATATAGTAGCAGTATTCCAGTATTTGGTACTTTATCACTGGAGGTTTTTTTCAGAAGAGACTGGACAGCCACTTGTCTGAAAATATATAGATAACAGGTAACAGATAATCAGAGTTGGAAGGGACCTTGTAGGTCATCTAGTCTAACCCCCTACCCAAGCGGGAGACCCTACTCCCTTTCTGACAAATGGCAGTCCAATCTCTTCTTGAAAGTCTCAAGTGATGGCGCTCCCACAACTTCCGAGGGCAAGCTGTTCCATTGGTTGATTGTTCTCACTGTCAGAAAGTTTCTCCTTATTTCCAGGTTAAATGTCTCCTTGTTCTGTTTCCAACCATTATTCCTTGTCTCGCCTACAGGTGCTTTAGAAAATAGCTTGACCCCTTTCTCCCTGTGGCAGCCCCTCAAATATTGGAATCTCCTGCTTGAGCAGAGGGTTGGACTAGAAGACCTCCAAGGTCCCTTCCAGGTCTATTCTATTCTGAATTCAGTCTTGGAAACTTTAAAATGTGTGCACTTCAATTCCCAGAACTGCCTAGTCAGTCCAAAGCTTCAGCTACTTGAAATTCACTCATCCTAAAATTGCCAAGGTTGAGAAATAAGAGTATCCAATAATTTATCAAAATAAATTACTGCATAATTGTAATAATTTAACTAATAATTAAATGTTGAGTATGCAATAAGAGCTAACAACTGGTATCTGCTACCTCAGGAGAATATGTAGAACATAGAAGCTGCAGTATAATGAAAGTCAGAGCAAGAAATTCTGCATCCTTTTGAAAGCTTTGGAACAATATCAGAGAGAATTGGAAATTGGTTTTTAGGTTTTGAATTCAAAACCTAAATTGGTTTTTAGGTTTTGAATTGCCTTAGAAATAAGTTGATATCAGAAGATGGTTCTCTTGGTCTAATATCAAAAAGAACTTAGAAAATCTTTACTGCATATATAGATTACTTACATCCTAAGGGTGTGGCAAGCATTCAAGAATGGGAACTGGGCATGGCTAGTCTGGTGAGAAGGACCATGGGAGATATTATAGCAGTTTCCAGTATTTGAGAGGCTGCAACGGAGAGGAGGGGAGTCAAGTTATTTTCTAAAGCAGGGGTCGCCAATCTTTTGGACCTCAGGGACCACCAAATTCATAATTTTAGATTCCAGGGACCACTAACTGGTTCTGTGGGCGTGGCCTAATTTGTGGGTGTGGCTTGATGGTCATGTGACTGGCTGGGCATGGCTTGTATGTAAATATTATAAATATTTATATAAATATTGATTTTTTTATTAAAAAACAGCAACTTTTACCCAAAATCAGGCAAAGCAGGCAGGCAGATTGAGTTGCTCACAGAATCACAGATTCATTCAGAAATCCATCTATCTGCTATTGGCTAGCTCAGTCTGTCACATAAAATTTGCTTGCAAGCAAACTCATAAAATTTGCTTGCAAGCAAACTCATAAAATTTGCTAGCAAGCAAACTCACAAAATTAACTCACAACACACCATGCATGTAAATATTGATTTTTTTATTTTAAAAAAGAGCAACTTTTACCCAAAATCAGGCAAAGCAGGCAGATTGAGTTGCTCACAGAATCATTCAGTGATCTATCTATCTACCATCAGCTAGCTCAGTCTCTCAAATTTGCTTGCCGTGAGTCTGCACTGAATTTGCTTGCAAACAAACCGTCAATCCTAAGGGAGGTTTGGCTGTGCTTAGCTAGAAAGCAAGAAATCCAACCATTTCCTGGCTTCCTAGCTAATCTAAATCTCCCGGTGCAGTAGAACAGTTGAAGGTCGGAAAAAGGAAAAATAGCAATATGTCCTCCTGGATGTACGGCTGTCGTTAGAAGATCATATAGCAGCCGTCACCAGGGGGGCTTTTTGTCAGGTCCGTAGGATCTACCAGTTGCGACCCTTTCTGGATCGGGTCACATCCGCCCTGGATTATGCCAATGCTCTCTACATGGGGCTCCCCTTGAAGAGCATCCAGAGGCTCCAGCTGGTGCAAAATGCAGCCGTGCGGGTGATCTTGGGGGCTTCTCGGAGCTCCCATGTTACACCACTTTTGGGCGAGCTGCATTGGCTTCCGGTGGCCTTCCGGGTGTGATTCAAGGTGTTAGTGACCACCTTTAAAGTGCTCCATGGCTTGGGACCTGGGTATTTACGGGACCACCTGCTGCCACCGTCAGTCTCTCGCCGACCAGTGTGCTCTCATAGAGCGGGTCTCCTCGGGGTGCTGCCGGCTGGATGGCTGGTGACCCCGAGGGTTTGGGCCTTCTCTTTGGGAGCTCCCTCCCTCTGGAACAAATTGCCCCCAGAAATAAGGACCGTCCCCGACCTATTGACCTTCCAGCGCACACTAAAAACCCACCTATTCCATCTAGCCGGTCTGGACTAGAGTTATGTGTAATGGTTTTAAATTCGGTTTTTTAAATGGTTATTAACTTTCTTAATTTCCTACTTTTTAACTCTTAATTCCAATTTATCTAATCCTTTTAATGTATTTTAAATTATTGTATTTGTATTTATATGTTTTTATTTGGCTGTGCACCGCCCCAAGTCCTTAGGGAGAGGGGGCGGTATACAAATTTGAAAATAAATAAATAAATAAATAGGCATATAAAGGTTTACAACATAGCCTTAAAACTGTAAAATCAGGTAAAATAATTACACAATAATCCTGGCTTATGGCTTTCTTTTTTTAAGTCTGATCTAAGCACATTTATGATGTTATTTTTGCTTCAATACATCAACTATTTTTATTAGAATATTAAAATTTAACCTACCCTTCTGAGACTTTTGAAAAGGCACCTTTAAAAGCTGTTTTTTAGTGGATAAATATAAGGAAATAAAAAAGATAATACTTTTTTTAGTTTGCCTGTATTTATTTGTCAAAAAGAGGAAGGCTCAAAAATGAAGAATTGCACAGTTCCTAGTCCACACAGCTTACTGTATGAGAGACTAAACTTGTCTCGCATCAGTTTTCAAACTTTCAAATCAGCTGCAACTTCCAAAAGCAGCAGGTCTCTAAAGGTTGATCCACAATGTAAGGCAAATCTATCTGGCTATTGCTTTTTGCAGTCTTAAAATCTTGCTACCTTTAATCTTGCAAAAAAGGTTTTCCTCAGGAAATAGGTACCCATTTTAGACAATGCTACCTGCAGTATCTCCTTTGACTTGCCATTTGAAATGGCAAATGAAAAGCTGCTCTCTCATACTTGTGAGGGCTTTAAACTTTGCTTGCATGGGATGGCAAAGTAATGTGAGTCTAAATATAGGTATAGTCATCAAAGTAGTTCTTCTTCTTCTTCTTCTTCTTCTTCTTCTTCTTCTTCTTCTTCTTCTTCTTCTTCTTCTTCTTCTTCTTCTTCTTCTTCTTCTTCTTCTTCTTCTTCTTCTTCTTCTTCTTCTTCTTCTTCTTCTTCTTCTTCTTCCTCTTCCTCTTCCTCTTCCTCTTCCTCTCTGTATTATCTCACATGCACAGGTGGTGTTCAGCAGATTCTGACCAGTTCTGCAGAACCGATAGTAGAAATTTAGAGTAGTTTGGAGAACCGGCAAATACCACCTCTGACTGGAGATTTTACAGTATCCTTCCCCTGCGAAGCCCACCAAGCCAAGCCCAGAGAACCAGTAGTAAAAAAAAAATTGAATTCCACCACTGCTCACATGTAACAATTCCTCCTGCTTATCTGCTTTGTTTTGGATCCGCCATCTTTTCTCCACAAGCTAACTGAAAAACAGAAACACAATCACTGCACTGTACAGGCACTCCTCGACTTACAACAGTTTGCTTAGTAACCATTCGAAGTTACAACGGCAGCTTACGAAAAAAGCAGCTTACGACCATTTTTCACACTTATGACCATTGCAGCCTCCTTGTGGTCACATGATTTACATTCAGATGGTTGACAACTGACTCCCATTTATGACAGTTGCAGTGTCCCGGGGTAATTACATCCCCTTTGCAACCTTCTGAAAAGCAAAGAGGAAACTAGATTCACTTCACTGCTGGGTTCCTAATATAACAACTGCAGTGATTCACTTAACAAGAAAAGTGGCAAGAAAAAAATGGTAAAATGGGGCAAAACTCACTTTACAAATTTCTCACTTAGCAACCTAAATTTTGGGCTCAGTTGTGGTCGTAAGTTGAGGGATGCCTGTATTACAGTCTTGTTTATTCTTATTTTTCCTTTTTAAATAATATCCTTTCTGGTTTAGCTATTATTTGCCATACTTTCCCTCTCATCTCCTGCCATCATTGTGGTACTATGGGCCTGAGTCATTCCAAACCTGTCCCTGGTGCTGACGCTTGGGGTACCAGAACTGGACTTCAAATTAGCCTTTTCTATATACCTCTTTGCACCTATCTATTAGTCCTCTGGATTTTTATCATTCATATTTGGTAGTTCCAGTTTACTCTGAAAGAAATATAAATAGGAATTCAGATTTTAAGCACTGCACATCCAACATAATCTCTTTTGTTTCAATATCTTTTTCTGCAATGACGTTAAAGAGCTTACACTTGATATGGGAGTAGGTCTCCCCTACCCCTTCCCTTCCCCTTATAATTAATTTGTAAGCTTTCAATTTGGCTGCTATATCTCAAAAATGTACAATGTGAGAAGTAAATATTCCACAAATAATATCCCCTTACTCATCAGAGACACCATGGAACATGAACAGAAATATTCAAACGCCATCTTATTTGGTCTTGAAGACACCAACTAATCAGATGACATCATCAAAGTTCGTGATATCATAAGCAACTCAAATACAACAAACATCTCTCCTGAAGATATCATTGAAATAACCAGAGATGGCCATGGGTACAAATACAATGATGGCTCTGTAGCCCCAAGATTTTGCAGAGTTGTATGCAAAAATGAGTCCTTCAAACGCATATTCATTCATACAATAAATGCCATTGCAAAAACCAATCCCAACCACAAAAAACTTCGCTCAAGACCTGACTTATCCATACTGCAAAGAATCCGCTCCCATGAACTCCACACAGAATTCAAAAACAGTATAGACAATGGAGAAAAGGACCTATGCATTAACTACAGAGCTGATTGCATCAAAAGAAAGTCACACAACCCACAACTCCGCATCCAACCCTATCCCATCCAATCCAACATCACTCAAAACTAGGCATGCATTCCCCTAACTACCTCTATTCCAACCACAACTGGCCTTAAATGCAAGCTACTCAATGCAAGAAGCCTTGCAAATAAAATACCTGAATTTCTCCTCTTACTAAATACGGCTAAATTCGACATTATATTTGTCTCAACGCATCTCCCCCTGACTGCATTATCACAGTAAGAGACTATCATGTTTAGCAATCAAATTGTGAAATCCGTAGAGGAGGCGGTGTTGCTATCTTCTATAAAAAGTCCCTACATCTAAAAAAATCCAAGTTACCCAGGAGCATGCTATTCCTGAGACCACCGTCTGTGAATTGTGCTTAAATATCACATTTCAGTTCTTACTATGTTACAGAGCCCCTGATTATGACATCAAACTACGGTGTTTCTCATATAATAAGGCTGGGTCTTAATTTTTTTTGAACCCTGAAAAAACGGCTAGGCCGTCTTTTCGAGGGTTACTTAAATCCACCCCCTTGCATCCTCGGGTGGGTGGGTGGCGACGGCTTGCATGTTGACCTCGGCATTTGTGGGGCACTTCATATCGGGAGACCTTCCACCACCGTTTGGCGCAGCCACGTGTGGCTGGCCAGGGCTCCTCCCTGCAACTGGAGCCCCACTGGAGCCACTTGGCTTTAGGCGCTCCTGTCGCCACCTTCCCTGGCATTGTTTGAAGGCAAAGCCTATTCTTTTAAAAATGATGCCCTACTACAACAAAGCCTCCCCTACCCGAGAGGGCAGCCCCACGTGGGGAGGTGAATCTTCCGGGGCCACAGCGCAGGACCCACCCACCCCCGGAGAAGCGCCCAGCAGCCATCCCTGCCTGATGCAAGGCAGAGCAGAAGTGCCTTGCCTGGGGCACCCTGCACAGCTGACAGGGGAGACCTCCTGCCCAGCGGTGGAGCTCTGGCAAAGGCAGAGGGCGCCTCCCTGCCGAGCCCTCCACTCATCCGGCCAGGGCCGTGCCGGAGCAGGGCGGGCTGGGCAGAGCCAGAAAAGCGAGCCAGGGGTGCACACCCGCCTACTAAGTGAAAGCCGGGCCGACCCGAGCTTGGCTTCCCGAGTCCCTCCAGCCCAACCCTGAAGGGGCCACCAGGAGAGGCCGCCCAAGGCAGTGATAGCATCCACCCGTCCACAGACAGGGAGGCGAGGCGACAGCAGCGCTGCTTCCCTGGTTGACAGCTCCAGTGAAACCTGCAGCCACCTGTCCTTTCCACTCCTCATCCAGCTCACTCCATCCCCTCGCATCTCCAAACGCGCCAGCAGCTCCAAACATGGCAGCGATGCTCCAAATTCTGCAGTGGCTCGGGCATTGGCGCTCACTCGGCGGGGCTCAGCTCAGAGGAGGATGCAGCATGGGCCGTTGCCTCACGTCCCTGTTCGCGGACGGGTGGGCACTATCACTGCCTCGGGCGGCTTCTCCCGGTGGCCCCTTCGGGGTCGAGCTGGAGGGACTTGGGAAGCCAAGATTGGGTTGGCTCTTTCACTTGGCACCCGCGGCTCGCTTCCCCTGCTCTGCCCAGCCTACCCAGCTCTGGCGAGATGAGCGGAGGGCCCAGTGGGGAGGCACTTGCTGCTTGGCCAGAGCTCTGCCGCCAGGCAGGAGGGCCCAGCTGTCAGCTGCGTGGAGCACCCCAGGTGAAGCTCTTTGCGCTCTGCTTGGCACCAGGCAGGGATGGCAGCTGGGCGCGTCTCCCAGGGTGGGCCAATCCTGCACTAGGGCCCCGGGAGTTTCACCTCCCCACTTGGGGTTGGGCTGCTCTCTTGGGCAGGGGAGGCTTTTTCATAGTAGAGCGTCATTTTGAAAAGAATGGGCTTTGCCTTCGAACGATGCCCGGGAAGGTGGCGACAGGAGCACCTGAAGCCGAGTGTCTCTGGCGGGGCTCTGTTTGCAGGGAGGAGCCCTGGCCGGCCCCACGTGGCTGCGTCAAACACCACGGCAATGCTCCAAATGCCGCGGTGGTGCTCCAAACCAGAAAGCAACAGTGGCGGAAGGTCTTCTGATATGAAGTGCCCTACCAGTACCGAGGCCGACATCCATGCCGACGCCACCAGTGGGTGCTCCTAACGGCAAGCCTCCCCGCCCTTCCCCCATTTAGCATGTTTTAAAATAGGCCTAAATTTGGGGGAGGGGCTTAATTTCATTTTAAGCCTATAAAACATGCTGGGACTTCCTATTGGGGGAGGCCGTATTGCTGGAGAAACACGGTACAAACAAGCTAAATACACTACTAAGATGGGCAGCACCCTGCCCACATGCTTTTATCTTTCTTGGTGACTTCAGTCTACCTCATATTAACTGGACCCTTAACGAATGTAAAACTGAACCCACACATGCAACCTTCTACAATGCAGTAACAAATCTGGGACTAGAACAACTAGTAACCAACAACACTAGACTTAACAACTGCCTCGATCTCATCTTCTGCAATAGTTTTAATTCAATTTACGGAATACAAATTGAAAGACCCTTTTCCAACAGTGACCACAACATGATTGACTTTTGTTTCAACATATGTCCATACAAGAATCATCACAACAATGGAATCCCCAATTATAGCTTCAAAAAAGGCAACTATGATCTTATAAACAACGATCTCTCATCCCTTGATTGGCAATTTCTATTCTCTGGATGTAATACTGTAGAAAACCATTACAACATATTTTTACTTGAAGTCAAAAGAGTCATCAAACTATATGTACCATTAACAACTCCCAAAACCAGAAAAAACAAATTACCAAAAACAATAATGAAGCTTCAATCCAAAAAGAAATCACTTTAGCAGAAAAACAAATCTGGTCACGTTGCCAACTTCAAAAGCCGATACAAAAATTTATGCCACCAGATAAAAACTGAACGCACAAATTATCACATTAAACAAGAAGAGAACCTTCTATGTACCAATTCCACCTGTGCTTTCTACAATTTTGTAAACAACAAACTAAAAGACTCAAAGTCCATCCCATCCCTGAAAGGACCTAATGGTAAAGACTGCAATGATGACGCTATTAAAGCCAACCTCTTTAACACATTCTTTGGCCCAGTATTTTTAAACAGCAATGGATCATGCCCAGTATTTCCTAGTTGAATCACAGACAACTACAACGATCTAATACATATCAATTTTACAGAAGACAATGTTGAAAAAGCACTACGCAATCTAAAACCATCTCTATCTATTGGACCGGATGGAATATGTGCCTACTTCTTAAAAAAGCTATCCACTGCCATAACAGAACCTCTAAGCATAATCTTTGAAAAATCTTTCAGGACCAGCTCCTTGCCAAAACTATGGTCCCAAGCCATGGTCATCCCCATCTTCAAAAAGGGGAACCACAGCTTAGTTGAAAATTACAAACCAATCTCTTTATGCTGCGTCACCTGTAAAGTCATGGAATCAATTATTAACCAATCCATCATCCTCCACTTAAAAACAATCAACCTACTCTCTAATATTAAATGATTTGATTTCAGGAAAAAAAAACTATCATGTAATCTGCAACTCTTACACTGCAAAAACATATAGATTACACAACTCGATCAGGGCAAAGCAATAGACGCAATCTATATAGACTTCTGTGAAGACTTTGATTCAGTGGTACACGACAAACTACTCCTAAAACTAAAATCTTATGGTATCTCTGGACACCTGCATAACTGGATAGAAGCATTCCTGTCAAACAGACAACAAATGGTCAAAATTGGGAGCATCCTATCAAATTCTGTACCTGTCAATAGTGGTGCCCCCCAAGGCAGTGTTCTAGGATCAACTCTTTTCTTACTCTACATAAATGACCTCTGTGATCATATCAAGAGCAACTGCGTTCTCTTCACTGATGATGTAAAGCTATTCAACACCACAGACAATACTGCTACCCTTGAAAAAGACCTTGACTATGTATCAGAATGGTCAAACAAATGGCAACTTCAAATCTGTATAAATAAATGCTCTGTCTTACATATTGGCAAGACCTTGTTGATGACCCAAACTCTGTCAAGGATCTTGGAGTATTCATGTCAAATGACCTAAGTGCTAGAGCCCATTGTAACTACATAGCCAAAAAGGTGTTAAGAGTTGTTAACCTAATCTTACATAGCTTTTTCTCTGGTAATATTACACTAATAACTAAAACATACAAAACATTTGCTAGACCAATACTCGAATACAGTCTGGAACCCACATTATGTACCTGATATTAACACAGTTAAGAAAGTCCAGAAATATTTCACAAGAAGAGTTCTTCACTCCTCTACTCATTGCAGAATACCTTATGGCACCAGACTTGAAATTCTAGACCTCGAAAACCTAGAACTACGCCGCCTTCGGTCTGATCTAAGTATAGTATATAAAATCATACATTGGAATGTCCTACCTGTCAATGAATACTTCAGCTTCAACCATTACAATACGAGAGCAAACAATAGATACAAACTCAAGGTTAATCGCACCAAACTTGATTGCAGGAAATACAACTTCAGCAACAGAGTGGTCAATGTCTGGAATACTCTACCTGACTCTGTGGTTTCTTCCCCAAACCCCAAAAACTTTAACCTTAGACTGCCTACTATTGACCTCACCCCTTTGCTAAGAGGTCTGTAAGGTGCGTGCTTAAGCACACCAACCTGCCTACTGTCTCTGTCCTATTGTTTCTTTTATTTTTTTAATTTTTCTTATATGTATCCAGGTATTCATAACTATGTTTTTACTTATACCTATTATCTTGTAAGCAATTAACAAATAAAAATAAATAAAATAAATAAATAGTAAATGTACATTCAGCTTGAGTTTTCATGGTGAGTCTTTGCATTGCTCTTGGATGTTGTTCACCTATGTTATATTATTAAAAGTCCAAATAAAAGAAAATCAAATAATGTCATTAGCTGCAATAGCAAAAATTATAGTCCCTGTTGCTTTCTTTTCATTGAAGGGCATTTACATCTGAATGACTTTTCAACTATGTGCATGTTTGTAATTAATGCAATTACAAACCAGGGATCTGTTCCCAAAACTCAAAAAGGAAAATAGGAAAACAAAAGATAAAACATTATCAGTTCTATGGTTTCAATTAAAACAGTATTTTGTTTTCACGCAAGCAGTAAATTAGATAAATTACTTCACATCTGTTATCACCACAGAAAATGTGCATGCTGTAATAAGTCAGCATTTGCGTGCCTGTGTTCCTTTTTGCCCAATTTCTGGAACTTTATAAGCTCAAGATCAATACCTTGATTTATTTGTCTTTAGTGTATTAATTCACTGTTTTTTTAAAACTAACTTGATTTAGAGTGCCTTATATAATGAAGTCCAAAACTCAAACCATTTTTCTGTTTGTCTACCTCCTCTGCTTGGGAAACCATGGGGAAATTGAATAGACTGTGTGGAAAGCATCTATCTGTCTGAGAGATATGAAGAATGAATGCATGAACGAACGAACGAATGAATATGGCTTTGGGCAGGAAATCCTACACAAGCCTTTCCTCACAGACATATCAGCCATCTTTGTGTTTCCTCTTGTCTTGTCCTGAACACCTATTATAATAAAATTCCCTGCACTATACCCAGGGGCACGATGACTCAGTGGTTAAAGATGCTGAGCTTGTTAGTTGGAAAGCTGATGGTCCGGGTTCGAAATCTGAACACCACGATGGGGTGAGCTCCTGTTCCTGCCCACTTAGCAATTTGAAAGCATGCAAATGCAAGTAGATAAATAGGTACCACTTTGGTGGGAAGGTTAACAGTGTTCTGTGTGCCTCGATATATCATCATATTGGTCACATGACCACGGAAATGTCTTCGGACAATGACATCTGGGAAAGGAAGCTGGGCTTGGTAATCACCACCCTGACCTGCTACAGCATATTATCTACAGCCATATTTCCACATGTTGCCACCACAAGCATTTCTGATATAATGGTCAAAGAACGCGAGTATCTATGTCAAACAGTATTAAGAAGAAATGGACTAGAACTGGGCATCTTTGGATAACCCCAGTAAACAATTTGCATTAGTAAATGCTGAAGTTTTGTTGGGGATTTCTGGACCAGAGGAATCTTCTCAGTTTACTGACTTACCCCCAAAGTGGGGAGAATAATATAAGGGTATGTCTCTGATAAACCAGCTCTTTATTGACCAGATCCTGGTGTTTGCTTTCTTGAGATGGCCCTTTGGCAGTTTCATTAAGGAATTTTTATTGAGGTTTGGATTGGTTTGCCTTTGCATTTTGGACTGACTTATCAAGGGTACTTTGAGCACTATACTTTTACCTTTACTATCCTTGACCATGATCCAGGAGATGACAAGAACTCATTATGTACAGTATTACTGATGTCTCTCATCGATTGCACTGAATCTCTTCTAAGGATGGCTCCATTTGGAAAAAATATTATTATTATTATTATTATTTATTCCATTTATATACCGCCCTTCTCCCGAGGGACTCAGGGCGGTGAACAGCCCGTCTAAAAACCCGTCTAAAAATATACTGTAAATTAGCTTATAAAACACTTTTTTAAAAAAGATCAGCTCTAGAATGATACATATATAAAATCAAGAAAAAGTGGGGAGGAAAAAGGGGGGAAGAAAAAAAGTGGGGGAAGATCTAAAATCAATTATAATTTAATTTGGCTGCCATAGATTGTAAATATATTTTGAAAGAAACAACATGATCGAGTAACAACAGATCCCACTTCTCCCCACTCTGCCCTCACATTAAAATGATTAGATTTTAAACTTTGCTTTTAATTTATTTATGTTTTAGTCTATATGTGTTGATACATTTTTATGACTGTAAGCCGCCCAGAATTACCCTATGGTAAAATGGATGGCCAATAAATTTTATAAGTAAATAAATGATTGAAACCAATGCCTGTTGTGCAACATCTCAAAGACCAGAACAGACCCAATGGATAATTTGTTGATGGGGAAATTAATCCCTAAACAGCTTGAAAGTATAGCGATTCAGGCTTTGTCTATAATGTGGATTTATTATTTTTTCTGGTTCCAAAATTACATCATAACCTCTTTTAAAAGGATTAAAAATGTGTACATTGTACAGTTGAAGTGGCCTCATTGTAAGCTGAAAAAAAAGTATGACTACATGATTGAAAAGAATAGAGAAAAGGAGTAAGATTTGGAAAAAGGGAATGTATTCTAGAAGTTTAGAAAATCTAAATAAAAGATGTATGGTTGACCCTACAAAGAAAATAATGGCACAACGTACAATGTTGAAAAGAAAAGAAAGTGAAGTATTTAATAATGAAGGAATTGAAAAATATTAGATTTAAATGTGGAAAGGACACTATTTTTTAAATAGTCAGTGTCTATGACTCCATAGTCTAGAACTGCTAGAACTTTGGGGAAAGTCAAAAGACAAGAAAACATTAATGTAAATGACAATTATGAAATCAAGGCCTATGAAAATTTGTGATAATAGCCTAAAAAATGCTAAATAAGACACTTCGGATTAGAGAAGGAAACAAAAAGGCTAGCATAAATACAAATCGCAGGTGGGCAAAAAATGGGAACAAAAACACCACTGTTTCTAACATAAAGAAATAGAAGAGGAATTGGAAAACAGATCAGAATCTCAAAATGGAAAAAAAAATCAGCTAACAGATGGAACTTGAGCCATGACTGTTCAGCAGCATGAACATACAAGCAGGGGAGGCAGAATCTGAGGAACAAGCCAACAGGCTGAGCCTGTTGATAAAAATGATAAAAATGAGTGAAAGAAAAAAAAGTACAAATAGAATCCAAAGAAGAATTAGAAGAGAAAACTGTAGCATTAAAGGGAAGAACAGTGTTAGGATAGCAAAATCATTTATCATCAATCCCATCACCATTATCATCGTCAAGTATTCAGGATTTATGAACATTAAAAAAATTATATAAACAATGGCATCAAGGCAATCAGCATATCATTATAAAAAGGTTTAAAAATATTACAGAAATCAAAAGTGTAGTTTCTAAAGTAAATGTAAGACAATTAGTGTGAATAGTATAGTAGTATAAATATAGAATAGTGGGCTATAATCACTAATGTAAGCAGGGGTGGGATTCTACCAGTTCCTACCTATTCGCTAGAACCAGTTGTTAACATTCTAAGCAGTTCGGAGAACCGATTGTTAGAAGAAATTACTGGCCTAATCCTGTAAGGAAGGCAGGAAGGAAACATTCTGGTGTTGCTTACAGAAACTGCCTCTCCGTTAACCCTTATTACATTCTTGGCAGGACTAGACTTCCTGTCTCAGGAACATCTCTGGAATTTTTTTCCTTTCCTTTGCTAGTACTTTGCTTGTGTGGAGTGACCATTCAAAGTTACAATGGCACTGAAAAAAGTGACTTATGACCATTTTTCACACTTATGATTGTTGCAGCATCCCCACAGTCTTGAGAGGCCAGGCGAGGAGATGCATGCCTCAATGTGAGTGATATTGAGTTGGCTACATCCAGCCAATACCATGACCATGAAGCCATGTCCACCCAGTCACATGACCACCAAGCCACGCCCACCACCTAAACCATGTCCACAGAACTGGTTGTTAAAAAATTTGAATCCCACCCCTGAATGTAAGCCTATTATCCATTGAGACCAAGAGATTACTCAACATATATTTACATGTAACTGAAAATAGTTATTACTGATAGAATGAAATCAAATCTCAAACATTGACAGTACAACCTCCTTTGTTTTTAGAGGCAAATGAAGACAGTATTATTCCACAAAATCTTTGATCCTAGCTATACAGGACACCATCTGACTAATGTTAGTACTATAACTATATCAGTTTTACTTTATTTTACACAGCGTTATTTATTGTCCCTAACCCAGAGTCCCAGGATTTGGGTGGGATTGAAATTTGTTTATAACATACATTTTAAAAAACAACCTAAACAAAATGCACTGCTGTAAGCTGCAATGCTTTCATGAAATACAAGTCAGTATTTAGCTGCATAGAAGATACATTATCATAAACAGGAGAAATAAGAAATAGGAAACAAGAATGATGGACTACAGTGTACCAGCAATTTCCCAGGAAGAAGGGAGCACATTCCAGAAAACAGGGTGGGGTGGGAACAGACAAGAGGCAGCATAGCTGATTAGGAAACAGAAAGAGTAAGGATGGCCACTCCCTAGAATCTCCCAGGGTATATAAATTAAAATGAGAATAGTAAGGGTTTACTTTGGCAAGAGTCTGTCTATTGTGTGTCAGCAAATAAAGATCTGAACCCTGTCTGAGCTTTGTCATCCTTGGGCTAAGCCTGACAATAGTTCCTTACAGGAGATAATCCATAAGAATCTGTCCCAACTTGGATTTTTTATTTATTTAGAGAATTTGTATGACTGCCCACTTGCTTTCAATGACTCTAGGCAGCATACAAAAAGTTGTAATTGCAGTAACCCGGTGTTTCTCAACCTCACCTTTAAGCAGTGTGGCTTTCAATTTCAACAGAATGCTGGGAGTTGACACATTTGGAGTCCCAGATTGGGCAAGGTTGCTCCGATCATCAGCATCCCCAACTCGTGGCCCGTGGGCTGGATGCATCACATGCTGGCCATGCTCATGCCCAGTTTAGTGAAGGGGGGAAACGTCGTGATACGTCATGTGACAATGCCGTGACAACGCGAATTTGACAGCCCTGCCATAGCAGGTCCTTCCAAGGAAGCCTTGTATTTTCTCCTGTCCTTCTGACACCTGAAGGAAAGGGATGTTTTTCATTTCAGGACTCAGCAGCACAGAAATATTACTTTCCACTCATGAGCCACTTGGCTTCTATTCTCTCTGGATAGCTACTTAAAATAGGACTACACATGTTAACATATTATGCTGAAAAGAAAAAAGAGAACAACTATTTCAGTTTCTGTCAACACTAATTAGCACATGATTTACAGCCACCTGGCACCTTTTGTCAGAAAATGTTATAAATATATTCGCGTTTTCTTTTTTTAAAAATGAAAAGCTATAAAGACATATAGAAGTGGGAAAGAAGATGCGGCTTGATAATATGTTTATTTCTTGCTGTTTGTGTGCAACGATGTGTATGTTTGTTTATGTTTTTGCTCTTTATGAGAGATGCTGTAGCCAGGGTTTATTTGTGAAAAGTTTCAGGATGCTTGCAATAATATGACCATCCTATCTTTTTTGCATATCAGAGGTATAATTGACTTAATTGTGCATAACTCCCTCTTTAAGGTATAGATCTAACTCAACTATGCATCATTTCCTTAAAAGAAAAAGCAGAAATCTAGCATAATTGCCTGTTGTTGCTGTTTTTTAAAAGCTGATATCTTGTTAATTGTGTATTGTTTTCCCTTTGCCAATTTAAATAGTTATTGGGCATCATGTGCACAATTGTTAACTGTACAACAGCTTGTTCAACGAGTCACTACTTTTCTCAGAAGCTGGGATTCCGAGTTTGAGATTCTGTTATTGTATGCATAAACAGTTCCGTCTTACCACACACACCCCCGGGCAGATTTTAGCTCTAGAATAGATCTGGATGGCCACTAGATGGCAGGAAGGAGATTTAAAGATATTACTGGTCACCTAGAACAGTGGTCTCCAACATTGGCAACTTTAAGACGTGTGGACTTCAACTCCCAGAGTTCCTCAGCCAGCAGCTGGCTGAAGAACTCTGGGAGTTGAAGTCCACATGTCTTAAAGTTGCCATCGTTGGAGACTCTCATCAGAAGGCATCTAAAGTTATGTAGCCCATGAACATGCTAGGAAGTAACATCTTATAATGGGCTGTGAGTATAACCTGGAGGAAGAGGAAGAAGAAGAGGAAGAGCCACATTCAAGGCAATGGTCAGATAAAAGAAATCTCAGCTCAAAGCAGGAATAGCATTTAGAAAGTGTCTCAGTCTTGGCCTTCCCTAGTTGTCTGTGGGATAAACGGAAGAGGAGAGAGGCACATTCAGAACTGCAAGAATCTGTTACGGTAACCCTATAATAAAAGTAGTTTTAGTATTCATGACTTTGGGGTCCAAATCTACTTCAAAGAGCTAACATAATTGTAGTATATATTGTATCTCCAGAATTAAGCGCCAATGCACAGATTAATGGCAATGGCTTTACATGTGCTTATATACTCCAGGAACTGACGAATATTTGGGGCACTTACGTGTTAAGTTATAATGTCACCATAATCCTCTTGTGTGCTTTCATTTAAAAAAAAAAAGATTAATGTCTTCCATAGCTCAATCCATTTCTTCATTTCTGTGAGCATGATAATGGATAGGATGATTGTTTTGGATGAAAACAATGATTCCCTCAGTTAGAAAAATTGTTATTGGTTTTTATAATATTGATTTATTAATTCCCTCTCCTTGCAGTTAACTGAGTTTGATGAGAATAGATAGGATTTCAGGACTGTAGTCTTATTTTTTTAATAAACATAATTAAAAGGACTAGATTTCCAAGAGATTCATCTCTTGGTTTGCTCGAGCCTCTGCAAATCTCTCTTGTGTTTCATTCTTACATTGTATGCAGTTGGTTGTCATGGAGGCTGCTATATCAAACAGGTTGCCTAGATCTTTCTGTATGATGATTGTATATTATTCTTTCAGTGAAAAATCCAGTGAATGCCAAAAGAACCATTTCTGGTTTGTTTGTCTAAACGCTCTGACTGAAGGGTCTTATGAAGTCCTTATTAGTTTTCTTACTCTTTGGATAAAAGAATAAAAATTGACCATCATACAGGGCAAGGGCACCAGAAAGAAATGTAGGAAACCATTTTTAACATTTTACATAAAGTGCTCTTTCTAAATTCATGAGGAGAGATACACAGATAGGAATCCTGAAATTATTGAGAAGAAGCTTGATGGCACTTTATATAGAAAATATCCCTGTGCATTCCCCAGTGTCTCTAAGTAAGGCTGGAAAATTCCTTGTCAGAGATCATGAAGAGTTAAACAGGTTCATAACAGAGACACTTCAATGAAACAATGGTTGGACTTGATACTGTTGAAAGAAAAAGATCCGGCTCACTTTCTCCAGCAGGAAAGATAAAGTTGGTGGACAAAAAAATTAAGTTGATGGACGAAATGAGAAGATGGGAAAGCGAACTGCTTGAAAAAGAGGTTTATTTATTTTGGAAGCCAGAAACTGCAGTCACAACAGCATTGGGTTCTGGGTCAGATGGCAAACTGGTCTGGTGAGTGGACAGACTTCTATATCAGGGGTCTCCAAACTCAGTAACTTTAAGACTTGTGGACTTCAACTCCCAGAGTTCTTCAGCCAGCTGGCTGAGGAACTCCAGGAGTTGAAGTCCACAAGTTTTAAAGTTGCCGAGGTTGGAGATTCTCGTTCTATATTATTTGGGCGCTGTGTGATTGAGATTTCTGGGCTTGTTGGGAAATAGTTTCAAGTGTGGGTCTTTGATTATTCTAATTGTGGTAGCTTGGTTTCTATTGTGGCTAGGAGGTCATGCTCTGTCTTTGAATCTGAGTGGAGGAATGCAGATTTTAGGTGTCTCTTGTCTGCTTTTTATTCTGATCAGTTCCAGCCTTCTGTGAAGGCTGTAATTGAAGGGATTTTGTTTATGAACGGAACACTTTGTGAAACTAAATATCCATTCACAAGGGGTTGCCCCCTTGAATGGTTTTACTTCAGTGCAGGCTTTTCTCTTTGGAGGGGGGGATATTACTTTGCTTCCTTATATTAAAATGGGTGGGTGGGGATTCTCCCTACAATACTAAACAATTCTCCCACTTTTCAAATAAATATTTATTTATTTATTGTTATAACTGCTGTCAGAAGAATATTCTTTGATTTTGATGACTTGCCTTCCAACATTATTCAAGTTTGTTCAATTCCAAAAAGGGGTTTGGACATGGAAAGGAAGCCACTGCCTCATATGGTAGTCCAATCCAGAATATAATCTGCTGCTGCTGTTCTCTCAGTATTCATTTTCCTATCCTCCCACTTCTTGTTTTTATGCTGTAAAGATATAGGTTTCTTCTGTGCAGTCATGGCCAATTCTAGAGGGCGGTGCTCATCTACATTTCTTAGCTGAGGGAGCCAGCATTGTCCAAAGATACTTCGATGGTCATACCGAGGTGCATGGAACGCTGTTACCTTTCCATCAAAGTGATACCTATTTATCTACTCGTATTTGCATGCTTTTGAACTGCTAGGTGAGCAGGAGGTGGGGCAAGGACAGGAGCTCATCCCATCATGCAACACTTGAGCTTTCAAACCTGGGCTTTCAGCTTTCCACCTTTAACCATTGAACTATTGTATGCCTCTTTTGCTGTACTTATTGGGAAATATATCTATAGGTACTAATGGCCCTCTTTTTTGAACTGGGAAAAATGTAAGTGCTTTGTACATGTTTATTCTTACTATTATTTCAAAAAAAATCTTTTAAAACCCAGGAAAGGGCCATCTCTTCTCCCTATTCCCTATTTAGATTACTTAAAATTAGGTCTCAAAAGCCAGTGCAATTGTACAATATGCTAGGCTAAATAGTAGTGGAAGGCTCTGTGAATCTTTGTATTGTGCAAACCCAGCCAATAGTTCTCTTCAGGACAAATCTGGACAAGTTAATGAATTATAGTTATATAAACTTTTTATTAATGCACTGTGGAAGAATAGAAATTATTTGATCCTGTTAGAAAGTTGCCATTGGAGAAAAGGAAGAAAGCTGTCTCTGTCATCACTGCAACAACAAATTAACTCAAGATTCACTAACCACAGATTAGCCCTCTGCCTTATGTTAACTCACAATACTCAATTTATGATTGCAAATCCAGAAAAAGTACTTAATTCTATAAACCATGGTTAACTAGGGAATAAACACAAAGGACAAGCAGCCAAAATCTGCTTTGGAGCAGATTCAGATTGATAAAGTCACAAATAAATAGGAAGAGAAAAAAGATTAGCAAATAATTCCCTCTCTTGATCTGGTAGAACCTCTTTTCAGTGCAATGCTTTTAGTGCGGGCACTAACTTGTAGTTAAAATTGAAACAGGATTTATACACTACACACTTCATATATATTAACCCACACACCATGGTAAGGCCCAGACGAGCCATGTTTTGTATTAGCATATGTACGAAGCCAATAAATCTCCTGCCTCACTCTGGGATTAAACATTGTGGAGTCATTGGTTCAAAAAGATCAGAGTCTGAGTAAAATAAGGATATATTTAACCAGCAATGTACTTTTAGAGAATTATTAGGCTGAAGAACCGTATAAAACTCCAAAGCTTGGACTTCTAAAGAGGAAATGGAAGAGACAAGTTGTTATTTGTACAAATGAGAGAAGATAGCTGTTACTGTCATCCTGCATATAGGAAATTACTGAAATTATTTTATACAGCTTTTGGATAATAACTTTTTTGAATGGCATTTTCCTAATAACTTTTATAAACTTGGCTAAATGTAGATTCCTCCTCTTCTGATTTGAACATTTAGCATTTCTAAAATTAGAGTTTATATAGAGAATGCAATGAAAACAAAGCGATTTCTGCGTAGCTTAAAATAAATAAGGGTCATTTGAACTGTTCTAGTTCAAAGCCAATGTTCCTTGTTAATAAAGACTTGCAATATCAATGCCAGCACTTTTAAATAGCCCTTTTTGGTGTAGAAAATTTTGGGGGTGGACTGAGTTTTGTTTTCTTTAGATCAAGTACATTTTAGGGAAGGCTATTTCCTGACAATTGATTTTAAAAACAAAACACTAAATGATTAAATCCATTCATAAAGCCTCTTTATTTAAAACTTCCTCTCCATAGTAGCATAAACTAATGCTGAAAAACATTTGATTGCATTGCACAAAGGCCGTCTCTGCCAAGCCCTAAATAAATTGTAACTGGAAATGCTTGTGTTCAATGAAACAGGATAGTGGAGCATAGTAAAAATGGGTACTAAAAGGAGTCCAATTGGACATCATTTCCCAGCTTAATTCAAAGCCTAAAATGAAGTTAGCCCATTCAGTCTCCTGTACTCATGGGTCACCAACTTTCAATCTTTTCCGTTTGTGTTTTTAACATCTTAAAAAAAAGAAAAACACTCAGTAGAAGTTTTTGCAGCATCCTAGGAAGAAGGCACCGATTTTGACTTTCACAGTATCATGGAGCTGTTAAGGCACAGGAAAACATGGGTACTTTTCTCCAGCCTTGTAGCTTTCTCAAGGTTTGCTGACTTGTGGATGAAACAATACAAAATTACAATACAATACAAAATAATACAATACAATAGTACAATACAAAAGCCTAATTTTCAGAGCATGGTTCTAATTAGATTTGATTTTCCCTGATCTAGAACGCTAGGGTAGTTTCCATTGCAGCATCCAGAATTCCTAGCCTATGTAGCTACTGAGTAAACTTACCAGATCTGGGCTGCAAAAATTCATATAATCATTAGATGGCAGGAGTCAGACAACTCTTGCTGACATTTGCTGGTCATCCAGGTTTTTGCAATCCAATTTTAGCAGCCCTATTATAGAGGGAAGTTTTTTATGTAGATTATGGATTCTAATTAACTAACTTACATCAGAAAAATATTATTTGCAGTTGCTCTTATTCAACAGTTGGAAGTCAGAAATCCAGTAGGCCAAGGCAGGAAACAGACTCTACAGGTTTGTGTGGAATTTTACTTTAGCGATAAAGGCTGTAGCACCCTTCTTCATGTTTTTTCAACTTTGCGCAGTCACTATGGTATGAATGCTTATGATCATGACTCAGCTGCTGGTCTGCCATTTTGTTGTATATGTTGTAAACATGGTGGACTGTATAGGTTAGAAATAATTGCTTGGTAAACTGCTGCTATTTTGGTTATGAATCTAGTTTCTAATTCATGAGTACCACAACAATCAACAACATTGTAAAAAGTATTCATTTTAACACTTTCCTTCAAAATATACAGTACCATTTTTATTATTTATTGTCATTTTGTGTGTGTTCAACTTTGCCAAAATACTTTATGGTCAATAAATTCAGATCTTACTTGGCTACTTCTAAAAGATATTGGAAACAATGAATTAAGTAACTTTCATTGATGATTTTATCATCATAGGTTTCTACCTTAACAGATACATTATACATACATGTTTAAAATATCTTAGTACTTTCAATAGAAAGAAAGAATCAATGGTCTAATTGTGTAACACAATAGTTTCAGTTTCCAAATGATCAAATTTTTCAAAAGGGAAAAGTATACTGATTAATTTGTGCCTGGAAATGTCTTCTATGTCTGGATATACACAGGGTGATGGTATTCAATTTTTTTTACTATTGATTTTTGTGGGCATGGCTTGGTGAGCGTGGCCTAGTGGGTGTGGCAGGGGAAGAATACTATAAAATCCCCCCATTTCCACCCCACTCCAGGGGAAGGATATACTGTAAAATTCCCATTCCCTCCCAACCCCACTAACCTGCTTTCTGGCTCTGTTCTCCTGTGCAGGGTAACAAAAAACTGGTACTCCAATCAGCTGGGACTTGGGAGGCAGTGAATAGATTGGGCGGGGCCAACCAGAGATGGTATTTACTGGTTCTCCGAACTACTCAAAATTTCCGCTACCAGTTCTCCAGAACCTGTCAGAGCTGGCTGAATATCACCTCTGATATATACCCATAATTTAATGTGTCTGATCCATTGTGAAGTAATAGGTGTTTCAAAGAAATGCCTTTATCAGTCTGAGAAACATGCTCCTTCTTAAAAATATGCAACCTATGTGAAATCAAAATATTTCTTTGCCTCAGATGCACCAGGATTGCATGTATTGTAGAGAAGTGGAATTGGCAAAAGTAGTAAGGAAACAAAATGTTTTAGTCTCAATTTTTTTGTTTGTTTATATTAAATCAAAGCTTGAATAATATTGAAAGTGCTTTTCATTCTCAATCCTCCATCATATAACAGCAATTATCTTGTCAAATTTTGTCAGTCAGTCAACGTTAACAAATTTTTAGATGTTACAGTTTGAGTACTTTGTGAGTGAAGCTCTAAAACAGTCAATTATTTTTCTGTTGGTTTCAGGTTTGGTTGATAAAAATCTGATGCAGCAGTCAAAAATATCTAGAGCTGTGTTCTCTGACCTGTAGCTTCTAAATGTGTTAGACTATAATTCCTCAGCCAATATGAGCAGAGTTTCGGTCCAATCTGGGAACTTGTAATACAACACATCTTGAGATCTTAAGATTGGAGAACAATGAGTCATTCTAGTGACTCAGGGAAAAGTAGTCTTCAGTTGATTGAAAATATTACAAAAAGATATAGATAAGATCATGAAGGAAATATCTATGTATATCAAAGTGAAGTATCAAAATGAAATAAGGAGACACATTGGAAATTATAGATTATATAGCTAGTTTGGTCTAAGTCAGCGCTTCTCAACATGTAGTCAGTGGATTCCTGGAGGCTTGTGATGTCATCACAGGAGGTCCACGAAGGCTGGAAGAAATGTAATGATTTAAATCTTCAGTTAAGTCTTGGGGAACCGTGGCATTGGTCCATGGCCACAAAAGATATTTCAAGGTAGTTGGTAGTGAAGAAAAGTTTGAGAACAGTGGTGGGATTCAAATTTTTTTACTACCGGTTTTTTGGGCATGGCTTGGTGGGCATGGTGTGACTTGGTGAGGGTGGCAGGGGAAGATTACTGCAAAATCCCATTCCATCCCCACCCCACTAACCTGCTTTCCAGCTCAGTGCTCCTGTGCAGGGCAACAAAAGAAGACCCAACTAATCAGCTGGGACTCAGGAGGCAGAGAATAGATTGGGGCCGGGCCAGTCAGAGGTGATATTTGCCGGTTCTCCGAACTACTCAGTTTCCTCTACCAGTTCTCCAGAACTGGTCAGAACCTGCTGAATACCACCTCTAGATCAGAACTACTGATCATAAGGTACCAGGGTAGAAAACAAAAGACTGTGAATTCTAGTTCTGTCTTAGCCATGAAAGTCAAATGGGTGATTTTGGCCCAGTCACTCTCTCTCAGTCCAACTGACTTCACAGGGTTGTAGGAAAAATAGGAGGAGGAAGGTATGTTGGTTATGTTTTCCGCCTTCAGTTGTTTGTAAAAATAATAAAGATAAACATTTCTTTATATTATATTAATAAACAATATTATATTAATATTAATAATCAGAATAATCAATTATTCTGGCTTTATTCAGAATCCTAAACTAATCAAATCATTTTTTCATTTAGTGGAAGAAAAATGAAGGCCAGCTTCCAGAGCTGAAAGTTGTTTCTTAAATATTTTCTTTAACCCCATTATATTTTATCTAACATGGAAAGGGATGTAAACAGAGGTGGTATTGAACAGGTTCGGACCAATTCTGGAGAACTGGTAGCGGAAATTTTGAGTAGTTCAGAGAACCGATAAATACTACCTCTGACTGGCCCCACCCCTATCTATTCTCTGCCTCCCGAGTTGATTGGCTGGGTCTTTGTTTGTTGCCTTGCACAGGAGAGTGGAGCTGGAAAGCAGGTTAGTGGGGTGGGGAGGGAATGAGATTTTGCAGTAACCTTCCCCCAGGAGTGGGTAGGGAATGGAGATTTTACAGTATCCTTATCCTGCCATGCCCACCAAGCCACACCTATCAAGCCACGCCATGCCCACAGAACCGGTAGTAAAATTTTTGAATCCTACCACTGGATGCAAAAGAACTATTTCACTCTGAATCCCATTAGAATTCAGGAAAATTCAGAAAAGAATATTGTCCTTTACAACAATGCCTCTGATTCACAGCTGGGCTCACATTGTACCTTAAGTCAAGTCTGTATGAAATTAGAGCCAATTTGGTCTAGTGGTTAAGCATCAGGCTAGAAGCTGGGAGTTTGTGAATTCTAGTGCCACCTTAAGCATAAAGGCACCTGGATCAGTCACTCTCTATCTCAGCCTTAAGAAGGAGACAACAGCAAATCCAAAATCTCATCAAGAAACCTGCAAGGGACTTATTTGCAGGGGTGAGTTTCTACTGGTTCTGTCCACCTCTGTAGAACCAGTAGCTCTGAAGAGCAGCAGACATAGAACCGGTTCTATGTCTGCTGATGTTTTTGCCCATCCACCTGCATGGGCTGTTACCTGACCTTTATTTCAACTTCAGCTGCTGCACGAGGCATAGCTGCAGTTTAAAAAGCAGGAAAAAAGTACTTTTTCAAAGGCTGCTTCTCTGCACGCAGCGTGCTGATGACGATTTACAGGCGCGTGTGCAGCATGCAGGGAAGCACATTGTAAATCACTGAACTTCATAAATCACCGAACTGATAGCTAACCCTATTGGATCCCACCCTGCTTATTTGGGAAGATTGACCTGAAGGCACAACAATAGCAAATATGATAGGATCCTGTTCTGCTCTATTAAGTTACAGGGATTAGAAGAGATGGAAGTGTAAACCCTGAACCACAAAAAATTAATCAAGACACCAAAGAATTATCCAAGCTCATTGGTTGGTGAAATGGCTTTTTCAGCAACCACTTGTTCAGTGGGCATTTGAAGTTATGACAGCACAGAAGAAGAGATTCTGACTGGTCCTCATAGCTACAGGCGTTATAGCATTCCTGCAGTCATTTGACTGTAATTTGTGTGCTTAGTGACTGGCTCACAATTATACTACAATGTGCTTTGATTGCCATTTGTGACCTTCACTGCCAGCTTTTGTCATGCAGGATTTACCTAATAGGTAAAGATTAAGTCAAGAAAAAGACCATTTTCAAGCTTCTTGTATGGAGCTCAAAGACAGGCATCCCAACATATTCCTCAGGGACCATTTCTACTGCTCTCACTGCCCTATAAAATGTATTACAGCATCCATCCCTTCCAGACTCAATTCCCAAGGAAATTTTATCTCCCAGGGGTCCTAACTAGGCAGTCTAGCATCTTAGGATACTCTATTGTGCTAGAGTAGCAACACAACACAGAATTCTGAGCTGGGATGCTGAAAATTGGAAATTGAAATGCAGTTTGAAGTTGACATGTGGATTGGTTCTCTTTCAGCTCCCATTTGCTGGCCTGAGTCCTGCTTTTAATAAGGGCTTCTGTGTAATGGATCTTTGTTCTCATCTCCTGACATGTCCTACTCTTCTGAGGGAGATCCAAAACAAACATGATGCAGCTACTAACTTGGAGCATAATGGTAGAGAGGATCGCTGTTCCCTTCAATATAAGAAGTATTGTAAATGTCAGTTATGAGTTGTTGGGTAACATGAAGCTTTGTGCATTGCTCGAGGGATTCTTGTTGTCATCCGATTTACTACTATAGGGAATGAAATATTGAGTTTGGCAGTCATTTAGTCAGACCAGCACAGCTCTTCTTAAGAATGTCAAATCAGCTGATATATATTGCATTATACCAGTAGCTAAATTTCCTTCAGTATAAACAGAAAATTACCGGTAGCTTCTGGGAATATTCAGTACTATATACAAAATATCACTATACCTATAGTTAAAGAGACTATAAACTGTTTAGAACACATGCATTTTCTCTTATCTTCCTATATAATTCTGTCCAACAGAAATCATTTATGAATATTAATATAATTTAACATGATATATTGTAAATGGTACTGACAAATGTTCCTCTTGGAAGGAAATATGGGACTTGAAAACTGTGTTCAATGACATTTTAATAACTGGAGTACTCGAAAGCATAAATGTCAGGAAAGACAATCCTTTTTATTACAGGTCTACATGCTATATTCCACAAGATACTATGATTTCAGACTCAGAGTAGGGAAGTAATTGCTAATTTAATAAAATAAGAATAATGTAATAATCTATGGGTATATTTATATTAAAAAGTGTATTAAATGTTATGAAAAGATGAAAATGAAGCATGTATATTTGACGGTTTCTATAAACACATTGCCACCTGTATCTAAAATAGGATTCTTTCCATGTATTTCCCATAATTACTGTCTGTAGACAGACTTCAACTCCTGCAGATAGCCATGCTAATTAAAGGCTTATAATAGATAAAGGTTTAGCTCAACTGAAGATACTACTGTGTACTGGAGAAAATTAGTTTAGTTGTTTGAAAGTCCATCATCCATATCTGTACGCATATATGTATTAGAAGTATTTTACATTTTTGTATTGCTGAGAATTCAAAACAATGCAACATAATTGTCACATTGTTTTTTTTACAAAAATACTCTAAAAATGTGTCATCCTAGAGAATTCCTCTATCATAGAGAATACCTCTACCAATGATCTAAGACTGTGTACAGCACAGTAAGCCAAAAAGTCTAGATAACAAATGTGTACTTTGACCTGTGACATGCATCTTAGAATTATTGTGTAATCTTATCCTTAAGTGACTATATTTACGTTTACAGAAATTGGAATGTGAAATCAAGGTTTGCAAAAATATCAAATTCCAGTGTCTATAACTTCCAAATAACAGATACTTTAGGTTTAGACATTTTATTTATCAAATTAATATACTCATTCATCTCATCAAAGATGATTATGGGCAGTGCATAACAATACTTTGACTAGTTTGTAGGTTATTTGTTTGCTTGCTTGTTTAAATATTTTAACTCCAACCAATTGACCGAATTTCATGAGTTGCAGATATTTGAAATAAGATTTAGCAAATCTTATTTTGATTCAGTTCAATAAAGATTTATGGAAGCCATCCCTTTCAACTTTCTTCATGAAGCTAATTTAATTCTCCCACTTATTTAAGTAAGTTAAGCAGCCTTGTTGCTTTCTGAGCCCTCTGTCAGTCAACTGCTAGAGCAGGGTGTCAAAGTGGATTTTTGCAAGGGCTGGATCAGCATTATAGTTCTCATCTGGGGGCTAGCCAGAGAGGGGTGGAGATGCCTCCTGCAGCACCCTATCAGCCAAAACGGGGTGCAGGGGGGCCTTGCGCATCCCCCGTGCCTCATTTTGGCTGCATGAAGTACCATGGCCCAGTCATTTGCTATTTTCAGGCCAACCCCACAGGCCATATTTAAGCACCCCACGGGCTGGATTCGGCTCACAGGCTTTGAGTTTGACACCCTTGTGCCAAGGGTTTGGTAGGGACTTCTGCATGGTTCCAACTTATATGCAATCAGATCCACATCTCAATAACACACTGCTGTGATTTCCATGGTATCTGCTTCACACATTCCTAATCATTCAAAAAGGGAACTCTTTCTACTTGCCATCACAGCTAAAAGCAACCCACAGTTGGATAGTGAGATGGGCAGCATATAAATTTAATAAAATATCCGGAGTGATGGATGACCACTAAATGGCAATAGCAAAAGCACTCAGATTTATATACAGCTTCACAGTGCTTTACAGCCCTCTCTATGCGCTTTACAGAGCCAACATATTGCCCTCAACAATCTGTAGTTTTTCCTAGGATTTTTGCAGCCTAGGTGGTGTCCATAATAAACTGCATATGGATGGAAACATTGCTTTTACAACAAACCCTACATAGGAGTAATATTATTTTCTTTTCAATTTGTCTGAGTTTCAGTTCAGGTTCTGGGCCAATTGTGGTCTGCTCATTTGGTTTAGTAAGTTGCATGAATCCAGTCATTATGGTTTGTAAAGTCCTGATTCATATATTATTTAATAAATCCAGATGATTAGTTAATAAGACATGGTTTATTGAGAATGATATGTGAATAATATATAGTACAGGTGGTGCAATTGCAGTCATATTTCCATAAAACTGTGGGAAGAAATATCCATCTGGTTCAATTCCAAACTGGGAGAAAAGACACTGGAAACATGGAGGTTGATTGAAAAGGTTTAATGATGAACAGAACCACCAAGCATATGGTTCTGGTGCAACTGACAAAATGGAGTTGAGAGTGAGAGGTTTTTATACTTTCTTTAAGTTTTGTATTTGAGCTTCCTGTTCCTGTGCAAGAACATGTCTTCTATTGGCTGTTGTCAGATTCCTATGGGGTCATGTAGGGGTCATAGCTGGCTCCATAGGCAAAAGAGGAAATGCAAATCCTAGATGTTTGTTTGAGCTTCCAGGTTTGGTTGAAGTTTGGGACTGTTCTGGGGGGGTAACACAATTCCTATTGCAGCTTAATGACTTTTGTCCTGTTTTGACTCTTGTGAGAGGGTATTTACTTATGAATAGAGCTATCTAGATACCTATCTTCCTTTTTCAATAAGCTCTTTACTCTTAAGTGCTGACATCTGCTGTGGGCTATTAAGGAAAGTAGAGGTTGCTTTCTGCCTCTAAAAAACATATTTCTCCATTTCTCATTTAGGAAAATATAATATTCTGCCTTTTTAAAAAAATATTCCTCAAAATATTTCATTTTTCTAGGAGTGGGGGGCTTCCCACAGAACTAATTTGGTATAGTGTTTAGTGAATTAGAAACCAAGAGACTGTGAATTCTAGTCCTGCCTTAGGCCTGAAAGGCAGCTGCACACTTACAACTGGATGAAAGCCACCTCACAGGGCTGTTGTTGTGGGGAAATAGAAGGCAGAACCAATTATGTACCCTATACTTCCTAGGTTGTATAAAAATAAATATGGGAATAAATACTAAATAAGTACTTCTGTGTTAATTGATGCCCCAGAGCTGAAATTATTGTGTCAGATGGCATATTTGACAGATAAATAAACACGATCCTTTTAACAATGGACTATCACCCTTTTAACAAGGGACAACTCACACCCTGGTCAGACATTCTTCACTCTCCTACCATCAGGTAGGAGATATAGAAGCATAGCCACCACAGGAACAGGCTGAAGAACAGTTTCTACTTATGGGCTGTTAGTCTCCTGAATGGAAAATAACTTCATGTCAATATAGTATGATAGACTTGTGGGACCCATGCGTTGTGCAATAAGTTTACATGGTGCAGTAAGATAGTGTGTTTGTTAGGATTCACTGAGTTAGGGATTTTTCTTTTTGGTCTTCACTGTGAGTTGTGTTGGGGTTGGAGTGCACAAAGGGACACTCATCCAATCTCATTGTACACATGTTGTACTCTGACAATAAAGGTTGATTTTATTTTATTTGATTTGACCAGACCTAATCCAAAACAAAAACAGGAAAATTAAAATACAGGAGAGATAAACACCAATGAGTTACTATAGTTTGATAGGTATAGCAGGACGCTTATTGCCAGAACCGGTTGATCAAAAAAGTTTGCGAATCTTAGGACAGCTCGGCT
The DNA here is from genome assembly GCA_023653725.1 of Bungarus multicinctus. Classification (NCBI taxonomy): domain Eukaryota; kingdom Metazoa; phylum Chordata; class Lepidosauria; order Squamata; family Elapidae; genus Bungarus; species Bungarus multicinctus. Next base: position 117,292,097 of record CM042836.1, read on the forward strand.
TTGAAAATCCACTGCGTTACTTGTGTTAAATTATCCTCAGTTGCTTTGTCTTCCTTGTCCCGTCAACGTCCTCGCAACCCCAGCTCCGGCTGTTTCATCAAGCCCGGGAAAAGCAAACGATTCGTCGGCTCAGAAAGCGCTTCTCTGCGCAGCGCTACTAAGCATCCTCCATCTTTGCAACGGGCAGCTCTTTGGCCTCGCCCCCGTTGAAACAAAAAGCCTTTAGTCAGCCATTTTAGTGAGCGGCGGCCATTGGAACTGAGGGCAGCTTTGCTTCACATCCATTCAAAGCTCAGAAGGCGGCTGTTTTCTTAAGGGCAAAGGTCCGCGATAGGAGCTGTCCGATACGACCGTTCTTCTCGCTCTCGAAACAGATGTGCCTGTCAGAGGCGCCAGCCTGGCTTCCTCGCTGCCCATTTCGCGCACCCTCTTTCAAAGCGTTTAAGTTGGAGGCATTGGGAGCAGCGGAAGAAATCCACTTACCCGTGAGTAAATCTGGGTTTTAACCAAGGCACCGAGTGGCTCAATGAACGAGAATGGTTCCCCTCCCTTTTCGTTACTCCCGTCTAAAACAGGGTTTTTTGGGGAAGGGGGGTTTCGCAGGTTGTTTAAATGCGGCTGTCGGAGGGTGAGAAGGTCATATTAACAAGGTTTGATTCCTGGACGATCAGGGTTTATAAAAGAGATATCCCAAACAGCTACCCAATTCTGGGGTGTGGGGTAATTTTAGAAAAGGGGCTTCATATTTGCCTCTGGGATGCTTTATGCCTTTTTCAAGCCCCTGCCTGCCTTGCTTACTGCTTAGGGGGAAGCAGAACTCTTGTGGCATCTGTAGTAAAAATCACAGATTCTCAGTCATCCAGGTCATGGTTGTCCCAAAGGTGGTTTTTCAGGAGGCAGCTGGACTTCCTTGAGATGTTTTGTTTTGTTTTTCTTTTACAGATGTTTCACTTCTCATCCAAGAAACTTCTTCAGCTCTGACTAGATGGTGGGGAGTCAAGAATCGAAGAAGCTTCTTGGATGAGAAGCAAAAAGTCTTCAAAGAAAAAACGAAGTCCTGTTGCCTCTTGGAAAAAGCACCTTTGGGACATCTGTAGTAAAGTTCTCAGATCAAGCAAGGCTTTGTTCTCAGCAAGCCAATTTGGGATCGGTGTTTACGTCTGATTGTTCTTGCAAGTTAGCTAGCTATCAAAAGGATATACTACTTGTGCTCTCCCTACCTTGATGGTATGTGATTTAGTATGCAACAGAGTTTTGATGAGCTGTTGGTTATTAATTGCTCAACAGAGGCTGTCTGTCAGTGCTAGAATCAATTTTCATTGGCAGAATTGACTTGGGAGGAGATTTCATATGATGGTTCCTTAGTAATATGATTTCTCTGGATATCTTACTGGTCAGCCGCTGCACAAGAAACAGAGCACACCAGAAGCATTTATTATTATGGTTGGTTGCACAGGCATTCAGATGTTCAGGCTGGATTTGACATCCACCTATCAAGTCCTTCCCAAGAATCTGGGATAGGCAGTTGTTGTTTCATGGTGTTAAGGGTATGGTGGCAGGATGTAAGGTGTTCCAAGTAATGCTGCCTTTGGCAATGGACTGATGGACGTCAATGCCGATGGTATTCGTGTGGTGCTTCAGATGTTTTGGGATTGCACCCAAGGTCCTATTACTGTAGTTAATACTTTTACAATAAAATTTTTTGTTCAACTGATATTTTCAGGTCTTTTATTATTATTACTTAAATTTATATGCTATCTGACTCTCAGTGACTTTAGGTGGCTTACAGCAGTTAAAGAAACTAAAATAAAATCAATAAAACATTAATAAAGATAGATAAAAGATGGCAAATGCAATGAAGTAAGGGTTCTCATTCTCTTTTGCCAAAGCACTGTGAAGAACCATGTTTTCACACCTCTTCTAAGAAACATTAGTGACATGTTCCTTGCTGACAGTACCCTAACACAAATATTGTTTAAAATGTTAGTTTGCTAAGTTCCTAATGAAATGCCAAAAAAATAAAATCCAAAAGATTATAGAAATGTGAGGTAAATATTTGACTGGTTTAAAGTGCAAATAGAGTAAGACATAGTGGCTCTTGCTTTCTCGTGAGAGTTAGCTGTTCAATATAGGAATTACCTTTCATAAACAAATCTGTATGTCTCATCCTATCTCAAATGAACACCTTCCCTGTTTGTCTCCATGACTACAAAGCATTTTTAAAAAATGTATTCATAAACATTTTGAACACAGTGTATTGTCAGGGCATATCATTTACAGAGGATAAACGGAGGGGAAATAAGTTGTAACATATACTGTATACTAATAATGATAGCAATAGTACAACAGAATAATTTTAATTAAATTTATCTTTATGTTAGCTTATTTGTAATCCTGTTGGTTATATTGGCATACTTATAGTTATAAACCATCATTCTGTGTAATTCATACATAACAATAACCTTTTTTGTCTAATTTCTAGCTCTTATCTGTAACCACTCATAAAACCTATTCCATGTTAAGTAATATTCTGTATCTCCTTTGTCCTTTACTTTTCATGTCAATCTATCCATCTCTGCACAGTCCAGTATTTTCTGAATTACATCCTCATCTGATGGAGTGTTCTCATTTTTCCAATGTTGTGCAAACACAATCCTCGCTGCTGTCAATACATGCAAAACTAGATATATAGTCCATTTATCATAGCCCTTCTGCATAACCCAACAAATATTTCTGGTTTCAGATCTATATGTTGCTTAATCATCTTTTCCAACCATGTATGTATTTTCGTCCAATATTTTCTTGCTTTCATACAAGTCTACCACATATGATAATAAGTACCTGGGCTCTGATTACACTTGGCGGACATATTGCTAAACATTTTTGCTAATCTTGCCAGTGGCAAATGCCACCTATAAAACATTTTATAAAGATTTTCCTTATATGCAGTAGCCATTGTCAGTTTGACTACAAAACATCTTTATATCTATTGGAGAGCTAAAGAGACACAATTAGAATTTTCAATAAAAGACTGACAGATACGATCAATTACATTGATAGAAGCCATACTGAACTGCTGAAAACAGCTTCCTAACTGAGAAGGTAAGGCTCATGCCCTAGAACAAGAGTGTCAAACTGGTGGCCGTGGGCCAGATGTGTCATACACAGGCCATGCCACCCCAGCTCTGCGAAGAAAAAAAAATGTTGCAAAACGTCATGTGATGGCAACGTGACTCTGCGAGTTTGACGTCTGTGCCCTAGAAAGTTGTGAAAGCTTTTTCATCAATCAATGCATTTCTATAGACATGAAATGTTATTTCTCATGCTATTTGAATTTTATAAATCTAGATTAAAAAATAAGGTATTGATTAGCTTAATACATGATGCTAAGCCAGGATTTTGAAATTATAGCTCAGTATAAATCATACCATGGATTATTTGTACTACTCAATCATATTAATGGATTTGCATAGAATAATAAAGTGCAGACCACAGTGTGGCTTAGTTCAACTTGTAAATTCATCCCTAGGATTATAAACATTAATTGATAAATGTAAACATTGGTGAAACACTTCCTGTTTCAACCAGGAGGCCAGGCATACAGATTATTCATAGAAATTTGATGTAATAAAACACAAAGGGATGATGGAGTCCACATCATGCTTTAATGCTTTTAATAGGAATAGTAATTAGGATACTGATGAAGTAGTTTATTAGAATCATTGATTAAAGGCCTTTTACCCTAACTGAAAAATCAACTAATGTAATTTAAAAAAACAGGTATCTGCTACATAGTTTTTAGGATTATTTATGTCTCAAATATATATTGTACATACTTCAAAATTTTCAGAAGACATATTTCAAAAAGCATAGCATTTCTAAGCTAGCCTGGAAAAATGTTGCACTGTGATTATTAACTAAGGAAATTCACTGGAACTCAAGAGCGTAAGACTGGACTTTGACACTCCTTAAAAAAAATCTCTGGAAATAGATTTCTTGTACTGCTCTGCTGAAATGTTGGAATATTTAACTCTAATAAAACTTTCAGGATCAACAAGATATCCAATTCCTTTTTAAAGAATCATAGGCAATATCTCATAATATTTTGACAGCTGATATTAATGTACTAATGTGTATATATATATATATATATATATTAATACACATATTCTTTTAACCAGAAAAACATTCAACAGCATGAAGCCAGTTATTGTTGTTCATGGTGGAGCTGGTCGCATCTTTAAAGAGCGGGAAGATGGAAGTCGTTCTGGTGTCATCAGAGCAGCGTTGAAAGGTTACAGTATCCTTAAACAAGGGGGAACTGCATTAGATGCAGTTGAAGAGGCCGTGATATTAATGGAAGATGATCCACATTTTAATGCAGGTAACATTTCAGTTTTCTAGACTGAAATTCTTACCACCCAGTTCTTTGTAGCAGCTGTCTTTTTTCCTTCTTTTATTCCATTTTGTTTGCCCTTAATAACAGCCTTAATTGTAGGAATTAAAAAGGTGAGATTTTCTTTTACACCCTTTCATTTCCTTACCTGCTAACTTCTTGCTAGGATGAATGCTGTTCAAGGTTATATCGTCCAATTAGTTTTCAAGGAAATTTATACAAAAGGTATTTTCAATGTCTAATCTAATTAGTGCTTGAAAATCCACAGCCCTAAAGCTTCATTTTGTTTTGAATAAAAGTCCTATTCTTTAGGATTGTGCCAAGTAGGTTTGGCATTTGGTGTTTTGAATTTCAAGATGCAAAACTTTAATGGGAGTGAAATTTTGGTCATAAAAATCCAGGTTTTTTGTTAGTACTACTTTTACTAAGATAGTTTTTTATTAGTAATACTTTTATTGATATTACTGTTTATATTGTTAAAGCATATATTACAAATTCCTCTTATTTTTTTAAAAAACAAGCTTTGCAGGAGATATTCTGATATGTGAGGGATGAGATATAACATGAGCAGAAAATATACAAAGTTTTTATATATTCTGTTTGGATTAGCACTAATTACTCCTGTAAGGATTTTGATACTGCAAAAGTTGCTGTTTAAAGAGTAATTAAAAAACCAAATTAATTAAAGTAGTTTAAAATTGTTTAGCTTTGCGTGGGCATATTAATGTCTTTTCTACTTGATTCCTAGGTTGTGGCTCTGTGTTAAATGAGAAGGGCGAAGTAGAAATGGATGCTATTATCATGGATGGGAAAAATCTAGCCTCAGGAGCAGTATCAGCCGTGAAATGTATTTCTAACCCAATAAAGCTTGCTCGTCTTGTAATGGAAAAGGTATGCCAAAGGTGATCTTCAACAAAATCAGTTTCCCTTGGGGGTTTGATTGAAGTACTATGATGCTTTATGACCTCTGGCCTGGCATAAGGATATAATAGGAAGAAATGCTGCAATCGAGGTGATAATTATATTTTTAAATGGTGCCAAATAAACAGAAAGCTGGTATATAACTTGGCCAGTAACAGGGAATCTCTGACATGCCAATTGTTGCTAAATGCTGGAATTGGTAATACCATCCAGCAGAGCCGAACAGTTAATGATGTTAGGAATTAAGGATCAGTCACATCTGATAGATGACAAGCTCCCCATTCCTGGGCTAGACTCACATGTTTGTCTCTTGCAAAGAGCTTGTTTGTTCTTGGAATATTAAATACGATAACCCACTCTATTCTGTAGTGGCATAATCCATTCTTCCTCCTTGTTACCATGTTGTGCATAGAATAAATTTTATAGCTTGTTGGAAGAAATTGTAATCTCTCTAAGAGGTTGTGTACTTAAAGGCAGGACAGACTATTTTTATTTAGGGTTAGTAATGGAATGTAAGTGCCAATGGAGAGCATAATAACCTCCTATAATCTCTCTTAAATGGATTTTTCAGGAGTTTAAATGCACTTATAAGGTCCTTCCCTACTTTGAAGTCCTCCAGGTGTGTTCAACTGCAGTTGCCAAAATGCCTTTTCAAAGGTTATTGCTTTTACCTATATCACCTAAAAATTGAAGATTAAACTTTTCTTTACTAATTTTATTGATTTATTGGTTTATCTACTATAAAAATGCTGACCAGTAATTAAAGTTTATATTTTCTTATCTTCAAACAAGCAATTAAAGGATATATCCAGACAAAAGTCAACAAAACAGGATAAATTACATCAGCTTTACATTATAGTTTATAGTTATAGTTTGTAATTTCCCAAGTATATGCTTCAAGCATCTGAAATTCTTAGCCTGTGATTTCCCAGACTATCTGGAGAACAATGCTTTCCTGCATGAAATATTATCTTCAATGTAGCTGAGTTTGCCTCTGAACTTAAAATATTTGGAGTTTCACTTTTGTATTCCACATGTAACTTAGCTTCTGACATATTAAATATCCTTTTAAATATAATGTACAAGAAAGTGCTTGAACTCCTATAGCCTTTTCTTAATATATTGCAGAATATTCCAGCACCTTTCTACTATGCTTAAACTTTCTAGCATTTTATGTCATGCTCTGCACTAATTGTGCTAGATTATGTGTATACTTTTAGCATACTCCTTTTTCCTTAATGAATTCATTCTCCAAGGGTTAGTGTTTGTGAAGTCAAAACAGTACAAAGGAGAAATGTTGGTTGATTTGGAGGTGCTCTTAAGTTTGCAAAAAAAAATTACAGATATTACAGGGAGACTATACACTTATAAAAGAGAGTTCAAATGAGAATTAATGTGTGCTGTTGATACATTCTGTGTCCCACATATTACTATCATATGTTAATGTGGGAAGATTTATTTTATCTTAGTAAACATTTTAAGCTTTTTAAATTGAGAAAAATTGAAATGTGGTTTTCTTTTTAAAAATTTCAAAATGGTAATCATGTTATTAAAATCTTTGTTACAAATTCTGAGTGTTGTTCAGCTGCACTGTATGTTTCTAAAATGATCAAGGCTCCATATCCTATCCTGGCACCATATTAGCTCCCTCTACTGACTAAAAAGGAATTGGACAAGCAACATTCTTGAGACTATCTTGTTCAACAGTCCTTTGAGATCCTATTCATTAAGTCAGGCAGTTTCATAAGCTTGTAATTCCTCAGGATAGATCTATTAAAATGATAGCTCCTGGAAATCTACCAAAATATAGAGGCTCCTATAAGATGTTTCTATGACTTGCACTGAAAATCTAACATGTTTGTATTCATGTTTGTATAAATAATTCATATTTATTTTTGGGAGAGAGGGATGTACAGAAGATATTGTACAAACATGGATATTACATTACAATCTCCAAATAAACTTGTATTTGGTTCAGTGTTAGCTCACTAAAAAAAAGAAAAAAAACCTGAACATTCTGTAGATCCTCTTCTGTATGACAAAGACAAGAGCAAACATTTTCCAATCGCTGTACTAAAAAAAAGTTGCAATTACTATAATACGAATTTGTAACTCCTGGTGTGTGCCTGATAAATATAAATTTATGTTCCATGCTAAGTTTTGAGGAAGTCTGGAAAAGGTAGAATATAATTAACTAAAAAAAACATACATCATTTTTAATATCTAATTTTAAGTAGTATTTAATAGCCATAAAATCAAGATCCCAATGGAATGCAAGAAAACATTTTCTGTATTCTTGGTTGTGTTCACATGTAGCTACATGCCGCATGGAACCATTGTACACTTTGCAGTGCACAATTGACATTGTATCTGGCAGATTCATTCTATCCAGAATTTTGGATTGTTATAAAGTTGAACCTTGGGTTTTTTGTAATTAAAGCATATAGTTTATAACAGTTCAAGACAGTAGCTTTTTAGATGCAGAAGAAGACTTCAGCAAAAGCTACACACACACACACACACACGCACACACAAACACGGTATATACATGGTGGGAATTAAATGAAATTTCATGCTCTACATTTTCATATATTTTCAATTATTTACTTTTATAATTAAAAATATAATACAGGTCTTATTGCTATCTTTTAACTGTGTATGTGTGTAACGCTATGTATTTTTGAATTGGGAGCATAGATTCAACTAAAATTAACACATTCTATGTATGGATAACAATGTGCCACCCAGAGCTTAGGATCTTTTTGAAATGCTTGTGACAATTCATTTAAAAACAATGAAGTATCACATGTACATAATAAATAAAGTTGATTAAATATACTGCTTTATCCCAAAATTATTTCTATTTGAACTTCTAGTCTGTACAATTATTAATTATTGTATTATGATATTTTTCCCTTAACATAGCAATCTTATCTATGCTGTCTGAAAATTAAGCCCATTAAACATAAAAAGTAACTTTCTTTCACATGAGTTTGTTTCGAAAGCAAAAGCAGAAGAGGGCAGTAGTACACAAGGCATTTTTTTTCTACAGGTGTGGAACATTCTAGACTGGTAAGAATAAATTGTCTTTATTATCCTTCTGCTTTACGTAAGATGATTTATGGCTCCCAGCATGGGACTCTAGCACCTGGCAATCTCAGTTCCTGTTGTTGGAGGATTCACAAGTTTCCTTTGCTCAAAATGATCTCGGAATTTTTTTTTTTATTTCCCTAGTCCCAGGGAACTTGTGATGATAGTGCATGTACAAAGGGGTCAGCACAAACTGTGCCTACACACACACACACACACACACACACTTCATAGTACCATTGCCAGTACTTTCCTTAACAAAAGAAGCAATTGACAATTGGCATATGTAATGAACAAGTTACTAAGTAGAGTGTGACATAACAAAATCAGGGGATACAACTGGAGTATTTGAAGAAAAGAGGCACAAATGGTGTCTCTCCTTATGAAACTGCCTTCAGCTTGAAGGCAGTGTGAAAGACAGGAACATCTTGCAATAAAAGTTCAGCAAAGGAAAGTCCCAATTTTTGCATGGCTAAAAAAAAAACCAGTTCTGATTCAAAATGTTCTGCTTCACAGCAATATAAAATTTTGCAGTTTCTTGCATTGAACATACCTTTGAAATGAACATAAAGCTACAGAGGACAGAATCTTTTTCAGTTCTTTATAGAGATTTTCTTCTGGATTTTTTAAAAAAACCATTACAAAAACTTCCTCTGTCTCTTTCATACCTCCCTTTAAAGTAGACGGGTGAGTCTATCCCTCTAATTCAATAAAGAAATCAAAACTATGTTAACACATTATCAATTTCTGGTAGCATTCTTATTCAACTTCAGGATTTTTCTTTTAATTGAAGGCAGAAACGAATGGATGTATTGACATGTGCACCCTTTCTTTGGGCTATAGCATTTGGAGCAATAGTTTGGCAAACAACATTAAAAAAACATTGTTTTGAGAAATACAGGGCAAATACTGCTTTTTATCTGTGGTTGTATATACATGAATTGAAACTGATTTGTGCAGCAATTTGAGCGGCTGCTCTTCTCTCGTCTTTCCTTCAGACGGACCACATGTTGCTGACTGACCAAGGGGCCTCTGCCTTTGCTAAGGCTATGGGAATTCCTGAGGTTCCCGGAGAAAAATTAATCACTGAAAGGTCTTTGGAGAGGTGGAAGAAAAACCTTGAGGCTGACTGGAACCCTCAAGAATGTCAAAAGTAACTATCTGGTATTCGTGTTTTGTCTGCTTGAATGAAGAAAATTAAAGCGAGCAATAAACCCACATAACCTCTTCCCCAAATTCTGAGGGAGTATTCTTCTGAATGTGAGCTGCTGGAAGCTGCTGAAAGCAATCTCTCCTGCCCTCCTCTCAACTTTTATGCTGTGGTCTGGAGAAACAAGAAGCTGGCTGGAGTAAGATCTGAAAGCCTCAGCTCACATCTCATAGCATGAGAGGGACAGGCAAAAGAAGTGTGTGAAGAAATATGCCAATGTTCTGTTTGGCTGATCTAGAAGAGGCTTGGACTTATGGCTTTGGTGATGCAGGCTGAGAGATGGCTGCCCCTGCCATTATTGTAGCATCTCTTTGGTACAGATTTAGAATAAAAATGGTGGGACAGATTGAATACCAGCTCCTAGCCTTGCACTGGGACATTGTTGCGCTCTCATAGCTCGTCTCGGGCACGGAGCTGTTTTTTCCCCCCTCTAAAGCCTTAGGAGTTGTGTGGCAGCGAGATTGAGACAAGAGTCTTGGCTGTGAAGGCACCTCAGTGCAAGGCTAAGAGTGCAGATGCCCTACCGCCACCTGGGTGTGTCATATTCTAAAAGTAAGCTGCAGCAATGAGTGGCAGGAGGATCAAGTTTTGGCTCCACCCTAGCTATGATGGCCGTGTTCCCTCACCCTCCCAGGGCACCTAAGCTGGAAGAGAGGCCTTGAATAGAAGAATAATGGTGGGATCTGCAAACCTGGAACCAGCTGTGAAGGGAATGGGGTGGGAAAATGCCTTCCCTATTGCAGTCAGTGTGCGGCTGCATCAGTGGTGGGATTCAAATTTTTTTACTACCGGTTCTATGGCCGTGGCTTGGTGGATGTGGCAGGGAAGGATACTGTAAAATCTCCTGTCAGAGGTGGTATTTGCCGGTTTTCCAAACTAATCAAAATTTCCGCTATCGGTTCTCCAGAACCGGTCAGAACCTGCTGAATACCACCTCTGAGCTGCATGCCAAACTCTAGTATTAACAAAACGACACAGCCATGATTATGGCTGCTGAAATTCGCTACTGTGAATACATGCCATTGCTTCACACCACCCGCTTTGCATTTTGTTGAACAAGAACAAGAGAGAGCAAGCTGGTTCTGCTTGCACCATGCTCTCCGCAGATCTCAGTTCACATAAATTTTGCTCTTCAGAACTATAGAGGCAGCCCTCTTGCACACCTGTTAATTAAGCAACAATAACACTGGAAAACTACTGAGAGAATGGGAGGGCTGTAGTACAATTGTGCGCTGCATTCTTTTTGATGCACATTACAAGATTTTAAGAGACAGTTCTATCAATATATGAAAAGACCTCAGTGCTGTAGCCTAATTAACCATTCCTGCAGCCTTTGTAATGATTTGAGTTTGAGACCAGTCACTTAAATAGGTCTTTGATCTGATCTGGATCTGATCTGGAAACATTTTGTTGCTAAAGACACCGACTTTTCTTTGATTTTAATGATGGAATCGCAATTCGTGGGATTCAGTAGCTGTAGCAGCCCAAAGCAATTGCAAGAAAATGAGAATGATAGTCCATGAGAAAGATCCTATTTGTCCAAGCTGTCAAAATAAAAGAAAGAAGGCCATTTGTGGGAAAGAAGAGGAAAACTAATCTGAACAGAAAACTGCAATTCTAATAATTTTACATAAGTCTGTGGCAGCTTAAGTATGTGGTACATTGGTACATTGGTACATAATGTAATGTACCCTTGGTACATTAACCTGGCTGTGTTGCTTTAGCAAGTTCTCTAAAATGAACCTGCATGGAGACTCCTGGTTTCTGTCTAAAGACAGTCTGTTATTCCATACTTGAAAAATAGCTACCTATGCTAACAGACGCTGTATTTGTTTGTCAAATGCTTTGAGATCTGCAGCTAATTGTCTGAAATGCTATTTTTGGCAGAGACCTTGGAACAGTTGGAGCCGTTGCTATCGACAGTGCAGGAAATGTAGCTTGTGCAACATCAACAGGAGGACTTACTAACAAACGGCTTGGCCGCGTTGGTGATACAGCATGCATAGGTAGGGAAAGAACCAATACCCTAGATATGTCATCTTCTCATTCCGATAAAATGCACATGATCAGTAATCATTTTATAATGCTCAGGGGCTGCATTCCAGAGATAATAAGGGCTCTTAGGTCTTCTGAAGGCCACCCCTGCTCTGTATAGAACCAGATCCTTTTAACTCTGAACAGGGAAAATGGAAAGCACTGAAGTGGAACCAGCAAGTAACTGTTTGGCTTGTAGTTCAAACAAAACTATTTTTATTGAATGGCATGTTTTCTTAAGATGAGATGATTTCATAGCTTTTAGGAAACACCATATATCAAGATAAGTTGATGGAGTGGAAAGTGTGAAATATTTTGAGAATGTTTGTTCAGATACTAAAATATGTTCTCTGAACATGCTTTTCTCATGGAAACAGTCTAGTAGGCATTCTTTTCTGAGAAAGCATTGGGGGTGTTCCTTTCCACTCTTACCTTCTCTTTATAGTTTCTTGAAAGTTGAGGCAATTGCATTCCACTTGAATTCTTCATTGTTAATAAAAACCCAAAATACAGTTGACATGATCCCTGGATTGCACTGTGTAATACATTAATGCTAATCGGAGAGATGGGTTACTAAACTGCTGTCTTTTACCTTTTTCTTTCCCAGGAAGTGGTGGGTATGCAGATAATAGTGTTGGTGCCACCTCCACCACTGGCCATGGAGAGAGCATTATGAAAGTGATCCTGGCAAGACTTACTCTTTACCATATGGAGCAAGGTATAGCCTGAGGTTTTGGACATGCAACAAATACTGATTTTGGAGCTAATACACATAAATGCAATCTGATATAAATTTAAAGGTTTGTTCTAGCATCTGTTCCTCTTAATCGTGTAAATGTTTGGAAGTCTAATTTGCCATTCAGAGCAAAGGGCCTATGAAGTTTTCTGGTATCATTAGTGGCCTTCCTATTTGTCAAGTTTTTAAGTATTTTCTAATGCCAGTTTACGGTTTTACTGCAAGAAATATTCCAGCTCCTTCATTTTTTGTTTTGTTTTGATAATATTAAATCATTCTGTTTTACATGAATTTTATTTGTTGCCTTGAACACCTACTGACTTTATCAGTATGTCAAATAAACGAACACAAGGCTCCTTATACCTGGTATTTGTGCAATTGATGGAATTGGCAAAGACGAAACTATTTAATATTTTAGGTCAGTTTTCTCCAATCTAGTGCTCTCCACAAAACCATCTGAATGGGAATGATAGGAATTGAAATATATTTTCCAAGCTAATATATTGATACCAAGCTAATGACAGCTGGCTTCAGGGATCATCTCCAAACAACAGCATTTTCTCTTTTTCAGCTATATTTGTGTTGATCTCAGTCTAATCAGTGTAAAGTGACATTTTGTCAACATTTACTGGAATAATTCTATTTTTAAAAAAGTTGCATGCAATGAAATATTGGTCATCAGAAAAAAAAAAAAAAGCACGACTGCAAAATGGTCATGTCATATTTTCACACTCAGCCACAATATGCTTATCACTATTGAAGGATTTAGGTTACTCACTCCTGAAGCCTTTTAAATCTGTTTTAAATAACATTTTTTCGCTCTGATTTCTGTTTTAAATATAATAAATTCATTGAAAACAAATGTTCTAATCTGAGTACTGATGTGGAAGAATGCTATGATAAACAGCTGGCAATAGGATATTCATGTGACCATAACATAATCTAACTATAGTTGACTTTTGGATTATCTAAACTCTTGACTTCTATTACAGACTAGACACATATTAATCCAATATTTTTTCTGAATATAGTTAGTTAAAGGGAAAAGTGTGATTCTGTTGCAAATTTGTGTTACTCGAGAACTTCAAAGAGTTTCACAGAAAGCATTGAGTTGCAAAACAATGTTGGTAGATACATTGTCTCCAAAGCCCTTGATAGCTTGGCTATTTTACTAAGGGACATTTGATCTTTATTTTATGCAACTTGATCACAAATGTTTACATTAATTTGGAACACCCTTTCCCCTAACCCTAACCCTGAAAAGTGGTCTGCATTGGGATCAGATAACAATTGTGTTTTAAATAAGTTTGCTGCCTCAAGGGCCTCCTGGTTTAGCTTTTTAGTTATGGGATAGAGAGGAGGTTGCTTCTGTTTCTTTGGGAGGATTAGATTAAAACATTCATCTTTCTCAGATGCTTAAGGCATAATATCTGGCACTTGTTCCTCCAACTTTATCTTCGCTATGATCTTGTGTGACAGATTAGGCTGAGAAAGGCTCAGAGTCACAAAGGAAGCTTAATGTCTGGATAGGAATTTAAAATAAATCATGTATGTTTTATATTCCTTATATGAGTTGTGTTGTTTTGATTATAATTGTATATATATTTATAACTATAATTTTAAACAAAGATTATAAATTGAAAAATAAGAACTTTGAAAGATAGCACACTGAAATTATTTTGTGCACACGAGTTTTTGTTTTTTGACATTGAATTAACTACACAGTTGATTAAATGCTTCTTGCTTTTTTTTACTGCTTATTGTTTTGGGCTTGCTGTATACTTGAAACTTAACAAAATGTTCAGAGTTAACATGCATTATAATCAGCGGTGGGATTCTACCGGTTCTGTCTGGCTCTGTAGAACCGGTAGCTCTGAAGAGCTGTTTTGGCCCACCCGTCCGTCCGGGCTCTTACCTATCCTTTATTTCTTGCTTTTTCAACCTCAGCTGCTTTGCGCAGCACAGCTGCGATTGAAAAAGCAGGAAAATAGTGCTTTTTCAAATGCTGCGTACCTGCGTGCAGCACTGCTCAGCTGTCTGGGCAACACAGCTCACGACGTTTCACATGTGCATGCAGCATCGTAAATCACCGCAAATCGTAAATCGCCGAACCGGTAGTTACACCGGTCGGATCCCACCCCTGATTATAATAGCCATGCTTAATAGGTGTGCATTAGAGATATTGGGTTAATCAAGTCTTATTTCTCAGTGATAAAATGATGCTCTTGAAAGTTGTCCAGAGTATTACTATCTGATTTTATTAAACCATTCATTTGGAAGGGAATGGGGACAAAATCAGAAAAGTAAGCCTGTATTCTGTGACACTGGTAGATCCATCCACTCTTCTTTTCAGTAATAGAAAGTTTTTTGTCATTAAAACAGCTGGCAGAATAATTTTAGTTATTAGAAGACTTCATTTGTAGTTGTTTAAATTATAAACTAGAGTATATGATTGTCAGGAATTAAATTTAGCAAAACATACCTTGAATTAGATTGGGAGGCTACAACCTTGTCTGTTTTTGAAGAGAGTTTTATAATTTCTGTAGAATTTGGGCAGGAAGCCTTCCACTGATTAAAGCTAAAAACATTTAGTAGGTTAAACAGTGGGAATGAGGAGGCACAATAGAAATTTTCATCCCTGCTTCCTTTGTGATGAACAATTGTCAGATCACAATCTCCTTTGAAGCACACTTCACTTTCAAAAGAAGTTCATCCACCTGAATTGGAAAGCTTTTTTCTGTTTTGAAAGCAGCAGGCCTAAAGAGCTCTTATGTTCATAGCATTAATGGCATAGTTCTTTGGATATGCTTCCTTTCAGACATGTATTTTGTTAAGGAATGTTAGTTACCTCAGAGAGAGCTAGTTTGGGGTAGAGGTTCAGGCATCAGTTAGAAATTGGGAGAGCGTGAGTTCTATTCCCACTTGAATACAAAGCCATCTGGGCAATCTTGGACCAGTTTACTGTACCTCAACCCTAGGAAGGGGCAGTGGCAAACCACTTCTGAAAACTTTGCCAAGAAAACTGAAAGGGTTAGTCCAGGCATTCATCAGGAGTCAAAAACTGACTTGAAAGCAGCCCTTTCAAATGTTACCTCAAAAGGTTGTTGGCAGAATGCAAAATGTATCTTGGTTCATCCATTTAAAACAGTTTATCTATTTATAGTTAAAATGTACCTTTGGTTTCTTTCTTTTAAAATTAAGGCATTTTTCATATGCTGATTTTTCAGGGAAATCACCAGGAGAGGCTGCTGATGCTGCTCTAGCTTGTATGAAAACCAGAGTTGGAGGCTTAGGTGGTATCATTGTTATTAGCAGTTCAGGGGAGTGGGCTGCTAAGTTCTCTACCAACCAGATGTCATGGGCTGTTGTGAAGGATGATCAGCTACAATCTGGCATTTATATTGGGGAGAGGAATACACAGTCCGTTGAAGAAGCTGTTGCCTCCATTGGATCCTAGAGATGAGGAAGGACATTGAAGTTTTGCCATAGGAGGAAGATCATGGAACTAAATCCATATCCTTCTAAGAATGAGGCAGGCAATTTTTCCAGAGTCACTGCCTTGTGAGCAAAGAGTACTCTATCAGAGTTTTTATTCTCGATTGTGTATGTTTAATTCCTATTTGTATTTGATTGATAAAATAAATTTAACTCAGTTAAAGTTAAATTAATAAAAGGTTCTTCAGAAACTTGTCGATGGAATTTCAACAGCTTCTTGATACCTGATACATTTGAATGGTGTCAAATGATAATGTGAAGAGATGCTTATCATTCAGAAAAATGAATATAAGATTAGTAGAGGGGACTATATGTACTGAAATATCTGTATGTGATTATCTCATGTTTATATATAAATTAACATTGCACTATTAATTATTCTCTTTAAACTTGAATAGCTTTCTTTAAGGCTTTTTGTGTAAAATTACAGTAGTGTTTTATGGAAAACCCATTTTGAAACATTAAGAAATAAAAATGAAAAATGTATTTTCTCAGTATAGAGATATTTTTAAAAATGTTTTGTGGGATTAATTAAAAATTGTGGGGGTAGATGTCCATATTATTGGTCTACATCTATTGTTCTATGACTATGGTTTATTAAGAAAAACCAAGCAGCAGTGTAAAAATCCAAGTAATTTTATAATAAATTTGTTCATATGTATTGCATTCAGGCTGGAATTAATTGTATCCGTTCTCAGGAACACAACAAGTTAAAGAAAATCATAGTCAACATTTATGATGATACATTGGAATGGAAGAGGCCAAGATTTCATTGCTCTGATGCTAAAATTGGATGGCTGAGATAAAGGATATAAGAATAGAATTCTTTATTGGCCAAGTGTGATTGGACACACAAGGAATTTGTCTTGATGTAAATACTCTCAGTATACATAAAAGAAAAGATACATTCGTCAAGAGTCGAGAATCATAAGGTACGACACTTAATGATAGTCATAGGGTACAATAAGCAATCAAATCATACTAGGAAACAGTCAATATAAATCGTAAGGATACAAGCGACAAAGTTACAGTCATAGTCACAAGTGGAAGGGGATGGGTGATAAGGAGTGACGAGAAGATTAACAGTAATAGTAGTGCAGACTTTGTAAGAGTTGAACAGTGTTGAGGGAATTATTTGTTTAGCAGAGTGATGGCATTCGGGGAAAAAACTGTCCTTGTGTCTAGTTGTTCTGGTGTGCATGCTGTATAGCGTCGTTTTGAGGGAAGGAGTTGAAACAGTTTATATCCAGGATGTGAGGGGTCTGTAAATATTTTCACAGTCCTCTTTTTGACTCATGCAGTATACAGGTCCTCAATGGAAGGAAGGTTGGTAGTAATTGTTTTTTCTGCAGTGCTAATTATCCTCTGAAGTCTGTGTCTGTCCTGTTGAGTTGCAGAACCAAACCAGACAGTTATAGAGGTGCATAAATAAGAAGTAAGAGAACTTAGAGGCTATTTTGCACACAAGTCTTGTTCAATAAACTAAGGTTTTTCTTGTTTTCTTAGACAAATTTAAAATATTAATTTTCTAGAATTACAGTATGAGAGATGCTTATCTCCCACTATCCATTAAACCTTATTTTCCAACAACAATAATTTATTTTTTTTATCATCAGGCTTTGGGATGCTACTGTATATTACTAAGGCATAAACTATTCATGCCTTATGCTTTTTGATCCTAGAATTTATATCATGCTAAGTTCTGATCTTGGATCCTTCCAGAATGTTATATAAGCTAATAAATCATTCCTAGTTTTCCATAAGTAGTAATTTAGATTATTACACTGGTCTCACAATGCTACTAAATACACACACATAGGGAAAGTTTGATAAATTAGGAGTTAGCAAATACTTTGTACTCCCCAAATCTCTTTAGATAGATTAAGGAGCTGATAGGAAGTCCCAAAGGTGCTTTTTGGGTTTTTTTTGAAGATGTTTCGCTTCTCATCCAAGCTTCTTCAGCTGCCTCTTGAAAAAGCATCTTTGGGAAAACCATGACCTGGATGACTGAGAATCTCATAGATACTGAGCTGATAGGAATATTATGGCATTTGTCACAAAGATCACACCCAATTCAGAATCTCTGGATTAACTTTTCAGCTGAATTTCAGGGCATTTGTATTCAGATTTGACTTGATTTGATTTCACAAATCCTTCTGTATTTTAAAAGTACCGTATTTTCTTGAATTTGCTAAATATTGTGGTTCTAAAGACTTGAATGTTTGATTGATAGTTCTTTACTAAAGTTTCAATCATGTACTAAAGTATTGTAGCGTGTAGTTCATCAAATACTTGGCTGCATCAAGCAAAATGAGCATAAAACTATGATGCACATATATAGCAACATAGAAAGCATCTCCTTAGCAACACTGAGCCTTACAAAATATGCCATTTTATGTAGATCTTAGTTTACCTAGTTCTACTGAAAAATAAAGTCCTATTAGCTAATAACTTCCATACTGAGTCCCAATTTTTATTTTGCTGTTGTAGTTCTGTGTTTGTAATGATACTGACTTGCGGCTTGAAATCTATTGCAAGTTTTATTATTGTTTTAATATTGTTGATGTGTAGGAGAGGCAACAAAATGGTCATCTTAGAGGTTCATATTAATACTAAGATAATAGAACATTTATTTGGTAACTAGAAGAGATCTCTACCACAGAGCCAAATGTTCAAATGTGAAATTTATTTTTATTTTCACTTTTTTGACTATTCCTATGCTTGACATTTTAATGTGTGAAACAGGGTTTATGTTTATAAATGCCTAAATATATTAAATTTAAAACATAAAAAGACTACATGTCAAATTAGGACACTATTCTGAATGAGGGACCATCTCTTTCTGATTATGTCTGCCCATCCCATCAGAGTCAGACCCAATAGAAAGAGTATGTTGCAGATCCTGTCTAATAAGGAGTTTCACCTGGCAGGACCCAGAAGATAGACAAACATGTGGCTCCAATTATTCAGTGAACTACAGAACTGTTGTTATTAGCAATTTACAAATCAATAGCTTATCAATATATATTAGCTATATGTGGTTGTAAAAAATTATGGCTTCCATTTGTTGAAATATTTAATGTACAACTGTGAATGTTTAATGTCTGTCTGAATACATGCCCTATATGATGATTTTAGGAGGTTTTTTTATATTTAGGTACTACAAGAATCAGAATATGTAGTAAATCTTATCACGAAAATAAATTAATGAAAAAAATAAACTTCAATTGGAGAGTAAGCAAAGTTGGTTTTATTTCCTGCTTCCAGTTATTGCTGAAGATACTCTCTGAAAAACTCAAACGATAAGGATAATAAAAGTTAATAGAATTAAGAAAAACTACTACTTTAATTAAGAAAAACTTAGATGTAGTAACTCATTTTCAGCACCATTAAGCAAGTTTTTAAAGTCCTATTTTAAATAAGTATAAACCAGATCGATGCATTAAGCATGATAGCCTCTTTTAAAAGTATTATACATTTTATGAAGAAGTTTAACTCTATAGCATTTCATATCTGATGGCAAAAAATGTTTTTTTAGTATCATATGCCAATGAACGTGGCTTCCATGTGCATTTTCCTAAAAATGATGTATCTTTTCTCCAGAAGCCACTGCAGCTGCAGAAGGTAGATCCACAATCTTTAAGCATTGGCTTTAAGAAGCTATAAACATATGCCACTCAAGTGCCCTTATGGATTCTATTGGCCTTCAAATACCAATTCCTGCACAGTTGTGCTACTTAATTTGAAGTTATTTTTATTTCCTCTTTTTCTTGGTTCGCAGCTTTCAAAAGACGTAACTCTTTACTTTCTTTGGAAACAGAACTTCAAGCTGGATAGAATTCAGTGATGGTATTAATAAACACTATCTGCACTTTGTTTCAAGGAAAAAATATAATTTCATGAATTCTTTATAATAACTCTAATATGAGAAAAAATATCTAATCTTCTCTGTGCTGTTTTAGAAAAATATTGCTAATTACTACTTCTATAAAAGGTGTACCCTTGATACTGAAAGTTTTCTGCTATACTATTTAAAAGGCAGCACACTTTATTAATTTTGCTGCATTACTAGTTCTAGAACAGGGGTGACAAACTCGCGGCTGCGGCCCAGATGCATCACATTCTGGCCCTGGCCTCGCCTGGTTTAATGAAGGGGAAAGAAGTCTCGATGATGCGAGTTTGACACCTCTGTATTTTGCAATACCAAAATACTCAGATGCATCACAATCAATTACTCTTCTGTACTTTCAATCAACAGCTGGTTTGCATTTATAATATGCAGAGCTGCACTAAAAGATTTATAAAGAGTGCTCATAGCTTTCATCAAATTAAAGGCCTGAAACTTTATATCGTTTGATCATAAGATATGTTGGTCAATATTTTTTTCTCTTGTTCTGGCTTAACTATACATCACCTTCATGTACCTCCAGCTACTACTTTTACATGCAGTACTCCTACAGATGGTCCTCAACTTATGACTACAATTGAGCCCAATATTTTTGTTGCTAAGTGAGATATGTGTTTTGCCCCATTTTAAAACCTTCTTCCCACAGGTGTCAATTAGTAGCACAATTGTTAAGTAAATATGGCTTCCCTATTGACTTTGCTTATCAGAAGGTCATAAAGCCAGGACACCACAACAGTCTTAAATATGAGTCAGTTGCCAAATGTCTGAATTATGATCACGGGAATGCTACAACAGTTATAACTGTGAAAAGTGGTCATAAGTCACTTTTTCCAATGCTGTTGTAACTTTACAGTAGTCACTAAATGAACTGTTGTAAGTTGAAGACTACCTGTATTGAATATGTTTTTCCTACTTTGCATCAAGAGTGTACAAGAGGCACAAAATTTAAAAAAAAAATTAGCTTTACAACATTAAAAATATCTAGTGTCTCATAAGAAAACTAAATATCATAGGATTTGGGCCTTTTTATTTATTTATTTTTAAAATGGAGGTCTTTAGGATTATCTAGAACAGGGGTGGCCAACCTTTTAGACCTCAGGGACCACCAAACTCATAATTTTAAATCCCACGGACCAGAGACCGAGGAAAATCCCCAAAAAAAGTCTGCAGGAAAATTCCCCACCCCGTTTTCCTACCGATCGATCATTCTTTGTTTGGGATCACAGGATACCAGCTCCGTTCTCGGGGTGGGGGGTGGGGAAGAGACTTTTGGCTTCATGCAAGGAAAGCAGAAGAAGCAGAAGTCTTTCTTTCTCTCTCCCAAACTCTGCCAGAAATGAGTCTTTGTGACACTTGTTGTGCCAGCGCAGCCTCTTGGAGCAAGATGCCTTGCAGGGTCCCAAAGAATAATTTCTGGTGGAGTTTGTGGGAGAGAAAGAAAGACTTTTTGCATGCAGCCAAATGCAGAAGAAAGAAGCTGAAAGAAACAGCCCGGTGGCCAGGCAAGGTGTGTGGGGTGAGTGGGACAAGTTCTTCCCCTCCCCTCATTACCTCGTGTTGTTCGCAATGCAAGCGATGCAAGCCTTGTGTTCCCATGGGCCATGTGGGCGATGCAGCCTTGTGTTCCCACACAGCCTGGATTAATTGGTTGGGGGGGTGTTTTGGGGGTGACATTTCTCTGCAGACCACCAAAATTTTCTCGCAGACCACCAGTGGTCCCTGGCCCACTGGTTCGTGACCACCGATCTAGAGTCCTCATGAGCCACAGTTGATAACTCTTCGGTCTAATATTTGTAGATAAAGTTTCCCAAAATCTGAGAATTTGCGTATAAATCTTTGCTCATGCAATGGCTAATGCTGATTTGTGCTATGGTTTTGGTTTTTTACCTTGGGTGCAAATTAAGTGCATACTGTTATTTCTTTCTTGCTTTATGTTCTTATGCTATTTTTAATTATTGCTAGTTGCCCAAAATCATGAATTTGAGATTGGCAACTATATAATTGAAATAAATAAATAAATATTTTTTTCATTCAGGTAAGA
Organism: Bungarus multicinctus; assembly: GCA_023653725.1. NCBI lineage: Eukaryota > Metazoa > Chordata > Lepidosauria > Squamata > Elapidae > Bungarus > Bungarus multicinctus. The sequence goes on from CM042836.1 coordinate 117,313,927, forward strand.
GACTGATACTGTTTCTTCAGAAAAGAAGGGGGGAAAAAAAGATCAACCCTGATTATTTTTTTTGCCAAAATTATCAAATTGTTTTCAAAAATATTCATTGCATAGAATTTATGCTCATTGGATTTCCAGAATACTTGATTAGAACAAAATAAAATTAATACCGCTCCCCAAAAGGGAACTTTTCCAATTCATCTTCAGCACTGAAAAACTCAAAACGAGGGCTGTGCCAAGTCACCTTACATAAGACATTTTAAGCATATATCCTCAGTTATAAAAACATGATGATTAGTTTTTATAGCATTTGTCTACAAAATAAATACTAGTAACTGGAAAATTATTCTTTCAGCCCACACTTAATTTTAAAAGGAAAACATGACTCACAGACACTTTTCAATTAAAAAAAATCATACATGGATTTTTAATTTTGATGTCTACATTATGAAATATCTTGCTAGTTGATCCTGCCCTCCATTAAGTTAGTTACATGTCTGTAGCCTGATTTTAAAAAAAAAGTAATTAGATTTACAAGGAATCCTCAGATTATGACCACTCGATCAGTGACCATTCAAATTTATAATGTCACTGAAGGAGTTGTAGTTATGATTGGTCCTCAGACTTCCATTCATCACAGCATCCCTGAAATCACATGATCATGATTTCCAATGTTCCCTGCCGGCTTCCCACAAGCAAAGTCATTGGGGAAGCCAAAGGAAAATTGAAAGTCATGGTTAAGTGAGTGCTTAATGACCCACCTGGTACTCATTTAACAATGGCACTTGGGACTACCAGAAGTGCCAGCGTTAACTGATGTAGTCCTATGATTTCGTGTAACTGCAATCATTTAGCAATTCCAATCCTAGTAGCCATCTTAACCCAAGGACTACCTATGGATTGGCTGTCAAACTTGCAGACCGGGGGCCAGATGCATCATATGCTGGCTATGCCCCAACTACTGTACTGTGGGATTAAACATAGTCAAAGGTGAATAAAAAATTAGGATTGCCAGCTATGAAGCAGAAATTATGGGCGCCTTTGTTTACAATTAATAAATCATATCCACTCTGTTAGGGCAGCACACAGTAAAATTCTTATAAACTGTGAGCATAATAAAAACAAGAAACAGGATCAAAAAACTTGCCGTAAAATAAATTTGAGAACAGTACTCTTAATAAAATAGGAGAAAAATGCTGCTTGCCAATCTGACGCCAAATATAGAAGACAAAGTCAATCATCAGAAGCAGCTACAATCAGGTCCTTACTCAGGTTCCTGCTGACCTAGCCACTCTGTATATAGTAAGTCACAGGACCTGTAATAACTGTGGTCCCAGTTCAGCATTTTGAACTTTGCATGGAAATGAGAAATGAAGCTAATACAGAATATGAAGGTTGTAATTGTAAATCTTATTCCAAAAAAAAAAAAATCTAGCTTGCAAAATATCTTATTAACCAAACTTCCAAGCAGCTTTCAAGGGTGATCACAGTTAGTTTATTTATCTCACACACCTAACCATGCTTTATTTTTCTGGGTTCATGTGTCAAATTGACAAACTGACATATTGGCTGTATTCTCATGATATATTAAATACATATTAACTAATCACATCTTCAGCTAATGTGTAATGTGAACCCAATGGCTGAATTGTAATCTGATGAATGGATTTGTATACAACCCGCTAGGCTAAAATGCAGCTGGTTTCACTGTGGAGTATTTTTATCTTCCTAAGCTAAGAGATAGAACAGAAATAAACATTGTGACCAGATCATCAGCAACTACAGGCAGATACCAATATTTTCCCTTAAATGGATGGCAGAGGCAATCCACAAAATACTACTGGCTCTTCTACACATCTTAAAAGTAAATACTATCATTTCAAATGAAAAAAAAATCAGGAAGCCGTTAGGTTTTTTTAAAAAAATAGTTTAATAAAAACAAAATGTGGATATAGACAAGGGTCATCCAATGCATATTTAGTATTTTTTTTCAAGTTAGTATCTTCTAGCTATATACCTTCTAGCTAGTACCTTCTAGCTACAACTCCTCAACCAGCTAATTATGGAAGGGATTGTTCTACACATCTGGAGGGTAGGATTGGGAGAGGTTGACTTACAGATAAATTCAGCTCCTGAAACATCTTGCATGTGCCTTAGTTGTGTTACATTAGCATTTTTATAGGGAAAAAAAATCATTGCAGCCAAAGTGACATTGGTTTTAAAAATAATAATGAGCAAACAGAATATAAGACAGTAAAAAGGAATGCAGACAATTACATTTGGTCATGGAAAAAAAATCCATAGTATAACACAGGTACCACTAAGGTACTCATCAAGTTTTTACAACTTTTTCAAATATTAAAGATAGTCTTGACTACCCAAATCCTTATCAGAAAAAAGTTGTATTGTATTCAGTTCCCCCCACCCATCACCTGTTTCTCACGAAGCAATCCGTTTCCAAGCTAAAAGGTCAGAAATTAATCCTTTGCCAATTTTCATTGACCTATCTACTATCTTGATTTTGACAAACCAGTTCCATTTCTATTCTGCCTAATTTAGGCAGTAACAGCCAGTTGCGAAAAGATACGCGCATTAGAACAGTAAACACGCACAAGTTGGACAACACCATGCATATGCCACCATGAACATCACAGAAAGAGGACACAGATCAGCCAGAAAACTTTCTTTTCTGGGTTGTGCAGGTGATGCTTGCGATGCCCAACACCTGACTACAATTTGTACTCCACATTTTGCATGATCTCAACCTTAAGCAGAAGAAAGATCAAAGGCTGCCATCATCATATGAATATAAATAAGATTATACTGGCTCATCTGAATCTTCGATTCTTGCAAATCTTCGTGTTGCAATCGAAGAGTCCTTATCGACGTTTACCCACCTTTTCCCCGAAAGCGTTTCCTAATGTTACCCACAGTAATATCGGCGAGGGCTGCGGTTGCCTTTCTCGCCGGCACTTTCCCAGCTGTTACACCATAACAGACCATAACGCAGCTGCAACTGAGTCGAAGAAGCCGGGATGAGAATGAGAAAGGGGGGGGAAGGGGGTGTCGACGAAAGGTTCCATCCTCCCCCTCCTCCTGATTGGTTCGTGCTGACGGGACGTTCCGGACCGCCGTCATTTCATTGGCTCAAGTCTCTGCCATTCCCCTGGAACTAATTGGAGGAGCTCGAGCGTGGAGAAGATGGAATCCCGGAGGAGGGGTTTCAAAGCAGGAGCCAGCAGCCCCGGGGGGTGGAGAATTCATTCCCCCGCTGGCCACCTGCAAGCGGGGCGTTCGGCCTGAGGCGGGAGCGCGCTCTTTGGCGCTTGGCAGGGCAAGGGAGGCCGGGAAGGGGAGCGACGGGGAGTCTTTACTTTTCTTTCTTTCTTTCGGCCGGGTTGGGCTGTCTCTGAAGGTGTGTGTGTGTGGGGAGAATTTGCAGCCTAATGGGAAGGAACCGCAGCTGTCAAAGGAAAGCAAATGGGGGCGGAGGAGAGGGGGGGAAGCAAGGAGAAACAAAGAGCACGGCGAGACATTGCTAGGAAAAGAAGAAGAGGTGGAGTCTGAAGGGACGCTCCCCCTCACGCCCCCTTGGGGAGCCAGGAAGGAAGGACACAGGACAGTGGAGGGACGGACAATGCCAAGCCCGGCCGCGCTCCCGAAGGAGGAAAAAGCGGCGAGCGGGAAGGATGGCGGGCAGAGTTTGCTTGGGGCACTTAGTTGCGCGCTCTTGGGGCCAAACTCCACGTCAAACTCCATGCAAAGCGCGTCACCCTTCGGTTGCGCTGCTGCTCCTCCACGGCCGAAGGGGCGTCCTGGGCTACCCTCTCTCCCTTTCCCACTTGGCGCTGGGGTCTCCGCTGAGACGGAACCGAAAGGCAGCGTCACCGCAGCCGCTTTTCTCCGGCGGAGGCAGTGGGTGGAAATTACGTGCGGGCGGAGGAGGGGAGAGAACTTGGCGGACCGCCTGACTAGGTGGACTGTGGCTGTTGCGCTGCTCAAGTTCGGGAAGGCGCGGGAGAAGGGCGCCCGCCAAGAACTTCGCCACAGGTGCCTCCCGCCTCCCTCCCCCCCTGTTTGCTGCTTCAGAGGCAGGAGAATCGTCGCTCTGGAGGATTTGGGCTTTTCTCTTTGCCGCTGCCCTATATTCTTGGGGTGGGGGGGAGAGGAGAGAAGGGTTCTGCCTCGCTTTGCAACACACGTGTTCATCCACGTCCCGGAGTAGCAGCATTGTGGAGCCGCTGGGGAAAAAAAAGTTACAAAGCTCGTGCGGGACGGCGAGGTGTGGCGGGAATTAGCCTTCGGCTTCCTTCCCCCTTTAAAAAGCATAACAACATGGGTTTGGCTTGGAGTAGACTCCTCTTTCCTTCCTTCCACCGCTCTGCCTTGTGTTAAAAAGAGCTTTATCGGTGGCACGGAAGAATGGCTGGGTGGGATATTTGGAGAGAGACAGAGATGTGGGTATAACAACAGCAACAACAGTAATCATAATGAAAAGAGATGCCTGGTTCCAGAGTGGCGACAAATCCAAGCGGAAAAAGACGAGCCGGCTGGTTTGATTTTTAGTTTTATTTCAGGGGGGGAAATTACAGTCCTTTTACAAGCTCGGGCGTTGGTGACATAATGGAGCCAGTTCTGCAGGTGCAGCAAAAGGTATCTTTCATGGTTGAGTGGACTGAGCTACAGATCAAGTTGCTCCAGTTGTGCTGGGAATGTAAGCTGTGCGCTTCTCTCTGGTGTTTGTTTATTGTTAAGGAAGCTCCAATTTACTTCCAAGTATTGCGTGTATGCTTCGGATTGAAACTGATTATGAACTCTTGGGTAACTGATCTATGGTTGATGAGCTTATGTGCGTGAAGAATTGAAAAAAGTGGCCGAAAGTGCAGATGAAACTAAATGAATTATACATTTAATATTAAACAGATCGCATTTTAATAGATTAAAGGTGCATTTCTGTGGTCTAAATGTGCTTGAAATATTTTAGAATTCACGTGGTCTGCTAAAGTTGTGCTATACTTCATTGTCTCTGCTTTCCTGTATAAATAAGCTTTCATCTTCAATAGTCAACTTTGCTTAGTATAATTCCAACCTTAATCTACTTCAAGTTTTAATTGTACTGTATTTGAAGGTTTAAATAGTTGATGGATCCAATGAATCCAGATTTTGTACTTGTAAAAAGGATAAGTTCTCCAATTTTAAAATGCAACTTGTGTTTCTTGGCTCTTTTTCCCAAACTCCCAGAGATCAATGTTATCTATTAATCTTTTTAACACTCAATGTTAGGAAGACCATTAATATCACTTTATGTATTAGCTGACCTTGTAAGTCATTTCTAATGGGTTTCAGAACAGAGGCCATACAGATTCATTATTCATAGTGAAGGTTTATCATCTGTCCTTGGGAAAAGTATAAAAACATTCTTCTGAATCATTTATCCATCTTGACAAGATATGTTGTAAGAACTGCAGACTGTTCAAAAGATTTCTCTTAAACATTTTTTCTGATGTGCTATTATAACTCAACTTCCAGCTCTTGCTTACTATTTCTATTGCAGATTTTTAAAAAAGTTTTTGTAAGTGTATGCGTGTGTGAAAGATTTTGTATTTCATTACTTGTAAATATTATCTCTGCTGTTGGGGGTATTGGAAATATTGGGCTATGATAATATTTCTTGAATAAGTTTAAAACTTTGTAAATTTGTTTGACTAAGGCCAAAATGTTTTTGCAGAAAACAGATGTTTGCATTTTTCAAATGAAGTTGAAAATTCTGCAGTATTTTTCTGTACCCCCCTCGCAATCAGTTATGTTCCAGGATTCTCAAGAAATTTATCCTCACAACTTCATCCTAGAATGTTCTGTTAAAACATTTCTCAGGAAAGAAATATTTCATCCCACTGAAGCTGTTACCTTACTTTACTCGATTAAATATAACTAATAGCACTAATAGCACTAACATTCTGCCCACAGGTATAAATATTCTTTTTCAGGACATAGATGTCCACTATGTGTGTACATACAGATATTGGGGTTCACACAAATCATAGTAAAACATTAGCGTTAAGTTTGCAGGCACTACAGTACTACACACTGACCAAATTTCAGAAAACTTTCTCTCCCCCTCAAAAGTGATGACATTTAATTGACCTTTGAAGGCTCATTCTGTTAATCATACTTAGTGCACTAAAGCTATGGTCCACTGATCTGGTGTTCTTCCATTTAACCGTGTTCAGCATATAAATTCTGCAGCCTAATTGCTACTTATTGAGCAAGAGTTTCTTTTCTTTTCTGAAAATAGGAGAGACTTGCTTTGCCTGAGGCAGGGCACTTGCAGAGTTCTAATTCAAAATGCTTTTCTGTCATTAGTTGGAGGGTGTGGCTTCTAGTTAGGAAAGGGGTGGAAATTCTTTTCTGATTAAACTGCTTTTTATGTTTCCTGAAGCGATTTCCAATGGCTAGATGTATAACTTTGAGTGTACTGTCTTGTACAGTGAAGAACATATTACAAACATTTTCTGATCTATAATTATTTGCTTGGCACACCTGGTTTTATTTTTTGAAACAAGTTAAGTTAGAATACTATAGAAACCTAGGAAAATTATGCTAAATGCTACTATTTATTTCATATGTTAGTGTGTACAGAGCTGAAAACATTACAAAAATATCCATCTACATTCCTCAGTTCCAAAATATTGATTAAAAAAATACCTGGCTTTCATATCAAGGCTGCTTTTACACAGTGGACTATCCTATTTGGAAGGGCAGTTACTGGAGCATTAACTTGGTGACTAGTTAATTGGCAGAACTTTGTATCACAGATGAGTGCATCTGGAACTTGCTTTCTTTCTCACTTTAGGACATAATTGTTTCTGAATAACTAGATTTTGTATCCTTTTTGTTTGTAATAGAATGCTGTTCAGCCAGTGATTAAATTATTAAGGTGCTTGCTTGTGCTTCTATTTGTGTTAATTTGCCAGTGTAGTTGAAAATAAGTTTTGGGTAAGAGATACTGGGTTTCTACAGTTATTTGTTTCTAAATCAGTATAAATAAACTACAGAGATTTTGGAGATTTTCTTCTAAAATTCTATTTATATTTGGCATGACTGGAGCTTTATCCTGGCATTAAGATAATTAGAACCTAATGTGCATATATATGCATAGAAAAGTAGATAGGACACCAAAATTAGAGATATATAATTAAAATATGATATTTATCATATAAATGCATAAGTAAGAGCATTGATTGACATCAATAAAAATAGGGGCTTTTGTCCTAGTTGTGAAGCATTTCATTCATGTACCTTAAAATGGGGGTGTTACTTCTGCTTGGTTGCTGTGATCAGTAAAATTGAATTTGTTCCCCAAAAGGGAAGGATAGATTATAGTATTTATTTCATTGCTTTGACTTTAAGGTACAAGAATGTTTGGTGTATTTTGCTTGAAAGGCAACCTGGTTGAAACTAAATCTTGGTATAAATAAATCGCCTAGAACATGATGGGACTTTCCAATAGACTTTTGGGGATTAACATAAGCTCATAATTTCATATGGTTGTAGAATAGTTTGTTTCCCTGGCTAATGAACCAAGTTATTTTCAAAATTCCATGTATAAATTATTTTTTAGTCATTTAAATCAGTCCCTTCAAACTTACCTTGAGATGTGGTTAGCTACATCTATGAAACTTAATGTTAAATTTATTTGCCGTCTACTTTGCTGTGAGGGGGCTTACAACAAATGTAATAAATGATCAAGTATGTATATCTAAATTAATTTAATTCTTACAGGCTGTTTTTGCATGTATGCTAAGCTATGTTTTACATTTGTAGAATAAATCACAGTAGCTAAATGTATATATTTAGTGTTAAAATATATAATAACCTTTTCAGTTGGCACTATTATGTGATTTTGTGGGACTTGGGAAAAGGTCCTTTTTTTCTTTAAATAATTTTTGAATTATTTAAAAATAAACACTTAAACCACATTTTATAATCTTGGTTGAAGACTATAAAATGGATAACCTGGAAGTGTTTGATTCCTTCTAAGGTGAATGCTTATGCTCCAATATAATTCTCAGCTACAAAACATGTGGGATGTGGGAACAGCAATGAGAATTCTGTAGATACTACAGCATTGTAGTGTAATTACATAGTAAATCTTTTGCAGATTTAAAAACTGCTAATTGTACTACGATGTGCATTTCAGTTGTTATGTAACAGGATTAAAAAAAATCCTGTATTACTTTTCCTCTCATATAAGATTTTGTATATGAATGCTTTAAGTTTGTTTAAAACATTTCCCACATGCTAATAATGTAGCTTCTAGTATGAGTTAATATGCAGGTGCACCAAGATAAAAGGTGTAATATATTAACAGAATTTGAAATACTGTACGTGACCTTGTAAATATATTGTCAGTGCTTCAAACTGGGGGTTTAGTTAATGAACTATTAAAATGTCTATGCTGTTAGCTATAGGCTCTTGTTCCTCCTGAAGCTTTTCTATATAGTGCATTTAATTGTACCTAAGAGGAATCCTTTCAGATAAAGGGATTTACAATAAATATTCCACCTTAGAATATTCTTCAGCGAGGAGCATTTTTTTTCTATCCAATATATCTTCCTGCATAAGTTACAAAACACACCATTTTTTAAATACCCTGATAATGACTGCAGTGACAAATATTGCCTTGATTTAAATAAGATAATAGCTACTATAGCTTTTTGCATAGTCAGCCAGATGTTCAGACTGGATTTGGCATTTTTAGCCACTTATCAAGCCCTTCCCAAAGACCTGGGATAGGCAGATATTCGATAATGTTAAAAGTATCAGTTTGTCACACAGCCAGATGTTTAGACTGGATTTGGCATTTTAAGTAACTTACTGAATCTCTTTCAAAGACCTGGGATAGGCAGATATTTAGATATACAGTAGAGTAGAACCTCGGATCACAAATGCTTCTGTTTGCGACCAAATCAGGTGACAACCAAAAATTTGGGAAAATAGTTCATGAACAGATCCTCAGGTGCTAATCAAATACAGCTGCAGCGATTTTCCCTGCTGCAGTGATTTCCCCTTCCGTGCATGCACAGAATTGTAGGCATATGCACCGTCAGTCTCACTTCTGTTTGCAACCAAATCGGGTTTTGACTCAAGTCCTAGAATGGATTATAGTCATGGCTCGAGGTTCTACTCTATAGGCAATTAGAAGAAAGTTCTGAACCATAGTGGAAACAGTGTTTTCTAATAAGTAGCCAATCTTCTATAATATATTTGTATTGGAATTTTATTTTGAAGACTATTAAGATCCAGCATATTAAATACTTTCTATTGTCTGTTCTCCAAGTCAAAAAATGAATTCATATCTCTGTTGAGTGCAAATGTATTATGAGCAAATCCAATTTAGTTCAGTGATGTTTACTTCTAAATAAATGCCTCCAATTTTGCTGTGGTTCATGAAACAACTCTATATTATTCTTTATAATATTTCTGTACTAGTGTACATAAAATGGATTTGATATCACGACATGAAAATGCATGTAATCAAGTTCATACAGGTCGTCCTTGACTTAAATGTCATTCATTTAATGACTGAAGTTAGAGTAACACTAAAAAAATGATTTATAACTGGTTTTCACACATGATTGTTGCAGAATCCCCATGGTCACTTGATTCAAAATTCAGACACTTGACAACTGGCATGTACTTATTACAGTTGCATCCTGGGGACTTAACAAGTGTGGCAAAAAAGTCATAACATGGGACAAAACTCAAGTAGTTGTGTTGCAATCCATAGAAGTTGAGTTAATATCCTAAATTTAAGACTGAAATTTAAATTTTAGCCCTGATGTAACTTAACCTGAAAAAAATCATGCAAATTTAATTCATGCTTTAACTCAAATGTCTAAACATAGCTTTTTGATTTATATTGTAATTGCTAAATTATAAAACACCGTGTGAACTAAGGATAGTTAAGATTGTTTAACACTAATAATGTTGGAAGTACATTTATTTTCACTACATTTAGCAAACATTGTTCTCTTGGTCATTACTATTTTCTTTGCTTTCTTAGGAATGCTTAATTCAATAATGCTGCAAGATTCTCAATCTCATGAAAACATAGAGTAATGAAGATTTCACTCTTCTTAATTTGATTTTTAGGAGGTTGGCTGACCAGAACACTGATCCTAAAAATGTATGAAGTGTCTTAGGTGTTCAAATGAGAAGATTGGATTTTTGTGAGTAAAAATCTAGCACACAACAGAACAGTAGGTGTTGCTCCATGTTTCCTGTGTTCCAAATTCTGTGATCTATTTTGGAATATCTACCTGAACATTATGGAATTAATTTCAAAAAATATGAATTAAAGAGTCCAGATGCATTAAGTTATGGCCATATATTGGCCAGGGACAGTAATATCCCCATTTCCAGAAATCTTTCAGTGGAAAATACTGAATAGTTCAAGGAATATTAAAATAAAACACAGAACGTGCTAGTGTTAAAAATATTTTAATTTTTGTGGGGAGCGTTTATATGAAAGGAATGAAATATTTTCTATGAAAAGACGGTGATAATTCAATTGATTGTAATAAAACTCTTCTGCCCATAGTAATATTTATCAAATTCAGAAAAATGTAAAAAAAACCTCTGGGTGTTTCACCATGATTACCATGGGTGGTGCTTGATTCCCAATAATTACGTGGACATGATTTACAGTTTTTTAAAGTTATATAAATTGTTTGTTATTGCCTTTTTTTGGAATATTTTCTGACTTGCCAGGTTTAGCGTACAGTTTTGGAATTCTGTAGTGGTATTCTGTCCAACTTCAAAATGATCTTTCTTAGCTTCCCAGCCCAGACAAACTCAGCTTGGTGCAACCATCTGTTGAGACCAAAAAAAAAGTTACCTACCAGAATATAAACTGACAGCTTTTGGGAAATTCATTCTCTCTCCTTTAGGTCTTAAAAACTTCTCCAAAATTTTTAGAGCAAGAACATGATACAGTTTAATGTCTTGGGTATTTGGCAAGGTCTCAGCGGATGGCATAACTGTTGAATGTTGGACAGGGGAACTAAGCAGGGCTAGGCCTAGTTAGTACCTAGATCTACAAAGATACAGAAATACTGTAAGTTAGACAGGGGCATTGAAAAGACACACTGGAAAAAGGCCGTTATAAATCTCTTCTGAATTGTTGCCCAAGTAACTACATGGATGTGTCAGTGAAGTTCCTAAGAGTTAAACTCAAGTCTTAGGGAACTTTATTAAAGCTTTGAAGCCCTTCACTTTAATTTTTGTTAAATCTCTTTATTCTGCTTTGGTCATATTGATCAGGATTAGAAATGTTCCTGTATGTTAAATAGGAAGTTGTTAAAGCTTACCTGTGTTTCAAAACCAGCTGGCTACAATATAAGGGTTTGAATGAAAATTAGTCCAAACATCAATTTGATTTATTTAGTCTTTGGATTCTGGCCATGGATTAGTATCTATAGATTAATTTAAATGAACGTTTAGAAAAAGATGTCTTTTGATCGGGAGTGTTTGATTGTGGTAGCAATTGAATTCTTCTGTATGAAAGCAGTTTATAGTTCATTCCATTGACCTTAAACTATGCTTTCCCATTCATTTGACAAATTATTTATTTGCTTTCTTTTTCTGAGATAGGAATAGTTGCACAGCCATTAATTTTTTATATATGAATTGCTTGCTACATAAATCATAGCTAAGGGTGGGAATCTTTGTTAGCCGTCTCCAAAATGAATACTTTTGTTAATCTAAAATACTGAAATGCTGAGGCAGCATTTACAAGCTTTTAACAAAAACAACAAACTTCATTGATTGAAGTCAACAATGCAGGAGAACATTGCATATTATTATTCTGTTGTCCTGCAAAATGGAACTCCAATTGTATGCTGAAAACTGAAACACTTTAGACATAACCTTCTACTGACTTTGGTACAGATATAATCTGGTTGACGTCAGAGAGGAACCATATATGTAGAAAATGAAATGGGGCATTGTTGACATGGTGATCTTCAGTTAATGAGCTCTAATGGGGCTTTTTTTTTCTCTGGCAAATTAGAAATGATATACTGGTAGGAACAAAGGCTAATCTTTGTGAGGAAGTATAAAGTAGAAAAACCTGCTGGTGATATTCCTTACTTAGGTAAAACAATAATAGCATTTTATTTATTTATTTATTTCATTTCCTTTAACACTTTAAAAACCTATGGGTGTTTTTCAGGCTTATAACATAGATTGAAATGTGTCCTCCATATTCTGTATAGATTGTTACACCAAATTGGGTACCACAGCTAGAATCCCAAGACTAGTTTGAAATCTGTTCTAAGATAGAAAGTCGATCCTTTTCTAAAACGCTATCAGGATGCCAAGTACTAAAAATGTCTGGAATGCATAGCATTGGAAGTTTGCTTTGTTTCCTTAGCGACTTGATTCATTGAGAAAATGTGGTTTCCTTAGGAGGCTTTAATAGCTTTGACTTTAGTGGTGAATAAAAGGAATCAATTTCTAGTACAATTTAGCTTGTTTTCATCTGCTGTTGAAGGACAAGTTTTCTTAACCTTGGTGCAGAGAAATCTAACCTTGTCTTTCCTAGGAGGTGATTTATGAGGATCTTTTACATTTATCAGTTGAAGTAAAGTCTATGCATTTCAAATAACTAAAATATTTTTATGTATCAGCTTTCACTGTGAATATTTTATGGATAGAGGAGGAGAATGGCTTAGTATCTTTCCAATGCCTTTATTTTGACACTCTTGTTCATTGTAATTGTAATAACAATAAATTCTTACAAAGCAGTCTTTAAGCAGTGCTTATGTTGACTTCAAAAAAAAGGAGAATTAGGATTGTTCACTGCAATCCAGGTTTGATATTCTGAATATACATTAGGGTTATTGCAAAGCTTCTATGAGTATAAAGTATATTAAAAAGTTAATGGAGCTGTTACAGTATCTGATAGCTTATTAGATATTTTTGGAAATATCAGTTCGAGTTGGATAAAGTGAATAATGTTTTTCTTGAAGCAAGCTAATCTTAAGGAACAGCTGAACATATTGACTGATTGCATCTTTTAACTCATTAGGAACCTTATGCTTGGGATACTTGCCTGTTACATCATATTGATTACATAGATTTCTGCAGATGGAAATTTTGGAAACTGCTCTAGTGAAACGGCAACCTGAAGCACAGATGGTAAGGAGGATTCTCTAAGTCAACCTGCTTGGATCTAGGTATAGGTTAATAAGAAAACAACAACAACAACTAAGGAATGAATATTGCTATTGACAGGGAGCGATTGTAAACATCCTCGACTGGAAGCTGTGAAGAAGCAGACAGGGCTTTCAGTCGGATGTTTGCAGCTGCCAACTGCCATGGGCGCCAAAACTTCAGAAATCTTTGAGCATGTTCCTAAAAAAGAAATAAAGTGGCCTTTATAAAATGCAAAGTTGTCTAGCTTTCTGAAGGCCTGAAATACTCACGCGTAAAAAGAATGCTTTGGGAGAAGGGTGAACATTAGGATTACAGAAGAAAAGTAAAAAATGCAAAGCTTGCTTGGGTGGGTGTATGTGTGTGTGTGTGTGTGTGTGTGTGTGTTCCGGCCCTCACATACCTTTAGATCTCAACAGTATCTTAGCACTGTTTTGTACCATAATTGTTTTCTCCTTTCTAAGGGAAAATGCAAATCTTAGATTGCTTTTCTCCCCTGGAAGGTTTTTATGCTGCCCTAAGCAGATTTTGGTGTTTGATCCTGTTTACTTAAGTTTACTTTTATTTATTAAATATAAAGATGGCATGAAATTTGTGAATATCAAGAAGCACATATTTTTCAACCCACCAAGCTATTTTGCTGGTTAGGAGCTTACTGTTAGGGTCTGTGACATTAGCAGCAAAGTTTGTATTCCTTAATTTTGTGCTGCAATTGCTTTTTTAAAACCGGAAGAGGGATATGTTTCCACATCCTGTTAAACCTTCTCCCTTTTCTAGAATGCATCATTTTGTGACTTGTTTCATTCATTTATTCAACTTGCATGTTTTATTTCTGGAGTTTTTGAGTGGCTTATGATATTAATATTGGGTGATTAAAAACAAAACTCAATTATGTCAATTATAATCAATCATTTTAATGGGCCACCATGAACAGTAGAATAATCTTACTCATGTCCAGATGAAAAGTCTGTTTTAATACCTTTCTGGGGGAAAAAAACTAGTAGGTAAGGTGTGGTCCAAATATCCAAGAATAATCTGTTCCAGAGGAGGGGGCCATTAATGAGAAGGCTGAGCTTGGAATGCAGGTAGATTCAACATAGACAGATTCAATCTGGAGAAAATAATCAATGACATATAGGCTGTGAGCCATGAAATACTTTAAATGTGAAATCCAGCATCTTGAACACTTGCAAGCAGAGTGGCAGCCAGTACTGCTTCTGCACAAGATGTAATGATCCAGAGGCCTCTATCTTCTGTTCCAGAGGAAGACCCTATAATTATGGGCTAGCTCCATATGGGGAAGCATTGCCCCATTCAGACTGGCTGTCTCTGAACTGTCAAACTTTGAATACATAGCCACTCTGTAAGATTCTAAACCTGTTCCTCTTCATAGAGACTTTTAATAGCCCCCAGACTCCAGGTCAAGACTGCTACTGAATATCTTGTGCATTCCAATGACAGATATATAATTGGGTATCATCAGCATAGTCATCCCTTTTGCCAAGGGATGACTTCTCCCAAAGGCTTCATCTAGAAAAGGGCTATCAAATTTGCAGCCCGCGGGTTGGATGCATCATATGCTGGCCACGTCCATGCCTGGTTTAGCAGAAAAAAGTTGCAATACATCATGTGACAATGTGAGTTTGACACCCCTGATCTTAAAGTTAAGCAGTAAGGAATGGCTGAAATCTATTATATCCACCAACAAAATGTCCGAGAGTTTGCTCTTTCTGTATCCACTAGGACTGGCTACTGTGTGAGTCTTGGAGGAGGTGATTACATCAATATTATCTCTAAATTTGCATAGATTGTTATACTCGAGACTTCCTACTTCTAAATTATTGTGAGATACAGTTGCCTGTACTTATAGAGCTTGATCTTCAAGCTGGGGAGAGCCATGGATGTTTACTTTGGGATTAAAATTTTGTTTTTTTAGAGAAAGGTAAGTTGTCTAAGTCCCTGCCTTGCCTTTTTTTTGTTGGAAATTAGTTGCCAGCCAATGATTTAAAACACAAAGGTTTACTCTACAACTTGCAATGCACCTGAGACTTTGATGACATCAATTGGTCTTTTCTACATTTGCCAGCAGAATCCAGTTTACTAATGAAATCTGCATACATCACATAAATGTCTATTCGGCTGTTTGAATTCCAGCTAGATTGTTTTGTGATTTTAAAGAATCAAGGAGAGTTTAGTTTTATGCCTTTCTTTCACACTGTCTTTGCCTGGCTTCTATTAACCTACCGAGACCATTTCAAATATTATTAAAGTTAATAGGTATTGTGGAATTGTGCTACTCTAGATTAAGATTGCATTCCAATATGCTGCCACTTGAATTAAGTATGTTACAAATATGGTTGAAAATTAATATTTAGCTCGGATTTCTCTTTTTTACTTTTCCCTCTTTGGGGCCTTGCCTTCTTTTCTTGGCTCCATATACTTTTAAAATGCATTTGTTGGAATGCTGTTCAAAATGCTATGTTGCAACCTGATTTGATAGGAAGAAGTTGTATTTTTGAATGAAGGCCAGAAAATTTTAAGATAGTCATGCAAATACTTAAACCTGAAATAGTGGATTAAAGGATGAAACTTAACATTTATAGTCATATAGTGAAACAAGTGTTAATATAGACTGCAATAGGCTATTCAGCTCTCTAGAAGACTGACAATTGTGAAGTTCTGTCTTTGGCCTGAGGCTAGGCAAAACTCCTGTGTACAGTGAGTAATACTGATATGTGCTTTGGTAAGTTTCACTCCTCTCAGTGAGTGGACAATATGTGTAACCACATGGTTTACATATAATCATAATTTGTTGAAATATGGTACAAAATTGCTTTAGAGTTCCTGATTTGTGGTTAGCTTGTTTATCATGTTTTGGTCTAAATGACTCAATTTACATACTGCACTTCGCAGTTAATGAAACTCAATAGCTTAAACCGGTATCTTGTATCCTGTAATACGAAACTAATTTAAATCGGTAATGAGTATGAAATGTGGTAAGCCATATACTATTAATTGGACCACTGGACTTTAAAACTGATGTTTGAAGTTTCCTACTCAGCAAAATCCTATGAAATATTTAATAATAGAAAAAAGTGAAGCCACTGTGATATAAGGTATGTATATTCATAAGAATACCAAACTTTGCAGGAATTCAAAAATAATGTTTAAAAGTTCTCAACAATTCCTGAGTGGAGAGATTCTTTAAGAAATTTCAACGAAGACTGAGAATATGTGATGCCTTCAGAATGTGAATGCTGACTTTCTGTTCTGAAGATTAGTTAGACTTATGCAGATTATCTTGTTTGAGTTTCTTGCAGTTTTGGGTATCCACTTGTTAAAAATTGACTTGACAGCATCTTTCTGAGAACAGAGAAAAATGGTGAATTATATAGAATTTGTTCAGAGAAATAAACTAATATTTTAAAAAACTGTACATTTACAGTCTGTCTTTCAAATGCTTTATTTCAGCAGATTTTATTTGCTTCATAGTTTGGGCTTGTCTTCTTATCTATGCATAACCTGGATCGTGATTATCTCTCAGATTGTAAACATGCTTTGTGAATATGTTAGCAGTTGTGTAAATTGTACATAGCTAAAGTACTGTGTAAATCTATTGAGATAGGTCTCTGTTACTCTTCATTTTACTTTTCAAAATTCAGTTGATGCCTCAAAAGATTGATTTTCATTCAGTAACTGAGTTTGGGAATTTTCTTTTTGTATAAAGATATCAACTGAAACAGGGAAATCTGTTAGGAAATTACAATTTTCTCCCATTTCAATTTTTATAGCCTTGTTTTGGAATATAGGGCCAGTGAGTCCAAATTGCTGATTGTCTTGAATAAAATAATTTCATTTGAGACTACTCTCAACAGTTTTCTATCAAATAATATGGCAACAGTGACAGGTAATATTTGTTATCCTGTCCTTTGTGTAATAGCAATGGCAGTAGTTCTTAGATTTACCTAAGACCCATAGCGCTTTTCAGCCCTCTCTAAGCGGTTTACAGAGCCAGCATATTGCCTCCAACAATCTGGATCCTCATTTTACCAGCCTGAAAGGATGGAAGGATGAGTCAATCTTGGGCCAGTCAGAATCAAACTCCAGATTGTGGGCAGAGTTTGCCTGCTTAACTGCATTCTAACCACTGCAACATCAGGCAAAAGATTGCTTGTATAAATTGATAAACAAGAGGCAAGTGGTTAGCACAAAGGGGTCCTGATTGAGTCTGCTATACCGCTTCCTCCAAGATAACTACATCTATAAACCATTTATCTCCAGACTGTTGAGAAGTAAGTGTGTTGGGTGGTTACAAGTTCCAATTCATGCTAACCATACAACTGAATATAAAACAAATCCTGAGCTTAAGTGCATAACACTTAGATCATAAACAAGTTGTTTTGTAGGTGTGCAACTGCAGAAGGAGAAACATTTGCTTCAAAAGATACAGGAAAAAAGCAATAAAACAATTATCTTTTCTTGCCATGAGGGAAAAAATCCTATAGAAATTGATGTTCAGACTGGAAACAAAACATTGGGAACCACATGAGTTAGGAAGTTACAGTCTCTGAAATACGAAGGTAATGAATGTTTTTTCCTTCCTTGCTTTGAATATTAACATTTTCGGCCAGCCTCTTAGGGACTGATTATTTATAGGACTCTTACAAAGGTTATTTCAGTAATGCCATAGAATTACTGTGCCCAGACACATAATTAAGATAGCAGTTTAGATAGCTTGCAAGTAATATAATGAAGTCTTCTAAAATAGTCTTTTCAATCCAATATCTTGCCTAGAGTAGATTTAAGGAATCATTTGAACCAAGATTACTTAAGACTATTTTTTGTACACTTTGAGCTGAATGGGTCCATTTTTAAGAAAATCTCAAACCAGTCCATGATTGTTTCTAATTTTTGTATCATACTCATACTGGTAATCCTTGAGTTATAACTGTAATGGAGTCTGCCCATCATGATTTTAACTAGTGTGGTCATAAAGTAGGCCAGATTTTACAGTCATTTTTTGTAGCAGTCGTTAAGTGAACACCACAGTTGTTGAATGAACCCATGATTCAAATGGGACAGTTTTGCCAAAACTGGGAAATAAATATTATAAAGATCATGTGACGGTGGTATGCCAATAATGAATAAACTATGGCTTCATATAGTCACCATGGTGAGTGCTCTTAGTCAAATATCTTGTTTATATTTGTACTGGATAAAAGTAGTTACACATCTACCAGTAGAAGTGCACATGCTAAACCATAGTACATGTGTTTGAGAATTAGCATGTTCAGTTGATCTAGCTGTTGTAAATCATGGTTTATAGCCAATTACTGCTTAACAATGATTAATCAATAGCATTCTCTTAGCTAGGTTATGCAACAGTTCTATTACTGTTTGGTTTGGCTTATCACAGAAAATGAACTCAGGTAAACTTGCTTTTGGATGAGAGATTTCAGAATTATTTCCTAATAGTTTCCTCAATATTGAGTTTTTAGTGGCTGATAAGAGGTGTAAGTAGCCATTTAAACCAAAAAGAATGAATTGCGATGCTTTTTTCAATTATTGAATTACAGAATGGGTGGATATTTTTTTCTTCTTGCTACATAAACCTAAGTACTCAAGTCTCTCTTCACACCACTGCTCTGATTACTAATTGCCATTGATAGAGGATTCTTTAAATGCTAGAAGATAGAATTAGACAACCAGTGGACACTATTTAGACATTTCAGAAGGTGGGGTAGAAGTTTCAGTGCTCTAGATACAGGAATCTATCCCATTCACCCCTCCCCCTCATCCCTTCTAGACCTCCAGAGTCTACTAAGGAATGGATTGATTTCATCTACTAGATTATACCATTTTAATCAATAGAAAAATAATATCACAATAATAATTAGCAAAAACATTCAGAATGCTGGAAATATTATAAATGTAAATTTGACAGTGCTGCTTATGCATGCATTATAGAGGTATTTGTTTTTTCCAAGCACCAAGATCAGATTTTGACAATTCTTTTGCATCTTTTTTTAAATAAAGCATTGCATTTCTCTGACATTTGTTTGAAGGAAATAAAAGAAGGAAGAATTATGGATGTAAAATGAATGAATTGCTACTTCATTTGTTCTGTTAAGTGATGAAAGCCAGTGACCATATATGCATCCTGCATGGCTTCCTTTTTGGTTTGGCTCTACAAGAATTAGCTTATAAGTACAAGTATTTACAAGATTTACAAGTATCAGTTCTTCAACATCAGTGAGAATGGGATCATTGTCAGTAATATAGGGTGGGTAACACCTTCTAAATATATGCTTGGAGAACCAGCTCAGCTATTTTCTTCCAGCAAAAAGAAGGGAGTTGAGTTCACATTTACTCCAGTTTGCACATATCCAATAAACTGAAGAAGGGAATGGAAATTCTTATCACAAAATCTTCATTGTGTTAGGAAGAGAAGGCAATTTGATTCTTTTCAATTACCAACTAACTTAGCAAGAGTGAGAGGCATAACAATAAGATTGATCTGTTATTAAATGTCCATGTAATGTTTTATTACAGATTAAATGCAGAAGAAACAATGAAACATTTGTATTAGGATCCAAATACAAAAAAGGGATAAAACCTAACTTGAAAAATAAGTCTGTTTTAATGTTTCCTGATTTGTGTTTTTTTTACTATTTATAGAATAAAAATAGTCTTTATATATATTCACTTTTACCAGCTTGTGTACTTTTTGCAAATTATTTAACATGTTTATATTTTCTGTATATTTACAGTTTGATCTTACAACTTTGAGGAGCTGATAAATTTGCTGATGAGATTATTTTATCACACTATTAATGAATTTGTAATGCTTAGATAAAAAAAACTGCCTTTCTGATATATTTATTTTAATCCTATATCAATATAATGGATACTACAGTGTCAGATGCATATATCAATTAATGAAATTAATGCAGTGGAAAAAAATGTGACCCATAACCTAAATCTGTGTTATAGAGAAAAAGAAAACTTTCTCAAATTTTCTAGTCAGTGGGAGCACAGCATTTATCCCTTATATAGGAGACAGGCCTCCTGACTCTTAGGCAACAACTAACTAATGATTTTTTTTTATTTTTAATAAAAACAACCCAATCTATCTACCGAGTTCCACACTGTCTATATGTGTGCATTTTTTCTTGGGCTAAAGTTGCCTAACATGGAAACAGAACTTTGTATGCAGTTTTGGTATCCAGAAGCTATTCTTAGAACACATCCATTCTCAATCATTGAAAATAAATTATAAAAGGAGATTAGGAAGAGACCCTTCTCTAGACTGTCCTGCTCGAGCAGGGGGTTGGGCTAGATGACCTCCAAGTTCCCTTCCAACTGTTCTGTGTTCTCTGCTGTTGCCTTCCACCCTCTGGAACATCTTACCCCCCCTCTCGAGGTGAGATTGGCCCCCACTCTTCTGGCCTTCATAAAGTGTGTTAAGATATGGTTCTGTCAATTGGCATGGGGGTCAAACAGTAATATCCAGCCCTTGGGATAGTTGGTGTTGCGAGGGTGTTCCTTCCACTTTATTAAATTTTTAACTTTTAATACTTTTAAGTGTTTTTAAATTTATTCTTTTATACTATGATGTTTTTTATTGTAAGCTTCCCACTTAGGTGAGATGGGTGTTGCAGAAATGTGATGAATAAATAAATAAACATTCTAAAAAATCTTTCAAGGAACTTCTGACCCTATTTTTGAACTGTGTCTTATGTGAATTAAATTAAATTAAAAATAATATGTAAATACATTAACAAAAATTAAAACCCTTTCTGAGGTTAAAAAATAGTCTTACCTCATCTCGATGTTCAACGGAAAGTAAAAAAAACTGCAAGGACTGTTTTTGTTGAATTGTATAAAGTTCAAGTGAGAGTGCCTTCCAAAAGCTATATAGTCCTGACATATGAGCTGCTGATAACAATTTGGTGATTTCACAAGTAAAGTTGAATAAGTTAAGTCCAGGGTTTTAAACGTGGAAAACTTTTTACAGAGTAATTTCATTTACAACAGAGAAAATTATGGAAGCTCCTTGCTAGAGATTTGTAAGCACTGTCTTTACAAAAAGTTTTGTCTTATAAAAAGCCTTTAAAATTAGATGGGACTTACTTCTTAGGGTTTTTTAAAGTGAATTTTGTCTTAAAACACCTGCCAGATTCTTTTATCTATAGAAAGTATCCTGAATAGTTGCTAAGTGCAATTTTTAAAGAGTTGACATCTTTTTGTCCAAAATCTTGAGTGCTTTGACACTAGAATTGTACAGTAGCAAGTTAGAGAATTATATTGCAATAGCAAATACTGTTTTAAAGATATGAGTGTGCAAGAGATAGAGCTGCAAAAGTTAGATATGATTTTTGAGATATTTGAAAATAAGGTAATTTTATAGCTTTTAAGGCCATTTTAGAACTAAACAAACTAGACACATACCATATGAAACAGTTACTCTGCAGAACAACTAAACATTTATACTATATTTTTAGGGTGTTGAGGTTCAGTGACTATTTGTAAAGCTCTCTTCCTCCCAGGTTTTCCATCATATTTCTTTCACGTAATGTGGAATTTAGTAAGGATTTTTTTAAAAATGAGAATATTTAAAAGAAAAATTGAAGATGAATATTTTGTTCTCATTTTGCTTTTTAATTACTATATTTATAAGTCAGATATATTAATTTATATTGAACTGTTGAAATATAGGTATAAGCTTTATATAGTCCTATAAATACACACACAAAAGATTTATATGAATTTTCCATGCTGCCTTCTACCACATGACACTGTTTATGTTATAAATCCCTTTTCTTTCAGATAGTTGCTGTGTGTGTTGAGCTATGTGAATGACTTAGCTTGAAAGTCTCTATAAATATACTATTTAAAATATGTATGTTCTTATTGTATGCTTGGCTTATTGTATGCTCTAATTTATTACCCCATAACTAATGCCCTGGGATTCTATTTTATAAAAGGCTGTTTATATATTAATGATGGCAGCATCTAAGCAGGTTGGAAAATCTTGGTATCATCAACTGACAAGTAACCTGGTTAGTATATATAAGAGAGATCCCCAGGAATTTACAAGATGTAGATTAGAGTAGGAAGTCAGAAAAAGTCACAGAAGGGAATAGCAAGCTATTTCCACGTTTAGCAGTATACAAGGATCTGTCCATGAAGTTCATCAAGGTATTGAGCTTGATTGGAGGGGAGATTTGACTTGCCCACAAAACATACTTTTTTTCAGGTGATAAGAATGTCAGTTTTTATTGAAATAGTCAGTTTATATTTTGAGAAAAGCAGTTCGGTCTCTACTGTTTTTCCTATTTTCTTAAAACCACAAATCAGCCTGAAAGGACATAAGGAAAAACTTATTATCATGAAGGAATGTAAAAAATGTGCATGCTTCCTCCTCTTTTAAGCGGGAGACAAGGGAGTGTCAGGACACTAGTACTGAATTAATTCCATCCATTTGACCTCAAAGATATAGAAAGGGGGAGGAGAATGCAGTTGTTGGATTCTGCAATATCTTGAGGTGTGATGTTGGAAAAAACATGCTGAAGTTAGCAAGCTGCTGGAATGTGTATCCAGTTTCCTTGACCAAATCATTGTAAGTTTTCAAAATCAGCCTCTTGATGATTCAATGCCAGAACTCCAGAAAAGGAAAATAATATTTTTGATGATTACTTAACAGGTTGTCCATATCCATGACCACAACATATATATCTTTATTTTGAATGATCAAATTTACAAGTTGCTTAGATCAAGTAACACCATGCGATTTGGTGAGTAATTTTTATTTTCTGAGGGTACCATAACAACATAAATGGAATTTTTGGCATATTTTAAGGAAAAAATACTAACTTGCCAGGCATAGTTATTTACTTCTACTTGAAAGTGATAGAATGCCCATCCTTTCTGTTAACGCTCTTTGAGAAGGGAGGAACCATAGGACTTAACCTCATGTTGGGATAAAAAATAAATCTTTGTTTCTTAAGTTTTTTAAAAGCTCATTCTTTTACTCCGGATATATATAAAGATGGGTGGGGTGGGGTGTTATCTTCTTTTTTTGGTTCCCTCTTTTAATTTTCCAAAATGTTCTTCTAATCCCCTTTTATGTCTATCTGCTATCTCCTTCTGTTTTTATACATACATATCTTTTTCTTTCTTTTGTTCTGTTACAACAGGGCTGTCAAACTCCCGGCCCATGGGGCGGATGCATCATGCACTGGCCACACCCATGCCCGGTTTAGTGAAGGGGGAAAAAGTCCCTATATGTCATGTGATGCTACCGTGACAATGTGAGTTTGACACCCTGGTGTTACAACATACCTGGGGACACGTAATGAGTTGATTGCTGGTATAGTGTAAAAGGAAGTTTAGAATATATCCTGTCTGCTTTGTATATGAAAAGAGAACATTCAGCAAACTGTAAACTAAAATGTAGCATCTAAATGTTTGTACTCTATTTCTTCTTTAAGCAGTTCTAAATAACATCCCTTGGGGTTTATTTTATTCCCAGATTCGGATTTGTAAGATAGATACTGATAAAAACTGTGCTGAGGTTATGTTAGACTCAGCTGGCTTGTTTAAAGCCTAGAAGGGGTATTGAAAGTTGGAAAGAAACTTTAACCTGCTATTCCAGTTCTCTAAGCTCTCTTGATATTACTTGTTGTCTGTCACCACTCCATCCATTTTTAGCTCTCTTAATTTTCCTTTGTCATTGTTCCTGTATGTACAATGGACATTTTCCAAAACATAAGGCAGAAACATTTTAGGAAGGGTAAATTTAGGTCAAGAATATCCAGTTTATTAAAGAGGGAATCCAACTTTCCAGTCTTTATTAGACACAGCAAGATTTATGCCTTTCTGTGCTTTTATATAAAGTGTTAGATGAATATAGACCATTAGATGAAAATCTAAGTTTGCTGTGACATAGGCAGGGGTGGGATGCTACCAGTTTTGCCCAGCTCTATAGAACCGATAGCTCTGAAGAGCAGCAGACACCAAACCGGTTCTGTGTTTGATGCTGTTTAGCCCACCTGCCCGCCTGGGATCTTACCTGTCCTTTATTTCCTGCTTTTTCAACCTCAGCTGCTTTGCGTGGCACAGCTGTGGTTGAAAAAGCAGGAAAAAAGTGGCTTTTCAAATGCTGCACACCTGCGCACACCACTTTTCAGCTGACCAGGCGGCACAGCTTAAGGTTTTTTACACATGCACACAGTGCGCGTCAGGCACATGTGCGCACAAAGCACGCATGCACATGCAAAATACAGTCACCAAACTGGTAGTAACACCAGTTGAATCTCACCCCTGGACAAAGGGCTTTTCTTTCTATATTTGAACCAGGTTTCTCGGAAGTATTCTGAAAAATTAATGTTTTACAGATTTATTCTATCAGTATGATTTAGTTTTATGTATTAGAGCAAGGTAACAACTTTTTGTCTATCAATGTGATTAAAGAAATTAGATTGTTTGAAATCTGATGTGATTTGACCACGTTGCAGTATTTCCTAATATTTAATTTTAAGAGTTCCATTCCATTCATTTAAATTGGTATTTATTCATATCTGGCTAAATATTATATCCATTTTCATCATTTACTCTTGTTTTGGGTTAGAAAGCAATCATTTTGAGAACTGGTAAAGTGTTGAACAAGGTTTAAATTAAACTTCATTCTGAAAGCTTGGGTAAAAATCTATAGAATCAAAACATTTTTCAACTAAGTAGCCTAAGGTTGTTGTTTTTTTCGTGTTTCAATTCCTTAAAATGAAACCGGTACTGGATATGTTGTTTAATAATATTTCCATACTTGAATGATATTCAAGCAGGAAATGACTTCTTTTAGATAAAATTATTGATATGTCTGGTTAATTCTTGTGTTTCCTGGACATGATTAAAAATTATTTACATATTTACATATACCTGTAAATAGCTAAATTATAGCTTAATACGATGTATGTTTTTAAGATGGGTTGCCCAGAAAGAAAATTAATTTTGAAAAATGACATGTTGCCATTAGGTCTCATCAGCCTGAAGTTTGAAAGGATTAATAGTCTTACAGTAATTAATGTTTGAGAATTTATTTTCTAAAGAAATGGCACACCCTGCAGAAAGACTCACCCACATGCATCTCACAAAATGTCACTTGTGGGCGCCCTTTTCCCTGACAGCCCTCTTTAACCACATGGAAAGTTCCATGGTTCTCAATAATAATGCACCTTTCCTCGTGCAGAAAAATGGAGAGAGTAGTTGCATTTCAACTTTTCCACATTGCCTCCTGCTTCATGCTGTCTGCAGAAGGCAGTCATTCTATTATCCCCTGCAGAGGGAGAAGAGAAAAGAGTGTGGCTTTACGTCTTAGTAATCTTCTACTATGGGGCATTGTATCCTCCCTCTCCCCCCTCCCCCCGCCATTTGCGTGGCCCAGTTCCCAATGGGCCATGAACCAGTACTGGTCTGCGGACGGGGCCGGGGATCCCTGCACTAAAGAATTGGCTAAATAGGTTGACAAAAGTTGTGCATTTTAGCCATCTGGGTACCATATTTTTTTTCTTTCAAATGATGCTGGTGATAAAGATAAAAACAGATCCTCAAAGTGTTTTGGATGAGTGGAAACATGTAACTTTTTGAAAGCATTCCCTAGAGTTTCAAAGAACTGGATTGCATGGAAAGAGCCGTGCATGGAGCTAACCCTCAATAAGAAAGAAAATGATGAAGATGCCTCCTTGTCATGTTCTGTAGCTTCCAAGATACTTTACCAGTTCCTCAGCTTAACTTTGAAAATGTGTCCACCTGCCGAAAAGACAGTTTTCATTTTCTAAGAACATATCAGGGTAATATGAGTTCTAAGAGACTTTATTTGCAATAACTATTTGTAGTTTGGTTTTTAAAAATAAGATACTGAATTTTCTTTTCAAGTAAAGTGATATAGGAGACATAGCATGTCAACTCATTCACACCCACTGGCAATCTCAGATTACTAATATTTCATAGAATCATAGAACGTGAAAGTTTGAAAGGGCTTTGGAGAACCTCTAGTCCAAATGCTTGCACAGTACTGAAATCCATTACAGCATCCCCGACAACTGTCTGTCCAAACTCTGCACCAAAGAGAATCTGATTCTTTGATTGATCACTCTCAGGATTCTTGAAAATATTTTGAACTGGAGTGGTTTGAAGCTTACACATATTGATGTAATAAAAATGTACTGGATTTATTGTTCATTTGGACAAATTGCTCACTTTTGACATGAAAAACATTTCAACATTTTGTCTTTCTGCATTAAGGGATTTTTTTCCCCTGGGAAATATATCTTATTTCTTTTAGATGATTATGAAGATTAATACTTGCATTGCAATTGATCCAGAATAAATCCAAGTGATAGAGAGTGTAAACATCCTACACTCTCAGCTGTGTGGAAAAGATAAAAGCTGGGAGAAGGCTGTTTACTCTCTTTGCATTGGAAAACAGCTGAAGGTGGGAAAATGCGGAATCTACAAAGATTTTCTAAATTCTGTTCAAAGTTTTTTTTTTTCATTTTTATTATGGAGTTATATATTTTTATTGATAACAGCTTGTATAAATCTTGACCACAACTTTAATTGAACAGAATTAATGTGTGAAGCTTGCATTTATTACACACACACAAATATACATATATGGCATAATTTTATATTGCTAAAAATACATTCCTAAAATAATTGCTATTTTCATAACCAAGTAAGATAAGCATTGTTTTTGAAAGATATATGGATAAATCACTTTTATTTTGGGGATTTGCTTTCTGAAATGGAATGAAACAGATGTGAATGAGAAATATGGTGCACCTGTTTTCCTTGTATATATATAAGAGGATTTTTAAAAAATTTGACTTGGAATAAATTGCTTACAAATGTGAGTATGGATAGTTTTTAATAAAATTTTGTAAGTAAATATGATAGCCACATAATTTTAAGGTTTTGTTATTTTCAGTTTGGGTTGGTATGATAAATAAAAAGGCATTAAAATGAGATAATGTCAATAAGAAATACAGATATTGTTTTTGTTCTTCCAGGTTAAAATTCTATGTTATTCTTGAAACATTTACATTTAAAAGCTGATTTACCAACTAGAACTATCATTTTAAATATGAATCTGCACTTCCTAAGAAAAATTTAATTATAAATAAGAAGTTTCTTGGCTGCTTTCTTCCATCAGTTCTATTAAAAGACCAAAATATATGCAGTTATATGATGGTGCTATTTTAAAACTAAATTCTCTCTCAACCTTCAAAAAGTTTGGAAATTCATATTGAAATTTACAAAGACAATCAGTTTGATTCAGCTATTTTAGAATAAATTGAAAAAAGTCTGAAAAAATGAAAAATTCAGAAATTAGATAAAGACAAGTTTGCACTTCATATTTTTCTTAACATAAAAGGTTTGTGTGTGTATATTTACAAGGATTTTTTTTCAAGAATTCAGAGGCCTTTTTATAAACTGAAGCAGTGATTATTCTGTGCTTGTGGCATATGTGTGTAAATCCCATGTCTTTGTCATTTACTACTGTAGTATTATATGGCTTAAAGTTAGTCAGATTATAAGCAGGTAGAATATCCACAGATGAATTTCATTTTCTATCATGCAAATTTTTGGGATAATGAGCTCAAACACAGGTAAAACTCGAAAAATTAGAATATCATGCAAAAGTTCATTTATTTCAGTAATGCAATTTAAAAGGTGAAACTAATGTATGAGATAGACTCATTACATGCAAAGCAAGATAGTTCAAGCTGTGATTTGTCATAATTGTGATGATTATGGCTTGCAGCTCATGAAAACCCCAAATCCACAATCTCAGAAAATTAGAATATTGCATGCAATCAATAAAACAAGGATTGTACATAGAACAATATCGGACCTCTGAAAAGTATAAGCATGCATATGTACTCAGTACTTGGTTTGGGCTCCTTTTGCAGCAATTACTGCCTCAATGCTGCGTGACATGGAAGCTATCAGCCTGTGGTACTGCTGAGGTATTATGGAAGACCAGGATGCTTCAATAGCGGCTTTCAGCTCTTCTGCATTGTTCCATCTCATGTCTCTCTTCTTGGCAATGCCCCATAGATTCTCTATGGGGTTCAGGTCAGGTGAGTTTTCTGGCTAATCAAGCACAGTAATCCCACAGTCATTGAACAAGGTTTTGATGCTTTTGGCAGTGTGGGCAGGTGCCAAGTCCTGCTAGAAAATGAAGTCAGCATTCCCATAAAGCTTGTCTGTGGAAGGAAGCATGAAGTGCTCCAAAATCTCCTGGTAGATGGCTGCGTTGACCCTGGACTTAATGAAGCACAGTGGACCAACACCAGCAGATGACATGGCTTCTCAAATCAACACACACTGGAAACTTCACACTGGACTTCAAGCATCTTGCAGTGTTGTGCCTCTCCATTCTTCCTCCAGACTCTGGATCCCTGGTTTCCAGATGAGATGCAAAAGTTGCTCTCATTAGAAAAGAGGATTTTGGACCACCGAGCAACAGACCAGTTCTGTTTTTCTTTAGTCCAGGTAAGACGCTTCTGACGTTTGTTGTTCAGGAGAGGCTTGACAACAGGAATATGACATTTGAAGCCCATGTCCAGGATCCGTCTGTGTGTGGTGGCTCTTGATGCACTGACTCCAGCTTCAGTGAAAGTCCCCAACACTTTTGAATGGCCTTTACCTGACAATCCTCTCCAGGCTGCGGTCATCCCTGCTACTTGTGCATTGTTTTCTTCCACACTTTTCCTTTCCACATAACTTTCTATTAATGTGCTTTGATACAGCACTTTGGGAACATCCAACTTCTTTTGCAATTACCTTTTGAAGCTTTCCCTCCTTGTGGAGGGTGTCAACTGTCTTCCCTCCTTGTGGAGGGTGTCAACTGTTTTCTGCACAACTGTCAGGTCAGCAGTCTTTCCCATGATTATGATTCCTATTGAATCAGACTGAGAGACCATTTAAAGGCCCAGGAACCCTTTGCATGTGTTATGGCTTAATTAGCTGATTAGAGTGGGACACTTCGAGCCTAGAATATTGAACCTTTTCACAATATTCTAATTTTCTGAGATTGTGGATTTGGGGTTTTCATGAGCTGTAAGCCATAATCATCTCAATTATGACATATCACAGCTTGAACTATCTTGCTTTGCATGTCTATTTCATATAGATGAACTATTTCATAAATGAACTTTTGCACGATATTCTAATTTTTCGAGTTTCACCTGTACTCATTGGAAAAAGTAAATACGTCCTATGTAAAGATTTTTTTTACATAAGTGGATTACCTTCATTCAAACAGTTCATAAAGATAAATGTGTTGTAATTTAACAACAAAAACTCCTATGAAAAATAGACTTTGCAATCTTATATTGTCCACAGACACAAAAATGAGATAAAATGAAAAAATAAGTACACCTTTGATTCCAATAACTAGTATTACTCCCTTTGGCAGAAAAAACTTCCAAGTAGGCATTTTTTATAACTCTCTACCAGTTTCTGACATTGACTAGGAGTAGTTTTTTCCTATTTTGAAAATTCTTTTTAGCTGTGAGATGTTTGAGGGTTTTTGCTTCAAATCACCCCCAGCATCTCAGTGGTAGGTAGGCCGTGGCTTTGACTTGACTGTTCCAGAACCTTCCATTTTTTTTCCCCAGCCATTCCATGAAGCATTTACTGGAATGTTTAGAGTTACACTCATACTGCAAAGTGCACTTTCAATTGAGCTATCTTCTGACAGATAATCTCATATTAATTCTCAAGAATACTCTAGTACAATTAAGAATTCTTAGATCTATGATGATGAAGCTGTCCAGGCCCTGATGCAACAAAGCAGCACCAAACAATAACATTTTTACCACCAAGGTTATTTTTGTTGCTGTCAGGTTCTTCTGATGAAATGCTGTCTTTGGTTTTCACCAAACCTATCTTCTAGTCCTGTGGCCCAATTATCTTTATTACAGTTGTTCAGAGCACATTGTTCCAAAACACCGGGTCTTTGCTCAGGTGCTCGTGAGCAAACTTTTGTCCTGATATTATTTCATCTAGGTAGATCCAATTTGTGCAGCTTTTTTGTAATGATAAACTCAAGGATTTTGACATGGATAGTGACAGGAGCACTCTGGGTTATGTGATAAAATCCTGGAGATCTTAAGAGGTTTCTTTCAGTATCTTGTGAATCTGCTTTGGGATCAACATGCTGGGATGGCCAGTTGACAGTTGTTTGATATCTTCTCTAGTAGATCACATCTGCTCTTTCCCAGTCCTCTGGTAGTTCCCCAGTGCTCCAGGATTTTTGAAAAATATGGTACAGTGGTTCTGAGATTACCTCTGCCAGCTCCTTTAAAATTGTAACTACCCTCTGCATACAGTTCAGTTGATCATGAAAGATTTGTTTATGCTTTCATTCAAATTCATGAGAAATGTGACTTAAACTTTTCATTATTTTTTTTAAAAGTCTTCATTTTATGCAGATGCCAAGAGGCTGCATTCTATTGTAGTGATTATAAATGCAATATATAAATGAATAACAAAGAAAGCACTGTTTCTCTGAGATGGCTGTATGTAAAATGTAAGGAAATGTGTGTTTATTCAAAGTAGGCATGGATTTTCATACTAAGATTTTGATTAAAATTGACTTGATTAAAAAATAGGAAATTCTACTATCCCCAGTATAGGCAATCTTTAGGCCATGTTTGATCTATTTGTGGGTTTATCTGACCTGTGTAACCCATTCTTTATTTACTCTGAAATACAGCATAATTATTTGGGAAATAAATTACTTGGAATCAGTATTTTTCTGAAAGGTTGAAGGGTTAAACAAAAATTGATAAAACAACTTTACATAACCTTAAAAATTATGTTGGAATTCCTTTATATACCTTTAAATATCCCATTTTGCATCATGTGACACTTCAAGCCTGCTGTTTAGCAGTTATCTTCAAGTCAGTTAAAGTGTATGTTAGCCAGCACTTGAGACTTTCAAGAAGAGATTGGACTGCCATTTGTCAGAAATGGTGTAGGATCTCCTGCTTAGGCAGGAGGTTGGACTAGATGATCTATGAAGTCCCTTCCAATTCTGGTTATCTGTTATCCTTTCTGCCCTGATTTTGTCTGTGTCTTCTAGCTCAGGGGTCCCCAATCCCCAGGCCATGGCACACTAGCAGGCTGTGGCCCATTCAGTATCAGGCTGCGCAAGCGGTGTGCATGCCTGTGCAAATCCAGTTATGCACACTTGCACATGTGTCACCATTCACAGAGCCATCCCCTCTCTCTCCACCCCCACCCTCCAACCAGTCTACCACGCTGGAAAGATTGGGGACTCCCAGCGTAGCTGGCCGCTGCTCTACTGATTGATTTCCTCCCTTAATGGAAGGGTTCTCAAGTTTCTGAAGTGAGAAAGGAGTTCGGGCATATCCCACTCCCCCAAGTAAAGCTCCTAATTTGATTGGGGTTAGTGCTGGCCAAGAAAAGAGATGCCACCTTTAATAACACTTTAAGCTATCAAATAAAACGGCGATAGAACCATGTAACTTTAATGTTTCCATTGGAAACAATACATGTAAGACACCCACCCATTCCACCCCCCCTTTTTTTAAAAATATATAATGGAAAGGATGAGCAGGAGTGAGTACTGCCAGCAATTCAGCCTTGCATGCGTAAGTCATCCGGTTGCTTTTTGAGATGGGCTTTGCTTCCTGATTTGCTTCACTAAACAGCTGCAGTTTGTCAAGGCTAATGCTGTAGATTTATCCAATTGATCCAGGCTCTCCTCTCCAATTTGCCTGGACAAGCTGATGGTCAGCTTGCCTGGTTACCATGCGAATTATTCAATCAGTGTTCCTGCTTTGCAGGTACAAGCCCAAGGATCTGCGCCCCTGCTCCTCAAATTTGCCTGTGAAACTTGTATGTAAGTACTAGGGTAAACTGATTCCAAGTAATTTATTTCCCAAATAATTAGAGAACCCCAGCATTAAATATTTCAATCTGCATTTTATTCTACTGTAGCACATCTTTTTTCCTCCTTACCCTGAACTGAAACTATTTCTGATGCATCTTTGACTTTCCCAGTTGCCTAAATCTGCATATGCGTACCCACATGCACACAGAAAAGCAGTACATTTCCTGTCACATTTTTATATAAACAACCATTAATGTTTACATTAGTTGGTGTATGAGTTTAGTTTTGTGTAAGCAGCTTTATTTAGGTTAATCACATCTGAGTTTGTCTAGATTCTGGGACTCAAAATGCAGGAAGCTACCAAGAAATTGAGTTTTATATTATGAAACTTTCACCTGATAAATTCTCTAGATTTTAAATGTTGATTTGAGCAACTTGTAAAAATTCCTAGCAATTTTTTGAAGCCAAAGTTCACTCAAGATAACTTCTGGCTGCAGAGTACACTGTTGAAATGAATATGTTTAATGGTGTATCTATTTCATTGATATGACTGTGAAATATTCATTACCACTTCTGTTCTAGAGGCTGTTAAGGAAAGCCTTGGCAGTGTTGTGTTTTGAACTTGGTGTTTCCTGGAGTCTTTGTTGTAGTTCCCACTCTACAGAAAGGAAATGGGAGTTGCTGAGATTTTTAAAAATGCTATTTATGCATTAAGACAGGAGGGGAAAGTTCTGGCCCAGGTTTTTTTTTTCCTGTAATGTGTACGGTTCATCCAAGTAATGTAGGGGGGAATTCAAAGAGAATAATGTTAGAGACAAATTGAAGTTGATGCTTGGCTTGTTAATCTCTGGAGTGTCCTGGACAAATTGAATGAAACCTTTTTGGTTAAAGCTCAGAGAGAAATTATTTTAAAACCTGAATGGATAGCAGAGTGATTTTACATCTTTGTGTCTAGTTTCATTGCTGGCTTGCTGGTAATTATTTCTTGAAGAGTCCTGGCAGCAGAAGAGAAGGATTCAGTTCACAAGAGAGGCTTTTGCCTGGGAATCTATTAAAAATTGCTCCATGACACATAAAAGCTGCATATCTGAGCAGTTTACGGGCTTTTCTTTGCAAAAGAATAATGATTCATAATTGTGTTGTTGCTTTCTACCATTGGCAGAAAATTAAACGCTGTATTCTTACTCATATTTATACTTATACCTATTATTTTGTAAGCGATTGACAAATCAAATAAATAAATAAAACATGAAACTGGGAGCAGTAACATTTTTAACTTTGATTTTGCAGATTACAGAGATCACAGACTATATAGATGTTTGTTTTTTACATGATTTATTTCGATAAATGTATTACTCCCCCTACTGTTGCACGTACAGCCATGTTAAAAGCTAGTGATACGTATCCTCTGGATAGAAATACAGAAAGCTTTCCTTCACTTGCTTATTGCTTTTCTGTTCTCACTGGTGGTGTTGGTGCATTTGCAAACTCATCCTTTATTCTTTGTGATGTGTAACCGAGGGGTTCAGGTCAAGTCCATTTGCTTGCTAGCTGGCATTTGGGACAGCTGAATGAGACCCTTTGCTCTATCCTCACTTCAAAAGCATTGGATATTGCAAAGAAAATAAACTGCGTATAGATGATTTGGTGCTGCCACCTACACTTGAAAATGTGCAGTATTGATCTGTGTTGCATTTTTGCTAGAAATAAATTCATATTGGCGTTACAAGTCTTATCTCCTTCCTGATATTATCCTTGTTCCCAATTTTTTTTGGTCATTCGTATATTTTCCCTTTCTCCAGAAATACATGATTTGGACTCACCAACCATATGATTCCCCCCCCCCCCCAAATAGTAACTAGTAACTTAACTGGATCAAAGTACATTCTTTTATAATTAGTGATTACGCAAATTTGCTGATTGACCTTAGCGTGCTTCTTCTCAAAAGGTTGACCATCACTTCCTTGCTAAATTCTTTGAACTCTTAGGTGGGAAACTCTCCTTGTAAATTGGAGCAATCACAATTGTCTAGTTCCCCTTTTAACAAAGAGATTGCGTAGTCCTTTTAAACTGGAATATTCTGAGCTTTTCTTGGAATATTGGACAAACTCCACAAAATTTGATACAGCTCCTGTCCTGCAGTCACTGTTGAGAAGGCTCCCCAAGCTTGCCCCAGGAGGTGAATTCATCTCTCTGAACATTAAATTTTTTTATGTGCTTTAACTGTAGAGAGGAAAGATTTTTGTCCAGAATCCACAATTCATTTCAATAAAAATCCATT
Organism: Bungarus multicinctus; assembly: GCA_023653725.1. Classification (NCBI taxonomy): domain Eukaryota; kingdom Metazoa; phylum Chordata; class Lepidosauria; order Squamata; family Elapidae; genus Bungarus; species Bungarus multicinctus. The sequence continues at coordinate 117,348,345 of CM042836.1, forward strand.
TATCAGAGATTACCATGCCTCCATTACTAAGTAACATCAAAGATGAAAGCACTGGTGATAATGTAAATGTTTCTGACTGCTTAGAGCTGTTCTAGTTGCTTCAGGGGTGGGATCTGACAGGGTTAACTACCAGTTGGGTGATTTACAATGTGCTTTCCTGCACGCTGTCCGGCGGTGCGTCTGTAAATCGTCATCAGCACGCTGCGTGCAGAAAGCAGCCTTTCTAAAAGCCCTCTTTTCCTGCTTTTCTAACTGCGAGGCACAGCAGCTGAAGTTGAAAAAATCAGGAAAAAAAGGTCAGGTAAGAGCCCAGGTGGGTGGATGGGTAAAAACATCAGCAGACATAGAACCAATTCTATGTCTGCTGTTCTTCAGAGCTACTGGTTCTATACAGAGGTGGACAGAACCGTAGAAACCCACCCCTGAGTTGCTTGGTATGTATTTAGTATATCTTTTACCAATTTTATTAGTTAGTAATTTGTTAAATAACTACTGGCTTTAATTTTAAAATAATCAAAAATAAATTGTGGTTAAGTTACCTATTGTGATTTTTTTTCCATTACCAAAATTCTAAACATTTCCCTCACTCATGTTTAACTATACCACCAGAGGGCACTGTAGTTCTTTCACAAAGTTAATCAAAATTGAACACAGAAAAACAGGAAGTTTATAGAATGAGGCCTCTATAGATACTGTGCTTTCAAGTATGTTATCAACATATGAGGGAGAAGCTGATTGTGAATTCATGACACATAAGCCTGACTTACAGAGGTGTGGGATTTAGAATTAAGGTACTTCTGCTGGAGATATAGTGTCAACTATTAAAAATTCATCACAGTTTTGAAGCTTCACACAGTTGACTTTAAAAAAGAAAGTTTGCAGCACTCTACCAGCTTTCTTGTTGGAAGGGATAGTTAGAAATCCTGGTTTAAAATAAGACTTTAAAAACGTTTATACATTTTTTTAATGGACAAGCTTTCCTAATACTTTTATTAAAATCCAAAGGTGTTCGTTTATTTAGTATCTTGCCTTCATTTTTTTAAATGAATAACTCAAAATGGCAAACATGCCTAATACTAGTACTATTTTTCCCACAACAACAACCCTTAGAGGTAGGTTGGGCTGATAGAGTGGCCAATGTCACCCAGCCAGCTGTCCTGCCTAAGACTAGAACTCATCTCTCCTGGTTTCTAGGTCAGCACATTAACCACTAAGCCAAATTGGTGTGATGGCTTACTTTCAGCATTAGTGGGGGGAAAACGTGACAGACTGCTACAATATGGTTTGTTTGTTCTTTATCATGGTCTCTGATTCATATGAATGCCATATATTCCTGTGAAGATCCTTCTAAATAGCCCAGAATTATTTCTGGGGAGTCTCGCTCCCCCTTTTCTTCCAACATCATACAACTAGGGCTGACTTCTGCCGAACCTCTTCAGTTTGTTTTCAGCTGCCATGGTAGCATTGGTAGTGGGTGCCACAACTCTCATCCCGTTTCTACTTCTGTTTTACTAGAGTTGTTGATTCCAGAGTAATTTGGCCAGATTCTTTTCTCATCACAGGATCCTGGTCGGTAACCTTTCGCTAGGGCCAGTATTGGGGGAGCAAGCTTCTGCTTGGGTGAGCATAAGCTATACCTTGGTGAATGCCATGATATGTGTAAATACTGCCAGGCATTTACTAAACCAGCTTGTGATCAATGTAATTTGCAAAATTTACTCTCATAGTAAAATTTAAGGCTGACAGACTCAAAATCTGCTGCTGGTACTTATCCAAGCCATCTACTGTAAGCCAGAAATTGCTTAGAGGAAATGGGTTGGGTTCTCTATTCCCTGTAGTATATTTTGAGGTACTTGCCATTATCAGCACTGAGAAAATCACACATTAAAGAATCAAAGCTTTTTGCCCCCCACTGCCCCCATCTATTCCAAGACAAAAAACAAATGAAAAGAGGGATCAAGTTTCCTTCCTCATTCTGGTTCTTGCAGCCTCAACTTCCTCCCCACAATAGCCTTTTTCAGCTCCAACATTACTGGTTCTAATCTTGATGGAGTCTTCATACTGTCCAACCTTTACTGGCATCTCTTTCAAAATGAGGCTCAATTTCAAAAATGGAGCTCTCCCTTTGGACTGCCCTCTTACCCAATCAAAACCTCCATCTTCTCCCCCAGCTTCTTCAAAATCACTGGGTCATTCATGCCCATCCTGTTCTGAATGGTGCCACTCCTTCTTGGTCATTTCCAATTCATCCCAGTCTTTTAGATGGATTGTTGATGATCTCAGCCTGGAGCCATTCACATTCCCTGGAATGTTCAAAAGATGGACAGGCCTTCATTTACACCCCACACTTTGTCAGCCTCTGCCATCATATTCTGCTTTGAGATGGTCAGACTCTTTTACAATTGCAATTATATTGTTTTCTTGTCCTTAGGACTTGTGTCTTCTCCCAAACGCCGCTTCAAGGTAGAGTTCAGATCTGAGTGTCGGCCTAGTTTGGCCTCTTTCATGGAGTGTCTCAGAATTTGTGGATGAGCCCTATCCTATTCATCTCTGGGTGTGGGTTTTTTTGGGGAAATGGTATAGGGCAGCAGCAAGCCTTGTTCTTTTAAAAAAATCTTCCCTGTGTTTCCAGGGATATTTTTAAAAATTATTTGTAACAAACTTATTTCCTACCTTCTACCTGAACACCGATTACTAAGCCTATGCTATTATCCTATGTTTATTCTAAACAGTCCACAATGATCTGTTTTCTCGTTGCTTGAGCTTACACCAAAGTCTTAGTCACCATGTAGTCATCTTCAAATTGACTTCTGTTGCCGACAGTTGCTATTCCGAAGCATTGAACTATGCAGTTTTTCAGTCTATCCTGGAGCAGAGGTGGTATTCAGCAGGTTCTGACCAGTTCTGGAGAACCGATAGTGGAAATTTTGAGTAGTTTGGAGAACAGGCAAATACCACCTCTGACTGGCCCCACCCCCATCTATTCTCTGCCCCCCTGAGTCCCAGCTGATCGGCTGGGTCTTCTTTTGTTACCCTGCACAGGAGAATGGAGCTGGAAGGCAGGTTAGTGGGGTGGGGAGGGAATAGGATTTTGCAGTATGCTTCCCTTGCCACGCCACGTCCACCAAGCCACACCCACAGAATGGGTAGTAAAATTGTTTTGAATTTTGCTTTTTGCAGCATCCCCCTCTCCCCCCTGTTTTTTGGGCCTTCTGGGCCTTAGGCAAGCCTCCTGGGGGTGGGGCGTTTTTGTTCCCAGAAGGCTTCCCTGGGGCTCAGGAAGGCAGAAAATAATCTCGTGAGGGGAGGCGAGCCTCTCTCATGTATCATTTTGGGGCCTTCTGGGCCTTGGAATCCTCCTGAGGGTGCGTTTTTGCTCCCAGGGCTCAGGAAGGCAGAAAACTCAGCCTGTGGGGTGCACAGTACCCCCCACACTTCGTTTTGAGGCTTTCCTGGAGCCCAGGAAGGTGAAAAATTGAGGGGGGCAGGGGATTTGCCTTCCTGGGCCTCAGGGAAGCCTCCTGGGCGAAGCGGTAAGTAAGTGAGGGGAATCCCAGCACAGCTGATTGTAGGAACAGCTGATCATCGGGAGGGGGAAAAAATACCTTAAGGAGTGACTGGGTAGATGAGCATCAGGCGGGCGAGGTGAGTGACCATCGGGTGGGTGGGGCAAGCAAGGAAGCGGCAACCTGGTGACTGGGTCGGGGGCATGGCCGGCCAGAAGTTACTACCGGTTCCACAACCCACGCCAAATCCTTACTACCAGTTCGCGTGAACCGGTACAAACTGGCTGAATACCACCATTGCTCTGGAGTATGAAAAAGAAGGTGATTCTCACCAACTACTGTCTGGCTGTAGCTTCTCAGTCTTACGGCTAGGGTCTGCTGCTCATTTCAGCTTGTCTGTTGCTGGCTTGGTGAAGTCCAAGCCAGCTCTTCATTTACCATCAATTTCTTGAGCTGAGGCTACTCGGCTCCCTCAGCCTGCTCAGTCTTCCTTTCTCTTCCCACACATGACACAAATCTTCCTCCAAACACAGCCATACTGGTGTGGGTGTGTTTGAAAACATGTAGTGCAGTGTTCTACAAGCTGCCTTAAAATCTTGTGGAGATAAAGGAAAAGCTCATGCTAGTCCCTGGAAGGCTTTCTTTCCAAAACTCGCTACCACAACTCAGCCTCATCCACCATTTATATCTTTGACGCTTATTCAAAGCGTCATTGAATGTCCTGAACCATTCATTGAATGTCCTGAACCATTACTCAACTTGGAAACATTTCTTGGCCTGGAGATTTAACAGTCTTCTTATTTGATTCAATTTACAGAAGTCTTAATTCCAATGCTTTTGAGTTTTGCTGAAGTCCTCAAGAGACTTCTGGACCAATCCAGCTTTTACAACATTAACCCCGTGCTTTGTTGAAAGAAAAGAGAGGCCTTTCCTTATTCCAGCGTCCCTGCTTATTCCACACAGCAATCTTCCTCTGAGATGTTCCAAACTGGTAGAATGGATATACCAGATAGCTACAGTACATGGACATAAGTTGTTAGTTCCCTCTAGCAGTACAGACTGAATCTTTGGTGTGTGTGTGTATGGGGGGCATAGATACTTAGGCTAACTTCTCTTTGATCACATTATAAGATACGGCCTTGCTCCAGGTATGAAATGCCTACTCACCCATGTAGATCATAATGGAAAAGATTTAATCTGCTATAACAACGTTTTTGAGTGGCCACATATGAATTTATACAACCTGCTTTTATTACCCTTCATGCTTCCCAAGGGATTTTACTGATTATTTAGATCTATCGTATAAGGCTTTGGAATGAACAGGTTCAGTGGAAGATACGCAGGGACAAAGGTTTCCAAAATGAGAGCCAGTTTGCTGTAGTGGTTAAAGCACCAGCCTAGAAACCGGGAGACAGATCTCCTGCATAGACACAAAGCCAGCTGGATGCTCTTGGTCCCGTCACTCCTTCCCAACCCACATTATGGAAGAGGAAGAATATTAGGTTATAAAACTTTATAGCTGCATAGCTCAGCTACATAGCTGAGGCCTGTTACTACCTGGACTTCTGCTGGCCTGCTTTTGGGCAGACAGTCTGACTGGTAGAGCTCAGCTCTTTGCTGTTGTATCTTTCAAGCAGACCTCTGCTTGAACATCAAGATTGAGATGCTATGAGTGAATGCAGATAGGGAGACCTGGAGGTTACTGGATCTGCCTTAGCCAGAGTGGACCAATTGGCTTCAACACTTCTGAACCTCCCCCCGCACTCAATTTCCCAGAATTATTATCCCTAGCTGCCCCTATTTATTTATTAAATTGTGTATGTTGCCTGACTCCCAACAACTTCAGGCAGCTCAGAATCCATCTCTTCCAGCTGAGAAGGGAAGGCTAGCAGGGGCATAGCAAGAACCTCGCTGAATTGCAGAAGAAATGGCAAGACTTCTCTTTGCAGAAGAGTTTTTAGTCTACTCTAGAGTGTTGAGTTTGGGATCCGGCTGATACATTTAGATTCCTGCCCAAACAAGTCCTCAACCAGTTTCAGGCACCATGCTTTGGTAATTATGGTTTAATGACAGTTTATTGAATAAATCGTTCTTAATTGAGTTTGCATAGTGTTCTAGGTCATAAACCATGCTTCACAGATCACATTGGCTTGGTCCAGACAGCATACTAACTAAGCTGGAAACAAGCCATGTTATAACTTAGGGCAATACATGATCAAAGTCACTACTTCACTGCCTTATTTATTTGATGTAGTATAAAATACAAAGTAGGGGAAAGCCATTATTCAGAGGGTAAAAATGTAATAAGCAATAAGGTAAAATACCGTGTTTCTCATATAATAAGGCCAGGTCTTAATTTTTTTTGAGCCCCGAAAAAACGGCTAGGCTGTTTTTTCGGGGGTGACTTAATTCCCCCCCCCTGCATCCTCGGGTGGGTGGGTGGCGACGGCTTGCATGTTGACCTCAGCGTTGGTGGGGCACTTCGTATCAGGAGACCTTCCACCACTGTTGCTTTCTTCCCGTACCACCGTGGCATTTGGCACGTCACGTGGGGCCAGCCAGGGCTCCTCCCTGCAACTGGAGCCCCACTGGAGACACTTGGCTTCAGGCGCTCCTGTCGCCACCTTCCCAGGCATCGTTTGAAGGCAAAGCCCATTCTTTTAAAAACGACGCCCTACTATGACAAAGCCCCCCCTACCCGAGAGGGCAGCCCCATGTGGGGAGGCGAATCTCCCAGGGCCACAGCGCAGGACCTGCCCACCCCCAGAGAAGCACCCAGCCGCCATCCCTGCCTGGCGCAAGACAGAGCGGAAGTGCCTTGCCTGGGGCACCCTGCACAGCTGACGGGGATTTCCTGCCCAGCGGCGGAGCTCTGGCCAAGACAGAGGGCGCCTCCCTGCCAGGCCCTCCACTCATCCCGCCAGGGCCGTGCCAGAGCTGGGTAGGCTCAGCAGAGCCAGAAAAGTGAACCGCGGGTGCGCACCCGCCTATCAAGTGAAAGCTGGGCCGACCCGAGCTTGGCTTCCCGAGTCCCTCCAGCCCGACACCGAAGGAGCCACCAGGAGAGGCCGCCCGAGGCAGTGATAGCACCCACCTGTCCGTGGACAGGGAGGCGAGGCGACAGCAGCGCTGCTTCCCTGGTCGGCAGCTCCAGCAGAGCCCACAGCCGCCTGTCCTTTCCACTTCTTACCCAGGCTACCCCCATCCCCACGCATCTCCAAATGCGCCAGCAGCTCCAAACGTGGCGGTGATGCTCCAAACACTGCAGCGGCTCGGGCATTGGCGCTCAATTGGCAGGGCTCAGCTCGGAGGACGCAGCACGGGCCGTCGCCTCGCCTCCCTGTTTGCGGACAGGTGGGCACTATCACTGCCTCGGGCAGCCTCTCCCGGTGGCCCCTTCGGGGTTGAGCTGGAGGCATTTGGGAAGCCAAGATCGGGTTGGCCCGGCTCTTTCGCTTGGCAGGAGGGCACACACTCGTGGCTCACTTCCCCAGCTCTGCCCAGCCCGCCCAGCTCCAGCACAACCCTGATGGGATGAGCAGAGGGTCCGGTGGAGAGGCGCTCGCTGCCTTGGCCAGAGCTCTGCCGCCGGGCAGGAGGGCCCACCTGTCAGCTGCACGGGGCGCCCCAGGTGAAGCTCTTTATGCTCTGCTTGGTGCCAGGCAGGGATGGTGGCTGGGCGCTTCTCCCGGGGTGGGCTGATCCTGTGCTGGGGCCCCGGGAGATACACCTCCCCACTTGGGGTTGGGCTGCTCTCTCGGGCAGCGGAGAATGGGCTTTGCCTTCGAACGATGCCCGGGAAGATGGCGACAGGAGCGCCTGAAGCCGAGTGTCTCCGGCAGGGCTCTGTTTGCAGGGAGGAGCCCTGGCTGGCCCCTCGTGGCTGCGCCAAACACTACGGCAATGCTCCAAATGCCACAGCGGTGCTCCAAACACTGCAGCAGCATGGGAAGAAAGGAAAGCAACGTGGCGGAAGGTCTTCTGATACGAAGTGCCTTACCAGTACCAAGGCCAACATCCACGCTGACGCCACCTGCCTGCTGACCTGGCCTCCAGGCAGCACCATATCTGGGTCTGCAGCAAAAGTACTTGGTGAGAGTAGGAAGGTTAATGGCGAGGCATGGTTGCCCGTGGGGTGCTCCTAACGGCAAGCCTCCCCGCCCTCCCTGATTTTGCATGTTTTAAAATAGGCCTAAATTTGGGGGGGGGGGGGGGCGGGGCGGCTTAATTTCATTTTAAGCCTATAAAACATGCTGGAACTTCCTATTGGGGAAGGCCGTATTGTTGGAAAAACACGGTATGAAAATGATGACACAATGCTAGAAACAGTTTACTATTTACTATGACCATACAATATTAAATGTCTGTATAATCATAGCATAAGAGAGTATGTCTTTATCATTGGACAGTGAATATTTTTGAAGGTGTTTTATCAGTGTTTCCAGATTTTCACTACCATTTCTCTATAGCAATAGCAGTAGAATAGCACGTAGACTTATATACCGCTTCACAGTACTTTACAGCCCTCTTTAAGTGGTTTACAGAGTCAGCATATTGCCCCCAACAATCTGGGTCTTCATTTTACCCACCTCGGAAAGATGGAAGGTTGAGTCAACCTTGAGCTTGGTGGGATTCAATCTGCCAAATTGCAGGCAGCCAGCAGTCAGCAGAAGTAGCCTGCAGTACTGCACTCTAACCACTGTTCCATCAAGGCTCTTATAACCAATGTTTGGATAGTTCTTAAATCTGTTACAGAGATTTTTGGAATGGCTACTGATTGGACTGAAATTATCTAGGGCAGCTACTTAATATCAAGACAAGCTAAGATTAATAAACTGTATATTCCCAACAATTAGTTTTTACAATGTGCTGGGAAACTATACTTTTGCTGCTGAGCACCACTGCTTGCGGAAGGACTAGCCTTAACTAAAGGCAGTTTCAGATAGAGATGTGAGTTGCTATGTCAATATTATACGGCTGTACCCATTGGTACCAACACTGGCAGTGATATCTGTGGTTCATACCATTAGAGTTATGTGTTGAAGTAATTGTTTTCATGTCTCTGCCATCTTGTAACAATCTAGAGAAAATCAGGCCCCTTTCCTGGCAAACCAGTGGAGGTTGGTGGTCCACTAAGTTGCTTCTACGTGGTGATTACATATATTCAACTTTTTCCTTTCCTCCACCTTTTCAGTTGACTTTTTGTGGTGCATTGCAGTATTGTGTTTAAAATACATACAACATTTGTGTTTTGCAAATCTACGCATGCCATTCCTTAGCTTACAAAATGTAACTAAAACTTCAGATTGTCAGAATAATCAAGCAATAATATCTCATGGGTAATTATTGAACAGAAGCAGAGAACAATGCAAACTGTAGCCACGAGGCCACAGAACAAATGATAAGCAAGCATAGACTGAGATGATTCAAGCCAGAACTATGTAAAATCAGAATAATAAATAATTGTTTAATTGTCAATTGATATCCCCGCTTTTATTTTATTTTTGTTTCAAATAGCCTAACAATAGGAAAATCCCAGAGCTAGCATAGAACTGTGAGCAAACAAAAAACTGGAAAACACATAATATATTCAGATGAAATGTTTCCAAGTCAAGCGGAGACCAATCTGCAAATAGACCAAATTTGTTTGCATCAGATCTATATTAAACTCTACCACTTGTAAGGATTTTTAGAGACAACTTATTGAAAAATGGTGTACGTGCGCTTTAAATAAATGCAATAATACCTGAGTGTTCATTTTTAAAAAAGTTTATTCAGAACAACTAGCATGAAACATTTATATAATTTAACCCTTACAAGGCTACGAGGAACAAAATAATACAATTCCACTGAGAATATTTCAAATGTGAATATAGTATATTTTTAGCTAGTGTAATCATCTTTAAGAAAGCGTTTCCTCTTTGGCTCTTTTACTTCCAAGTCTTTCCAATCCTCAACTTCGATGTTTCAGATATGAAAGGTAGACATTCCATCCCAATGTCATTACGTTCACAAACAACACTCGGTATTTTGAGGGGAGATATAGAAAATTAAACATTTGAGCTGCTGGCCAAATAGTGAGCTCTGCCAAATAATAGTCCCAGAATTTATCTCTAAATTCATCAATGCCATCTGCCAAACTATGGCCTTGAAGCAGTGTCATGATTATGAAATACCAACCTCCAAAAAATGGAGCAAAGGTCTGGTCGATTGCTACCTTCATGATGACAACTTTAAGTTGATGGCCTCCTTTTCTTGGGTTTATTTTGTCTATCCATAAATACCAGTAATGCAGGAGTGGCCCAGTACTACATCCAGTGACTAACATGTGAAGTGTACGGTCAATATCCCACGGTTTTTCCTTTTTTCTTCGCTCCAAAGACTGCTGTATTATATCTGCAGCTCCTAGTAAGAGTCCAGAGCTAATTGTGTTGACTATTAAAAGTTTGTGACCACCATAAGCATATATTTTTGCCAGCTTGGTCAACTGTCGTATAATATGGGAACGCATCTCATTTTTGTTGTTGTTCTGAATTAAATTTTTTTCTTTTCCCAGATTGCTTCAGTATCTTCAGGCATTACTTTATAGTAGCTTCATGAAGATTATTAAGTTCATAATTCAGGGTAAAGATCAAAAGAAAAATGAATTTAAAACTAGCATGTAAGATGAGATACAGGAAATACATCACAATATTCTGGTGAAGAATTTTACTTTGATGCCTTATTGTGATGTCACTGCGGAGCTTCAACATCTTGCACTTAATCGAGAAGAAAAATTACACCAACCCAATAGGTGTCTGAGTAATTGTTTTTAGATTATGTATGAAGTGGAATTCACAGAAGGGGGACCTCTTTTTAAATCTGCTTTGTTTTCAAGGACTCGTGTTTTTATATGTGCTACATGCCTGCAAAAAAGGATTGGGGCTACAATTGCCTTGGTCATGGCCACTGTTTTAATGTCTCTTGTGGACTCTCCTGGGATGCAGTCTTTGGAAAGACCAGTAGACCTGCTCTTAAATAAGGATTTAGCATTCCTTTGAAACAGAGCTAGACTTGTGATTAAAAAACTAAGGTTGCTGCACCAAAGGTTGAGTTACATCCAAAAAGAGACCCAGGTGCTTCTAGAATTTACCAATTTTGTTCATTGTGGTTTTTCCACTTCATGGATTTATACCTGTTCTGTTTTTATTACTTTGCCTGAGGGCAGTGCCATTTGGCCCATTCCTCCATTATTCTGCCTATTCCACAGGCAATGTCTCATTGTGTCCTCCTATATCCGAGAGCCCAATAAATGCCACAATGGACTGGGAGCAAAATCAGAAAAGAGGCAGGAACACCGCAAGCACTCCTCAGAACCTCTCCTCAGTGACTGAGCTGTCAATTGAAGGTATTTCTGAACATAGGTCCACCCTACTTTTGAAAGAGCAGTGCAGCCACACCTGAAAACAGCTTAGCTGACCACCATGGTCGTGGAGATATAGGAGATAATTTTTCCAGTGCACTAGGCCAGATCCCACCCACCTTATCCTCTATGCCCTCTTTGGGCCTGTGACTAGTCAGATGGCATATTTCTGAACAAAGTATTTTTCCTTGTGTTCAGCAGTAGCTGAACAGCCTGTTAGTCAGGCAGCTTGGTAAGTAGACAGTTCAACCCACTCTTCAGCCACAATATTTGCCAAGGTCTGCCTCCATACATATTGAGGAGACCAATAGATGGTGGTTTTCCCACTACGGGGGATAGGTGTGGTGGTAGGAAGAAATAAACCCAGGTTGCTTTCCTTACCTTCTACATTATTACCACGCTCTTTTCAGATAAGCAACAGAGTGCAGAAAAGCCGAAGAAACCAAGAGTATGAGAAAAAAGGAAAATGCTCCTTATTTTTCTATCATTAAAAAATGCCCTTGCTTCCATCCTACCCACCCTGTACTTTATACATTGCCTTTCTTTAAGCATAATAAAGAGTTGGAAGGGACCTTGAAAGTCTTCTAGTCCAAACTCCCGTTCAAGCAGGAGACCCTGTACCATTTCAGAGAAATACCTGCCTCTCTAGTAATGGAGCACCCACAACTTCTGGAGCTTGCAAGCTGTTCCACCGGTTAATTGTTCTCACTGTCTGAAGATTTCTCCTTAGTTCTAGGTTGGATCTCTCCTTGATTAGTTTCCACCCATTGCTTCTTTTCCTACTTTCAGGTGCTTTGGAGAAGAGTTTGAAACCCTCTTTGTGGCAGCCCCTTAAATATTGGAAGACTGCTATCATGCCACCCCTAGTTCTTCTTTTACCTAGACATACCCAGTTCCTGCAATCATCCATTGTATCTATTATCCCCTAATCATCTTTGCTGTTCTTTGCACTTTCCAGCCTCTCAGCATCTTTAGTTATTTTAACTTGTGTGTTCTTTTTCAGGTTCTCATCAACTCTACCCAAACAACCTTTTTTTCCCTCTCAATCTAGTTATACACTCTTCATATTTCTGTTTTGCAATTGGATCATTATTTGTTCTCTCTACATAGCTAAACTATCTCAGTGAATTTATTTCATATTGGTTACTTACGAATATTCCTAAGTGAAGACTCATTTTCATGTTCAGTCTTCACCCATTCAACACTGAGTCATTCTTTAGCCTATCCATGCCTTTCTGGATCTGCTAAGTCAGTGGTATGTGTGCTGCTGTACTACTCTTTTTACAGGGACTCCTAATGCTTATTCATAGTCCCTCCTCTAGGCAAATGTGTAGGCAGACCAAACACCTTTTATGTACTCCTTTTATTAGAGTTAAGCCCAGACACCCACCTCTAACATGGCAAAATTTGTCTCTGCAGCTATGGGTATCAGGGAAAAAAATCATGTTGCAAATGCTATAAAAGTGGACCATATGCTTAGATTTAACTTAGCCACTGTTCAGCCTTGTTTTTGTTTTTCTCTCCCTTTGTATGGTTCCTTTTATAATTGCTCCTTCAATGTATACTTAAGGCTAAATATACAGAAAAGATGAAGTTTTATTCATTTATTTATTCATCTAAGAATAACTGGACACTTACAAAAATAAAAACCCAACATGCAAACAATGAAAATAGTAACCGCCCATCCTAAATTGCAGATGTAACACAGAGTTAGACATTGGCAGTAGGTGAAGCTACTGTACATTATGCATGTGTTAATTCTGATTTATCACAACTACTACTTTTTCATTTGTCTTATATGCTGACATAATCCAGAATTTGTACATGTTAAGTATACATCATAGGACCAGAAATCAAAGAAACTCTTCTATTGGCAATGGGTAAGATTCAGTCTTGTATCTGGAAAAAATATATAAAGGAAAAGATTCTGTCAGTTTTTATAGTTATGTCATCTCCTATGCCTGTCAATGGCATTGACTTCTTTAGACAGCACAGCCTCTTCAGTTCTTACTTATCTGTGGTTGCCTAGGTAACTAACATGCAGTCCCAGAAACAAATTCCACACAATGGTAAGAAACCAAAATGGTGAAAAACACTTTCTGTACTTTTAAAAAACTGTTGGATGTTATAAGCTGTAAAGGTAGCATTCCATGAAGTTTTCTGATGGAAGACCAAGGGGGAAATTTGAAGGGATGTTACCTCTAAATTTTTGTCTTTGACCATCCTATGAAATAAAGCTTGAGATCCAGATGGCCCCAATCTTCCCTGTAAGGCTTTGAAGACCTGATTTCTACAGATCAGTGGATCAATGGTCTTGTGAAGCCATGAAGATAGTTTACCTTTCAGTGCTGAATTGCTTAATGACATAATTTTCTTTTTGCATCAGTAAATCCTGATATTTTTAATAGCCTTAAATTTATTTTAATAGTAGGCTGCCCTACATGGTACATTGACAGGTTAGCTATATAAAATAAATAAATAAAATGCTTTGCATTCATTTTAAAAAGTTTGAGACAATTGCTGAAGGTCAAATAGGGTTGGGTTGAACAAATGTATTTTGGACTTCAATTCATTTGGCCCTTACACAGGGGTATGCGAAAGAGGTTGCATTGGTTATACTTGCAGATGGCCTGTGGCACTGTGTGACAGATCTTGGATTGGAGAGTGCAGCCATAGCCGACATCTCTGTTTTGACATATAGTTTATTCATTAAAGCATGATTAAGTCAACAATGGCTTAGTTGAATATAAGAATCCTATTCATAATTGTACATTCACAAGTACACAATTTTTTTTATTAACAGGAATTCTTATGGACCATTTGGAGAGTTGTATAAATGTAAGGAATGAATACATTCATTCCTCAATACATTCATTCCTTTTAGAGTTACTCAAAAGTAAGTCTAAAAAAAAAAGTAAGTCTAATACTTTTCAGTCTTAGCAAGTGTTTACACATATTGGTTTAGGAATTGTGGAGTCTTTGGTGCTCTCTGAGCTTGATTGTTTGCTTGTAGATGCTTCATTATTCAAGTAGATAACATCAGTTATAGTAAGTGTGGGGTTTATTTCCTGTTTATATAGAGTAGCTTGCTTTGTACTATTGGTGGAGGGTGGGATCTTCTTGATAGTTTCTTTATTAGGGTATTGTTTTCTGCTTAATTGTCTTGTTATCTGGGTGCTGATCAGAATATGTTCTGGTCCTTTTTGTTTTCATAGCTTTTTAATGTCTCTTTTGAATGGTGTACAAATTGTATATTACTAATATCTGACTTTTAAAAATCCTTAGTTGGTGAAATCGTGCATCATAAGACAGTTTTTGAACCAAGGTATCTCAAATGAGTTAACTTACACAATGGGTCCTAAATCCAGAACCCATGACTCCTGTGAAATCGAAATTTGGCAAACGATATAAAACATTTTATAACATAAAAATTACCATAAAACAGTTCATGACATAATACAATATTACATAAATCATTTCCTGTGATGTGATGGCCTGGAGCTATGCTGGGCAATAACATAAGTAATACACATCTCACTATTTTGGTGGGTCAGAAGTGGATATAAATACTAAGATGCTGCTGCAAAACCAACTGAGCAGCAAATGAAGCCGTAGGCTACATCAGCAGTAGTATAGCATCAAATACCGTCTTTCTTGAAGTCAGTGTTCCTCTCTATTCTGTTTTGGTCAGCCCATATGAAGAATATTGCATCCAGTATGGACAGCAGGATTTTGGAAAGACATTCATAAACAGGAGTATGATTTAGAGAAAATCAAAATTATAAATTCCCTAGAAGGAGTTTCTCCCTACAAGGAGTTAAGGCATTTGTTGGAGGCATTTGGTTTGGTTAGCATGCAGAAAAGGAACCTGCAGTGAGACAATATTTAAAGGTTGTCATATAGAAGAGAAAGTAAAATTGAATTGATTTTTTTTTAAAGCACAACAAGAAGCAGTGGTTTAAATTATGAGTCAGTTTTTGTTTAATATCAGGAAATATTTCCTGATATATCTGTAAGGATAGGTTTCTTTGGGAAGTGGTGATCTCCTCCAAAAGAGGCATCTGCTTTAAGAGTGGATTGCAGGCCTGATTGGTTTTGGATTACACAATCTCTGATTCAGTTCTCAGCCACAGCAACTCACTATAGGACAAGAGTTACACTAATATCAAAGAAATGGTGGAATAGAATCATTAAAGGATGCAAAAGGAGGGACAAAATGAAATGTGAATGACAAAAAATAAATTGTATTGAATAATTAATTATAATGAATAATTATATTGAATAATTAAATTGAATTGTTGATTTGTCCTGCGACGAGTTGGCTAGTTGTCCCATTCCGCCCTTCAGGCCTTACCTTCCGTTTTTTTCTCCAGCATAGTTTTTTTAAAGTCATGAAGCAAATTTCTTCTAGTTTTTTACATTAACTGAAAACTGAGTCTTGTAGAATACAGCAGATAGAGTGAGTGATCACCTCTCCATGACACCTTCCAATGATTGGGACGGAAGCTCCCGGATTTCCATCTAGCAGAGTCTTTGGTGGGGAATTGTTGCAGTTCTAACTTCGATACATCTGGAAGGAACCAGTCTGGAAGTAAGTTATAAGAAGTGCTGTGTGTCATGAAGGATTGTTTACTGCTGAGTCTGTCATCCATGAAAAGGAAAGCCCCTCTTCTCTGTTCTGCCTAAGGGAAAGAATTGCTTTCAGATTGAAGTCCTGAAAGCTACTTCCATGCCTTTGGCAAAGTGGCTATGAAATATGCATTTTAGTATATGAAATACAGTAGAAATGCTGACAGGCTAGTATTTCTAGTTGCTGATTCAAACTTTCTAATCTTGGTCCATATGCATTCCGCTGATGCCAATATTCTTGGAACAGCTGGTGTTGCCTGCTGATTCCTTCCAAAAGCTTTTGCATGTATATTTCTAAACATTTTTGTAATATAATTATTGCTTGAAATAGTGAAATTCTAATGACAAGCATTTTTATTTGTTTCTAATTGCAATTCTTCCTTGTTACATTAAAATTGTGGCCATGTCTTTAAAATGTATGTGTTGCTATAGTATTGGTTTAAATACTATCTTTCTACATTTGGCATATTTATTTAACTATTCTACCTTATGTTCAATGAGTAGGTTTTGAGTAGTGAGATGGAAGAAAATATGAAAGCATGATAAAGAAAAGATGTGGCCAGGAATTCCCCCACCACCATCATTTGTTAATTTACTTTTTAATCTTTTATTCATAACAAAGAGTAAAAGAAACATAACATAAAGATAATTAATATTGGAAACCATGTGTTATCAAAAAGAAGAAGAAAAAGAACAAATAAAGAGTGCTTTAACCAAAAAGTGAAGGTAATATGACAAAAAAAAGTCATTATGTTATTGTGCCAATAAACAGTTACAATCTACATACTATTAAAACTCATTTCTATCATTGTTAACTGGGCGGAATGCATCATAGAGCAACTATTTTTGAACCATGGTATCTCAAGAGGGCTAACTTACACAATGTGTCCAAAATTTGAGACCAACAGCTTCATGAAAGTTGGGACTGTTTTACTGCTGCCAGGCTGCTGCTGTTTCATCTCTGCCAAGCTGTTGCTTGGATCACGAGATGCTAATTTTGAATATTCCATGGCAATTTCCCAGCCACTTGCACAATCCTTCATTCCTTCACACACCCTGCAGTAGTCACTTAACTGGAGGGGGAGAGGGAGGGAGGGAGGAGAAAAGGGGTGGGGAGGAAAGGAGAAGAGGAGGAGGGAGGGAAGAAAGGAAAGAAGGCATTTTTGTATTGACATTTGATGGACTAAAATGCTTCTATGACTGTTAAACATACAGCCATTCAGCTTTCATATATTTCAACAATTTATCATACATTTTTCTTTAGCATTGTCGTTAATTTTGCCTTGAAAACAATATCTTTTGAGGAATTTCTGGCTTGCTAACAAAGGCACCGAAGAACAACTTCCCTGTTCTATTGTTAGTGAATAAAAATAGTTGTGGTTCATTTTTAATTAAATATTTAACAATAGAATTTTTGTGGTGGAAAGGGTGAGTGGATTTCAGAGTGTTTATTTTGGCCCTATTTTTCCTGGTTTTTTAAAAAATTCCATCACAAGAGTCGTCATCCATCATTTCATTCTGTCTTTTCTTTGAATATTGTATTCCATACCACACACCAGATGTGGTTTTAGAGGGGAACAAGAAATAGGAAGCACGAAACTAAGTCATAAGAGAAGAGATTAAGGAAACGATTTGTTTTACTTTCAGGAAAAAAAAGACATCTGTTCAAATTTTAATGTAAATTATTCAATTTAGGCACTGCCTAACTCAAAGTTGCCTCTGAGCGGTATACAATAAAATCAACAGCATTAAAGCTAACAGAACATTATTTTTTATGAAAAAAAATAACAAGAAATAGCAAACGATGGCAGATCTGACTAACCACACCCACACACATCCAGCATGCACCCTAATCCACAGTAGGTTGGTGAGAATAGTTAGGTCTTTAAGGCTTTCTGAAATGCCAGCAGAGTGGGGGTGTTACACTGGAGATCAGGATGAATAGTATTTTAGAAGGCGGACCCTAAAGATCAAGACCTGGTATTTATTATTCCAGTGTACAGGATTGGGATAATGGGTTTAAGTCACAATAAGAGGTATTTGGCCAGGGAACCAAATCACAAAACATAATCACCAAACCAGTTAATAAGGCCGGTTGAATCCCACCCCTGCATGGTATCCTTCCCAATCAACTTAAAGGATTGGGAGTGTGTGGCACAGGATTCACCACCTGAATATTTGATAATGTATTTATTGGTTTTTATTGGATTTTATGTCACCCAGAGTAACTTTCTTGTGAGACGGGTAGCTATACAAACATGATTAAATAAATACATAAAGGTTACCATTGGATTATAATTTGCGGGTAAACTCTGGAAGTTGTCTCAAGACTTTAAGGAGCTGCCAAAAGTCCTGTAATCTCAGATTGTCCAAAGAAGCTTCTGGAAGTGGACTTCCTTCTATCTTACATAGCATTCTTTTTCTCCTTCGTGGCTTTTGCACTCTGTGACAGATGGGAGATGAAATTCAAAGGCAGAGCAATTCCTTTTCTGTTTTCTTTAGTTGTTGGACGATTGAGTTTGCTTAAGAGGCTTTGAAGGGATTTTGTTGGTTTGTGAGCTATTATGATGCCTAGCAGTTGAAGATAGTGGGAGAATTATTCTTTTCATGAGCTATGTTCTAGTTGGCTGCATTAAGACAGATAGGACAGGCTGAACACATAAAAAGCTCGTACTTTAGAATCATTGAACATTAATAATGCCTTAGATGCTGAACAAAATTTACTGCACAGAATTAAGGGGAGTACTCCTAGTACTCTATATATGAACACTTTATTTTATTGCACTTGCATGATTGACAGAATTGCTTTGTTGCAACCTACAAAAATTTATCTTACTCTTAATAACTGAAACATCAAAACTGTGGAACAGAGGGCACAATCTGGCTCCAGTTCTGGAAGGGACAATCATCCATAGTTTATCCTCACCTTAAAAAGCTAATACTCACCAATAGGGAAACGTTGAGGAATAGCAATAGCATTAGCAATAGCACTTAGACTTATATACCGCTTTATAGCCCTCTCTAAGTGGTTTACAGAGTCAGCATATTGCCCCCAACAATTTGGGTCCTCATTTTACCCACCTCAGAAGAATGGAAGGTTGGGTCAACCTTGAGCCTGGTGGGATTTGAACTGCCAAATTGTAGGCAGCTAGCTGCAAAGTAGCTTACAATACTGCACTCTAACCACTGCGCCACAGAGGCTCCTAATGGCAGATTCTCTACTGCAGTGCTGTTCCTGTTAAGGAATAATTTGGGATAGGTCATGGACACTTATGAAAGAACATGGATAAGATAAGATACATGCTTATTTAGACCTGTGGTAGGGATGGTTAAGTTGGATGGTTTCTGAAGTATCCTTAGATCAAGACTAAAGAGCTAGGGACTTGGGGTGCCCATTCCTGTTTAGTATCTAACTTGGGTGAGGTCATCTGTCAGTTTGAGATTGGTATCATCAGATGATATCCAACTGTACAGCTCAACTCCAGGCTGAGCAGAGGAAATCACTAATGTACTAAGCCGATGTCTAAAAGCTGTTCATTCCTGTATGGAGAGAAATAAATCTCAGTTCAATCCTAAGTAGCTGTGGCTGTTTGGGCTCTCTGGATTGGGGGCATTTTCACCCTTTCCCCAACCCTTCAGATCATCACTCTATTATAACGTGTTCTACACGGGGCTGCTTTTGAGGACTAGAGTTCAAAATTCAGCAAGGTGAGCATTAACAGGAACTTTATATCCATGCATCATTGCTGCTATGCAAGCTTCATTGGTTTCCAGTTGTCTTCTCGTGCAATTCAAGATGCTGGCCATCACCTGTAAAGCCCATCGTGGCATAGAGCCTGGTTTTCTGCAGAACCACCTGTCTCTAATTGTTTCTGCTCACCCAGCATGTCCAGGCAAAGTGGATGCAGAAACTCCAAGCCTCTCAATTAACTGTTGTTTTCTTGTGGAAACAAAGAATCATGCCTCAGCTATATTGTAGACCTGTCTCTGGAAACCCCCACCCCCAAGATGGGTATGGCACCCACTGTCTTAGGGTTCCAGAATCCCTAAAGGCCTGGCTTAATTCTAAGGCTTGGGGTTAACCCATTGGGGTGTCCCTATTGTATTTTTGATTGCTGTGGTATGAGCTGCTACAGTATGTTCTGTTATTGTGTTTTGAACTGGTTTAATTGTAAACGTAATACGTTGTAACCTTTGGTGATGAGATCTGTATGATCTGAAAGAACTAACTGAACACTAACTGGTATGGAATAAAACCTTAGAACAGCATGCATAAATGTTCCCTATCAGATATCATTTCTTCTAATTATACTTTGAAGCATCTTTCTGTCCTCCATGAATTTTATTTTGCGTGACACTACCTTTGGATCCCACTTCTGTGAGCTTCTACTTCCGAGTACTCCTGAAAAGATTTTGTTTTGAAAAGTTTTCTTAAAATAATGCAGTATTTCTAAGGACATCTTATCTGCTCTGTTCCAATCCAATTGTGAGCAATACAATGGAATCTCTCCAGCCCAAAAATCTGCTTATTAAAAGGTTTTATTTGGTGTATGTTTTTTTTTACTAGCCCATTCATGCCTCTGAAAGGAAGTTACAACTCCAGTATGTGGAAGGTGTTGAATGAAGCACTTTCAGTATTTCTGCGAATCTCAGAACAAAAAGAAGACAGAAAGAGTATTGATTTGGAATAGGTTTCTCTGCATATGGAGACAACAGACAAAAATTTGCTAGGTGACTGGGAAATATACATACAATTAGTGCCTATCATAAAATTATCATCACTAAGATTCTGGATCATTTACTGCTGAATGATCTCTGCTGCTGATACAGTTCTATGGAGGAATTATGGAGTCTATCATCTGCACCTCTATAACTATCTGGTTTGGTTCTGCAACCCAACAGGACAGACACAGACTTCAGAGGATAATTAAGACTGCAGAAAAAACAATTACTACCCACCTACCTTCAATCGAGGACCTGTATACTGCACAAGTCAAAAAGAGGGCTGTGAAAATATTTACAGACCCCTCACATCCCGGACATTAACTGTCAACTCCTTCCCTCAAAATGACGCTATAGAGCACTGCACACCAGAACAACTAGACAAAAGGACAGTTTTTTCCCAAAAGCCATCACTCTGCTAAACAAATAATTCCCTCAACACTGTCCAACTATTACAAAGTCTGCACTACTACTGTTAATCTTCTCATCACTCCTTATCACCCATTCCCTCCCACTTGTGATTGTAGGACTGTAAGCTTGTTGCTTGTATCCTTACGATTTATATTGACTGTTTCCTAGTATGATTTGATTGCTGATTGTACCCTATGACTATCACTAAGTGTTGTACGTTATGATTCTTTAAAAAAAAAAACAAATTTTATTATTTTTTAAACATACACAAACACAACATAAAAACATCAAGTGTTGTACATTATGATTCTTGATTCTTGACGAATGTATCTTTTCTTTTATGTATACTGAGAGTATTTACACCAAGACAAATTCCTTGTGTGTCCAATCACACTTGGCCAATAAAAAATTCTATTCTGTTCTGTTCTATTCTCTTTGAAATACTGCTGGGAACATTTGGTAGATTGGATGGTCTTTTTGTTTTTAGTACAAGAGGTTATCAAGATTTTAAAGCACTATTTCCTGGCTGTTGGGCTTCAGCTCATGTACGAGTGCCATTTTAAATTTCAATCTCAAGTAATTTTTGACCTGTTTTCAGTAAGTGAGGTTTTCAAGATCCCATCTGCTAGGCTCCTGGGAATTGTATATCAATAAGCCATTCTAAAACCTCAAATAATGAACTGGGTGTACTTCTTTCAAGCACCTCTGAGAATGAAAGAACATGTTAAATGTATTAATTTATTCACATTTTTTAACATGTGAGACTCGTTTTGACCTTGCTATATTAGGCTGAGTTCTAACCCAATTCAAAATATAAACAGAAGCATTCCTTTCTATTTTTTTTTTTACTTTTAAACAAACAAAAATGTTATTTCTGCACAATCTTTGAAATATGCATGTTCACATGCATTTTGAGTATTCTCAATATTTTTGAAACATTTAGATCTTTGGACCACTGCATTTACCGCAATACAGAAATGCTTTGGTATTGTTTTGATCCATGCACAGGTCAATGTAAATTATGTGCACTGGATTTTATTCAAAGACATTTTATAACTTTATAAGAAGAAGCAACAGAGGTCCCCGAGATGATGAGAACTAGATCAGTACAGAAGGGGTTTGAGTATTTCCCTCTCACCGGGATCTTCACAGATTTTGGGAGTCGCTTGACAGTGAGATGGGTAGCATATAAATTTAATAAATTAATATAAATAAAATCTGTTTTGGATGCTGTTAGCCAAACCAATTTTCCTTGGGCCCCCCAAACCCATCTAATCAATAGCAAGTTCAGTTTAGCTTGAAGAATAACTATTGTAATCCCCAAGGAAGACTGGGAAATGTCAATGGCACTGTATAAAATTAATTCTGTCTATATTAATATTTTTTCAAAAACAGCCTTGGATGCAATTTTGGCTTACATAGCCATTATAAAGTTTGTTCAACCTGGGGCAAATGAACTGAAAATGACCACAAATCAAATTTGACTGTTGATTTACTGTGGGGATCTATTAAACTGATGGGTGTCCACTGTCCATAAGGGACAAGGGGGAAGAATTGACAATGCCTATATGAAGACACAACAGTGCCAATGCTGCATCTTTCAAATTTATATCATAATGCAAGTACAAAAGCCATGGCACTCCCACATCAAAGTTTGGTATTGATGCAGATGCTGTTGATTCAAATAGAAAGATATTTTATTTTATTTTATTTGGGGGAAAATAATGACCTCCAAAAGGCACCATTCCATCCTTTACTTCTTGGTGTGTTTTGGAGTAGGACTATTGAACCACTAGGGCAACTAACCAGAATAGGTTAGTAAATGTATTATAGAAAAGCCTTTAGTTTAACCTTGGCTTTACATCCAATTAACAGGGTCTTAAGATGTCCATCTGAGTAGGGGGAGTGCTTTGATCTCTCTTCCCCCCCCCCCCCCCATACACACCAAAAACGATTTGCACCATATTAAAAATGACATGTAATTGCATAAAATACACTATATCTCATATTGGGAAGTGAAGTTTTGAAATAAATTATAGGAAGCAAGCAATTTCTCATACAAATCACTCCAAATTTATGTTTTCAGTTAATTTACATTTCACCATCAGATCATTCAAACTAGTTTTTCTTTCATTAAATTAATTTCCACTCGGGTCTTGCTACAAAATTGATTTCCCTTAAATACCGCTTATGTCACCTATCATCACTTCCCTCTAATTAAGCTTCATATAGCATCCATCATGTGCAGGATTCTCTTCGGAGGAAAAATATGGTAGGGATTCTTCTTACTTTGACTAGGAGGAGTTCTGGTTGCTGCTTACTTTTAATTAAGCTAATGGCATGCCACTAGCTCAGGTGCTACTGTCTGCTCACTGCTGGGTCACCCAAGAATAGAAACTTCAAATGCCACAGGTAAGTCAAAATATACTGCTCTGTTTTCTTTCCAGGAGCATTGTATGAAGAGAGAAATGTCTAACCTTCCCAGCTTGCCTTCTTCTCTTAAGTGAATCTCATTCTATTGGCCAGCTCCAATCTCATTCTACATGCCAAGTTTTTTGGGTTTTTTTGCAGACTGCCTGGCTGATTGTTTGAAGCTGCGTTAAATTGAGTCTTACTGATAATTGTGGTTGACAACAGCCTTCCGGGGCCTTAGACAGAAGATTTTTGCAAGACATAATGGTGAATATGGGTAAACTGGGAAAGGTACAAAGCCAATGAGCATGATCAAAGGACTTGATTCAAGTCCTGGAAAAAGAGTTAGGGGGTCAAAGAGAATGTTTAGCTTTGAGAAGATGGGATGAAGAATTGGGTGAGTTGGGTTCAATAGCATCTTTGATGATCAAGACCAAGGTTTGTTTTCTGTTACTTCGACATGCAAGCCTGAAATAATGGGTTTAGCTTAGAGCAGGGATGTCAAACTTAAGGTGTCTGGGCTGGATCCGGCTGGTGGGTTGCTTAGATTTGACCCAGCCTGGAAACAGCAAAGGACTGGCCCATGCTGCCTCTGCCAGCAAAAACAGAGCTCAGGGGGGCGTATGCCCTGTTTACAACTGCAACAGCCTCCTGCAGCTCTGTTTTCACCGGCAAACAAAAGGAGAAATGTTTCCCCTTTTGCATTTGAACATGCAAGAAAGGACAGAAAAGGAGAAAGGGAAAGAGGAATGACAAAAAAAAAAAAAGGGAAAGTGGGAAGAGAGCAAGGAAGGAAAAATAAGGAAAGGGGAAGGAAGAAGAAAGAATGAAGAGGGAAGGGGAAAAGAAGGAAGGAAGGAGATTATAAGGAGAGGGAAGGAAGGTCTCAGGGAAGTACTGCCTTAGGACTTGGCCACCACAGGTGCCCCCAACACAAGTGATGTCGAGCTGGCCATGCTGCCCCGCCCACACATACACCCTGGCCCTCCAAGGTCAAACACAACCCTGATGCGGTCCTCAATGAGATAAGAGTTTGACACCCCTGGCTTAGAGGAATGTTAGAAAATGTCTCTGAAAGTAAAGACTGTTTGGCAGTGGCTTTTCTTCACTTGATGTGTGGAGTGGAGTTCCCCTAAAGAGCTTCGAAATGGTATTCCCTAATGCAGTGTTTCTCAACTTTGGCAAGTTTCAGACGTGTGGATTTCAATTCCCAGAACTTGCCAGAGTTGGAGTCCACACATCTGAAACTTGCCAAGGTTGAGAAATTCCACCATAATATTTTGTTCCAATGGAGAATGATGCTCATATTATTTGAAGCTTCACTGAATCTATAAAGTGATTCCAATCAGATGCCTCTTTGATGTTTTTGTTTTGCTGTGAGATTATTATCTGGTGTTCTGATGAATTTTCCAACTATTTTATTGACAACATTCCTGTAGTTCAGAGCCACACAGCAAGATGCTGAACCTTTTTTCTATTTGGATTTGATTCTCATGCCTTCATTGCTCATAAACACACTGGCGTTCCTTGCAGTATTTCTATTGCTAGCAGAACATTTTCAGAAGATGGTGAAGGTTAATTGCATCCGTATTATAATGAAACATGGGCCCTAAGTAAGTTAAATCTTGACAAGGCTAATGGTGAGCACAGTCATTAATAAAATTAAGCTTTTCCTGACCATGTAATTTGTGACGCCTGGAGCAACATATTGCAGAGGTAGTAGCCAGGAGTGCTTTCCATCAAAACCTATGTTTCTTCTTTTTCTAAAGCTAAAACTTGACACACACCCCAGTGCAGTGCTCAATGCATTTGCTTGAATATGTGTTTTTCAAACATTAGGTGGCTTCATCATCTGCTTCAAAAGAATCTCTTGAAGAAACTCCTAGGAGCCATATTAAAGCATAGTGCCATGTTGCATTTTGCCTTCATCCACCTAAGGATGCTTCAGAGTTTAAATATAGCACCTGACTGCAGCACCTTAAAGGTAGCTGCGTCTTTTCTTAGAACTGTATGATCCTGGGGAAAGATGGGGCTGCTATAAAAGGTTGCAAATACGTGGTAGGTTCATTGTATAGTCAGAAGCGCTTTCTGAAATTTGAATCCCAAGGACTGCCCAGCCTTGTTAAATAGTGCAATGATATCTTTATTAGGAGGTTCATAAATTTTTTTATCATACCCTCTTAGACCTGATAAGATAGTATATTGTGCAGCTGGATTTGCTGATCGAACTAAACCATAATATCACTTCTTTGATTTTGACTCTGTATTACTGTTGGACAGCCTGTTTATTGATTTACAGATAGATGCATTACCTGAATGGCTCTTGGTGGCTTACCAAAACACATATAAGCCCTAAAATTATACAGTCAGTACAATAAAGAATGAAAACCCTTAATAAAAGCGCTATAAAAAACTTCTCTTGGAATGTAATAAACTGATGACAAGTCTCGTCTCCAAGCACAGTTTGGTCCCCAATGTGAGCTTTGCAGTGAAAAAGTAAATTTATTTACTCATTTGAATGTTTTTTTTTTAAGTGTCTTGAAGAGTTGAGAATATGGAGAAGATTATATCAGAGTAGGAGGTCTTGCAGATAACTTTGGGACTAAAGTATGTAAGAGTTGTTGAATGAATCCTGCCATTATGATTTATGGGACTAACTCTGCTTTACTGTGCTATTTGAACCCAGTGTCATGAAGTTCATACTCCAAGTGCTTGTGGAAAAACACATTTTATTCTTATAGTTGTTCCTATAGTTTCCTTTCTTTTATTGCTTGCAAACTCTTGGTGCTTTTGGCACTGTATGACTATTCTGTTTGCCCTTTGGTTTAGGCTGGAGTTGTTGCCTACTCCTAAAACAGTTGTCTAACATTTTCATTAGTCCAAACTTAGCCAGATTGGGGTTATCAGTAAATACTGCTAAATAATAATGAAATAATTGATTATCTATCTATCACCTATCTATCTATCTATCTGCTTTATTAGAATCAATAATCAAAGAATGCTCAGATCACATGGCTGCTTGATAATATAAATACCAGTGGAACACTTGAAAATATCATTTAAATGCACAGACTATTTTAAAACACACTGCTAAAATTCACTATTTACTTAACCAAATAGACATGTGCGGATAGTGAATGTGATAGCAATGGAATGGAATGGGAAATATTTAGTTGGCATATGTGATTGTTTCAGGAAAGTAGTATGGTAAACAATGCAAATATTTTTGATCCAAGTGAATGTGGGCCATTATTATATATTTGACCTAAAAGCTTTGCTATAATCCTGCAAGTTGCCTATGAGTAGATTTTTTACCGGCTCCCAACATTGCAGACAAAACCCAGGAACCAAACACCTTATCTACTGTCTCCCTATCAGTATTAGAGACTTCTCAATTTTCATCCCTGCCATCAGTTGTCAGTAAGCTTAACATGTTTGGGCATTGGAACAGGTAGCCTTGGTTGTGCAGTGATAAATATGTCTGTTCTCCAAGATAGTACATGGCATTATCTTTGAAAGGAGAGACTTATTCCAAGCCTCTATTGATAATTCAGAATCAGAGTTGTCTTCTGTTCCACTCCATTTGTCACTATCTATAACAGAGTCCCTTGATCCAGAAAGACTGTCTTGGCTTCCCAGCTTCAGAGTGACAGCCTAGAGGAAATGGGTACATTGCACTGGACTCGGTGGAGAAAAAGAGATTTAACCATTTCACATTCACATAAACACTTCACTGCACTGCTTGGGGGTAAAGACTTGATATTCAAACCTACAAATGAAGGCAAATCAAATACTGGAAGACAGTGTACTTTATTTATCCTTTTCTTCGCATGAGTCCAGGATAACCTGCATCAAAAGAGTGAGAGCTTTGCTTTGCTGAAGACAGTCTCATAAATTTGGTGACATCTCTGTGTGACAGAATCCTATTCACAGACACATCTAGTTGTTGCCCGCTATTCCTTATGACCTTCTTATTATAAGATTATAAAATAGACTTCCAAATGCATCTGTTTTGTATGCAACTCAGGACTATTTTAAACAGCCCGGAAGATACTTTCCAGACTTGATTTTCCACCCTCCACTGCTTCAGTGCATTGTAATCTTATGCTGCTGTGACAGGCAGATGCATGTTTATTATATCTATGCTCTACCTTTCCCCATAAAAAGTCAGTCAGGAGCACGCAATTCTCACCCATACTATAAAATGTTGACTGGTTTGGCTGAGGATTTGAATCTTCACTGAAAATAATGTTGACTCTGTCCTCTTCCTAATCCCACCACAAGAACAGCCCATTCACCAGTTCCCAAATGTATGGCTTCATACCTCTGCCTCTAATTCAAGGCCATCCCGTATCTTGTGGCAGCCAAAAACAGAAAGCCAAACAAATGCAACTTTGAAAAGCTTTATCGATGGGTTGTCATAGCTGGGATATAAGTAAGTCGTTCGCCAGACAGCCCTTAAGATTCTGTTGGAGGAAAATATGTCAGTGTGGTTGCTAAGAGTCAGTACCAACTTCTGATGGCACATCATCAGAATTTAAAACTTAGAAAGTTCAAAGAGTCTGCAACTTGCCTTATAACTTGAGCTGTGAGGTGGAACCAAAGAAAGCCACAGCCAAGAGAGTTTCCTGTAATAATCCAGGATTTTAGGGCAAGATAATTCCACAAGGTGATTCAAATGCAGCAAGAGTGATAGGAACTGAGACGCAGAGTTGCTTTCAACAGATGATCTCAAATAGACCCATTTGCTGCCATGGTTTGATTAGAAGTACTGTGGATCTTTCAAGAAGTTTTGGTCGCTTTGTGATTCCCAGTGTGCTCTTGGGCTAGAATCTGGCTGCTCGTTATAGAAATCAAATCTCACCAGCTCAGATTCATCAACTTTATACTGCCGGCTGATAATCTGCCAGCTGGGCAGGTTAGTGATATGTCTGTTATGCTTCGAGCAGAATCAGACTCCAAGGAGGAGAGATGCCACTGGGTGGGACCAAGAGGGAACGCTGATGCATCTCCTGTCCTGAATTCTGCTGGATCTCTTTTCTGGCAGCAAGGTCGCCTCTCTTAACAGATGTGAATGCTAGGTGATATGAAAAATTATAGAACTAACTTTGGAGATAGGGAAGAAATGAAGGAAGCACTAAGACGCAGGAGATGGATGGGGACTTTCAGAATAGACCACACAGTCCTTAGAAAAAGGAAAGCTGCCCACACCTTAATTTTGTTAATATAAGACTGGCAAGACAAAATTTGTCAGGCTTTCAAGATTCTGTTATTCTACCATACTATAAAGAAGAGAAGAGCAACAAAGATGGTTAGGGGACTGGAGGCTAAAACATGAACGGTTGAAGGAATGGGTATGTCTAATGAAAAGGAGGACTGGGGAAGACATGATAGCAGTGTTCCAATATCTCAGGAGCTGCAACAAAGAAGAGGGGGTCAAGCTATTCTCCAAAGCACCTGAGAACAGGACAAGAAGCAATGGGTGGAAACTAAGCAAGGAGAGAAGCAACTTAGAACTAAGGCAAAATCTCCTGACAGAACTATTAATCAGTGGAACAACTTGCCTCCAGAAGTTGTGAATGCTCCAACACTGGAAATTTTTAAAAAGAGGTTGGATAACCATTTGTCTGAAGTGGTACAGGGTTTCCTGCCTAGGCAGGGGGTTGGACTAGAAGACCTTCAAGATCCCTTCCAATTCTGTTATTCCTATTCTATTCTATTCTATTCTATTCTATTCTACTGTATTCTACTGTATTCTATAAGAAAGAGCATTCCTGCAGTTCCAGAAATGCCTGTTTCTGGACCTAGGGCTGACAATAACACAGAAAGTTTTGTGCTATTAGGAAGTCACCTTTCTAAATAAACAGTAGTGATTTAACCAATATTTGAGGCTGCAAAAATAAATGTAACAAAGCATTTCACAAAATGAGCAAAGTCATCGTCAGCAACAACTGGACTCAAGCCAAACTGGACACTTTTATTTGGAAAACTAGGAAATTAATGACCATCCATCATGCACTACATCTGAAGTGGAACAGATTGCAAAGGTGGTAGAGAACTATTGTAAATAAAACAAATTGTGGAAGAAGAAAAAGATAGAATGATTACCTCAGGAAAAATAAATAGGATCTGCTTTTGAAAAATTATAAAGATTAAAAACAACAAAAACTAAATTAAAATACAGGAATGACGTTTATCAAAGTAGGATAATACCAATAAAAGCAAACAACTCTATTATCCGTATACACAGGATATTGAAGAAAAAGTACATCCATATCTAACATGATTATGTTTGAAATAGGAAATGCTTAAAAAAGAAATTGGAGAAACAATCATGGCTGCTCAATAACAAGTCCTGCAAGCCAAGACCCCAAAGCCAAATGTGAATACATTTCCAACATTGACAAATGCCAAGTCTGTAGAACTCATAATGAAGCCGTAGATCATCTTATTAGTCTGTAATAAAATTACAGGGTTGCAAAAACTGTCCATTGAAATGGAGGTAGAACATTTGGCATTACTCTTTGCCAAAACCAGTGATAAGATGTGCCTGAAAATTTTTTACAAAGTGAAATGACTATTTGATATGCAGCCCAAACAGTCCTAAAACAGCTAGAGAAAATAACAAAATATTATGATCTATAAATAGAAATTGAGATATTTTAGAAGGAAAAGTCAATTCTCATAGAGATTGCATACCAATGAAAGGTAACAGACTTGCTTCTTCTCAAATACTTTTTTTTTTTTTGCTGAGGATGAGTGTGCTTTAGATCCAATGCCAGAGACTGGGCCTATAACCCAGCACATCATGAACCAGCCAACAGTCTGGCTGATGAGATTACACAAACTGAAAAGTTGGCTACCCTGGCAGCTAATGTAATTTCCTCCCCTCAAGCTGGAGAAGCGAAGGGTAAACAAGAAGAGGCAGATGAACAAGAGAACAAGACTTCAGAATCATGGAAGCAAAAATTGCCCTGAAGCAAGAAAAGGTTATATGTGAATTTCAAGGTCATACTTTTTTCTCAGTAGTGACTCTGATTGATAGATGCATGGCACATAAAACATGGTAGAGAAAAAAGCCCTTAAAATTGCGTACAATTAGGATGGATGGATGGATGGATGGATGAGAGGGAGGGAGGAAGGAAGGAAGGCGTACAGTGGGGGTTTCTCTAGGTTTGGCAGAAGGCACTTCTGGAGTGCAAGACAACCAGATGTGGAGCAGAGAAGGCAGCTGGGAGTGCTAAGAGCCAGAGGATCCATATCTTAATCAGATAAGTTTATTTTCAACTGGGAAAAAAAGAAAATCAATTATAAGCTTAAGAATCTAAATAATTTGAAACGAATAGTAAAAAGCTGAACAAGATTTTGATTTAAGAAATTTATAAGTGGATTAAGGATCAAGATAAATTTGTAATATTAACATTTACTGTAAGATTTTGGAATAATTATAAACAACTTCTCAGGGGAAACATATTTATTTTGGCTAACCTGGCTATTGCATAACAAAAGATAGGTGATGATTTTAGAAATTGGACAGTAGAGGGGAGTAAAGATTTTTAAGTAGGAGAAAAAAATTCAAGCCTATGCTTGATGTTTATTAATACTGGGGCTTATTAAGTGACACAAAACATTATGACACTGGAAATACTAAAGGAGCTCTTTGAAGAATGGATCCAGAGATCAGTAACTACAATATCAACAGTAATAATGACTGGCCAAGAGAGTGATTTGAAAAA
The DNA here is from genome assembly GCA_023653725.1 of Bungarus multicinctus. Lineage (NCBI taxonomy): Eukaryota > Metazoa > Chordata > Lepidosauria > Squamata > Elapidae > Bungarus > Bungarus multicinctus. The sequence goes on from CM042836.1 coordinate 117,379,163, forward strand.
GGATGTTTACTGGATATAAATTTAAAAATCAAAAGGGAAATATAAATGATAAATCAAGAGACTGACCTGGAATGTTTTCTTATTGGTCCTACAAAAAAGTCTTATTAAAGCATTGGAAAAAAAACTTGTGTGATGAAATAATGAATTAAAGACAAATAATTTCCTACAATAATATTTGATTAAATTGAAAATTAAGACAATTTAAAGTTAAAAAGGGAATATAAAGTTAGTTTATTTGATGAAGGTTAAAATAAGACTTTTTTGCAACATTCTGGCAACCCTTTATGGACTTTTTGCTGACACCAGATTTGAAAAGTTGATATTTTATGGATTTACTTATAGAGAAGGGATGGAATGTGGGAGAAATAGATATCTGTTTAATCCTATAGGGAGGTAGAGAGTTATGTTTATACTTGTTGTGATGAAAGTTGAAAGTCATTTCTTTGTATATTTTTTCTTTTCTTCATTATATTGTTTTTATTTCCTTCCTTCTGCACTTTTTATTCTTTCTTTTCATTCTGTCCTCTTTAAGTTTTGCTTGAATTCATTTTTATTATTGTAATTAACATTCTTAATAAAAATATATTTAAAAAAAGATCAGTATGGATAAACTTGTTTCAGTACAAGACTTAGAAATCATATTGATAAAGTGCTTTGAGGCAGAATATAGAGCCATGCTAAGAGCCATAACCAAAATTATTATAGTTATAATCAAAATGGTTATAGAGTCCACCATATAAAAGGTATGGGACAAAGATGCCAGCTAAAATCAATATTACTCTAACTGAATAGCAAAGAAGCTCATCAATCAAAATGTCAAGAATGCATAAGAATCCACAAAGAAATAATAGGAAACATCCCTAAGTTTTTTTATTAAAAAAGCAAATTTAAGGATTGTGAAGCCAGAGAGGAAGATACTTCGAGAAATTGGCAAATATTCTTGAGAGAAAGTGAGCCTGTGAAAGGCCACCATAATTATAGGAATAAGGATGTCGGGAGGCCAACTAGCAGTCATAAAAGTCAAGACCTGATCTCTAGTTCCCAGAGTGATTGAAAAGATAGACACATGCAATTGGTAAAATCTTGAGCAGTTACATCAGTTCAAGAAAGCAGCCTTGAAAGAATCACAATGAAAACTGAAAAACTCATTACATAGCCCTAATGTGGCTCTTGCCAATTACACTGCTTTCTGCTCTTTACAGAAGGCAATTTTGTTTGACATTCACAACCTGTCACAAATAAGCTGGGGTTCTTTAATTTTTCGAAACCAAGTAGCTATCCAGTTTGACCCCAAAGCTCATTTCCTCTATCTTACCAATTCTTTGTTCACATTGGCCATCTGCTTCAGCAACAGAACAAGAGTTGATTCTCTATTTCTTAAAATAATCGAAACTACAACAGGAACACTTCCTTCACACAAAGTTACTAAGAAGGTTTTAGTCTGAAAGCTGTATTTGCTCTTCAAAATATCTTAATGCCCTTTCTTACATCCACCCCAAATGCTATTTACACAGGCACTTCTTCAAATCTATAATGTCACTGAATGGACATCCAAAGCAAGCGAGGATGTCAGACATTTGCATAAGGTAAAGCAACGTGTGACTCCTGCAAGGTTAGGAGTTTTTCCCATGAGTCTCCCTTGTTCAAGATAATTCCCAAAATGCACTGAGAAGGAATGTTGAAAATGCTGTTTCTATTACCAAAATAGCAGGCGCATCCCACCAATTCTTCATCTTGCTATGGGCACTGCTCATTCCCTAAAAGAAATGGGAAGGATTACAGGTTTCTCAAAAAATTGCCAACCACCCTTCTTCCATTCTTACTCTTCATAGATCTCTATGGAAACTGCTGCCATAGCAGATTCCTGTAATGAAAGCATTTTTAATTATGAAGCAGAATTTTAGATGTGATTAATAGTTCTGATCAACATTTCATTCAGTTTCTAATACAAATACTTGGATAATTGTAGGCTGGAAAAATAGTAGGATAGGAGCCTGTAAATATTCCTGTATAAAGTATTTAAAGCTTTTATTTTAGCTTCAGTTTGGGCAACCCAAATCCAACATGATATTTGCAGAGGGTGAAATTATTTTGAGAAACAAAAAGAGGACTGGCTTTATTATAACTCCATTTCCCCCCTGTTATATTGATTTTTCTGTTAGGAAAACATTTATTTTCTATATTATCCTGATAAGGCAGACCAAAGATTATAACTATCCAGTCAGAAAGAGGAGATGAATAATCATCCCTCTGATCTTATCCTTCCTGACTCAATCGCTGTTATCCTAGATAATCTAAACAGGGATTTGTAGGGCCTACAAGAAACAAGAAATTTGTCGTTTCATTTCTAATTTATTGGACTCAGGAGCAGGTAGGAGACGTAATAGATAAACATCCAACATCAGATAGCAGCAGGAGTGCTTTTCTGCCAACTTAACTTCTATAGACTCAGCACCAAGGGAAGCATCCTTCTTAAGGAGAGAATATGAACAGTTTTGGGCTCCCTAGCAATGAACTGCTGACAGTATGATACTGAAATTCAAGGATCTCTAATAACAGAAACAACCTATCAGATTCCATGGAGAGGTTGTATCCATCAAAGTTTGACAAATGCCAAAATTTGAAATTGTTGCCATGGAATATACCTGGCTGGAATAAGAAGAAAGATTGGGAGTTAATACATTGTGTTGATGTGTGGATATTATTTCAAAAAACATAGAACCTAGCAGAAATTAATGTAAATGTCTACAAGTGTATTCTATGCGTGCCTACTCAGTTATTAATGAAAGTATATTTAGGGCAGGACAAGAACACTGTATTAGGTTGGCTGTAAATATAAAATCAATGAAATTGCTCTATTGTTTCAGAGTATTTAAATCTTAACCTATTTTGAATTTGAAATGCTTTACATTTATCCTACTATTTTTTCATACATTGCATTGATTTTTATTATTCAACTTTTCATACAGATACAGAAGAAACAGGGAACACACAAGTAGAAAATCAATTCATCAATACAAAAAAAACCTGTGGTACATTTTATTTGAGACATTTCAAGAAATCACTACACAGAAAAAAATGCAAGGGAGGCCCAGCATGATACAGAAGGGAAAGATGTATTTTACCTAAACCATTTGACATCCTGCATTTACACTAGACACAGGGGTCTCCAACCTTGGCCACTTTAAGCCTGGGGGACCGCCAGGCTTAAAGTGGCCAAAATTGGAGATCCCTGCACTAGAGAGAATTCCACTTTGACTCAAGCTCCCACATTGGTTTTTGGGCTCTTAAGGAAGTGGCTTTAGGGGAGCTGTAGAAAAATCAGCAAAAAAAAAAAAAAACCTTCTTTCTCCCAAAGAAACCTTTGCTGGACCCACAGAGTTTCCAGCAGCAGATGGAACAACTGGCTTCAACCCTTCTATTGAATTTTGTGCACAAAAAGAAACATTTTAAAGAATTTTACTGAATAAAACTGCTTTCCCTTCCAAAATTTCCCATTTGGTTTCCATTAATTCAAATAAAGAACTGACAGGGTTTAAAAAGAAATGAATATGCCTTTCCGTATAAAGAACCAAGCAACCAGCCATTGAAAGGTAAACTAATTCTGCAGTGATGCTTAACTCAGTGTATAATATTGACTTTAATAGGCCAGAATGAAGCATCAGTAGAACAAAAAGTTCTATTGTCCTGCATCCACTATATATTTTCCCTGTTTCCCTCCTTTTTCTCAGAAACTCAAGCTCGAATTGCTCATATTAGTGTTAGTTATCAGGACTTAGCTAGTCCTGTTTGAAATGGTTCTCCAGCTGTAGGGTACAATATACTTTCCCTCTCAGCCAGGGGTGGTATTCAAATTTTTTAACAACCGGTTTTGTGGGCGTGGCTTAGTTGGTGGGCATGGCTTGGTGGTCATGTTACTGGCTGGGTGTGGCCAACTCAACATCACTCACATTTATTTATTTATTTATTTGAATTTTTATACCGCCCCCTCTCCCAAAAAGGGACTCTGAATGGTCACTCCACACAAGCAAAGTACCAGCAAAGGAGAGGAAAAAAACTCCAGAGAAGTTCCAGAGACAGGAAGTCTAGTCCTGCCAAGAATGTAATAAGGTTAACGGAGAGGCAGTTTCTGTAAGCAACACCAGAATGTTTTCTTCCTACCTTCCTTACAGGATTAGGCCAGTAATTTCTTCTAACAACCGGTTCTCCGAACTGCCTAGAATGTTAACAACCAGTTCTGGAAAATAGGTACGAACTGGTAGAATCCCACCCCTGCTCTCAGCCTGAGCTCTTGTCCTTTTTAAATGGTGCCTCCACCACCATTTATCTTGCCTTATTGCTGGCTGGTGTTTTCTAGGTGTTTTGCTGAAGCTGTTGTGGAGTCTTTTGGCATCTCCCAGTTTCAGCCTGAAGGAGAAAAAATTTGGTCCAAGATCGTTGCTGGTGCTTTAAAGGTTGCCTAGGCTTCAGGGCTCTGCTTCTCTGCTCAGTTTGTAACTGCTTGTACAAACAAGCCAATTCTACTTATTCTTCTACTGCATTTGCCCATTATTCACCAGCGCTAGTTCCATCCATTCATTAAACTAAATCCCTCCTGGGAATCTTGTGTTTTTTATTCTTATTTGCAAGTTTTGCTTGCGGTATTCTCCTTTCTCCTTTTCTCCAACGCACACATTTGCAATGGGCAATTTTCATTATCTCGATATCCAGGGGTGGGATTCTACAGGTTCTCACCTATTCGCTAGAATCGGTTGTTAATTCTAAGCAATTCAGAGAACTGGTTGTTGGAAGAAATCTTCTTTTGTTTTTTTCCACCCTTCTTGCATTCTTGGTAGTATGCCTAGACTTACCGTGTCCAAAGGAGTTTTTTTTTCCTTGCTGGTACTTTCTTAAAGGGGAAGAGTTGTTTTAAGCTTTTTACACTGCTGTTGGGAGGAAATACTCTCCTGTTGGAGTTAGCACTTTGAAGAAATAATTGAATAATGATGCAGAGCTGCCAGAAAGCTTTCAATGACACGGAACCAAGATGAATGACATTCAGCAAGGCTTCTTGGCTAGCTAGAAAGATTGACATTTAAACATGAGTTTACATACCCTTTTTGAGTTTTGGTCTAAAACTGGTGACCATTCAAAGTTACAATGGCACTGAAAAAAGTGACTTATGACCATTTTTCACACTTACGAACATTGCAACATCCCCACTGTCATGAGAAGCCAGGCGAGGAGAAGCGCCCCTTGATGTGAGTGATGTCAAGTTGGCCACGCCCACCCAGTCACATGACCAGCAAGCCACACCCACCAACTAAGCCACGCCCACAGAACCAGTTGTTAAAAAAATTAAATCCCACCCCTGTCAATATCCACTGAAAGTCTGAATCTGCCAAGCGAGTTGGCCAACTCATTTTTGTCCTTTCGTGCTGATACTTTGTCAGAAAGTAGAAGAAAGAACAGGGGCTGTGGGTGTGGGGGGGTGTGATGTCTGCCATCCTGAATTAATCTTCGTCCTCAAGAGTTGGCTGAATAATACCTTTTTGGTACCTTGGTGATGGTGGGGGAAGTTTTATCCTTGAATTCATGACATCAGGGGATAAACTGAGGAGTGGCATACAGAAGAAGAGCTTCTGAGATATTCTAAAGGAAGATGGGTCAGATTCAGTGGTTTGGAAGAGCACAACCAGGGAGAGTGGGAAATCCTATTAAAATGCTGAAGGTGCAATTGCAAAAAAATCCTCACAAGAAAGAAATTGGGAAGAAATTGAAAGAGGCCTGGGGAGCACAGGCAAAATTTTCTAAAATGCCAGAATAAAAAACTGAGATGTACAGGGAATGGAATGAGAAGAGCCCGACCAAGAATGTGTGGTAATCTCCAGAAACTACAAAACAGTGAGACTTACAAGAGAAAACAGTGGAAAAAGGTACTTGGGATAATTGGAAGAAAAAGGAAGGCCAAAGAGGATGAAGTGAGTTGATAATGAGTGGTGGGAAGGAACATTTATTAACACTGATTTTGAATCTGTCTTCTCTCAAAAGGGAAATGGAGCCCTAGCTGGTCACCATTATGTTATTGTGGTGTGGTAAGGAATGGTTGCAGCTTAAATTAGGCAAGGAGAAAGTTTGAGAAAACTTGGCTATTTTAACTGAATTCATATCTCTAATGATGCATGGATCATAGCCTATATAGTACTGAAGGAACTGTCGGGCTCCAAAAAAACCCAAAAAATGCAGAATTATTTCTAAGCTGTCGTCTTTATTGTTCCTAATCTATAGACAGAAATCTTGCCCAACTAAGCTACTTGCATCATTAAAGATACATACTGAGAATTTTTAAGGAGGGACTGACTTGGCCCTCTTCCTCTATCTAAATTTTGCTGTGTCTTATTCCTCTGGAATGTACCCCCTTCTGGGAATCCAGGCTACATTCCACCACAATAGGTGACTGCAAAATGGCTCTTGATGATCTTTGAAAGCTGCGGGAGGACTAGCAAGGTTCTAGAAAATTATAGGAGAGCAAATCTTGTCCCCATCTTCAAGAAGGGGAAGAAGGAGAATCAAGGACATTGTAAATCTATCAACTTGGCTTCCATATTTGATGAAACCCTTGAATAGATTATCAGTCAATGAGTTTGTGAACCCTTGGATAAGTATGCTGCAAAACAAGTCCCAGTATGGGTTTGTTTGTCATAAAGAAATTATGCCTGACTATTCATATCTCCTTTGACAACTATCTTACTAAAGCAAGGGAATGCCATAGGCATCACTCGCACGGATCTCAGGAAAGCTTTTGATAAAATGCCTCCCAATTTTTTCCTTAAGAAATGGTAAAGTATGGGCTATATTTATTTATTTATTTATAAAATTTCTATACCGCCCTTCTCCCTAGGGACTCAGGGCGGTGTACAGCCAATCTAGACCCCAACAGTAATACAAAAGTTAAAAGGAATTAAATTAAATATTGGCCGAATAAGAAAAACCCACCCCACACCCTTACAACCCCAATTTAAAATTACAGAACAAATGGAGACAAATTAAAACCATCTCAGCCCAGGCCAGCCTGCTCAAAAAGCCAGGTCTTCAGCGCGCGCCTGAAGGCCCCCAGGTCTGTGCCGGTACGCAGTTATATGATATGATTATTAGGCAGACTCATGTTTGACTGCATTTAAGGAGAACTTATTGTTTTACTGCAGCTTGAAGGGAACTATTGAAGGGGGGGGCTCTATGTGCTTTTCAACTTTTTTATCAGTGGCTTGGAGTTGACGGGCTGCTTATCAAGCTTGCAGATGACACAATGCAGAAGGGAGAGAGAATATTCAGAAAGATACAGATAGACTTAAGCAATGGATTGAAATGAACTTGCTGCATCTTAGCAATAGTCTATGTAAAAAGGATCTGGATGTTCTTGCAGAACACAAGTTAAACATGAGCTAGAAATATGATGCATTTATCTGAGCTAGAAATAAATGCATTTATTTACAGGACAAGAGCCAAGTTCATGAGAAATAATTGTTTCATTCTATTCTCCCCTGCTGCATCCAGTTCTGGGCACCACGATTCAAAAATATAGTGATAAATTGGAGCAATTTTTGTAACACCGGAGAATAAATACAATAGCAGACTTCAAATATCCAAAATATCCCTGTGTCATATATTGCTAACACTACAAGAAAGTTGGTTTGGATCAGGTGCCTGGAAGAAAATTTTGATTGTATTAGCTGTCAGCAAATGTGTAAGTTGCCATGTTATCTGGAGTTTTCTTTTATTAGAGATCTTCAACAGAAGCTGGATGGGCATCTGTCAGAGACTCAGATGACTTCTGTAGTCTTAACCATGACTGTTTCTTCATGTGCAATGGAAACAAACATGTAATGAAAAAAGGACCCACAAATTAAAATGATCTTATTTAATTAAAGTCAGTTGAATTACAGTACATAAAACAGTGTTGATTGTTTTTGTAGTATTAGATGTCATTCAGAACAATTACAATTTTAGCACAAGTGCCTCAAAGAGTTCCGTTTTAGGAGTAGATTCCTATATGAATATTTTTCTTAACAATCAGAAAAGGACAGAGATTTCTGACTTAGAGGCTGAAGTTGGTGCAAATGTTCCATTTTGCCATGTAGTATTTTATCCATTAAGTAAAATGCGTCTGGAAAAGACAGAAGAAATGCCACATGCAGGTTGACAGGGGAGACAATTTGTGAGTATGAAGTTGCATTCTCACACACTGCACTGCACACACTGCACACTGCCCAGGACATTTCCCTCAGGTAATGTCACGTGCAAAGAACCCCATGTATGAGCAATGGCCACACATTAAAGGCCTACAAAAATACTTCTAGGTAAATAGACTAGCAATCAAGGGAACAGTATTTAACACTTTTAAGTGAGTGCATGGATCTGTGATTGATGAAAAACAGTGTTTAAAGCAAAATTTCAGTTCACTGCTGAATTTAGGATAAACAGAGCTCTGCCTTTATCAGATTATCTTATTGTGGCAAACCTAATAGGTATCTTCAAATACAGTATTAAAATATGTTGTTGAGCTTTATTAAACTGTGTTGTAGTTTCAATCTCTTTTGGGATTAATACAAAACTCTTAACTCAGAATTGCTCTAATAAAAATCCCTAAATCTATATAAAGTGCATTTGGAATAAGAATTTATGGGGCAAGGAAGTTCAAAAATTGCCTAAAGTAAATCCAATATAAAATCTTGGATCATTGTTTTTATTAAAACCGTAAAGATGGTGAAAAGGTATCATTTTGTATAAACAGAAAAGTGCTCAGTTTGGTAGCATGATGTTTTTTCTACAGAACATGATTGAATTATATCGTTTATACAGGAAGGATTTCAGCTTTGCACAAATAAAACTCAGGAGAATGGAACATTACTTGAATCCTGAACATTGTACAGAGATATAGCAAAACCACAGGAGGTAAAACTCAAAAGAAAGCAACCTTTTTAAAAACAAAAACAAAGCCAAATATATGAGCTGGATTAGAGAGAACACCACCACACGAATGACATTGAGTTTTCTTTGTTTCTAAACAGTAAGACTTTGAGCTAAACATGATTCCCAAATTGCAAATGTCTAACCCAACAGTGTTTCACTGTTTACTCAGAACTAGGTCTTTTCTGTTGTCAGTGGGACTTTGTCTCTAGCACATGTGTGACAAAAACGCATCTACGGGAATGTTTGCTGAATGCAACATGCTGTACAATGTATAATGCAGGGGTCCAAAACCTAAAGTTACACTCAGTTTCAATAAAAGTGTTCTTTTTAATGAACAAGATGTGCTTTTATAATAGTAATTCACCATACCATAGTAGGAGCTGTGAGGCAACTTATTACTGGGAAAGTGTGACTTGTTTCAATGTGGAACAGCCAGTTGCAGGTGGATCAGTGTTTAGGGGAGGGAGATAGGAAACAGCCCAGGCCATAAACAGCAGATATGGGAAAGTAGAGAAAGGGAAGTGCGGGGAAAATCAACAGTAGGCTAGCCATCCCAACCTCCAGTTCATGGACTAGGACTGGGCTGCAGCATGCCAGAAATTGGGCTGTATTCCATTCGTGAGATGCAGGCAACATGATAAATCACGCCCCTTCTGTCCATGGAAAAACTTATATGGAACCTGTCCTTGGTGCCCAAAAGGTTGGGGGCCACTGGGCTAACATATAAGACAATGCAGAAGACAAGGAGGGAAAGAGGGATGGAGGAGGAAAGAGAAAAGAGAGGTGGGGCTCATTTTGCCTGACTCGCCTCTTAAGAACCCCCCAGATTGTATCTGGAAGAATAAAAATGTTCTGAGTTTTGGTTCTCCCAAACCACAGTCTACCAAGAACCATCTGGCAACACTCCCAAAATACTACGAGTTGAAAACAAAGCTCTTTGTGCTCTGTGTGTGATGCACACCTCTACTTATTACACACTGAACTGTAATATTATTATTTAACAAAATCCATATCTAGTAGGTGAAACTTGAATATTTCAGTACTAAAGGAAAATCATTATGCCCTTGAAATGTCATGTTCTTTGGGGATGTTCTGATTTTTGTACCCTGCCAAAATCTCAAGCTTCCACCAGGAGGTATATGAGGTGCTGGCAGAAGAAAATGTACCCACCAAGCACAAAAATACTTGTTTTTTTTTTAAAAGGGAAATTATGTTCTGGTCATTGCATTTAAACCAAGGGGTCAGACAACCTCATGTTGTTGGCGCAGTTATTTTGAATGCAGATCTCTCTACTGTAACCAATTGCATTTCCCCCCAATTAACTCTCACCTCTATTTAAACCTCTCTTCTTAAATGAGAAAGTGGTTGTTGCAAATAAATAAAAGCAAAGCTACTGAAATAGAGAAACATACTGAATTTTCAATATCAAACACAAAAGAAATCAAAGCAGCTTTAAATGAGAATAAAGACTTTGCACCTTCCATCCCTATGCTCACAATAGATATGTTGTTCAGATACAACATGCAGAAGCTTAGGTGCAATCACCATCAAGGAAACCAGTTTTTGCCTGCTGCTGTAGCAGTACCATCAGTGTGGCTGCAGCAGCAGGCAAAAGCTGGTTTCCTTGATGGTGATTGCACCTAAGAAGCTGGTCTGATCTTAATTGATGAGAAACCTGCCTCCAGAAATAAAGAGGAAATAGCTAAGACTCCAGGGCTTAAAAACCAATGTTTGCAGCCTGAGTTTGAATCACAACACTGAACCAGCAAAGATTGAAAATGAAATTGCATCATTTTTTTGTGAATGGGTAGTAGGAGTGTGGGTGTATGTAACAGAAAGAGAGAGTGGTATAATGTTTGATTACAAAATAATTTCTAATATTCCTTTATTTAAGGAACCTTGTATTGTGCTTCCATTTTATATGCTTGTTGTTGCTAGAGATTGCTGCACGCCAGCATTGAAAGGCAGCCAAGAAGTGACAGAGTATGAAGCATTCATAAAGAGTTCCTTGGTTTTACCAAAAAAACACAAAACAAAAAAAATCTGCAAGCTGCTTCGTGGTATACATGTTTGGCAAGCGCCTCAGCCACATGAATAGCATCTAAAAGAATCACTATCAAAGCAGAAATTGTACCAATTCCCCACCTCCATGCCATATGCTTGGAAAACAATCTACTAAGCCAGACCCAAAGACAGGAATACAATTTTAATTATACTTTTGACATTAACAGGACAAAATTCAATCTGTACATTTTTTTAAAAAATGTGCACATTTCAAAAAGGCAGCATTGCTTATATTTAAGAAAAATCTTAAGAAACAGGGATCCAATACTGTTATACTTTAATGCATGTATCCTGCAAGCTTGCAGACAAAAGACTACTCAATCACAGTTGGCACACAGCAGTCAATGCTGGAGAATGGGAGCAACAAATACACAAAAGCTTTATTTGCAATTATTTTTTGTTTCTGTGCATCGACGACAAAATGTATGCAAGTGTTCTCAGCACAGGCCCACAAAATCTTTGTTGGGGCATGCTGCTGCTCACTGAATTCCAGTAATTGACAATGCACTGGATACTTGGGAGTCAAGTTTTCTAAAAGCTGCATTCAAATTATTTTAACAGAAGATGGTGCCAAAAGCAGAATTTTCTGAAGTGGGGGAAAACAGAGCTTAACAGCACATTCCTATTACCTGGGAGTTTATTTACTTTTTCTACTAGATTATGAGTTTCACGACTGATGAGCTGTGTTTGCAGCCTAATGTTACCTTTTTCTGAACTTCTAGCAACAGATTACCAGTCAGGCAGTAAGTCTCACTTCCATAAGTGACTATCACTTCCTACTTTTTTAAACTGCAGTCGGGGTCTTTATGTCCATTTTATTCTACATAGCTGAAATCTGAGTGTTAGGGGCAGAGAGTAAAAATGAGAAAAATAATCAGAAATAAGTACCTAGAATAATGTGCCCTGATAGCATATTTAACCCTCTTTTTCCATGGCCCCATTACAGGGCTGACTTGGAGCACCTGGTTTAAGACAAAACCATTGTGGGATAGGTGGATTGGTAGCAATTATTTAATCTCTCAACCACGCCTATATTATTTCTCCTCCTTCCCCTCTTACTTTACAGTTAGTTCTTGATTTACGATCAGAATTCCCATTGCTTAAGCAGGATGGTTTTTAAGTTGAGTCATGCAACTTAAAACTTTCTTTTGCCATAGCTGCTAAGCAGTTGTTCAATGAAGCATGCGGACATTAAGCAAAGACAGCCTTTCCCATTGACTTTGTTTGTTGGAAGCTAGCTGGGAAGGTCGCGAATGAAGTTCACATGATCCTGGGAGGCTGAAATGAACCACTGTAAATACAAACCAATTGCTTAAGAACCCACATTTTGACTACACGATCACAGGAATGCTGTAACAGTCATTAAGAGGAGCAGTCATAAATTGCTTTATTTGGTGAATTTATAACTTCAAATGATTTGATAAGCAATTGTGGTTGTATGCTGAGGACTACCTGTACTTTAGCATGTCATGCAAACACTCGAGTTTGTGGGAGAAAAGTACTAACACATACATACAAGCTCTTTCCTGCTCTTAACCCAAACTAGTATAAGAAATAAGCCCAATCACATAGACCACCATTTTATCACATTCTCTGCTCTTTTCTTCTACAAGGTCTTTTGATTGGGGAAGGGTAATTAAACTGTATATATTAAGAGTAATATAATTATGACATTCATAGAGAACTGTTTGAAAAAGAATCTTCCTAGCTCTGGCAACATCTTCTGAGTCCTTCTTATAATAGACTTCAACTTTTAGACATGTAGCTCCTTACCTGGGAATACTTCCTGGGTCAGAGGTGAAGAGAGGGAGAAGCAAGAGAACAGTGAGATTCCTTGTGCAGATATCAACATGCTTAGGTAGTTTTCCTTCAGTAGATTCCCATTGTTGGTAGGAATTTTCAGGGATGTTGGGAGAAAAATAAGATGAAAGCTCCTGTCTATAAGAACTTTTAAATCCATTCTGAAATTATAGGAAGGTCATATATAAAACAGTGTTTTTCTGCCCTAGAAAAGCTGGATACACCAACTTTGGTCTTTGCAACTTTTAAATTTTTCTGTGTTTTATACAAAAGTCTCTATCCACAGGAATGAAACCTCTCAAATGGAATGATTCCCTCCTACCAGTGATTGCTCCAGATACTGAAGAAAACATGGATGAAATGCTTACCTTCATTCTCAGAGGTACGCAACTCTATGCAAAAACAAAAAACCAGCAACAAAAAGGGAGAGGGATGAAGTGAGATAATAATGGAAAGCAGAAAGCATGCAACCAGAAAACATTTTTATCCAATTTTACATTTGCAAGAATTTTGATGTATATTCCTTGCCCAACCTTTCATTTGGAATATCATACCAGGTTTTATTATTTATTTTAAAACATTTAAATGCTGTACTCTTAGCACTTCTGAATCCTACTTTTCCAACACTTCATTCAGTACACTGTATTAGGGGAGATACCAAGAGAAATGGCAATAACAAAACTGTAAGAATATGTTGGGACACTAGTATGCAAATGGTAGCAATTTGCTATTTTGCTGTATTTTCTCATAATAACCTAGGGAAATTAATTATGGGTGCTTATAGTCAAGCTTGAAAAAGAGCTGAACTAATATAGTTTGCCCAGTGTGATTCGAGGCTGTGCTTGACTTTAGCTCAAGTCTCTGAGGTCCACTTTCTGTGTTAAATAAGAATACAGCTAAATTCCCATTTTTAAATAGTGGTAGGCACTCTATAAACATTAGCATAGTTATCTGCTGAAGATACATTAACTTTGGCTCCTTGGAAGTCTATCTCACATCCATATTTTGAAAACAAAACCTTAAAATTCATTAAAAGAGTTTAAATGAAATACACATTAAAAATCAATGTTAAGTTTTTTATGCATAGAAAACAGATTTAAAGGAAGGTGTTTTTTTACTTAAGACTTAAGCAATATGCAGTTTGTAAGCTTAATACACAGCTGGGAGAAGTACAAACCATAAACAAATTAAAGAAGCCACAACCCCACCGAGGTTAAGCTGATGTAGCCAGCACTGTATCCAGTACCAAAGACCTCTTGTTTCTTAACAATTTTCTACTAGCGAACACCCTTTTTGTCATATGCAGTAGAAGATTTCACTCTTTATTTCTTACAGATGAACTTGCCAGGTTTTTGTCCTTACATATATTGTCTTGCATATCCGATGATATATTTGTTGAATCATTTTTAGTCTCACATGAATCTTTTTCTATATCTTCCAAATGTTTACAGTCTTGGCTAATGTTTTCCTTGTTTTTGCCTTTATGTTTTTTTAAGTGAGAAATAGTTTCCTTCTGATTCAAAGGCTCAACAATGTCCATTTTAGAGTTGTGACATTCAGCACTACTATTTTTTACCATACTGCTCTGCTTAACAACTTCAGGCGAGCCAGTTTTCTTGCTCTGATCACTATCTGTACCGTTTTTAATATGCTCTGTTTTTTTCTCGTCATTTGTTTTATTCCTTGAGTTACAAATTTCAGATACGTTCTTGAGCTCTTTTGTCTTTTTATGCTTACAAGTAGAGTTGTTGCGAAGGGACACTGGTGAAGCCAGCTTTTTACTTGGTTTGCTTCCTTCCGGCTTCTGTTTCTTTGGTGGTCCCCATATGAAATGGTCAGAAGGTGTGTAATGCTGTTGGGCAAACCGTAGAAGTTTTCTCCTCTCTCTTCGATCTCTAATGGTGTACACAAAATATTCGAGAGCGCTCTGTTTAATGTTGGGAATGGTTTCTTCCACCAGAGCCTCATGTAGAATTAATTTCACGAGAGGAGGCTTGAAACTCTCATAACTAAGTTCACCAAGACTCTTCAGAATCCGGGTGATTCTCAGATAATTATGTTGGGATCTGCAAAGAAAGATAAGTCGGATTCAAAATGACAGGACAAAAAAATAATTATCCCAGAGGAAAAAAAAACTTAGCTGAAAAATCATCACTACTTGTACCCTTGATGAAATAGGATTGGATGTAAAGTATCAAATGAAAGGTCTTCTAGATAAGTTGCAATCATCTGTTATATGTTATGGACTATAAATCTGACAAAAGTAGAATTCGTCTTCTCTGATTGATTGATGGTCAGAGATCAATAAACAACAAAAAGAAAGCTTAGAACCACATGATAAACTGGGTCTGAAACAATTGGTACTAAAATGGGGATATCAGGCAAATTTCTGCAAGCTATGGCTGTTGTTAAAAAGTTGGCAATCTTTTTAGTGGTTGCCATATTTGGTCTTGCAGAGGGAAATCAGAAAGCTGTAAGTCAAATGACTAAGATTTCTGACAATCAGGGTTTTGCCAAATGCTATGAGTGACTGAACAGACAATTTAAAGAATATAATTTAGTGACTCAACTTCTGTGTCTGAACATAAACAAATATGGTTACCATATGGAAGACTAATTTATCTGCCTAGTGTCATCCTAATAGGCAATGCATCAATTTAGGCCAATGTAAGAAACATGTAAGATATTATAAAAATATCTAAGAATTGTCCAAGAGGGATCAGTAATTGCGTGATAATGAAAATAAGTAAATTTAGCTCTGTCTTTCTGAAGACCTAAATGCCAAATCCTTCCTTGATGGTCCAAAGAACGATATAGCCAAAATATACAAAACCAGAGTCAGGGTGCCTGCCTACAGATGCTCTCTAGAACATTATTTTCAATGAGAAAATGACATGGCATTTTCTTAGGCAGGCCCCAAGTGAGATACAAGCATATATACTATGCAAGAGCTTTTGAGGTTGAGAAAGGAACATGAAAACGTTTTTTAGAAGTCTAGACTGAATAGCTCCCAAGAGAGAGAGAGGTAAACCCATACCTGGGCACCATATATCAGCAAGCCCACTATCTTGGCTTTATATAATTTAATGGCTGCAGGAATACAATTATTGATTTGATAGTTTGTATATTTAAGAATCCCACTGGGGCCTGGGGGGTTCTTATTCAGCATTCATGTAATTGATTATTCCAACAGTGAAAAGTTAGAAATGAATGCTTAAATAGTAACATACCAAGTCCTTGATCAAATGCTATATTATTAATTATTAATTGAGACCAAAACTTATTTTTGAATAGTTAATTTTAAGAGATTTCCTAAAGCCAAAGGTCACCAGTGCTGCTAAGCATCTATAGAGCTGGTATGTGTCATAAATGATATGGCTGCAGAATCTGCATGATTATTTCTTATAAATAAGAATGGAAATTGATCAATGGGCAAAGTTAGAGGACAAAAATCAAGCTCAGCAAAGGCCATGACTATGAATATAGAAGTTAAATAACGAAGTGTATAGTTAAAAGCAGTTGAATCAGATGCTTCTGGAGAATATCCTGGTTCCAGAATAGACAGAATTCAGATCAGGTTAGGTCCAGGTTCTGTAACATTTAGCTGACAAATAAACAAGGACAACACTTGACTTTATTCTTCCTAAAAGAATTTGGAGAAAATTAGCACCATTGAATTGTGCATTCCGTCTGAAAAGTGTCATCTCTTTCCGACATTTGTTTATCCCAGGAACACCCAATGATGCATAGACAAGCAAAGGTTATGATAATGACATCACTGTTCAAGCCAAATATCATTATCAACGAACGAGGAACAAGTATATAGGGACTCCATTATGGAAACATTATATGAGAAGTGCCTTTCTATTCTCATACAGATAATATGTATCCATGCTATATTCATCGTATTCTACGTCTTGATAAAACTGATATTACATCTGTTTTTTAATGTGGGAGAAAACATCACTATATCAAAGAAAAAGATAAGAGTGTATCTGGCTTGGAATCAGAAAAAAAAGTGAGGAAAATAAGATAAACCTTGCCTATTATGTATACTTCTCCTGCCTTTGATATCACTGAGCATCTTCATCATATATGTACTCCTTAACTTACGACTCTTTAAAGTTCTAATCTTGGGGCTACTTACAACCTGAATTTGAAGTTTGAACAGATGTGTTCCCCTTATGGTCACATGACCAAACTTTGGACATTCAGCAACATGTCCACATTTATGTTTGTTTGTAGTGTTCAGTCACAAAACTACATTTTATTGCATTTTTGCCAAAAAAATGGCACTTACATCCAGCTTTCAGCAAAACCATGTCCATAGTGAATCAATGGTTTGCTTAATGACCACCACAAAAAAGGTCATAAAATTGGGTTGGTCACATGACCACCCTAATTTACAACCATCACAATTTATGACCAAAAAGGAAGTAAAGTATGGTAACTGCTTAGAAAAACAAACCTGGAGAGAATTGCCTGGTTTTGATACTGTTCTCAAGCATTTTCTGAAGATATAACTTACTCATTCAAGTGCTGGAATCTTTCTTGCCAGTTAGCAGCTCGTGCTACATTCCCAGTTTTATCAATTAATTTTATCCCGAAAAACTCCAGCATCATTTTGTAAGCTGACAGGAATCTTCGAATTGCTTCTTTCGTTTTTTTGAACTCCTGTAACAGATTTTTTTTTCAAGAACCCACAAACATCAAAAGCATTAAATATACAAAATCATTCCAATTTAAAGGTTTAAGTATTAACATTACATTATAAATTAGATGCTTTACCTCAATTTCACAGGTTGTTAATTCTTTTGCATAGAAATTCAGTCCTTGCTCTCGGAGTGGAAACAACCTACATTCAAAACAGATGTACAAGTTTTCCTGAAACTGAAATGGCTTTAACCAGTTTATTAAAAAATTTAAAAAAATAAAAGATACCAACCATTGTATGTAGGTGTGATTGTGTTCCAACTTTTCATAATCTCCTTTCCATTTATTCAGGACCTCTTCAATATAAACCCCTATAAATATACCAAGGAACATAACTTTCTAAATAACATCCAGGAATGAGTGTAAACATAAGTAAAGGTAAAAATAAAATAAAAAGCATTGTTTTTAAATTAGTACTTATTGTTAAAGTGAATACATTAATATTCTTTCAATGGTTGAAGGATAAGGAAATATATGAGGTTAACTGTTGCCAAAGATCAAACAATAAGTCCTTTGCCTTTCTTTACCAGTTGAAGGCCTCTAAGATCTCTTCCACCTTCTATGATTCTAAGTACATAGACTGTCAGTGATGCAAAGCTAACTTCAGAATCATAGTGCCACAAAGACCTTCAGAAAAGCATGAGATTTCCTGAGACTTCTAGAGAACCTAAGCTGAATCTCACTGGAAAGATTTTCGATCTCTTTCCTCCATTAAGTAGGACAGCAAATCCTCACTGCAGCCACATACATTGATGTTCTAAGTCTTAAACTCAAGGTAATGCCTCAAGGACCTATTTTGGGGGAGAAAGTCATGATGAGAACCCTGGCAAACAAAGTAAAGGAGAAATAAACTCAACTGTTTTACTAAGGCAGGGAATGCTGTGGGTTCCATCCCCTAGGGATATACACCTGGTGGGACCCAGAAGAAGGGCCTTCTCTGTGGTGGTTCCCTCTCTCTGGAATATCATTCCCCCAGAGATTAGAATGGCCCCCACTCTAGTACTCTTCCAGAAGGCGCTGAAGACCTGGCTCTGCCAGAGGGCCTGGGGAACCCAGAGTGGGATGGAGCCCATTAAATGGCTTGTGAGATCTGCTGTCTCCGAAGCGGGGGGAGGGGGAGGGGAATTTTATTATATTACTAGCACAATACCCATACTTCACTATGAAACTATGTGGTCGGGCTTAGTTTTGGGGGAGGAAAATAAGGGGAAAAAAATCTGCCTCTGCCTAGCAGCATCCATCAGTATTCATCTGGCTAGCGTCCTGTCAGTGTGTGAGAGAGAGTTGAGGGCTGTTTGGAAACTGAAACAATATTTGCTGGGTGAACAAGAAGGAGCCTGGGCGTGGCTTAGCTCAACTGTTCTGTACTAAAGCTGCTTGGTGTTGCGAAACTAAAACGGAAACTTCTTTCCTCTGCTTGTGTTTTGCATTTGGAACAGATTTCTTTTCAGGTGGGGAGAGGGAGTAGAACTCCTTAGCATCACAGCGTGTTAATAATAATATACAGAATCCTAATGCTCTGATGGTCAATTTGAAAAATCCTTTCTTAGTGAGCACCTAGAAGCCAAGAGGAACATATGTGCCAAATTTAAAGTTTGTAGGCTTTACAGTTCTGGAGATGATGCATGAGGACATCTCTCTCTCTCTCCCCGCCTCCATCCCTCTCTCTCTCTCTCTACACACACACGCACGCACACACACACACACACGATAAATTCAATAAATAAATTAATAAAATACTTCCATGTCAATGTGCACAAGATAGAGCTATTAAGTTAAATGCAAAGTAGAACTAGTTTGGGCCATCAGATTTAAATAGATCTGAAACTGAACTATGTATAAATAATGCATTGATCATGGTACCAGTTACTTACCATCAGGTTTAAAGGGAATTTTGTTCTTGTAAAAGCGGAGGTTGCACAAATCATTCTGGTATCTCAGTTCTTTAAAATTCTGCTGAGCAGAAAGGAAGACAAAGGCAAAAATGTTCCCTAAGAAATAGCCTGGAACTGAAATTATTACAGATATGGTTTCACATAATCCAAAATATAATTTTGCTAGACTAGACTATAAACAAGATTGATGGACAAAATGTAACAAGGTAAAATTGATTAAACATTTTAGGCAATTTATCGATATCACATAGATATCATAGATAAGTCAATAAAATATAGTAATAGTAAATGTATAATATGAGTTACTAATAGAAGGTAATCATTGTGGCTCATGGTTGAACTTGAGTTCCTTGGGGCTCTGAGCTTAGTTATTTTCTTGCAGATGTTTAATTACCCAGCTAGGTAACATCATCAGTGCCAGAAGGAAGAGGGCCTTGCTCTCTATTTATATGCTTGTAACATATCTTGTCAATGGTGATGGGTATGTTCTTGATCAGGGGTCGCCAATCTTTTGGACCTCAGGGAACACCAAACTCATAATTTTAAATCTAGAGAGTGAGAGTGAGTGAGTGAGTGAGAGAAAGAGAGAGAGAGAGAGAGAAAGAGAGAGAGAGAGAGGGAGGGAGGGAGAGAACCGTGTTCCTGCGCAGCCTGGATTAATTGCTTTGGGGGGGTGCTCTGGGGGATATTTCTCTGTGGACCACCACAATTTTCTTGCAGACCACCAGTCTTAAATCTCGGAAATATAAGAGTATATCTATGTGGTTGCTAGGAGTTGAAAACAACTTGATGACACATAATCAATCAATCTTAAACATGTTCAGAAGATAAAGAAAACCACTGAAGTTAAAGAAAGCTAAGCATTTATCTCAAATAGTTGACACATAAAATAAATGGTAAAATGATTATGAGCTCTTTTCTTTTCAGCTTCTCTTTTATTAGATTGTCATTTTTTTTGGATTTCCATATGAAATGTAACAGAGGCAAATTAGTAATTGCACTGTAAGGTTTTGTGTTATATAGTTCATTTCATTTCTTAATTTTAAATCTTGGGCTTTTCTGCAATAAACTTTTTTTTTCAATCAACATGGAAGCTATAATAAACTTTTGTAATACAAAACCTAAGAAATTGTAACTGTCCCCCAGCTGAGCTCTCTATACAGGTGTCATTAAGAAAAACAATCAATAAATATTTGAAATAGTTGTATTTTAATAACACCTACCAAAATGGCAATTATGGCAGCTGATAGAATTCACCAATATCCTCCATTATCCTACTATAATTTTTTGTAAAAAATTAAGGGTCTCCCATGGAACTACAATGGGACTTAAGTTTAACACTACTTTATTTTAACAAAAGCTCCCAGAATACCAAATGTTCTTACTGGATATTGATGACGATATTTATACAAGTCTCTTGCAGCATAAAAGCTTCTCTTTGGTTTAGCTGTCACATCAACTGAATCATCCCCCTGAAAGAGCAAGAAAAAAAAATATATCAGTGAGAAGCAGCAGAATGAGCATAACTATTTAATTTAATCCTCCTACCTCCTATCTTCAATTTACAACCACAATTGGGACTAGAATTTCCATTGCTAAGCAAGATGGTTGTTAAGTGAGTCGACCCTGATTTTATGACCTTTTTTTGCCATGATTGTTAAGAAAACGCTGCTATCGTTAAAGTGATGGTGACTCGTTGATTTTGCTTGTTGGAAGCTACAGCTGGAAATCCTGGAACATCACAACCATCATAGACACATACCAGTTGAGTCTGAATTTTGATCCCGTGACAGTGGGGAACACTGTGGCAAACCTAAGTGTGAGAATCGGCCATAAGTAACTTTTTTCAGTGCCGTTGTAACTTCAAACAGTCACTAAATGAATGGTTGTAAATCAAGGACCACCTGTCTATGGCACATTTGGCAGCATGAACTTATATTATTTCTACATCTCCACTTGAATTATTTGTACATTCCACTCTTCCATTTCCCCGGTTCTTTTTCTCTTGTTTTTGAGATCCTTTCCAACCATGATTCTTACATCTTGCACCCCAGATCTGCTGAAGCTTGGAGGATCTTCCAAAAGAACTCTATTTAATATCTACCAATTCCAGATATGACTACTCTAGAGGTGGTATTCAGCAGGTTCTGACCAGTTCTGGAGAACCGGTAGCAGAAATTTTGAGTAGTTCGGAGAACCGGTAGCAGAAATTTTGAGTAGTTCGGAATACCACCTCTGACTGGCTCCACCCCATCTATTCTCTGCCTCCCAAGTCCCAACTGATCGGCTGGATCTTCTTTTGTTGCCCTGCACAGGAGAACAGAGCTGGAAAGCAGGTTAGTGGGGTGGGGAGGGAATGGAGATTTTACAGTAACCTTCCCCTGCCATGCCCACCAAGCCATGCCCACCAAGTCACACCACACTCACCAAGCCACGCCCACCAAGCCATTGCCACGTCCACCAAGCCACGCCCACAGAACCTATAGTAAATTTTTTTGAATCCCACCACTGGACTACTCCAACAAAATGTTAATGAACACCACAAGTAGGCAACATGGAAGTTTTACAGCTATGTGTATCAGGAAGCTTTTTCAAGGAATCTTATTTGTCGTCAAGATATTTTAATGATAATATATTTTTTGAATTGTAAACCACCCAATCTCATTGACTGAGGGGAGCAGCTATAGAAATTGAATGACAGAACGAACAAACAAACAAACAAATGAATGAAGTTGTAGTAAACCTCGAGAGTCCTCTTGACCTAAGGCCCTAAGAATGACCTTTTCAAGTTAGGAATTGCATGATAAACTCAGCTTGGCACGACACGTAGGCAAATAGTTACAGGAACTAGCTGACCACAAAATATCTTGTTAATAGATAATCACGTTATCTTAGCACACAACAGTGGTCGCATCCTGCCATGGCGCCATTAGAATTATACTTCCTTGCTCCTCTTCACATATGTCTTGCTCCCCCCGCCCTGATAAAACTGCAAAATAAAAGAGGGTGGTGCGTTGCAATCGGGGGACTTCTTCATCTACCCCGGGCACAACGTGCTCTCTCACCTTGAGAAACTATGGTGTCTGTGTCAATTATTGATTCTAGTACTTAAGTACTCACCCTCGCGAGGGTCCCTCTAAATTTCACCCCTGCGGGGGCTCTACGGGCTGATCAGAGAACCTAAGGACAACGAGCAAACCGCGACAACACGACAACTGGGGGCTCGTCCGGGATCTCTCACTTCTTCAGCTCCACGGCGTGACTTCTGTCTAGAGGTGCATTGCCTTCACTCCCGTTGCTACGCACCTGGCAAAGGCTCTGTACAATCGTAAGTAATGGGCTCCTCACTCTCCAAAGTTTCGTCAGTTCATAGGGACGAACTTTACCAATTAGTGAAGAAGGCTAATTGTTTGCAGAAAATTAACGGCACCACTGTATATACCTTGTCTAGAAAATCTATCACCTCCTTCTTG
Source organism: Bungarus multicinctus (assembly GCA_023653725.1). Classification (NCBI taxonomy): domain Eukaryota; kingdom Metazoa; phylum Chordata; class Lepidosauria; order Squamata; family Elapidae; genus Bungarus; species Bungarus multicinctus. Next base: position 117,402,057 of record CM042836.1, read on the forward strand.
CTTTATGTGGACCAGCACTGTCCTGCTTATCCGGCTGAGGGCACGCTGCATCGCACTTCGTGGGAACGCTTGGGAAAATATCTGTATGATGTCCCCAGAGCTCCACCGGACATTCTTATATCCTGGCGTGCGATAATGGCTGCGCTCAATACTATTTGCCCCTCCACCACTCTCCCCGAGTCTTTATCTCTTGCCTCTAAAACTGTTAAGCCTCCTGCTGTTCACTTTGATTCTTCTCCCCCACCTTACCAATCTGTCGCCTCTTCGGATGATATTCCTCAGCTTGCCTCTGCCCCTCCTTTTCACTCTGACACTCCGCACAATCGTCTGCAGCCCTCCTCTCCTTCTGTCTCTCCTATTCCTACTGATTCTCCGTCCCCACATCCCTCGGGGGGAAATATTACTGTTATCCTGGCTTCTCCTTCCTTCACCTTAGAATCTTGTGATATACCTTCTGCTTACCCTATGACTCTTGTTCCGGGAGCCCCTGGCGCTCCTGTTCATACCAACATAGAGTTAAGAGTGCTGAAAAATTTAAAAGAGGCTGTAAATATGTATGGACTGCAATCCACTTACACTCGTGGCATGCTTGATTCTCTCGTGTCTGCTAACACTGTAATGCTGTTATATGATTGGAAGATGTTGTTTTCTATGCTTATGACTCCTGCCCAGTATGTTGTTTGGCAGTCTGAATACGAAAAATTAGTAGATGCTGAAATAAGACGAGGCCTCCCTAATCTGGTCATTGCTGATCACTTAAAGGGAACCGGATTATACTCCACCCTGATTCAGCAACAAACTTGCCCTCGCCGTGCCTTTGCAATCATTCATCTTTGTGCGATGAATGCCCTGAAACGTGTGGATGACTCAGACTCTAAATCCACACACACCTTTTTGAAGGTAGTGCAGGAGGTTGACGAGTCTTACTCTTCATTCGTTAACCGTTTGCAAACCGCTCTGGAATGCCTCGTGGCCAGTCTCGGGGTACTGCACCCTATGCTGCCAAGCCAAAAACTGTTTGCCCTCGTTGCAGAAAAGGTTTTCATTGGGCTTCCCAATGTCGCTCTAACCCTCCTCCTGCTCAGCAATCGGAAAACTAGGCATGGGGTCTTCAGCTAACCCCGCTACAAAGGCTGAAACTTCTCTTTCCTCTTCTCTTTCCTTTTTACAACCTACTTCTTTCCCTGTACAGCTGACAGAGGACATCGTTTATGATGATCCTGGTTCGGTCTTCACTCTCCCTCTTTCTATCACTGTTCTGAAGCCACTTCCGCCTTCCTTGCCTGTTTTGCTCATACCTAACTCCTCCCTTACCATTGAAGGCGTAGTCGCTGCACCCTTTTTGTACGACTCCTCTTCTCTGAAAAATCTCTCTCTCGCTGCCATTGGCGACCGGTGCTTTTCCCTGAAAGCGGGAACGATTGTGGCTACTCTCATTCTTCTTCCCTCTCCTGAACCCCCTTCTTTGTTTGCTCTACAGCAATCTGTTCAAGCCTCCAAACCTATGTTAACCATATTGCTGAATGGCCAATCTTTTGCTGGCCTGATTGACACCGGAGCTGACGTCTCTGTCATTCGATCCTCTGAGTGGCCATCCTCTTGGCCCCTTGCTGAAACAACTTCAGTACAAGGCGTCGGTGGAGCGCAGGCAGCAAAGGTTAGCTCACTTTGGCTTACTGCCTCTACGCCTCATTCCTCTGTGACTGCTTATCTTAAACCCTTTGTCCTTCCATTACATTGCAATTTGTGGGGCCGTGACCTGCTATCTCAACTCCACACTTCTCTCTACATACCTTGAATTATGGCTATTTCTCCTCTTTTTCTCACTCTTAAATCAAATATTCCTGTTTGGATTGATCAATGGCCTCTTACAAAAGAAAAATTAAACGCACTTCACACTCTCATTCAACAACAATTGGCAGAAGGTCATATTGAACCATCTACCAGCCCATATAACACACCAGTGTTTGTAATTAAAAAGAAAAGTGGCAAATGGCGCCTCCTACAGGATCTCCGTGTTCTGAACGCTATATTGCAACCTATGGGCCCATTGCAATGCGGCCTTCCAAATCCAAATTTAATTCCTGTAACATTTGATCTCATAATCATTGACCTCAAAGATTGTTTTTTCTCCATCCCGCTGATACCAGAGGACAGGATACTATTTGCCTTCACCGTTCCTGAGTTTAATAATTCTAAACCTACAGCTAGATATCAATGGAAAGTTCTTCCCCAAGGAATGCTCAATTCTCCTACGATGTGTCAATATTTTGTAAATAAAGCTTTACAACCCTATCGGGACAAATTTCCTGAATTTTTAGTGTATCATTACATGGATGACATCCTGATTGCAGCTGATGGTCCTAAAGGTACAGTATGTAAAACTTTTCCATGTCTTCTCTCTCTCCTTGCTCTTGCAGGACTGCATGTAGCACCAGAAAAGGTGCAGTCTCATTATCCGTTACAATATTTAGGACACAAGGTTTTAGCCTCCACAGCTTCACCTCACCTTCCTGTTCTCACACTCCCTCAACCTGCAACCTTGGTTCAGTTACAGCAATGCCTGGGCACGCTCAATTGGGCACGCCCATATCTTTCCATTTCAACTCATACTCTCTCGCCATTATTTCAAGCATTGGTCGGCCTTAAGCATCCAGCAGATCTCATTTGGCTGAATGAGCAACAGCTTAATGCTCTTAAAGAAATCAACAGCGCCTTGCATACCCATTGGGTGGACCGCTCATTACACAATCATGCACTCTCATTGGCGCTTCTTCCCACACCTACACTCCTTACAGCAATCATCGTTCAAATCTCGACTTCAAAGAGGCTACACATTTTAGAGTGGATTCACCTTCCTCATACCCCAAAAGCATCAATCACCACAAGAGCTGCACAAATGGCTCTTCTTATAGAACGGGGGAGGAAAAGAGCTAGAGCCTTGATGGGTGTGGATATCTGCACGCTTTACACTCCCTGCAGACTAACACAATGGGAACCACTCTTCCAAAATTCTGATGCGTTACAAGATGCGTTGGAAGGGTGGCAAGGGAATGTCTTCTGCCATCTACCACCAGACCCACGCATACAAGTGCTGAAAACAATTCCGCTCACTCTAGAGACTCCTTTAGTACAACAACCAGTGAAAGATTGTCTTACTGTATTCACTGATGGTTCTAAAACCATCGGGGCTTGTGTGTGGCAAACTGACAATCAATGGCATAAAAAACTTACCACACCACAACCTTCTGCTCAACAGGCTGAACTGTCTGCCTTCAATATGGCACTCACACTTTTTCCCAACCAGCCAATTAATGTAATATCTGATAGTCTGTATGTGGCACAATTGGCCTTGAATATATTTGATGCCTACATTTCTCCTGCAACCCCTTCTCCTTTAATGACGCTTTTTTTACAGTTACAAGACCTATTGAAGGAAAGGAAGGAATCTCTGTTTGTGGCCCACATCAGAAGCCATCAGCATCTGCCCGGATTTCTTTCAGAAGGCAATCACATGGCAGATGAGGCCTGCAAGTTGCATTTGTTACCAATCCTGCAGAATAACACCTTAACAGCAGGAGAAAGTCATGATTATTTTCATCAAAATAGAAAGGCTCTGGTGAGACAATTTGGAATTACTCATCAAGAAGCCGCGGCAATTGTTCAACAATGTCCTACATGTAGTCTGCAGGCACGAAGTGTCCCAGAAGGAGTAAATCCTAGAGGCACCGAGGCCTGTGACACATGGCAAATGGACGTTACTCAGTATCCATCCTTTGCGCCCTGGAAGTATATTCACGTGTCTGTAGACACTTACTCTGGGTTCATCATGGCCACACTGCAAAGGGGGGAGACTACTAAAAACACTATCAATCATTGCATTCGGACCTTTGTAACACTGGGATGTCCAAAAATTTTAAAAACAGACAATGGTCCTGCATACACGAGCTCCTCCTTCTCGGAGTTCTGTCATCATTGGTCCATTGTACACAAATTTGGAATTCCATTCAATAGCCAAGGCCAAGCTATTATGGAAAGAGCAAATTTAACACTCAAAACGGCCCTTGATCGATACATGGGGAAAAAAGGCGTACGCCCCCCGAACCTCCCAGCGTTACAGAATGTGTTAAATGTATGTTTATATACCTTGAACTTTCTGAATCTTACTGGCTCTCCTTCTTCTACGGCTGCTTCTCGTCACTTTACCACACCTCCTGTCCCTACCTCCAGACCTCTTGTTTATTTCAGGCAACTTCCAGATCCGAAGTGGAAGGGACCTGTGCAACTGATCACTTGGGGCAAAGGATACGCTGCTGTTCAACTTCCTGATCGTGTTCTTTGGGTGCCTGTGCGCTGTGTTCGACCTTATCATGGGGAGGCTAAGGACAAGTGTTCCTCTCCTAGCCCTTCTGATTCTGATATCTCCTGTCTTTTCTCAGTTTCGGGCTGATCCTGCTGTTATCTTCGCCCCTCCGTTCACACGCGTTACCTTTACCTTTGAAGACATCTCTCTTTCCGCCTGTAATTATGCCTTTCAACATCAAGGCCGTGCCTTGCGTCCCTCACCTCACGTTTCTCTTCTGTATGGCTACCAACCCTGTCGGGTCTACCTACATGTCTATGTCACTGCGAATACGGTGGGACCTTATTTCTGCTTAGGCTTTCTTGCTTCCCGTCAATCCTTCAATCATACAGTTTATCTCTTTTCCATTTTCTCTGTAACTCGCCCCCCACTACCCTCTATGTTTCTTTCTTGGCTCCTTTTGTCTCATTCTTCTCCTCAATCTTTTTCCCATACCCTGGTGCGCCACTTCTCCTGCTGCCAACCTCCCTGTGATACCACCAGCTGCCTATGGGATACACCTGGCTCCCATCTCCCTGACCGCTATCCTGGTTCCTGGTCACCGCTCCGCGGACAACGAATTCGTAGACAGCTTCTCGAGTCCTCTCCACATCCTAAATTCAACTCCTTGATTCACACGCACCGTTACAACAATGAGGGAGCACTGCATCTTCGCTCTCAGGCCCTCTCCTGTTACCAGAGGTCTCCAATCAAGAAAAAGGGAATCATCTGGCGCTGGTTTTTCAACAATACCATACATCTACAAGACTCACCCAAATATACCATCAATTATCATTTTAGAGCAACTCATCTTTCAGTAACTGATCTGACCCTCTCAGACTTTGGTCTATACCAATGTGAAATTACAAAAATGGTACGAGGCTTTGCCACTTCTTCTCGGCTGACATTATCCCTACAACAAAAGTTTATCCCCCCCCAACGGAGGACACGAAGTGCACTCACCTCCCAAGATGCCAAACATTGCACCCCCTGCTTGCAAAAAACTCAACAGGGGCTGACCATCAGACCTACATTAATATATCACACTCATTTTATTTGCACTAAACCATCCACGCACACCTGTGTGTGGAATAGCACGACGTATAGTATTTGTGAAGATAACAACAAACAAACCTGTTATGACCCCACAGGCCCCACTCATCGCTACAACATCCTCATCACTGTCGGAGCCGGCTCATCGAAAAAGACACTGGTCAATCATGACTTTTATAATCCGAAGGTATCCCAATCGGTCACTTTTGATGCCTGCGAAGCCATGGACTATGGCACAAACGAATGCGGCTCACTTGTCTGGCGACGGACATATTCCAGCAACGAAAAGTACATCTGTGCTAGAACTTCAAATCAACACGACCCCTGTGGCAAAGGCACCTACTGCAATGCATGGAAATGTGTGGACTTTCAATCCAGAGGGCTCACAGTGCGACCCGACACCATACCCAAGAGGGATAACCTTAAAAAACTCTATATCACCCGTCTTAGAGTTCCCGATCCCAACTGTATGCAACATCAGTGCAATCCCATCAATCTCACGTTTCCAGTACCGGAAAATTGGCTTTCCTTCCAAACATGGAAAGGTACTGACAATGACTATGGCTTGGGTATTGATGGGACAGGAACCAACCCTTCAGTAGCCATCAAAATAATAGTAAGCAAAATTTCCATCGACTCAACCAGACACTCCTTATTTCATTCTGTTTATTCGGAATTGGCAAAATTGACTCACCTGACCGTACCACATGAGGTGCGCAACACCTTTGTACACCTTGCAGAGACTATTGCTAAATCATTGCAAGTTAAAAATTGCTTTGTGTGTGGGGGAACTACGATGGGGGAACAATGGCCGTGGCAGGCCCAGGAAATTAAGATCACCCATGTCATAACTAATTGGTCCAACTTTGCTACCCTGTTTATTACCTATCTTTATTTCAATAATCAAACGTAGTTTAAATGCTGTTGCCGAAGCTAAAGCTGCTGCGCAACTTAATCTCTTAATGCAAAATCATGTATATATGGCAATTCCAACTGAGGAGTGCAAGGCTCCGCTTTTGCACTTATGTTCCGATGACGACTCTGACACTGATAACCTGCCCTTGAACGAGGTTGTGCAATCGGATCGGGATGTCCTGGAGGGTATGTCCTTATCCAAGCACTATGATACTCCAAAGGAGGAAGGCTTATATTTTGAATCGGATATCGCGGCACCTTAAAAACAAAGAAAAGAGGACTTGTAGTAAACCTCGAGAGTCCTCTTGACCTAAGGCCCTAAGAATGACCTTTTCAAGTTAGGAATTGCATGATAAACTCAGCTTGGCACGACACGTAGGCAAATAGTTACAGGAACTAGCTGACCACAAAATATCTTGTTAATAGATAATCACGTTATCGTAGCACACAACAGTGGTCGCATCCTGCCATGGCGCCATTATAATTATACTTCCTTGCTCCTCTTCACATATGTCTCGCTCCCCCCGCCCTGATAAAACTGCAAAATAAAAGAGGGTGGTGCGTTGCAATCGGGGGACTTCTTCATCTACCCCGGGCACAACGTGCTCTCTCACCTTGAGAAACTATGGTGTCTGTGTCAATTATTGATTCTAGTACTTAAGTACTCACCCTTGCGAGGGTCCCTCTACATTTCACCCCGCGGGGGCTCTACGGGCTGATCAGAGAACCTAAGGACAACGAGCAAACCGCGACAACGCGACATGAAGTGACCATTTCTGGTAGTGAAGCAGCATAATAAAGCTAAATTGTGTTGTTTGTGGATAGTCAAATGCTACAATTTACATCAACTTAAAGGAGCTTTGCGATCTGCATGAGTCCAAATGGTATCATTCAATACCTTCCCATAAATAACTAAGGTATTCTAGACACCCCAAGTACCTCATAACATGGAAATATGACAGAACCGGAATGGAATGTAGTTCTCGACTTATAACAGTTCACTAAATGACCTTTCAAAGTTACAATGGCACTGAAAAAGTGACTTAAGAGGGTTTTTCACATCGTTCTAGCATCTCCATAGTCACGTAATCAAAATTCAGATGTCATATTTATGACAGTTGTACTGTTACGACGTCATGGGATCACCTTTTGCGACTTTCTGACAAGCAAAGTCAATGGGGAAGCCAGATTCACTTTACAAGGTTGTGTTGCTAACCTAACAACTGCATGATTCATGTAACAATTTTGGCAAGAAAGGTTGTAAAATGGGGCAAAACACTTGTCTCACTTAGCAACAGAAATCTTAGAATCAATTGTGGTCGTAAGTTGAGACTACTTGAACCAATAGCTGCAACTGAAAACAATTATTACCCATGGAAAAATCATATATTAATAACTTATAAGATAAGATGTAATATTTATTTATTTAATATGTATGCTGTCTATCTCACCAGAGGTGAAAGATTCTTTTTTTTTTTCCTGCTGATGTTTGTTTTGTGTCAATAGAGCAGCTACCCTTTCTCTGTTCTGGAGGTTTGGAGATCCTTCAGAATGGATCTCAGAAAGTATGAGGTGAATTACAGAGAGGTCAGGAGAAGAAATCATATTGTGCATTTACATCGTATTGCAAACTCGATGTCAAACTCGTGGGTTTGGGGTGTCAAACTCGTGGTCTCTGGGCCGGATGCATCACGCACTGGCCACGCCTACCCCTTGTTTAGCGAAGGGTGGGAGGAAGTCATGATACATCACATGACGACAATGTGACGCTGCAAGTTTGACACCTCTATCATATTGGAATAAATTTAACTAAAAAGCTACGTTGCAAAACTGTATCTCAGTTAAAAAAACAGATAAAGTTAAGATCAGTAGGAGATAAAAGAGTTTTTTGTGCCAGGCAATGGCTAGAGAACAGCTAGACTTCTGTAAAACAATATTCAAATATATAGAATTGGCTGTGAAATCTCACAGCAATCTTTGGAATGGCACTGTGTGCCATATCAGTAGTCACTAATAATCATGCCTCAAAGTCTGAGCAATACTTTAAAAGGGTTGGGAACTGTTCACATGCAGAGAACTACGATGAAAACAACTTCTAAATCTTTTTTCTGCACATAAAAGAGACAGGCTTCCACTGGAGAAAACGTCACAAAATTCAACACAATACACTTTAAAATAGCAGTTTAAAATAGAATATTGCAAGTCAAAGCTTGAAACACACACTCATTTCTGGAGGAGGGTAAAAGCAGTTTGAGAGGAATCTATTGCATGAACCTCGAGACACAGAAGAGCAATATACCTTGGTGCACCTGTTCCCCTACTCAAAGCTAACTTGAATAAACCGTCACATAAAACATAAAACAACAGGTAGAAGTAGTTTTATTGTGAACAGGTAGTTCACAAAGGAGTGTTTCATTTCCTTATTATACTGGGGACCCCATTTTAATATGTACAGTAAGTTATGAGTGTATGACTGAGACACTGGACCAAAGCATTAACTATTCCAAACCAATTCAAATGTTCAAAATTTTTGCATCGTTCATTTCCTATTCTATTAACACACACAAACACATACACACACACACACACACGTAACTCCACATTAATTTTTGTAATCACGTGATTGGGATCACCAATATTTTCTTTACAGTATCTATAGAATAAGAAACACTTTTAAAATAGGTATCTTTCACATATTTGTGAAAACCTGCTTAAATACTTGATGCCATTCAATCTCCTGCACTCAGCTGGTATAGGCAGGATTGGTTAGGAGACCACTAAGAAGTAACAAGGTTGTAGGCTAGATTGCAAAAATTAAAAACCTACCCCAGAAAAAAAACCAATGGGGACCAAATTATGTGCAGTTGCCAACGAAATTACATTAATGTGTCTATGAAATCATCAGTGGAATTAGGTTTGAAGTAACTTTTCCTCCTAACAAGAATGATGTTGCAAATGTTTTATCCAACAAGAAGAAAAAGTCCTTAAACAAAAAAAATGTACCATATACGTTCTAGTGACTGAATCCATATCTTTGCCTATCTTTCATACTGAGCATGTAGGACTGATGATGACACAGTTAAATTAAATTTCCCAAACGACAGGTAGTCCTTGATTTACAACCATTCATTTAGTGACCATTTGAAGTTACTACAGCACTGAAAAAAAGTGACTTATGACCGTTCTTCACACTTAAAACCGTTGCAGCATACCCGTAGATAGATGATTAAATTTCGGACACAATTTTGGTAACTGGTTCAAATTTATGACAGTTGTATTGTCCTGGGGTTATGTGATCACCTTCTGCAACCTTCTGACAAGCAAAGTTAATGGCGAAGCCAGATTCACTTAACAATTGTGTCACTAACTTAACTGCAGTGATTCTATTTATTTATTTATTTTATTTGGTTTGTCAATTGGTTACAAGATAATAGCTATAAGTAAAAACATAGTTATAAATACATGGATACACGTAAGAAAAATAAAAGAAACAATAGGACAGGGACGGTAGGCACGTTGGTGCGCTTATGCACGCCCCCTATTATTCTCTTAACAAGTGTGGCAAGAAAGATCATAAAATGGGGCAAAACTTTTTTTAACAACTGTCACACTTAGCAACAGAAATGTTGGGCTCAATTGTAGTCATAAGTCAAGGACTACTTGTAGCTATTCCGATGGCTTCAAGACATTAATTAAATAAGATATCCATGTGTGTGTGTGTGTGTGTGTTTGTAAGTCAAGTCCCTCTGGTGACTTAAACTAACCCTAGTCCAAGAAATACTTTTGAGTAAAATATTTGTAAATATTAAATATACTTGAATGAAGACTTTAAATGATTGAAGTAGCTATTTATGTTTACGAAAGAATATGAAACTGCATATCCAGAATCAGGGTTGTTGTTTTCTGATGTTAGTAACATTCACACAGACTTCAGCTAGGGTTTGGTTCAGAGCTGCAGATTAGGAATTAATAAGCACCCTTACAGTGCAGTCCTACATACAGTATATCTATTCAGAAATCAGTCACATTATTTTCAAGAAGGCTTACTCCCACGTAAAGCTGGCATCCATTCTGTTTTAGTGACTCTTCTTTTCATTAGTCATACTTCTATTCTTAACCACATTGTATTAGATAAAGCACTTTAATCATTATCCATCATTTTTAAAGATTGGAGCCTCCCAGAGACTCCAGAATAAAGCTGAGAGAGTGGTTTGCATCTCTGCATCTCAACAATATTCAGCTAATCAGGAACTTTACCAACTGCATAAGAAGATATCCAAGCAAACTAATACTACTGCATTGTTATGTATTGTGTATTGTATCGCATTATAATCTTACTGTTTCTGTAACAGTTTTATTAGTCTTCCTTTACAATTAAAGTAACACTAATTATTTTTCTCATTATCTAGAGTTGTTGAGAGATAAGCAATGTTGAATTAAAATATCTATTAATCTATCTATCTCAAACACCTTGGAATGAAGACTTTTATGCATATGTTTAGACACTTTCTTGGGGATGCATCTTTAAAGAAATATATAGCTACTAACTCGATACTGGTGCTTCGCTATGAAACTATGTGGTCGGGCTTAGGTTTTGGGGAGGAAAATAAGGAAAACAAAATTCTGCCTCTGCCTACCAGGATCCATTGGTATTCATCTGGCTAGCGTCCTGTCAGTTTGTGAGAGAGTTGAGGGCTGTTTGGAAACTGAAACAGTATTTGCTGTGTAAGCAAGGAGACAGCAAGGAGCCTGGGCGTGGCTTAGCTCAACTGTTCTGAACTTGGTGCTGTCAAACTAAAACTGAAACTCCTCTCCTCTGCTTGTGTTTTGCATTTGGAACAGATTTCTTTTCGGGTCGGGAGGGGGAGTATTAGAGGGGGAGTATGCTCCTTAGCATCACAGCATGTTAATAATAATATAGGAAATACTAATTCTGTGATGGTCATTTCGAAAAATCCTTTCTTAGCACCTAGAAGCCAAGAGGAACATATGTGCCAAATTTCAAGTTTGTAGGCTTTACGGTTCTGGAGATTTTGTGATGATGTGTGAGTGATATTTTGTATATATATATATATATTTATATTTGAGCTGGTGAGCTGTGATCCTATTGTTTGGCTTCGCGTTCGTGGTCGTTCGTGGTCGATGTGACACGACCACGAACGCGAAGCCAAACAATAGGATCACAGCTCACCAGCTCAAATCCCCCAGCAACTGAGACTAACCGGAGTACAACCAAACCCCCACCAGAACAGAACACACCCCCAGCCAATCAGAACACAGCCAACCCCCCAACCAATCAGAACACAGCCAAACCCCCAACCAATGAGAACACACCCCCACCCAATCAGAACACAGCCAAGCCCCCACCCAATCAAGTCACACCCCCACTAGTAGTTAAAAGGAAGAAGCAGCTGCAAGCTCACATCACTCTGAGAAGCACAAGGCCGAAGACAGAAGCCTGAAGATGATGAATGAGACTTCATCGAAACGTCGCCTAAATATTTCCAACTCTACGCGGGAGAAAACCCGAAGAACCAAAGATCCATATATATATATATATATATACACACACAGAGATTAATTACTAAAGACATAGGTAATACCAACATTTAGCTATAAACTGTATTTATTTTCTCAGAATCTCTGGGCAGTGGTTATTTTCAGTAGCAAGGTTTCTACTAAATCCTGCCCCTTACAAACTAGTATGTGGTAAGTGAAAGAAATGATTGAGGATTACAACAATATGATTTTAGTACTATTAACATTATGCAAGTGGATTTAAAATGATTACTGAAATTCAAGTGTGTGCCAGGAGAGGGGTAGCAAATTTATAATGCCAGACTAAGTTTTGCCTGAATAATTCCAAAGTCCTTGAGCCTAGTGCAAATAGAGTTCCATAGATTATTTGCTATAGTCAATTCAAGTCAAATGAAAGTTCGGATCTTGAAGAGTTCAAATCTTGAAGATTTCGTGGACTCATCTAGGACTCATCTAGGAAGTTTTCTCAATAGCAACATTGCTATTGTATGTGTATATCCTGCCTTTCTACCCATCACCAAAAGTTGAATTATTTAAAGCAACTATAATGTTAAAAAAAGGACACAGAAACTTAAATACATTTGTGTTTGTGAAGGAGAGCTAAGGGAAGTAGTTGCAAAGGAACTCATAATTCAGTGAAGTTATATTTTCAAAATTAAGTTTTCTTATACCTAAAATTCAAATTTAGAAACTACAATATAGTTTAAAAACTGCATAGTATAATTTTCAAGTTTAATAAAACAAAAACCAAAATAGATGTTTAGAGAAGATAGAACTGCTCGAAAATAATGATTACATAATAGTGAAAATTTTATAGTATAGCCTTTATAGAATGTTTTCTTTCCATATTTTAATAGAAAATGGTAATCTGAATTCTATCATCTCACAAAGATTTATTACTATATATTTTGTCCTTTGCTAAATTCCAGAAATGTTTTATTTATATATATATATATATAGTATGTGAACTGTCCTTAAATATCACATTTCAATTTTTACTATATTACAGAGCCCCTGATTATGACATTGAACATGTAAACAAGCTAAATTCACTACTAACATGGATAACATCCTGCCCAACACTTTTATCTTTCTTAATGACTTCAATCTATCTCACATTAACTGGACCCTAAACGAATGTAAAACTGAACCCATACATGCAACCTTCTACAATGCTGTAACAAACCTGGGACTGGAACAACTAGTAACCAACAATACTAGACTTAACAACTGCCTCGATCTCATCTTCTGCAATAGTTTGAATTCAATTTATGGAATATAAATTAAAGAACCCTTTTCCAACAGTGACCACAGCATGATTGACTTTTGTCTCAACATATGTCCACACAAAAATCAACACAACGATGTGATCCCCAAATATAACTTCAAAAAAGGCAACTATGATCTTATAGACAACGATCTCTCATCCCTTGATTGCAATTTCTATTCACTGGATGCAATACTGTTGAAGACCATTACAACATATTTTTACTTGAAGTCAAAAGAGTCATCGAACTATATGTACCAATAACAACTCCAAAAACCAGAAAAACCAGACTACCCATAACAATAAGGATGCTTCAATCCAAAAAGAGATCACGTTAACGGAAAAACAAATCTGGTCACGTTGCCAACTTCAAAAGCCAATACAAAAACTTATGCCACCAGATAAAGACTGAATGCACCAATTATCACATTAAACAAGAGGAAAACCTTCTATGCACCAATTCCACCCGCGCTTTCTACAATTTTGTAAACAACAAACTAAAAGACTCAAGGTCCATCCCACTCTTGAAAGGACCTAATGGTAAAGACTGCAATGATGACACCATTGAAGCCAACCTCTTTAACACATTCTTTGGCTCAGTATTTGTAAACAGCAATGGATCATGCCCAGTATTTCCTAGTCGAACCACAGATAACTACAATGATCTAATACATATAGATTTTACAGAAGACAATGTTGAAAAAGCACTACACAATCTAAAACCATCTCTATCTATTGGACCAGACGGAATATGCGTCTACTTCTTAAAAAAGTTATCCACTGCCTAGCAGAACCTCTAAGCATAATCCTTGAAAAATTTTTCAGGACCAGCTCCTTGCCAAAACTATGGTCACAAGCCACGATCATCCCCATCTTCAAAAAGGGAGACCCCAGCCTAGTTGAAAATTACAGACCAATCTCTTTATGCTGCATCACATGTAAAGTCATGGAATCAATTATTAACCAATCCATTATCCTCCACTTAGAGACAAACAGTCTACTCTCTAATAAACAATTTGGTTTCAGAAAAAAACTATCCTGCAATCTGCAACTCTTACACTGCAAAAACATATGGACTACACAACTCGATCAGGGCAAAGCAATAGACACAATCTACATAGACTTCTGTAAAGACTTTGATTCAGTGGTACACGACAAACTACTCCTAAAACTAAAATCTTACGGTATCTCTGGACACCTGCATAACTGGATAGAAGCGTTCCTGGCAAACAGACAACAAACGGTCAAAATAGGGAGCGTCCTATCAAATTCTGTACCTGTCAATAGTGGTGTCCCCCAAGGCAGTGTTCTAGGACCAACCCTCTTCATACTCTACATAAATGACCTCTGTGATCATATTAAGAGCAACTGCATCCTCTTCGTTGATGACGTAAAGCTATTCAACACCACAGACAATACTGCTACCCTTCAAAAAGACCTTGACTATGTATCAGAATGGTCAAACAAATGGCAACTTCAAATCTCAACAAACAAATGCTCTGTCTTACATATTGGCAAAAAAAAAAAAATCAGAAAATAAAATACAGGCTGAATAGTCAAGACCTTGCTGATGATCCAAACTCTATCAAGGACCTTGGAATACTCATCTCTAATGATCTAAGTGCTAGAGCCCACTGTAACTACATAGCCAAAAAGGCGTTAAGAGTTGTTAACCTAATCATACGTAGCTTTTTCTCTGGTAATATTACACTACTAACTAGAGCATACAAAACATTTGCTAGACCAATACTCGAATACAGCTCATCAGTCTGGAACCCACATTACGTATCTGATATTAACACAGTTGAGAAAGTCCAGAAATATTTCACAAGAAGAATTCTCCACTCTTCTACTCGTTGCAGAATACCTTATGCCACCAGACTTGAAATTCTAGACCTAGAAAACCTAGAACTACGCTGCCTTCGGTCCGATCTAAGTATAGTATATAAAATCATACATTGCAATGTCCTATCTGTCAATGAATACTTCAGCTTCAACCATAACAACACAAGAGCGAACAATAGATACAAACTCAAGGTTAACCGCACCAAACTTGATTGCAGGAAATACGACTTCAGCAACAGAGTGATCAGTGTCTGGAATACTCTACCTGACTCTGTGGTTTCTTCCCCAAATCCCATAAACTTTAACCTTTGACTGTCTACTATTGACCTCACCCCTTTCCTAAGAGGTCTGTAGGGGGCGTGCATAAGCGCACCAATGTGCCCTCCGTCCCTGTTCTATTGTTTCTTTTATTTTTCTTATATGTATCCATGTATTCATAACTATGTTTTTACTTATACCTATAATCTTGTATGCAACTGACAAACCAAATAAAAATATTTCTGCAATTTAGCAAAGGATAAAATATATAGTAATAAATCTTTGCGGGATGATAGGATTCACATTACCATTTTCTCTTAAAATATGGAAAGAAAACATTATATATATATATATATATATATATATATTTTCATTCATTCATTCAAAAGACATCATTTATGCGTATGTTCATTAGCGGGGCATGTGTGTGTGTGTGAAAGAGAGAGAGAGAGAGAAATGAAAATCTTGAATGTAAAGCTCTCTGAAATTTGGCTCTGTGTCTTAACTCCTATATTTTTTACAGGCGTCATAATACAGTGCTATGTTCAAATAGTCAAAATAGACACTTTGCGATTATTTTTTTCTTTTAACATATGTTAAGATTGTGAATTGAAAACACTATTGAAAGCTGACTTCTTGCTAAAGAATTTCCCAGCAGAGTATAAAACTAAATATATATCCATTCTTTTTAAAGAAAAGGAATCATCAGAGAATTTGATAAAAGCAGAAAGAGGGAACAGCAATATATTATCTCTTGAAGTCTGTTCTATTAAATTATTTTAGTTCTATACAGTGAAACTCATGTCGGTCGGGTAAGTAAAAGCCTAGAAATGGTTGCTCTTAACGAGACCCTCAAGCAAATCCAGTTCTGAAACTGCATTTTGCCTTGCCACACATCATTCTGTGAAGTAGAGATTGCAGAGGGAAAGCTACTTGAATTGGGCATGTCTTGTGATTCTTAATGTTCACAACCACCACAATCTTTTCCAGAAGACAACACCAGGCCGGCTTCTTCAGTCTGCCAAGGAGGAAAGCAACAAACCCCAACCCCACTCCACAGAGCTCCTCTTTCCACAACCGTGCCTCGGGAGCCAACAGGAAAGGAAGAAACCAAATCCAGACGGAATGACCTGCTGGGGTAAGAGATGGCATACTAACCCCGCGCTCCCGATATTTTCCTCTACCTAGCCTACCCGTCGAGCCCGTTTTCTAACACCGAGGCGCGCGGGGGGGGGGGCGGCGGACGGAATGCCATAGACACGCCTAGCTTCCAAGTCACCAAAGCATGCAAATATTTAAAAGGGGTGCGGAGGGAGGAAGCGAAGGGGGAAAAGCAGGGGCAAGGGTGAAAAGGAGCCAAAAATGAATGGCGTGGGGCAGCTTTTGTAACCTTGGCTTCCACGAGTCCTCATCCACACGCCCGTACCAGGAAAGCGATACTCAACCTTGGAAAAGAGCACAGCGCTGCCAAGGTGAGCGCCGGTGGCCCCGTTCAAGAGCTGCCCAGGAAGAGCTCCAGCGCCCCCCCCCATTCCGCCAACCCCCCCCCCCCCGGGCAGAAGTTTGCAAGGGTCCCGGGTTACCTGTTCGGTCCCGGGGGCTTCGGTGTCTCCCTGCTCCCTGCCCTCAGCTTCGTCTTCTTCGGCCACCACGTCTCCTCCTTCCTTTTCCTCCTCCTTCTCCTTCTTCACCACCACCTCCTCTTCCTCAGCAACCCCTTCGCGCTTCTCGGCGGCTTCCGGCCGGCCGCCTGCCGCAGGGAGCGGTTCTTCTGACTGCTGCTGCTGTTGCCGGTCAGCCGCTGGGTCGTCGCCGTCGCCGCCACCGCCCGCCTGCTCCAGCGGTGGCCCTTCTTCCCCGCCTGGGTCCTGCAGCTCCGGCTCCGAATCTGTCTCCCAGGTCGAGTCACAGTCCTCCACCGTGGTGGGCTCCTTGAAGCTGACTCCGCTCAGCAAACTGCCCATCGGAGAAGCGCTGCGGGAGCCCGGCGACCCCCTTGCTTTTTTTTTTTCCCCTTCCCCTCCGGAGACGCAAAGGGGGCGCGCGTGGAGAAGCGGGAAGATCGGCCGGCTCGGAAGAACGCTGCTCTTGGAGGCCGGGGGAGTGTTGGTGGGTGGGTGGCCGCGCCGGGACGCCACAGTCGAGCTGCAGAAAGCGACAAGGAGGTCGGGGAGGAGGAAGGTGGGGGGGGGGGGCGGTCAGACGCAGAAGGCAGAAGCGACAGCAGCCAACGCGTTCTGCTCCTTCCTCCTTTCCTCAATCCCCAACCCGCAAACACGCGCGGAGGTGGGAGAGGAATCGAGAGGAGGAGCTGAATGCTCCGGGATTTCCACAGGAAATACTGAAGCCGGCCCTCCCTTGGCCGCTGCTGCTTCTGCAGCAGTAGTAGCAGCAGGTGCCGCCTGAAGGAGGAAGCCGAGCGGAGCGTCTCTCCGCCGAGCAAGTGTCGGAGGTGCGAGGCGAGTTTCGGCGACACGCGTGCAGTGGCCGCCTCTGGAACTTCGGTCCCCCGCCCGTCGCGACTGCCTGGAGGCTGGGGCTGTAGGCCTCTGAGAAGCCTCGGAGAGCCCGAGAGAGAGGAAGGAAGGGAGGAGAGGAAGGAGGCGGTGTTGCCAACACCTATCAGCCCCTCAGCAAGCTGGCTTCTTCTTTTCCCTCCCGCCTTGAATCACGTTAACTTCTAAGGAAAGACCTGGTCCCGCGCAGAGGACAGCAGGGGCGCCGAGTGGGACACTTGATCCCTCGGGCGATCGAGTTTTGAGAGTGTGTGTATGTGTGTTTGTGGCGGGGGGTGGGTGGGAGATGTTAGGTGGAGGTGCTGGGAATCTGGAAACGCAGTTCAACTTTGGAGGCAAAAAGGCAGCAGGAGCGCTTTTTATTGGCAGGGCTTTTCCCGCGCCTACCTCTAACTCGGTGGGTGGGAAATCAACAGGTGCATGTACATGCTTGGAAAAGAAGTATTTGTTGTTAACCTACAGCTGTTAAAATATGGGGAGGGACAGCTTGAGCTCTGCATGGCTTCCAAATATTGCCTTTTAATTAATGGCCTGCTGTAACTGCCCCACTAGTCCTTCAGCAGCAATAACAATTCATTACAGAAACTGGAATGGTGGGGTGTTTTTTTTTTTTGAGTCTGTTCCAATATGCAGAATTTTCTTCCCAAGCGTGGTTATCCATGAATAGGACGGAAAGGGAAGTCTAGGAAGAATGTGGAAAGAGCATCCTTTATGATACTCTTGGGTTCAAAATAGCTGGCAAGTCAGAAAGGTATTTAAGAAATTGGACAAGATTGAACTAGATAGATATTTGAGTGGCTACTATCATCAAATCCCAAGGCTAGATTGGAAACTAAAAAGACCCTCCCCCTCCCTTTTAATTGGTATGCCATGAAGTCCCCAGATATCAAACTATTTAGTAGGCAGCTGCTGGAATGCCTGTTAAAACACAGAGAGCAGATAACATTTACCTGGCATGATGATGGTGGAGAACTCCACACTAAGAAATGCTCAAATCAGCTCTGAATACCAGCTCCACTACTGCTGATGTGGCCTAGAATTCATAGGTAATTCTAGAGTGTATATAAGATGACCTTGATGGAAATCTAAGAACTGTTACCTAGATAAACAGGGCTGAAATATAAAGGAGGCATGCATACGTGCACCGGTGTGCCTACCATCCCTGTCTTACTGTCCCCATTTATCTGTATTTACTTCCTTTGTTCATGTTTATGTTCATACCTATACTTGTTATCTTGTACATGTTTGACAAACAAATAAAATAAATTTTGTAAGTCCAGAGCAATGAGATCAGTCAGGGGTTAATCTCTGTTCTCTTTGTATAATTCAGAAAATATATAACCTTGCTTTGGCTTCTCTCTTTTCTGTTCTCCTGTCTAGAGGAAACATCAGACAAAGAAATCATTCAGGACTAAGGATGTAGTCTTGTGGTCTCTGGGAAAACATGCCAAGAAAAATATGATAATTTGGATATCTTTCTGTAGGTAGAGAGAGAGAGAGAGAGATCTACAAACCTTGCAAATATCTTCTGGAAGACTTGAGTCTGGAAGGAAGGGAGGAAGGAAGGAAGACATTGTCTCTACAGACAATATTTGCCTCGCTGGAGGCAATTAAACAAAATTTTAAAAAAACATTGCATTACAGTTACAATTCTACTTAATCTGTTCAGTTACTAGATATTGTCTTTTATATAGATTAGCAGTTTCTTAAGTGCTAAACAATAAAATGAAATCTGAGAAGGAATATCTGATTTGTAATACTTAGGAACAATTTGAGAAGTTATTAAGAAGCTTTTGTAAAGTCAGGCTGACTATGAATCAGATATGATCTTTTAAGTTACTTTTGGATGCTTACTCTTGGTCTAGTGAAATCTGTGAAAGACAGATATGTCCCACTGGTTTTTGGAAAATCAATGGCCATCATTTTAGGGAGGCTTGCATTTTTATGGGCCTTTATGTTGTGAACTGCCAGTGCCAGGAGTTATTTTTATTGAATCCATTAATATAGAAACACAATGAGTAAATAAATAAGCAAGGGTGCACACACAGAGTAAGAACAAGATATTTATAAGATAAAAAATTATATCCATATGAAGGAATAGGGAGGCAATAATATATTGTTAAATATGTCCTTTTCTAAAAAAAAAAATTGGGCTCCTTCAAGTCAGTTTTTTTACTCTGGATGACTGTATGAACTAGTTCTTGCAGTTTTCTTGGCAAGGTTTTCAGTAGTGGTTTTCTATTGCCAGTTTCCTAGGGCTGAGAGAGAGCAAATGGCCCAAGAGCATTCAATTGGCTTTGTGCTTAAAGTAGGATTAGAATTCATGGCCTTCTGTTTCCTAGCCTTATGCCTTAAAGCTACACCAAGCTGGCTTTCTAGCATGTGCTATAACCCAATAGAATTAGTAGAAATACAGTTAATACAATTTTTACACAATTGCAAGAGATATTAAATACAGCATTAAGAAACAATATTGTATTATAATAGGTAATTAAATGCAAACCTTGGAATAATGGAGGAATTTTTAGTCACACAAACATTTGGAAAAAGCCAATGCAAGAATGGAGGCAGTAAGTCATTAGAATTTAATTAAGATTATTCTTTATCCTCAGTAAACATTTCAAATAACGTGGACAAACACTACACATGAACATCACTAAAGGACAACATCAGAATCAAGATGGATATATAAAAGAAGTGGAGAAATCCAATCCATTCAGTTATGACACTTCCAGGGACAGATAGTGGAATAGACCATGACTTACTAATATAAAAATATTTGAGTTAAATTAAGAGGTATCTGGAGGCACATGTAGTTAATTTGTGGAGCCCTACTGGTATATTAAAACAAAATGTGGAATATCACTAAAAAAAAAAGATAAAGTACTGTAAGAAAACAGGATTTTTTTAAAAAAGTAGTTCAAAACGAAGGATGCATATTATTTCCACATCTGATTACCTTAATAAAGTAAACATAAGAACCACGAGTTTGGAGGAGGTGACAACTTGAATCAAAATTAGAGGTCAAAAATATAATTATTGGCAATAAATAAATGACATCACCTTGTTAGCTGAAAATGAACAATTAGAAGAGCTCTTTATGAAAACAAAAGTGAAACACTGAGATTAATGTTAAAAGTTAAGGTGACAAATGTAATGTCAATCAACGAGCTTAATTCACTGTTGATAATTTTATTTTGAAGATGCTAGACAATTTTATTTTGAAGATGCTAGACAGTTTTATTTTCTCGAGTCAAGAATATTAAAAAATGGAAGTGTGTTAGAAAAGGAAAGAGAAATAATTCCTTGAGGAGGAATGCAATGACAGACAAGTTAATGGATGATAAAAATGTTTAATTGGCAACAAAGACAGTGTTTAAAGTACTGATTTTTCCAATGGTACCATCTGATTGTAAAAGATGAACATTTAGAATGAAAGAAAGAAAATATGTAGATGTCTTTAGATTATGGATTTGGAGACACTCACCAAGACTAGCATGGACTGCAAGAACAACCAATCAGCCTGGATGAAATAAAGGCTGGCTGACTGCCTCCTTGAGATAATAATTTTCAAGTGGAAATTCATATACACTGGGCATGTGCTGCAAGCAAATAATAACTTGGACAAAATGACTGTGTTTGGAAAAGTGGAAAGTAGAAAAAAACAATGGCTAAGGTGAATCCGCTAAATGTCTTTGGAAGGTCTGGCTTATTGTTAGGAGCAGGAATACTACTGTATCTTAAGTATTCAGGTTTTGCAGTATCTGCAATAATTTGCACCTTGTGTTAATTTTCAATAGTTCTGTTCTTATCCTTTTTTTTTTTTTTGTTCTAAGTTTACCCTTTTCCCCCAAATCACAAATAGTTTTTTGAAAGAGAAAAAACCCCTCATCTTCCTTTTGGGTAAATATTGTATACTGAGGTTGTCTGGTTCCAGTCTTTGCTTTTAAGAAATAGAAAAAATAAATACATTTTATCTTGATCTTGACATATCCTTTTTCATGGCTGGGCTCAGCCTATTGAATTCCACTCATCCTCGTCTTCAGTTCCCCCAGTTGCCATCCAAACCATTGCATGAATTCAATAATTTAATATGACATGTTCTCATTAAATTGTTATTATCTCATCTCCACAACTCAGCCAGGTTAAAGTTTTCAACTGTACCATTTTTTAAAATACTATTTTTAATATTGTCTTATGCAATTTTTGTTGTCAGCACAATCTAGCATGCTTCATCTACAATGTGATTGATGATGTCGTTAAGGAATTGGGATCTGCCTAGGTCTATTTGTTATGCTAGCCTACTGTCAGCTCTTGAGGGAGGCCAGGTCAGGGAACAGACAAAGCACAGACTACCGGGCAGTGGTTCTCAACCTGTGGGTCGCGACCCCTTTGAGGGTTGAACAACCCTTTCACAGGGCTCACCTAAGACCATCGGAAAACACATATTTTTGATGGTCTTAGGAACTGAGCCATAATTTTACGTTTGGGGGTCACTACAACATGAGGAACTGTATTAAAGGGTCGCAGCATTAGGAAGGTTGAGAACCACTGCTCTAGGGGCTGTGATGGCTCAGCAATTAAAGACACTGAGTTTGTCACCTGGAAAGCTAATAGCTTGGGTTTGAGACCTGAGCACTGCATGGTGGGGTGAGCTCCTGTTACATGACTTAGCTCCTGCCAACCTAGCAGTTCAAAAGCATACAAATTTGAGTAGATAAATAACTACCACTGGATAAATAATTACCACTTTGGTGGGAAGGTAACAGCATTCCTTGTGCCTTGGCATATAGTTCACCCTAGCTATGTGCCTATAGAAACATCTTTGGCCAATACTGGTTCTCTTTGCTTAGAAATGGAGCACCATCCCCTAGAGTCAGACACGACTGGACTGGAGAATCTTTTACTCGAACTCTAATAGGGTGTGCTGCCCCAGCCAATGTATGGGAATTGGATAGTTACTTAGGAATTGTGAGCTGTCCCCTTAAGGGAATGCATCATGGTAAATGTAGTTAAAGGTATCCTGGGAAATGTAGTTTATGTCACGTGGCCACATCTGTAATCCTGATTGGTCACTAAATTGATTCTCGATGGGTTGGGGGAGTTTCCCTCACTTTTACCTGGATTCACTAACTCATAGCAGCTTCTTTCTATCGCTACGAGATGGGTTAGGACAGGGGTAGGGAACCTTGGCTCTTTTATCACTTACGGACTTCAACTCCCAGAATTCCTGAGTGAGCCATAAAAGGTTCCCCATCCCTGGCCTACTGGTTTTTCAGTTGTGGGGGAAATCAATTTTTGACTTGAATGGGACTATTTAATATACAAATGTAGGACATATTCCTTATATGTATTATATGTATATTATTTATATTCATAAAGAATATGTCCTACATTTGTATATTAAACAGTCCCATTCAAGTCAAAAATTGATTTCCCCCACAACTGAAAAACCAGTAGGCCAGGGATGGGGAACCTTTTATGGCTCACTCAGGAATTCTGGGAGTTGAAGTCCGTAAGTGATAAAAGAGCCAAGGTTCCCTACCCCTGGGTTAGGAGATAACCATCTTTTACCTGCAAGGCAGATATACAAAGGGTTGGTCATTAAAGAAGAACTTCATCACAAATGTGAGTTATGAAGATACCTGATGAACCAATAAATGTACTTTGTTATGGATGTTTTGTGGAATTTATCTGCATCTGCACAGCTCGCAACTTCACTACTGTGCAGAGACAGAAAATAGGGTACAATAACCAACTCTCAAAAGCTTTTCAGTTCCTCTAACCCCCTCTAAAACCAAACAGAATCAAGGTGGGGTTATTCTGAGTTTCACATTTGTTCTCAGTACTGAGTTGTCATTTATCCCCAAAGTGCTTTTTCAAGAGGCAACTGGACTTTCTGGTTTTTCTTTGAAGACATTTCACTTCTCATCCAAGAAGCTTCTTCAGCTCTGATTGGATGGTGGGGAATGGAAGGATATATATTCCTTGCAGACAGGTGGTCATTTGCATTCTATTTAGCAAGTTGTTGAGACCGTTGGAGGTGTATCTGTATTGGGTCAGGGTCACCTGAGTAGTGCAAATGGGTATGGAGCCTTTTTGGAACTGTTGAAAGGACTGTGTTATAGACTGGAGATGGATCCCTCACCTCTATTGAGAGAGGGCTGTTCAGTTTTGACATAAATGGCCTTTTGACCCCTCTTTCAAACCAGTGGTCCGCTTTGTCCAAAATGTGACCTGTGAACCAGAGGGTAAAGGGGGTAGCTTGGTAGCTGTAGAGGAGTGCAGAGATATGCAAAATATAGACAATATCATTTTATCTTAAAGTTCATTGCATGGAAAGCCAGATGTACACATTGGATTTGGCATTTTTATCACCTATTGAGGCCTTCCCAAGAACTTGAGATAAGCAGATGTTGATGTTTGTTAGAGGTATTGTTGCAGGTGTTCCAAATAAAACTGCCTTTTGCAATTGATTGACAGTGAATTTGATAATGCCAATTAAAATGTTTATATTAATATAATATTTATATTATTATTTATATATTATTGTTTCTATGCCACATGCTTGTTGCACGGAGTATATACACATTAAGATGCGGTTCATCTTTAAACTTCAACCTGGTTTTTCTCCAAGTTTGACAGCTAAACAAAATCTACAGCCATCTCTGCCATACAAAGTTAAATAGAACAACTGGTTGTTTTTCTTATTAGCAAATCGGAGGGAAAGAAAGTTGTGAATTCACCAGTTGCTTTTCTTACTTGTCCCTCATTAAACAGCAAGAATGGAACCACCAGTAATCTCATTAACAAGATACAAGAGGTGTTGGCAAAGAGGGCAGCACAATTTATTTTGGCATAATTTTCTGCCAGTCCACAGGCCAAAGGACAGCATTTTAACAGAAGCCATATGGCTGCACCCTTAGATGACAGAGAAGTAAAACAGCTTGTTCTATTCTATTGATTTCTTTATTTTTTCTGAAGATATAATGGCTTGGGTTTTTTTTAAATCTTAGATTATTTTCAGGTTGTCTTTATTCTTGCTTATATGCATATGTATAAAGTATGTGCACGTTTTTACTGTAAATGAAGTTACATTGTTTTGTGTTAGCAGTTACTATTTACTGTGTCACTATTGCTAATTAATATACAAAGATTCATTTCCAAATGAATTTATTTAAATTAACCAAACAATCCTTAAAAATAAAACAGAACACGAATGAATTAATCGTATAAGCAATACACTCAATGACTTATTCACTCTGCGTGTATCTGAGTTTCTGTGTGTGGAGCTTATTTATACTGTAGCATCTTCTCACGATTGTTTAAAATTAGGTTCCTCAAAAAGGATCATAAAACCATGTGGATTATTTAACAATTGCTAAGATACAGTTAGTCCTTGGGTTACAAAGGCAATTGAAAGCAGAATTTCCATCGCTAAGCAATACGGTCATGCATACACTGCCACATGACCACATTGGGTAGCAGCCACATCCCCGCTGCTGTTGTTATCCCAGGACTATGCAGGCTTTTAAGTGGAAAGCCATGGGAGTACCAGGCAAGTAGGCTGACGGGTATAGAGGCCATTCCGGTAACCTCTAAGGAGCACATGGGCAAGTGTTTGGGTATTGTGGGGAATTCTGTGGGGGAAAGCACTACAGGATATGAGTGGGCAAAAAAAATGCCGCCTCAGCAATTGCTGATTTCCTACTATCTTCACCATTCACTTTACAGGTAGTCCTTGACTTAAGACCTTTCGTTTAGCAACTTTTCAAAGTTGCGGTGGCACTGTAAAATGTGACTTACATCTGGTCCTCGTACTTTTGACCATCACAGCGTCCCCACAGTCATGAGATGAAAATTAGGGCACTTGGCAACCTGCTTGTGTATATATGGCAGTTGCAGCATCCCGGTTCACAAGATTTCCATTTGTGTCCTTCCCAGGGGGCTTCCGATAAGCAAAGTCAATGGAGAAAGCCACATTACTTAATGACCATATGATTCACTTAATTGGGACAATTCGTTTTACAACTGTAACTAAAAAAGACCATAAAATTGGGTGTGCACTTAGCAACCGCTTGTCTAGCAATGGAAGTTCCAGTTTCAATTGTGATCGTAAGGCAAGGACTACCTGTACTTTTGAGAAGCTGGCAGAGAACATTGGAAATGGTGATTACCCAATGTTCACAGTTCGCTGCAACAGAATAATTGCAAGCCAAGCATTGAGTGTCACATAACTGTGATGCTGGAACTGCGAGGACTGGTTGTAAGTCTCCCTTGTTTGGCACTGATGCAACTTTAAACAGTTAATGAATGAGTGGGCATAACCAGGGGTGGAATTCAAATTTTTAACAACTGGTTCTGTGGGCATGGCTTAGGTGGTGGGTGTAGCTTGGTGGTCATGTGACTCGGTGGGCATGGCTTGGTAGTCATGTTATTGGCTGGGCGTGGCCAACTCAATATCATTCACATCAAGGCACGCATCTCCTTGCCTGGCTTCTCATGACTGCGGGGATGGTGCAACAGTCGTAAGTGTGAAAAATGGTCATAAGTCACTTTTTTCAGTGCCATTGTAACTTTGAATGGTCATACCACCCAAGCAAAGTACCAGCAAAGGAGGGGGAAAAAACTCCAGAGACATTCCTGAGACAGGAAGTCTAGTCCTGCCAAGAATGTAGTAAGAGTTAAAGAGAGGCAGTTTCTGTAAGCAACACCAGAATGTTTCCTTCCTGCCTTTCCTTACAGGATTAGGCCAGTAATTCCTTCTAACAACCGGTTCTCCGAACTGCTTAGAATGTTAACAACCGGTTCTAGCGAATAGGTGCGAACTGGTAGAATCCCACCCCTGGGCATAACCCAAGGACTATTGGTAATGTTTCAATTATTATACATCTGAGAGAATCGTACTGATTTAAGCTGCATGGTTTGCTAATTTCACTATTAATAAACTGTCAGTTCACAAGTATCTATAGAAATAAGGATAACTGACAAAAATCATTTTCTGCATGATTAATTATACAAGGCTCTGGTTAATACTTTGTTCTTTGATAACATGGTATAGCATAAAGGTTTGTAATGCATTTAATATTGAATATAGCAGTTCTCTTGGGAAAGCTAATAATATTCATATTTGATGGAGCTGCTGTCAAATTGATACAAAATGGGATTAAAATTAAACAGTGTAATTATATATTGTGCACTGACTAGTTGAAAAATGTCAAATGGGCTTCTGAAAAGAATATCAAGGATCACTCATTCATTAATACCGTGGAAGGTGAAGAGAGGAGTTGCATGATGATCCAATAATAAAGTGATAAAAAGCCAGCAATGATGAGAAATCCCACGAAGGGTAGGAGCAGAACAAAATGAATTTGGAGCAAATTGAAGAAATTCAATATATCAAGTCTTGACAGAGTGAGATTTAATCAAGATCATGTAAATTACTTCTAAGATACTAAAATGTTAAGCCAAGGCATGTTTGATAAACTGAAGAGTTACAAAAAGAAAAAAATGCACAAGGGCTATTGTAACTCAATTTATCTTAGAGGAGTATTCTGAATGATTATCGCTATTGTCCTCATCATAATCATGTCTCCTTTCTGCATGTAGCACAGTTTACATCATGCATATATACATACATACACATACCACTATAAAAATATGTACAATATTTCAGCAGAAATTCACTATAATTTCTTTAGGTTTATAATTTGTCCCATTTCTGTAGTACTCAGATATCTTCTGTTTTCTGCTTAAAAATTTGAAATGTTTTAAACACCTTATCTGAACCCTAGGAATAAAATATTCATGTCAAAAATGAATGAATATTTATATCCTAGTCTTGTTGAGCCTACATATGTCTCTAGCACAATTATTACATTGCAGGACTGGTTGCATTTCTTTTTTAAAAAAGATTATGACCATCTTTTACTATTTTAAAACTGACAGGAAGTTTTAGCCAAATAGCAATGCTTAATTTAACTTTTATTTACACAGATTTTCACTGCTAATTGGACTTGCAAATGTTTAATCCTAGTAAGACTGTAAGAGTAAAGGAATAGAGCCGAACTTGTGCACTTTTTCATCTCCATTCTGAATGTAGCATCTTATTACTTAACTGTGGGCTTCACTTCCAAAAAGTCACCCTCTGTTCCTCTGCTTTGAAGGAATGAAAAAAGTGTGATTGTGAAGCAATGAATTTTATCACAAATATAACATGATCATTCAATAATTGTCAAGCAATATTTTGCCCTAAAATTTAAAAAGGGTAAGTTGAATCTCTCACATTGCTTTGGCTGAGGATTCTGTTCCTTTGAATTCCATATGATACAAATGGATGATTGTTTTAATGATGGTTTGATTTTGCTGTACAAGTGAATACAACCATTGCAGCATCCTTGTAACTTCATTCCCAGCTGGCTTCTGACAAGCAAAAACAATGAGGGAAGCTGAATTCAGTTAAAAATTGGGTAAAAATTGTCATAAAAACAAGTCTGATCACATGATGAATCACTTAAAAACCACTTTGCTTAGCGACTCTGGAATTTGAAAATACTCTGCAATACTCTGAATATGGTCAATATTCTTTTGGGATAAGAATTCTCAGGTGCATTATAGTATAGATCAGGGGTCTTCAAACTTGACAGCTTTTAAGACTTGTGGACTTCAACTCCCAGAATTCCTCCTCCAGTCATGTTAGCTCAGGAATTCTGGGAGTTGAAATCCATAAGTCTTAAACTTGCCAAGTTTGAAGACCTTTGGTCTAGGTGATTTTCTATATTCCTGTTGTCATATTCTCACGTCACGACATCATTTAAAATATTTCTCCATTGGAGGCAGCCAATAGAATGGAATATAGTCTGAAACAGTTAGCCCTAGTATTCTGAATTAACTGGAAACAATGCTCTTAGATGTCACAAGAAGGAAAATTTACTACTGGAATGCATTTTGGCATTATCCCTTTGCAGCAAAAGTGATGGACCCCCTTTTAACCCTTCCCTTCTATGGAATTGAACAATTTGGCAATATCACATCTTCCGTGCTTCAGAAACACGGATTCATCAAATCTTGCATAGCAGCTATAATTGGGCAGAATATTCAAATAAAAAGTATGGTTGAGCAGAAAATTTAAACAAAAAAATAACTGACAGATGGCTTCCCAATTACTGTTACTATTTTCATAAATATTATTTTTTCTATTGAATTTCCCCCCCATGTATATGAAGAAACAAATGTTATGACATGTAGCCAAAATGTAATTGGCAGTAGTGTTTAGAAGTCTTATTTTCCCCTCTGTATTAATGACATTTTGCTGCTCCTTAATTCCCTGAAACTAATTAATAACTGGAACACCCTTGTCCTGTTGGGTCATTGTTTCAGAGATATTTTCTTACCAGATTCCTCAACGTGTTTCAATAATGGCAGAGTTTCTGGTGTACTGCCTTTTGCAATGAAAAGTACTTAAACATTTATGGAGATGTTCTGAGATGTATCTGACTTGAAAATAACCCATGTTGAACTGTATAGCACTTACAGTATTGAAGTGTGCAGAGCTGCTTTAGTTGGTAAGCCACATTTGGTAAGTCCTTGGTTCTTGGTTCAAAGTCTGGCGGTCCAAAGGAGATGTCAGTCATAGATTTAACAACAACGGGAACTAATTGTAACTCAGGATTCTGCCGTAATCTGCATCTAATATATAAATGGTATCCAGGTTTAATGGTTTCCAGATAGTTAGGTGGTTTCCAAGTTTCCTAAGCTTCATCATACTACAATATATCCAATTTAAAACACTCAGATGTCCCTCTTAGTCTGAAATCCTGGACAGTTACTGACCAGCAAGACAGACAGTACTGGGTTAACTGAACAATACATAAATCAGTTTCTTTGGTTCTCCCTGATGACAAGAGATTTTATTTTCATTTCCCACTCTTCAATTTTATAATTTTATAAACTTGTTTTTCTCCTCCTGAAAGTTTCCTCCTAAAAAAAACCTCCTATGTGGAGAAGAAATAGGAGGAAATTCAACTCCTAGAATTCTGTGATGAGCATAGGAAGTCTGCCAGGGAAAAAATGGCTGCACTGAAGAAGTTTATCTGGTGCACCATATTGTGCAGGGATGAGAGGTAATTTATCAGTAAAGGCCTTTATCGGTGAAGATATGCTGACCAGACGCTTGGTTAATAAATGTGTTAGCTTTTCTTGACTTTGTTAAAGTAGTATTGTATTGCTCCTAGCATTCAAACCCTGCTTTGAAATATAAATGATTGGTATATGACCGTATATCCCTAAATATAACACAGACTTGATATATAATCATGGTGAGCTCAGTTCTGTGAGTATAGAGCCAACACAGCAATTCAGACTGGATGATGGAGAGAAGCAGGGTTATAAAGAACAGCCGGGAATCTATATCGGAGTTGAACAGCTTGGCCCAGATTGAGGGTTACACTCAGCTGTTTGGATAGCATGCAGAGAACTGCCCTCCAAAACTTAAAACAAGGCCAGGACAGAAAATGCAATTTACATGTAAATTAAACTAATACAGCTAATACGATTACTCTCCATATACTTTTCATTACAATAACAATTACTGCTTGGTGGTAGCGTTTGAAGGACTCTGAAGGCTACATCCAAGGCTTTGGGGAGCTATTTCTGGTCTATGTAGTGGGAAGAGATCTCTCTAATTAGTGGGTGATCTTCCTCAGAGAGCATAGATTATGCCTTAATAGCATCAGCTATCTGCTGTTCCATAGTAACACAAACTCTGCAAACTGGATTTGAGAATAAAGGGATCGGATTGGTCTGTTTTCAGTACCTACTTTTTTTTGCCATTTTTGGTCCCCTGTTTTCTATTGCTCAAAATAGTTCCTTGCAGAGGAGCGGGGATAGATGAAAAAAATAGTATGCAGCCTCTCCATGGTTATGATCAAAATTCAGACGCTTGGCAACTATTCTTATTTATGACTGTTGTGTGTCCTGAGGTCATGTGAGCAACTTTTGTGATCTTCTTACCAGAAAAGTCAACGGGGCAGCCAGATTCATTTAACAACTGTGTTATTAGCTTAACTGCAGTGATCCACTTAACAAGTATGGCAAGAAAAGTTGTAAAATGGGCGTAACTTACTTACAGAAGTAAGAAATTACCAACACAGACAACAAGAGAACAATAAACAACAATCCAATTGAGGAACCACTAAGACCACCCCATGAACACTGACACGGGAACCCACTAGTATATAAAATGAGATCAATCTCCCCCACCCTACTAGCACTGATGATGTTACCTAGTTTGGTAATGAAATGTGTGCAAGAAATAACCAAGCTCGGGGAGCATAAAGGACCCCACCATTGTGGATTATTCAACAGGTCCAAACATTTAAACTGTTACTCTCTATTTCTCATATAAAATTTCAAGCAGGAATAATTATTTATTAATTGTAGTTGCTGTGATTTTAACTGGAATTGTATTTTTGTTTCTTTCAGAGTCACATTTAAACAAACTGGGCAGCCGTATAAATGTCTTAAATAAATTAAATTAGTAAATGCTTGGAGAGTCAAATCCTCGTAGACTACCTCATTACAAAGCTGACTTTGTAAGCCAAAGATAACTGGCTGTCTCTGACATGTTTCATTAAATAAAATGAACAGCTTATATGTTGCATTGTGGCATATATGTATATTATTAGACTTAAGATGGGTCTTTAATTAAGTTAATTAAACAATTATTGTTTAAGCAACTGAATTAGGCATTATAGTCTTCCTGATGTCACTTGGAGAAATATATGCTACAGATTAATGTACATCTGAAAACAACTGCAGCATATTTATTATTCAAAGGATTCAACCCCCTCAAATGAATAGACAAATTTGTGTACATATTTTTAATATAGAGCATATAGGCACTTTGGTAAACTGTTGTATATAAAGCCTAATAAATAACATTATGAAAATTGATTGCTTTAAGGAATGTGGGTGCAATGATCAAATGACAGAAAATAACAATGTAATTTCCATTCTATTTTTAACTGAACAGAATAATATCTTTTGATATGCATGAGAGTTAGACAGACCAACTTCTTTTTTGGTTAAACCAAAGATGTACTTTAAATTCTCAGAAACTACAGATGTATAAAAGATGAGATTATTTATATAATGGAAGGAAAGTGAAGTTGCATTCACATATCAGGCAAATGCAAACTAGAACCTAAATGTACAAGATTAATCTTATTAAGATGCATTTCTATGTAATTGCATCTAATAATTCGATTCAAAGAATCTTGGAGATGTGCAAACCAAGCATGGTATCTATGGTAACAAACAAGCCATAGCTGGGCCAAAAGGTTTTAAATGCCATTAAAATGGCTGCATCATAGACTTGGTTGACTGCATTGAAATAACCAAGAATAATTGTCTCGCCACTTAATAACAAGCTGGGCCACGCTTCATAAACAGCACAAACAGAAAGAAAGAGAATGAGGAAAATGACTAGAAAGTCAAGCAACATCTGAGGCAGGATCTCCAGAATTAGAGCCAATCCATATTAGATAGAGATATCCTGGATATCCCAAAATGCTTTTTTAAAAAATTGCAGCCAAAAGAATTTTTGTAGGTGTCCATAACCTTAAAGTAGGGGCATGCAACCTTGGCAACTTTACACCCATAGACTTCAACTTCCAAAATTCCCCAAGCAACCATTATTTGCAATTGTTTAGCAGTTTGGGGAGGGTGTATATTAGACAGAGCTGCTCTGCCTGATCCAGGGGTTCAAAGAAGCAGAAATCCCCACCCATCCTGTGGATCAGGTCCATACAGACATTACCCACGGTGGTATACAAAGGATAGGAACTGCATTAAAATTGTGTATTAATGTCAGAGCTCTTCATTTTTATACTAGCCATTTATTGTAAATAATTATGTGTGAAGTTACTTACTGTACTTATTCAATACTGATACAGACCCACTTTCATAGTCGCATTGAAAAATAGCCAGCAGTCATTGATGCCTTAACACATGGTAGTGTATCTTTGCTTTTTCTCATAGATGTGTGCATCCCAATGTAGAGAAATTTCAATATTCATGAAAGAATATTTGCAATCTTTGATTTCACTGCATGTTTGGGTATCATGGAATAAATGGAAGAGAAAATTCCCAAATGTGATTATTCTGTAAGCAGCTGACAAATATCTTGACTTTCTGAGTTTATTGTTGAAATGTTTTCTTTAGAGTAAATCTCTGTTATAGAATATTTTTGACAATAATTTCATACATTTCAAGTTTCCATGGAAACAAGGAAAAGCATTTGTTCTTTAGAGAGTGTTATTTTATATAGGAGGAAGATATCTGTTTTCTGTAAATTAGTCTTATAATTGGAACTATTAGTTCTTATGATTTCATCAGTCTGAAGGCTGACATTTTATTCTGGAGTCAAAAACTATGCTGTTTTTGCTTCTTGCTTAAAACCTTGTGCTGACCAACTGGCCCCCATCTTCACCCGCATCTTTAATAAATCACTAGAGATACGTTACATTCCTTCTTGCTTCAAATGCTCTACTATCATCCCAGTGCCGAAGAAACCATCCATCAAGGAACTGAATGACTTCAGACTGGTTGCTCTAACATCTGTAGTTATGAAAAACTTTGAAAGGCTAGTACTGGCCCACCTGAAAACCATCACGGATCTGCTGTTAGACCCCTTGCAATTTGTCTACTCAGCAAATAGATTGACAGATGATGCTGTTAATATGATTCTGCACTACATTCTACAACATCTTGAATCTCCAAAAACCTATGCAAGGGTCCTCTTTGTAGAGTTCAGCTCAGCATTCAATATCATCATTCCAGATATTCTTCTAACTAAACTAAATCAGCTAGCTGTACCTGACCATACTTGTAAATGGATCATAAGCTTCCTAACAGACAGGAAGCAGCAGGTAAAGCTAGGCAATATCACATTAGATACTTATACAATTAGCCCAGGAGTCCCCCAGGGGTGTGTGCCCTATCCACTTCTCTCTTTATACCAGGGGTCTTCAAACTTGACAGCTTTAAGACTTGTGGACTTCAACTCCCAGAATTCCTCCTCCAGTCATGTTAGCTTAGGAATTCTGGGAATTAAAGTCCACAAGTCTCAAACTTGCCAAATTGGAAGACCCTTGCTCTATATCAATGACTGCATCTCAAAAGATTCCTCTGTTAAAGTACTGAAGTTTGCAGGTGATACAACAGTGATTGGTCTCATTCGAGGCAACAATGAATCTGCATACAGATGAGAGGTTGAACTAGCCTTGTGGTGCAACCAGAACAATATTGAACTAAATACACTCAAAACTATAGAAATAGTGATAGATTTTAGGATAAACCCTCCTATAGAACCACCTCTTATAATACTAGACAATACCATGGACAATAGACAATACCATGATCTTACCATGGACCACTTTCACTGTCATGAAACTCAACTTCCGGGGAAGATGGCGGACGGCTGCTTTCGCCGGAGTTCTCTCCGGCCCGGGTGCTCTTCGGTGCGGGTCCCCATGCCCCCTGGCCCCCCTCGCCGGTGGCAGAGGTGGGGGAGGGCCCGGGGAGACCAGCGGTTTCCAACGAGAGCTGGTTGGGGGCTCGCCGGAGCTAAGGGAGCCGATGGGAGCGACGGCGTTGGCGCGGCGGCCCTGGCGGCCCCGGAGTGGCCTCGGGACGGTCTTGCTGGCCTTGGCGGCCTCGGAGCGGCCTCGGAGGGGCTTCGGAGGCCCCGTTCTGGATGCAGCAGCCCCGGAGCGGTTTTCCAGCTCGCCGGAGCCGCGGCGCCGAGAGGAGAGACAGCGTTGCCGCGGCAGTCCTGGCGGCCTCGGAGCGGCCTCGGGGTGGCCTCGTTGGCCTCGGAGTGGCCTCGGAGTGGCGTCGGAGGCCGCGCTCCAGGTGCGGCGGCCCCGGAGCGGTTTCTGAGCGGCCTCGGAGGCCTTGGGAGTGGTGTGGAGCGGCCCCGGTGGATTTGTGGCGATGGATCCGGTGCATGCGACGCGGAGCTCCGCCGCGGCCCTCTCCGGCCTGGACGGCCTCAGCGGCGGCCCCCCCTGTCCCCTGGGCCCCCCCGCCGGTGGCAGAGGCGGGGGAGGATCGAGGGAGACCAGCCGGGACACCTGGAAGCTGGTCGGGGGTCGGCTGGAGCCGCGGGACCGATGTGGAGGGCGGCGTGGTCACGGCGGCCCCGGCGGCCTTGGGTCGATTGCGGAGGCCTCCTCCAGCGGTCGGCGGAGCGGGGCGGCTGCGGACGGGCAGCGAGCGGACCTGGGGCATTTTCGATAGCCCCGAAGACGACGCGGCGGCTGGGAGATCCACGGAAGGGCTCGGCTGGGGAGCGATGGTGCCGATGCCCCCGTGGGCCGCTTAGGTGGTGCTGTGGTGTCCCTTCCTTCCCTGGGGCCCCCACCGGTGGCAGAGGTGGTGGGCCTGGGGTGGGGACTGGCTCTGCCTGTGACTCTTTCCCCCCCGGGGGTCTCACCGGTGGCAGAGGTGGGACGACCGGGGGGAGGCAGAATATACCCCAGCTGGACTGGATTCCATTTTCCATGGCCGGAGGACGGCAGACGCTGCGGACACTCCGGGACTGCCGAGATGGGGCGGCCGGGTCCACGGAAGTACCCAAGGACAGAGCTTTGGGCCTTGAGGGATGCCCCCCTCTCCCTTAGGTGGCCTTCGAAGCTCTCTAAGACCTTCCGCAATGAGGGATCCTGGGATCCGGAGCGATGGTGGGGTCGGGGAAACCGGGGAGGGCGTGGTAAATTCGGGCTTGAAAAATTTTTAAGGGGATTTTTTAAGGGGGAAAAGTCCAGGGCGGGCGGGGGAGACAGCCCGCATGGAATTGGGGGCAGCCGGGCCGGCGAGCGCGCCTGTGGGGCCTCGGGGGTTCCCGTGTCGGGGTGGCAGACAGGGGGTGGGCAGCCGGGGGCCAGTTTTATCGGCACGGTAACTGGGAGAGGTAGGTATGCTAGGGGTGGAGGGCCATATCCGGTTAGGGGATCGCGCTCCCGATGTTTACAAGCGGTAGCGCGCTCCGACCCTCCCTACCCATCCTGCAGCCCTGGTTGTCCGGAATCTCAGGCCCTGAATACCCGGCTGCTGTTGTGCAATGCCAGGTCCGTGGTTAATAAGGCTCCCCTGATCTGGGAGTTGGCTCAGGAGGAGGCCGCGGACCTGGTAGGTGTCACCGAAACCTGGTTGGGCCCAGAGGGAGGTGTCCCTCTGGTTGAGATGTGCCCACCAGGTTTCCTTGCATTTCACCAGCCTAGGGCTCAGGGAAGGGGCGGTGGGGTGGCGGTGCTTATAAAGGAAGTCCTTTGTCCTAGGGAGGCCACTGTCCCTCAGACGGCTGGCTGTGAATCTCTTTTTGTGAAGTGGGGGCATGGGGTTCAGATGGGTCTTTTGTTGACGTACCTGGCTCCCTGCCACGTCTCATCGGCCCTACCCGGACTCCTAGAGGTAATAGCCGGGCTGGCGGTTGAGACCCCAAGGCTCTTAGTCATGGGGGATTTCAACCTGCCATCGCTCGGTGAAACCTCGGGGTTGGTCCGGGAGTTCTTGGCTTCCATGACGGCCATGGACCTGACCCAGTTAGTTTCTGCCCCCACTCACATGGGAGGTCACATGCTGGACCTGATTTTTGTCTCTGGGCAGTGGTTGAATGACTGTAATTGGGGGGATTTAGTTATTACACCCTTGTCATGGACAGATCATTCCCTCCTTAGGCTGGATTTCTGTTCCGCTACCCCCCACCGCAGGGAGGCGGAGCCACTTAGATGGTTCCGCCCCAGGCGCCTAATGGATCCGGATCGGTTCCAGAGGGAGCTTGGGCCATTTCCTGAATCTCTGGCTCTCAGCTCGCCTGGAGACCTGGTGGCCACCTGGGAGGGGTCGGCCGCCGGGGCCCTAGAGCGAGTTGTGCCTATGCGACCTCTGACTCGGCACAGATCCCATTTGGCTCCGTGGTATACGGAGGAGCTACGGGAGATGAAGTGCCGAAAAAGACGTCTTGAGGGCATTTGGAGGGCGAGCCGTTCCGAGTCTGACCGAACACAGGTGAGATCTCATATTAAGACTTACCTTGTGGCGATAGGGGCGGCGAAATCTTCGTATTTCTCCGCCCTTATTGCATCAGCAGAAAATCGGCCTGCCGCCCTGTTTAGAGTGACCCGCTCTCTACTTGAACCGAGAGCGCGGGATGACCTCTTGCAGGGTAGAGCGGAGGAGTTTTCCCGATTTCTGCATGATAAAATCGCTCAGATTCGGGAAGGGCTCGACTCCAATTGGGTGGTTCCGGGGGAGGTGTCCGGGGCAGGTCTTGAGAGTGTTATCTGGGGGGAGTTCGATCCTGTGACCGCTGAGGGTGTGGACAGGTTGCTGGGGGGTCTGAATGCCACCACCTGTTTATTGGACCCGTGTCCTTCCTGGTTGGTTTCGGCCGCCAGGGAGACGACACGAGGCTGGCTCCAGGGGATTGTCAACGCTTCTTTGAGAGAGGGGGTGCTCCCTACCGCCCTGAAGGCGGCGGTGGTGCGCCCCCTCCTCAAGAAGCCTTCCCTGGACCCAGCTATTTTAAACAACTATCGTCCAGTCTCCAACCTTCCCTTCGTGGCGAAGGTTGTTGAGAGTGTGGTGGCACGTCAGCTCCCCCAGTACCTGGAGGAAGCAACTTACCTCGATCCGTTCCAATCGGGCTTCAGGCCTGGACATAGCACTGAGACGGCATTGGTCGCGTTGGTTGATGATCTCTGGAGGGCTCGTGACAGAGGGTTCTCCTCTGTCCTGGTCCTATTAGATCTCTCGGCGGCTTTTGATACTATCGACCATAGTATCTTATTGCGACGGTTGGAGGGGTTGGGGATTGGTGGAACAGTCCTCCGATGGTTCTCCTCCTTCCTCTCTGACCGTTCGCAATTCGTGTTGGCGGGGGGGGAGAGGTCCACCTCTAGGCCCCTGGTTTGTGGGGTGCCTCAGGGGTCGGTCCTTTCTCCCCTCCTGTTCAACATTTACATGAAGCCGCTGGGCGAGATCATCCGTGGTCTTGGAGTGAGGTGTCATCTGTATGCAGATGACACCCAGCTGTACATCTCCACTCCGGACCACCCCAACGATGCTGTGGGGACTATGTCTAGGTGCCTGGAGGCCGTGCGGGACTGGATGGGCGGGAACAGGCTTCGGCTCAACCCATCCAAGACCGAGTGGCTGTGGTTTCCGGCGCCCCGATATAGCCAGCTGACACCTTCGCTGGCTATTGGGGGGGAGGTTCTGCCCCCCACAGAGAGGGCTCGCAACCTGGGAGTCCTC
Organism: Bungarus multicinctus; assembly: GCA_023653725.1. Classification (NCBI taxonomy): domain Eukaryota; kingdom Metazoa; phylum Chordata; class Lepidosauria; order Squamata; family Elapidae; genus Bungarus; species Bungarus multicinctus. The sequence continues at coordinate 117,440,110 of CM042836.1, forward strand.
CTGGATGTACGGCTGTCGCTTGAACATCACATCGCGGCCGTCTCCAGGGGGGCGTTTCATCAGATCCGTCGGATCTACCGGTTGCGGCCCTTCCTGGATCGGGACGCCTTGCGCACGGTCACTCAGGCCCTTGTCACCTCTCGCCTGGACTATTGTAATGCCCTCTACATGGGGCTCCCTGCGGGGAGCATCCGGAGACTCCAGTTGGTGCAAAATGCAGCCGCGAGGGTGATTATGGGGGCGTCGCGTAGCGCCCATGTGACGCCTCTCCTGCGCGAGCTGCATTGGTTGCCGATGGCTCTCCGGGTTCGCTTTAAGGTTCTAGTTTTGACCTTTAGGGCGACCCATGGCATGGGACCAGGTTACCTTCAGGACCGCATTCTACCAACGTTCTCCAACAGGCCGGTGCGTTCCCACAGGGAGGGTCTGCTCCGGGTGCCGTCGGCCGCTATGTGTCGTCTGGTGGCGCCAAGGGGTAGGGCCTTCTCTGTGGGTGCCCCCGCCCTCTGGAATACTCTGCCACCGGAACTTCGTACCGGCACGGACCTGAGGGCCTTCAGGCGCGCGTTAAAGACCTGGCTCTTTGAGCAGGCCGGCCTGGGCTGAGATAATGATTTTAAATTTGATCTCCATTTTTAACTTTAAATTGGGTTTTAAGGGTGGGGGGGGGGGTTTTCTAATTTTAGTCTGCAGCTGATTCTAATATTTAATTACTTTTTAACTTTTGTATTTGTGGGGTTTTTAGACGAGCTGTTCACCGCCCTGAGTCCCTTGGGAGAAGGGCGGTATATAAATGTAATTAATTAATAAAATAATAAATAAATAAATAAATAAATAAATACAGTATCAACAGTAGAGACCTTCAAATTTCTAGGTTCTATCATATCTCAAGACCTAAAATGGACACCTAACATCAAAAACATCATCAAAAAAGCACAACAGGGAATGTTCTTTCTGTGCCCACTCAGAAAGTTCAAACTGCCTAAAGAGCTGCTGATTCAGTTCTACAGAGGAATTATTGAGTCTGTCATCTGCTCCTCTATAACTGTTTGGTTTGGCTCTGCAACCAAACAAGACAAACACAGATTTCGACAGATATTTAGAACTGCAGAAAAAACAATTATACCAACCTACCTTCCATCAAGGACCTGTATACTGCACAAGTCAAAAAGAGGGCTGTGAAAATATCTTCAGACCCCCTCATATCCTGGACATACATTGTTTCAACTTCTACCCTCAAAACGATGCTATAGAGCACTATATATCAGAACTACTAAACGTAAGGAAGGAAAGAATAAGGAGAGATTTGACCCATAAACAAGGAGAAAGTTTCTGACAATGAGAACAATCAACTTGCCCTCGGAAGTTATGGGAGCGCCATCACTTGAGACTTTCAAGAAGAGATTGGATTCCCATCTGTCAGAAATGGTGTAGGGTCTTCTGCTTGGGCGGGGGGTTAGACTTGATGACCTATAAGGTCCCTTCCAACTCTGATTATCTGTTATCTGTTATCAGATAGATGGCAATTCTGTTTAGAAGGACAGTTTTTTCCCCAAATGCCATCACTCTGCTAAACAACTAATTCCCACAACAAATTATTGCTGTCAAATTATTTACTAAGATTGTATTACTATTATTCTTCTCATCCTTCCTAGTACCTATATCTTCCCACTTTTATCTATGTTTCTTGTATCTTTACAATTTATATTGTTTTATTTGTTTTGTACTATGATTTGATTGCTTATTAGTAACCTATGACTATCACTAAGTGTTGTATCTTATGATTCTTGATGAATGTATTTTATATTTTCTTTATGTACACTGAGAACATATGCACCAAAGACAAATTCCTTGTGTGTCCAATCACACTTGGCCGATAAAGAATTCTATTCTATTCATTTTTGTCAGATTACAGTAAAGAAAATACTTGGCCCATAATTCCATACTGAGCAGGGATCTAACTATAGTTTTCTAACTATAGTTTTAGTTTTCTTCTAAAGGCATGAAATAAAATACAGAAACAATGGATGTTTGTGATACATATGTATGGGTAGTACCATACTTCTAGATGATTTTAATGAAAGATTATTGAACACCACAAGATTTTAATCAATCTCAGTTGTAGAACAGATCTGGATTGCAAAAATAAATCTTTTCCTGAAGGTAATTTGCTTCATTTCACTAGCCCATCTTAAATGACAAATTCCAGATACTTAATGATGCCTTACTTTTTCATCCTGGTTTCTCTGATCATAATTTTGAGGGGTTCATTCTTGTGAATGTGTGAATGGATTGGACAGATATAATTCATTAAATAAGAAGTAGCACCCATGAATTAAATGGTTTGAAAGCATTTTAACCAATTCCAGTCTAAAGTCTCTAATTATTTTAACATTAATATTGTAATTATTTTTAGAGGAGGAAGTGGACTTAAGATGCAACTTAACTTCTACTGAATTAGTTTTGATTACAATGTAGTTGCTTGCCTAACATGAAATGATTCCTTCAACTATCAGTTTGGTCATTCTGTTGGATTCATTTTGACTGAAAGAAGCCAAATAACTGATAAATAACTGATAAATATCAGGCTCCAGCAGAGGAAATATATTAATCTATCGGTTATACCATAAACATAAGTGGGTGTCTAGAAATGTAATTTGCTTTTTGATTGCAGTTCAAGATTTATTGTTCTTGTGTGGGTGACATTGTAGATAAAGCTCTGTTTTAGCAGGGTACCACTCATCCTGTGTGATGATTTGACATGAGGTACAAAAGCACACTTATGCATACTTTCTGTCTACAGGCAGGTGTATCAATATGATAGGGCCTACTTGCCAACACCAGCATTATGACTATGGGACATTAGACATATTATTGAGAAACAAGTCAATGATAATATGGGACACTTTTGTCATGATGAAAATAACGTAGCAAACACAGTAAACTATAATGGAACTCTTGAAGGAGAATTAGATAACACTTCCTATGGATTCTCCTTTTCCACAATATTCAGGGACTGTGGCCAATTTATTATGAAGTATACTTGGTAAACCAATATATAATGTATATGATGACAAATTCAGATTTTTTAAATTACTAATATTGAGATGAATCTATTGTCCAACATATGGCTCTATCATTTAGAATTTTTTTCATTATTTGATATCTAATTTGGTTTTGGAAGGATACCAGTTCCATCTATTCAGTATTCATTTGTTAAAACAGAATGATTAACAATGTTGTAACTAGAAAATCACCCTTAGCTTTATTATAATCACAGAATAGGTTCTTAAGAGAGATTTATATTTAAATCTCTTATATTAAATTGTATGGAATTTGATTTGTGTGTAACAATCAAACCACATGCCTTCCTTCATCACCTCCTCCAATATTCTTCCATTGATAACTTGAATTAAAAATAGAGATACACTGGCAAGATTTAAACAATATGCTAAAGAAAAATATTTTGATGTTGACTTGTTGAATAAACAAGGATGGGCTGGTTTACAGGTAATGCTAAACATCAATTGATTGATTGATTTTAGACTTGCATCATGTGAAAACTGCAATATTCATTTTTATGGCTTAACAGCATCTATGAGCCAAATATGGCTTATACAGGAAATCAAGACTAAAATCTTAATCATTGCAATGAATGAAATTAAGTGTTAGCCTAGAATTGCCAAATCCTCACTTTAGAACAATGATAGCAAACCTATGACACGCATATCACAGGTGACATGTGTTGCCAAATGCTAGATCCCAATTATGACACTGAGACAAGGAAAATAAATTGATTTTCAATTTATTTGAAACATTTCAATTAATAAAGGATTCTCTTATTGATTTTACAGGAGAGAGAACAAAGGGAGAAATCACACCTTTTTATAGTTTGCATAATTCTAAAAAAAAAGTACAAATGAACATTTTGATTGGGTAAGGAAAATTCATCTATTCAGTTCCACATAAGAATTAAAACACCAATAATACCTGAGCATTTAGGGTTGAAAGAGCATTTTTTTTCTCAATAAAAGTAAAAGAAACATTTGCAAGAGAAAAACATCAGAATGGGTATGGGTAAGATACATTCTCAGCGCTTCCCAGTGCTGAGCTTGAATATTTGTTCATGGAGGCTTGAGAATACATCTGAAAATGAAACTGTTTTACTTACAATGGATTGAATGCTTTCCTGCCAATCCAACTCCTCACATCTTGTGCCACTTTGGGGATACACCAGGCCTCTGGATCTGCTGGACATTGTACAAAAAGGTCTTGTTTTCACTCAGCCTCTCAGGCATCTGAAAATTGTGTGCATGTTCTTACATGATTTTTCTGAGGCTCCATAGGTGCCGTGAAAGCAGGACATTCTCACATGACTTTCAGAGTGTCTAGGGAAGAGAGTTCAAAAGAGAGGAGAGTCTGGAGTGTGTGTGTGTGTGTGTGTGTGTGTGTGTGTGTGTGTGTGTGTGAAATACCAGCAGAATAAAAGTATGCATTATCTCAATTTTTGACATGCTGAACCCAAAAGGTTCACTGGTTTAGCATCTTCTTATTGGATTCCTGAAATCCATAGTTTGCTCAGCTAGATGTCCAGAAGGCTTTAAACTAGGCAATGTCATAAACACTATTAATACACTGAAAGATCCTCAGTTCTTTCTCAGATGATCACCATCCATCCTGAGGTGTCCATCTGGCACTGTATTGCCAATCATTTACAGTACATCTTTTATCCATGTGGTTTTCTCAATAAAATACAGGAAGCGGTTTATCATTTGTCTTCTCACTTGCACAATTAAATAATGCTTTTGCTATTGCCACTAAAATGATCTTCTGCCAATAGTATCTATTGATATGGGCAACAGATTGCTTTAACTGAGCAGCTGGGATAATCTTCACAATTTGGGTGACCCTGCTGGCATTATATACTCAGCCTATTCTTCCACCATTTCCTAGGAACACCCCCTTGGCATAAACCCCCTTGGCATAAACTAGGAATACCCCCTTCCCCATAATGAGGCAGAACAGCAGGACTTGGGGAGGGGGTAGAATAGTAATAGGTTATTCAATAAAACATTATTGAACCAGCCATGTGTTAATATGATATGCTAAATAGATCACAGCAGGTTATCCCATGTAGAGGAATATGTGTACCATTGTAAAAACATCAGCTCAACAAATATATTCCTTTCCAAGTCTTCTAGTCTATGACTCACAGTCCATTCTGCTTGAGATTTGTGGGCCACGCCAAGTATAGCTTACAAGTCTCTGGTCATATCATAAGCAAGCTAGAATTCTGATACCAATGCATATATTTTTTTACATTATTCAGGTCTTTTCGTATGCATGATTTTCTTTACACCTGGCAGATATGATTCCGGATTAAGATGCAAGCAGCATCCCTTAAACATATCGCAACTGTTTTATTTAACTGAATTGTGCTGCATGGTACCACCTAATTTTTCCGTGTATAACAGTCATAGGACTGAAGGTGCAGAACAGAAACTAGATAGAAAATATGTAAAGTTGGCAATCACTGATGACACCATCTGGGACTCTGATTTTATATTCACGGGCACCAGACTCTGAGTGGAATACTTGAAAAAAGTTGGCTGAAAATAATAACCTAAAAGTGAAAAGCCTTTAAGGAACATTGGCAGAGATTTGGCATAAGTGCTACCATGCCAGCTTTCAAACATAATGCTCAATGGAAGCTTGACTGTTCTGGTCAACCCCATGAAGCAACTGCCACCCTTTTGGTCAAGAAAGCAAAAACTTGTTATGGCAACTTAAACTCGTAATTTGGCAAGAAAGATTGATAAAAGGTCTATATCACCGTGGTTGCGATCATTAATATTTTTGAGCTATTGTCTGTCTAAAACTGCAATTCATCTATAGGGAGTTGAATTCAAACCAGGAAGATTTGCTATTTGCATTGAGAAACAGATGAGTGGCAAGTTTAGTGTGAGGCCTTTTTATGAACAAATTGGCATTCATTGGTTTTGAACTAATCGGCTTATATATTTGTAAATAAAACTAATGCTGCGATGACAACCTGCATTTCAAGTGCTCTTATTCTAAAGAATCGCTGCAGAATTCAGCAGCTATTAGCAAGAAGGTTTTAAAATCCTAGAATGGAGGATGCCATGATTTCATATATTTCTTTACATAAGCAGCGTCTAGTAACACCTTTTTTATCTAACACCTTTTATAAAAACGTATAAGCTTTCATGAATTGCAGCTCTCTTCAGATTGCCTTTTTGGAATTATTGGTGGTGTCTTAGCAGCTAACATAGCACAAAATATACCTTATAGCGAGGTACCACATTAATTATCAGTTAACTGAATGTGATATATATTTATCTATATACCATTATCACTCTTTCCATCCTGCTAACAATCTTTGTGAAGTGTTGCTTTCTGGCAGAAGATACAGAACAATTAAAACTCAGACCACATGTTTTCTGAACAGTTTTTATCCCAGAGCTATAACTGCACTTAACAATGAACTTAAGGACCACCATCAGTGAGCTATTGGACAGTATTACTTGGTCAGCTGTGTGGATGCTTGTGCATTTTAGGGGGCAGGGAATTTTGGTGGGTGGGGTGTGTGTTTGGAGATTGTCATGTGTGTGTGCGTGTTGGGTCTGGTCTCTGGGTATTATGTGAATTTCGTTGTATGTGTATACTGTATATATACGTACAATAACAATAACAACAATAATAACAGTAACAATAACAACAACAACAATAATAATAGTTGGTGGTGATGATGATGATGATAATAATTATCATCATCAACATCACCACCATCATCATCTTTGACATGACCTTAACTTAAGTGCATCGTAGGGAAACATTTTTGAAGCAAGGCACCTAAAGTGGGCTAATGTACAGAATGTACGTTACATACAAATGTGGGACCCATGACTTCCAAGGGAATGAAATTTGGGGAAGCTGTGGCTTCTTCGGTGTTACTGGCTGTTGCTACATTGTTAGACTGCTGCTGCGGTCATATGACCCCCATTTTCAACATTCTGTGACTGTTTCCTAGACAATCTCACAATCTCACTCCTCCCCCCACCCTGCAGCAAGGAATTGACTCTTATGTGGTTCTTAAAGAAGCAAGAACTATAAGGTGCAAAAAGAAAGGCCTGGATATTTTTATTGCTTTTTTGTGCCCCTTCTCTGGCACACAAACAAACATATGTATTTTTATGCCATCTTTTTTCAGGAACTCAAAGCACATATATAGCACTTCATCCTTTTATATTTCTTCACAAACAGCCCTGTGAGATAGGTTGGGCTGAAAATCACCAAGTGAGCTGCTGTGGCTGTAGATGGAATAAAAAATGGATCCCTCTGGTGTCAGTTAAATACATTAACCATTATATCTTAGTCTTTTCCTATCCTGTTTCATTGTTCAACTACTTCCTACTCTGAAACTAAGTGGACCGGTTTTTCCTTTGGCCACCGAAAATCAGATAGATACCCTACCCCACGGAAGATCAAGTGATCCTGTTTTTAAAATGTCTCTGACAGCTTCTTACAACTCAGTAGAGAAACCGGCAGGGATTCTAAAGTGAGAATCATACAACATTGTGGTATACAACGTTGTGGCAAAATAAAGAATTAAGTAAAATATCATTAATATAATTATGCCATGTGGAAAAAGTGGGGGATGTCATGGTCAAGAGATGATACCAAACATTGAGAATAGTGGTGGGATTCAAAAAATTTTATTACCGTTCTGTGGGCTTGATGGGCGTGGCATACTGCAAAATCCCATTCCCTCCCCACCCCACTAACCTGCATTCCAGCTCCGTTCTCCTGTGCAGGGCAACAAAAGAAGACCCAGCCAATCAGCTGGGACTTGGAAGGCAGAGAATAGATGGGTACGGGGCCAGTCAGAGGTCAGGGGTGGTATTCAGCAGGTTCTGACCAGTTCTGGAAAACCGGTAGTGGAAATTTTGAGTAGTTCGAAGAACCAGCAAATACCACCTCTGACTGGAGATTTTACAGTATCCTTCCCCTGCCACGCCCACCAAGCCATGGCCACAGAACCGGTAGAAAAATCTTTTGAATCCCACCACTGTCAGAGATGGTATTTGCCGGTTCTCTGAAGTATTCAAAATTTCCACTATTGGTTCTCCAGAACTGGTCAGAACCTGCTGATTCTGAAGCAGCAAGGAGGTGGAAAGATGAAGAAATGGAGGATGAAATGGCTATGCATCTCCAGAATCACAAAGAAAGGTACAGAGTGAGGAGATTAAAAGATGGAAGATAAAAGGGAAATGTAGCAAACACTAATTACTGTGACAGTTCCTCAACACAGCAATACCCACCTTCAACAACAACGACCTCAGTAGAAAAACAGCAAAATGCATGATTTGCACAGTGGTATATTTCTTCTAAAGTTGGTGGCATGGCCAAAGTCTGCTCTCACTATCAGGCTTTCCTATTCCCTGGAGAAATTGCCAGTTTCTGCTATATGAGGGAAAAGGTCAAGATAAGGAATTTGCTACCTCTACCTAATAAACTCCTCAAGTTATATAGCAATGATGAACCTACTGCAAACAATTTTAGAAAGCACATCAGATAATACAACTGCCTCTTCCAAATGGCATCCTTCAATGCCCAAAAAATTCTTCCAACAAGGAACGGATGGAACCCTTCTGTAACTCTTCAAGAGCAAATCCATCATTAAAATGGTACATTCAAAAGTAACACTTGTCATAATTCCAGTGGTGGGATTCAATTTTTTTTTACTACCAGTTCTGTGGGTGTGGCTTGGTGGGCGTGGTGTGGCTTGAGGATGTGGCCTGGCGGGCATGGCAGGGGAAGGTTACTGCAAAATCCCATTCTCTCCCCACCCCACTAACCTGCTTTCCAACTCCATTCTCCTGTGCAGGGCAACAAAAGAAGACCCAGCCAATCGGCTGGGACTTGGGAGGCAGAGAATAGATGTGGGTGGGACCAGTCAGAGGTGGTATTTGCTGGTTCTCCAAACTATTCAAAATTTCCGCTACCGGTTCTCCAGGACTGGTCAGAATCTATGAATACCACCTATGTGTTAAGAGTATTCTTAAAGAATGGAAGATTAATCACAAATATTGTCATCAAAAATGACCTTTGTTAAAAGAAAAGCATTAATATATTTTATTATAATAATGCATTATTATAACAACACATCTTTGTTCTTTAATAAAATTACATTTTCATCCTTAATTTTAAATCCAAAACAGTAGCAAGCCACTCATGATTAATTTGTTTGTTTGTTTGTTTTGTTCTGGTAATGACATATCTCTGAAAGATAACCCAATGGCTCATGGGTTGTCTAGTATACAACAAAGCCCTGGGGCCTATATCCTTTGTTTTAAAAGCCAATAGTGATGCAGAAAGTCACAATTTAGAAATGAAGAATAAGGTCCAGGCTGATTAATCTTCCCCCCTCCCCATTTCCTGACAATTTCTTCATAAGATATATTAACAAAAACAACCCTTGCCCATTGAAGTATCAGGATGATATACTATCATCAACAAATACTTTGAGAACATTTTCAGCCACATCTGGTGCCTGATTCTTTTCGAAGTTCATGACACTCTTGTTTCTGGCAACAGAACTTAGATTTCCACTCATCCCTGATACCTTCCAGTCTGTGACAGGCTCTCTCATCTTTCAGCCTCACATATTTGGATCTGTCTGGCAATGTTGCGGTCAGTGGAGAGCCAGTCTGCTGAATTAAAGATGGAGCTAATTATGTCTAGTCAACTTGGCAACCTGTTCTCTTGAAAGCGTTGCAGTTATAAAGCTTCTGAACTGTGGAAGTGTATCATATGAATGCGGTAATGGTTTAGAAGGCAAAGGCCCTGTCATACTGAGCTCTGCGCAGAGAGAACAGGTGTATGGCCTCTGCCACCTGTTACAATCTCTTATAGCCGGCAAATCAGGCACACTATTCCCAATGGGAGCAATTTGGCCCTGGAACTTTCAGAAACATCTTTTAGCCTGTCTGTGAAACAAAGCTCGCTGGGAAACCTGCCTTTAAAATGGGGATTTGGAGCAGTTGGTGTTTGAAAGTGAAAGAAACAGACTCCAGGTACAGAAATAAACAAAGCAATCTTTGGAAGGATAGCAATTACCCATTGCACAGAAAATGTGAATTTATTCAAGATGATAAAGGGCTTATTTAAAAAAGCCATATATTCAAAGCAAATGGCTAGGAGGATGCCACACCTTAAAATTTAAGCCTTAGGTCAAGTGTATGTGTGTATGTATGCATGTTCCAGCAATCCAGTACAACTGTATTGTAAAAAAAGTTCACATCTGTAAATTTGAATCAGCAAGAAGTAATCCATTCAATCCACATGTTTTGCAAACTAAGGATGACAACCAAAGAGGATTAATAGACTGTCAAATCATAATTGTACTTTTTTCAGTCTGTCAGTCTCTTTTATCCATCTAGCCATCCATCCATCCATCCATCCATCCATCCATCCATCTATCACAATCCCTCAAAGTAGCACTCTCACCATACTGCTTTGGACATTCATTTAGCTCTAAAGTTGCAAAATATTTCACCTCTAGAAAATAGCTGAGTTAAATTTGTTTTCATCTTTGGTTGTTTATTGTTCTCTCTGTTTTTGACCTTGATTCCAGCCAAGGTCTGTTACTAATCCTATTTTTCCTGTACTTGTGTTTCTATTTTTCTATTCCTTTTGTTCATTTCTATACATCATAGCCATACCAATACTGCGGTGCTAGATATTACATAATATTATAGTGCAGTATTACAATGTAATATGGTACTCCAACAGTGCATTAAAAAACCCATTGAAAAATATTTTTTATTAAAAACATTCTTGTCTTTGACCTTATCAAATCTAATACTGAGGAATAACATGATTTGCCTTTAAAAAAATTTTTGAAGTAAACAATTTAATCTAGTGAGTCTCACCTGGACAGTCTTTCAGGTCTAATGCAGAAGTAGTTGCATGATTTAATGCAAGTGGAGAGAAGAATCTTTGATAAAATATAATAGAGGAGAAAATAATTGTTGGCAATAATAACTTTTTCTTTCAAAATTGTTTAGGATAAGTAGGAGCAGGCAAGTGAGCCAGCTTTATGATCCATGGACTTCAACTCCCAGAATTCCTGAGCCAGCATGGTTGGCTCAGGAATTCTGGGAGTTGAAATGCATAGGTCATCCATAGGTCATCAAGTTGCTGTAGTTGCCCACTCCTGGAATAGAATATAGAGCAGGGGTGTCAAACTCATGTCATCACGGCTTTGTCACGTGACATATCAGGACTTTCCCCCCCTTTGCTAAATAAGGTGTGGGCGTGGCCAGCACATGACACATCAAGCCCATGGGCCAGGAGTTTGACAGACCTGATATAGAGTATGAGGAGTTTGTTTAGTAGGTTTGCTAGCATGAGATGAACATTTAAATGACAGGAAATCTCTTTGGGACATGACCTCATCAAAAGCCGAGTGGCTTTTATTTCTGAAGTTCACACATTTTCAACTGGCTGTCAAGTGTCTACAGCTTCATTTCTCAATAACCAGCCTTGCAAAATCAACAATATAACTTTTCCATAAAGTACTATATTTTTCAGGATTATTAGTTACAGGTCAGAGAAAACAAAAAAACAAGTATTTAAGAGTCTTTTTCTTTTGTTCTTATTTCTGTTCTTATGCAATAATTATGCACTCCTATTCAAGAAAATATTTCAAGTTAATGTCCTCTCCTCCCTGTACCATGCCCCTGATTTCATCTGAATGAAAGATTCTGAATCTATTTCTCACAGTTCACTTTTCTGTATTATTTAAACTTACTTGATTAAGAGCAGACAATCTGTCAGCTGAGAAAGGTGAAAATCCTACAGCTCTGGAAACAAACGGTCCATCTGCATGGTCCGCTTATTGCAAGAAGGAACACTTCAGCAATCACATTGAGAGGAGCTGGAGAAGATATTGTCACCCTCAGCTCGTCCCTGTCCTAATATGGAGACATCCTCCAAACGTGCCTTGCTTTAAAAGTGATGTTTTCTGGCTTTAGATAGCCATGCAGTTTTTCTTTCAGATTTTTGCAATCAAAGTTACAATCTGAACCATGCTATGTTTTGTGTGGTGAGTCTCAGGCATGGTTTTTTTTGTTGTTGTCGTTAATCTCCAATAAGCCATGCTCTAAAACACAAATTTTCTGTTTCTTTTCCTCCCATATAAATGCTGTGTGACAAGTCACAACTGGTCAGAGAGGACTAGTAAGTTATTGGAGATAATTTTCTTTTAACAACCCCATAATGGAGTCTGGGCAACTGAGCTAGCTGAGTGTTTTAATGGCTGATGCCCTTCCTGTCACCAATGTGGAGTTTTGTTCAGCAGATATATTCTCAGTGTACCCAGAGACAGAAATATCTACCTCTACCTAGGATTTAACTCACAGACTCCTGATTGTGAGGTGAGAGCTCCACCTCTAGGCCACCACACCATTCCTCAGTAAGTTATGGGATATTTCCCCCCTCCCAATTACTGACAATTCTAGATAATCTCCAACAGCCATGTTGTAAAAATCCTTACCATATTTTGTCAAAATTCTAAATGCTGGCTTCCAGGTGAAGGAAAATTACAAATTGTCGTGCCTCTGCAAACAGAGGAAGTAATACTACAGTGAAGACCAGTGACTGGAAGTTAAGTCCAAGTCAACAGCATCTCTTTGTGAAGCTGGGAGATGTATGCTCTGAAAAATGGTTTCTTACATAAAGACTTACAAGATCTGAAGAGAGTTTGTGGGTATCATGAAGTTGAATGCTAGGAGCTGTGGAAAAGTAAGCAAACTCATAGTTGCAGTGGAGTCTACATAAAGGTTTGTAAAGCATCCTGCTTTTTAAAACACGATTGAAGACAGTTATGTTAAAGAGATCTTTGGAGCAGCAGTGCAAGTAAGCCATTTAGTGAATGTTCCTTCATCCCAGATTAAAGATAAGAGCACAGACACACTCATTCTACCACCGCTTCTGAAGCTATACAGAATACATTTGAAAAACAATCATCATGTGCAGATCAGCTGTTATGTCTTTAATAAACTGACAAGAAAAATAATGGTAACATTGTCTGTGCACGCACAGTGTACAATAGAACAGCTATTGCAGAGTTCCTAAGAATCATTTTGGGAAGTCACAGCCTTTGACATCTTTTTGTATTATTCTGTGTCCGTTTGACTCTTATCTTAAAATGGTTCCTGATGCAGGCATAAGTCCCGATTCAGCTATATAAGGACTACATGAGCAGGAAGGAAAACATATGAAGGATACTAGCTGGATACCCATGCTTTGTGATGAAACTTTATGATCGGACTATACAGAAGCCTGAGCTTTCATTCTTTCTTCCTTTCCCTTTCCTTCCTCCTTTCCTTTCCTTTCCTTTCCTTTCCTTTCCTTTCCTTTCCTTTCCTTTCCTTTCCTTTCCTTTCCTCCTTTCCTTTCCTTCTATCTATCTATCTAAACTATCCAGCAAAAGTGTTGTAAAATACAATCCTCCAACTGTTGTCCCAAAGGTGCTTTTTTTTCAAGAGACAACTGGACTTCCTGGTTTTTCTTTGAAGATGTTCTGCTTCTCATCCAAGAAGCTTCTTCAGCTCTGACTGGAAGGTGGGTAATAGAAATGCTACAACCTTTGATGCCAAATGAGCTTCCTGTTTGGAAGTGTAGTTTGCATCCTTTTTGAGAGTCATTGAGGCAACTTGGAGGTTGTCTGTGTCCTTGGGTCACCTGATGGTACAAATGGCTGTGGAGTTGCTAAGGTAACGGAATGTGAGGTAATGGAATGTGAGACAACTGGCAGTTGGAACAGATTTCTTTTCAGGTGGGGAGGGGGAGTAAAACTCCTTAGCATAGAGCGTGTTAATAATAATATAGGAAATACTAATGCTGTGATGGTCATTTTGAAAAATCCTTTCTTAGCGAGCATCTAGAAGCCAAGAGAAACATATGTGCCAAATTTCAAGTTTGTAGGCTTTACGGTTCTGGATATTTCGTGATGCTTCGTGAGTGGTCCTTTGCTTTTATATATATATAGATTACATCTAAATGGGCTGCCTCTTCCAATCCACTTGCTATATTTTTCTCTCTGTGGTCTATGTGCCATGTTGTTTTGCTAATAATATTTTGCTATCACCACAGGGAAAGGCCATGCTTTCCATCCTGATGATTTCTTGATGCATGATTTCTATTGGAAGTGAGCCTGTTCACTTTTAAGTACAAAGCCATGCTGAGTGTGATGGTATTTGTGTTCACTGCTTGAGAAAAGCAAATACTGACTTCCATAGCAAACTCTAATAGCTGCACCATTAAGGACATCAATACGCAAGTTCAATCAGGCACAAAAAGGCACATAAAGCTTTGCTAAGCAAATGAACATGATGTGGCTAATGAAAGGTGGAAGAAGGGAAATAGAAATGACTATCATCTCAGCTTGTATCCGTCCTTCCTTAAGAAATCATGGACCAGCAAGGAGGGCCAGCATGGTGTCCACTTGGGGTCAGAATGGCAGCCACCACCATGCAATCAAGTCTCCATTCCTTTTTATATCTGACATGTGTCACAAACTGTGGTTTATACACCACAGTGTCACAATGTCACACAGTGCCACTGTGAGTTTTTTGACCCCCTTCCTGCACCCTAGGAGGCAAATGATAAATTGTGAATCCTGACATCATGTAGCAAACCCTGTGGCTGGCCAATTTACATCCCAAAGTTTGAGCACAAGTATAAAAAAAAAATTGAGCTTTGTCCTGGGATACATATTTTGTCATCAGCACAATTTATAGTGGGTTGCCTATGCTGTCCTTCCCCAGTTTTAAAGGTATCAGAGCTGCCCATGGAAAAGAAGGTTCAAGACAAATTATATTGCAAATTTAATTGGCAAATTGCAAGCTATTTCTTGCAATTCCAAGAATATCCAGCAAAATCTTTACTGGAAATTCCTGGATCTGCAAGCTAACACATCTGGAATATGTCAGTTTCTAGAAGACCATTACAAAGGGAAGCAAATAGCCTTGATGGAATGGGTAGGCGTGCTACTGGAATAAATATTAGGAAGAACTACCATGAAAATTATGGTGCCCATCTATTAACAATTATGGAAAGTAAACTATAATTGGATAAAGTCACATGTCAAAATTCTTCCTGTTGTAGGAAATCAATTCATGTTTGTGATAGTTCCTTTCTATTTTTTGCTCTCAATATGTTCACACATTACAATTAACTAGCAGCATTTATAATGGGACATTATAAATTGGTGTACTGTTAAACAAAGTGGAAAGAAAACAATCCTTGCTGCATATGATTTAATTCCAGCATTGGCTAAAATAATAGGGTGAAATATAAAATCTTTTTTGTGGGTAAATGGGGAAAATGAAGCTGTGCTTCTTGTAATGTTTTCTATGGCTGAAATGAGACTTTCTAAAGAGTGGGAAATAAACATCTGTGAATGCTTCTCACACACTTATGCTGCATAGTGCATAAGCCCACTTGGAGAGTTGTTCTCAGGGACCACTTATGTTCACATAGCCTGAAATGCTTCTCTGAATCTCCATCGATTTGAGTAAACATTGAATTCTTCCTCCAAGATGCCAGCAAGTTGAGATGAATGCAAATGATAAAGCATTAATTTCTTATTTCATTAGAAGAAAGCCACACACAAAATATTTTTATTAAATAAATTCTCTTTACTTTTAAATAGGTTTCAAAACTTTAAAAAAAAAATTTTTTTTTTTGCAGTTTTCAAAATTACAATCTCAACCATAGTCTTAACAACGTTTTGGCATCAACAAATACATATATTCTATATACCTATATTTATAATCATATTGATAATCTACTACGGTCTCCTGTTTTATTTACCATAATCCTTCTTCCTTATCTTTATATCTGTTTTTAACCACTCGTACCACTTATCTCATACTGTGTGATATTCAGAGTCTTCCTTGTCTTTCATTTCCAATGTGAGCTTATCCATTTCGGCACATTCCAGTTTCAAAAACTTTTACAAAATGTGCCAAGGGAGTATCTGCAGAGGGTGACTTGCCATCAGCATGAAAGGCTGACAGAAAGTTGGCCCATTTCAGCCTTCCTGATTCTTTTATTCTAATCCTCTCAATGTAAAAAAAATTACAGGGTAAGTTAGAATTTCCCTCTAACAACAGGAAGCAAAGAAAACTACATAAAAGGATACCGTATAAGAACCTGGATTCAAAGAGCAAGACCAGGCATATAAGGGGATATGAAATGTTCCACAAGATCATGTGTCTTTCATTTGGTGTTTCTGTCACATAGTGGCATAGCATCTGTGGTCCAAGTTTTCAGCTGAAGACACAAGACGGAATACCCCTTGATGGCTTTATGAAAAATGTTTCTCATCAGAGATAGAAGATTAAGGAGAAACTTAGAAGATAACAATAGCACTTAGACTTATATACCATTTCATAGTGTTTTATGGCCCTCTCTAAGCAATTTACAGAGTCAGCATATTGCCCCCCAATAATTTGGCTCCCCATTTTACTGACTTTGGAAGTGTGGAAGATTGAGTCAACCGTGAACCAATCAGGATCAAACTCCTGGCAGTCAGCAGAGTTAGCTTGTAATGCTGCATTCTAACCACTGCACACCACAGATATCGAACTTTTCATATGCCTGAGAATAATTCAAATATATAAACTTCCCTACCTAGGCAGTTTGTAGTGATCCCATTCAAACAATCTTACCAGTTGGGAAGACTCCTGGTTAAGATTTCAATTCACGTTCCCATGAAGGAGAGATTCTTTCTATTGTGCACACCAAGGCAGATATCCACAGATTTGGCTTTGGCTGGATGGGGGAGAAAGTGGTTATTTTAAAATCAGGAGCAGAATTCTAGAAATGGTGAGCTGAGGCTAAGAAAAGCTGAGAACTAACATCATTTGCTATAGTGTTGAGTGATATTTGGGCATTGGCAAGGAACTGCAAGGAGGGAAAGAGGGAAAAACCTGTCTCCAGAATATTTTATTTTTGTAGGAATAAGTTAACATGTTCTAGTCCAGAATCTACATTTGGTTTAATTAAGTCATTACACAGATGGGTACGGCTGCCCAATTAGCATGTAACTGTAAGTGCCCAACAATCAATAAAAATAACCACAATAACCATTTAAAGCATATTAAGAGAGCATGGTAAGCTGACAGTCACCACACTAAATCAACTCAGAAATCAGGCCCAAAGCATGGGGTAGAGCCAACGCTTTAATGCCTAATTGAAGGCCTCCAGGTCAGGACCATATGAATGAATCTTGGAGGGGAAAGGCTGTTTCTGGAGCCATGACAGAGAAGACACTATGCCTCCTGGATTCCATTAGATGGCATTACTTGATAGCAGATACCCAAAGCATGTTCATACCACTAGACCTTGTGGGACAAGCTGTCATACTACATTGGTAGTCCTCCAGTTACAACTGCTATGGGGATCAGGATTGAAATTGCTAAGTGATGTGGTTATAAAGCACATCACTTAGCAATGGCAATCCAGGCAGTCCTAGTTGCCATAGTAATTGAAGATGTGTGGGTCATTAAGGAGGAAGCAGAAAGAGTCCCAGGTAAGGAGAATGAGGGTTCCTCGGGGAAAGGAGGAGCTTGGGAAGCCCAGCACAGCCCATACACGAGTTGGAGATGCTGCAATGTGCCACAAGTGATACAAGTTCAAATAGACTCGGGAAGGAGTGTGGGCAAGCTCAAGGAGGCCTATGAAGAAGGGTGCTGCTGAGTATGTGCCATGGGCGAGCACAGGTAGGCTGGGGAAAGAAAGCATGGGGTGCATGCAAATTCAGGGAAACCCCAGCAAAAGAGGGCACAAGGCCCAAGAAAATGCAGGGAGGCCCAGAAAGGAGAGGGCTGGTGGGTGCATGCATCTGTGCAAGTCTGGGAAGGCTGGGGAAGGAGGGCACAAGGTCCTTAAGAGCGAAGTGGGAAGAGAACATGGTGTGTATGAGCAAAGAAAGTCTGGTGAAGTATGGGAGAGAGAATTAACCAAGCACTTGTGAGCTTTCCTGCCAGCTTCTTTGTTGACTTTGCTTATGGGAAGCTGGCAGGGAAGGTTACAAATGGTAATCACATGACCATGGGATACTGCAACTTGTTGTAAATATGAGCTTATTGCCAAATGCCCAGATTTTGTTCATGTGACTGTGAGGGTACTGAAATGGCTGGAACTTCATAAGCCGATTCATTCAGCACCATCCTAACTTCAAAGGGTCACTTAAGGATTACTTGTAATTTGAGTATTACCTTAATCTTCATGGTTCTAAATCAAGTCTCAAAGACTAATGTTTATCTATTTGATTTATAAGACTACCCAATGCAAGCAGATGCCTAAAAATATATATATATGAGAGCAAGCATAATCAGGGAAGCAAATATTGTCTAATAAAAATGGATTTACCAATAGATGGGTGATGATATTAGCCATTTGAGGTGATCCAGAGAAAAAAACACAGGCAGGAATACTAACTTTGTCTTTATTTTAAGGTTAAATTACCAGACTCTTGCAAGACTGAAAGTACATCTTCCTTCCTTTTCTTTTACTCGCTGGAAAACTAGGGAGGGTCCCTTCTGAAATGTTCCCCAAGTGAGAAATCCACCAGTTGTTCAGTCTTTGGCTCTTCTTTTTGTCTCCCAAGGTCATTCTGACCTATCATTATACATACCAATGTATTCTGAAATTTGAGGGGAGGAAATAGGTTTCAATGGTTGCTTAAAGCTTGCTAGTTCAGGATGAGCTGTGAGAAGAAACTACTTAAAGGTTAGGCACTGTGATAGAAAATACACTTCCTAATCCTATTAGATGACATTGCTTAATGGATGGACAGGAAACATGCCAGCTCTGTCAAGTCTTATGAAGAAGGCAGAAATAATACGGAAGAGATGGTTCATCAAACAGCTAAACCCTGTGGCAGGAAGCCCTTCATAGGAAATTGAATTGCACTTGGAAGCTGACTGGTAACCAGTACAGTTTGCATAGCCAGGATGTTATATGGGCATTCCAAGGTAGATTCATTGCAGCTTGATCAGTCTTGTATTATACATTGCAATAATCCATATATGAGGTGATCAAGATATGAGTGACTATAAGAAGGAACTCTCAGTCCAAAATAGTGCACAAATGGCACACCAGATGAATCTGGGTGAAGGTCTTCCTGGTCACAGCTGTCCATAGAGCAGAATTTGGAAGTCTAGAAGTACTCCTAATTACACACCCATTTTCTAAAAGGGAAATTCCACCCCATTCAAAATAAAAAATGGAACATCTCTATTGGAAGAACCATATACCCATAAATGCTTAATCTTCTCAGTGTTGAGTTTCAGCCTGCTTTTGCTCATCCAGTCCTGAATTGCCTCCATACACTGGGACAAGATTTGGATAGCATTTTTTCATTGACCAGGAGTGGAGATATTTAACTGAGTATAATACCTAATCTATGTCGGTGGACAATCTTACCTAGTGATTTTATTTAGATGTTAAACAGGAAGGACAAGACTATCAAACCTTGAGGCACCTCACAAACAATTTGTCTGTCCAATGGTAATTTCAGCCTTTCTCCTTTCTTCAGGTTGGGCACAAAGATATTAATTTTATTTATAATCTTCTTGGGATCTATAATAATATAAATCTTGTACCAATCTCTTTACAGTAAATTTTTGTTATTTCTAGTGGACTAGAGGCATCTTATGATAAAACATTACATTTTCTTTCTTTGGGTTTTTTTCTTATTTTCTTTTAATTAAGTTGCAGTGTTGTATTACCAGAGTCTGGGTTGAAGAATAGTTTTTCCCCTCACAGTACATTTGAACCAGAGACAAGGACATAATCACATTGAAGCATGAACTGATAGACTATAGTAATAGAGTACAATGAACAAAAAGCCTGAACAGGAGGGAGGTTACAAGCCCTCTTTATAGAATTAAACAAATCATTGCTTCTGTTTCAATCATTAAATTAGAATTACAACCTATTAATAGCCATTTAATAGCTTATATTTTCTTTCTATTAAAAATAATTACAATGAAATCATCCTTTTCTCTCTTAAGCACACTCTGAGCATCCATAATTAAATTGTTATTTTTGCCATCTATTACCTTGATTTCCAGCACTAGATTTTAGTAGTTCCTACCTGTCTAATGCACTCCTAGCAGCTAGTTTGCATTTTTGTGATTAACACTTTCACTTATATTGTTAGCATTTTGTAACTTCAGACAAGTCTGTTGTTATAATGGTTTGGGAGAATAACTTTGGGAGACAGGATGAATAGCTGCAGCCTAGGCAATGATCCGATAAGAGAAATCAGAGTCTAAAGCAGGAATGGGGATGCAGAGAGCATAGTAGAACTCTCCCTAGTTTTCTAAAAAGTAAAGGCGGGGGGGGGGGGGAGGGAAGTGCTTTTAGACTAGCAAGGTTGATGTCAGATAGTCCAGATAGGCAACCAAAGCCATGAGTACTAATACTATCTTTATTGTAAGGTTGCAGTGACAGATCTCACAACAAGGGTACCAATACATCTTAGTGACTTGATTGCTTCTGCTGAATTTATTTATTTATTTATTTATTTATTTAATATATTTATATACCACCCTTTTCCCAAAGGACTCAGGGCAGTGTACAGCCAACCATAAAACTTTTTACAATTATAAAAGTTAAAAGAGAATTAAATATCTTAAGGCTGCCTGAAATTATACCCTCCCCCAATAAATTAACCCCAAATTTTAAAATCCCAATTTAAAACTCGAATACTAAATTAAAAATCTCATTTCAGCCTAGGCCGGCCTGCTCAAAGAGCCAGGTTTTTAATGCACGTCTGAAAGTTCTCAGGTTGGTGTTATTGCCTAACTCCGGAGGCAGACCATTCCAGAAGGCGGGAGCCACCACAGAGAAGGCCCCACCTCTAGGAGTTGCCAGACGGCACATGGAAGCCGTCGGCACTCGAAGAAGGCCCTCTCTGTGGGAACGCACAGGTCGGTGGGAGATTATCGGCAGAACGCGGTCATGCAGATAACCTGGTCCAATGCCATGGATCGCTTTAAAGGTCAAAAACAGAATCTTAAAGCGAACACGGAAAAGCACTGGCAACCAATGCAGCTTGCGCAGGAGAGGTGTCACATGGGCGTTTCGTGACGCCCCCATAACTACCCGCGCGGCCACATTTTGTACCAGTTGAAGTCTCCGGGTGCTCCCCGCAGGGAGCCCCATGTAGAGGGCATTACAGTAGTCCAGGCAAGAGGTGACAAGGGCATGAGTGACCATACATAAGGCATCCCGATCCAGAAAGGGCCGCAACTGGTGAATCAAGCGAACCTGATAAAAAGCCCCCTAGAGACGGCCGTAATATGTTCTTCTAAAGACAGCCGTGCATCCAGGAGGACGCCCAAATTGCGAGCCCTCTCTGTGGGGAGTAAGATCTCTCCCCCAATAGCCAGCGACAGAGTCAGCTGACTATATCGGGGCACCGGAAACCACAGCCACTCAGTCTTGGAAGGGTTGAGCTGGAGCCTGTTTCCGCCCATCCAAATCCGCACGGCCTCCAGGCACCGGGACATAGCCTCCACAGCATTGTTTGGGTGGTTTGGGGTGGAGATGTAAAGCTGAGTATCATCAGCATACAGATGACACTGCACCCCAAAACCACGGATGATCTCCCCCAGCGGCTTCACATAAATGTTGAACAAAAGAGGGGAGAGGACCGACCCCTGAAGCACCCCACAAATGAGGGGCCTAGAGGTGGACCTCTCCCCTCCATCAACACAAATTGTGAGCAGTTGGAGGGGAAGGAGGAGAACCATCGTAGGACAGTTCCCCCAATCCCCAACCCCTCCAACCGCCACAATAAGATACTATGGTAAATAGTATCAAAAGCCGCCGAGAGATCTAACAGGACCAGGACAGAGGAATAACCCCTGTCACGGGCCCTCCAGAGATCATCAACTAATATGACCAATGCTGTTTCAGTACTATGCCCGGGCCTGAAGCCCGATTGGAAAGGATCGAGGTAAGTTGCTTCCTCCAGGTACTGAGGGAGCTGACCCGCCACCACACTCTGAACAACTTTCGCTAAAAAGGGAAGGTTGCAGACTGGAGATAGTTATTTAAAACAGCCAGGTCCAGGGCAGGCTTCTTGAGGAGGGGTCACACTACCACCATTTTCAAGGCAGTAGGGAGCGACCCCTCTCTCAACGAAGCATTGACAATCCCCTGGAGCCAGCCTCGTGTCACCTCCCTGGCGGTCGAAACCAACCAGGAGGGACACGGGTCCAACAAACATGTGGTGGTATTCAGCCCCCCCAGCAACCTGTCCACACTCTCAGCGGTCACAGGGTCAAACTCCTCCCAGATAATAGTCTCAAGACTTGTCCCGGACACCTCCCATGGGACCACCCAATTGGAGTCCAGCCCACCCCGAATCCGAGCGATTTTGTCATACAGAAATCGGGAAAACTCCTCTGCCCTGCCCTGCAAGAGGTCCTCCCGCGGTCTCGGCTCAAGCAGGGAGCAGGTCACTCTAAACAGAGCGGCAGGCCGATTTTCTGCCGATGCAATAAGGGCGGCAAAATGCGAACATTTCGCTCCCTCTATCGCCACAAGGTAGGTCCTAATATAGGACCTCACCTATGTCCAGTCGGACTCGGCGTGGCTAGCCCTCCAAACACTCTCCAGAAGTCTTTTCCGGCACTTCATCTCCCGCAGCTCCTCCGTAAACCACGGAGCTGGATGGGATCTGTGCTGGGTCAGAGGTCGCAAAGGCACAACTCGGTCCAGAGCCTCGGCAACCAACCTATCCCAGGTGGCCACCAAGTCTCCAGACGAGTTATGAGCCAGAGTCTCAGGAAATGGCCCAAGCTCCCTCTGGAACCGCTCAGGGTCCATCAGATGCCTGGGGCAGAACCATCTACACGGCTTCGCCTCCCTGCGGTGGGGGTGGTGGTGGTACAGAAGTCAAGTCTAAGAAGAGAATGATCTGACCATGACAAAGGTTTGATAACTAAGTCCCCAAAGCTACAGTCATTCAACCACTGACCAGAGACAAAAATCAGGTCCAGCATGTGTCTCCCCATATGAGTGGGGCCAGAAACTAATTGAGTCAGGTCCATGGCCGTCATGGAAGCCATGAACTCCCGAACCACCCCAGAGGTTTCCCCGAGCGAAGGCAGGTTGAAATCCCCCATGACTAAAAGCCTAGGGATCTCAACTGCCAGCCCGGCTATCACCTCGAGGAGTCCGGGCAGGGCCAATGATACGTGGCAGGGAGCCAGGTACGCTATCAAAAGGCCCATCTGAACCCCCTGCTCCCACTTCACAAAGAGAGACTCACAACCAGCCATCTGAGGAACAGTGGCCTCCCTAGGACAAAAGACCTCTCTAATAAGCACTGCCACCCCACCACCCCTTCCGTGAGACCTAGGGTTAGGGTTAGGGTTTATAAGGCCTTTTTGCTAAAACTCACAAGAGTTAGTGCTGCAGATTAAATTCTGAAAATTTATCCTATAGGACATCCTACAATGTATCTTCTAACATGGAATATATACAAGGGTGGGATTCTACCAGTTCGTACCTATTCGCTAGAACTGGTTGTTAACATTCTAAGCAGTTCGGAGAACCAGTTGTTAGAAGAAATTACTGGCCTAATCCTGTAAGGAAGGCAGGAAGGAAAGGTTCTGGTGTTGCTTATAGAAACTGCCTCTTTGTTAACCCTTATTGCATTCTTGGCAGGACTAGACTTCATGTCTCAGGAACTTCTCTGGAGTTTTTTCCCCTCCTTTGCTGGTACTTTGCTTGTGTGAAGTGACCATTCAAAGTTACAATGGCACTGAAAAAAGTGACTCATGACCATTTTTCACACTTATGACTGTTGCAGCATCCCCACAATCATGAGAGGCCAGGCGAGGAGATGCATGCCTTGTTGTGAATGATGTTGAGTTGGCCACACCCAACCAGCCACATGACCACCAAGCCACGCCCACCAACTAAGCCACGCCCACAGAACCAGTTGTTAAAAAATTTGAATCCCACTCCTGAATATATATTCATTTTAATATTTAAAGTTTATAAACAGAAATTATTTATCCCCCCCAAAAAATTTGAACATGTTTATCTCTTGTGAGATTGATATGACTTTCAGGTGTATTGAAAAGAACAACTAAATATTTTATCCATATATCGGCATATCTTACACTTTAAGTCCAAGAGTCTGCGTTACAGATTCCTTTTTGTCTTTAAATTGTCAGAAAGACAGCATGGCCCTTTCTCACAGAGAAAGAGGTGTTAGAGGTATCACCATATAAAGCACTTTCTTGAACCAGAAAATATTAAGCCAATACTCCAAAGCTCTATGAAGATCCAGCAAGAGCTCAGTCTTCCACTCCATAGACTCAGCTGTTTCACCTTTGAACTAAAAAAACTGAGCCTTTGCTAGGTAAAATTGAGAGTTAGGATCATAGGTCCAGATATAATTGGTCTTTGAGCTAATTGGAAGCCCAAATGAGTCTTTAACTGTGCAGAAACTGGCAAATGAAAGAAATGATAACAAAATCAGCTAGATGATATCTATCCAAGGTTGGTCACTGCAGCCTTCCTTCATTTTTATTCATTTACTCACATTTAGCTCTACATCTGTATCAATTGGTTTTTATTGTATTAAGTAACAGCATAAGGAATGTGAATGGAGAATTAATAACCAATTAATAACCACCCCCATTACTCTTAAGGAATTCCTTAGTGGATTGGATCATTATTCCATTTTGCCCTGTACTGTGTGCTCTGGCTGAAAACATCTCTTTTGGTAAATGCCAATGGTTATAAATTCATGATGAAATAATAAAAAAGTTTGTTCTGTAATGATTAAAAATTAAAACTTCATAATTATGTATCCAAGGCTAGAGATTCAAAAACAATATTCAAATTATGCCTCACTCCTGCAACTGTCAGGTCAGCAATTAACCCCAAGGCTTGGAAGCATTTCAAAGTTAGCATGCAGCATTTTAATAAAGCTTTCCTCCTTTCATTTGAATTAAAGTTCTGGTTATTTTCACTAAAATAGCTGATCTGAATGAGGAACGTTCTCGGTGGGACAGAATGGCTTTTGAAAACTGTCAAAATTCTCAACAGCATCTTTTCCCAAATGAATCAATATTTCCACAAAATATCATCTCATCTGAATTTTAGCCCCTTCAAAATGAAGAAGGCCTTTGAGATCTCTGTCCATTAACCCAAGTTCCAACTGTTGGAAAATTACTGTGAGTAATCTCTGGTTTAGTTTGCACCTAGCATGCTCCGAGACAATTCCCCATATCCGGCAACCAAGTTGTCTTGAAGATACACATGTCTATAGTAGAGTGCAAACAGTACAAGTGTATATCTGATTCCTAGCAAAGCACTGACAGCTTGCTGAGCAGCCCTGCGCAAACGCAGAACTGCAGCTTATATAACTTTGGCCTATTACATTTCAAAGACAAGACAAAGAAAAAGGCAGACAAGATGTAAATGACAAATGACGTTAGAATGATTTGGATAAACCTATTCGGGTGACCTTCTCATTATTTATCCATTCCTACGAGGTCAGCATGTCAGCTATCCCGTCTCGGAGCTATAGTCATTGAATAAAAACAATTTTGTTTACTGGGGAGCAGATTCCTGACTAAGTCTTCCTTTGTCACCATTCAGAGTCCTTTCAGCTTGCTATGAATGTTTTCTTCTTCTTTTTTTAGTAATGTTAATAATAATTTATACGCCACCTAACTGCTCGGGAGGTCTGAGCAGTTTACAAATTGTTAAAAACATTTGAAAACAAGAAAGATTAAAAAACATAGAAACAACCAAAGAAAAAGAGATGGCAGAGAAAACAAAGCTGGATGGGAACAAGGAAAAAGTATGAGCGGACCATGAGCGATCCAATTCCATTCACTCATCTTATGAGATAATAAAAACAACCCAACAAAGCCAAATATTACTTCTGAACGTCACACATTCATTTATTAGTCATTCATTAGCTATTTCAATCTCATTCATTTTCTTCTAACAGCCATCCAAGCCAGCATATGTCAGATCCTGGAGGAGTTTACTGGAAGTGGGGGAGAAAGCAGAGAAAATGATATTGCAAATTGGCCAGCTCCAAACACAGTTTAGCAAAGTGTCAAACATTTAGATAGCTTTTCTTTCTGAAACCCTCCAAGGCCCTGACAAAGGAAGACATAACTGTATTTCTGAGGGAAATCAATGTTTATGTATTAGTATATGTTATTTCTCTATGAATTTTGAGACTATTGTCCAGATTCTTCTCGGGTTTCCTTAAAAAAACACAACAACAATGATAATCTCTTATTAGTTCTAGCAAGCCTTTCCAGTATATTTCTCTCACTTTTCCTTTCTCTTGGGTTTAAAAACTGTTCACAGCTTGTTTAGTGAGTGAGATAAAGGAACTGATCTCTAGGGCCATATTCACTGCAAACTAAAGCATAATATGGTTTGTTTGATTTTTTGACAAATGCTGCCTTAAGAAAATCTGTGATCTGCTCTAAAAGCCATTTCAGTAGCCAGAGAGAATTGGGAAGATTCTCATTTACAACTAGAGGCACAGAAGGCTGAACAGCCTCCATGTTGGATGTTTACATGCCAAGGTCTTTCCTGAAGGTGGTGTCTAGCTAGGCCATGGTCTGACATAATTTCATAGAGGGGATAGTGACAGGGAGATTTTGTTTGTATTACAGACTGGGGAAGGGGCAGAATAGCTCGCAGAATGGTATTTGTGTGGAAAGGTGTATTTCAAAAACAATGCTTCATGGAATGGTGCAGGAAAAGAACTTGATAAAAAATTAATATCTACTAGATAGATTTTTCCTGAAAAAAACAGAAGTAATATTTTCGTATTTAGCCATTATCCAAAGGGCCAGCATTTCAATCAGTGCTTGAAATATTTTTCTGAATTCATTCCCAAGCAAGATAAAGGAAACTCCAAATGTTATAAGGTGCTTGTCAGGCACAAAGAGTAAGGTTCATTTGTAAAGTTGCACCACAGAAGATTTATTCAAGTCTGTACACAAGTTCTGGTCAACTAGCAGAATAGTGCTAGAGAAGGGTTAACAGAATTCAAAGGGAGCTGGACTTGGATCTCTTGTGGTAACACAAGGATTCTAAACTGATGACATGTTTAATTTCATTCTCCAGCTCTGCCTGCTCTTCTCCCTCAGTATTTATTTGGGAAATTTGGAAGAATATATTTCAGATGTTTCCTGTCCTTTTTCAAATTTGAAGTACAGAGTTGACAAAAAAGATTTTAGAGAATCACTAAAACAGTTTATTACTTGGTTGTTTAAGTTATAATATTGATCTGACAAAAACAAAAATAAAATCCAGATACCAATCTCTCAATAAACAATCTAAAACAGTGTTTCTCAAACTTGGCAATTTTAAAATATGTGGACTTCAAAAGTTAACAATAAAAATAAGGAGTTCATAGTACAAAGTATTGTAGACCATATTGGCTCTAGTAATGGTTGATCTTTCATTGCAAATGAAATCTGTAGACAATGTGATTTTCAAAACCTGGGGCAATTTGCTCTCATTTTGAAGCACGTTTCATTAGTCGTGTGACTGAAAATGTTTTGGCTCAGCAAATAGTTCAACATGGAATTGCATAGGATAACTAGAAACAGTGGTTTAGGATAAAATCTAAATAGTCCTTTTTCAAAAATATTAACTCAGATGGGGAGATATAAAAATTTTCTGCCGAATGAGTAAGCACAATTGATACAATCCAATACATTGATGGCTTTGTTCTACTATGAATTACTAACAATCTCAATAGACCAGGCAAATGGTGAATAGAGCGGGAATTATATTACTATCTCCATTTTGTAAGGCCAATTAATTTTTAAATAAAAGCATAATGTAGAATGTTGAATACATTTGAACATCTTTTGAGAACGGTTATGATTTCCAATGGCATATCATGTTTATTATTCTCGGAATTTTTCTTCATGTTGTGTACACTGAAAGAGAGAGAGACCAGAAAGGGGAAGGAAGGGAGGGAGGGAGGAAGGGAGGGAGGAAAGACATGAAAATTTATGTCAGGAACCAAAGCTTTCGAAGAATGGACAGCAATACTGAAGGATGACTGAAAAGGATTGAGGGGCACATGACATGGATTTTGTAATTTGTTAATTGACATGGTTATTTTGTATTTTAATTTAACTTATTGTCTATGCTCAGGCTCATTACTGACTGGAATGTAGGAAAACTTTTATCCTATGGCTATATAAATTGATTAGATAGCTTTTAACATTCCTAAACTGAAAAGATAATTTACAGAAGGATGTCTGGATGCTATCTCCTGATTTAAAAAAAGTTGTTTTTTTTTAGTGTTAACTGGCATTTGGTTATCTAATTTTAAACAAGCTTTTGTGACTGATTTACTGTGCAAAGGAGGGATTACTCTATCTTGTCCAACCAACTTTCCTCTTTCATTTTTCTTTGTGTTAACTATAAAAAGGAATCTAAGATGGGTCTCAAGGTTCTCCTTTTCATAGGGAGATCCCACTTTATTGGGGTATCCTAATATTGATCATGCTTTCACTTCTGACTTGATTGCTTATTGGGAAGGTAAACCAAGCCAAAACCTATGGCCAGATTTGGCTATCAGGCTAGATGTATCATAGTTGCTGACTTAATAATAATAAGGTGGTGCAGTGGTTAGAGTGCAGTACTGCAAGGTGGTTGAGGATTTTTTTTTTCTGTTTTACTGAATGCATTTGGCATTTGGGAATCACATCATTACACTCTTTCACAAGTAACTCTAGGATAGGCTTGACCCTTCACAAAGTACCAGCCTGGGGAGTGTGCTGAGTCACAAAATGCCCATGCAGCAGAAGACAACTGATAAGGATCTACCAGACTCTGGGCCCCTCCTAGTGTACTTTTTGTCTGGAACTAGGCCGGTCAGGATCTCCTCGATGGTAGTATCAGTGTTATGGAATTTTCTTCTCTCAAGAATGTGGTCTTTGCCCTCCACTGGTTGATTTTAAGGAAAATGCTACTATATATTTAAGCAAATATTTCATTTTTAACAAATCTTAACCCTTTTAATGATTGTTTTTAAATGACAGATGGATTGGATCTTATATATTACATCATCTTATTACATTAATACGTTTTGCACGTTGTCTTCATTAAAATTAATTTTGATTAATACAATTCAACATGGCCTTGTATATTGCTAGGGTCTGGTGTACCAGAAATGTGTACACACACACACACACACACACACACACACACACACACACATTCTATTGGTTAATAAAACTAATTTTTTATTGGAATGAAATTTAAATTCTGGAGGTATTGCACCTTATTTTACACCTTTCATCTCTTTTCAAAGGTATTTCCCACATCATTTGGAGAAAATGGCCCTTTGACACAGAAAGCAGAGGTCACTGTACACTGGGTATCTACTGTCCTTTATCCTGCACTCTTTACTATTCTCTTTATATGCATAGATATTTTTCAGTATTACCTGGAAGCGTAATTTCTCAGTTCCCCATATGCAGACTCATGCACAGTGTTCTCTCTTGCTGTCTTGCTCCTATTCTCCCTCAGACATCCCTATAATAAGATTATCCCCCAAAAAGTGTAATATAGCCATCCTAATAGTTCAGCCAGAAAAATCACAACTGTTTTGTGAATCTGTGATGTACAATCTATACCTTCTAAAGAGAACAATCCGATCAATATTTCCTAAATGGCATGAGGATTTAATAAAATGGCATCTGTGTTTCCACAGAGGAATCCAAAGCATTCCAATACTTCTGCTTATTTAATTAAGCAACCACCATTAAGGAACCACTAGGTGCTGTATCCTACTTCTCCATCTCCTTTCCATTGCCTATAAAATGGGAACAGTGATCAGCCGCCCAGGAAAGAACATCTTACTCAAGAAACAGGGAGAGCAATAACAGGATTTCACTGGTCTCTCTTTTCCTCCTTAAAAGACAAAAAGCAATCAAATAAAGGCTTAAGCAGGGAACCAAGATAAACAATGAAAGCCAGCAATCATTCTGTCTAACATATCTCACCAGGTGTTAAGTTTGGAGAATGTCTGTGTTAACCCCAGAAAAACTATGATGTAAGACACGCATGTCAAAAGATCAGAAAATTCCTGACTTGCCTTTGTTGGTATTTCTCTCTCCCCCTTCCCCTCCCCCCTCCTTCCCCCTCCCTCTCCCCCTTGGTCCCCCCCCACTCCTTCTTCTGTGTTGTACTCTTTCTGTTGAGGGAGGAAAATCACAATTCATTCTATCCCAGGGCATCTTGAAATAGTAAAGTCTTTAAGGCTTTGTGGAAGCAGAGCTAGGTTGAGGTTCATGGATTTCTGGAGGATTGCTATTCTAAAGGACAGATGGCCACAAAGATTGCTTTTCTCCAAATGATACAGTTTTACTGATGGGACCTGGAGTGAGTCAGTCAGCCAGCCAATCCTTACCAGATGGCCAGAAACAACTAGAGAAGATGATTCAGTAAGTATCTAGGCCCTGGACCTAGACAATGAATGCCTTTTAATGACAACACCTTCAGTGGCACCCAGAAACTAAATGGTCACCAGCGGAGCTTGTGAAACACAAATCTTAAATGGGTCAAAATGGGATATATCCATAACTATTCATGCATTCGACATAGCCCTAGCTTCTGTGGTCTTCAAAGTAGCCCATGTGAAGTGTGCTGTAGTAATTCAAGATATGACTGGTCTCCCAATCCAATAAGTCAGTGGTACGTCAGATGGATCTGTGCAAAGATGTTTCAGGGCACATCTGTCACTTGCTCATTGAGCAAAAGCCAGAAAAGTCTAGTAGGACTCCCAAATTTTCTGGATTTATTTCCCAGCAGCCTCCGGCTTGATCTGCCCCATTTTTAAACTCTTTCTTTTCCTGGTTTCCCTCCCTATTCTATCCACCACCAAAATAATTTGGTCTTGTCTGTTCTGTTTCTGGAGTATTTTTATACAAAGATAGTTAAAATAGACAGAATCCTGATCAATTTGTTTCCTGCGTTTCTTTGTGCAGCTATAACTACATCTCAGTTCTTTCTTTGAAAGTGAGATGATTGCCAGAGGTAAATTGATTAGTTTGCCTTCTAGTAAATACATTTTGAAAATCCCCCAACTATTAGGAAAGCTTCTTCTGCATTTTATAATACGTAGAGATTCCAAATATTCCCAAACGACTGCCCAGAATATGTGTTATTACCCTAATCTGGCTATATATATATAGTATCAAATGGGGAGGGTAAACCCATCTGCCCTAATATATAATCCCCAAATGTTATCCTCCAGTTTCTCTGCCTAATTGCTTTTAGATTTCATCTGTTGCTTGTTTTGATTTTTAGACTATGACAAGTACTGAATTGCAAATACCATCACCATGACCTTGATGGCGGGCAAGAATTAATAACAGCAGGTATTATTTTAAGGTATTATGTATTACTTCTCAGTGTTTAGCCAATGTCTGCTTTATGCTGAATATTACACAGGATTTGTGAGGACTGTAGCAGTCCTAAGTATGTCATTCAGTGTACCAGTGTGGGATTCAATTTTTTTTACTACCGGTTCTGTGGGCGTGGCTTGGTGGGCATGGCAGGGGAAGGATACCGTAAAATCTCCAGTCAGAGGTGGTATTTGCTGGTTCTCCGAACTACTCAAAAGTTCCGCTACCAGTTCTCTAGAACTGATCAGAATACCACTTCTACAATATACTATTGAAAAGTAACTTCTGCTTCAAATGTTTCCTGCACAATCAAAATGCCTTCAAATGATTTATTTTTTTTACATCCCATAAACAACAAGCCTAAAGAGAGGGGCTCAGAATAACAGAATAAGAGAGTTGGAAGGGACCTTGGAGGTCTTCTAGCTCAACCCCGCCCCTTGCTCAAACATATACGATTTCAGACAAATGCCTGTCCAATCTCTTCTTAAAAACCTTCAGTGTGGAGCACCCATAACTTCCATTTAGACTTGGTTCACACGTTTGCTAAAATATAAACTGATGCCTTTGGTTTTAGCTTACCATATGTAATTATTCGATTTATTTGGCCACCCATCTTATGAAACACAACTCTGGGGAGCTCACAACAGTAACTGTGTGAACCCAGCCATTATGGTTTTGCAAGCTATGGTTAATGATTAGACCTGTGGCTTATTACCTAACAAATATGCTAAAGCAAACCAAGGCTCAGAATTGGAAACCCAGCCCAATTTTGCAAGTCAGTAAAATGTGCATGATAAAATTTCTGAGAAGGGATTAATGGGTATCAGACAGCAGAGACTTTGTAAAGGCAGCATGAATCATGAAGTCGAAGAAAGTTAGTGTCATCTGCTTATACTCATGAATAGATGCCAGAAGCCATGTCTGGCAGAAAGAGTGAGCAAGAGAAAATGAGAGAGAGCGGGCTCTCCAATGGATGCCTGCTAATTCTAAACTAGATCTGTCATAGAGCACCACACAGAAAATTGTAATTTAAATTCAGTTGGCTGTTTCAGATAGGAATAGGATTTCGTTGTTTTTAAAATTACATTGGATATTCTAGTCTTCAGCTGACACATTGTTTGAAATTTCAAAATTCCAAGGTACAACTTGCAACATCACAGATTTCTGCAACTTAAAAATCTATGATATGCAAATGATGATCACTTATGTAAATAGAAGATGAATGGGCAAGTACAGAAGATGTGTACAAGCATATAGATGTGTAGAGGAGGTAGTAAGATGTGCAAGATAGGTCTTTCTGTGCATTTCCAATACATGACTTTACAATTCTAAGTAAGCTCATGAATGACTAGATGAATGGGCTTTAAAAATCAAGTCAGAAGGAGTGTCTATGGGGATGCTCAGTTATCCAGGTCATGGTTGTCACAAAGGTGCTTTTTTTTCAAGAGGCAGCTGGACTTTCTGTTTTTTCTTTGAAGACGTTTCGCTTCTCATCCAAGAAGCTTCTTCAGCTTCAAATCTTCAGCTTCAGAGCTGAAGAAGCTTCTTGGATGAGAAGTGAAATGTCTTCAAAAAAAACCCAGAAAGTCCAGTTGCCTCTTGAAAAAAAAGCACCTTTGGGACAAGCTAGAAGGATGCTCTCATGTCTCAATAAAAATTGGAAGATCGGTTCTTTATTTAATTCTTCTTTCTTTTCAGCCATTCCATGTATTACCATGACTAATCTGGAACAATGCTAATGTGAAAAAAAGATTTTTTTAAAAAAAAAACCTTGCCATGAAAGATGGCTGAATCACAAGTGACTGCCATAGTTATTGTGGCCAATTACAACATTTTAATTTACCAGAAGATGTAAACAGGCCTGGCTTCAGTCATACAGTGAATATTATGCCTTCTTGGATGTTTTGATCTCTTGTGGAGATGTCTCTGCAGCAGTCAATTGTGGAGAAGTGTCCATTTATCTTTGCCTCTTATTTTTACCAAGCAAGGTGCATACAGTAGAATGGTGGGAATTCAATTTGTTTTACTACTGGTTCTGTGGGCATGGCTTGGTGTGTGTGGCTTGGTGGGCATGGCAAAGGAAGGATACTGCAAAATCACCATTCCTACCCCACTCCTGGGGGAAGGTTACTGCAAAATCCCATTCCCTCCCCACCCCACTAACCTACTTTCTAGCTCTGTTCTGTGCAGGGCAACAAAAGAAGACCCAAATGATCAGCTGGGACTCAGAAGGCAGAGAATAGATGGGGGCAGGCCCAGTCAGAGGTGGTATTTTCCGGTTCTCCGAACTACTAAAAATTTCTGCTACTGGTTCTCCAGTACTGGTCAGAACCTTCTGAATACCACCTCGGATACAATTCATGCCAACAATGAAGCAGACTTCAATGATACATTTCTTTTAATTCTACGAATACCTACAGCCCTTTTGTAGAATCAAAAGGCATTTAGAAAGTAGCCCTCTACTTACGATCACAACGGAACCCCAAATTTATGTTGCTAAGTAAGATAACGATTAAATGATTTTATCCCATTTTGTGATGTTTCTTGCCACCGTTCAGCGAATCACTGCAAGTATTAAGTTAGTAACATGGTTGTTAAGTGAATCTGGCTTCCCCATTGATTTTGCTTGTAAGAAGGTCACAAAAGGGGATCATAGGATCATGAAATACTGCAACTATCATAAATGTGAGCCAGTTGCCACATGTACAAATTTGGATCACGTGACCAAGGGGATATTGCAATGGTTGGATGTATGAAAATGGTTCACTTTTTTCTGTGATGTTATAACTTTGACTGGTCACTAAATGAATTGTTGGAAATCAAGGATGTCAAATTTCAGCATGTCAAATTCTAATATATTTAATCATTTTTACTTAAAAGTATCTTTAAAAGAAAAATATCAAAGGGGTGTGTCCCTATCAGTATTAAGAGAGAAAGCAAGGATATGTGTGGGATGGGAGCCCAGAAAGGCAAGATGGCCATGACAGCCATGTGATCAAAGCTTCACTTTTTCATTGCTCAGCCAGAACTAATCATGGTTTGAGGGCAAAGAATGCTTGTCAGTTAGTCTTTGCTTTCTTTGTTTTAAATTTGTTAATTGCTAAATATATAATTTGCCCAGCATCTTAAAAGCTTTCAGTGCTCTGTGAATTAAGAGTCGTGATAGAGCAATGGTTGGAATGCAGTATTGCAGACTAACTCTGCCAATTGCCAGCTGTTTGATCCTGACCAGCTTGGAGTTAACTCAGCCTTCCATTCTTCTATGACCCATAAAATGAGGACCCAGATTATTGGGGGCATGAAGCTGACTCTGTATACCGCTTAAAGAGTGCTATAAAACACTATGAAGCAGTATATAAGTGCTATTGCTATAGTGCTATTATCAAACAGCCTTCACCTCTTACTTCTGAAAAAGAAAGAAATATGATTCTAGTTTTTCCCAGCCACACTAAGAGTCCATGGCTTCACAGGTATTTGTTGCATTGGCAAGTGAAGTGTATTTTCTTAATGAGACAATACAAGGGAAGATTGATTTTGGAAGCTATTAGCAAAGGCATATTAATGGAGGAACCTGAGAGGACCTTCTCCCCTTTGCTACCAGATTAGCATTGCAACTGGATTTGCTTTGTCCTCAGCAGCAAATGCAGTCAGAATTTCAAAAGAGCAGGCTTAGGGCTCCAGAATTAATAGTAAGGCGTTGCTTTGAGCCAGAGCAATTAAAAGAGAGTGAAGAGGCTCTCTGATAGCGGTCAATCTTTCTGAGAAAGGGGATGTCACCATTCTTAAACACAGGATGGACCCACTGAAACACCTGTTTCATCTGTTGCTAAGGTAGGAAGGAAAAACAGCCTCCAGTTTGCAAAGATGATAAGAGGTGGAAGCAGTGATATGCTCCCAGTTCGGACCGGTTCCACTGAACCGGTAGTAAAAAAAAAAGCCTCTGATCAGCTGACAGGACCGAAAAGCACATGGGAGCGTTACTCCTAGCTTTTTGTTTCTTCATCCTCTCAGCTGATTGGCTTGTTAGGGGCTAGTGCATTAGGGGCGGGCATGCATGCAATCACCCACCGAACTGGTAGCGACTAAGGTAGGATCCCACTACTGGGTGGAAGTTTTAGAAGTTGGACAAGTCAATGCTGGTTTGTTGCAGTCCTTATGTGATTGATGAGGGCAAGTTTGTGGATAAATCATGGTGCAATATCAATGATGGGATTCAAATTTTTTTACTACTGGTTCTGTGGGCATGGCTAGGTGGGCATGGCAGGGGGAAGGATACTGTAAAATCTCCGGTCAGAGGTCGCTTTTGCCAGTTCTCCGAATTACTCAAAATTTCCACTACCGATTCTCCAGAACTGGTCAGAACCTGCTGAATGCTACCTCTGGGCAATATGATGCTGTAAACTTTATTATAGGAACCTGCAATGATTCCTCAGATATGTTTTACAACAAAGGAACATGAATGTAAGCAAACCCCACTATTCTCTCAGGCCATGCATAGTCAGAAGATAATGTAATTTCAAAAACCTAATCTCAAAAAAAAAAAAAAGATTGTAAGCTGCCCAGGGTTACCTTGAAGTAAGATGGGCGGTCTATAAGTTTTATAAACCAAAGAAACAAACAAACACATGGATTAGAAGACTTCCAAGGTCCTTTCCAACTCTGCTACTGTATTAGTCTATTATTCCTTCCCATATCCAGTTTTTATTTCTTTTCTAAGAACTAACGTAGACAACTCAAAGAAAATGAAAGTATAAATCCAGAGAACAGAATATCACTGAAGCATTAGAGCCAAATTAAATTAAGATAGACTTCCAGAGAATAAACTTCCATATGTAATTTATTCAGAAATTGGGTCTCTTGGAAAAGAATCAAATACGTTGGAGGAATTTTGCCCTTAAGAAAAATTGTCACTATATATGCAGTAAACACAAATTACCTCTAAATATATGAATCCACTATTTGTTTATCAGACAGACATCAATTTTAGGCAAAGCGTTTCCCCATAATGTGCTATTGATTCTGATTCACTCTGCTTCACCGAACATGTCATCAAGCAAAGCACCTGCCCGTCGTCTTGCTGTAATTCTTTTCTTCTAAGCTGCAGAACTGTTATAGCATGGCATACATATTCACAAATGCAAGGAGCTCTCAGCTCAGCTAATTCTACTGGCAAGGCAATTGTCCCAATTCTGATACCTCTTAGTTTTTCTTGGTCCAATGAAGCATTTTCATGAAGCTCTGACAGCTTAAACATGGCTTTGGAATAACAAATTGCATTTGGGCCTGCCAGAAAAGAATACTTCCTCTCCCCGAATAAAAGGAAAGAAGGAAAGTTCAGAGTCTGTGTCATTAGGTACATAAATCTCTCTTTCCGGAGAGATAGCTGTGTGAGTTCTTTTCCAACCAGAACAGAGGAGTATTGTGGTCTCTAGTCTTGGTTCAGCTGATAAATCTCCTCAGCATCCTATTATTTCCATGATGATAAAATGTAAAAAAATGTGTGCTTGCACACTATTAAAAAACAAAAAGGTAGCTTATTTCAACAACTTGTTTTTCCACTTGACTTGTGAGAAATCTAGGCAGCATATTTTGTCCCTCGACTGACAGCAGTTCATTCAGTGACCGTTCAAAGTTACAACACTGAAAAGAATGACTTGTGACCATTTTTCACACTTGCGACCATTGCAGCATGCCCATAGTCATGTGATTTGAATGCTTGGCAACTGACTCATATTTATGACAGTTGCAGTGTCCTGGGCAGAGGTGGTATTCAGCAGGTTCTGATCAGTTCTGGAGAACCGGTAACGGAAATTTTGAGTAGTTCAGAGAACCAGCAAATATCACCTCTGACTGGCACTGCCCTCATCTATTCTTTGCCTCCTGAGTCCCCACTGATAGGCTGGGTCTTCTTTTGTTGCCCTGCACAGGAGAACGGAGCTGGAAAGAAGGTTAGCGGGGTGGGGAAGGAATGGAGATTTTACAGTATCCTTCCCCTGCCACGCTCACCAAGCCACGCCCACCAAGCCATGCCATGCCCATCAAGCCACACCCACAGAACCTGCAGTAAAAATGTTTGAATCTCACCACTGGCGGGGTGATGTGATCCCCTTTTACGACTTTCTGACAATAATAGAGAATAGAATTCTTTATTGGCCAAGTGTGGTTGGACATACAAGAAATTTATCTGGTGCAAATACTCTCAGTATACATACAAGAAAAAATACATTCGACAAGCAAAGTCAATGGGGAAAATGGATTCATTTAACAACTGTGTTACTAACTTAACAACTGCAGTGATTCACATAACAACTCTGGCATGAAAGGTCACAAAATGGGGCAAAATTCACTTGAAAAATATTTCACTTAGCAACACAACTTTTGGGCTCAATTGCGGTCGTAAATTGAGGACTTCCTGTACTCTTTTACCCCAAATAAGCAAACCATCTACGGTTCATTGGATGCTTTGGATAACATCAGGACACACAGAAATATGATTGATCTCTAATAGAAGTTATTCAAGTTTTATTAATCTCCGTATTCTACCGGAAAGAATCCACTGAAATCCAAGGGCAGGAAGAATGCCTACAGGTAGTCTTACAAACATCCATTTAGTGACTATTTGAAATTACAACAGTATTGAAAAATGTGACTTATGACATTTTTTCATACTGATGACAATTACAGCATCCTCACGGTTAGATGATCAGACTTCAGATGCTTGGCAACTGGTTCATATTTATGACCTATGCTGTGTCCCAAGGTCACATGTTCACCTTTTGCAGCAAGCAAAGCCAATGGATAAATCTGAGTCACTTAACAACCATGTTATGAATTTAACAACTGCAGTGATTCACTTAACAACTGTGACAAGAA
The DNA here is from genome assembly GCA_023653725.1 of Bungarus multicinctus. NCBI lineage: Eukaryota > Metazoa > Chordata > Lepidosauria > Squamata > Elapidae > Bungarus > Bungarus multicinctus. The sequence goes on from CM042836.1 coordinate 117,478,524, forward strand.
AGATTTTTAAATGGAGCAAAATGTACTTTAAAACTGTCTCACTTAGTGTGATGACCTGGAGTGTAATACAAATGTAACAAAATCCAAAATGTAAATAAATGTCCTTTAATGCCTCCAACTTGGCCCCACTGTTCAATAATTCCCAAGTGGAGATAAAACTTATTCAAAAATAGTCTTCAGAAGAAAGCAATACAGTCCGAACTTAATGAGCAGATAGAGATGAAATAAAAAACTAAAACAAACTACAATGAAGGAATTTCCACAATGGACTAGGATAAGTAATTACCAAATTGAAGGAGATAACAAGTCACAGTCTGATGGAAGGGCCGCCTACCAAGATAACTTCAGCCCAAAATAATACATGCTTTGCTTCTGGCAACGCTGTGTTTTAGCCATCTCTCTTATATATTCTCCCCAGCTGCCACCAATGAGGGGGGTCATGGCCACTTCTTCTCTCATAAGCCAAGTTGTTTCTTTCTCCGTTCCTCCTCGCGTGTTCTAGGCTGAAGAGAGGATGGGCCTGGTTCTTCCTCTGATGGCCTAGCCAGCCTCTGCCCTTCCCCAGCCTCCTCCACAACCTTCAGAGCCACACTTCCACTCCCTGTCGGCTGTTCCTTCTCTCCCTTACCAGTCTGAGTCTAACAAGGGCATGACACTTAGCATCAGCAATTTTGTAGTTAAATTATGGTCATAAGTCAAGGACTATCTGCATCTTTGTGTTACCAATATGAGTTGGGCTTCACAAATGATCCTTTGGTTAAGTGCATTCTCCTATGTTTCTTTATTCACCAAAGACACCTTCAAACAAATAGATTCATACCATCGTATTTCGAGCAGAATAAATCATTGAAAACATTAAGATTTACATTTATCTGTAATGTGTTTTCTACTTACACTGATACTTATGTTGCTGGGGGGAAATCTGCTTATTGCAATTATATTTCTCTTGCTCATAAACTTTGAATTCATTCATCAAATTATTATTGATTTTATATTTGTAACAGATGGTTGAACAACATTAGAGAAGCATTATTATCATTAAAAGGTCATGTATTTTTACATTAAAAATGAAGAGCATCAAAGGATAAATTGTTAGAAATAAAAACTATGCTGCTTTTAAAAGCAAAATATGAGCCACAGAACACTTCTTCCAGAAAATGGAAGATTTTTCCTATCAGAAAAAAAGTAGCTCAAAAAAATAAAAACAAAAGGATTGTGGAAAAAAAGAATTCAATAGGATTATTGTTAAAGACATTGCGATCAACGTATTGAAAAGTAGCCATTGAAATGTCTTTGTATAAAAAGGAATTAAGATATGACCCAGTTTACTTCTCTTAATTTTATGTCTACCTTGGATAAGTTGGTAGAAAATATTATTAAACAAGAATTACCAAGCATATAGCACAGTGTTGGCAAACCTTTTCGGCACCAAGTACACCAGAAATCAGAAGAGCAGCTTCTGCACTGGCCAGCTGGTCTTCCAGTTTCTGACATGCATGTGTGCATGAAGACCAGCTTGCCGTAGTGCATGTGCACGCCGGAAACTGGAAACTCAGCTTCCCGGTATGTGTATGCGCGTTGAGAAGCTGTTCTTCCAGTTTTTGGTGCCCCACATGCATGAAGACCAGCTGACTGGGGTGCATGTACACGCCGGAACCCAGAACAGCCATGGGTGACTGCTGGTGTGCCCGGAGAGATGTCTCTGCATGCCACTTCTAGCACACATTGCCATAGGTTCGCCATCACAGATATATAGCAGAACAATCCTTGATAAAGAAATACCAGCATGCATTTTGCAAAAGTAATGTTTGCTTTACCAAAAGGGGTGGGAGGAATTCAGAGTTTATTAGAAATGTAATAAAGGTTACTGGAGCAAATCTAATAAATAGTTTGCTTTCAGACATTTAATAGCTGAGAGATGAAAGAAAGGCACATTTGTATAGAGACCGCAGTTGATTTCAGAGCATGAAATAAAAGAGTAGACATAAATTAACTTTTTTTTATAATGTAACAAATTAAATGATCACAAAAGTCATGATTTTAATTGTTTTGATAGTGGAGCTTTTAAATATGTTCATCAGTGGTTAGTATTACAGATGAGTAGCAGTTAGCCGAATTTATTCCATATTACTATTTGGAGAATAGATAGGAGTTTCTCAGTGTCAGGTGGAACAAGCAATTTTGTCTGACATTGTATGTACAGAGATGGATAATGACTAAAGAGGAAAAGTTTTTGGACCATCCAAATCAGGGGTGTCAAACCTGTGGCATCACATGATGTATCGTGACTTTTCCCCCCTTTGCTAAACAGGCCATGGGCATGACCAGCACCTGATATATCCAGCCTGCAGGCCGTGAATTTGAAAGCCGTGGTCCAAATATATCTGTCAAAAGCAGTCCAAAAGGCCATTTTAAATCTACAAAAGGATTTCTCATCAATATGGAGGCAACCTTCCTCTTTGCTTCCTCTAAGAACTAAAAGTATCTGGTTGCAATCCACATTCACTCACTTCAACACAGAATCTATATCTGTATGCCTTGGCTCAAGTATAGTTTGCTATTGGAGGTTCTTCTCAGACGGTGCTTGTGTTTGGAACAGCTCTAAATTTTTAATTCCTTTGCCGCTGAATGTTTTACACATGACTAAATGCACATTCAAATTGAGTTTTTACATTCTTTTTGATGCAATTTATCTCTTGTGAGATTGGACAAAAGGGAAAAGGGGCTGGTTTTCTAAGTTGCACACTTTAGTACTACAAGCCCAGGAGGTGACTATAAGTGTTTTTCTTGTGTTATTCTTTTCAAATGACCAAAATTGTACAGAAGTCACATCTATCTATGTGTCAGAAAATACCATCAATGGAGGTGAAGTTGGAGACTTCCAGACTCTTATTCTAAATACTCAGACATATGATATCACCACATTGTTAGGAGCTGGAGCAAAACCAAAGGGTTGGTATTCCAAAACCTTTATACAAATATTCCAACACCTTTATACAAATATGATGCAAGGGTGTTTGAAATATTTTGCACAACTGTGATGACCCATCTCAAATATCAACTAAAAAGTGTGCAGAGATGAAAGAGGAAGAAAGGTTATGACAGGCATATAAGAAAAAGATCTTGGCTGATTTAGCAGAGTATTTCTTGTATTTTAAAAAATACTTCCTGTTAACTATACCTGAAGGGTATTCAGTTTATCACCTAAGCTAATGCATAGCTCATCTTTTAAAAGTAACTGTTGGTATACACTGAAAGATTAACTTTTTTTCTGTAATATAATCCATCAAACTTTAATTTTAATAAAAAAATAAATAAAGGAAAATTCTAATGAAATTCTTGCAATTATTTATGTTTGGTACCATCAATGGAGGTGAAGTTGGAGACTTCCAGACTCTTATACTAAGTGCTCAGACACGATACCACCACATTATTAGAAGCTGGAAAGGGTTGGTATTCCAAAACCTTTATACAAATATTCTAAAACCATTATACAAATATGATGCAATGTTATATTAATATAGAGTATTGGAGGGTTGTTGCTGTATTTGAATTTCCCCCTTTTTAATTGCTGAGTATGATCAGAGGTGGTATTCAGCAGGTTCTGACCAGTTCTGGAGAATCGGTAGCAGAAATTTTGAGTAGTTCAGAGAACCGGCAAATACCACCTCTGACTGGAAATCTTACAGTATCCTTCCCCTGTCATGCCCACCAAGCCATGCCCACAGAACCGGTAGTAAAAGAATTTGAATCCCACCACTGGGAATGATGGAATAAAACATTAAAGTGTAAAATGGACTACCAGGCAAATTCCCAAGCATCTATAAAGAACATTTGGAGGGGATGTTCTCTTATGCAATTAAATCAGGTCAGAGAGAGAGAGCAAAGAAAACATAGCCTGAAAACGCTAGTTCTTATAATGAAGATTTTATTTATTTATTTATTTATTAATGAAATTTCTATACCGCCCTTCTCCCTAGGGACTCAGGGCGGTGTACAGCCAATCTAGACCCCAAAAAACAATACAAAAGTAAAAAAGAATTAAATTAGATACTGGCTGAATTAATAAGAAAAACACACCCCCTTAAAACCCCGGTTAAAATCGAAAATAATATGGAGACCAGTTAAAACCATCTCAGCCCAGGCCGGCCTGCTGAAAGAGCCAGGTCTTCAACGCGCGCCTGAAGGCCCTCAGGTCCGTGCCGGTACGAAGTTCCGGCGGCAGAGTATTCCAGAGGGCAGGGGCCCCCACAGAGAAGGCCCTATTCCTCGGGGCCGCCAGACGACACATAGCGGCCGACGGCACCCGGAGCAGACCCTCCCTGTGTGAACACACCGGCCTGCTGGAGATCACTGGTAGAATGCGGTCCTGCAGGTAACCTGGCCCAATGCCATGGATCGCCCTAAAGGTCAAAACTAGAACCTTAAAGCGAACCCGGAGAGCCACCGGCAACCAATGCAGCTCGCGCAGGAGAGGCATCACATGGGCGCTACGTGACGCCCCCATGATCACCCGCGCGGCTGCATTTTGCACCAACTGGAGTATCCGGGTGCTCCCCGCAGGGAGCCCCATGTAGAGGGCATTACAATAGTCCAGGCGAGAGGTGACAAGGGCCTGAGTGACCGTGCGTAGGGCGTCCCGATCCAGAAAGGGCCGCAACCGGTAGATCCAACGGATCTGATGAAACGCCCCCCTGGTGGCTCCCCCTGGTTGCTCCTCTGAAAACTAGGATTATCAATGCATCTCTGAAATGCAGACTGAACAATAGAAATTGTAGACAATTCCAGAAATTAGAAGGATAAAGATGATTGATGATAGATACATAGATTTTATCTATCTGTCTGTCTGTCTATCTATCTATCCATCTATAGAAGGAAAGAAGCTTATAAATTATAGCATCCTGAAAAACAATTATTTTGAAAATGCTTTTTTTAAAAAGATCACTACCTTAGCATATGAATGTGGATAGTGTGGGATGGGAGTGAAGGCTTATTTGTCTTATTAGAGTGGCATCAAATTATGTTTTGTCTCAAAATATCTGAGCTGCTGTGAAATACTTAGTTCAAAGCAAACTTAATGTTCCCTTGCTCTTATTCTCTTAAATCAATGAAGCTTAATAGGCATTTTTAAAAATAGTCTTGGCCTGAGTCAACCTGTGACAAAGCCGTGGAAACTGTGTCAAAGAATATACTGCTCTCTGAATATGTAACTTGCCATTGTGATGCTATCCCAAGATTCTTATGGTTTTCTCTTTTACTATATGGTTGGAGACTCATTACTCAATAACTAAATAAAACATATACACTACACTCCAATCACAAAGAGCAAATTATCTATTGTTTAAAAAATCAGGGAAAAAAATCATCACCCAATATTAGAAAAACAACTTGCTTTTCTGACTGAAGATTGTATTACATAAATTACTTTTATTGTGGCAGACTTGGAATCATGAATAAGTTAAGGTATAAATATATTTGGAATTGAAATTAAAAATATACACTTTGCCAGTCTCCCTTTATTGGCCAGACTGTACGTTTACCTAAAGTTATCTTCCATTAAGAGGAGACGTTTTTCCATATTATTGAGCAGAAACTGCCCCAAACTACCTCAGCCTAGTGCCTTTTATAAAGCATTTAATTCTAGATTTGCAATTAAATTCAAACTTCAATTTTATGAAGACTAAATGAAAATGTTATCCTGGTCCCAGTACAATAGAAGCTAATGTAACCCAAACCATAAAAGCTAATGTACGAAATTAATACATAATAAGAATTTGGAGACACCAAAGAGCCAAGAGGGAAATCTTCCTAGGTACTACTAGGAACAATAAAAAGAATGTACTTTCCCACTAAGATAAGCTATTGGCATATCTTTATAAAAATAACAAAGTTTCAGTGGGCCTTCCAGAAATATATCTTAGTTGACAGAATCAGTCTTAATCTGGACTTCTTACATAAATTGCAGTACAAAAGAACAAACAACTGAATTGTTCTAATTTTGTAGGGACAAATTCCTTTCTTAAGGAGGATCTGGTTGAATTGGCCAACTAGCAGATTTCCCTATAAATTGGTAAATTATTATTCATTGGCTTGCATTTCAAACATCCTCTGGCAGTTGCTGAGAAATATGTTTTTGAGTATAAAGCATAAGATTATTGATCTACAGTACAAAGGAATATTTCTGATCTTCTTCCCTAGACTGCTGTGGCCCATTCTTCAACTAGTATACTCTTTTATTCTACTGCAATCTGAACCTAATCATAATAAGACATAATAAGGCCTGCTTTACTATTTATGTTGCAAAAAATATGGTTAAGGATATCATTAGTGTGACAAAACGATTCATCTTTTTGAGTGGAGGTAATTCTGACAATGAACTGAGGTCTTTTCTAGATGCCATTCTCATAATTTCTTTTATATTGCAGTAAATGGCTGCCACAGAAGTTGTGGAAAGGTAACAGTTACATACATACACATACATGTATAGATTTACTCAGGAGATTGTGGTGGCGTGGGCATTGGCTGCCAGTTTGGCTGCATGGGTCTAGGCTACTTGAGGGACCATCTCCCCCCACTGGGATTGGCCCACCCTCAACCATACCTGCAGAGGAGGCAGCTTTGGCCCCCATTGGCCCAATTATTCCGGCTCATAGGGTCCAGGAGGAGGGGCTTCTCTGCTATTGCACCTGCCCTCTGGAACATCTTGCCTCCCCCAATGTGAGGTTGTTGGTCCCAAGCCTCCTGTTTTTTCATAAGAGCCTAAAGACAGAGGTGGTATTCAGCCAGATCTGACAGGTTCTGGAAAACCAGTAGCGGAAATTTTGAGTAGTTCAACGAACGGTAAATACCACCTCTGGTTGGCCCGGCCCCCATCTATTCACTGCTTCCTAAGTCCCAACTGATTGGCTGGGTCTTCTTTTGTTGCTCTGCACAGGTGAATGGAGCTGGAAAGCAGGTTAGTAGAGTGGGGAGGGAATGAGAATTTTACAGTATCCTTCTCCTGCCATGCCCACCAAGCCACACCACACCCACCAAGCCAAACCATGCCCACCAAGCCATGCCCACAGAACAAGTGGTAAAAAAAAGTTGAATACCACTACTGCCTAAAGACCTGGCTCTGCCAGTTGCTTGGAACTCCAATGGGGGAACAGCTCAGTGGAAATGGTTGATCAAAAGCTATGTCAAAAGATTAAAAAAAACCCATAAAATGGCAAAAGCTTCTGAAATTTAAGCACTATAAGATAAAAGATCTTATGCAAATTCTAACCTAAACTCTTCATGAGTTTTTAGATAAATATAAAATTGTCAATCCTTTTAAAATAATATTTATTTTTTAAAGTTTATTTTACTCTGGCCTTAGCAGGTGTCAAGTTGCCAATGCCAGTGTTAAGGAATTATCATTGTTTTGTCTCTTGTTACACACATAATGGACTGTTCGCAGTTACATCTTTCAGTGTGCAAATGTGCACATTTCATTATGCCAATTTCACAAGGGATCTTATTCTGTTCTGTCTCATGCACATAGGTGGATTTGTGGCTGTGCAGATGCAGATGGATAATTCCACAAAACATCCATAACAAAGTACATTTATTGGTACATCAGGTATCTTCATGACTCACATTTGTGACGAAGCTGTTCTATAATGACCAATCCTTTGTATATCAGCATTGCAGGTAAAAGATAGTTATTTTCCTAACCCATCACATAGAGATAGAAAGAAAGCTGTTATCAGTCCATGAGTCCAGGGAAGAATGGAGGGCAACCTCCCTCAACCCCTTGAGGGTCAATTTAGTGACCAATCAGGATTACAGATGTGGCCACGTGACATGAACTACATTTCCCAGGATACCTTTAACTACATTTCCCATGATGCATTCCCTTAAGGGGACAGCTCACAATCCTTAAGTGACTAACCAATTCCCATAGACTGGCTGGGACAGCACAGAACTATACAATGATATCTTTCTTTAGTCACCAATACATATTTTAGTTCATTTTGTCTGTTCCCCCCACTTCCATTTTAGTAGAAAACTGGAACAGAAACATACATTTCCAATGTAGATGTTTTAAAAGGCTTTGCCCCTTAACATCTGAGTGGTAGGTTTTTTTTTTTTTTCATTTTCATCACTTTCCCCCTTTTCTCTCCTGAACACCGCAGTGATTGTGAGCATGTACAGAGGTGTCTTAAACACCTTAGTTGCAGTTCTGTTTTTACATTCTTTTACACCATTGCAGAAGCTTGCCTTTACCTACTTTTTTATCTTTTGGATTTTGAGTGGAAAAATTATTTTCCTGTATAAATGTACAAAGGTGGAGGAACTTCATGCAGATTGACACTCGTTTTTGTAAGTAAATAATATCACATGAATCCTATACATCTATGATAACATTGATATGAGAAGTAACAGTAAATCTTATATATAATGGTTAAATCAGAGCCTGTAAGGAAAATTGATTTAATGTAAATGTTCCTTTAAAAAAAATAGTTTTTTATGAGGTAAAGTGGGGCAAGTTCCCCTCTCTTCTTCCGGAAGTCTAGCACCATCTCCTTGGTTTTGCTGATGTTTACGTGCAAGTTGTTTTCTGAGCACCCTGTGGATAACTTCTGGACCTCTTCCCTGTATGCTACTTCGTCACTTCTAATAGCAAACACCAACTTTTTACTTTTACATAATAATATAAACTACCTTTACATTTTATCTAAATCTTCCTGAGCTGACTTCATAAATCCTCTTGGTAAAACAGAATTCTCAATAGCAGCTTCTGTCACTGCTGTGCAAATATAGAAATATCCCTTAACATGCAATATGAAACCATAATAGGAAGGCTATTTTCACTGTGGCAAAATACAGGCACCCAAATATTATGATAGAAGGATTTATCAAGGAACGCTTAACGCTTTGGAAATTTGGGCATTCTGGAATTCTGTGTGAATCTGTTCTAATTATACGCATGCTGATATTTTGTTCACAACCACAATAAATAACTTTGGGGGGATAAAAGGGAAAATATAGGAAAGGAGAGAAGTTGAAGCCTTGAGATTACATACGAAGGACTCTGATTTCCCAGCACCGTAATCCACCCACTCAAATAGGGAGTCTACATATAGAGATGCAACTCCAGTTGCATCATCTTTTTTTACTGTTATCCTATTGATTATTAGAAGACTAAGAGTAAAGAAAATAAACTAATCCATCTTTGTTTTCTCTCTCTCTTTCTTTCTTTCTTTCTTTCTTTCTTTCTTTCTTTCTTTCTTTCTTTCTTTCTTTCTTTCTTTCTTTCTTTCTTTCTTTCTTTCTTTCTTTCTTTCTTTCTTTCTTTCTTTCTTTCTTTCTTTCTTTCTCACTGCTCTGCTCTGCTCTGCTCTGCTTGCCCTTGATTGGAAAACTGATTCTGCTGTGTTCTCTGTCTTTCAGCTGGCCTCTTACAAGAAGAATAGAACTCAGAGTCCTCACTTAATGAACATTCATTCAGTGACTATTTGAAATTACGACGATGCTGAATAAGGAGACTTACAATGGCCTTGTAGCTGCAGTCATAGAAAGGTCCCTGCAGTTACATGATTGTGGTTTGGGTGCTTGGCCACTGGCTTACCCTTACAACAACAGCAGCAACCTATGGTAATATGTGACCTCCATCATTGGCTTCTGAAAAGCAAAGTCAATGAGGACATTGGCAGGCGGTCACCAATGGTGATCACATGACAACATGCTTAATGACTGAATAGGATTGACTGGAACAGCTGCTGTAAAGTTAACATGCTCACATGTCATTGTGTTTTATAAGAGTGTCGCTTAACAATAGCAATAGCACTTAGACTTATATACTGCTTCACAGTACTTTTACAGCCTTCTCTAAGCAGTTTACAGACTCAGCATATTGCCCCCAACAATCTGGCTCTTCATTTTACCTACCTCAGAAGGATGGAAGGCTGAGTCAACCCTGAGCCTGGTGGGATTCAATCTGCCAAATTGCAGCCAGCAGGCAGGCAGCAGAAGTAGCCTGAGGTGTTGCATTCTAACCATTGCGCCATCATGGCTCTTAATTAACAATGTTTGTCATTTATCCCAATTACTGTTATTAAGCAAAGACTACCTCTACTTCCTTCCATATTCTCTTCCCTCTCCTCAACCCTGAGGACAAAAAGCTCAGAGAGACAGGTTGTCTGTTAGAACAGGAAACTTCCTTAACATATACTTGATTTCTCCTCTTTGATCTTAACACAGGTGTCCTAATAGGGGATCAGACATCTGCTCTGCTGAATTTGTAGCTGAGGTAATGAACTGGAATCGTCCTCATAAGATAGTGACTTTCTTAGCAGCAAAACATATAAGAGGAAAAAAAGGCTGTGGATGCTACATTGCCATTTCACAAGGAACAAAATAGAATAGAAGAATAGAATTCTTTATTGGCCAAGTGTGGTTGGACACACAAGGAATTTGTCTTGGTGCAAATGCTCTCAGTGTACATAAAAGAAAAGATACATTTGTCAAGAGGCAAGAATAATAAGGTACGACACTTAATGATAGTCATAGGGTACAATAAGCAATCAAATCATACTAGGAAACAATCAATAGAGATCGTAAGGATACAAGCGACACAGTTACAGTCCTACAGTCACAAGTGGGAGGGGATGGGTGATAAGGAGTGATGAGAAGATTAACAGTAATAGTAGTGCAGACTTTGTAAATAGTTGAACAGTGTTGAGGGAATTATTTGTTTAGCAAAGTGGAAAAACACAAAAAGACGGTGGCATAATGCGAAAGAAAGATTGCATCACAACAACCGTCACTTGTATGAATGTTGGTATATTGTCTGACAGTGCTGGCTGTTCTCAGAACTGAGAAATCAAATTAATTAAACTTTCTCCACTTGAATAGATTGAGCTGATTCAACACCATATCCAGAATTACAATATGTCCTTGACGATGCAGAATCTTGTGTCCTACAGATGCCAATTAAAACAGCCTCTTACTCCTTCTGCTCTCCCTGGAAAAGGGTAACATTTATTTAGCACTCAGATGGCTAGAGGAATTGTTTTTTCCCTCTGGCAAGTAAAATGCAAATTTATAAATAATATGGATTTCATCCATAGAGGGCAGGTCCAAGATTTTGACTGCGAAATTCAAAACTTGTGTTTTTCTAAACTAAAGCCCAATCCAGCATCTTTTGGAGTCCCGTATAACATACGATTTCAAAATTATAAATAGGATGTCAGAAGGTTTCTCTTGAAAACCTAAGCAAAGGTCTTCCAGGTCCCATCAATGGTCTGGTCAGTTCAGCATTCCAGAATGAACAATGTTAATTAGCTGCTTTTAGGAAGTAATAGGGTCAGAAAGTATGGTCTTCTTCCACTGTTACCACAGTAGCATGGAATATTTACAGTATTCTAACTTTAATTACAAAGGTGAACATCCAAGAATTGAAAGAAGCTGTACTTGAAGGGTGGCATGGAGACCATTTGTCTATAAAGCACCAAGAGTTGAACACGACTAAAAGGTTAAAACAACAACAATTTTAATATAGAAATAATAGGCAGTCATTAATACTAATAGATATCAAAAACCCTTTACATCACAGATTTGTCTAGCTCACCTTTACCTAAACTAGGGCTGTCAAACTCCCAGCCCACAGACCAGATGTATCATGCTCTGGCCACGCCCACGCCCGGTTTAGCGAAGGGGGGAAAAGTCCTGATACATCACATGATGCCACAGTGACGATGTGAGTTTGACATCCCTGATCTAAACTGATGGTGATTTCCACATCCTACAACAGTACTTTCCACACTTGACCCAAGTGAGATATTATGCCTGGCATAAGCTGTTCTTCTATGTGAGAAGGCTTTTTTTTTGTTCTTCTTTAATATGATTGATGATTTTCTCCTCCTTAATATTCTCTACAGTTGATTTGCTTTAGTTGCTATGTTAAGTAGATTGTAATTTCTTATAAATCCAAACCAACCAAACCAGAGGTGGTATTCAGCAGGTTCTGACCAGTTCTGGAGAACCCGTAGCGGAAATTTTGAGTAGTTCAGAGAACTGGTAAATACCACCTCTGTCTGCCCCCCATCTATTCTCTGCCTCCCAAGTCCCAGCTGATTGGCTGGCTCTTTTTTTGTTGTCCTGCACAGGAGAATGGAGCTGGAAAGCAGGTTAGTGGGGTGGGGATGGAATGGGATTTTGCAGTAACCTTCCCTCAGGAGTGAGGAGAGAATGGGGATTTTGCAGTGTCCTTCCCCTGCCACGCCCACCAAGCCATGCCACACCCACCAAGCCACGCCCACAGAACTGTAGTAAAAAAAATTGAATCCCACCACTGAACCAAACCAATTCTTATTTTAGAAGAAATAAGCACACATACACATGCCTAATTTATTTCATTATTTTATGTTCCATCTGACTAAGATGATGTAGCTGAAGGCATCTAAACAATTGACCCATTAATGTGAGGTCAATTTGTTCCCAACTGGATAGGTTACTCAGCTTTGCTATGCTAGTGCATTAACTGTGGAGTCACAGTTACATGATTTTCCTGTGTGTTCTGTTGTTTTTATAACAAGCACCCAAATGAAGGAAATGTTTTTTTAAGAATGCATTCCTTCTCTATTTGGTTTTACTCCCATCCACCCACCCTATGGATTTTCATGAGCATTGAGGATTAGCATAAATCCAAAAAGATACCCTTTTTAAAAAAGATAGATTACAGCAGCCTGATTCTTTGACATTATCCTTTTTTTTCTACCTACAAAGCACATGCAGGCAAGCTCTACATTAGTTGCCCATCTGTCTGTCTCTTTCTCTCCCTCACCTTATTTGCATAGAGAGATTTTTATGTATGCATTTCTTACCCAGCCTTTATTCAACCATTTTCTATGAGACACATTTTTGTTTGTTTTCAATCAGTAGGATTATTTTGCTTTCTTTCTCTCTCTCTACAGCTGTGAAGTTTCATCCTTGAGAAATGAAGACTCATCCTCAATGAAACAATCTATGATTCATAGATTTTGGTATATATTTCTTTCTTCTCATAAACACTGATAATATTTTGTAGGGAAGACTGATGGATATCATATAGAAAAGTAAAGCAATCAAATTATGGGACATCCCTTAGCATTATTTTTCCTTCTTATTTAATCCAATAAAAATGCATTTTTAAAAAATCTACAGTTTTATTCCTGTAAACCTCCCCACACTTCTACCCCTAAACGTCAAAGAGTTTCATTGCATTAAGGTCACCAGGATCTACTTTTCTTAAAGAGAAATACCACCTTAAAGAGAAAGGGTCATTTGAAGGACCACCTCATTCCTATTATATCCACCCATCCCATCAGGTCCAGCAGAAGAGTCATATTGAGGTCCCGTCAGCTTTGATGGTGATCCCCAGGAAAAAAGACTTTTCTGTGGTGCTACTCACCCTTTGCCCATGATTGGCTCCAATCCTGTTGGCTTCCTGGAAGGCCCTCAAAACCTAGAATAACAGAGTTGGAAGGGACCTTGTCCAATCCCCTGCTTAGGCAGGAACTTGGTTTGGTTACCAGATCCCATAGAAACATGGAGCCCATTAAATGGTTGCTATAAGCTTGATTGCATTCTTCCCTGTCTTTTGTTAATATGCTGTAGGTTTTAATTCTTTTAACTGTTTAATCCCATGACATCTGAAGCAGTAAAGGAAGAAATACAGAAGAAATTGACAAATTAGATCATTTTGTTTTAATGGTGTAAGCTGCCTGGGGTCATATACACATGAGAAGGGCAGTTGTATAAATGTAATAAATAAACTGTGAAACTGATGAAATATTAAGCAGCTCAGTTCCAACACTGGTGGCTTTAACAGAGTTAACAGGGTTTTCTCATACAACGGAAATTGATCAACTGATGTACTTCAGGTTGTTTATTGATACTGTAGTAAATATGTACTATAATTGTTTTATATAGTCTAATGCACTGTCTGTATTTTTGACATTGCTTTTCAATCTGCCCCCCAAAGTTTCCATAAGGATATACACACATATGTGCATGTGTATATCATACCTTGCATTAGAAAAGTGGCATTACTGATAAAAATGTTATTCCATTTTACGTGCTTTCATTTTTTTATACAATATAATAAAAACCATCAAAATTCTTGTTCTAACACTTCTTTGGGAAAATCCTTATACAAGTTATAATTCCAAATGCTGTTTTTTTGTGTGTGTTTTTTTGTAAAAAGATACATTTCACTTTCATTTGATTCTTTGCCTTCTTGCAAATGTGGTCATCTCTTCATTTTTCCAAGTGTTCATTTTCAACAGAGTGGATGAATCTTTCTCATCATTAATTAACATTATCTTTCTGGTTATCATATGTTTAATTCAACGATAGCTCTTTGTGGCTGCCTGTATTTTACCAAGTACAATATTATCACAAAAATGTGGTCAAGAAGGTTCAGCATTTCAGTTCAGCTTCAAGTTAAGCTTCTACACCTCCAAAGTCATTGCCTGATTTCTGGGCCTCAGCCATGACACTAACCCACCTGTCCTATAGTGTGACATTTATTTATTAGCTTAATTTATTTCTCCATCCATTCATACAACTGCACAACTCACAATGACAGCTTCGGGCATCGATTAAGAACAAAGAAACAAAGATGACAAAATTTTAAAAAGAAAAACCAAACACTCTCTTAAATGACTCCAGAGCACAGTCATCTAATGTCTCAGCCCAATACCCAATCTAATTGGTTCAGGGTTGTCTCTGTATTGACCATTCCTGAACGTCTGTAGCTGTTTCTAGTTATCCAGGTGGGTGATTGAGGTGGGTGCTGTTGTAGTGAGCCCGGATCAATGGGTCAACCTGATCAGATTAGTTAGAGTCACATAAGAGACTTCCAACAGCCTGGAATTTAAGTTGAGCTTTGCAATTTTATCCCAAAATTCAGTCCTGGCCTGAGATGATCCTTACCTGTGAAACCTTTTTATCAATGGAGTTCATATTCTCTACCCTCTTTAATGTCTTTACAGTTTAGAAGTGACTCACTTTTGTAATTCCATATCAGAGGAGAAGCCCTTTTCAGCTGAACTGATCCAATCAGGGTTCCTGATGGAAGCAACCAGGACATGGATTTCCAGGTACAATTTGTGGCTTGCTGCCAGGGAGTTTGAGATCGTCACCTGAAGAGATAGCCTCTGGAAAAAGGCAGGACACTGCAGCTCTTTCATCTCTTGTTCACATTGTTAAGAAGACAAACACTGAAAGGGGTGTAGCTAACCAGACAACTAAAGCTGGGAACCAGCAATATTTAAAAACAGCAACACTAGGAGCAAAATTGCTTATCCTAGCAACACATTGGCAAAGCAGTTTGCTGTGGAGAAAACAGCATTAAAGACTTGTGAAAGTACCACACTGCAGAGAAAGGTGGTGACAATTATTTCAATTGCACCTGCAAGGCTGAATTGTTTTTGCCATAAGTTTGCCAGAATGATTAAAGAAAAGAGCAGGACAAGCTATCATCATAAGAACAATGTATCAGGGTGGACATTGGAGGAGCACACAATATTGCTTTTCAAATTAGACCACATTGGGGTCTCTCAGCAATTTGTAATCTCCAAAGAAGCTAAGGTAAATTGACGTTTAAGTCCAAGAGAAGTGAGGAATGTGTTTAGCATAAAGTGGCATTAATAGTTGCAATTACTTTAGATGATTTGCAGAAGCAAATAGTTGGTGATGGGAAAATACACGGCTTGTTATTGGGAGTTGAAACTGAAGTATGTTGTGAGAGATGCATGGAGGTGTTTGATGGTCCTGGCTGTTATAGTTGGGGATCAACAATGGTGGAGTGATAGCAACAAGCTGTGGTGGTGCAGCCAGTTGGAGGCACAGCAGTGGACTGCCAAACAACAGTGCAGCACTGCTGGAGTCTTCCTGGGTGGCAAAGGAGTGGACTGGCAGCTGGCAACAATTTCTCTGCTGCAGGGATATGAAAGTGACAAGTGGTGCAGGGACAAGTCCCAGAAACATGCCAGGTAGCATGGTAGAGCAGGCTACGGAGCTTCTCTGCCCTCCATCTTGGAGCTACACAAGGGGAGACAACAGAGAAGATAGAGGCTTACTGCTTACTGGTGGACTGCAGGTGTATATGATGACCGTTCCTGGATAGGGGTTCCCCTCAGGAGGGTGGAGGCCTCTATTAGCTAGATGCTTACAGGTAATGGGAGCTGGAGTGAGTCAGCAGTGATATGTGAAAGCTGACTTGTGTCCCTTCAGCAGCTGCTTGACTTGCCACATGAGTCATTGGCCATTTTAGTGGCTTTCTATCTTTGTTTGGACCACATCTGCCTGGAGTCTGCAGCAGGGATGGGATTCAAAAATCCCAGCAATCAGTTCGCTGCCTAGTTGCTGGGTGGGAATGACCATGGTTGGGGTGGCCTAATGGACCTTCCCGTTTTAGGCTTCTGATGGGCCTCCAGAGCCTGGGGAGGCCATTTTTGCCCTTCCAAGGGTCCGGAGGCTTTCCCTGGGCCTCTGGGAGGGTGAAAACTGCCTACCCCGAGCTCTGGAGGCCCACCGAAAGCCAGAAAGAAGCCCGTTTCTGGACTTCCGGAAGGCCTGTTTTTCCCCCTCCCAGAGCCTCTGCGTGGACCTGCACTTACCTCCATCAAAAATGGGCCACATTGAGACTCCTGGGAGGGGAGGGGAGAGGTTGGTGGGGCCAGCTTGTCGATTGAATCAAATGTAATTTTAACATCCGATTCTCCCAAACCAGTCTGAACCGGTAGAATCCCACCCCTGTTCTGCAGGAGATGGAGATCCCAAAGTAGTTGGACTGGACAGTGTTCATAGCTGCTGGTACTCAGTTGAATTAGTTCTGCATCTGCCAACACCACTTTATAGACTGAGATTTAGGGAGTGTGTAGCTAGGCTTCCTACCACTCTGCAGTGAGAAACTGAACTTGGGGGAGGGAATTTACTTATGGAGACCACTGAAAGTGAGGTTTCCCTATCACCTGGATGAGAGCAGAGTGATGGGGGGAGGAATTGAATTGAATAAGGTACAAAGGAGAGCTTGGTTTGAATGAAGGGGAGGGCCAGAGGATGCTGGTCTCTACCTTCCTGCTCTTGTTTGTTGGTGGTGAGTATTGGGATGGGGTCCTCTGCTTAACTTTGAGACCTGATTTCTGGAGCTTTTGTGACTCTGGCTGCTGCTGTTTACTGCCAGGTGGGCTTGTAATGAAGTCCCTCTCATCCATGATCTGATCATGCATGAGAGAATCAACTGGCTTGCATCATCAAGACCTGGTTGGGCGTTGGTGAAAGGGATAGTCCCCTCTTTGAAATGTGTCTTTCTGGGTTTCAAGTAGGAGTGAGGGTATGGTTGTTGTTCTTCATGAGGCTCTGGGGGCCACTAGGAGCCCCACCCTAGACATTGCCAGATGTGAGATTCTCTTTGTGAGGTTGGGCTGTAGGAATCAGTGGGGATTGCTGTTCACGTACCTTTCTCCTTGCCCTCTAACAGCATCCTTGCCTGTACTCCTGTTCTCTATATCTGGGTTGGTAATGGGGTTCCTTAAGCTTCAGGTTTTGGGGCACTTCAACTGGTCTTCTCTGGGCCCAGGGTTAGAAGTAGCATGGCTCATGGTAGCCATGGACCATGGTCCAGGTTGTGAGGTAGCATCGTTCATAGCCACCATGGTAGCTATGGAACTGGCCCCATTTATTAATGGTCCTACTTACACAGGGAGCCACACATTAGATCTGATGTTTGCCTCAGGGCAGTGGCATTGTGATCAGGATTTGGAGGACATTTTCATAGAGGGAACATTATCTCTTGGTCCTAGAGTTCTCTATAGCAGCCCCTCACCATAGGGAGGTGGAACCTATTTGGTCGTCTCCCCCCCATAGTTGCCCGATGGACCTGTGCAGTTTCAGAGGATGCTTATGAGTTTTCCTGAAGCTCTGGCATCCAGTCTGGCAGAGGCCCTTGTCACAGTTTGGAAGGAGGTGGTGACAGGGCCTGTGCAGACTCTCATGTTCATGGATTTCATAGAGCAGTAATAATAATAATAATAATAATAATAATAATAATAATAATAATAATAATAATAATAATAATAATAATAATAATAATAATAATAATAATAAAATATTTATTTATATACCGCTCCTCTCCCGAAGGACTCGGAGCGGTGCACAGCCATACAATTAAATCAATAAATATGTGAAAAGTTAAAACTAAATTAAACTAAAAGCCCTGGCTGAAAACAATTAAAACCCCTCCCTAAAACCCTAAAATTTAATATAAAAATTAAAACACCCAAATCTAAAATCAGCCCAAGCCGGCCTGGTCAAAAAGTAGAGATGAAACAACACAAGAAACACCTATAGCATTGCTGGAGGAAGACAAAGTGCAAAACTGAACAGGCACAGAGACCCCAGTTTCCTTACAAATATAATTCAAGGTGCTAGTTATCATCTTTAAAGTGCTGTATGACACAAATCCAGATTATCTGAGGAACACCTCTCCCTAGGGACAATTGCCTGTACTACCAGATTGGATGGGGTGGGCATGTTCCTAGACACGCCCTTTCCAAATGTTGCCATCCTCTAAGACCTAAGCAGCATGTCTATTCCTTATGAAATATCTTTCCTGTTGAGGTTTGGGAGATCTCCCACCTTTCAACTTTCCAAAGACCACTTAAAATCTGGTCCCCACCCCCAACTATTGGGATAGATGATATGAACTTGTTGTGGGCTGCATGTAAAAGTTAGGCAATGTTTGGTTTGGTTTGATTTGAATCTTTCCGGTTTTAATATTTCTATTGTGCATAAATGTTTTGGTTGTGAGCCACCCTGAATTTGGGACAAGATGGGTGGCTATAAGTGTGCTTTAAACAGATTTCAAATCATTTTCTGGGAGATGTGATCCTTTCAGTTTTCAGACAGTATATATTGTTATAAATATTTGTCTTTGGGAGTAAGTATGAAACAAGCTGTCTTTTGTTTTGGAGTTAGGAACAAAAAAGACTCACCTGAAATTTTCTATCAATTTTCTATCAAGCTGACTCATAAAATCATAGACTCATGAGACTGGACTGGTCAGAGCAAAATTTGAAATGGTTTGAATTTTCTGTATTTCCTAGGAACCAAACATGAAATGTTTTGATTGTTCCAACCATTTAAAAATTGGAAACCGAACCATCTGCTACTCCCTTATTTTTCACTCTGAAAGTAGTTAGAGTGGCAACTGAATGCCACTTACCATCCAAATTGCAGAAAGTGACTACAGCACTCCAATCCTCAGTAAAACATGCATCTAACTAATTTCCCACACTTAAAGTGGGGCCTGCTAAGATGTTGTGGAAAATGAAAACGGAGTTTCAAGCCAACTTGGGCATCACTAATTCAAATGTATTCCCTCAAGTAAAACTCTTTGCCTTAAGACTCTCATTTTCTGAAGTTAGGGCCTTCATCTATGGAAAACAAGATGTCAGAAGAGGAAAACTAGAGAAACTGCAGATGGTGTCTTGAAGGAAATAGGATTGGGGCAGAAAGCAGGGGAAGAGCTGTATGGGAGAGAAAGATAAGAGATAAAAGAAGCACAAAGAAAGTGTTTTAATTGTTTCAGCCCAAACCTGGGTTATAGATCTTTGGTTAAAATTTATTTTTTGCCATGTTGATTTACACCAGGGTTGTCAAACTCGATTTCATTGAGGGTCGCATCAGGGATGTGTTTGACCTTGGGGAGCTGGGGTGGGCGTGGCCAGCTTGATGTCACTCACATCGGGGGCACCTGTGGTGGCTCAAGGGCTCTGCCAGTGAAAATGGGCTCCTGAGCTCCCTTTTCGGCTGTGACAACCTTCTGCCAGTGAAAAGAGAGTTCTGTTTTCTCTGGCAGAGGTTCTGTGGGTCGGTCCTTCCAGGGTGGCCCCACGGGCCAGATCTAAGCACCCCGTGAGCCAGATCCGGTCCGCAAACATTGAGTTTGATTCCCTTGATTTACACACACACACCCCACACAAACACACACTTCACTTACAAATTCTGTGCGGCTTAAAACTAAAGCAAGTTATAAAAATGATGAATGTAACTACTTAAACTTGTTTCTTAATTTTTTAAAATTAAGCTACCTTACATTTTCAAATAAGCTATAGGGCTGTTGAACAACCGTCTGTAGTTCTCCCCCCCCCCTTTTTATGAATAAGGTGGATATTTACATTTCCTCCAGGAAGGAAGACTCGGTACTGTAACATCTCTCTCATTTCGAGAGGTAGTTGCTACAAGAAAGACTCACACATTATTATCCAAGCTTTGGCTGGAATTCATCCCAGCCACTTCACAACTGGGAAAAAGTGCTTTTAATGAACCCAAATCAGCAAAGAAGTTTCAAACACACTTTGTACCTTTGTATCTTCGGTGGTTTCATACCGAGAATCAGTGTGACAGAACAGCGAAACGAAAGAAATCTATATTCAAACACCCCACTGGCCATAAAAATATCTAGATGACTTTAACTGCTCCCCCCACCACACACTTGGTTGCCTTCCCTTAGAAATCTCACAAGGCTGCTACAGAAAAAAGAATCTATCTGGTCTTTTGTTAGAGAAGGAAGTCACTAGAATACACATCTATCAATATATAATTTCAGGAGTTTTAACAAAATAAACCAGATGTGTAAGGCTGTGGCGATGATACTTCAAATGGATGCATCCTTCACAAAAGCAGACTTCTTCCAAGAACAAAGGCATGCACCACTTTTCATCTTGTTCCTTCTCCCACTCCTAAATTAGATGTGACCTTTCCCATGCTGACGGCTGCCTCACGTAAATTGAGTAGCAATTTGTATTTTTGAATGAACCTGCTTTTCCAAGAGTACCCTGGGGAAGATTTCTATCACTATTTGCTTTGTATTACTGTGATTGATTGGCGCAACACAGACCTTTGCCCACATGTCAAACAAATACCCCAGCGGACTGAAGCCTTCTTATTCGTTTCATTAGAAAATCTACTGTGAGAGCAAATAGCTCATTTTCCAGTGTAACATCCCGATGCAAATGGTAGACCTGATTTGTGGGCAAGGAGAGAATAAAGCAAAAGATTGGCAGCAACTGACTTCTTCTGCAGAAGTGTCATTGTACATGTTCACTGAGTTCCATCTATAAGCTGCTTTGAAGCAATCAGATTGTTTTAGACTGTCAAGTCAATCAACAATGAAATTGATGGTTCTCATTTTACAAATGGGGAGTAAAGACGAAAGCAAAAAAAAAAAAAGTTTATTTCCCCAGAAAGAAAAAGATAGATCTCTATTTTACAATTTGTAAAAAAAATCTGGATAACTTTTAGAGGTCAGCAAAGAAATATGGAAAACTCTCTGCCGCTTCAATCCTTTTTTTTTTTTAATGGCCATAAGTGTGAAAATGGTCATAAATCACTCTTTTTTTCATTGTAATTTTGAATGATCATTAAACAAGCTATCTGTAAGTGTGGGACTACTTCTAATAGTGTATATGCAAGGAACAGAGACACAGAAAAAAATTAAGTCTTTGATCTTTAAAATAATACATCCTAGCCACAGTTACAGAAACACAAGGTGGTTAATTATATAAAATGATAATTCACCAATGGATATCTTACACAGGCTTTATTTGCAAAAGGAATGTAATTTGTATGTTTTGCCTGGATTTCATAAACTGTAAAATTTCTATGTGTGTGATCATACAGATTACAGAATCATTCTATCATATAGATTAACAGAGTTGGAAGGGACCTTGCAGGTCATCTAGTCCAACCCACCCACTGCCCAAGCACCATTTTTGATAGATGACAGTCCAGTCTCTTTTTGAAAGCTTCCAATGATAAAGCTCCCACAACTTCTAAAGCCAAGTTGTTCTGTTGGTCGATTGTTTTCACTGTCAGAAAATTTCTCCTTATTTCCAGGTTGAATCTCTTCTTGTTCAGTTTCCATCCATTATTCCTTGTCTGGCCTTCAGGTGCTTTGGAAAATAGTTTGACCCCACCCCAACTCCTCCGCTCTCTGTGGCAGCCCCTCAAATATTGGAAGATGCTATCATGCCTCCCCTGGTCCTTCTCTTTCCTAGATTAGCCATGCCCAGTTCCTGCAACCGCTTATCGTATATTTTAGCCTCCAATCCTCTAATCATCTTGGTTCAGAGATGGTATTCAGCAGGTTTTGACCAGTTCTGGAGAACCGGTAGTGGAAAATTTGAGCAATTCGGAGAACCGGCAAATACCACCTCTGACTGGAGATTTTACAGTGTCCTTCCCCTGCCATGCCCACCAAGCCACGCCCACAAAACCGGTAGTAATAAAAATTGAATCCCACCACTGTCTTGGTTGTTCTTCTTTGTACTTTCTAGAGCCTCAACATCTTTTTTATGGTGTGATGTCCAAAACTAGATGTAGTACTTTAAATGGTTTTACTAAGGCTTTATAGAATGGTATTAATACCACCCTTGATCTCGATTGTATTCCACTGTTAATGCAACTTAGGATTGCATTGGTTTTTTTGGCTGCCGCCGAATCATGTCATTACTCGTATAGGAGAAACAATCGCTGGTGCATTTATGGGGTATTTATATTCACCACCAGAAAAGGAATACCGCATTCCTCAGTCAGCTGCATTAGAATCATTGACATATATCCTGAAATAATGTTTTGCTAAAACCAACTGGTGACTTTCTTGATTGTTTACTGAGCATGCAGCCAGCAAATTCTGAGCAACTCTGTCCCTATAAATAACATTATTTAATGGTTTGCCTCCCTCCCCCCACACCTCTATCGGTATGGAGTTCTCCTTACCAGTAATAGTTTGCTGCCCCCCAGGGGCTAAGAATAACATGAAACAGTGATTATATAGTAATCTGTATAACACAGAAGTCCCCATCGTTGTCCAAATGTTCTGGATTTTTACTCTTAGGATCAATTGTCTTCAAAACTGCATTGTTGAGAAAGCTAATAGTGGATGATTTGTACTATTATAGTTCCTTATGGTGATATTAGTATACTTTTATCGATACATCTGTCTTGATAAATATGGGAATATAATGAAATAGGTGTAAAAATGCACTTGTTTATGGAAGCAGAGCTAGTTGTATCAAGAGCCATCCTGAGAACCGTCAATGAGCAAACACTATACTTGCTTAAGCAAAATGGGTAGCAGTTGTCCTCTTTATATTTTTGTCGCGCTGTTGAACAACGTAGCTTTGGGGGAAGGGGAAACATTAAAATACATGAGGCTAATCTACATTACAACTGGCTGCGTGATTCTTCTGAATAAACAAAAGTTCAACCAATACATGATCTGCCTTGTTAGCACTCATTCTCCAAAGGACATCTGAAAGTTAGAATCAAGATTTTGAAAGCTCGAGATGGAAAATTCCCCATTTGCTTTTCACACTTCGTAATGATTTTATTTAATTATTTGACACACACACATACACACATTCACACCCTTCCAGACAGCACAGACAGTTTATTTCAATTTATTACAATAACCTTGTAAGGAGAAAGTGAGAACTGCAACTTGTCAAATGTAACTCAGGGAATTGAAACTACTGTAATCTCCTCAGGTCTATTACTTGTCTTGGTGTTTGCCTTTCGCTTGATTTGTCTATTGCCTCATACGGCTTCGTATTCCCACTAGTTCCCTTCCTATCTCCTCTCATTAACCACATTCTCCCCAGTATTCCTCTATAGAATTTGTACAATAATGTCAATTCAAAGCAAATATTTTGCACCACTGTCATATTAATCATCTTGGACATACAGAAAGTTGCACAAAGTCATAAAGTAAAGATTACCCTGGCGTATATGTGCTAGTTGTTTCCAGCTCTAGAGGGCAGTGTTCATCTCTGTTGCAAAGCCAAAGAGCCAGCGTTGTCCAAAGATGTCTCCATGGTCATGTGGCTGGCATGACTAAATGCCAAAGGCACACGGAACATTGTTACCTTCCCACCTATTTTTCTACTTGCATTTTTACATGCTTTTGAACTGCTAGGTTGGCAGAAGCTGGGACAAGTAATGGGAGTTCATTTCTATTATGCATTGCCAAATTGCTGACCTTTCTGATTGACAAGCTGATCATCTTAGCCACTGAGCCACCGCATCCCCGCACAAAGTCATACATACGTACAAATGTCTTTAATAACGGATGGATCTATGTTCTGCTACTTATGTTTATCCCACCTTTATTTATTTTTTTATAACTAACCCAAGATGGTGAATATATCTAATAATTCTTCCTCCTTCTATTTTCCCCACAACAACAACCCTGTGAGGGGAGTGAGTTGAGAGAGAGTGATTGGCTCACCCAACTGGCTTTCATGGCTAAGATGGGACTAAAAATCATGGTCTCCTGTTATTATTAAAATATATTAATGCAGATACATATGTTTTGCACCTTTTCTGATTTCATTTGTAAATATTCTACATAAAAATACTCATTGAGACATTAAAAGGAAGATTCAATGGTTTCTTCTATAAAAGATAACATTTCTTTAAATAGATATATGGAGATATGGCACAGCAGATCCACAAACAGTGCAGTTTTCTGGCAATTAAATCAGCTCTAATAATTGGATCACTTCTGTAATAACTGTACCTGCTCTGATTTCCATGGAAAATTATGCATACAGTAGTAATTTTTCCCGAGAGATATTATAGCCTTTGCATACAATAACTGCATTCTTTGCTGACCAAGCTGAATGATATAGGCTTATTAGATCAGGGTTCCCTTCTAAATGTGTTGGGATTACAATTACCAGAACTCTTATCAAGCATGATCATTGTAGCTTTGCATACTGGGGGAGATGTTAATCAAATTAAAGAAAACTGCATTGCTTCAAACATATTTTAGGATCAATTCTTCTGCCACACTACGTCCTCTAAAATTGCAATAGTGTTGGGTATTTTCCAGCCATGCAGGGAGAAAGTCACTTTCCTTGCATAACTATAAGAGATCCAGAACTGAGCCTCCTCTCCCGAACCCCATAGAGCCTTATCCATCTCTTCCCCAAAGAAGGCAGCAGTTAGGGGGGTTGTGTGGAATTCCTGTAAAATAGGCAGAATGTAATAAAGTAGTTAGCTTGAATTATACATATGTAGATCCGGTTGTTTGGGCCCGACAAACAGTCTGTATAAACCATGAATAGGCCAGAGGATCTCTGGTTATATGGAAATTTACTTAAGACTCCTCACAGATTGAAAAATAATATTGGCTTTTGTGGGAGACACTGTAAAACTCCATCTTATTACTGTCATTCATTGGTCATGTCCACACATATAGGTACGTCTTCACATGCTGTACTGCAATCCTATTTAGCCCCAAAACTAGAAGTCGGATTCAGCCGGTTCGCACCAGTTCAGGCACACCATTTGTTAAATTACCACACACAACGGAGTGGCCAGCACAAGGGAAGGAGGAGGCCGCTTTTCGTCTTTCTTCTCCTTGCTTCTCCTCTTCCCCTCATGCCAGCCACTCCATTGTCTATTTCTCCATTGCAGCACAGCACCTAGGATCCATTTTGATAGTGGGTAGGTGTGTAATTTAACAACGGGTTTGCCCAGGGTCAGGTTGGCCATCGTGGAAGGCTCAGTCCCACATGTGCGATGGAGCTGGAGAATGGGAATGGGCCACGCGTCCAACGACAGCCAACCTTACCCTGGGAGAATGGGAATGGGCTACGCGTCCAACGACAGCCAACCTTACCCTGGGAGAACTGGCTTTCATGGCTAAGATGGGACTAAAAATCATGGTCTCCTGTTATTATTAAAATATATTAATCCCACCACTGCCCAAAACTATTCATATTTGAATCCCACCACTGCCCAAAACTATTCATATTTGAATATATACATTGATATTTCTTGTAATAGCTGATAGTGTGCTGCAATCAGCAGGGTAATCCACATTAGCAGGGAACCAGCAGTGGGGTTAGGGCTAGGTACTGCAGCTCTTGAGAGACTTACAAAATAAACTCAATAGTGTTACACCTTAGTGTTGCAATCAGAGTTACAATAGTCTAAAATATTACTATGTGTAGTTTATGTGAGCTGAACTTTGATCAGATCAATTTCATCCAAACATGGAAGGAAATCTGTGGACTAGTGCTATCCAAATCAGTCCTCTGCATCCGTCTCCATTTTTATACCTCCTTCATAGTTTTGTGAGCTGTCCTTTCTAATACAATTGATTTGGACAAAATGTATAACAAGCTACCCATAGACTGGGACTGCAAAATCAGTTTACACCATGTTTGCGGTTCAAGTGTGCATGCTAATCCATAATTTGCACATATCAAATTATGATTAGCAAAACTCCTTGCTTCCTATTTTAAATCTAGCTGACAACAATGCTTTCTGGTTACATCAAGAATGAAGGAGAAAAACCGCTGTGTGTGTATGGAGAAGGTAGTAGCCGAGTGTCAGTCTTATGCCAAATCTAATTATCTTTTCTGCATGTCTTCTCATGTCTTCTCTCAATTTGATCCCAAAGAACAATAGGCAAGTTGTTGGCCTATTGAGCAGGGACCAAGATGTAGCTTTGATCACAGCAAGAGAAGAGATAAAGGACAAGTTTGGAAGGAGTTCCTGGGAACTATTATTGGCACTTCCAGAAACTATGCTTGAGGACTGATGAGAAGAATACATTAAATACTTTGAAATTCTTTGATAATGAGGAACAATAAACAACTTATTTCCCCTCCTATGTAGGATTCCCAATGAAGCCTTTTAATTACATTTTTAATGCTCATACTCATATAAATTCTGTGAAGCAAGATTTCATTAAAAGTTACCTCCTTTGAAATAAAATGATTCTAGATGTGTCCAATGCTCTCACTGATATAATAGGCATGGTACACCAATGACTTTAATCCAAATGTAATTTGCTAAAATGTGCTGCACAATGAAATTGTAAAATAAAGCTTTAAAATGTCCATCAATTTTCAATTTGCATTTTAAAAATTAAATTATGGGCATGAACTCAAAACAGAACACATTGCAGATAGAAAGTACATGTGACATCAGGAA
Organism: Bungarus multicinctus; assembly: GCA_023653725.1. Lineage (NCBI taxonomy): Eukaryota > Metazoa > Chordata > Lepidosauria > Squamata > Elapidae > Bungarus > Bungarus multicinctus. The sequence continues at coordinate 117,505,548 of CM042836.1, forward strand.
GTTCTTTTTACATTAATTTTCATTTTTAGTGAAATGAAGTTCAAAATTAAATTTGGATTACAAATTACAGTTTTATATAGGCCTCCTATTACTGCCTAAGGAAAGCTGAGGTCCCCAAAGATGAAGCTAGTTTGTATCTGTAATAGGGCTCCAAATTCCATATGTTACTCTGGCAGAAAAATAAGTTGACTAGGCCATTATTATTCCCCTTAATAAAGAACCAGGATTATATTAGACTAGAAAATCAACAGCCATGACAAGAAAACTTGTCAAGCAATAGACTCAAACTCAATCACAAGGATGCAGAAGTTTTGTGTTTTTCTATTTATAAGAATCTCATTTGACAAACAGGTGTCAACATGCCTAGTGAAGGTTTATCAATTTTTTTTTCCAAAAAAATAAAATACTCATTACTTGACCTTCCAAATAGTGCTATTAATCTCTTTGGAGAAGTGATTGTGGACACTGGTGCAATGCATTGACGTTCATTCTGGGGCTGTTCTTTCTCTCAAAGATCACTTTGCCAATCAATTAGATTCTTTCAGCTGATAAATATTTTACTGTTCAATTTAATTTGAAAGCGACATGCACAGGAGTTTCCCAATGGCTTGCTTTGACCATAATATGACTTTTCCTTCACTTATCATATTTGTTCCAAGAGTTGGACAACTAATCCAATTTAAATAGTAATGATGACCTTTATGAGGATACACTGTTTTAGAACCAATTACACGAATTCCCTTTAAATAAATGTGTGGAAAGCTCAATGTAAATTATTTTTGAGGCATAATTAAGCTCATATTTAAATTCATTTTTGGACAAATCACCATTTGCTGGGTTTACTTATGGCAGAACATCATAAAGTAGGAGTTTCAAATCAACCTGGTTGAGTTTTGACACAGAGGTCAGAACCAAGTAAGGATGGTGGCATATTGTTTGGTTTTTACAATAGCCAAAAAAATGGGAAGCTTCAGTTTTGAATAGAACACCAGCAAGTTTTTCAGCAAAAGCATGGGTCCTCTCTAAATGTAACATAGCAGGAACTCTACACAACTGTTCTTCAAATATCAGAAGCCACAAATTCATCTGGTATGCCTGGAGTTGTTTATACAGAATAAGTGCTGTATAATTTTTTTTTGTTCTTCTTGAAGCTGTGTATGTTTAAATGTGAGCTGTTACCAATACTTGATCATGTCCTCTTTGGGTTAGTCACCAATGTTGTTCTAAGGGAATTTTCAGTCATTTCACTTTTCTTACTTCCTTAATAGAACAAGGAGGACATATGGGATCAGCAAAGCAAAGATCTACCAGGCAAAGACTGAATTGCATGTAAACATTTTAGGGAATTCCTCATGTATCCTTTGGAATTTCCCCAGACCTGGAAAACCAATCTAATTTCATTGTGGATGTTCAGGGTTTCTGTGATTTATAGTTTGATCATAGCACAAGGCAGATATTAATATCCTCCATCTTCAGATTACATATCATCTAATGTCCAGATTACGCCTGTGTCTACATACAGGTGAAACTCGAAAAATTAGAATATCATCCAAAAGTTCATTTATTTCAGTAATGCAACTTAAAAGGTGAAACTAATATATGAGATAGACTCATTATGTGCAAAGCAAGATACTTCAAGCTGTGATTTGTCATAATTGTGATGATTATGGCTTACAGCTCATGAAAAACCCAAATCTACAATCTCAGAAAATTAGAATATTGTGAAAAGATTCGATATTCTAGGCTCAAAGTGTCCCACTCTAATCAGCTAATTAAGCCATAACACCATCAAAGGGTTCCTGAGCCTTTAAATGGTCTCTCAGTCTGGTTCAGTAGGAATCACAATCATGGGAAAGACTGCTGACCTGACAGTTGTGCAGAAAACCATCATTGACACCCTTCATGAGGGAAAGCCTCAAAAGGTAATTGCAAAAGAAGTTGGATATTCCCAAAGTGCTGTATCAAAGCACATTAATAGAAAGTTATGTGGAAGGGGAAAGTGTAGAAGAAAAAGGTGCACAAGCAGCAGGGATGACCGCAGCCTGAAGAGGATTGTCAGGAAAAGGCCATTCAAAAGTGTTGGGGACTTTCACAAGGAGTAGACTGAGGCTGGAGTCAGTGCATTAAGATCCACCACACACAGACGAATCCTGGACATGGCTTCAAATGTCATATTCCTCTTGTCAAGCTGCTCCTGAACAACAAACAATGTCAGAAGCGTCTTACCTGGGCTAAAAAAAAACAGAACTGGTCTGTTGCTCAGTGATCCAAAGTCCTCTTTTCTGATGAGAACAACTTTTGCATCTCATTTGGAAACCAAGTACCCAGAGTCTGGAGGAAGAATGGAGAGGCACACACTGCAAGATGCTTGAAGTCCAATGTGATGTTTCCACAGTCTGTGTTGATTTGAGGAGCCATGTCATCTGCTGGTGTTGGTCCACTGTACTTCATTAAATCCAGGGTCAATGCAGCCATCTACCAGGAGATTTTGGAGCACTTCATGCTTTCTTCTGCAGACGAGCTTTATGGGGATGCTGACTTCATTTTCCAGCATCTTCCACTGCCACCAGCACCAAAATCTGGTTCAATGACTGTGGGATTATTGTGCTTGATTGGCCAGAAAACTTGCCTGACCTAAACCCAATAGAGAATCTATGGGGCATTGCCAAGAGAAAGATGAGAGACCTGAGACCGAATGATGCAGAAGAACTGAAGGCCGCTATTGAAGCATCCTGGTCTTCCATAACACCTCAGCAGTGCCACAGGCTGATAGTTTCCATGCCACGCCGCATTGAGGCAGTAATTGCTGCAAAAGGGGCCCAAACCAAGTACTGAGTACATATGCATGCTTATACTTTTCAGAGGTCCGATATTGGTCTATGTACAATCCTTGTTTTATTGATTGCATGTAATATTCTAATTTTCTGAGATTGTGAATTTGGGGTTTTCATTAGGTGTAAGCCATAATCATCTCAATTATGACAAATCACAGCTTGAACTATCTTGCTTTACATGTAATGAGTCTATTACATCCCTAAATGATTTTTATTGAAGACACAATGTAGATCAAATACTGATGGACTGCTGCACCTAGGAAAAGATAAAGACAAAGGTTCCCCTTGCACATACATGCTAGTCATTTCGGGCTCTAGGGGGCGGTGCTCATCTCCATTACAAAGCCAAAGAGCCAGCGCTGTCTGAAGATGTCTCTGTGGTCATGTGGCTGGAAGGTGCACGGAACGCTGTTACCTTCCCACCAAAGTGGTCCCTATTTTTCTACTTGCATTTTTACATGCTTTTGAACTGCTAGGTTGGCAGAAGCTGGGACTAGTAATGGGAGCTCACTCCGTTACACAGTGCTAGGGATTCGAACTGCTGAACTGCTGATCTTTCTGATCGATAAGCTCAGGGTCTTAGCCACTGAGCCACCACATCCCTCTTGTACCTAGGTAAACTAGATAAAAAAGAAATCAGTCTTTCTTTTCCCTTCTGTTATTTTGCTTTAAGAACCACAGTAGATAGAATTTAAACAAAAAATACAAAATCCACACGAACAATGAAACAAAGGGGAATTTTGCTTTCTTTGTGTGTGTCCCCTTTTTTTTTTAATGGAGAAGAAATGCTATCTCCTCCAAAACCTTGATATTGCTCCTGGAAGAAACACTTTCATAAAGTTAAATATCACCTCTTCCCATTAACCTCACCATAGCCTTCTATTTTATCTCAATTCTCATATCTGTAAATGCGGCACCTTGATTTTGCTGTATTCCTATCGTTTCCTAGGCCTAAACCATTACTCAGACCCAGAGCTAATTCACTAGCTGTCTTAGCAAATTCATCACTCTTATTGTGTCTGCTTCCAGCTATGTGGATTTGTAATAGATATATTTCATATTTCACTTCCATCTCATATCTCTTTGTCCTTTCCTAATCGCTATCCCCCACTACGTATGCCCCGGGTTCATATCTCCAGCACTCTGTTTTCTTCAGCATTCAGAATGCCTTTATTTTGCCTAGATGCAATTTTATACCACCAACTTCTACAAGATACATTGCATTAAATAGGCTAAGACGTATGAAGAATGGTTGTAGGAATTGTGTATATCTAGTCTAGTGAAAAGAAGAACTGCCACAAAGCGGGGGGAGGTGGAATCAACCTATTTTCCAAAGCACCAGATGGCAAGATAGGAAACAATAGATGGAAACTAATCAAGAAGAGAAGCAGCCCAGAACTAAGGAGAGCTTTCCTAACAACAAGAACAATTAACCAGCGGAACAATTTATCTTCAGAAGTTGTGGTTGCTTCATCACAGGAGGCTTTTAAGAAGAGATTGGACAGCCATTTGTCTGAAATGTTATAGGTCTCCTGCTCGAGCAGGGGGTTGGACTAGAACACGGGTGTCAAACTCGATCGTGTCATGTGACATGTCATGACGTATCATGACGTTTTTTGCCTTTGTGGAGCCGGGGTGGGCATGGCCTGTGTGTGACGGATCCGGTCCACAGGCCGCCAGTTTAACACCCCTGGACTAGAAGATCTCCAAGATCCCTTCTAACTCTGTTAATCTATCAATTAAATCTGTTAAATAAGCAAAACTTTGCATTTTATTCTTTTCCGCTTCTCTTTCTGCCACCAAAAATTTCAGTTTGGCTGTACTATTGTCCCAATGCCCAGGATCCAAGTAAACATTACAAGAAAGATATAGGTAGAACGTCATTCTACTTGTCCCTGTAGTATTCTTTTTTTTTGGGGGGGGGTGTCATCCAAATGTGAGGAAATAGCCCAGGAGTGGGATTCAAATGTTTTAACAACCAATTCTGTGGGCGTGGCTTAGTTGGTGGGCATGGCTTGGTGGGCATGTTAATGGCTGGGCATGGCCAACTCAATATCACTCACATTGAGGCATGCATCTCCTCGCCTGGCCTCTCATGAATGCGAGGATGCTGCAACAGTTGTAAGTGTGAAAAATGGTCATAAGTCACTTTTTTCAATGCCATTGTAACTTTGAATGGTCACTCCACACAAGCAAAGTACCAGCAAAGGAGGGGGAAAAAACTCCAGAGAGGTTCCAGAGACAGGAAGTCTAGTCCTGCCAAGAATGTAATAAGGATTAATGGACAGGCAATTTCTGTAAGCAACACCAGAATGTTTCCTTCCTGCCTTTCTTACAGGATTAGGCCAGTAATTTCTTCTAACAACCGGTTCTCCGAATTGCTTAGAATGTTAATAACCGGTTCTAGCGAATAGGTGCGAACCTGTAGAATCCCACCCCTGGAATAGCCTCATATTGCTTCTAATAAACATGCTTTGTCATGGCATTAGTAGAATCTAATTTGAGCACGACAACATTCTTTCAAACATTAATACAGGTAGTCCTAGACTTACAACCGCAATTGACCCAACATTTCTGTGGCTAAGCAAGGCAGTTGTTAAGCGGGTTTTTGTCCCATTTTACAGACTCTCTTGCCACAGTTGTTAAGTGAATCATTAAGTAATTTGTTAAATTGGTAACATGATTTGTTAGGTGAATGTGGCTTTCCCATTAACTTTGCTTGTCAGAAGGTCACAAAAGATGATCATAGAACCTCAGGACACAGCAACCATCATAAATATGAACCAGTTGCCAAGCAGAGGTGGTATTCAGCAGGTTCTGACCAGTTCTGGAATACCGGTAGCGGAAATTTTGAGTAGTTCGGAGAACCAGCAAATATCATCTCTGACTGGCCCCACCCCCATCTATTCTCTGCCTCCCAAGTCCCAGCTGATCGGCTGGGTCTTCTTTTGTTGCCCTGCACAGGAGAACGGAGCTGGAAAGCAGGTTAGTGGGGTGGGGAGGAAATGGGATTTTGCAGTAACCTTCCCCCAGAAGTAGGGAGGGAATGGAGATTTTACATTATCCTTCCCCTACCATGCCCACCAAGCCATGCCCACCAAGCTACACCCACAGAACTAGTAGTAAAAAATTTTTTAAATCCCACCACTGTTGCCAAGCATCCTAATTTTGACTATATGACAAGAGGGGATGCTGCAGTAGTGAAAAACTCTTGTAAATCACATTTTTCAGTGCTGTTGTAAATTCAAACAGTACTTCAATTCGAAGTAGTCCTAGAATTACAACCATTCACTGAACAAAAACAGTCATTTATCATTTTGTTATGAAAAATTCTACAAATTCTACAAAAAGTCTACAAAGCATTTCCAATCGTTGTTCTAAGCGGCACAGCGTTTCCCCATCCACTCCCCGCAATGCCCTGTGAAACAGACAAGGCAATTGCACAAGCAAAGAATTAAGTGTAACCATCAAATAATGATTAAAGCCTGAAAATAAGCCTATCAAACTTACAGACTCTAAATTCCTATTACATGTGTCATTATGAGCCCTAAGAAAACACATCTATTGTGCTGCCTGGCTATGCAGCAGGAAACCCCCTTCCTCTCCTTATCTTCCATGTGGATAAAACACAGCCTTTTCTGCACAGAATAGGCAGTTCATGAAGACAGGAGACACACAAGCAAAATAAACAATAACAGTGCCGACATGAGTGCAAATATTACTGATTAGGGAGGGATTCTCGCAATTAAATCTCTCTGCAGGATTTCTGTGGCAGAAGCCACGGGAGAGGTGAATTCTATTATCAGAGTAAGGGAGCAGCCATAAGATTTTATGTATTTTTATTTATTTATTTGATTCATAATCGCTTACTAGATAATAGGTATAAGTATAAACATGAGTAAGAATACAGGAAATAGGTCCGAATAAATGGTGACAATAGGACAGGGATAGGAGGCATGATGGTGCTCTTATGCACACCCCTTACAGACCTCTTAGGAATGGGGTGAGGTCAATAATGGATAGTTTGAGGTTACAGGAGTGGGGGTAAGAGGATGTAACAACTGAGTCACTGCGATATCTTGCTAGATACACACAGCTTTTATTAAAGCCTCGACTGAATTTAGGTAACTGGGGCAAAACCCCAAAGAGACAGAACGCCTCTCTGCCTCTAGAAGAACAGAAAGAGCCAGCATGTTTTTAAAAGTAGGCCTGGAGCCTAAATGTCAGTCTCAAAGCAGTGCTACAAATGAGTGCTTCACTTCAAGGAAGGTTCAAGAGGCCTCCGTTCCTCACGTGTTTGTTACGACATGAAGTGACAGACTGTACAGTGCAAGTAGTCCCTAATTCACAACCATTCGTTTGGTGAAGGTTCAAAGTTACAACGGCAGTGAAAAAAGGTGACTTATGACTGGGTTTTTTTTTTTCACAAGGCCAATGCAGATCCCCAGGGTCACGTGATAAACAAAAAGAAATCAGATACTTGTCAAGGAGCTCATATTTATGAGGGTTACAGTGTCCCAGAGTTGGGTGATCGCCTTTTGTGACCTTCTGACAAGCACAGTCAATGGGAAAGCCAGATTCACTTAACAAGCATGTTAACTTAACATGGTTATTAAGTTAACTAACTTAACAACCACAGGAATTCACTTAACAGCAGTGGCAAGAAAGGTCATAAAACGAGGCGAAACTCACTTAACAACTTTACAACAAAATTTTCGGGGTCCATTTTGCTCATCAGTCGAGGGCTGCCTGCATTGCTTTGCTCTGCTTTTCTCCGCTTGGTAAGATGTAAAAGCGAGAAAGGGCTTCTGGGTGAATGTAGATCCTATGCAAAAGCTTCTTGCAGCCTTTGAGAGCCCTGGAGAACATTCTACACTCCAAATGTCATCTAACACCTCTTTCCAAAGCCCTTTCTCACTGCTCTGGGGATGTCACTGTGTTCCTGTCCTGCCCATCGTGGCCACTTCTTTTAGGATGTATCCCTCCCACCCCAAATTATTCCCTGTTTCTGTTATCCAGAATAGCAGCCATTTTGGCTAAAATGCTTTTAATCCTGCAAGGGCCTCTACATATACCATCAACACACTGGAATTCTTTTGCACTCCAGCAGAGGTGGTATTCAGCAGGTTCTAACCAGTTCTGGGGGGAGCAGACCCAGCTGTCTAGGAGAGAAGACATGCGAGCAGATTTCTCTGTGAACCATGATCTTTCAAACTTCGTTTTGCGGGATCTTTGCGGTGGTCAAAGGAGGTTTGTAGTGTTTCTGAAGGTGTAGGGGTGCCGAAGAATTTACATGGGCAGTGGTTCGCGTGGGGAAGTGGAGATAATCTGGATCAGGCAGAGGAAGGAAGGATGATAGGCAGACTGTCCATAGAAGAAGACAGCTGGTCATACTATCAGTGAAACAGCAGAACGAAGGTGCATATAAAACGGACAACTTTAACAACTTTAAAGTGAGTAAAATAAAAAGGAGCGCCAAAAGCAAACGATATAGAGAAAACCCAGCATTAAAAGTCAGCCCTAGTTAACAGCAGAAGGAGTGGTGAATTTAATGGCGGGCAAAGAGATAGGAAGAAGATAGGGAAGCCAAAAAAACCCACAACACCCGGTAGCAGAAATTTTGAGTAGTTCAGAGACTTCAAATACCACCTCTGATGGGAGATTTTACAGTATCCTTCCTCTGCCATGCCCACCAAGCCCACAGAACCAGTAATAAAAAAAATTTGAATCCCACCACTGCACTCCAGGTCAATCTAACTCACTCCCAGAGTCCTGGGAGGAGCTGAAATGAGAGCCATCGTTTGTATTGTTGTCTTCTGCCTGTAGATGCCATTTGTATGACTTGATTGACATCATGGGGAAAACTTATCAAGTGCTTAAATAATGCACCTACAGACAGAAGCGCTTTTCAGAAACCTCACTGTTGAACCAGTAGGGTTTCAATCAGACTTTGATGTGGCAGGATTCTTGACGGCCTTTAGGATGTGTGTTGGAATTCACAATTTTCTCAGATTTATTTATTTATTATTTATTTATTAATTACATTTATATACCGCCCTTCTCCCAAGGGACTCAGGGCGGTGAACAGCTCATCTAAAAACCCCACAAAAATACAAAAGTTAAAAAGTAATTAAATATTTAAATCAGCTGCTGACTAAAATTAGGAAACCCTCCCCCCACCCTTAAAAACCCAATTTAAAGTTAAAAATGGAAATCAAATTTAAAATCATTATCTCAGCCCAGGCCGGCCTGCTCAAAGAGCCAGGTCTTTAACGCGCGCCTGAAGGCCCTCAGGTCCGTGCCGGTACGGAGTTCCGGTGGCAGAGTATTCCAGAGGGCGGGGGCACCCACAGAGAAGGCCCTACTCCTTGGCGCCGCCAGACGACACATAGCGGCCGACGGCACCCGGAGCAGACCCTCCCTGTGGGAACGCACCGGCCTGTTGGAGAGCGTTGGCAGAATGCGGTCCTGAAGGTAACCTGGTCCCATGCCATGGGTCGCCCTAAAGGTCAAAACTAGAACCTTAAAGCGAACCCGGAGAGCCATCGGCAACCAATGCAGCTCGCGCAGGAAAGGCGTCACATGGGCGCTACGCGACGCCCCCATAATCACCCTCGCGGCTGCATTTTGCACCAACTGGAGTCTCCGGATGCTCCCCGCAGGGAGCCCCATGTAGAGGGCGTTACAATAGTCCAGGCGAGAGGTGACAAGGGCCTGAGTGACCGTGCGCAAGGCGTCCCGATCCAGGAAGGGCCGCAACCGGTAGATCCGACGGATCTGATGAAATGCCCCCCTGGAGACGGCCGCGATGTGATGTTCAAGCGACAGCCGTACATCCAGGAGGACTCCCAGGTTGCGAGCCCTCTCTGTGGGGGGCAGAACTTCCCCCCCAATAGCCAGCGAAGGTGTCAGCTGGCTATATCGGGGCGCCGGAAACCACAGCCACTCGGTCTTGGATGGGTTGAGCCGAAGCCTGTTCCCGCCCATCCAGTCCCGCACGGCCTCCAGGCACCTAGACATAGCCCCCACAGCATCGTTGGGGTGGTCCGGAGTGGAGATGTACAGCTGGGTGTCATCTGCATACAGATGACACCTCACTCCAAGACCACGGATGATCTCGCCCAGCGGCTTCATGTAAATGTTGAACAGGAGGGGAGAAAGGACCGACCCCTGAGGCACCCCACAAACCAGGGGCCTAGAGGTGGACCTCTCCCCCCCCGCCAACACGAATTGCGAACGGTCAGAGAGGAAGGAGGAGAACCATCGAAGGACGGTTCCACCAATCCCCAACCCCTCCAACCGTTGCAATAAGATACTATGGTCGATAGTATCAAAAGCCGCCGAGAGATCTAATAGGACCAGGACAGAGGAGAACCCTCTGTCACGAGCCCTCCAGAGATCATCAACCAACGCGACCAATGCCGTCTCAGTGCTATGTCCAGGCCTGAAGCCCGATTGGAACGGATCGAGGTAAGTTGCTTCCTCCAGGTACTGGGGGAGCTGACGTGCCACCACACTCTCAACAACCTTCGCCACGAAGGGAAGGTTGGAGACTGGACGATAGTTGTTTAAAATAGCTGGGTCCAGGGAAGGCTTCTTGAGGAGGGGGCGCACCACCGCCGCCTTCAGGGCGGTAGGGAGCACCCCCTCTCTCAAGGAAGCGTTGACAATCCCCTGGAGCCAGCCTCGTGTCGTCTCCCTGGCGGCCGAAACCAACCAGGAAGGACACGGGTCCAATAAACAGGTGGTGGCATTCAGACCCCCCAGCAACCTGTCCACACCCTCAGCGGTCACAGGATCGAACTCCCCCCAGATAACATTCTCAAGACCTGCCCCGGACACCTCCCCCGGGACCACCCAATTGGAGTCGAGCCCCTCCTGAATCTGAGCGATTTTATCATGCAGAAATCGGGAAAACTCCTCTGCTCTACCCTGCAAGAGGTCATCCCGCGCTCTCGGTTCAAGTAGAGAGCGGGTCACTCTAAACAGGGCGGCAGGCCGATTTTCTGCTGATGCAATAAGGGCGGAGAAATACGAAGATTTCGCCGCCCCTATCGCCACAAGGTAAGTCTTAATATGAGATCTCACCTGTGTTCGGTCAGACTCAGAACGACTCGCCCTCCAAATGCCCTCTAGACATCTTTTCCGGCACTTCATCTCCCGCAGCTCCTCCGTATACCACGGAGCCAAGCGGGATCTGTGCCGGGTCAGAGGTCGCAGGGGCACAACTCGATCTAGAGCCCCGGCGGCCAACCCATCCCAGGTGGCCACCAGGTCACCAGGCGAGCTGTGAGCCAGAGACTCAGGAAATGGCCCAAGCTCCCTCTGGAACCGTTCCGGGTCCATCAGGCGCCTGGGGCGGAACAATCTAAGTGGCTCCGCCTCCCTGCGGTGGGGGGTGGCGGAACGGAAGTCCAACCTGAGGAGGGAATGATCTGTCCATGACAGGGGTGTGATGACTAAATCCCCAAAAATACAGTCATTAGCCAGATAAGGTTATCCACGGGGTGTGTGTGTGTGTGTGTGTGTGTTTTGAAAAAGCAAATAGTGTGATAAAGCAATGTATTCTAAACTGTTAAAAGAGCATACATTGAAATAAAAATGGAACCAAGTCACACACAAATAATCCCTGACAAATAGCAACCTGAGATGTATTTATCATAGATTTTTTATTCTCTTTTAGATTGGGGGATTCAATCTAACCATTTAGAATAGTGTGCTCAATGGAGCCTGAAATTCTAGAGCAGGTGATGTTCATCGTAGATATTTAGCTATGACTATATCACAAAGAATTTATATATATATATCAAGGTTGAACTGTGAAATTCTTGGTGCTCTCTGAGCTTGGTTGTTTGCTTGGTGCTCTCTGAGCTTGGTTGTTTGCTTGCAGACATTTCATTACCCAACTAGATAGCATTATCAATGCAATAGAGAGTGGGGTTTGCTTCCTGTTTTTATACAGAAGCTTGCCCTCAGTGGTGCGATTCAAATTTTTTTTATTACTGGTTCTGTGGGTGTGCCTTGGTGAGGCGTGGCTTGGTGGGTGTGGCAGGGGAAGGATACTGTAAAATCTCCATTCCCTCCCCACCCCACTAACCTATTTTCCAGCTCCATTCTCCTGTGCAGGGCAACAAAAGAAGACCCAGCCAATCAGCTGGGACTTGGGAGGCAAAGAATAGATGGGGGTGGGGCCAGTCAGAGGTGGTATTTCTGCTACTGGTTCTCCAGAACTGGTCAGGACCTGCTGAATACCACCTCTGCTTGTCCTGCCAGTGTTGGTGGGTAGAGTTTCCTCTTTGGTAATTCTTTGATTGAACATTTTCTGCTTGATAGTTTGTTGATGATAATCTCTGCTTATCTGGGTGTTGGCTATTTGGAGGGGTTTGAACCTTTCTGATTCCCTTCTTAGTTTTTTTTTTATTGTCTTGTTTGAACAGTGTGCAATTATGTTTTATTTCTCTGTATCTGTTGATGGCTGATCTGACTGGTCCACCTTACAGGAATTCCTTAGCATTTTTGGATTTGGCTTGGTTCAGAATACTCTGTTCTCTGAGTTGAAACTGTGGTTGAGCCTGTCCGTGTATTGTGAAATTAAGGGTTTTTCATTGTGTCATTTCATTGGTTTTTCAATGCTAATTGGTGTCGACAGATCAGTGGTGGGATTCAAATTTTTTTTACTACTGGTTCTGTGGACGTGGCTTGGTGGGAATGGCAGGGGATACTATAAAATCTTCAGTCAGAGGTGGTATTTGCTGGTTCTCCGAACTACTCAAAATTTCTGCTACCGGTTCTCCAGAACTGGTCAGAACCTACTGAATACCGCCTCCATATCCTGTGGAAACTTCTATGAGGTCTTTTGCTTTGCTTTGTGCCATTCACTAACACTGAGCTAAATTCCTCTCATTTTGTGATTTCCCCCACTGCTCCAAAGTTGTGCTTATTTTCAAGGAGGATAATTCTACCACATCTCCATTCAAAGTCTTCAGAGCAAGGAAACAACCATTTTAGATGAAACAGTTTTATATTCATTACCGTTTCTACATTGCCCACAGACAGTGACACAGTCCATTAGATTTCCATTTCCCGTCCTGGCAACAAGTGAATAGCCATATTTTCCACAACATCAGTAACTTGATCATGCAGTCCAACAGAAGCTACCATCGAAAAACCATCTGCTTTATCCCCCCCTCCCCAAATCAATTGGATTTTATGCATAAACTTGTTTTTAAAAATATTTCTCAGGACGACCCAATGAAATCTGTCAAATTATGTCCAGTGGCGCATACTCCTAAGTAAAAGCATGCACAAAGAACAGTTATTTAGATCACAGTGGGTGAAATTTGGAACGGTCTCCCTGATGCTAATAACATTTTTACTCTTGAATGCAACTGTATTCTGGTTTTTTAAAAATGTAGCTTCAGATTACACTAACTGTGATGCTGCCTTAAAATGGGAAAAATAAAAACAAACAGTTTTATCTGAACAGAATCAACGCCATAATGTATGATTGCTCCAATATAAATTCTTAAGCAGCAGTATTCAGCACATAACATAGGAGGGGGAAGCTGTTGAATTCCATAGCATTTTCCTTATCTCTGGATCTTCTGTTCTTTCTGTATTTGTCCATGGCAAAATGAATTCATAGTACATAAACATAAGAAAACATGCTTTCATAAATACCTTCAAGCACACTGTAAATTTCATTCTGTTAATTACTGTTAATCTTCTCATCACTCCTTATCACCCATCCCCTCCCACTTGCAACTGTAACTTTGTTGCTTGTATCCTCTGTTTCCTAGTATGATTTATTTATTTATTTATTTATTTATTTATTTATTTATTTATTTATTTATTTATTCAATTTGTATACCGTCCCCTCTCCCAAAAAGGGACTCGGGGTGGTGAACAGCCACAGTAAAAACATATAAATAGAAAAGATAAAAAGAGTTTAAAAATTAATTAAATACACAGCTGAAACCAGTAAAACCTGTAAAAAATTAAAATCGAATTAAAAACCTTACTCATACCCAGACCAGCCTGTTGGAAAAAGGTGGGTCTTAAGTGCTCGTGGGAAGGCCTGTAGGTCAGTAATGGCTTGCATCTCCGCCGGTAGTTCATTCCAAAGGGAGAATGCTCCCACAGAGAAGGCCCACACCCTCGGGGCCGCCAACCGACATCAACCAGCCGGCAGCACCCTGAGGAGGCCAACCCTGTGGGACCGCACTGGCCAGCGGGAGGCCGATAGTGGCAGCAGATTTGATGTTGATTGTACCCTATGACTATCATTAAGTGTTGTACATTATGATTCTTGATTCTTAACAAATGTTCCTTCTTTATGTATACTGAGAGTATTTACACCAAGACAAATTCCCTGTGTGTCCAGTCACACTTGGCCAATAAAGTATTCTATTCTATTCTATTCTATTCTATTCTATTCTATTCTATTCTATTCTATTCTATTCTATTCTATTCTAATTCTTTTTACTCCAGGCCATTGTATGTCACGACTGAACCTTGCCAGAAAGCAAATGTCCTCTATGTACTACAAAGAGAAGCATTGATTGGCAACATCAATTTTCCTCTCTGAGTTCAAGTGGAACTAACCATAACCCTAAGTTGGAGGAAACTAACCGTACCCTCCAATCGGATATTTCCATACATTTTACTTTGAAATGAAGAAAAGGTGAACTGAAAAAGTCAGTATCCACCAAACCATACTGATGTGCTTCGAATTGATTCATAACATCCATTTTCTACTCCGAGTTCTAGGTAAAATGCATGTAAAAATTCCATTGGAGGATAAACCCGCAGTTGCTCTTAATATGAGCACAGAGGTTATTTATGTAGAATATGAAGAGAGTTGGTCCTAGAACACTTCCTTGGGGGATACCACTGTTGACAGGTACAGAATTTGATAGGACGCTCCCAATTTTGATCATTTGTTTGATGCAGGTGTCCAAAGATACCATAAGATTTTAGTTTTAATAGTAGTTTGTCATGTACCATTGAATCAAAGGCTTTACAGAAATCTATGTAGACTGCGTCTATTGCTTTGCCCTGATTAAGTTGTGTAGTCCATATATTTTTGCAGTGTAAGAATTGCAGATTACAGGATAGTTTTTTTCTGAAACCAAATTGTTTATTAGACAGTAGGTTGTTTGTCTCTAAGAGGAGGATAATGGATTGGTTAATAATTGATTCCATGACTTGACAGGTGACACAGCATAAAGAGATTGGTCTGTAATTTTCAACTAGGCTGGAGTCTCCCTTTTTGAAGATAGGTATGACTGTGGCTTCTGACTATAATTTTGGTAAGGAGCTGGTCCTGAAAGATTTTTTAAATATTATGCTTAGAGGTTCGGCTATGGAAGTGGATAGCTTTTTTAAGAAGTAGGCACATATTCCGTCCGGTCCAATAGATAGAGATGGTTTTAGATTGCGTAGTGCTTTTTTAACATTGTCTTCTGTAAAATCAATATGTATTAGATCATTGTAGTTATCTGTGGTTCAACTAGGAAATACTGGATATGATCCATTGCTGTTTACAAATACTGAGCCAAAGAATGTGTTAAAGAGGTTGGCTTTAATGATGTCGTCGTTGCAGTCTTTACCATTAGGTCCTTTCAGGGGTGGGATGGACCTTGAGTCTTTTAGTTTGTTGTTTACAAAATTGTAGAAAGCGCTGGTGGAATTGGTGCGTAGAAGATTTTCTTCTTGTTTAATGTGATAATTAATGCATTCAGTCCTTATCTGGTGGCATAAGTTTTTGTATCGGCATTTGAAGTTGGCAATGTGACCAGATTTGTTTTTCCGCCAAAGTGGTCTCTTTTTGGATAGAAGATTCCTTATTGTTATGGGTAATCTGTTTTTTCTGGTTTTTGGAGGTGTTGACTCTTTTGACTTCAAGTAAAAATATGTTGTAATGGTCTTCAACAATATTGCATCCAGTGAATAGAAATTGCCAATCAAGGGATGAGAGATCGTTGTCTATAAGATCATAGTTGCCTTTTTTGAAGTTATATTTGGGGATCATGTCATTGTGTTGATTTTTGTGTGGACGTATGTTGAGATAAAAATCAATCATGTTGTGGTCACTGTTGGAAAAGGGTTCTTTAATTTGTATTCCATAAATTGAATTCAAACTATTGCAGAAGATGAGATCGAGGCAGTTGTTAAGTCTAGTATTGTTGGTTACTACAGTAGTTGTTCCAGTCCGAGATTTGTTATAGCATTGTAGAAGGTTGCATGTATGAGTTCAGTTTTACATTCATTTAGGGTCCAGTTAATGTGAGGTAGATTGAAGTCACCAAGAAAGATCAAAGTGTGTGGGCAGGATGTTGTCGATATTAGTAGTGAATTTAGCTTGTTTATATGTTCGATGTCATAATCAGGAGCTCTGAAACATAGTAAGAATCTAAATGTGATATTTAAGGACAGTTCACAGATGATGGTCTCAGGAAGAGCAAGCTCCTGGGTAACTTGGATGTTTTTTAAATGTAAGGACTTTTTATAGAAGATAGCAACACCACCTCCTCTACGGATTTCACAATCTGATCGGTAAACATGATAGTCTCTTACTGTGGTAATGGAGTCAGGGAGAGATGTGTTGAGCCATGTTTCACAGACAAAAATGATGTTGAATTTAGCCGTATTTAGTAAGAGGAGAAATTCAGGTATTTTATTCACAAGGCTTCTTGCATTGAGTAGCTTGCATTTAAGGCCAGTTGTAGTTGGAATTGAGATAGTTAGGGGCATGCGTGCCTAGTTTTGAGTGATGGTGGGTTGGATGAGGTAGGTTGGATGTGGAGTTGTGGGTACTTTTGATACAATCAGTGC
This sequence comes from Bungarus multicinctus, assembly GCA_023653725.1. Taxonomy (NCBI): domain Eukaryota; kingdom Metazoa; phylum Chordata; class Lepidosauria; order Squamata; family Elapidae; genus Bungarus; species Bungarus multicinctus. The sequence goes on from CM042836.1 coordinate 117,522,218, forward strand.
GGTAGTCAGTGTACAGGTCCTTCTCTCCATTGGCTAGACATCTTTTGAGTTATACACATAGGGTTATGGTTACACCCCCATAAAATACTAGAGGAAAATTGATGTCACTAATGCAATTCGTAGGTAAGCTTAGGAGTGTGCTGACCTTTTCAGTCCACCTTTTCTACCTTTCTGCGTAAAATACATAGGAAAATCCCATTGGAGGATAAACCCACTTAGGGTTAGTGTTTCATCCCCATGATCTCATAGTGGAAAATTGTTGGCGTCATTGAATTCACAATGCATTGGTATGCTTAGGAAGGCACTGACAATTTCAGTCCGGCTTTTCTAGCTTTACAGGAAACATACATGGGTAAATCCCATCGGTGGGGAAACCACCCCATGAACTCATAAACAAAGATCGATGTTGTCAATGAATCTGGAGTTCATAGGTAAGCTTAGGAGGGTGAGGACCTTTTCAGTCCACCCTTTCTAGTTTTCCAGGTAAAATACATGGGAAAATCCCATTGGAGAATAAACCCACTTAGGGATAGGGTTACATCCCAATGAACTCATAAAGGAAAATCAATGTCGCCATGGAATCTGCAGTTCATAGATAAGCTTAGGAGAGTTCTGACCTTTTCAATCCACCTTTTCTATCTTTCCAGGAAAAATAGATGCAAAAATCCAATTAGAGGGTAAACCCACTTAGGGTTACAGTTATATCCCCATGAACTCATAAATGAGAATCGATCTCACCAATGAAATCAGTTGATAGGTAAGCTTAAGAGGGTGCTGACTTTTTCAGTCCACCTTTTCTACCTTTCCAGGAAAAATAGATGCAAAAATCCAATTGGAGGGTAAACCCACTTAGGGTTAGGGTTGCATTCCCATGATCTCATAGAGGAAAATTGTTGTTGTCATTGAATTCACAATCCATTGATATACTTAGAAAGGCACTGACTATTTCAATCCAGCTTTTCTATCTTTCCAGGAAAAATACATGCAAAAATCCAATTGGAGGGTAAACCCACTTAAGGTTAGGGTTACGTCCCCATGAACTCATAGAGGAAAATCGATGTCATCAATGAATCTGTAGTTTATAAGCTTAGGAGGGTGCTGACCTTTTCAGTCCACCTTTTCTACCTTTCCATGTAAAACACATGGGATAATCCCATTGGAGGGTAAACCCACATAGGATTAGGATTACATCCTATGGTGGGCTTCAAAAATTTCAGCAAAGGGTTCTGTGCCCGGTTGCTGGGTGGATTTGGCCATGGTGGGTGTGGCCTAGTTGGACTCCTGCACCACAGCAGCAGGGAACAGCATTTTTTCCCTCCCCAGCAGCCTACCCCGACCCTAACCCTAAGTGGGTTTATTCTCCAATGGGATTTTTCCATGTATTTTTCCTGGAAACCTAGTGAACCATTTCTGAAAAGGTCAGCAACCTCCTAAGCATAACTATGAGCTGTCAATTCATTGGCATCATTGATTTTCCTCTATGAGTTTATTGGGATTTAACCCTAACCTTAAGTGGTTTTATACTCTAATGGTATTTTTCCATGTATTTTTACTGGAAGGCTAGAAAAGCCTGATTGAAAAGGTCAACACTCTCCTAAGAATGTCTATGTGTTGTGAATTCATTGGTGACATCAATTTTTCTCTAAGAGTTCATGGGGACGTAACCCTAACCCTAAAGGGGTTTACCCTCCAATGGGATTTTCCTATGCTAGGTGGGCCTGGCCATGGTGGCGGCGGGGAGGTTGTACCTTTGTGCTGCCAATTCATTGGTGACATCGATTTTTCTTTACAAGTTTATTGGGACCTAACCCTAACCTTAACTGGGTTTATGCTCTAATGGGATTTTTCCATGTATTTTTCCTGGAAGGCTAGAAAAGTCAACACCCTTCTAAGCTTACCTATGCACTTTGAATTCATTGGCAACATCGATTTTCCTCTATGAGTTCATGGGCACTTAACCCTAACCCTAAGGAGGTTTACCCTCCAAAGGGATTTTCCAATGTATTTTTCCTGGAAAGCTAGTAAACCATTTCTGAAAAGGCCAACATCCTCTTAAGCATACCTATGTGCTGTGAATTCATTGGTGATATCTATTTTTCTCTGCGCGTTTATTGGGACCTAACCCTAAACCTTAAGTAGGTTTACAGTCTAATGGGGTTTGTGCCAAAAAATACTCAGCATGTTAATATGCTAAGGAGGGGGCTGACATTTTCAGTCCCTTTTTCTACCTTTCTATGGGTAAATCCCATTGGTGGGGAAAGCCACTTATGATTAGGGTTACATGCCCATGAACTCATAAAATGAAAATCAATGTTGCCAAGGAATCCAGAGTTAATAGATAAGCTTAGGAGGGCAGTGACTTTTTCAGTCCACCTTTTCTACCTTTCCAGTTAAAATATATGAGAAAATTCCATTGGAGGATAAGCCCATTTGGGGGCAGGGTCACAGCCCCATGAACTTGTAGAGGAAAATTGATGTCGCCAATGAATTCACAGTTCATAGGTAAACTTAGGAGAGGGCTGTCCTTCTCAGTCCATCTTTTCTACCTTTCTAGGAAAAATACATGGGAAAATCCTGTTGGGAGAGTAAATCGATTTAGGGTTAGGGTTATGTCCTCATGAATTCATAGAGAAAAACCAATGTCACAAATGAATGCGCAGTGCATAGGTATGTTTAAGAGAGTGCTGATTTTCCAGTCAGGCTTTTGTACCTTTTCAGGAAAAAATACATGGGAAAATCCCATTGGTAGGGAAATCCACTTATGATTAGTGTTACATCTCCATGAACTCGTAGAAAAAAGTTGATGTTGCCAATGAATTCGCACTTCATACATATGGTTAGAAGGGTGCTGACCTTTTCAGTCCACCTTTTCTACCTTTCCAGGAAAAATACATGTAAAAATCCCATTGGAGAATTAAACCCACTTAGCGCTAGGGATACGTCCTCTTGAACTCGTAAAGGAAAATCGTTGTTGTCATTGAATTTGCAGCACATTGGTATGCTTACGAAGGCGCTGAATATTTCAGACCAGCTTTTCTAGCTTTCCAGATAACATGCAAGGATGGCCACATTTTTTCATGTATTTTACCTGGAAAGAAAGAAAAGGGAGGGACTGAGAAAGCCGCAACCTCCTAAGCATCCCTATGTGCTGCAAATTCATTGGTGACATCGATTTTTCTCTATGAGTTCATAGAGACATTACCCTAACCCTACGGTTGTAATGACTTGGGGATAGATGACCATCATTTGCAACCTTCTGAGAAGCAAAGTCAATGGTGGAGGCAGATTAACTTTAACAACCATGTTACTAACTTAACAACTGGGGCAAGAAACATCATAGAATAAGTCAACGGTCACTTAACAATGGTCTTAGTTATCGACAGAAATTTGGGGCTCAAGGACTACCTCTATGAATAGGAAATTAATATGAATAGCATATGAATAGGATATATGAAAAGGATGTCAATATGTTGAAAGAAGGATGGTTTCCAAAGAAAGTAAAGGATGGAAGAATAGAGCAAAAGGTGTTAATATAAGGTAGTTTTAGTTATATTTCTTCTTCTTTTCCCGTATGTCCAGGATCCAAAGTGTTTTGCTTATTGTTCTTTTTAATGTGTTGGACATAATGTTGCTTATACTGGAAAGCAATAATACAGTGGATGTATATATAAGTTTGCCAGAATAAAAAAAATCACACAGTTTGGGCCATCTAACTGGACTCATGAAAAGATCCCAGTTATATGAGTTCTCTGTGAACTATAATTGTTTTTGACCAAATGCTTGCTTGTATTAACACTGCATATTTATATCCTTTCCAAACCCTTTGGTCGCAGTGTTATCAAATTAGCTAACTTGAGTACTGAGCTTGGCTTAGCTTTATTTATTTCACTTAATTGCCTGCAAGGTTACAAGTCTTATGCTTTGTATGAATTTATTAGCCTGCCTGTGCTGCAATTGAAATACTAATTTTTATTAAACTGGCGTTGACAGGTATTTATAACACTTTATATAATATATGACTTATTCATCTATGGATTTTAAATATATTTCTCTAGACATAATTTCATATCTATCCTTAACTATATTTTGTCTATATAATTGTGACTGACCCTGTATGTGTAAGTCCTTTATATTTTTTTTTCAAAGCACACTTATTGTACAAAAAGAATAATACAAACATTTCCAGCTGACTGTATTCCTAGTATAGTCCCAATGACCTAGTAGCTCCAGGAACATTATTTTATTGTTTGAGAGTTATAATTTATTTCAGATACATTGTTTAAAGCAGCCTATTTTAAATAATGGAAGATATATTTAGTCGGTAGCATATTTCCATTGTTTCCTGCTGTCAGCAATTCTATTGTTTCCTTTTTTTCCCCCTCATTTAATTATTATAGGATTTTTGAAAAGAGGCATGTGAAATTAAGCTTTATTAATACGTTGTGTCCTCTCTCTCTCTTATTTCCTTTTTTAATGAAACAGGACATATTTTATTATCAGGAATCTAGTCCACACTGAATAGTACTGATCATCTACACAGTTATGTATGTGTGCATGAGAAATGTTGAGATTGTGAAGGAATAACTGAATGAGATTACTCTAAAGAATTTTTTTTTAATGTATCCATCATAGTGCTCTATAGATAGGCAACTCCACGGAATGCATGATTTGGCATGGCAGTCTGATTGTAACATGGTGCAAAGAATTGCCTCTATCTCATTAATAGGGATTTGATCTATGAGTAAAAGAGTTTTGGTCCCTACCAAAAGGAGAAAGATCCCTGTCTGAAAACACCAAAGAACAGTTGGTTATCAATATATCTAAATAAAAGCTGCTTCAGATGTAGATTCAGAGAGGGGCAAATAACCCAGGACATGTGAGACTACAATAGACCAGGGAACCCCAATCTCTGGGCCACGGACTGGTATTGGTTTGTCACCTGTTATGAACCAGGCTGTGCAAGCAGGGGTGGGTGGTGGGTGGGCGAGTGAGTGAAGCTTCATCTGCGCATGCACAGAATCTAGATTATATGAGAAACCATCAGTGTTCTCCCCAGACCCCGGAAGACCATTTTTTTTCCAAAACTGATCCCTGGTGCCAAAAAGATTGGGGACCATTGCAATAGACTTAATTGTATTTGCTACAGGAAGTGTATGGTTGGATCATGCAGCCCTAGGCTTGGATCCAAATTCTATGAATCGATTGTCTGCAAAATCTAATCTTCGAATGGCCTTGAAGACATGGCTATGACAACTAGACTGGGGCCTTTATGGGGATGTGGTGAGTTGGAGGTGGCTAATGGAGGAGAGAACATCCCATCTTCTCTCTGGCATACGTTTCTCCCTCCCTCTCTGTCCTGCTTGGTTTTATCTTAATTTTCAGTACAAGATCTTCATTTACTGTTTTATCGTTTTATTCTGCATTTTATTCAATGCCTGCAAGATGCCTGGAGTAATCTTCTGCAAGATGGGCAGCATACAAGTTTGATATGATAGCTAGCTAGCTAGCTAACTAGATAGATAGATAGATGGATGGATGGATAGATGGATGGATGGATGGATGGATGGATGGATGGATGGATGGATGGATGGATGGATGGATAGATAGATAGATAGATAGATAGATAGATAGATAGATAGATAGATAGATGATAGATAAATAATGATAGATAGATAGAGTAGATAGATGATAGATAGATAGATAGATAGATAGATAGATAGATAGATAGATAGATAGATAGATAGATAGATAGATACAGACAGACAGACAGACAGACAGACAGACCTTGGAACTATCAGGGATGATAGGCAGACAGACAGACATACCTAGGAACTATCAGGGATGGTGGGGGCATACACCATGTGAACAATTCACCTCTTGATCTGCCATCATTGGGAAGAGCAAGCTAAAATTAATCACTCCCATCTCACCAACCCTTCCATTCAGTGGTGGGATTCAAAAAATTTTACTACTGGTTCTGTGGGCGTGGCTTGGTGGGCATGGCATGGCTTAGTGGGCGTGGCAAGGGAAGGATATTGCAAAATCCACATTCCTCCCCACTCCTGAGGGATGGTTACTACAAAATCCCATTCCCTCCCCACCCCACCCCACTAACCTGCTTTCCAGGTCCATTCTCCTGTGCAGGGCAACAAAAGAAGACCCAGCCGATCAGCTGGGACTCAGGAGGCAGAGAATAGATGGGGGCAGGGCCAGTCAGAAGTGATACTTGCTGGTTCTCTGAACTATTCAAAATTTCCACTACCGGTTCTCTAGAACTGGTCAGAACCTGCTGAATACCACCTCTGCTTCCATTCCAGGTTTGTAGACATTCCTCCTCTGTTAAGCTTCTCTATAGACCTGGCCAGTGTAACCACTGGCAGTACTAAGCAGGTACTTACAATTAAAGTGTTTTTAAAATCTGTGATGGTATTATTATAAAATATACAGGAATAGATGGGCAAGGAAAACCCTTGCTATAAAAATAACAGAAGCTGAGTAGGCTCTCTAACAAGCTAGAGATATATGAAGCCACAGGTTTAGTCTTCATCATCTTCCCTGACCTTACATTCCCATGCATGAGGGGTGGGATGCGGACTTCACCCTCATCTGATGGAGGCAGGGATCTGTTGACCGCAGCTGCTACTTCAGTTAATGGCTTTCCATTAGTAGATATTCTGGGGAGTTTATGGAGCAGGCAAACTAATGAATTTGTGTAAAGCGTAAGGCTTCGTAACCTTACAGGCAATTAATTCCGGCAAATAGATATTTAGCTAAGCCAACCACAGCACACATTTAGTTAATTTGGTGACACTGTAATCAGACGTAGGGCTTGAAAAGGATGCAAAACATGCAGTTTGGAATAAGATAAGCAAACATTTAATCAAGGCCCAGTTACATTTCAAATTTAAATTGATTTGATATCACATAATTGGGATTTCTTCATGAATACTATTTGATGACCTGAACTCCAAACATAAAAATATCTGAAGTCCTACTTGGCACATGGAGGGCACCAGGTTGACAGAGTTTCCTTAGCAGTTTGCTGTATGAAGTAGATGTTAAGAACATAGAGCTGTTAAGAAATACATATATGTGACAAGTGAGGAGCAGATCCACGATTCTATTGCCTCATTTAGAAAGTGTGGGTTTCTAATGGTTTCAGTGTCTTGTTTTATATTGGGGACATAGGTTTCTAGAGCTGGCTGCAGTCCACAGGTGGTATTCAGCAGGTTCTGACCAGTTCTGGAGAACCAGTTGCAGAAATTTTGAGTAGCTCAGAGAACCAGCAAATACCACCTCTGACTGGCCCCGCCCCCCTATTCTCTGCCTCCTGAGTCCCAGCTGATCGACTGGGTCTTCTTTTGTTGCCCTGCACAGGAGAACGGAGATGGAAAGCATCCCCAGTGGGGTGGCTGCTATGCCCACCAAGTCACACCACAGCCACGAAGCCACACCCACAGAACCGGTAGTAAAAAAAATTGAATCGCACCACTGCTGCAGTTATGAAAAAATGATACCATATGCATGGTGACAAGATAACACCTTGATTTTGGATGGAAATAGGCCAATTGTGGGATTCATATCAGGTCATCATAATTCGGTCATAACTCAGCTCATAATTTTGTCACTTGCCTCCCATGCCCTCTTATACAGCAGCCCTCAACCGGTCCCCCAGGGACCGGTTCCGTGGAGAGAGATTTTTCACATACCGGAGAGGGCGTGGTTTCGAATGCTGCCTGCATCCCATGGATGGAGCTTCCCTTGTTTGTGTGACCCAGTTTCTGGCATGCTGCAGCTCGGTACCGGTCCACGGACCAGGAGTTGGGGACCCCTGCCCTTGTAGATGTTCCTGATGAGAATGCCCTGCTATTTTGGGGTTCAAAGCCTTGGGGTGGCATTCTGAGAATGCATTTCAAACAATAGGCAGAGCTGGGACAAAAGAGAAGAGAGGGCCAGAAAAAAACTGATTAGGTTTATATTGAAATGCCAAAATAAAATTAAGTGGTTGAATATGATTGAAAATGCCATTCAATGTTAAGTTTTGGACAGCTTCTTGGGATTATAGCTTTTGAGGGACACTTGTGACTCTGTGGACAGAAGTTGTGCCGCCCTTTTTACTATGCTTTTCTTAAAATATTGTATGTCTTCCTGGATCTGTTCAGGCTGGGTGGCCAATTCCTTGTTATTAACAAAAGCCTTATTAAAAGCTCTGTCGCCATTACCGTTGTTCGGGATGATAACATGAAATGCTGTCATCCCAGTTAAAATAACACATGTCTCTTGCTGGAAGCGCCATATGAGATGAGGCAGCTGTCTTGAAAGCCAGCTAAGTGTTCAGCGGCTTCAAAAAGCAGATCTTGGCAGTCTGAAAGGAAGGTAGAACAGTGACAGCAAATCTGCCATTCTTTTTTTCTTGCTACAAGATGAGACTCAATACTTCGTGACTTAAAGGCCTCCTCTTTAATAATGAAGTATGAACAACACACCCATTCAGACAGATCCACCTCAGTATTTTTAGTTCAGTTGATAAGGCCTCATTAGGCAAGAATTCTTAAAATTATTAACCTTCGTGGCATTTAGAAGATAACCGAAGACAGTTTCGTTTTACTAAGCCTTCAACTCCAAATATACATCATTGATGTCTACATTTGGGAAAGGTGGCAGGTGAAGAAAATATTCTGATTTATTGAGGTTGTAGTTTTCAGAAAAATTTTATGTCAGCTATAAAAGCTGTGAAATAATAAAGAAAAAAAGTAAATCAGTCATTAATATAATTAACTATTAAAGGCTTGATGAAAGAGATGTGTTTTTACCATCCTGTTAAATATTAAAAGTTCCCATCATCTCTTAGTGACTTTATTCCCAAGGCTGAGTCATCGTTTTCCTGATTGCTTCCTTCCCTGAAAATCTGATAGTTGAGCTTCTAGCAGCACAGAGATCTTTAGATCTACTCATCTAACTAACCTGGTAGATTCATGACAGGAGAAGTTGCACCCCAGATAATTAGATCCTAAACTCTTTAGGGTTTTAAATTGTGTCTAGTAGAACATGAATAGTCAGTGAAAATATCTGAATACATTGCATCATATGATTCTTGTATCTTGCACCAGCCAGCAGGCTATTCATCATATTTTGTTCCCATTCCAATTGCTGGTCATTTTCAAGAGTATCTCTAGATAAAGTGCACTGTAATTGTTGAGATGAAATGTAACCAAGGTGATGATGTCTGCTATTAAGTTTGACCAAAATAAGGAGAATTGGAGTTAATATACTAGTCATGATGGGTCTCATCACAACAGATCCTTGCAAATCAAGTGGGAATTGGAAGTCAACAACCACAATGAACCTGCTCTTTCTGGAAACTATGATTTCGTCCAATACAAACTTCAACTCATTCCCAGAGTCTTGTCTTTTCATCATAACAATACCTCCATCTTCTCAGATTGTTCTCCCTCATCCAGACCATTTGAGAATGTATTAAAGGGTACTGATAACTTTCCAGGTGATGCAGGGTCGGGAGTGGTAGTGCTAGGTGTTATCGGCATACTGATGGCATTGCTGTCCACAGCTCCACCTAATTGCTGAAGGAAGTATAGGAGACACAATAAAAACCTGTGAAACACCAGAGTTCAACAGCTTAGATGGTGAACTCTCTTCACTCAGTAGCACCTTCTGGACATGTCCTGACAGGAAGGATTAGAACCATTGCAACACAATGTCCTTCAGATAACTGCCAATGGATACAGTGATTCTCAATGATATTAAAAGCCACTAAAATATTCAGGAGAACTGGCACAGCTACCAGTTTCATCTCCCAAGGTGGCCAAAGGGAACCTAATTGAAAAGACTTTTTAAAAAATCATTTCTGTCTTGATCATGACTATTCCTGCACTTTCCAAAGGGAGCTGAAGCCCTTTGCAAAGCAAAACAGGACAAAATCCCATCTTGTGAACTAATTTTAGCTGTGAATTTGATGCCTCGGTATTAAATTCAGTACAATACTGCTCACTTGAGCTCAATTCAGGGTAATGCAAATGAAAGCAATGGCACCAGTGGGGGAAACTAGGAGAGATACAGAATTAGTTTATTATAATTAAAATGTGGTGCTTAGTCTAGGATTGCTTCCAATTGTCTAAACTGCAATTGGGTTGGGGAGGAATTTTCTTTTTGCTTTCTTTCAAAAAGCAATCTATTCTGGTTGTAATTTCTCAGGGTTTTGATATTGCAAATTACCATGTACATTACCATGTGCAGGACTCCATTGGGAGTGTGTGTGTGTGTGTGTGTGTGTATGTATGTATGTATGTATGCATGTATTATACATAAAATCACAACATACTATGGTTTAGGCAATGTGATCACTGTCTTCTTATTTTAAAGAAGAAAGCCATTAACCCATCATCAAGTCATTTTCGAGATGGCTTAGTGGGTGGATAGCAAGCCCTTTCTTTCCCTGGTAGATCCCCCTCTGACTCCACTGCTGAATTTCAGGTTTTGGAAAATATGTTCAAAAGTTCTAAGAGTTCAAAACCATAGGTGATATTCAGCAGGTTCTGACCAGTTCTGGGGAACCAGTAGCGGAAATTTTGAGTAGTTCAGAGAACCGGCAAATACCACCTCTGACTGGCCCCACCCCCATCTATTCTCTACCTCCCGAGTCCCAGATGATCATTTGGGTCTTCTTTTGTTGCTCTGCACAGGAGAACGGAGCTGGAAAGCAGGTTAGTGGGGTGGGGAGGGAATGGAGATTTTACAGTATCCTTCCCCTGCCATGCCCACCAAGCCACACCCACAGAACCAATAGTAATTTCTTTTGAATCCCAACCCTCAAAAAGGGTTTAACAAGGATCAACAACAATAACAACAAAAACCTTGAGCCTGTCAGGATCAAACTCCAGGATGTGGGCAGACTCTGCCTGCAGTATTGCATTTTAATCACTGCTCCATCAGGACACTGTAATAAGCTACCCAGAGACCATAAGGGGAACAGATTTCTTAAATCAGATAAATCATCATCATCATGAACAACAACATCAATTTCTGCCTAGAATAAATTGACATGTAAGAAAAGACCATAACGTAACCCCTGTTTTGTCATGTGGAAGAATGCTTTTTTATGAGAAAGAATAACACATCTGATTATTGCACTATGGTTATCCAAAACCCAAGCAGCAAGTCACATAGTTAGGGAATAGTTATGCCAGAGTGAAGAATCACATAATTCAAAAAAGCAAGATCTGTCACAAGGCTTGCTGTTTTATTTATTGCCAGCTTTTCTCCAAACGGCACCAAAATGCCAACAACTAACCCTAAAATACAGCTCGATCATAAAAATAAATCCCATAAATACAGTTTAAACCAGTGAATTTCACGTTAAAAATTATCCCGTACAGAGACCAACAAAAACTTTGCATGAAAGAAGCAGCTGCTTTCTTTTTGGAAAAGAATTTCAAAAGGCTTTTTGGAAAAAGATCATTCTGAGAAATTTTTAGAAAAAGGCTTACAAACAGTATATCCCACTCTCAGATTCGCTTCTGGATGGGAATGTTTTTAATCCTTATTTTGTTATTGTGTTACTTCCAAGGGTCTAGTTTTCTGCTGCTATGTGCAATCTCTGCTAGGTTTTAATTTCAAAGCAAGAATTATAACTGTTTTCTATCAAAATATACTTAGAGAGTGAAATCCAGTTATTCCCCTTTTCTTCTTTCTTCCTGCAGCCTCCCAAACATTTTCCAGCAGGTCTCCTGATTCTCTGGAACATATTCTAAGAGGGTTTTTTTTTTTTGGGGGGGGGGAGGGTGTCAGGGTGCCCTGCCCTGTTGCCCACATGAGACACGATTCCACCAGCAGAAGAGGCTAACTGAATAATAAAACCCACAATAATTAAAATTTGCCTTCAACAATTATTCAGCAAGATTGTGGTGCTAGGCATGCTTATGTGAAAGCCAATTCCAGTGAACGAAGTTGGAATTAATCTTGATAAATGCTGCAAAACCAAATTCCTGTGCATGTCTCCTTGATAATAAATCCATTGGATTTATTTTTGAGAAGACGTGCATTGGATTGCAGCACCCCATGTTGTTTTATTATCAGTTAAAGCATTTTCCTATGCTGGCTGACATGACACTAAGTCTCACATTCAGCAGGGCTTTTTTCCTTCTATGATAGCTCTGCGGGAAAATATCCTTCTACGTTTTAAAAAGTCATAATTTTCAATACTCTATGACAGCAGCCCCCAACCTTCTGGGCATGGCGGACTGGTTCTGTGGAGAGCAGTTTTTCTGTGGACTGGGTGGGGTGGAGGGTATGATTTCAAGGTTCTGCGTGTTCGTGGATGGGGCTTCATTTGCTTGCATGGACTGGTTCCGGGATTGGAGATTCCTACTCTATGATGCTGGGTGGGTAGGGGAGTTTCCCAGGCCATTTATTCAAAGGAGAAGAAATTGTGGAGAACATTTTCTACCTATGTGTAACAACCTTTCCATTAGTTACATTATGGTTAAACTAATGTTTTCTTTTTCTTTTTTTAATTAACATTTCTGGGTGTTCTGCACCCTCTCTGGTTAGTACCGTTTTGGTTCAATACCAAGTGATGATCCTCCTGAAGGAATTTCATCCCTAAATTTTTCTTTTTCAGGCTAGAAGGAGGAACGGTGGAAGAATCTTAACATGAGATGTGCAAGGAAAACCACAAACCCCAGAGGAAAACCCCTCGTGAAATCTGTAGAAGAGGTGGTGTTGCTATCTTCTATAAAAAGTCCCTACATCTAAAAAACATCAGTTACCCAGGAGCTTGCTCTTCCTGAGACCATCATCTGTGAACTGTCCTTAAATATCACATTTTGGTTCTTACTATGTTACAGAGCCTCTGATTATGACATCGAACATGCAAACAAGCTAAATACACTACTAACATGGGCAGCATCCTGCCCACACACTTTGATCTTTCTTGGTGACTTCAATCTACCTCATATTAACTGGACCCTAAATGAATGTACAACTGAACCCACACATGCAACCTTCTACAATGCAGTTACAAATCTCGGACTGGAACAACTACTGTAGTAACCAACAACACTAGACTTAACAACTGCCTCGATCTCATCTTCTGCTATAGTCTGAATTCAATTTTGGGAATACAAATTAAAGAACCCTTTTCCAACAGTGACCACAACATGATTGACTTTTGTCTCAACATATGTCCACACAAAAATCATCACAACGACAGAATCCCCAATTATAATTTCAAAAAAGGCAACTATGATCTTATAATCAATGATCTCTCTTCCATTGACTGGCAATTTCTATTCACTGAATGCAATACTGTTGAAGACCATTACAGCATATTCTTACTAGAAATCAAAAGAGCCATCAAACTATATATACCAATAACAACTCCCAAAAACAGAAAAAAACAAATTACCCAAAACAATAAGGAAGCTTCAATTCAAAAAGAAATCACCTTAGCAGAAAAACAAATCTGGTCACATTGCCAACTTCAAAAGCTGATACAGAAATTTATGCCACCAGATAAAAACTGAATGCACCAATTATCACATTAAACAAGAAGAAAACCTTCTACGCACCAATTCTACCTGTGCTTTCTACAATTTTGCAAACAACAAACTAAAAGACTCAAGGTTCATCCCAGCCCTGAAAGGACCTAATGGTAAAGACTGCAATGACGACACTATTAAAGCCAACCTCTTTAACACATGCTTTGGCTCAGTATTTGTAAATAGCAATGGATCATGCCCAGTATTTTCTAGTTTATTTTTTTATTTTTTGTATTTCTATACCGCTCCCTCTCCCAAAAAGGGACTCGGGGCGGTGTACACCCTAAACAAATAAGATAATACAGATAACAGAATTAAAAATCAAAATTAAATAAATATATGATTAGGTCTCAATTAGCTAAGAATAAGAACCCTTATTAAAATTTAAAAAACCCCAAAGATCCTTATTTGGCCAGACCGGCTTGTTTGAACAGTAAGATCTTAACTGCGCGCCGGAAGGTTAGGATATCTGACATGGCTCGTATCTCCGGGGGGAGACAATTCCAAAGGGAGGGGGCTCCCACAGAGAAAGCACGTAATCTCGGGGCCGCCAACCGCCAGCGATTGAGTGGCGGTACCCCAAGCAAGGCGACCCTGTGGGAGCGTACTGGGCGGCGGGAGGTTGTTGGTGGCAGCAGGCGGTCCCGTAAGTATCCAGGTCCCGAGCCATGGAGCACTTTAAATACTGTTAGTACCACCTTGAATCGAATCCGGAAGGCCACAGGAAGCCAGTGCAGCCTGCGGAGAAGTGGTGTTACGTGGGCGTCCCGAGGGGCGCCCACGATCATCCGCACAGCTGCATTCTGAACTAACTGTAACCTCCGGAGAATCTTCAAGGGGGGCCCCATGTAGAGAGCATTGCAGTAGTCCAAGCGGGAGATGACGAGGGCAGAGGTGACTGTGCGAAGTGCGTCCAGATCCAGAAAGGGTCACAACTGGTAGATCAGACGAATCTGATAAAAAGCTGGTAACGGCCACAATATGTTCTTCCAAAGACAGCCGTACGTCCAGGAGGACACCCAAATTGCGCGCCCTTTCCACAGGGGATAATATCTCACCCCCCACGGTCAGCAATGGAATAAGCTGACTGAATCTGGGAGCAGGAAACCACAGCCACTTGGTTTTGGTCGGGTTGAGACGAAGCCTGTTACGACCCATCCAACTCTGCACGGCCTCCAGGCACCGGGCCATCACTTCGACGGCTTCGTTGGGGTGGTTTGGGGTGGAGATGTACAGCTGAGTATCATCAGCGTACTGATGGAACTCCACCCCAAAGCCATGGATGATCTCACCCAGCGGCTTCACATAAATGTTGAACAGCAGGGGAGAGAGTACCGACCCCTGAGGCACCCCACAGAGTAGGGGCCTTGGGGTCGATCTCTGTCCCTCTGTCAACACAAATTGCGAACGGTCGGAGAGGAAGGAAGAGAACCATCGCAGCACGGTGCCTCCAACCCCCAGCCCCTCCAACCGATGCAACAGGATACTGTGGTCGACAGTATCAAAAGCCGCTGATAGATCAAGTAGGACCAGAACAGAGGAATAGCCTCTGTCCCGTGCCCTCCAGAGATCATCCATCAACGCGACCAACGCCGTCTCAGTGCTGTGCCCGGTCCTGAAGCCCGATTGGAGGGGGTCGAGATAATTCGTTTCATCCAGGTACTGCGGGAGCTGACGTGCCACCACAGTCTCTACAACCTTCGCCACAAAGCGAAGGTTGGAGACAGGACGATAATTTGATAACAATGCTGGGTCCAAGGACAGTTTCTTGAGGAGAGGTCGTACCACCGCTTCTTTCAAGGCAGCGGGTAAGAACCCCTCTCTCAAGGAAGCATTTATAATGCCTTGGAACCAGCCTCGCGTCACCTCCCGAGTGGCTAAGACCAGCCAGGAGGGACACGGGTCTAACAAACAAGTGGTAGCATTCAGTCCCCTCAGTATTCTGTCCACGTCTTCCTTGGTGACAGGATCGAACTCAACCCAGGTGACCTCACCGATATCCACCCTCGCCCCCCCGCCCGGAGATGACCAGTCGGAGTCCAGCTCATTCCGAATCTGAGCGATTTTGTCCTGCAGAAACTTGAACCACAGACAACTACAATGATCTAATATATATCAATTTTACAGAAGACAATGTTGAAAAAGCACTACGCAATCTAAAACTATTTCTATCTATTGGACCAGACGGAATATGTGCCTACTTCTTAAAAAAGCTATCCACTGCCACAGCCAAACCTCTAAGCATAATCTTTGAAAAATCTTTCAGGACCAGCTCCTTGCCAAAACTATGGTCACAAGCCACAGTCATCCCCATCTTCAAAAAGGGAGACTCCAGCCTAGTTGAAAATTACAGACCAATCTCTTTATGCTGCATCACCTGTAAAGTCATGGAATCAATTATTAACCAATCCATCATCCTCCACTTAGAAACAAACAACCTACTCTCTAATAAACAATTTGGTTTTAGGAAAAAACTATCATGTAATCTGCAACTCTTACATTGCAAAAACATGGACTACACAACTCGATCAGGGCAAAGCAATAGACGCAATCTACATAGACTTCTGTAAAGCCTTTGATTCAGTGGTACATGACAAACTACTCCTAAAACTAAAATCTTATGGTATCTCTGGACACCTGCATAACTGGATAGAAACATTCCTGTCAAACAGACAACAAATGGTCAAAATTGGGAGAGTCCTGTCAAATTCTATAGCTATCAACAGTGGTGTCCCCCAAGGCAGTGTTCTAGGACCAACTTCCTTCATACTCTACATAAATGACCTCTGTGATCATATCAAGAGCAACTGCGTACTCTTCGCTGATGATGTAAAGCTATTCAACACCATAGAAAATACCGCTACCCTTCAAAAAGACCTTGACTACGTATCAGAATGGTCAAACAAATGGCAACTTCAGATCTCAATAATTAAATGCTCTGTCCTACATATTGGCAAAAAAAATCAGAAAATAAAATATAGGCTGAATAGTCAAGATCTTGTTGATGACCCAAACTCTGTAAAGGATCTTGGAGTACTCATCTCAAATGACCTAAGTGCTAGAGCCCACTGTAACTACATAGCCAAAAAGGCATTAAGAGTTGTTAACCTAATCTTATGTAGCTTTTTCTCTGGTAATATTACACTAATAACTAGAGCATACAAAACATTTGCTAGACCAATACTTGAATACAGCTCATCAGTCCGGAACCCACATTATGTATCTGATATTAACACGGCTGAGAAAGTCCAGAAATATTTTACAAGAAGAGTTCTTCACTCTTCTACTCATTGCAGAATACCAGTATGCCACCAGACTCAAAATTCTAGACCAAGAAAATCTAGAACTACTCCGCCTTCGGTCCGATCTAAGTATAGTATATAAAATCATACATTGCAATGTCCTAGCTGTCAATGAACACTTCAGCTTCAACCATAACAACGCAAGCACAAACAATAGATACAAACTCAAGGTTAATTGCACCAAACTTGGTTGCAGGAAATACGACTTCAGCAACAGAGTGGTTAATGTCTGGAATACTCTACCTGACTCTGTGGTTTCTTCCCCAAACCCCAAAAACTTTAACCTTAGACTGTCTACTATTAACCTCACCCTTTCCTAAGAGGTCTGTAGGGGGCGTGCATAAGCACACCAACGTGCCTACCGTCCCTGTCCTATTGTTTCTTTTATATTTTATTTTTCTTATATGTATCCATGTATTCATATGTTTTACTTATACCTATTATCTTGTAAACAATTGACAAATAAATAAATTAAAATAAATAAAAGGTAAACAGAAAAATGTCCCTTTAAAAAAAATCTAAAATATTAAAGTATCATTAACAGTAGTGTATAAAAAACTGAAATCTCAATTTTATAAAATAAAAAATTGGGGGGTGGGTTTCCAAACACACACACAAACACACACACACATACACACACACTCACACTTAATTTATTTAGGGCTGCATTCTGTTTCAGCAGGCAAGGGAAAAAATATTTGTTGCATAAAATAAAATCCTGCCCTGACACTTGAAAAGTCACACTTTTCAAGAAAGCACAACAAAAATATATATGCACAATTTCTGCTAGTGATAAGAATGTAAAAACATTGCCATATTCAAATATGCAGAGACAATTCTATTCAAATTCAGTGAGGGCAGATCAACATGTCTTAAGAACAGCTGAAGGAAGTCTTCCAATTTTCCATTATTTGACTGTAGCAGTTAAAAACATGTCAACAACTCGTTAAATATTATGGTGTATTTATGAGTGTTTTTCTAAGTCTGATCTGGCGTACTACTAATGGATATTGGAAGGTCATTCCCACTCCACCTAGCTAATGTATCTGGAATCAATAATTAGCAATACTGTATTGCTTGCCATAATAATTTATTAAAGTGTGTCTGCCCTGAAGAAAGAAATGGAACAATTAGCTTCACATTTTGATCAATTAATAGCACTCAGGACAGTAGCCTTCTGAATAGTACTGAGGCCCTAGAAATCAATCAGTTTTTAGAAAACTCATTAAGGGACATAATACAAGCAACCGCTACTTCATTCTATTTATTTTTACAAATGGTTATCATTGCTGGATAATTATTACTTTATGATTCAATGGAGATGATTCATTGGAAATGCCCCAAGTACTATGTCGCGAAGTAACATGAATGATTTTAAAATTGCTTCGATGAAGAAAAACGGATGCTATGAATGAACAGAGGTTTCATGAAATAACGCTTTTAGAGCCATCAATAAGTAATAAAACTACAAAATCCACCCTCTGGCTCTGAAGGATAGTTACGAGGCTGGGCTTGCTTCAAGAATGACTTGAAAGTAGTACTTTATACCTCACATGAGCATTGAATTACTTTGCTCTTCATTAAAGCAGCCCAATGTTTTACAGGCTGCCATGCATAGCAGGAAAAAATGGTACCATTTCAAAAATCACATGAACTTGAATGAGTGGACTCCTTAAAGCAGAAACAGCTCATGGACAGGCTACTTTCAAGAATAGCAGAAGGTGCTATGCTCCCATTTGTCCAAAGTGTTTTTCTTCACTTCCAGGAGAAGTGAGATGTTCTGTCAACTGTCTGCCTAGGATGACAGCCTATCTATTTCCTAGAAATCACTTAGTTCAGGGGTATCAAATTCAATTTCATTGAGGGCCACATTAGGGTTGGGGGGGGGGGGTTGTGGGGCATGGCCAGCTCGACATCACTTGTATCAGGTGCACCTGCAGGGGCCTCCTGCATTGCTTCCAGCGAAAACGGAACTCGGGAGGGCCACTTGTGGTCCTCCCAAGCTCCATTTTCAGCTGCAAAGGCTTGCTCCAGTGCTCTGTCAGCGAAAATGGCGCTCAGATGAGCCGCACGGTCCTCCTGAGAACCATTTTCACTGGCAGAGGCATTGTGGACCAGTCCTTCCCTGTTTCCAGGATGGCTCCATGAGATCCAGCCCACGGGCCTTAAGTTTGACACCCTTGACTTAGAAGATGGGATGAGTCAAGGCAATGCAACAGAGTTAAATCAAATAAACCAGGGTTCATTTTCACACACAAGCCGGAACAAAGTCAGTCTAATTTAATGAGTAGCAAATATGTGCAAAGTACAAAGTGCAAAGTGCAAAGCACTGCTCCCTTGTCATTTTTTGAAGCACATACAGTCCTAAATGGTTAGCAGTATAAAGGATTGATAGGATACAATATGGTGTACAGTAAAACAGCACTAGCAACAGCACTTAGACTTATATACAGCTTTACAGTGCTTTACAGCAGCGATCACCAACTGGTGGGCTGCGGCCCACTGGTGGGCCATGAGAAAATTTTGGTGGGCCACAGAGAAATCTCACCCCCAGAGCACCCCCACAAAACAATTAATCCAGGCTGCACAGAAACACAAGGCTGCGCCGCCCACATGGCCCACGGGAACTTGCTTGCTAAATTGCTATTTTTCCTTTTTTCCAACCATCATCTGCTCTGCTCTGCTGGGAGATTTAGATTAGCTAGGAAACAGGAAATGATTGGATTTCTTGCTTTCTAGCTAGTCTTTAGATCTTCGTCTCAGCACAGCCGAACCTCCCTTAGGACTGAAGATTTGTTTGCAAACAAATTCAGTGCAGACTCACGGCAAGCAAATTTGAGAGACTGAGCTAGCTGATGGCAGATAGATAGATCACTGAATGATTCTGTGACCAATTCAATCTGCCTACTTACACATTTACATGCATGGTGTGTTGTGAGTTAATTTTGTGAGTTTTCTTGCTAGCAAATTTTATGAGTTTGCTTACAAGCAAATGTTATGTGACAGACTGAGCTAGCCAATGGCAGATAGATACATCTCTGAATGAATATGTGATTCTGTGAGCAACTCAATCTGCCTGCTTTGCCTGATTTTGGGTAAAAGTTCCTCTTTTTTAATAAAAAAATCAATATTTATATAAATATTTATAATATTTACATACAAGCCATACCCAGCCAGTCGCATAACCACCAAGCCACACGCACAAATTATGCCATGCCCACAGAATTGGTTAGTGGTCCCTGGGATCTAAAATTATGAGTTTGGTGGTCCCTGAGGTCCAAAAGGTTGGCAACCCCTGGTTTACAGTGCTTTACAGTCCTCTCTAAGCTTTTTACAGAGACAGCATATTGTCCCCAACAATTTTGGGTTCTTATTTTACCAACTTTGGAAGGATGGGAGGCTGAGTGAATCTTGAGCCTGGTGAGATAAAAGAGTAAAAGAGGTCAAAAAGCTCTTTTGAGCATTTCCGCTGTATGTTAAGAAGCATGAATAATGCTATGGAATTATTCACATCACTCATGTTTGAGCTCATTATATCGATAGTCGTTGTCTAATATCATTTTTTTTCTAATAGCAGTTATCCTTTTGCATATATTGAAGACTGTGCCTATAATAACAGCAAAAAAATGTACACCATTTCAAAAGCTACAGTGACTTCCTGAACCCATCTCCGATTTTTCCTAACATGACAACTGTTGGGCCTCTCCATATGACCCAAGAGCCCTTGGTGATCATTAGGTCAGCCAAGCTAAAATGCAATTGATTCCTGTTGATCGGACTAATTATTTTCTAAACTTCCTTTACTCATTAATGATACCTTCTACAATTACAACAATTTCTACTTTGTTCATTTAATCCCATTTGCATTTTTGTTGCTTAGCATGAGCTGGACAATGCATCATAAATATTATTTCAGTGAGAATAATTTGCAGAGAGAAAGAGTCATAAAACTGTAATGCTTGCATGTGGATTATTGAAAGCCTGGTTTTTTCCTTTATGAAAAATGGCAATAGGTGATTAAAAGATGTCTGTCTGGGACCCTGGATTGCAAAGATAAGCTTGCTGTTTGCCTCACTTTTTTTTAGAAATGCTATTTTCACCAGGAACAAGGACTGATTTTAAAACAGACTCTAGTAAACATTCTTTAGAGTTAGATCACCAAACATTTGATATAATAAAATTACTACAAGAAGTCCTCGATTTACAACAGTGTGTTTAGTGACCATTCAAAGCAGGGGTGGGCTGCTGGGGGTTCGCAGGGGTTCGGGAGAGCCCCTAGCTAAGATTTTGTGCAGTTTGGAGAACCCCCAAAGCCCAGTCCTGGCTGGCCCTGCCCATCCTGCCCCGCCCCTCCCAGGAGTCCCTATGCAGCCCATTTTGGATGCAGGTAAGTGCAGGGCATGCACAGAGGCTCGGGGAGGGTGGTAAACAGGCCTCCCTGAAGTTCAGGAAGGCTAGAAATGGGCCCATTTCCAGCTTCCAGAGAGCCTCCAGAACCCAGGGAGGCTCTTTTTGCCCTCCTGGAGGCTCGAGGAAAGCCAGGGAGGGCAAAAACACACACACACCCTGCCATGGTGCAGCAGGCTGACTAGGCCACGCCCACCATGGCAATGCCCAACCAGCAACTGGGCACAGAATTCTTTGCTGATATTTTTGAAGCCAACCCCTGATTCAAAGTCACAACGGCACTGAAAAAAAGCAACTTATAAACGTTTTTCACACTCACAACCATTGCAGCATCCTCATGGTCATGTGATAAAAATTTGGATGCTTGGCAACTGGCACATAGTTATGATGGTTGCAGTGTCCCGAGGCCATGTGATCCCCTTTTGTGACCTTCTGTCAACAGGGAAGCCATTAACGCTCGCTGTGTTGCTAACTTAAAACTGCAGTGATTCACTTAACAACGGTGGCAAGAAAGGCCATAAAGTAGGGCAAAACTCACTTAACAAATATCTTGCTCAACAACAGAAAATTTGAGCTCAATTGTGGTCGTAATTCAGGGATTTCCTGTAGTAGCTTTATATATTTATTTGCCTGATTTGGTTTGGGCTAGAATTGAAGTGACCAAGTACAGTAGGTGTTTCTCCTAACCTTCTGAATTTTGACAGTGTTTATTCTCCATCCCTGCCCTTTTTGAGTAACTTCCTCTCTAATCATAATTATTTATAACACAGGTCCTCCCCCCTTTTCTCTGTCTTGTCTGTGCTGCTATGAAAGTGGGACACTCACTGCTGTCAAACTCAGATCAGGTGGCATCAAACAGAACAGAAAAGACCATTTCCATGATCTCAGGACGGGAAGGAAAGTTCCTACAGAGGGGGGAGGGTGCTGTGATGGACTGTGTTGAACCATCTGTTTCCCAGGAATTGCCTCCAGAAGTTGTGAATGCTCCAACACTGGAAGTTTTAAAGAAGAGATTGGACAACCATTTGTCTGAAATGGTATAGGGTTTCATGCCTGAGCAGGGGGTCGGACTAGAACAGCGGTCGCCAGTTGGTGAGCTGCGGCCCACTGGTGCTCTGTGAGAAAATTTTGGTGGTCCACAGAGAAGTGTCACCTCCAGAGTGCCCCCCTCCAAAGCAATTAATCCAGGCTGTCCAGGAACACAAGACTGCACCACCCACATGGCCTGCAAGAACCCTCTCCACTCACTCACTCCTTACCTGGCAAACTTGTCTGCTAAGTTGCTATTTTTCCTTCCCCCCCCCCCCCGACCATCAGCTGTTCTGCTGTGCTGGGAGATTTAGATTAGCTAGAAAGTAGGAAACCACTGGATTTCTTGCTTTCTAGCTAATCTTTAGACCTTCCTTCCTTAGGACAAGCTTCTATTATTCAGTGCAGACTGAGGTAGCCGAAGGCAGAAAGCTAGATCTCTGAGTGAATCTGTGATTCTGTGAGCAACTCAATCTGCCTGTCTGCTCTGCCTGATTTTGGGTAAAAGTTGCTCTTTTTTTAAATAAAAAATTAAATATTTATATGCATGGTGTGTTGTGAGTTAATTTTGTAAGTTTGCTTGCTAGTAAATTTTATGAGTTTGCTTGCAAGCAAATTTTATGTGACAGACTCAGGTAGTCAATGGCAGAAAGATAGATCTCTGAGTGAATCTGTAATTCTGTGAGTAACTCAATCTGCCTGCCTGCTTTGCCTGTTTTTGGGTAAAAATTGTTCTCTTTTTTATAAAAAAAATCAATATTTACATAAATATTTATAATATTTATATACAAGCCATGCCCAGCCAGTCATATTACCACCAAGCCACACCCACAAATTAGGCCATGCCCACAGAACCAGTTGTTAAGAAATTTGAATCCCACCCCTGCCTGTGTGTGTGTGTGTGTGTTTGTGTGTGTGTGTGTGTGTGAGAGAGAGAGAGAGAGAGAGAGGTTAGATCAGATCTCTCTCTCTCTCCCACCAATGTCAGCAAGCCATCGTCAGTCAACATTCATATTAGTGGTCCCTGGGATTTAAAATTATGAGTTTGGTGGTCCCTGAGGTCCAAAAGTTTGGCGACCCCTGTCCTAGGGGGTCCATTAAGGTGAGAGTAGTAAGGGTTTAGTTTGGCAAGATTCTGTTTGTTGTGTGTAAGCAACCAAAATGCTAAACTCTGGCTGGATTGTTCTATATTGTTCTTGGGATAAGCCTGACAGATACTCTGAGAATATGTGTTTCAGGGATAGCAATCTTGGCTGAAATCATTGCTTTACATCATTCTCAAGGACCTCCCTGTTCCTCACTGTAAATCAAAGTTCCTATAACAGAACTGTTTACAATATGTTTCATGAAGTACTTTTCTCATGCAGCTGATATTAGGCTGATAGTTCAAATACAAGAATGAGTAAAAGTATGAGATGGGATGAGGACATTTTGACCTTTGATAAAATAGAGTAGTCACATATTGAAATCAGGATATGATATTCAATAATATATTGAATAGTACAACGAATAAATATTGAATAGTACAACAGTTTGCACACTTTATCTCTTTATAGGTAATCATTTCTGTCTCTTTTCTATTTTAAGACCTTAATACCTTTAGCACATTTCCTAACTATTGCAAGAACAAGGAATAATTATATTCATATTCCTGATTATCTCGGTGTATCATAGTGACCATTATAAGGTATTCAATTTTGTAAAACTTATTTCATTTTTCTACCTTATCTTAACTCTCCCTCTTTCCTGATAATACCCTACACTGATCAGAAAGAAAGAAGATGAAAGGAACTCTATTCATCCATCCATCCATCCTTCCACCTAATTTGTCTTCTCTCTCTCTCTCTCTTTTGAATCAGAGGACTTAAACATGGGTCTTAGTTACAGTGAAGTGCTATTATTATAATCTCAGAAAAAAATAACTGGGAAAAACATAATGGTGATATATTCATAATTTTCTCATTTTATTTTCAACAGGTTTTTTTTTGTTCTTTATCCTTTCAGGGTTTTTTTTAAAATATGACAGTACTGCATATTCTAGAGAGGATATGTTTATGGCTTACAAAGATGTTATGTCACAAATAACAGATGCTGTAGCTTTGTGACATCTTATGAAGGAACAGTTGCATATTTTAATTAAAGGCACTGTCCTTTACTGAACAATAATTGGCAGAATCACTGTCTAGTTGGGCATTTAGAAAGAGAAGACTCTACTTTGGAAATATTGTATTACAACTAAGGACTCCTTAATAAATCTAAATATTCTGATGCTCTCCAGCTATTTTGAATCTCAATTTCCAGCTGTCCCATCCTACATACCAATGAGAAATATCCGCATATATGTCTATGTGTATGTTTCAAGCAGTAATCTAGAGCAGGGGTCTCCAACCTTGGCAACTTTAAGCCTGGAGGACTTCAACTCCTAGAATTCCTCAGCCAACTTTGCTCTCTGGGAGTTGAAGTCCACCAGGTGTATACCAAGGTTGGAGACCCCTGATCTAGATAATCTGAAAAATTTCTACTGTTTATCCCCTTCATCTCATTTTTCAATGCTACCTTCTCATATTAAATTCTTTGTCCAAAAGTCTAAGCGAGCTGAAGCAGTTTAAATGAAAATTAATTAAAAGAAGGTTTTAATATCCTGACTCTATTTCACAAAAGATTTAAAACTCTCCATAGCCTATTGTGACATTTCAGGAGTGAAAATCTACCTCTGTTCTTATCTTGAATCCACTACTTAGTGTTAAGAATGTAAAGAAGTAGTCTTCTTTTGGACATAATTGGTTGTTGATACTCATGAATATTGCTGTAACCACTTGTATGTAGGGCACTTGTGAAGATAAAGGGCAATTGCATTTTATTTCTCACTAGGTCCCTAATGTCACAACTTTCATGAATTACACTTTACACCTTCCCCTCTTTCAGCATTTAAAAACACATTAATAGAGCTTTTCCTCAATACTTAAGATGATGGGAATTCAAGATTAGTGTCCTAGTTTTAATTGAAATGGGCAGCTAAGGCAATGAAACTCATGAAGCAAATGAATTATTTAGATTAATTTCAATCTGGTTTATGTTCAGAAATCAAAGTTGTTTTAGCTGACCCAATTGATGAGGTTTTCCCGGAGACTTAACTCAATTCATACATCATAGCTTTCTTAATGATGGTTTGTTATGCTAACTGCAAGTATTTGGGTTCACAGTTCTTTCTGGTTCATACATCTTGGCTGATAAAATATAGTGGCATGCCTCGCATGATAATGGGCAAAACTGAACTAACCACTTTATGGCTGAAGGTTATTATAGCTGAAGAATGTGTGAATTCAACAAGACTGTGACAGTATTTATTCAGTTAAACCTAGTGTAAATTTTTCAAATATCATCAGCATCTTAACATTTCAAGCTCTCTTATAGGACGGAGGGCCTCATTAGAGCATGGCCCTACTTCCTCTTTAAGAAGTTTAAAAAGTTGATGTAAGAATACAACTGCTATTCTGATGCTACTGCAATCTATTTTGCTTCCCATGTTTTTCAAATTCTACATGAAACATCTGTCTAAACATTGGTGCTGTGCTGAATATGAATAAATTAAAATTAAATCCAGGCCAAATGGACTAGATGGTGCTGGTAAAACATTGAAATTCATATAGTAAACAAGAGGACAGACTTTTCAAAAATAGAAAAGAACAGAAACTAAACTGGCTCTATTAGCAGATCCCTGGGTGATTTACAGCAAATTGACAAAGATTTTCAATTCCCAGTTGTTTCATAAGAAGCCACTAAATCTTGCTAATTAAAATAAACATCTCTGCCATTGTCAGCTTTATGCTAATCACTTATCTCTTAGGCCCACTGATGCTTATCAATAAAAGGCTGGTATTAATTGTTTAGCTTTACAACTTTTTGGTACAATTCTGCAGCCCACTTTTGCACCCCTGTGCCGCAGTGGTGGGATTCAAATTTTTTTACTACCTGTTCTGTGGGTGTGGCTTGGTGGACATGGCAGGGGAAAGGATACTGTAAAATCTCCAGTCAGAGGTGGTATTTGCCAGTTCTCTGAACTACTCAAAATTTCTGCTACTGGTTCTCCAGAACTGGCCAGAACCTACTGAATGCCACTTCTGCCGTGCCGTAATCCCTGATCTCTATTGATATCAGTGTAGATGCTGTGCTTGACTGCTTTTACTCGGAGAGGTGAAGGTGCAGGTAGAAAAGGTGGACTCCAATCACTGAAACTATTGTGTCTCGAAGTAGGCTCACAAACAAATAAATCACCAAGTTCCATTTTTAATTCACTTAAGTAGGGCCTCTTATTAGAAATCAGAGTCAATTCATCAAGACTGAAAACAATAATACTGGCCACAGCCAGAACGTGGCTTATATAGGTAGTTCTCGACTTACGATCTTTTATTTAGTGACCATTCAAAGTTATAACAGCGCTGGAAAAAGTAGCTTATGTCCATTTTTCTCACTTACAACCGTTGCAGCCTCCTCATGGTCATGAGATCAAAATGTGGAAGTTTAGCAACTGTGACAATTGCAGTACCCCAGGCAGTTGCTAAAAGTCTGTTTGGTCTGGAAATGAGTGTAATAAGAAACTCTGACTAGATTGAGGATTATCAGACTTCTGAACAGGCAAAGGAGGGCACAAACAATCAGAAAGGAGGATAAATGAAGGACAAAGGAGGATATAATAACTTTTTAATTTGATTGGCATCTATGATAAAAATTACAGTGAACAACTGGGGAAAGATATACTTAGGCCTCCAGATACATGAAATTACTTTTTCAGCATGAGAACCACTGTTTTTCAATCATAAAATGTACTAGAGTCTGCTAGTAAGCAAAAGCCTTCAGCATATAACTGATTAAGATCTTGTCAGTTTCAGGTAATAATCAAACCCACTATTAGCTGATTCCAATCAACTAATTAAGGTTGCAGAAAGGAGAGCTTTGTTGTTAGTACTTAAGCTTGTTGCTCAGAAAAGTTGGCAGTTCAATGGTTTGAATGTTAGGATATTTTTGTAGTTTATATGTTGTCAACCCAACTACGTTATTTACATATACATAACATTCTCCCCTTTGGGTTGGTCAATATATAATACATTACGTCATAATTTTTTACACAATTAATAATTCATACAATTTCATAGAGTTTAGAAGATTCTTTATCTAACTCTATATACAATGCTTGTTTGACCTCTTTTATATTTACGTCTCTCTCTAATTAACCTTTTAGAAAACTTAGTACATGTTTGTTTATTTTCTTCCTTTACCTCCCCTATCAAATCTTTTGCAGTTATAGATGATTCTTCATTTACTGATTCATCAATATTCCTATCATTTTTATGATCAATGAACAATGGTTTTTACAATAATACTATATTTTTTATTATATTCTTGTTTAAACTTTTGCTATCCAACACGCTCCAGAAATTTAGCACTTGCACTCCAATATATATTAGTAGCACTTGGCTCCCAAAATTTAAATAATCTATGATTAGCTCCATAACCTACAAATTACAATTTCTTATCTCTATATTGTTCCTTTTTCCTTACTTGCATGGGAATATGAACCCATGCTGGGGTTCCAAATGTATGCAAATAACTAAGATCTGGTTTTTTTTATGCCAACGAGTAAATTTATTACATTATTCAAAACATGGTTAGCACACATTATTGCCTCATCCCACAGTTGCTCTGATATACCAGAATCAGACATCATATTCCTAGCCATAATCTGTAATGTTTCTCTTGTACATTCAATATATGGTTCTCTGAGGAGCTAAGGGAGATGAAGCGCCGGAAAAGACGCCTAGAGAGCAGTTGGAGGGCTAGCCGCTCTGGGTCTGACCGAACACTATTACGTTCTTATATTAAGACGTATTTAGTGGCGATAAGGATGGCGAGGAGGTCCTACCTCTCCACCCTTATTGCGTCCGCGGAAAACCGCCCAGCTGCCCTGTTTAGGGTGACCCGCTCCCTCCTGGAGGTGGGAGCGCGGGAGGACCCCTTGCAGGGACGGGCTGAGGAGTTTTCTAGGTTTCTGCAGGACAAAATCACTCAGATCCGGAGCGAACTGGACTCCGATTGGGCATCTCCGGGCGGGGGGGTGGGGGTGGATATCGGTGAGGTCAATTGGGTTGAGTTCGACCCTGTTACTTTGGAGGACGTGGACAGGATACTGGGGGGGCTTAATGCCACCACCTGTTTGTTGGACCCGTGTCCCTCCTGGCTGGTTTTGGCCACTCGGGAGGTGACACGAGGCTGGTTCCAGGGTATTATAAATGCTTCCTTGAGAGAGGGGCTGTTGCCTGCTGCCTTGAAAGAGGCGGTGGTGCGGCCCCTCCTCAAGAAACCGTCCCTGGACCCAGCATTGTTATCTAATTATCGTCCTGTCTCCAACCTTCGTTTTGTTGCGAAGGTTGTTGAGAGTGTGGTGGCACGTCAGCTCCCGCAGTACCTGGATGAAGCGAGTTATCTCAACCCCCTCCAATCGGGTTTCAGGCCCGGGCACAGCACGGAGACAGCTTTGGTCGCATTGGTTGATGATCTCTGGAGGGCTCGGGACAGGGGTTGTTCCTCTGTCCTGGTCCTATTAGATCTCTCAGCGGCTTTTGATACTGTCGACCACAGTATCTTATTGCGGCGGTTGGAGGGGTTAGGAGTGGGGGGCACCGTGTTGCGGTGGTTCACCTCCTTCCTCTCCGACCGTTCGCAATTCGTTTTGACAGGGGGGCAGAGGTCGGCCCCGAGGCCCCTACTGTGTGGGGTGCCTCAGGGGTCTGTGCTCTCGCCCCTGCTGTTCAACATTTATGTGAAGCCGCTGGGCGAGATCATCCGTGGCTTCGGGGTGGAGTTCCATCAGTACGCTGATGATATTCAGCTGTACATCTCCACCCCAGGCCACCCCAACGAAGCCGTCGAAGTGATGTCCCGGTGCCTGGAGGCCGTGCGGAGTTGGATGGGTCGTAACAGGCTTCGTCTCAACCCGACCAAAACCGAGTGGCTGTGGTTTCCTGCGCCCAGATACAGCCAGCTGGTTCCTTCGCTGGCCGTGGGGGGAGAGGTTTTGACCCCCGTGGAAAGGGCGCGCAATCTGGGCGTCCTCCTGGATGTACGGCTGTCTTTAGAAGAGCACATTGCAGCCGTCGCCAGGGGGGCTTTTTATCAGATTCGTCTGATTCACCAGTTGCGGCCCTTTCTGGATCTGGGCGCACTTTGCACAGTCACGTCCGCCCTCGTTATCTCCCGCCTGGATTATTGCAATGCTCTCTACATGGGGCTCCCCTTGAAGAGTCTCCGGAGGTTACAGTTGGTCCAGAATGCAGCCGCGCGGGTGATTGTGGGTGCCCTTCGGAGCTCCCACATTACACCGCTTCTCCGCAGGCTTCACTGGCTTCCTGTGGCCTACCGGATTCGATTCAAGGTGGTACTGATGGTATTTAAAGTGCTCCATGGCTCGGGACCTGGGTACTTACGGGACCGCCTACTGCCATCGTCAATCTCCCGCCGCCCAGTACGCTCCCACAGGGTTGCCCTACTTGGGGTACCGCCGCCTGGCCGTTGTAGGCTGACGGCCCCGAGAGTTCGGGCTTTCTCTGTGGGAGCTCCCTCCCTATGGAATGATCTCCCCCCGGAGATACGGGCTATGACGGATATTCTGACCTTCCGGCGCGCAGTGAAAACCCTATTTTTTAAACAGGCTGGCCTGGCCCGGTAACTGTGTTTTGGTTTTATTTCAATTTTAATTGGGGTTTTATTAGCTTTTAACTTTTAATTGAATCCTTTGGATAGACACAGCCAGATCAAATTGTTTAATTTATTTTTAATTGTATTTATTGTATATTTATTGTTATGTTTTTAGTAGGCTGTACACCGCCCCGAGTCCCTTTTTGGGAGAGGGAGCGGTATAAAAGTTTAATTAATAATAATAATAATAATAATATGAGTTATGTTGTAGTCTAGAAGAATCAGAACGCTCATGTTCAATTCCAGCTTTTTGTAACATAGTTTCAAATTTGTTATTTGTAAATTCAGTATCATTATTCATAATTAATCTAATAATTTTCTGTTTCTGTTTTCTTTCAATAAATTTTAGCCATTTTACAAAATACTGGTATGTTTCTTGCTTTGTTTTCATTAAGTAACAGAAACTGTATCTGGAAAAATGATCCATAATGCTTAATATATAACAGGCTCCACCTATACTAGGTTTTCTAGGTCCAATGATATCAGCAAACACAACCTCTAATGGTTTACTGGTTTTCAGTCCATTTATTTATTTATTTATTTAAATTTCTATACCGCCCCCTCTTCCAAAAAGGGAGTTTAGTACAGCCTACTAAAAAACGAACAATATGTACAATTAAAAACAAATTAAATAGAATTGATCCAGCCAAAATCCCATCAAATGCAAAATATTACCAAAATTTAAAATTAAGGATTATATTAAAAATTTAAAACCTAATTAATTTAAAACACCAAAAACCATTTACTGGGCCAGGCCGGCCTGCTGGAAAAACAGAGTCTTTACTCCGCGCCGGAAGGTCTGGATGTTGGTAATGGCCCGTATCTCCAGGGGCAGATCATTCCACAGGGAGGGGGCCCCCACAGAGAAGGCCCGCACCCTCGGGGTCGCCAGCCGGCAACGATCAGGCGGCGGAACCCCGAGGAGGGCAACCCTGTGGGAGCGCACTGGGCGGCGGGAGGCTGTTGATGGCAGCAGGCGGTCCCGTAATTACCCAGGCCCCAAGCCATGGAGCGCTTTAAATACAATCAGTACCACCTTGAATCGGATCCGGAAGGCCACAGGAAGCCAGTGCAGCCTGCGGAGAAGTGGTGTTACCATATTTTCAGAAATTACCTTGTTTTCCTTTTTATTACAAATATTGCAATCTACATACTTTATACAAGGTTTTAAGTCTATACCAGTAGACAACTCAACAGTTTTCTTGATCATTTTGAAATTTATATGACCCATATGTCTATGGAGTAGATGAATACATTCATCATGAGGCTTCTTATTCTCATAAACCGAGTTAACATTATTTGATGGATCATCATTTATAATAAATAAACCATTTTCCAATCTTGCAGTAATACTTTTATCTTATTTGTCTATTAAACATGTATCTCCCTTAAATGTTACTACAAATCCTGCTTTTTCCATTTCTCTTACAGTTAGCAAATTAAAATTCATTCCAAGTACAAATAACATCGGTAAACTTTCATTTATATGTGAACAATGTGCAGTACCTTCTCCATATCTTTCATTTTCCATCCATTAGCTAATGATATATGCTATACACTCTTTCTCATGTTAACAAACCTCTCTTTACTTTTAGTTATACACTGCGAAGCTCCACTATCAGCTACCCATATATCATGGTTTACATTTGTAGTTATATGTGATATTGCTAAACTAACATTCTTATGAGCTTTCTGTATATCGTTCTGTTTCTTACCCTTTTTACAGTATCTGGCTATATGTCCTTTAGCCCCACAAGAAAAACATTTCCTAACAATATAGGCAGTTGAAGACAGTTTTTCTTCCTGTAGTTGCCTTTCTCTCAGTTGAATTCTATCTTGCCTTCTTCTTGACTCTTCTAACAGTCTTCCAGTTATGCCAGTCAATGTAAGTTCATCTCTGTTTAAAACTTCCAGTGAAGACACATAATCATCATAAGTTTCATCCAAAGAAGAAACAATTATGTAAACCAGTAACTCAGAAAAAATCAGTTCTTTTTCTTGTAGCTCCTGAAAAATCCTTTTCATGAATTCCAAATGAGCTAACATATTGCCACATTTTATAAGACGAGCTCGAAACAGTTTAC
This sequence comes from Bungarus multicinctus, assembly GCA_023653725.1. Lineage (NCBI taxonomy): Eukaryota > Metazoa > Chordata > Lepidosauria > Squamata > Elapidae > Bungarus > Bungarus multicinctus. The sequence goes on from CM042836.1 coordinate 117,554,348, forward strand.
ATATAAGGTATATGTGTGCACCCACACTATCTCGAACATAAATCTTCTTCAGAATGTCCCAACATCTAGCAGCAGATTCTTGACCATAAATATGGACTAGCTGCGTATCACTCAGTGTCAGTCCAATTATACAGAGAGCCTTTTCATTATCCCAGTTAAAGTCAGCTATTTTCTTTTTATCTTCATCATTCAATGGGTCCCAAGTTGTTACATCTGGTGGATTATTAAGTCCATAATCTGTCTTTACGCAGAAGTAAGCTGCACTTCATACACCATGAAACATAGTTTGTTCCATCCAATCAGGTTATCAGGGATAGATTGGTTGACTGTTCTTGTGCCATTGTAACAATAAACCACAATTAGCTCTCTGAATATGAAACTGTATATTCACACTGGTTCTCAATATCTCTCTGGGCCCATAACCACTGTTAGGATATGTGCAAAGTAACCCTTGTATAAAAAGGATATGTACACGGAAACGGTTTATGAGAACAGTTATGAATAACTATACAGCCACAGATTTGAACAAGTTGTATTAATGTTTACTTGAAGAAATAGTCCAGTCCAATAAACAGTCCATGTCATACATGTTTTTATCAGTCCAGAAATATCCAGTTATAAAGTCTTCTTACCGGTTTCAAGTCTTTTACAGCAGACAAATATCAAACCATAGTACAACAAATAATCTTCGATATCAACAGAATATCAAAATAAACAGGGTTAGTCAGTATCGGTCCGTAGTCAGTCAGTATCAGTATCAAGAGAGATCATCAGTAAAAAAGAGAGAAGAATAAGAATTAAATCATGATCTATAGCTCCCTCTTATAGCAACTTGAAGCATAATTAACCAACCAGAACACAGCATAATACATTACAGTATTTTTCCTTAAAGCTACAAACATATATATTTGTAGTTTATATATTGTCAACCCACTACTTTATTTACATATACATAACACCTAGCACCACATAACGGAGTGAGCTCCTGTTACTTGTCCCAGCTTCTGTCAACCTAGCAGTTTGAAAGCATGTAAAAATGCAGGTAGAAAAATAGGGACCACTTTGGTGAGAAGGTAACAGCGTTCTGTGCACCTTCGGTGTTTAGTCATGCCAGCCACATAACCACGGAGACATATTTGGACGATGCTGGCTCTTTGGCTTTGTAAGGGAGATGAGCACCACCCCCTAGAGCTGGAAACAACTAGCACGTCTATGTGAGGGGAATCTTTACCTTTACCTTAGGAAAATGCTGCAACTTGGAGAAAAGCTACTCAAAAAGATGGAAAATGTTTGATTTTTAGGGCTATGCCTACTGGACCATGAGGACAAAAAGGAGGACATGTCCTCTTTTTATGGAGATCTGGTAATCTGAGGCTAGATAGCCCTAAATCTCAAAGATTCAACATGTCTGCAGTGGACATTTATATTTCTAAAGGAAACCTCAAGGGCCTCTGATTAGATTATAACAATAATGTACTTCTTTATCAATTCCAAAACCCATAACATTAATCCAAAAACATGTTAATTGTGTTCATACACAATTAACACAATTTATATATACACATACTTTAAAAAAAAAAGGATTGGTATATTTTCAAAAGTTGTTGCTGAGTGGTAAAAGATTCTTACCAGAGGCTATATGATTCCAGGTGGCCTGTATAATCTACTTCCTAATCATGGATTTGACCAAAGTTGTATAGTTTTTGATCCACTTTTGAGGCCTTTTGTCCAAACTGTGACAGCATCTGTCCATATGCTGGAGGAGTCCAAACAGCTTAAGACACAATTAGAAAACCTAATTAAAATTACCTTTGTGCAAAGCTGGAAGATAATTTATATCCAACATTTCATTTCATGAAACACCACTAAATAAAAGCTTTACCAAATGGGTGATTTCTGATATGTAACGTGTAATTTTAATAGGTAATTTCTAGCATGTAAATTTGGGCAGTCCAAAACAAAAAACAAAAACCCAAAGAAATGAAATCCAGTGATAGATTTGCTTAGGGGACAAAAAACTATCATGGGACTAGACCTGTTATTGCTTACCTGAGGCTGTGGGGGACTTAGCTGAGCCTAGCAAACAATTGTGAATTGGTGCTTCTTGAAAAGAGGCAAAAATCTGGTTTAGAGTATTTGCATTGTAACCAACAGCTTTAAGTTCTATTTCGCGCATCTATAGTAGGGGTGTCAAAGTCACATTGTTACGGTGTTGTCACGTGACATATCGGGATTTTCCCCCTCCCTTCACTAAACCGGGTGTGGGCGTGGCCAGCGCGTGACAAATCTGGCCCATGGATTGTGAGTTTGGCAGCCCCGATCTATAGATTCAAATGAGAAAGTCTTCGCTGTCAGTCAGCATGCATCATAAAAGAGGGATCCCCAGCTCATGACTTTAATGAATCCTGCTAGTTATCAGCTTCACTAAATAAAACAGATCAGGAGTTCAACTCCATAGAAAGACTAGAACTACTGTTTCTTGAGATTGGCTATTAAAACAGAATCTTGCAAGTCTGATCATGCTGTATTTCCCTCCGCCAAAATACTCTGCGAATCAAAGAAGCATCTGCCTGAACCATTTCCAAATGCTATTCTCCCTGCCAACAGGGCTTAAAATTCTATCCAATTGCCTAAGTAATAGTTCTTATATATTTCCATTAAAGTCATGCTTCCCTACTTTCTATGCTAGGTCAGTCCACCAAGGCCAAAGGTGCAAACCAACAACATCTGACATGACATTCAAAAGTAAAGTGTCCCTGGCAAATGTATCCAGTCCCGATATAGGTGGCCAAATAAACTGACCATTTTTGTAACCTACAGCCTTTCTAATTTGATGGCTACAGGTTGCAGTCTTTCTCAATAGCAAACCTCCAACATGATCCCGTTGTACTAAAATTCTATCGATGACTATTAGCTAGGTTGAATGGAACTGATGTTGGATGTTGTAATCTAACAACTTCTGGAGGTTACCAGGTTGCAAAAGGCTGCCTCAGTTGTTAGAACACAGATCCCATTGTTTGACTACCCAGGAACAATGGGAGTTGTAGGATGATTGTGGAACCATTATAAGCTCTGCGTACTAAAGTATCTAGGTTTTCCAATTAAGGGATTTCAGATAGGAACAACCTTTGGGAAGTGTTGTGGTTCGCCAGCAGCCTATGCAGATGGCAATGGAATTGGACAATGGGGAAAAATGGGGACCAGTCAGGGAGTCTGGAGATGACTTGGACGAGGGTGTTGCGTCCAATGCAAAGATGGGGCCAGGATCATCTGGGAGTGAGGTGCTAACTGCAGAGCCTCTGGAGTCTGGCAGCAGCGAGGCCAAGGAACAAGGGGAGCCTGTTCCCAGTGGGCATGTGCGCAGAGCTGCTAGAAGGCAAGAGCAGCTGAGACAAAATGGATGATTCGGGAGTAAGGCTTGGAGGTGATTGCCCCTCCCATAAGGTATAAAGAACAGACAAAGGTGATGAAACCTTTGCAGGAAGCAAAGTCATTCGTTCGATTTGGATTAATCCTTGAAGCTCTATGTGGACTTTGTACTTTGGTTGGTTTTTTATAATTCACTTGGCACTCTAGTTGTTGGCAGCAATTCAAAGGAAAGAAAGGTGGGTGCTTATCTCGAAGGGACTGTTTGGGACTCATTACTGGCTGGGAATGAAAATAATTCCCAGCGTTGAAATAAAACAAGAGTTGTTTTAACTGTGTGCTTAATTATGTCTCGGGAAGCCTTGGTCAGAACAGAAAGAAATTTTGCCAGACTATTTGAAGTCCTATTATTGTCAGAATAAATCAGCTTTCCTCAACCTACTACAGAGTGGGAATTGTAGCCTAAAATGGGGGGGGGGGGAGCAGCTGGAATAAATAGCACTGGAATTGGAAGTAGCATCATGATCCACCTTCTGCAGTCTTTGGTGCCTCCTCTTGGTATAGTTCATGGGTGTTTAATCTCAGCATCTTTAAGATATGTGGACTTCAACTCCCATAATTCCCCAGTCAGACATATTTTCAAGGGAATTCTGGGAGTTGAAGTGCGCAAGTTTTAAAAGTCCACAAGTCTTAAAGTTGCCGAGGTTGGACACCTCTGGGGTAGCTTCTCACTCTGTGAAGTCTGTGTTGCTTCTTTCAGAAGTCTTTGGCCTAAGCCCCAGGTAATGCTAAGAAATTTGATTGATTACAACAACCAAAGTATTCCCATGTGGTGCTACAACATTTTCACTGAGGTGGAAGAAGAAACCTTGACTTCTGCCTTCCAGCCACGCAACCACAGAGTATTTGGGATAACTCACCAGGCAGTAAGACTGGGGGAAAAAAGAGCCAGAGTCAGCAACCTTGAATGAATCCATCAGGGAGCCAGCTTGAGTCAGCAATGTGAAGCTTTTATTAGAAACATAAACGAACAAACAAAAAGCCAAGTGCTACCTTGGAAAATATTAAGAAAAATGTTACATCCAAGGCTGGGTCAGTGTGGGGGCGGGGGGGGGAGTGCAGCCTTGGTTTGCTTTACTTTGTCAGCTTTAGTGGGAACTTGGGGCTATTTTCGATCACCGGCTTTTTAAATGTGTGTGCAAGCATTTTCAAAACTCAGGGGAGGCATTAAAATGTGGGGGTGGGCTTCATTATCTGGGCTTTTAGAGCAGGGAGAAAACAAAACCAGGACTGGCAACATGGCCTACAGTCAGGGTGGATTAGTGACTGAATTTGTGCAATACCACCATCCCCCAGAAAGGCTGAGTTCACACCCCACCCAAAGAAGCTGAAAGAAAAGCCCAAGCAACCAGACTGCATTATAGTTGAATGAGATGGCTTGGTTTACACAACAGGAAACCAGTGATGCTGGTATTTTGGGGTATCTTCCTCCTCCCTAGAAGATTTTTCTTTTCGTCTAAAAGTTGGGCTATGGCTTTACTAATGGTAGCCAAGAAGGCCCATCTTTCTTTTTTTCAATTCTTCCCAATTACATGCAGGGATGGGATTCTACCGGTTCGGATCAGTTCGGGCGAACCCCTTGCTCCAAAGATCAACTGGCACTGAACCGGTTTGCTGCGATGAGCATGTGGGCCCGCCCACCAACCCCTGCGCTGTACTTACCTATATCCTCTCAGCTGATTCGCGCGGCAGAACGGATTGCCGCTCCTCAGCTGTTTTAGTCACAGGGACTGCAGAAAAAGGTAAATATAAAACTTTTAGAAATGTGGAACGTGCAATCACTGAACCAATTGTTATACCGGTAGAATCCCACCCCTGATTAGATGTCTCAAGATTAGAAAACAAGAAGGAAAGCAAACACTAGATGCTGGCTTGAGCCTTCAGTCAGATCTGGATGTATCTGAGAGAGCCAAATGGGTACCACCTTTGGTCAATACTCCCTGTTCTGCTTCGTGTCAAAAGTAGACTTTGCCCCAAGAGGTCAGCTTGAGTGGCCCCATCCCTTTGGGCCAGAGCAATCCCATTTGCAGCAGGCTAAGCTCAGTGAGTCATTCACTGCTTTGCAGATGAATGACCCCTCCCTTCAGCTAAACTAATGCTTATCATGCCTTCTAATTGGTGCATTAAAAGAAATGGCACAGTGGTTAAGTTCGTTGTTAGGAAAGTAAAGGTTGCTGCTTTGAAAGCTGTCAGAAATATTTCTCCTGTTTAAATTATTGCATGTTTGGGATAGGTATTCCCTCCCACTTTTTCTTTAGGAAAAAAAATAATAATTACAATGGCAGAATTTTACTGTTTTATGAGCTATGGTGACTCAGTGGTTAGAATGTAGTATTGCAGGCTAATTCTGCCAACTGCCAGCAGTTCGATCTTGACCGGCTCAAGGTTGACTCAACTTTCCATCCTTCTGAGGTAAAATGAGGACCCAGTTTGTTTGAGGCAATATGCTGACTCTGTAAACCACTTAGAGAGGGCTATAAAGCCCTGTAAAGTGGTATATAAGTCTAAGTGCTATTGCTATTACCCTTTTCCAATACTTCAGGTATTAAGCTTTCAAGCCCATCTCTGGCATGGGTTTTGTTTGAACAGTTGGGGAGATGGGGATGAAAAACTTCTACTTCAGGAAAAAAATGAAAATGTAATAAAACTCTTGATACTGTGTATTTTCCCCTCACTTTTCTTTAAGTGGACAGGAGAAAATCACCAACTCCAGAATGATTGCAATAACATTTTTAAAATGTTGCTGGACTTCAAACAGCAATGTTCTTTTTGCTAAGCCGTGGTACTAACCACTGTGCCATTTACTTAAAGCTGGTAAGGCAGATATAGAAATAGAATCTAGTATGCCAGAAAGTTGTTTTTTGCTTTTGTCCTGCACATACTGGTATTTTGACGCTTTTACAGGCTAAATATAACAACTTCGGATGTATATGTGTGTGTATTTACATGCATGTGCGCGCTCACATTTATTATTATTATTACCAGGTTGAATCAAGTCACTGCAAGATGAAGACCTGTTCATTAAAGGTAATGGAGTATAACCTACCAAGCTGGTCCACTGTGAAGATTGGTAGATAGTTTTTTTTTTTTACTTCTAGAGTAGGGGAGGGAAGGGAGGGAGGGAGAGAAACTTTTTCACATTTAGGTCACATAAAAGATAAGCATGTGAGTGGCCAAGATTAGAGATAGAGAAATGCAACCTACAGAAGTTGGAACAGGATGGTGGAAATCAACTTTTTTGTACCTATAAACCTATTGACCAGTAGCCTAGCAGGAGTTCTTTGCACTTACATCTCCTTCCATTGTATAACATACTCCTTTTGCATGTCTCTGCAAAACATGCCTGCTCTTGGGGAGACAGATCTTCTCAGAACTTTTATCATCACCTTTTTCTCTCCATTCAGTCCTCTTTCTCTTCTGATAGCGGTGCAATTGTGGTTATTGCACGACTTTTTCTTTCTCTGTAATGGAGGGCCAGGAGTGGGATTCAAATTTTTAACAACTGGTTCTGTGGGCATGGCTTAGTGGGTCATGTGACTGGCTGGGTGTGGCCAACTCAATATCACTCACATCAAGGCACACATCTCCTCACATGGCCTCTCATGACTCATGCTGCAACAGTCGTAAGTGTGGAAAATGGTCATAAGTCACTTTTTTCAATGCCATTGTAACTTTGAATGGTCACTCCACATAAGCAAAGTACCAGCAAAGGAGGGGAAACAATTCCAGAGACGTTCCTGAGACAGGAAGTGTAGTCCTGCCAAGAATGTAATAAGGTTAATGGAGAGGCAGTTTCTGTAAGCAACACCAGAATGTTTCCTTCCTGCCTTCCTTACAGGATTAGGACAGTAATTTCTTCTAACAACCGGTTCTCCAAACTGCTTAGAATGTTAACAACTGGTTCTAGCGAATAGATGCGAACTGGTAGAATCCCACCCCTGTGGAGGGCAGCATCCATAGGTTCTTCACTATAGATAATCCAATTAGGCTTTCCTATCATTATGATCTTTCCTAAGTAAAAGTGGTCTTTTCCCACACGCATTAGCCTGGAGGACTTTCTTTGAAAAAAATCATCCTCCTAACTCCTACTCCTAACTTCAGTGTTTTCCTCCCTATGCACACTTTCTGTTGCACAGAGCAATCTGCTATCCACCAGTTGGTCCTTATGCCAGGAGTGGGGGAGTCAAATTCACTGACAATCCAAGCAACTTCACTTCCTGGGAAACACTGAGATGTTATGTAATGGATATGTTATGTAATGGGTTTGCAAGCCTGGAAAGAGACTGAATATTTTGGAAGGCCTACAAAAGAATTCCTTGGGTTGTGAAATAGAATCAGAACATAGAATAATAGGGTTGGAAGGGGCCTTGGAAGTCTTCTAGTCCAACCCCCTAATAGATAACTCCTTAAATCATGGTCCCAAACCTTTCTAGCTTCGTGGACTGGCAGCAGTGGCGATGGCAGTGGGCAGAGGGGACTGTTTCGCACTTGCAACCTAATCCCACATTTGTGCAACTGGAGCATTGCGCATTTGCCCATTAGTGTGGCCCGGTTCCCACACACAGTTCCCTGTACTGGTCCATGGCCTGCTGGGAACCAGGCCACACAGACACATGTGGCCCAGTTCCCAACAGACCATGGACCATACTGGTCCTTGGCCAGAAGGACTACAAAATCAAGGATATGGGATTGTTCTGGTTTAGATGTGTGTACAAAAAACTTCTAAAAGTAGCCAACATTTGAGGGTTTATTTCCCCTGATTACAACATCTGATTAGTTCAGGCAACAGGTACCAACCCCATTTCCCATACTATTTATACCACAATTGTAGAAATGCAGAAAACGTTAGCTATCTACTGATTATCCAGACTTTTGTAGCCAAGGTTTGATAATCATGACTACCTTAAGTTGAGTTCCTATTGATTCTAATGAATTTTCTTTGCAGTATGAAAAATTTATGTGCCAGTAGAAAAACACAATATTGTTTTTGGAAACTGCATACACCTGGTTTGCTGAAGATGATAACAGCACCGCTTCCTGTTTATGCATACAGTCATCATCATTCTCCAGCTGATGCATTTGATTTATGACTCTTAATATCTTTGAAGTAATGTTCATGGTAATTGCAGTGGTGCTATTGATTTTTGACAAAGCCATTTCGTTCTGTACAAAACCTTGGTTTTCAAATCAATGCTATGCATTGCCAGTTTATCTGTAATAATGTTAGTATTCTGATAATGCTGAGATTCAGACTTTTGTCAACATCTCTTGTTTGTCATACACAAACTTGAAAGGCCAGAGAAGCAGCTAAATACGGATAACATTGGATGTTCACCTGTTCATGAGCCTCTGTCCCATTAGCCTTGTACAGAGGAAAATAGGCTTCATTAACCAGATTTTCCTGTTGAAAGTGCGGGGGGGAGGTTTGTTTCTAAGGGAGTTTAGCATGGATGGCTATTAAATGTCTTGGAAAAAAACATGCCCACTTCTTTTATAAGGTAAGAAAGTGCCGAGGGGAAAAACTTAATTACAGTAACACGGGAAAATAGCTGACAAAGTTTTGAAATGAAACCTTTTCCAATTAGTACTGAAATGAAAAACAATGCTTACATTAAATTATACAAATTATTGCACTTTATGATTCTACATAATACAATGTTATATAAATTATTATACTTATATTTAAACAATTTGTATCCATGCTTATTTGATTCATAAAAGCCTTGATTCTTTTGCTGAAATTAACAGTGCTTGGCAATTTTTTAAACAGAAAAAAAAAATCAGAACAGCTTTCTCCAGGATATCATCCAGATATGTTAAGAGTGCAACCTCTATAATCCCAGTCACCACAGCCCGCAAGCAGATTAGTTTTAGGCTAGGAAATTCTTGGAGCTGGGATTTAATGTGTCTGGAGGGGCATTAGACTGAGGAACATTGGCCTGGAATAAGGAACCCAAGAAAACCAGGAAGACTCTTCTAGAACAGGAGTGCCAAACTCGATTTCATTGAGGGCAGCATCAGGGTTGTGTTTGAACTGGAGCGGGCAGGAGGGGGATGGCCAGGGTGGGTATGGCCAGCAAAATGTCACTCATGTCAGGGGTGCCTGTGGCGGCCCGAGCTTTTTGCCAGTGAAAATGAGCTCTGTTTTCAGCTGCAACGGTCTCCTGCAACCCCCTGCCAGCTAAAACAGAGCTCAGGAGGGCCGCAGGCGGGTCCTTCACTGTTTCCAGGGCCAGGTCAGATCTAAGCACCCCCCGGGCTGAATCTGGCTCCCAGGCCTTGAGTCTGACATCCCTGTACTAGAAGAATAGGGAGGGACTTACAAGGAGTTCCAGAATAGAAAAAAGAAACAACTGGAAACAAATAAAGATTAATAAAATAAAATAAAATAAAGATAAAAAAAATATGTGCGCTCGTTTTACAGTATACAGATCTTTCAAAGGAGCAAACTACTATATAAGCATATCATAGATTCATGGGCTAATTCACGGTGTGACTTGTAATTATTGCTCATGAAGAATTGACTGTGCATAACATAGAAGCTTCCCCCCCAAATACTCATATCGTTTTATTTACTTTTATTGTCAGAGTACAAAACGTGTACAATGAGATTGGCTGAGCCTCCCTTAGTGCATCCCCCACACAACTCACAGTGAGGACAGAAGTCCCTAACCCAGTCCCAATCTTACTACACTATGTGACCTTGTTGCACAACACGCCAGCCCTGCAAGTCTACCATACTGTATTTTCCATTCAGGAGTCTGAGAGCCTATGGGTAGAAACTATTCTTCAGCCTGTTGGTGCAGTTGGCTATGCTTCTATATCTCCTACCCAATCTTTTGTCTTCAAACCCCCTCTTCCTACAGTGTTTTGCTTTGCAGAGAAACAAACCACAGTCATCTGGAAAACATCTTCCCAGTCATTCCATCTAGGGCCACGGGTGTCAAACTGGTGGCCTGTGGGCCAGATGTGTCATGTGCTGGCCACACCCACCTCAGCTCCACGAATGGGAATACCATAATGAAATGTCATGTGATGGCAATGTTACGTCACAAGTTTGACAACCGTGATCTAGGCCGTGCATTTAAAAGGCGTTCTCTGTTCACTTCAGGATAGACAAATCCAAATTATATAGAATGGGGAGGTGGAGAGCTGAAATTAATTTAGAGAACAACAATACTGACAGTAAAGAACACTTTCTTTACTTGGCATTTTCCCTTCACATACAATTCTTTAGCACCCGTTCAATAGATTTGTAGATCAAGGGTTTTTTTTTATTATCATTATTGGACATTGAATATACTTTCTGATGACACTGGATTCTTTATTAAACCTCTGTCACTGCTCATGTCATAATGTTTGACAACACTGGAAGGAGGTGAGCTGAATCAATCAGGTTTCCCAAGCAATGTCAAAAATTAGGAAGCCTGTTCAGTACCAACATTAGAAAGAAAAGACCATTGTAGCAGAAACAATTTTGTGTCAGCAGACTATTTATTGTAGCTGTGAACAGAGTATAAAAAAGGCACATTCAGATTTATTTAGAAATTAATTCATAGCAGAATAACAAGGTTTAATTTTTATGAGCAAGGTTTTATTTGTTTAAATTAGGATATTAACTTCCCTACAGTTCACTGCAATGTAGAATCCATATAAAAACCAGTCATTTAAAATAAAAATCAACTTTTATTTTTCAGCCACTTAAGCTCTACTAACTTGCATTATTTGTTGCAATTAGATCTTAGTTCTTTCTTGTTGCAAAAAATTGTTGTTGTTGTTATACCCAGTAAGTAAGAACTACATTTCTAATAACCTGTGACACATTCATGCTACTACATCATAACAATTGGAGGGAGAAGTTTAAATAGCGAGGAGATCTGTCCCAACTAAGATGATAATTATACCATTTCAGATGAATGGCTAACCAATCTCTTAAAAACTCTAGTGATGGGAGTACCCACAACTTCTGAATGCAAATCGTTCCACTGATTAATTGTTCTCATTGACAGGAAAGTTCTCCTTAATTCTAGGTCGGATCTCTCTTTGTTAAGCTTCCATCAGTTACTTCTAGTCTTGCCCTGGAGTGCTTTTGAGAATAGGTCAACCTCTTTTTTTCTGTGACAGCCCCTCAAATATTAGAAGCCTGCTATCATGTTATCCCAGTTCTTCTCTTTGTGAGTCTAGACATCCCCAGTTCCTGCAACCAGTCATTGCACATTTAGCCTCCAGTTTTCTCTCTTTCTAGACTCTCAACATCTTTTTTGTATCATGGCAACAAAAACTGAGTGCAATATTCCAGGTGCCGTCTTACCAGTGCAATATAAAGCAGTATATAGAGTATAAATACTCCCTAAACTAAAATGCTCATGTTGATTCACAGTGGATAAGTTGATAGTTTTGCTGGTGGGGTGGGAATGCATAGTTCAAACAAGATAAAAACGACTCTCCACCTTTCCAGAGACTTCTTTTACAGATGCTAAGTATTCCTAAACTAAAAATGTAGGTTCAGCAACTTGATAAAGGAAAAACAACGTGGGTTCTGCAAGTTGCATTGCAAAAACTAGATTCCTTCTGCAAATCAGCTCACTCCTTCTCACTAGATGGTGCTCTAGGCCTTATCACAAGGCTGATGGGAAAACCTAAGGAAAACATGCCTAAGAATTCATTTAGAAAATGGCGCAATGATTACATTGCCATTGTGACACACAGATTTAGCCTTCCTTCTTCATCCAGATAGCAGCTTATTCCAATATCCCTTTAACCTAGTGGGAAAGTAGTGATTAATGATTACATGGTCACTAGCTGTAAGAAACACAGACATGGGCTTTTAGAAGTTGAAAGCCCTGCTGAAACATGAATGCATGCATTTATTCAAGAAATAACAATTAATCTTCTGAATAAAAATAAATGCGTTATTCCTGCTGCTTAAAACATTTATGGTCACTGTGGTTGACTTTACAAGCTTAAAAGCCCAGTGGGGATCTTGTTTATTTCTTAGGAGGTTTATTGACTCTGCCATCTGATTAAACTCACAGTATGAGAATCAGGTTCAAAATCATAATTGATTGTACAAGTTGTACAATTGTATGTCCTAGCATTATGCAATAGCACAATTCTTTCCTAGGAACAGATGTTAAAAATTAAAGTTTGATGTACCTAACAGATTGAGGTTGACTTGCTATATCATATCAGAGATTACAGCCCACTGAACAAACTGGGATTCATTTCTGCATGTATGATTGCAATGATAAATTGGTTATTTATTTATTAATTAGTTGTGCATCCTGCTTTTTCTTCAGGAGCTCATGAAGGTATGACTAGCACTCCCCTCTCTAGGGTTTTCCTCCCCCCACAATAGGTAGGTTGGGCTGAGAGGAAGGAACTAACCTAAAACCACTGGCCCAGTGAACTTTTGTAATTGAGGATGGATTAGAACAGGGGTGTCAAATTCACATATTCACGGTGGCATCACATGTCGTATCAGGGCTTCCCACCCCCTTTGCTAAACAGGGCGTGGGCATGGCCAGTGCATGACACATCTGGCCGGCGGCCTGGAAGTTTGATAGCCTTGGATTAGAAGCTGAGTCTCCCTTATACCAATTCCCTAGTACCTTGACCATTATACCTGTAGAGCGTATTAAAGATGACCTTGATGAAAATAGCAGAAACTAATCCCTAGGCAAAAAACAGTTTCTAAGTCCAGAACAATTAAATAATATTTGTAAACAGCTCTTGCAGACTCCTCCCTAATTCACTGGCATATAAAAAAATAATGGGAGGAGGTACAGTATAAGCAGACTTGCCAGATTCAAGTCTGCTGCCATCTATCAGTTGTCCAGATTCTTGCAACTCAGATATGGAGCTCTCCGATTAATGTAGTCACAGATCACCATGGAATTGCTTTTGAGGGCTTAAAGCAGAGGTGTCAAACTTGTGTCATCACGGTGGCATCATATGACATATCAGGACTTTTTTCCCCTTCGCTAAACCGGTCATGGGCACGGCCAATGCATGACGAATCTGGTCTGTGGGTCAGGAGTTTGACAGCCTAGGGTTTAATTCTTTTTTAACTATTTATATTTGTCTACATGTATTTTAGTTGGCTGTTCACCGCCCTGAGTCCTTCGGGAGAAGGGCGGTATATAAAACCTAAAATAAATAAATAAATATCCCAGGCTTAGGGAATAAAAATGATGGTAGTGTAGTTAGCGCTATTATTTTACTAAAGAGAGTTGCCAGCCCTGATATACCTTTTTCTTTTTTTAAAAAAAGTGATTCTTCAAGGACTATGCATGACTTGTACTAAGCTGTGGTTGTTTAATCAATGCTTATTGAAAAGTCACATTTGTCTGGATTTCCTAAGCCATGCTAAATTTTAAACTGTGATTTATAAACCACAGTGGAATAACACGCACTTTAAGCCAACCAATTTAACCACTTTATGGTTTTTCAGTTAGCTATCAAATTTGGCTTCAAAGTGGTTCAAGCCTCATTAGACAAATTGTTTGCCCTTCCCCCATTTAGGAATGCCATAAAACTAATAATATGAATTATTCCTGTTTTGAATACCAATACAAAGAGCTGTGCACTTTTGAAAATGATTCAGAAATGCTTTCTTAATTAAATTGAGCCATTGTTTTTCTGGCTTCTGTGTGAACCTCAAGAGAGAAAGAATGGGTTGCCCTAAGGCAGGGGTGTCAAACTTGATTTCATAGAGGACCGCATCAGTGTTGTGTTTGACCTTGTGGGGGGGGAGGAGCAGGGATGTGGGCATGGCCATCTCAACGTCATTCATGTCAGGGGCACCTGTGGTGGCCTGGGCAGGGCTCGGGTAATCCATTGTCTCTAGCAGAACAATTTCTTAATGTCTCTTTGCCTTGTGATCAAATGCCACTTTTGCTAGTAGTTTGTTTTGCTAGTCCTCTGACAGCAAAAACGGAGCTTGGGAGGGGCGTGTGGCCTTCCCAGGCTCCGTTTTCAGCCGCGATGTCCTCCTGCAGCCCTCTGCCAGAGAAAATGGAGCATGCAGCCCTCCTGTATTCCATTTTCACTGTCAAAGGCACCACGATCCTTTGCTGTTTCCAGAGCGCCCCATAGATCAGATCTAAGCGGGCCGGATCCAGACTGTGAGCCTTGAGTTTGAAACCCCTGCTCTAAGCTTAACTTTAATGAGCAGAGCCCTATGGGATACATCATCACTACCTAAAAATGCACTTTGCCTCCTTTGAGTCTCTGTTTTTTTTTTTTTAGTGAGGCCACTATAGACTATTGATCCCCAAGTTTAACATTACTGACACTATCCCACAGGTCTCCAGGTTTTTAGACCTATCTCTTTAATTCTCTGGAGTTTACCATCAACTGTCTTTAATGCTTGATCTTAATTTTGTCTGTTTTAATTACTACCTTTTATTGTGACCAAATCTAGGAATTCATGAAAATCTAAATGTGAAATAAATAATGCCACATATTTAAATATATTCAATGGTAATAATATCTAATCTTATTTACGTCATTTAATTTAACATTAGACAAATTGCATTGACAACTTCTAGATAGATTTCAAGATAAAAGGTAGGCCAAGTTAAACATTTCTGCTAAATAATTCAAAGTTAAAGAAAAGTTGAAAGAAGTAAAAATAGATAAAATATTTAAAATCAAATCATATCTCTTCAGCAAACTATTAAATTCCAATGTAGCTATGAAAGGAAAGATATCAACAATGAAGGTTATGTAAAGCTAAATGGATTTAAACTAAACACTATGAAAGTCTCTCCCCCAAACTTTTTTCTTAATCTTTTTATTTTAATAAGTTGTGTACTGTTTCATAGCTAGATATGAAATCTGTGAAATAACAATCTTATTTTTAATTATTCATATAATAGGAAAGGCTCAGCGACAGCCACGGCAAATCACTGATGCCCAAATGACAAAATACATATAAATGCCACCAACATATATAATTGTGTTCTGATGTCTGATGCAAATAGATTTCTCTTTTTTTTAAATAAATTTTATTAAGTTTTCAAATTTTAAAAACATAAAATAAAACTTTATACATTATTATCAACATCAAGACATCTTGATAGACCTGGAAAATTGGGAGAGAATGTGGGGATTAAATTATAAACTAATTATATCTACAGCATACAGGGAAAATGAATACAAAATGTTCTATAGATGGCACCTTCCCCCTGCTAGACTGGCAAAAATGTTTAACTCAGACCCAAATTGTTGGAAATGTGGAAAAGAAAAAGGCACTTATTTCCATACCTGGTGGACATGCAAGGAAGTGAAGAAATATTGGAATACAATTAGACAATGGATAGAAGAAATCACAAATCAGAAAATTGAACTTAATCTGGAAACTTTTTTATTAGGTATAATAACACAAAAATGCAATACAACAGATAGATATATTATGTTACACATATTAACAGCTGCAAGGATTTCGTATGTACATCTCTGGAAAGAAAAAGGTGTTCCACCGGAAGGCATAGTTATAAAAAAAAAAAAAAGATTGTATAGAGATGGACAGGCTAACAATGAAAATAAGAGACAGAGAAGATTAGTATAGGTATAGATGCCTGGTATGAGTGGTTTAGAAATAAAAATAAAATAAAATGGCAATTAGGAAAAGAATGAAGGAATATGTAAATATGTAAATATGTAAATATACCATGGAGAAGATTGATGTGTAAGGATAAAAGATATTGATTTATAGCAAGAATGAGATGTAAAGGGATAAGTAAATACATACGCTGAAAAATGTAAGGAGATGCAAGTGGATTTCTCATTGCATTTAGAGATCGCTTTGTCAATCGCATGTTTTTCCGGTGGGATCGGTATATCAGGACAACCTGGTCTACCCAAATATGGGGCGGAGCATGCTGCTTCCGCTTTCGCCTTTCAGCCCCAAATGCAGGCAGTCATTTCCCTGACAAACTATTTTTGCGCTGAATTTATGTTTTACCAACAAAGAAATAAAGGGAGACTAGTACAGCTTTGTCAATTGCCTTCTGCATTTGCCCTCCCTCACTGCAAGTGTTACTTCAATTTTTTTAAAAAATACAAGTTTCCATGGCCTCATCTAATTGCAAAGGGACATCTGACTTTATCAGTCTGATGCCTTTGTCTTTTAATACAGGATACAAGATTTTGGATACAATATGTTTGTTAGGATACTGCCCTACATTTTCAAGCTGGACTAAGCTGCTTTCTTCACATTTTTGAGCTGGGATAGAGGATGGTTCTTACAGCAATGCCTTGGGTAAGACTTTAGAAGGCTTTTTTCCTGGTTTATAGCATCACAGCTTCCCCCAAATACCTAGCTTCATCCAACATGTTAAACCGCAATGTGGCTGATTTGGTTTTACTATGGCGGACTGTATGAACAGAATCAACAGCTGCTTCTGAAGCAAACCAAGATTTAGCACATGAGCAGGGGTGAGATTCTACTGGTTCGGATGAACCAGATGTTAAGGTTTCATCTGGTTCGCCGAACAGGTATTTCAACCAACTGGCTGGTCCTGCCCACCCCTCCCTCCCAGGAGTCTCCATGCAGCCCATTTTCAGTGCAGGTAAGTGCAGGGTCCACGCAGAGGCTTTGGGAGGGGGGAAAATGGGCCTTCCGGAAGTCTGGAAAGGGCCTGTTTCCAGCTCCTGGTGGGCCTCCAGAGCCCAGGGGAGGCAGTTTTTGCCCTCCCAGAGGCCTGGGGGAGGCCTCCAGACCCTTGGGAAGGTGAAAAACGGCCCTCCCGGACGTTCTGGTAGGCCACGCTCACCATGACCACACCCACCCAGCAACCTGGCTTTGGGGTAGAGTTCCATTAGTACGCTGATGATACTCAGCTGTACATCTCTACCCCGGGCCACCCCGATGAAGCCGTCAAAGTGATGACCCGGTGCCTGGAGGCCATGCGGTGTTGGATGGGGCGGAACAGGCTTCAGCTCAACCCATCTAAGACTGAGTGGCTGTGCTTCCCGGCACCCCGATACAGCCAGCTGATTCTATCGCTGGCTGTGGGGGGGAAAATTCTTGCCCCCACAGAGAGGGGTCGCAATCTGGGTGTCCTCCTGGATGTATGGCTGTCATTGGAGGACCATGCGGCTGCTGTCACCAGGGGGGCTTTTGGTCAGGTCCATAGGATCTACCAGTTGCAGCCCTTTCTGGATTGGGATGCGCTTCACACGGTCACTTCCGGCCTCATAATCTCCCGCCTAGACTATGCCAACGCTCTCTACATGGGGCTTCCCTTGAAGTGCACCCAGAGGCTCCAGCTGGTGCAGAATGCGGCCACGTGGATGGTGTTGGGAGCTCCATGGGGATCCCATGTTATGCCACTCTTGTGTGAGCTGCATTGGCTTCCAGTGGCCCTCCGGGTGCACTTCAAGGTTCTATTTACCAACTTTAAAGTGCTCCATGGCTTGGGACCAGGATATTTGCGGGACCGCCTCCTGCCATTATCGGCTCCCATAGAGTCGGCTTCCTCGGGGTGCCGCCGGCTGGACGGCTGGTGACCCCGAAGGTGCGGGCCTTCTCGTTGGGGGCACCCTCCCTCTGGAACGAATTACCCCCAGAGATGAGGATCATCTCTGATCTCCTGACCTTCCGGCGTGCGTTGAAAACCTATCTATTTCATCAAGCCGGTCTGGCCTAGGGGTTTTTAGGGTTTTTTTTTTTTAGGATTTTAATTTGGTTTTTATCTAGTTTGGCTTTTGAACTTCTTATAAATTTCAGCTTTTTATATTTGGTCTTTTATATATGGTCTTATTCTTAATTTTGTATTGTTCTCTGCATTTTAATTTGGCTGTGCACCGCCCTGAGTCTTGTCAGGGAAATAGGGTGGTATATAAGTACAATAAATAAATAAATAAATAAATAAACCGGGCAGCGAATCGGTTGCTGGGATTTTGGAATCCCACCCCTGCACATGAGTGTCCAATCTTTTGGCATGCATGGACCACACTGAGCGAAGAGGAATTGTCTTGGGCCACATACAAAATATTGAATATAGTTAATATACAAAAATCACATAATGTTAAAAGTTTATGGTCTTATGGAGCCACATTACTTGCCATCCCATGCTCCATGTGGCCCATGGGCTGCCAGTTGAATGTGCCTGATTTAGAATATGTGAACCAAGTACATGGGTTAAAATGTTCAGACTAATAAAAAACCCTGCACTTGGATGAGGGAGACTTTAAATCTTTCCCATCACTCAGCCATTTCCCCTACAAACACATTATTTTAATAGCGATATTAACAATACTAATAATACCCTGATGAAATAACTTCTGAATAATGTCACAGGATTCAGTAAATATGTGCAGATGGTTTGCTAGCTGTGCTAATAGCTCCTTCTTAGCAGAGCTCATTTTTGCTGGCAGAGCACTGTGGGCCAGTCCTTCACTATTTCCAGGGTGGCCCCACTTGTCTTGTATGCCAGCCAGTCATCAGAACCTTTCTTTTCACATCTTCAGCCAACCCATCACCTTCCAACCTTCCTAGCTCCTTCAAGAATGCAGTGACAGTACCTAAGGTGAGGTAGTAAATGAAAAGTACTGGGAAATTCAGGTAGTAGCCAGATTTATTTACTTATTTATTTATTATTAAGATTTCTATACCGCCCTTCTCCCGAGGGACTCAGGGCAGTGTACAGCCAAATCAAATCCCAAAAACAGTACAAAAGTTAAAAAGACATTAAACAGTGGCTGTTTAAATTAATGGAACCCACCCGCCGACTTTAAAACCCAATTAAAACCAAATTTAGGAGACAATTAAAAACTATCTCAGCCCAGGCCAGCCTGCTCAAAGAGCCAGGTCTTCAATGCGCGCCTGAAGGCCCTCAGGTCCGTGCTGGTGCGTAGTTCAGGTGGCAGAGTATTCCAGAGGGCAGGGGCCCCCACAGAGAAGGCCCTACTCCTGGGGGCCGCCAGATGACACATAGCGGCCGACGGCACCCGGAGAAGGCCCTCCCTGTGAGAACGCACCGGCCTGCTGGAGATCACCGGCAGAATGCGGTCCTGCAGATAACCTGGCCCAATGCCATGGATCGCCCTAAAGGTCAAAACTAGAACCTTAAAGCGAACCCGGAGAGCCACCGGCAGCCAATGCAGCTCGCGTAGGAGAGGCGTCACATGGGAGCTACGTGACGCCCCCATGATCACCCGCGTGGCCGCATTCTGCACCAGTTGGAGTCTCCGAGTGCTCCCCGCAGGGAGCCCCATGTAGAGAGCATTACAATAGTCCAGGCGAGAGGTGACAAGGGCGTGAGTGACCGTGCGCAGGGCGTCCCGATCCAGAAAGGGCCGCAACCGGTAGATCCGGCGAACCTGGTAAAACGCCCCCCTGGAGACGGCCGCAATATGATGTTCTAGCGACAGCCGTACATCCAGGAGGACGCCCAGATTGTGAGCCCTCTCTGTGGGGGGCAAAATTTCCCCCCCAATAGCCAGCGAAGGTGTCAGCTGGCCATATCGGGGCACCGGGAACCACAGCCACTCGGTCTTGGATGGGTTGAGCCGGAGCCTGTTCCCACCCATCCAGTCCCGCACGGCCTCCAGGCACTGGGACATAGCCTCCACAGCATCGTTGGGGTGGTCTGGGGTGGAGATGTACAGTTGGGTATCATCTGCGTACAGATGACACCGCACCCCAAGACCACGGATGATCTCGCCCAGCGGCTTCACATAAATGTTGAACAAGAGAGGGGAGAGGACCGACCCCTGAGGCACCCCACAAACCAGGGGCCTAGAGGTGGACCTCTCCCCTCCCGCCAACACAAATTGCGAACGGTCGGAGAGGAAGGAGGAGAACCATCGAAGGACAGTTCCCCCAATCCCCAACCCCTCCAACCGTCGCAATAGGATACTATGGTCGATAGTATCAAAAGCCGCCGAGAGATCTAATAGGACCAGGACAGAGGAAAACCCTCTGTCACGGGCCCTCC
This sequence comes from Bungarus multicinctus, assembly GCA_023653725.1. Taxonomy (NCBI): domain Eukaryota; kingdom Metazoa; phylum Chordata; class Lepidosauria; order Squamata; family Elapidae; genus Bungarus; species Bungarus multicinctus. The sequence continues at coordinate 117,574,723 of CM042836.1, forward strand.
AGAGATCATCAACCAACGCGACCAATGCTGTCGGATGTACCATCTGTGTAGCCAAGGACATTGCTGGTAGTTCACTTGGCTTCAAGTACAATATGTCCAACCAGCTTACTTCCCCAATCAGCTCTGCATTTTCCTTTCCATGCTTCTTTGTAGCTATTACAGCTGTGTGTCATTGCCAAAGTTCTTGCCAATATATCCCAAACCATTGTTATGTGTGTAGAATTTATGCCCAGGATGTTTGCACATCACTACTCTCCATCTAGTTTACAAAGGAGAATTTAATGTATTAAAAATAGAGAAAATGAAATGGCCCCTCCCACTGCAAAAGTAACAATGCAGAGAATTGCAAAACATTGATGGGTAGTGTTTTCTATCAGCTACAGTTATGCCAAAATAATAGTAATGAGGTCGGTCTTTATAGCACCTCTACAATGATTGGATAATCCAGAAGATATGATAAATTGCTATTGAGGATACTGCTAGAATCTCTTTTGCCAGCAGCAATTGTTGTCCACTCTGCTAGTTGGAAAATGCCAGCTATTAATACATGGTTGAACTTGCATAACAGAGAAATGGAAATCCTGTTATAGATCCACACAGAAGAATACTGTTCAGAATCAAATTGATTTCCAAACTCCATGGCCAAAGTGTTCTACTACTAATGTAGCTATTCAACCTCCCATAAGAGGAGCTATGTAAGAACATTATTCGGACAAGCACATATGTGCTGGAGCAATCCAGAATGCCCAAAAAAGCAAACAGACCACCCATACAACAACTTTCAACAAAATAGATACCCGTGTGACTTTATCAAAAAATGCCTGACTACTCAGTGCACTACAGCACAACCAACACAAGTTTGGAAAAGAATAATATTATCGTACATCAAAAACATTTTTGAAACAACCAACAGACCATTACAAACACATGGTATTACCATAGCTAACAAACCAACTAAAGCCCTCTAAAGCATCTTACATAAACCAAAAGACTCCGAAGCCCAAGAAGAAAAAACTGACATTATTTATAGGGAAAATAGGAAGAGGAAGGATATGTTTTCCACCTTGAGTTATTTGCGAAAATAATAAATGTGGGTTATAAATAAATGAATGAATGAATAAATACAGTGTAAGGACTGAAATAGCCACTATATAGGACAGACATGAAGAAGACTAGCAGAGTGTCCATAAACACCAACAAATAGTCAGAAGACACAATGGAAACTCCTTAATCTCACAATGCAGAGAAAAACTCAACCATAATTTCAACTAGAAAACTGTGAGCATTCCAGACCAAGCTAAATCCAAAAACACTAGGGAATTCCTGGAAGCTTGACATTTGGATAAATCAGCCAGCAATGGACACATATAAGTAAACCATATTTATACACCATTCAAAAGAGAGAATTAAAAAGCTAAGAAGGAAACAAAAAGACCAGAACATATCCTATTTAGCAGCCACCCAGATAAGCAAGGATTAATACCAGACAATCATGCAGAAAAATAACAACCCCAGAATCAAGGAACTACCAGGGGAAAAACCCATATCCCCACCAAAACTGATCAGGGTAAGTTAGATCATATGATTCAATTTTCTCTTAAATTGATGATATTACCTAGTTGGGTAATGAAATGTCTGAAGCAAGCAACCAAGCTCATAAAGCACCAAGGACTCCACAAAATCAAGTCAGACATCAGGTTAATCATCAACTCAGACCCTTAATTAGGGAAAACAAAATTTCCAAAGTTTTATGAAAACTTGAAGGCAAATTATAGCACCATCCATTTGGTATTGGCAGGAAAGGGATGTTCATTAAAAACCAAAGGGTGCCATTTTCTTTTCTTTTTTTCTTTAAAAAATGTGTCTGGAGTTGAGAAAAGCAATCAGAAAACACCACTCCATATATTGAGGGACATTTAAGAATATTGAAGAAAAGACCAAAAACTATGTGTTTATTATAAGTATATTGATTGCTTTGCACTTTACAATCATGGATTATTGCAGACAATGCACCTTTAATCCTTCGTTTAAAGAGTTCTCTTTGCTCCAAATCCTGCCTTTGTTTTTCTTTTAATTTTAAGAAATAGAAAGGTTTATCCAGTTGTCCCAATAGAGTCCTTTCTTAATTGGAAATAAGAGTCACAATGCTAAGGGCTACTTCAGCCTATTTGGGAAGAGATGGCCAAACAACTTGTCGTTATCACAGAAACAATGAATGGGATACAATGAGTAGAGCAAACAGTGTAATCCTACAGAAGTTTATTCAGCAGTAAGCTTCATGGAGTACAAGGGGAGGGCTGCCTCCTATGCAAATAATTGCAAGAGTGATTTCAGGCAAGGCAGACCCTTCTAAACTGGTGATTTGTAGAAATATATTGGGATGAATTTGCCGAAAATGATAATTTTTTGCAGGATGCACAAATTATCTGCATGGGCCATGGCTGCACCATTGTTTGGGTTGGAAGCCTCTCAAAATGTGTGAGAGGCAAGATAGGAAGAGGACAAAAAAGGAAGTGGGTGTGATCAACTCTACATGTCTCCAAAATTAAAACTGTCTTCAATCCTGCCCCTTTGTTCTGCCTCCTGCCCTCTGCCTCCCATCTTATCAGTTTTAAAAACTATTGATTTTAATTTACATCACAAAAATCAATGGCAGCTGGGCAAGTGAGCAGGAGCACACAGAAACCTTTCGCGCATAATTTAAGAATTTGTTGAATTGTAATCCCTATGAAGTCAATGGGAGATAGAGACGGAAGGAGAGAGACAGAGCCATAAATGGACACATGATACAGACAGCGATAAAGAGGAGAGCAAGAAAATATATTTTATTATTAATTTATTCAATCAATCCCACCTGAAAGATTAATAACACTGCCTCCCCAATCCAACATTCTAATCAAGGTACGGTTTCAGTAGAAGAGAGTAGCTGTAGCTCAGGGCTCAACCGTTGAGTCCTTGGTACTCTCTCAACTTGGTTGTTGGCTTGCAGAAGTTTTGTTACCAGACTTGAAGATCTGAACTGAAGATCTAGATAACTGAAGATGCTATCTAGTTGGATAATGAATTGTCTGAAGCCAACAATCGAGCTCAGAGAGAACCAAGAACTCCACAAGCATTATAAACTGTAGCCCGAAAGAGCTTACATGTCAGATAACTTCTTCATCTTGTTGTCCCTTCGCTATTCCTACTGCTCTTTAGTAAAGCAAAAGATAGGAAAGCAAAAAAATGAAAAACAGCAAGTCCATGTTGTTTTCTTGGTAACAACATACAAGTCATTTTTTTGTCTTCTTTTGAGCTTTAACTTTACAATCATCTTACTGCTCTGTCGTTTCCTGATGTCCTAGCCTGGTCCGACTCTCCTCCTGTCCACAATCCACCCACTGTCAACTCATAAAATATTTCTCTGGTCTTTTAGAGTTGCCAACAGAAAGGGAGAGGGGAGTAGTATAGCAGCTTGCAAAACTGAAACTGCATTCCATAAATGTTTTCCAGGCTACCGAAGTTTCTGCCATGCAAAATTCTAACTGGAGAATATGATTGATGACTCTTGGCTATGGATGTGTCCCATTGGAGAATATGAATTACGATACAACCAGGGGGTGGGGGAAAACCAGGGTCAAGGATAACGTTGAATTATGTGTCTCAGAGTCGGCTACACCCAGGCAGCACTGGCATGGCTACTCCTAATAAATCTTTAAGCTTTGAAAATCTGGCTAGAGACTCATGATTTAAATGGGGGTAACTACCGGAGCTCTGACACCCAGGTTACCATGGGTGATCACATTCTTTGATGGTTTAGATACATTTATAATATAACATACAGAAAGTTTAGGTTTTACTAATAAGACAAAGTACATGTTTTTTTGGCTTTTTTTAAAATTACAGATAGTCCTTGACTTACAGCAGTTCCTTTAGTGACCTTTCAAAGTTATATTGGCACTGGAAAAAGTGACTTATGATTGTCTTTCACAGTTACGACCTTTGCAGCATCCCCGTGATCATGTGGTCACAATTCAGATGCTTGGCAATTGGTTCATAGCAGAGGTGTTATTCAACTGGTTGGCACCTATTCGGGCAAACTGGTAGCGGTTATTTGGCGTGGGTCACCAAACCGGTGGTGACCCCTGGCTGGCCCTGCCCCCAACCCGGTCGCCCAGTCGCTCACTTGCGATCGCTCTCCTAGCTTTCTGTTCCTCGTGTCCTCTTTCTCCCCAGGGGAAAGGAAGAAAGGCATGGATGCTACAAGTATCGCTTCCCCCTTGTGAGTTAAAAGTGCCTGGAATGAAAAAGAGTGCGGTCTGACAGAGGGGGTGGGGGTGAATCGAGTCTTCGAGCACTTTTGCAATGTAAAAGAAATGCATTTTGAAGCAAATCCTTTAAAAACTTCTCCAAGGATTCCCCATGGACACTGCAAGTATCGCTTTCCCCTTGTGAGTTAAAGTGCCTGGAGTGAGAAGGAGTGTGGTCTGACAGAGGGGGTGGGGGAATCCAGCCTTGGAGAAATTTAAAGGAGCTGCTTCCAAAATGCTTGTCTGTTAAGTGCTCTGTGTGCATGTGTGCGTGTGTGCGTATGCGTGTGTGTGTGTATGAGACAGAGAGAGAGAGAGAGAGAGAGAGAAAGAAAGAAAGAAAGAAAGAAAGAAAGAAAGAAAGAAAGAAAGAAAGAAAGAAAGAAAGAAAGAAAGAATTAGGAAGAGAGAGAGCTAAAACTCTGTGCTATTATTTTTAATTGTTCCATTATTTATCATGTGTTAATTTTTTACACTGTCCCTACACCTTGTGTGATTTTTCTGCCTTTCTTTTGCCCAGGGCTACCACATATTTTTCAGGGTTTACATACATTCAATGTCAATAGTCCAGAGCATAAAATACACATGTGTTTAGCAAGAGTTGAAAGGGATCTTGGAGGTCTTCTAGTCCAACCCCCAGCTCAGGCAAGAAAACTGAGGATGCCAAACTCTGAGTAGAAATCCTGGGAAAGGTGTCAGAATAATACTTAGAAGGGACCTTGGGGTGAACCCTATACCATTTCAGAGAAATGGCTGTCCAGTCTTTTCTTAAAAACTTCCAGTGATTGAGCACTCAGAACTTCTGGAGACAGGCAGTTCCACTGGTTAATTGTTCTCACTGTCAGGAAGTTTTTCCTTAGTTTTAGGTTGCTTCTCTCTGTTCAATTTCCATCCATTGCTTCTTGTTTGCATTCTGCTTCTTTGGAAAATACATTGTCCCCCTTTCTTTGTGGCAGCCCCTTAAAAGCCTGTGGCCTATCACACTCTTGAGTAAAGCATGTGAGCCATTTCCTCCTTGCACTAGTCCATAAAAGTTATCTATAGTATGGAGATAATAAAGTCAAAATTTTTTTACAGAACTATAGATAAGTTGAGGCTGGGTGACAAGGAATGTCTGAGAAGGGAGGGGCCAGGTGAGGCATCCCTTGATGTGAGTGACATTGATTTGGCCATGCCTACCCAGTCACATAGCCAACAAGCCATGCCTACCCAGTCACATAACCAACAAGCCATGCCCACCCAGTCACATGACCACCAAGCACATCCACCCAGTCACATGACCACTAAGCCACACCCATCCAGTCACATGACCACCAAGCCACACCCACCAAATAAGCCACGCCCACAGAACCGGTAGTAAAAAAATTTGAATTCCACCACTGGTTCATAGCACTGTGTCATGTGATTCCTCTTTTGTGACCTTCCGACTAGCAACATCAATGGGGAAGCCAGATTCAACTTAACAACTGAGGCAAGGCAGGTCGTAAAACGGGGCAAAGCCCACTTAACAAAAATGTCTCACTTGACGACAAAAAAAATTTTGGCCTCAAGATTACCGAAGCATCCTACACGTTTCAAAAGAAATACTTCAAAGCTGCTTTCTCTGCTAAGGGCAGAGTCAGCAGAAGCAACGAACAAAAGTAGGAGAAATGCTGTGCATGATCTCATCCTACACCCCTTCCTACTCTCCCGCCCAGGGATGGCAACATTGAAGGCCTTTGGGGAGGACAGTTGAGCTTCCGGTTGGCCAAAGGAACAGCAAAGCTTCCCCAATTCAGCAGGCCTAATTTACTGCATTGTGAAGTAATCAAAGCAATCCTCCAAAGAGCCATGTTCCTGTTTTCCACCACATAAAAATTGTTGAGATGGAAATGTATTTAAATATCCAGCTCTCCCATCCGTAGCCCAGATGCATAGGAAAGCGTGTCTTTCTGTTGCTACCAGCATCCTCCCCCCACTCCCTTTACTCCTTATAGGAAGCAAACCCAGTAGCAGCATGAAAATCTCTGGTCAACGGGCTCTGGGTTCTACTTCACTCCTTTTTCCGTTTCTCCCCTTCAAAATGCTTGCATCTAGGGCACTAAACCTCTGGTGGGAACAGGCTCAAATATGTGGTTCAGCTGGTTCAATTTGGAGAGGCCAGATAGCGTTCGTGTCAGATCAATCAATTTGAATTAGTTTGGTTCAAATATTTTCAGATTGAAATAACGATAGTGATAGCACTTAGACTTATATACCGCTTTACAGTGCTTTATAGCCCTCTCTAAATGGTTTACAGAGTCAGCCTATTGCCCCCAACAATCTAGGCCCTCATTTTACCCATCTCAGAAGGAGGGAAGGCTGAGTCACCTTGAGCTGTTCGGAATCGAACTCCTAGAGGGAGTAATGTTAGCCCTGCAGTACTGCATTCTAACCACTGGGCCATCAGGGCTCATATATAAATGAAGATAAGCCCAAAAGAAGATCAAAGCCCAGATAGGACTCCCCAAGGTGCCATCCTCTGCAACTGGTAAAATAGGTTTTGCCAAAAGTCAGCCTATTGCATAGTGTTTGGGTGCATGTATACATAATGCACACATGTGAGCACACATCCTTCCAAATTTCAACCCTGGATGCAAAGGCCTAAATGTACAAACAGAGAAAGAGGTTTGCCCACCCCTAGAGAAGAAGAAACTTATTTTTCTATTCTTTCCATTCACATATAGGTAGTATTTGGCCTATGGTCATAATGGAGCCTGCCCATTATGGTGGCAAACGGTGATGGCCATTAAGCAAGATGGCCTTCCTTAATAATCCTCAGCCCCTGCTCTTCCTGATGTGGTCATTAAATGGACATGCAGGTAATTAAGCAGAGCACAGTGTGCTTCAGTGGTACAGCCTACTTGCCTTGGACCCTCCCAAGCCCCCTCATCCCTGTGCTCTGCTCTCTGCCCCTCGGGGTTCCCATAGGCCTTGGCCTACTCTCAACCCAGCCACTCAGCCGCCCAAGGGTGCCTAAAGCCGGGCAGCATAGGTACTGGCATATGGAGGAAGGTTACAGCTTTGAGGCCTTTATCTGTGGAACCTCCTTTAAAAACCTGTAAGAATACTGCCTGCTTGCAAAATAGCACAAGGTTGCCATGAGGCAGCTTCTGTAAGAAACCTACGCCTCACATTGCACTGTGTTGCATTGCATGTGCCTGGATTCTTCTGCAAAAACCAGAAAGGTGAGTTGGATGTTGCTTTGCCTCACAGTTAACTAAGGAGCAGACAGTATCTGGATAGGAAGTAGGCCAAGGTCTCCAAGTAGTAACTGCCCTTCAATGTGCCAGTAGCATCTGCTATCTGCCTGTAGGTTCCCTTGGGTGGGTAAGTGGCAGAATTGGGAATGGGCCAAAGCCACTACAGTCATAAAGGTGAAGACTCAGAGGGGCACTCCAATGGTCACAACTTTGAAACCAAGTCATAAGTAGCTTCTGAAGGGTCTGTCAACTTCAAACAGTTGCTAGGTGATCAGTTCTAAATAGAGGACTACCTGTACAGATTTGAGGAGTTTTAACCTTGCCTATTCAGAAAATGATTCACAGCCACAAAAGAGCAAAGGCCTTGTCCTGCTAATCTGATGTCCCTGGCCCAAGTGGGCATCCAGAGAATCACTACAGGGATGGGTATTGTGATGACCCAGGGCGTGGCACAAAGACAATACAGTCAGATAAGCAATAAGCTTCTCTTTATTATCTCCAACTTTGCCCCCAATGTCCAGGTTACCTTTGGGCTGGAGAAAAACTCTCCCAGGAACAGCCTTTAACTGCAGAAAATTTAATCCAAAACAAGGTGCACACAAACTGTAACTTAAAATCCAAACAAACCAAATTGAAGTAATGATTTTGGCAGGGCAAGAGCAGAAATTTCAAACTTGAAAGCACAACAAAACTCACACAGTTGGAAAGATGCCAGGAACACAGATAAACCACGACAATACAAGATAAAGTCATGTTTGCTCCCAACAGCTTGCCTTTTTTTATACACTGTGTTCCCAGCTGCAGCTAATGAAGGGAATCAGGGCCCTTTCCTCCCCCATAAGCCATACAACTCATGTTGCTCTCTTCTCCGTTCCTCCCTATGTGCCCCAGGATGAAGAGAGGGTGGGCCTGGGTCTTCCTCTGAATTTCCTCTCCCTTGTCCTACCTCTTCCCTGCTCTGCCCAGCCAGACTTTGCCCTTCCCCAGTTTCTTCTACAGCCAACGGAGCCACAATCCCACTCCCTGTCAGCTATTTGGCTTCTTCCTCCAAGTCAGAGTCCGACAGGGGCATGATAGGTATCTTATAGACTGCAGGTTGGCTTTGACTGAACAAACCTCCCAAAAGCAGCCTTGTGCCATTTATCCACACAGAGACAAAACAACGGACGTCTTGGTACAGATTTTCCTTCTGCCCTTCCTACCCTCCGTCTGCTTTTAGAGAAGCAATGTGGCAAGCAGAAATATTACATTCAGCACCTGGTCCGAGATAAGAATGAAGGCAGAATGCTACAAAGGGATAATGTCTTTCAACTTTACTCTGCCTGTCATTAGGAGTGGGTTTGAAAGGACTGATGCTTGAAGGAAAGGCTAAAAACAGTTAAGAAAGACATTTGACTCAGTGCAGTGAAAATATCAGCACCATCAAAGCCTATTTTAATAGCTCACAGACCGTGGGGGAAAAGGTGAAGAAAAGGCAATTTAGTCCTTAGCTAGGAAAATTAAGGCAGCAAAAAAACCTTTTTAAATAGGTATTCCTAGAGTTAATGTGGACGGCTAAAGGGAATTCTCCTGGAGTTCTGGAGGCAATTTTTGAGATTAGAATTCTCATCTTCTCTTGAGTCTGTCCAAATGCTTTTCTGACCCATTGGACCGGCTGCAGTGAATGGACTTCTTACTCTGTGGCCACCAAAGCTATGCAATCAAAATTATTTAACTATAAATCGCTTGAAAATACCATCTGGATATTCTCTGTATTGTAGCCCAAAGAACTGGGAAGTTGGGAATTGATAGACTTATGCACAGATCGATTGTGTAACTTGCCAATGCTAATTTTTCCTGACATTCAAAGGACACAAAAGGAGGCTCTGTTTTTAACACTAGCTTTTCTGCTAAATCGTTCATGTGAAAATATGTTAACAGAGGCAAGCGAGGTGGGTTTTTTTTTTTCTTGTCTCAACTTTGCTGGAGGTGAACTTGACAGGAATTACCTCAAGCTGAAGGTGGACTTCTTTTTGGGGCAAATGTACTGTTGTTGTTGTTATTATTATTATCATCATCATTATTATTATCATTATTATTATTATTATTATTATTAATTTTATCCCACCTATATTATTTTTTATAAATAATTCAAAGCAGCAAACATACCTAATACTCATTTCTCCTCCTGATTTCTCCACAAAAAGAAAGGACTAGTTTCATGTTTTCTTCAATGGAAAAAGTTCCAGATATTAGGAAGAATGATGAACATAGTCTCCCTAACTCTGATTTCTGTTTAAAAATAATTTTTGGCATAACTTTTTTCTCTCTCTCTTCCTCCCTCAACCTCACTCACTTCCTCCTGAATGTTTTCTGGTCTCAACGTGGCTTTGGATTCAGCCTATGCAACAGAAAATATAAGCAACTGTCTACAACATCTAGGTGTATCTAAGCACATAACAACACAGAAATAAAGAATTCCACTTGTGTTTAGTCATTCCATTTTATAGCTCATGCTCTCCATCAGAGGTGGTATTCAGTAGGTTCTGACAAGTTCTGGAGAACCGGTAGCAGAAATTTTGAATAGTTTGGCAAACCAGCAAATATCATCTCTGATTGGCCCCATCCCCATCTATTCTCTGCCTCCCAAGTCCCAGCTGATAGGCTGAGTTTTCTTTTGTTACCCTGCACAGGAGAACGGAGCTGGAAAGCAGGCTAGTGGAGTGGGGAGGGAATGGAGATTTTGCAATATCCTTCCCCTGAAGTGGGGTGGGAATGGAGATTTTATAGTATCCTTCCCCTGCCACACCCACCAAGCCACACCATGTCCACCAAGCCATGACCAACAGAATTGGTAGTAATTTTTTTTTAATCCCACTACTGCTCTCCATAGAAGAAATCTTTCTTAAAATTCATAATTATCTGATACATAATAAATTCAATAGCAACTCACAATTCTGCAAGCAGAAGGCAATCCCTGACACCTCCAATTAGAATGTTGGAGGAAAATGAGAAGCATGATTTTTATCCAATAAGAACAAAGAGTTCCTATCAATCAGCAATAGACAATATTAGATTACATGGAGAAAATGCCCAGGTAGCTTGCTTACATACAGGTAGTCCTCAACTTAGGATCACAACTCAGCCCAAAATGTTTGTTATTAACTGAGACATTTGTTAAGTGAATCTTGCTCCATTTTATGACCATTCTTGCCACAGTTGTTAAGTGAATCGCTGCAGCTGATAAGTTAGTAACCCGGTTGTTAAGTGAATCTAGGTTCCCTATTGACTTTGATTGTCAGAAGGTCGCAAAAGGTGATCACATGACTCCAGGGACACTGCAACCATCATAAATATGAATGAGTTACCAAGCATCTGAATTTTGATCACGTGATCGTGGGGATGCTATGGTCATAAGTCACATTTTTCAATGCCATTGTAACTTTGAACGATCAGTAAGCAAACTGTAGGAAGTCGAGGACTACCTGTGCTATCTATGCTTACATGCAGTATTGATATGAAAACAATTGACCAAAAAAGATACCTATTATTTATAAACAGTATCGTAACCTGAGACTTCAAAGATCCAGTATTATATACAGATAATAAGATTTTTTTTAAGTGATATTCATTGGAATTTCTGCTCTCTGGAATGGAAATTTCATTAGAAGAAAACCTATTTTGAGTTACTTTTATCCTAAGGGCTTCCAGAATAAAACAGTTATAATTAAAATATTAATCTTTCAAAGGATGAAAAAAGCCACCTGTGATTCCTTGGACAATATTTAAGATGAGCAAACAAACAAATGGAACGTTTTCAGGATATGATTCAAGTGTCAGCTATGGACTTATAACTCAAGTGAATTTGAACAGGAGAGAATTAACTAAAATCTATGGTATATAAATATTTTTATTTCTTGTTATATTGCCCCATTAGTAGTTTCTTTTGTAAGGGATTATGTAAGATGGCACTAGCATTTGGTCTCGATTCAGTGTGGCTCTTCCTACTTTTTTGTAAAACTGATAGCATCGAATTATTTGCCAGGAAATATTCCTCACTTCAGAACTTCCTATTATGCTTCTAAAATAGGTCTGTTCAGTACAGATGATTGCATTTTGTGATGGGTTTTGCTACCACTTAACCCTTATATAGGATAATCTGTTTGAGAGAACTGACCAGAAATGCTAAATTGCTTCCATGTTATACTTTCCTTTAGGACAAAGGAAAAGTTACATCTGAGCGAGGAGTAGAAGGAGAAAGTGCCCAGGGGTTTAGATTTGCTTGGGGCCAGATGATGAATGGCAAGGGGTGTGAAAAGCAACTAGCTTGTTGTGAAGCACTGGCCAAAAGCAAAAGCACAAAGGCAAAAATAAATAAATCCTAAAACTGCTTTCTGTTCAACCGGCACATCTGCTATTTTATAAATTTACAAGGCAAGTCTCATTTATATGCAGCACATACTGTAGGCTCTTTGTTTAACTGAATCAAAGATGATCAGGAGAGACCAATGTTTTTAAAAGAAAAAAAAAAGGAAGGGGGGGAGAGAAATAAAGCATCAAGAATAAGGACACTGGAGGGGGTTTTTTTGCTTCTGTTTCCCTGAACACCAGAGAGCTCAAGGCTAAAATCCTTGGCATGTGGCCTTGCGAGCAGCATCAGAGAATTGGACATGCAGGTCTTGTCCTTGAGTCAAAGAGTAGGAGGACTTTTGAGAGTTTCAGGAGCTGAAGCAACCTTAATTGGACCTTTTTATTCCCAATGTGGTGTGGTGGAGCTACGATGGGAACATGTGTCTAGATTTTGAAGAATAGCTTTTCCTTGGAGCCACTACATAAATTGAAGTTTTGAAAAGGGAACTTAAGAAACAAACCAATGAAAAGGCAAGGAGAATCAGCTAAGAAGGGCTGTGAGATCAGAGAAGCAAGGCATATATCCCCTAGTGTTATCAGACTTTGCACAATAGTTTTGTCTTTTTATAGAAGGCTATATGTATACCAGTGGTGGTATGCTACCGGTTTGGCCCAGTTCAGCCGAACCGGTAGTAAAAAATAAGTATTGGTTCGGCTGAACTGGTAGTAAAAAGAACTATAGGTACGGCCGAACTGGTTCCTCCGACGATCAGCTGAGGGTATAAAAGAAGCAAGAAGCGCATGGGCGGGTGGGAAGGTCGCTCCTAGCTTTTTGTTTCTTCATTCTCTCAGCTGATTGGTGCATTAGGGGTGCACGTGCACATGTTAGGGGTGCTTGTGTGTGTAAGGGGTGCATGCACGCACACACAATCACCCACCGAACCGGTAGCTACCAAGGTAGGAACCCACTACTGATGTATACCTCTATGTGTATAGATATTAACAAAGCAGTGATGGGGAAAGAATACTACATTCATTAGTGGGAGCTTATCTTGTCTGGATGTATAGTGAAATTCCACAAATAAGCTAGGACAATGATGGTGTAAAGGCTGTTTACTTTGAAACAATCAAAGATAATAATAATAGTTTTATGCAGCTTGCATTAATTCAGATTGGCTTACATTGATGGCTTGTACAATGATGTAATGTTCACCTGTTGTATGCAATCTACTCTCCTTAATTCTACATTCTGCATGTAGGCTGAATAAATAAGGAAAGATAGTCTTGCCTCACTTATTTGCTGACCTGGAGCCAATCTGTTTCACCTTGCTCTGTCTGGATGTAGCTTCCTCTCCTGTGCACAGATAATCTTCATTTAGCAGCTATAATTGGGACTGGCATCTCTGTCATTAAGCAAAAATGTTTGCTAAGTGAGAAATCACACAATCGTGACTATTCCTTTCCCCCACTTTCCTGCCCTCTGGAATGCTCACCTTGATGCTGAGATAGTTAGCAAAAATAGAATTGATGTTTGTATTTATATTAATTGAAGAGGAAAGGATGACAAGAGAGTAAACAGGTACACAATGGAGAATAGAAGTACAATTTGCACAATGCACTTGTTGTTCCCAACACCAAGTGCATATAAAAGATATTATAGGGGTAAAGGTAAAGGTTACCCTGCACATGGGTGCTAGTTGTTTCTGGCTCTAAGGGGCGGTGCTCATTTCCATTTCTAAGTCAAAGAGTCAGCTCTGTCTGAAAATGTCTCTGTGGTCATGTGGCCGGCATGACTAAACACCAAAGGCACATGGAGCGCTTTTATCTTTCCACCAAAGTGGTCCCTATTTTTCTACTTGCATTTTTTAAGTGCGTTCAAACTGCTAGGTTGGCAGAACCTGGTACAAGTAACAGGATCCCACTCTGTTACACAGTGGTAGGGATTCTACCACTGAACTGCTGACCTTCTGATCGACAAATTCAGGGTCTTAGCCAATGAGTCATCAGGTCCCTATTTTATAGGGATATAAAGATGCAAAAAGGAGCACTGATATTGTGGTGGTGCCAGACTTTTTTGCTGATAACTAATTCTAACCCTGATAATATATGCAAGCATCCCTGAGATGAAAATTTCCTTTTCATGAAATATTTCACGAACTTGAAGTAATCCATTGAAAAAAACCATCTGCAGGAAGAGTCAGAACTGACAGAAGATAATAATTTTTCATACGGCATTGTCATCATTTCTAGTAGGGGCAGGCAATTTGAGGTTTAGAAAGATACTAGAGAGATTCATGGAGGATCCAGTTAATCACCATGCATGGTGGTTCCATGGGAAGAAATGAAGAAACCAGCATCGTATCGTTGTTGGCACAGGTCCTGCTCCTTTTGTATATGTGTTGAGATGTCACACGCCCACAGAAAAGGGGCACAGATTGCGCTGCAATGGCTTTGAAAACACCATGCAGTCAATGAATATTTAGTGTAATATTTTCAAGTGCTACCTGCTGAAATTGACATAGATTTTTCCCTGTTTTATCCACAGTCGAATGATGGTCCATTTATATGTTTCTCTAACTGCTTCTATTTCCTGAAGGAGCGAAATGGTTTTCTCACACAGAACAATCAATTTTAATAGCTATTTCTCCCCAGTGCTGTTATCTACAACCATAATTTCGGAGAGCTAAGACTATCAGGCCAAAGAAAAGGAGAGACAGTGGGAATCCAAATGCTGCAAAACCAGGGCAAAGCAGAAGCTAAGAGTCCATTCACGGGGCCATCTTCTCATCATCAAGGGATAGTTTTAGGAAGGTTTAATTTGGAATGGGAATCTGATGCCAGGCTTGTCCGCATGCTTGGTTTGATGAGCAAATAATTGCTTGCCAACTTTTAGGATTTTACCATAAGTTATTTCAGACTGTGCAAGACCTGTCAGCAGGTTTCCTGTATCACTCACTAAAATTCCCTTCAAGCCTTCACGGCTCTTTTAGCATCTAATCTCATTTACTTTCACAGAATCCCCCTGCTGCTATTTCAGAGCACTTTTGTTCGTCCCCTTGAGGATGTTAAATATTTATTTAATAGAGTTATATCTCATGTCTCCTCCACGAGCTCAAACAGGTTACCAATCCCAAAATTCGGTGAAATAGATTTGGCTCAGAGAGACTGACTTTCCTCAAGTCTCTCTAGAATTTCTATGGCTAAGGGCAAACTTGAATCCAGGTCATCCCCAGTCAAAGTGCGATACAGATACAGATTAACAGAGTTGGAAGAGACCTTGGAGGTCATCTAGTCCAATCCCCTGCCCAAGCAGACTCTACACCAACCCCTTAATCACTCTACCATCCCATCATCAAATCAGAAGATTTTAAAAAGGCAAAAGGGGGCATGAAATTTGCTCACACTTAGGTATATGCAAATTTAGATTTCGGGATTATGGTCTGCTTAAGGCTGATTTATAAAATAAACCACAATTATGTGGCTTCACAAAGCCAGAGCTATCATTTAGAGTAATAACTAAAAGCTTCATTCAACATACTAAATCCCAAAGGAAACCAACTATATTTTAACTGAACTAGAAATACAATGTATACAAGCACACAGAGGAAGTACTGTCCTGTGCCAGACTTTGAATTAAAAGAATGGTGCAGGAGGGTTGTAAAAGAAGACACAAGTTTGTTTGTGTCTCATAATGTCCACTTGATGTACCGAAAAGAGGAAGAGCTCTCATCTTTTGCTATTCTGCACAGCATGGAGGACAAGGTGATTAAAGAGCTCTTTAACAGGGCTTTAATTTATAAGGAAGACAATAAGCAAAGGGCATAATAATGAGTATTTGAGATGTGAATCGGAGTGGGATTCAAATTTTTAAACAACCGGTTCTGTGGGCTTGGCTTAGTTGGTGGGTGTGGCTTGGGGGTCATGTGACTGGGTGGGCATAGCCAACTCGACATCACTCATTTCAAGGAGCGCTTCTCCTCGCCTGGCCTCTCATGACAGTGGGGATGCTGCAATGGTCGTAAGTGTGAAAAATGGTCATAAGTCACTTTTTTCAGTGCCATTGTAACTTTGAATGGTCACTAAATGAACTGTTGTAATTCAAGGATAACCTGTACAAAAATACAAAAAGTTTCTTTGCTTGCAAAAAGCTGCCCTAAATACCATTTAGATTAAAAATACCTGCAAGCCAGAGTTACAAATCAGAGCATCTTGAGGAATTAAAATAGTTAAAACGCATTGATAACTATCAGCAGCCAACTCTTGCTCATAAAGTGAAACTCTTTAGCAGAGAGGTCATTTAAGCTCTCTAGAAAGAGCACACCCAAGAGAAGCAATCCTTAGATCCATTTGCACCACTTAAAAATACCAGCTGGTCTCACAAGATATCCTAAGGAAAGGTCACATGTCCCCCCAGAAAGACAGTAAAAAAATCAGTGCCAAACTTGCATCCTGCCTCTTGGAAGTACACTCCAAAAGGACAGTGCCAGATACCACTAAAGCAGAGAAGGAAGACCTCCTCCCCAGGGAGAAAAAGAAACCATGAGGCAGGAAAAAATTCAAACACAATACAAATAATTAAGTCACAACAGTATCTGTTACCAATTACCAGAACAAATAGACACAGGAACTAGCAGATTTCTCAACCCAGTTTCTTTTCAGGAACAGAGATTAATCTTTTTCCTTCCAAACAAAGCTTAATAGGGAAAATTATCCCATCAACAAACACAGGATTAAATTTCACCAAAAACCAGTTTTAGACCAAAACTCAGAAAGGGTATGTAAACTCATGTTTGAATGTCAATCTTTCTAGCTAGCCAAAAGAAGTATTCTCAGCAACAGTGTAAAAAGCTTAAACAAACCTTCCCCTTTAAGAAAAAAAAAAAAAACTTCCTTCGGAGACAGTAAGTCTACGCTGTCTGCCAAGAATATAATAAGGGTGGGAAAAAACAAAAGGAAGTTTCTTCTAACTACAGTTCTCCGAACTGCTTAGAAAGTTAACAAGGGGTTCTATAGAACCAGTAAAATCCCACCCCTGATGTAAATGTGTTGAACTTGCTGTATGCCAAGCCTTACCACTGATTATAAATTATGTGGGGGGGGGTTGAAATCTCATATATCTGGAGGGCAAAGAAAGAGAAAATTGGAATACCTGATAGCTAAAAAATCATGGATTAATCACTTTGGCTGCCCAAATGCCATCTTTTGGATGAATTGGAATAGAAGCAATCTTAAAAACTATATATAAAGACAGCAACTTAAGCGGTTTGCTCACCTGGAGAGAATGTCTGGGGATTCTACACCATACAAGGTATATAAAAAAAGAGAAGGCCAAAGAATCCCAGGCAGGCCCAGAAGAAGATGGAGAAACAACATAAAAGACATGCTACAGCAGCATCAAATAACAATGGTTGAGGCCGCCAGAAATGCAAAAACCAAACTTTGTATCTCCTTCAATACCTGAAGTGATAAAAGATGAAGTAAAGAAGAATATCATCTCTAAATTTGGGGAATTTTTCAAGATAGATGGAAAATCATTTTAGTGTAAAAATAGAAAAAAATTGTGAATATTATATATCCAATTCATTCCAAAATCCAATATTTATATTTATTTTTAAAATGTTGGTCCAAGTAGAATATTTGAATTTTCAAAGGGTTCTTACTATTGTGCCTTCCTTCCTTCCTTCCTTCCTTCCTTCCTTCCTTCCTTCCTTCCTTCCTTCCTTCCTTCCCTCCCTCCCTCCCTTCCCTATTATCACACAACCAAATATTTCCAACTCAGCAACTATAGCAAACCTGTACACATAGATTCTGCAATCCTCTCATGCTTTTTAATAAAATCCCATAACGCCACAAATTCCATGAACAAATTGTTTAGTAGATTTAATCTCTTAATTTGTGCTTGCTGACATCAGGCTCAAACCTCAAGAAAGAGAAAATGGAAAAGGAGGGTTGAGATGAGGGAAGAGACATTGGAGACAAATCTTGCCTGCAAAGGCCTTCCTATCACTTTGCTCCAGTCATGTTCTGTAGCAATATTTGCTCTGCATTTTAAGTAATCAAATAGTTTTCTCCACTGACCTGCATTTGGGGTAATGATGATGATGAAGATGTCATTTATTTGCTTTCACTCCCAATATGTTGGTTTGTTGCTGGACACTGAAAATGTCCTGCTCTCCTTTCTGCTCCAAAAGAAGAAAGGCAATTGTCCTATGCATAGACATACTTTGGACATATATTTATTTACAAATTATCTATGTTTGGACCTTGGAATTTCAGTGAATCTTAAGCAGTTAGCCATTTCTTTTTTCCAAACTTTTAGTGAGCTAAACAGTTATTTTAAAAAGCTGTTAATAACCTTTATTTTAATAAAGGAACTCTAAAACCTAAGCTACTGTAATTTCTCTGCCTCTATGCTCAAAGACCTCCCACTTCTTGTGGTAAACACTGAGGTAAAATGAAACAGGAAAAAAAAAACAGACTAAAAAGAGAGGGACAACCTGCAAGTCATCAGAAAGGGAGGCAGGATTCTGCCCAAATAGACTGCTTCAGCCATCAGTTCTTTTGATGATTTACCCTGGATCACTGTACTGTGGATTCATCCAGACTAGAAAAGGTATATATAGTGTATTACGCCACAAGCCAGTCTTGATTTATCTCTCAGATCTGGTGTACTTGAACTAAAATATCAGGCCAAAAGTATACCGATCCTGTTGGTCCAAAGACAGCATCAGATTGCTTGCAGCACATTGAGGGACACTGAAAAAAATAGGTGATGCCAATATTAATTTTATCAAAGGATTTGGGATTTTAAGGGAACCTTCAACATACCTAAAATTTAAAGGTGCCCATTATAGTCTTTCACTTGATGTCAGGCCCAAAACCAAGAATGGTAAATGGTGATTATTCCAAGCTAAGTTCTTCATTGCTTTACACCTATAGACAAAATCTTTCCAGACTGATCACTGTATTCTCTGCATCTACAATATAATGTCAGAGGTCTCCAAACTTGGCAGCTTTAAGATTTGTGGACTTCAATTCCCAGAATTGCCAAGTTTGGGGACCCTTGTAATATGTGAACTTCTTGGGAGGGGCTGTCTTTACCCTCTATCTCTCGCACGTGATATCTGGAGGTTGAGTTGTCCACTTAAAAAGAAAAGGCTCTCAGTTTTGGTTCTACCTGAGAGTTGGGGAAATCTCCCAAAATGATGCTAGGGGCCCTCCTGTGCCCCTTCAAGACACACCTTTTGCACCTGTTCTTTACAGCATTCAGTCAAATTGTATAATGTATGCTTTAAAAAAAAGATGAAGCCAAATATTACTGATGCCTTTTACTAGTTCCATTTTAAACCCTAATTTAAACAGAGTTAGAATAACAGTTAGGATATATAAACCTGTTTCGGCAGAGTATGTATGATGTAGAAACAATAAGTATAATTTATCAGCCATAGCAGTAACATTGAAAAAGAAAGAAAAAGAAACCTGATGTGTCTGGACACTGTTCTAAAGTACAAGAGAAAATCAGCTGCCCACTTCCTCAGTTCATTATTCTTGAACTTTTCTTTGACACTTCTTGTTTTCCTCTGTCCTGTTTTATTCTTTCTTGTGCTGCAATAACAGCATGCATGGATGGTTTCCCTCTTGCCCTTGCTTTTCTTAGCGAAACGGATTCAAACTTTACCGGTTGCATCCTTAATTCATATGCTGAATTCCACTATGGGTTATTTACAAAACGGAAGCAACACATAGGCATATACACTGGTAGCTCTCCTATTTTGAGGGAGATGCTATTTCTGTTATTGGCCTTCAGATAAACTGCCTCAGCACAAAACAGGCTATTATAATTTCCAGAGATCCTCTGGATGTATTGGGATGTATTGAACTATTTATATTTGCTCCATCCCTATGTTCTTTCATTAATCACATAACAAGGCTTCTATTTCTCTGCAGAACATGCTAACTCTAATTATCTCTCCGCTGCACAGATGTTTCCTCATTTAGATGTTTGGTGTGTGGCTATTTGTCATTTTGATTTCACATAGATTTCAGTTTGGATTATATCACTCTAATATCTTTGCTGCATCTGAGCCCTCGGGGGTTAGTATGTTCTCTCTGGGTACCAAAAAGATGGATGTGGCCTAGATAGGTGCCTGTATAAAACTGCACAGGGAGTGTTCTTAAATGATCTAATGCTTTGGGCTGCAATTCTTCACGCATTACACCTATTTCCCTAGCAAAGCCAACCTGAAGAAAATATTGTCATCAAATTATTACTTACAGCAATATCTGGTAAATGATAAGATATTCAGCATATTCTTTCTATAATGAAAATGAAGGAGACCATCAAGAATCTGATTTTGTAATGACAGTGGAAAATATTGAGCTGGGCAATTGAATTTTCCAGTGATGGCTTTTGACTGTAAAAATAAATATTCCCAAATCATTTTTGTCTTTCTGCAAAATTCAGATTGAAAAAAGTTCTATAAACCCATTGCCTATAAGGCTTCATTTGCAGTCCAAGCTTATGCATATTCATGGAGAATAATGTGACATGGATTCAGGAAAGAAAGCCTCAAAGTGAAGTCTAAGCACTAAGAACCTATCAATGAAATGTTAGTTTTAGAATTGCGGATGTTAACCAAATTCATAACCAGTACTCCAGTACATACGTTTTGGATCATATTCTATTAATTTTAAAACTAAAATTGAATCTCTTTTATATTGCATTTTTGCAAAATTCTGATAAAACACTTGTCCTAAAAAAATCCTATAGTTTTCATTTGGGCTTGCTATCAAGTAAATGTCCATGAGATTCCAATCTAGCTGAAATCTTTTTTGACTTTGTGTCCACCATTTATTACACTGAAGAACAAGAAAAAGAAATGAGATTTGAACCCTCTCTCTAGAGGGGAAGATTGCCAACTCCCTGCAGTGTTGATTCCCTGTGTATCTAACCACCCACTTTTACAATAGCCTTGTTGGCTCTATTCTACCATTTTAGTGTTAGAATAGAGATCCTGTTCCCACAAAAGCTGCTGTTAGTTAAGTCATCTCCCCAAGAGTTCCCATGCCACCTGAGCCCAGACCTTCAGCACAAGGAAGGGAATTTAGAATTCCTCTAATAAAACCAGGCAGTTTTTGTTTCCCAGCCCCTTCCTGCAGAAGCATGGAATATGTATGAGATGGCACAGCTTCCTACAGCTATCCTAGGATTTTATTTTTTTCTTCTTTGAATTAATTTTTTAAAAAAGTATATACAAAAGGCGAGCCAGCATCTTAAAAAGTTATTGAGATGCCAGTCAAGATTTTGTGGCTCAACTAAAAGCAAGTTCCTGGGAGGAGTGCCAGTCTCACCTAACTTTGCATCATGCAATGGGGGTGCGGAGGGGGGAGGGGGAGAAGCATACAAAAGGAGGGGGGAAACTTAGGATTTCTCAGAAAGATGTTTTCTGAAGCACTCTCAGCATGGATGCTTGAACTTTGATTCTATCCTGGCTTACAAAGGCAGTCTCTGGTTTCAGAGTATCAGTTCCCCACAAACTATAAAGCTGCAGGGTTATGGATAAAGAGACACTGAGGTTTATTTAAGCTAATTTAATCTAAAGGCAAAGTAAGCCTTGCCTACTTGAGCAAAGCCTGTAATCAAGCAAATATACTACATCTGCAGTCAAGTTGTTTCTCAGATATACTGGGCCTTGTCTTTGTCTTTTGGAACACAGAAGTGAAAAACAGCCTACCTTGTTCTTTTAGACACCAGGCAGTTCATACAGCTGGCAGTTCATTAAACTATCCAGTACTTACTTAAATGTCGGGATAATTTCCATAAAGGATAACATTAATAAAAGATATTTTCACCTTTTAATTTCAAAAGGTTAAAAGTATCGTTTAGTACTTTAAACACAGATTATTTTTTTACCCAAGTATAGAGTTTTTCATAATTTTTGTCATGCTCCTGTTGGAATCTGATTCAAGGGGGAGGTTGAATACCTCACAGGGAGTGGGAGTGTGGCTCCAGTGGCTGTGGAAGGAACTGGGGAAGGGCACAGTCCAGCTGGGCCTTCAGAGGAAGAGCCAGAGCCACCTCCTCTTCATCCTAGGGCAAGCAGGGAGGAACAGATAAGGGAGCAACACGAATTACGTGAGTTATGGGGGAGAAAAGGGCCCTGATTCCCTTCATTAGCTGCAGCTGGGAAAACAGGATTTTAAAAGGATGTTTACGCACAGCACCTTGCTGGAAGCAAAGAGTGAATTATCTTTGTTTGTCATGTCTTATCTGGGTTCTGGCGTCCTCCCAACTGTGTGTATTTCATTATCTTTTGAAGTCTGCAATTCCTTATCCTGCCCTGTCTTGTTAATTGCTGCAGCATGGTTTGTGTTGGTTTTTATTTATAATTTATTTATTTTTATTTATTTATTTGATTTGTCAATCACAAGATAATAGGTATAAGTATAAACATGAGTAAGAATACAGGAAATAAGTACAAATAAATGGGGACAATAGGACAGGGGCAGTAGGCATGATGGTGCACTTATGCATGCCCCTTACAGACCTCTTTTAGGAATGGGGTGAGGTCAATAGTGGATAGTTTGAGGTTAAAGGAATGGGAGGTTAGAGGATGTAACAACAGAGTCAGGTAGTGCATTCCAGGCATTGACCACTCTGTTGATGAAGTCGTACTTTCTGCAATCAAGTTTGAAACGGTTTACATTGAGTTTGTATCTGTTGTGTGCTCTTGTATTGTGGTTGAAGCTTAAGCAGTCATTGATTGGTAGAACATTGTAGCAGATAATTTTGTGTGCCATGCTTAAGTCTAACTGTAGGTGGTGTAGTTCAAGATTGTCCAAGCCCAAAAACTCAAGCATGGTGAAATAGGGTATTCTGTTGCGAGCAGAAGAGTGTAATACTCTTTTCATGAAATACTTCTGGACTCGCTCAATTGTATTAATGTCCGATATGCAGTGTGGATTCCAGACTGGTGAGCTGTATACGAGTATTGGTCTAGCAAAAGCTTTGTATGCTCTAGTTAGCAATTTGATATTTCCGGAGGAGAAACCTCATAAGATTAGATTTAAAACTCTTAATTCCTTTTTGGTAATGCTGTTACAGTGAGCTCTGGTGCTTAGGTCATTTGATATGAGAACTCCAAGGTCCTTGGCCGAGTGAGGATCATCAACAAGGTCACATCTGCCTAGTTTGTATTTGGTATACTGATTTTTTTTTACCAATGTGTAGGACAGAACATTTGTTGGTCAAGATTTGGAGTTGCCAATTGTTTGACCATTAAGACACATAATCAAGATCACTTTGAAGGACAGTAGCATTGTTGGTGGTATTGAATAGTTTTATGTCATCTGCAAAGAGGTTGCAGTTGCTTATAAGGTGATCACAAAGGTCATTTATATAGAGTATAAGGAGTGTGGGTCCTAGAACGCTGTCTTCAGGGACCTCACTGTTAACTGGAGCAAGGTTTGATATAGCGCTCCCTATTTTTATTATTTGTTGCCTGTTTGACAGGAATACAGTAATCCATTTATGAAGGGATCCGGAAATGCTGTAAGAGTTTAATTTTAACAGTAGTTTGTCATGTACCACTGAATCAAAGGCTTTGCAGAAGTCTATGTAAATTGTGTCTATAGCTTTACCCTGGTCAAGTAGAGTAGTCCATATATTTTTGTAGTGTAGGAATTGAAGATTGCAGGACAATTTTTTCCTGAAACCAAATTTATGATTGATGCCATGACTTTGCATGTGACACAACACAGTGAGATTGTTCTGTAGTTTTCAACCAGGCTGGGGTCACCTTTTTTGAAGATAGGGATGACCGTAGCTAAGGACCATGTTTGGTAAGGAGCTGGTTCTGAATGATATCTCATATATAATGCTTAGAGGTTCCGCTATGGCAGAGGAGAGCTTTTTTAACAAGTATGCACATAATCCATCGGGGCCAATAGATAGGGATGGTTTTAAGTTATGTTGTGCCTTTTCTATATTATCTTCTGCAAAGTCAATATGTAGTAGGTCATTACAGTTAGTTGTGGTATGACTAGGAAATGCGGGGCATGAACCATTGCTGTTTACAAAGACTGAACTGAAGAACGTGTTGAAGAGGTTCGCCTTACTGGCTTCATCATTGCAGTCTTTCTCATTTGGTCCTTTTAGGGGTGGGATAGTTCTTGAGTCTTTAAGTTTGGTGTTTACAAAATTGTAGAAGGCGCAGGTGGATTTTGTACATAGGAGGTTTTCCTCTTACTTGCAGTGGTAATTTGTGCATTCTGCCTTTATCTGTTGGCATAAGGTGTTGTATTGGTTTTTAAAGTTTGCTATGTAGCAAGTTTTGTTTTTACGCCATAGCAATCTTTTTTATGATTGAAGTTTCCTTATTGTTATGGGTAATTTGTTTTTTTGTTTTTGGGGATTACTACTGGTACATATAGTTTAACGACTCTTTCAAGTTCAAACAAGAATGCATTATAATGGTCTTCTGTAGTATTACAGCTAGAGAACAGAATGTGCTAATCAAGAGATGATAGGTCAGCATCTATGAGATCATAGTTGACTTTTTTGAAGTTGTATTTTGAAGATCCATCATTATGATCCTTTTTGTGAGGGCGTAAATTGAGACAAAAGTCGATCATACTGTGATCACTGTTTGAAAAAGGTTCTTGTATTTGTAGGCCATATATTGAGTTTGAGCTATTGCAGAAGGTCAAGGCAGTTATTGAGTCTAGCGTTAGTTACTATCTGATCCAGTCCCAGTGTAGTAATGGCATTGTACAAGGTTGCATGCATGGGTTTGAATGTACATTCATTTAGGGTCCAGTTTATATGTACTTTGGGTTCGCACTGAATTTCTTCCCTTTAAAAACTGTTCTTGGGAGAGTTTTTTCTCCAGCCGATGATAACTGGACATTGGGGGCCAAGTTGGAGGTATAAAGAGACTTTACCTACTTTTGTGACTTTGTTGCTTTTGTGCCAAGCCCTGGGTCATCACAATTTTGATTACAATTACCATTGCATGCTGCTTATTAATTTTTGCCTATATATATAACTAGCTCTATACCCATACTTCACTACAAACTATGTGATTGGGCTTAGTTTCTGGGGAGGAAAATAAGGGGGGAAAATTGTGGCTCTGCCTACCAGCATCCATCTGGCCAGCGTCCTGTCAGTCTGCGAGTTGAGGCTGTTTGGAAACTGAAACATGGAAATTGAAACAGTATTTGCTATGTGAGCAAGGAGACAGCAAGAAGCCTGGGCGTGGCTTAGCTGAACTGTTCTGTACTAAAGCTGCTTGGTGCTGTGAAACTAAAATTGAAACAAACTCCTCTCCTCTTTTTTGTATTTGGAACAGATTTCTTTTCAGGTGGGGAGGGGCAGTAGAACTCCTTATTATCTGTGTTAATAATAATATAGGAAATAGTAATGCTCTGATGGGCATTTCAACAAATCCTTTCTTAGTGAGCACCTAGAAGCCAAGAAGAACATACCTGCCAAATTTCAAGTTTGTAGGCTTTATGGTTCTGGAGATTTTGTGATGATGTGTGAGTGGTATTTCACTTTTATATATATAAGATTCATACTTACATATAGTAGCTAAAACTTCATGGATAATATGTTTTCCAAGTCCTCCTCTGAAAAGTTGCTTAAAAGTTTGCAAAAGACTTTCTTGGGAGATAAAGCCAAATCCCAGTTCGGTGTTTCTGATCTAATGGTCTAACTTCTAATGGAGGTGTTATTTAATCAGAACTCCCAGAAAGTAAGAGAATTTTTTTTTCATGCACACCATGATGCAAAGAAGTTAGTTAGTCCACCAGAGTTAAGTCTCCTATTTGAAAGTTGGTATTCACGGTGCAGGCATACGCATAACCCCCATTATATAACCTTGCTCGGAATACTGTTTGTGCACACAGAAGACTTTTTTTTAAAATCGCCCTGAAGAGGAAATATCCTTCCCTATGCTATTAAGTTTTAAAACAGGATGTGCTATTTTGCCAGCCGCAATTAAGCCACATAAACTGTTAAATGCCGGCAATAGTGAATACCAATTAAAAAAAAACAACAGGGATAATTTATGTTCGTTCAGATTACTTCCAGATGAAGCGTTTGTGGTAACTCTGCCTTATCCTCAAAAACGTGTATTGTGTGGAAGGGGAAGGCTGTCATGTTCCATTTGTAGGCATTCTAGATTTCTTCTCATAGTGTTATGTTAAAGGGGGTGGGGGAGAATCGGAACAGCTGCAGCATTTTGCCCAGAAACGCTAAGAATCGCTTGACTAAAAGCACGTCTTGCATTTGTGTGAAATCAGGATGGGTTCTTTTTATTTTTACTTCTATTTCAGGTGTAAAGAATGCTTTATCTCCCTTCAAGGCTACTACTGCAGGGAAAACGCTTCTCCTCCAACTCCGAAGGTGGGGGAGGAGGACGAAACGGAAGGAATCGTAACTCCAACACTTCACCCCCATCTCTTCCCTGGTTCTCCCTCGCCCGCCCCTGTTAACAACTGCGAGAGGAGGCAGACAGGCGAGCAGCTTCTCGGTGGGAGCCCAGCACCAAGTCCTGTGGGCAACCAACCCACCACTTGTTTCTCTGCCACCCACCCACCCCGCTTTGAACGTTTGCCCTGTTTCAGCCCCGTCCTTCCAAGCCCAATAGCCAAGCGTTTTAATCGCTCGGCTGTTTGGCTGAAGATCAATACCAGCTTTCCCTCCCCTCCTCACATCTTCCCTCACGGAGTGACTAATCATCGCCACAAGCCGGCTACTTTCCTCCCTCTTCGGATCTCCGGAGTTGATCAGCCTTTGAGCCTCCGCTCCGCTCTCTATTCTCCACAGAGCCCGCAGCGAAAGGGACGAGCGAATAAGAAGAGCGGCGGCAGCAGCAAATCCCTTCCCGAAGAAGAAGCATCCATCCATCCGCTCCCCACCCCTGCGCCGCATCAGACCCGAGGGGATCCCTCCCCCTCTTTCTCCCCCTCCCCCCCCACGCACACACCAGCAGAGCCGCCCGGCGAAGCAGCTTGCCGTCCCGAAGTCTCCCTCCCGCCGGAGCTTCGCTACTCCGCCTCCCAGCTCCGATTGTGCCCACCGGGACTCCGACGCGCTTCTAGGGCCGCCCTTCTGGCAGAGCCGGAGGAGGAAGAGGCGGCGGCGCTGCTTGGAAGAGTCCGGCACCCTCGCCTTTCCGTTCCTCTCAGAGTCCCACCGCTCCGGGAGTGGGGAAGGCGCAGGGAAGGGATGCTGAGTGCGAAGCGGGGAAGAAGGAAGCAGCGGGCAGCCTGAAAACGCCGGCAGAAATCCAGAGGGGCTCTTGGAAGCGTCCGGAGCGCGCGTCCCTTTCCGAAGCCGCCTCGCTCCGGGTTCTGGCCAAGAGAGCCGAGAGTTCCGGGAGGGTCCCGCCCGCCCTGAGGCACCTCGCCCGCGGGTGGTCCCCGGTCCCGGCAGGCTTGAAGAGCGGGGATCCGGCTGCCCGAGCGCGGCGCGATCTTCCCCCACCCCCCCTCCACCGCCCACCTCCCTCTCCAAGGTGTTGGGACCACGGCGGCCGATCCCCTCCCCTCCTCGCCAGGTGCCCCTCCGCCTCCGCTGCGCCGAGCTTCCCAGCGCCAGGAAAGCGGGGCTCCCGCCTTGCGCCCTGCCGCCCGCTCCATGGCGAGGGCAGCACCGGCTGAGTCTCCGCGCCGGGGGAAGCGGCGCCGGCGGGGGAAGCCCGGCGTCCGCTCTCCCCCGCTGCCACTGCCGCTGTTGCGAGGGTTGTAGCGCCGGCGTCCCGGGCGGCGAAGCGGGAGGGCGGCGCGGCGGCGCCAGCATGAAGTCGCTGATCTTGAGCCGCTTCTTGGTGCTGCTGCCTTGGGTGTTGCTGGTCATCCTCATGCTGGACACGGACGGCGGCAAGCGGCCGCCCCGTCCGGCGTCGCCTCATCTCGCCCGGCGGCCGCAGCCCGCGCTTCTTCGCCAGGAGGTGCCTCGGTCGCGGGAGGAGGCCGAGCTGCAGCAGTTGCCTCTCATCTATGCCATCACGCCGACCTACAGCCGTCCGGTCCAGAAAGCGGAGCTGACGCGTCTGGCCAACACCTTCCGGCAGGTGGCGCGCTTGCATTGGATCCTGGTGGAGGACTCGGCGATCGGCACCGAACTGGTCAGCCGCTTCGCCGCGGGACTCGACCGGGCGGGCGGCCCACCCTGCACCCACCTCCACGTGCTGACGCCGCGCAGGTACAAGCGGCCGGGGCAACCCAGGGCCACGGAACAGCGCAACGCGGGTTTGGCCTGGATCCGCCAGAGGCACCAGCATTTGCCGGGCCCTCAGCCGGGGGTGCTTTTCTTCGCCGACGACGACAACACCTACAGCCTGGAGCTCTTCGAGGAGGTAAAGGAGGCGGGGGAAGGCGAGAGACGGTCTCCCGGTCGTGCAAGGGCGGCCGCCTTGGAGTGGCCACTTCACCCGGCCTCGCTCCGTTAGGAACGCACCCCCCCCCCCCCCCCCCCCCGTACTTCCTCCCAGCTTAGGAGCGTTTCGCTTGCCCCGGAGAAACTCCGCGCCGGCCGGCCAAAACACGCTTTCGCCCTTCAAGTTGCCTCTTGGATGAGCGCTTCTGCCAGCGCTTCCGCGGCTTTGAATCCCGCGAGGTTTTTCTCTCGTCCCGCCAGAGCTTCTCCACCCGGGGCTGCTGGCGGGGCCAGACAACTCGTCAGCAGGCCTGTGCCGTTGGCTGTCCTTCAGCGACTAAGTGAGACCCGCGCATCCTCTTGTGCTCCAGCCCCTTTGAACCAGATTGTAGGCGTAAAACTTAATTTCAGTCCTTGTGTTGTGAGGTGTAAAAAAATAAGGGGGTAGTTTTTAAATTATTTACAAAGTCTCTAGCAGAGATTTTTCCTTCCTCCCTTCCTTTTCTTCCTTCCTCATCCCCCCATCTCCTTCATCTCTCCATCTTCTTCATCCCTCCCTTTCCTTCCTTCCTTCTTCTTTCTCCCTCCCTCCAACCCTCTCCTTCATCCCTCCCTTTCCTTCATCCCCCCTTCCTTCATCATCCCTCCATCTCTTTCACCCCTCCCTCCCTTTCCTTCCTTCCTTCCTCTTCTTCCTCCCTCCCTCCTACCCACCCTCTCCTTCATCCCTCCCTCTCCTTCATCCCCCTTCCTTCATCATCCCTCCATCTCCTTCATCCCTCCCTTTCCTTCTTTCCTTCCTTGCAATTGAAGATTCTAATTTCCACTTAAATTTAATTGCAGTATCCTTTTCTCACTCCAAGCCAAAGCCTCAAACATTTGGGATACCCATTATACAGTGTCAAGGAACAGTTTGCCACCAAATTGCCTTGCATCGCTTTTCTTCAGCATCATCTTATTATTTGGCTGTACTATGCAGACATTTTTTTCTGCAGTGCTGGCAGTGTCATCTTGGTGTTTTTAAAGAACCAAGTTTGATTCCTTTTCTTTTGCTGAAGTAACTTCCCACAAAAACCCCTTACCTTAAGCAAACATTTAAAGCAAAAATTAAGATAGGACTTGGAGATTTGTAAAATAGTTTCAACTATTACTCACTTTTGCTTTCTATCCTTTTCTTTTTTTTTCTTTTTACTTTGCATATGTGAATGGTTACTTTCTGTTCTGCAGGGACCTCCTGATGTATTGTAAGCTTGAAAGCAGGGCAGTGGGTAGAAAGGCTTTCTCGCCACCGTTTCTCAATAGCAAGTTTTGTTCATTCTTTTAAATAAAATTTGAGAAGTATTTGGGAAAGAATTGGAAGAAACAGGGAGAAGTTAGCCAGACCCCACCACTCCCCCCCCATTTCCCTCTGGCAGGAAGAAACTTTTTAAAGGAGAGATAACAAAGCATGCAGGAATAAGTAAGATTAATCAACTTCAGCAAGCAAAGTGCAATTTGCAAGATTGTATATTGCAAGAGAAATTCTCTAATATACAGTATAAAAAAAATCCCCTCTCCCAGTTACAGATTATTCATCTGTACTACAAACCCCATCTGCATCTGTGAGAATCCTCATGTGTCCCACAGAACTTTGTGGCATTTCTTTCCTGCTTTGGTGAGTCTAAGTAGCGGCAAGTTGTTGTTGTTTTTTTCTTCCCTGGCTGCGTGTAACAGTTTCCTCCTTTTTGCAAATAAGTGCATTAAGAATCAATAGATTAAAGCCAGGCACTGCGGAAAGATGCAGAGCACATCAAGTCCCACAAGAGCCTCTTCAGAAGGCTGCTCAACCCTGCCGATATGTGTTCAGGGTTTGAAATGAGTTTGGGTCTCTTTCAGTAGGCTTGCCTTTTTGGCAGGTGCTGCTCCTCCCCTCGAGAGCTTGGCTTTTCCCTTCCTTGTGGCGGCAGCTTTGTGCTCTGAAGCTTTCATTGAAAAGTGGCTGAAAAGAAAACCATTTAGCTGCTTTGGATTTCTTTCCCATTAAGCTGTTGGAGGCTGCTTGGAAGTCTTGAATGCAGGGAGGGAAAGTTCTGGCGTCCATTTCTTAGTTACCCGCCCCTCTGGATGCATTTTCTTTTTTGAACTGGTGATTTGCTGTGAATACATCTCCCACATTGGGTCGCCTGAAGTGGTACTGAGGCATTAAAAACTCCCGGGAGGGACAACCTTCACTCCTTCAAAGCCTGAATGAATGAAAATGCAGTGGGGACTAGCAAAGAGTCCATACAGATCCTCTGAGAACTTGGCTGAGTAAATCAGCGAACGATGAACCTGCCTTTTCTCTGTTGTTAACCTCTTTTACTTTTTTTTCCAATTCAACAAGGCTGAATATTTTATATTTTTTAAAAAAATCCAAGAGTTTAAGGGAGAGTTCCTTCAGCATGCTAATGATTGGCTAAATTGCAAGACTAACCCCTGCTCTCCCCAAAAAGGTCACTTTTGCACAGCTTTGAACTTGGCTTCTATCTCAGTCGGGTTTTTTTTAGTGTCTTGAGAAGGGGCTGGTGTATTGCAAAGGCTAGTGTTGGCATCGGGTATCATCTAAGAATGCCTCCCTGTGGGCTAAGAGGCTTTTTTAGAAGACAAAAATGGTGGATGGCTGCAGCCCTGTGATTCAGTGGATAGTTGCCTGAAAATTAGGAATGTCCTGGAGTCTCCAGGCTGAGGGGGAGTCCATTCTGAGGGGGAGCTAGAGGAGATGGTACAAAGCCAAAGATAGCTTTTTAAAAAACTTGTCTTCAGTATATTTTGTCTCGATAAAGGAAAATATTTGTAGCTCAGCGTTGACATGAGGGGTCCTTGGTGTTCTCTGATCTTGGTTGTTTTCCTGCAGACGTTTCCTTACATGCACTAGGCAACATCATCCATGCTAGAGAGGTACTAGCACTGATGATGTTACCTAGTTTGGGAAATGAAACATCTATATTTTGTCTTACAAGGTTGGTCAGGTTAATTGACTGTGTTTGTCTGGGCACAGTGGGCATACAGCTTGTGGAACATTCCTGAATAGAGGCAATTTTATATTGATCTGTTCCCCCCCTGCAGGATACTCTGGGAATTGTAGTTCAGAGGAAAGTTGAATTAGATGTAAGAGAACAGTATTTTCTGTATCGATCTGGCACCCTTTCCAAATAAATATATGGCAACTCTTTGAGCATGTCACAGTCACATTTTACATCCTTAGTAGAAGGAAGGTGGGAATTGTTTTTCTCCAAATGATCGTTTACCAGGATTTGTATTGGCTACTGAAAGCTTGGGAAACAGTAAAGATTTCTGAGTCACTGCCTTTTCTGCCTCCAAGACCGGAATCTATTTACAAAGCAGTATTGCTTTTCTCTCAGGATAAAAAAAACCCTTAAATTCTGAGTATATCCTGTTTGGCAGGGATCCAGTCAAACTGAAAAATAGGTGCATGAGAGGAAATTGATGTTCCCATCCTTCCAAAAAGCAATTTTGACTGTTGATACCCTCACCAGGACCATTATCGAGGCTTACCAAAGAAAAGATGTTTAACATTCTTATGACCCATTTCTGCCTTTTCTTAGTGAATGGATTATGAGCTGTAGCTTTCAAGCTGAAGGAGTAAAGTGAGATTCCTTTAAAACCAGTCTGCATTTACACATTACTGCTACTAAATTTAGCAGGAAACAAACTAGGTTTTTTCCCCCTCTCTCAGCAATTTGCTTAGGAGATGAGAGTGTCAACTTTCTCCCACAATTCTCTAAGTCTTTATCCCTGTGTGTCTGTTAGAGAAAAATGGAAATAGGGACTAAGCAACTCTTTTGGAGCAATATCTGGTTTGCATTTTAAAATTTTCATTTATCTATGAAACACTATGAAAGTGTGTAGAATGGAATATTGTATTTTTCCTTTATTATATATCCCATTCTGATGATTCAAGAGTTTATTTTTCTGAAGCAAAGAACAAGATTTTTGTTCTAAGTTATTTTGGTTTCCAGTGGGAACAAGAATATTTGATAAATTGGAGAAAATCTAGTTAACAAACCTGTTTGGAAAATAAAGCACATTAAAATTACTGTATCAGAGTTTTCTACAGTGGTAGGACATAACTCAGGATCTCAAAAGAGTTTTATACTTTTTATAGTAGAATGATAGCTGCACTATTTTTAGCTTAATCATTTTCAAAAACTGGAATATACTGTATAATGTTGCACCTGTTTATATTTATTTAAGAATAGGATATGATTTGATTGTAAATTGTGATGAGTTAGGTGATGGAAGAGAATCTCTGGCATATTAAGATTCTAGGCTAGGAATATCTTCTGATTTTTGAATGAGTTTAGAACTTTGTGGATTTCGTCTCATTGATATTGAAACAGGTTGCTTGTGGCTTGGTTGAAAGTCTGTTCATTACCTTGGAGAAAAAAAGGAAAATAAATATTAGATGAGTGAAGGAAAGCAACAAAGAGGAATAAAAGGAACTGCAATCAGTTTGACATCATTTTAGACACTTCTAAAGAAAATATAGATTGATTTTAAGCACTTTTACATATAGTGGATTTGTCAAAAATTAGTCTTGATGGATTGTCTCAATTCAGTTTTTTTTATAGCTGTTCTTAGTAGAACATGGGCATGCCTTGACTTCTGCAAAACATTTGATGAAGTATCCCTTGACATTCAGATGAGCAAACTAGTTAAATATGGATTGGGTGGTAATGTTTATACAGTGAACCACAGCTAATTCAAACAACAGCCACCAATAATGTTTTCCTTTTAAAACTGAAGTGAGTTATCAAGTGTATTGCATCAGGTTTGATCCCAGGATCAATAGCCATTAACATTTTTATACATGATACTTTTCAAATATCCAAAAAGATGCCACACAAAAGAAATTTAAGAACTGTCCTCAATCATTCAAGAATGCAGGACACAAAATAATGAATTTAAATTACTTATTCCAATGAAATGTTAGATGAAAAAAATATCTTTAATAAGTCAATGAAACAATTGAAGAAATTAGTTACTGGATATTTCCAGTGCTTTAACTCGAACCCAACAACCAAAATGGACCCTTCCAATTCTAGAATTCTGTGAAACGTATAGTAGCTCCTGCCCCCAAATCTGAAAAAGTACATAATATTTTTGTCTCTGTTTGTTTTGATAAAAGTTCACAACAGATTGACTGTGCTACCTCACTATCCATTTGTTGTACTAATGATCAATTCCTGAATTGGGGTTGAATGGTTGCCATGGCAATATGAGTTCCGTAGTTCCAATTTGAGTTCTCTGTCTCGGTCTTACCATCTGTAAATAGTCTGACATAACTCAAAGTTGCCTTTTGAGAATAGGAAAGACCAATTATAGAACATAATACTAGCATAACATTTTAAAAGACTAGAAGGAACAAAACCAATGTGTTATTTGTGATTTAAAACCACAGGTATCTGTTGATTATTTGGCTTTATTACTGTAGTGGTTCTTTAGAATGTTAAAGTACTGAACTTTTGTGATAAGATTTGTCATAACAATAGCAATAGCACTTAGACTTATATACAGCTTCACAGTGCTTTACACCCCTCTCTAAGGGGTTTACAGAATCAGCATATTATTCCCAACAATCTGGGTCCTCATTTTACTGACTTCAGAAGGATGGCAGGCTGTGACAACCTTGAGCCAGTGAGAATCAAACAGCTAGCAGTGGGTAGAATTAGCCTGCAATACTGCGTACTAACCACTGCGCCACCACAGCTTTATTATCACTTTCAAGGTGGAAGCCATCAGAAAGTTGCAAGTCACAGTCACATGTGAGCCTCAACTTAATGGCCATCTGGTGCTCACTTAATAGCTGCTAATCAGGTCTGAATGATTGGTGATGTTCTCGTAAGTTAAGCCAAGGAAGAGTCAGGAAGCTGGGCATAGTGCCGACCCTAACATTTATTATTTATTTTGTACATTGTCTGACTCCACGAGGTTATGAGATACTAGTAATTCCAAGGACATGTCTCAGTTTTCTTTAATACTATTCATGGGTCCATATTCCCATGCACAAACTGTGTGTGGCCCTGTCATCTTTCTTTTATCTCTAGGTCGGCTGTAAGTCATGCTGGCATCCAATATGGGTTCATTTTTATCATCTCCCTTGGTAAGAAAGTATTACTTAAGAATGTTAAGATGAGTTATGCATTGTGTGCTATCCAGCCAGTGTATGGGAATTGGATAGTTAATTAGCAATTGTGAGCTGTCCCCTTAAGGGAATGGATCATGGTAAATGTAGTTAAGGTATCCTGGGAAATGTAGTCCATGTCATGTGACCACATCTGTAATCCTGATTGGTCACTAAATTGACCCTCGATGGATTGGGGGAGGTTTCCTCACTCTTGGCTCAACTCACGGACTCATGGTAACTGTCCTACTTCTACCGCTACGAGATGGGAGAAAAGGGATAGGAGATAACCATCTATTTATCTACAAGACAGATATGCAAAGGATTCGTCATTAAAGAAGAACTTTGTCACAAATGTGAGTTATGAGGATACCTGATGAACCAATAATAAAGACTTTGTACGAATGTTTTGTTGAGTTTATCTATCTGCATCTGTACAGAAGACAAAATCTACCACTGTACAGAATGCAGAACACATTGCGTCTTGTGGTTTTTAAAATTTATGTTGAAGTAATATACAAACCGTGAGATGCATTATTACTTTTCAATGACATGAAAAAACCAAGCAACATTTTAGGATCATAGTAGATAAAATATTGTCCCAAGAATAAATGAAATAAGTCCTCCTCAGACTACCTTCACATTTAAAACTAAGAGATAATTTCTGCATGATTCTTAAAAGTATAAAAATATGAACGGATTTTCTCCCGTTTGGGCCTTGCTGGATATGGATCTGTAAAGGCCAACCCTGCTTATTCAATTATTCACACTTCCTTTGCTCTTTAAGCATCAGTTCACTCCTTTAAGAAAATGTTAATTTTCAGTTCAGCACAATGGAATCCATTTTTAACTTGTGGTTTTGGTCCCTATTTGCATTACTTCGATTAACTGGATTCAGTAGCTACTAAAATTTCCTCAAGTTCTACTTGGAGAAGGAGACTTATTTAAAAAAAAAACATTAATGACACTTGTATTATATCTCCAGATCCTCACACTTATGACCATCGGGAGTATCCTCATAGTCACGGGAACAAAATGTGAGTGTTTGGCAAACAGCTTGTATTTACAAGTATTGCAGCATCCCCTGTCACATGATCACCATTTGTGATCTTCCCAGCAGTGGTGAGATTCAAAAAAATTTACTACTGGTTCTGTGAGCATGGCTTGGTGGGCATGGCTTGGTGGGTGTGGCAGGAGAAGGATACTGTAAAATCTCCATTCCCTTCCCACTCCTGGGAGAAGGTCACTGCAAAATCCCATTCTCTCCCCACCCCACTAACCTGCTTTCCAGCTCCATTCTCCTGTGCAGGACAACAAAAGATGACCCAGCTGATCATCTGGGACTTGGGAGACAGAGAATAGATGGGGGTGGGGCCAGTCAGAGGTGGCATTTACCGGTTCTCCAAACTACTCATAATTTCTGCTACCAGTTCTCCAGAACTGGTCACAACCTGCTGAATACCACATCTGCTTCCCAACCAGCATCCAATAAGGAAAGTTGCCAAGGGGAGCCCGATTCACTTAATAATTGAGGGATTCACTAAACAACTGAATGATCCACTTAACAACTGTGACAAAAAGGTTGGACACAACTCACTTAACAACCACCTTGGTTAGCAATATAAATCCTGGTTCCCAATTGTGGTCTTATGTTGAGGACCACCTGTATTTCAAAATTGAGAAGTTATAAAATTTTGGTTATAGAACTTCAATTGCACTTGATTCAAAATGATCATTTTAACTTTCAGAATTTACCTACTTAATTTATGCAACCCCCTTCCCTCCCCCCCAATTCATTCATTTCCTTCAAACAAAATTTTTTTGCGAATGTAATTTTAGAGTTTTAAATTAAATAGGGTGTTTTTACACATATTTTAAAATTTTCTTCCTGCTTTTGGAATGGATTGCCAAGGAAGTCTACAAGCCTAACGCCGCTAGGCTTTAATTCTGTTTTTTTTTTTTTAATTTAAAATACTTAGCATTTTATGGACTAAAACATACGAAGTCTTAGAAAATGTCTTTAAAATTATTTATTCCAGGTAATGATCGCCAGTGTCCTCCTTATGGGTTGACTTTTCTGGATGAATTAAGATAATTCATGCAATGTGATACATCAAAAGCTGCAGTATTGGTGATGTGATAGATGATACAATAGAATCCACCTGATCTTTACTGTCACTTATCTTTATGCAAAAATTCTGCAGCGGATAATGTTGAACTTTCATTCTTAGGGAACAACAACCATTCTTTAAACAGAGAGAGAGAGAGTCAGCAAGCGCAATTGGTTCTTCCCTCATCTGAGGTTTTGCTCTAAGAAACTTGTTAAGTCCCCATAGAAGACAGGCAGTAATTTATAAGAAAAGGCCTTGGTGCCTAGTTCATATTTTGGAGTCAGAATGGAGAGAAGACAGTGCGTTACCTACCTAGGTCAGGTTGCTGTTCTCTCCCTTTTCCTCCCCCACAAGCTGATTAAGAAGCAGTACCACTCTCTGGTCTCAATAGCTCTATTAGAGAACTGTGAGCAGCCTAACAGATGCTTTATAGCTACTGTACTCGTGATTC
The DNA here is from genome assembly GCA_023653725.1 of Bungarus multicinctus. NCBI lineage: Eukaryota > Metazoa > Chordata > Lepidosauria > Squamata > Elapidae > Bungarus > Bungarus multicinctus. The sequence goes on from CM042836.1 coordinate 117,611,671, forward strand.
CTTAAGCCAGCTCTCAAGCTCCCTGCAATGGCAAGCTTTTACATATCAAATACAGGTAGGAGTATAAACAGGATACCACTGCAGAGCTCTTTATGAAACCTGGAGGACAATGTTTTGTGAAGGGCCAGAATTTATTAGAGATGATCTTGTCCCCATAGATACTTGTTTGGGTGAGTGCAGGGAAGGGACTGTTGCAGATCAGATCAACCTACCTTAAATGTCAACATGTATTTAGTCTCTTCCCATTCCTGAAAAGCCACTGTTGGAGCTGGGATACCTTCAAATATTATAAAAAATGCTCTAACGCAGGGGTCTCCAACCTTGGCAACTTTAAGACTTGTAGGCTTCAACTCTCAGAGTTCCTCAGCCAGCAAAGCTGGGTGTGTAAAGTCCACAAATCTTAGAGTTGCCAAGGTTGGAGGCCCCTGCTCTAGAACACAGATACCAAACAACTTTTCTGCTGCTTCACCTCCTAGAGCATGAGTATCAATCTCGCCGTGTCACGTTGCTGTCACGTGACATTTTGTGGCTTTCCCCCCATTCGCTGAGCTGGATGGGCGTGGCCTACGCATGATGCATCTGGCCCACAGGTCGCCAGTTTCACACCCCTGCTCTAGAACCTGAGGGACACCCATGTTATGCATGCATGAACAGCTGTTATGCATGCATGAACAGCTGCAGTGTTCATCTTCTCAAGGCTTGAATTGAAAAGAAGTCTTTGAAATATAGCTTTTGCAGGTTCTAGCTGCATTTATACGTTGGGCCAAGCTATAGATTATTTTAACAATGGTTTGTGAAACAAGACATGCTTTTTGTTTTGAACCAGACCTGGGATTAAACAAGGTTTGGCAAAGTATAAGCCACACACTTTAATGGTAATGTGCCATGTCATCTTGTATCAAATAATCCCCATACCCTATCCAGACAAACAAGTCTTGTTACAGGAGCTGATCATATCTAACAAACTCTTGCAAATTCCTGCATAAAGATGCCATTCAGTGACTTAAGGCACTGTGTGGCTACAAGTCCAATTGGAGCTGTGGTACAGATGTTTCACCCTCATCAATCACCATTTTTATGGAGAAAAGACATTTGACTGAAAAATAAGGCCACCATGCATGCTGTCCTGCTTTATCTTCAGTTCGAAGCCTGGGAGTTATGGTTAGTATGTACAAGTGGAAGCTGAGGTGGGAGGCAAGCTGTTAGTCAGTGAATGTGGCTAGCGAAGGAATTCCATACTAGATACAAAGACATTGTACACCTTTTGGCATTTTGTTACATATGTCCTTAAATTTCAAATCATCTGAGCCAGAACTGTGCACTAGACTATTACAGTGTGTGAAGTCTTGGTGCTCTTGATACTGAATTTTCTATTAAGAGTAGCACCACTTTATAGTATGGTAGTCCTTGACTTATGACCACAATTGGAACTGGAATTTCCATTGCTAAGGGATGCATTAATGAGTCATGCCTGTTTTTTACTATCTTTTTTTGCTGCAGTTGTTAAGTGAATGACACAGTCATTAAATGAATCTGGTCCTCCCCCCCTTTTTTTGACTTTGCTTGTTAGAAGTCCCCTGGGAAAGTCATGATCTGAGGATGTTGCCACTGTTGTAAATACATGCCAGTTGCCAAGCAATCAGATTTTGATCACAAGATAGTGGGGACGTTACAATGGTCATAAATGCAAGGATCAGTCATAAGACCTTTTTCCAGGGGTGTTGTAATTTTTAATCGTTGTTAAGAATGGTTGTAAGTGATGTGAAAGCAGCAGGCGAGTAAACATTAGCATAAGTTGGATTGGAAACAATTGCTTAAATTATTGAAAATAATTGCTTTGAATTAAGGGAAGCTATTTTTCTAATGACAAAGGAGCCAAAAAGTAACATTAATTGGTTGTCATTTGTTCATTTTTATGTGAATCTTCCTTCAGAAACAGTCCAGAGCTCCATCTGAAAAAGAACCATTCATGCTTTCAAATCCTGGGAGAAAGTATCATACAACATAATAGAAAAAAGTAGAAGCCAGGCAGAGGGACCTAAAAAGGTGTTTTGTTTAAAAGCAAAAGAGCAGATGGCTCTTTGGTTCAAGGTTTTAGTAGACAGGTTTATAATCTACTATGTATTTGTTATACACAGGAATGTATGTTATACTGCAGGAATGTATGTCTATGTTCACAATGAATGAAAAAAAATGGCTGTACATCGGGACATTGAAAACTGAGCAAGCATTAAGAGCATTAATCTTGGTTTATATAATCAGCTGAAGCAGGATATACTTTTTAATTTGTTAGTAAACCAAGTTTTGATTATTCAGTTTTTTTTAATGGTGCTCTCTTTTTATGTTTCTAAAGCTCTGTACCAAATTGGTTTTTGAGGAAGGTTAAATAATGCATGAGAGGTTTACCCAAATGTTCATATTCTTGCATTTTATTAAGTACGAGAGGCTAGCATAATGTTTTATAATGCCTTAGTGGCAGTAATACTTCCAAGGCATAGTGTTTACATCTTAAATATTTAATGCAAAGAATTATCTGTTTACTAACCTTTAAAAAAGTGTCTTTTTTGAATCAACTTTGTGTCCATGTAATTTTCTTGACAGTTTTATTGGAAAGTTTTGCTGTTATCTTCTGGGATATTCCTTGGTGCTCTTCCATATGTCTCACTGGGTTATGACAAAATGTAGTCCTCTTGAAGACATCTAGACACGGACTGTTGGCATAATCCTTTAATGATATGTTTTTTTTAAATGAATCTTGCACTGGCAAAGGAATTAGACTTCATGATCTCCAAGATTCGCGCCAATGATTGCGTTTTATTATTGTGAATATAAAAGTTTACATTGATCTCCCCTAATTCTATGAAAAAAATAGAATAGTATATTTTTCTTCTTCCATTCAGTTATGTCCCATTGTCAGAGACTGCAGTTTTCTTGGCAAGGTTTTTCAGAAATGGCTTGCACATGCCTCTTTCCTCAGGCTGAGAGAAAGTGACTAGTCCAAGATCACCCAACTAGTTTCATGCCTAAGGCGATACTGGAACTCTCACACTTTCTAGCCTGGTGAAAACTGGCTGTTACGATCATTAAATGTTAATAGAAATGAACAAAAAAAATTTTTTTGTTGTTATAAACTCATCCTCTAAATTTTAGAGTATGGCCCTTAATGGGATATTGGATCTAGAAAAAGTTTGCACCGTTATATTCCTTTCAGAATAGATACAACATCCTAAATTTAGTAAAGTTGAATTCTGCTTCTGTCATATAAATGTGATTTCCAAAAACATCTGATGCTAAAATTGCCTGCAATAAATCTTATCAATTTAGCACTTCAGAATAAGCTGCCCAAGTCTTGTGCTTGACTGCTTGCCTCCTCTAGTCATCCTCTAAAGCAAGGGTGCCCAACCCCCAATCCAAGTGCCAGTATTGGGCCATGGCATGTCAGGAAACGGGCCGCACAATCAAGCAAAGCCCTATCCATGGGATGCAGACATGTGAAACCATGCCCTCTGGTTCGTGGAAAAACCTCTCTCCTCGGAACCAGTGCCTGGGTCCCAAAAGATTGGTGCTGCTGTCTAAAGCACAGGTGTCCAACCCTGGCAACTTTAAGATGGCTGGCTGGGGAATTCTGGGAGTTGAAGTCCACGAGTCTTAAAAGTTGGCAAGGTTGAACACCCCTGCTCTAAAGCCTTCTGTTTGCAACTAACTGCAGTTGCTCCTTTGCCCAGAATTATTGATAATGCTAATTAAAGTTTAGAACAGCATCTCTGAAACTTGGCAACTTAAAAATATGTGTGGATTTCAATACTCAGAATTACTCAGTCAGCCTGCAGCTATATCTTAAAAGTAGCTAAACTTGAGAAAGATTGGTTTAGAGAAAGGCTTGAAGTTACCACATTTTCCTGAAGCAGAGTGGGAAACTTCATAGTTTGAATATATCTGGAAAGCATTAGATAAGGAAAGAGACGATACTTAGAGCCCTGTCATTAAAAATTGTGACTATTCTTTCCATGGTATCTTTGTAAGGAACCTGTTTTTGAAAAAGATGTTCTGCTTTCTTCCTTTAGATGCGTACCACTAGCAAAGTCTCTGTATGGCCCGTAGGGCTAGTGGGGGGCCGACGCTACGAGCGTCCAGTTGTGGAAAAAGGCAAAGTTGTTGGCTGGTACACTGGTTGGCGGGCAGGTAGGCCTTTCGCCATCGATATGGCAGGTGAGTATCTCTTCAGAATCTCAGCTATTAAGGTAGAACAGGCGGACTAGATATTAACACTTGTAGTTATTGAAGTAATAAATACAAGCTTGCAAACTCCTGGGTCTTATGGTGAGCAGAGTCACTTAGAATTCTGGTAGCTTCAGCTCTTATAAAATGCTTATTTATCAGCAACATCTGATAAAGGTTCAAACAGAAGTTTGTAGAAAATCTTGGGATTAATAAACTATGGATTTTATTTTAGTAACTTTAATTGTCTGTTATTGTTAGGAGCACCCTGATAACATTCAATGATCTCTTTTAATGGATCACCACTCATCCCAGGTTTATTCAGTGAAAGCCATCATGTAATATTTTTAGCAAAGAACTGAAGGAACAGCCAAGGTTATCAGGTTCATTTATATCCAGATGATATACCAAATTCCCTGCTCAATTCAATTCTGAATTGAGTTGTATCAGACATTTTGACCACCACACTGCAAAGCCCCATCAAACCACAATTTTCTATCTGTGCTCATGCTGTTTTTTTTTTAAAGGGATCCCTAATCTAGAAACTGCCTTGCAAAGCAACATATTGTTGCCAATATCCCATCAACTAAGAGGCCCTTGCTGTGACTTTTAAGTGCAAAAACTGCTAATTCATCAAAACGATGAATAATTTTGTACAACTTGCCAGAAAACCTGGTGAGAGTGACTTGTAGGCAGAGAACATCTTGAAATGCTTTGCTTAAGGGAGAAATTGACAATAGCCAGGAAAGCAAGAACACTTCAAAAATTAATCTTGTCAATCTTCAGCTGAATCACAGACTGCATAGTTCTATCAGTTAGCCTGCATGCTTGATCAGTCTCTTGTGTATGCTACAGGCATTTCAAGTGCTGTCTGAATTGCTTTTGATGCAGTCACAGATCTATGCTTGCACAACTCTATAAAGTTTTGAATTTTGATTCATGGGAGCGTGGCTAGAAGAGTGGTGAGCATGGAGGAAGGGGCCATACAGACAAATGATTTATATTTCCTGCTTTGCAATTTATTCATGCGTTGCTGGTGAAATGATCTCGCTTATTAAAAACTTTCTATAAAATGCTTTGCAAATTAAAATAACAATAGTGGGAGAATTACTGAGAGTTACTTCACTCCAGCACCAGCTTTGGTACTTTTTAATTATGAATAATTTTGAGCAAATTGAAATGGTCCAATGCCCTAAGCTACAGTTCATTTAATCATATTGATTGAATAAACCATAATTTGCTGAATTTCCCCAACTTACATTCTCCCTTTCTTCAGGCTTATTACAAATTATTCTATGGGAAGGGTTCTGTAACTGTTATTTGTCTTCATTTAAAATGGTTTATATTGCTTGTAAACTGCTTTGGGAAGATTGTTACATTGAAAGACAGGATATAAATAATCATAATAAATAAGCAATGTGCAAAGCTATAAAATACACTTTGTAAACAATGGTGGAATTTATGCAATATATTATGCCAAAATTAACCAAATCACATTATGACCTAATTAGTACAGTGTGTGAATCAGATCTATAGCTTGCATTCAGTCATTAGAAGTGACTGTCAAAATTCTTAGATGGGATACTGGGTGGAAGCCAACTTGGAACCGGGTTGAATATAGGCTATTATATTCCATCAATCTTGCATAAAGATGCCTCAGGGGCTAGATTTGCATGACTTCCCTGATCAAGTTGCTCCCTTGGTAAGCTGATTTATCCCGTACGCTAATGGCACTTGATAACTGATGGCCCATTCAACTACCAGCCCCAGTCTTTTAAGAGCCCCAATGAAGGAAGGTGATAAACTATTGGTGTTTGGAAGTAGGAAGAACTAATTCATTCTCCTATCTTGTCCAGATAACATAGCCGAGGCACGAAGAGTCAGTTTAGCTCCAAAAAGTCCCAGGTTGTTTGAGGATAACCTTGACTACTTCTAGGTTAGTTTCTACAACAAAATTATGGAGTAGAAGGTTGGCGTTTTTATGTAACACCTTACTTACCCTAAAACCAGGTAAATATATTGCTTAAACACCATTGAATACAGCCATTGTGTACATTTTGGAAGCTGTAACTAGTTGTGGCTTCTTATTAAAAAGAAAAGACACCCTCAAATTGAGTTCAATGCCTGGGGATTTTTTTTCCTTTTGGCAAAGTTGTGAAGATGATTTCCTGTAGACATGTTCCAGGATGTTTATAACACTGCTATTTTTTTCAACAGCTCTAGAATTTTCATTAGCTGCATATTATGTGCAGCAAAAACAATTGTTGCAAATTGTAGCTCAGATTTCACACATTAATTCCTATATTAGGTAGGTTGTTCATAAATGAAACCAAAGGCCATCTCGAACTTCCCACTCAGGACTTAATGGGGAAGAGTTACATTATTCCTTAAGTAGCTAATTTTAATTCTTGTTATTTTTAAAAGTAATACAATTCTTAAAAATATATTTAACTCTTTTAAAGTTTTTGAAAGCCAACTGGTTGCCTTCAGGCTGCCATTACCCTATACCTAATTCTAGTAGCAGCTTTATTTGAAAGAATGCAGATTACCGATTTGTCTTGATAATGGCTATAAGATGTTCTGTGTGCAGTGAATAGGAGACTCAATCAGAATGCTAAGAATCTCATAATAGCTTGAAGATGATAAAAACAAAATAATGTTCATCAGTCAGGAGCAACAGACTATTAGAAACATTTCCTTAAATTTTCTTTCTACTTCCCTTGTCAGTCCAATCACCTTCCTTCTCTTCCTCCATAAGCTTTCCCTTTCCTCTTAATTTGGAAATAGAATAAGTGCTACTTCAGAAGAGCCAGTGAAAAACATCTATAAGAGATGGTGTGCAGTACTAAATTTTGCAGCCCCACATGATGCTGAGATGTTGCGCAATGGATTGTGCAGTGTGTTACTCAGATGACAGTAGTCCTTTATATTTCAGGTTGTTTCTAATTCTTAACTCTTACAGATGGGTTCCATTGCAACTAACAAAATGGATGCAACAATAAAAATACTGACGGATGTAGGGAGTCACTATTTTTGTTCTTGTATCTTTTAAGAACTTTCTGATTTTTAACAGCAATGGTATCTTATAAAGATTGTAGTCTTTAGCTGTGATAAGCACCTTTTGAAACAGGGGTGTCAAACTGGCGGCCCACGGGCTGGATGAGTCATGTGCAGACCAAGCTCACACCCAACTCCGTGAATGGGAAAAACGTCACAAAACATCATGTGATGGCAACGTGATGTGACGAGTTTGATGCCCATGTTTTAAAAGCAGCTCCATACCAATTTCAAATTTCTTAACAGTAGCTGAGTGTCAATGATCTCATCATATATGATTCCTGTTTCAAATGTAATGTTCTTTCAAAATATATTCATTTAAATGGTACTAATGTTTGCCATGCTCTCCACAATTAAGTTAAAAGCTTTAACAGAAATAATGTTAAGGATGAAATGCCATTTTTATTCTAGAGCTACACAAAATTACTTGGACTATGGGCTAATACTTTTTTTTATTTTGGGGGATGGAAGGCAAATGGCTACTTTTCTAAAGTGGTAGAGCCAAGACAAAAACTAGATTTGCATTTAAAGTCAGTTAAGATAGAATGAGATTACTTTCCAATCATTTAATACTTTTTTTTAGTGTCTTATTCAAAAGTATAATTTGGTTAAGGTCTCAAAGGTTGCAAGTTGAGACTATACAGGGGTATCCTTTGAAATTTTTTATTGAAAGACAAGGCTAACAAAACCAGAGGTACTCTGTAATAAACATTAACAGAATTACAGAATAACAGAGTTGGAAGGGAGGTCCAACTCCTTACTCAAGTATGGAACACTATACCATTTCAGACAAATGGTTGTCCAATCTCTTCTTAAGAACCTCCAGTGTTGGAGCATTAATTTTTCAGAACCTGGTTTTGCATCACTTAAGAATTACATCATTTAAGGATAGATTACGTCACATATTAAAAGTAGTGATAATGTGGGTTTTGATTTTAATGAAAATGGGGAAAAAAGGTATACATGTAAATTCAGTCAGTCACATTTATTTTTGTTTTAACAATTACATTTGCCTTTGGCTTAAATTTTAAATTAATTACATAGATGGTGTCAGGGAAGAACCATTGGTTGGTCTCACCTTTTTAAAATTCACATTTTCCCTTTTGTTCAATATGGAAACTCTGTTTTATGATGACTGTCACTATTTACACTTAACAAACCATGTAAAGTTGTTAAACAGATATGGAGCTTGTAACTTTTCAGAATAAAAGTGACTTATAGCACACCTGTCAGTTTGAATACGTAACAGTATGATAGACCATTGCATGATACTGAGCAAATACTTGGGAACTTATTTGAAATGGTAGGGTTAAACACTCCCTCACAATTAATTCTAGAGTTCAATATGTTTATAAAATGATTTTAATTCTTTAATATTTGATTTCTGAAGGGTTTGCTGTAAGCCTTCAGGTTATTTTATCCAACCCCAAAGCTGTATTTAGACGTCACGGCTCACAGCCTGGGATGCAGGAATCTGACTTTCTGAGGCAGATTACCACAATGGAGGAACTGGAGCCCAAAGCCAGCAACTGCACAAAGGTATCAGTGTTTGTTATTTCCACAATGGACATTAGTCCCCACTAGTCAACCTGCAGAGAATCAATGCCAACTAATGCTTTTTGTTCAACTTTTTCCAGGTTCTCGTATGGCATACTAGAACAGAAAAGGTAAATCTAGCTAATGAGCCAAAGTATCACCTGGACAATATCAGAATTGAAGTGTGACCTGTCAGCGTAAATGGGACATGCCATAATTAATTGATGCAACGGACATGCTTACCATATTCAGACTGTACAAATTGCTATTGTACAACTGCAGCTTTGGCAGCCTAATGGAAGACTACTGGTAGATAGCTGAAGATGTGTCTACTTAGGCTTCATTTACTTTGCATGCATTTCTCTGTCTTGCTTTAATTTTCTAACTGTTCCCTTTTCCTTTACACATGTTCAGTGAAGAGGTGGTAATGCACTGAAAAGTTATTAGTCTAAAAAAGAGAGAAGCTTTTACGCCGTGGCTTCCAGGCTTTATTCCTGAATTTAAAAAGCATTGTTTTTAAAGAATAGACACAATTCTTATAGAATAAAATAATTACACAATGTTTATGGATTTCTTTAATATAGGGAAGCAACCGCTTATCAATGAGGCACCATAAAATGTAAACACAATTTACTGGCAGAAACCTGGATACAACTGCAAAGACTAAATTAAATATATAATTTGAATTACCCTGTATAGTTGCTGTGCAGTACTCGGCTGATTAATCCTGTACAGATTCTCTGTCGGTCAGATCAGCTTCTTTTGACACAAGCAACTCAAACAGTGGAAAGAAAATTGATGGAACCCCAAGACCTTCCAGATTTCTCTCTCTTTCTTCGAGCCATTTTCCCCTGTTCATCACATCATTATAATATCACAGTGAAATGAATGATGAAACAAAATCATTATCACACAAGGAAATGCATATTTCAATGATACAAGGTACATTCTTATTTATATAAGTAACGTTTGGTTCATACAGTACCTTCTACAGGATTACTGGGTAATTTGCAGGGTGGAGTTTACATTTTAGAGATAGCACTAACATGATACCTATTTCCCTTATATGGAAACATTTGCTCTACAAGATAAAATAATTTTGAGTATGCAGTTGGTCACGTAGCTCTTCTGGAAAGTAAGATTTGCAAAATCAAAACATATTGTGGAATGAAAGAAAGCCGCCAATGTATTCAACTTGCTTTTCACTACATCAGAATTGAAGTCAGTACAGACCACAACACGGTCAGTTAAGATTACTTTTAAAATGAATGTTTGAAATTGGAGGAAGGGGTAGTGTACATGGATAGAACAGGGAAACTAGATGTATTTGGGCATGGAATGTCAGGTCTCTGATTTGAACTATTGCCTTTTCACTTCCAGAGTTGTGTACTGAGGGTTTGGCCCGAGGAACTTCCAGTCCATCCTGCCACTGTGTTGGGCGGTTGGCCAAAGCCCATCATATTATTGGAACTACTCAGAGTCATTCCAGCCATTTGCTGATTCATCTGTGAAACACACACACAAGATTGTGGTTAGGTGCAGTTAACAGAACATTCAAATTTTATACTGAAGCCCATTACTTAAGGACAGACAGACAGACAAGAGAAGGCTGGATGATAGGTACAGACAGAGAGACAGATATATTGATGATTGGTATAGATATAAATAGACAGTATAGGTACAGATAAGCTAGCTAGCAGATAGACAGGCAGATAGAGGGATACTGGTGTATTTGCTTACAACATTAATTTCTCATGGCTAAAGTTTTTTTTTAAATGTATTTATGAAATGCATCCTAAATACAATTTTTCAAAAATGTCTGAGATTTGACAGAATAACAATACTGTTATATACTAGGAAAATATAGGGGTAATGCACAGATTGCAATCCTTGTGCGTATCATGTTTTGCCATTAATACCCATAGGAAATAATCATGGTTGAGTGATCAATGTTGCAATGTCAGTAGCAATGCTGGCTTGGAAAGTAATCCTACTCTGGGCAGGGTTTCCTGCCCAGTTTATCAAAGCACTGAAGTAACAATCTGGCAGCAAGTGGAATGACTTAGTTAAAAGATAAATATAGATAATTATATTCTGCCTTTCCAACACTTACATAATACATTCCAGATAAAAAGATCAAATCTGGTTACTATACATTTTAAATGCCTCTTATAAGAATGCCTGAGTTCCAAAGGAAAACCCCATGGCATGCCATAATTTCCACTTCACTGTCAAATGTAATCACAAGTAAAAGGATTTGTTCAAGTCTTAACTAATTTTAACGTATCATCACTGGGGTAGCAGTTAGATGGAAGAGACTGAAGTTATAGAGATGCTAAGGTCAAATAAATCGCACCAGTTGCTGGGACTTGGGTGGTGTAAAAATTAATTTTTTAAAAAAAATTATTCAAAATGTAAATTGTTCAAAGACTATCCACCCTATCAAGAAGTGGGAAAACAGGCTGAATCTTGCTGAATTTGAGAGAATGAGAGGAAACACAAAACCAGAGGAGCAGGATTAGAATGGAGTGCAAATGACTGGATACTGAGAAAGCATACCATACTTCAAGGCCTCTCTTGCTCTGAAAACCTATTAACATTCTTGGATCAGATCTTGCTTTCCCATTCCTCTAGAGGCCTTTTCCAAAAGTATCCACCAGAAAGGATGTTTGACTTGAAAACCTCATTAGCTCCAGCCAGCCTAGCCCACCTTAGAGAATTGGAGCATGGAAGAGACAGGACATTAGCCACCTGCATCTTCAAAGGGTTTGTATGTCATATTCAGTCCTCCATTCTCTTAATCTACAACTGGATTAGGTATGAGAAGCTGGCTGTTAGAATCAAGGTGAACAAGCACAATGAACAGACCCATTCCAGGAACCAATGGAGATAAAAATGGAAATCATCATAGGCCGTATTAATACCCCTAATTTGTACAGGTAGTCCTGGACTTACAACAGTTCAGTTAGTGACTGAAGTTACGACGACACTGGAAAAAAAATGACTTACCACCATTTTTCACACGACCATGGCAGCATCCCCATGGTCAAGTGGTTTATGTTTAGATGCTTGACAACCGGCTCATATTTATGACAGTTGCAGTGTCACATAAGCAACTTTTGCAAACCTTCATTGTCTTCATTGCAAAGACAATGGGGGAGAAGCCAGATTCACTTTATCAACCATGTTATTAATTTAATAACTTCAGGGATTCACATAGCAAATGTAGCAAGAAAAGTCGTATCATTTGGGCTCAACTGTGGTTGTAAGTTGAGGACTACCTATATAGTGACCACCCCTGCACTAGGTAATCTCAATCTCTCAAATGAAATTTGGAGAAGAAAAGGTTTGCTGACTGGCTCTTACATGGACAAGTCTATCCAACCTGCCTCTTCTTTTTTCAGGATTGTTTCCTTCTCATTACTCCCTGTTTTTTTCTTTGCTTTCCAAGAAGTTTGCACACATGCTTGCCTTCACACCACCTTACCCCTCTTGGATATTAATTCAGGCTTTTTTTGGTCACCCCTTAGGGTTCCAGGTTATAAGAATCTAGCGCTACAAGAATCAAAACAAAACACAGCAGATTGTTCTTTTGCACCTATTGTTCTCAGTAGGTCCACCGAAACTGTGCACAGGTAGTTCTTGACTTACAACAGTTCGTTTAGTGACTGTTCAAAGCTACAACAGCACTGAAAAAAGTGACATGACCATTTTTACGACTGTTGTAGCCTTCTTACGGACATGTGATCAAAATTCAGATGTTTGGCAATTGATTCACTTAAATGTCTCATTTAGCAACAGAAATTTTGGGCTCAATTGTGGTCATAAGTGGAAGATTACCTATAGTAGGCATTACAGAAAAGAAGTAGCAATATTGCTAGGTTGTAATTTAAAAATGTTGGGGGGAAAACCCAAAGCTGCTATTGGCAGGGAATGGGAAAGCAAGCTTGGGTAGAAATTGAAAAGGTTCCTTCTCAGAAATGTATGGTTTGAATGAAGTATGAGCTTTTAGGAGAGTTCACAAGCTTGGCATTACATCAGTGGGTTCATCCACACACAAAAAACTCTAAAAAAGTTTTTTTAAAAAAAGTCAGCAATTGCTTAGCAACAGCCCAAGATGAAACAGTTTCCCAGGGCAGCAACCAGATGCTGGGGAGAGGGGATGGGCCAGGCGCTGCAGCCGATCAGAACTGGGGCTGCTCCTAGAATGGAACAAAACTCTTCGACCATCTGCTTTGAAGGGCTCAAGAGAGTTCCGATTAAAAACAACAACATCCTGCACTGTTTATTTGTTTGAAATAAAACAGTGCACAATGTATTTCCAGAGGGCTGGGAATGAGAGCCTGGCAGTGAATGAAGAAGAGAATGGATCTGCACGTAGTTTTCTAAAGTAGAAAAAGTAGAAGTAGTAACACGGTTACTACCTCTCGACTAGAAGGGGGGGAAATCAGATTTTTCAAATAGCTGATTTTCTTATTTTAATTATAATGCTTCAATTAATTTTTCCCCATTTAATTAATCCCAACTACTGACATTTGAATCCTACCCCTAAATTCTCCGGCCATGCATATTCTCTGCCAAACAAACAGCAAAAGCACATACTCACCTGTGAAAGGTTCCATGGAGTTTGCTGTGTTTGCGGCTGCATGCCGTATTTCTGTGGCTGGGGTATCTGTCCCAATACTGTTCCTTGGGGCCCACCAATGCTTTGAGGGAGTCCCAAACCAGCAGTTTGTGTAGTGACTGAAAAGCCATTTGGCATTCCCATGCCCACCATCATGCCTACATTCTGTCCAATTACAGGTACTGGTGGGGCCATCATGTTTCCCATCATTGCGGGGGCTGGTGGCACCGGTACAGGGCCTCCCATGGCTGGAAACGCTGGAAAATGAGCTGAGGGCTGGGCAGCAAAGGGCAGCGGCTGGGCCCCCATGAAGACTCCTATTTGGGGAGGAAGGAGTGGAAAGGAAAAGAAGAGGTTTATGCCAGTCAAAGCTCACATTTGTCCAACATGGCTATCCAAATAAGATTAGGGAGTAAAACTTGCCCCCAGGTGACTCATTGTATTAAAAAGCCATGTTTATCTTCCGTGCATGTTGACTAGAGTTTCAGATTGAGGAAGGTTGTAAAAACTGTTAATAAACAATTAGGGAAGAGTATGGTGATGTATGGTGTGAGATTGGAGATCTTGCATTCATTAACAGGATAGAAAACCCATTTTCCTTTTGTTCTGGCCCAGCTTTCATATTTCCTTTGATCCTTTGCTCATTCTCTCACTATATAAAGTTAACTTTATAATGTAGCTATGGGGGGGTTAGCTTTATCATTTGTAGGGCTTCTTTTCTAGTCTAACAAGCCCAGAGTTCTTGGGGGGGGGGAAACTATACATTTTTTCTATTACTTTACATGCAAAACTGCTGGTACATGAGCCTTGACTATGGATAATCTTATTTATCAAGCACAGATCTGTGAAACCAGGAATAATGGAACTGTACATAACAAAAGCCTTGCAACTACATTTTTCTCAAGCCAAGGCAGAGAGGAATGAATAGAAAAACCAACGGACTAACCACAATCACCTCCATTTCTGCCCTTTAGTAGGTTAGCTTCATCTTATTAATACCAGACGAGATAGAGAAAATCAATGACAGGGAAATTTACGAATTTTAAGAAATAACTTCCCTCAAACACCTTAATGGTGGACTATTTAATTACCTACAGTTTTTCTAAAGAATTGAATGAAAATCTTAGCTTAATTTTAATTGATTCTTAATCAAACTTCAACTTTTTTTGGGGGGGGGGGAATTGAGTCAATAGTTCTGGCAAAAGCAGAAGATTTCTATCTATGGTAATAAGTGAGAAAAGAACTTATCAGGAAAAAAAACAGGGCAGCCCCACTTCTGTTTGGCTCTACCCTCCTTGCCCCCATCCACTGGCATATCGTTTGTGGTCTAGCAAAGCTGGCTGAGGAATTCTGGGAGTTGAAGTCCACAGGTCTTACAAGGTTGGAGACCCCCTCGTCTAAACCAAACCAAAAGAACAAAGGTTGCTCACTTCAATTGTAAAGTTACCCTAAATTGCTTTTCTGTTCTAATGAAACCAGAGCAATTTCCAACCATTTATATTTTTAAAGGTGAAAACATTTCCTAACATACAGGTAGTAACTTTGATACCATTTAGTGTCCCTTTAATCCCCGGTCTCAAATGTCTGTTAGATCCAAATCCTCCATGGAACTCATGTTAATTTACATCATTTGTGTAATGAGGTAATTTGCATTACTACACAAATGATGGGAGCTCATGCAAATAGTATACATTTAAGTGAATTGTTAATACAACAAGATTTAGTCTGTTATTTCAGGGAAATGTTTGGATGTAGATTTTTTTCTGTTGTACCGGGAAGTCCCATAAACAGCAACTTGTTAAATCAATTTTACCTTACAAGCAGAAGCTTTTATTTCAAGAGTCATGTCCTCTCTCTTAATTCCTTTATTTTCTTGATTGACATTTATTTGTTGTTAAGCTGTCTATTTGTTCATCATCTTTTGTTTCAGAATAAAAGGTAAAGATAAAGGAGTCTCTGCAGGTTTTACTCTGCTAGTTATAGCTGACTTTAGGGTTCAGCGCTCATCTGTTTCTGAATATTTTTACACACTCCCATAGTTCTTTTATCATGCACAGTTTGCTGCTTACTTAATGTGCTTCTTTTCCTATATAAATCTCTTTTCTTCTCCAATCCTTCATCCACAGTTTTGGGGATTAATTATATTAAAGTGTAGCAATATATTACATCTGATTCAGGACATCCTGAATTTAATCCCAGAATCACTTTTTTAAATGGCAGAACTATAGTAGTGGACATTATTATAGTAATAGTAATATAACATGACAGTATTGTAGCATTTTAATATTGCAGTAGCAATACAACAATAGTGACCAGCAATGTTCTTTTAATAGCAATAGCACTTATATACCGCTTTGTAGACCTCTCTAAGCAGTTTACAGAGTCAGCATATTGCCTACAACAATCTGGGTCTTATTTTACCCACCTCGGAAGGATGGAAGACTGAGTCAACCCTGAGCCTTATTTGCCAAATTGCAGGCAGCCAGCAGGCAGCAGAATTAACCCGAAGTACTGCATTCTAACTACTGTGCCACTACAGCTCATTTTAATGTACTGGTTTAGAGGAAATTTAATCAGTATCTATTCATTGGAGAAGTCTTCCCAGATGGGAGACTGTAATTTCTATTAAGCATGTCTCTGAATTAAGCTCTACATGAAAAGAAGGCAGCACTAAGGAAAAGAGACTAAAGTTAAGGACAATGAAATACCTCATCTCCCTATGCTACTGAGCACTTAATGCTCAGCAATACATGGTTCAGTTGCTTTAAACACACACAAATACATAATCAAGACTGGGCATTTGTTTTAGTTGGGTGTTTTGTAGTAACTTTTAAAATGTAAATTCAGACTCACTTCTACAGGACAATCTCTTTTTCTAGGGAGAAGACTTAGCCACAGGTTTTGTTAGTAATCTTTTAAACAATGCACACTGGAAGTAAATCAGACAAGTAATCACCTGGGACATTCTGCTGGGGAAGAGTGCCTGTGCCATACAGGGACAAGATGGAATCCTTGGAGAGCGGTTTCTTTGCTGACTCTTCCAATTTTGTTTGTTCAGTAAACAGATCAAGATCTCCAGATGCAGCAGATAACGTGGCAGCCACTGGGTTGGTAGAAGCATTCTGGGAAATAAAAGTCAAAGACTGATGAAAGCCAAACAGTGGAGATAGAAGTGGGTTGTTAAAAATTATATAGCAACTTCAGAGACAAGTAGCAAAGTTCCCAAATTTAATACCACAAATTTATTTACACTACATAAATAACACCAGCATCAATGCATGTAAGTTGTATATTCTTTGCATATAGCTGCAGTAAAAAAATAAAAATAAGAGTAGTTCCATATTTTGTGCAGCAAGTGAATTATTTGTAATAAAGATGTAAAAGCTATATTTTCTATTTACATGTGTATATCTGGAAACTGGCTAGATAAAGATCACATGGGCATCTTTATGTCAGTTTATACTCTTCATCAATATTTTGTGGCTTTCTTAAATACTTCCATGTCACAGCTAGAATTCTTTTTAGGATCCACTTTACAGTGCCTTACTTTTTCAGAAGAAATTATCATTAAGTGAAAATTCAATTCTGCCCTTTTCCTCAAGCAATTTAAAGAAATATTTGGAAAAAGGAATACAACTGAAATACTGAACAAAATTTTCACCATGAATTAATTTTTCGCAAATGTAATTAAATTGCTACTTATTCTTAATTAGTAAGATTCATGGAAAGACAGTCTCAAATAGTTTATAAAGCTTGGATTCCCAAAGTTTTTAGGTGTGTTTCAAAAAAGAGAGACACATCCCTACCATAATCACAATCAGTTTTGCATTGCCCCCTGCACAGGAATAATGAAAAAGTAAACAGATCAAATAGCTTGAAAGTTATAAATTAGTACAATTTAATGATATGTTCATCTTTTCTTCAATTTGCAAGGTATAAATTGGCACCTAGGTTAATAGCTCATTATTCCCAATCTAGCCAGGGATGAGTGAAATAAAGGCTTCTTCAAATAATCTCCAGTTCGTCTTCTGATATAAGGAACTATAGTTGACCTTACATTTATTTTATAATGTAACATAAAAAAATATAATCTGTTTCATTGGTAACCAGTAATTTTGGGGAGCCTCGATTGAAGTGTCAAGGGCAAACATCCTTAACCTCTTTCCAATGAGCTATTAAATTTTTTCTTAGTGCTGCTACGGAGAGAGGGAGGTATTGTAAATTGCTGCAGATATTACATCTCTTTAACACGCAGGTATTCTCATTTAACAATAATTCATGTAGCCATTGTCCAAAGTTAAAGGCGGCACTGAGAGAATGGTCCTTACACCTGGTTCTTAAAGTTATGGGTACTGCATGGTCACATGATCAAAATTTGGGTAGTAGGCAGTTCACCTGCACTTATGACCAAAGGGACACATAACTCTCCCCCCCATGTCTATAATCTCTCCCCGCCACCATGCCGCATGCCTGCCCTTTTGGCTGCTCTGCACAACAATCCTCAGCAAATCCAATGCTGGAATTGAAGAAGAGGCTAGGGGCATGGATCAGGATGGGCCCTTGCTGAATGACCAATTGTATTCTGTTAATGATGGCGTCAGTGACAGCCGTGATTATTATTGCTAAGTTGGGCTGCCATGTGATTTCATGCTTTACAACCTCACTGTATAGCAACGGAATTTCCAATTACCGTCGTAACTTGAGGACTACCTGGACCCTGACATTGCAATACGGCGCTTTAACCATATATTCTGTACTGCATCCCTATTCCCAATGTAACATTGATAGCGTGCCAGACACTGACATAGATCGTTTCTCCTTCTGTTGCTTCTATTACAAATTCCAAAGTCAACTACCATGTTAAATTAATAGTTTTTGCACCTTACCTGGACAGGTGGTATAGATGCGGCTGGCAAAGGATTAGAGATCATTGGGCCAAATATATCCAGATCATCATCATTCAGAATTGGGGCAGGAGCAATGGTACTTCCATTTGTAACAGAGGAGTCAGCAGGACCATCTTACATTTTTTTGGATTAAAAAAAATTAAACCAGATTGATAATTGTGAAGCATACACACATGGCATGTAGATACACTGATACAGCTAAAAGATAGTTTTTGATACCCCCCCTCCCCAAAAAAAGTACCTGCTTCTGAAGTTCCAATATCCCCCTCACCCGCATTTCAGGTGCTCGGCAACTGGGCCATCTTTCTGGCCATTTGTAGCATCCTGAAGTCATGTGACTTCAATTTCTAACATTTTTGTTGAAAAACAGCATTTACTTCAAATTTTTGGCAAAAGCATCCTATATAGCAAATACAATTGGATTGTGTAATGACCAAAAAGGTTGTAAAATCAGATTGATCACATGGCTGACATGCTTTATGACTGTCATGACTTATGATGACCAGGTTCTATTATGGTTGTAAGTCAAGGATTACCGTATGTTGGCAGAAATCATCAGGTTGTTTCATAAATTGTATTTAGGCTCCACCAATATTAAGCCAACACCTTATCATTCAAATTTACAACAGTAGAGGTGCAATCTTTCCATAGTCTCTTGGAAAATACTAAACAGGACAGAATGTAGCACTTAATTCAGAGCTTGTTAAATTAGGCTGAAGTTGCTAAAGATTCCCCATCTGTATTTTACAGATGCAATAATAGCCTGCTTGAGGCAAAGTCTGTCTTAAGATATTGTGAGTTTGAGGTCAAAGTTACACAGACTAAAACAATTTGTGAGTGGAAAAAAAGAGGTTTTTGGTTTACAGGACCCCCAGCTGTAATCACAATATGTGCAGTGGCCAAAACAGATGCCTACCCTAATCCAAATACATAGGAAATGTTATTCCTGTCTACCTAGGTAATTCAAAAGGGAGATAAACCACTAGTTTGAAAAATAAGTGGTAGCTGACTAAAAAATAATACAGTATTTCATTTATTTATTTATTTTAGATGTTATGAAATTTATGTGATAGCCTTAACATCCATCCTCCTACAAGCCCAAAGTTAGAAACAGCCTCAGCATCAAGTCTCAATTTGATAAAACATGAAATGAAATCCCTCTAGATCTCCATGTTATTTTTTTCTTCTTTTTTCTCAGCATGAAATCTGCCGTGGACTACTGAACTATTTTTAACATATTCATCTATACTTTATAGCTTTACAAAACTGTAAACTAATATAACAAATTATGCTTTGAAGTTTGCTTTTAGTTCCAAAGGAGTATAGCTCTGTAATTTATGCATTTATTTATAAAATATCACACATTTCCACTATAAAGATGAGTTTCTGGGTTTTTGTTTTTTTTTAAGTCTTCTTCCCTTTGGGATGTACTTCTTCCTTCACTGAGTTTGAAAGTAAAATTCTTGGAAAAAAATACCTCAGAATGAGGGATCATCTAAATATCTATATTAGACTTAAAAAACAAAATGTGATCTACAGTCTACAGCAATATCCTAGATGTAGATCAACACCAAATATATACATTCTGGCATTTAATGTTGGTCCAGAACAATTAATAAATAAAATAAATTTTATAGTAAATGTAGGACATCTCCAAGAGGACTGCCAAACCTCTCTCTCTTTGATCCTTTTCTGTATTAGAGCAAAAGTCTTTAGGAGGATAATGCTTAGAGGCAGACAGAATGTCAACTCGGAAATTATGAAAACACAATTTCAAGGCAATAAAAGTAGTTTTTCTCTTGATGCTCCTAAAGGCATTCGCTTTTGGGATGTATCATATTAAAGTGGGCTTTCAGGAATCAGATTCTTCAGTAACTTTCTAGTAATGCTACTATGGTAGATGAATATTTATCCACTTTACAGTATTTACAAATAAGCTTATCACGGCCAGAAAATTCCAGAAGTTGTCTCAAAAAACATAAGTTGATCTAATTATTCTATTCTGCTTGAAAAAAATACAACTGTGTTGATTTTTTTTTGCCCCAATTACTTCTCAGTTTATTCACATAGCAAAAGAAAGGATAGGTTTTCTTGCATCCCTGCAGTACCTACATTAAATACATATTTTAAATCAGCTCAAAAGCTTAGCATGTACTATATATGCAGTGCATTCACAGAAACTTGAGAAGCTTGGCAACATATTCTATGAAGATGCTTTTTTAACCAGTTAGATTCCAAAACTTCAGAATTTTGGGACAGTGTGTTGTAAACATAATTAATGGAAAGATGAAAATAGGCTATTTGGCCATTTAATTTCTATTGGATCTAAGTGTATTTTTATACCATTTTCTGTGTAGTCACCACAAAAGTTAAATATATGCTTTACATGCATATATATTACACATACATATATATACACACATAAACACAGATGAAACTAATGCATTAAAACACTGCAGATTTATAAAAGAGAGAAGAAAAACCAAACAGAATAATTTTTCCATGATATTTATCCAAGAAAGGCAAGGATGAAGATAGGCATTTAAGAGAGGTTCGCAAATTGCCCTAGTGTTTCAGTATGTTTTTCTACAGAACCCCTAGGCCAAAATTGTGATTAATAACACCCTGGTGACCTTGTATATGAAGTGCCCTGGGGTGCCACAACATAGAGTTTGGGAACTATAGATTTGAAGAATACAACAATAGTCATCTTATGGGTTTCAGTGGGAACGCAAGACCGTAAACTTCAATTATTGTAAGTCAAGATTATACTGTGTTGCTTATAGCAAGGTCTTTGTGAATTAACTTAGAGATCATCTAAGTTTATTGCCCACATTATGAAGAAGGCACTGTCAAGCATTCAGATTCACCAAGTTGTTTAAGGATATACATGCCCTTGCAATTGCTTCAATATATACATGATAAGAATTTCATTCAGCAGTCTATCATATGCTATACCAGCTGTAACTTCCATAAAAACACAAATATAGTTCTTTACAATAATTAAAGTACGAGATATCAGTGTAGGAACTACAGAGCAATGAAGCCTCAATTTAGTGAACCTCTGCTTAGTAGACATGGGATGCACGTTCTATTAAGACAGCCTTCAAAATAACAAAGTCTGTTGCATCCAAGGTAACCTGGATGAAGCAATTTAGTTTTATCTTAGCTTGCTTTACCTTACATATCTATGACAGTTTATAGAATTTTAACATTACATAAAGTTTATAGAATTTTAACATTACATAAATAGACAAAGTGATGTGTATATAAAATGGTTAATTAGCAATAATAGTCAACCTTTCACTATGGTTTCACTATAGTTAGATTGCCTCTACTCAGGAAAGATTATATGCAAACAAAATTTGTTGATTGATACTCCTAGCCATATAACTAAGTTGACCCTCCAATAACACTGATTTTCAGAGGGAGAATTGGAATGGAAGGGGGAGGTTAAAGGGTAAACTATTTTCTGCAGTAATTGCCAGAGTTTACATGATACTTTGACATTAGTAAACAGATCCCAAACATATTCCATTCATATACCGCTTCTTCATGTAAAGATAAACAATTCCCTCTATAGCCATGTTTAAAAAAAAAATCTAGTCAGTTGTTGAAATAAATGAGGTTAAGGAAAAAAAATTCCAAATAGACTTTGGAACTATCAGTGGGTCGGATATGAAAACTGACATCAGTTTTGAACTCTAGAGCTTGAAGTATTCACGCTCAAGTGAAAAGTTTCCCCTTTCTATCTGTAAAATCCTTAAATTAAATAATCGCCTTTTCTCTAAATCTGAACATAGGGGCATTTGCTCATTGTTATCCATATGTTCTGTCTTTTAATTGTTGGCTGAATATAAAGACAGACAGACAAACTCTATAAAGGCTTCCATACAAAGTTTCTTTATTGGATCACAAGGCATTCTCAAGGTGTAACTCACAGTTATGTCAAGATTCATCTAATGTCCAACTCTTTGCACAGCTGACTTCACAGTGTAAAAATACAGTAATCTTTCATCCCATAATGATGGAGCCAAGGGTGAGACACAAGCACGCTGTTGGGGTCCAAGCAGGAGTAAAGGAAACTCCTCCAACCCAACCAAGGGTCAATTCAGTGACCAGTCAGGATTATAGATATGACCATATGATATGAACTACATTTCCCATGATGCATTAACTACATTTACCATGAGGGGACAGTTCCCAATTCTAACTTAACTATCTCAATTTCCAATTACCTATATACTGTCTGGACAACACACCATATGTCAAGGGTTCCATACTATACTATAGGAATTGCAGTTCCTGTAATAATCTACCAAAATATGTATATTAAAATTGAGATCCCCTTGTAACATCAAATAGGATCCATATGAAAGGAAGTGATTTGGTTTTCCAAATGTATGAATTCTAACATTATAACTATATTTTCACACTTGTATTTTTTATAATACATTTCAAGTATCATCTCCAGGGAAGTAGTAATTGTTTTTAATTATGAATGGCTTATCTTCTCCTTTTTCTCTTAGATAAGCTACAAGAATTTATAAAACTCATCTACTGGCCATTGTGATCCAATTTGGTTACATTTTATATTTTAATTCATTACAATAAAATCATCTAATAAAAGGGATATAGTAAATATACTTTCTATCAAAAGATTTAAGAACAAGCAAAACCTAAGCAATTCTCAATACAGGTAGAATTGTAAAAGATATGCAGAAAAAAAAAACCTGAATTTGTATCCCGCCTACAGTTACTTGATTGTGAGGGTGGGGGGGCTACATAAATTAGATAGGTTTAAACTTATTAAACTAGTTCATTAAAAACAAAATATTGTACATATTTTTTGCAAATTTTCAAGGTCAGTTTAAAAATAGTGCAACACATGTTTAACAAATTTTTTCTCTAAGCTACTGTCCTCAAATAGATATGAGATACTATGCAGATTACTACTGCAATGCCTGTTTGGAAATTTAACTTGGTTAACAACATACTTGCTCCACTGAGGGGACTAGCCAATGTGTCTATCACTCACAGCAATTAACAGATGCTCCTAGAGACCCTTTAATTATCCAAATGTCTACTTCAATATCATTCCAGTACTGAATATCTTTTATTTTTCCTAATTTGAGATGAGGTTAAATATACAACTTCTGGTTTTGTGATCTGGTTTTCTAATTTGTTTTTCTATGTGTTTCAGAAAATAAGTTTAATTATTATTGAAAGGTAACCTATACATTTTAAAAATAATTCAAGTCTGTGGTCCTCGTTAGGAGCCTATTCAGAAACTATTTATACGAAGGATAAATAACAATTCAATCCCCCAATTTTCCATTCATGAAAATAATACTTAGCCACTGAATCTTATCTTTGACAACTTTAAGATGTGTGAACCTCAGTTTCTAGAGTTCTCCTTGCCAGCATGTTGTTCACACACCTTAAAGTTGTGAAGGTTGAGAATTTTTTCTCTAGGTTTATTTAACATGCACTAATGGCAAATGTTTAAATGTTAAGATACATAGACAAACATGTTCTATAAACAAGAGTTATGGGAATGAAACAAAACTTGCAGATTTGTAACAGCTTGCTCTGATAAACTGTGGTGAAATTAGCCAAATTTGTCCAATTCTGTCACACAGGAAAACCATGATCCTCTGGACCTCTA
This sequence comes from Bungarus multicinctus, assembly GCA_023653725.1. Taxonomy (NCBI): domain Eukaryota; kingdom Metazoa; phylum Chordata; class Lepidosauria; order Squamata; family Elapidae; genus Bungarus; species Bungarus multicinctus. The sequence continues at coordinate 117,635,681 of CM042836.1, forward strand.
CTTAATGAACTTTAGATTCCAAGGACATTTTATTTGGATTTTAATCTCAAAGGACCAGACCACTGTTTCTGAAGCAATTGGCAGTCTGTATTTGTCATTTATATCAATTGATATCATTATGTAGTTGACAGTTTTCATATTAAATTACATCATTTGGATGATTATGCAAATGATATAAATTAAATCTATGCATAAATTCGGATTTAACAGATATTCCAACTTAATGGATATACTTTCCCCCAAATGGTCTATTACATCGAGGCTTTACTGAACAGAAAAGGTTGTTTTTAAGAAAAAAATGGAAGTATGCTTATAAGAGAATTGAGTCAAAACAAAGAGGCCAAATTTTTGAGTACAATAACATTAGTCTATAGTTATTGGTGGCAGGACAATATGAAGATCATGCCATATGTTTGCCAATGATACCATATTCCCAAGAATGAAAAGAAAAACAGAATTTGTTTCACATTTTATTATCACTTATCTCTGCAGCAAACCAAAAGGAAAAAAATTACTATTCTATAATCAATACTGGATCTCCAGAATCACAAAGTAGGATTTTAAAACATCAAAGGGAGCGTTGGTTATACAGAAAATTATCTAAGCAAAATATTGTTTAGAAGGTGGAAATTTAGTTTCTTCCTGATTTTGGTAAATCTCTTCCTTAATGCCTGTTATTTTAAAATCAATCTAAAATGAATTCACTGATGCCCTCACATGACATTTGAGATTATCTGTTTTTAAGTGATAATATGTTGAGATGGTTGGTTAATTTAAAGTCTGTAACTATACGTTTTCATTTGTTTTCTAATGAAACATCTAACTGATAAATGGTACATCAAACAGAAAATGAGTTTTGTTTCTTTTGGCAAATTCAGCCTTTCAATTTGATGGAAAAAGTAATGCTGTAACACTGCATAGTTTTGCAAGACATCCAACAAAAGGAGTAATTTTGTAAAAATATTATTTTAAAGGAAATGTCTTGTTTCTAAATTTAAAAAGTGATGTCAGTTACTGTGAATTTAAATCTCTAGTATGGGGAATTTACACACACACACACACACACACACACACACACTAATCAGCAAAGCTAAAAACAGGTATTATCTGAAGTATTATAAAAGGTTGGGAAATCAGTTGGAGAAAAAATAACATTACATTATTAGCCAAGCCTACAATATTTTATAAGTACTACCACAAATCATGTGAACCGTTGGTAATATTGCTCTTCGATTTGAAATACACTGGTAAAGATCAAAACAGCACACAGTGTACATTTTAAGAGGATGAGAGTAAACATGTTGGTCTCGCTATATTCATATACACAGAGAAGGGAATTAACTGATAGAATGGTTTCTCTTTTTCCACGTGCTTCTCCAGTTCTATTGCAGATATTTTATTGCTTTCCAGACAGGAAATGTAAGAAGGGAAAATCTATCCACGATGTATTTGCAAATCATCTTAAACCATTAGTACTTTATGGGAATCTATATTCAAGTCACACGTTAAATATGGTGCTAATAGAGGTGCTAAGTGTATTCTTTCCACTGATGCCACAGTAAAATAATCCAGTAATTTTCTGAATATTTTTAAATATACAGTGGCTAAGAGTTTCCTTTTTTTATATAAAAAATATGTAGAGAGAACGAACAAGAATAGCAACTAAGGCAACAACTGCTGCCCAGAGGCTTCTGGAATGGGTGGCCATAACAACACCATTTACAATAATGAAATGATATCCTTTCTCAATGAACTGGGTCAGCAAAGTTGTTAACTTACCTGCAGAAAAATGACAATAAATCATTTTGCATAATTAGGTCAACAGCAGTCTAACTGAATGTCTGTCGACAACCCGCATACTGTATCTAAATCTGTATGTAACATTTGAAATTGTTAAACAACGCCTACCATCCTAACTACCTTTTGTTCTGTATACATTTTACTATCTGAAGAGTTTTAGAAGAGTCAAAAGCAAGCACACTATTTGGTGGCCTTCAGTTAGGTGGATAATAATACTGTCCTAAAGTGATAATTATTCTGATGACTAAAACTAATATTTTTGGTCTTTTGAGGATCTTAAAATCTAGGAAAATTCATATGGTGGATTTTTTTTTAAAGTAGGACAATCCAGCATTTAATAACTGTCCTCGGAAACAGATTCAGCTTCCCATAAAGCTGTTGTAATGAGTGAATTACATGGTCTCCATAACTGGTCTAAATTAATACATGGCTGTGGCGTTCTGGATCAGGGGAATCAAAGTCTTACAGTACTTAAAGCCTATTATAATACCCTGCAATCATATCTCTAAAGGCACTTTTTTCTTGAAAAGATGCTTCTTTGGCATTGATGATAATTCAGACAGGATGGAGGAGGTGGGAATAGCAGAAGCAAGGCCAGGGCAGCAGTATGGGAAGGCAAGTTGAAATTAGCATCATCATTAGGTATACTTCAGCAGGTATGCTGCAATTATATATGTATCACAGCTGCTTCCCAAAAATTAAATAGCATGGGAGAATTCAAAGGCTAATGGTCACACTATTGATCATGATACTCCAGCATCTTCTAAGGAATCAGAACTAATATAAATTAATGCCTAAAAATCCCAGCACAGCGAGTTAGAAGTGTCCCAAAGTTCCGAAAGATGATTCAGGAATGCATCATCCACTCTGAGAGAAAAAAGAAATTGCTAAAGCAATCAAAATCACCTCTATTTCACACTCAGACCTGAAGCCATCATTTTAATTAAAATAATTATTTTCTAAATGAAAAAAAAAAGTGGGCAAGATGTTTGGGAGGAAACCAAGCAAAGAATCTGGATGTACACTGGTACCACCAGGTGGCATGTTAAGAATTCAGTTTCATTTATTATAGGATTTGGATATCTAAGGCATACACATAGCTTGTGATCAAATGAAAGCTCCTGGCTTAGGGTCAGCCTTATCACTTAACTCTCCTGCACAACTAGCACAGAAACAAATCAAGTTGGTGGCAAAGGCCTGAATCACTCTGCCCTGCTATGATGAGAAGCTTGGTTCCTATGTTTCTTGGAGCCGTGGTGGCACAGTGGTTATAATGCAGTATTGCAGGCTAATTCAGCTCATTGCCAGGAATTCAATCCTCACCGACTCAAGCGGGATTCAGTCTTCCATCCTTCGGAGGTTGGTAAAATGAAATCCAGATTGTTGGAGGCAGTATGATGACATTGTAAAACACTTAGAGAGAGTTGTAAAGCACTACAAGCACTATGGTATATAAATCTAAGAGCTATTGCTATGCTCAATGCACAGGGATATTCCTAAAAAGGGTATATAGGGAGGTGCCCAGAATAAAAGTTAAAAGTTGAATTAGTTGCAGGAGAAAGGATGGAATAAACTATTCCTTCTCTGGCATTTATGTTTTTTCAGAATAGCTGGCTTGATGTGGGGGGGGACGGGGAGAGGACACGGACAACCTCCATTAAAGCAGCACAACAATGAAGCCAAAGATTTGTGTCCTGAGAAACCAAATTAAAATTTACACAGGATTAATGGTGATTCCTTAGGATGGGACATTAAACAAAAAAAAATGGCTCTGAGAATATTGCATTTTCTCTGTGAATATTGCATTCTCTCATCAGAATCTTATAACTACTCTTTCAAAATGAACTCATTACTTTCAAGTAGGCACCATTGCATATTACTTTTGTCAATTCAACTATACAGATAGCTTCAATTTATTCTATTCAAAATTATAGATAATTACTTACCAAGCCCCAGAAGATCAACAGTTGATTCTAGTACTTTCTTAGGACTTGTTTTAAGCTCAAGTTGCTGATCTTCTTTCTTCTGAGGCTTTATTAAAAATGAATAGAGATTATGACAACACATATACACACGTGAAATACCACAAACAAGAGCTCCCATGTAGTCTTACTTTAAATTGGAAAGATGATGATTATTGTGTATACCAGAACACACACAAAAGGCAAATTGGCAAAACAAAATATGACAGAATTCATTTCCTACTGGTCAGAGACATTCACATACACTATTTCAACAACCCTTTGATTATTCTCTGCAAAAGGCCAATGGAAGAACTGAGACAGAAAGAATACTTGTTCGTTTATTCATTCATTTTTTCGGTCTGTTTCAATTGTAAGCAGCAGGCATTTCAATACAGGGAAAAAAAGATAATCACAACACATTATAACATAATGTAAAAGAAGCAATAATACTGTCCTGCCAAGAAATACCATTCCACTCTCAATAAAAACAATCACCTTCTGCAAAGTGATAACACGCCATTCTATCAGACTCTGAAGGCTTTCTGAAACAGTAATCCCTTAGCAGCTTTTGCAAATCTTAACAGGGTGCTGATCTGACCATGAATAGGAAACAACTTTGATTACCCACTGGCAACTGAAGAGTTGTGGCGATCTGAAGTGTCCTTTGAAACAAAGACTCTCAAGATTATTTCTCATTTGCTTTGCTACAACAAAACACCAACATCACTTGCATATAATACTTTACTAAGATGTAGCTTTTTGAATGTCATAATAATGCGGGAAAGATTGACTGATTATGTGCCACCAACTCTTAGTGACTATGTAGATGGATGTCCAGGCTGATTTCATCCCAATCTGGTTGGGGTGGCACAGGTCTCCTGGTGTCGTACCCATCATCACTGACCTCCCCCTCTTCCAACTTTCTTTCCATCTTTAGAGTAATGTGGATTTCTCAAGAGAGCTGGGTCTTTGCATAATGTGTCAATAAAATGTAACAATACAAACCTGGCTTTTAGTGCCTTGAGTGAGAACTCTGAATGGATTTGTTCTATGATCCTTTTGTTTATTTAACTGGCTAATATATCTTATTGCGGCGGTTGGAGGGGTTAGGAATTGGAGGAACTGTCTTACGGTGGTTCTCCTCCTTCCTCTCTAACCGCTCGCAATTTGTATTGACGGGGGGGAGAGGTCCACCTTTAGGCCCCTCATTTGTGGGGTGCCTCAGGGGTCGGTCCTCTCCCCTCTTTTGTTCAACATTTATGTGAAGCCGCTGGGGGAGATCATCCGTGGTCTTGGGGTGAAGTGTCATCTCTATGCTGATGATACTCAGCTTTACATCTCCATCCCAAACTACCCCAACAATGCTGTGGAGGCTATGTCCCAGTGCCTGGAAGCCGTGCGGATTTGGATGGGCGGGAACAGGCTCCAGCTCAACCCTTTCAAGACTGAGTGGCTGTGGTTTCCGGCGCCCCAATATAGTCAGCTGACTCCGTCGCTGGCATTTGGGGGAGAGATCTTAGCCCCCACAGAGAGGGCTCGCAATTTGGGCATCCTCCTGGATGCACGGTTGTCTTTAGAAGATCATATTACGGCCGTCTCCAGGGGGGCTTTCTATCAGGTTCGCCTGATTCGCCAGTTGCGGCCCTTTCTGGATCGGGACGTCTTACGCACGGTCACTCGTGTCCTTGTCACCTCCCGCCTGGACTATTGTAATGCTCTCTACATGGGGCTCCCTGCAGGGAGCACCCGGAGGCTTCAACTGGTACAAAATGCGGCCGCGTGGGTGGTTATGGGGGCATCAAGAAACTCCCATGTGACGCCTCTCCTGCGTGAGCTGCATTGGTTGCCGGTGGCCTTCCGGGTTCGCTTTAAGGTTCTGGTTTTGACCTTTAAAGTGATCCATGGCATTGGACCAGGCTATCTGCAGGACCACGTTCTGCTGGTAGTCTCCCACCGACCTGTGCACTCCCACAGGGAGGGCCTCCTTCGGGTACCGACGGCATCTATGTGCCACCTGGTGACCCCAAGGAATAGGGCCTTCTCTATGGGGGCTCCCACCCTCTGGAATGGTCTACATAACAACACCGACCTGAGAGCATTCAGACGTGCACTGAAAACCTGGCTCTTCGAGCAGACCGGCCTGGACTGAAGTGGGAGTTTTAGAGCAATTTTAGAATTTTGGGTTTTAAATTTCGGGATTTTAATATTTGGGGTTTTATTAATTTATTGGGGTTGGGTACAATTTTAAAGGCAGCCTTAGGATATTTAATCTTCTTTTAATTTTTATAATTGTAGAATGTTTTATGGTTGGCTGTACACTGCCCTGAGTCCTTCGGGAGAAGGGCGGTATATAAATATGTTAATAAATAAATAAATAAATAAAATAATATTCTTCTCCAATACCAAAGTTCAAAAGTTTTAACAGTTTTTACAGTACACCATGTTCCTTTAAATTCCAACTTGGTTTCCATGAAGTATTAGTGGAAAAACTATCCTACTAAGTGCTATGCCACAGAATAATTCTTGACTTTTCCTTTGTTGTTGATAGTCATAAAAGGCAGAAGCTATCCACCAGATACATACATACGCAGCTCTGTCTATCTCTATCTCTCTCTTTCCTTCTCTCTTGCCTGCCTGCCTGGTATAGGCACCCATCTCACAGCTGTTCTAGGGCTGTTTGCTGCACTGCTATCACTAGTTTGCTCTTCTTTATGTTTAATTTTTGTTCGCTATGCTCCTTGACTTTCATTTCTAGAGCTTATCAATTATTTCCATTTTCACCTATCAAACAGAGTACAGGTAGTCCTCGACTTACAGCAGTTCGTTTAGTGACTGTTCGAAGTTACAATGGCAATGAAAAACGTGACTTATAACTTTTGCAGCATCCCCATGATCATGTGATCAAAATTCAGAGGCTTGGCAACTGGTTCATATTTATGACCGTTGCTGTGTCCCAAGGTCATGTAATTATCTTTTGTGACCTTCTCAGGAACAAAGTCAATGGGGAAGCCAGATTCACTTAACAACTGGATTGCTAACTTACCAACTGCAGCAATTGACCTAACTGTGGCAAGAAAGTGTTAAAGAGTTTGCAGCAGAAATTCAAATCAGGAAAGCACACAGATGACTGATTCAGCAGGGTTCATTAACTTCTTTATATACACAATAACATATAAGTAAATGTACAATATCAAAGGAGATTCTTCCAACTTGGTAGACTGTTACAGGCAAAATACAAGCAGATGAGAGAACAGCAGAGAACAGTTTTAGTTTTGATTCAGAGTTGCAGATGAGACTCAGAGCTTACCACAGCTTTAGAGCTGCAGAGCTTAATATAAAACCACGCCTAGCCTCCTTCCACTTTCAATTTCCAAACAGCCCTCATTGGCTGACTTAGTTGCTATGCCTATTCACTGGCTGACTTTGTTACCAAACTTCCAGTTCATGAATATACTCTGACAGAAAGGTCATAAAATGGGGCAAAACTCACTTAACAAATATCTCACTTAATGACAGACCTCTTGGGCTCAGTTGTGGTCATAAGTTGAGGACTACCTTATTGTTATCAGCATAGTGCAGATTCTTGATATTTCTTCCTTGAATTTTAAACACATGCTCATCTTCTTCTAATCAGGCTTATTCAATATATAGTCAGTATACAGGTTGACTATGATTAAAATCTCCACTCAGTTAAGCCATTCAATTTATTAGCTATTCTTAATAGGTAAGTTGCAGTTGCTGCAAAGATTTTTTAAAAAACTTGGAACATAAGCCAAATACATTTAGTTTCTTGAGGAAAGTTGTACTGTAAACCTAGCACATCAATAGTTCAATCATTACTAGAAAGAAAAACTCTGAAATCATATAAATCCTATAAAATGAATTCTGCAAATAGTTACCAACACTGAACATTTCACTTATTAGGATTTGAAGAATTTATTTTTCCCAGCATAAATGGGTCTGCACTGTCAGATAATCTCTCTCCCCAGGTGCATGTTTTCTTTGGTGCTATTGTTGTGGGGACATGCTTAAAATTAAAGAACCAAGCTTAAGCTATATTTGAAATGCAAGTCTCCCATCCCAGAAGGAGTCAAAGAAACAGACAATAGTCATGACAGTGCAAATTAAACTGCCATTTCTATACAAGATGTAACTATCATCCTGACTTTTTTGCTGTCCCATCCATCCCTCATGGATGCCTGTAAAGGGGGTTTGTGTATATGGCATGTTTATAACAAATTAACCCATTCTTTCTACAGGGATTCCAAGTTGATATGCATGAAAAATCCAAGACTAGAAAAAAAAACAGTAACTGGAATTAAGAGTTAATTAGCAAGTAGATTAATGCATGTTATCATGTCACTTGAAATTATATTTTAAAATCCTAGATTGTATAGAAAACTGATACATGGAATAAAATAATGTGTGCCATAGATCAAACAGCACAAACAAATCTACTGCAGTATCCTAACAATCCTGCAAATTTTAAAGCACCATTTTCTTTAATCATAGTACTATAGTTGATGTATTTGATTAAATACTCTTCATGTCAAGTCATTCCTGCAAAGCTAAACCAATCTCCATATTTTAGCCTTGTTCAAATCTTTGTGGAATGTTTCCAAGCAGTAACAAGTTTTTTAGTATGCATCCTCAGGGATCATTCAAAAACTGTCCCCTGGAAATATAAGGAAACATTGAGTACTAGTTTTCACACATAATTTATTTCATTATTTTACTACTTATGCAACTTCTAGTACAAACATTAGTGACTACCTTATTAACTTAAAGCTGTTAAATATTTCCATTCTGTTCTCTTTGCTTTATCAAAGAATCAAAACCAGCTTTATATGTGAACTTTCCTGCCATGTACTGGTATTTATTCAGTTTCTATAGTTGCCCAACTAAAGCTACTGACTATGAATGGCTACAGAAAATGAGTGAATTAATGAGTAAATGAATGAATGGCTATTAGTAGAATTGTAGTGTGAGTAATATGAACACTTAGACATATGGTTCCCCACCCTAGGGATCTCTGTTATGGACAGTTTCCTCTGGTATCTGGGCAGAACATTAAAATAAATCTGACCCTGCAGAGGAAAAGAGTGTCAGTCAATCATACATGGACCAGGAAGTGATTTGACCAAAAGGTCAAAGATTATTTCAAGTGCCAATATTGCTACCACCTCTATTTTTTCCTTACCTAGTAACATTGAAACTTTTTGACTCTCACTCGATCAAATTTATGGGGTTCAGAAAATTCAGAAATTACATATCCTTTCAGAAACGAAGAAGAGATCATTGAGATCATCCACGTGATTGAGATCGTCCACATCCAAATACTCCTCAGGAGTAAACCATGGAAACTACCATTTTTGGTTTATGAATGGAGTGGCTAGAAGTTAGGATTACATCAAGCTCATATCACAAAACAGAGTCTATGGGCATCAACCTTGACAAAGTCTTATATCTTAAACATTATTTTTTTTTGGATTTTTTTTGGTGGGGGATATGGTGGAGAAATTAAGACCTTTTGGACAGCAAGGTTTTATTGTATTCATTGGGTAAGTTTTCATTTATTGAAAAAGACAATGGTTCAAATTTGACTTCCAAATTTATAAAGACATTTTTTAGAGCATGCAGCAACAGTATGCTTAATATATGGATTTTGGAAGGTTAATAATGGATTAAAGAGGTGGAGAATTTGGAATTACAAGTTTGAATTACATATTTCTTCATGGAAATTGGAGATTAGTTTGGGTTTTCTTATGATAAGGGACCATGAAGGTTGGACATTAGAGCCAAAAGATAAAGAAAATGGAGCAGAAATCCATATGGCAAATTTTTGAACACCTCTCTGCCACATTTTTGGACAGAAAATGGATCAAATACTTTATAAAATTGAGAGCATATTTTAATGAAGTTCTAAAACAAGAATGAGCTGCAATGGATATCTATGAAATTAATTCAAAGGGGAATTTAAATGTAATACAAATGGATCTGATCAATGTCTTATTCTCTAAAGATAATGAACAGATATTACTTAACATAAAAGTTTTTCTACATGGAAATCAGTGCATATAATATGGTGGCCTTAAATATATATATAAAAAATCTTGCAATAACTTAATCCTTATATAATGTTCTAAATAGTATAACATGTAGGAGAAATTATATAGATATAATTTCTGGAGTTCAGTAGGACAAATGTTTCATTCAAATTAATAACTATTTTATTAATAGAAACTCTTTACAGTATAGATTTTTGGAATTAACAGCTATTCGATATAAACAAAATACTGCGGAAGATCTTAGTTGTGCCAGTTTTACCATTTGATCTAGTTGAGCACTTCAAATGTTTTAAAAGTTGTTAAAATAATAAAAATAGCTAATTCTTTTTACTTGAAATTCTCTACCAATCACTATGAAACCTTACCAAATTACAGGATTTCAAATAGTTATTGCTTACGGAGACATGTTTGAATAATTCCCATTTTACAATAACTAAAACCAAATTCCATGGCTGTTCAAAAGCACTTTAAAGGATGATAGGCACTTCCCAAGCATGTTTGCAAAATCAGATATTCATTTTTAATTTGATACAATAAAACATACTGCTTTGACTAATTGCAGCCAAATGAGCTAAACTAGATAGGGTGTTTCAGTTCTTATACTTTTAGAACTTCTGTCCATTTCTATTAGGCTCTAATCTTAACATTTCATGCAGAAATGAAAGAAACAGATAATACTTGAAATGGCTTACAATTCTACGGAAAAGGTTTCCCATAAGACAATGGAGAAATAAGGATAAGCAATATTTCAGACTGAACATTTTCTACAAAGATATAAGCAATTCTTTAATATGCTGTAACATAAGATATACCAGTAGTAAGATATATTATTCATATAAAGGTTGAATGCGGAGTTTAAATTTATTAGAATGCAATTTTTCCTGAGTAAAGCATTGAACATCACATTAACAGGATTTAATCCAAATGGATTTTTCACATGTGGATTTTAAAACAGTAAGTAATAGAAAAACAATTCTTAAAACTAGTATTTGCGGAAGTAGAATGTGGCTAAATGTCATGCTCTTCTACTAAGGCATACTCTAGGATCATTTTCAAAGCACATGTCATTTCTTTTTGTCTTAGCATTTCCTTGTTACTACAGCAGATATTTAAAGCTGCTTCTAATGTGTTCGTTGATCGAAGACAGCATTACATAGTGAAAATATAAAATATACTGCACATTCTAAATGTAAACAGACCTACAGACAATGCTCAGTTTGCATCAAATAAATCTGCCTGGAAACCTCTCTATAGGTTTTCCAATCATAAAAGGAAGCAAAAATGTAATCCCACAATGCTTCTGAAGTTGAATCAAATAAGCCTTCCTATGCTCACTGGAACAGCGTAACAAAAGAAGCACTTAATGCTACTGCATGCTATTCAGCAGAGAGAGCCAATGAATAATTAAGCCAGGCAAAAAGCATGTCCTGAACTCTGAAAATTGCCACTTTTCAAAATTATGCAAACTCATACAAGCAAAATAACAAACAGGGAGCAACAAATACAGCATCTGGCTTCACTGAGAGTGTTCTTAGTATCAGTTGAATTGAAACAACAATAATCAAAATTGTGATTTTCAACTAATGTAAAATTATCAGGCACAGCGGTAGGAAAGAGATGAACATCGGGAGATGTATGCTAGTTGTACCAAGCACAAGCAAAAGACCTAGAGTATCAATAATAATGTCTGCGGCTTATATTATTGTTAATACTTTTTATTGTACTTGTTCTTTCTAAACTAATTCTTAGTATCATTAAGGACTATAACTGAGCATAACACAGAAGACCAGTCACTGAAATACGGGCACAAACCCAATCATGTGTTCAACCAGCAGATAAAACATTATTTTGGTTAAAAAAAAAGGAACAAGGCACCAGATAGGAATGACAGATTATTTGAAGAATATTATCGTAAGGGAAAAGATAAGTGTTTCTTGGTGTATGTTAGGAAGCAATCAATGGTGGTATGTTACCAGTTCGGCCCGGTTCACCCGAACCGGGAGCAAAAATACTACCAGTTTGGCGGAACCTGGTAGTAAAAAAAGCCTCCCACGATCAGCTGAGAGGAAGGGAAAAAGCCTCCGATCAGCTGAGAGGAGAAAGAAAAGCGCACAATCGGCCCTCCCACCTGCTGCTGCGCTTTTCTGTTCTTTATCCCCTCAGCTGATTGGCGCTGCAGGCCTTAGCTGGTGTGTGAAAAGCTGCGTGCACGCGTTAGGGGCATGTATGTGATCACCGAACCAGTAGTAGAACAGGTAGGATCCTACTGCTGGAAGCAATCAAAGGGTCACAAACAGAAAAAAAGGCACAGACGTAGCATTGCTTTCCTTGTGAATCTAAAGCACTGCAGAGACGTCAGGCACTATTCTACTCTCTATTCTATATTGTACTACAAACAGATGAAGAGGAAATGATGTTTCCCAGGAAATTTAAATCTCTTCTCAGTTCACATTCAAAGTGAGATGAACCAGCATAATTCTGCTGTAACAGAAGAAATAATTTGGCTAATGGTCAATATATAATGGCTGATCGCTAACCCAAAGTAAAAAAAAGAGAGCTATAATTATCATCAATTATGTGATGACCACCTTGAGAGCTAGAGTGGGCTGAAAGGCAATAATTTTGTACTAGGAACAATGCTGGTCCATTAATAAATGAAAGTAGTGTGCCTGTGTTAGATTTAAAACAATGTAAGTTATTGAGGTGAAAGTTTAACAGAATGCAGTCCCTCCTCCTCTCTTCAATCCCTGCTGTTTAGATAAGAATGGCTGCCCAATCTCTCCCCTCCCCCACTTTGGCCAATTATAGACTATTTATCAATCTTCATGCTTAGGAATAGAAAGAAGTCAGGTATGCTGAGGAGGGATTGGTTTGAGACAAGAGGCCAGCAGTCCTTCATGAAAGGAAATTGCTCAGATAATTATAAATGTGGAAAGTGGAAATAATGAAAGAGCATACACGGGAAAGAATGGGATACAGAAAATAGAATGTGACAAGGGAGGCGAAGAAAGAATAAAAAGAACAACAGAATATTAAAGGTAAGAAGGATAGTGTAGTGGCATGAAGTGCAATTGGGCAGACTACAAGATCATCTGGGGCAACAGGTGAAGAAAAACAGAGAAGATGGTAGCAACAGCATTGCAATGCAAGCTTGCATCTTTTGGTTTTACACTTTGTTCCAATGAACTAGCCTGAGCCTAGTTACCAGGATTAATCATCCTTCAGGATGATTAATCAATTTAAGATGATATGCTTCAGACACCATATGTATTTGTTCACATTTCAGCAAGCACCTGGAAGCAGGATGGGCTGTTCTTCCATGACACAGGTTAACTGGAAGAATATGGAATAAGACTGCACCCTTGCAACTTATGCCTGATCTCAGATCCCAAAAAACCCCTTGGTTTACTAAGCTTTAGGACAGGGGTGTCAAACTTGTGTCATCATGTTTCCTGTGACATATTGTAACTTTCCCCCCCCCTTTGCTAAAATGGGATGGGCGTGGCCAGCATGATGGATCAGGCCCATGGGCAGTGAATTTGACACATCTGCTCTAGGAGATAAAGCAGCAGAAAAGCTGGAAGTATATGCCTCCGAAACCAAATGCACAGAGTGGAATATTGATACAAACTCAAATAACTTACCAGAGCAACTTGCAACATTCTTTGCCAGTTTCCTGACTGACTTTGCTTGTGGGAAACTGGCAGGGAAGAACACAAATAATATGACCATGGGATGCTACAAATATTTTAAGTGTGAGCCAATTGCCAAATCACGATTATGTGACATATGCGTGCATGTGTGTGTGAGAGAGAGAAACTATCTGCTATTATTAGTACAGAAAGAAAACTGCAAGACGACAACTAACACCCTACTCAGACTGAAATAATGAAAAAGTTATCATTTTTTCTTGTGAATTCATTTTTTAGAGCAGGACTGTCAAATCCGCGGGCTGGATGCGTCACACACCGGCCACACCCATGCCCAGTTTAGCAAAGAGGAAAAAAGTCGTGATATGTCACGTGACGCCATTGTGGCGCTGAGAGTTTGACACCCATTTTAGAGGAACCGTCACAAACTTTTTACATTAACATTTCCAGCTGCAATGCTATGCAATTCATGCTTTTAGGAAAAAAATAAAGTCTCCTCCAGCTAATCTCAATTCCTGATGATTATATGCACAAGTCCATATCACTCGTTTCAATTTTCCAAATTTTTCCTACTTTCCAATGTAGTCTATAGCCCAGGCATTTCCTGGAAGTTTCTTTTTCAAATGTTAAGGCAATTCATATTTTAAAGCACAATTGTACAAAATATTCAGGTGTAATGCTTCTGAAAATAGTTAAGTCAAGTGATCTTAACTAAAACAATAAAAATTGATTTTAGCCAAAAGACCAAGAATTGTAACAGTTAAAGAATTAAATAAAAAACTGCAATGAATCTGCAGCACTATGTACTTACTATTAATTATGAATAATGATATAATCTTAAAATATACAAGTAAACCAATCTTACTTTTTCAATTCCTAAGTTTTTCAAAGGTTTTTCTGGTTCTTTGTCCCTTTTTCTCTCTTCTTTCTTCTTTTCTTTTTCCTTCTGTGGAAAGATGTTCCATTAAACATTATATTGTATATAATAAATCTTTAAAACAAAATATCAGTTATATTAATTTCTAAAAGTTAATTTAAACTATTTCAGAAAGACATTTATTTCTATCAGAACTGCAATGGCTTCATATAGTATGTATATATGGGTCTATATAGGTACTATATATGTATACGATATCTTAAGAGTTATATTATAAGGCTGACCTTGTACATACATCTACACGCACTTTAAATATCTAGTATATTAAATATACTCCCCTTAATATATAGCAGAAAGACTAGAAAATTGAATATGTATGGATGTTTTTTATTTTCCATCGCCTTTCTCCATAGTCTCATCATAGTCATCTTTTCCACTGCTATTGGTTTTATGGGATTTTGCATTTTATTCTCAAATGTTTGGCTAATACGGCATTGAAAGAATGGTTTAATGATTTATTTAGCTGAAAATTATCAGAGATGGTATGGGAATTACTGTTCAGTCCTGATGTCATTACACTACAAGACTTCTAAAAAGCTGTATATTGCATTCTTATATCTTTTATCAGACATTACCAGAAAAACCCTGGAGCACTGGGACTAGGTTTCATGGTAAAGCTAATACATACTACCTGTGATTTGGTAATTGGGATACATGTCATACAGATTATTATAACATGTTTTAAATGGAATATCACTTTAAAGCAGGGGTGTCAAACTCAAGGCCTGGGGACCTGATCTGGAAACTGCGAAAGACTGGCCTGTGGTGCCTCTGCTAGTGAAAACGGAGTTCGGGAGAGCAGCACGAAAGTCCTCCCAAGTTCTGTTTTTGCTGGCAGAGGGTTGCAGGAGGCCATCCCAGCCGAAAACGGAGGTTGGGAGCCTATTTTTGCTTGTAGAGCACTTGGACTACCACAGGCACTGACACAAATGATGTTGAGCTGGCCATGCCCACCCTGGCCAAACCCATTCTGCCCCCCCAAGGTCAAACACAACCTTGATGCAGCTCTCAATGAAATCAAGTTTGACACCCCTGCTACAAAGAGTTCAAAAACTTCATCCACATGCTTATCTGATGTGCACCTTAGGATCCCCATATCACTGTTTTTGTCCTGACTTCCAATTTGTTTCCAACACAACTGATAATGTTAATATTGATCAATAAAGGCTTCTACATAAATGAACACATAATTCGGACTTTCTGACATTGCAAGGCTTCCTCTTTCTTTAGGAGTAAGCTCAGAATCTACATTTCCATCACAGATTCATGTATGTCTCATGATTTTAAAAGGACAGGTTGGATAGTATATAAAATAGGACCTTTTTTGTAACACCTCACCAATTCTAGCCATTTAAAATAATAATTATACTATTATAGAGAGGTTTTAGTTTTGCTCTTATTTTATGACACTATTATTTTATTTGTTATATTTTTTAAAAATTGTTCATTGCGTTGAATGTCTTAACAAGCACAAGTGTGATTTGGAAAATGACTACATAACAATACATTTGCATCTGATTGCATGGTTAGTCTGACAAGGGATTATTAGTCTTCAGTTATTTTGATTGTTTCTGTAAGTTTCTCCCCCCCCAAAAAAACCTTAAGGAAGTGAGTGGCCTGCAAATACTTTAAACAACGAACAAGCAAGCAAATAACTAAAAGCCTGCAATTCCAATCCAAGCTCTGTATGCAAACCCCAGTGGATGTAATTTAAGCCACGTTCAAAACTAAGAAAGCAATAAAGAGGTAGTCGAGATATTGCAGCTGTCTCTCATTTTGGAAGTCATGTGGAATTGGCAATTTTATTATGTGGATATTTACAAAAAGACAGCCGAGAAATCCCAAATCAAATCACTTGGAAATAGGTGTTACTGAAATTAGAGGATCTTATTTCAAAGAAAACATGTTCAGGATGCAGGATTACTAAATGAGTATACAGATAACTGAAAATGAGGAATGCATTCTACTAATTAATAATTCACTTTCAAAATTATGCCAGTAACTCTGCTCAGAATCCATTATCTGCTCGGAATCCATTATCTCCATAACAATATTTATTTTGAGGAAATATAACATACATTTTAAGTTACAAATCTAGGACAGACTTTCTTTTTGGACAGATTTACAAAATGCAATATAACAACATTTACAATTTGGTTTAAATACTTTTAGTCCTACCTAAGACAAATTACAAATATATATCAGAAATATATCAGAAAATAATTTCATATTGGCAGAATTTGCATTGTGCTAAGCCATGTGTCATAGAAACCACAATGAACAACTACAGCTGAATTCACACACAGTAAGCCACAAATATATTAGCCTATTCGGAACAAAAGTAGAACACATCTGCACCAAACACAACACTAAGAAGAGGGAATACCTCCATTTTGCTTTGCTCAGAGGCAGTTTGCAGAGAAGGAGAAGATGTTTGAGGCTGAACAGCATCAGAGGAAGACATCTGTACAAAGCAGATGAAAGATGAGAAAAGATAACATGACAGGCTACAGTAAAAATAGGAAGAAGTGATTTTAAAGTATATTTTATTATTTTCAATTTTTGAGAAAGGGAAGAGAGGAGAGGAGGGGAGAGGAGAGGAGAGATAAAACTAGTGTTTAGGCTAATTTTGCTACTGAAAATGTTGTTTTAAAATATGTTCCAAACAAAATAAATATAGAGTCAATGGCTTCCTCAGTTCAACCTAGTATTTAACTGGAGGTAGAGAATTAATTATTATACAGATTAGTACACAGAGTCAACTGCCCTTTCAAAATTTACTAAAGACATTTTTAAAGGTTATAATCCGATCAGGGTATAGTAAATGCTCAACGGATGAATCTGCTAGAATATAAAGAAAGAAATTAAGTCGGATAATATCACATCACTATCACAAGAGAAAATAATTAAGCTTCTCATCCCATTGTTCAGTTTTATTCAGCACAATAATTCACTCATGAATTATTAAAAGCTAAAAAAAAAACTAAAAAAAGACTACTATCCTATAGGAATAGAGAAATAGGCAAAGGAATCTTTATTTTTGCTCATTCTAATGGATTCATTTTATGAAGGAAAAAAATTATACCGGTACTGTAATGCTACATGAAATATATCACTACTAAACAGAACCTTCTCTTTTGAAAGCAAGGAGAAAATGTTAATCAAAAAGAACCTTTTAATCATAAACTAATAAGCATATTATAAGGAAGTTTGCAATTTTGTGAGCATGTCTACTACATAATCCACAATCTGTTGGATACTTTCTGCTCTATCCACAATATTAGCCAGTGTAAGAACGCAAGTGATCATCATGCATGAAACATCCACAAATGTTCATGTTACAATATACAAAAGCAAATCAGAAGACTTGTCTTTTGTTAACAGTGGGTAACAATGAACTTTTAATTGTTTCCCAAATTCATATCTCAGAAATTAATCAAGAAAGACTTTAAAATTACTTCTTCCTATATTCATATCCTAAGTATATTCCATTTGTTGTCTCCCTACTGCACTGCAGTGCACTGTACTGCACTGATTCAGTCCAACTAGAATTGTAGCAAGTCATGCAGGTTACGGGTCATAGGATTCTTATGGATCTTAGCTTTTCTCTTATTGATAATAACAGAATCATATACTTTTATACTTCAAGAAGCAAAGATATTGCTACAAGGAGTGGGAAATTAATTTTGTAACCACAGCCTCTAAACCTTACACTATTATTTACAATGAGTTCATAGATAGTTTTACTTTTTCCAATACAGAAAAGGCATTCAGAAAAATTAAAGCACAAAATGATTTAGAAATGTGACAGCTACTTCTGGCTCTAACAATGTAGCTGGGGCAGTGGTTAAGAGACTGGCCTGGAAAATAGAAGACTGTGAGTCCCAGGCCTCTTTTAGGCATGACAGCTGACTAAGTGACTTCCAAATGGCCGTTAAATAAATGGTCATAAGTCAAGAACTGTCACTGAAATCCAGTCATCTGAAAATCTGTTAATGTGAAGAAGGCTGCTTTAGGTATGCCAGCCTTCTCAATTTATTCTTCCCATATGGCTCACAGAAAGGCCAGTCCTAACTTTTTTCCCTCATTTCCAGCATCGTTGGACACCCTATACCAGAGATAAACAATACCATGCTATGGACATCAGTATGCATGCAGCCAGTTCTACTAATGCTGCCTCAAAGGGCTATCTGCCTCAATTTATTTTCTTAAAGAGTCCATTTAATTAATAAATGGCAGGTAAGTGTACTGTAAAGCAAAGACATTAGCATCATATTTAACTAGAATAATGATGCTGGAGTTTGTGCAGAGCTCAGAGGAATTTTTGAAAAACAAACTAGTGAGTAGTACAGACCAATACTTTTAGGTGGAAGTGAGACTCTTCGTTCAAGAAAAACAGAAATTGAAAGGATGTGAGGTGAAAGGAGTGGGAGTGTTTGCAGGCTAACAAGTTCTGCTATTGTTTTCTTTCTGATAAATGTGTGCGTTGTGATTAATCTTACTCACTATGATAAGCATTATATAAGGAGAGAAGTTTTCCTGCTTCCATGATGAGACCATCTATAGCAGTGGTGGCTAACCTTTTTCGGCTCCTGTGCCGATAATTGTGTGCACGCTCCTGTGCTCGCGTACCAGCATCCAGAAGGCAATGCGTGCTGGGCCCCCCACCCATCCCCTGTGCATGTGCGCGTGATCCCCCGTGTACTGCATGTCTCTGCGCATGCACGCGTGTCTCCCATGCACCCCCACCCATGCATGTCAGATACCCGACAATCAGCTGTCAGGCAGCGGGGGCGGGCACACATGAGCAGTTGGGCTCTTCCAGGTGAGCTCTCGCGTGCCAGCAGAGATGGTGCAGCATGCCACTTCCGGCACGCATGTCATAGGTTCGCCAACACGGATCTATAGCATGCTCTTTGAATGACAAAAACCTCAAACATTTCCTGAAACTGTTCTATTAAGCTTATATCCTTTAACTACACACTATTTTTAATAAAGGCAAGTAGTAGTCCTGCAAGGAAAACATATACAACTACTTCTAAATAGAAAAATACAAAAGAAAAACAACCCAGATAATTAGGTATTGATTTCCCAACTCAAATGCAAGCTACATTAGATAGTCCTCAGCTTACAATCATTTAATGATCAATCAAAATTATAATGGCACTGAAAAAAGTTATTTATGACTATTTTTCAGACTTATGACTTTTGCAGCATTCCCATGATCATGTGATCAAAATTCAGATGCTTGGCAACTGGTTAATATTTATGACCGCTGCTGTGTTCTGGGGTCATGTGATCACCTTCAAGCAGTCAATGGGGAAGCCACATTCACTTAATCTTGTTACTAAACAAACACAGAGATTCACTTAACAATTGGGGGGGAGGGTTGTAAAAAGGGGCAAAACTCACTTAACTAACTTGCTTAGCAACATAAATTTTGGGCTCAATTGTGGTCATAAGTTACGGACTACCAGTAATCTCTTTCACATTTGATTTTAAACCAAAGCTTATAACTCTAGAAGCAACAGGAGATACCAACCTCAACTGTGTTTTGGGTTGGTTCATAAGAGACAAAATTAGCAGCTAGATGAACATTTATTCTGATCTGAAACAATTCTTGTTAAGCCAATTATTTTACTTCAAGTTCTTTCAGCAACAATGGATGTGACAAAC
This sequence comes from Bungarus multicinctus, assembly GCA_023653725.1. Lineage (NCBI taxonomy): Eukaryota > Metazoa > Chordata > Lepidosauria > Squamata > Elapidae > Bungarus > Bungarus multicinctus. The sequence continues at coordinate 117,655,776 of CM042836.1, forward strand.
ATTCACTTCATATTTCACTTCAGTCATACAATTTTAACAAGTTGCTTGTAACTAATTTCCTACTGATTTTCTCTGATAAATTATATATTTCCACTATGAATTAATTGAAATATTTCTTTCATTTTGCATTAGCAACAGCATGTCTATTCCTTAGGGATTAAGATTTAGAGCCAGATCCTATTTCAGACTATAAACTGTTTAACAAATCTAAGAAACAGTGCTTGGTGCTTAGAAGCAGTGTTCATGTTTGACAATACTATCCTGTATATTTAGAGGTGAAAGTTCTCACTGAATTAAGCCCTCAAATATCCATCAAGTTATTTAATGATCTATACAAATAATACCAAGTATACTTTTAGTAACAATGGAGATAAGTTCTATACTAAAATCTGTTTCTCTTATCATGGGATTACGTCTCTGGTATATACATAATACCTCTATATAAATACTATTATAGTATTATAATATTAATTATATTATATTAATTATATAATTATGTTTTCATGTGCCTCGGAGTCATTCAGAGAAGAGTAATATTTACTTACATTGGTGACATGAGTTGCATTTTTGTCATAGTATTTTTTCTTCTCATATTTATCCCTGATAAAAAACTCCACAGCTCTGAATAAGTTAGTTTAAGGAAAAGACAAAACAAGGGGGTAGAAGAGATGAATATATGCATGCATATGCGCATGCGCACACACACACACACAGAGCAACATAAAACAGACATTTTCAGTGCAGAAACTGTAGTATTATATAATCATTCTAAAGCCAGAACTGAACTGCTTCAAATTTAGGATGCCTATTCAATTTTCATTAGCATTCTAGAATATTCTTTTATACATTTGATTTTGTAAAAGCACTTTTTAATACTTTCATAATCATCTTGATACATAAGACAAATACATATTTTCCCCAATGTTTCTATTCAGACTGAATTTTAAAAATGGGTGTTTAATATATGTATGTATGTGTTTGTGTTTGTGTGTGTATGTGTGTAAACTGTTTTTATCATTCCAAGCATATTCAGTAAATTTCACTAATGAAAATTAGAATTTATGATGGGTCTATAGCAGAGGTGTCAAACTCGCGGCGTCCCAACGGCATCATGTGACTTATCGGGACTTTTTCTCCCTTCGCTAAACCAGGTGGGGGGGGGGGTGCCAGCACATGACGCATCCAGCTTGTGGCTGCGAGTTTTGACACCCCTGGTCTATAGCTTTATTTCGACTTCATACTTATTGGATTTGCTCCTTCTCAACCCGTTTGGAAAGCTGGAGGTATGAGGGTCAAAGCTGGAATACTGGCAGATGAGAAAGATCATTTTATAAGACAAATTTAGTTTGAGTTCAACCAATTTCTCAATATAAATTTTTCTGCATGATGAGACTCAAGTTTCCAAACTTTCCATTTCCAAAACCCAGCACCATGGTTAAGTTCTAATGCACTATTAATATACTAATTTTAGCTCTTTATTTAAAATAGGCCAGATGTATCACATACATCTTTAGTAACTTTATACTTAAGCAATAGGACACTTTTTCCTGCCTTCAGTATTCTTGAAGCAAATAGTATCTTTATCAAACTAAAATGGAAATAGCGTTTTAAATTTAAGCAGCCTCCTAAGTTCTTTTAAAAAATAACTTTTACACTTTTGAGAATCTTGACATTTATACTTGGCCATTGTGCAGGATGCATACATCCATTTTAACATTACCATCATATATATAACTAGTCCCCAATTTCTCTGAAAAGGAGAATTGCAAAAAAGGATACTGATCTGTTTGAGGTCTTCGAAAGTTCTCTGGTAAATTAGCTTCATAAAGTAATCTTGCCTTGGTATTTCCCATCTCCTGCATGCACTAAAAGCAATGACAAAAAAGTTCAATTTAGTTTAATGCATTTTAAGATAAACTTGCTGCTATAATAACCATTTTACATAAAAATTATAATAAGGCAGAATAGGGTATATTCATGAGTAAACATGTAAAAAAATATACAAGCCTAAAATGCATAAATGTCCAGGTTGCTACTTTTGAGTTAATTCCCTTAATATGATTAGAGTTATTGGAACTTTTGGATAATCTTCTTCAAAGATTATTATGAATGTAAGCCTCCTTGCTCAGTCTGAGACATCCATGATAGACAGAGCAGCGTCTCACTCCAAACCATCAATATCCCATGAGGGGCAATGAGGGCCCAGAATCGTGTATAGAATGAAATTATTCCTCTGTGGAGACAGAAAAACCTGGTTGTTTTAAAACTGTGAGAACAGCTCCAGATGCTGTGAATCACACTGGGAAAACATGAGTCTAAATTCATTATCCACAGCCTCTGATTAAATTTTGGAATTTCCAAGAAGCTGGGATGTCCAGAACTGAAACACAGAACCAGATGCTTAGGTAGCACTATTTCTGTAGAAATTGGCAACACATCTAGTGGGAAATTGCATATGGCCTAATGGTTTGTTTTTAAACTAAATTGTTACTGTCCTGTATTATTATTAGTTTGTACCAACTACTGAACTCTGTGCAATCTCAATCTGTGTTCATAACTAAGGCTGGGTATGACTGAATAATTTAATGTTATAATTTGAATCTCAGTCTAATTTCTTTATAAGCAGCTTTTCTTTATAATAATTGTGTTGACCATCTTGGGTGTACTTGGGGCACTGTATTTTCTTTTGTAAATTTCTTTTCAGCAGCTGTTATCCTGTGATAAGAATTATTTTTGGTAATTTACCTATTTTACCACCTGGATTTGTATTTTAAATTACAAGGTGTTCATAAATTTTATCCTTTTTTCTTTTTCAATAAAATTCAATTTTGTTCATCTCTTGTGAGATTGGTCTGTTTCCAAGGAAGAGCAGAATCCTTTAGCAACACAGATTTGTGCTATTTGACTAGAAGGCTAGACTACTAAAATTATTTCAATTCTTATAGTTTCATCTTTTAATCCCTGGAAAGACACCGGTGGATATGAGTGTGCTATATCTCTCATAAGAAGATTAGGCAGATGAAGTTTGTTTGGTATCCTGCTGGAAAAGAGATGACAACAAAAGGAATTACCAAGACAGTATCCAAAGCAGAAGGCAGGGCCAGCAGGTAAAGACTCCAAGCCTTCTTGGAGACAAAGTTTGAGAGCCTCAGTATTTTACAGATAGCCTCAGCTACCCACTATGACAAAGTAGCAAGGTTGAATGCTTTCAGTAAAAGAAACATTTAACGCTATAACATTTCAAAAATCTATTTCAGCAATACATTTGTATTCTTATTTTAGAACATGCTTTAGAATTTATTGATTTTATAATTTAGAAATGTTTATTTTAAATATCTTTTTACTGTCATTTTCAGCCATTTTAATAAGTGAATGAAGAAGTCATGTTAGAATTCTGTTTTTAAAACTTTTCATAGGCATAATGATTAAAATTGGTTTGAAAACTACATAACATAAAACAAGTAATTCTAGACCCTGATTATAAACATCTGCATAAATATCAAACCATATGGTAGCAAAAAAGGATGATCTTACTGCATATTATTCTTTCTGCTTGTAAAAGGAGTAATATGCAATAAAACTGAAAACAGACATAAACATTTTACAAAAATTATACCATCTTGGAGACAAAGCAAACTAATATTAGTTCACCATTTTTTGAACATTAAAAATTGATGGAGAAGTATTTTACTACCTGGAACACTAAATTGCAAGCTTGAAAAACTAAATATTCAGACGCTAAAGTGGTCCAAATTTTCTAAAAGTAATCAACTTCAGAATGTGCTATTCTGACCTGCCAGAACACTTGAAACAGACCAATAAAAAGTCAGAAAATTTCTGGAATACTTGGAATTGAACAAGTTGAACAAATTGAACAGGAGTGAACACTATCTTTTGCTAATCCTTGGTATGTACAAAATGCTATTAAAATTAGAAAGAAAACTTCTACCTTGAACACTTACAATAACTTGTTGCAAGATGCAGTTCCCGCATAAAAGAGAAGTCAATAAATAATTATATTGCTACCTAGAAAAATTATGTTGGGTTTTTCCTTATTTTTAAAATTCAAGCAAGAGTATTCATTTTTATTAACATATACTTTGAAACAAATTCTCCCAAAGTCTCTCATAATACAACTTGTATATAACTTTTTAACCTGTATTTGTTCTGGTGTCCATTGGTCCAAATTGACAGACTTGACTCTGGATATATGCACTCCCAGATTTCGATGTATTCCAGCACACCTGATACAAATAAAGACACCTGTATTCCAGGAAGCCCATCGTGGACCTAAAAGAAATGTATGAAAATTAAACTATATAATACTTACAGTACTTAAATATCCATCCATCCATCCATCATTTAAAAAGAAAACTTGTTTTCAGCCTTCTCTAGATTAAAGGCTATTGAAGTCAGAGTAAAGTCCCCAGAGCACCCCTGGATCACATAACTGAAATTCAGTAGTATAATACCCACTTTGTTGCACTGTGAGATTTTTCTAGTTTTATTTTTTACAACCCACTTCAACGTTTAACCTCTTGGCAGTATAGAATTTAAAAAAAAATCAAATAAAAACAAAAGCAAGAGAGACAAATCATGCAAATGGCGACCAGAAAATGTCAATCCTACGTAAGAGTAGAGTACAACAGTGCCATTTTAACAGCTTCACACAATGCCAAAAAGGAAGGGGTTCTTGAACATCTGGAAGCAAGAAGGTCCATACATAGACTGCAACAGCTATTGCCCATAGCTTAAGTAGAATAGGGATTCTGAGTTGGATTTTTTTGCTATGTTCTTCTTGCCAGACAGGCACATTTAAACATGGCAATTTGGTGCCTAGCCACCACTATGCAATAATGAATCTTTGTAGGCCATCAACAGCAGTCTGACCTGAGCTTATGTAATATCCATTACATAATAATGACACTACCCCCAAATGATTTAACCCAGCAGATTCATGTGTATGTTAAGCAACATGATATAGATATTAAGTGACATGGTGGGGGGAGAGCGGCATTGAACCCTATAATACTCTTTATTGAAACATTCAGGGCCTTAAACACTATCTTTCCTACCCTGATTGCAGACCACAACTTCCCACTCAGATAGAACAGAGATACAGGACCCTGATTCCCAGCCCCGGTAGGCTGTCTAGGAAGATACTATGCTTGACGGTTTCAAATATTGCCGAGAGGTCTAATAGAACAAGCAGAGCTGCACTCCTTGGATCAAGGTCCAGATGTTCATTTCATCACTAGGTCTGAATCTTGACTGGTAGGAATCTAAATAAACATTTTTTTCTAGAATTGTCTGTAGTTATTAGACTCTGTGAGGTTGGCAATCTAAGGAAATACTTTCTAGAAAGTTCTTTATTGCTAGCAGGATAATGTAAAATGAAATCTGAAAGCCTACCAAAAATAATTCTCCAACACAACATACTGTATACCTAGTATAATTAAGGTGGATTTACTTTCTTACATTCCCCCCTCCCCTGGATTCAAGAATCTTTTCTGAAACAACCCTGACTCCCTTGGTTTTTCCATCTAGGTCAGGGGTGTCAAACTAGCGGCATCATATGCAGGCCACACCCACTACAGCTCCTCGAAGTAAAAAAACATCATATCTCACATGATGGCAACATGACACCCATGATCTAGGTTTTCCATCAGAGTTACTGAGCGTCTACCACTTTTTCAAAAACCATCGTTAAAATATATCAAAAACAGTTGGATCAAAGGAGCATGTCTTCAAGGGAGAAAGGGACACAAATACATTTTTTAAAATAAATGGCATGACACCCTCTCTCTCTCACACACACACATGCACTTTTTAAAAAAAGCACTGAACATTTGCCAGATCTAGCTGTTCACTCTCTCCACTCCAACTGCCAGATGGAACCAAGGAGACATGGTCAAGCCTACAAGTGGCACAACTCACATCACATTTTATCTATTATCTTTGGCTTAGGACGCTCCAAGGGATAATAACATTAGACCCTGTTTCGCTCATCCCATTAACTTTATCTGCCAAGAGACTGACAAAACCATCCAGGTATCCTTCTTTATAAAGGCCCAGATAATCCTCAAAAGGCTGCCAAGTGGTAATCTGCAAACAATAAGCACAGTGAAGCTCTTATCAATGTATAATAGACTTAAAGACAAGCTCTTATAGTGCTCAGCTACATAAATTTTGGGTAACACTATCAGCAGAAAGCGTTTAGAAAAAAAAGTTGTAGTGAAATAAATGTAGAAATAAAAATGTTAAGGGTCTGTAAATGAATGTACATCCATTTCCATTCGGAAACCCATCCAAGCTTACTAAAAATGCAAAACGTTTTAAGATTTTCAGATCTGCCACCTGATGATATCATCCCATTTATGGGACATCTGCAAGGAAGGCAAGTGTTGTACTCAGCCCCCCAAAAAATCCTTTTTGAGCTAGTTAGCCCATTTCCACATATACTGCAGACAAGAATGAACTATTCATGGATTAAATGCAGCCCCACATCCATCTTTCTGTCAAGATCAATTATAGACAAAACGTCACCTGAAACATTAGTTCAAATGGAAAGATTTAAGATGTTTTGTCTGGTAAAGAGGTCTGTAGACAAAGTGCTGTCAAAACAGTAGAAGTAGACAATATACAATCTGTTAGAAATTGAAGGTAGCCTGCACATGTCCTGATTTTTTTCCCAAGCAATTTTATTTCAAGTCTTAATGCAGAATTTTTGAGACTATTAACTCTACTGAACATAGTAAGGTTGAAGAATCTTGAATCAAGACTGAACATACAATGTTATACCAGCAAACAATTATAAACTGTCCGTTTCAAAGTAAAGTGGTTTTTGTGTCTAACCCTCCAGCTATTTTTTTCTATAGCTCCTTAGGATTTACAGTTAATATGTGTGAAAGCTCTTCAGTCAGCATACTCCCCTGTTATTGATTTTTGTAAGCTGCTCTAGGAGTTTTCTGCAGTTGAAGAATGGGGTAAAAATACTTCTGATGATTATGTTGTTATCCTGGTAGAGAGCTGCTTGTTTGGTTAAGGCAAACTTTATCCTCTGAAGTGGGTTTTAAGAGGTCTATTCAGACATTGCTAGAACTGAAGTTGCTTATCTGTTTAAAATGTTTCTACCCATCAATCCTGAAGGCTCCTAGAGGAGCTAACAGAACATTCATAAACCATAATGCAAGACGTACCTAAATTTATCACTGAAATGACATGAGGTAAAGGAAAAGGGGGATTAGGAGAATGATGGTAAAACAACCACAAGACCAATTTTTAAAACTAAAACTCTTATGAGAAAAACCAAGGGATAAACCACAAAATGGAGCTGGTTTCTCTGCAGTCAAGCAGAAGGAACTACTCTGAACCAGAACACAAAATCAGGGACTTAGATTCTCCATCTCTTTAACTTATACTCACTATCGGTGAACCTCAATTATGCATTCAATAGGAAAAGCAGTTTTGGCTTCATATTCAGACATAAAAGCTTCAAAAAAGAATTCCAATAAAGATGTATATCCAGGAATAGTTTATACTATCAGGTAAATGTATGTACTGCATATGCTTGGGCATTAGTGTGACTTCATAATGCATTAAATGTGGAACTAAGACCACAGGGACATTTGTATGACTACTATTCACTATTTCAACTTAAGGATGATTCAAAAAATATATAGTATTAGCACAGATATTGTATAAGAAGAAATAATTATTAGACAGTCTCCCTCCCCCCACCCACCTTAAAAATAAACCAATTTGTTTTGACAATATGATCTAGTCAAGAATGGATACTGTGCTCATTTTCTATTTACTGTGGCTCATAGGTATGCTTAACTTGAGCAGTCCAAATAGGGTGATAAACTGTTGAGCAAATTATAACACATTATTCGTTACAGCATTATCCAAGATGTGCCCGTTAAGTTTGTGGTCTCTCACTAAGGAATAGAGGGCCATACCTGTTGACCTTCAAATAGCGCTCAAGGGAAAACTAGTAGCTAAGAACACTGTTCTCTTTGGTGGCTTGGTCCATTTTACCTACCAAAGCAGCTGCGGTCTTGTCCTTGTAGCAATGAGCTATGCCTAACAGAGCCCTATTGCTGGGAGGATGGGAATGAGATAAGTAGGTAATCTGACCAAGTCAGTCTTTGATTCTTTTGAGGTAGAATTTGCTGGTTCCCCAAATGTCCAAGTTGTCCCACTAGCATCTCTAGGATTATGGTTGGATGTGGGCAGAAGGACAGACATATGTTCAGGTGTGGTAGAAGACAGTTGCATATAGAAAGATCACATATAATTTTATCTCTGATTGAACAAGTTGAAAAAAATAACACAAAATCTTTTAGGATCAGGTGGAAATTCCTGGGAAGAAATGAGAGGAAGAGTTTATACGAACAGGTGGAGCAGGGGTATCAAACTCAAGGCCTGGGGGCCGGATCTGGCCTGTGGAGTGCTTAGATGAAGCCCACGGGATTGCCCTGGAAACAGTGAAGGATCAGCCCGCAGTGCCTTTGCCAGTGAAAACAGAGCTTGGAAGGGCCGCGGGTGGCCCTCCTAAGCTACATATTCTCTGGTAGAGGGTTGCAGGAGGCCATTGCAGCCAAAAATGGAGCTTGGGATCCCGTTTTCGCTGGCAGAGCGCTCAGGCCACCACAGGCAATCCCAACACAAGTAACATCGAGCTGATCATGTCCACCCTGGCCATGCCCACCCTGGCCCCGAGATCACACACAATCCTGATGCGGCCCTCAGTGAAATTGAGTTTGACACCCCTGAGGTGGAGGCTTCAGAAGATAAGCTGCATGTAGGAAATTCTTGATATGTGAATGTGTAGAGATGGATGATCCCAGGGAATCTGCAATGGAATCTGGCACCTTAATTTATTGGGTTGCAGGTCTGCTTCCAAAAAAGCTGTATCTGAAGAACTGTGGCTATTATATATCAGCTCCTCTTGCTGCATTGGCAGAAGCTGCACTAGTGAAGTGAAAAATTCAGATCTGCTGTGGTTTCAGAATAATTTCCCAATACTATAGATACCGTAAAGGAAAGAAATATTTCTACGCTGAGTGATATAGAAAACTATGATTCAGAAATTACTTGATAGCTCACTGGATATTAGACATGCCTTACAGTCTAAAGAGGAAAGCATTATCTAGGCAGCTCAGATATTGAAATCTCAGGAATCTCTGGTAAGAGAAGCAAAAGAGTATCTACTTCCTGTATGTCCAGGAAGGGTAGCTAGTCTCTAGATTGAAAGTAATCTAGGATATTTAAGAAGCCGCCTCTCCCTAGTTATATCTACCCATCCCATGAGATCCAGCAGGAGCAGCATATAATGGGTCCCATCTCAGTAATGTCATCTGACAGGACCCAGGAAAAGAATGTTTTCTGCCATGGCACCTACTCTTTGAAGCATCATTGTCCCCAAACTAAGATTGGCACCCACCCTTTTGGCCCTTACAAAGAGCTTTAACACTTGTCTTTTGCCATCTTGTTTGGGAATCCAACTGCAGTGGTATGGATCCTGCTAAGTGGCTACCCTGTTAGTACCTGGACTGCACTGTCACATATTATTTTTAAACGTTTTTCATGGTTTTAATCTATGTAATATTAAACTACACAGATTAAACTTGTGTCTGTTTTATTGTTTGTAACCTTCAAATGGGTGAAACAGTGCATCACAGGATAACAATTCTGGAATCAATATACTCAAATGGACTAGCTTACAGAAAGTGTCCAAAATCTGGAACCAATGGCTCCCATGGGATTGAAATTAAGCCGGGGTCATGCGATCATCAGTCTCAGCACTCCCTGCCAGCTTCAGAATAACAGAGTTGGAAGTTACTTCCTACAAAGAAAGCCAAGAATAAAGCTGGCAAGAATAAAACTGCTTTTTTGCCCACCCATGATTGTTCTGTTTATGTAAGGATATAACTCTGAAACTGTGACCCAGTGAGCCACAGATTGTCTTGTAGCTTTTATATTTAGTGTATTTTGTTTTAATTTTATTTATTTTTGCATTGGCTTTTTATGTTTTAACTCTGTGAGCCTCCCAGAATCATGTATGTGAGATGGGTCACAATAAATTGAACAATAAATCAATACAATAAGACTTTAGGATCTCTATTCAGAACCAACCAAAACAGAGATCCAGGATGCCTTCCTATTTCCTTTATTTTCTGGCACCGTAAAGTTTAAGTAAAACCCTAAAAACATTTTCTGTATGTGGAATGGCTCTATGGCTTCACCACAAGCAGAAAAGCAATGGTTTGGAAAATATCTAGGTTAGAGTAGTCTATAAAGGCCATTCCCTTGGCTAGCTTGGTAGAGTATCACTAGGTACCTTGGAATCAACTCTAGGGTCTTTGAAAATTATAGGACTGTTCCTCAGAACATAAAAGCAGTCTTTGCTGTCTTGACTGCTAGAATATTGGTGTCTCCTTAGCCTTCTTTTTTAAAAAAATATAGCATCTATAATTAGAATTCATGATTATGCTAGTTCTATCTTTTTCATTCCCCAAACAGGTAGGCTATTGGAGCACCTACCAATAGGACACAGTTAAGATGTTTGATATGCCATTTCTTTGCACCCTGAGTGCCATGCAATGGAGTGACCTCCTGTTACTCACCCCATCCTTCCTGCCAACCTAGCCTTTTGAAAGCATGAAAATGTGAGTAGATAAATAGATATCACTTCAACAAAAAAGTTACTGAGTTTTGTATTTTCATGCTCGCCACATGATGACGGAAGCATCTATCAGACAAGATAGAAAATCATAGGTGAGACCGTCCCCTTGAGTCGGTTACAACTGGACAGGGAAATCTTTAAACATTTTTTTCTTTGCACATGGAGACATTCACTTAAGACCTCATGATCCTAATCAGTGTAACTGGGAAAGTGATGTCAGCTGCTATATCTGCAACTAATGGGAGTGCTTTGGCTTCCCTTTGATCGAACAACTCATGTAAAATTTACAGGGATTGAACTCCCTTGAAGACAGTGGTGTCATGGACTTTCTTATATAGAAGAGTGAAAGTACTATGTAAAAAAAAAGGGACATAAAACCTTCCTGGAGTCCCTAGGAGTTATTTCTTCGTCATTTTCCTCCCAATAACTATTTTTCTTTGTCCACTTTCTTTGAAGACACTGAACTATGAGAGAAACTGGTACCTAGGGAATTCATGCACAGAGACTGAGGAAATACCCTAATATCCTAAAGCTATGCTTCTTCTTTTTCCTGACTTAAGAGGACTTCTGAGGAATAAAATGATAAAGTGGCACTAGCATTTCCATCTTCGGTGCTTTTGGGAATTGCCCTTATTGCGAGTATCCATGAGCGGGAAGTATGATGGTGCTTCGTTGTATTGAGCCTTCCCATAAATGGTACCTCTGTATGCATTGCTGTGGAGCCAGCTTTCTTACAGAGCCCTGATAGCACAGTGGTTAGAGTGCAGCTTTGCAGACAAACTCTTCCCACAGCCCGAAGCTCAATCCTGACAGGGCTCAAGGTTGACTCAACCTTCCATCCTTTCGAGGTTGGTAAAATGAAAGGGGGAAAAAACTAATAGTAACAAGTTCTTATATTTTACTAGGTTTTTGTTGCTTTTGTTGGATCTATACACAAAACTAACCTGTTCTTCCTTAACATTGACCAAAATACCTAATTTGAGAGGGGACTGATGTTTAAGATTCAGAGATAATCTTGGATATTGTGGCTTTCATTTATTAGAAATCCTTTTGCATAATCTGGTATTCTTAACTATAACATACTTTATATGTTAAACAAATATAAATTACATCAAAATTGCCAATGATAGAAAGATGTATTTCAAAGAATGTGTTTCAATGATTTATTATATAGCAGAGCAAGCTATTTTAAAATCTAATAATGCTTATATTCTAGAACATATCATGTCCAACAATCCCAAAATTCTGCCTTTCTTCACCCAGTTATAACTAATATTTATGTGGAAGAAAGCCACGTAGAGGATTGTACTATTGAGCCTTGTACATCTTTTGGACAGAGTTTAGACAATTTGTATTAGAAGCCAAAATGTAATATGACTAATTCCAACTGAACTAGTTTTTAGATATTGTTTAAAAGTATTATTAATAAAGATCATGGAAAAAATTCAAAATACAAGCAAAATATTATCCTGAATTATAGGTAACTCTAAAGGCCTTACTTTGAACATATTTTTGTGAAAATAACTTTTCCTTAAAATGAAAATGTCGTTTTCTACTGCATATAAATAGAAGGCAACGATTACAGTTTTCAGAATTTCAATTGACATAAAAATTACTATCTATTAATATCTACTCTGAATGTCTAATAATTTTAATATCCCTGTTGGTGAGCAGTGCCAAAATGTATTCATATATTATAAATGTAGATGATTTTGAATATTAAATCATCTTTCTGTAGTTCAGATTATCTTTATTATATTGATTTAGCTACAGGATAAAATACTCCCTGTGCTTCCCCTGGGGTAGGAAGCAGGAAAATAGCTTTGTTGACATCTGCCAATCCCAGAGGGTTCTATAGTTTCTCTCTTTATTAACAGCTAGCCTTTCCTGATATTCAAGGAATTGTAACTTAAAGCAAATCAGAGCGTTTCACTTGGTTAATGGTTCCACCTAGTGGCAGTTTATGTATGCACACAATGAGCAAGTAAACTATTAAAGGGTGGGGTTCTGTTCTTATTATATTTGAAATCAAAGATAATGAAAATATGACTAGAATTATGATTTATTTCTTAAATGTACAAAACTATCCAGTTTGTATAGAAAAAGTTATACTATTGTTGCATTTATTTCAAGGATGGAAAAGCAATGTGATGCTTATGGCGACCACAGACATTTTGGCATCCACAAGATCTTCTGAGTCAGCCAATTTTATACATGCATGCACTCACCATACACACAAACATAAACACATAAAACAGGAAGCTGGCAAATACAAATGAAAATATCAGCTGACTTCCGGTTGGGGCTTCTTCGGTGACGGACCAAAATCGCGATCGTGCGCGGTTTTGATCTGTGCTCACCAAGCCGCCCCGATTCGAGGCTGAAGCCACCCCGTAGAGGTGGTGAAGAAGGGGGAGCCTTCAGCGGGGTTGAGGAGAGCCACATCTCTCCTCGGCTGGCCTTACTCCCTTTCCCAAAGGCGGTTGCAGCGTTGGGCAGAAATGGCCACCTCAAAGAAGAACCCGACTGGACAAGATTATATTAATAATTAAAAACCTAGTCTAAAACCTATCTAAGACGTATAGTAAGTTAGATAGTTTAAAAATGCCATTATATACATAGGACTAAATCACATATGCATTGTTTGATTCAAGACAATTATTACCTTGAAAAGTAACGGTTTCTCATAGTCTATTAGTCCTCATTTTAGGGCACCTATAGTGTCTCCCTGATGTTCGAAATATGAATGACCAGGATGAGAACGGTCTATGGAAATTTTTTGTGCTTTAGAGAGGAGTCTGGTCTTCACAATCTCTTCCAAAGAAGAAAGAGAACAACAGATGATTTTTTGTGCTGTGTTTACAAGTGAAACTCAAAAAATTAGAAAATCGTGCAAAAGTTCATTTATTTCAGTAATGCAACTTAAAAGGTGAATCTAATATATAAGATAGACTCATTACATGCAAAGCAAGATAGTTCAAGCCGTGATGTGCCATAATTGAGATGATTATGGCTTACAGCTCATGAAAACCCCAAATCCACAATCTCAGAGAATTAGAATATTGTGAAAAGGTTCAATATTCTAGGCTCAAAGTGTCCCACTCTAATCAATTAAGCCATAACACATGCAAAGGGTTCCTGAGCCTTTAAATGGTCTCTCAGTCTGGTTTAATAGGAATCACAATCATGGGAAAGATTGCTGACCTGACAGTTGTGCAGAATACCATCATTGACACCCTTCATGAGGGAAAGCGTCAAAAGGTAATTGCAAAAGAAGTTGGATGTTCCCAAAGTGCTGTATCAAAGCACATTAATAGAAAGTTATGTGGAAGGGAAAAGTGTGGAAGAAAACAGTGCACAAGTAGCAGGGATGACCGCAGCCTGGAGAGGATTGTCAGGTAAAGGCCATTCAAAAGTATTGGGGACTTTCACTGAAGCTGGAGTCAATGCATCAAGAGCCACCACACACAGATGAATCCTGGACATGGGCTTCAAATGTTGTATTCCTCTTGTCAAGCTGCTCCTGAACAACAAACAAACGTCAGAAGCGTGTTACCTGGGCTAAAGAAAAACAGAACTGGTCTGTTGCTCAGTGGTCCAAAGCCCTCTTTTCTGATGAGAGCAACTTTTGCATCTCATTTGGAAACCAAGGACCAAGAGTCTGAAGGAAGAATGGAGAGGCACAACACTGAAAGATGCTTGAAGTCCAGTGTGAAGTTTCCATAGTCTGTGTTGATTTGGGGAGCCATGTCATCTGTTGGTGTTGGTCCACTGTGCTTCATTAAGTCCAGGGTCAATGCGGCCATCTGCTCTATTTTGGAGCACTTCATGCTTCCTTCCGCAGACAAGCTTTATGGGGATGCTGACTTCAATTTCCAGCAGGACTTGGCACCTGCCCACACTGCCAAAAGCACTAAAACCTGGTTCAATGACCATGGGATTACTGTGTTTGATTGGGCAGAAAACTCGCCTGACCTGAACCCCATAGAGAATCTATGGGGCATTGCCAAGAGAAAGATGAGACATGAGACTGAACAATGCAGAAGAGCTGAAGGCCGCTATTGAAGCATCCTGGTCTTCCATAACACCTCAGCAGTGCCACAGGCTGATAGCTTCCATGCCATGCCACATTGAGGCAGTAATTGCTGCAAAAGGGGCCCAAACCAAGTACTGAGTACATATGCATGCTTATACTTTTCAGAGGTCAGATATTGTTCTATGTACAATCCTTGTTTTATTGATTGCATGTAATATTCTAATTTTCTGAGATTGTGGATTTGGGGTTTTCATGAGCTGTAAGCCATAATCATCACAATTATGACAAATCACAGCTTGAACTATCTTGCTTTGCATATAATGAGTTTATCTTTTGCCTTTCGCCTTTTAAGTTGCGTTACTGAAATAAATGAACTTTTGCACAATATTCAAATTTTTCAAGTTCCATCTGTATAACTCTCTGGAGCATCTTCTTATCCATTACAGAGCATCCAGCATACCATACCGTTACACAGTATGCCAAAATGCTCTCGATGGTAGAACGATAAAAAGTAACCAGCAACTTTTCACCCAAACCACTCTTTTTCAGAAGCCTCAGAAAGTGCAGGCACTATTGGGCCTTCTTTGCAGTGGCCATAGTGTGGACCAACCAAATAAGGTTGTCGGAAATATAAGTTCCTAGAAATTTAAAACTATGAACTCTTTCCACACCATCTCCATTGATATATAGTGGGAGAGGCTCTGCTTTGCATCGTCTGAAGTCTATAATCAATTATTTGGTCTTTTTGATGTTCAGGGTGAGGATATGACTCTTGCACCACAAGACCTGTCTGAGAACCTATGACCTATAGGCCATCTTATCTTCTCCTAATATGAGTCCCACCAACGTGGTGTCGTCTGCAAATTTTATTATAGAGTTAGTGGGACAAGAGGGAGTGCAGTCATAGGTGTAGAGTGAATACAAAAGGGAACTCAGCACACAACCTTGTGGAGAACCAGTGCTGAGAGCAAGAGTGGAGGAAAAATAGCTGTCAATCCTAACGGTTTGGGGTCTGTTAGTAAGAAAGTCCTTTATCCAACAGCAGATGTGAGAGGAGAGGCCCATTTCTACCGTGTTTCTCACAAAATAAGGCAGGTCCTTATTTTTTTTTGAGCCCCGAAAAAACGGCTAGGCCATGTTTTCGGGGTGAATTAATTTCTCTCCCCTCCACATCAGCGGCTGGGTGGCAGCGGTGTTCCCGCCAGCACGACAACAGCAGCAGTGACGGCGGGAACGTGGAAGCGTTCCTGCCGCTGCTTGAGTGTGTGAGCGTTCCTGCCGCTGCTCGAGTGTGTGGGGAAGAGGAGGCTTCCACACACACCCGAGCAGTGGAAGCGTTCCTGCCGCTGCTCGAGTGAGCGTTCCCGCCGCTGCTCGGGTGTGTGCGGAAGGAGGCTTCCGCACACACCCGAGCAGTGGAAGCGTTCCTGCCGCTGCTCGAGTGTGTGAGTGTTCCTGCTGCTGCTCGAGTGTGTGCGGAAGAGGAGGCTTCCGCATACACCCGAGCAGTGGAAGCGTTCCTGCCACTGCTCAAGTGTGTGCGGAAGAGGAGACTTCCGCACACACCCAAGCAGTGGAAGCGTTCCTGCCGCTGCTCGGGTGCAGCGGCAGGAATGCTTCCACTGCTCGGGTGTGTGCGGAAGCCTCCTCTTCCGCACACACTCGAGCAGCGGCAGGAACGCTCACACACTCGAGCAGCGGCAGGAACACTCACACAGTCGAGCAGCGGCAGGAACGCTTCCACTGTGCGGGTGTGTGTGGAAGCCTCTTTCCGCACACACTCGAGCAGCAGCAGGAACGCTCACACACTCGAGCAGCGGCAGGAATGCTTCCATTGCGTGCGTGTGTGTGGAAGCCTCCTCTTCTGCATGCACTCGAGCAGCGGCAGAAATGCTTCCACTGCTCGGGTATTGGGCGGAAGCCTCCTGTCACCCGAGCAGCGGCAGAAACGCTTCCACGTTTCCGCCGGCACTGCTGCTGTTCTCGTGCCGGCAGGAACCATGGAAGCCATGAGGCAGCTCCCCGCCTGGGAAGCAGCAGAAACGCTTCTACACTTCCTGCTGGCGCAAGAACAGCGGCAGCGCCGTGCAGGGCACTGTTAAAGGCAAGTTCCCCCCCCTGCCCTCCCCCCGCCAGCATGTTTTAACCTCCGGCCTCCCCCCCAGCATGTTTTAAACTAGGCCTAAATTTGGGGGAAGGGGCTTAATTTCATTTCATGCCTAGAAAACATGCTGGGTCTTCCTATTGGTGGAGGCCGTATTGTTGGAGAAACACGGTAGCAACTTCTTAATCAGTATATCTGGAATGATGGCATTAAAAGCTGAGCTGTAATCAACGAAAAGCATCCTTACATAGCTCCCACTATGCTCCAGATGGTCCAGTGCAATGTGGAGAGCCATGGCAATAGCATCCGCTGTGGATCTGTTATTCCAATATGCAAATTGGTATGGGTCAAGGTTTGATGGGAGGCAATCTTGTATATATTTTAAGACCAGTCTTTCAAAACACTTCATAATTATGGGTGTGAGAACTAATAAGCTCAATAAAAAAAAATACTGACCAGAATGTTCTAAAGATTTTAGCATTTGTCTAAAAATGGAAAAGACAACCCTAGGAACAGTAATACAAAATTGTAGTTGCACTGTTAAGATGACTCGATTTTGGTGACTGCCAATGAAATGTATATTAAATACAGATTAAAGGAAATATCCTCCAATTTATGGAACATATTAAGAAGTCTAAACCACACAGAACTAGGCTAGCATCATTATTTTAAGCTGAATCAAGGAAAAACAATGGGGAAAAAAGTACTCCAGGATGAGAGTTCACTATCAATAGCCTTTCTTTTACTTCACTACAGATAGTTTTTTAGCAATTGCCCCACACTGAGACATATATTTGCTGAGTTGATATATTTGCTGAGTTGATGAGATTTGAGAAACATTTCCTGCCATTTGGGTTCACCTGGCTTCTGACACTGTAAAACAAAGGGAAGCTGAAGTAACATTGTAAGCCCAGTCCTGGTCATATGATTTTCCACACTGCTAGTCCCAATAATGGTAGCTAAATGAAAACCACCTATAATAGAAAGTAATAGAAGGTAAGAAAAAGGAAACTTCTAGGAGAGGCTGAGCTTGCTATAATTGATAGAAAGTAAGTCACTTTAAGATCATAAACAGCTGAGGCACAGGCCATGAAGAAAAAGAGAAGGGCTAAGCACATCAGCTTTCCTTAATTGTCAGGTAAGTCTTCTCCAAATTTTGTTTCAGTAAAACTTGGTCAGAATAGTTCAGCTGAATTTCTGAACCACAATATTTTCTTTCATATATAAAATGAAACACACTTCCAGTTTTCAACACATCCCTGTATAACCTGTTTTTACCATTCTTCTAATGGCCACATTTTGCAAGGGCTAGTTTTAACAGCAATCCAATACAAGATATCAAACCACTCTAGCGTTGAAATAACATTTAGGAAAGTCAGACATTGCTGTAACAAGTAAGCCAAAGACAAAAACAAGGTCCAAAAGACCACTCAACTATGTAGTTTATCTGACAAAAGAGTGTAACATTATTTAGAGTAAACTATATAACTGCACCCATAGGCACAGAATCCTTAACCAATGCCACTTCATTTCTTTCTTGGTGAGCATTTTTATTTGCTTATCTTAATCCAGAACTAAACTATCTGGACACAATAGTTTTATTTTTTTATTTATTAACTTTATATACCACCAATCTCACCATGAGGCAACGCTAGGCAAGCAAGATAAAAACAATATCAAACATTATAATATTAAAATGATAAACATTAACATTTAAAATTAACAAAGATGTCTAAGGAAGGAATGGGATGAGATACAATGGGATGAGATAGGATCCATAGTCCAGTGTTTCCACTGCATCTTAGGACAAGAACATGGAAACAAGAGAAGAATTGTAAAGACATCTCAGAATATTTCCATGCATTTCATATATCATCTGATCTCATAGTGATTCATTTCAAAGCCAAAATAGAATTGAAGCTTTTTATAGATAGGAACATTTTTCACACCTGAAGAAGGCCTGAACTTTACAGCTTTCAGATATTTAATGTAAATGGTGTTTTCTCTTAGTAAGGTTTTATCACTAAGTTTAAACTTAAACTTTACGATCAGTTAGTGAATCCTAATAGAATTTTATCTCTGTAAATGATAAAACAACCGTGAGAAGCAGTGGTGACCAGAAATGTGTCAATGAGCCTTGGTGGTGCAGGCTGTTAATCATCTAGCACTTAGCTCAATTGCCTGCAATTAGTGCAGGTTCGAATCCCACCAGGCTCAAAGTTGACTCAGCCTTCCATCCTCTCGGGGTAGGTAAACTGAGGACCCAAGATTGTTGGGGGCAATAAGCTGACTTTGTAAAATGCCGCTTGGGGGGGCCAAAAAGCCCTAGTAATAAGCAGGCATATACAATGGAATGAAGGCTATTGCCAAGCACTTAGCATGGTGCTCTAAAGACTGTAAGCCGCCCTGAGTCTCCGGAGAAGGGTGGCATATAAATATAAATAATAATAAAAATTAATATTTGTTATAGTAAATATCAGTAAGTATAACCCATACAAATAAAAAGTTTCTTGCAGTCCTCCATAACTTTTTAAAGGGATCCTGAGAGAAAAATGTTTAAGAAGTACTGCCTTAGACCTTTACAACCCAAAGAAAAATATTGGTAGATTGGGGTAAAAATAAGTTACTTTTAAATGTTCAAGTGAGAGCTTCTGTAGTAGTAATTCTGATATGATGGGTTTGACTGCAGCAGTGGGAACAAGGCTGAGGTGAGGAGCATATTTCCCAGGCTCTGCAGCTACAGATTTCCAAGTCTGAACCTTTTGAGATTATTCTGTTATATGTTCACTGTTCTCTGCATAGCCTATGTTTAATCTGAAATCTATTCTGGATTGGAGGGACGGGGTAATTTGTGAGGGGAACGAGTGGCTGCTGGAATTTTTGGTAGGTTGGTTCATTTAGTTTGACCTCTTTGTTTACCTAGTGCCAAAGGCAGGAACAGCTAGGCTTTGGTGTGTTATGTATACAAAATTGATTGGATGGATTTCAGGTTAGGGAGACTAAAGGCAGGGCTGGAATAGGAGGAGAAATGAAGGCAGGTGATAACATCAGGTGAGTAGTAACATCAATTGATGGCTCCAATTGATCCTGCATTTCAACCCTCAGATCAGAATTCACTTAAGACTAAGTCATTGGAACCTTGGTGGCACTGGTTTTGGGCTATTAAATGCCAGCTGTAATACCATTTTTACCCATGGTTGATCATGGAAGAAGAAGGCAGCTTGACATGTATAACCAAGCCTGATTGGCCCAGTATTTCCCTCTTGTAGTTATTGTGCCTGACTAGCATTAGCTGTACTCTGAAACAAGGGATGAGCCGTTGTCATCGTGGAAGACTTGATGGCTTTCAGAGACTCTGAGCTGAAGATAACTAGATATGACCTTATGATGGAAACTGGGCTCTAGGAAACGGTTGGCTTGTTGCCATACAACAAGCAGCAGGCCTGTTGTCCCTACTGCTTAGCTACATCCCTGAGCTGCTACATTCTTTCACTGGAGAGGACTTGGAGACTTCTAGTGGAACAGTGTAGGGCAGCTAAGGAGTTCATGGCCACTATATCAACCATGGACCTGACTCAAATGAGTATGTGCCTGGTTCTTACCAGGGGTCCCAAGCTATATCTGATTTTCATCTTGGGGCAGTTGCAATATGATCTACAAATCAGGATATTAATTGTCCTTTGTTATGGCCGTATCACTCTCCAATCACTTGGTGTTGCTCCAATCACTTGCTGGTGCTGCTTCCTTCACTCCCAGAAAGGAAGAACCTGTTAGAATGGTCCAGGGTGGATAAAAATCAATGATTTTTAAAAATAAAAAATAATCAGATTTTTTTTATTTAAATCGGATTTTTTTTATTATTTAAATCGGATTTTTTAAAATAAAATGCTTGAGGAAAATATATTACCATCCAAAGGTTATTCCATCATGAAATAGATTAGTTTTTTAATTATGTAGAATAAGGCTGTATATGTTTCATTTTTTTGGTAAATAAATTCCATTAATCCATTCACAATGTCATGCTCTTCCAGAGGTTTTTGTAAGATTATTGGGCAGTTTCTCTGCCTATAAGATATTATCACAGATGCTTGGTTTACTTTTGCAGTTCTCAAAACTGAATTTGACTCAACAGAGATCACATGCCTCTTCTTCACAGCAAAAATGTTATAACATGAACAGAGTTGAAAAAAAGACCTTAATCCTATTGTTCTACAAACCTATGAATACAGAATCAACCCCTTCAGTGCTAAGTTTCAAGAAGTTCAGTGAACAGAATAGAAACAATATTTTTCTGATTGTTTGGAGTGGAATAGATCTGCACAAGAAGAAAGTGAAACTAAGTGTGAGGAGGGAGAGGAAGCAGACAAGCAGTACAAAATGAAAGTGAAACTTTCTGAGCACAATACTGCACAGCCACAGACAGACAAGTCTTTGGATCTTTTTGTGTGTATGACTTGAAGTTTATCACATTCTTTCCTTGGAGGAAAAAAACCTATAATGGCAGCAGGCCGTAAAAGAGACCCAGTTTGGCAATATTTTAATGAAGTTCCTTTACCTATCGGGAAGGCAGGCATGCGTGCAAAATGCAAACACTGCAACAAAGAAATGCAAAGCCTGGTGGCCTGAATGAAGCAACATTATGAGAAGTACTGTGATGAAGATGACCAAAAAACACATTTGAACAGGCAGGATCTTCAGGTTGGTAAACATTTTTATTGAATCATATAATATTTCTAAAGACTGCCTTGAACTGTCATGCTTGAGCAAAATTATATTTCTTATTATTACTGCATGGTACTGTCATTTGGTACAGTTATGAAGAAAAGCAAATATTCCTTTTGGGGCAGTGCTGTGTACAATAAGCAGAAATTGTATAAACAATAAAATAACAGCATTGACTTTTTTGTTTAGGGGAATTCATGGATTCTGGAAACTATCCACCTTCAAGATCACCATCCTCCTGTTCTACAGTTTCAGAGTTATCCATCCAGGATAGTGCTTCATCATCATCAGACGCCCACAGCCACATATCACTATCACCTAAAAGAAAGAAAAAATCCTTCCCTTCTGGAACCACCATAGATAAGTTTGTGATAGAAGCTAGCAGATTGGAAAAAGAGTTAATTGATGAAAAAATTGCCCAGTTTGTTTATGCAACGAACTCTTCTTTCCGTCTGATTGAGAACCCACATTTCATTAATATGGTTCAGTCACTGAGATCAGGATACAGTCCACCCAGCAGAGCAGATGTTGCAGGGAAACTGCTGGATAAAGTATATGACAGAGAAATGGAGCAATGTGCAACAGCTCTGGAGGGTAGAATTGTTAACCTAAGTATTGATGGGTGGAGTAATGTCCACAATGATCCTATTGTATGTGCTTGTATAACAACAGAAGAAGGGAAAGTCTTCCTTGCACAAACAATTGATACATCAGGAAATGCACACACAGCAGAATACTTACAAGAAGTGGCAGTAAAAGCTATAATAACATGTGAACAAAAATTAAAATGTCTAGTACGCAGTTTGGTCACAGACAATGCTGTAAATGTATCCAAGATGAGAAGAAATTTAGAGCAGGAAGGGAATACAAAGCTAATAACATATGGTTGCAGTGCTCATTTGCTGCACCTCTTAGCCAAAGACTTAAGTGTTGAAAGAATATTCTCTTCCTTTGGACTCATTCATTCTAAATTGAGAAATCGTTTGGGACCCGATAAAGCAGGAAAGCTTGTTTTCCTTTTCTAGATTATGAACAAAGAAGAAGATGAAGATGACGAGTGAGCTACAGAGGACAGTATTTAAGTTTTTCATGTATAGGCTGGACTGACAGTCTAAGTTTCTTAAAATATATATATTTTGTTTAGCCAGATTAGTTAACAAACATGGATGTTTGTTTAAGCAAATAACATATGCTGTAATGTTATTGTTTCAGTTGAATAAATCTATTTAAATTGTTATTATTAAGGTAATGATTATTTTTCTCCTTCCTAAGTACAACAGAAAAGTTGTCCAAATATGAATGATTAACCTATTAAACTGGGGATAAAAAAACTAATATGAAAAGTTGTTATTCTAAAAATCTTCATCTACTCGCATATTAAAGTTATACCAGCAAGAATTAGTCTTTATGTAGAAAACTATGATTTAAATCAAGCCTTACTGACTAGTGATTTAAATCGTGAATTAAATCAGTTTGATTTAAATCAAATCCACCCTGGAATGGTCTGCTCCAGGCTTCTAAGAAATCCGCTGGGCTTCCAGGACTTTCCCTGAGAATTTGGTGGATGTTTATCAAAGGACTTATTCTCTATCTGAAACAGGTCAGACTCTTAAGTGACCTCTTGTTTGTTGATTTCAGAGAATTTCCTGGTCTTCATTTTCTCTAGGAAATGAAATGTTAGAACAGACACCTAGGCTACCATGCAGGAAGCTGAAGAGTAAACCTCAATGAGTGCATACTTAGGATAACATCAGATTGACATCATCAGTATGTTGATGACACTCAGCTGTCTCATCTTGACCTTGGATCAGCCAAGTGATGCCGTCACTCTCTTGTTCAATGCCTGAAGGCTGTTGGAACCTGTATGGGGAGGAATAGACTCAAGCAAAATCACATATATGAACTATCTAGCTCAGAGGGTTTTCTGAATGGGCCTACACATCCACCTAAGGCTGGTATGTAATTTGAGAATCTTCCTGGACTTTCAGTTCCTGTTCAAGGAACAGAAAGCAGCAGTGGCCAGGAAAACCTTTATAGAGATCCATCTTGTGTACCATCTGCATTAGTTCCTGGATCAAGAGACCTTGTTTATATTCACTCATGCCTTAGTAATTTTGCTTATGGGCTACTTGGTCCAAAATGAACACGGGGAACAATACAGGCAGCTCTCACAATGTCCCTGTAATACCTCTTTTCTGCAAGCTGTATTGGTTATCAATAGGTTCTGAGTGCAATTCAAGGTACTGGGTATCACTTATAAAGTGTCACATAGTATAGGAGGTAGTTACAGTCTGCTTTGGCTTCTATCCACCTTACATAATTAGAGTTGCTTTTGGTCCCAACAATAGAATAATATTATCTAGCAGCACCAGGAAGTTTTGAGTGCTCTGACGGAACAGCATCTCCTAGGAGATTTAAATTGTATGTAACCTCCCAATCTTTAAAAAAAGCTTTGGACCCCTGGATCTTACACCAAGACCTGGAATAGAATAGCTGATGGACCCCTTTAGGTTGGGCACTATATTGGAAAGAGGATTTTATTGCTCCTTTTTGGGCAACTATCAACTTTACTTTGCTACTGTAATTTTCTTTCTTTTTGTAAGGCAGCTAAATTATTCTGGAGTCAGAGAGGCCTAGATATGTGTTTTATAAATAAGTTATACATTTATAAACTCCTATACAAGTTCTATTTTAACCAATGAAAACAGACAAGAGTTTCTCTCAGAAAAAAATGATCCCAAGGTAAATTAAATACACAAGCCACTAGGAAACACATGCTCTAAAAACTATTTTTGACATATTTCAAAAACTAAGTTTGTGAGTAATGAATCACATTGAAATATATATATATATATATATATATATATATATACACATCAAAAATCTATATTCCTTTCGTTAAAGGCTTTAGTACTTCATATCTAAATCTTAAAGGTAAGCAAGCATATAAAAACGTCTTCTGCTCTACTTTTTACCAAGAAGGGGGAAAAAAGCATATTTATAAGAAAATATCACAAACAATTCCTATGAAACATTTTGTCATTGGGATTACTAAAATGTTTCAATTTAAAGTGGGAGGTTTTTATGCAAATTTTATTCAATGCAAATAGAAAAAATGTATACCTAATTTATGGATTTCAATTTCACCTAATGTAATTTCACCTTATCCTGGAAGAATAAAGACAGGGAAAAGGATTGGATTTTTACAAGAAATGGAAAATTTGGAATTCACTACCATGACACATGATGTTGGCTATAAGATTAGCTAGCTTATAAAAAGATTGGACCAATTCATGGAAGTCATGGGGATCAATGACAATTAGCCTTACTGCTGGTGTGTGTCCTTCTCTGAAGACATCTGCTGGGAGACTAAGGGCTACCTTTTGAGGTTGGTTGCACACTGTGAGAAGAGACAGGTCAGGACAGATAGGCCAGATAGATAGTTGTGGACTGCTTATATTTATATATTATTTTCTTCATAAAATAAGAAAGATTTCCCTGTCCAGTCATGTTCGACTCTAGGGTGCAGTACTCATCTTGGTTTCTTGGCCAAAGACATTTTCCATGGTCATGTGATCAGCATGGCTATATGCCAAAGACACATGGAGCGCTATTACTTTCCCACTGAAGTAGTATCTATTAGTCTACTTGCATTTGCATGCTTTGGAACTGCTAGATGGTCAGAAGGTGGGACAGGGATGGGAACTTACCCCATTGCACAGAACTCGGGTATTGAACCCAGGTTGTCAGCTTTCCAACTAATAAGCTCAGCATCTTTAACCACTGAGCCATCGTGCCCCTTCTTAATATGTAATCCAAATTGTTTAATTTTACCAACAAACACAATTTTCATTGATGAAGCTGGAAAAGGGGTAATGTGGCTTCAGAATCTGCTCTGGAGAGCTTCACAATACCAGAGCAATTTTTTAAATGTCATAGGAATTTACAGAGAGAAATAGTTCAAGCCCATTCAAGACACATTGGATTTCACCCAATATTTCAAGTGTTGAAAAGTGTATTCATAACAGCTCCATTGGCCCTTACTGTTGTTTTAAAACCGGACTCTTTTTGTTTTAATATTTTTTCTTACTGAGAAAACTTTTTTAATTATTTTAAAGCTTTCCTATTTGTCAAATGGCAATTGAAAATATTTTAAAAACATTTTAAAACATTCTAGTATTGGCAATTTTGCTTATATTCTAGCAAGCTACAAACCTACTCTCATTTATACAGGAATGATTCTGCTAAAAAAAAAAATAAAGTAGATCTTTATTGTAAAACCTATTCTACAAATATTCAAATAAAACTTTCTTTATACCTCATATCAATACATATTTTATATACAGATTACATAAATGCACATATGTATATATTATAAATTTAAATTTGATAAATGTGTGCTGCATTTAAATTCCTTCCACAAATCACATTCCCTACATTTTTCTCATAAAATAATTTAGAGAAAACATGACATCTTCCCAAACTGCAAAAATGTTATATTCTAAGGCAGATAAACGAAACAAGAGAAAAGGTAAAATAAATCAAAACTTAATCAGCCTTAAAAGTGAGCCTCATCTTGGAAACAAGTAAAAAATTCAATCTCAATTTCAAAGGAAAAAAATGGAAAAAATGGTTTGGAATACTTTCCTATCCCTTAGTTTGTTATCTAAGATTTGTTTAATATAAATGACTTAATTATAATTGATACATTAAAGAATATCATGTTTCAAAGGAGTTTGGAATGGACTGCTTTATCTTTGTGCAGGTTTTTTTTATAATAGAAAACTTACAATTCTATTTGAAAAAGATCACAGATTTGAAAATTACATATAAGTGAAACAGATTGAATTTGGAAAAATCAACAAATGACATTTTATTAAGATAACGAATCCCTGGGCCTTAATGCAATTATAGCAATCTACAGAAATACATTCCACTAACTTTTGCAACCAAGATTCTCTTTTATTCGCAGTGTGCCAATGTTTCCCAGAAGTAATTCAGTATTTATAAAGGTGGCTACTTCCTTTTGTGCACTCAGGAAAAGCAATATAAGCCTTCTGACATGACTCATATCTTACTTTAGCCAGGACTGAGGATTGAGCAAAAGCAAGACAAACTGAGAAAGCTCTAGGGCAAACACCACTGTACAATATAAAACCACAAAGCTTTTCCCCGACTCTGAAATAATGGAACGATCTAATCCATTCATGAAAGCTTAAGACAGATTTCCAGTTTATATATCATCCCCCAGCCCATAACTAATATACTGGTTTTATTGTCATTACATGAATGAACGCAATAAAATGTACTGTGTTCATTAAAAAATAAATAAAAAACAGCTCACAATTAGAAACGTCAGAAATCAGAAAGATAAATCCAACACAACAGTACAATGAAATGACCACCGAAAACCGAGATTGCCACATGCTTCCAACCAAGCCAAAATCTTAACAGCTGCTAACCACCCCTAAACCAAACGGCGCCTACGCTTAACTCTTGTTCATCATGGCTTACTCAACAACCACAAAGTGTGCGTGTGGGGAGGGGGTTTGTCCCTAAAATAAGTGAAGCCACGAAGCAGAATTTCTACACCACCTGACGCTTAAACCCAACTAACCTAAGCCAGAGATACCCATCTCGTGCCTTGGCGTCTCGCGTGGACCAGAGATGCCCTTCCTCCATTCACCTGGTTCACTCATCACCTCCATTCACTTGTCTCCCCCACCCCAACACATACACACAACGCCCGGCAGTCTCGGAAGCCACGCCTCCTTCCCCCTTCCCCAACCAGCGCCCCCTGCCCCCCTCCTCCCCGCACCTTTGGCCTCACAGTCCGCGCAGTACTTGTTGTCTTCCTCTCGCAAGAGCTTGGCCAGGATGGCCTGGTGCTGCTCGTTCTGCTTCTGCGCCTTTTCCCGGCAAGAGCGGGTGGACATGGCGAAGGGGAGAAGGGCGAATGGACAGGAGGGGAAGGGGGGGGGAAGAGCAAGCGGGGAGGAGAAGAGAGAGGCGGGGAAAGAGAGAGAGAGAGAGGAGCAGGGCAGGGCCGGAGGCGACCGGCGCGTTCGGAGGACCCAGAGGAAGAACTTGAGCCGGCAATCCGAGAGCGGCGGCGACAGCGTCAGCGTCAGCAGCGCTTCCTATTTCCCCTCCTGCCGCTCCTAGCTGGCCTCGCTCTTTTGCTCTCCTCCCTTCTCCGTCACGGCGACTGGGCTAGGCGGGCGTGCCAGCTCAGCCAATCAGCGGCCGCCGGCATGTCAAGCAGGTAAGGCGGAGCGGCGTCGGAGTTCTCAACCGGAACTATTACTGGCAAACGCCCGCATCCGCTTGCGCAAAAGCAGTTCCTGACATCTGTTCCTCAGCGGTGTGACGCGGCTCTGTCGCTTCCCTCGCCCCTCCCCGTGACAAAGTAGTTGTAGGGTTCGGAGTTCGAGACAGAGATAGGGACAGAGAGACAGTTGTAAAAAGGAGACATTTCTTGGTACTCGGAAGACACCCTTCCCCCGTTCTGAGTAACATAGGCGAAGGAGAAAAGACGGCTCTTTCTTGCATCTCGCGATGCAGAGCGCAGCCGCCCACCCAGAAAATAATTTCCCCATTAGATATCAAGTATTCCAAAGTGGCGTATTCATCCGCTTGCAAATGATGAATCTGCTTACAACTGATTAAGTTTCTTGGATGAGAAGCTTCTTCTTCTTCTTCTTCTTCTTCTTCTTCTTCTTCTTCTTCTTCTTCTTCTTCTTCTTCTTCTTCTTCTTCTTCTTCTTCTTCTTCTTCTTCTTCTTCTTCTTCTTCTTCTTCTTCTTCTTCTTCTTCTTCTTCTTCTTCTTCTTCTTCTTCTTCTTCTTCTTCTTCTTCTTCTTCTTCTTCTTCTTCTTCTTCTTCTTCTTCTTCTTCTTCTTCTTCTTCTTCTTCTTCTTCTTCTTCTTCTTCGTCTTCTTCCTTCCTTCCTTCCTTTATTTATTTGATTTGTCAATCGCTTACAAGATAATAGGTATAAGTATAAACATGAGTAAGAATACTAGCTCGATTGTATTAAAGTCTGATATGCAGTGCAGATTCCAGACTGATAAGCTGTATTAGAGTATTGGTCTGGCAAAAGTTTTGTATGCTCTAGTTAGCAATTCAATATTTCCGGAGGAGAAGCTTCATAAGATTAGATTTACAACTCTTAATGCCTTTTTGACAATGCTGTTACAGTGAGCTCTGGCACTTAGTTCCTCCTCCTCTTGGAAAAAAAACAGTCCAATTGCCTTTTGAAAAAGCACTTTTGAGACAACTGACCTGGATGACTGAGAATTTCCACAGGCATCTTATGAAAGATTGGAAGCATAGTGGAGATGGAGCAGCTATTTCCTTGCCTTGCATCCATATAGCTGGTTTCTCACTCAGACCTCTGAGGAAATCAAGTGATTTCTCCACTGAAGCTCCAACGTTCAGCTTTGGAGCAGGGACTATAGTTTTAGGGACACTTCCAAGAAGACCAGTGCTAACCCCACCAGCAAGCAAGCTTTCTCCACTTTCTAGCAGGATGTGTTTATTGGGAAGAAATGAATCTTGTTGCCATTGCTGTCAGAATATTGCTGCTTTAGTTGCTTTTCCCCAAATTTTGGGTGTGTGTATGGAAAAATAATAATAATAGTAATAATAATTCTATTTACAAAGAAACTTGACTTTGTCTTCGTTGCCTACAGTACTGTTTTTTAATATCTTGCTTATATTGTCACTGGCTATTTATTTTGTAGGCTTTCAAGCCAAGTGCACTGTTTACTTTTCCCCTAGCTTCATTAAAATCAATTCTGGAAGTTCAAGGTACAGTGATACCTTGGTACTCAGCGTTAATTGGTTCTGGAGGCACGTTGAGTACCAAAAACGATAAGTACAATTTTTTTTCTCATAAAGAATAGTGAGTCACAAGGCAGCCAACACTGATAAGTTCTAGTTTGAACATTGAGTACCAAACAAACGATGAGTTTTGGGACAAAATGTTTACATCAAAATGTGTTTAGTACCAAATTCTATGAGTTTCAAAATAATTGAGTACCAAGGTACTACTGTATTGATTTGGCTCAGCTTTTTTTTCTAGTTACCTTGAACTGTAACATGAGGTTGCTTTGCTGAAGGTCCTAGCACTTTCAGTCCATCTCCCAAATCCTCTCTTTTGGTCAGGATTACATTTAAGATAGCTGATTCTGTTGTCTCTGTTGTCATCTCCTGAAAAATGAGAGTCTGCAAGAAATCAAGACCTTTCACTCCTATTGGACCTTCCACCCCTAGCTTAGTTCTCTGACAGGACAACTGGAATTTTTACATTATTGCTATAGCTTGCCCTTTTCTGACTTTAATTCATATAGAAAGGCATCAGCAACCTCCACCTGGGTAACTGGCTGAAATAAACTCCCATGATCATGTCATTTTTCTTTCATACTCCATTGATTTTATCCATAATCTTAACAATATCTTGAATCTCTGAAATACTGGGGTGGATTAAATTCTTTATCATGTCATAAAGGATATTTTGGGGAGATACGGGTGTTTTTATTTGGAGAGATCCAATAATTAACTTGGGATACATGGCCCATTTGTTTTCTAACATTGTATGTTAAGTAGTATCTTTGTCCAAATCAGCCATTGCTATGGATATCATTCTGTGTCATCCAACAGGATATATATAAAGTTTGTATATTTCACTCCTTACTTTGCAACATACAGCCTAAATCCTTATTTGTGTTTATTGCCATGGAATGGTATCATTCTTAAGCCAGAATGAAACACCATACTGAATATCACTGAGTATTTGTACAAGTCATTTACTTGAATTTAAAATCTGACCCAAAATCAATGCTTGGGTTTAAATACCTTATTCTTTAGCCATTTCTACCTAGTAAGTCATAGGAAATAAGTTTTCTGTAACCACATGCAAAGATTAATAAAAATGTCCACATAATCAGATGAAAAAAGCTATTTGAAGAACGGAAAATGATGTCGGCATTATTCTTTCAACTATCCTCTGAGAATAAAATATTAGGTTATGAGATGAGATGGGAATATTTCAGTATAGAGTACTATAGGTTCTGCTGCAACAAGAAATTAATTTAAAAACTCAAAAAACCCTGTTTCACTCCTGACTGTAAAAAATAGTAAAGCAGATACTGACCAGATTTGCTATGAAATTGATGAAAAGGCCCCGGAACACAAAAAGTATAAACTTAAATCTTCTTATATGATATGCAGTCTGTAACTTGTATATATTCTTGCTGCTTGTTCTATGAGGTGAGTTAAAACAATGGAGCAAATATTTCAAGAGTTTATTATGTATTCTGCATTAATTTAAATAATACTTAAACTTATCCAGGGGTATAAGCTTCTTTGGATTTCTTGTTCTGGGGATCAACAAACTCATATGGAGAAATCTAACATCTCACCAGCCTGCAAGACTGGCTCTACCAGTAGTGAAGAACCTAGTCACTAATAAATCCCAAAAGAATGTCAGGAGTATCTGAAGTATTCTAAGCAACCAACCATAAGGAAACAAGAGGTTGAATCATCAATCACCATGGGATGAGTGTCTTTTAAAAAGCATATGTTACTTGACGGCACTGGATCTATCAGCAGACAAACTCAGCAAACAATAAAAGCAGAAGATGAAGTCTTTATAGTTACATCACTGGAATTTTTTTTTTTTTTGGTAATCTAATCCATGAATGGTTTTGCAAGCACTACCTCCAAAGTACTTTCTTAAATCTTAAGGAGCCTCATTAAACCTAAGAAAAAGATGATAAAATTTTAAAGCTATAATTTATGTACACTTGTAGAAACATGTAATAAGTTACATAGATTCTAAATTGTAAGGAAACACCAGAATTAAGTACAATGACATAGAATGTTGAATAAACTGTCTATTCATTTTTTAATTATTTCACATGCTTTATTCATAACCACAACAATTCCATATATTAATATCTATTTTAAAATAAATTTGGATGAATTATGCCCTGATTCTCTGATGATAAGAAAAACCAAAAATAAATAAATACATTTATTTAATTTACGTGTTACCATTTCAGCCAGAGGCGACAAACATTATACCTATGTAAAAGCCTTGCTAGCCCACCTGCGAAATTCTGATAAATCCAGAAACTGTTCTAGAGATTAGAACTTAAATTTCTGCAATATCTCAGTTTATTCAAAGATCAGATTTTTAAAGTAGATAAATTCAAGAATTTTCTTTCTTAATAGGAAGCATACCGTTTTTATTCCAGAGGTATAATAGTCTTAGAATACTGTAGTATCAACAAAAATATAGCTGTTTTTATTTTGAAGTTTATTTATAAAGTTTTCGTTTATTTCTTGTGTAAATGTGATACTGCTGGCATCACAGGAATAAACTAATCCAGCTAAGGTGTTAATAATACAGTAGCTATAGGAAATTGGCAGGAAAGCATAATCCCAGTGTCTTTTCATTAATTGTGGGACACGGGCTTACTTTACAGCTTGCTTGATTTCCAGTCTCTTTATGTGAAGCTTTTTTGTTTGGTTTACTAAGGAAATGTCAATTGAAGATGCTCAGGATTGTAGCTAAATACTGTTCGGTGGCAGTTAAAATGTGGCAAACGTTGATTTCATTAGATAAATATTGTTACCTTTTAGTTTATATTTTGTATTATCGTGCACTTTCCTGGGAGAATTGTGATGTCCTTTGCTTATTTTCCTGCTTTATTATTTCATATGCTTATCTAATCTTTGATTATATAAAAGTAATTTTTATTAGTTTAGATAATGAGTAAACATAGTGATGAAAATCAGCTGCCCGGAGTCACTGTAACAATGAGATGAGCAATATATAAATTTAATAAATAAATGAAATGCTCATAATAGTTTCATTAATTTTAAAACTAAAGGCTGATGAAGAACTTCCTGTTCACTAGCAAGTATCCAAGCAATACTTTGGTTCAGTTTTCTCCCAAATTGAGGAATCATTGGATCTTACAATCATAATTAGTGATTACAAATCTTAGTTGTGATCCATAGATGTCTCTCCTGCTTTTCTTTTTTAGAAATCAAGCTCAGAATATAATATTTTTGTTGTAGAAACATGTAAATGATGTTATTATTACACTCCAAGTTCTGTCTTTGTCCCATTCCTAATCTGTGATTCACTATTGCATAACAAATCTTCCTATATTTGCACACATAAATGATGCATTTTAAAAAGCCATCATATCTAGCATCTTCTTTCTTTTCATTTCTCTACAACATTTCTGCTCTGCCCAAAGCTAATTGCTATAGCAATAAGACCATCTTTTTTATGCTGTTGCATCGTAATTTGGTTTGAAAATAAACTATTTAGAGCCAACTGTGCATAATTTATTTGCTGTGTGATTTAATTGTCCTTTGTTATGATTGACATAATTAGCCTGATGTACAATGTTCTGACAAATCTCATCAATCCTGCAGCATTTTTGCATTCCTCTGAGGCAGACTGTTTCTTCTTTATATAGATCTGACATTTCTCTAAGAAACCACTTTTTTTCTTCAGGGCTAAAACAAATTAAATTGGAAGTTTTTCTTATGCCATAAGATTTACAATACCTTTGAAAATACTTCCTGGAATTAAAGTTTCTTTATCCTCTCATCAAGGGTAATGAGCCTGTCTAATTTTAATTTTATTCTCCTTTATTCCAATTATACCTCTCCTTTCAGTTTTTCCATGTTGTAGATTCCATTGTGTAATTCTAGGATCACTATAAAGGTTTCATTAACTTAGGGCAGTACTTTTTTTAGGAATACTGATGTATTTATAGACTAAGCATATGGCATTTATCAATCGACATAGATAAGGTTTGAAAACAAAATTACATCCAATTCCAATTAGAATTTCACTAATCCTTTGTGCAACTGCCTGTTCACATTTGTATATTTATTTATTTATTTAGTCAAACACTTACAATATAATAGAAATAAGAATAAACATGTTTAAGTACATGAAATAGGAACTAATAACTGAGGACTAGAATAGGGACAGTAGGCACAATTGTGCGCTTATGCACACAATTATGTAACTTATTATATAACTATAACTTTATATAAATTATAACCTATTATATAACTCCATGATAGTTTATAAATTATCTGCAGGGAAAAAGGCTTTTACTGGCATGCAAAGAATGGACTTCTGTTTGCCTTCCAGAGGATGCTAAGACAGAACTGACAAGAAAGGATTAATTCTACACCTTATAGTAGCCAAGCTAGCAGAGGGGTAGTGGTAATGAGGAAACATCTGACCAGGCAAACAGATTCCAGAACCAAATTGAGTAGTGGTAGCAATCAAGATGGTGTCCCTTTATCAAAATAGCAATGGCCCAACTACATAGGAATAGGGGGACCAACAAGGGCTCTTATTGCAGTGCCTCCCTGCTTCCAAGTCAACAAGAAGAATCACTAGGAGTGTCCAGTTACAAGACATTAGAAGGCTGAGGCTGATTAGGAAGTTATCACTAAAATGGGCAGGCATAATGATTGCAGCATTTCCCACTTCCAATAGGTAACACCCACAGCAGCAATTTCTATTAACTGCAGGATAGAGTCCCTGTGACAGCACCAACCCGTTGCCTGTCCACTCCAAAACTGAAGTGAAGTTACCATTGATTCCAGCGTGCTGGATGGTAGTGGGAAAAGTAAGAGATGCTATATTGAGAGTATGTCAGGGACAAGAGAGGAATGAACAAGTCTAGTAATGCCCAGCATGGCAGTTCAACAGCATTAAACTCAACTGCATTAAACTCAACTGCATGTTGCTTTTGTCCACAGTAGACTGATATGCAATAGTGGTAGTCTTTGACTTACAACCATTTGTTTAGTCACCATTTGAAGTTATAACAGCACTAAAAGAAAGTGCAGCATCCCCATGGTCATGTGATCAAAATTCAACCACTTGGCAAATAGTATGTTATTTATAAATGGTTGCAGCATCCTGGTGTCATAAGATTGCCATTTGCCACTTCTCAGCTGGCTTCTGACAAAACAAAATCGAAGGGGATCTGGATTTGCTTAATGACCACAAGATTCATTTAACAACTGTGGCAAAAAGGTTAAAAAAATTGGACATGACTCAATTAACAACTGCCTTGCTTAACATCAGAAATTCTGGTCCCAATTGTGGTTGTAAGTCAAGCAGTGCCTGTATTCCTTTGGAGGGAAGATATCCCTCTTTTTCAGAGAGAGATGGTTATTTCTACTTCCACAAGCCCATCCAATGAGTTCCATTTATCCTATACTCTATCTGTTGAGTAGTACAAGGACAGCCTGAACGAACAAAATTACAACGTTATGTTCAAAATCTCTGGCTTCAGACATCTAATTCTAAACAACATGTAAGCTCATCTCACTCCTACAAGATGTTAGCTGCTCCCGATAGCTATTCCATGACCTCAGGTTATCTCCTAAGCAACAATTTCATCTGATCATCATGTCCCCAGCAGAGAGGCACTATGTCTAACACCAGTGAACTGGTATCAGCCCTGACTTTAAAAAATTGATGGTTTTAGAAGACAGTAAAAGAAAAATAGGAAAAGGGTTAAATGGGTGTTCAGGAGAGATCCAAAAATTCTGCTACTGGGAACCTGAAAAGAATTGTCATGTCTGGGTATTTTAATGGTCATGTCTAATCTTTTAGCGCTGGAATGCTGCAAAGAGACCAAACAGGGCTGGACCCTGTATTTTTGACTTCTCAGAGACCAAATGCTTAATTACTGAAATCTTCCACATATTCATTGATGGTAGGATTCCTGCCAGTATACTGCACAATGCAAAACAATGTTTTTTTAGAAATAATCTTCTGAGGAAAGATTCTAACTGCTCAAAACAAGCAAGCATCATGTTTCTATGATTATATCCAGCGGTGAGGCAAGTTTTAAACAGCAGGCAATTATTTATACTCTATAGACTAAATAGCATCTTCCATCTCTACAGACTAAGTAGCATCTTCCATGCTGGTCTATCCCTATAGGGAAAAAAAATCTGGAAAACACCTCAGAAAACAAATAGATTTCATGTTTACCTGCAGAAAAATCAAGACAATGTCTTTGAATATCTTTGAAGTAACATTTGGTTAATTGTCTCAAATTTTACTTTTTCCTCTTACGGGTTTTTTATTAATAAAATATCAAATTTTAAAATCATTAGGCAAACATTAGAAGCTGTACAGTATTCTTTCTCTAGTCTTCTAAATTTAAGATTATGGAAATGGTGATTCAGCCTGCCTACATTTTTGAAGTATGACTAATTAACATTTTAAGTTTGTAGCTGGGGTAATCTTGAAGGTTTTGATTCTTTACAGATCCTGTAAGTTTTTAAAAAATAAAATATACATGCTCTGCTCTGCTCTGCTCTGGATTAGAGAGAGTAAAACCCAAGAAGGAGGACTAGGATGTGGCAATCAAAGACCAGTCATTGCAGGGTCCAAAGATGGCTCACTGCCTGGGCAGTGTTTATTACATTTATAGGATTTTTACAAGAAGACAAAGGCAACATAGATACAGCATCTGGATTGGAGAAAAGATGCCACATGGGTGAAAGCTTCCATCCACATTGGTACAACCTCCCAACCAATGCTTAAGCCTAGTGGTGATGTTAGTAAATGAGAATACCTATATGTGTGAAAAGTTAGGGACTTTTCACCTTTACCAAAATATAGGGAATAAGATCATGCAGTAACAAAAGAGGCCCCCTTAGCCAAATGCGCAGTCTGCTGCTAGCATCTAGCACCATCCAGAGGATCTCAGTGGCTACCACATTTCACTTTTTTATTTTATTAGTTAAAGAAGAATCATAAAAGGAGTTAGGAGAGGATTCATAATAATCATTAGAAGAGCATGCTTGCAGTTGTTTATACAGGGCATATACTTGATCTAATGTAAGAGAAGGTTTAGGGTGAAAAGCTGTGATACATATGTTGCAAAGAGAAGGGAGACATTGAACAAAGCCACCCACTAATTAAAGCACAAATAATGACCACATGTAAAAACCATTCTTGTAGTAGCCAAACATGGGTAAAGTGAAAAGAAATCTCTTCCAAAGCTGTGCAGTTCAGAGTAGATGAGCTAATGCGATGACAGGTTTTTTACTTGAAGATGTACAATTAACTACTTTTGCACAAGTTATATTTACAGTGACTGCTACCATTGAGGTGTATAAAGCAATTGCATAATAGGAGCAAATCCTGAAGTTTTGAATTACTGCAGAAGGAGTGCAGACATGTAAAAAGCAAATTTTCCATATCATAAGTTTCAGATAAGCAAAAGACATTATTCCATGTGATGTTAACCAATTGCACTCATAGGTTTTACTTCATTCGTTGCTCAAGTGAGTGTTTGTGTGAAATGACAGCCACTGATGCTGTAAACTATCAAGCATAAACAAATGAGCCCGGATTGGACATCTGTAAAGTCAAATTCCTGGGATTGGATCCGGATCCGGGGACTGGTGTAGACATCCTTGGCTGGGCGGACACAACAAGCTGGAATCCACAAAGGTCCTGTAGGAGCAAACACAACAACACAGCCTTGCCCCCTCGCCCCCAAGTAGTTAAATTTTGAATAGAATCATTCAATTAATTTAAGGTACATTCAGTTAATGTAAGGTAAATGGAAACATTAAATTGCATTCAATTGAGTTAAGATAAACACTTTTTTAACCTGGGTTGATTTAAGGTGTTGATTTAAGGTAAATAATACTTTTTAAACTTTTTTTTAGAGACCCCTTTCCCTCCTTTTTTATTTATTTGTGGAGACAGGCCTTAAATGACCAATGAGCATATTCCATTATGGCTATATTCCAGGTTGTACAAAATTGCAAAAAAACCAAATATCATGTTGTAAAGAGAGGGCTTGCCTAGTAGGTAACATCCATTTGCCAAAGTTGATGATGAAATAATCTTGCATTTTGATGGAAAAAAGAGTGACTGAAAAAAAATCAGCAAAGCTATAGCCTTTAGAAAGAGGCCCAGAAAGGGGCAAGTGACTACGTATGTAAGAAATATATTTGGTCTTGTAGTAGCTGTTGCAAAATTAAAAATAAGGTCGTAAGATTGGGGATAATCCTGGGCGTAATATAAGCACCTGTAAGATTAAAATTAAGTTAACACACATAATGAGAGTCAGAACTTTTTGCTTTGTAAAAGCAGAGAGGGGGGAGAGTGAGGCTTTTGATCACTTTAACAATTTTTCCCCCTCTGCTTTGAATTTTTGCCTTGAAAAAGGCGATGTTGGAAAATAACTTTTTTATAGGTTACATAGCTTCATCTCCTGATTTTTTAGCGATTTTCACACAAAGATTAAATCAAGACTGTTGAGAAAAGTTTTGAAAGTTAAAATACCAGGTATCATCATGAGGATCCTTGTAAAGGAAGAAGTCATTAAGTAAGCAAGCCAAAGTTCTTCAGGCAAACAATACAGCTTACATAGTCATGTAAAAAACATTGAAGAGATAATTTTTTCTAAAAATAAAATTGAAAATCAGATTTACACAACTCTACTATTGATACTTACTGCACTTTATCAAAATTACAAAGAAAAAGTTATATGCAAAGCCCATTGTAAACCTTTCATGATTTTACCTGTTGTGCTGGCAATAGCCATGCATTCTTCACATTCTTGTTGTAAACCCTCCAGATGGAGTCAAATTTTAGTGTCAATTCTCTGCTTTAATTAAAATATGGATTAAGAGCATGTACAGAGTGCAACTAGTTTTAAATTTTGATTCCCCTTGCTGAAACTGGGAATTGAGCCATCTTCAAAGATAATGGTTCCAGGCGAGCTGAACCTGGGAACTGAGCCACCTATATAGATAACGTTCCAGGCAATTTGCCAATCTCAGCCTATCTATCTGAGGCTTCTTTGTGTGAAAATCGCTAAAAAATCAGGAGATGAAGCTATGTAACCTATAAAAAAGTTATTTTCCAACATCGCCTTTTTCAAGGCAAAAATTCAAAGCAGAGGGGGAAAAATTGTTAAAGTGATCAAAAGCCTCACTCTCCCCCCTCTCTGCTTTTACAAAGCAAAAAGTTAACAACCAGGGAAAGGGGGGGGGGATTTTTTAAAATACTACACAGAAATCACATCCACCTTTTTAAATCACACACAAATAACGTTCAACATAAGCAAGCGTAGCAAAGCACACACAAATTCCCACACAAATAATCCTCTTTCCAGTAAATCACATACATTTCATTCAGATTTTTCTCATTTCCTTGCATATGCTATCTTACTCTCCTTTCCTTGCATATGCTATCTTACTCTCCTTTCAGTCTAGAATGGGGGTCAACACACAAACATCCACACCAACTTTTTTACCATCAACATTCTCACAAATTTGTACTGTAATCAAACTACTTGCATACCTACAATTCTTTTCTGAGAGCCAATAAGCTCCATTGTAGAGGATCTCACCCTCCAGGGTTGGAAATGATTACATACAAACACATTCTCACACACAATATTTCCAGACCTGGGGAGGTTTTGTCCCTTTAAATCTCCACAATTTATTTTTTCTTTTTTGAAAAACCTGTAGTTTGTTCTCAGAGCACCGGGAGAACTCAAGGAGCGGTTCCAATCACGAAGGCGATTGTGGGCCTGAACCACTGCCTATCTGCCTCCCACAGCTCTAAGTCCAATCCAAAAAGTCAAGTTAATTCTCTGGCGGCCAAACGTTACAATTAATTTATTTTGAGCTGCAGCTGTTCCAGTTAGGGCTATACACAGGTAAAGGATATTCTTCTTCCATTCAATCCTATTCAATTCTGCATAGAATTATTTTACATTATTATACATAAACATCTAAGAAATTTTAATGGAAATCACATCCTGAAAAGAATCATAAACATTTTCTTCTTCTCTTAGTTCTTTCTACATTCCCATATCTTCTTTGAACAGCCCCATTGTACTGTATGGAAGGGCTTCCTAACACAGATCTGTGTCTCATTCCATGCTTCTGAACAGCAGAACTAACTGTAGACCATTGAATTCAATGGGGCATGCCTTCTACATTCAATTCTGCCACCCAGTGCATCAGAAGAGAGCAGTTGCCTGCATTCTAGTTATATCCATTGTTTTATTTTCTTAAGCATTAATTAAAAAAGATTAAACATAAAAACTGAAACAAATAAATTTATGTGTTTCTGTCCTGGGTTTCTAACTTAAATCTCCCTCTTTTTCTAATTGTTCCTTTAATATTTGCCTTATGGGGGTGTATAATGGCTTTGCTCAGAAGGAGCTTAAAGTCCCAATTAAAAAAGATTTTGGAGTGACAATTTTTACCTGATCATAATCAGGAGGGGGCTTATAGTCAATTATTACTTTGCTGAGACATCAGAGCCAAATTATTGTTTTACTGAGACATCAGAGCCAGATGTTTCCACTGCATGACAGCATTGATACCATCAATGTAATATTTGGACTGGAGCCCTGGGTTCAATATGTAAAGTATGCCCTAACTTTATCCAATTTTGTATGTAACCTGAGAGTCCTGCGCTCAGAGTACCAGGGACAATGCTTCCCTATCTCCCCAATCGGCTTTTTTATGTCAGCCTCAGGTACTTTTGCACCTGATTTATGTAACAGGAATCTGAGTTCCTGAACATGTTCCTGATGATGTTGAGATAGATTGCAACCCATACTTACCACTGAGGGGTCTCATGAGACGAAGGTGCACCTTGGGGTCTATATTCCAGCCGGTAGTAAGTACGTTGGCTGTTGCCTTACCCCGAGGGGTTTGTCCCTAGTTGGGCGCCACATGTGGCAATCAAAGACCAGTCATTGCAGGATCCAAATATGTCTCACTGCCTGGGCAGTGTTTATTACATTTATAGGGTTTTTACAAGAAGACAAAGGCAACATAGATACAGCATCTGGATTGGAGAATAGATGCCACATGGGTGAAAGCTTCCATCCATATTGGTACAACCTCCCAACCAATACTTAAGCCTAGTGGTGATATTAGTAAATGAGATCACCTATATGTGTGAAAAGTTAGGGACTTTCCACCTTTACCAAAATATAGGGAATGAGATCATGCAGTAACAAAAGAAGCCCCCTTAGCCAAATGTGCAGTCTGCTGCTAGCATCTAGCACCATCCAGAGGATCTCAGTAGCTACCACACTAGGACCCAGAGGAAGAGTAAGGATCCAGTAATTGTAGCTTTATTAGGGTAATATTATAAAGATAAATTATGGAAGGTTTCTTTCTTTCCAAAATGTATGTAAGTAGTCTTTAGTTAACTTTCACTTAACTTTCATTCAGTGACCACTCAAAATTACAACAGTGCTGATCCTTACTTATGATGGATTCTTGTAGTTGTGGCTGCTGTAGCATCCCCGTGATCATGTCATCCAGATTCAGATACTCAGCAACGGGCTCGCAATTATGACATTGCAGCATCCAACAGCCAGGTGACCACCATTTCTGATCTTCTCTGCTGGCTTCTGATAAGCAGTTAATGGGGAATGTGGCAGGAGATCATAAACGGTGATCACATGACTGCAGAATGCTGCAACCATATAATAATGGTTGCATGACAGAAATTGGGGATCGCCATCATACATCACCAAGGTCACATGATGTTGCACCTTATGACCTCATCACTTAGCAAAACACTTCCCAATCACCGTAAGGACTACATGTAGTACAAAACAAACCAATAAAATTATGCAAGATAGACAAATATATTGTACCCAGATATACTTTGTCTTTTCACCATCAAAGAGAGTATACTTTTAACACCAGGTTGGAGGTATTTAATGCTTTAAGCGCAAGCACTTTGTTATCATAAAACACATTTTATCTTAGTAAATCTCTATTGTAGTACATACAGTATGGTGCATCACAAATAATATTTATTGCACAAAAATGTATTTTTTTAGATAGCAAGTTATATCATAGAAATGATGTATACTTAAGCATTTGTGACAGATGAACTTTTATTTACCATAATACAAAAGAACTACTCAGTGCAAATAAAAGCTGCTTGCATTGACTTTCATTTTCCACTTCATTACCATAGCAAAAAAAAACATACTTCTATTTATATTTTTTCTATAGTCAATTTTAACTTTGTTTATAAAGTGACAGAATTTTAACCAAACCTGATATAATGTGTAATATCATGTATATAAATTATAATATAAACAACCTTAAGAAGAGAAAACGTGGAAGATTTATAGATAATTCATAGTCAATGTTGGAAAAAAGCTAGGGTATAGGAATATGATCCCACCCTATCTCAAGATTTCCAAACGTGAAATATTTATCCAACCATACAAAAAAAAACAGTTGAATTGGAGAAATTGTTTTGAATATTCAAAACGAAGTACTCATTGTCACTAGATTTATTTCAACACAATACGTTTCTATGGACATTTGTATCAATATTAATATGCTATGTTCTAAAGCACTGTAGATATAAATGAAAATACATTCAGATTCAGAAAACCTGAATGTATTTTCACCTGAGAATTCACATTTCTAGCTATTTATAAATAAGCTAACAGTTTCATAAGGAAACCTTTATTTAAATAAAAACTGAATCAGATAAATGATAGCATAATCCAGATTGCCACTTCTTCTAAATATATGGATAAACAATTCATTAAGTTTTTTAGCAGAGGAACAATAAATAAAATAGATTGAAATAAAAAAATCACTTTCAAATGTTTATCACATTTTTAAAAATAATACAAAAATAGATAATAATTAACAATCTTCTTGCAATTATTTTGAATTATTTTGTGCATTTGGTTTAAATGTGCTACTTTGGTTTAAATGTGCTACTTTTGGTACATTTTATAGTTAAAGGTTCAGCAGTCACATCCATCATGATTAAACTATGTTCATCCATGTGGAAAAATTACTTGCTTCATTATTTTATATAGAAATCAATAAATCCTTCTCTGCCATACTTTGGACTGTATGTAATAAAATCTGAAGATATTCTGCAAATTCCAATTAATGAACTGTTCTTGTCATATTAAATCCAATATAGAAGTATTCTTTGAAAGTTAAATAAATTCAATAAGAAAAATAAATTCAATGGTTTTTTTCAGTATGTTTAATATTGCAACAGTAATAAAATTCTATTGTATTTCTATCACCATCGTGAAACTTCACCAAAACGTTAAAATACTCACTTTGAAAATCCATAAAATAAACTCTTTTACCAGACTTTGTCATGTAGAGTTTTACATCTTTTTAAAATAATGTCATAGCCATTACCCAAATCAACAGCGGAGAACCTATCCAAATTGGTTTATTAAAATGCAATTTCACTAAATTTACCCATACTCATAGAGATTCTAGTTAAATACTACAGATATGACACTTTGTTACAGATAAATGCGAAGATTTTGGTTTATGTAGGTAAAGTGCTGTTTCCCCCACCCCTCCCAACTTTGGTTTTATTTTCACTCAATGTCATTCTCCCCAAAAAAGGAGTTAAAAATCAATGCAGCGTCCTTTTCGTTCCCAGTCTCCATAACGAGTTGGTTCAGGGCCTCTGGGACCACCCTTTTCTTTTGTCGTTGGATTGATATCATCGGAAAATTCTAAAAATAAAAAAAAGGGAAAAATATGCAAAAATCCTAATGAATAGCAGATGCATTCAAATATCAGCCATATTTTGACTGTATGTGCTGTTCCTTGATTCAGTTGGAGAGTTTTCCTTATTTCTAGCACTCAGTTCATTACTAGCACAATGGCAAAATTATCCAGCATTTCAATCTGCTAGTTCTCAGTCAATTTGATGGAAGAGAATCTGCTTTTCAAATGCATTTTAAATTAAAGAATGTTGGCAATGTATGCATGCATGCAAGCTTGATGAGCTGTGGTGGCCCAGTGGTCAGAATGCAGTACTGCAGGCTACTTCTGCTGACTGCAGTTCAGCAGTTCGATTTTCACTGGCTCAAGATTGACTCAGCCTTCCAGCCTCTGAATTTGGGAAAATGATGGTTGAGGGCAATATGCTGAATCTGTAAACCACTTAGAGAGCGCTGTAAAGCACTGTGAAGCAATATATAAGTATGCTATTGCTATTCTTGCATTTACAAAGTTCTGAGACACCCAAAGAATAGTTGTGAATATCCTTTCTGATACTATACAATAATCTCTTCGGTGTATTTGCAGCCTCCCCGGCTTTTTATGTTTTACTTACAGGTAATCCTCAACTTATGATCACAATTGAGCCCAATATTTCTGTTGGTGAGCAAAATATTGAAGTGATTTTTGCTCCATTTGACCACCTTTCTTGCCACAGTTAAGTGAGTCACTACAGTTGTTAAGTTAGTAACACATTTGTGAAGTGAATCTGGCTTCCCCATTGACTTTGCTTGATAGAGGTGGCAAAAGGTGATCGAATGACCTTGGGGCACTGCAACCATCACAAATCTGAGTCAGTTGCCAAGCATCTAAATTTTGATCATATGACCATGGGGATGCTAGAATGGTCATAAGTGTGAAAAACAGTCATAAGTCCCTTTTTTCAGTGA
Organism: Bungarus multicinctus; assembly: GCA_023653725.1. Lineage (NCBI taxonomy): Eukaryota > Metazoa > Chordata > Lepidosauria > Squamata > Elapidae > Bungarus > Bungarus multicinctus. Next base: position 117,699,860 of record CM042836.1, read on the forward strand.
TATAGTAACTTTGGTCACTAGACAAACTGCTGTTAAGTTGAGGACTACCTGTATATCCATGAGACATGCTTATATTGGGTTTCTTCAAAGTGAGATATAGGGCCACCCAGGGAGACCCAGAGTAGAGGAAATAAGAATTATTGGCTGCCACTAATAATAAAGTAAGCATAAACCACTATGAGAATTTGGAAGGAATGCCACAGTACTTCAGAATAAGATAGAAAATAAAATTTACATATATCATAGAAAGGTCACTTTTGCAAAATCAGAAGTCAGATATTACAGAGCCTTATTTATTATATAAGCCAAATAAATTGACCATCTACTTCTTCTAGTTTTATCAATGGGACTAAAACTACTATGATATACCCAAGTAGAACTCAAATGACATAGTAGTTTGGTATTATAGGGGTTTTGAGGCTTCCCTTAGGCATAAAAACCAGGTGAGTGACTTTGGGCCTGTCGCTCTCTTCAATCCAACCCACCTCACAGGGTTATTGTTGAGGGGAAAATCAGATGCAGGAATATTATATAAGTTTACTGCCTTGAACTCAATGAATATGAATACACTGACACATGTTTTGGCTTTTAGTTTCAGCATGACTGGATATTATAAATTTATAGGAAGTTCTACAAGCAATAGCATTTGGGAATAACCACTTTGGGAATGGTTCCATGTTATGTAATTTTTTAATTACAGACTTAAAACAACGTGTAATGGAAAGAAGTATCCATGGGTAGCATATGACAAGCACACTTAAAAATAATGTGTACATGTTACGAATTTATTATGTTCATTCCTAATGTGATACTGTACCTGCATGGCACATTTGCCCATGATTCAAGGGTCAGAGATAAATCTGAGCCAACATATTTTGTTGTACTTCAGTAGAGCAGCAATTTTAAAAGTAAATTATATTAGAAAATGCAAAGTTATGCTAAGTGTTTTAAACACATATGAAGCTACCCACCTTATAGCTTCATAGCATACATATATAGTTTCTCTGAAATGAAAATCTTTGAAAAACTCAAAGTTAATGATATATTGTCCAAAATATTATATATCACAAATTAATTATTTAGCTGTACATTCATATTTAAACAATAAATGATATTTGTAGAGCCAAAGAAAAAATGTAAAGTAAATAAAGATTTAATAAGACATCATGTAGGAATTCTATTTTCTGAAGAGATGGACATAAAAGAAAAAAATTGGCTCAGTTACAAAACATGAAAAATGTAAATGGAGAATCAATGGGGCAGAAATATTTTCAATTTTTCCCTTAACATCTTTTTCCAGAATATTGAACAATCTTCTAGACATAATAATTCCATGGATTAATTTTCTTTACTACTTCCCTTAAAGTATTTATAGCATCTCAAAACTATACCTGTTTTAACACCATTTATTATATTTATATTTTACGCATCCGCACTTACTTTCTAGTGGCTCCTTTTCTACATTTGATTCTTCTGGTGTATCAAAACGACCTACTGGTGTTACTGGTTTCTTAAGTGGTTGCTTGGTGGATTCTGTAGTTCGTTTTGCACTAGAGGTATTATTTCCCAAAGAATTGTGTAGAAAAGCTGAGCCTATTACATATAAACATAAGATGTATGTTATAGAAGGCCTAGATTTTAAATGGCCCATGGAAATGGACAAAACCAAAAATGGTTATCATGTAAGAAAAGTCTAATATAAATATGAATGCATACAGAACATTTATGGACAGATTCCTGTCTGTGTCAGAGGCCAGTTTAAGAAGGAAGAGGCACAGTCAGAAACAGGAAGTGCATTGAAGAGAGTGCTATATGAGCATGCACAGGATTGCATTAATTATCATCTGCAATCAACCTCTCTCTACAGTAAATACAGTAAGGTTTTCATTGTGATCATAATCTCCAAGACAGATATACTCTGAAGTGCCTTTCTTTGTTGTGCAGTTTTACAAGACTGCATTTGAAACAGGGCAACTGCTGTAATTGCTGTTTTCAAATCCGGTTAGCACTAATTAAAAATGGAAACTACTCCAGATTTGGACACCTTTAGTATGACAGAAGTCCCATATGGTATCATGGTTTACAGGGTCATGCAGGTGAGAATATCATATCATGCATGTGGTATGCTTAAATCGAACAGCATATTCAGAGTTCTGTTCCATTACACATAATATTACATTTTCCTTCCCAAAGAAGCATGTATATTTACGATTTTCCTTTGTTACCTATCAACTGTCCAGAGTCAACAAGTATATATATTCTACAATCTATATTCTATTCTGTCTTCTTTAGACACACCTTTCTTGCCAAAGAAAAAGTAAGTTAAAAAGTATTTTTTACTACAAATCCATCAATAATTCACTTCTCGCTCCACAAAAGTTTCATTTTTTACAAACAAATCCAACTTCTTTCACAAAACAATTTACAGAACAAGCCTTTCACCAACTTGGTCAAAGGCTTGGAAGGAAAGGTGGGTAGAAGAAAGGTGGGTAACAAATATTTGTTTATTTATTCCATTTATATACCACATATAAATGGTGGGGGAGGCAGGCAGGCAGAGGCTGCAGTCCAGAACTGGCCCCTGCAGCATTTCCCCCTTGGCCTACAACCTCCCTGTACTCAATCCCCTCACGCCCCGCTGCCGCCGCCAAACTACGCTCCCTGCTTACTAGGTTGTCGGCCGATGGACACGAAAGAGAGGCCCCGGCGGAGCGACAACCGCAGAGCCATTTCCTGCAAAAGACCCAGGGTCCCTCCTCGCCTTGCGCGTTTCTGCGCGCTCCCGATGCCCCAGCGAAGTGGGCGGCGCTTCTCAAGGAAACCCAACCCCTCGCCTGCCTGTTTTCCTCTGGCCTCTCAATGAAGGAGAGTTGCGTTTCAGGGCTCTTTGCAGCTTTTGTCAAGGAACGCTGCGTTTTATTTAGAGTAGATACAGTGGAGGAGACGGGAACCCGATCTGTTTTAGACGGGGCCACATAGACTGAATCGTGGGACCCGCCGGGCTAAAGCGATCGATCTCTGCAACACCCCATACGGTCTAAGTAAGCAATCGGTAGTAGTACAGTATTTTTTAGCGACGCCCTTTCCTATTTTGACAATCTCTGCAAATCTATACTGGAACATGAGAAACCGCTTTCTCTTGGGACATATCTTTGGTCTATAGGGGTAGGTTCTACATGAGCGAATTAGGCGGTCATGGCTCTTGGAACTCTACTTTGGCTCCTAGTGGCTACTCTTTTTCGCAACGCTACCGATGCAATTCTTGTTTTGCGAAGATTTTTTTTTAATGTCCTAATCATTTTTAAGAGACCTCGTATTCTCTGGAGGATTTTCATCTAAACACTCAAGTGTGACACCACCCTTAACGCACTATTTTAGCTCAGAAATGAAAAAACATAGTTTGTTGAATTCCTGAATTCACACATACAAAATTTAACAAATTGGCATGAGCACATCAGCTTTTATGGCCAGTTTTTTTTTTTTTGTCCATCCTGCCAGGAGACATGAGAGATTAAATCTGGGGACCTGACTACCTAACAATTGACCTTCAGTGCATTGCAGCTTTTGTTTTGGAAAGAAGCCAGTCTTTAGGGACCATTTCTTGAAACCCCAGGTGAAATGGAGGAAAGCATATACTGGCAAAGATTTGGGGCCCCTAATGTTTAAAACAGCTTGTATTTAAAACTCTACAAATGCTAGCATGTTTGTTCCTGAAATTGCAGATTTTATCTGTACAATTAAGTAAATGAATAGGAAATAAGTCTACGGTTCTGGAAATGTTGACTCAGTGGCCTGGCCATCAGTTTTACCAAGATAGAAGGATTTGGCTTTGAGAATAATCTCTCTTTACCAATTTGCAGATGGAATTACTTTTTGAGTGCCAGTCAACCAAGAATTGAAACAAAGGGATTTTTAAAAAAGAAACTCTAGAACAGCAGTCTAGTGCTGCTATATTTACTTCAACATTCTACAGCTCACGCCTTATTGTACTCAAGGACCCCTTTCATAACACCTCACCTGATAAAATATCAGGGAAGCATCAATCTCAGTCTGATATAATCTTTCAATGTAGCCAACATTTGTTACAGTGTCTGCAAAATTTGGCAGATTTTGCACAATCCACCACCAATGGTTAAATATTATTTGTCTTTTTCATTTCATTTCACTTTATTTTTAATGCTCATTTGTAATGCTGGTTATGACTATAGTATAATTACTGGTATAGAAACATGATCTACAGCATAACTAAGACTTACATTCATATCACAATGAATTTTAAGATTAACAGAGTTGGAAGGGACCTTGTAGGTCTTCTAGTCCAACCCTCCGCCTATAAAACAGCATCTTATTTAAATAAATACCTAGAATATACTAGGTGGGCTACAGAAATTTCTTAAATTTCCTAAATTTTGAATTTTTTTCTGCAGATGGTTTTGTGAATAACCTTTAGTTTTACAAGAAAGAAAACTGGTTTAAAAAATTATATGAAAGGAAGCAGGTGGATGAATAATAGCTCAGACTGAAAAAGCAGAAATAAAGTTAGAAATCCATAACAATTACTGAAAGGAGCCTGAAGTGATTGCATTTGGCTTGAAAATATAATTGAAGAGTCAATGGAATATTAATTAAGTTTGATCATTCAAGCTACATAAATCAAGTACAAAAAACCCTAATTACAATCCTGTGGTAACAGTGAACCAAGTAATTTGAACACTTATAAAAAATTAATAGTAACCATGGGAGATGGTTCATATTGCAATGACTGGAGTTCTTTATATCACTTCCCTATTTATTGAGTCCAAAAATAAATTTGAAACATGACATTTTATATAAAGTATTTTCAATTTGTACACCATAGTGCTTATGTCCAAACATATTTTAAATTTAATTTTAAACAAGATTTTTTAAAAAAAAAATAATTTTAATTTTTTAAATTAATTTTTAAAACCCATAAAATATTTTAATGGTGGATGCAAATATATTACCCTATCTAAATCTGGGAGGACAGGACATCAATCATAGCAACCCAAGTTGCATCAATCATAGGGACCCAAGTACATAATGGTAACTAACAATTCGAAGTTACAATGGTCTTAGAAACAGTCCTGAGCCTTGATGGCACAATGGTTAGAGTGCAGTACTGCAAGCTATTCCCACTGCAATTTGGCAGATCGAATCTCACCAGGCTCAAGGTTGACTCAGCCTTCCACCCTTCCGAGGTGGGTAAAATGAGAAACCAAATTGTTCGGGGCAATATGCTAACTCTGTAAACTGCTTTGAGAAGGCTGTAAAGCTCTATAAAGCGGTATATAAGTCTAAGCGCTATTGCTATTATACTTACAACCACCACAGCATCTCCACTCATGTGATCAAAATTGGCAACTGGCATGTATTTACAATGATTGCAGCATCCCAGGGTCATGATTGCCACTCAGTGGCGCAGTGGTTAGAGTGCAGTACTGCAGGCTACTTCTGCTTACAACCAGCTGTCCGCAATTTGGCAGATCGAATCTCACCAGGCTCAAGGTTGATTAAGCCTTCCATCCTTCCAAGGTGGGTAAAATGAGGATCCAAATTGTGGGGGCAATATACTGATTCTGTAAAACCGCCTAAAGAGTGCTGTAAAGCACTGTAAATAAAAATTTAAAATAAAATAAAATGTAAATAAAAATGTAAAAGCAGTATATAAGTCTAAGTGCTATTGCTATTTGCAACCTTCCTAGCTAGCTCCTGACGAGCAAAGTCAATCGGGGGAACTGGATTTGCTTAACCACCACAAGATTCACTTAACTGCAATGTTTCACTTAACAACCATGACAAAAATGGTTGTGAAATCAGATGCGAACTGCTTTGCTTAGCAATGGAAATTCTGATCCCAGGTGTGTTGTAAGTCGAAGACTACCTATATTTATATGGTGTCATTGGACACATGCTGTGATTTGGGGTTAATCCACTTGGCTATGGATGCTGTTAATCATGATCCACCAGGGACACAGTATAAGTTATCATTTCTCTCCAAACCAGCTGGTATTTCTGAAACTGATGTGTATCTAGAGTTAATAAAAACCAATTAACAACACAAATTCAAGTCACTTCACAGTCTGAAAAAACGTTGAACAATTGATCATAGCCTTGGTTAGGCAAATACTTCAGTCAAATTTTAGATTTAGTTAGCCACAGGCAAAATGGGAAGTTTTGAACTACCTCGCTTAATTAGAAAGTTAAGTGCAAAGAGTATTCATGTTTATATAATAGTTTGTAAGCAGCATGCTATATTGTTTTAATTATATTAAATTTGTTTTTCTGTCACAAGTCATAAAACAGTAATAGCTGCAGGCGTAATATTGAAACATTGACAGATTGTTAATCTTTTGAAACATGGCAAATAACATTTTCCATTACAGCTGCACACTCACTATTAATCAATCTATCAATTTAAAATTAACAATATAATGGAAAAAACTGAATATGATTCAATCATTGATTCGTCTTCTTTCTCTTCTAAGTGCATTCTTTTAGTTTCAAGAATGCAAGCAGAAAAAAAACTTATTTAATAATTTATTAACATACACTATTAAGACCTTTCCACTGCTTTTAAATTACTTTTTCATTCTTATATATTAACTAGGCCGAAGTCTGATTAATCTTTTTTTAGTATGTTTTCAAAATGAGAATTGTTGGTGTTAGCTCTTGAGAAGCAAGCAATAAAAATATTGCAATCTTAGAATTATTTATATATTGCATAAAAAAGTAGTTATTTCTGTGAATCTATGTTTGTTAGTAAATATTGTCACTCATAAAATTATTGTTGTATCTGTATTTAAACTAACTCAAAAATAACTCCTTTAAAACTCAGGGATTTTCTTCTCAGAAATAATCATAGATTGGGCTATTAGTGTAATCTGTGAAATGGCCAAGTAACAGTAATTATTTGTAAGTCTTGCTCAATAAAATTCAGTAATACATGATTGCAAACCATTGCCCATCCATTAGAAAATGCAAGATTTTAAACCAATAGCATATATGGACAGTTTGCAGTGAAAAACTGTCAAATTGTGATATTCAATCTGTTATCAAGCTCTATGTGAGGTTATATATTATCCTCAGGATGTAGAAAAAGCAAAATTTTGCTTTCTCTTGTATTTTTTTTAGTTTATTAACACAAGACGCAATAACACAACGTTCGAAAATAAACATGCATTAGATATACTACAAAATTGTATTATCTGAAAAACTGTTTGTTACAATTGCATAATGACAAGATTTTTTTCCCCCTTTAAAAGCATTCTGCCTGAAAAAAAGGTGAAAAGGGATGAATATTGAACTCACTACTTTTCAACCCCAGTATGACTTTTAGCATTCTTGGATATTTTTTAAAAAAACTAGTTATCACAGAAAAATTTCCATTTCAAGATGCAACTAATTTTGATTTACAATATTTTGTCAATAAATTTTAATATTTAAAAATTTACATTCATAAAAGTGTTGCAGAAATTTGTTTACTTTTTAAAAAATGTACATACAAGGAAGTCCCATGTAAAAGGTTCACTGAAGAACTGAACCAATATAAAGAGCAATTTTATTAAATTTTGCAAAACTCCACTTGAAGGCAGCTCACATTTCAACATTCAAAAATCCTTAATTGTTTGCTTATGAAAACTAATGTTCCAGTAAAGGTGAAAATGTAAACTAAAGTCCTATTGAGATCAGTAGAAAAATGTAGTTTCCACAGGCAGAGTATGTTCAATAATGCTTCTGTAGAAAGTAGTTCAGCTTGAATGTAGTGACGTAACAAACAGGTGACTCAAAAGAGTGGTCTTGAACAAACCTATATACTTATTATAGTTATTTTAGCAGCCAGCAGTTTTGTTTTCCAGTTCAGCTTTTTAGAGTTCTAAAGAGATCTATCAAATTAATACCTTCTTAGACATTGAAATTCAGAGTTTTTGGCATCTAAAGACACATAAAAATGTAGTCATATAACATTTGCAGTCTTAATCCATCCATTGCACATAATTGTGCTTAAATCTGTTCTGAAATAATTAGGTACCCAAAATAAGAAAAATAGAAAAAAAACATTAAAAAATATTGCACAGCCACATACCTAGAAAGTAAAGTTGATGTTAAAAAAGCTCTTCACATGGATGATATAAATTATCTTCCATATAAAAAAGTATAAATATCTCTTAAAATACCGCAGTAACTACAGTTTAATATCACACATTATTTATCTGTTAATGAGGTAATAACCAAGTCTGTTACAATGTTTTTATTCCTACTGGAAATATTTTAGGGCAGCAACCAGAAAAAACTTTTCCAAAAATATGTCTGAATCCAAAACAGCAATGTGTGCAGCTCTTCCTATGAGAGAATCAGCTGTGTTTGGCAGTGCACAATGCACATTGTATCGAATTAAATTGCAGTCCTTGCTTTGAAGAACAGGCAGAAGCATATTCTGGATCATTTCAGCATATATTGGTCCTGTAAAAGAAGAACCTGCATTACTTATTTAAGTAAGCACTGTATGTATTTCTTTTCTATCATGCAATTAACAGAGCAAACACCATATTTAAATGTTATCAGTTGAAACCGATTTGTAATACTGCAAGCAAAAAAGTCTCAGCCTTTAATTAGCCAACAACTATATGAACTACTTACCTTTAGCTTTAAAAGCCCTGTTTGTACTGGCAAAGAAGTTAAGAGTGTCCCTAAAAAGAAAATCCCATAAAGTGCCATACTAAAAAACTCAAAAAGATCAGCTGCCAGATACTTGCTGCATTTCAGTCAAAGGACAGCAAGCAGGGCTTCAGGAGTTGAGCAAGCACATAAGAAGGGTTGTATACAAGGCAGATTTATATATGTGTACATAAAGAAAGATTACTGATGCTTTTAAAATAACTATTATTTTAAGCATAAAATAACTTCCAAGATAAAGAAATATGATGGCTGATCCAAATAAGATTGAGATTCAGGGAGGAAGGTTACAAGGAAACTAATGAAAAAGGTGAACATTGATAGCTATTTTATAATTTGGGTTCATTAATAGCAAACTTACAAAACATTGCAAAGAATTTCTTTTGAAATTTACTGCTTTTAATGGATCAAGATGATAGATTGCTTGTCTGTTAGTTTTTAGTCCTAATTACAATGTCCATGCAATGTCCAGAGGCAAACAAATATGGGAGCATTTAAAAAACAGCATTAATGATATTTTGAGAAAATAATGACAAGTCCTCATAAAAATATTTTGTTGGCTAAACCAACTTCTCTTTCTTTAAAAAAAAATCAGCTAGATTTTTAAAGTTTTTTGGGAGGTCCATCACATTATTTTTTATTAAATGAACTCTAAAAGCAATAGCTTTTTAAATACTGGCAGCCCCCAGATGTACAAGGCCTGACTTACCAAAAGCAATACTACAAAAGCAGATATACAAATAGGAGTTTTCATATTTGTGTAATGCTGTATAATTGATTATTATATTTGCATTTTAAATTTATGTTTAGCTGGCCATAACTGCTATTGCAAAATGGCCACCATATAAAGAACATATATAAATAAAATTTACACATGCCAATAGGTGCCATATGACGTGTAAGTTTTATAGTTTTCATCTTATACAATCCAGGCACACTCTATGTGTAATTTCTACCTCATATGTTTCATTAAAATTGATTTCTACCTCATAAGAAAAAATAAGACTTGTTGCCCTAGAATAACATTATTCAAGTTAATATTCTCCTGATATTTTCTAAATGATGATTATGTTGTTTCGCAAATATAAAAATGTTTTAGCTAATACCTGTCTGTTTATCTTTCAAAGCTGTTTTGCACATCTCAATGCGGGCAGAATGATAAGGAACGTAACGATCTTGCAGGGACCCTACTAATATTATATTTTTGAAATACTGAAGACCTGTGAAAACACAGCAAATATTAAGAACATACACAAACATATCAACAGTTATAAGCTTAGAGAAATTCAGTCCTACTCCAAGAAAACCCTTTGAATTAATAGATATTAGGGATGTAACAAATGCTAGGATCCCATTAGTCCCTTTCTACAATTAAACTAAAGCACACATAGGAAAGGAGAATAAGGAAAATTAATACTTTTCTGGCAGTCATCAATACCAAGGTTATGAACTTTAATTGTGAGAAAAGCTCTTTGAAGAATTCTGCATTCATATAGCTAAGTAGAGATCCAGAAATATAACTATATGCAAATATCACCATATTTGTAAAAGAAATATGATCATATGTGGTAAAATAGATTTCATGACTGCTAATAAATTTATAGAAAAATAGTAAAATAAGTTTCTTAAATTTCCACTGATAATTGTAATGGAATTCATTTAGCTTTGGGGGGTTCTGCTGAAGCAACTGACTCATTTACAATTAAATTCATTTAATTGTAATGGAATTCATTTAGCTTTGGGGGGTTCTGCTGAAGCAACTGACTCATTTATAGTTTCTGTGAAATTTGAGATTGCAGTCAAACCTATAATCTTTACCTGGTTAATCTTAAGAGCATTTCCTTTATTACCATTTTACAGAACAGTAGCAAGGCTTAATCTTATGCTTTCATCCATGCTTTTTCATTTAATATTTTAGCAGTGGAAATATTTTGCAAGAAATATTTCACTGTGCTTGTGAAACTGATCTACATGGTTGTGATTTCCAAACTAAAGTAAAATAGTCCTTGTATCAATACCATAATTATGCTTTTAAAAAATTGCATCACAGTATATTATAGTATATTTAACAGAAAACCTATGACATTTTGTAGGAAAACTATTTAAATTTGAATGTCTTGAGATCACTAGTATCACATTCACTTGCTACCCCAGTTTCTCGAAAATATACTAATGTATAAATAAAAACAAGTTACATTAAAAGTTAATGCTTTCAATGAAGTTGATGTAGCTTACCTGCTTTTCTACTAAGTTTGTATAAGAAGGTTTGCCGGGGGTCTGAATGATCTCGACAGGTCAACTGTAGCAAAGATCCTGACTTCTTCCACTTCTGCATAAACCAGAGACCTATATTTTTGCATATATTACATGTGAATATACAGAGTACAACTATACAAATCTTTGAATAATTTTCTAATTAGTGTTCATTCTATATATCCTAAGAAGGTTCTACTCTATTTGCTGATCTAATATGTAATAATTAAGATTATTACAGATATCAAATATGTCAATAGACAAAATCCTTACTAAATATGTGTGTACACACACATACACACACACCATATATAGTACATCAGGCTTGTGTTATTTAGCCAATTTATTAAATGATGTGGTCTGTAGCCTTAAAAGCAAATCCTCTGTGACAAAACAGAATGGCAATTATTTTGAACACTTCTTAGAATGTGTTGGTGTCCAATGGTTCTGAGTATCTCAGGAAATAGTTCATCCCATATAAAATGCTCTGAAATTTGGGGAATGTATCCATGAAGTTCTACTTCACATACTAATCAAAGTGACTTCCAGGAAAAGCAGTGTGAGCCTGTGATCCCTTTGCGATAACTAATTATTCTTTGCTCTTTCTTCCAACAAATTAGACGTATTAGCATTTGTTCCACAGATGTATTAGCATTTTTCCTTATGTTGTAGCTGTTTATATACAGCTGTGTTGATCTTATTGGCCTTTTCCATTTCATTATTTTAAAAACTGATAATATATACATAAAAATCCCACTTAGCATACGAAATGACAGAAACATGAATACTGAAATGAAATGTTTTAGCTCTCTTAATTTAGTAATATTAGAGTACTTAATTTTACACAATATTATTGTACATTATTTAATATAGAGGTATATAGTATATTCCAGATATTTGAACAATGATTCATGTTACTCCTAACCAATGATCTTAATAATTTAGAATTACAGCGCTTGTGCTTTAACATATCTGGTTCTTTCTTCCTACTTCAGTATATCCCTCTGAACATTTAAAGAGAGAGGCATCTTGTGCATTTTAATGGATACTAGAAATACTTGCTCAAACTTTGACAATTTGAAGAACATAATTACACTGTTTAAAAAGATTAAAATAAGCTACCCTTTTTTATAGTTCTGAGACTTTAAAGTGAATATCAAATCTAGGTTTTTTTTACCTGTATTAACAAGAGCACTGCTGTTGTAGAGCGTACCAAGATGTGGTCCAGACAGAGAAAGGAAGGTATAAAGTTTATTGAGGTAATACCTAAACCTAGGTCTTGTGAGTACTGAACGGATTATTAAATTACCCAGTGAATGTCCAATAAAACTGAATAAAAAAGAGAAAAAAAGAATGTGAGATTTGGAAAAATATTTCTAATACGTTATCAACTGAAACCTTGAACTTTAACTTCTGTTTGTTTGTTTTTCTTCCATTTTACTATGTCCAAATTTTGGATGCTTGCTTTGTCAAGCCCTGGTGTCTTCTTAGCAAGGTTTTTTAACAGTGGTTTGCCACTGTCTCCTTCCTAGGGCTGAAAGAAAATGGCTGGCCCAAGGTCACCCCAGCTGGCTTTGTGTATAAGGTGGGACTACAACTCACAATCTCCTGGTTTCTAGCCAATGCCTTAACCATTACACCAAACTAGCTCTCAACTTTGTTTTGCAGTACTGCAAATGTTATGCTTTTTGCACATGCCTAAAACAATCATGCAGTTTATGAAAGGGTTTTCATTATGTTTACTAAAACCACCATCAATGAGGGGGTATGAATAAAAATGCAGAGCATGTTTTGGCTATCACTGGTTTCCAAACTTTCCACAATACTCTATTTATCTCTCTCATTCCTTTACTTCACTTCTGTAGTTTCCATTACAAATTAACAAACTTTGTTTGGGAAGGCATTAGAGCAATAAGTTGTAGATGACATACAAACTGCCTATTCTTGTTTAACACATTTAATTTTCAGCTATCCCAAGCTTCATTTGGTATTCATGAAGGTACCCTTTAGTGAAGGGTACAAAATGATTTTTTTTCCTTTATAAGAAAGCATGTGCTCTGATTTCAATTAATCTTTATGTGTTTTAATCCCACATTTTAATTTTAATCCCCCTTTTTGAAATACAGTCTTCCTTGTAGTGACTTACTGTGATCCAGAAAAAAAGATAAATGAATGTAAAAAAATTAAATAGATCTAAAATCATAATCACTGTTTAAAAACCATTTTTAACAAACATTTTAATATTGACTTATTAAAGAATGAAATCTAGTTTAACAAGCAGGCCCGTTTTTGTAACTAAGCCAAATCCTAGTACACTGTTTCAATCCAGGATAAAATTTTAAAAAGCTGGCATATCTAAGGGGCCTAACATTTTGATTTCACTCCTGAAACACCTTTTCAGAGCCTCCCAATAGCCGAGCAAGGCTACCTAAAGAGTTCTATACAGGTTGCCCAAAGCCATGAGGAATCCACTGATAGAGGGACAAGGTCTCCAGTGCTTGGTGGGTCAGCAATGTAGCATTTATAACATTCTGAGGTAAATATATTACCTTCTGCAAACCACATTAAAGTATTTTGAAGTTGGCAACTTTGGGAATAACTTAAAATGTTTTCGACACCTCTAAATTGCAATCCAGATGTATTTTTAAAGATGTAAATGTAAGGATAATTGCTAATGTAGTAATTTCTGCTCAATGCTTTTTATTTATTCTCAGAAAATCCACAATTATTAGCAACTAAAATAATAATGGTCAAATACTGGAAAACTCCAGATAACGTAAAAATGAGAAGTGGATTAAAAAGGCCTCTTCACTTGTTTCAATAGAAAAAACATTAAATTTTAATAAAACATCAGAGGCAGAAATTATAATTGTCAAATTTGGATGGATTTTGTAGTTTCTCAATAATGAACTATAATATGGTAATATTTTGGATATACAGTAAATTTGTATGTGTGCAAAACCTGCCTCTTCATCTGGTAAACTTTTTGTATTTTCTACAAGTAGTTTTCGACTTACACAATCAAGGCAAAATTGCTAAGCAAGACAGTTGTTAACTGAGTTTTGCCCATTTTACAACTTTTCTTGCCACAGTTGTTAAGTGAATCACTGCAGTTGTTAAGTTAATAACATCATTGTTAAGTGTATCTGGTTTCATCATTGACTTTTCTTATCAGAAGGTCGCAAAAGGTGATCACATAACCTCAGGACACTGCAACTATATCATAAATATGACTCAGATGCTAAGCATCCGAATTCTGATCATGTGACCATTAGGATACTGCAATGGTTTTAAGTGTGAAAAATATTCACAAGTCATTTTTTTCAGTTTCATTAAAAAAAGTCGAGGACTACCTGTATATATTTTTTTCAATGCTTCATGTATTTATTATTTAGTAATTTGATAACATTTATTAATCATAATTCTTTTTTAAAAAAATCCACAATTAAGGATACATTTCAAGCTGACATTATTTATTCTACAACAACATAAATTACCTGATTTTTGAAATTGTTAGATTGTAAATTTGAATATATTGGATTATTTCATCCAAAAGGCGATCTGTCATTGAATCAAAATCAGCAAATGTGTCATTCTGTGGGAAAAAATTTTGGGGTTCTTATACAAAACTGTTTTGTGATAAGCATGCATCCTTAGTAAATTACAGGAATATGGAAAAGAACAATTAAAAGTAATAGTAATTCCCAAGAAAGCCTTAGAGACAGAACAAAACAGCGGTAAGACAAAATGTCCTGACATCTCGGCAGCTAACACCATGACCCCATTTCATAAAGCCTAAAAGATTTTGCTTCTTTCCCTGGGCTTGGGAGATGGACCCCTCCTTCCCCGCCCATACATTGTGAGTTGATTTAATGACCATTCTATTAATTCATGCTTATTATGTTCCTTGTTTCATTATCTTTCATTATCATTTTGTATTTTTTTTCTAATATTGTGAACCACCCAGACCTGATCTGGCACCAGATAATACAAAAATAGAGTAGAGTGGAACTGAATGGAACCAAACTAAACTACTATATACAGCAGAACCATTATAAATGCTTTAAAAGACTGAAGCCTGGAAGACATAGCATGTGTACACAAACCATAATGTTAGGCCAACTTAGTTTATTCAACAATTCAAGGTTAATTAGCCATAGCTGATCATAGCTTATTTAATGTTTGATGTTTAAAAAACAAACGTTTGATTTGATCCCAGCCAAATGATTGTATTGACAAAAAAGTAAGGATTCTGACACTCAAAAATGTGGCAAAGTACAATGTCTAACCAGCCTGAATGGAATGTGGGATACCGCAGACTTTTCAGTCAAGGTTCAGGCCAGGATATAGCACTGAGGTGCTGGTGAAGGATTGGGTGTGTACATCCTATCCTGCCTGGATTCCCTGGCTGCTTTTGATATCACTGACCATGTATCCTTCTGGACTGTCTTTGGGAGTTGCAAGTGGGGGGCACTGTTTCCTTTCTCAGTGGTATATAGATTTATAAATATAAATTAATTTAAATAAGATATCTCTAGATGAGGTATTATAAATTAATCAGTAATTCTTGGGTGCTACTACCTGATTTCTCTCAGACATCAGAAAATCTATACGACCTCCCGGAAGACCAAGTTCAATGTAAGTTTTTACTAATCTTAAATCAGCACTATTACCTAAAATAAAGGAAAATTTCAGATATTAGAAAGATTTACTTGCCAGAAATAACACATTTAAATTAAAATAATTATATCTAACACTGTAGAAATGTTAATCAAAATTCATTTGGTTTGAGACTCATATTACAGTTAAAAGTCTATGAATTAAAAGACAATATTTTCCATTTGTTTATATTTAAAACAGAAATATTGTCTTTTAATTCAGAGTTTTAATAAGCTCCTCACCAAAAAGTATTCTTTGCTCCAAAAAGGGTAAATGGTTCCATTTTAAAGGAATTGAACTCTGTGCTTTGTTTCAGTTAATAATTGCTTATGGTGCAAATGTACATTTAAAATATCAACACTTGAAAGCTTATTAGTCCCGTGCTCATTTATCTGATTTGTATTAGTTTCCTATTCCCATTGAATATTTAACGAACCTAAATGGCACCTAAAATAGAACATACACAATGCAATTTAACAATATTTTATGACAATAACTTTCCATAAGCATTTGGAGCTGCCTTGTTTTATTAACACTGCATTACCTACATTAAATATCATGCTGAGAACAAGAAATTTAGATAACTGCATGTGTTTATTTAAAAAGAAAATACTTGTTATTTTATACAATGCAAGGATAATATCAAACATAAGCAGTTTCCTAATTAGCAATAACTAGATGAAAATGCTGATGTGACTGTTTTCAAATTAGCATTTTGGTTTAATTACTTTTAGAGATTTGCTTATATTTTTTACTATACAGACTAAATGTTCTCTTATTTAAACTAAATTTGAAATCCAGTATTTCAAGTGTTTACTAATTGATTATCAGCTGCCACAGCATACCATCTAGGCCATGCACACAGATAATAAGATGTATTCCATCTTCCGAATTTTCTTCTTCTTCTGTGCTGAAATAAGGCATGGAAGAAGCTAGACTGGAAACATCACTGTACATGAATCCAGGAAGCTGAAGTTGCTTCAATTCTTCCTTAGCATGAAGGAATCTGTAATTAATAGATTTTTTTATCATTCAGCATGGAAATTAAAATAAGAAAATTATAGATGTTCAACTTTCATGTACTAATTACAATGGACTAGAGAACCAGTATCATAGATTCCTCAGTAAAACCCATAGATCTTAATCTCTGAAAAATTTACAGAGAATTTCTGTCCTGAATCTACGTCTACATTTTCCAGTAACATTTGCAAAAGCATTCTGCTGTAATTAATAAAATATTCAGTACTTTCACAAGATTACTGAACATCAACCTATTGTATCTGAACACAACTTCCTTAGCAATTTAGCTATATTTCATGTCACATAGCTATACTTATATTGTGTTAATACTGAAGCAGCTTTCTGCTTGTAAAGTTCTCTTCCAGCTTACTAGTCTTCAAATATGTTGCAATTACAACATCAAGTATATTGAGTCAACACATCAGAAATTTCATCAGATCAGCAGGTCTGCTTTAATAAAGTAAAATTTAAGAATAAATTCTTTCTGAAGTCCAGGAACAATTATTTAGTTGTATCTGGTTACAAATAAAATAAATAAATAAAATATAATAAATACATAAATTAAATATTTATACATAAATTATAAATTAAACATAATACATAAAAAGAAAACAAAAAATTCAAGGGACAGATTTGATGGACCACTAGGTCTTTTTCTGCCCTCAGTTTTCTATATTTAATAATAGCAACACCCATCAAACATCAAAGAGATGATAAATAGATGGATATAAAATGCCAAATCCAATCTGAGCATCTAGATGACTGTACAATGAATAATAATAATAATTGTGTTGGAAGAAATCAATGGTTGTACCAATACTAGTAGAAGCCCTTAGAGCAATATCTAAAGGGTTGCCTAGATACATGGAAATTTTGAACTTATCAGACCTGAATATTCTGACTTTGCAAAAAAACACCTTACTCGGACCTGCCCATATCTCAGACGTTACCTTAACAGCTCTTAGGACCTTGGTTAGGACTTGAACTGTTAACTTTTTACCAGTCCAGTCTATGAATTGAAATTGAAGATTAAATCATTATCATCATCACCATCATAACAACAATAACAATAACCTACCAATATTTTTGCATGCACTGTATTTAAAAGAAGCTATATTTCTTCACCTTCATCTGTGCTGGATCCCTGTCAGGCTATCTCAATTTCCCAGTTTCATTTTCAGCATAAACCAAGGTATACAATTTCAAAATAAGATATTCATATATACCTTACCAGCCATCCAGTTTTACCCGTAATTGAGAAAATCTGCAACCCCAGTAACTAATCTTAGTAACTGGAAACAACTTCATCCCTTTAAAAAGCAAGATTTCAACCTTCCTTTATACACACACAAGTATATTTTTTTAAAAGGATGGTTACATTATCTGCATACAATAAAATATCTAGGTTCTTCTAGGAAATGCTTCAGATTGTAATTTTAGCATATCCAAATTTTATCTACTAAACCGGTAAACTCTTTTGTCTCTTTAGCTAAATTCTGCTTTTCCAGTTATAGTCCTTATGAACAAATAGGAAAATGCTTACTATTTTAATAAATAATCCTAATTCCTGACCAAGCAAAATGAAGAAAACAGAAACAATCAGAAACAATATGTAATTTCTATTTCTGAATTACAATTAAAAATGTGCATCTTTATTTTTAAAATATCTTCTGGGCCCATTTTTTAAAGTATTGATTGACAGAGTCAGTAGATTGTTATATATGGCATTCAGGCTCAAGGAATCTTACAAATCAAAATATCAACTATAGGACATCAAAGCAAACAATACAATATCCACTTACGCTAGCATTTGTGGTTTGGGAGAATATTCATACCAGGGAACAGATAAAATTGCACTACAGGAGGAGGTGCTGGACTGCTTAGAAAAAGAACTGGATTTATCTTGGGTGGACCATAAATTGCTACTTGGATATCCTTTCAAGACTGGAGGAAAAATCAAATTATCTGGCTTGCATAATGGAGCTGTATTTGTCTCATTTCCCAAAAGTTCATTAGACAAACTTTCTATTTTTAAATCTCTTTCACTTGTTAGATCAAAGTTCTCAAGACAATCATTTATAGTTTTGTACAAAAGGCCATCTTCTGCTTCCTCAAAATAACCATTTTCCACCATGCTTTGATCTTGATCCTCTTCTTCCTCCTCCTGTGGGGAAGCAGAACATAAGGTTCCCCTTTGAGGGCAAACAAGATTGCTGCTGTCAATAGAATGTACATTGCAAATCTCTGTACTATTCTGATAGCCAAAGTAGTTTTCAACAAGTCCTTGCTTTAATATATCAGTACTACCTTCTGATGAAGGGACCTTCAAGTGTGTAAGATTTTGATTTTTTGTAATTAATAACTTATCAGTCATTTCTTTTTGTTCTAATATTTCATCAATATTCCTTTCACTTGTCTTTCTCACACTATCAGCACAGGAACTTACGGAACCTGAAACAACACAGGAGTTTCCTGGATAAACAACTGCCGAAGGAATTTCACTTGATTTTTCTTCCTCTAATCTTTGGGAATCTTTACATGTATTGTCTAAACTGAATTGTGGGCCGTGAGCGTTCATAGCTGTAGCTGTATCTTCATCACAAACCAACTGTTGAGGATTCTTGATTTTTGAGGTCAAGGAAGGCAAACATGTAGTTTCATTGTCTGATTGTTCAAAATATGTTATACAGTGAGGTGGCAAAATATCGGGCTCATCAATATCATCACATTTTGTCAAATCAATTGCTCCCAAGTCTAATACCGTTTTACTGTCCCTTAATTGACATTCGTGTAAAATGGATATCTTTGAATTTTCCTCAGGGGAAAGATCGTCATCAGAAGGGAGAGAGTTTATAGATGTCAGAGAAGATTGTATTTCACTAACTGCACTTGTGCTCTCAGTACAGTGACTTTCCATCAGGGTTTTAATAATGACATCTGGTTTTTGCACAAGTTGAGGAAATGCTTTTTCACTGTTGCACATGCTTTGGCCTTGAGGAGTTTCAAAAGCTGTATCCGCACTTGGATGCATTGCAAAAGAACTTGGCTCACTTTCTACACCAGAATCGGAGAACCTAGATGATGCATAGGTATTATTAACATCAGGCAATTTAAGAGTCTCTCCACTTAAAATTGTAGTGGGAATTTCTTTTATTGATTGATTCGCTGTGGTTAAAGAATCCTCAGTATGTTGGAAGTCTGTTTCTTGCACAACTTTTGTTTCAAGTGATAGGTCCTCTTCTGATTTAGATCTGTTTTCTGATTCTGAACCTTCAAATGTAAGTTCTGCTGTTTTCCCTGATCCAATTCGAACAAACACTTTATCTCCTCCATGTGATTTTCTGAAGTATGGTTTCACTTCTATTTTTGTAATTCCGGAGGAACTAATATATTTTTCAGCAACAGTTCTGGATGTCAAACTGCTATCCTCATGACTATCATCAATTCCAGTCTGGGAGGTATAAAATGTACCCAAACTGACTGAATCTGCACAGGGAGATGTGACAGAAGTATGCAGGTTTTCGTCATTCCCTTCTAGTTTAATAACTTTTTGTTCAACTTTAAATTCCTTTTGACCAACTTGTTGTGGGGAGGTTTTCGCATCATAGACATGTTCACCAACAGTAGTAACATCCAATCCTTCTTTCTCATTGTATGAAGAAGTTCCTTCAAAACATTTGGCTATGTCCTCTGGTACTGTACTTTTCAAACATTTATAGCCTACTAGGACAACAGAATCTTTAGAATTTTGTTTTACTACTTTTTTTGGATTTTCGGGCTTAATTGTTTTTATTAATTTGGTAACCTTAACTTTGGACTTATTGATATCTTCACATTTTCCTTTTGTAGACTTTGCAAACTGCTTTTCACTTTCTGAGGCAACCAAATGTTTATTTTTCAACTCTGGACTCAAAAAGGTAGTTGTGAAATTATCTTCAGTATCTTGTTTATCTGGTTTCTTAGAATCAGACTTTGGCTGAATAGTTAGCCAGGGAACATCCACATCTTTTTATTAAGAGACAAAATATTAAAAATAAAATTAGAATAAGCTCATGAAATCAATAGCAAAAGACATTTTACTGTATTATGGTAAAGATTTAAAATATATATTAAAGAAGAAATTATTTCAAGATCAGGTACCTTTGAGATAAAGGCCGACTGCTTATGACTTCATCATATTAGAATAGTATTATATTAGTCTATGTAACAAAAAGCAGAATTTTTTTCTGATTTTATCTAGCTGCAATGGAATGAACCCAGAATTCCTTGTACATAAAATATATAAGGTACTTTGGAATTATAGACCTTTAGCAAATTCCCTGATATCAGGTTATAAAACAAAGCAAGGGAAATGTTATGTGGCATGTGACAAAATGTTCAAATGTCAGTAAGATTTAAGATGCTTATCTTCTCCTGCAATGCTATATACAATTACTTAAATAACTCCCAATCTTAAGACATTATGTCTTTATATGAAAAAAAAATCAACTGCATTAGCCTATTCTGGTCTTGTTAGTTTCAATTTATAATATGTATTCAATCCTTGTTTTCGATAAGAACCTTGCAAAATAAAAAGTCAAAAATTTATTTAATTCCAGGAAGGTTAACTTCAATATTTCTGACTTACCTTCAGTGACAGACTCTAGATACCGATCTTCAAAGATTATAGGTAAGGAATTCAGATCTCCATCTAATTCACTGCATTCAATTGGGAGAGGTGGGAGAGAACTACAGAAGGAAGTGCTTTTTATTGCAGTACACATCTGAAGGTAACTCTGGGCACTGAAAGATACCATTGATGTTAAAGTAGCCACAAAAAGTAAACATGTAACTTATAGTGCAATTAAAATGTAGTTGTATTCATGGATTCAATAAATCGTGAACACTAATCAAAATCCAATATTTTGTATTACTTATAGAAATCATATTCAACCGTATTATTTATACATGCACAGTGGGGCAAAAAAGTATTTAGTCAGCCACCAATTATGCAAGTTCTCCCACTTAAAAAGATGAGAGAGGCCTGTAATTGTCATCATAGGTATACCTCATCTATGAGAGACAAAATGTGAAAACAAATCCAGACAATCACATTGTCTGATTTGGAAAGAATTTATTTGCAAATTATGATGGAAAACTAGTATTTGGTCAATGTCAAAAGTTCATCTCAATACTTTGTTATATATCCTTTGTTGGCAATGACAGAGGTCAAACGTTTTCTGTAAGTCTTCACAAGGTTGTCAAACACTGTTGCTGATACGTTGGCCCATTCCTCCATGCAGATCTCCTCTAGAGCAGTGATGTTGTCACTGGGCAACACGGACTTTCAACTCCCTCCAAAGGTTTTCTATGGGGTTGAGATCTGGAGATGGCTAGGCTACTCCAGGACCTTGAAATGCTTCTTATGAAGCCACTCCTTCATTGCCCGGTTGGTATGTTTGGGATCATTGTCATGCTGAAAGACCCAGCCACGTTTCATCTTCAATGCCCTTGCTGATGGAAGGAGGTTTGCACTCAAAATCTCACGATACATGACCCCATTCATTCTTTCCTGTACACGGATCAGTCGTCCTGTTCCCTTTGCAGAGAAACAGCCCCAAAGCATGATGTTGCCACCCCCATGCTTCACAGTAGGTATGGTGTTCTTTGGTTGCAACTCAGCATTCTCTCTCCTCCAAACACGACGAGTTGTGTTTCTACCAAACAGTTCTACTTTGGTTTCATCTGACCATATGGCATTCTCCCAATCCTCTTCTGGATCATCCAAATGCTCTCTAGCAAACTTCAGACGGGCCCGGACATGTACTGGCTTAAGCAGGGGGACACGTCTGGCACTGCAGTATCTGAGTCCCTGGCGGCGTAGTGTGTTACTGATGGTAGCCTTTGTTACGTTGGTCCCAGCTCTCTGCAGGTCATTCACTAGGTCCCCCCGCTTAGTTCTGGGATTTCTGCTCACCGTTCTTGTGATCATTTTGACCCCACGGGGTGAGATCTTGCGTGGAGCCCCAGATCGAGGGAGATTATCAGTGGTCTTGTATGTCTTCCATTTTCTAATTATTGCTCCCACAGTTGATTTCTTCACACCAAGCTGCTTGCCTATTGCAGATTCAGTCTTCCCAGCCTGGTGCAGGTCTACAATTTTGTTTCTGGTGTCCTTCGACAACTGCTTGGTCTTCACCATGGTGGAGTTTGGAATGTGACTGTTTGAGGTTGTGGACAGGTGTCTTTTATACTGATAACAAGTTCAAACAGGTGCCATTAATACAGGTAATGAGTGGAGGACAGAGGAGCCTTTTAAAGAAGTTACAGGTGTGTAAGAGCCAGCAATCTTGCTTGTTTGTAGGTGACCAAATATTTATTTTCCACCATAATTTGCAAAAAAATTCTAAGGCAGGAAAGGAGTGAAAACAGATTGGCCTTCCTTTCTGTCTTTTCTGCCTTCTTTCCTCCTTATCCCTGAATCTGGAGGAATTTCTATCCATTAGAAAGGGAGCAGAAGGGAGATAAGGCATTGTAGGAAAAGAGGGGGACTGTACCAAAAAAACTGCTTCCCACAACTGTTCACAGAAGGCTCCAATGATATAATATTTCAGTTAATGCCAAGATAGCTTTTGACAAAAGTCACTAAGAGAACTGAAGATACACATTACAGAATATATTTTACTATTTTAAATATTACAGAATTAATTAATTTAGATCAATACAGAACATAAAGACAAGAAGTTTATGGATTCTGATTCAATTGTTTCTTTTTAAAGTTACTTACTGAAGCTCTTGATATGCAAGGGCTGCCTCTCGAGGATGTTCAAAACAAAAAAATGCTTCAGAAAATCTGCGTACCTAAAATGTTTTGAGGTATGTTTTAAATTTTTACTTTTCCAAAAAAATACATGAAGTGTACTTATATCATCATTTTAAAATAATGGTGGTTAATTAATTTTTAAATCAGATATATTCAATGCTTATGCTTACATAGTAATGCTTATGTATAAAATTATAGGGATTTTTTTTTTAAAAAAGCAATATTTGGCTGTTATCTTTTTTCTTTATTGTCAACCAGAGACATATGTAACAGGGAAGCATTCAAAGAAAAACCACTGGTTTACACTTAAAGGCTACACATTCTACTCAATGTCTCCAATCTGAAATGTTTATTCATAGTAAATATGCTAGTTTTATTTTTAAAAATATTACCCATTATTCTTAGTCATCTAAATTCAACCTCCTAAGCCTCAGTACATTTCCAAACATCATAGATATCCATATATAATAAATACTAATCTCTCCATGTGACTTTCTATGCATCTGAAACTGATTTATTGAAGATCAGCTTATATTTCTATTCCTAGTCCCTGACCTAAAATGCATATTAATTTAGCTATTCCGTTAACCTGTAAGTACATGTCTAGTTTACCTCAACTGCTTCTTATCCTGTCTCCTTTTGTAGCAGTTAAAATTAATTATTCATCTATTGTACAGGAACTTTATAGTGCAATTCACTGCTTAGTCGAAGTAACTGACTCAGATGCCACTAGAATTCATTTACATGGAATCAAGGTCTACAAATTAAAAGGATCTGTAGGATAACTGAGGGAATGTTGAAGCATCTAATTTAACTTGATCAATACTTACTGTAGTTCCAATATTATCCAGATTACAGATGAAGAATTTAGGCTGATAATAAAGTCTGCTGCCTGTCTTTATTTATGGTATTTTCTAAGGTTTATGTTTAAAATTTTAGTTAGCCAGACAACTTAGTGGTTAAGAATTAATTATCAATATTATCAATATGTTATCAATTTTGGGCTTGACATAAATATTTATAAAATTAAATAGATTTACACAACTTTAGTAGCTTTAATCCATTGTTAATAACTTTAACCTTTTAGAAAATAATTTATAAACTTAAGGAGATAACATTTTAATGAGCTAAACTGATATATTTTAACTTTCAGTTTTACTAGAACAGAGCTAAAATAAATTTTACTTTTATAAATTGAAAGACAAAAGATAAAATACATACACGCATTATATGGTGCTCTTGTGATAATAGTGCAATGACATCATCTTGGAAGTTAACAGATTCCAGAAATTGTCCCCATAAAGCCATCAAGAGAGAACACAGCTGTGCAAGATTCATGTTTATAAGTTCTGCCAGTTCATCAGGATTTTCCATTTTCTGCACCAATAGAAACCAACAAACATATAATCCTAGAAGTAGAATGGCTATTATCTGAAAAACTTATATGGATTTTTTTTCAAGTGGCCACACTGAAACTTTTTTTAATATAATTAATTTCGGTCTTTGTTTGAATTACAACATTGAATTACAATTACTTTCAACATCTCAGGTAATTTCCACATTAAGAACCATCTGTGAATGAGACTGCATTTAGGAATTGATTTTCAACAGTGGCTAATCAGATGAGGCTTCTGAAATCCAAGAGAATGGGCAAAGAGACAATAACCCTCCCTCTACCTTGTTTACTCATGGATTCCAATTAATATTGACTTTGAATTTACATTGCTACTTAGGAATAAAACCTAATAATCTTTGAAAAATTTCTGAATCCCCTTTCAGAGATGATTGCCACCATATCATCTGTACACAGCTAAACAAGCTACATCCCCAGCACATAGATATTTTCCATCCTCTCTTCTATGTGGCACTTTACAACTGGTAGAAGTTGTTAATTGAATACCATTATCTTTTTTCTTAAATTGATCAGTCCTTAACACATTATCATTTTTCTTCAAAAAGAAAGAGTTCTATTCCTTTAATAATTTTAAGCGTTCTCTTCAGTAAATTTTGTGCTTCTCTGAATACCCTATCAGTGATGATTGACTAGGTTTGTAAAATACATTATGTTGTACTTTTAATTTTAGCGTTTGCCTTTCCCTTTTTTCTAGTGTTGCTGATATCTGTTTTGAACACCCTCTTCTTCCTATTGATCAGTGGGTTTTTGAAGCTGGACATATGTTGATTAGGGGACAATACCTTTATTTCTTCACAGAGTTCCAAAAGGCGTGCTTCTACATCTACATCTACGTTCTCTGAAAAGACCAGTGTATGTAAAATTAATATTCCTAAATTCTAAATATGTACATTACAAGCTAAACCACATTTGAATGCATTAGAGATATAAAAAACAAGGAATTTATTTTGACAGTTTTAAAATATTGTAAATATCATATGAAATCTAGTAATTCCTAAAGTGACTTAAACCATTTTATTTAGGGCCCTCCTTTCTGTAATATTTTCACTGTTAATTATGCTTTTTAAATATTAAACACATATGATAATATAGATTTTTTCTTTAGACCTCTTTTGATTATGCATTTTAAAAGGCAACACCGTACAATGCATTAAGATGAAATGTTGAAATTTTATTAAAATTGATATAATCATGAGCTCATGAAAATTATCACAAGAAAAGCAAGTTCGGAAGAATGTATACTGAAAATCAAAATGGGGCTGTATTTTAAAAATGCCAAAAACTGGGTTGGAGAATTAAGGAATATAAACAGAGGCTAATGGAAAAGTTTAACAAACATTATTTTGGAATTCCATTTATCATATGCCCTTGATAAGGATAGGTTATCATTTTCTGGGATTGTCCTTTTTTTGTTACTGAAAATTTGTTTCTTCTCTCTTAAGATGACTGCCTTAAACTATGTAGGCAGTAGTTTGACTTACACAGAAGGAATTGGCAAAAATTGTTGCTCCACTTTGGTCAGCAATTGTCTCTGCTAGAGCCCATTCTGTTCATGTAACTCAAAACAGAAGCTATTAAATTTATTCAGAATAAAAATCCCTTAATTGTGGTCCTTGACATATGATCACAATTTGAGACCGGACTCCTGGTCGCAAGTTGTTACAAGCATAAATCAAGACACCTAAGTGACTGAACCAAGTGAAAAAAATACAGGAATTGTAAAGTCTTTTCATATATGTAAAGGTAATTGTTAAGGTACTTTTAATAATTCATTAGCTTCATTGATAAAAATGTCTGATATCAAATTCAATTTACTAGGGCATTTTTCAGATTAATTATGCTGTAGATATATTTCTTCTCAAATGAATATAGCTTAAATCTTTTTCTAACCAAACATTCTTAGAACTATCTTTTAAAATTGTGTAACTGGCATTAAGATGACCCATTTTAGAACTGAACAGTAAAAACTAATAACCAAATTTAGCTGATCTCAGAAACCATACAGGGCTAGATATACTATCTGGATGGAAGAGCTCCTGAATATACCAACGCTGTAGGTGGTATTGGGAATTGCAGGTCAATTCTTTAAGTCACTGGGAATCAAGCTTGATTTGAAGAATCTTATCTTAAAACTTAACATAATTCCCACCCAATCGCTATATTAGTTTACATAGAAATTTTTTTAAAATGTATTTATAAAAATGCCTTTAAACTAGGATTTTACTTGAAAGCATTTTGGACATGTCTAAAAATTTGAAGCATTAACTTTCTTAAAAGTCTTTGAAGTTTTCATAAGGGCTGAATTGGTAATGTTTCATGAGAAAATAAAGGAAATCTGCATAAATATTAGGATATAAAAAGATATAACAGCGTAAGTGTTGTTTTTTTTCTTTTTTTAAGATGTGAAATAACTTTCCAAAAAAAGAACAAGTTGTTTTAGGGTAGTTATATACAAGTGAAACTCGAAAAATTAGAATATCGTGCAAAAGTTCATTTATTTCAGTAATGCAACTTAAAAAGTGAAACTAATATATGAGATAGACTCATCACATGTAAAGCAAGATAGTTCAAGCCGTGATTTGTCATAATTGAAATGATTATGGCTTATAGCTCATGAAAACCCCAAATCCACAATCTCAGAAAATTAGATTACATGCAATCAATAAAACAAGGATTGTCCATAGAACAATATCAGACCTCTGAAAAGTATAAGCATGCATATGTACTCAGTACTTGGTTTGGGCCCCTTTTACTGCCTCAATAAGGCGTAGCATGGAAGCTATCAGCCTATGGCACTCTGAGGTGTTATGGAAGACCAGGATGCTTCAATAGCAGCCTTCAGCTCTTCTGCATTGTTCGGTCTCATGTCTCTCATCTTTCTCTTGGGAATGCCCCATAGATTCTCTATGGGGTTCAGGTCAGGCGAGTTTGCTGGCCAATCAAGCACAGTATTCCCACAGTCATTGAACCAGGTTTTGGTGCTTTTGGCAGTGTGGGAAGGTGCCAAGTCCTGCTGGAAAATGAAGTCAGCATCCCCATAAAGCTCGTCTGCGGAAGGAAGTATGAAGTGCTCCAAAATCTCCTGGTAGACGGCTGCGTTGACCTTGGACTTAATGAAGCACAGTGGACCAACACCAGCAGATGACATGGCTCCCCAAATCAACACAGACTGTGGAAACTTCACACTGGACTTCAAGCATCTTGCAGTGTGTGCCTCTCTATTCTTCCTCCAGACTCCAGGGTCCTTGGTTTCCAAATGAGATGCAAGAGTTGCTCTCATCAGAAAAGAGGACTTTGGACCACTGAGCAATAGACCAGTTCCATTTTTCTTTAGCCCAGGTAAGACGCTTCTGACATTGTTTGTTGTTCAGGAGGAACTTGACAAGAGAAATACGATATTTGAAGCCCATGTCCAGGATCTGTCTGTATGTGGTGGTTCTCCAGCCTCAGTCCATTCCTTGTGAAAGTCCCAACACTTTTGAATTGCCTTTTCAGACAATCCTCTCCAAGCTGCGGTCATCCCTGCTGCTTGTGCACCTTTTTCTTCCACACTTTTCCCTTCCACATAACTTACTATTAATGAGCTTTGATACAGTACTTTGGGAACATCCAACTTAGTTTGCAATTACCTTTTGAGGCTTTCCCTCCTTATGGAGGGTGTCAATGATGGTTTTCTGCACAACTGTCAGGTCAGCAGTCTTTCCTATGATTGTGCTTCCTACTGAACCAGACTGAGAGACTATTTAAAGGCTCAGGAACCCTTTGCAGGTGTTATGGCTTAATTAGCTGATTAGAATGGGCCACTTTGAGCCTAGAATATTGAATCTTTTCACAATATTCTAATTTTCTGAGATTGTGGATTTGGGGTTTTCATGAGCTGTAAGCCATAATCATCTCAATTATGGCACATCACGGCTTGAACTATCTTGCCTTGCATGTAATGAGTCTATCTCATATATTAGGTTCACCTTTTAAGTTGCATTGATGAAATAAATGAACTTTTGCATGATATTTTAATTTTTTGAGTTTTACCTATAAATTTTGAAACAAAGGATCGATTAGAATTGCAAGCTGGGAGGATTTTATTAGCATTTCCTTGTCAAAAATGCTCTGGAGATTCTCCCACAGATCCAGAGTAAAATCTGAGGACAAGGAAGTGGTCTGCATAGGAGAACCTATTTTTCCAAGGCTTACTATTGAAGGTACCACAACTGCATTCAGCTAAAAGTGCCTCTAACTGCTAAATATTGGAGTTTGACATGAGACCCTAATAGAAACAGAATAAAATTAGCATTCATCCTTCATTTTTCTGAAATGTAGCATTCCTTTGTTTTGGCCCAGGATATGAAGAGTTTTGTAGGCTCAACTAAATGTTTACACAAGCTCAGTCAATCCAGGAATGGGCAGAAAGATCTGAACTTGAAGCACGTTTTTTACCATCAAGAGCTTGGACCAATTTTTGCATAAACCAGAATTTTGTCACAAGCACAAAACAAAATGTTCCTATGTCCCATAATTGGCTTATATTTTCTGTAAATTTCTCCAAGCTATGAAGCTTACAGTCTTCAAAAACAAGAACAGGTTTACTTTGTTGATAACTGACTTGAGATAAAAGAAAGAGCAAGGGGTCATTTAGGGTAAGCCAGAGCCATCATATATTGCTGCCTACCTGATAAATAGATTTCATTTTGTTTTTAATTATTCGCTATGGGGAAGTTGTTACTGTTTGTAATGTAATGTCCCTCTATATTTTTGTGTCATGTACTTTTTGGTAGGTCGCCAATTGGAAAAGTGAGCATTAAACTATACTTTGGAGAAAAGCCTCCACTCAAAAGCCTGAGAAGTGTATTTATGTTGCTCTCAGGCTTTTCATAGACTGTATTCAAGAAACACAATGCTGTACTGTTGATTCTTCAGTGGGTTCAGTTGTGTATCTGTCTGCTCAAGAAGGCTGGAAAAGTGCACTTAAGCCAGGGATGTCAAATTCCTGGCTCATGAGCCGGACGCATCACATGCTGGCCATGCCCATGCCTGGTTTTGCGAAGGGAAAAAAAAAGGCTTGATATGTCACGTGACACCACTATGACGACATGAGTTTGACATCCCTGACATAAGCTGTTGCTTTTATTGTTTGTTCTTATTATTAGTTTTTTATCTCCACCTTTTTTATATAACTCAAGGTGGCAAAAATACTTAATAATCCAGCCTCCTATTTTCTCCTGAGAAAGCATAACTGGCCCAAAGTGACCCAGCTGGCTTTCATGCCTAAGGCAGACCTAGAATCTAGCTTTCCTGGTTTCTAGGCAAGCACGCTAGCTACTGTTAAGTTGCCATTGATAAGTTGGATAGTTCCTTGCATATTATGTATGTTCTATACTAGTAAATTATGCTATATCTTAACATACGTTTTAAGGTAGTAATTTCAAGACAAAAGTACGGAGCATGTATTATGTGTAGAATATGGAGGAAAGGGCTTGTTTTAATCTATGAATCAACAGAATTAATCATTATTAATTAATGATTTACAGTTGCATGTTTTCAATATGCATGTGAATTCCTTTAAGATATAGCAACTGAGTCACAGGAGATGGTATCAAAATATTAGGAAGTCCTCCAGGCAACTAGGCTAAGGAGCACCAAAATTTGCAGGGGAATGAGGAAAGATAATGAAATCTGTGTGACATCGACATGCAAATGCATATGATTTATGTATTTAAGTTAGATGTCGGAATGCAAGTATGTGGTGAAGGCATTTGGATGATGTTGTCACATCACAGCATGTGTTGTCATTTTGATGTCATTAGTTTGCAGCAGATGCTACAGCTAAAGGACATATGATACAAATGAAAGAATTTGCTGAATTTTATTTTAAAAACATCTAGAGCCAGTTGAATGAACAAATTAGGATACTCATCCCAGTGATTATTCCAGCTTAAGGCAAACAGATACCAAAAATGCAGTGCTTTTATCACTTACAGCAAAATGGATTGTATCTTAAAGTACAATTATGTTCCTAAGCAGACTAACATAGAACTGCAACTCAGTTAAAAGGTTTTTTGGCCTTCTGTAATTTAAGACAACCAAGAACATATTCTTCCTGTATCTTTTTAATTAAGAAGTTCAAAATGTACAAGAAAGCCACTGTTTATTTATTAATAAATTGTAATTATACAGTGCATTCAGAAAGTATTCAGACCCCTTCATTTGTCAATTTTGTTATGCTGCAGCCTGATTTTACAGTTGTTGAAATTCATTGTTTTCTCATTAATCTACACTCAGTCTCCCATAACGACAAAGTGAAAATATAATTTTAGAAATGCCTGTAAATTTATTAAAAAGAAAAAACTAAAATATCACATTGGCACAAGTAGACC
Organism: Bungarus multicinctus; assembly: GCA_023653725.1. Classification (NCBI taxonomy): domain Eukaryota; kingdom Metazoa; phylum Chordata; class Lepidosauria; order Squamata; family Elapidae; genus Bungarus; species Bungarus multicinctus. The sequence goes on from CM042836.1 coordinate 117,731,076, forward strand.
CTTTGCAACAACATTTCAAATTTAGCTCAGGTGCCCCCATTTCTCTTGCTCATTGCTGACACACTTTGATTGGAATCAATCTGGGGTAAATTAAATTGATTGGACATGATTTGGAAAGGCACACACCTCTCTATAGAAGGCCTTATAGCTGACAATGCATATTGTAGCAGAGCAAAAGCCATGAGATCAAAGGAACTACCTGAAGGTTAACCATCACTGCAACTGGACTTTATGGCAGAGTGTCTAGACCAGGGCTGTCAAAGCTGAGGGCCAGATATGTCATGTGCTGGCCACACCCCCGCCTGGTTTAGCAAAGGGGAAAAAAGTCCCAATACATCACATGATGCCACGAGTTTGACACCCCTGGTCTAGATGAAAGCCTCTCCTCAATGCAAAACACATGAAAGCCTGCTTTGAGTTTGCAAAAAAGAACCTGAACACTGTGAGGTATAAGATTCTCTGGTCTGATGAAACCAAGATTGAACTCTTTGGTCTCAATTCCAAGCATTATGTCTGGGGAAAACCAGGCACTGCTCATCACCTGCCCAATATCATCCCAACAGTGAAGTATGGTGGTGTGGGGGTCCTAAAGATGCCCTGTGTTCCTTCACTATTGAATATAGACGCAGGCTGTTGAGGATGAGCATCTGCCTCTCAAACTGAAGCACAAATGGTTCTTATAATCTGCATGTCTTCTGGAAATCTGTTCATACTCCTGCACCATTCGAAGGGTGTTCATTCCAAAGTGCACCATTCCTCACCATCCAGTCAGAGCTGAAGAAACTTCTTGGATGAGAAGCAAAATGTCTTCAAAGAAAAATAAGGAAGTCCAGCTGGCTTTTGAAAAAGGACCTTTAGGACAAGCATGATCTGGATGATTGAGAATCTCCATAGAAATTTAGCTATGCACTTTGGGATGAACACTCTTTGAATGGTGCAGGAGTATGAAGAGATTTTTTTAAAAAAATTGCAACTACAAAAACCATTTGCACTTCAGTTTAAGATGCAGACAATACAGACTCATCATCAATAGCCTGTGCCTGTGTTCAACAGTGAAGGGACACATGGCAGAAAGCATCCTGGAAAAAACAATAGCTCCACAACACAGTACTTTCTCTACATCTCTACATACAAGGCTCTACATCCATTTGCATCACTCAGGTGATCCTGAGGAAACAGACAAACCTCCAAGTGGCCTTAATACTCTCTAAAAGAATGAAAATGACCAGCTTTCTGCAAGGAATATAAATCCTTCCATTTCCCACCATCCAGTCAAAACTGAAGAAGCTTCTTGGATGCAAAGCAAAATGTCTTCGAAGAAAAACAAGGAAGTCCAGTTGCCTCTTGAAAAAGTATCTTTGGGACAACCATGACCTGGATGACGGAGAATCTCCATAGACATGCTGTGGGGGTGTTTTTCAGCAGCAGGGACTAGGAGACATACCTCAGGGTTGAGGGAAAGTGAATGGAGCAAAATACAGGGATATCCTTAATGAAAAGTTGTTCTACAGCGGTCAGGACCTCAGACTGGGCCGAAGGTTCACTTTCTAACATGACAATGATTCTAGCCAAGCAACACAGGAGAGGCTTAGGGACAACTTAGGGACAACTTAGGGACCGGTGCGCTCCCACAGAGAGGGTCTCCTCCGGGTCCCGACGCCTTCTATGTGTCGTCTGGTGACCCCGAGGAATAGGGCCTTCTCTGTGGGGGCACCCGCCCTTTGGAATGGGATGCCCCCTGGATTACGAACGACCAGTGACCTGAGGGCCTTCAGACGTGACCTGAAGACCTGGCTCTTCGAGCAGGCCGGCCTGAGCTGACTAATGGGATTTTAAATGGGGTTTTTAGATTACTTGGGACGGGGTATGAAGTTTTATTGATTTTAATTGGGGTTTTTAGATTTGGGACAGTCTAGTGTTTAATTCTCTTTTAAATAATTTATACTTTGTTTACTTGTATTTTAGTTGGCTGTTCACCGCCCTGAGTCCTTCGGGAGAAGGGCGGTATATAAAACTCAGAAATAAATAAATAAATAAATAAACTCTGTGAATGTCCTAGAATGGCTCAGCTAGAGCCCTGACTTGAATTGTATGGAACATCTCTGGACGAACCTGAAAGTGGCTGCCCACCCAAAGTGACCTATCTGAGCTTGAGAGGATTTGCAAAGAAGAATGGCAGAAAATCCTCCAATCCAGGTGTCCAAAGTTTGTTCTGTCATATCCAAAAATACTCGAGACTGTAATTGCTGCCAAAGGTGCTTCAAAAAATATCGAGTGAAGGGTCTGAAGTTGTATGCCAATGTGATATTTCAGTTTTTTCTTTTTAATAAATATACAGATATTTCTAAAATTCTGTTTTCACTTTGTCATTACGGAGTACTGAATGTGGATTAATGAGAAAAGAATGAATTGCAACAACTGTAAAATCAGTTGTTGTATAACAAAATTGACAAAAGTGAAGGGTGTGTGAATGCACTGTATATAAAAGCAACAATGGGATTCCAAATAATATCCAAAAGAGCATATTGAACTGGATCCTTTTCATGAACAGAAATGCTTTTGCAGTTGGTCTCGCTTTGACAGAAGACATTTCAATTCAACGGGTGTTCCTACTAAAAGGGATGTAATGGTTATTTGTTTTTATTTTTTCTTTGACATTTCTAGCATCGCCCCAAATGCTATTCAGGAGAGTATTATCTCCAAATCCTCCTGCCCTTATCTTTTTTATCAGAACATCTTGGGATCAGAATTTCATGTATGGGGAATCTGAATTCAACACATTGAATATTTGCACTTATAGCATAAGCATGTATTATTATTTTATCTCATGCCTGGAAGTAGAGCCAGATATTATTACAAAGCATGCTATCAGAAGGACAAATAGGTAGGAGAAACTGAACTTTCAATGAAAGTATCTCATTTCATCAACACTGTAACTTCAGACAAAGCTGGACAGAGCCTTAATTTAATATATTTATTATGGTAATTGATCCTTGGCCCTTGGGTTGAATTGCTCTTTAAGGATCTTTGATCTTCTGTAAACATGAAATAATAGGTATTATTTACAAACAGTAATATAATTTTACTATAATAAATCCTAATGGGTTATAAATATAACCCACTTTTTAAAGAACATACCTAGATAGGCGTCTCCCTGGATTCGTAGATATTTTCTTCTGAGAAGACGTTCATAAAGGACCTGCATGCTGGACTTGGCTAGTTATAGGGATTGTACACATGACTAGTTACTACACTCTTCCATTTGTGCTTATTATTATTATTACTAGCTTTAAAATTAATAAGAAAGCTTATAGTTTACCTACTAATTAGTGAAATTAGATAAGAAAATTAAAGAATAAAATTTAGTAGATTTCTAGATCTGGAATTGATGATGTACATTATGGCTGCTTTGGGCTTATAATTAGTTTGGAGTTTAATCTGTTAATGAAAGATTGTTCAAATGCTAACAATTTTTGTTATTTTAATAGAATAGGGTGGAACATGATTTGTTCAAAACTTCTCTCTTTTTGTAAGACCAAAAAAAAGCCAATTATAAAAATAAAAATGTACATCAGAAAAATAAGAAAAACAGAAGGCAAAAAGAAAGTATACAATCCAAGGCAATTAAAAAACAAACAAACAGAATGACTTCAGATTCTTTTTGCTAAAATCCCATTTGAATCAAATTTCTAAATGGAGTATAACAAATACCCCACTATTTTATGATAATAATTCAAAATACTACATTTTTCTGTTTGTAATCTGAGCACACATTGTAAGGCAGTATCTCATCCAAACTTACATATGTGCAGCTTTGATTTGCATTCAGTACATTTAGCAATAAGTTTTGTAAGTTCGTGTTAGTAATATTAGTACACATCACCAACCCAGTAAATGTCCTAGGCATAACAAATTTTTTTCATATGCACAGGCCAAATTAAAGTATTGAATAAATGAACCTAAAAATCAAAATAGAATATTAAATAGAAAATGTCAGCAACAAAACATAATATACTGAAGAATCCTTTTTTCAATTCTAAACTTTTTTTTTTAAGAAACAATAATTGGCTAATTCATGGATTCCATTTAATTCCTGCAAAGATTAGAGTAGGTTCATTTAAATAATTTTCTGTGGGATAACTTATTATTGAAATATAACTTTTAATCTTAGGGAAAGTATTTAGATATTTTTGTTAAATAATTCATAAAACTAGATAAATGTATGTACAACTATATGATCAAAATATATCCTTACAAATTATTACCACAGTATAATGTATTGTATACACAGTACTGTGTATACTGTATACACAGTATAATGTACACATTAATGTATAATGCATAGAGACAATTTATTACAGAATACAAGGATTTTATTAGTAACACAACCAAATGCTATATCCCAATTTATGCATCAATTCATGGGTATATTTTGCTATTCTAATGAAATGTTAGATGAGGACAACAACCTATAGTCTAGAAAGTGCAGGGATTTGCATCTTCAGTGGAAAAAGTGCTTCAGAGAAAATAGGTGCACACTACTGCATTTGTTGATACCTTAAAGAAGCCATGCCTTTGTTTAAGTAGATGGCCAGAGAATGTAAGAATTTGGTTGAATCTTGATTCCTCAACTAAAATAAACATTTTTGTGGGATGAGCTGGCTGCAGTGAAAATCCAGGAGAAGGTCGTGGCTTTTGAAGAAGGTATTGACAAATGTAGTCTGATTCTATGTTCTCTCTGAAATATTTTTCTATCTCAGATTCAAGTATCTGTGGATAATTGCTAGAGTCTTAATGTACAATAATAGATTTTAGCTGTTGTATTATATGCTATTGCATATAAAACTAGATTTATGGAGACTACTAGTTTGTTGTGATCAGCCTGTACACCTATGTATACACCTGTTGTAAATATAATACTCTGTACATTAACCCTTCTAAGGAGCATGATCAGATAAATTAACCAAAAATAGAAGGCATACTATTTTTTCCATATTTGAGTCCTTGGATTGCTGTGGATCATTTTCCACATCAAAGTGGCAAAAGTAGACTTTTTTTAGCTAAAAGTCATATGTTTAATTACTATGCGGAGCCACACTAGCATTTCCTCATTTCCGAAGTTCTTTAAAATCACACCACTGAAATTTAGAAGCATGGTTAGGACTCACTTGGGATATGGCTTCTAAATGTTATGGCTTCAATCTATTTTATAAATAAATCTAAAAATCTAAAAAAAATATTAGAGAAATATCAGCAATAATAGTATAATGTATTAAGAACTCTCTATTTTAATGTTGATTTTATCCAAGATAGTAATTGGTTAATTTGTAGCCCTTAGTGAGTAGGAAAGATAGTGTGACCCCAACTGCTATGTCAGCAAACAGAGACAAGCATGAACCACCATGCAGCTCATTCATAGTAAACTAGATTGTCCAGAAATATAGCATAATATTGAATCTCAACGCAGCTGCTAAATTTCTAATTCTGTCAACTACATTAAATCTTTAATAACTGAAGTTCCAAAAAGCAGTTTACTGTAGATTCATATAAAACTGCAAATATAACTGGGTCTTTCTTTGTCATTTTAACCATTATATCAATAAAGACTAACTTGCTATTGCATCCACTACTAAGAAGAGATCATCACACTAAAAATCAGATGAATTATGATATTCCTTCTGTCTCGCTTTTTTAAAGTTGGTTTAAGTGAATCTATTTTACTTTTCGGTTTTCAATCAAACTGACTCTTGAATTGCATGAGATGGGATGAACAAGAAGTGTATAGGCAGTCCTTGTCTTATAACTGGGATCAGAACCTCCGGTATTAAGCAATGTGGTTGTGATGTGAGTTGTGCCCAATTTTATCACCTTTTTGCTGTGGTTGCTAAACAAATCATATGATTATTAAACAAATCTAGCTTCCCCCACTGACTTTGCTTATCTGAAACCTCCTGTGAAGGTAGCAAATGCTGATCACATGACCTGGGGTACTGTAACCATTGTAAATACATGGCAATTACCAAGGGCCCAAAATTTGATCCTGTGACTGCAGAGATGCTGTGACAGACTTAAGCCGTAAGAATGAGTCATAAATCATTTTTAATCATCATAGCTTTGAATGGTCATTAAATAAATGGCTGCAAGTCAAGAACTACCTGTATAAGTACTTGTCTTAAAAGTGACTTTATTTATCTCTCGGTCTCTAAATCCTAGGCTAATCCTGTATTAATAATATCAAAGTTATATAATATTATATCACCACTGTATACAATACATAGATGATACTAAATCACTGTATCATGTGACATGGCTCCAGAAAGAGCTATAAACCCTTCATTTGAAAGAAAACTGTTTTCTAAGTGTATATCCTACTATATTATTTAGGAAGTTTCAGCTTTTAATTCTTACTGTTATTAATGCAAATACATTTAAAATACAGTATTTTATTAATATATTGCATAATTATATTAATATTATAAATATAATGTGGGTGCTCTGACACATTATATGAGAAAATAAGATAAAGTTTACATTTTGAAGAAATTGTAAAAAAAAAAGGCTACATAATTAACTCTATGGGCAGTATTTCTTATTGTATTATCTACATTCCAAGGTGTAACTTAGTACAGTGGCATATACTGTAAGCTGTGCCATAGAAGGAAAAAGATTTTGACCTACCTGCATCTAATTTGTGACAGGAAGGCAGTTCATTTGATAAATTGATAAAATAACTGTGTAATCCTTTGAAAGCGAGCAGCAAACTGGCACAAAGCGTATGGTGAAGACTGTAAGCATGATTCAAGAAAGGTTCTGCTATTACAAACCTGCAACCCTAAAAATGGATTTGTAATTTTTTAGTCATAAGGAAATATCAACATTTTATTTCAAGTTTAAAGACAATGCTTAAGATATTAGGCATTATTTTTATGTAAGCTTTTTCCACTCACCTAGCCACAAACATATACACCCACAAACATCCAAAGTTAAGGGAATTCTGGGAGGGAGGAGAGGGAGAGAGGAAGGAAAGAAGGGAGGAAAGGAGGGAGGGAGGGAGGTTTCCTATGAACATGTCCTAATTCTAGAAGTCTTATTCAGTATTACAGTGAATTTCTTTGTTAAAAAGTTTACTATTTAGGATATATTTCTTAGTCAAATAAATCAACAAAAACAGCTGCAATATTACAAAAAATTATCTAGTACATAACATCATGACCAGTATTTCTAGTATGCAATATTTTAATACAGCAGATATTTGTCAATATCTACTCCATGTAATGTTTTGCTTCTTAAAAATTATTCTGTAAATGGCTTGTGCTGTTCAATCTATTAAAAAGACAAAATAATTCCAATCTTACATCAGCTGATAATTGCTTGGTATAATTGTTGCCAAAGACAACACTTTCAAGAGAAGGAATCACAGAATCCCTGCTCTGCGCTGGTGCATTTCTGTTTAACCAAGTATTCTTTATAGGGCGAGGAAAGCTAAAAACAAATGAAGGCAGAATTAAACATCGAAACAAATATGTGCAAAGTCTGCAGGAAAGATCAATAGTAGAAAATCAAAACTTGATACAAACTACTAGTTCAGTATTTGTTGCAACTAGTGTATTAGGCCATATACTGCACAGAATATGACAATGCATCAAATTAAATATTATGTAAATTATTGTAAATACAGGTGTCCTTGACTTAAGCACAATTGAGATCCAAATTTCTGTTGCTAAGCAAGACAATTGTTAAGTGAATACTGCTCATTTTCTTGTAACAGTTGTTAAATTGTTAAGTGAATCAATGCAGCTGTTAAGTTAGTGCTGTTGTAATTTTGAATGGTCACTAAATGAAGTGTTGTAAGTTGAGAACTACCTATAATATTTTAGATAATTGTAGATGAATGAATAGCTAAACAGTTGCTTAAATGTGAACAATTTTAGAAGACATCTTAGTGATTTTTAAAAGTATTTTTGAAAGTTTTCATTCAACTGAGAAATATAAGTCTAAGTAAGAAAGGAAGGTAAGATATTGAAAATATATTGAAGTTACTGTAATTATTTTTTACTGTAATTTTATCAATTCAACCTGTTATTTACTTTTAACAATTTTTGCTAATTATTTTTGAAAAATTAAATGATCACATTATAAGCTTACAACCAGCATATATAAAAAATAACTACATCTGAATATCAAGATGTAGAGAAAAAGAATTGTTTTTTTTTTGCCAAAATAAAAGTTATGCACATTTGAGAGGAGATACAGAAGTTAATTCACTTGTTATGTTTATAATTTTGAAATGGTATAAGAAAAAACAAGAGTATTAAAATATTCCAGGGTCTAAACCCACCCCCAATGTAACTGATCTTATTTTTCATTAAAAGAACAATAGTTTGTTCTGCTTTCTTTCCTTTGCTTATAAGTCCAAAATTAGATCACTTTCAAATGTGCTTAGTTAAGTAAAAAGCAAGGGTTTGTATAAACTTAACAAATGAAACAACGGGAAGTGCATTTCATGAATAATGAATACTACAGCATTATGATCTAGTGGAAGCACACACTCTCTTGTTACAGCAGCAGATGACATCTCTGAAGCAGCTAAATGAACCTTGCAAATGATGCAACTTCTTTAAGTCTTTGAACAGAAGTGTGCTGTTCATGCAAATGCACTTTGCAAAGCACTTACTTCAAATGCTTTGCATAGCCCTACTACAAAATTTAATCTTTTCAATGAATAAAATAAAAATGCACTTTGCAAAGCAGTTATTTCAAATGCTTTGCATAGCCCTACTACAAAGTTTAACCTTTTCAATGAATAAAACTACTAGGATAGCAGTACTAAGGATACCTATGGACTTTTAGCATGCCACATTACCAGACACATAACTCATAAGTGTTTATTGTTGGTAGGACAAATGCACGTTCATAAGCTGAACAAAATGTATAATGAGATGTTTCAAGATATAACTCCATACATAGCCTGTATAATTTTAATATATTTTCTCCCTTTGCCAGTCCTATTCTACTATGCTAATTTAGAAATAATTTCACATTCAGTTGTTTGCAGAGAACTATACTTTCTTCAGATATCTTATGTCTTATGTATTTCTACTAGAAGTGGTTTCATATTAGATTAAAAAATAGTTTGCAGCAACACACTCAATGCAAGAGAAATATATCATATACTCAAACAATGATCAATTTAGGTAATATCTTTTGTCCCAGATAAATATTTACACTAGCAAGTAGGATCTTTCATATTAACTACCCATGATTCCCTGCAAATGACCATGCTAGCTAAAGCTATTAAGAACTGATATTTGACAGGCACCAGTAGATGTACCCTGTCCAAAATATGTATCATATTTTTTGCACTATAAGACACTCCTGACTATAAGACACACCTAGCTTTTGAGGAAAACAAGAAAAATCTGCCTCTGCCTCCCAGCAATTTGCTTCCTTGCAGCAAACAGCCTGGACAGCTTCAAAACAGCCTGATTTAAAATGAGCAGCTGACTGGTGATTGGAAACAAAATAGGAATAAATTTCATCACATTGAAGTATTGAAAAACAGAACATTTCTAGTCATTACCTTATCAATGGCTGATGAAGAGCAACTAAAGAGGCATGCACTATAACAGATATGACAGAAAGGTGAAAGTAATCAAACATAACGTTAACATAGTGATGAAGGCCTCTGTGTAAAGTAAAGTGCAACTTTAGCGTTCGGCTGCTAATTAGCTGCAAAGTGTTCAGGTCCTCTGGTCTAAATGAAAAAGATCATAAACACAGGCAAAGAAGTGTGTTATTAGTTTAAAAGAACAAGTATACAACATACATTATTTTAAAAACAATTTAATACTAGCATTAAGAATTCAAGAATACAAAGCAATGACTGAAATCTTCTATAATATATAGTTTTGGTAATGATTCTAATTTGATAATTTGTTTAATATGAGGACCTTACAATAATCTTCTGATGAAATTATTAGAAGGTGCCACATATAAGGAAGATTAAAGAAAATCTTATATTGAATAACTGGATGTAACCTTCAATAAAAGCAGTATGACATCATATATACAAATACACAATTATAATGTATATTGTAATATCAAATGTAAAACATGTGGAACTGTATTTACATAGACACACAAATTACAGTGTCACAAAAATACAACCTACCCTGAAAGTAAGTCCTAGCTTGATTTTTACATGTGCCCCCAATATAAGCCCTACCCCCAAAATAAGCCCTAATTAAGATCCTGCCCACTTGAGTGCACGGATAAAAAATAAACTAGGGTGGGGGTGGGGGTGGAGCTGCTCTACTATTTACCTTTGGACAGTTGTTGCCAGGCCTCACACACCCCAGCACTTGCCTTACTGGCTCATTTTTTCTGCAGCCGGCAAGGCTTTCATGAAGGCCTCTATAGCTGATAACAAAGCTCCGGATCGATCTGGAGCTCTGTTATTGGATGCAGAGGCCTTCAGGAAAGCCTTGCTGGCTGCAGAAGTAGTAATTCCTGAAGGCCTCTGACAGCGAAAAGGAGACAGGGGCTACGCGCGCAAGTAAGGTTAGTCAGTGGATGACATCCCCTGAAAATAAGACCTGGTACCTTTTTTGATGGCAAAAAAATATAAGACAAGGTCTTATTTTTGGGGAAACACGATATATAATACCAAATTCAAATGTAAGCAAAAAAGGCAATCCCAAAACTAATAACTAGAAAATCCTTAGTTTTGATACATTTATTTAATCACAATAATTTTTACAATTTATATCATTTTATATAGCCCAGTCTAGAAAGTAGTTTTGAATGAAAAAAATTAAAAGTTTTTAGAAGTCCACAATAGATCAAAAAATCACACAACCATTGACTTTTCCCCTTATTTCAATATTAAGGACAGGTTAATACAAGAATGAGTTCAGTGCTTACAACTTTACAGTACATGAACAGTGATCAAAGAAAGAATTCCATGTATACATTGATGCACACAGAACTAGTGTGTATAATGTGATACATAGAACTCCAGCTAAAAAATATAAATACTCTATGTAATTTTATCAAGACCAATATGTAACTGAGCTTTGAACTTACGAATAATCTGTATCTGTGAAGTGCAGATCTAAAGACAGTAGGAAATTCATTTCATTAAGAGACTCTTCAATCTAGGAAAATAAAATAAGTTATGCAAACTATGATTTGCCATGCATTCTCATGTTGAAAGCCACAATATTTATATATTTCTCTTCATTTGCTCATAATTACAAAGTTGTTTAAGATAAATTAAAATACTTTATTACAAGAGGTTACTATGCACAACAAAGCAGCAGATAGAAAAGCAAACAACAATGCTTTTAAATGTTACTAGTGCAGTTTAAAATATTGAGTGAATAAAATACTGGACAGTAAATCCACTATTTGTACAAAATGGACCTATGTGCTTTAAAGTTCTATATATATATAACATGCTATTCTGTCTGCTTCAGTAATCAAGGGCTTTGGTGTTTTGTTTTGTTTGTTCACTTGCCAGAGAACATAAATCATTTACAACCAAGATGCATGGCATAGGACCAGTCATTCTCATTCCATGATGACAGAATCAAATTGAAAATACTGGCAGGTAATTTAGCCCATTGGATAAACAATCAAGAATACAAAAGAAAAATAAAGGGCAGATGAACAATTGTCTTGATAACTGGATCTGAAATGACATGTACCAAATATCCCAATTTTTCTCACAGAGCTGTCACTGCAAAGATAAAACATTCTCTAGAGACAATGAAAGGAATGGATCCAGCCAAGTAGCTGGGAAGCTAAGCTCTACAGGCCAATTTGCATTTTTGGATCTTGCCTTTTCAGGTTTCCAAAGGAAAAAGAAAGTAGGTGCACGTTCCCCACAAATGTGACTGTGTCATTGCTAAACATTCCTCTATTTAATTCCTCAACTATATAAAGAGAATACGATTACCTATGCTATTTATATCAATGAAGTTTTTATTCACTTTATAGGTAGACCTTATGATTTGTTTCTTAGTGACCATTCAAAGTTATGATGGACCCCTTCCCCACAGGTATTTATGATGTGGTCTGAATTTCCAGTGAATAGCCCTCTACCCCCCCCCCCCCCCCCCCAGCAGTTTGTTTGTATTTCAGGCACTTGGCAACCTGTCTGCATTTAGAGCTATTTATAATTTTCCAGTTATTACCAGGATATAGGACATTTTGCTGAAAATCAGTATTTATAGGCGGTTAAAAGGGAATAATTGGAAGAGGTAGGTGAGTGGGGGGAGTTGGAAGTAATCCCTGCCTTTTCTAATGTTTGTAGTTGAGGGGGACCAAGCCTAAAATGTAGGTAGGTACTCGGCTAGCAAGCAGTAAAAACCATTAACAATGGTAATGGGGATTGTCCACATTGGGTCACCAAGTGATGCAGTCATGTGACACCTCACTTATGACTGCATTGCTTTGTTAGCCAAATTTTGATACTAATTGTGGTTATAAGTCAAGGACTACATGTAATAGTATGCTTAGAATCAAAGAGAAAGTCACATTTTAACCATTTGGAAACTCCTCTGTTATCATTTAGGACAGGAGTATCAAACTCAAGGCCTGCAATTAGTCGGATCTGGCTCGCAGGGCCGTCCCGGTCTACCCGCATCCCTTTGCCCTAGACTACCCAATGAAGACAGGAAAGATCAGGCCAAAGTAGCTTCGGCCCTGTCTACCTGATTAGGCCAGCATGGCTTCGGCCCAATCTATTCAATGCAAAGAAGAAACATACCAGCAGTTTGGGGAGTGGCGTCAAGCTGGCCTGCCCACCCAGCCTCACCCACCCAGTCGCCCATGCCCCTCCAGTCCCCCCCCCCCGAGGTCAACCACTGCCCTCATTGAAATTGAGATTGACACCCTGATTTAGGAGAATAGTCTCTACACTAGTTCACATAGTATTTATGAATAAGAGACTAAAATGTCTTTGCTTTAGGAACCTTGAAAATAAATTAAAATTAAAGGGGAAAAACAATTCACATTTATGTTTCTTACTCTTTTTCATTAAGTTGGATAAATAACTTTGAAAGGATCCAGCAAGATTTTGATAATCTGGTGAATTATGAACATTGTCTATTCCCCAAACTATGCTTAGAGAGAGGGAGGGAGGGAGGGGGAGGGAGGAAGGGAGGGAGGAAGAGAGAGAGAGAATGAGAGAGAGAGAGAGAGAGAATTGCTTATTTACTGATTTGAAATATTTGTCTTCCTCCCCACTCTTTTAATGGCTCTGAGCTTCCTGAATGCTTTGGTTGTCTGTTGACTTACACAGAATTTTGGAATAGTCTTCATTTACCAGGGCTTTTCTTACATTATATGGCAGTCACCCATACAGAACTATTATTTATCCATCCATCCATCCATCCTTAGTTAAGCACATGCCAGTATTACCTTTCTTTCATCCAATAGCATTTTAATTTTGAAGATCATTGCATCATTCACACAGACCTCTTCATTTTTATAGAGAATCTGAAATGTTTTACTGCAGACTACATTGTCATGGACAGAAGCTGGGAAGGCAAGATCAGCACCTGAAAACAAGAAAATTGACAAGTAGTCATCATTGCTCAAAATTTATTGCTATTTACAAACTGATAACTGAGATTTTTTTAAAGACTTTACCCCCCAAACAACTAGATATATTGTAATAAATTATTTACCATTATCATATAACATAGTTAACATTCAGCCATTCAAAAGCATAAACACTGGATCTTGATGCATTAAGAAACAGAATGCTTAGTTAACTTCATGATTATTTAATATATGAAAATTCCTCCTACTTCCAAAAATAAAAGTCCAAAAAATATTTAAAACTGGTAATGTCAGTAACCAGTAATATTAATAAAAGGAAAATGTAGGAGAACCACAGCACATCTTAAAGATCAATGCAGCCATTGTTTTTGTGTGAATAAATGTGTGCATGGCAAGCGTCCATAATATTTTTAGGAAACCATTGTTAAATTTAGCAACATTAGTATTTCTGATCTGGTCTGAAGATAATTTCTAAAAACACACAAGGTATTTTGAATTCAAAATGTTCCAAATTTGAAATGGCTTATTGTTTTGACATAAAAAAAAATGCTTGAATTTACTGATCAGTATGTTAATATTTTTCCAACTATTCCAAAAGTATTCAAAGTTTAAAGTATTACCAGAATGGAATACTGTGGAAGAAACATGTTTCTAAAGTCTAAAACTTGTATAAACATTTTGAATTCAAAGTGACTTTCATATAATTGTAAAAATTCCTTTAAGGTTTATGAATTTTTAACAAAATCTAGTCAACCTTCTATACAATTTCATAATAGACAACTACAAAAAAATAACTTCAAATACAATTTTGGCTGTTTTTCTCTATTTGTTTTTTTCATTTCTTCAGAAGCCTTAAAATGCACACTTGCTCCGATTTCTCATAAATATTAAGATCAATTCACTAAAAATATTTAATATATAATGTAATGTTAATAAGCTGATATTTTTTAATAAAAGTACTATTAAACAGTAATAATAAAGCATAAATACTAATGAAATATTTATACTTACTAGTTGCACGTAATAAGCTTGCTTCAATTTTGTGTGGTATTCTTGGAGGAATTTTCATAGATGCACGAATTTGATAGAATCTACAAGACAGAAAGAATATTTCTAGAATTATTCTGTTTATGATATATTAAACACCTTACCACAACTTTATATGAATATGGTTTTCAATACAATTTACAGAAAATATAAAAATAATATAAAAATTACAAAAGTCAACAATTTACTCATGGACAGTACAGAAAATGCACGTTAAGTGAACCCACTGTTCACTATGGCACGATTTTGCCAGAAACCAAAAGGAAAAGTGTCATAAAACATTTATGTGACTATGGGATGCTGCAAATGGCTGTAAATGCAGCTATGTTGTCAAGCACTCAAAGTGCAATCACAAGTGGGGTTCTCTAACCTTCAGAATTTCAGGTCCACGTCATAAGTTTCCTCTTTTAGGTAGGTTGTAACTTTCAAAGCAAAGTGAAAATAGGAATATAATTTTGTGATGACCCAGGATGGGATACAAAACAAACAGTCACAGAAAACAGGTGAAACCCCTTTTATTCCTTCACTTTGCTTCTAAGCTCCAAATATCTTTGATGGAAGACAAAAAAAAACTCCCACATAAACAGTTACAAAAAGAAGGAAAAAAGCAACACAACCCAGGCAAGATAAGGGCTGCAGGATGTCCACAGATAACACACACTGGGAAGGGCACCAAACTCAGAGAGGAACTATAAACTAGAGATATTTACATGCTTTGTTTCCAGCGTTTGCCAGTACGCAGGTCCAAACTCTTATTCAGTAGTCATAGCTGCAGCCCATGAAGAGGATCTAGACCCTCTCTTCCCGAGTAGACCCTTATCCTCTCCTCCTTGCATGCCCTAGGATGGATAGGGGATGGGCCTGGGTCCTCCTCTGACTGCTCAGCCGGCCTCTACCCTTCCCCAGCCTCCTTCACAATCTCTGGAGCCACACTTCCACTCCCTGTCAGCTGTTCCTCCTCTCCCTCAGAGTCAGTCTCCACCAGGGGCATGACAATTTTTTTTTACAATGTATAGCAATTATTTTATGTTGTAGCTTTGGTTCTTGATATCAACTCTCACTTCTGAGTATCCAAATGCTCTTGGCAACATTTTCAAAATTAGTTTGCTACCTGTAATACATTCTTCTTATGCTGAAAGAGATTAACTGATCCAAAGTCATTCATCTGCCTTTATGCCCGAGAGAGGATTAGAATTTAAATTTCCCCATTCCTAGTCTAGTACTTTTAACCAGGACACCAAACTGAGACTAAGTCATCTTTAGAATCTAATGAATTTTAACATGGAAATTTGTGCATTCAAAACACAAGGAAAGGACATGTAAATATATGTTAATTTTCAATGCTTTAGTGTGATGCAATGAATATTTATTTCATTTTGCAAGAAAACAACAGCCATGAAGAAATTCTTTTCTTTGGGACATGAAAAAGAATAGCAACATGCCAACAAATGAGATTCAGGAATGAAAATACTGTTCACAAAACTGCTTTACCATAAACAAAAAGTCTTTTTGTTTAAAGCCTTTTGAGAAAAGTCTAAACCACTACTTTATTAGATTTATATTAATAATGTCACAGAAATCTAAATATCAAGGTGTATTTATATTCCTTATCATTGTTATTTAAAATCCTCACAGATTTAAAGTTACAAATGTCACATAATATACTTTTTAAAATGGTAATATTTTCAATTCCGCTCTCTCATCTATCAATTCAAAAAAATGATTCAAACTATTTTTCTTATATAAAATAAATAACATTTTTCAGGGTAAGATCCATGTCCTCAACTACTTTTTATCTCAAGATATGCATTAAAACACACAATAAATCTCTCTATACAAAGACTTCTGCAGTAATACCATCAGAATTTACAGTATTTATTGTATGGTAGGAAACAATAACTCACCCTCTTTGAAACAAATCCACATTATAAAATTTGTGGAGTTCCACAGAGAATTCTACCATTGCTTGCACTTCGCTCATTTTTATGTAGATAGAGGAGCTGTAGTACAGTTTCAAGGAACTTAAATTACTAAAGAGAAGGAAAAAAAGACAATTGACATGACTCGTAAATTACTTTCGTACTCATATGTATCATTCATAAACATGATTTTCTACTGATTCACTATGCTTTTTGTAATAAAAAACCTAAATTCTTAAGCTTCACATCCAGTTTAATATGACTTTTTAATGTTATATGACAGAGGGGAGAGGGAAGTAAGTAAAAGAAAATGTCTCTTTATCTAGTGGCAAATTTAAAGAATTTGACTACAAAAATTTGTGTTCAATCTTTAATTCTTAAAATAACCAAGTCTGCTGCATTAGTAGATTCTGTAACAAAGAAAATGTAGTCTATTTCTTTTCAGTGACAGATATACAAACTTTAAAACAGAGTTTCAATTCCACAACAAGAGCCTATTAGGGTGTTTTGAAAGCTATAGCACCACAAAAATACTCTGATTAAGACCACCCCACCAAACAACATCTTTCTTCTGTTGACATTTTTGTGAATGTCTGCAGAAGAAAACTGTCATACAATACCACACCTGTAGGTTTTAGCTTTCATGTGAGGCAGGACTTCTAAACACAATTATGCTGAACAAGCAAATAACTGCAGAAAAGTAATTTGAGCAATGTCAGCAGAAATTATGTTTAACTTGTACACTCTCTTGAGGAGTGTTCTGGTTTTTTGAATGCAGATAATGAGAATTGCTTATTTTAACCTATTTTGGACATAACAGTAAAATCCAATTTAGTAATCAGGACATTATCAGCATCCATCTTTTGGGTTTTCATCTCCTCTGTTACTCTAGTGTAGTTATGTTCAAAAGATTGATAAATTTTTAAAGAAGTATTTTCATAATTTTTCATCACATCCAAACTAAAAAGGATCTTTCATTTAAACTAACCATTAGTCAATGAGTTATAATTCTGGCTTGTTAATAAGCCAAAACTCTCAAGTTTTTCTTGGCTGAGCCAGGGGAAAGTAGGCAAGTGTGTAACTTCAAGGCTCACTATTACTCATATTGTATATGATCTTACAACATAATTTAACAGAATGTCCAAAGGGGATATTAGCCTTTTGCTTATTACATTTTAAAATAAGCTGAATCAGAGTGCTGTCAATTAACATAGCAACCCAAAGCACACCTTTTTTGCTTACTAATGAGCATTTGATATAATCCTTTCAAATAATTCAAATAATGCAATGTCAATCGCATTAGAGCCAAAGTAGGGTCAATCAGACACTGTTGTATCCAAAAATGCATAGAATAAAAAGTAAAATTATAAATACTTCCCGAAGCAGAGTCCAGTAAAGACCAAACATGTTTGGTCATGTTCAGTACTGGAGTGCAAGTATCAAGTTTTAAGCCTTTGTTAGTAATCAGTCTAATAAAAGCTGTATAGCTGAATTCCCTTTGGTCAATAACACAATATTTACTTCTCCTTATAATACTTAATATTTTGTTTAATTCAGTTCACCTAGTATGAAGTGTTAAAGATCCAACAAGAATACAGAACACTGTCTCCTTCATAAATCTACCAGCTTGGTAGTGAATATAGATTTTTTTAACCCTTTATTACAATACGGTAACAATGAGACTTAACACAGAAAAATTTACAAGTATGCATTCTTCTAAAATAATAAGCTTCATCTTTACCTCTAATAATAAAGAATCCATTTTAATGAAGGCAACAAGCAGTCTTCCAATTCCTCATTTTTGCAATCAAAACCATTCTGCTTACTCTGCATGGAAAAGAAAGCAAATTATGGAATATCTAAATCCAATCAATTTCTGGGTTTTTTTTCAGCAGAACAAAATGTTAACAGTATTTTGTGTATCTCGGTGTACAATCATGCTGAAGAAAAAAATAATCTAATAGTAAGTGATATTTAATTTTAGAGAAAATTAAAAATCTATTATATTAAAATATGTTTTAATGCTGTATCTTTATTATAGCTTTTTATTTATCTAAATATTAGGTTCATTTATATGTTGACTGTTCAAAGGCCTATGATTTAGAGCAACGTGCAACTACTAAATTAGTTTAGGCTGGTTTTTGTTCCCTTGTCATACACAAAAAATGCATCTCTGTTTTATATACGTATATATATTCTGTGAATTCCATGCAACTGATTCTTTTCATACTGTGCTTTCTCAAGGAAAAATATTTTCATCTGTAAGAAAAAACAGTATTGTAATTATTAACAAACTTACAAGAGAGGCATTTTGGAACATAGTCTGAGCATTTTAGTTGTTACATTATTTTAATTGATTTAGAACATCTATATTCTGTTTTTAAATTATTAAATGCACAATAAGATATTTAAGATACATTTTCAGTTTACTAGGCAAGAAAAGCAACTAGCATTTGCAAGGATTGCCTGACTAATTAAGATAAGCAGAGAGCAAGACAGGGATAAATAACCTTTTTTCTAGCCTAGGGACTATATAATCTTTGCTCCACCTGGGGCTGCTGATGGCAAGAGGTCATGGAATAGAGTGGGAATTTTAGTCCTTAAGGGGGAATTAAGGAGCAAAATGACTGTCTTCAACTTTAAGGCAAACATTTTTCTTCTTTAACTTCTCCAACATCAGCATACTAATGGAGCAGTTTTCGGGCTTTTAAGAAATGAATGACTGGTCACATCATATGCTAATTATGTTTCTATTGAAACAAAATTGTATGATAATAGAATAGAATGGAATGGAATAGGATAGAACTCTTTATTGACCAAGTGTGATTGGACACTCAAGGAATTTGTCTTTTGCTCTCAGTGTACATAAAGAAAAAATAAAATAAATTCATCAGAATCATAAGATACAACAATTAGTGATAGTCATAATAAGCAATCAAATCATAGTACAAAACAAATGAAACAATATAAATTGTAAAGATATAAGCAACACGGTTAGTCATAAGTGAGAAGAGATAGGTACTAGGAAGGATGAGAAGAATAGTATAGTCTTAGTAAATAATATGACAGTGTTGTGGAAATTCGTGGTTTAGCAGTGATGGCATTCGGGGGGAAAAAACGTTCTTGTGTCTAGTTGTTCTGGTGTGCATTGCTCTATAGCATCGTTTTGAGGGTAAATTGAAGTTGAAACAATTTATGTCCAGGATGTGAGGGAGTCTGTAAATATTTTCACAGCCCTCTTTTTGACTCATGCAATATATAGGTTCTCAAATGGAAGGCAGGTTGGTAGCCATTGTTTTTTCTGCAGTTCTAATTTTCCGTTGAAGTCTGTATCTGTCCTGTTGGGTTGCAGAGTCAAACCAGACAGTTATAGAGGTGCAGATGAAAGACTCAGTAATTCCTCTGTAGAATTGAATCAGCAGCTCTTTGGGCAGTTTGAGCTTTCGGAGTTGGTAAAGAAAGAACATTCTTTGTTGTGCTTTTTTGATGACATTTTTGATGTTAGATGTCCATTTTAAATCTTGAGATATGATAGAACCTAGAAACTTGAAGGTCTCTACTGTTGATACTGTGTTGTCTAGTATTGTAAGAGGTGGTTGTATCGGAGGTTTTCTCCTAAAATCTGCCACCATTTCTACAGTTTTGAGTGTATTTAGTTCAAGATTGTTCTGGTTGTACCACAAGTCTAATTGTTCAAAAGAATAAGAGAATAATTATAATTCTATAGTCTTTTTGGAGAGAATTCTGGGATTTTATTAAATAATATTTCTTATATTTAATAACAAGAAGCTAAGTTGGGGTATTTGTGAATATGGAAAAAAGAAGGCATAGAAATAATTTTTAAGTTATAAATGTTAAATGGCATAAACTGCTTTTCTGAAAACTGAAATGTGGTATACAAATATTTCATACAAATAATTTTATGATTTATACAGCATTCTGAAGTCTCCACTGGAGAGTAGTGATACAAATATTGCTTTACTATACTGTTGCAAGAGTGCTAACAACTACAGGTTGGACTGGAAAATAAATCGCTGAAGTTAGTGTTGAGGTAAAGTCATAATCTGTTGTTTGGTTTAATGTATTTATTTAGAAGATTTATGTGTGTGCCCATTCACTCTTGGTGATTCGGGGGGCTTACAAACAATAAAAACCCAATATAAAAGAATAAAAAACAATCCCCGCCCCAGTGACAGCAAATAGCATCATAGATAGAAAACAGATTGGTCCTTTTTCCCATTAAATAAATTTATATGATGAAAAACATGGCTGCTCTCAAAGTTGTTCCTCTTACTACCTGCCATATAATTACAGTACATAACTTCTATTCTCATCTATGAACAGGTAAAATTAATTACAGTATAATTGTGCTAATGGAATATTATGTAAAAATTATTCTAATCCAGTTTCTTTCTAAATTGTTAGACCCTGACTGACAGGAACTCTACAAATAGGAAACCTTTCCACCATTGGATATTTTAATCATGGTAAGTATCTAAAATAAACACTGCATGCATTTAAATGTTCAGAATAGGTAGGTAAAATTACCTATTTTCTGCACAAAAAATAAAATTAGAACTATAAATATGAAGGCTATACTATTAAAAAGACCACAAATAGGAATATGAAAAATAAAGACTAAAAAGCGTTGTTTGAAATTATATAGCAAGCATTAATTGAGCAGCAGGAACATAAACCACATTTAAAATAGGAAAACACTATACAGATTTGCCCCTATGCAAATATTTACTACATATAAAAAATAAATAAAAGGGGGTATTTCTGATAGAAAATATTTAATTTTTCAAATGTACTAAACCAGGGGTCTCCAACCTTGGCAGCTTTAAGATTTGTGGACTTCAACTTCCAGAGTTCCTCAGCCAGTTTTGCTGGCTGAGGAACTCTGGGAGTTGAAGTCCACGAGTCTTAAAGTTGCCAAGGTTGGAGACCCCTGTACTAAACTATATTTGAAGTGTGATTCATACTGCATGATGTATCATGCTGTTTTTATAGTTATAGAGGCAAAATAATTTGTTTTATTCCAGAATGCATGGAAGTAGATGACTAAATTTAATGCCCTTTATTACAAATAGAATGAAAATTTCCCCAGGTTTTATGTGGCAGTGTATATAATGAAAGAATCTCCTTCTCTGTAAGTTCAAACAAGTTAATCCTAGGATCTACGTACTCAATCTTTTTATTTGAATACAAGTAGTCCTTGACTTGTAATCACAATAGGGACCAAAAATTTGTTAAATGGTGTGATCATTAAGTAAGCCTGAATGCACCCAATTTTACGATAATTTTCCTGTGGTTGTTAACTAAATCACCATGATTTAGTGAAATTTTATTCGACTGTCATTTGTGATCTTCCCTGCTGGCCTCCCTATTGACTTTGCTTGTTAGAAGCTATTGCAAATGGCAATCAAGTGACCCTGGGATGTTGCAACTGCGGTAAATTCATAATGATTGCCAATCACCTGAATCACCATCATGTGATCCCGAGGGCACTGCGATGATCTTAAATGTGATGAGTGGTCGTAAGTCACTTTTTTTCAGCACTGTTGTAACTTTGAACAGTTGCTAAAGAAACGGTGGTAAGTTTCAGATTATCCGTACTGTCATTGCTTCTGAAAGCTAAAAAGCTTAACGGGTATAGAAGCAGAACAGGATACAAAGAAATGCTTAGGCTCCTGCAAGAGGCTTGCATCATATTGACAGATTTATATCACTTAAAGAGCTAAGATATATGTACAATCCTGCCCCCAAAGTCATGTCTAAAATTTACTTCAGCACTGATAAGAACTCTTTTTAAAGAGAATAAACCTAGTAGCATTATATCTTCTTTGAAATATAGCTGGATGGAAGACAGTGTCAGTTCTAAAATCCTAGTAATAGAGTAATAATAGGACAGGCAAATCATATACACCATTATTAAACTAGCTATGCTATAGAATCTCATTCTCCCTAATGCCTTTGTTTGCTTTCATGGCTCACCATGGTATACTTATTAGTCTTCTCCAACAACAAAATTCAAAAGCCTCACGTTCCTTTGTATTCTGCTTCTTCAAAGACCAACTTTTGCTTCCATAGAGACACTCAGAGAATATCATTGCTTGTGCAATTGTACTGCTTGTACAATTCTGATTTTATACCAAAATACAATAGCTATTGCTATAAATTCTCTCATAAGGCTCAAAGGATATAGGGTCATTGTGCAAATATTTGTGCTGTAAATGTTCAGAACTGAAAAATAATTATGTTCCCAAACAGGAACATCTCATTCAATTAGAGAGATAATGGCTATTAGGAAACAAAAAACAAATAAATGAACAAAAGCATTAAAATCTTCACATGGTTGATTAAAAATATAATCAGCTATTTATTTACTGAATCTAAAAAGAACTATATTAGCTTATCCAGACTCCATATTTTGATAGTTTGCAGTCTAATATAGAGTTTGACAGCCTTAGCCAACTATGTGAATGTGGAAAAAAGCAGTAGCTTTGGCGAATTATGTCTTCATAGCATCCTATTCTGATTCTTCACCATGAAACTCCTATGTTCTATCATTGAAATTAATGCATCCCAGATGATTTTGTAATGTTTTAAGAAACATATTAATACCATGCCTACTTAGAGACATTTAATTCTATTTCAATGACTATGAGTAGCAAAATAAAATTGTAACATCAAGGCATATTTCTAAAGAAAAGTTTATTCATTGTTCATTTCTCTCTGAATAATCCAATTATTTATTTACTTATTTAAATAAATTATATTTAAGACATTATAGATGTCTTAAAATGAGGACTAATAGATTTGAGAAAGTTTCTTTTCCAAGGCAATAATTGTCTTGAATCAAAGTGGCATTTTAAACTATCTAACTTAACATGTTTTCAATAGGTTTAGACTAGGATAATAATAATAATAATAATAATAATAATAATAATAATAATAATAGTAATAGTAATAGTAATAATAATAATAAATAATTTTTAATACTGTGTAGTGTGATTGTGATGTGGTATTTGGGGCACTGTGTTGAAGTAGCTTTCAAATTTCATTGTATTTTGAATGCAATGACAATAAAGGTATTCTATTCTAAAACATTTATATAGCCATTAAATAGCCATTCATCTTCTAAGCAGATCTCCAGATTTCTCAATGTACACTGTGAACGCATTACTGATTAAAACAAAATTACAAACATAAGCAAAGAGAGAGGGAGGGAGAGGGAAAGATCTCCTGAGATATTAAATATATCATTCATCTTTCCTAGGGATATCTGTGAACATATATAGACAAAACCAAGACCCATGGCATACATGCAATTCCTGAAAACTTTTTATATAATGCCCAAAGGCCTTTTATAAGTTACCAAGTTCCTGTAATTCTTAATGTAATAACTGTTAAATTATTGAGCAGTAAATTGTTCAATAAATCAACAATAATCACATGAACTATTTAATTTAAAAAGTTTAATATGCATTTCAGTTTTTTTAATGTTTCTAGCTGTACCTTTTTTTTTTTGGACTATGGCATCAGCACTGTCACTCAAAGATCCCGACATTTAAAGCAGTGGCCCCCAACATTTTGGGCACCAGGGACCGGTTCCATGGAGAAAGATTTTTCTGTGAACCAGAAAGGGTGTGGTTTTGCATGCTGCCTGCATCCTGTGGATGAGCCCAGTTGCTGGCATGCCGTGGATCGGTCCCAGTCTGCAGACCAGAAGTTGGGGACCTTGATCTAAAGGCATGCTACAGGACCCAAACAGGCAGTCCATACAATCTCTAGTTTGTAAGATCACTTCTAGCAAACAAAAATAGTAGCTGGGGACAAGCATCTGATGGTGCTTGGTCAGCTTTACTCATCTTTATGGCTATTCACCATAGGCCGCAAACCCCAGAAAAATTGCTGTGCTTTTCCTATGGAAGGCCAGAAAAAACATCTCAATCCTACCAAAACTGAAGGATTGTGGATTTTGGAACTAACTAGGTTCAGGGATTTTTCTTATAGTTTCTGTCTGGCCAATATGATCTGGCACGGTGGGTGTGCTCTGGGTCCCCTTGATTAAACAGTGGCATTTTTCAGGAGGAAGAAAGTATCCTTCTCTGGTAGAATCTGCTCTCTGGAATGAGGTCTTCTCTGAGATCCATACACCCTGGCAGTCCCAAAAGATCTTGAAACCTGGAAGTTTTACCAGAGAAGGGTTAATAGAATTTCTGATGTTTTTATATGTTCTGGACTACTGCAACATTCTCTACGTGAGGTTGCTCTTGAAGATTTGGAATCTCTAGCTGGTACAAAATGCAGCTGCAAGGACAGTTCTTAGGACTACTAATGTGATGTTACATTGCTGTTGCACAAGCTGCATTGGTTGCCAGTTTTCTTCCAGGTCCAATTCAAAGTGTGGTTATTACCTTGAAAGCCCTTTATGTCATAGATCCAGGTAACCGCGGCCGCGCGGGTGGTGTTGGGGGCTCCCATGTTACGCCACTTCTGCGCGAGCTGCATTGGCTCCCGGTGGCCCTCCGGGTGCGCTTCAAGTTCTTAGTTATCATCTTTAAAGCGCTCCATGGCTCGGGACCAGGATATTTGTGAGACCGCCTCCTGCCATTATCGGCCTCCCGCCGACCGATACGCTCCGAGTCGGCCTCCTCGGGGTGCCGCCAGCTGGACAGCTGGCGACCCCGAGCATGCGGGCCTTCTCATTGGGGGCACCTTCTCTCCAGAACGAATTACCCCCGGAGATGAGGACCATCCCTGATCTCCTGACCTTCCGCCGTGCTTTGAAAACTCATTTATTTCAGCAAGCCGGTCTGGCCTAGGGGTTTTTAAATTTTTAATCTGGTTTTAAGTTTCTTAATTCCCTTATTTTTATTCTTTTGAAAGGGCCAATGTATTTAATTCTTTTAATTTTTAAATATTGTATGTGTGTTTTATATGTGTATTTTATCCTGGCTGTTCACCACCCCGAGTCCCTTAGGGAGAGGGGGGCGGTATATAAATTTAAATAAATAAATAAACCTAAATAACTGTCTTCCCCAATGAATTGGCCTGCCCTACCTACAAGGGGCAGGTGGAAGAGCATGCTGAAGGACCCTATCAGTCAACGAATTTTGGCTGGCAGGGTTTAAGAGAATTTTTCATGGTTCCTGCCCTCTGGAATCTGGAACATTGTGCCTCCTGACGTAGCACCCTGTTGGCCTTTCAAGAGCCTGGAAACCTGGCTTTGCCAAATGGCCTGGGACTCTAACAGGGGCATATGATACTGAAGGTAGCGAATGGACTGAGATAAAACGCCACCTCCATCCTGTGTATCTAGCTCCCTCCCTTGCCCTGTTTGTTCATTTTAAATCAATTTTAATGATTAATGAAATTAATGAAATATTAATAATGTTAATCTTTATTATTTTAATGTTTTATGTTCTCAGCAATTTCTTCTACTCCCTATGTACAACAAAGTACTTCCCTACATGGAAATTTACTTCTCTGCCCTTAAATTTTGGCTGGATCATTTGATGCTACTAAAAACAAAGTTTTGATTTAAATTCATAAAGAGGAAAAAAAGGAAATTTGAAATAGGATTTGAAATTTATTATAAGAATTCTTCCCATGGGGAAATACTGTTGTTTTGAATTTAAAAAAAGATTATAATTTGAAGGCTGAACACTAGAGGGAACACAAAGAATTAAAGATTACAATAAAAGAATAATTAAATGTGATTTATTCATACAGAATGAAGTAAAATTGTCCTTAACATTGAGAATTATTTGTGAACAATGGATCTTGAAGTAACTTTTAAGGATGTTTGCTGTAATAGTTTAATGTCATAATAGATAGTTTAAAAGATATGGGAAAATAAGACTGAGACTGAATTGAAAGATGTTTTAAAAATGACAAGCTATAAGAATGATATGGGAAAATGTATTAAAATCAATGTTGTTTAAGTAAAAGAAATATAAAGTTTAATTGATCACAGTTAAAACAGATATGTTGTTATTTCTGGTAATCCTTAATGGACTTTTTCTGATAAGCATTGAATAAAGAGGCTTTAAAGATTTGTTTATAGATATGAGATCATTTACTGTATTTTAAAATATTTTTTTACTGTATTTCTTTTTTATTTTTCATTTTTGCTTGTGATGAAGTAGGAAATCATTTCTTAAGGTATTATGGTAGGCTTATGCCTAATATCAGATTATGGTTTGCTTTTTCTTTATTCCAAGCAGTGATCTAAAACCAAGAAGTATGGTATATAAATTTAATATATTATTACTATTACTGTTCAAGACAATGTGAAGTCACAGAATGATGCCAGTTCATTAACATCAAGTTCTTCCTAAGAACCTAGGATGTCATAACGTATCAGCATAATATATGTGAGGATCCAAGCAAGGTGGACTTTTGCAATTGACAGATGGTAATTTTGTCAATGAGCAGATTTTCTGAGTGTTATCCAAAATTTTTCAGTATGGCACTCAGTGTGCTAATTATTATCAATAACAGCCTATAGTTTGGATGAACAAAGCCATAAGAAGTCTAATCAGTGGATAGAAATCAGTTTTCAGCCCTGTTTACAATTCTGATTTGATGATGGCTCATAAGCCTACAACTTACAATATATAGTGGTATAGATATAATAATGACATATCAAAATAAATACATTATATGGTAAAAAAAGTATGTGCAACTATTGTTATCATTGTGAAACCTTGATGTGAATAAGGACCTTGTATTTGCAGGAAAAAGTTAGGAAGAAAAAATGTTCAACTAAAACTTATGTTACAATGAAACTGTTAGTCTAAAATATCACAAGATGCAACAACCATCTCTCTGAAAACATTCCGTGTGAGAGAAGGGGGGAGGGAGAGGGAAAGCAATCCACTTTATTACTCTACCAATAGTTACATCCACAACAAATCAGAACTTTTAATTGAATAAATACATTTTAATTTGAGGTAAGGAAACTTCATTCAAAACCACTATAAAACCAGAGAGTTATAGGTAACAAATACCAGAACTATAGGAAGATCATTTCTAAAGACTTCTGGAAAGGATCCGTTGGAGCTCATTGTCAATCAATGTAACCCATTGAATTGAAGAAAAATGGTAAAAAGTTTAAATTATGTAAGTATCATGAGAATGGCATTTTTAAGGTCACAGGAAGTTTTCGGTAAGCCACCAGGAGTCACCATGAGTTGGGCAGCCATATAAATGTTTTAAATAAATAAATTATGTGCTTCAGTAGCTAAACAAATCAAGATATACCCAATCAAGTAGATGCAACCCATTAAATAACACTGTTATTATGTTAGGACAGGCTTTAAGGTATAGTACCTAAAAGCCAGCAAAAGAACTGTTTTTATAAGGTATTAGGTGGCTTTGGCAGAGTTAAACCAGATCACACTATTATCCTAGGAATGTGAAGAATGTATATTTCTAAAGTCTTGGGGGGGGGGAATAGTAGATGTCCCTAGAAAGAAAGCAAATATCAGTATCAGGCAATACCAACGTTACATCTGATTAAATAGCACAATGAAATTAGGCGGGAGAAGGTCTTTTCCGTCTATTGCAGCTTTAAAAATAAGAAGAGAACCAAATGCATCAATAACCGCAGAATAGAAACAACCCTGAAACCCCGCGAAATCAAAGGGAAAAAAGCTTTTTAGTGAGAAATAACCAGATTTTCTAAGACGATGGAAAAGCTGTAATTCACGAACAAGCCCGGCTGCCTCTGCTTGGACTACCCAGAAACGAGAGGAAACTATTTCAGAGAGGGCAAAAAGCCAAAGGACCTTTCGGTACTCTCGAGTTCGTACAGGATGAAGGGAGGGCGAAGACGAATACGGGGAGAGTTTTCCTTGGGATCCTTTTGTTGTTGTTGAGATTTACAAATAAAATACAGCCAGAAACGAAAAGGGGGACACACACACAGACAGTAATACGCCACTTTCCTTCCTTAGTTTGAGAAAAAAACGCCACGAAAGGTAATTCGACCAAGCTGGACTGGACAACAAGGATTGACTTTTGACTTTCCACTCGAAAGCCCAAGTCATTTTTGTTTAATTCGGGTTTTTTTTTTAATGTTTTGGGGACTCCTTGGCGAAGCCCCCGAAGACTTCTCCAGGCTGCTTCTGCCTTCGCGCAAGAGGAAACGGCCCTCTTCCTCAGCAATAACAAGCCTTTCTCTTCGGGTTTCCCACCCGGGCCCCGCAGAGAGAGAGCGAGCGGCAGAAAAACAAGCTTGCCCGCTCGCCCGGAGCGGCACCCACCTTGCCCGCCTCCACCTCACCTCTTCCGGATCTGCTCGCTGGCTTCCCCCTCGAAGGCGAGCCCAGGCCTCAAGCGCAGCACCGGCGTGGCGTAACGCGAACATCCGACGCCGGCTCTCCTCCCCCCCCCCACTCCCGCTTTCCCGGCCGAGCGGCCCGTGTGTTGGGGAAGAGAGTACGACGAGCCGCCGCCGCCACCAACCAGCCCCCACCAACGACCAGAGGCGGCGTGCGCCGTGAGGGTTGGCAGGGAATTATGTCCCGCGGGCGACGCTCCGCAGCCAGTGCGGCATCCCCGGGGGGGGAGGGGGAGCGGGAGTCTCCCTGGGCGCCGGGCTCGCGACTTGCCCTCGACGCCGCTCCCGCTTTACCGGAGCTCGAGCTGGAACAGGAGAGCTCGTCGCGGCGGCCTTTCCTCCCCCCCCCCCTCCCTTCGGTCTCCCCCCCCACCAATCCGCCGTCTCCCGTCTGGAGCGCCACCTGCCGGGCCGTGTGCGGGACGGCTGGAACTAGACGAAGGGCTGCTGCTGCTCCCTCTGGGCGACGACCAAAACGGGAAAAAAAAAAAGGCAGGGGAAGCACATATACACACGACACTTTCTGAGGGACCCTGTGGAGCACATCTTCCAGCGTTACCGCCGCTCCGGGGATGCTGAAGGCGGGGTGGGGGGGACGGGGGACGACTCTTTTTGACTTACCTGCGATGCTGCCTTGGCTTGCCCGAGAGTTTCTCCTCCCTGTGAATTCCTTGGGAAGGGCTGGAGAAGCGTGCCAGTTGCTGCAGCAGCTTCAAGAAGCGGTCAGCCGCCACAGCTCTCTAGGCCGGTTTACACCCCCAGTTTATATAGAAATATTTGCCTTGTCGAGGCTTTCCAGAGAATGCTCTCTCTCTCTCTCTCTCTCCTTGGAGCCTCAGAGGCGTGAAAAGTCCCCGAAAGCGACGTAAATTAAACGTGTAGAACAATCCAACCTGAAAGCGAATCCTCAAGTTCTCCTGGGAATCGCGGGCGTGCGAAAACCAGAAGGTGAATTCTCTAAAGGTGAATTTAAAAGGAGGCAGGGCGATTTCTCCGAGTATCACTAGAAAGCCAGCTAATCTCAGGAGCAAGAGTCCAGCTCTTTCTTCAAAAGGCTTATTATCTTGAATTTAAAAAAAAAAAACTTGAGGAATGTGGCCCTCAAATAACCAGCAGTTTATCTAATCAAGATGTAGTAACAAAAAAACACAAAAACCCTGTGGCAGATAAAGAGTGCGGTATTACCTCATATTTTTTTAATGGGACGATTAAACTTCAGCTTCCAAAACAAGTTCTGGCATATGCGTATATTTCGAGCTGTTCTGATGGCTTGCATACAGTTTTCTTTTTAAATAGGACAGTAGTTGCATTGCACATCATTATAAAAGAGTACCGCACAGTAATTCTAGTTATGTTAATAATATGGGTGTGTTATGTGATCCTTTGGCACGTTTCAGGGCGAATCATCATTTCAGAAACCATATAAGTTCTTCATATTACACATAAGCAGAGAAATAGTGACTTGCTTCAGTATTTCTCCTAAGTAGCTAAAATAACATAGGAAAAAGGAATGGAGTGAAAATGATAAACACCGTGCTGAGTTGGAAATTGCAAAAGATTTGTGATGATCAGTGTAAATTTGTTCCAATTGTGAATTGATTCCTTGGGAGTGACATAATCTAAAGTAAATAATTTAGATGGAATAAGTTTAAGAGGATGTACTTACTGGTCTTCAAAGTGTGCTCAAGTGTGATAGATTTTATAGTAGTGACACTTTAGAAAGCCAATCCAAAGACACTCTGGAAAAGCCAATCATGGTGTTACAGTGAATTTGCACCTCAGTTTAAACAACGTATTGACTTGGCTATATAAATATTTTCCAATTCTGATGTAAATACTGTAAAAGGAATCTTTTTTGTTCCAAGATCTTTGTTATATGTTATAATTAGCTACCACCAGTTTGGACCAAACATATGCATAGATTTTTTTTTAAAAAAATGGAAATCCTGTGTGTTAAATTTATTTATTTTGCCAAAAGCTTACAATACAATAGAAATAAGAATAAACATAAGTTTAAATATAAGAAATAGGAACTAATAATTGGAGACAAATAGGACAGGGATGGTAGGCATGATTGTACGCTTATGCACGCCCCTTACAGACCTCTTAGGAATGGAGTGAGGTCAATAGAGGTTAGTTTGAAGGTAGAGGAGTGGGGGCTTGAGCAAGTGACAACAGAATCAGGTAGTGAGTTCCAGACATTGAGCACTCTGTTGCTGAAATCATACTTCCTGCAATCAAGTTTGGGGTGGTTTACATTAAGTTTATATCTGTTGTGTGCTGGAGATTTCATACAAAATAATGAGTTTGAACAGCACTACTCTGCTTTTGGTTTAGTTCAAAAACTGGCATTGGCCTCAATGAGAGTTTTTGTCTCCACACAAAATAATCAGTCCTCTGGTGTTGGATTCTATTGAAAACACTTGTGCACATTAAATATCAATGTGCTATGTGAACTCAGTCAATGTATTTTATAATTTCAGGTTTGGTGTGTTGTGATACATACTCAGCTTGTTGTTCATGCTTAATGTATGGCTTATCATGTGGGAAGACTCACAATACACTATTTTTTCAACGGTTTACCAGTCATCTCTTACTTTGATCACATTGACATATACTTCCTGTTTGTTTATGAAATATAGAAAATCAAAGCAAAGGCAGTAACCTGGTCTGGTTTGAACCATAGTAGATACTGGAACACTGAGTTTTTATCTACCCTGTGATACCCATGTTTCACTGTCACACATCTGTAAGGGGAGGAAGTATAAGAGGAATAAGAGAAATACAGGCAGTCTTCAACTTGTGACCACAATTGAGCCCAAAATTTATACTGTTAAGTGAGAAAATTGTTAAGTGAATTTTGCCCCTTTTTATAACTTTTCTTGCCACAATTGTTAAGTGAATCACCGTAGTTGTTAAATTAGTAACCCAGTTGTTAAATGAATCTGGCTTTCCCATTGACTTTGCTTGTCAGAAGTTCACAAAAAGGGATCATGTGACTCCAGGATACTGCAACCATCATAAATGTGAATCAGTTATCAAGCATCCAAGTACACATGGCCAATAAAAAAAATAATAATTCTATTCATAAATCACGTGACCATGGGGGTGCTACAACGCTCATAAGTGTGAAAAATAGTCATAAATCACTTTTTTCAATGCCATTGTAACTTCGAACAATCACTAAACAAACTGTTGTAAGTCAAGGACTGCCTGTAGTAGTGGCCCTCCTGTTTTGAAGCTTTGTATCTAAAAGCTGGAAAGATGAGATAATAAAAACAAATGTTTGTTACAATAAATTAAAAAGTGGCATATAAGATAACTTTAACATTAGAAATAAGAAACATAATAAAACATATCTTAATTACGGCAAATTAATCCTGAAAGATTATGCAGCATTTTTGCAAACTAATATGAAACAAATTCTTGTTTCAAATGAAGCTCACATAATTAATATGTTTGTTTCATTTTTTAAAGCTTATTTCAGAATAACTTGATTCTCATTGTTAAATTCAGGTCAGATTCTGTTTTTTTCTCCTTCCACTAGATAATAGGAACAATATCAAAGCAGCATTACACCTAGAATATTCCTGCTGACTAAAAGCTGAATGTTTTTCCTCCTCTTTCTTTGGTTACCAATATAATCTGCCTCAGTGGTTGGAAGATCCTGCTATCTTCCAAAACAGATATTGAAATACCAAACTCCTAAGAATTACAGTATAAACTATTGCATCGTTTTATTCCTTCATAGATGGAAAAATCACTTTAATTTTGGGGTAACAAATTGTGGATCTAGCTCAGCTAATTAAAAAAAGCATATGTGATAAACATTGTGATAAATAGTAATTCCTATTTAGATGACCTTTTCATCATTAATCTTCCAAAACAGAATCTATTTGTCTTTTCATAGCCATTTTTCATATGATGAAGTATTGGCACATCCGCAATATTAGGCATAGTTATGTGAAATTGATATTCAAGGTGTCAATGGAGTTTATTTCTAAGGAAATATAAATTGAAAAGCCTATTTTTGACCACCAAATCCAATACATGAATCCAGATTATAAAGCATTTCATAAAAATGGTTGTCCAGCTTCTGCTTCCATGCATTCGGTGACTAGGAGCTCACCGTGTCTCTGAGTAACATTTCACTATCAAACTGTTCTTGCTGTTAGGAAGTATTTCCCAACATTCCTTTGGAATCTATATTGCTATAAGTTAAATCTGTTATTCTGTGCCTGCCTTCTAAAGCAAGAGACAGCAAGTTCTTCTGTATGACATTCTAGCAAGGTTGTATGATACCTTGACAAAGCCATGCTGACTTCTGTTCCTGTTTGTATTGTTTTCAAGGTGCTTACAAATCAATTATTAAGTGCTCTGGAATCTTCCTAGATTTCAGTATTAAGCTGACTGGTGTATAATTTGCTGGATGTTCCTCCCCGGATGTTCTTCCTCCACATACTTTCTTTAAAGATAAGAACAGCATTCTTTTTCTGTCATCTCTCGGTCCTTTTATTAATTGTCCAGAATTTCTCAGACAAAAGGATTTGGTCAGACCACCAACTAATTTCTTTCAGTACTTTTGGATGTAATTCATTCTAGTTCTGGATTTTTGAACTTCTTTAAAATATAGATTATCTGGCTATGGTATTTTTAACCAATTTCAAGTTTCAAACTTATCTTTTTATCTTGTTCTTCACAACTTTGTGGTGGAACGTTTACTTTTTTTTGTGGAAAAGATTGAAAAAAGATTAGTTAAATAGCCCTATTTTTTCTTTGCTATCTGTTCTCATTTCGTTATCTTCATTAGTAAGTATGCTCAGTGTATAGAAGGGTATTACAAGTAATCATGGATATCAATGTCACATGATAATGCTTTAATATCATCAGTGTGAACAAAATCTCAATCCAATATAAAAATATTTCTTGCAAGACTACATAGAATTTCACACTGTATACATATGATCTTACTAATATATCTATGTTGACTTCCCCCAAGTTAGGCTGTTACTTTATTTGCCTTTGTATTAACAAAGCAATTAATAATCTTGGTACAGTTTGTAGTACTATGTTTAAAAAAAATTTTTACTCTTCCAATTAAAACACCTAATGCAGGCATTATCTTTCTCTGAATCGTAACTTAGGAGACTGTTCCATACATGACCCAGCATGAGAATGAGCCATCTACTGTTTTGCAAGAACTACATGAATGAGGAATTTGTGAGGAATTACATTGTCCTCAGTCCACCTGTAATTTGCTGGGAAGGTGACCTCCTTCTGAGTTTTCTAGCTGTGCATCAAACGTACAGTATTGTTTTTCGTCTTTGTTGCTAGAAGCAGGGAAGTCTGGTTTGCTTACTCAATTCTATCTCACATAAATATCCCTGTTCCAATTGGCTAAAATGTGCTCTGTGAGGTACACCCATTTTCTCAATTTCTTCCTTCTGCCTTTGATGGCCATCGCATACTCTTATTATATTCTCTCTATATTCTATTTAATACAATAGTGTAATATTAGCCATTCTCTTTTTTTCCCCTTAATCAGAGGAACTTTGAAATACTGGCTTTTTCTTTGTTTTTAATTTTATGCATTTAATAAACACATGTTTAGCCATGTTGTGGCTGCTTTACTGCTGCCAGGTTGCCGCTGCTGTGGTCATGTGATGCTCATTTTGAACAGTCCATGACAGTTTCCCAGTCACTTGCAGAATCCCTTTTGCCTTCCCCCCACCCAGCAGCAACGATTTACCTGCTTGTTAAGAAGGAAAGGAAAGTAATGACAGAATGACATGGAGGAAAGAAAGTCAGGGAAAAGGAGAGAAGGAAGGATAGAAAGAGGAAGGGAAGGAAGGAAGGAAGGAAGTTTCTGATACTCTGCCAGCTTCCTGCAAGAACTTCTTGCAGTAACTTCTGCTCCCTTTACTTTTTTGCTCACCTTTAATCATTCTTTTTCTATTTAGGTAAGGAAATATCTCTGAAAGGATGACAAAGGAGGTCATTGGTTGCTTAGCCTTAGCTTCTAAAAGTCATGATATATGAATCCTTATCTGTAGGGAGAAGAGGTAAGTGAAGAAAACAGTGTTGCGGTGGCACAGTCCAAGCTCCACCTCTTTCGTACATTCATTGTTTGTAGGTACTAAAGGGACAGAATGTGTGTTGCAACAATATAATGCTTTCACTATTTTTTTATTAAAGTGCTGGATTCTGCAGACAGTGCTGGTTCCTCTGCATTTTATGGTAACAGATATGCATACTACATTGAAAATCATAAACTGCAGCTTCTATATGATTTAAAATATATGTTTAATGTAGCTATTTATCCATTGGCAGTTCTTGGCTTACAACAGTTATTGTGACCAGAATTGCCACAACTAAACAACATGGTCATAAAATATAAAATCACCTGACCACATCACATCACTTAGCAACAGCAATTTCAACAGTCCTTGTTGCCATCATGAAGTGATGACCACATGGGTCATTAAGCAAGTGCTTTAGGTGTGTCTTCTGTTTTCCTGCTGGCTTCCCCATTAACACTGCTTGTCGGCAGCCTATGGGGAATATCAGAAATTGTAATCACATGACTGTAGCTCATCGCAACATTGTAATCATGAGCCAGGTGCCAAGTATCCCATCACCCCGCTGTGGCAGCTGGAACTATGAGGACCATTTGTTAGCGCCATTACAACTTTGAACAGTTGCTGAATGAATGGTCATAACACAGGACCAAGGATCGGGTCATGATTCAAAAAGTTGGGTGGTGAACAAACCCAGCCGCGGCAATTTCCTCTTCCATGCATGCGCAATCCGTCTGCACATGCACAGTCAGTTGTGCTTCCAGTCATGACCAAATCGGGTTGCTACCATGATCCTGGAACAGATTATGATCGCGACCCGAGATTCCACTGTATAGTGTTCTGCATTATCCAGAGTCACTTTTTGTGAGATGAGGAGGGGAGGGACAAATACAAATTTTATTATATAAATAAATAAATAAAATATTTCTCATATAATGAAAAATTAGTTCACCTCCTGTGATGGTGAAATATTTGTGTAATTATGTACATTAAGTTTGGAGGATATCTTCATGTTTCTGTTTCTTAATTTATACATTTCAGACATAAGTAAATTCATTATTTAATTGATCCACTATATTAATTTTAATAAACAATTAACATTTTATCTAACCACCAATTAATAATCCAAAAATCTATGCAATGTTTGTTAAATATTTTAATTCTGTAAGTTTCAATATGCAGAGAATAAAAATGTCAAATACTAAATAATGGAAACAAATAGTAGAGTTAATGTTTACTTAAAGTTTCAATAAATGGATTTGCCAATGATTTACATTTTTTCTGAGCCTATTGGAACATTATTTTTAAAAATGGCACGCTAAACATGTTCAACAATTCCACAGGGGGCTATTATTGTGATCATATTGCATGTGATTTTCAGGGGGACTTCCAAATATGCACATACTTTTATAGGAAGGAAGAAGAAATCAGGAAAAAAAAGGAATGATCTAGTATTGGAAATGAAAAAAGGTTCATTTGGAAATGTAAGAATCACAGATGGAGTGTTTATAAACAGAAATTGGAATGTTTGGTGGTCCCATTGCAGCTGTAGTATTTGTCCATATGGATGCTTGCTTATTTGTTTGTTTATTTATTTAACTGGGACTGAGCTTACAAGATGCTCCAGTCATGGCTCTTAGCAGCATATCTCCTCACTTCCATAAATTGCATTAAAGATAATGCAATAAAGAAAAAAGACAATCAGAAATATTATACAACCTACATATAGCAATGGTAGCAATTATAAATATAAACACAAATTTTAGACCATGAAGTCTAAGTATATTTAACAAAAAAAAATGGGGCATTAAAATACACACATGGGCTCCAAGTGCCATGCCCATACTTCTCTTTGGAAGTAATTTGGTTATTTCTTACTGAAAAAGGAACACTGATTTTCTTTTCTTTTCCTCTTTTTAAAATGTATCTGTAGTTTTGGAAGTTGAGCAGCTGAATAAATTGGGTGGGAATTTCTTTACAATACCAAACATTCTAAATTCTCTCTCTTCTTTGTTACAGAGGCCATCTGGAGGACCAGTTGTGCCGAGTCTGACCGGACACAGGTGAGGTCCTATATTAGGACCTACCTAGTGGCGATAGAGGTGGCGAAACATTCGCATTTCTCCACCCTTATTACATCAGCAGAAAATCGGCCTGCCACTCTGTTTAGAGTGACCCACTCTCCGCTTGAGCCGAGAGCGCGGGAGGACTTCTTGCAGGGTAGGGCAGAAGAGTTTTCCCGATTTCTGCATGATAAAATCGCTCAGATTCGGGATGGGCTGGACTCCAGTTGGGTGGTCCCGGGGGAGGTGTCCGGGGCAAGTCTTGAGACGGTTATCTGGGAGGAGTTCGATCCTGTGACTGCTGAGGGTGTGGACAGATTACTGGGGAGGCTGAATGCCACCACATGTTTACTGGACCCGTGCCCTTCCTGGTTGGTTTCTACCTCCAGGGAGGTGACACGAGGCTGGCTCCAGGGGATTGTCAACGCTTCATTGATGGAGGGGGCTCTTCCTACCGCCCTGAAAACGGCGGTGGTGCGACCCCTCCTCAAGAAGCCTTCCCTGGATCTGGCTCTTTTAAATAACTACCGTCCTGTCTCCAACCTTCCCTTTCTGGTGAAGGTTGTTGAGAGTGTGGTGGCGCGTCAGCTCCCTCGGTACCTGGAGAAAGCATTCTACTTAGATCCGTTCCAATCGGGCTTCAGGCCTGGGTACAGTACTGAAACAGCATTGGTCGCGTTGGTTGATGATCTCTGGAGGGGCCGTGACAGAGGTTATTCCTATGTCCTGGTCCTATTAGATCTATCAGCGGTTTTTGATACTATCAACCATAGTATCCTATTGCGGCGGTTGGAGAGGTTGGGAATTGGGGGCACCGTTTTGCGATGGTTCTCCTCCTTCCTCTCGGACCGCTCGCAATTTGTGTTGATGGGGGGGGAGAGGTCCACCCCTAGGCCCCTCATTTGTGGGGTGTCTCAGGGGTCGGTCCTCTCCCCTCTTCTGTTCAACATTTATGTGAAGCCGCTGGGAGAGATCATCCGTGGTTTCGGGGTGAAATGTCATCTCTATGCTGACGACACTCAGCTCTACATCTCCACCCCAAACCACCCCAACGATGCTGTGGAGGTCATGGCCCGTTGCCTGGAGGCTGTGCGGAAATGGATGGGCGGGAACAGGCTTCAACTCAACCCTTCCAAGACTGAGTGGCTGTAGTTTCCGGTGGCCCGATATAGTCAGATGAGTCCGTCGCTGGCTATTGGGGATGAGATCTTGACCCCCACAGAAAGGGCTCGCAATCTTGGTGTCCTCCTGGATGTACGGCTGTCTTTGGAAGATCACATCACGGCCGTCTCCAGGGGGGCTTTTTATCAGGTTCGCCTGATACGCCAGATGCGGCCCTTTCTTGATCGGGACGCCTTACGCACGGTCACCCATGCCCTGGTCACCTCCCGCCTGGACTACTGTAATGCCCTCTACATGGGGCTCCCTGCGGGGAGCACCCGGAGGCTCCAATTGGTACAAAATGTGGCCATGCAGGTGGTTATGGGGGCGTCGAGATACTCCCATGTGACGCCTCTCCTGCGCGAGCTGCATTGGTTGCCGGTGGCCTTCCGGGTTCGCTTTAAAGTATTGGTTTTGGTCTTTAAAGCGCTCCATGGCATCGGACCAGGATATTTACAAGACCGCATTCTCCCACCGACCGGTGCGCTCTCACAGAGAGGGTCTCCTTCGGGTCCCGACGGCATCTATGTGCCACCTGGTGACCCCGAGGAATAGGGCCTTCTCTGTGGGGGCACCTGCCCTTTGGAACGGGCTGCCCCCGGTGCTACGAACAACCACTGATCTGAGGGCGTGACCTAAAAACCTGGCTCTTTGAGCAGGCCAGCCTGAGCTGACTTCAAATGGGATTTTAAATAAGGAGTTTTAGATTTGATTGGTTGGGGTATAAAAGTTTTAGCTTATTTTAATCGGGGTTTTTAAATTTTTAATTTGGCAGCCCATAATTTAATTCTTTTTAAATTGTATTTATATCTGTAATTTATATATATTTTTATATCTGTAATTTATATATATTTATATATATTTTAGCTGTTCACCGCTCTGAGTCCTTCGGGAGAAGGGCGGTATATAAAATTATTTAATAAATAATAAATAAATAAATAAAAGTACTATCTAGAGCATATTCCCTTCAATTAATAAATTTCACCCATTGAGCATGATGCTATTTTTCTTTTTCCAGCTTGTTAGATACCTATACTGGATCCTTCCCAGGGGTGGGATTCTACCGGTTTGAACCGGTTCTATAGAACCAGTTATGATTCTGGGCAGTTCAGAGAAGCGGCAAATTGTACCTCTGGCTGGCCCTGCCCCTCACCGCCCACCCCTTCTCTCCCTGCCCAGTCCTTCTACAACAAGTAGAGGAGTGGAGAACTCTTCTTGTGAAATATTTCTGGACTTTCTCAACTGTGTTAATATCAGATACGGAATGTGGGTTCCAGACTGATGAGTTGTATTCGAGTATTGGTCTAGCAAATATTTTGTATGCTCTAGTTAGTAGTGTGATATTACCAGAGAAAAAGCTACGTAGGATTAGGTTAACAACTCTTAACGTCTTTTTGGTTATGTAGTTACAGTGGGCTCTAGCACTTAGATCATTAGAGATGAGTATTCCAAGGTCCTTTACAGAGCTTGGATCATCAACAAGGTGTTTGACTATTCAGCTTGTATTTTATTTTCTGAATTTTTTTGCCAATATGTAAGACAGAGCATTTATTTGTTGAGATTTGAAGTTGCCATTTATTTGACCATTCTGATACATAGTCAAGATCTTTTTGAAGGATAGCAGTATTGTCTGTGATATTGAACAGCTTTACATCATCAACGAAGAGGACACAGTTGCTCTTAATATGATCACAGAAGTCATTTATGTAGAGTATGAAGAGGGTTGGTCCTAGAACACTGCCTTGGGGGACACCACTATTGACAGGTACAGAATTTGATAGGACACTTCCAATTTTGACCATTTGTTGTCTGTTTGACAGGAATGCTTCTATCCAGTTATGCAGTTGTCCAGCAGAGATACCACAACATTTTAGTTTTAGGAGTAGTTTGTCGTGTACCACTGAATCAAAGGCTTTACAGAAGTCTATGTAGATTGAGTCTATTGTTTTGCCCTGATCTTCTGTTGTAAATATATCTCTGCTGTTTAATATTTTGGCTAGATTTACTCTTTGATTTCTCTTTCACCCAAAGAACAGATTTTTAACAAGAAAAAATTAGTTATCATAGTTTTTTGAGCACAAGAAAATAAAGTCTACTACTGTTTATCTTCATCTATTTGTAGTGGGTTAGTACTGCAATATTTCCATTGGACATA
Organism: Bungarus multicinctus; assembly: GCA_023653725.1. Lineage (NCBI taxonomy): Eukaryota > Metazoa > Chordata > Lepidosauria > Squamata > Elapidae > Bungarus > Bungarus multicinctus. Next base: position 117,771,422 of record CM042836.1, read on the forward strand.
AACTTGGGTTTTTAATATTCACCCTTAAATCAGCTGTTTTACTTTTTTCACTTACACCAAGAGATTGCAGCATATCAGACATTCTTCATATTTCTTCCTGCAATTTTAATTTCAGTTTCTCTTTCTTCTAATTCAGCCTTTGTCATGATATACTCTGCGTAAAAGTTAGATAGGATGATGTTATTCAGCTTCAACACTCTTTTTTCCATTCTAAATTTCTCATTCTAGACAGTATACTAATTGTTCAGAATGTAGGCAAGTTGCTCTGGTACATCCATTTTTAAGAGTGAATCACAATGTATTGTGATTTACAGAATCAAAATCCATAGTGCAATTAATACAACAATATTAAATATATTTTTGTAAGTCTCTTGCCTTTATAATGTGATCTGCATTGCAACCATTGCATTTTCTGAAACTAGGTTGTTCTTTTTACAATATTTGTTTATTTACTTATTTATTTGTTTGGTTTATATAAATCTGTTGACGTCTGGATTGCAAAATCTTGAGCATTTCTTATTAGCATGCAAATTAAGTGCGCTTGCTTTGGGTTTTTAGTGTTTCCCATTTATCTTTATTCTTTGGTGAATTTATTTGTAACAGTGTGTAATGATTTCAATTTCCATGAAGGTAGTAGGCCATGAAGTGTATCTGATTGATCGGAGTAAGAATTCATTCATATTCTTGGGACTGTTCAGGGAATCTGTGGTTGAGGCAAGGTGCCAAAATGGTGGGCACAACAGCATGATCAAAATGCTACATCAAGACACACATAAGGAGGTAGTTTGGCCCCTCTATAGGTGCCCCCCAATAGATTATAACATTCCATCTCACATCTCTATATTCAGTAGAGAGTGAGAGGAGGACCGGTAGAATTATTTCATGTTATTATGGAAATTAGAAATGATTAGAAATAAAGGATTTCTAGAATTCTCCCTTCAGAAATGCAATTGGCTTCATAACTTTAAAAGAACTACAGTGCGATACTATGCATTTTGATTCAAATTAAGGCCTCCTGTTGTGTGCAAATAAGAATTACTCCCAGTTAAGTATGTATACCATAGCAGTAATTCAAATTTGGAACCTCTGGATATTATAAAGGGCATAATCACTAGAAGAAATTTTTAAACTTTCCAATAGAGTAATGTTTATTAAAGAAAGGTCTGCAACTTTTCATTATCCAATCGTTGAACATTTTAAACCATTTTATTTTTACTCAATTTGAATAACGTATATTCTTGATAGCAGATGAAAGATCTCATTGCACATACTGTTTCTGCTGCTTCCAGTTCATCTCTGGGCCAGTTTGTTCCATGACATCAGTTCATTCTGAGGGTTGAATTGGCATTTCTCTGTTTTCTTGCCAGTTCATCTGAAATTAGAGCAAAATTGACTTGGGTGTTTGTTTTACAACACAAAGTCTTGTGAACAGTCTGTTTCTGGATCAGCTTTAATCTTGTATCACACTCCTATCAGCTTCTGGGTGTAAAATGAAACCTTGTTAGGTATTTCATTATCTTGTGGAAAGAATAAATGCTACCAGCCAACTGGATCTTAATTATTCTAGTCAGAATTTAGTCAGTTTCATGTCTCCTTTAAAAAAATAAACTTAGTTTTTTGGTGGTTGTATAGGCAAGCATTACTAGCAAACCTAATCTTAATTCTTCTAGTCAGTTTCATAGTCCCTGTTTGAAAAACAAACGAATATATCCAAACCTGTTCAACTTGATTTCCCCTCCTTATGTAAGCAATGTTCACTGAACAGTTGTTTCACTTCCCAGGTTCTAGGCTGAAGCCAGCAATTACTTCCTTCAATACACACAGATACAGTGGATCTAAATTGCCACCATGATTGAAACTATTATAAATTGTACTTGCCTACAAAAATAATGCTATGTTTTCCTTCCAGCACCTTAATCAAAAACAGAAGAAATAAAAGGTTTTATAGAAACTGAGTCTCCCCCAGCCATCTAAAACTGTTGTGTGTGATGTCTGCTAACATTTTATTTTAGTTTTCATCTATTTGGAGCAGAAGTGAGTTGTCTATTACACCAGGAACTATGACTCAGGGGTCCATAGACTGTGTGAGTCCTGTTTTTTGATTCCCCTTAATGGTTATTTGGTGGGAGCATTGACTGACTACTGCTGTTCTCAGGCTGGCAGCAGCAGTGAAGGCGTTTGGAGACTGGCTTCCAAATAGTTGATGAGAGAGAAGGGGATGAAAATTGTGCTACAAAGAAGTGCCCTACTCTAAAAGAAGGGTCATATTTTGATTACCAGAGTTGGATGTTGCTGTTCTTGTTTAAACAAGTCTATTTGTGCAAAGTCTCTGGAATAGATAGAAGGATGAAACTGTGGCTTCATTATAAGCTAACTATACTAGTTCAAAAGACTGATGTGACTCATAAGGTGCATAACAGCAATAAAAAGAATCTATGAATACGTTGAAGCCACTGAACATGTATAACTGGTTATTAAATCCAAAAGTGAATGCTAAAATTTATGACGGTTTTCCACCACTTCAGCAATATCAGTCACAAATCCAATTGATTTGATCTACTGTGGAAAAACGGTTTTTAATAGTAAGAAAGAAAAGGAAAAGAAAATAATTATTGATGGGGAATCTTTGTCCTGACATTGTTTTAAATTCAGTTATGAGATTCTTGATTGCGGACTATTTTTATGTCATGGCTTTCTCTACTAAGTCTACCCTCCCCTCTCTGAATTCGTCTGGCATCAGAGCCAGAGTCTAATTACCTTCAGGGCACAAAACAAGATACATTAACATTATAATACTGTAGCTTTTTTGTTCTGAGCAATTTTTTTAAAAAAAATTAAAATACCCAACTTCAGTAATCATCTTTATATCCATTCATACATTCCTTAGAATTACAGAAACTGTTGAGACATTGCCAAGCATTCAGCTGTATCTCCATCTCCATCTTCTGCTTTAATGCCTTCAGGTCAACTTAGAGTCTTAGACCCTTTGTGACTGCCTGAACAAATCCCTGCAGTTTTCTTGACAGGATTTTGCCACCACCTACAAAATGAGAAAGGGGATGGTTGAATCTGGATGCTGACCAGATCCTACTGAATCTCTAGCAGCATATAAATTCAGCTTCATGCCTCTTTCAAATCCTTCTACTCCAGTGGAAAAAAATCTTATGAAGAGATTAAACTAATTATAAATACATGATAGAATTATCTCTACATTTTAAAAATTCTTTTCATCAGTTGAAGGAGATGGCAGCCAAGAATTAGAATGATTATTATTTTTTGCATCAAACCTCTTTTGAAGAATATTCAAATATCTTAGGATAAAATAAAGGAAAGAGAGCCTTCCTGCTATATATGAAACTAGCTTGATTCCCATACTTCACTATGAAACTATGTGGTTGAGCTTAGTTTTTTGGGAGGAAAATAAGGAAAAGAAAATTCTGCCTCTGCCTACCAGCATCCATCAGTATTCATCTGGCTAGCGTCCTGTGTGTGAGAGGGTTGAGGGCTGTTTGGAAAGTGAAACAGTATTTGCTCTGTGAGCAAGGAGACAGCAAGGAGCCTGGGTGTGGCTTAGCTAATCTGTTCTGTACTAAAGCTGCTTGGTGCTCTGGAACTGGAACTGGAACTCTTCTCTCTGCTTGTGTTTTGCATTTAGAACAGATTTCTTTTCAGGTAGGGAGAGGGAGTAGAACTCCTTAACATCAGAGCATGTTAATAATAATATAGGAAATACTAATGCTCTGATGGTCATTTTGAAAAATCCTTTCTTAACGAGCACCTAGAAGCCAAGAGGAACATATGTGCCAAATTTCAAGTTTGTAGGCTTTACGGTTCTGGAGATTTTGTGATGATGTGTGAGTGGTATTTCGCTTTTATATATATAGATTATAATCAATCAGATCCAGCAGGAGAGGCATATTTTGGGCCCTATCTGCCAAAGAATTCCATCCGATGGGAGCTAGGAGACAATCCTTTTTTGCCACACTGAGAAGGATGTTAGTCCCAAGTCCCTCTTGGCCTTTCAGAAAGTTTTCAAAATATGTTTTTTTAATTAGGCCTGAAGATCTTCCAATAGCAGGGACCACACACAGATGGGTCAGTACGCATCTGCGGGGACTACAAAGCAACCCTTAACCACGCACTCCAACAAAGTCCATACCCAATTCCAGTGGTACAGCATCTATTACATTCCCTTGGGGGGGGGGAATCTTCGCAAAACTAGACCTCACACAGGTGTACCAACAGTTGCCCATTGACCCTGAAACAGCGGAAGCTCAGACAATCGTGATGCACAGGGGGCATTCAAATTACAATTCGGCATCAGTGTCGCCCCAGGAGTATTCCAGAGCTTAATGGAACACCTATTGCAAGAGATAAAAGGGGTGGTACCATACTTTGACGATGTCCTGCTATCAGCCAAGGACAAAGAACAATTACGAGACTGCCTAAGGGAAGTCCTAAACTAATTCAAGGAGGCGGGACTAAAGGTAAAAAAGGAGAAGTGCCAGTTAGCCGCCGGCAAAGTTGAATTCCTAGGATACCTGATAGACAGTGAAGGGATCCACCCCACAGAAAAAAAAGAGCAATCAAAGAAGCCCCCAGACCCACAAATAAAACTGATATGCAAGCTTTCTTAGGACTCATTAACTTTTACAATATATTCCTACCACAGAAAGCAACCATTGCGGAACCACTACACAGGTTGCTTGACAAGAAAGCAGCATGGGCCTGGGGGTGACGGGAAGAAACGGCATTCCAAGAAATAAAAAACTCGATCACATCAGACCACATACTAATACAATACAGTGAAACACTTCCAATAACACTAACCTGCGATGCACCACCTTTCTGTGTCAGCGCAATACGCAGCCATGTATTACCAGATGGGAAAGAAGCACCCATAGCATTCTATTCAAAGATCCTGTCAAAGCCGGAGCGGAACTACAGCCAACTAGACAAAGAAGCATTTGCTGCTGTCACTGGAATAAAACGTTTCCATGAATATATCTACGGGAGAACTTTCACACTAGTCACAGACCACAAGTCACTCCTGGGCATCATTGCAGGAAACAAAGCTACACCTAACATACTGTCACCACGAATGATGCGGTGGTCGGAATTCTTGGCTGCCTATAACTACAATTTAACTTACCGACCCAGAAAGGACATAAATCATGCTGATGCGCTTAGCCGTTGCCCTCTACCTGACATAGAAGACGATCCAGCACTAACCACATCAACACTCCAAATAGAGACATTAGAAAACCTACCCATAACGGCAGCAGACATCACTATTGAATCAGCTAGAGACAAAACCCTGGCGTAAATTTTAAATTGGGTAGGAAAAGGATGGCCAGAAACTGAGAGTGATGAAATCGCCAAACTGTTCTGGAACAGACAAACTGAACTCTCAATGTGCGTACTATGGGAGGATCGGGTGGTCATATTGAATATTTTAAGGAAATGAATACTAGAATTATTACATGAGGGACACCTGGGTATTGTAAAAATGAAATCCCTAGCAAGGAGTTATGTATAGTGGCCAGGGATGGATAAAGAAATAGGGGACGCTGCCAGGAATTTAGGCCAACACCTCCCACCACATGAAAACACGAATGGGAAACACCAAGGGGAGGCCCAACCAAAGGACACACATTTTTAATAGTCGTAGATGTTTACTCCAAACAGTTAGAAGTAAGCATCATGCACTCCACCACAACAGAAGCCATCATTAGACAGCTTAGGAAACTTTTGCAACGCATGGATTGCCGGATCTAAATGTATTCGACAACAGGCCACAATTCACGGCAACAACATTCGAGGGGTTCCTAGCATAACACGGAATAAGGCATGCACTGACAGCGCCGGGACAACCGTCAACGAACAGACTGGTGGAATGCATGGTACATTACACAAAAGAAACATTACAAAAGCTGAGGCCTGGGGACACACAAGAAAAGATAGATAAGTTACTAAGCATACAGTTAGATAAGCTACATGACACCCAATGCCACAACAAACAAAACTCCAGCAGAGTTACTAATGGGGAGGAAACTAAGATTACGCCTAGACAGACTGCACCCCATATATAGCCCAGAAAAACCAACAGACTCGTCCAGTAATTGCCACACATTTCAAACAGGGGACCCAGTATATGCAAAAAATCTAATGGGGGAACCACAATGAATACCAGCAAAAGTGAGCCAGATAACTGGGCCCCGTTCATACAGGGTAGACACTAAGGATGGGAGGAGCTGGAGGAGGCACATAGACCAGCTCAGATTGAGAGCCATGAAGGGAGACCCAAACAAACCCATGGAAGAGGGGGGAGACCCCTCAAAAATGACCAGAGAGGAGGGGGGAGACCTCTCAAGCAAACAAAACACAACCAGAAAAGAGGGGGGAAACCCCTCAAACAGACAAAACATAAGTAGAAAGGAAGGAGGAGACCCTCCACAAACAAGAGAAATAATAGAACAAACCCTGACAACTACGCAACAACCACTGCTAACACTAGTCCTGATCGGGAAACGCAAACACGTAGCTAAAACCAGGGAAGAAGGCAGGTCGGGGAGACAGGAACAGACCCAGAAGGATAGCGGAAAAGCAATCCCTGGCGGGAGTCGCCAAGCAGACTCAACCAGCCAGGAAATTCCTGGCGGGAGTGGCATGGCCGACTCAACCTTCCAGGAGGTTCCAAGAAGATGGGCAGAAGGAACAAAAGACCTATCTGAACAGTCCGGAGGCCAAACCGAGAATGAGTTGGGCAGGTCCAATAGAAACCACAAAAGCCCCACCTACCTACGTGATTACGTACAGTAGGCAAGGCTCTGATTAGTTGGACCAGACCAGATGGGGAGGGGTGTTATGTATTAACATACTCACCGGTAATTGGTTGGTCTGTGGCGGCGGGAAACTTGAAGAGCTGTCACTGGTCACAGCTGCGAGCAGCCCAACTATAAAAAGGGGTGCCGCGGTTTCTCCAGTGTTCAGTCCTAGAAGGAAGTAAAACAATTGACAATCCCGCTGGTATCTTGAGTTCATTCCTGAACTTAACAAGATGCTTTTCAAGAAATGATAGGCTATGATATTTGTGCAAGATTCAGCTACAGGTAATCTTCAAGTTACCATGGTAATTGGGACAGGAAATTCTGTTGCTAAATGGTGTGCTCATAAAATGTGATTGCATGTGACCATATCACTTACTTACAGCTTTCCCAGTAGACCGAGTAGGAAACAGAATAGAATAGTTATCTCAATATAGGAAACTTTCAGTGTTGAGAAGTCCAGGAAAATGATTTAATGATAAAAATCAAAAGATCAGAATTAGAAACTGCTGGTAATGTTTTAAATTTGGTAAAAGATGGATTAGACATTTTCCATGACAAAATGTATATTCTTAATATTTTCTCCCTGAATATTAATGCTTTCTGTAACTCTCTGACATAATAGAATACAAACATCAAGATACCCATTGTTACCTGATTATAGTATTAATTTTTTTCACCAGCATTAACTTTTATCTGTCCCTTTTTCTTAAACAGGCAAAAATAAAGTATACGTTCTTTATAATTCAGCACTTCTAACTCCATTTTAAAAGAATTCAAGCATTCATATCGCTACCATAATTAATTAAGTTCTGCTAAGCAAAGTACAGCTATATGTATTTCAGGAAAATATAAATAATGAGAAAAGAACTATCTGTAAAGCTCATTAACCATTCCTATTAATATAAACAGTTGTGTCTGCTTTCAATAGCAGATTGTTTGGTTAGTCTGGTCCCATAACCTCTTGCCCTCAAGTCAGTAGAGTGCTTATATTGTAGAAAATGTGCATTCCCTAGCCTATTGTTTTGAATATTGCACTTAGCCCACATCATGCATTTTAATGTATCTGTTTCAGTATTTCTATTCTATATTGCTGTTTATATGAGCATTCAGTGATGGAGATAATGTTGGCATACATGATGTAAAATCAGAAAATAATATCATATTGTCTGTAGAGTGGTACATGATACCTATCTACAAAGGAAAGGTCTCTGTAGGAGATATATCCATAACTGACTGTGATTTTAGACATGTTCAGTTTTGTTCCAACACTTCTTAATATTCTTTGACTGGCTTCATGGAACATTTATAGTAATAAATAAAGCAATATACTTCACCATCACTCTGAGGATCACCAATTAGAAAAAACTCTGAATCTTGATGCTGCAGACTTTTGTTTTTCTTCTTTATGTGGAAAACATTCCAAAAATTTTTCTAATATTGTTATTAATTCAAAGCATTATTGAGACTGAACTAGGTGTCCTAGTGGATTATCATTTAAGTATGAGCCAGCAGTATGTTACAGCTGCCAAAAAAGCCAATGCAGCGTTAGGCTGCATCAACAAAAAGATAGCGTCAAGACGATAAGTGATTGTACTGCTCTATTTGCACTAGTGAAGTCACACTTGAAATACTGTGTCCAGTTCTGGTTTCCATAATGCCAAATAAATAAATAAATAAATAAATAAATAAATTGGTGAGACCTTAGAAAGTATGCAGAGAAGAGTGAGGCAATTAAATGGCTAACCCGGCAAATCAGGAGACATGGAAACAGGGTTTTCCTTGAAATGAAATGCCCCGAACCGAAGTCCAAAGCACTCTTTTATTTAGAAAAAGCAAGGTTACAGAATTCTCAGCCAAGCAACAATAATACAAAGTCAGTTCATTAAAATCAGTTCATTCCGTTACCTCATAGTTCCAGATAAGACCACATTCCTGACTCTCTTTGAAGCATCTCTCTTTGAAGCAACTCCCCTGTTCCAGCAGCCTACTGATAATAACTTTCACCAATTAAGCATGAGTTGAATATAAGTTGAATATGTCATAACACATTGAGCATCATTAATCAGAACAATTAATCCCACATCTCCCCCTTTTCTATTTCATGACCATCACGAGCATAATAAGTAGTAACATGAATTTCTTGCTTAACGTGAAAAAGTCCTTTAGCCATACCTATTAGAGAAGGCAGGCATTGAATACAACAGCAAACACTTACTAGAGCAACCAGTATCAAGATGATCGACATAGCCATCCTTCGGATCCAAGACCCATCCGGCAGCCAGGACCACATGGCTCCCCATATGTCTACGGTACCAGAACCAGTCCCTACCAAAGGATTCTGAGCAATCATTTCTTCCATAGTGTGTACTGTGTGAGAAATATTGAGTTCATTATCATGGATATATACACAACAATGTGAATGTAATAAAGCACAAACCCCTCCTTTAGAAGCCAGAATAATATCTAAAGCATAACGATTTTGCAAAGCTACTTTTCGTACTTCTGAAAGTTCCTGATTAACCAGTTTCAAAGCAAAGATAGTTTCATTAAACATAGCCATAGTCCAGTTATTCAGTAAATGTAAATCACGGTAGTTCATAGCCACACCCAAAGGTGGTAGTATTCCACGACTGAGCTGAGTGTCCCAATGGAAACCAATCGGGCTAGCTTCAACATCCCGACGATTTCGCAGTCGACCAGCAGGTAATACATCAGTCTTATAGATAGCAGGAATCACATAACCCATGGTGCAAACACCAGACCAAGTTTTTGGTAAATGTTTATATGCTTTAGTGCCACACAGAAACCAAATTGGACCGGACCATTCCACCTGTTGAGCGGATGTCAACTCTGCTAATGTCTGAAGAAGTGCTACTTGCTGACATGCAAATTTAATTGTGTCCTTAAAGGCATTACAAAAACCATCACTATTATTCCACATAACGGTTTGATTGCACAGCTGGTAATCTCCCATGTTGGTATCATTGGATCGATTAAAACAAACCAAAGCAGCTTCAAAAAGTACTATGTCCACAGCCGGGGTAGAATTAAAAGAAACGTGAGAGATATTGTAAATTGTTGAGTTATCGTTCCACCCAGAATCATTAAGTGGGATGGCATGCAAAGGTAGTCCCCCACGAGAGGTGCCCGGGATATGCATGCACAGCCAACATCTAGTCAGATTGAGGTCTTTCGCTGTCCTCGCCAGATCGTTCAGGAATACATTTTTCCGCCATATCTCCGTTCCCAGCATCCCGGGTCTTTTGATCTGGCCCACAAGGTTTTGGGTGGTAAGGGCGAACACAGCGGCCAGGCACCCAACGAATACCATTTTCATTTTCCACTGCAGCATATCCGCGGCCCCACGTAATAAGTTTAAATGGGCCGCACCACGTAGGGTCTGGGAGAAACCGAGCCCAGACCAGAGGGCGATTTTCTGTGGAAGAAACAGAAGAAGGGAAAAACCGGTCTGCCGCTGTAGCTGGAGGCGAGCCGGTGGGAGTTAGAAAATTTAAAGAATATAAAGCAATATTGAGAGTGTCTTGTATTCCTGGAAGTCCCGGGGAATTCCCCCTTTGTTGTTGTTTAAATTTTTCGAGCATGCGTTTTAAAGTGCCATTTGCTCGCTCGCAAATTGCCTGTCCTTGCGAGTTATAGGGAATGCCAAATTTATGACAAATTGACCAACGATCACAAAATTGAGCAAAGTTTGAACTAGTATAGGCAGGACCATTATCTGTTTTTAGCTCCTTAGGTGGCCCTGAGGAGGCAAAAGTGCGAAGACAATGATTAATGACATGCTTAACAGTCTCCCCCCTTTGTGGGGTAGCCATAATAAACCCAGAAAATGTGTCAATACTAACATGTAGATATTTCCACGGGGCAAAGGAGGGATACTGCGTGACATCCATTTGCCAAAGGGCATTACGGTGCAAACCCCTAGGGTTTACTCCCATGGGTATAGCTGTAGCAATTTTACTACAGGTAGGACATTGCTGGACAATTGCAGCAGCTTCTGTAGCTGAGAGGCCAAATTGTTTAATAAGGGCTTTTGCCCCTTGATGGAAGTAAGAATGGCTGTCCCACGGAGTTGTTTTAGATAAATGTAAGTACTCCACGCGTGTGGAGGCATCAGCTCGCTGGTTTCCTTCAGCAAGGATTCCAGGAAGATTGGAATGACTACGCATATGCCCAACAAAATAAGGACATTTACGCTGTTCTAAAATTTGTTGGTACGATAAGAAAAGAGCAAGTAGCCCTTCCTCCGTTCCTGGGGATACATATGCCCCTTTGAGGCATATAGTTAAGTTGTAAACATATTGACTATCCACAATTAGATTAAATGGCGTGTCAGGAAAAGTTTGAAAAGCCAACATAGCAGCGGCCAATTCTGCTCGTTGAGCTGATTTTTGAGGGGGGGTAATTTTCGTATGCCACTTCTCGTTTAGTTTCCATACGCACGCACCATATGTTTTTCCTCCATCCACAAATAAGGTCAAAGCATCTGGGAGAGGAAAAGAGCAGCGAACTTCTTCCAAAATTATATGTGTATTGGTGACAATGGACAATCTATGATCTGATGGTAAATGATAAGCAAAAGTACCTTGCCAATTTGCTAAAGACAATTGAAGTAGCTCAGAGGTAGCCAAAAGTTTTTCCCATAAGTGAAGCCGAAAAGGAACATAAATAATAATAGGTTCAATGCCCATTAATTTAAGGCATCGGAATCGACCCCTTAAAATCAAAGTGGATAAGGTATCTTCTCCTGTGGAGACAGATTTTTTCCCAACATGGCCTAAGTGCAGCCACTCAAGAAGCAAGGTTTTTTCTGACGTTATCTGCAAAATCACACCAGTAGGCAATCGACCAGGCAATAACGCTAAATGAGGAGGGGCATTTTCCTGACATCTATCTGTCCATTGCTCAGTCAGCCGACACTCAACCAACCGAACAACTTCTAACTGTTTCTGACTAAGGGATATTGGATCAGCAGGATTTTTTCCTTGACGCAGGGCATCAAACAAAGGGCTTAATTCCTGGGTAGAAAGATTGCAATAAGGTCTTACCCAATTAATATTTCCTAACCACTTTTGTAGTTCTACTAACGTAAACACTGGTGGTAAATCAAATTTTGCCATCATAGGCGTGGAGTGAGCTGCTGTCAACTTGTGGCCTAAATATTTAAAAGGACTATGAGTTTGAATTTTTTCTGAGCTTACACAAAGTCCATACCTAGATAAATGTTTTATTAAAAGAGCCATTGACTGTGCTACGGTCCCTTCCGGGCCAGGAGCGGCCACCAAAATATCATCCATGTAATGAATAACTTTCCACCCTGGCCGTGCCTTACGGAAGGGTGACAACGCCAGAGACACATACATTTGACACATAGTAGGACTATTTAGCATTCCCTGAGGAAGGACCTTCCATTGATATCGCTTAGTTGGTGCTTCATTATTTAAAGCGGGGACAGTAAATGCAAAGAGCTTCCGATCATCATAATGTAAAGGGATTGTGAAAAAAGCATCTTTTAAATCTATAACAACTAAATCCCAGTCCTTAGGGATCAGATTGGGATTGGGCAGACCACATTGAAGAGGGCCCATTGGCAATATTATCTGATTAATTTTTCTTAAATCATGTAAGAATCTCCAATTCCCACTTTTCTTTTTTATAACAAATACAGGGCTATTGTATGGACTAGTGGAGGGTTCAAGATGTCCAATTGCTAACTGTTCCTGTACTAATTGATGAAGATTATATAATTTTTCACTGGATAAAGGCCACTGCTCCGTCCACACCGGGACAGAGGATAACAAGCGTAATTTCAAAAGAGTCTCCATAATTCCACCACTATCAATCCTCTACTGTAATGACAGCTTTCAGCTGACTCATCAAATCTCTTCCCCACAAGTTGACATGTAATTGCATGACAATAGGTTTAATTTTCGCTGTTGCACCCCCCTGCTTCAGCGTAGCCGTGAGCCATTTCTCGCTAACCTGAGCCTCTTGGAGACCACCAACACCTCGTACAGCAGGAGTAGCCACTAACGGCCAAAACTTTGGCCACTCAGCCGACCGAACGACTGAGACATCAGCTCCTGTGTCCAACAAACCAGAAAAAGGTTTGCCATTGAGTAAAATTGTCATGATTGGTTTATAGGCTGCTATCTGTTTAGTTACTGTTAAAACAGAGCTCTCAAAACTGTTCTCATCAGTAGATCCAAAACCTCCCTCCCCCCTTATTCTAGCTGAATCTCCAGGGGGGGTTACACAGGGCAGCAATATTAACTGAGCCACTGCCATCCCTTTAGGTAGAGAAACAGGAGTATTTGCATGAAGCTGCACCTTGATAATTCCTTCATAATCAGCATCTATCACTCCTGGGACTACAAAAACTCCTTTCTTCCCTGCCGATGATCGTGGTAAAACCAAACCAACTGTACCTTCCGGCAGAGGCCCTTTCATTTCTGTGCTAACTACTTCAATTAAACCTGGAAAAGTCAATGAACATGGGGTGGCAAGCGGCAAATCTATGCCCGCAGAATGAGCAGTTGCAGGTTTATGGCTTAAGCAACCACTATTAGACTTATCTTGGCAGAGTTCCTTATTTATTCCTGGATTTGTTTCCGGGGGCTCTGCCACCTCCCCCTGAGTCAGTTTTTTTGTTGTGACATTGAACGACACTGATTCGCCCAATGATACCCCTTCTTGAATTTTGGACAGACTGTTTTTGGCTTACTTAGTTGTCCCTGACGACCTCGATGTTGGCCACCACCAGGGGCCCGGCACTGAGCCTTGAAGTGACCAGGCTTCCCACAATTAAAACAATTTCCCTTCCCTTGCAAGGTTCCTCGAGTCATTGCTGCAGCCAGGGCATCCATTTGATGGAGCTGGCTTCCTACAGCAGCACAAGCTTCAATCATCTGCGCAATTTCCTTCGGTCCTGTAGCTATCAAGGGCTTCAAAATAGCCTTACAGTCTGCATTAGCATTTTCTACGGCTAATTTTTGGAGTAATTCTGCAGCTGCCATATCATTATCCACCGATCTTTCAATTGCAGTTTTCAATTTAGTAATAAAATCCTGAAATGGCTCAGCATTTCCCTGCTTAATGGTAACAAAACTGCGAATGGAGCTACCTCCAGCCTCATCTACTTTAGTAAACGCAGCCAACACACAAAGGTTAATCATAGGGAAAACATTATTTGCCAAGTTATCACGTTGTGACTCAACTGTACTAAACTGATCAGCACCATATAACTGATCGGGTGTAATGTTTGCTGTTCCCCTAGCTATTGCCTGTTGTCTATATTGAAAATCCCAAACAATATATTGGCCGGAGGACAAGATCATTCTGGCCAAAGCTTTCCAATCCTCCGGTATCATCATTCGACCAAATGCCAAAGCTTCCAGCAAAGCAGTTGTATATTTACTTTTTAACCCATAATCTTTTACTGCTGTGGTAATTTCCCTGAGAGTTCTTAATTCTAAAGGACGCCAAACACGTTCCTGATTCCCTACTCCATCCATTTCTACAACAACAGGAAAAGCTGAGACCGGAAGATTGATTAGTTCCTCCGGAGACAGCTCCCCATTCTCCATTGCCTTTTCAAATCCAGCGTCCACCGCATTTTTCACTCCGCGAGGGGCTAGCGAAGGCTCACTAAGAGCAGGGGCAGAAGGAGGGAGCAGCAGCCCATGATTACGAACCGCTGTGGTATCAGCTGGCTGAACAAGAACCGGTTGATAGGGAGGTGGGTGAATGACAGAGTCAGGAAGGGGCTGCAATAAGGGATTATTTTGAATTTGCAATGCCTCAATTAAAGAACGCCATGTACAGAGTATGGGTGCAGGGGCGCGAGGCGCATTGTGTAAGGCCTCGCCTATCTTTCTCCATGTAGACACCTTCGTACTTCCTGACAAAGGGTAATAGGACATATGTTCCCATACATATTTCAAAAGTTCCTTAATCTCTTTTCCCTTAACTTGCCGAGCTTTCCCAGCTGAGTTAAACTGAAAGTAATTTCGCTTAACTATCTCTTTCAATTCCCTGACGTGCTCTTCTTGAGCCTGAGATAGATCATTCCCCATACTTACGATGAATCAGACGCGGTCCAGCCGTGTACCTGATGAAAGCGCTTAAGCCAATGCCTGGCGAAGGATGGGGACAAAGCGGACGTATCCTTTTAGAATCACGTCGGGGTCACCACTTGAGGCAATTAAATGGCTAACCCGGCAAATCAGGAGACATGGAAACAGGGTTTTCCTTGAAATGAAATGCCCCGAACCGAAGTCCAAAGCACTCTTTTATTTAGAAAAAGCAAGGTTACAGAATTCTCAGCCAAGCAACAATAATACAAAGTCAGTTCATTAAAATCAGTTCATTCCGTTACCTCATAGTTCCAGATAAGACCACATTCCTGACTCTCTTTGAAGCATCTCTCTTTGAAGCAACTCCCCTGTTCCAGCAGCCTACTGATAATAACTTTCACCAATTAAGCATGAGTTGAATATAAGTTGAATATGTCATAACACATTGAGCATCATTAATCAGAACAATTAATCCCACAGAAGAGCAACAAAAATAAGGGTCTGGAGGCTAAATCAAATGATCATCAGTTAAGGGATCTAGGTATGTCTAGCCTTACGAAGCGAATGATTAATAGTGACATGAAAGTTGTCTTCCAGTACAGGGGCAGGGGGGCGATTCAACCAGTGTAACAACCAGTTCGGTGCGCATGCACTTTGTGTGCCAAATTCACACTTTGCACGCGTGTAGCATTTGAAACACACTGCTTTTTCAGCTCTAAAACTTACCTTCTGCTGCAGTCCCAGTGAGTAAATCAGCTGAGGAGCGGCACTCCGCTGCGTCACGCCAAACAGCTGAGCTGAAAACCCCAGAAATAAAGGACAGAATAGGGCAAGGGTGGATGGATGGGGCCAAATCATCGCCGTAACTACCAGTTCACCCGACTAGGCCAAACTGGTAGAATACCACCCCTGCTTAAGAAGAGGGTGTTGACTTATTCTCCAAAGCGCCTGAGGACAGGACAAGACGTAATGGATGGAAGCTAATCCAATCTAAAACTAAGGAAAATTTTCCTGAAATAACAATTAATCAATGCAACAATTTGCCTCCTTGGAGTTATGGGTGCTCTGAGCTGGAGGTTTTCAAGAATAATTGGACAAACATTTGTCTAGGATGGTATAAGGTTTCCTGTCTTAGCAAGGAGTTGGAAGACCTCCAAGGTCCCTTCCAACTCTATAATTCTATAATATGAGAATAGAATAGAATAACAGAGTTGTAAGGGACATTGGGGGTCTTCTAGTCCAACCTTTTGCTTAGATAGCAAACCCTGGCCTATACACTTCAGACACATGGTTATCCAACAGCTTATTCTTATGGAGGTAAATCTGAAGCTTCTATTGACTGGTATGCCTATACTCTCAAATGCATTTCTATGTTAGTGAGGCCACTTTGAACAAGGATTATTCCCATGATTTCCCTAAAATAATTCCATAAGAATAAAGCCTATCAAATCACCACAAACAAGAGAAAATAAATAAGGGATAACTATATATTTTGTTTTTAATTTGTAGTCTGAATTAAGCAAAAACAGAATTTGAAGAAATTTCTAATTAAGAACAAACCTCTATTAAGAACATCCTAAAATATGTTTACTCAAATAAATGCCACTGAATATGAAGTGTGATCAAAACTGTTGCTTAGTAACAAAATTAACATGTTAGACAAGAACTAAAATAAATGTGGCAAGATAACTAATATGAAACAAATATAATAATAATGCAGTTATATCTTTCAGGAGAACCAATCCTTTCAATTATAATAATATCAAAAAACTCAGCCTTTTGAAATATTTTCCTACCTGAATATTTTGCTGTCTAACCATAAATCAAATTAATTTGTTTTATGCGACAAAATCAGCAATGTAGACTTTAAAGATCCAGCACACAGTGAAGATATTAATTGAGAAGAATATAACAGGCAATTAATAGTATTAATGAAAGAAGAATCTGCTGGCAAACAATAACTTATGAACAATTACAAGATGCTTGGCCTGTGGAAAGGTTTAGATGTGGCTATTGCTGTAGAATGTGTGCCTACAATCCCTCCTATTGTGTATTCTACCCCTTTTCTCAGATTACTTGACAAAAGAGTTGTTCAGATCTGAATCTTTGTCACAAAGAAGGCTGCATGGGCTTTCTACAGGTCTTTTGTAGCTTGATGCATTGTGTGGTCTTGTCAGTCATTCAAAGTAGACCTAAGACCCAGAGTTATGAGTAATTATACTATTCTATTCTAAGGTGACAGAAACAGAACCTTGCTGTGTGTTCCCCGCTCCTTTTATCTTCATGAGAACTAGGGAGAGCCATGTCAGAGATGTGAATTATGTTTCTGCACTGGACTCAGATTTCATTTATCTGACCATAGCCTGGGTCTTCCTCCCATTTCTCAGAGTTATTTCTACTGCCCATTACAGATCTCTTGAACCTTCCAAAATATTGTTTTGAGGTACAAAAGGACTTCACAATTTCTGGATGGACGGTGGAATGGTACCTGGGGACTTGTAGAGTTGTAGTAGAATTGCTGTGCCTCTAGAGATGATTGAGATAAATTTGGACATGTTAGATGTTGTATTTATTACAATGTAGGTTTGTATGCTCATGTTGTGCCCTCACTATAGTAGGTTTATTGATTCCCATTGAAGATAGTCCACAGGTAGACCTTACCAGTATAGTCTGACTTTTCACTTAGGTAGAATTTCTAGGGAACCTGATTGTATAATGATTACAATGTATAATCAGTATTTATGCTGGCAGGGATTTTATAGGGAGGTTTTCTCTTCCATTCTGTCAAGCTGAGTGGGTATAGGACAGGGGTGTCAAACTCACATCATCACGATGGCGTCACATGACATATTGGGTCTTTTTCCCCCTTTGCTAAACCAGACGTGGGCATGGCCAGCTCATGATGCATCTGGCCTGCAGGGTGGGAGTTTGACAGCCCTGGTATAGGATATAACAACTAATCTCTTAATATCACAACCTATTCTCAACAATGTTTAAAATATGTTTTGCAAATTAATATTAGAGGGAAAGCAATATAATAATGATATCCCAGAGACTAACTTTAACTGAAAGAAAAAAAAAGTTGTATAAAGACAAATGAATATAATGAATACTTCCATTCCCAGGTTTTGATTAGAATTTATTTTATTATAATTTATTGTAATAAGAATTATTACATTGTAGAATCCTTGGTGTTCTTTGAGCTTGGTTGTTTGCTTGCAGATCTTTTATTAACCAACTATGGTAGGTATCGTCATCAGTTTGAGTGAGTGTTGGATTTTCTCCTTGTTTATACACAGTAGTGTGATGGAATGTGCAGCTAGAGAAGGTGTGTGTGATGTGTGTGTGTGTGGGGGCAATCTAGGCAATTCCACAATGGCATCCCAGAGAAGAGGCAACATATTCCAGAGAGAGGCTCAAAATAAGAGATTATGCAGTCATGAACTGGATTGGGAAAGGAGGAAAAGGTTTGGGGTAGCAACACCCTAGAGGCTCCCAGAGTATATCATTAGGTTAGAAGGTTATAGCTTTCATCTGGGGAGACTGGATTCCACTGTGTGGTCTTTGGGGTTAGGCCTGACAAAAAGTTTGCCCTGCCAGTGTTGTTGGGAGTGTAGTTTTCTCCTTGGTATTTTCTTGATTAGGGTATTGTTTTCTCCTTGATTGTTTGTTTAGTGTTAATGATTGCTTCTGTGACTGTTGGCTGTTGGAGAGGATGTGATCTGGTCCTTTTGTTTCCTTCTTAGCTTTTTTCCCCTCTCCTTTGAATGGTGTTTAGATATGGCTTATTTCAGGGGTGGGATTCAAAATTTTTAATAACCAGTTCTGTGGGCGTGGCTTAGGTGGTGGGCGTGGTGGTCATGTTATTGGCTGGGCGTGGCCAACTCAATATCGCTCATATAGAGGCATGCATCTCCTCACCTGGCCTCTCATGACTGTGGGGATGCTGCAACAGTCATAAGTGTGAAAAAATGGTCATAAGTCATTTTTTTCAGTGCCATTGTAACTTTGAATGGTCACTCCACACAAGCAAAGTGCCAGCAAAGGAGGAGAAAAACTCCAGAGAAGTTCCTGAGACAGGAAGTCTAGGCCTGCTAAGAATGTAATAATGGTTAACGGACAGGCAGTTTCTATAAGCAACACCAGAATGTTTCCTTCCTGCCTTCCTTACAGGATTAGGCCAGTAATTTCTTCCAACAACCGGTTCTCCGAACTGCTTAGAATGTTAACAATCGGTTCTAGAGAATAGGTGCGGACTGGTAGAATCCTACCCCTGGTTTATTTCTATTTGTCTATTGATGGCTGATTTGTCTGAATACCAAACGGTCAGGAATTCCCTTGTGTTTTTGGATTTAGCTTGGTTAGGATGCTGGGGAAATAATGAATTTATGAAACATATTATGATATATATCAAAGGATAGGAATTTACAAATATTAGTTCTAGGTCTATTCTTTGATTAAGTAATAGATAGAACTTATTTATAAAAATACATAATCTAATAACAACAATAATAATAATCAACTATTATGTTTTATAAAGTATAGATAACAGGTAATTTACAAGATATAGGAAGAAACTGCCATTTAATACCTACGATGAAATATCTACATCACTATCAAAATGTATTAGAGAAAAATACGATTAGTTTTATTATAGAATGCATTGTGATGTCTGTTTGTATGACTTTTTACCTTTTATTTTTGTATATTTGTATTTTAATTTTGTGTATTTAATGAAGTTTTTTAACATTAAAAAAAAAGGAAAAAAGAAAAGATGGCATAAAATAATCACACATATTGAATTATACTATCTATGTTCTGGTAGTTCCCGAATTTCAGTAGCCCCACTTTATGAAATTCTGATCTTAATACAAAGGCATGCAAAACTGATGGCCATGATTTTTGCATAGGCACTCAGCACACAATTCAACCTGGAACTGAGTCCTTGTGCAACACACCACTAACGCTGACTTTCAGTGATGCTATGGAAACCCTGAAGGCTTTCAGCAGCGCTCAGAGTTCTCAACTTCAATCAGGTTAAGACTGGAAGCATATATTAAAGGTATACATTTCCTAAAGTCACCTTCAAGCAAAGAACATTCTGTAGCAGAATGTGATGGTAGAACCCAGAGTTGTAGCTACTACTAGTGTAGTCTTTGACTTTAGCAGCAACTAAGATGGGATGATAGTGGGAACAACTACTGCCATGCAGTAGAAATTGCTGTCTTTTTAAACATTATAGTATTTTAATTATTTCATTTTTGTTGGCATCAAAAATTATTTCCTTGCTCCTTATGCACTACTTTAGAGTATGGTGTGAAATAATCACATAGCACCTTTGGAATTTATCCCCATCTACTCTCTCTCTCTCTCTCTCCCCCTCTGTGTGTGTGTGTGTGTGTGTGTGCGCGCGTGTGTGTATTCAGGTGTGTAATTTTTGCTGGCAATAAACAGTGGGTCTGTAGTCATTAAATTAGTATAACTAAAAGGAAAAGTCAATATCAGAAAGGTATAAAATATAAATAAACATTTAATGAACTTAATGCATGACAAATACTAGTTTTGCTGGCTGTATAAATATTCCCACTGGTTTTGAAGTGGAGCTAGTACATCAGTTGTTAACCCATGCAGTTGTTTATCTCAGTTTCTTTTTCTATGGAAGAAAAATGAAGCAATGTTGAGTTGCAAAACATTTGCATTAAAGTAAACATAAATGTTATATCACAGCCATACACCCACATACCTGCATTATATCTATTCTGAAGCATGTGTCGTTATGCAAAGAAAAGGAGTAAGAAATAGTAAGCAAAAAGCTTAAACAAATGAGATAAGAGTATAGAAAAGGAAATCTAGTCAAATCTAGTATGCATTCCCTAACAATTTTCTATATCTTTCTATCCTTGTAAGACTTCTTTCAGGGGTGGGATGCTAGCAGTTCTGCCCAGCTCTATAGAACCGGTAGCTCTGAAGAGCAGCAGACACCGAACTGGTTCTGTGTTTGCTGCCGTTTGGCCCACCCACCTGCCTGGACTCTTACCTGTCCTTTATTTCCTGCTTTTCTCAACCTCAGCTGCTTTGTGTGGCACAGTTGAGATGGAAAAAGCAGGAAAAAAAGAGGCTTTTCAAACGCTGCGCACCCGTGCACAGCGCTTTTCAGCTGTCCGGGCGGCACAGCTTAAGCTTTTGTACACGCACGCACAGCAAAACGTAGTCATCAAACCGGTAGTAACACTGGTTGAATCCCACCCCTGACCTCTTTGCTTCCTATTTATAAATAAGACAAAGTGGGAAGACATTAGGAAAAAAAATATAAAGACTAAAAAATGTTTTTTAAAAACTAAAAGAAAGAAAAAAGAAAATGCATGAGATTTGAAAGCTATACTAAGGAAATCTCTATTTCTCTTTGTGGTATTTTTCTTTATCCTTATTAAAGGTTAACTATATTTTTAAACCATCTCTCTTCATAGTGAAATCTTTATATGCCTTCAAGCATTTTTCTTAGTCACTTCTCAATTGCTCCTATTTTTGCTAGGCTTAGACACATTCAGTATATTTTATTTAGAAACTCTCTCCATGTTACTGACACTGCACAATTTTATTATCAGCAGTGTTCAAGCAAACACAAATCAAAGTAGGTCAGTTACAGTTTTACTGGAAAACCAAATCACTTAAAAAAGATCCATAGATAATTTCATCATGCGGTTCAAAGCATTTCTGTATCCTTGATATAATGAAACACAACTCCAAGCAAAGCCCTTTTGTTTTCCTTCCTTCCTTCCCTCCTTCCTCCCATTCTTTCTTCAAAGGGCTTTGCTTTCTACAGTTCCTTTGCCATGATACAGTCTGCCAGTCGAGTAATTACATTCAAAATAACCATTCTTTTCTTCTGGTAGTTATAGAAGCAGGTAAGCTGTAATATTTTTTTATAATTAGAGTCACACATAATCCCTTGCTCAACTTTCTAAAACAAAAATAAACTAATGATAGGCCAATTCAACTGCAAATTATATCATCATTAGGCTGACTAGTTTGAGAGATCTCAGTAGAGCAATAATAGCTTAATTCATATTGGCTGTTATCCTATATCATTATGCCTAACTGTGGCTTCTGCACATTTTCACACTGCTGATTTCCAGGGTGGCAGCCCAATAATTAGAACCTGCCTGAGTCTCAGTAGCATAAACAAACCCTGCAGCCAATTCTTTACATTTAAGTAATCCTAAAAGATGCACATTCCTAGTAGTTATTTGTATATATCCAGGTTGAGTTTATGATGATCAGAATGCAACACAAAGCATTATTTTTAGATCCTTCGTGCAAATTCAGCTGTCAGAATTAAGAAGAAAACAAACCTATTTAATATGCACTCATTCTGGTTGTTTAATATTTCATTCTAAAGATATATAAAACACTTCCAGGACATAATTTCTCTTAAAAGTCTTAATATTTGCTGTCTATAAAATGGTATCCTCTTGGATGTATTGTTTACAATTAAAAATGACTATGATGTTCCTGACAAATTAGAAAGTGAAACTTCATTATAGTTAATCTTTTGTAATAGTTAATACCAGGGGTGGTATTCAGCAGGTTCTGATCAGTTCTGGAGAACCGCTAGCGGAAATTTTGAGTAGTTCAGAGAACCGGCAAATACCACCTCCGACTGGCCCCGCCCCCATCTATTCTCTGCCTCCCAAGTCCCAGCTGATCAGCTGGGTTTTCTTTTGTTGCCCTGTACAGGAGAACGGAACTGGAAAGTAGTTAGTGGGGTGGGGAGGGAATGGGATTTTACAGTATCCTTCCCCTGCCATGCCCACGAAGCCACACCCACAGAACCAGTAGTAAAAAAAAAAATTGAATCCCACCACTGGTTAATACTCAAGATTACATACATCCTAAAAACATCCTAAGAAATGACAATATTTTACAACATAAGTCAAGTCAAATAAATCAAGAAATTAGCCCAATATGAAAGCATTAATAGTGAACTCAGAAACAGCAAGGATGAAACTTGGTATTCCAAACATTTAATATCTGTTGAAATAAATAGAGATTTCTTTTTAAATAAAACTTTTAAAATTTAAAAGGGAAAGCTATGCAGGTCTAGATGGAACAAAATCCTATTGGTTTCAGTGAAAAAAAAACTTCATTTCCTTCATTTCTAGGTAAATATATATGATTGCACCCTAAGTAATATTTCCATATGTGAATTTTAGAACATGTTCTCTTTGCGTCTGAACTTGTCTCATAGGTACCATGATTGCAGATTAAAATTAAAGTATGAAGCAATATGTATAGGATGCTTAACTTGTAATTATATACGATGCTAATTTACCACCCATAAGTAAAACGTTATCCATAACAATACATTGGTAATATAATTTATGTATAGTTCTCAGAATTTCTTTTTGTTTATGGTCTCCCTAATGTGTACCATAAGTTATTATTAATATAATCACTCATAAATCTGAGCTCTCTTGCCAGTGTGTATTGCTTCTCATTAGATGCTTAAGACACTTCAATGAAGTTGGTCACAATTATTCCCACTGCAGGACCAGACAATTAGGTTGAGAAATGCCCACTTGCTCAATATCCAGTGAATCCAATATCCAGTGAATCCAAACTAGCTAACACATAAATCTTATCACAACTCTATTTTTATTTTATTCCCGGAATTTAAGGGGATGAGAAGGCCCAACTGAATGTTTAAAGTGTTTAGTACAGTACCCCTAACTTTAACAGCGAAATTAATGGAGAAATTTTTATTAAGCAAGAGCAATCAATTACATTTCTTCTACTTTTTATTATGTTATTGGCAAAAAGTGAACAGCTGTTGGGCTAGAGGAAAGTCACTAGCAACCTTTTGCCAGTCTCATTACTATTTGTCACAAATTAACCCACTCAACATTTACCTGCACCTTAAGGCCCACATATTATTTACAATGCTTTGAATTTATTATATATTAAATATACCATAACATTATGATTTAGTACTTCTACTCC
Organism: Bungarus multicinctus; assembly: GCA_023653725.1. Taxonomy (NCBI): domain Eukaryota; kingdom Metazoa; phylum Chordata; class Lepidosauria; order Squamata; family Elapidae; genus Bungarus; species Bungarus multicinctus. The sequence goes on from CM042836.1 coordinate 117,795,345, forward strand.
ATCATGTCTTTTAATGCACAGAACCAGAGTCAGCCAATGTATTATTTAGTTCATGTTACTTGCCTCCGCTGTAAGAATCCATCTGAAGTGCTTTGGACAGGTATCAATATAGGATATATAATTTTACTGTAAGAATTATTATTATTTAGTTCAGTTTGACTATCAGGCATTCTAGCTGATTAAGCAAGGATGTCAAAATGTGTGCTCCGTAGAATAAAAAAGCCAGCTCAAATTATTTATTGATTTACTTGAAAAGACAATGGAGACTATAGTTTAAGAAAGGCAAAAAAATATTGAATTCTAGCACCGAACTGTTGTTAAATCATTTGTATGCTGCATCAGTTAGAATTTACATCAGCGGGAAGATAATTTATAGGACAAACCCAAAGAGCAATTTCCATTTATAAATGGATGTTTTCCCAATTCCCGTCTTCTTTGTAGATAGACAGATCTACATTATTGAAAATCTTTTCAGACTTTTGATTACATCATTCATAGCCCAAACCAAAGCTGGAGCACTAAATATGAAGTCTCTTTAGCTTCTGAGACATTTTTGAAACTGCCTAGAAAGTATGAATATTTTAAAGAAAGGTAAAACTCTGAGAAATGGATGGCTGAAAAACAAAATACAATTGTTGCATTTAGAGGCCTGGTAATTCACTTCAGGCAGTCAGAATAGAATAGTTGTCTCCAATCTGGTGCCCTCTAGGGGTATTAAACACTATATTAATTCTTAAATTAACTCCTTAACTCCTTAATTCTCAGGATGCATGTCAAAGATTGTCTAAGATTTATGGGAATTTAGGCCCAGCACAGTTTGGAGGCCAAGGAAAAACTGTGGTGGATAAGCCAGTATATTTCACATGTTGTTTTTTATTCATAGCAAGTTCCCAAGGCGTTGCATCATCAAAAGAACATCAAAAGAACAGCCGGTGTTTCTGGAGAATTCTCAAATATGAAGAGTTATCTCGTGTTCTGGAAACTAATCAGCACATAAATTCAATTCAATCTGATGAATGACTCATGTGATTAAAGGAGCAATTAAATCAACTAATCTTTGCATGTAAAAAAATGCAAAGCATATTTAAAAATACAAGAGTAGCACTAACACATATTAACAGCTAAAAAGGAAAAAAACTCAAAGATACATCATGGAAAATGAAGCAGATTGTGTTTTATAAAAGTACAATTCTCCATGAAAAATAGATTTCCCTCAGCAAACTGTCTCCATGGTCAGTCTAAGAGTTTATTTATTAATATCTATCTCGCCCTTTACAAATAATTCAAATGGCAAACATATCCTACATAACTTCTTCCTCCCACATTTTGCACAACAACAACTTTGTGAGGCTGAGAGACAGTGAAGGCCCAAAATCATCCAGCTGACTAGGATGGGACTTGAACTCTCGGTCTCCCTCTTTCTAGCCTGGCGTTAGACCAAACTGGGTCTCACAGAGTTGCTTTTGTGGGAGACATAGGAAGAGGAAGGGGTGTTGGATATGTTTCCCACCTTGAGTTATTTGTAAAATGAAATAAATAAGTACCCAAGACAAAAGTAAAAAAAGGAAATGGAATTTGTTTAATTTGGCTCTTGTTGATAATGGCACAAAGTATGTTTTGCCTTAACTTAGAACAAAAGGTAGTGGTGATACATTGCAACAAGTCAATTGCTTAATAAATATATATGGTCCTGATATTTGGTGCTGCAAAATTTTAACATTTGAATGCCCTCTAATTAATATGATTTTTTTTCCTGGCTAGTCACCCCACAATATTATGAATCACCCAAATTTAAGCACATAGGAGACAGAATTTTCTGATGAACCTTGGACCAAGGTGTGTTCAGTCTCATTTAAAAGGTTTGGAATTGAAAAAAAAAATACAACCAAGAACGAATAGAAGAATAATATAACAATTTCCATCATTGTCAAATATTGAATCATATTCATGTGTTCCCTTGAAGGAAGATGTATCTGTTGTGCTTCTTTTATACACATTTCAAATTTCAATATTTTAAAGATTTTACTCTTTTTAAATCATTTCCTACGTTTCTGATGTTTAAACTTCAGCATTAATGTTTATACAGCCAAAATGCCCTTATTTTTAAAGCCAAATGACATGATCTCAAAATATGGATTATGCTTACTGACCCCTAAAAGGCTAAGGGCACTGATCTAATAAATGCCACATGGCCATTATGAAGTAGAATAACCTACAAAGGCCTCAATAAGTATTTTGTAATACAGATGCAAGGATTACAGATGAAAAAATATTAACCAATTATCATTTACCCATTTAATGAGACAAAAATCTCTACTAAAGCAAAACAAAAACAAAACAAAAGAGATGGGACCTACAATGTATTCCAGGCAGTGGCATCTATTTTGGATAGTATCTAGAACAGATGATATAAAAAAACAGGTGACAAAGACATAATATATATCAGAAATACTAAACTTGAGAAGTTATCTGGGATAAAAGAAAGGATATACGATTGAACCAGTGACAGAACAAATCCTCATCCTGTCTATAATGTGTTAATATGATCCCCATGTGTGTTTTTGCTGGAATAATTTGGATTCTCTGTGATTTATCTAATATGTGCAGAAGTGGGATTCTACTGGTTCAGACGGGTTTGGGTAAACCCCTTGCTCCGAAGATCATCTGTTTCCGAACCGCTGTTTTCAAAGCGCACGATCACCAAACCAACCGGTTGTTATAGCGGTGGAATCCCACCCCTGGATACGTTCCACTATCAAGGCCTCCAAAGACTATCAGGGTAAAAGTAGGATGACTTTCAATACCTTTCGGATATATGGCTTCTGGTTGCAGCATGAAAGAGAAACATTTTAAATGTACACGTAACAATGAGGTGTCCCATGTTTTTGGCTTTTGACCAAAACAATTTATATGGAAAATATATTAAATACTGGGATCATTTCTCAATAGTCTACAGGTTTGGCCTTTGAGCATCACACATTCATTATTTTCTTTTTACTTGATATTGTTGGGAGCCTTCTTTCATTCTTCTCTCCCATTGTTCCTAACTGCATAATGTTGTGTTAATCTATTTCTGATCTCTGACTCATAATTTCCTGAACTTCATACTTTCAGGGTTTGACAAAAGTATCATTTAATTGCTCTAAGATTCAAAGACTTGTTCATGGTGCATTTATGTATTCAAAACACCTGCAGGGCACCATGCCTTTAATTTATATTAGATTAGCAAGTTTAACTTGTTTTGAAATATTAATACAATTAGTATAAGCATGTATTCTGTGCACATAATTGGGATTGGAAAACACAGTGAACTTTAATCCTTCTCCCATGTTGTTGGCTAACAATATCAAAATAATAAACGCATATAACTTACCTCATTTGTGGATGAAACTGACAATGATATACTCAATCTGGTTTCTGAGTTTTTAAGAGGAGTTTATCTCCAGATCATGTTGTTGTAGGATAATGTTTCTCTTTGCACTGTAAATGGCTAATTTCCGTGGATTATACTTTTACTGAAGCAAGGTTTGTTTTGATAATCTAGAAATTCTGAGTGTGGATTAATATAAAAAATCAGATGTATAACACTTTTAAGTTTTGAAACATACAGCCATATATCTTTAGAACACACACACACACACACACACATTCCATTTTCAGCTTGGGGACTTGCATCTGAGATGGCAAGCTGCCAGTCGTGGGCTGCACTGGTCCCTGATGGCTCCAAGGTGGGGAAAGAGGCAAGGTTGACTTGCTCTCAATGGCAAAAATCAGGCCAAGCAGGTATCCTTGTTCTGGGCTGGACACTTCAGCAGGAAGAGAGCACATCTTTCTCCTTTTATCCTGGCCACTTTTTACAGAGGCACGATAGAGCGTGTTTTAACAAACTACATCCCTGTTTGATTTGGTGGCTGTGCCTCAAAGAGAAAGTCCATTCAGAGAGTGGGAAGAAAAGCCGAGAAGATTATAGTGTCATGCCCCTGGTGAGACTGACTCTGAGGAAGAGGAGGAACAGCCAACAGGGAGTGAAAGTGTGGCTCCAGAGGTGGTGGAGAGGGGTGGGGAAGGGCAGAGTCTGGTTGAGCAAGCAGAGGAGGATCCAGGACCATCCCCTATCCATCCTAGGGCATGTAAGGAGGAGAGGATCAGGGAAAAGCATGGTATACTCTGGCCATGATCCTCCTCATGGGTTGCAGCCGTGAGCTCTGTATAAGAATCTGCAAATGCATGTCACAGACACTGAAGTCAAACTAATGTTTTTTGTTTGGATGAGGTTTCTCTTCGTTGGTGTTCTTCTCATGGACTCTACCCGGTTATCTCCCTGGAATGTGTGATTAATTATCTTGGTTTGCCTTGGAACTTTCGCCAATGCGGTTTGTTTTGGTTTCCTTTTGGTTCCTTATTGACTGTTTGAATTTAAACTGTGACTAATAAAACAGAGAAGTTAAGCTGAAGACATTGCAAGCTCTTGATTCATGTTTTATGTTTTTTGTTATTTTTGAGAGATTACGTGCTATCACCTATAGGAAGTTTGTAAGCGCTATGTGCTTAGAGCTCAAAGCATTGTTAGAGACCCCACACACCCACTTCATAGTCTGCTTCTGTTGCTTCTCTCTGGAAGGATGTTTTAAAGTATTTCTAGCAGGACTACCAGATTCTGTAACAGCTTTGTTCCCTATGCCATCCATCTGGTAAACTTGCAAGATTCGTTTCTCTCACCGTGTACATGTATACATCCAAACTAAACTGTGTTGTTTCTCCATGTCATATGTGTGGGTATATGCATAATTTTTTATTTATTTATTTAATTTATTTATTTATATATTTATTTATTTTGTCATATATATGTAGTGTATATTGGAGTTGGAGACTCTTTGAGAGCTGTATGCAATGAAATTTCATTTTGATGTATGCCGATTAGTGTACATTCAAAGTGACAATAAAGTAAAGTTAGTCTAAGAGCCTTCACAGCGATGGCTGTTAGGAGGTGGCTGCAGCAAGGTGGCAGCGGCAAATTAATTGTCCTAGACCAGGTATCATCAATGATACAATGAATTGTATCATTGTATCAAGGTGGCAGCAGCAATGAATTGTCCTAGACCAGGTATCATGCCCTCTTGGAATCTGACTTGGAGGAGGAAGCCGAACAGCTGACAGGGAGTGAGACTGTGGCTCCATTGGCTGTGGAAGAAACTGGGGAAGGTCAAAGTCCGGTTGGGCAGAGCAGGGAAGAGGTAGAACAAAGGAGAAGGAATTCATATGAAGACCCAGGCCCACCCCCTCTTCATCCTAGGGCACATAGGGAGGAATGGAGTAGAGAGCAAAGTGGGTTGCATGGCTTACGGGGAGGAAAGGGCCCTGGTTCTCTTCATTAGTTGCAGCTGGGAATACAATGTATAAAAAAGACAAACTGCGCGCAGTAAGCTGTTGGGAGCAAACATGACTTTATCTTGTATTGTTGTGGTTTATCTGTGTTCCTGGCATCTTTTCAACGGTGCGAGTTTTGCTGTGCTTTCAAGTTTGAAATTCCTGCTCTTGCCCTGCCAAACTCATTACTTCAATTTGGTTTGTTTGGATTTTAAGTTACAGTTTGTGTGTATCTTGTTTTGGACTGAATTTTCTACAGTCAAAGGCTGTTCCTGGGAGAGTTTTTTTCCAGCCCGAAGGTAACCTGGACATTGGGGGCAAAGTTGGAGATAATAAAGGGAATCTTATTGCTTATCTGTCTGTGTTGCATTTGTGCCACGCCCAGGCTCATCACACCAGGAGTGTCAAAGTCAGGTTGTCACAGCAGCATCACGTGACATATCGGGATTCCCTCCGCCCCCCTTAGCTAAACCAGGCATGGGTATGGCCAGCATGTGGGCCAGGAATTTGACAGCCCTGTCCTAGACCCTTACATGAGGATTTGTTGGTGATCTTCATTGATCACCTGATAGAAGATTGGTGGATTCATTCATTTAATTTGTTTTTGGCAAGTAATTTTTTATAAGATGATTTTACATAGATTTTAGATAAACTACAGAAACATAAAAGAAAATTCAGGGGGAAAAAGAAAATACAAAAGAAAAATAAAAGGTAGCAAAAAAGAAAAAGATATCTAAAGAAGTGACTTTCCATCCTCTTTGCAGCAATTCCAAACATAGTCATCGTCGTCTCTACCTTCTAAAATCACGTGTAGGTTCCCTTCTTTCCATTAAACAAACCTTGTCAATGAGTAAATCCTGAAATTGCCAGTTCATTTTTATCCATTTTCATGTGTTATCAGGAAAGGCAGGTAGAAAAATATGTTTAAGTTAACATGACACTAATATATGCATGTTAGACTTGACTTAAGATCTGAAACTCTGGCTCATTTATGTATGTGCAGGAGATCTTCACTTTAAGCAATGAAAAATAAATTCAGCAGGACTCTTGGTAGAATGGAAGGTGTTTGTGTTTCCCCCCCCCCCTTACAAAAAAGACTTTAACTCAACTATAATTAGTAGCTGTGATCTGATTGAAACCTCCAATTTCTTTCAGTTAAGAACAAGACCTGGGACAAATGCCTCCTTATTCACCACCTACTGAATGACCTCATTTCTCTGGCATAATCCATCACCAATTATATCCTGACAGATTACACTTTCAAGATGATTAGCATCCTCTGCATTATTCCTGTGGAGTCATAGGTGATGTATCCAATGTTAAAACTAAAACAAAAATAAGGAAATGAAACCATTTCCTTGATAGAAATGGCCTCCATTAACAAATCATTTAACTATGTTTTCATTTTGATCCCTTTTATTTCCAACAACATAACAAAAGAGAACTAATTGGGAGAAAATGATTTCCTACTATTTTATTTCCCAGAGTATTTTAAAGATTGATTTTGTGGGAACCATATTGTAGTCATAAGGTTTTGTTGTGCTCTGTTTCTGAAAAGATTCTCAGGGGGTGATGTAACAGCAGAAGCTTGCATAGATTATCTGTGTTGGCAGTTGTGCAATGAGATTATAACAGTATTACAGAACATCCACTGAGAACAAGAGCAATTGTTGGCAGCCATTGTTATAAACCAACTATGTTTGTTGTGATGTGACACACACGTTTATTTTTTCTCTTTTGTTTTTTTGTCCATAAATGAAATTGCTGGAGTAAGTTGTCTAGAATTATGGCATAGATTGTTATTGGCACTCAACTTCATTTCTCTTTTCCATTTGAACCAGGTGTTACTTTTTTGAATGATTGAATTTGATGGTGTGAAGGAACACTTGTATCAAGAAACAAGAGGAGAAGAAATGACTCAAGTTGAGAGGTCATAAAATAAGACTGATTGTAGAAATGGTGGCAGTTCTAGGTTAGCAATATTTTAACTCTTAAAAGAGAAGATTTACAGTTTGTTGATACTCTGGCATATATGTTTACTGTGGCATTTCATACCGTCATGGTTTAGTTTTCCCTTGAAACTTTCAACAGGACCGTTGAGTGTTGTAAGGAGACCTAATACTGGAGGCACTTGGGAATGGATCAGACTGTGGCCAGTATTTACCAAAGGTCTATAATACTGATATTGCAAAAGCTATCATATTTGGCAATGATGAGTTGCTTTGGGTTTTCCTTCTTTTAGGCATAATTGACTGTAGCACTTAGAAAAAATACACCAAACCATTTCCCAAATGATTCTTTACTGCCAACTTTTAAGCATGTTCTTTTCAGAGAGGTTTTCAGTCTTCAAACTTTCCAGGATATATATATTTTTGCTCCTGAAAAAACTCTCATTTGTACTTCTACTAGACTGCTAGTTTAAATTGCTCTTCCTTTAATTTTTGTTTCAGAATCTTTAAACTGGATTATAGCTTTTAGTAAAAAAAAAAAATAACACTGGTAAACCCCTACCCACAAAACACACAACGCTTCACCCTTATTATAATTAATCAGAATTTTTCAGTGGGGTTGACCATAGGCAACTATTTTAGGAACACAATGGGACATAGTCATTTTCATTTTCTTTTCTATTAAAAAAAACCAGATTGAATGATCAACTGAAAAGGTATCAGCATAAGTAATATTGGCCATTAAAGTGTGCCATTTAATGATAATAATGCAGCTAAAAGGCACTCTCCATCCGCCCCTTAATTAATGATAGAACTGTGTAGGTATAAGTGGCTCCCCACATGGAATCTGCAAAACCCTTTCCTTGCTTCCCCTGATTTTTATTTGAGCACTAAACTGCATGTGAATTTGTCCTAAAAGAGCTCAGTATATCCAGCTATCTTATTGAAAGGAAAGTCTCTTAATCTCTCAAACAATATTAAGGCATAGTTCAATCCCCTGCAAAATTACTTACACCTATTGTATGTTTTCAGTGAGGAGTATAGCTTCTATTGGCTTTTTATTTGCAGTTGGTTTTGTGCTAAGCATTGTAAAAAGGAAGAAATCAGCATCTCCTAAACTGGGGATTGGCAGCCTGTCCTTCCTAATCCCATTATTGTGGTCTTCAGAATTTTCCAAGTATCTCCAATCTTGGGCAGCATTTGCTTCATTTTGTGAGAATAGCGTAAAGTACATGTCTTAAGTAATACTAGCATTGAAGTTCGTTTTGAAGGTTTCAGGGTTGAAATATTATTTTACGACTACTCCCTGCTGAATTCATTCAACATCCTTAGATGCAGCTAATTTGGAATCTGCACAGTTCTTGTTACCTTTTCTAAATATTCAAAAAGAAAAAAAGCAAGGAGTGGTAACTCTACCAATAAGGCTTAGAATTAGCTTAGACTCTAATGCTTCATGTTAACCCTTCATTAAGAAAAAAGAAAAGAAATTTGCTACAGGGCTCTAATGAAAAAAAAATGTTTGCAATTAGATGAAAATAAAATTTGAATGACATCTGACATTTTGCACTATCATTTTTAATCAGCCTAACCTATTGACAAATTGAAGTGAAGTCTAAATATGACATGAAACGGAAGTGATAAAGACACTGTTTATGAAAATACTGCATATGCTTTGGTGACTACTTTCCAGTTTTAGAGCTGTATTCTTCCTTGGATTTGTCAATGTCTGAATTCTTTTTTTTCCAAAAAACATTGCAGTCATTTTATTTGGATAATAATTAATAGTGAAGGATTAGATAAAGGAGATAGCAAACAATATGTTTTGAGCTTCCCATTTTAAATATTTCAATTTCAGCTGTATAAAAATATTTAGTTGGTTGGATGTGCTATCAAGTTGATGTTAACTCCTAGCAACCATATAGATAGATTTCCCCCTAAACATCTATCCCTAACTTGGTCCTTCAGGTTTTCTAACAGTGCACTTATTGCCTCTATATTTAGGACATCCACTTTGCTGTTGGTGATTCTCTTCTCTCTCCTTCTACTTTTCCCAACATTAGACTTTTCCACAGGAAGCTGAGTCTTCATATAATATATCTCAGATAGGATAATTTGAGCCTGGTCACTTTTGCCTTGAGTGACAACTCTGGGTTGATTCGTTTGATGATCGATTTGTGTGTTTTCTTGGCTGTTCATGGTATTTTTAGAAGTTTTCTTCAACACCAAAGTTCAAAATGTCAGTGGTAAAAATTATCTTGCTTCATTTTAATTTCTTAAGCCATAGAATCCAATTACATTTTCCTCAATGTTTACAATTTTGGTATTCCAGTCTCTAATTGTAAGTAGCACACCTTGCTTCCATGTGGGTCAATTTCAAATTGAACCTTATCATAAAACTCATCAAGTTCCTCCTCTTTTGCATCAATGTTGGAGCACAAACTTGAGGATGACTTGATGAGATATTACAGAGTTGTCCCTGAATTTTGCATTGCAACCAAGTATAGATAGTCCTCGACTTAAGATCACAATTGGGCCCAAAATTTCTGATATTCAGTGAGACATTTGTTAAGTGAGTTTTGCCCCATTTCCCAACCTTTCTTGCTATAGTTGTTAAGTGAATGACTGCAGTTGTTCAATTAGTAACCTGGTTGTTAAGTGAATCTGGCTTCCCCACTGACTTTGCTTGTCAGAAGGTTGCAAAAGGTGATCACATGACCCCAGGATACCGCAACAGTCATCAATATGAACCAGTTGCCAAGTGTTCAAATTTTGATCACGTGACCATGGGGATGCTTCAACGGTCATAAGTATGAAAAACGATCATGACACTTTTTTCAGTGCTGTTGTAACTTTGAATGGTCACTAAACAAACTGTTATAATTTGAGAACTACATGTACTGTTCTTTCTATATTCTTAAATATAAAAGTAATACCGTTCCTTCTTGGTTTTTCATGTCCTAAATAATAAACAGTATGATCTTCTGATTGAACATGCCCAGTTCCAATCCATCTCCATTCCCTGATGCCTAAAATGTCAATTTGTAATTGTTTCATTTCATTTTTAATCATTAGCTTTAATCTAGATGTGCCATCTAGATACAAGAACAGTTTCCCCCCAACACCATCACTCTTGTAAACAAATAATTCCCTCAACACTGTCCAACTATTTACTAAGTCTGCATTACTATTACTATTAATCCTTCCATCCTTCCTTTCACCCATCTCTTCCCACTTATGACTGTATGACTGTAAGCTTGTTGCTTGTATCTTAATTATTTATATTGATTGTTTCCTAGTATGATTTGATTGCTTATTGTACCCTATGACTATTATTAAGTGTTGTACCTTATGATTCTTGACTCTTGATGAATGTATCTTTTATTTTATGTACACTGAGAGCATTTGCACCAAGACAAATTTCTTGTATGTCAATCATATTTGGCCAATAAAAAATTCTATTCTATTCTATTCTATTCTATTCTATTCTATTCTATTCTATTCTATTCTATTCTATTCTATTCTATTCTATTCTATTCTATTCTATTCTATTCATAAGCATCATGTTCCGAAAGAGCCTTTGCTGTTCCTTATTAGTATATTTAATGCCATCTGATCTGAGGGGCCTAACATCTAGTACTATATCACCAATCATTTTATATTTTCTATCTATGTGATTTTCTTGGTGTAAATATAGGACTTTAGCATTGTCTTCTCCCGTGTAGTATTAATTCATGCCTTTGCCATTGGCATTTATGTGACCACCTGCCTCCAGCATCTTCCTACATAACTTTTGCCCAATGTAGGTACTTAGTCGCTTTAATTGAGGAGCTGGGATAAACTTCAATGCCTTGGGTGGACCTACTGAGAATGTATACTCTTAGAATTAGTGTCATTCTTCACTCATTCCCCCTGGAATATCCCCCTGCCATGATGAAGCAGCACAGCAGGTCTTGGGGTGGGGTGAGGTGAAACTGGAGGAGGTTTAAAAATATCATCTGCCTCCACATTATGTACAGGGTCAGTAAATAAACAAATCAAAATCAGGCTGAAAAGGCATAGTGACATCAACAAAAACTAATATTGGAAAATTATTCAATCAGTTTAATACCTAAATAAAAGATGTATAAAACTCCCATTTACGACCCTGCCATTCCTTAATTCGGGATAGAGTCAGGGCAGCTGGATGGAGCTGAGTGTTCACTGGCTGGATGCCCTTCTTGACGCTACACGCAGGTCACAGCAGATGTTTTTTCTTTGCACCCTAAAAGATAAACATCTATACTACCTAGGATTAAACTCAACCTTTGAGTGGGAGGTGAACAACTCCATCACTAGGCCACCAGGCTGCCATGAAAGATGAATTCCTATGCTAAAAAAACAGAGGAAGATTCCAATTTTTATTAATATCTGTTTTTTTAAAAATAGTGCGCATATATAAAAAAAATGTATCGGCATAAAGAACAACAAAACAAGAAACAAGTTGCATGAGACAACACCACTGGAGTTAATATAAATAAAGAGAAAATCATCTATTCTGAAAGGGTGAAATTAGAATTAAAGTCAAGATGAATTTTCAGCAGATGTAAGCGGTAGCTATGTAATTTTTGGAATCGTTAACTGAAGCTTATGTGTGTGTATTACTTATCTTGTTCTCAGTACCTTCCCTTTGTCTTTACTTGAGAAGTGAAGAGGAAAATAGGTTAGGGCCAAGGGCCTCTTGCTATGGAAATGTTTGACAGATCCATTTTCAAATTAAAATACATTTCTCCCCCCCTGCAGTGCTGTGTATGGTGTCTAAAAGAACACAAATGATCATGATTTTATGCATGTTTTAGAATTGAAAAAAACAACGGCAAAACCCACAGTTCACACATCTGTTTGTAAGAAAGCAAAAATGAAGGGCAACAATGGGTGAGTTGTATCACAGCTAAAGTGCACGCTGAAGAGATTTCCTGATTTCCCTCCTACATCATCTTTTCCTTCTTCTGTTTTAAATAAAATGGAAAGTGTAAGAAGGGATGGGGAAAGCCAGATGGCAATCTTATAAAAAAAAAATCTATATTCAGCCCGCAAGCTACTAACTGCTGACACTTACTATAAATAGGGGTAATAGAATTTGTGATCTGCTGTGAAATAAAAATAGAATTAGCACAAAAGAAAGAAATGCTTGCACAGAATTATACTCCTACTGAAGTTATTACAAAAAGCTTTGTGGTTTGGGAGTTTATGGTGTTTTTCTTCCCAAGAATTTGTTGACCTGCAACGAGAGATAATTGGGTGGTAGAGAAGGATCCTGCCATCCACTATCTGCCCTTTTTGTCCTCCCTTTTTCTGCAACATCAGGCTCTCATTAATCACACAGCTGTGGAAGGCATTTTAATTTATTAATTCCTCTCATTTATATACTCCTAGAATCAGAAGACACCTTTTCATCACAATAAAAAAGATACAGAAGAACAAGTAAAATCATAAGAGTTGCTTTGGCAAGATGAGCAGCAAATAAATTTAATAATTATAATAAAAAAATAAGCTATCATAAGGGATTGAAAACCTATACATCATGGGTGTCAAACTTGCTGCATCATGTTGCTGTCACGTGATGATTCAATCTTTCCCATTCGTGGAGCTGGGGTGGGCATGGCCTGCATGTGACATCCGATCTGTGGGCCACCAGTTTGATACTCCTGCACTTTAAAAGTGACATCAACTTTCAAAAGTTCAGTATGACATCATTTTCATGGTTCTTAAAATAAAGCCAGAACTGGTCTGACCTATGGGGGAAGTTGTCTCATAGAACTGCAGTCTGTCACCAACATGATCTCCAATACCCAATAACTTCCCTTTTGTTTGGGAACCTGCGGCACACCCAAGGCTGCACAAGGTGGGCAGGTGGGTTCTGCCCAGAAAAGGTACTCTGCTATATACATCACAACCAATACTCTGGATTGTATCTGAATGCTTATTGGCGTAATGCCTTCAATATGGATGCTGCTTGTCAGTAATAAACCTCACCTGTAAATACTGTATGTGGATTGTTTCATTTGGTTCCAACTATTCATCAAACATAGTTCTGGGTACAACACATTGCAATAAGCTATGCAAGTAGCAATGAGCACATTTCTTGTCATTGCTAGATTCTCTCACTTTAGGTCAGGGGTACAAACTCAAGGCCCATGGGCCAGATGTGGCCCACGATGTGGTTGGATCCAGCCTGTGGGGCCATCCTGGAAAATGTAAAGGGTTGGCCTGCATTGCTTTGGCCCGGTCTACCAAATGTGAAGAGGAAAATCGGGCCAGTGTGGCTTCAGCCTGCTCTACCCAATGGAAAGAGGAAACATGGCAGCAGTTTGGGGAGTGGCATCAAGCTGGCCATGCCCACCTAGTTGGCCACACTCACCCAATCAGCCACGCCTGGCTGGCTCCCCCAAAGTCAACCACATCCCTGATGCAGCTATCAATGAAATTGAGTTTGACACCCCTGCTCTAGGTGGTGTTGCAATGAGCATGCCTATTAAAGGTGAAGGGGGTTCTCTTGCCTATGACCTCCCCTTGCCCATCAAATAATAACTGTCAGTTCAAGGGGACATGAGTTCCAGGGGGACAAGAGTCCAAGAAGACCCACTCCATTTAGAGTAGCAACCACAGCAGAAAGAGAACCAACTGGTCTCTAGACAAACAGCAACTCAATCTTAGTTTCTTTTGTCTCATCCAGACCAGCATGGTTTCCAGACATTGCATCAAGGCCTTCATTACACCTATGGCTCATCCCAGGATGGCAACTTGTAACTGGATACTGACACTTCACTCCAAACTGATGGATTATCTCTCACAATGGTTTCATGTAGCTGTTAAGCAGCATAGATGAGTAAATGCATCCCTGTGGAACCCCAAGTGGAGGGGATGGCAACCTTTCCTCTTCCAGTACCACTGACTAGAACCACCTGCTGAGAAAGGAATGGAGCCCCTGTAAACAATGGTTCCAATTCTCAATTGTAACTGAAGGATACCATGGTCACTGATATCAAAGGTTTCTGAAAGGTTAAATAGGACCAAGAATGATCCATTTTCCATGTCCAGGTCCTGACATCCCGAAACCTGGATTGATTCCACTTTCTCAAAAGATAAAAATAAAAAAGGGAGGGAAGGTTGGAAACTACAGTTGTTATCCAATAGAGCTGGATTCATGTAGGGATATGTCAGTGCCTCTTTAAAGGCAGCTGAAGCAGTTTCTTCTGTCTGAATGGCATTAACCATCTCCTGGACTTACCCCAGCTACGCAGGGGAGCAAGGATGGAGTCAGATTGAGACTAAGGATGCCATGGCTCATAAGAGCACCCTATCCATTTTATCAGAATCCTAACAATCCATACAGAATCCATATAGGACATTGTCACCCTCATCTTTTCAGACTCTGTTCATGAGGAGTCAAGATTCTGGCAAATTTCAGTCACTTTATCAGCAAATTGTCACACAAAAACATTGCAGCAACCAGGTAGCAAATAATCTTATTTATTCCTACCTAACAAACTTAAATGGGATTGCTGGATGGCAACTTGCTGAGGCAATAACTAGTGCTTCTGATTAACACTTACAATAAAAATGCAGTTAAATAGTGAAATAAAATAATATGAAGGACTTTTGGAGAGAGGCAAATGGTACTCCAGAAATGTTAGAGAAAGAAATACATGTCAGGCACAAACAATCAGGTCTACATATAAAAGTTTCAGTTTACTGTTTTATTGCTCAAGCTGATACACAAAAATCTTCTCATACTAACAGTTTGCACCTGTTAGTAAAACAGTAAACAGTAAAGCTAGATAAGGTTCAGTAGCATGGGGTGGTGGTGGTTGGGCCTCATCCTCTTATGACTATGAAGAGATTCTCAACTAATTCCCCACTTGACTCCTCCCCCCTGAGTATTGCCAGTCTCTCTCTGACAATAAACTGGATTGGTTCTTAAAGTAATTTGATTGATCATTAGAAAGATCCCTCTAGGTACTTGCTAATGAGTCTCAGTAGTTGTATTTATTTCTCATGAAATTGGGAATGCCTGGTGTACATTTAGTAACACAATCCTGCACAGCTCTTGTGGTATTAACTTTTCCCCATTTTTTAAAAAACCTTGAACCAGTCTGGATCGAACTCCTGGCAATGGGCAGAATTAGCCTGCAATATTCCATTCTATACCACCACCACCATTAATAGAATACAGAAATGTAAAAAGTGTAATATATCTTGATTTTAGTTGTGCCTTTGACAAAATAGTGATGAAATACTGGCTAGCAAGCTAAATTAAGATTAGCATACTGAATCTCATGACAATTAAATCGGTTGAATATCATAATCAGTAATTCCCCTTCGGTATGGAAAAAGAATAGGATACAACATAGATCAATTCTGGCACCTCTACTATTCAAAATTTATTTATGTAAATATTTATTCAAGTCATGGGGAAATGGGGAGAAAGCCTATACATTTTTCAGATAACTCAGAATTAGGTAAAATAATTAATACTCCAAAAGGTAGGAATAAAGTTCAAAATAATTTTCATATATTAGAGAAATGGATTTCCAAATGCAAAGGTTTCTCAAAAGTCTTATGGCAAAAGTTGTAAGCACCAAGACAGGATAGAGGATTCCTAGCTTGATAAAAGTATTTGGGAAACTTTCGTGGAAGGGTAATTGATTGAAACTAAATATAAGTCAGCGATGTGCCTGAGTTACAAAAAGTCCAGTGCAGTTTTAAGCTGCAACTGCCATTTCCAAATCAGGGCAATTTGCTTGCTTGATTCTTCTTTAATCAATCCCGCACCTTCATTGTAAATAGATTTGAATACTGCACTTCAAAAAAGGTTCAATACAACTGGAAAGCTTCAAAGAAGGGCAGTGAGGATGATGACGCACTATGCAAGAGCCGTGGTGGTGCAGAATGCAATATTGCAGGCTAATTCTGCCCATTGCCAGGAGTTCAATCCAGACTGGTTCAAGGTTGACTCAGCCTTCCATCCTTCTGAGGTGGGTAAAATGAAGACTCAGATTGTTAGGAGCAATAGGCTGATTCTGTAAACCACTTACAGAGGGCTGTAAAGCACTGTGAAGTTGTATCTAAGTCTAAGTGCTATTGCAATTGCTATTACTACGCAGAGAGGTTGAAGCAGCTAGGTATATTTAGCCTTGGGAAGAGGAGATCAGGGAAGCATAATATAGCACTCTTGAAATTACTAAAAGGATGCCCTGTGAAAGAAAGACAAGATGTGTTCCTATTGTTCTAGAGCAAATTAATGAGTTTAAGTTACGAGAAGATAGAGATGCCAACATAATGGTATAAAATATTTAAGAATCATTCAGCAGTGGAACCTATTACCGAAAGAAGCAGTAGATTCCCATTTGCAGGCTGTGTTCAAACAGATGGCTAGCTATCTGTCAGAGATGCTTTAATTTAGACTTCTACATGGACCAAGGGGATTGGATCCAAAGCCCATAAGGTGCCTTCCAGCCTTAGTATTCTTAGAAATCCATCTGTAAAAAGCCGATTGAGATCTCTTTGTTATTGCAGAGAAAGTACAGCCAAGAGTAATATCGTGGCTCGAGCCAAACCATTAAGATGGAAACTGGACTTTTCAAAACACCAGCGTGTAATTCTAGCCTCTTCAGAAAACTCTAGTTTCTTTTTCTTATGCACTCACATACCATTACTGAAGAAAAAGGAGACATTATGCCAGGTAAATTTATACTGCCTTTTCTCCAAAGATCCCTTTTCTAAATGTTATGCCTGATATTTTATCTTTCTAGCAACAACCAGGGTATGCTTGCTCCAATCACATGTCTACATTGTGGATAAATATTAACACAGGAATCTACCTCTTCATATAAGTAGATGCTTGCACAGAGGCTTCCAAGGTGAGGCTTCCCACTGGTTTATAATAGCCTGATGCTTCTATTGAAAGTACTATTGGTATATTTAAGAGCAATTTTTCAGCAAGACATGACTTTATTTCTCACCTCTGCCTCTGCTCTCCCACCCTTCTTGGGACTATCTCAAAAATATCAGGACATTCGTGAATCACTTCAAGAAACAGTGTCACCCCCCCCCCCACTTTTCCAAATGTGCACACACCCTTTTTAAAATCTGAAATTGACCATCCAGTCACCTTGTCTCCTTTGGAATAAAAATACAGGGGTATAATCAATTAAATAACAACCTCTGTCACTTCGTGCTTTCATTTCAAGGCTGGCCCTACCTTAAATTCAGGGGAAAGGATTCCAGTGTTGTTGTCACCAAGATAATTATCTTAGGTACATCATAAAAAGATTTCAAAACAACTTTTGAGTCAAGCTAGACTCTTGGCGACTTCATAGGCACATTCATGCAGCTAACTCAGCCACAGGGTTGGCATCCTCCTACTTCAGAAAAAAAAAAATCCAACTCTCAAGTCTAACCTATAGACTTGGGATACCCCTAGTGGAATCCCACCCAAGGTCTAAACCAGGGTTCTTCAAAGTGGTTCACACAGGGACTGCCCAAATGATCAGAGTTGTCATTATGATTCAGTCAGCCAGATGTTCAAACTGGATTTGGCATTCTTAATCCCTATAGAAGTCTTTCCCAAGGACCTCTGATAGGTAGATATTGATATTTGATGGTGTTAGGATTTAAACTGTTCTGAATAAAGCTGCCTTTTGCAATTGACTGATTGACATTACAATGGACATTGTAAATTTGACAATGCCAATGGTGTTCAAGTTATTATGGTTATTATTCACAGTGCTATTAGTTGAAGTAGCATTTATTAAATTGTTTTCATAAAATGTTTGGGGGGTTAAGGGACAGTCTGAAGCTTCATAAAGAACTTAATGGATTGAAAAGTTTGGGGATCCCTGTTCTAAACAGATCCAGTCTGCTTAGGTTTTGAACTTAAGCAAGGACAACCAGGTTCTGCCATCTACTGAGACATAAAACGCTTACTTATCTTGTAACTGCCTGAAGTTACATAGGTGAAGTTGCAGATGCCATAATGGAAAAATAATAATTGTCCTAGTGATTGTACATTCAGTTCTATCTATATTTCAGCTTCCCAGGACAGAACTTGCAAATGGAATAACTTTCCATTACATTACTCCTTGACGTACGACCACAATGGAGCCCAACTTTTCCATTGTTCAGCAAGACAGTTGTTAAGTGAGTTTCACTCCATTTTACCACCTTTCTTGCCACAGTTATCAAGCAAATCACTGCAGGTGCCAATTTAGTAACCCGGTTGTTAAATGAATCTGGAGTCCCCATTGACTTTGCAAAAGATGATCTCAAGGCCCTGGGATACACTGCAACCATCACATATGAACCAGTTGCGAGGCATCTCATTTTGATTATGTGACTATGGGGATGTTGCAACGGTCATAAGTGTGAAAAGTAAGCTACTTTTTTCATTATAACTTTGAACAGTAGCTAAAAGAATAGTTGGATGTCAAGGACTACCTGTATTAACTATCCTTTGGGTACTTCCCTTTATTGGGCCCTTCAACATATTTGACTAGCCACTGCTCAGTTTCCCTTCCAAATTATGAAGGGTGAACAGCCACGAACATCATATAGAGTAATATTGTCCTCACTGCTTTTCAAAGATTATTTCTATCCACCCAAGCAGTTTCTAATTCCCCTGGATTAAGAATTCTTGTTTTTTCCAGCTGCAGAAAAATGTCTGCAGGCACAATTATGTATACTTAAATTACAGCTAACCTGAAGAGAGGGGTAGTAGACTTATTAACCAGAAAACCGAACCAGGTTATCTGCATTATTATCTGGTGAGATTCAGACCTCAGCTATGAACCCTGCATAAATTGCCCGCTTCTGTTCAGCAAAATTCCTGTAGAGCAGGAGTGGCTGCCTCATTTGAGTCAGTGTAAATGAAAAGTTTCTTTTTTCTCTTTTAAATTTACCCTGAAGAATACATGTGCCAAAATATACATAAACTTTATTGGTTCAGTTCCAGGCACCAGCCCTTCATGTTCTCCCTTTAGTTCCTCCCCTTTAGTTTTCTTCCACCACTTGCTAGGTAGTATGGCTAGTCCAATGTTTCTACTGAAATCCCCCACCCACCCCTGCCCCCACCCTGTCCCAGCCAAAATCTTCTCACCCTCCCTTCTAGTCTAGGACACGTAAGCTTGCCTAGTGCCCACCTCCACGTTTCATCAGGATCATTAGAATTGTCTCAGAGGTGTAACATCCATTCTTCCACAGATGCCCTGCAGAGGAGAGAGAGAGAGAGACCCTGGGAAACTTTCTTTAACGGGAACAAAACCCAAAATAATTCTCTAGTCTTCTACCACTCAAGATAAGGTGAAAACATGAAGAATGGCTGGTAAGCAATCAAATCTATTTCTAAAAGAATCACTCTCTAAAATGGAGAAACTTCAATGGACTGTATTCAAAACAGTCTATGTGAGCTGAGCTTTTTATTATCCTTTTATTTCCCTATGGCAATCATGTATGTATAAGAAAAGGATGTTTGAAAGAATGACTTCAACTCAAACCGTTTTGTTGTATGGAGAAATAAAATGTGGTCGACTTGAAATGTTTTAAGAAGAATTGCTCGCCTAGTGTGTTAAGAAAGGTTTATGGAGATTGGTTGGGAGTGTGGGGTGGTGATGGTTTATTGCTTTTTTATTGTTTTTATATTAGGTTTTTATCTGTGTAAGCCATCTGGGGTCACTGAGAATCAGTTGGGCAGCAAAATAAATTTTCATAAATAAATAAATGTCATGGAATTAGGTATTTAAGTTACGTAGAATATATCCATGACTCTGAAAGGAAAATGTATGAGATTATTAGGCAGTCTACCTTTATGTTTAAGAAGTGTTTTTTTTCCTCCCTCCTTGCAGGCAGTATCAATTTCTCTTTTCTGTGAGTTGCTTTCTGGAGATTTTGACATCAGTTACTGTTCAAGGGCAAACAAGTGAGAAACATCTTCATTACACTTACTAAATGTTTGGTAATCAAAATGGTTCTTCCACTGTATTCAGGTATAGGTAAGAGACTATTGTAGATTGATTTGCTACACAGCTAAATTCTTCTTCTTGTGCAACGAATGAGAAAAGAAATCAAAAAGTAGAAATTGGGGAACATAGAACTTGATAGCTGACTTTTCGGGCAATCTCTCTGTTGTGACACATTTTTCTGCTTTATTACTGCATTAAAAAAAGAATAGAAATATATTATATTTTTGAAATGAAAGATTTAGGAATAGACACAATTAAAGATTATATTGGAACAATACAGAGAGGATATGAATGGAATTGAGTTAGAAAGATTAATATATGGTCTAAAATATGAACATCAATATTTTATAGAAGTTGTTATATATACACACAGATGTGCACCCACCCACCCATACACCAAGCATTATCCAAGCAAAGTGGTCAAACTTGCAAAGAATTGCAAAGAACAATCATTGCCTTTCTAGGTCAGCCTTCCTAAATTTATTACTGCCAGATTTGTTGGTACTACATTTCCCCAAATTTCCATCTAACTGTGATAATGCTGGCTGAGATACTGGGTGGTTGCATTGGAGGGCATTAAATCTGTGAAGGTCTTCCTAGAAATATAATGTGATCAACCAACTGTAAGAAAATTTCTTGGAATAGACAAAATGCGTTTTGCGGTCACGGAAAAAATTCTCCTTTCAAACTGTAACTCTTTCTTCCAGCCTCTAGACGGATCTTCTACCTTTACTTGAAACAGTGCATAGGTTGAATTCTACAGCTAACTGGAGCCAATGTTTAATTTTCCTTTTTGGTTTTTTTTTTTTAGGATGGGTGAGGTTGGTACATTAAATAGGCTGAGATTTTTTTTTCTTTTCCACATATACTAAACACAGTGGTGCTTTAGAGAGAGTGAAATGGCTGTTTGTTCTTGCAAGAAATCTTCAGTTATGATTCCCACACTTGCCCTCATGTAACTGAGCTTGTTGTATAATCAAACACGGGGAAAGAAAGAGTATAAGAAGAAAATATTTGAAATATGAAAGGAAAAGAGAAGAATGCCAAAACTTTGACAGGTTTTGCAAAAGCAGAGTTGGCGCTTGCTTATTTTGATTTTAGTGTAGGTATGAACTTCACTATCTAGGCAGAAACTTTTTAAAGTTGTCCAAACCACAAATAACTCTGCATACAGAACTATTTCTAGTATAAAGAAATAGGGAAGACAGAGGAATAGCAGGGAAAGAACTCAGATTCTCCACTGCTTTCTTCAATATAAATTTAT
Source organism: Bungarus multicinctus (assembly GCA_023653725.1). Lineage (NCBI taxonomy): Eukaryota > Metazoa > Chordata > Lepidosauria > Squamata > Elapidae > Bungarus > Bungarus multicinctus. The sequence goes on from CM042836.1 coordinate 117,816,920, forward strand.
CTCACCTGTAGCATCATTTGACTTCAATAATGTAGCTTCTTTTGATTTTAGCTGTATAAAGTGTGAACTTGTTTGTGGTTTATATTTTCATACATGATCCTAAATAAATAAATTGATTTGTTTTCTGCAACTCCCTCTAAGGAGATTGCTCCAGGTCATAGACCATTCAACAGCAAAATGGACAGAGATAACTGCAGATGTCTAATCTTGTTGCAGGGTTTCCAATAACATTCAATTCCAACATGAGAATGGACCTCTGTCCACGAACCAAGATTGGCCAGGATGATCTACCAGGCAAGTAAACACAAGTTATTACACATATCTTCCTTCATATAAACTGAACATCTTTTTAAAGAACCGTTTATTTTTGTTCCCTGAAGTGAATGTGGCTGAAAGAAGCTGCTTTATATATTATTTAATTATACCATCATTTATTATTTTCAAAGCGTTACACCAGAGGTGATATTCAGCAGGTTCTGACCAGTTCTGCAGAACCGGTAGCGGAAATTTTGAGTAGTTTGGAGAACCAGCAAATCCTATCTCTGACTGGAGATTTTATAGTATCCTTCCCCTGCCACGCCCACCAAGCCATGCCCACAGAACCAGTAGTAAAAATTTTTGAATCCCACCACTGCGCTACACCTTTATATTTCTAATGTGAACTATTAAGAAACTTAACTGTCCTAAACTGAATTTTGAACAACAGCAAAGTTGAATTACTCAGAAAATACACATCAAAAGAAAAAATAGCAGGGAGAAAAGATCTAACTACATCATTTTGTGTTTTTTTGTCAAATATTTGTATTCCTTACTTCAGGTTATGACTTAATTTCGCAGTTCCAGCTTGATAAAGCTGCTTCCACAGGCATTATCCAACATGTGGTGGGCTCCACATCTTTACAAGTTGCTTACAAATTAGGTACCAAAGCAGACTTCAGGATTCCTACTAGGTAACATTTTTAATTGATTTTTCTTATTATTTCTATTAAGATTGTCTATTTATTTGATTGAGCAGCCATTTTTAAAAGAAAGAAATTGTGCAGGCTAGAAAGCTGGTGACTATGAGTTTTAGCTCCTCTTTAACCATGAAAACCAGCTGAGTAACCTTGAGCCGGTCACTCTGAGACCAACTCACCTCACAGGGTTGTTTCTGTGGAGAAAACAGGAGACAAAAGTGTTTTGGATATGTTTGCCACCTTGATTTATTTGTAAAAATAATAAAGATGCAATATAAATTAAAAAAATATCCTTCTCATGTTGTGGAATAATAGCTGCATTTGATACCTTTCTATACAATTATAGTGCTGGAAATTTAGGGTTAGTAATTGAGTGGGAGCCTACAAATATAAAGAAAGTTCCCCAGTAGTTTTATATTCCTGATATATACTGAAGATTATGAGAATGGTGAAAGTGTGAGGGCAGAGTTAGTGTGATCATTCTTATATTCAATAAATAGGGAGAAAATCACCCAGGCAAACACGACCCTATAGTTCTATCACCACTTTTTAATGGATATGTCTTAGTTTTTATTCATTTATATTTATATTCAGGCCTAAATATACATATACTGGTACTTCATATTTATGTACCTTCTTTCCAAATATCCATTGGAAATATATAATGGGAATGAGAAAACATTCCTCAAATTTATAAGAGGCCCAATGCTATTTTCCTTAGCTTTTATGAAGCATGACTGAGTCAAACTTTCCATTGCCAAACTTTTAATTTATTTTGGAATTAAAAATGAAGAACATTAAGCAAGGATATTGGACAGCATTGAATGAGAAAGGCTATATTCTGATAAAACATGTTTCTGCTCTGCAGAGTAAACCATTTAAACCTTTAAAGTATTTACCCAGCAATCAGAATCCTGTGTTGGCTGTCAAGAGCTCATGAAATCTGGCTTAGTGGGGCATCATTCTAAGAGTTAAATTAAAACTGGGGTGTTCAACCCATGAATGAATTGCAGAAGAGATCTCAAATAAGTTTAGAACATATTTTGTTCAGATCGCCTAACCTGAATGTGAGTAATACATTGGTCCCTAAATCCGGCTAATAAAGCTGTTATCCCTCACCACACTGCACTATCATTTATTTTTTACATGAAGCATGTAATTATTTTTAATATTAGTCTGGGACACAACAGTGGCCAGCTATTATATGGGGAATGTGTGAGCTTTTCTATAATTTGTCTGGATATGGTTGAAAGGATTCTGTTATTTTCTAGAAATTTAGGTCTTGGACCTACCGCCATCTAGCGGCCGTGGAAGCTCAATGGTGCTGTTCACCAAAACTGGTGCTGAAAGATGCTCAATTATTGTATTGATGTAAATGAGCTTTAGTAGATCGGCTTTTTCCTCTCATTACATTTGCATGATTTGTAACTGACTTATTTTAGTGGTGGCTTTTATTCTTGTCGTAATCCCTAGACAGAGATGATTATAATTTAGTATGGGTGTTGCTGTTGTTTAAAAAATCCTGTCAAATTTCCCCTCACTCGGTCCTCGAGGAATTGCAAAAGTAGTTAGAATTATGGGTTAATCCCTAAGATTAAAAATGTTACTAACAAAAGTAGGAGTGTAGCAAACCTCTGTCAGATGCATCCTAATATGAATCTAATCTCTTACAGGCTTTATTTCAGAATCTATTGTGTTTCCCCCTAGTTTCTATTTTTCCTCCTGTGTTTCCAACAATAGACTTTATTTTATTGTTTTTCATGTGTTTCTTTGCAGCATAAGAATTGCACTGTGTTGAATTTTGCATTGTGAGAAAAATGCTAATGTAAAATTAATTTGGAGATAGGCTTAGGGGGAAACTGTCATGTAGATAAGGGTAAATTCAATTATTGTATTTTGCCAAAATCTCTCATATCAGAATTTATCACCAGAAATTGAAGGGAAAAATAAGAATGCATCTTTATAGCTTCTTACAGGCAACTTAATCCAGAAGAGGTTATTTACAGTTCAGCTTTATTAATTACTGAAACCTTTCTTTGTATAGTAGCATTTTTCAAACAGCTTTGCACATTTATTCACTCACAAACAATAATAGGTACAAATAAAGCTACATTTTAAAATTTGAGTGGATATGTAGAGTCCCACAATTATTTCGAGGTTTACTTGTATTAAAACAGATTTAACAGAGTAACAGATTTGGAAGGGACCTTGGAGGTCTTCTAGTCTAACCCCTGCTCAAGCAGGAGACCCTATACCATTCCAGACTAGTGGCTGTCCAATCACTTCTTAAAACTTTCAATGATTGGGCAGTGGGGGAACATTGAAGGTATACATTCCATACACATCCAAACATAAATTTTTTAAACGATTTCTTGAGTTTGGACAGACTGCAATTTTTAAGAGGAAAAAGACTGAGGATATATATATTTGTAAACATGAATTGAAGAATGTAAAGCCTTTTTCCTTTATTGCAAATTCTCTCATTCCCCCCACTTCCCAGTCTTTGTTATCAGTGGAATGCTTGCTTGCTCTTTTCATAATCATTCTCATTAAAAGCTTGATTAGAAACACTGAATTCTATCAAAATCTAAAAGATTAATAATGAAATTCTGCAGCAGTCTTGTAAGGTTGTAAAGCCCTTGAGTTAACATGAAAAATTGGAGTACACAAGTCATATATCAAACAGTAAACATTCTAATGGATTGTTTGCAATCTTCAAAAAAGAATGGGATTTTTTGGGGGGTTGGGGGTGGGGAGAGACGTGGAACTTTATTGTAAAGGAGTAGATGAATTCTATGTGTTGAAATTTATTTATTTAATTAATTAAATTTGTATGCCATCTGTCTCACTGTTGAGTGACTCTGGGGCACTTACAATATCATGAAAAAGGGAATACAGAATAAAACATTAAAACAAGAATTGCAACAGGAACAGGGTGGTGCCACAAGAACAATTCTGTATTCAGAGACTCAGTTGTCAGTAGACTTTTGTGTAAGGTAGAAAAGCAATGCTTAATGTTTTAAAATAAATCTCTTCTAGTTATCAATGTTTTAAACATGACTGCAAGTTCTTCTCTCATGACAATGTATAGGGCTGCAGCATTTCATACTTGAGTATGCCTCACTGATGCCATGGCAGCATTACTTGCAATTACCAATTTATTTTTGCTGAAGGACTCATATAGTCTAGTGATGGAAAAGTGCTGAAGAATTTCTCAGTCCAGTTTTTAAAATGGCATTAGCTAAAATACTAAAATAAAGTTCCACTTATTTCCCTACTTCTGAATAGTTCGCTTTTCTCTTCTAAGTAACACCACTTATTTTTTTAAAAATCATTGTTTCCTTTATGATATTGCTAGGCATAGTGAGCATATATAAAGATATTTAAGGTGTAACTAGGGAGAATTTAGAGGATACTAAAACTATCAAGATTAGAATGAGGGCGTTGTTTCTGCTGTTTATTAAAATAGTCTATTCTGTCTTTGTGGAAGCTTACAGTTAATTAATGTTATTGCATATGTCTTAGTTTATTTGTTATTAAATATTACAATAAATAAATTAAAATACGTTTACAAATGCTGCATCAGGGGTAGACTAATAAATGCTAACATGTATATTCAGTATTTGTTGGCATTGGCAAGATTCATTTCAGAATAAATAATTATGTGATTATTACTCACTGCTTCCAATTTGCATATCTCCAAGGAAACCTTGGAAACTAATAAAAAGCAGAAGTTTATCTCTTTTATTTCATCAGTTTTTCTTTTCCTCCAATAAATATATAAAGTGAACTTCCTATGGCTAGTATATTTTCCAGCAATGACTGGGCATAATATAAATTCATATAGTCTAAATTTATAGCCTGGAAGGGGTGAAATACACTAAGAACATCTAAAGTCGTCATTTCAGTATGTGAATCCAAGGTTTGGATTTCAGCCATAATCCTTGAGGGAAAATGATTGAATGTTAATCTGAATGTTAATGTGAGACAGCGCTGCCAATGCTTAAGAGAGAGAAAAAAGTCCCACTATCAATCTGGCTGATTCAGTTGTCCAAAATTTGAAATGCGTATGATCATTTAACACAATGTATGCTGAGTCATATGAAGAGATTCTTACGAATTGATGCATGGAGTTGTGATTACTTCTTCATTTATTCAATTGGTTTATTAATATATGAAAGTATAGAAGAAGAAAAGAAAGTGGGTATAGCATAGATGAGCAAGGATGTATTTATGTGTGTATAGGTTTCATTTATATTAATGAAAGAAAAGTAACCATAATGTATATTGGGTGTATATATGTATATTTGTATAACAGGTATAGAAGAGAATATACAGTATAAACAGATACAGATTAATATAGAGGCAATGTCAAAGGAAGTCGTTGTTGTTACTTGCAACAACAAGTCATGTCCAACCCATTGCAACCCCATGGACAATGTTCCTCCAGGCCTTCCTGTCCTCTACCATCCTCCAGAGACAATTTAAGCTCACGCCTGCTGCTTCAGTGACTCCAGCCAGCCACCTCATTCTCTTTCATCCTCTTCTTCTATTGCCCTCAATCTTTCCCACCATTAGGCTCTTTTCCAGTGAGTCCTTCCTTCTCATAGCCGAAGTATTTGAGTTTCAACTTCAGGATCTGGCCTTCTAAAGAGCAGTCAGGGTTGATCTCCTATAGGACTGACTGCTTTGATCGCCTTGCAGTCTAAGGGAGTAGCACTGGTGCAAAACATTTAAAATTCCATGTTTTAAAGTGAAACACTCTGGTTTGAATTCAGATTCCCTTTTTTTAAGTCCAAAACAGCTTGTGAAAGATTTTGAATTTTAAACAATTTGTGTGATTATAAAAGAAAGCCTTTTTGCACTTTTGCACATAAGATTATGTGTCTTTTGCAAGTTGGTCACAGTCAGCACTGAAATTAAAGATTTTAAAACTTGTTTGAAGTGAAATTTTATCTAGCGGTCCTGTTGATCTTTGTGCTTGGGATGAAGAGATGATCCAGATATCACTACAATTACCCCTAGCATTTTCAAACTGTAATGCTGACTCAACTATTTTGCATTTTGAAGAAGTGAAGTACCTAAAAGTCTGGCAAGTTTAAGCCTTGTGGACTTCAACTCCCAGAATTCCTGAGCTAACTTGAATGGAGGGGGAATTCTGGGAGTTGAAGTCCACAAGTCTTAAAGCTGTCAAGTTTGAAGTTCCCTGGCTCAGGTCAATGATCACGGTTGGCTAATTTGAAACTTAGAGAAAGTGTAGCTATAATCTGAAATATCTTTGTAATGATTTCAGGAAAGAACTCTTTATTACTTTGCTTCCATAGCATGATGTAATGATTAAGGTGTTGTGCCATCTTTAAATCTGCCAGAACATGTGATTATACCAACATGTGATTTTGTACTCACCTTTTTCCAGCCTAATGTACTTCATAGGCTTGTTGTATCAAGGTGAAATGAAATGAAGGGAGATCCCTGTGTAAGTCATTTGAGATTCTGAAGAACAGGTCAAGTATAAACCTAACAAACTAATTAATTAAAAAAATGACTAGCCAACTATTCTGTTTATATGCAAGGAGCCCACTGGGATTTGGGGACCAGAATGAAGAACTTATATAGACTCTAGCTAGGACCACTTTGTACTGCATTTTGCAAATAAAATCAATGTTGGAAAGCACATTTTAAATAATATTTTTAAAAAGATGCACCTAAGATCTTTTACATTTGCAGAAGCTGGGAACACAAACAGATTTTCTTTGAGAACTAACACCTACCCACCCTATGTGCTAAATTCTTCCGCATATTTTCTTACAAAAGTCTGCCAGAACAAGGTTGTGTGTCAGAAATAAGAAATGCTGTTTTGGAAACAATAAATCTGATTTCTCAGTTTGTGATGACTTATATACTCATGTCTTGTAGTATTCATGAAGACACCACAGGGAAAAAAAAGTACATCAAACCCAGAGGAGGAATGGATTAAGGTTTCTTTATAATAAAACGTGTGAATCATCTCAGATTTTGTACATAACCACAAACCTAATGAGAGAGATCAGATGGGCAATATTGCATATAGGAATGGAGGATGAGATTTATTCATTGCTTTCAGCCCAATAATCTATTACTGAAGCTAATTTCAACACTTTACAGCCATTTGAGATGAGTTAATCACATACTCCTGCAATCATCGGTAGCCTTTGACAGGCAATTTGTCCTCTTTTCTTAATTAAAAATTTCTTGAGATGCTTCTTGAAGAAAGAACAAAGGCATATACATAGAAGAAGCCAATTCCCCAAGTGAGAAATTTAGCATAGCAAAGGTGCTTTTTCAGGAGACAACTGGACTTGTTCTTTCTTTGAAGACATTTCACTTCTCAACCAAGAAGCTTCTTCAGCTCTGACTGGATGGTGAGGAGTCAGAGCTGAAGAAGCTTCTTGGATGAGAAGTGAAATGTCTTCAAAGAAAAAACAAGAAAGTCCAGTTGCCTCCTGAAAAAGCACCTTTGGGACAATGGAAAACAGGAAGGACAAATATTCAGGTAATGAATAGTATTGGAATGCAGATTTTGACTAAAGCAAAGTTGAAGAATTTGGTACAACCAGGGAAAAAATAATCTGTTTTAATAGTATAATATTTAATCCAAACTACAGCTTTACAAATGGAAAATGATGTAGAATGTGGGATAGCTTGACTTCAGCAATCTGATTAGCACTCTCACATTTGAATTAATCCCTAGTACTGTTTTGTTATTGGTAAAAGGTTTGTGAGCTTCTAGGCCTTGTCTGGATTTAATTCTTCCACAGAATTAGCTAATATTACTGCATTTCTCTCTGACAGCAAAGTGGAATTATTGGTTCAGATTGGGATGAATCTGTTCGTTAATCTTGTCTTTAGATAGTGGCTTCTTCATCTTTCTTTGAAATGATAATGTACCTTAATGTTAAGTCAACCTAGTAAGCAGCCTGTTTTATTTGCATTTTTTAAAATAGATCCTTGTATCCTCAAGGACTACCTGATCTATACTCCATTCTGACTACTTTTCGGATGACTGGGAATACCATTCGGAAATCTTGGAGCCTATGGCAAGTTTTAGATTCTTCTGGAAAGGAGCAAGTTGGACTGAAGCTTAATGGACAAGCCAAATGTCTTGATTTTTCATATAAAGCAATTGATGGAAGTCTCCAGACAGCATCATTTTTGGATTTACCTTATCTTTTTGATTCCCAGTGGCATAAAGTTATGGTCGGTATAGAAAAGAAATCTGTAACACTTTATATTGACTGTGCTAAGATACAAACTTTAGCCATAAAACCAAGGGGGAAGATCAATATTGATGGCTTTACCACATTGGGAAAATTGAAAAATAATCCTCAAATTTCAGTTCCGGTAAGTTGTAGACATTTCCCTTTACAACAAAAAAGGTTTTTCAATTTTTAAAGAAATTGTATATAGTAACAAAGGCTAAGAGTATAATATGCTTCAAATGGAACTAAGAAATGGTTCAATAGTTTTGACATCGTAAGGAAAGAGTATCACTTAATAAGGTATAAAGACTGAAACCTCATTATAACCGAGTATTTGGACATTTGTTTTAAGTGAACATTTCAAGAACTGTATAGCTACAAAGGGAAATAGGATGAAAACAGAAGATAATTAATAGAGCAGACTAAAAAGGAAGCTGGATCCAGTGAAAATTTATGTCTTAATTCATTTCAAGAGTACGTAACTAAAACCTGATTTTTTGGGATGGAAATTTAATCATCACTCTGAACTATATTATAGTTAAGCAGCTTATCAAAATTAATTATGCTGTCAGTGAAAAAATGTGAGTTGGCTTATGGGTATAGAATTTATTTTTGGTATAGAAGAATTTCTGAAAAAATCTGAATGGAAACTGTATCTTCCTGATGTGGAAGATATGATTCTCTTCCTAGGAAGATCACAGTTCCAAAATCTAGACTACATATGCTTTTTATGTAAGAGTAAAATGAAGCATTTAAAAAAAAATAAAACTAACACTTTATTTTGGAACATACCTTGTATTTGGCAAGAGATTGAGAATCTCCAGACATTAACCAAATTGGAGCAATGGATTCAATTGCAAAAAAAAATGTTTGCTGGTGTGAACATTTATTCATTTTCCTAGATAGAATTCAGTGAAGAATCTGCCACCTGGGTAACAGAAAAGAGGGCATGTAAACCTTAGATATCTTTGAACAAAGGCAACACTTTGTATTATTTCTAATAGCATAATTTATTCCGATGATATAAAATAAAGGCATTAACAAATATATGGACAACCAGTTTTGCAGGCTTTGTAATTCATTCATTATTCACTTTTATGTCTACCTCATGATACTAAATTTGCAATGCAATCGATCTGCATTAACTAAATTAGTCTTTAAAAGGGGAACACTCGAGTTTCAGACTGATTTACACTTTCTTTTTCTGGGAAAAATACCATTCTTTCCTATCCTATTAAATTTAACCATCTCCTGCTTTCACAAACGAGCACAATCACCATCAATATGATACCCACAGAGTTCTCTCTTAGCATCCAGCATTATGTGATTTTGTTGTCTGGTTATTTTGTAAGACAAAAAGGAATGCTAGCATGCTAGTAGTCAGTGTTAGACTTAAATTTAATCTGTTTCCCACAAGGCCAATGGCCTCCTGTAATATAGGCAAACTTAGAAAATGACAAGTTCTAGAGCATGGTGTTTTGTTTTGAAATGAGTCATCTGCCCATAAGATTCCAGCCCATCAATCCAACAATAGTAATAGCAATACCACTTAGACTTATATACCACTTTACAGTGCTTTACAGCTTTCTCTAAGCAGTTTACAGAGCTAGCATATTGCCCTCAACAATCTGAGTCCTCATTTTACCCACCTTGGAAGGATGGAAGGCTGAGTCAACCTTGAATTGTGGATTCCTGGAACTTCTTAAGCTATCAGTGGTGAATTCTGAAGATTCACATGGGCCTAACTAACTGTTGACCATGTCTTAATTTAAGGAATGAAATAAAATTGACTTAAATAGGTTTAAGGCTTGAATATGATGGAGATATGATTGTGTCCCAATAAACAGTTGCCATAAATATGTCTATACATGTATGTGTGAGGTCTCATGTCTAACTTAGTGATTGGAATAACTTATTTTATTCATGTTAAGCCAGGCACTGGATGGTATGTATCAGGTAGTATTCATAATCCTACTACTAGTATAAGGAATATATAAAATTTGGATTAAATGATGCTAAACTTAATTCTTATAAACCCTTTTGCAAAAATATCAATAGAAGAAAAATTAACCATTCTTAAAACAGATTTAAAGTAATAATGAATGTTTTGGCACAATGGTTAGAATGCAGTACTGCAGGCTACTTCTGCTGACTGCCGGGTGCCAGCAGTTCAGCAGTTCGATTCTCACCGGTTCAAGGTTGACTCAGCCTTCCATCCTTCCAAAGTCGGTAAAATGAGGACCCAGGTTGTTGGGAGGCAATAGGCTGACTCTGTAAACCACTTAGAGAGGGGCTGTAAAAGCACTGTGAAGCAGTATATAAGTCTAAGTGCTATTACTATAGGCTGGTGAGGATTTTGGTGTAGTAGTTAAGGCACTGGCCTAGAGACCAGGAGACTATTAGTTCTAGTCTTGCCTTAGGCACAAAGCTTGCCAGGTGACTTTTGGCCAGTCACTCTCTTGCAGACCAATCCTCCTTATAATATAACAAATATAAGATTAAAATCTAATAATAAGTCAATAAGTCAATAAATCAATCATTGTCCTGCCATTTTATGCCATGAACTAATAATGATCCCAGCACATGGCTATTTCTTATCCTCCTTGCTGTGACATTATGAAGAGGATGTCTGACAGCCTTTGCATGAAATGGTTAATGGTTTATCTTATTAATTCAGTTGAATTAATTTTCTCTAATCATCATCATCTTTTAATGACCCCATAATCCCTTGCGGGTGGAGTCTGAATGCCTGAATGGAGCTGAGTGTTTACTGGCCGGATGCCCTTCCTGTTGCCAATGCAGAGTTATATTCAACAGATATATACTCATTGTGTCCAGACAGAGAAATATACCTAGGATCAAACTCACCACCTTCTGATTATGAGGCAAGAGCTCCATCTCTAGGCCACTGCACCACAATTAATTTTCTCTAATGAACTGATAAATTGATAAATATGGTAGTATACCGGTTGTTCTTAACCTATGACTCCAATTGAGCCCCAAAATTTCCATTGCTAAGCAAGGCAGTTGTTAGTGAATTTTGCTCCATTTTATAATCTTTTTTTCTGCCACAGTTGCCAAGAGAATCAATGCAGCTGTTAAGTGAACCATGCGGTCATTAAGTGAATCTGGCTTTCCCCTTTGACTCTGCTTGGAGCTGGGAAGGTTATAAATGGTGATCACATGACCCCGGGACAATGCAACTATCATAAATGCATGCCAGTTGCCAGCATCCGAATTTTGATCATGTGACCATGGGGGATGCTGCAACGGTTGTATGAAAAGTGGTCGTAAGTCACCTTAAGGTCATGAATTGAGTTGGGTTGGGTTGGAGTGAGGTGAGTTGGGGATAGAATGTCAAAATAGGGAATATGAAATTTTGAATGGTCACTAAACAAATAGTTGTATGTTAAGGACTACCTCTTTGTATTAATCAAGCTAAGAAGGCTGACTCTGCCTTGCCATTTCCTGCCTTTTAGGTGTTACTATAAATACATTAAAAAAAAAGTCTGAAGAAGTGTGCCTCTTTGGTGCAAGGAGACTTGTCCCATGAAACTGTAAGAGGAAGGTACTAACTCATACTAAAGGGGTGTGGATTCCTCTCTTCATTCTTTTCCAGTCATGCACTGATAGGAGACGAAAGTGAAGAATAAGTTAATTACAGTCTTCAAGACTAATCTCTGTTAAATTAGTTACGTCCCATAATTGCATTCTTACAAATTAGGAATGGGAAGCAAAGGCGTGTATATACGTAATTGCTTCCCCACCCCCAAAGATACCTGAAAATGAGAATATTCAAATATATTAAATTATAGAAAAGACAACTGATCGAAAGTAACCCTCTGATTTTCAATGTGCATCCATCAATAAAGTCCTTTTGGCATCAGGAGCAGTTCCAAATGATTCAAAATCTAGTTATTTGCAGATAATGTGCAATGAGAATGTATAAGGAATGTAATAAAATATTCCCCAAGTATCTAAAAGTTCCAGAATCTGGGAGAAAATGAAAGCAAAATCACTGACAATTATTGTATGAAATATTAAAAGGAAAAGAATGAAACTGTAAATGCTTCAGAGAAAAGCAACTTTCATATTTCCTTTTTTTGACATTCTATTCCCACCTCACCTAACCCCAATCCAGCCCAGCCCAACTCAACCCAATTCAACTCATGACTTTACCTGATATGAACTGAATTTTCAGAATTCCATTTTGATAAGGCATTCAATTCTTTTATCCCAAATAAACTTTCATCTTTATTTGATATTCTGGAAGAAAATGAATCATATAATAACATATATTCCTCTAACCATCAAATATAATTTGAATTTAACAAAGTTGTTGACAGCATATTGATATAGCATTAGAATTCTAGTTCTCCAAAGGGAAAAAATGGCATGATTTTTTTGGGGAAGAATCCATCTAGAAAGTTACTACTTGTATACAGTGGAAATATACACAAGCCTAGCTTTTTTTTTCAATAATAGGATTAAATTAATAACAATTGCTATTTTATATTTTTTATACATCAGTGTGCAAAAAGTGTGACTTTGCATGAAAGGGAGACAAAAACTGAGTGAGGCAAAACTGTGGATTTTTTTTGTTGTTGCATTATTTGTGGTCTGGAGAGTTTAGGGTACAAAGGGTGTTCTAATGTTTTAGATCACAGGTGTTAAACTCGCTGCATCACATTGCTATCATGTGATATTTTTCCCCTTCACAGAGCTGTGGTGGGTGTGGCCTGCATGTGATGCATCCAGCCTGTGGCCATGAATTTGACAACCCTGTTCTAGATGCTTTAGATAACAATGCAGTCTTTAACTCTCCCAAATCCGACAGGGATCCTGTCCCTGTTAATTTGGGAATGGAGTTCTTGTCATAGTGTTTAACATTTGAAGTGACCTTCAAGTTAACCAAAGTAAAGTTGTCAATCTAAGTTGATAAAAATAAAATGAAATAAGCTAGGAGTTTTATTCCTTGGAATTAATTAGGCAAGTAAAACTTACAAGAGCAGATTTTTTTTTCCTGAAAGAAAATATATCATAGAATTAGTTTTTTGTCCTTTGATTAAATCATATATATTTCTGCAAATTAGTATATTTGGTAGGAATGACTATGATAAATAATATTCTTAGAAATGGTCCTTAAAGGTGAATGTCTAAAGACTTGGGTTGCTAGCATTTCCTAAGCTTCATTTAAAAATTAAGTACAGGTAGTCCTCAAGTTAAGACTATAATTGAGTCCCACAATTATGGTCGTAAGTTATGACTTTTGTTAAAGTAGATCATCATGTGACCAGACCCAATTTTACAATCTTTTTTGCAGCAATCGTTAAGCAAATGTGACAGTTGTTAAGTGAACCCATTGTTTCCTATGGAGCAGGGTTTTTTCCCCTCCAGAAACCAGAAGTAAATGTTGGTTTCTGGCAAAAGCATGATAAATTGTGGTCATGTGACCATGGGGTATTGCAAATGGCCATAAATGAGGCCTGGTGCAAAATGTAGTCACATGATCATGGGGGGTTGGGGAAATGGATGTCAAAATCCATCCAACTGGGGTGCAGGTTTCTTTTTCAGGGTCCATTATAACTCCAAACAGTCGCTAACCAACTGGTCATATGTTGAGAACTATCTGTATTTGTGTGTGTGTGTGTGGCTTTGGAAGTATTGTTTTCATGTGGCCAAGTTTTTATTGCTTACTTTTACCTCTGTTGTTATGATCTGTTCTAGCCATTGTGGTCCAGAGTTCATCCCCTGAGCATGAAGAGCTTGTTTCAATTTTTAATTTATAATTATCAGCGGGTTGGAATTATCGGATAGGTTTTTGGGTCATCTCTGCCTCCAGGCCTCTATTTCCTATTTGGGAATGGCATCAGGTATTAACTATATCACAAAACCGTGAGGATCGAAGTCAGGAAATCCGGAAATTCTCAATCCCCAGACTTAAGGCAAGGATACCTTCAAAGCAATAATTACCAAGCCTCAGAGTAGCTTTGTTCAGAGGTGGTATTCAGCAGGTTCTGACTACTTCTGGAGAACCGGTAGCGGAAATTTTGAGTAGTTCAGAAAACCGACAAATACCACCTCTGACTGGAGATATTACAGTATCCTTCCCCTGCCACACCCACCAAGAACCGGTAGTAAAAAAAATTGAATCCCATCACTGGTTCTGTTGATGAATGATGATGATCAATCATCAGGTATCCATTTGATAAACTTTCACTTTCTCTTACTGCTTCCCTTTTGCTCTCTTCTCAGTTCGAGATCCAGTGGTTGATGATTCATTGTGACCCTCGGCGTCCTCAAAGAGAAACATGCAGCGAACTTACAGTCAGGAGCTCGGTAATCTTAAGGGCAAAGCTTACTTTTCAACTTTGGAATACAAGTAGTCCTCGACTTACGACCATCATTGAGCCCAAAACTTCTGTTGTTCAGTGGGTCATTGGTTAATACCCCGTTTGACAACCTTTTATTGCCACAATTGTTAAGTGAATCACTGCCATTGTTAAGTTAGTAACACCGCTGTTAAGTGAATCTGGTTTCCCATTGACTTTGCTCGCCAGAAGGTCACAAAGGGGCATCACTGGCACACAGCAAAGGTCATAAATGGGACCCCAGTGGCCCAGCATCTGAATTTTTGATCACAGGATCATGGGGTTGTTGCAAAGGTTGTAACTGTGAAAAAGAGACCTTTTTCCCAGTGGTGTTGTAACTCCGAACTGCCTGCCGCTAAACGAACTGTTGTAAGTCGAGGATTACTTGCATTCTCAAAGGCCTTAATGAATTTCTCCTTTGAAAGCAGAGCTTTAAAAAGTCATTTGGGATGCTCTCCTTGCCCAATGAAGCCCTTTGCAGCACAGATCAAGGCAGAAAGCGCTGCCAGGGAGGGTCCAATGCTAAAAGCAGACCAAAGGGTTAAAAAGCTGGAGTCATTCAATCCCTCCTCTCTAGACATCAGGTTTCCTCCAGTCTCGCTACCCTCCTCCAACACTCAGCACAACAGCTGTGTTTTTTTTTTTTTTGCTGGTTGTGCAATTTGGAGGTATTTGGAGGGGCTCCGCTCTTCAGTAACTTTAAAACCCATCTGTGACAATTGAAGAAATAACCATGGCTAGCTCGGGCTCCTGCACAAGGTTCCCCTGGTTCCTGTGGATTTTTTTGCAAGCCATGTGCTTTTGTCTAGCCCAAGTAAGTTTTGCCTAACTTTTTTTGTTATTCTTTTCAGATAAGCCAGACAATCGTAAAGGTAAGTCTTAAAACTACAGTAGAAGGATCCTTATATAATTGAAGCATGTAAAAAGGTTCCTATAAATGGCTTGCTCTTTGATTCTAGTTTTGGTTGTCCATCAATTAAAACAGTGTGTATGTTTCTAGTGATGCTGCTATATTGGAGAAGGTATGTGGTTATGCCCAGCTGGAGAGCTTCCTAGAGGAAGTCCAAAGCCACCATAAAATATATTGCTTGACATATCATAGTTTGAACCTGCACTAGTTATTTTTCCTAGTTGGTGAGGTTTCACAGGGAGCCTACACACCATTCGGAGTAATCTAACTATGATCAACAAGTATGATTAGGTTGGGATACATTCTATCAATTCTGATGTTTCCCTCCCCCAGCTATATTTAATACCCTTCTGCTTTAAACCAGAATTTTCAGTCCAAGGAAACTCATCTTTAATTCAGTGTAATCCACAAAGGACGCATCCTTCGGATTAAGTTAGGTCGGTTAATTATCACTTCAGTTCCCTAAGCAATCTTCTTATAATTACAAACAGGATAATAAAAAGGGATCATTCCCTCCACATTTATGTGTGATGTGGGCTTCCAACTGATATTAGTGATTATGAATATAGAGCCAAAATTGATTTTTTTTTAAAAAGAATTTATTAACCTATAGCAATATAAACAGGTAATGTTACTGAGATAAATAAATGGAAGAAGAAAGTTGAATGTGAAAGAAGGCATTTTACTGTGGGAAACACATGATGGGAAATTTTCTGTGAATTTCACTCGGCTCACTTATTTGAGGATCCTGAAAAGTTGATATGTTTCCTAATAACAGTCATTCATTGTTTTGTGGAAGAATTCTCTAGTGACTGACACACTGTAAAGCAGAATTTCATATATACATGTATTCGTTTATGAGCTTACATTAAAAAAAGGTGAAAAGCTCTCATTTTTTAAAACCAAGTCTTCAAAGAATGACAGAAAATCAGCTGAGAGTTTACTTAAAATTATTAATGTGTAATAATACATTTCTCCGAAATGAAATGTTAATGTTTTAAAGCACAGTGAGCAAATCCAACAGATTTGTCATTACTTTTATTTGTATAGACTCAAGTTAGCTTTGCTAGACCCTAGAAAAAAATTTCTACCTATGTTTTTACAAAGAAAATGAATGTGTACTATGCAGCCTTATGATTGATTGTGACATAAAGCAGCTTACTTTGCAAGCAACAATAATGACTCTTTTGCATAATTAAAAATACCTTTTAAACTACTGGTTGTGAGAAGCTGAAATTCTCACATTCTGGAATGAATAGGAAAACTGCTTTTCCTCTCAGCCATTTACCATTTACTGAAAAGTATGAAGGTACAAAAAAGGGGCTGTTAGAAAATCACAGAGCATCTACTGTGAAGTCAGAATTTCATCACCAAAGGGAAACCGTGTGTCTTATAGGCCTTGAATTCCCTCCCCTAAATTATTTTTGAAAATAAATGGTTTGGAATTTTCCAAGTCTTTTGGGACTAGTTTGAAAGAAAGAAAGAAAGAAAGAAAGAAAGAAAGAAAGAAAGAAAGAAAGAAAGGAGGGAGGGAGGGAGGGAGAGGGAGGGAGGGAGGGAAGGAAGGAAAGTTATAGAGGACAAGGTTTTATTAAGGGCTATGGTATGTGTGCATAATTAATCTCTTACTTATGTACATATCTCAGAAGATAAGTCTGGATATTATCTATACAGTAATGACAATTTCACTTAAACTCCTTTGTGTAGGTACCATTTTATTTTCTCTATTTCAAATTGATTTCCCATTTTACAAGGGAGTGAAGTTAATGGGGCACAATTTTAATCCACAGGACATTATTTTATTCTATTTTATCACAGGGCCAGTCATTGTGAGAAGACACCTTCTTTTCCTGTTTAGAATGAAATGCAAATATAAGGCATAATAATCCCTTCCTTTTCATTCACCTGCCTTAAGGGGCGCTTTCCACTAGGATTTACTATAGGTCAATGGAGATTCTCAGTCATCCAGGTCATAGTTATCTCAAAGCTGCTTTATTTTTTCTTCAATAGGCAACTAGATGGGGTTTTTTTCTCTTGAGGAAAAAAAAAGAAAAAGTTTTGCTTTTCATCCAAGAAGCTTCATCAGAAGTTTTAGAAGCTTCACCCCATCATCAGAACTGATGAAGCTTCTTGAATGAGAAGCAAAATTTCTTCTTCTTCTTCTTCTTCTTCTTCTTCTTCTTCTTCTTCTTCTTCTTCTTCTTCTTCTTCTTCTTCTTCTTCTTCTTCTTCTTCTTCTTCTTCTTCTTCTTCTTCTTCTTCTTCTTCTTCTTCTTCTTCTCTTCTTCTTCTTCTTCTTCTTCTTCTTCTTCTTCTTCTCTTCTTCTTCTTCTTCTCTTCTTCTTCTTCTTCTTCTTCTTCTTCTTCTTCTTCTTCTTCTTCTTCTTCTTCTTCTTCTTCTTCTTCTTCTTCTTCTTCTACTTCTTCCTCTTCTTCTTCTTCTTCCTCTTCTTCCTCTCCTCCTCCTCTTCCTCTTCCTAGTGCTCCTCCTGCTCCTCCTTCTCCAGGAAAAAAAGCATAGTAGCCTTTTGAAGGGAAAAGCACCGTTGAGATTTCCTGGAGGCATCGGCATGAATTCTGTCTGCCCACCTCCACTCACAGAGATACATGTATATGCATTCACATCTGTCCCCACACACCATGTGTCAATCTGTAGGTCTCAGGTTGTAACTGCTCACATTTGTCATGAATTACTATCACACAGATTAGAACAGGAACATATTACCCAATCAAGCAAACTGAATTTGATTAGGTTAGTCAGAATATCTTTTTTGCGGTTCTCAATTGCTCCTTCCCCCCTTTTTAACATGGTTTGAGTTGTTTCCTCTTCCTATTTTTAAACAGTTCTTTTTATTCCTTGCCAGAGAGGCCCTCCAGGTCCACAAGGCCCCCCTGGCCCCCCTGGCCCCCCAGGTGTTCCTGGCATTGATGGCATAGATGTAAGTATAGCTTGTGCAGTGTGATGACAGGGAGCATTCAAGAAATTCCTCCTCCAGTATTATACAATGACACTGCTGTCTCTCTGGGTATATTCAGCATGCAACACACTCGGGCACATCTCCATCATGACTTGTTAAACTAACATTATAAATGTGCTCATCGGCCTGAAAACTTGGGAGGTGCATTCTTTACATTCCCAAAATGTAAGAACTGGTGGTGTGAACTAGAAAAAACTATTTTCTGCAGCTGGATCAGGTCCATCATTTAATCTGTCATTTGCATTAGGGATTCTACAAGATTAGTATTTATAATCTGCAAAGTCCATGTTATTAGCTTCATAGTAATTCTGTCTACTAGCCATAAGAATTTCTCCATGTAATGTGCATATGGTGTATGTGCACATGGTGGCACAGTGGTTAGAGTGCAGTATTGCAGGCTAATTTACTGCCTACTGCTAATACTCAATTCTGACCGGCTCAAGGTTCGAATTAGCTTTACATCCTTTCGAAGTCAGTACAATGAAGACCCAGATTGTTGGGGGCAATAGGCTGACTCTGTAAACTGCTTAGAGAGGGCTGTAAAGCACTATGGAGTGATATATAAGTCTAAGTGCTAGTGCTAAGTGTGTGTACGGGACATTTCTAATATCTATATAATACATATACAATTTTCAGATAGAATGATAAATGATACTACGTTAAAATGAATTTCACTTGACTGTTACTTCCTTCTATCCCATTAGGGAGACAGAGGACCTAATGGCCTCCCAGGCCGTCCAGTAAGTAACTGAGAACAAGTAGCATTTAAAAAACATCTCTCTTTTAAAAAAAATAAATAAAATCTGTTTTTATTTGCTAACTGACTTCACTGATATGCAATTCACTCCTATAGGGTCCTGATGGCAATGCCGGAAAACCAGGTGTCCCTGGATTGCCAGGAGTACCAGGAGCTGATGTGAGTATAAATCTTTATGCAGTCATTCTAAGCTGTTTCCATGTGCTAAAAAGATTCTTTTTTACTTTGAATCTATACTGGATGTGAAAGTGACAAGCTGCACTGTTGTGGCCCATAAGCGGCCAGCAAAGCTGGCAGCAGATTCGGACAGTGAGGAGGTTGTGGAGGAACATGGGTCAGTCTTGGAGACTGAGGAAAGCTCTGACAAGTGCTCTGCATTGGAGGCAGAGATGGGGCCATGGTCATTTGACAGTTATCAGCTGCTTTCAGAGTCAGATATCAGATATCAGTGAGGCAGAAGAACAGCTGTAGCCTATTCCCAGTGCGCAAATGTGTAGAGTTGCCAGATGAAGGGAACAGCTAAGGAACAACTTGGGAGTAAAGCCACAGGTGGACGGTGAATGGCCTATCCCATAGGGAATAAAAGAGGAGCAAAAGGGGAGTGGGGTTTTTGCAGGAGACAGTTCATTCCTGCATTCCTGCCAAGTATTGTGGCATCTGGCCACTCTTCAAGCCGATAAAGGTCTGTAATTGTGAACTAACTTGACAGACTGTTGGCCGGGACTTTGCTGCAGAGGAATTCACTGTTTTTAATACAATTCTCCTCTGGCTTTCCAGTACACAACATTCAAATTCATTACTCCTATGATCATGTAAATGACTAAGAGCAATTATATCATCTATCATAATATCCCTCTAAAGGCAGATTACTGACTTTAAAATCACAGGTAGTTCCTCTAAAACAAGGGTATCAAACTTGATTTCATTGAGGGCTGTATCAAGGTTGTGTTTGACATTGGGGGGCCAGGGTGGGCTGGCCAGCTCAATATCACCTGTGTCAGGGGCGCTTGTGGTGGCCCGAGGGGTCTGCCAGCGAAAACAGGCTCCCAAGCTCTGTTTCTGGCTGCGACGGCCACCTGCAACTGTCTGTCAGTGAAAACAGAGCTCGTGAGCACCACAGGTGGCCCTTCCGAGCTCCATTTTTCTGGCAGAGGTACCCTGTGCCAGTCCATTCGCTGTTTTCAGGGTGTCCCTGTGGGCCAGATCAAAGCATTCTGTGAGCTAGATCTGGCCCGCAGGCCTTCAGTTGGACACCCCTGCCTAAACATCTAAACACTGCAGAACAGTGCTGTAGATCCTTGTGGAGGATGGTAGTACAAATAAATAAATGAATGAACTTCAGAAGAAGCAGTTGAGGCTGGATCAAAGAAACCAAACATCAGATGCTTAAGCTGAAAATACTTTCAGGAAGCACTTGGTAATAAATCAAGCTCATTTTAAAAAATTCTTTGCTTCCAGAGAACTGAGTTCACGTAAAGTAAAAGCGTTATGACAGGCCCAGTTTATACATCTACACACAGATACAGATGGCATTTTAAAATTGGGATTATTTTATGGTGTAAACTTTTCATGGGTACATGGGTCAGAATTGCATTTGTGATTCAATACTAATCCAAAACGTGTTGCCAAACTATGTCAGGGATGACATTTACTTTCCTGCAAACAGGAATTCCAGTACTTCAGTGAGGTCAAATAATCATTTTGTTAAATTGAAAGAAGGGGTGAGTTCTTGAAGCGACTAAAGCTAGCATAATAGCCCAGTGACAAATCTGAACATGTGATAAATTAAGCCCACTCTTTAAATGGGTAATTTTAATTTATACAATGAAAATTTCACGGGATGAACTTGCAAAGAAATGTATTCAGTACCCTGTCCCTTTGTTAAAATAATGTGATGGAATAAATATAGGAAGGCCCCTGAAAAATTAAATCATCGTTGGAGTTACATTCATTTTAATCACATTTATATTAAGAGAATTCAATACCATCTTCCTAAATCTTCTTCCAACTAGATCAAAGCAGCGGAAAAGTTCAAATTTACCAGCTGAAAAGAGCTGGCAAAAGTTTTTATGTGAGCAAAATAATGGATGTTTTCTATAGTGTTGTGAGCCAATGGCATCAGATCTGATTTGCAGATTATCCAGACAATCAAAAATCATCAGTATATAATTTTTTAATTTTATTTTCCAGTAGGAAAAAAGTATCTCTTTTTTTCTTACTGGACTTCCAAGATATTTTCAGAATTTCTAGTTATGTATGATATGACTTATACAACTAAATTAAAAAGAAAAAAAATAAAGAGATTTCCTTGGTGTGTTACCTTGAAATGATTTGAATCAAGAAATAACACTATTAATAATTACCAATCTAATCCTGTGGTAGAATTGGTAAAGCCAACTTTTATTAAACAAAGAATCTCATATTCTATTTATGAAGATTGTTAGAATTTATGAAGATTGTTAGAATCATGTTCAATAATTGTTGATTAATGAGTCTGGAATTTGTACAACATTCCCATTTATATCCTAAACATAATGGATAGTACAATATTACTTAATTAACTTGTTAGAAACCAGTAATTAAGAAAAAATTCAATAATTTTTTTCCCTTTTCCCAATTTCCTTGCTATTTTCTGTGCAATTAAATTCTGTTTTAGAAGTATGAAGTGAGTTAAATTTATATTTAATAAAACAAAAATCTATGTCAGTCTAGCTATGAATGGAATGCATAATGATCATAAATCTTTGAAGTTCTCTCTAACAGGTTATCTTTTACATAAATATAAAACTCTTACCTTAGCTGTTTATATAACTGCTGTTATATTTATATTATTTATATTAAATATAACTCCTTATATAATATAAATATTTATATCAAATATAAATACTTATAAAATACACACTTAGCAGTCATCCAAAAATTCTAAAGACTACTTACAAAATGTACAGTATGTAATTTTCATTCAAATTTTCAAGAGTGTGATCTGAAATTATAGTACAATAATGGAGTAAAATAATGGAGTCAAAAGCATTTCTGTGTGCATAGATAACTATGGGATGGGACATAAATGACAACATGTATATTGTACTGTCACAATGCAACTTAATTGTTACATAGTGAAACACAATATTACAATAAAAGTAGGAAAGAATAGAGTTTGCATTATTTGCATAATTTGTCATTTTCATGTCATAATGTAAGAAATGGACTCCCATGCTTATGTATAGAGAATGTAAAAGCATATTCTTTTTGTAAAGGTTTAATAGAATGTCAAATATCAACTAAATTAAATTCAGGCAATCTAATCTAGATATGTATTAGAAAGTTGACAATATAATATTGGTGACAGAGTGTTATGATCCAAGAAGGCCTTCAATTTAATTCAAATTACCTTCAACTAGTATATGCTTCACTGACTTAATGTACATGTGTTGAGAAAATTATGTATTTGTTTTGTATAGTCTATGTTTGGAGCATGTAAATGTAAGAGTGATTAATGCGGATGACCCAGTCTGACAATGACTATAATAAATGATATTCTCCATCTGATATTTCCTCTTCAGCAATCAATTTGGAAAGTCTGTTAAGTAAGAAAGCAACATTCTAAATTTGTACCATTAGAGTTGCCACTAAGATAAACTTCTTCTACTCAAGCTTTTTGTAAGACCTGCTTATTCTGAGGAAGAATATACAGTAGATAGTCTCGACTTAGAACGGTTTGTTTAGTGACCATTTGAAGTTACCACTGCATTGAAAAAAATGACTTATGACAGTTTCTCATACTTATGACTGTTGCAGCATCCCCATGGTCATATGATCAAAATTCAGACACTTGGCAATTGACTCATATTTATTACAGTTGCAGTGTCCTGGGATCATACCTTTTGTGACCTTCTGCACAAGCAGAGTCATTGAGCAAGGCAGATTTATTTAACAACCATGTTACTACAATTAGAATCAGAATAGAGCTGGAAGGGACCTTGTAGTCCAACTCCCTGCTCAAGCAGGAGAGTTATACCATTTCAGACAGGTGGCCATCCAATCTTTTCTTACAAACCTCCAACAATGAACCGCCTACAACTTCTGAAGGCAAGCTATTCCATTGGTTAATTTTTCTCACTGCTAGGAAGTTTCTCCTTAATTCTAGATTGCTTCTCTCCTTGATTAGTTTTTATCCATTGTTTCTTGTCTTGCCTTCTGGTGCTTGGAAAATAAGTTGAGTCCAGTAGTGCAATTCAGCCAGTGTAACAGCCGGTTTGGTGAGGATGCATACTCTACATTTTAAAAAGCCTATTTTCAACATAATTACTTACCTTCTGCTGCATCTCTGGTGAGTAAAACAGCTGATGGGCAGCAAACTGCTCTGCTGTGAGAATCAGCTGTGCTAAAAACCCAGGAAATAAAGCACAGGAAAGAGCAGGTGTGGGTGGGTGGGACCAAAGGCTCACCAGAACTACCGGTTTGCCTGAACCAGTCTGAACCAGAAGAATCCTACCCCTGGTTGATGCCCTCTTCCTTGTGGCAGCCTCCTCAAATACTGGAATGCTGCTATCATGTCACCCCTATTGTTTCTCTAGTCTGATCATACCTAATTCCTACAACTGTTCTTCATATGTTTTTGTCTCTAGGCCTTTAATCATTTTAGTTGCCCTTCTTTGCACTTTTTCCAAAGTCTCAACATCCTTTTTGTAATGTGGTGATGCAGTATTCTAGGTGTGGTCTTCCTAAGGTTTTATAAAGTGATACTAATACTTCATGTGATTTTAATTCTATGCCTCTGTTTATTCAACCAGGGCTAGTATTAGTTTTTTTGGCTGCTGCCTTACACTGCTGGCTCATATTTAAGTGATTGTCCACTAGAACTCCAAAGTCCCTCTCACAGTTACTGTTTTTGAGTCAGGTTTCACCTAATCTGTACTTGTACCTTTGGTTTTTCCTGCCTAAGTGTAAAACCTTGTTTTTCCCCACATTAAATTTCATGTTATTGGATAGGGCCCATTGTTCAAGTCTGTCAAGATCTTTTTGGATCCTGAGATTGTCTTCTGGACAATTGCTATTCCTGCCAGCTTAGTGTCATCTGCAAACTTGATGAATTTCCCTTCTATTCCCTCATCTAAGTCATTTATGAAGATATTGAAGAGTACTGGGCCTAAGGACACGAGGCTGGCTCCAGGGGATTGTCAATGCTTCGTTGAGAGAGGGGTCGCTCCCTACTGCCTTGAAAATGGTGATAGTGTGACCCCTCCTCAAGAAGCCTGCCCTGGACCCGGCTGTTTTAAATAAATATCGTCCAGTCTCCAACCTTCCTTTTTTAGCGAAGGTTGTTGAGAGTGTGGTGGTGCGTCAGCTCCCTCAGTACCTGGAGGAAACGACTTACCTCGATCCTTTCCAATCGGGCTTCAGGCCTGGGCATAGTACCGAAACAGCATTGGTCGCATTGGTTGATGATCTCTGGAGGGCCCGTGACAGGGGGTATTCCTCCGTCCTGGTCCTGTTAGATCTCTTGGCGGCTTTTGATACTATCAACCATAGTATCTTATTGTGGCAGTTGGAGGGGTTGGGGATTGGGGGAACTGTCCTATGATGGTTCTCCTCCTTCCTCTCCAACCGCTCGCAATTTGTGTTGACGGAGGGGGGGAGGTCCACCTCTAGGCCCCTCATTTGTGGGGTGCCTCAGGGGTCGGTTCTCTCCCCTCTTTTGTTCAACATTTATGTGAAGCCGCTGGGGGAGATCATCTGTGGTTTTGGGGTGCAGTGTCATCTGTATGCTGATGATACTCAGCTTTACTTCTCCACCCCAAACCACCCCAACGATGCTGTGGAGGCTATGTCCCGGTGCCTGGAGGCCGTGCGGATTTGGATGGGCGGGAACAGGCTCCAGCTCAACCCTTCCAAGACTGAGTGGCTGTGGTTTCTGGCACCCTGATATAGTCAGCTGACTCCGTCGCTGGCTATTGGGGGAGAGATTTTACCCCCCACAGAGAGGGCTCGCAATTTGGGCGTCCTCCTGGATGCACAGCTTTAGAAGAACATATTATGGCCGTCTCCAGGGGGGCTTTTTATCAGGTTCGCCTGATTCACCAGTTGCGGCCCTTTCTGGATCGGGACGCCTTACGCACAGTCACTCATGCCCTTGTCGCCTCTCACCTGGACTACTGTAATGCTCTCTACATGGGGCTCCCTGCGGGGAGCACCCAGAGACTTCAATTGGTACAAAATGCGGCCGCGCGGGTGGTTATGGGGGCATCACGAAACACCAATGTGATGCCTCTCCTGCGCGAGCTGCATTGGTTGCCGGTGGTTTTCCGGGTTCGCTTTAAAGTTCTGGTTTTGACCTTTAAAGCGATCCATGGCATTGGACCAGGTTATCTGCAGGACCGCATTCTGCCGGTAATCTCCCACCGACCTGTGTGTTCCCACAAAGAGGGCCTTCTTCAGGTGCCGACGGCTTCCATGTGCCGTCTGGCGACTTCTAGAGGTAGGGCCTTCTCTGTGGGGGCTCCCGCCCTATGGAATGGTCTGCCTCCAGAGTTACGCAATAACACTGACCTGAGAGCTTTCAGATGTGCATTAAAAACATGGCTCTTTGAGCAGACCGGCCTAGGAAAATGGGATTTTTAGTGTAATTTAGTATTCGAGTTTTAAATAGGGATTTTAAAATTCGGGGTTTTATTAATTTATTGGGGGAGGGTATAATTTTAGGCAGCCTTAAGATATTTAATTCTCTTTTAACTTTTATAATTGTAAAATGTTTTATGGTTGGTTGTACACCGTCCTGAGTCCTTCGGGAGAAGGGCGGTATATAAATATATTAAATAAATAAATAAGATGGAACTTTGTGGTACCCCACTGCTTACTTCTCTCCATGTAGATGTAATATCATTAAGGACTACTCGTTGAGTACAATTTGCCAGTTAGTTACAAATCCATGTGGTGGTGATGCTGTCTATTTCACATTTTTCTACTTTAAAGGTTGTAGTCTACTTTGTTAAATGCCTTGCTGAAGTCTAAGTCTATTATGCCCACAGCATTTCACTGGTCTACTAATTTAGTCACTTTGTCAAAGAATGAAATAAGATTGGTTTGGCTCAATCTGTTTTTAACAAACCTGTGCTGACTTCTAGTTATAACTTTATTTGTGTCTAGATGTTTACAGATTTGTTCTTTTATTATTTTTTCCTGTATCTTCCCAGATATTGATGTTAGGCTGATTGGTCTATAGTTTCCTGGGACTAAGTTTAACTTTACTAACTTAACAACTGCAATGGTTCACTTAACAACTATTAAGTAAAAGCAAGAAAGATGGGCAAAATTCACTTAACAAATGTCTCACTTAGCAACATAAATTTTGGGCTCAATTGTGGTGGTAAGTTGAGGATTATTTGTATTGGTTTCTTGCAATAAATAAATATTTACTTATTATTTAACTTAGCCAAGCCAAGAGATCTTCTTAACTCAGCTAGGACCTGCTTCTGTTTGAAAACAGAACTCCAATCCTTTAATGTTCCATGCTACAAAATATGTTCCGTTTCATATAATTAACTTTAAAAAATAGCGGGCAGAGAACAAAAGCCCGTATCCATCCATACCATATCTGATTTGCATTCCAAACACAGACACAATTTAATAACCTTTCAGAGAGCCTGGTTTTACATATATCTTCTGCATACAGCATGAAATAAATGAGTTCAAAGGAGCTTTCATGCTCTTCAACTTTCCCAAATCACCTGGGGATTTCACTTGATAATCCCAGGTGAACATCTGCCCTTCGGAAATGTTTATCCATGCATGGTAGGGGATACGTGTTTGTCCTGGTAAGTATGAATGAAATGAATTTCATGCACCGCTGTATCTCTTTAACAAGCAGGCAAGAGAGCTAAAGGCTTAAAGAGCAGGTTTCCAAAAGCTGCTTAAATTGACGCAATTTGCTTCTGAGTCACGGGGCATTAACTTCTGAGGAAAAAAGATAAAAGTCAACAGGAAGAAAAATAACAACGGCCTATACGTCCTACCCTCTCTTTCTGTTGAACTCTAAAGAGCTGGATATTTCCTTCCATCTCAGGAGCAAAGTTGGGAGATCGGAATGAGCCACTTCTGGCATCAGCTTCCTCCCCCCCCACCAGCTGGTCCTTCTGAAGCAAAGCAGCTCCATTGTTAATTCACCTGCTGGTTGTTAAGGTGGCTATCCTGTGATCTGTCAACATGACCAATGCATTGGCTGGGATTTTTTTGTGTCTCTAAAACTCTCGGCCTGGCTGAAAGAACAGCAGAACCAGGGGTGGGATTCTCCCAGTTCGGACTGGTTTGGACGAACCACTTATTGTGACGATCAGCTGACTCCGAACCAGTTTGCTCCGATGAGCATGTTGGCCTGCCCGCCCGCCTCTGCTCTTTCCTGTGCTTTATGTCTTTTTGTTAGAGCACAGCTGATTCGCGCGGCAGAGCAGTTTGCCGTGCCTCAGCTGTTTTCTTCAGCTGCAGTCAAAAGTAAGTATTAGCTTTTTTCAATGTAGAGCACGCACACTCACCAAACCTGTTGTTATACCAGTTGAATCGCACCCCTGAGCAGAACTCCCCATGTCATTCAAAACATTGTTGGTGTGGAAAGCAGAAAGATGGTGACTTGTTTGGAGTCATGGTCTACTGTACTAACCTAAATTAACAGTGCTACTGTCCAGTTTCTCCTACTCTTCTATTTATCCTTTGGCAATTATGGAATTGCTAGCAAACATTTTCCTAGTAGAAAATCAAGGCAAAACAACCTGCCTTAAACAAGGAGGAGTTCACCTCCTGGTGTTTTGCCTAAAAATTGATAACTGTACTGAGCATCTCTGAGGGAAAGGAAAATATATTTCACTGACCTATGGTCAGTATATATTTTAGTATACATAAGTCAGAGTACTTGCAGTATATATTCTGATTTATGCAAAGCATTAGATGAACGTCTAGGAGTCATAATGGATCCCAAAATATAACTAGCAAGTTGGTCTTGAGTTACAACTTTTGTGTCAGGATTTATGTCAACTCATAAAACATTTCTACAGCCATTTTATAGTTGTCCCTTTTACTTTCTTTATAATTTTCTGCATTATTCGTGGCATTAAAGTGGTCAGTAACTCTCACTATTGGTCACATTTTGTGATAAAATGTGAACAGAAACCTCTTTCTTTCTAACTAAAAATAACCTCTTTCTTTCTTACTAAAAATAAAAATGTATATAGAATTATTATTACACATTTACTTTGCAAAATATTTAGCTTTACAGTGGTACAAAGGCATAGATCCTGTATGACAGAACGGGGTTTGAAGCCGATTCAAACTGATCCATCTTGGCTTCACCGTAAGCTGAGTGAGCACTCCCCAAATAAAATGCACTCCCCAAATAAAACTTCAGTCTCAAACCTTGGATCATATTCTGCTTCTTCTTCTCATGCTTTCTGAGCCAAAAAGTAATACCAGGTCCAACTCAAATTTTTAGGCATTTCCTTACTGAGTTGAATGAGAAACTGGGAACAGATCTCTAAGTTTCTGGATGCAATTTTTATAATTGGGGCCTTTCACACAGTCTCTTTAAATTGAATATAAGGTGCTGCATCTGAATCCTGAAATCTGTCTGAAGAAGCCCTTTTATTGGAAGCTAAAAAGTCTTGAATTCTATTCTTAATGTATGTGTTTATAAAGCAGGTCATTAATATTCCTTTTTCAGTCGTTTTAGTCATTGACTACACTAAAAGTTAATATTTTATTTCAAAAGGGATTGACAGGACCTGATGGATCACCAGGTTCAGCCGGTTCAAAAGGACAAAAGGTAAGATTAAACTCTTTCATTACATTTCCTTCCCATTTTTCAATCTCCAGACTTTTTTTATTTAATTATAGGATTGGACGTGCTTTCCAGTTGCTAAATAATAATAATGACAATAATCTCAATAGGTGGATAAAAATGCCAAATCCAGTCTAAACATCTGGCTGACTGTATGATGGACCTTAATAACAACCCACCTTTATCTATATCTCTGTATCTCTATCTATATATATCTACTAGCTCGATACCTGTGCTTCACTATGAAACTTTGTCGGGCTTAGTTTTTGGGGAGGAAAATAAAGGGGGAAATTCTGCCTCTGCCTACCAGCATCCATCCAGTATCCATCTGGCTAGTGTCCTGTTAGTGTGTGAGAGAGTTGAAGGGTGTTTGGAAACTGAAACAGTATTTGCTGTGTGAGCAAGAAGGAGACAGCAAGGAGCCTGAGCGTGACTTAGCTCAACTGTTCTGTAACTAAAGCTGCTTGGTGCTGTGAAACTAAAACTGAAACTCCTCTCCTCTGCTTGTGTTTTGCATTTGGAACAGATTTCTTTTCAGGTGAGGGGGGGACTCCTTAGCATCAGAGCATGTTAATAATAATATAGGAAATACTAATGCTCTGATGGTCATTTCGACAAATCCTTTCTTAGTGAGCACCTAGAAGCCAAGAGAAACATATGTGCCAAATTTCAAGTTTGTAGGCTTTACTATTCTGGAGATTTTGTGATGATGCATGAGTGGTATATCACTTTTATAGATAGATAGATATCTCTCTATCTCTATCTCTATCTCTATCTCTATCTCTATCTCTATCTCTATCTCTATCTCTATCTCTATCTCTATCTCTATCTATCTATCTATCTATCTATCTATCTATCTATCTATCTATCTATCTATCTATCTATCTATCTATCTATCTATCTATCATCTATCTATCCACACTTCAAGGTGGCAAACATATTTAATTCTCCTGTCTCCTATTTCCCCAACAACTACAACCCTGTGAGGTGACTTGGGCTGAGAGAGAAGATCTGCCCAAAATCACTCACCTGGGTTTTCAAGCCTAAAGCATCTCCTCAATTTTTGTACTCTGCCTTGTCTCTAAACAAAAAGTAACACAAACAAACAAGAACTTGCATAAATGTTTTAAATATTTGAAATGTTGTAACATTTATGATTTTTAGGGTGAAGTGGGCTTGCCTGGAGGCCGTGGACTTCCTGTAAGTCATTGATTTTTACATGGTATCTTTTTTTAACAACTGATATTATGGTATTATATTTCCTTAACTATTCTGTAAAAATTAGATCAATTATAAAAAAATGCATCAATAAATCTGGAGGAAGTTTCCAGTCATCTATAGAAGAACTCAAAAAGTAATCTCCTGTCTTGAAATTGGTAGGAGATATTAGTCCTTGAGGCCTTCGTATTACTTAATACCAGGAAATAGCTTGAGTTGATAGTAGAGCTTAAATTCCATCAGGAAGCTGCTTTTATTTGTGAATAAGATTTGATAATAGGATCTCTTCAGTTGAAAGTGCTGAAATTTGAAACAGGAATTTTGTAAAACCCTCTTCCCTCCCTTCTCAATCCAACGAAGGGATTTTACCATCTTGACAAAATCAGAGGAACTGTAAAACAAGCACTAATTGGAAATATATTTAAATTAAAATGCATTAAAAGAGTTCTAGAATAGGATTCTGGGTTAAATAGACACATCTCTCTGAATGATACTCAAAGAAAACTATACACGTTGGAGAACTACAAAGGATAAAGCTTTGTTAGAATGAGTGGGGGAGGGGAAGGATTACCCTCCAATAAAATTACTCTTCATGTGGGATTTTTGTTAAAATAATAAGTGTTTCTACCAGCAGGGGCAGCTGTTCCTGTGTGTGTGTGTGTGTGTGTGCGTGTATGTGTGTGAGATCTCAAGATGGGGTCTGCAATTATGTAATTGATTCCCTGTCTTTTAAATAGGCATGTGATGTGTGTAGAAAAAGGTCAGGCTTGATCATATGGATATTTTGACATTTTACATCCCACCTGCAGATATACTCCTACCTACCATACTTCTGTTCCCACTCTAGCTTTCTCATGGCAACCATTTGTATTTAAGAATATAGTTATGCATTTATCATCTTTTTCTTAAGTCCACGTTTCCTCATTTTCTGTTACCTATTTATTATCATAGCCATTTATGTAACAGGTGCCAGTACAATGAAGCAGTCAAAATTAAACATTGCATGGCGATAAATGAAATATGTAAAGAGGGTAGAAAGACAGACACCATCTAATGAAAGGACCAGCTTTGTTGGTCAAAACTGTTTTGGATGACATTGGAACATTCCTAATGGCAGAGGCCTTCAAACTTGGCAACTTTAAAGTTAAACTTTAAAGTTGCCAAATTTGGAGACCCCTGCCTTATGGGCTTTTTTTGATGGGCTCTTTCCTTTTTTTAAAAGTTAGTTAATTAAATTAAATGGGCAAATTTAAAAACCATAAGGTTGCTGTGAAATGGAGATAGGAATATCAGTAGAACAGTATTATCTAAAATATAATGCAGTATTATGATCTACAAAGGAAAGTGAATTATAGTATGATAAAAAGGCCTAAGAGAACTTATGAGAAAGTTCTCAAAGAGGCTGGTTTCCCAATAGATTGTGTAGTAACAATTGCCCAGAATATTTGCAATATCTGCCAATTTAAGAAAGCTGAACTGATGAAAGTCACCTTGAATTTTACAACTCTGTTACATTGGAATCTCTGGGAAAAGAACATAATAAAACTGGTGGATGTGAAATATAGGATGGAGGCACTTAAAATACACCCCACACTATGAACTATTGTTCCAGTAATTGTGTTGAACAAAACCAAAACCACTGTTTTTGAAGTTTGATATCTTCCTTTTCTACTGTATGGGCTTGCTAAGTAACTCAACTCAGTCTAGTTCATGATGAAATTACATGTCACATCTTTCCATAATGATGAGAAGATCATGCCATTGTATAAATCGATTTATAAAGCACAATATGGGTGAAAAAAAGCATAGGTAAAATGAGAGTAAGGTAGTTTTCCCACATGACATTCTGGTGTTGGCTGAGCTATTATGTCATATTATCTGACACAAATTCAGTATTCTTATATTTCTTTATTGATACAATATTTTGTGGACCACTTCCTTCCCAAGCTTCAAAGTGAATTAGATTGTGAGCAAGAAAAAGCATAAAATATAAATATCCTCCTCCCCACATGAACTAACTCAAAGTAACCCTATCACATTGGTCTCCAAATACCCAGTGGAAGAATGAGGTATAAATCCTTTTGAAAGGTTAGGATGTTAGAGATGTCCTGTAGCTCTGGAAGGAAAGTGTTCTAGTTAATAGAGGCAGCCACAAAAAAGTCAGCAGGACTCACCCTCTTCATTTCATGTGGGATGGAAATGCTCAGCTTTCCCCTTTCAAGGAATACCCAAGGTTTGACATGGAAGAGGTGGTCTTGTAAATACCTGAGAAATAATCTTGACACTACCCACAATGAAGAAGCCATTGGTGAAGAAGGTGGAGCTTGTAGAGATGGCCAAACTGACTTCTTTGATTCGAGAGAAGACAACATTCACATTGACTTTTTATGGATTTTCTGGATGAAACAGAAGATTTATGATTTATGGCTTTGATGGTTAGAAAAAGAAGAGAATAGAAAAAAAGAGACCTTTCCTTTTTTTTTGTGACCATAGCATAGAAGGTTAATTTGGTAATTGCAAATATTTGCTGCAAAGAAACTGAAAGCTACTTCTTTCTGTATTTCTTTTCATTTTTTCTTTTTGCATTTTTGTCATTTTCCTTTCTTTCTTGGCTTGGCTTTATATTGTTAGTTCTTGTTAGTTTTTAATCTTCTTTTCAAAATTCTTAATAAAATTATACAAAAAAAGAGAAATAAACTCTGCAGGACTTTAGAGGTGATAATCAGTGCTCTGAACTGAACCTGGAAGCAAACTGATAATCAATGCAATGTGAGGTACTTCAGGGCCTTTCTCTTTCTCTTCATGCTGTTAAACATCGTGAAATTGCTGGGGCAAATAATCTGTCAATTTGTGTGAGTGTGATCAGGGTGCTGGATATACACAATTGAACATCACTACTCCATGCCAGGGCAGAATGCCACGGTCACAACCACATTCTCTTAGGAGAGATATATCAGGAGCATCATTAGAAACGTCTTCCAATTCATTGTTGACAGTAATTAAAAACCGTTTTCCCATGCTGTAATTTTTTTTATTAAAATGAAGTTTTGGACCAATCTGTCCCAGAGAAGCTACGGAGGGATAGAATTTTTTCCCCAGTTTCAACCATGACGAGCTCTTTCATCAGACTAAACAAATGACGATTCCTTTCTGTTGACAGGCCCCTGCGGCCCACCCGAGGCTGTTCTGCATCCCATGAGGCCTTTGTTCTTGAAGCAACTTTGGAAAATGCTCTTCCATGACCTCTGTGCAGCCTTCCAAAACTGCATGAAAGCACAGTTCTTCCATGATTTTTTGGAGCCTCTGGAGGCTGTGTGAAAGCTCCATTCTCTTGCAGGGGGCCTAAATTGCATGAGAATGGGCTGTGCTTTTGAGAATAGTTGTTGAGTTTTGGCAAATATAATATCGAATCATAAGTCTGGAAGGTCTTCCTTTTCAAAACAGGAGACCTTATACCACCTTGGTCAAATGGTTGTCAGTCTATTTTTGAAAATCCCCAGTGATGGAGTGCCCACAACGCTGAGAAACAAGCTATTTCATTGATTAATCATTCTTGCTGTCAGGAAATTCCACCTTAGTTCTAGATTGTTTTAGATCTAGATCTTTAACAAACTTCCACTCACTGCTAATTGGCCTATCCTTAGGTGTCTTTAGAGAATAAGTTAATCCCCTTTTCTCTGACTGTTGAAATGTGAATGCTGCAAACATTTCACTCAAAACAATGTGGCGTGTCATCTTTGACACATATGTCATCAGTCCGTGATGGCAAACCTATGGCATGTGTGCCGGAAGTGGCATGCAGAGCCACTTCTGCCAGCATGCGAGAGGTCACCCGGAAGAGCCTCACTGCACATGCGTGTGTCTTCCTGCCAGCCAGATGATTGTTGAGTATCTACTGCGCATGCGCAGGGGAAGACCTGCGCACATATGCAGAGGCATGTGGCGTTTGGGGGGTTTGTATGTGCATGCATAGAGGCATATGGTGAGGGGGCGCATGTGCATGCGCAGATGTGCGTGATCCACACACAGGGTGTTGTGCACACATGCACAGGGGTGGGGGAAATTGCACACGCATTGCATCATGGGTGCAGGCATGCAAGCACGCGCATGTGTGCACACACGCACACTTTTGGCAAGCAACATGGAAAAGGTTAGCCATCACTATCATAGGTTCACCATCACTGCTTCCAATCCCAACTCTTCCAGATCGTTCAGAAGGGTATTATGGTCAATATTTATGAGAAGAATACTCAGGGGTGGGATTCTGCCAGTTCACACCTATTCGCTGGAACTGGTTGTTAACATTCTAAGAAGTTCGGAGAACTGGTTGTTAGAAGAAATTACTGGCCTAATCCTGTAAGGAAGGCAGGAAGGAAACATTCTGGTGTTGCTTACAGAAACTGCCTCTCCGTTAACTCTTATTACATTCTTGGCAGGACTAGACTTCCTGTCTCTGGAACTTCTCTGGGTTTTTTTTTTCCTCCTTTGCTGGTGTGGAGTGACCATTCAAAGTTACAATGGTACTGAAAAAAGTGACTTATAACCGTTTTTCACACTTACGACTGTTACAGCATCCCCACAGTCACGAGAGGCCAAGAGAGGAGATGCGTGCCTCGATGTGAGTGATATTGAGTTGGCCACATCCAGCCAATAATATGACCACCAAGCCATGTCCACCCCCAGTCACATGACCACCAAGCCACGCCCACCACCTAAGCCACGCCCACAGAACCGGTTGTTAAAAATTTGAATCCCACCCCTGGGAACACCGTACCACAAAGATAGGCACCAGCAGTAACAACTGCAGCAGACTGCAAATGAACTGATCCTTTTTGCTTGTATAAGATGCTGCTATGGACATGGCAATGCTCATGGGGTTCAGGCTGGAGAGCCATTAGGGCTGAAATGGAAAAGAATATATCCATCAGTTGCTCCTCTGGTTGAAAGCCAGAGTTTTCAGTGAGAAAAAAAAATGGAAGCATGGAAAATGTTCTCAGTATTTCAGACAAAGAATTAGAGGAGATCTTTCAAATTGATGGTGAAATCATCACTGCTTTCAGTGCTTGGGCCCATTCTATCTTCTTGTAAGCTTTAGATAGTGGAGTTCTTGTCTAACCTACTTTCTTTGGGTAAAGAAACAGATTTGTGCCTGTTGAAAATAAACGTTGAAACAATCCAGAATAAATTTCTGTAGAAAAACGTGGTCATCTCTAGGATAGTGTGGCAATAACTATGAAACTTGCATTTTAAAATGTGAAGTTGTACTTTTAAGCATAGCTTAATCAAGCAAGAAAACTGCTTTGTCTGTTCTAAATGATCACATTCAACATCTGTCTCAAAGAGAATTAAAACTGCTTGAAATTCTTTGCTAGCTCAACAAATTGGAGAGATGAAAACAATATTTTATGTTCCTAGTTAAAAATGTTGATCTTTGTTTTTCCATTCTGAATATATCTACAGTTGGTTTGAGTTGAAAACTAAACATATAAAAATAACAATTAACAACTTTGTTTTTTCTATTTTAGGGAAAGGGAAATCCTGGACCTCCTGTGAGTAGATTTTTTTTCTTTGCACTTTGAAACCGTCTGCACATACCCAATAACCATCTCAACAAGTCTTGGCAATATTTTCAAAGCAAGGGTGGTTAGGCCTTGGATACCCCTAGCATTGTTTTGATGGTCCAAGCTTTTTGCATTGTTTGAGGAGGGTACTTTTAAAGAGATGATATAGGGCTTAACTCTTGAAAAAAGTTTAAAAAAACAATTTCACACTTTAAAAAACTCAACACTCTCAAATGTTGGATGGGGTTTCCCTCCCCCTCCAATTTTGGGCATTTGGAGTGCAAAATAGGTATCTTGCACTAAGACATAAATCAGATATTTTGCCTCTTTAAAACCCCATCCAAGGCGATATCTTTTGCTGTTCTTCAGAGATGGAAAAAAATAGTAATAATAATAAAGCATAGATCTTGGTTACAAGAAAATTGCCAATCCCATTTATGAGAAGTTTAATTAGCTTCTATCTTTTTTTCAATACAGGGTCCCCCTGGTATAGGAGGACTTCCAGGAGAAGTGGGAAGAGTTGGGCCACCTGTGAGTACTTTGTTCCATATTGCATTAAATCACTGATTAATATTTGCCCTGCTTGTTAAAACTTGTACCATGCTTTTAGGAAAGACATCCCTCAGTAAAGGCTGACACATTTATTATACTTGAACACACTAAAATGAATCTACCCTTTAAGTCTATCTTTGAAGGATTGTTCCAATTGTAAATATGTACCCCATTTCCCCCTTAAAATAAGTCCAGGTCTTATATTAATTTTTGCTCCAAAAGATAAGATAAAGATAAGATAAATATTTATTTATATACTGCTCCTCTCCTGAAGGACTCGGAACGGTGTACAGCCATCCAAATTAAAATAACATTAAAATATACAAAAATTAAAACTGAATTAAATAACCTGGCTGTAATAACCGGTGTATTAGGGCTTATTTTCAGGGAAATGCGTCTGTTTGGCTGGTGATTTTAACTGGAGCTCATTTTTGGGGTAGGGCTTATATTACGAGCATCCTGAAAAATCATGCTAGGGGTTATTTTCTAGTTGGGTCTTATTTTCAGGGAAAGACAGTACAAGTCAATCCAAACCTGATAATTTTTAGAAATTTAGTTTATTTATTTATTTACAGGATTTATATACCACCCCTCTCCCTGCGGGACTCGGGGCGGTGTACAGTCATTAAAAAATACAATTATAATACAATAATTAAAAACAATTAAAAGATTAAATTAGGTGGTTGAATAATAAAAACGAGATAAGGGTTTAAAAAATAAGGACTAAAAACCAATTAAAACCGAATTTAAAACCCCATAAAACCCTAGGCCAGACTGGCTTGATGAAATAAATAAATTTTCAACGCGCGCCGGAAGGTCAGAAGATCAGTTATAGGCAGAAGGTCCAACCAGAGGGCATAGATTGTGGAAATCTGCTGTTGATAAGGATTTCTGCAATAGGATGTCACCAATATTATTCCTATGTCTAAGGGAAGTTTCAACACTTTAATTTTAGTCCATTGCCTGTTATCTTCTGTGGAATAAATAGACCTTTGGTTTAAGCCTACACCACTCTTATTATGTTTGTTAAATTCTACTTAATTACATAAAAAAGCTCTTAATTCCTATAAGTAGCATTGAATACAGACTAGATTAGATTGGTTAACATTCTCTCATGTGGTGAAGTGTCATCTGGGAATATTACTTTACGATTACTGTACAAGTAGCCATTCCTATGACTGCTTATATGGATAATAAAGGTTTTACAGCTCATTCCAACCGATGGAGATTAAAAAGCAAATCCAATTAAGTTCAGCTTTTCCTCCCAAATAACTGCACATGCAAATGATATGTGATATTTATTTGTTGTAATAAATGAAGTCTTTCAAAACTCCATAAATTCTAAAATACCCATTTCTTTGGCATTATTGATTCTCCTTCATCTTTATCTATGCACTTCCGTAATTAAAGGTGTATATTTAAGGGATTTCACATAGGAATCCATTTGTATGTAATCAGTTTCCTACATCAGTTAAGAAGTAAATGTAATGAAAGGTATGAATGGTTTTAATCTCCTTTGCTCTTGTCATTTACACTTCTTTTTTTTTTTTATTCGGTCCCCTCAAAATATTGTTCTATCCCAGAACATTTTGGTGCTTAATGTAACCAATGTAGAGTTTGTTTAGTTTTCATTATCATTTCTTCTAAGAGACTTGGATATACAATTTATTTTTATGCTGTTGTGACATTATTTAGGGTGATCCTGGAAGAAGAGGCCCCTCAGGAGTGCCAGGACCTCCAGGGCCAAGGGTAAGTTTGCATATTAATACTGAAAATAAGTGTTTCAAAGTAAGTCCTCCTTCTCCAATTCATTTATAGCACCTTTTTAAACAATTTGTATGGTATTGTAGGGAAAGAAGTAGCAGAACCTGGAGGCAGAGTTAGAAGAATCATGAGCCTAGAATTTCTATGTAGTCACAAGTAAACTAAGCCCAACCCTCCTTGAATTCTGTTACCCTTATCTAGCATCAAAATTGTACTACCCATTAGTTGAGGTTATTCCTGTGCATAGGCGTAAGCAGCCATAAATCAGTTTAATTGGACCTTCATGTGTAGACCTGATCTTTTGCACTTGACAGATATTCTCAAAGAGGAAATTTTAAATATTTCAGGCTACAGAATTTCTTAGTAAAAATAAAATTCCAGAAACTCTTAACCAAGAGGCAAAGCATTGAGTTGTCATGACCACAAAGACTATTGGAAAGGGGGTGACTTCTGAATGGCAGTTAACAAGTCCCATTCTTTCTTCTGGTTTTTTTTTATTGCTATGGACACCCTGGCTGTGCTATTTTCCCCTCTGTTAGTCTCTCATGGAACGCCATTAAATTTTTGCAGTACTCCAGCACCTGACAGCTGGACTACTCTGTACCAAGCTTTGCATAGCTTGTCAAATGGGCCCTTTGCACCCTATTTTAAATATATATTGCTCCAGCTTATTTTCGAAGGATGACAGTTGATCACGGGTGGGATGCTGAGGGTTTGCAGGAGTTCAGGAGAGCCCCTTACTAAGATTCTGTGTAGTTCGGAGAACCTCTCCATATCCCACTCCTGGGTGGCTCCGCCCACTCTGCCCCACTTCTCCTAGGAGTCCCCATGTGGTGTGTTTTGGATTCAGGTAAGTGCAGGACATGGGTGGAGGCTCAGGGAGAGTGAAAAACGGGCCTCCCGGACGTTTGGGAAGGCCAGAAATGGACCGATTTCCAGTTTCCAGAGAGCGTCCGGAGCCCGGGGAGGCTGTTTTTGCCCTCCTGGAGGCTCGAAGAAAGCCTCGGAGCCCGGGGAGAGCAAAAACGCCCCCTCTCCCACCATGGTGCAGGAGGCCAACTAGGCCACGTCCACGATGGCCATGACCACCCTGCAACCATGCAGAGAACCCTTTGCTGAAGTCCACCCCTGCAGTTGATCCAATTCAGTACTAATTCAGGTATTCTGAGTAAAAGGGCAAATGTATGAAGGCTGCCCATGTTCATGGTTGTTCCCATTTATTGAATGAAGACAAAAGGCCAGAAATGGGCCTTTTCTTCATTGCAGAAGCCCAGTATGAATGGAGAATGCAATCCTGAACTGAAAAGATTCCAAAGGCAAAGTCCAATTATATAGGGAAAGAGGTCCTAAGTTTTTCAATATTGGTTCTGCCTGTGAGTTTAAATTGGTTCTCTGTTGATGGTGGAAGATACCTCTTGATCTTGTAAAAAATTCCTTTATTGCATATTTGGATTTGTACCACCAGCCTTATTCATTCAAGTTCAACTTGATGCTTGACCATATTCATGGCTATCCTAATTTTAAACTTTGCTAATCTACTTCAGGGAACAGTTGGCCACCATGGTGGAGATCCACTGGTAAGATATTTGTCTTCCTTTTTATGGATGATGGCCACCCTCATGGGCTTCTGGAAAGCCCTTAAGACCTGGTTGTATTCCCAGATCTGGGATTACTGTGGTTGTAATTTATATGGGTAGAAGCTGTCACATTTTTTCTACTGTTTGTTCCATTGGGCATTTAGTTGGGCATTAGTTGTTTTGTGCAGAAAGCATGTTTAGATGGGTAAACTCTATGTGACTTTTGTAAACTGCCCAGGGTCTTCTAGAGTGGACAGCCATGCTAATTAAATCATATTAAATTAATAAACAGATTTTCTCTAATCCAGATTTCTCCTTATTAACTTAATTCATTGGTTCATTTTTAGTGTCCAAATGCTTGCACAGCTGGCCATCCAGGATTTGCTGGAATGATGGGTATGAAGGTAGGAGAAGGGATGGGCATGATACATTCTTGGTATAACTGGATATTGGTTGGATGTTGATAAGTTTCAAAAGATGTTACAGCAGTATCATAACAATCTGGAGTTAAGGTTAAACATCACTGGAACGTGAAACAAACATTTATTATATAAAAACCATTTACCAATTTAATAAATGCTACTTTAGGTAATAGTACTATGACTAAACTGCTGCAAGAAGATTGCACAGACTGACTGCAAACACAGCACAACAAAGTACAGTAGCAATCGTTCTGCAACAAAATATCTTCAAGAAATGCCATTTGTCTGCAAGCCAGAACTGGTGGGATCACAAAATAGACAAACTCATAGAAAATAAAAAAAGCTGAAGTGCTTCAAACAAATACGTATCACATAACATAGACTTAACAAATGTGAATAAGAAAGACAAAAAGAAAATCTGGACAGTGGAAGTTGCAGTTCCTGGAGACAACAAAATTGAAGGGAAAGAACTGGAGAAAAATGCAAAATACAAAATACAAAGGCCGGCAAATAGAAATAGAAGAAGTGTGGCAAAAGAAAGCAAACGTAGTACCAATAGCAATAGGCACCTTGAATTCAATGCCAAAAGAACTAGAATCACACTTGAACACTATTGGCATTGACAAAATCACCATCGGTCAATTGCAATAGCAATTTTACTTGGAACAGCTTACATCCTGCAACATTACCTTTAACACCATCAAACAACATCTGCCTATCTTGGGTCCTTGGGAAGGACTCAAAAAGTGGATAAAAATGCCAAATCCAGTCTAAACATCTGGCTGACTGTGTGACCAACCTTAATAGCAACAATGGATGATCCCATTAACTCTTGGAGGTTCATATTGAACATTTCTGAGAACTCTGATTTAAATATTTTAATTTCAACTTCTCCAACCTGATATGCTCCAGCTCTAATAGCTTACACACCAGCTGAAATGATCTTGCATTAAGAGATTCTACGAGTGAAGGTCCAAGACATCTGAAGGGCATCAGACTAGGAAAATAACTGGTTTCACACAGCTAAAATATAGAAACCATTTTTTCTAAACAGGCAATGTTTCCGGTGGCATATTTAGCATCAGTGAAGAAAAATATTTGCTTTATATTTTAGGGTCACAAAGGAGCAAAAGGTGAGAGTGGGGAACCAGGAAAGCAGGGCTTTAAGGTAAGAAGAAGTAGAACGTGACTGCATGCAAATTAGCTGGAATAGTGATGATTTATGGAGGAAGAATGTTCAACATTGCTGTGTATTTAAGAAAGGAATAGTAATAGCCTTCTTTGAATTAATCTTAGCATTTCTCCACCAATTTCATAGCACTTCGTTACTGCAGCTAATGATGGCCCTCTGAATCACTAAAAACAAGGTGCTTTGTTTTGTTTTTTATG
Source organism: Bungarus multicinctus (assembly GCA_023653725.1). NCBI lineage: Eukaryota > Metazoa > Chordata > Lepidosauria > Squamata > Elapidae > Bungarus > Bungarus multicinctus. The sequence continues at coordinate 117,858,436 of CM042836.1, forward strand.
ACATGGGAACAAATCTTGTGATTTGTAAACTACAGTTTATGCTTTAGCATATAGTTTGCTTGATCAACCATGGCTGAAAGCAGTAATGATTTGGTGTGATATTGTGTACCATCAGCTTTTCATTCCCTTTATTGCCTGGTTATAGTCTTTCTCCAATAAGTCAGCTCTATTTAATGTGTGCTGCCTCCACGCTTACATATATGGGAAATACATAAATAATACAATAGATAATATTGAGGGAAACAGAATAAATTATGTATGCTAATTTTTAGAATGTGTTATTAGCTAACTTGTGCCTTGTATATTTTAGGGAGAAGAAGGTGAACAAGGACGAATTGGTGACATCGGAGATCAGGGCCCTCCAGTAAGTATTTCCTTTTATTTAACTTTTTGGTTGTGTTTCATCATATTGAGATCTAAGAAACTAAGTGAAGCCAATAGCCATCTACCTCTTATTATAAGTTCCTGATCTGACAATGTTGTCATGACCGTTCTCACGATCAAACTAACAGGAGTCATTTTCCTCCTGGATTTAGTACTAATTGAAACCAGAACTACCTGGATGTTTCTTCAGCACATTCAGTGTTGAAACCAAATGCTTAATTTGTTACCTGTCTTGAACCAGGCCAAAAGAATAACCATAAATGGGAATGCCATTCACAATAGGAATAAGGAAACTGACAACTGGGTGATGTGAGAAGCAGCATTGCCTGAGCCCCAGTCATCTTCCCATACAGGTAGTCCTCAACTTATGACCAGAATTGAGCTCAACATTTCCAATGCTAAGCAAGAGAGATGTTAAGTGAGTTTTGCCCCATCTTACAACCTTTCTTGCCACATTTTGTAAAGTGAATCACATCAGTTGTTAAGTTAGTAACATGGTTGTTAAGTGAAGCTGGCTTCCTTCCCCACTGAGTTTGCTTGTCAGAAGGTCACAAAAGGGGATCACATGACCTCAGGACACTGCAACCATCACAAATACATACCAGTTGCCAAGCACCTGAATTTTATCATGTGACCAAGAGGATGTTGCAATGGTCATGTGAAAAGCTGTCATAAGTCACTCTTCTCAGTGCCCTAGTAACTTTGAATGGTCACTAATGGTTGAAATGGAGGACTACTTGTCGTGCCCAAGTATGTATGTTGTTTGCTGTTTCTTTAGACAAAGCATTTTCACACCACACCAATCAAAAGCAAATCTAAGCAGCTCTCACAATTGATAAATGATAAATTCTACAGTGCATCTTATACATGACGTAAAATTAAAGTAACAACATGTCATTAGTTGCATCTGCATAATATAACCAACATTTCGTAATCTTCTGAATAGTAACAAAAAGGAAGGTGATTTTATTTCTGGGAGCTGATTTCACAAAAGATGATTCACAGTACATCATTTTGGAAGTTCTGAGTACATACAGATGGAGAAAACATATATAATGTTTAAGACTTTGTTGTTGTTCAGTCGCTAAATCATGTCCAACTCTTTGTCACCCCATGGATCATAGCACACCAGGCTGACCTGTCCCCCACTGTCTCCCAAAGTTTGCTCAAATTCATGTTCATTGCATCAATGACACTATCTAGCCATCTCATCCTCTGTTGTCCCCTTCTCCTTTTGCCTTCAGTTTTTCCCAGTATCAGGGTCTTTTTCAATGAGTCCTCTCTTCTCATAAGGTGCCAAAGAATTTGAGCTTCAGCTTCAGTAGCTGTCCTTCTAAAGAACAGGCAGGGTTAATTTCCTTAAGACTTTGAGATTTTTTTTAAAAAAGAAATGAATCAATATAAAAGCTTTAAAATAAGACACATTTTTTTTCACAAGAATGGGCATAGAAGAGGTTTAAAAACCATTTTATCCCAGAAAAGTGAGTATATATTTGAATGTGATCAGTCATCTACATGAGCTTCATATTTTCATGAATCTTTTTCATTTCAGGGACCTCAAGGGTTAAGAGGTTTCATTGGCATTATGGGTTCTAAAGGAGATAAAGTAAGTAGCATCAGCTATACATTTGTGATTTCAAATTGTTTGACAATGTTGATTAATTGAGTGGTTTCCTGGTTTACAGAAGAATTGACATGTGAAGACATTCGTAAAGACATGGTGGATATTACTTGAAATGTACATGGTGAATCTTGCATTTCTGCTTCTTCACCTTGCCTTGAATGGACATTGAAGAGTGCATGCCTCAATCTGATCCTCAGAGAACAAGCATGGTCATTAGTTCCCAAAGGATAGCCTATCCTCATTATGGAGAACCTATGGCACGTGTGCCAAAGGTGGCATGCAGAGCCCTCTCTATGGACATGCAAGCTGTCGGCCCAGCTCAACTCCCCTGCACATGTGTGTGTGCCTCCTGCTGGCCAGCTGGTCTTTGGGTCTCTGGGGTGGGGCATGGGCATGGAGAATGCATGCTCATGCACGGGGGTAGGGTGCATGCATGGGAAACGTGTGCATGCATGGGGGTGGGACCCAAGCATCTGAGGCCCATGCACAGGGGATGCACACATTGCAGGGGACACACGCATTGGATTTTGGGAGGTGCGCACGCAGGCACTCTGGGCACTCAGTGCCGAAAAGGCTAGCCTATCCTATTGTTTAGTATCTATGATCCTATTATATATGGATGAACTAAAACAGTCACTGGAATATTTGGTTGCTAAAAATGTGGTAAAAACTTGCAATGTGTTTTACTCCTAGCGCATATATAGATACCCTTGTATAATAATCTATAAATCTGAATATATTTCCCCATTTATCTGAAAGATAAAGTTTCTTCAATTCTATGTTTTTATGTTTTGCAGTTTAAGAATGAAACTAAAACAGTTACTGGAATATTTACTTACTGAAAATGTAATAAGAACTTTTAATATTAATATTAGAACTGTTTTCTTTTTAAAAATTATGCTTCTTTTCCTACTAGGACTTATGTAGATAAGCTTGTATAATAATCTATTAATCTGAATATATATCCCCATTTTTCTGAAAGATAAAGGTTCTCCAGTTCTACATTTTTATGGTTTGTGGTCTAGATATCCAACTGCTACAGATGTGCAATGCTCTAAGCAACCTCCTTTTAGATCAGGGATGTCCAACTTTGGCATTCCTAGTTGGGGAATGCCTGGTTGGAGTATTCTGGGAGTTGAAGTCCACGAGTCTTAAAGTTGACAAGGTTGAATACCCCCGCTCTAGATGATGGGAGAATTAAAATATATGTAACCCATCTTTTTGCCATTTTCTTAAACATTATCATTATTAACATGATTCACTGTTGTATTGATATCAATATTACGTTAATATTTCATCAAATAAGAGTAACACACTATTGCTATAAGCAGCATATTCACTATTCAACTTCTATTTGTAATTGACCATACAGTCCTATTAGATTCGGTGTTTAATAGGCTTTTTCTAAAATGGAGTTTTTTTTTATTATGTTAACTTTCTCTTCACTTGTAATTACAAAAATTCTGAGGTAGTTCTACAATGAAGAGTATATTCTGATTCATCACATAGTTTAACATTTGTTTTATGGTTTCCAGAACAAACTCAGTTTGCACTGTCAAAATTTGTTAAACCAGTGATCTTTAACTATGCAATTTAATATCCCTTTCTGTTTAATGTATAAATAGGTGAACCAGATATATTAACCCTACACAACTCATTCAGTTGTGAATGAGGTATGTTGTACCAGAAGGAGTAGATTCCCATTTTGGGTGTGCTTCTGGTTCAGCATCACTCTCTAGTTTGTCAGACTGAGATAATAACAAGGAACACCTTTTTATCAACTTCAGCTAATGTACTAACTATGGCTTTTCTTGGAAGACAGTCTTGACTTGATTACTGCAATATGCTCTACGTGTGGTTGCTTTTACATCTAATTTGGAAATTGCACTTAATATAGAGTTCATCAGTCAGAATAGCCTTTAGAATACTAAAAAAGAAAAAAATCCAAAACCTAGATTACATCTGTGTAGAAAACATCATACAGATTCCCAATATTTGTCTTGATGATATACAGAAGTGTTAGTTATGATGTTTCAAATGTGACAGTGTGTTACTGGCTGATGTGAAAGCCAGAGTGAGGTTATTCTTTAACTGAACCTCATCTAGGAAGGTTTACTTAAGAGACATTATTGGCTTTTCCCACAGCATTCTAAGTCTTTTCTATAATTGGATTACATTTCCTGTTGAGTTTAGAAAAGATACATTCTTCTTAATATTCAGACTTTTTTTTCCTAAATAGGCCTTTAATTATTGGCTTATATTTTTAAAAGTTTTCTTAATCATTTTAATACTTTACTTCATTTTAACTATACCTTTTTCACATGGAGATAACTCACCATGGTTTATTCCAGGCCATATTGGTGATGTCTGAAATTCAGGAGTCCCAGAGAATTATCCAGATTTTCATGGTTCTTTATAAATATATAATTCACCTTGATGAAGCAGGATTGGTGATAGAATAATATCAAATTTTTGTGTCATGAATCATAATGATATCTTGTGATGTTTCAGCAATTCATCAAGACAACAAAATTGGGATCGGTAGTTTCACAGGGTTGGTCACATTGTAAATAACTGATTTTCTTTTTCTTACTCTCTTTTATGCCATAGATAGACAAAACAAAAATTAAATCCAAATACAAAAAACACATGCACACACACATTCAAATACACATATGCCATGCCTGTCACAAATTTGACCTGCTTATTAACTATCCTTTACTACCAGTTGGAAGAGGAAGATTTCCTGACGCACCAGGGGGATGAAGCAGGCTGAAACCCCAATAGTAGGGAGCTTCAGAGAATGGGAGTAATGAAAAAAGGAACTTTTGAAGCCCTGAGGAATGGCAGCCTTGAAAGGATGAGGCCTGGAATAGCTGGTTATATGAGGCATAGTTGGTGATATATATGAATGTCAGAAGAGATAGTCCCTTGGATAACCAGCCTTAGAACATGTAAGGCCTCAAAATTGATAGCCAGCACTTCGACTCATATCCAGAAGCTTAGTGGCAACCAATGGAGCAGACAAGCCAGAGGGTCACTTAATTACATTGGGGAATTCCAAACACTGCTTGGGCTGTTGCATTCTATACTAGATGTAGCTTCTACATTGTCTTCAAAGGCAGCCTCTTGCAGAACACAGTTCAGAAATCCATCTGGGAAGTGATTAAGGCATCAGTGAGCATGATTAGGGCATCCTGATCCAAAAATGGTCACAATTGATGCACCCAAAGTAACCGCAAAAGCCTTCCTAGGCACAGTGGCTACTGCTCTTCAAACAAGAGGTATACATCTAAGATAACTCCTAAATTGCAGATAATTTCTGAATATGCGAGTACAACCAAACCATTCACAAAAATTTCTCTGAAATAATTAGACCATAAATCTAGAGTTACTCCATCAGCTACTCCATCAGCTACTCCATTCAATCCTTGTTCCTGCTCACCCAGACCCTAACAACCTTCAAGTCTGGGGTCAGCATTTCCACAGCAACATTTCTTCAGCTCAGAGCATATTGATAATGTATCAAACACCATGTTGATGAATGACTTTTCCAAGTAGTTTCATGTAGATGTTGAAAAGAAGTAAGGAAAAGTGGGAATCTATAAAAAAAAAAAGCAATGCCCCTACTTCAAACACATATAATCCTTGCGCTACTCACTTCAAAGGGAATAGAATGGTTTGTAGGAACCAAGTCTTGACAAATTTAAAACTGAGTTTGTCCTTATTGGAACTGCTAAGAAAATGGAATATTTTGAGATCTTGAATCGTAATAATCGTTCTTCTTGGTCTTTACAATATAGGGTGTTCGTGGTTTTGATGGAGAGCCTGGACCCCAAGGTCTTCCTGGGGCAGCTGTGAGTTAATTTGCCTAATCCTAAAGTTCTTTAATATGCTGATGGCCTCAGGATAGAAATAAACTGATTGTCTTCACCAGGGGTGGGATTCTACCAGTTCGCACTTATTCTCTAGAACCGGTTGTTAACATTCTAAGCAGTTCGGAGAACTGGTTGTTAGAAGAAATTACTGGCTTAATCCTGTAAGGAAGGCAGGAAGGAAACGTTCTGGTGTTACAGAAACTGCCTCTCTGTTAACTCTTTTACATTCTTGGCAGGAGTAGACTTCCTGTCTCAGGAACTTCTCTGGAGTTTTTTTCCCCTCCTTTGATGGTACTTTGCTTGTGTGGAGTGACCATTCAACATTACAATGGCACTGAAAAAAGTGACTTATGACCATTTTTCACACTTATGACTGTTGCAGCATCGCCACAATCACGAGAGGCCAGGAGAGGAGATGCGTGCCTCGATGTGAGTGATATTGAATTGGCCACGCCCAGCCAATAACATGACCACCAAGCCATGCCCACCCGGTCACATGACCACCAAGCTACACCCATCAACTAAGCCACGCCCACAGAACCGGTTGTTAAAAAATTTGAATCCCACCCCTGGTCTTCACCCTCATATTAACAAAATCCTTTATCTCAATTGTCATTCAAAACAAACAATCAAGCGCTAATTTTCAAGATACCACAGTAAGCGCTCTAACACAGGGGTCCCAACTCCTGGTCTGTGGACTGGTACCAGTAAGTGGGCTGTTGAGAAATGGGCCATGTAAGTGGCGAGCAAGTATGTGAAACTGCATTTGCACAAGCGGCAGGCGTGCATGCGAAACTATCCCTCCTGCAACTCTGCGGAGCCAGAAAGGTTAGGAACTGCTGCCTTAACACTTCAGTGCAGCAACATACAGTATAAGTTGGGGAGGAGTGACTGTACTTTTGGGATTTGCAAGAGGGAGATAAAGGTTCTGAAAGATAAAGGTTCACTCTTCAGTTCTGGGGATATGGTCTCTTGGGAGCCTCAGAACTGGCATCCCAAAGATCTGCTTTTCCCTTCTCTTCTCCTTCCTGGGTTCCAAGAGAATGGGAAAGGTGGCTTTTTGGTTTCAGGACAATTTAAAGAAGACTGACTGTTGGGCATGCTTTGTATTGAAGTGGAACAATATTGCTTTTGATGCGAAACCAGGAAAGATGGGTAGTGTCTGTCTTGGTGGACAAATTGACTATAGTGTCATGTGTCCAAATCTGGAAAAATAATTAGAGGGACATATTTGCTCCAGGTCAAGTTAGACACGCAGAAGATTCCTAATATGAGAAGTTACAATTGGAGTCAATGTGCATTTTCTGTAACTGATCATCACTCTGATAAGTTGATGTGGTTGCTTTAAGGAATTGCTCAGAGATTGCTAATCACTACCTACATCCCTTTCCAGGGTGATCAGGGACCACGAGGTTCACTGGGAGAAGCAGGTCCCAAAGGAGAGAGGGTAAGTTTTTAATAGCCTTGTAATAATTAAGAAAAATAAGAGCATCTCCAGTTTGCCAGCTAAAACTAGGGATGTTTATTGGAATACAAGCCCAAATATGCCCCATAGGGTTTATACAGAGTTTCATATGATGACACAGATTCCACATATCTAAGGGTAAGTAAGTTTTATTGCCTTTAACAAGACTTTCTCTGTGATGAAATTAAACTAGAATATATTGAAAGCTGTATGAAAAATAACTGAAAGCAAAATAGATGGGAGGAAATGCCAATATCCAATCTTAAAGAATTATCTGAAATGTATCATTTCCTTTGCTTTATTCATATCTATTGATAGGCGTGTCATACTTTCAACATGCATTTGTTTTTCAAAAAATATCTCTTATTTTTAGGGTCCGCAAGGCATAAGAGGAATTACTGGACTTCCTGGGCCAAAAGGAGAAACTGTATGTATGCCGTGATTCTTAGGTGTATTGGAATGTATTATTTATATTTCTAACAGGTTTATGTTGCCTTACAAGGCCAGGCAGAAATGTGTGCGACTTAAGTGAACCAGTGTGACTTACACGATACCAGTATATAAAATACAGTCCTATTTCTTCTTCCAGGGCTTACCTGGAGTTGATGGTCGTGAAGGTATACCTGCCATGCCAGGAGCAAAGGTACTTAAAGTGAAGTTAACATACCTGTTCTCATTTAATATAGCCAAGCGGGGACCTGGAAAAGAGTATGGAGAAGAAGATCAGTTAGATGAATTAGTATGAATAGGATTCTCAGCTATTATTAGTAAAATAGAACCACCAAACTGAAAGACCGTAATAATGGCGGGTGTCTTCAGGCAAGCAAAGTCAATGGGGAAGTTGGATTTGCAAGACTCACTTAACAGCAATTCTAGTTCCAATTGTTATCATAAGTCAAGGATTACGATAATAATATGCAGCAGGGAAAAACTCTGAAATAGCATGGGGTAGTATTTGGAATCATGAAGATGTAAGATCTGTGCATTCTTCATGTTTTCTTTTTAAAGAACACAACTGAATGAACTGAACTGAACTTCAGAGTCTACAGGCCACGTATAATAGTTGCATTCTACTTTTTAATCAGTTCACCAATCCAAAGCTCTGCTTTCTTTTTTCAGGCCAGCTCCTCCTGCCAGAAGTCTCTTTATCAGCTGTAATAATTAAATAGTTGGTACACCTATATTCAGAGAGCCAGTTTGGTGTGCCTGTTAAGGGACGAAGCTAAAGGAGACTGAATTTTAGTCACAGGCACTAGCACAAAGCCAGTTAGTTAAACTTGGGCCAGTCACTCTCTTTTAACTCTAGGAAGAAGGCAATAGCAAAACCACTACTGAAAAACTTTGTGAAGACAAATGTATGTATGTATGTAAATATTCTGAAAGTAGGCTACATATAGACACACATACCCTGGATCTGAAGACAAACAACAGGTAGAAATAATTGCTTCTGTGTAAGAACCATTTAACTGAAAATGGTCTTAGATAGAATACTAAATAAGCTGAGTCTCACCAACTAAAGACAGAATGGAGAAAACTTATAAATTCCACATCAAACAACATTTTCTTCAAAATATGTGAGGAACATTTTCAAATGGCATTTCTACCCCCAATGTTTACAGAGATGAAATAAGGAAAGGAAACAATCTCTGATGGCAAATATGATTTCATCACATAATGCTTATTAAACAGCAGAACCTACTTTCAGTTTTCATATTTAAACTTGCGATGTTTAGGCCAAGGTGGATTGAACACTATCGGGGGGAAAAAAAAGAAAGAAATGGAAATCAAAGGAAATTATTGAGGTTTTTTGGAACTTGGTAACTTGTTTTCATATTACTTTTATTTTTTAAAAAAAGTATTCTGTATTTGATTGATCTGTCTTATTCTGTTATTCTGTTATCTGTTTGATGGTTGCTTGTCTGCCTGTCATGTATACTGCTGCACAGTGGGCAAATAATGCAGTATAAACCAAAATGTTCCTAATGAACCAAAAATTAATTTATTTAACATTGAAATATCCACAGTAAAAGTTATTAATTTCAGCAATTCATAAATTAATCAGATCCCATCCCATTATAATCAAGTAGAATACATCATCCAATTAACTGCTGAAAGGTCTCCAGAAGAGCTCCATTTTCGGGTTAGTCTCCTTGAACAGTCAATGAGAAGATAGGATATAAATCAAATACATACATCCCAGAATATGTGTTGATAGTAACAAATATAGATGGCTTTCAGAGAAAATTTGCTAATTCATGGAAGATAGAACTACAGATGCCCACCAGCCCTTTATAGTTAATTTGCTCTGTGCAGAAGTGGATATATTTCCAAATGAGAAATGATTCTGTGTACTAAATGCAAGGAAAACCTTCTATTTGTATGTGGCCCAGTTGCTCAAAGCCAGAACTGAATGAAGACAAATGTTGAAAGGGATGTCACTTTGGTGTGACTAATGAGATCTTCATATACATAACACAACAACTCAAAGAAGATCAGTATCACTGGAGTCTGACACATATAAATGGTGTTCACCTCCCTCTGTTTATATCTTTTTAATTATTTCCCTGCAAACATTTACTTCCTGAGACAGGGAAACGCCTATTTTTCTGGCTTGGTCAGTCATGGTAACTCTTCCTTTCTTAAGGTGGGCACAAAGGACTTGCTCCCAAAGATCCATGCCAGAGAAAATCCTAGTGATTGTCACTTATGCAGTGTAAGATATATGTCTAGCTCCTGTTCCCCCCAGGATGATAAGCCTGAGGCAAGGCAAGATTTTTAGTGAATTACCCATTGAACATGTCTCTTCTACTTGTCTTCCTATTTATGACAAGTACTATAGCTACTTTCTATCTAGTCTAGATCAATGTTCTCAACCTATGCCAGCTGGAGACTTCTGAGAGCTTAAATCCACACAACTTAAGATTGTCAAGGTTGAGACATATTGGTCTAGATACAGGCATCTCTTAATTAGTGTTTAATATACATATTAGTTACATATTAAATGAATAATACCTGTGCACGCTATATTTTTTTTACAATGTCTTTACTGCTTCCTTAAAACGATAGCTTGGTGGATAGAAGCACTGAATAAAGATCAAAGTATCAGGTGTTAGTACATACCATAGGAAGTCCGCATGTCTTCAATATGATCTTTCCAGAGGTAACTTCCTGCCTATTATGAAGATAGAAAGGTGAGCTAGATAGCTTATTCTAACTGCTTAATATCTACATACTACGTCTTTATTTCTTGGGCATATGTTGGTGATTTACTTTAACTGGATAGTTTGCTTAATGCCACATTTAACATATATGGCAGGGATGGTGTTTGCCAAAGTGGGAAAATTATTTATATTCTTGCTATATAACTTTGTACACTATGTAAGCAGATGGCTTGATTCCCTACAAAGATATCTTCAGAGTCACCTGAAATACAAATATATATATATTATTTTTTTTTCAGGGTGAACCAGGAAAACCAGGACCTCCAGGTGATACAGGCATTCAGGGAATCCCTGTAAGTATTTTCCATATTTTTCCCATATTTAAAATATAAACAAAGTTACATTTCCAAGCTAACAGAAATTGGGTGTTTATTGAGTCAGGCTGTATTTTCAGTAAGAACAGCTTTGAACCAAATAGCAAGATGATGGTGAAAACAAGAAACTAAAATGTGGACAAAGTATATTATAATGCTACCTGGAAGAAATCTTGTTGCTGACTTGGTGGGAGTGGGTGGGGGTTTAACTGTAAAATAAACAATCAAAATGGTGTAATTTTACCATGCTTTGGAGATTTTTTTTAATTTTAATTTTAGGAACCAAATTGTGTGCTTACAGTATATGTCTATAGTGGCAAAAGGGAAAGGCACTCATTCTTAAAAAGTTAACCAGTCTTGCAAATTGCTCAATACAGTTCACAAAATGAATTAATTGGAAAATTTCTGGCTGGTTACCTCATTGAGTATAGCAAATTATATACTAGATACTACCCTGGAAAAGAGTTGACTGGTTGATAAGAGACTGAAGGCTTTAGGGAAGATCAATCATCAACCCTTGTAGAAAGATATATCCACTGTTCTTGGGTATGTTTTACATTGCATCCATTCATTCACCAAGACAGCTTTTAATTCTAACTCCAAAGACTGTGAGAGAAATTGGTGACATCCTTCATCAATTACCAGTTTTTCCTGTTGAGCATGACAGTAATTTAGTACAAGTCCAAAATGACGTTTTTACTAAAAAAAAAAAAAGGAGTGAAATAAGGCGGTATCTTGGCACTTTTAATTTCTGTAGAAATTCTTTGATGCAAATCAGTATCACTCTTTTTGCATGTTGACCTGCAACTACTTTCTGTAAAAACACAAGAGGCTGAAGGCAAATCTTCAAATTCAAGCCTGTTATTGTGGAAGGAAAAGATTGGTTACTAACTATAGTAATGAAAAGCTGTTTGCTCTGGAAACCCTGTCTGTCATCTATTGCTACATTCAGAAAATCAACAGTTTGGTTATTGATCCAATCAAGCTATTCAAATAACCGCTTGCATAATTATTCCCATTGGGTTCACTAGTTTATGGGTCCAGGCAATGCCCTTTGTTGCTGTGATGTAGGGTATGAGGCAGAGCCTGGAGATGGAGTCAAGCGAGTAATTAGCCTAGAGTCATTACATTCCCACAAGCAATTCAAGTTCAGCCCCCTCCCCCTTTGAATTTCATTAATTCTTCGCTAGCACCAAGTTAATGCTGAACGTTAGTTATAAAGACAAGAACAAATAAATCATCTTAACTGGAACTTAATGTGTGGTCCTGATTCTTTATCCCTGGCATGTTTCCAGATTGCTGAGGCTTGAAGTCCTTGAGTCTGTGAATACTAGTCCTACTTTACACATAAAAGTTGGGTGGGTGATTTTGGGCCAGTCCCTTTCTCTCAGCCTAACCCACCTCTCAGGGTGTTGTTTTGGGGAAAATAGGAGGAGAAAGGATTATTTGGTATATTCATCACCTTGGGTTACTTATAAAGTAATAAAGATGGGATAAAGGTCTAATAAATAAATAAAAAAATAAATAGATATATATTTTGCAAAATTGAGGGCCTTCCCTCTTCCCAAAATTAATTAAGAGCTCTTCTGTGTTCTGTGAAATATCTATCTATGCTGGGTGGCTTTGCATTGTTGCATATCTGAATGGGCAACTTTTTAATAAGTATATGTCATTAGGATTGGACATACCGTGTGTAGGACATATCCATCATTATAATAGGACACATCTATTTCCTTGTGCCTGTTTAGTCGAAGCATTCATTTTTCTTATGTTCCTGGTGAATTTGAGAATGTGAAACTTCATTAATTAATATTTGCAGTCTTTCAAGAAAAATGGTTACAAAGCAAAGCAACCTTTTGACATTTCCATCAAGAAATTTCTCCACAACATTTCAAATGTTTTCAATATCTGATTATTTTTTTAGGGCTTATCTGGCTCCGCTGGAGCACAAGGTGTTGCTGGCCCAAAGGTAAAGTATCCTAGGAAATTTGGAAATAGTCCATTCTCTTTACAGATGGAACTGTTACATATCCCTTCTCTTGGGAGCCTAAATGCGACAATCCCATTTACAATGTCTTCTGCAGAGTGCTGAGCAGTAAGTCAAAGGAGTGAAAGTTTATTTAGTTAGAAAGCTTCATGGCTGAGCCAAGATTTAGATCAAAGTTCCCACAGCCCAAATTCAAAACGCTAGCTTCTTATTAACAGGTCTACTGGGATTATCATTTTTACAAGCTACTATTTTTAAAAACCCTGAAACAGTTATTGAGTCTGAATTTTTATTTCCTTTTGGTGCCAGTGTTAAAGCAAGTCAAAACTGAAGTGAGACTGTTTTTTGGTGTTCATATAGCATGAAGCTGGTTAATGAAAGGACCATTTACTTTGGATTTGTGCAATAGGCTAAACTGCAGTATAAATCAGTTAAACAGGCTGGTTGATACAACATGCTATGCGTGGGGTAGGCAATTAATGTTCCCAAGGGGCCACATGAGAAACTGAGACTGTTGTGGAGGGCCACCCAATGCAACCTCCTCAAACTGCATCACCTTCAGGCTGCTCCAGATGAGGGTGAGCACTGTGCAAGTGCAGAAAATAGGTTTTTTTCCTCCTTGCCCTCCTACAGCCACCAGCCAACTGAAAGAGCCAACTTGGCTTCTTCTCCTGCCTCTTGTGGTGCATTTATTTACATTTGATTTCTAATTTCCTATTGATCTCATATGGGTCGGACAGTGACAGCCAAAGGGCCAGATGTGGTCTGGGGGGCCTAACATGTCTAGGTCTGTGCTAAGCCATAAAAGGAAGCCTAACCAAACTGCATGTTCCACAGCTGGGCTGCTGAAGAAGTCTCTCCTCCACCCCTTGTGTCATGCATATGAGCAGAAATAAGAAGAACAGACTTGATATACTGAAACACGTAACTGGCTTTATTTAAGATACTGCAGTATCGATCACCTTTTAACACATACCAAAGATAGTATGAGAAAAGGAGACGCCTTTTCCCAGAAAGACCACATATTTATACCCAAATATAGTTATATAAACAGTTACATAACACATCTTGCTTTTCGATTACAAAAATACATAGAATCCCATAGGAAAGTTGTGGGTATTTCCACTGACTTTTCCTCACTTGACATTGGATAGTTACCAACATCCTTTTCCCGGATTTATCTCCAGATGTCCGGTTATGCAATTATCAGAGGGCTATAATTTCAATTAATGTGACTATATAATGTCAGAGTGCCCTTAGAACAAAAATTCCAACCTAGGCCAAGAACATACTTTGCAATCCAACATACTTATTTATATATTTATTTATTTAATCGTATTTCTATACCGCTCCCTCTCCCGAAAGGGACTCAGGGCGGTGTACAGCCTAATAAATACATAAAAATACAAAGTTAAATAGAATTTAAAACCAGATTAAATACAAATGTGGCTGCATCCCATCCGACTATAATTCATTTAAAACTGGGATAAATAAAGTTTAAAAATAGGATTAAAATTTAAAACCCCTATTAACTTAAAACCCCATAGACCCTTACTGGGCCAGGCCGGCCTGTTTAAAAAATAGGGTCTTAACTGCGCGCCGGAAGGTCAGGATATCTGTCATGGCTCGTATCTCCGGGGGGAGATCATTCCACAGGGAGGGGGCTCCCACAGAGAAAACACGCACCCTCGGGGCCGCCAGCCGACAGTGATCAGGTGGCGGTACCCCAAGTAGGGCGACCCTGTGGGAGCGTACTGGGCGGCGGGAGGTTGTTGGTGGCAGCAGGCGGTTCCGTAAGTACCCAGGTCCCAAGCCATGGAGCACTTTAAATACCATCAGTACCACCTTGAATCGAATCCGGAAGGCCACAGGAAGCCAGTGCAGCCTGCGGAGAAGTGGTGTTACATGCGCGCCCCGAGGGGCGCCCACGATCACCCGCGTGGCTGCATTCTGAACTAACTGCAACCTCCGGAGACTCTTCAAGGGGAGCCCCATGTAGAGAGCATTACAATAATCCAAGCGGGAGATAACGAGGGCGGAAGTGACTGTGCGAAGTGCGCCCAGATCCAGAAAGGGCTGCAACTGGTAGATCAGACGAATCTGATAAAAAGCCCCCCTGGCGACGGCTGCAATATGTTCTTCCAAAGACAGCCGCACATCCAGGAGGACACCCAAGTTGCGCGCCCTTTCCACGGGGGTCAATACCTCTCTCCCCACGGCCAGCGAAGGAATAAGCTGGCTGTATCTGGGCGCAGGAAACCACAGCCACTCGGTTTTGGCCGGGTTGAGACGAAGCCTGTTACGACCCATCCAACCCCGCACGGCCTCCAGGCACCGGGTCATCACTTCGACGGCTTCGTTGGGGTGGCCCGGGGGTGGAGATGTACAGCTGAGTATCATCAGCGTACTGATGGAACTCCACCCCAAAGCCACGGATGATCTCACCCAGCGGCTTTACATAAATGTTGAACAGCAGGGTCTCACAAAAACATATTTCTCAACTGATCTGATCTTTTAAAAGTTTAGGCTGCGGACACAAAATGGCTACAGTCTGGTTCTGTATATTCTTAAGTATAATAACCAAATTTTACTTATAACACCTTGGTATTGGGAAATTTACAATTTCATGCAATGAGCTCAAAATCATGCCCTTATGAATACTTGGTCAAGCTACTGCAACTGTCAGGGTTCCAAGTAATGGATCCATAGCAACCAAAACTCGGAGGCAGGTAGATTTCTCAAAGAATAGCTTTATTGGACATATTATATTGGCACAGATCTGGTGAAAATTGACTCTGAAGGTTCCCGTGGTTTCACCTAATTAAAAGTAAAGGTTTGTCACTTTCTCAAAACAATCAGTCACATGGTCCAATCACAGTGCTGTCTGCTTGCCTGGTAACTTCACTCCTCCTTCTTCTGACCAGGTGTGAGAATGTCCTTGGTTCCCAAGAGAAAATATTTTATTTTGTCTACAAAATCCCATCTATCTCAAATCCCCCCTCCCTATCCCTCAGCTGCAGTATGGCAAAACTGAAGCTCCAAGATGGCTTCGGTCAGGTCAGCTTCAGGGTTGACAGCAACATCCTGTACATGGGGCTGCCTTTAAAGACCTCTTCAAAATTTCAGTTGATTAAGTTAATGCAGCAATCCTTATAGTAGCTTGTATTCCCTGGTCAGACAGCATTAACTTTGCATTCCTATAAGCTTCCAGGTGCAATTTTTAAGTGTTGGTGATGACCTGTAAAGCTTTTAGCAAGGCACTTTTGGGACTGTTTGCTTACATGAGTCAGCCTGACCTATTTATTCTTGTCATAAAGCCCATCTGGTGGTTCTCCATTTGGAGATGTTTCTTATCCAGTGCTTTGGAATCACCTCCCATTGGAAGTTAGACTTCACTTGCTATCTGGAAAGGATTCAGGCAGAGCATCTTCAGAAGGCATTTAGGATCTAACACTTCTTTTTAGATTTTGCTCTCTGCATCGTGTTTTGGATATTTGCTTTCTATAGTTTATCCTTCTGGATTTTATTGGATTCTAAATATTTTAATATGTGTATTCTACTGAAATTGCAGAGAAGCCTCCAGGGTGCAGTGGGGTACAAATGCAATCAATAAATTCACTTGGGAAATTCTGAGTGACTAATTAATAATGTTTTAATTATATTTCAAATACAATATTCATACAGGGTTAATAACTATATATTGAGGCTTGGAATAAGCCATTTATTCCTCATTTAAGAAAAGAGGCAAATATTATCGTCCCAGACAACCCAGGACCTCCTGGGTCCTCATTTCAAAGATCTGTCCTTACTAGATTCCTCAAGGGCTACAACAGTGATGGAACTTTTAATGTACTGCCTTCACTGGAAAAATTAGGCTACATTCATGTCACAGTCAAATATCAGCACAGGGAATGTCTTATGGCATTTTATATTCTATCGTAAATTGTTTTATGATTATTTGTATGTCAGAGCATGATTTGGTTTGGACGCTGGGATGGAGAGTCAAAGCCCGAGTGCAAACATGGTCGGGGTTGAGCTCCCATCCTTTACTCCAGTTCATGCTGGGGACATGAAAGGTGCTCCCAACTGAGAGTGGTGGACCCAACAGGCAATGGGGATGTTGCTGGCTAATCCTTTCAACCCAGAAGCGCCTCAATGCTTTTGCCATGAGAGCTATGCTATTTTTATGTCATAAAATGTTTTTTAAAATTTGCTAAAGTTGGGTCCTGGTTTTTGGATGCATTCCTTAAGTTAGCCCACTTGAGGTACTTTTGTTCAAAAATTATTGCCTTGCGATATACAGTTTTGCTCAGTTAAAGGGCAAAGGAAGGAAGGAGAGTTTTAGTAGTATATTGATTGTGTTTAACAATCACTGACTGTATTTAATAGAAAAAGAATGGAAGGGAATTATATTAGCACTTTGCAGCCTTTTGGATTTGATATAAAAAAAGCACTTGGTGCACCATTATGCCTTTCTGCAACCTTAAAGCAACTGCAGTTTTTTCCAGGAATGAGTAACTGTGTTCTGCAGCGAATGAAGCACTTGCTGGAGTTGGAATCCTGCAAAGTCCTCACTTACAGTGCATTCAGAAAGTATTCAGACCTTCACTTTTGTCAATTTTGTTATGCTGCAGCCTGATTCTTGTTAAAATTCATTTTCCCGCTCCTTAATCTACACTCAGTATCCCATAATGACAAAGTAAAAGCAGAAGTTTAGAAAAACCTTTAAATTTATTAAAAAGAAAAACAATTGAAATATCATATTGGCATAAGTATTCAGACCCTTCATTCAGTTCTTCATTGAACCACCTTTGGTAGCAATTACAGACTTGAGTCTTTATGTATATGATGCGACAAGCTTTAGACACCTGGATTGGGGGATTTTCTGCCATTCTTCCTTGTAAATTCCCTCAAGCTCAGTCTGGTTGGATGGGGGACCATTAGTGGACAACCATTTTCAGAGATGTTCAATAGAGTTCAGTTTGGGCATCCAACTCTTGGAAGAGTCCTAGTTCTGCCACATGTTTTCCATTTGAGAATTATGGAGGCCATTGTGTTCTTGGGAACCTTCAGTGCAGCAGAAATTTTATTGTAGCCTTCCCCAGATCTGTGCTTTGCAATAATCCTGAATCTGAGCTCTGCAGGCAGTTCCTTTGACCTCATGGCTTCTGCTGTGCTACAATAGGCATTGTCAGCTGGGAGCCCTTCTATAGAGAGGTGTGTGCCTTTCTAAATTATGTCCAAACCATTTAATCTACCACATCAAGGTGTGTCAGCAAGAGAAGGTAGGAGGCACCTGGGCTAAATTTCAAATGCTGTTGCAAAGGGTCTGAGTATTTAGGCCAATATAATATTCAGGTTTTTTTTTCTTTTTAATACATTTACAGACATTTCCAGACTTCTATTTTCACTTTGTCATTATGAGATACTGAGTGTAGATTAATGAGAAAAAAAAATGAATTTCAACAATTGAAGAATCAGGCTGCAGCATAACAAAATTGCCAAAAGTGAAGGGGGTCTGAATACTTTCTGAATGCACTTGTATATAAAATAAAAGGAAGGAACACAACCCTTTCATTTAAAGGCAGAATGAATGAATTACCGCACTGGATTAAAAAGCAAGCTTACACATTGTTAGTTACAAAAGAAGGATGCCTATTCTGAAAAATGGAAGATGGTCCATAAAAGCCAAAAGAGCCAGAAAATATAGAAAAATAATTGGCTAAGTTTGCTCTCAATCTCCTTGTAGATGAGGTGGGAATGGGACAGAAAATGATTCTGTTACGTGAACACATCTCGTGGGGTCAGATAAGGAAAAAGACAGAGGTGGAAAAATGAAGACTAGTGAAAAAGATGTTTAAATAAGGTTGTCTGGTTAAGTGCCTTAGCCCACCATTGAAATGGCCTGAAAGTGTCTGTTCTACTTTAAAGGTGCTAAAATCTTTTCTCTCCAACAGGGCGATGTTGGTCCTCCTGGGAAACCTGGCTTGATGGGGAATTCGGGCAAACCTGTAAGATTGTTTCTTTCTCAAGTTCTACCTTTTTTTTTAAATCAGAAGATTTGCAATTTTTAAGTATCGATTTTTAAATATATATATATAGTGTATTGTTCTTGCAATCCCACCAACAGGGAGAACCAGGATTACAAGGAGAGCCGGGATCACTGGGACCCAAAGGCCCATCAGTAAGTTTATATATGTTTGGCTTTCGGTTTAGATTGAGGCTCTGGATTTTCTGATCCAGATTATTAAAAAAAATCACTTTCTGACGAGAAGTAATTTATGAACTGGAAGCATTGTAGAAGAGGTGGATTTGCATTCACTCTCTATTCTTAGGATAGCACCTTTGTTTTAACATCCCTCTTTTTTCTCTGCCTTGCTCTGTTTTTCTCATCCTCGCTCTCATCAAAATTCAGTAAAACATATTTATATTCAATAAATTGAAGTTCAGAATTTGATTCCCGACGTTCTAAGACAGTTTCCAAAAGCTACGAGTTCTTCAAAAGTTTTGAATTTAAGAAAAAGAGGGAATTGTGAAATATATCTTTGGATAGTAATTACATTAATTATGTTTAATTTTAATTAAATGAAAATGAAATCTAATCAATTATAGTTTTTATTCTGGCCCTGGTGTTGTTTTTTTTCCAGTGCATAGCTTCCAGTTTGCAGTGAGAATGATCTTTTGACAGGAAATATTTTCACACACAGCTGCATTAGGCATAGATAAATCTAATTCTTTTAATTTATACTTGTAATATACAGAAAAAGCCAATGAAATTGCAAATAATCATTGTAGGAGGGCAGCCAAGTTAATTTATCATAACCCCAAATCAAAAGGACTTTGATAACCTTTTCAGATTAACACATTGCATTAAAAGGCATAAGCTTTTGTGAACTACAGCTCATGTCATTGCTGTATCTAATGAAGTGATCACTTAAAGTTTACAGTACATCCTTTTAATAATATTTGGAGGTAGGAATAGATGCTATCAGACTCTTTTTGATTTTTACATAATAGCGGCTCTCCAAAAGTAGTTTGGAAAAAAATTCAAATGCCGTGATGTATATATACCTACAAAGATCAAAATTGTGCAAACCATGGTATTCTCTGGGATAATCCACGAAAGTCAAAGTTGGACTTGAAAGAAGCAGAATAGTAAGAGTATCTATGCTTTTGAACTTTGGTGTTGAGAAGACTCCTGATAATACCGTGGATAACCAAGAATATAGAGCAGAGCTGTCAAATTTGTGGCCTGCAGGCCAGATACGTCATGCACTGGCCACGCCCATGTCCAGTTTAACAAAGGGGAAAAAGTCCCAATACGTCATATAATGCCAGTGTGACGCCGCGAGTTTGACACCCCTAATATCACACAATGTATCATTGAACAGATCAACCCAGAGTTCTCATTCAAAGCATAAACAACCAGGCTCAAATTATTTGACCATGGACACATTATGAAATCTAGTTCTTTGGAGAAGGCTATAATACTGGGAAAGTGGAAGGAAAGAGAAGAAGAGGATGGCCGACCACAAGATGGATGGACTCAATTACAGGCAATGACTGTACCAGGGAACAGTAATGGGAGACCTGAAGGGACAGATTAGGGATCGATCTTCTTCGAGAAAGCCTACCTGTATTGACACGTGGAGTTGAAAATGACTTGGCTTTTCACATAAACAATCAACCAACCAACTAATCAAAAGTAGCTGTCTTGCAAAACATTTTCCTATATAGTGCATCATGACTCTTGCAAGGACAGATTCTCTGGGCCTCTACAAAAAACAGCCAAATATTGTAAGCAGTTATGGAATTTTATTTTATTTTATTGGGAATGGCATTCCTCAAGCAGAGGATAATTTCAGATACGATAGAATCCTGCACTACTTTCTCCAAATTGCATGCCTTTTCAGCAATTAGTCATGTACAATGTTCTCATGAGACCGGTGTGACAATCTATCTATCTATCTATCTATCTATCTATCTATCTATCTATCTATCTATCTATCTATCTATCTATCTATCTATCTATCTATCTATCTATCTATCTATCTATCTCCCTGTGCATTGCTATGAAATGATTTTTTGGGAAGAGTTGCAATATGAGTTTCTTTTAAAAGCATGTATGCATTTATTAGGTATCTCTGGTATTTTATTTATCTATTTATCTATCTATCTATTTATTTATTTTATTATATTTAGCTATCTCTATTATTTAATTAACTATCTCTATTATTTTTATCATACAATTCAATTGTAGGGTTTTTTTTGGCAACATCTTTCTTTTTCACTGTTACGTTTCTGTGCTATTATTTGAATGGCTTGATTTTAATAAAATATTACTATTAATCTTCAAAAGCGGGCAATTTCACAGGACGAAATGTAGCTGTTTCTACTTCAACAATATATATTTTTTGTTCCCTAAAAGGGTAGCAGAGGTGAGCCAGGCCCTGCTGGTCCTCCAGGGTCACCAGGTAAAATGGTAAGCAGACAGTCTTGACTTCCATCACGCTAGTTTGCTTGGTCAAGGGTTTGCGGTAACCAGGTCATTTACTCAGGAAATGAAAAGATGAAATGTGAATAGGGTCCATTGTCAGCTTCATTCATTTTTCAGCTCGTGATTCAATTGCATCATTATTTGAACTTCCTTAAAAAAATCTACTTTTTTTAACTAACTTTTTTTGCTAACGTTTTTATGTGTTAGTATCCTAATAGCTCCTTAATATTAAAATTAGATTTTTAAAAATATTCTTATACCTTTATAAGGAACAGGAATGCTGAAAGGCTAACCCCCCTTCCCCTCCTTTTTTTTTTTTTTTTGCTTTGAAAGTTATTAGTTACCCGGCATGAATACTTTCTTTGAAACTGTTTAGATTTCATTTGTGCGGTTTCTGCTGGAAGGCCAGTTTCAATATTCAGGCTCTGAAAGAATTCTCTGTTAGAAGGGAATTCACCATAGGCTTGGTGGGTTGTAGCATTTCCCCAAATCCATAAAGACTCCCATTGTTTCAGCAGATTGATAAAATCAAGAAGGTGCTTTTTCCTGAAACAGCAAATCCAATTCAACAATTTATTTAACTCATATATTTATTTATTTAATAATTTATTTATTTAAGCAATTTATTCATTTATTTATAACAATTATACAGCTGCCCATCTTCTAACCAACGCTGGGTGGTTTCAGAGTTCAACATACTCTCCTGTTTTGAATGAGGTTCACAGCTAGCTGTGAGAAAGGTCTAACCCAGAGACTGGCGGTCTATCTCAACGCTCCTTTTCTTCGGTGCAAAAGTGCTCTAAAGCCCTGACATCTCTGATTGCTTTCACAGGGTGCAGAAGGAGACATCGGACTGCCAGGTTTACCTGGGCCCCCGGGATTGCCTGGTGCTAAAGGCAATAGGGTAAGCAGATGCAGGTCAGAAGATGCTGCTCATTTGACTTTGGTTAACTTCTTTTCACAAAACAGAAGCTTTTTGCCTTGTGCCAAATTTAAATCCACTGAAAGGAGAAAAATGAAATCGTGTCAAGTTTTCTTTCCAGTGTTCTTTGAGAGTTATTGTGCTGTATAATTAAAATATTTCCCCCTTTAATTTCCCCTCTCTCTTTCTCCTTAGCTAAATATTGACAGAACAATTCATCTTGCCGTTACAGCAAGAGTTTGGGGTGTAATCCTTTCAACAAGAGAAATAAGCTAAAATATAGCATTTGTTTGTTCTCACTTTGTGTCCTTCATAAAATATTGGCTGCCTGATTTGGCACCTGAGCCAAATTTTGTTCAAGTCCATCTCACCCTCTTCTGTAATAATTTCAAACCACCCTTAATCCTTTGTCCCACCTTGCAATTCATTGTTGCCTGTATTCTGTATTTATTTTATTTTATTTATTTATTTTTGTCAATTGCTTACAAGATAATAGGTATAAGTAAAAACATAGTTATGAATACAGGATACGAATAAGAAAAATAAAAGAAACAATAGGACAGGGACGGTAGGCACATTGGTGCGCTTATGCACGCCCCCTACAGACCTCTTAGGAAATGGGTGAGGTCAATAGTAGACAGTCAAAGGTTAAAGTTTATGGGGTTTGGGGAAGAAACCACAGAGTCAGGTAGAGTATTCCAAACATTGACCACTCTGTTGCTGAAGTTGTATTTCCTGCAATCAAGTTTGGTGCGATTAACCTTGAGTTTGTATCTATTTTTTGCTCTTGTGTCTTGTGTCTTGGTCTGTATGACCAGAACCTCTATTGTTGCCCCCCCCCCCAAGATGGTGCTGTGATACTGCAATGCTACTTCCACCATTCTGAGGAAAGCAGTGCTATTGATAGGTACTGATAGCAGAGCTTAGAACAGGGGTGTCAAACTGAAGGCCTGTGGCCCATGGTGTGCTTTTGATCTGCTCCACGGGGCCACTCCAAAAACAGTGTAGTACCGGCCAGTGGTGCATGCGTGCCCCCCCCCCCCCCCCCGAGCTCCGTTTTTGCTGACAGAGGGTTGTAGGAGGCTGTCCCAGCTGAAAATAGAGACTGGGAGCCCATTTTCGCTAGCAGAATGCTCGGGCCAATGGAGGTGGCCCCGACACGAATGTCATCAAGCTGGCCACACCCCAGCCCTCCAAACTCAAACACAACCCTGGGGTGGCCCTCCATTGGCTTAGAAGAATAGAGTCATACCCTTCTATTTGTAATCCAGGATAATTTCAGATGATTGCCTTCATATTTTCAATGCTTAATTATTTAATCAGCCATTATATAAAAGTGCTTTCTTTTGACCTGATAGCCAAAACGATACTTTCAGAAAGACAAAGCCAGTTGGATCACCTTGGACCTTTCATCCTCTCTCAGAGTTAGAAAGAAGACAAAGGGAAACCACTTCTGAAATTTTCTCAAAACATGCAGGAATTAGTCCAAGCGATCACCATGAGTAAAGGCTGATTTGAATTCCTCTCCCACCCAAAAAACCCAATTGCATTGGTACAAGAAATCTGCTTTGGAAGGATTTGTACATGTAGGAATATGGATAATAGCTTCTCTTTTCCATTTGCTTAGTGCTAGTTAGGTCTTTCCACGGCAACGGTGGTTTCTGCAGTTACATACGATCTACTGTATTTTTTTTTACTGTATTTTGCTTACAATTTTTGATATTTCCCCCTGATGCAAATACTAATTGGGATCACTTATGCAAACTGTTATACTGGTATGCCCTAGGACTGAACCATTCGCTTACAATTCCTCAGGGAACTTGATTTGGTTTTTTTTAAAAAAAATCCAATCTTAGCACACTGATTATTTCTTCTGTCCCAAATACAGGCCAGCATTGCAGACAAGGAGTCACAGGATGTAGGGGGATTAGGCACAAATTACCTCCACTCTCTCTGAAGCATGTCTCCTCCAAGCCCGTTTCAAAGATGTTTTCCTAACTTCCAGTGATCTCTGCAGTGATACATTTGCCACTCCTGACCCACAACGAAAGAACTTTAACAGCTAGCCACGCTTTTACAACTCCAGATATGCAATTTAAAGCAGGATATAGCTTACTGACTTATGGTGAACTTTCAGGGCACCAGTTGTGTGGATCTATTTTGTATGATTAAGTCTTGATCTTTGAGCAGAACAGATCATCCACAGGGGCAATCACCCAATTATCCTGCCATTTATAAGCCAACAATTGTTATTGCAGATGTTCCTGACTTTGGTGATGCTTTTTAAGAAGCTGTTAAAGCGCGCGCTCACAACCAGCGAACCCCTTGCCAATGAAAGTATAGCCCACCTCTGAACTGATTACAGTGTCACTATCATGATTATCACCCTAGACCAGGGCTGTCAAACTCGCGGTCTGTGGGCAGGGTGTGTCACACATTGGCCACACCCATACCCGGTTTAGTGATGGGGGGAAAAGTCACATCACATCATGTCACGTGATAACACTGTGACGATGCGAGTTTGACACCCCTGCCCTAGACCATTGATTCTCTGCAAGTGCAGTCATTTCCAACTGCGTGATATTCCTGGAGAGAATTTTCCCTGTACACCAGTTGAAGTGGGCAGTTCCAGAGACCTGAATGAAGCCACCTTTGGAACTGCCTCAACTTTTGAACTGGATGGGGACCTTGCTTTCCCAAGAGTTTTCATTCCACTGGGCATGAGACTGTAAATATGTGGATGTGGATTAAGATGATAAAATGCTAAGCATTCATAGAGCCTGCTTTTATGTTTTAATGTTTAATTAATATTCCATTCATGTTTTAAGATTTGGTAGCAGAGCACTCTAACAGTCAAATTGTACTATTCACTTTCTAAATACAGCCCTGACTCACTGTTTAATTATTAGACCACATTTAAATGACTTTGTATTTTTCATTTGCATTTAGGGTTTAGCTGGTGGGCGAGGGCCAAAAGGAGAACAAGTGAGTATATAAACTTGCACAGTCCATTTATTTTCCAAACTTGCAAAAAATTCAGGAAAATATACGGTGCCTATTTACAATCTAGGCTTGTCTGTCTTTTTATATTGCAGGGTCCCGCTGGGGGAGAAGGAGAAGCTGGACAAAGAGGCGACCTTGTGAGACTCAATATTCACTCCTTTCAATAGGAAATATTCAGACTTAAAATACAAGAAAAACCTATTGTGTCTTTTAGTGTGACTAAATAGTTCAAGGAAATTGTTATTGCAATCAGTGCAAATTTCATGAAGGAAGCGTTTAGCTCAGAAGTGGTATTCAGCAGGTTCTGACCAGTTCTGGAGAGTAGTTGTGTAGTTGAGTAGTTCGGAGAACCGGCAAATACCGCCTCTGACTGGAGATTTTACAGTATCCTTCCCCTGCCATGCGCACCAAGCCACGCCCACAGAACCGATAATAAAATAATGTGAATCCCACCATTGCTTTAGTGGTGAAGCAAAATCTTAGGAAGGGATTTGCAATTCACGGAACACTCTAGATGCAGTAAAGTCACAAAGCTGCCTGTTTCCACACTTATTATATATTCAATTTATATGGTTGGGTAATTGCAAACAACCGGATATAGCCTCCAAAAAGGATTAAAGACACGTCATTGTGATAAATAACGGACACAAATGCCACTTGACTAGGTAATGGTAGTCTTCCCAAGAAAGAACAAGGCCAATAACCCTCTCCAAATCAAGAAACGTGAGCTGGTGACAAAGTCTTTGCTGAACTTGATGACAGTCGGAGAACTGCCAACATTAACACGTCTCTTCCCTACCCAGAAGTGATTGGCTTATTTGGTCCACAGAGCAGCACCTCATTTACTTACGTGAGTTGGTTAGCCCAAGTGGGTTAGCTTGAAAATAAATTTCCCTCTTCATGTAAAAATAAATGCATGAATCAGGTTAGCAGCTCTCAAGGCCAAGGTAATCTTCATTGGTTTATTCTCAGGTGCTAGATCCACATTTCTTTTATAACATCTCCCACTGAATATGATTATTCCTTGAACTTTCATTTCTCACTGGCTGTGCTACCTGAGGATTCTAGGCCACAAAACCCACAGTCCTAGACAAGGCTAAGATTGGGGAAGACATGTACTAACTGCACTAACTGTTTCTGATACACAAACTTATTAGGTTTCATATTTTTGATTGTTGCAAAAATAACCTCAAGCCAAGAATGCTCCAAAAACATACTTTCAATTTGACATATAAATGTTTCTGTATACTCATCCAAGGCCCCAACTCAGCATTTCAACTTTAAAATGTGTATTCTGTTGTGGAATTTGTGGTTATTGCTCTTCATCCTTTTGAAGCATCCCTCTAAGAATGCTCCTTTCCTGTAATTATGGTGATACCTGTATATGTAGAAAGAATAATATGAAATTGATTATATGTAAAACTGCACACATCTATGCCAACCTGACATCATTCATCTTGCTTTGTTAGGGTGACGCAGGTTTGCCAGGCCCTAAAGGATCTGTAAGTATGATGAACTGCAGGGTTACTGAAAATCCAAAACATAATAAATCAGCAGAATGTGGCAAAAAAAAAAAGAGAGAGAGAGAGAAAGAGAGAGAGAGATAGGGTAGTTGTTTGCTTTCACAAATATGTTAAAATATTCAGTTCCCCAAGGAAAGAAGCTAAGACGGAATGATCCATCCATTTTCTACCTTTTAAAACTGTGGATTATTCTCTAGAGACTTTTCCAAAAGTGAGAAATATATCTTTTCCTAATGTGTAGAATGGAGGAGGGGTGAGCGTGTAAAAATGAGGTTGGTAAACAAGAAAAGTAAATAAAAACTCTGGGAAAGAAATGAAGGATTTAGAACTAAGTATTGGCAAAGCAGTACCTGTGAAGTCAATTTCCATATAAGGTGTATCCAGATCTACACGCCTTCTAGAGCAGGGGTCTCCAACCTTGGCAACTTTAAGACTTGTGGACTTCAAATCCCTGAATTCTGGGAGAATTCTGAGATTTGAAGTCCACAAGTCTTTAAAGTTGCCAAGGTTGGAGACCTCTGTTCTAAAGAACAGAATGTCAATGCTATAAGGCTTAAACCCTTGACATCCTTACCTGTGGTTTGGATTTTTACATAGCCATGTGTCCAATTGCATTGCAAATCAAGATGCAACATATGATCTACTTTAAAAGTTATTTTAAAATTGTAGCTTATCAGCATGCAAAAATAAGCAAAGGAAAATGTACTGATTGGAAGCCTGTTTTTGAGATGGTGAGATATATATGGTGGTGAACTAATATATATATATATATTCTCAAGTTGGTCCCTATTATTTACATTGCCTTCCACTTTTGCAAATTATCAGTTCATTTCTATCTGTGGAAGGTGCAAATTAAATTCCCTCTTACCTCCATGATAAAATTCTGCTAGAGAGCTTGTTATTTTGCATGTTGAATTAAACAATAAATGGTCTGAAGGTCTTTTTTAGATAAACTCCAAAGAGTTCCACAGTTCTTGTGATGTGTGGCAACATGTGTCAGTGGTCTCTGCAGTGGGAGCAGCATTTGTTGACTTGTGGTGTTTGGACTGGAATATTATAGTTAATGACATTTAAACAAACTGGAATATGAAAAGTTAGTTTAATCATCCACCTCATCTGAAAGCCATTAGACCTGGTTTCCTGGTGTGGACTAATGGAGAAATATTGTTATATATTATAAAGTATGATGTGTTATTACTTACACGAAGGAAAAAAAATAACAAAGGCGGCAAGAGAATGACATTGGTTCATATATGATTAAGCAGATATAATGATCTGAATGGTGAAAATGTGCCTTGGATGGTTTAGAAAGGGAAAAGAGGCTTTGCAATTTATTTCTGTGAATGATAGAGGACTACGGTAACCATTCAAGCTTAATAGAGTTTGAGTACTAGAGGACTATGTTGAATTTCTGAAATACACAATGTAATGTTTTAGTGGAATTGAGTTACATTTTGAAAAACAATACTCTCCTACGGGCTGCAATTACTGTTCTCACTGAATATTCTCATTGTATCAGTTCTCTGTATAATCATTCCTAAGGGCTTTCTTTTCATTGGTGCATATTACTCAACAAGCCAATTCTTCTGTGCTGGTTGCAACAAATTTATTATATCCATGTAGGCCAGGGGTGTCAAACTCAAATCCCGTGGGCTGGAACCAGTCTGTAGGGTGCTTAGATCTGGCTTGCGGGGCTACCATGGAAACAGTGAAGGACCAGCCTGTGGTGCTTATGCCAGCAAAAACAGAGCTTGGGAGGGCCCTCCTGAGCTCCATTTTTGCTGGTAGAGGGTTGCAGAAGGCCGTCGCAGCTGAAAATGGAGCTCAGGACCCAAAATGGCTGTAAGAATATGTAAGGGCTTTAAAAATATAATTCTCCTACCTTTTTCCAGTGGTGAAATATTTAGATTGATACCATGCCACAGTGATCAACAGATCTATCAGCAACTCATCCAGCTATAGAGATAGTTTTTAGGGACTTGGATGGCTGGGATAAGCTTTTCGGGAGAAAGGGGCATGTTTTTTTCAGTGGACACATGCAGCACAACATACAATTTACAATACCAGTGAGTGACACATTTCTATAAGATGATCCAGAAGCAAACTTCAGAGATGTGACTTTCTATCCCTTAGCCTTCATAACAGCCTCTTTGAAGAGGGAGATGGAGTTCAACAACATCTGAAGAGTCACATCCTGATGAATGAAATGGGTGAAAACATCACTTAATAACCCCACAGAAGAAAGTCAATTCTTTTCAAAGCCATTGCATTTGGAACTGTTACTGGCCCATTGCCATAACTTTTGCAAGATTTAGAGTGAGAGCTGACTGCCATTTCTCTTTCCTTTCCTTTCCTTTCCTTTCCTTTCCTTTCCTTTCCTTTCCTTTCCTTTCCTTTCCTTTCCTTTCCTTTCCTTCTTTCCTCCCCTCCATTCCCTCCCTTCCTCTGAAGCTTGCAACAATACCATCCTAATGTTCTGTTTCTCCTAGAAGAGAAATAACTCACTGTCATCCCAAATACTTGTATGACCAAATTCTATCTAATATTATCTAATATTTTTTTCCTTGACAGTGATATTTATAGAACAAAAAAATGATGAGCTTAAATGCCCTTGTAGTTTATAGCCTTCTGGTGGTTAAGCTGTTTTTAAAATTTAATATATTCATAGGATTTGTGCAAAGACAGGAGTTTGGAATTGCTTCGGGGATTCATATTGCTTAAATAATGTTTTGCTGCACAGGTGCCTGTGGGGACAAGGGAAATCAAATGCTACTTGCTATGCGGAAGCTTCTTTTCTGGTTTAAGAGAAGAATCTGGCCTCTATCAAAATAATAATAATAATAAAAAACCCACTGAAACGTAAGATGCCACATCAGATTTCCAGGTTATTTCTCCCTCCTAAGACTTCTTTCTAGAATTTCAGATCAAAAATAATGTGAAATATTATGGTGTCATAATAGCATATTAGAAAAGGGTATGTAATCACTGATAGGTAGAAATCCATATGTCTGGGAATTAAACCTATGGATTCACTGGAACTGATTGTACCTTGGAGGAGATAAAAGAAGGCAGCATTTGTTTAGTGAACAATTTTCTTATTTAGCAAGCTCACATTATCATTTAACAAGGTGTCAAGAAAGTGAACATAAATGTCATGAAGAAGGAACCAGAGTTCTGGTGTGATAACCTTTTAATTATGTAGAAAGTTGTTTCTACAAAAAAAGGAATCTGCTCTGTACTTCTTGCCCCCTTCTGTTTTAGGTTGGGAATCTTGGTGAACCTGGTTCACGTGGGCCAGAGGGAAACCGTGGCATGCCTGGCATAGAAGGATTTCGTGGGCCGCCCGGTCCCCGTGGTTTGCAAGGGGAACAAGGGTCTCAGGGGTTGCCTGGCAGCCAGGGACCAGCGGTGAGTAACAATTTATTTTTATAATATGAGTGTTGCCCTGGCAAGTGCAATGCCAGTATTAGAAGAATAGATGTGGGAAGAAGAATGAATTTTGCACTCCTTGGCTTGCTAGCATGGTATCCAGCTCTGAATTCAGATGACCTTTTCTGTCACGAAACTTGATTGGCTTTGCATGGAGTGGTTTGACAACACTAGTGCTGTCCTAGCTGAAGCAGCACAGTACAAAATGCAAGAGGGACGAAGACTTCCTCTTTTTTGCCCAAAATCTGAATGGAGCCCAGAGATTATTACTTCTAGAGACCTTCTGTATCCTGGGCAAGGGATTCTGACCAGGGGTGGGATCCTACTGGCATAACAACCGGTTTGGTGAGCACGCACCAAATGTGCGCTGCATGCGTGGAATAAAGGACAGCCTAGAGTCCGGGTGGGCGGGTGGGCGGATAGGCCCAATCAAAGAAAAGAAGATCTTCTGAGTGAACCAATTCAGCGTCAGCTTCTCTTTGGAGCTACCGGTTCTGTAGAACCGGGCCGAACTGATAGAATCCCACCCCTGGTTCTGACAAGCCCTGCCGATACATTTCAAGACTTTGAAGAAAAAGTCTGAAAGGGAAGCAATTGGCTGGGTCTCCAGATGGACCTCAAGGCTCATAAATGACTTGTGTTTTCCATGGAGCTTGATGGGGGCTCTCCCTACCTCTCCAGGAAAAATTGACCTGGCCCAGTTGCAGTTTCACTTGAGAACTTATATTTCTAATAGGTTCATTGTAAATCTATTACTGTTCTAGATCCTCTACAATTGAAAGTATCTAAGATGCCAGCCTTAATACTACTCTTTCAGCTGAGTTTACACGGAGCAGCACGGAGTTTTGGAAAAACAATTGGAACTACTAATGAAATACATATTCAATAAATTTATGTAGGCAGCAGCAAAGAATAGGTAGAACTAAACCATACAGTGAACAGGGCAGGCAATCCACCTTTGAGAATTAATCCTAGGCTATGAGTAATACAACTCCTATTGAAATGGCCCCACTTCACAGTCTAAGAAGTGCAGAGTCATTGCACTTATTTTCATTGGAAAAAAATAAGCATTCCTCAACCACTATGCTTTTCAATTTTAGAATGGTCCCTTGCTGACATTTATCCTTGAAGGTGCTTTTTTTTTTTGTAAACTGCACTTGGAGTTGTGTAATAATGAACCTGAACCTGCAATAGGCAAAGGGAACAATAAGAACTCTTTGCAACTCTCAGGCAAGAGGCTGAGTAGCAGAGTTTTCTACTTGGGTGGTATGTAAGGCTCTATGAGAGGGTTTTCCAACCTTGGCAACTTTAAGACTTGTGGACTTCAACTGACAGCAAGCTGGCTGAGGAACTCTGAGGGTTGAAGCCCACAACTCTTAAAGTTGCCAAGGTTGGAGACCCCTGTTCTATGGGGTATCCCTTCTTGCCTCTGTTCTCATGCCCCACTTGTTCAGCTCCCATCTTCTTCTGATTATTTCCTTTTTCAACTAAGGTTGTTAGGAAGCAGCATAAAGGACTCACCGGCATCCTGTAGTTGAGTCCTTAATGCCTATTCTGGCCTATATTCTTATTTTTGGTTTTCTGCTTCTTGTATTATTGGAATTATTTCAATCTGCAGGCCTGAAAATATGCTTGCAGCTGCAGAATTGTTCTCTTTACTGCTTATATTCCCATCTACTCCATCCTAACACAATCACTATGTTATTTTAATGCTGTATTTCTTTCAGGGCAGAGAACCGACTGATTTGCATATTAAGCAGGTTTGCATGAGAGTAATACAAGGTAAATAAAAATACTTTACAGTACTTATATATTTTTAAGGTTTGCTCATGAGTATATTTTCGTGTACATAGTTAATTCTACGATATCATGTGTATATGTTTTGTTTTGTCAGCACTTGCATTCATTTTCACCCAGCATTGTCTTGTGCTAGTTTCTGAAATCCAGTGGGAGTTACTAACTATAATAGCTGAAGTGCAGGCTCTGGGTTTACAAACTCAGATTCAAAGTCTCTTACTCTATCATGATTCAAGTCCAATCACATTCTCACACATAACCCAAGATATTTCACAGGGCTATTGTGTAGATAAAGCAGCAAGGTAAGTTTTATCCTACCAGGTACTACATGCTGTTTAGAGGTCTCAAGAATAAGGCAGGAAATAAATATAGTAATAAATGAAATTCATTCCCAATTCAATTAATACACGGAGGGAGCACTTATTTATTAGGCATTTTGACATTCGGTAATAATCGAGAGCTGGTGAATTCTCCAGAATGCCTTTTTAGGTATGTTCTTCCATGCTCATAGAAAATCAGGACTAAGGAAAAGGACTATTTTTTAAAAAATAAATAAGTGTGACTGATTTATAGTAACAAAGTTTCAAACTTAGATGGAATGTGAGAGAGCTTTTTAGATGTCATGACGTCTAGTACATGCTATCAGCACATACAGCATACTGTATGCTTTGCTAAGTTTGCTGGGAAAATTAAAAAATATGAGAATCTTTTTTTAAAAAAAACCCTAAATGCAACCTTATCTATGTACATCTCTTGTAACACATTAAACCTTACTTGGTGAGGGAGCAGAAAGAAAGTGATCAAGGCACTACACTGTTTACACATTTGAAGACAATTTTGGCATTGGAATTACGATTTTTGAAAATTAGTAGTTTTAAAAAAGGGGTCAATAATAGCAATTCATTTCTTCAGAGAAAATTAAACTCTTCTCCAAGAAACTCATATCTATACTTCTAGATTGTTCTCTCTCTCTGCCTCATGCTCACACATATAGATATTCTCTGTAGAAATTTTCTTCATGGAAAATAGGTTTTCTGGTGTGTGTTTTTTAAAGTAATAGGATTATATTTGGAACTGCTAAATAATAATTTGTTCTTTCTTGCTATGGTGGGTTTCAGATCACTGAAAAAAAGGATGTGACATATACACTGCATCCAAATGTATGCAAATTCAACCCCAAAATCTCTAGGGAGGCTAAGAAAAACTCTAATCTGAAACTAGCAGTCAAACCTCAATAGATTGGTGACCTGTTTCTCGGGATGTTTTCTGGGTTTGCAAGAGAAATTGATAGGTTCAACCTAAGGACCTTAACATAGGTTTTAAGGTTATTCCAGGAAACAGGAATATGTGTTAAATAAAATATCTTCCTTTTTTTCAGTCCTACTGATATTACACATCTACACTCATTAATCATAAATAATGTTAGTTCATTGCTTTTACCTAGTGTTGCATTTCATGGAGTTCCTTTTGGAAAAACATAGGTAAAGGTTACAAATGTTTGTGTCAAGTTCATAGAAATTGGAGGGCTCAGCTCCAGAACCAGCAATCTTTCTCCGATTGTATATATAATGAGCAGATAACAAGAACTCTGCTCTGTCAGTTATTAATACACATAAACATGTTACTAGCGTCGATTTGATTCTTTGCTTTGTGCATTATTATACTTGTGGTTTGGGATTTATTATGTTGGAAAAATAGCTTGCCAGGGGCTGCTACTGAGATCTGCTGGGATGCTACAGTGTTGTATTTCTGAAGTTTAAGAGGCTTTATTGCTCTTTGTGATTTAATTTGAAGCCTTCTCAGTGAGACTATTTTTTAAATTGCCCAACAGAGGACCACATTCGTTTCCCGTTTCAATATGCCTCTGTTACCAAGATAAATGTTTCCTTCTCCCTTGTCAGTATCAGTTATTCTAAAATGTAAAGGCTGCAGCTCGGGGCTACAGCACCTATTTTCATGCAGAAGATCCTAGATTTTCATTCTCTGCCATTGCCAAAGAGGTTACAAGCCCTCTTCTCTCTTGCAGTGGAAGCATTTCCTCCCCTCCCTCCCTCATCTCTCTCTTTCTTTCTCTCTCTCTCCTTCTCTCTCTCTATATTCTGATTTCAGAAAAGATTAGCAAAGCAAATTTTATTATTATGACTGAAGGGAGATCTAGAAATAGACCATAGGAATAGCAAAGCCTAGCACCTAGCAAGCTACATCTTACCAGGAGGTGCTCCGTGCCTGGGAAGAAAGGCCAAAGGAAGGGACCTCAGGTTAGCAATCCATCAATCAGAATGACAGACAAAGAAGGAATATGGAGCAAATCTTTATCTACTGCTCCCTTGTCATTAGAAAGCCCTGGGATCATGTAGGATCAGTGCCACTGGATTGACCTCGCCAACAATCTCAGAACTGGAGGGTAAAAATCAGTCTACTAGATGAAAGCTAATTTTTCATCTGGAGGGAGCACATCAATTGGTAGATAGAAGACTTGCCTTACTAGTTGCCTTACCTCTTCCTAACTTACCTCTATCCTACCAGACTTACCTCTTCCCTCCCTGCTGAGGGAGAAGGGACCATGAAGCTTTGCTTTTCTAGGATCCCAGATTCTGAAGTGGGAATTCAGCTGTTCAAAATAAAGCCCGCTCTGAAAGGCAGCCTTAAACCTCACTCTCACAGCAAATCTCTTTAAACTTGACTTCTTGCTATGTGAACAACCAGCAACAATCCATATACCATCAACTATTTTATAACAATAGCAAATTTCATAATAATTATTTATAATGAACTTAGGAAACTTATATAGCAATGGTTTCCACCATTTTGAAATCAGATGTGAAGTTTTGCAATTCCAAAATGCCAGGAGCCATGGTGCAATGATCAGAATGCAAAATTTCAGGCTAACTCTGCCCACAGCCAAGAGTTCGATCCTGACTGACTCAAGGTTGACTTAGCCTTCCATCCTTACAATGGTCTGTAAAATCAGGACCTAGATTGTTGGGGGCAATAGGCTGACATTGTAAAACATCCAGAGAGTGCTGGTATATAAGTCTATTAAAAAACTGAGCTAATTTATCTCTAGCTCAGCTTTCTGCTGTAACATCCATATTTCCTTTTGCAGAGCTTTGAAACAGTCCTTGTAGATATTCTCACCCCTCAGCTCAAGAGAACTGACACTGACATCCCCCTTTCCCTTCCCTTTTTAAGCAGCAGAGAAGCCTTATGCCAAATACTAGCTGTTCGGTTTTCTTCATTTTTTTCCTTCTCCTGGGTCAGGGTTCCAGAAAAACCCAACTCCAATCAAAAACTCCGAGACAAGCATTTAAATTACAAAATCCACCCCTTGCACCCATCATTGCATCACATGCCCCAATCACCATCTGTTCCAACTTGAGACATCCCCTCAACCACTCCTCAACCAGGTGCAGGAATAACATGACCTTGACTTTAAAGAAGAATGCTATTATGTCTAACCATATACCCTCTATGAAATCCCCCCTCCCAACTTCCCAAGCTCAAGAATGTGGCAGCGTGGAAGCTTCTGGTACTAATATGGCTTCCAAAGCTGACACTCCTTTTGTGAGGAGAGGAAGGACTTTAGTTTTTATTTTGCCACAACACTTGCAGAGATTCACACTAGGACTGTAAACGAATGACATGGTTTGCTTCATGAATCACAAAAGGAAGATAAGTTTGTACCTAGTTCGCAAACTGCTTAAGAGAGAAGGCGGAGGGGTGTGGAAGTGATCTGCATGAACTTCAATAGTTCCTTCTTTTCATTGAGCAGAACAATTGGCACAGATGGCTGCTAGTCTTCGGAGACCTGAATTTGGGGCTCCTGGCATCCCAGGCCCACCTGGCCCACCGGGCTCCCCTGGACTTCCAGGAGACAGTGGCTTCCCAGGACTGGCTGGATCCCGGGGATTGCCTGGTCTTAAAGGCCCTCCTGGAGACATTGGACCGAAAGGTCCCAAAGGTGAGAAATTCAGAATATTGATTTATGCATCAGATATATTGCCATTGTGACCTATTTATTTTATTTTATGGAATCCAGTTATATGATTCTCCATTAAATGCATGATTCAATTTTATTCATTTTTCTGGGTTTAGGTTGAAGAAAGCATCATGGTAAGCATTGCATTGTGATGTATTGTGATGCAAACTCTTTTTGTAGTGACATACAAATCCTGATGCATTTCCAAAAAGCAAACTTTGCAGTTAATGCCATCTTGGTTGTTTTCACACCCTCCTCCCAACTGGGGTTGCATGAAGTATCTTTTCTTTTTTTACATTTGACTCAAGGAAGCAATATGAGGTAATTTTAAAAAGTTATATTTACTTCAGTATTGTTATTTCTCGACTCATGACTGTTCGAACAAAAAAGAATATTTGTTCCAATTAAAAAAAAAGGCTCAGGGATGAAATGAGGGGTCCTTGGTGCACTCTGAGCTTGGCTGTTTCTTTGCAGATGTTTCATTGCATAAACTAGGTAACAATCATCAATGCTAGTCATCAGTGCTAATATTATCTAGCTTGGGTTAGTGATACGTTTGCAAGAAAACAACCAAGTTCAGAGTACACCAAGGACCCTTTATGACTGGGTGTTGAACGTTGATGATTTAAAGTTATGAAGACTTTGGAAAATGGGCTTTACAACCTGTACTTGCACTTAGGACTGTCGCACCACCCCTGTAGTCACATGATTGCAATTTAGATATTTGGCAACTGGATTGGATTTATAATCATTTGCTGCATCCTGCAGTCACAATTTGTGACCTTTTTTGTCACTATCCAGAAAACAGGAAAAACTATCCACTGGGAATGCTAGGTTTGGTTTACAGCTATGGTACAATAGTTGTGAATCAGGTCTGGTCACATGATGACTCATTTTAACAGAATAACAGAGTTGAAAGGGACCTTGGAGATCTTCTAGTTCAGGGGTCAGCAACCTTAAACACTCAAAGAGCCACAAAAGTCCTAACTGGAAGCCCCCCTGTTCAATCTGGAGCCGAGCAGACTCTATGGCAGTTCCCCCACCATAGAGTCTCCTCCTTTTTCCGCTACCTATCCTAAACAAAAGCCCTATCAATTGTGGAGCCGATCGGCAACAGGGAGCCGCAGCAGAAGGATGAAAGAGCCACATATGGCTCCAGAGCTCCAGAGCTGCAGGTTGCTGACCCTTGTTCTAGTCAACCCCCCGCTGCTCAGGCAGGAAACCCTTTTACAACTGCCTGAACTGACAACAGAAATTTTGGTCCCCAGCTATGCTTGTAAATTCAGGACTATCTGCACTTCAGATCATTCAGAGTTCTTCAAACAATTTGTGTTTCTAAAGTGACTCCAAAGTGGATTTCCCCCCTCCCCATCAAATAAACCTGTGCTCACCTTATGACTTCCATTCTTTTTCATTAGTTGCTTGTTCTAGAACAAACAGAAATTCCTCGGCTTTACAAATATGAAGCATCCGTCATCGGAATAGGCAGAAGGGGTAACATCTAATTCAGATCATTGCATATGGGGCACCTTGATGGTGCTGATATTTTTAGCTCTAATCAGAAAAATGGGGAAGGAAAGATTTGGGTGGACAAGATAGGTTATTTTTGATCCTGAGCAAATTAGGATTTGGGGGAGTGGGTGGGTGGGAAGTGTCATTTGCTTTACCCTGTTTTTCAATATGTGTTACATTTCAACATCCAAGTCGAGCGTTCTGATCCTTATTCAGCTGTGAGCTCATCTAACCGATGAAGTATTATTTAGATAATACTCTATTTCCCTAATGTAATCTGAAGGATATTTGGCTGCAAGGGTATAAAACCGATGCCTGCAATAGATGCAATTAATTCTTGATGATCTACTCAGGATAGATGTCCATCAGGTCTGAAGATATTCAACCTGGTTTGGATATATTGGTTTGTAACTTAGGGAGCATTTCCAAAGACACCATGCAGCGGCATGACAAATAGCATATGGTTTTTGAGTAAACCACAGTCCAGGTTCAATATGAACATATGCCTGCTAGAGAAAACTAATTTTGTGAAATAGTTCTTTCGCTCAAAGATCAGAGGTGGCTGAAAAGGAGAGAGAGGAAGTGAAAATTAGCAAAGCTTTAGACCAAAATAGCTTGCTCTTTGACAACCCTACAAGATAATTACACTGGCACACAGTAATCACCACCTAAAAGCATGTTATACCTAAAAGAAGGAGAATGGGAATGAGTGTGCAAAATAACTTAAGCTGGCATGATAACAGCAGCTAATTAACCTGCACAAAGAAAGAATGCAAAGTCTGCATTTTATATCTCACAGTTAACCAAAAAAAAAAAAAAAACAGGAATAGGCAAGTAATATAAAGTTTCCAGGAGAATGTGGCCTGCCAAGAGTGGTCCATAAATCTATATAATAAAATATGTAATGTTTCATTCCTCCTTAAAGACAGTTCAGTCTCTATCTAGGCAATTCTCCAAAGCAAGGCAGGAGGAAGGAAATTCTAAAACAGGCAAAGAGTTAAAGTTGCAGCCTCAGGAAGGATGCCGAGATCCCATTAGGACAGCCTCCATGCTGAATACTAGAAAAAGAAAGGGGGAAAAATGTGCTTCTCTATAATGTCTCCCACAGCTAAACAAAACTATTCTGATTTAATGAACCAAATGGCCTCTTCTGATTGTCAGCATTGCAGGGAACTGAAGATCTGCAGTATCAGCTGTTTCAGAGTGAACTTACATTCCTCTGGTATTGCTTAACTAAATAGGATGTAAGGTATAGAAACCCCATATTGACTAATTGCAATGAAACATAGGTACTCTTAGAAATCATGAGATAGGGGGGGAAAAAAAGGGGGGGGCGTTTAATGAAAAGGAAAATTAACTGGAAAAAAACCCCCACCAAAGTCTTGGAATTAGAAAATAGGTCTAATTCAATTTGCAGCATTCTTAAAACTCTTTGGTATTATTAACATGACTAGAAGCCTATATATTGACCAGCTTATTCACTTCTACGCTAAATTCAAGATATGAGGACTTATTTTTAAAACTGTAAATAGCTGGAAGCCGATATATCTGAGAGTGCACCAAGCTTTACGATCTATTCTCAAGGCAGAGGTGGTATTCAATATGAATCCCACCACTGTCTCAAGGCCTCTTCCAGATGCCTTGATAAAAGCATCCATCACACACATTTAAAAGCATCGACAGAGCCCCACATTTCTTTGGATGTAGGCGCCTTAATCTCTGGCCCAGTTACCTCCTTAATCAAAGCCATATCAGAAGCGAGAAGATCAAAATGACACTTTCTCCACAGACATTCTCTAGACTAGAAGTCTCCAAACTTGGCAACTTGAAGACTTGTGGACTTCAGCTTCCAGAATTCTCCAGCCAGCATAGCTGCCTGGAGAATTCTGGGACTTGAAGTCTACAAGTCTTAAAGTTGCCAAGTTTGGGGACCCCTGCTCTAGACAAACAAGCCTTTTTAATTCATTTTAATAGTTTTAAGGACATGCTACAGTTGATTGTTCCCTAACTGGAAATTTTAAACAAGGTGGCAGGCTAGCATGCACATGTTTAAAGAAAACAGGGGGTAGGAAATACATGTAAAATAAAATAAAAATGTGGTTTTTAAATTTTTATTTTAGGTGACACAGGTGAGAAGGGAGAGAGAGGATTCCCAGGTCAAGGGCCCAAAGGCTTGCCAGGAACAACAGGACTCCCTGGTAAGTATTGAAAATGGTATCTGGATCATCCAAGAAATGACCAAACTATTTCACATTAGAAACCCCACTTAACACAGTGCTGGAAATAAAGGCATCTGCTTTGAAGAATGAGCGCTTCTTTCTCTTTACACATCCAAACACACTTATCACCCATTTTCCCCTCTACCCCCAATTTTTGGCCTCCTTTTCTGTTGCAGCTCTCTGGCTTCTGTCATAAAAGGTGACTTGACTTGATTGATATGTAATACCAAGCCATAATGGGGTTGCTTTGGATTAACATGAGTTAACCTGCACATTTTGATTTAGGAATCTGTACGAGGTAGGCCATAATTTTTAAACAAACCTTGGTTGAAACACCTTGGCTTAAATATTATGCATCAACTCTGCCAATGTGTACCTCCAGTTAGATCTAGGTTATGGTTCTTGCAACATAACAGTTATCCTTTTTTTTTCTCATGCTGCTTTTTACACCTTTATCATGGTAGGAAAAACTGAGGATTTACACTTTAATAAAAATCAACTTGAAAGCCAAGAAGCCATAGAACAAAAGTATTAAAATCAGTTTCAGTTGTGTCATAACTGCACAGAATGCAAAATTGCATGAGACAAGGACCAAACATATATTGGATAAATTAAAAATACCACATCGGTTTCCATTTAAAATGAGTTGTGTGAGGATTTGCAAATCCTTTAAATTGATTTTGATGGTGCAGCATTTTGAAGTTCAGCTTTCGAATACAGCATTGGAGATATAGTGGGAATGAGGGGAGGCTCTGCAAAAGTCTTCATTGGTCATAACTGAAACAAAAGTGCCCTCTAGTGGCCAGTAGAAGATAAATAATTTGGCAATTTCTAATTTCTGAAACACTGAATTACAAATGATTCTGCAAATAACCCCTTAATGTTTCTCTGCATTAAAAGTAAAATGTGTTCTTTTGTTTTAACTCTCTAGCAGGCATTCTCCCTCTTTTTTCCCCAGATTACATTATATTTTCTATGTCACTTTTCACCTTCTTGTCTGCCTTGTCAGAGTAATCATTCCAGGCACAATAGATCAATTATGAAAAGCAATTTATGTTATCTTTGTATGCCTTCATGGAAACAAGGATCTAAATGTTACATATGAACTATTATTTGCTGTTTTTGATTGAATAAAGTACAATTGGCTTGGTTCACAGAGCGTACTAAGCCATAGATCATGGCTTACAAACTAGGATGGTTGGGTGTGCATTTTATCTAGTGCGATAAATCCAGATAGTGAAAGTGTTTTCTCATTGGAGAAACCTATTGCCTATTGGCTTAGTAAAGGAGAGAAAATGAGAACCCAACCTCCCTTTCATGCAGAAGATGACTGTCTATGGATTTCAATTCCCAGAATTTCCTAACTAGCATGTAAGCTGAAGAATTCTGGAAGTTGAAGCCCACATGCCTTAAAGTTGCCAAGTTTGAAAAAAATTGTCTATAGCAACAATACTTTACATCTTCTACATTGGGATGGATTAGCAGGAGAGACCAAAGCTGATGCAATCATCCTTGCAAATAAGACTTTTACAAGTACAGTAAAATGATATTTAGGTGCTTTTCCTGAATTTATGGCCCGTTTTTTGTCTTTTCAGGACAACCCGGCAAGCCCAGTTACGGCACTGATGGGCGAGATGGCGAGAGAGGCCCTCCTGGAGCCTCTGGTTCTCCTGGTGTTCCAGGTCCTCCTGGCCCTCCAGGTCCTTCTGGTTATTGTGAACAGTCAGCCTGCACCACGGAAGCTGGATTACAAGGAGGGCAGAATGTGAAAGGCCCATGAAAAATGTAGCATTACACAAAATGACATGATGTTTTGAAATTGGAAGCCATCTTTGATCTGTAGATGTCTACTAACCACCGAGAGATGCAGTCTAGAAAAACCAGACTGTAAAAAAATCAGCAAACCTTATCAATGCCTTGACAGATCTCAATGTTCTGATTGTCCCCTCCATCTGTTTCTAAAACA
Organism: Bungarus multicinctus; assembly: GCA_023653725.1. Classification (NCBI taxonomy): domain Eukaryota; kingdom Metazoa; phylum Chordata; class Lepidosauria; order Squamata; family Elapidae; genus Bungarus; species Bungarus multicinctus. The sequence goes on from CM042836.1 coordinate 117,900,156, forward strand.
GTACAAGACAGATAAACGTTTCAAAATGGTGCTTACAAAGTGATGCCAAGCGGTTTTTCTTTTCTTTCTTGAATTGTGATGAAGGACAGTAGATGTATTTTCAGCTGTTAGTTCTTTGGAGTTCCTAAAGTATTACTTATAGAGTACATAACAACCATATTTTGTACAGTCTAATGCATCAGAATAGTAAGTTATCTTTTTTTTTTCCTTTCTCCCTAGGGTCCATTTTAGTGCTATAAGTAGCCAATTGAACTTTCTTTGCATGTCACTGAGATTTAGATGTAGTCACCCTATTTTTAAAAGTGCTAATTTCTGAGGAGTATATATATATATATATATATATATATATATATATATATATATATATATATATGTGTGTAAGGTTTTTAAGCTGATAATTTTTAAATAATAAATAAGGGAGACTAGTATAGATCTATTTCGAGCTAGTTAGCTCTCTTCAGCTAGCCATACCCTTACTGGGATTCGAACCAGGGAAGTATTACATGTGAGGCAGTTGTAATTGCCTCTACACCACTGGCTCTCTCCTTATCAGCTCCTTATCAGCTAATACAAAGTATATATATATATATATATATATATATATATATGTAAGGTTTTTAAGCTGATAATTTTAAATAATAAATAAGGGAGACTAGTATAGATCTATTTCGAGCTAGTTAGCTCTCTTCAGCTAGCCATACCCTTACTGGGATTCGAACCAGGGAAGTATTACATGTGAGGCAGTTGTAATTGCCTCTACACCACTGGCTCTCTCCTTATCAGCTCAGGCAGGGGAATAAGTATATACTTTGTATTACAACACCCTGTTAAGCCCCAAGCCAGTGGTGTAGAGGCAATTACAACTGCCTCACATGTAATACTTCCCTGGTTCGAATCCCAGTAAGGGTATGGCTAGCTGAAGAGAGCTAACTAGCTCGAAATAGATCTATACTAGTCTCCCTTATTTATTATTTAAAATTATCAGCTTAAAAACCTTACACACATGTAAACAAAAGGCAACGAAACAAATAGCTTTCTGTCGGTATGGTCTCTGGTGATGAGCCGAAAGACAGAAAAGAAAGCAGTATGCTTTCTCCCTTAATTGGGGCTTAACAGGGTGTTGTAATACAAAGTATATATATATATATATATATATATATATATATATATATATATATATATATATATACTCCTCAGAAATTATATATATATATATATAGTGCTTCAGTGCCAGGTTTACCAGAAATTTGTCAGGTGAAATAAACTTAGTTTTCTGCTCTATTTGAAACATCTAGAATTCAAACCACTGCAAAAGGATTTTTAATCTTTTGAGAACAGTTAAAATTTATAGCTGAGTTTATTTATTTATAAATACCTTATCTCTGATTGTATACAAATGAAATAACATTATTTAATCCTTTGCATTTTTATAGAAGGTAAATGAAAGTAAAACAAAGAGCATTTTTATTTCCCTTTTTGAAAAAAACTGGAAGTAGTAAAAAAAAACAAAAGTACATAACATCCTCCAAAAATTGTAATGTATTTTGAGCATAGCTTTATTTTGTCAGGAAATTGACATCTCTTATAATTATCCCTATTTTATGAAACACATGATCTGTCATTTGTAATTTAACAATAAAAGTACCTTTTTGAAATAATAAATCCCACTTTTCCTGTTTTTTTGTCCAGATTTTGTGTATTGAAAACAAACCATGTAGTTATTTTCACCTGTGCTTTCTTGATTATTTATTCCAATGGATCCCTCAAATTCCAGCTTTATTTGGTTGTTCAAGCTAATATATTTGCTAAACTACTGTAGATTGCTTTTTTTTTTACAAGTAGCATACAAAGTACACCAATGATCAAAATATTATTATAGTAATTGGACTATAAATTCACAAAAGTTTGTACAAATATTTGTTTGTGGCAAGTGCCAGCTACTGTGATTCAATCCTGGCAACTGGACAGATAGACTAGAAATTGCAACAAAAAAATAAAATAAAAGCAATACCCCAGGGAATTCAGAAATAGAGTACTAAGACTGTCATGGAAATAATCTTGCTCAAAGAAGGACACCAGCAGGATGGAAAGGAAAACAAAATAAGTCTTCTGTAAATAAGGCAATATCTTAAATGAGTGATGTTGCTGACATTGTTTTGGTTATTGCTCTCTAAGATTCTTCATTGAATAATACTATTTTAAATTCTTCGGTTTTCCTGTGAATGTATCTAAGTCCTGCTTAAATGAATGAAGTCTGGCACGAATGAAGTTAATGGAAAGTACAATGGCTTTAAAATACACTTGAGTGCTTTCATGGTCTGTGACTCATCTCATATGCATGGTTTAAGGAAACTGGTGTTTATTAAATTGAGCCCAGTCCTTAAGCAGAGTGGAGCAGCCATTTCAGAAGAAATAAGTCAGGCAACAACAGTACACATCAGAGAAGCAGAACACTGTGCAAATTTATTATGTCTCCTAAGTCAGTGGTCACCAAGTGGTGGGCCCACTGGTGGTCTGTGAGAAAATTTTGGTGGTCCGCAGAGAAATGTCACCCTCAGAGCATCCCCCCAAAGCAATTAATCTAGGTTGCAGGGGAACACAAGGCTGCACTGCCCACATGGCCCGTGGAAACACAAGGCTTGTGTCGTTTGCATTAGAAATAACATGAAGTAGTGAGGGGAGAGGGGAAAGGGCGGAGGGGGGAACTTGCCTGGCCACTGGGTTGCTTCTTCCGCTTCTTTCTTCTGCTTTTGGCTGCACGCAAGGAAAGCAGCAAAAGTCTTTTTCTCCCCCAAACTCCGTCAGAAATGAGTCTTTGGGACCCTGCAAGGCATCCTGCTCCAAGAGGCTGCACCGGCTAAGACTCATTTCTGGTGGAGTTTGGGGGGAGAGAAAGAAAGACTTCTGCTGCTTCCCTTGCATGAAGCCTGAGAACAGAGCTCAAAAGCAGGCTAGGAATGTGGCCGCCTTGGAGTGGGTGGGTGTATGTATGTGAGAGAAAGTGAAAGAAAATCAGTCATTGAGGTTAGATCAGATCTCTCTTTCCCCCCTCCGAGAACAGAGCTCAAAAGCAGGCTAGGAATGGGGCTGCCTTGGAGAGTGTGTGTGTGTGTGAGGGATCTGTGTGTGTGTATGACAGAGAGAGAGGGAGAGAGAGGGAGAGAGAGGGAGAGACAACATCACCAGCCCTTCAAGGTTAGATCAGATCTCTCTCTCTCTCCCTCTTCCTCCCACCAACGTCAGCAAGCCATGTCAGTCAAAATTCACATTCATGGTCCGCGGGTTTTAAAATATTGAGTTTGGTGGTCCCTGCGGTCCAAAAGGTTGGTGACCCTGTCCTAAGTGACTTGTCACTTATCCCATATCAGATAGAAATCACCAGTTACAATCTAATATGCAATGGCAATCTAATTCTGTACATAAGTATGGATGCATGTATGTGTACATGTATATACAAGTCTATATGTACATATAATGCCTTTTTCCTCCAGCAGCAAAATACCTTAGACCTGCTAACAGTCTGTAGAGACAATGGTTTCATGAAAACTACTTCTGCCCTTCTTAACCATTTTAAAATATTGATTTCCTATGTATTAAAGTGCATGAATTGTAAATCGGTGCAGTAATTCTATACTCACCTACTTATCTAGGAGTAAATCTGTGGAATTCAATGAATGTTCCTTCCGAGTCAAAATGTTTAAGATTGTGTTATAAATTTATTAATAATATTTACGGAGAGAAATATTTGATTGCACTGCTATATATAATATTACTCACAAATGCTCTAGAATCTATATAACAATTTGCATAGGATCTGGACAGCATATAAGAAGCATATACAACCTTAAACCTGTGGTTCAATCAATAAATTTTTATTTTAAACATAGCAGTAACATAAATAAATAACAGAAGAAACTTATAAGAGAATTAAATATAATGGAAATTGTTGAATGAAATTTAACAATATAAACCAAGTGGAAATACAATTCTAACAAAACTTTTGAAATTGAATTTTATAAAATTCTGAACCAACTCAAATTAAATGTGGCTTATTTAAAAAATAAATAAATAACCACAAGTTCACTATTATAAATGCATACACACACAAAAAAACAACAAAAAATCCACCATGTTCAATTCAATGCCTTTTAAAATTAATTTAAGACCAAAGCAGATGAGATACCATATGCAAACAAGTGAAGTTCTCACTTGTGGATTTGAAGAAAACAAAAATAGAGATGTAAGGACAATAATAAGGCAATATTATCCAGTAATGAAAAGGCAACAATAAAATATGCCTCCATCAATTACTGTGAGCACATGAGATAAATAAATATTTACATAGAAAAGTTCAGAAAATAATTTAAAAGCATCTGTATTTTATAAAAGAAAACAGCAAGAACGAACCAAGATCATAATCTAACAGTAAAGTAAGCCTGCTTAGACTCAAAAGATCAGAGAACTAAGCATCTTTAATTGTTAGACTGTGACATTTATTTTGGTTCCTGTAAAGTTTGTACATCCATTTGGTCTATTTTATTTACCATCTTTCCTTATAGTTTTAAAATTCACTCAAAAACGTTTGCAGTTGAAAGCTTACAATCATCATCATAATGACCTGTGTTTTCTTAATGGTTATCAGAGGTATGAAAAACCTGTGCTGTGTATTTATGTCAAACACATTTGCATGGAGTAATAAAATATTAGCTAAATTAAAGACAAGAAAAGGCAACATCCAGGTTTATATTAGCTAAAACCAAATCAACTTTTTATATAAAAATATTGATATTAAAGTTTAATATCTGAGATAGATAGCATAAAGCATCCACATCGTTACCAAGACATTTTCATTTATGTGAAGATTGAAATACATACTGCTCCCATAAAGAAATGTGGAACAAAATGGGTATCCACAGAAACCCAGTAAGGATTCTGCCCCATTTACACACAATGCAGATGTGGAAGGGGCAAGATTGTGCCCAAGGATTTGTTACCCTACTATGTACAAGCTACATCAAATAAATGGCAATTATATTCAAACTATTCTACAGGAAAAAAAATATAGAATGAGGATTATCCAGCCAAAGATAAGCATTATCAAAATCCCTTTGATTCAAAGGGGAGATATAAGCATCTGCTTAAGTTATCTCCTGCTGAAAACAATGAGACTTAAAGAAAAAAAAAATCAAATATAACCTTGCCTGAATTGTTCCCTTATTTATATATTAATTCTAAGACCAAAAAAGAAAAAAATGATAAATATATTATCTTGTAAAGACAAAAAAAAAAAAAAAAAAGGAAACTTGGAACAAGGTTATTTATTATTTAGTGCAGTTTCCTATCGTATATGCATTTATAGAATTCAAACTCTATTAAATCATTTTCATAAGTTAAAAAGGAAGAGTGCTTCATGCTACAAAATTTTAGTAATTGGCTAAGAGACAGAAAAAATGTTAGGGAACAGAGAAGAAAACAGCTTTTGTGTATCCCGAAAGATATCAGTGCAAGATACCATAGGATAAATTGAGGTGTTTTCAATAAAGTTTGCCCTAATTATTCTAGATTCAAGAACATACTGTGTACCAATCCAAGATCGTATTCAGCAGGTTCTGACCAGTTCTGGAGAACTGGTAGCAGAAATTTTGAGTAGTTCAGAGAACCAGCAAATACTACCTCTGATTGGAGATTCCCTTTCCCTGCATGCCCACCAAGCCACGCCCACAGAACCGGTAGTAAATTTTTTTGAATCCTACCACTGGTACCAATGTAATAGTAATTCTTTCTTTCTGGAAATGTGGAAAAAGAAATGAGAGAGAGGGAGGTAGGGAAGTAGAGAGAGAGAAGATCTGAAAACAGACTCCTAAATTGAGTGTAGTTTTACTGGAGTCCATTTTTAAATTGAATGTCCTAATTTCCATGCTTACAATTTACTAAGTGGTTGGGTGCTTGGATTTTATCTGCAAAAATAGATTAACTGTGGATTCTCCAATGTGAGACTTCTATCATTCAGTCACTTAGTCTTATTCACAAACCTTAAATCCAGAGACATCCACTAGTTTTCCACTGCTTCTTGTAGCCTGTTTAAAAGGGTGTGTAAATACAAAAACACATTTTTTCCCCACTGAGGTTTGATTTGTAGCATTCTATCTAAATACATCCTTTGTATTTCAATTTATGGTTTCAATATCACTTAATAGTTTCAGAAATGATTGACTCTATTGGTAGAGAAAGAATTTTTGTTACTTTAAATGTAGTTATTACAGCTGCCTGTTGTGTGGCACAGAAAGAATAAAAACATGCATGCCTTAAAATATCATGAGCCACAGTTAAAATAGGCTACTCAATTATTTAATAAAATATTAGAATAAACTTTACTATTTAAAAACCATGTGAAGGCACTAGAAAAACAAAATAGGTTATCTGGGTTTAAAGAGCAATACACTCTTCAAAATGTTAACATGAACTAAAATTTGACATATACACACAAATGTAGATTTTAAGGATAAGAACAGAAATCTTGGTGTAATGTAATTCATGAAAGTTTTAAAGCAGTGTTTGAGTTTGACTTGTTTCTTTCACAAAGCTACATAATACCTTTAACAATTGATGAGGGAAAGTCATATTGCCAAAATTTCTCAGGAAGGAAATCGAGAGAAAAAACTTAAATTTATCTCAATCACCCAATAAAACCTTGAACAAATGATTTATCTAATAAATATAATTACCAAACACAGGCAAATAAAAATAAAAGCAATATGAATTGAACGTATTTTCCCAAAATATATAAATGTTTTTTTTCTGATCAATTCAAGTATTATACTTTTACTTTTATGTAAAATGTTAAATAATTTATCATTTATTTTTCACTCAGTGAAAAGTCAAAATATACACAAAACATCATATTATGTATAATTTTAGCAATCTTATATATTTCCAAAATGTGTCGTTTTACAGAAATTTGCCAAAATAAAGTACTATTCTCATAACAAAGTCTAAATAAAATAAATTCTAAATTAAAAAAAATGAAAATCTGAATTAAATTGGGAATCACTAGAAAAGTTTAAATGAAATTAAATAAAACAAAATTAACATCTCCCAAACAAAATCCTGCCAGACATTACAGCTATCCAGCAGTCCATCATACAATACTGAAACATAGATGTCCTTTTGCTCCATCAAAGCAGGACACTGATTCAACTTCAGAACAAATTTAGAACAAATTATTTCACTAACAATTCTACTACGGGCTTCAGCTGCCAACAAATTGCCCAGTATGGTTCTCAGCTACTATAAGTTGTTTACATGAGATATAAAAGATATCCCACCAACAAAGAACTACACTTCAATTAATCTTTACTATTTCCAACTAGACATCTTCCTTTTTTTCAAAAATAGCTTTTATATAGATAAATCTATTCCTAAAAGAGCTAAAAAGTCCAGTTAATTTGTTAAAATAGAAATTAATCCAGAGGACAGTCATCGTTTTCATTAGACCTAGATGCCAATGCTATTCATTATCTATTTTTTTTATTTTAAAAATAAACTTTATTAAAGATTTTTAAAAAGTATATACAATGCATAATATAAGACATTTCATTGCAAAAGAAATCAATGTGAAAAACAAATCAAATAAACATCAAACATATATATTTCTAATCAAGTAGACGGTGTATTCTTTTCTCAAAAACATTTTTCTAATATTCATTTCCTGTTTCTGGTAAATACTCTTAATCTAACCACTTTATTTTTTCCATTCCTTATCTTTTTATTCCCTGGTTTTTATCCTTAATCCAATTGTACCATTTTTCCCAAACTATACTACATTTTGAGTCTACCTCATCCTTTAGTTTTTGGGTAAGTACATCCATTTCCATGCATTCCAGAACCTTTTGGGTTATCAAGTTGTTTGTTGGCATTTGGTCACCCTTCCAGCATTGTGCCAATGGAATTCTTGCTGCCATGATTATATGCAGAATTAAATATTTCATTTATTTTGCGTGATCACCTTTTATCATTCCCAATAAAAATATTTCAGCCTTAAATTCTCGTTGAATATTTGTAATTTCTTTTATCCAAATTCTGATTCTTTCCCAGTATTTTTTACTTTTTGGGTAAAGCCACCAAGCGTGGAAGACGGTATCCCTCCTTTGCTTATATTTCCAACAAAGTGGACAGGTTTGGGTACATATTAGCCAGCCTTGAGGATGCCAGGTACTACCAGTAACACATTTTGTATTGATTCTCTTTATAGACCGCTGATTTTGAATTACTTTATAAATTTGTTTCCAGATTTTTTCCCAGTCTTCCAGGTTGATGTTGTGCCCTACATTCCTTGCCCATGCAATCATTGGGCCGTTAACTATCTCTTCTGCCATTTCGAATTCTAATAGGTAATTATACATTTTGGAAATTAATTTTTCATGCGTTCCCTCTAATATTTTATCTAACTGGTTCAGCTTTACCTCAATTCCAATTCTTCTACATCTTTTTTGTACCTCGTTTTAAGTTGCAAATATGGCCACCACTCTATTTTCATCCCTTGCTCTCTAAGTTCTTGATTTGTCTTTAGTATTCCTTGGGAGTTTAAAACATCGTAATATCTGATCTTTCTTCCAGTTTCTACAGCATTGGGGTGGATCAATGCCTCCATGACGGATACTCATCCTGGAATCTTCATATAATGTCTATGTTTGATCTCTTTCCAAATCTTCATTAATGAATTTCGAATTACATGTCTATTAAAGTAAGAGTAGATCTTGTTTCCAGGGTTCCACATGAAGGCATGCCACCCTGCCTGCAAGTCATGCCCTACTAAAGTTAGAATTCTTTTGTTTCTCAGATCGGCCCATTCTTTAATCCATGTTAATGCTGCTGCTTTACAATATAGTTCCCAGGCAGGGAGTCCAAATCCATCTCTGCATCTATTATCTTGTAATGCGCTTAGTTTTATTTTTGCCCTTTTTCCTGCCCAAATGAATTTCGTAGTAATTTTATTTAGTTCATTAAAAAAAAGTTTGTCCAATTTTAATGGGATAGTTTGAAAAAGAAATAGTAGTCTTGGCAAGATGTTCATTTTGATGGTTGCAATTCTCCTTAACATTGATAATTGTATTTTCCTCCATTTTTCCTACGGGACCTTTCGTACTTACGGGACCGCCTATTGCCAACATCGGCCTCCCGCCGGCCAGTGCGCTCTCACAGAGTGGGCCTCCTCGGGGTGCCGCTGGCTGGACGATGCTGGCTGGCGGCTCTGAGGGTGCGACCCTTCTCTGCGGGGGCACCCTCCCTCTGGAATGAGCTTCCTATGGAGATACGGGCCATCACTGACCTATGGGCCTTCCGGAGCGCGCTGAAGACCCACCTTTTTCAGCAGACCGGTCTGGCCTAGTCCCATTAGTAGGGTTTTAATTTTTAAATCTTGATTTTTAACGGGGTTTTATTGGTTTTACTTTTAATTTCAGCCGTGCATTTAATTCTCTTTTAATTCATTTTAAAATTTATATCAATTGTATTTTATTATGGCTGTTCACCGCCCCGAGTCCCTGTTTGGGAGAGGGGGCGGTATAAAAGTTTTAATAACAACAACAACAACAACAACAACAATAATAATAATAATTATTATTATTATTTTTCTAAGTCCCTTTTTATTTCTTGTACTAATTTTACATAATTATCTTCTTTTATTGTTGAACATCTTGCTGTGAGCTAGATTCCCAAATATTTGATTTTTTTAACAATTTGTACACCCATTACTTCTACTAATTTCTTAATTCTCTATTAAACTTTTTGTTATCATTTTGGTTTTATCTTTGTTAATTGTTAAACCTGCCACTTCTCCATAACTCTCTATCTCTTTAATTAAATTTGGCCCTGATTTTATTGGTTCTTCTACGAAGAATACAAGGTTGTCTGCAAAAGCTTGCACCTTGTATTCTTCTTGTTTAATTCTTAATCCTTTTATTTCCGAATTCAGTCTAATTCTCCTCAACAAACTTTCTAGTGTCATTGATAAAGAGCAGAAGTGAAAGTGGACATCCCTGCCTGGCTCCTTTTCCTATCTCAAATGAATTTGTGGTTTCTCCATTAATTATTATACGTGCTTTTTGATTTGAGTATATTGATCCTAACATTTTTTCAAATTTGTCGCCAAATTTCATTTTCTTTACTTGTTGCATCATAAATTGCAGTTTACTTTATCGAAGGCTTTTTGAGCATCCAGAAAAACTAATGCAATTTGTTTTTCTGGAGGTGCCTCGTAGTACTCCAAGACATTTAATACTGTCCTTGTATTGTTTTTTATTTGCCTTGATGGTAGGAAACTGTTTTAATCTGGATATATGTTTCTGCTTAATATTTTTTTCCATCTATTGGCCATTATGTTCATGAATATTTTATAATCAGCATTCAATAAAGAGATTGTCTATATTTTTTAATGTAGGTGGTATCTGCACCCTCTTTCTGTATTAATGTAATGTACGCTTCTCTCCACGATATTGGTAGCCTTGCCCCTGTAAGTACTTAATTATAAATTTCTAAAAGAATTGGATCGAATGTTTCATCTAGAGTTTTATATTCATTATTTAATGTTACTATATATCTCTGCCAACAATTTAACTTCACTTTATACAATAATTTTCTCCTCAAGATAAATGAAATGGGAATCTGCTTCAATCCCTGAATTTTTCAGATAAAGGTTGTGTATACTGCCAATTAGCCTATCATGCCAATATATATGAGCTCAGTGGGATTGCTGATGTTCAACTATTCTTCTGAACATCTTTCCTCCTTCTCCACCCAATAAAAATATCCAACAAATATCGCTGATCAAGATGTAAAATGATAGATACTTCTTTCCAAACTATAGTTACTTGCAGAAATTCTCTGTCGAGTCTGTCAGAATTTTACCCGAGCTAAAGTCCTGATTGTCTTACAATAAACCTTGAAAATTCATTACATTTGTGCAATCTTCTATACTCTTTTGTTCTCTAGGTATATAGTACTGAACAATACTCTATTGTCTATAAAAAGCAGGGCACTTGCATATTGGCTGGAGGCAATGAAATGTCCTGATGAAGGATTTGTGGAGAATAAGAAAAATGACCATAGTAGAAATATGCAAAAACCATTGCCTAAGCAAAGGGGACTGAAACATTTTTTAAAAAGTTCTGGAAAACAAGATAGTAGTTAAAAGTTGATTAAGCAAACACCTCCCTGATTTGGTGAGGGTAGGGGGAAGGAAAGATAGAGCTGTATCAAACCCAAAGATTATGTTGCTGTAGCTAACTTCAACAAAAACTACTACTACTTTTAAAATTTTTTACTACCTTTAATTTTTTTAAAAATAAAGTTATATGAAAAAACAAAGTGTGATTACTAAGGGGAGTGCATAAGTGCACCATCGTACCTCCTGTCCCTGTCCTATTGTCCCCATTTATTCATACCTATTTCCTGTATTTTTACTCATGTTTATACTTATACCTATTATCTTGTAAGCGACTGACAAATCAAATAAATAAATAAAAAAAAATACTTCCAGACTTCTTTGTGGCATTGATTTCCTGGTCTAGTCTATCAAGAGGGGCTGACAGGACTATAGACTATAGATACTATGATTGGATTTGCACAGTATAATAATTACTATAATCATCCTGTAGAGTATAAGCTGACTTGCAAATGTATATTTTAACTAGGACAAGTTATTACCAGCAATCCCACTGAGAGCTAAACTAGCTTCTAATAGTCAGGCTCTTTTTCACATATGCAGGGAAAATCCTACAAGCAGTTTCTTATAGGGTAGAAAAATCTAAAAAACATGCTTGCAACTCACTTCTATAATGTGAGTATATAACTGAAGCCATAGTTTACTTATGTGCTGTCTGAATTTACAACATTTTTTCCCTGAGTAACAAGTAATGAGAGAGAGACTCAGAAGTAAGAATGTTAGCTCTTATCTGCAATACTTAGAGTATTGCTAGACTTAGAGCTTTCTGTATCACTTTGCTACTTTCTTGTAGTTGTTCCAAATTTGCAACCCGAATACGGTAACCTTACTCAAGTCTTTAGGTCATTCAGAAACGTAGACACAATTCAAAAAAGCCTTTCAGTTCATACCATATTGCATTATGGTGACAGGAGCAAGGAAAATGCAAGTCACTACTTAGATTTTTAACCAAACCTTTAGAAAAACTTCAAGATTGTACCATATTATAAGCTATATTTGCCATTTAATAAATTGAACTGCAAGGAGACATTCAACAAAAGAAAACTAAATATGGCTTCTGTGTTAAAGGTAAAAGTAAAAAACTCATTAAAAAAATCCTCATAAACTAAAAAACCATTAAGAGATCAACAGGCCATCATGATGCACATTTTGCTAAAGAAAAATATACTAAAAGTATAAACATATGGAATGAACTCAAGAAAACAACATCTCAGTATTGGCTTAATCTGGACACGAAATGTTCCACTGAGATACTCTGTAAGATGTAGACAGAAATTCACCAATAGTTTAAAACCTAAATTTCAAAATTTGATAAAGGGATGGGAGAAGAAATGAGGAAAAGATAACTGAGGAATTAAAATATATCCAAAATAGCTGTTCATTTCCCAGTTATTCCGGACTGACTTTGAGAAACTTTGTAATAGCAATCTTCTGGATTGCATCTTCCTGCAGGGCCAGGTAGTCCCTGCTCACCTGGTTCTCCTGGAGCTCCGTGTGGACCTTGCATACCAGTAACTAAACAAACAAACAAGGAACTCTTGTTAGACTTGTTAATTTTAGTCAGGGATCCAGCAGTGGGTTGTGACTTTTATATCGGAAGTTATACATTACATATATACAGTGGGGCAAAAAAGTATTTAGTCAGCCACCAATTGTGCAAGTTCTCCCACTTAAAAAGATGAGAGAGGCTTGTAATTGTCATCATAGGTATACCTATGAGAGACAAAATGTGAAAACAAATCCAAACAATCACATTGTCTGATTTGGAAAGAATTTATTTGCAAATTATGGTGGAAAATAAGTATTTGGTCAATATCAAAAGTTTATTTATTTATTATTTATTTATTAATGGAATTTCTATACCGCCCTTCTCCCTAGGGACTCAGGGTGGTGTACAGCCAATCTAGACCCCAAAACAGTACAAAAGTTAAAAAAGAATTAAATTAAATACTGGCTGATTAATAAGAAAACCCACCCCCCCAAACCTTAAAACCCCGGTTAAAATCGAAGATAATACGGAGACAAGTTAAAACCATTTCAGCCCAGGCCGGCCTGCTCAAAGAGCCAGGTCTTCAACGTGTGCCTGAAGGCCCTCAGGTCCGTGCCGGTACGAAGTTCCGGTGGCAGAGTATTCCAGAGGGCGGGGGCCCCCACAGAGAAGGCCCTACTCCTCGGGGCCGCCAGACGACACATAACGGCTGACGGCACCCGGAGAAGGCCCTCCCTATGTGAACGCACCAGCCTGCTGGAGATCACTGGTAGAATGCGATCCTGCAGGTAACCTGGCCCAATGCCATGGATCGCCCTAAAGGTCAAAACTAGAACCTTAAAGCGAACCCGGAGAGCCACCGGTAACCAATGCAGCTCGTGCAGGAGAGGCGTCACATGAGCGCTACGCGACGCCCCCATGATCACCCGCGCGGCTGCATTTTGCACCAGCTGGAGTCTCCGGGTGCTCCCCGCAGGGAGCCCCATGTAGAGGGCATTACAATAGTCCAGGAGAGAGGTGACAAGGGCCTGAGTGACCGTGCGCAGGGCGTCCCGTTCCAGAAAGGGCCGCAACCGGTAGATCCGACGGATCTGATGAAACGCCCCCCTAGAGACGGCCGCAATATGATGTTCAAGCGACAGCCGTACATCCAGGAGGATTCCAAGATTGCGAGCCCTCTCTGTGGGGGGCAAAATTTCCCCCCCAATAGCCAGCGAAGGTGTCAGCTGGCTATATCGGGGCGCCGGAAACCACAGCCACTCGGTCTTGGATGGGTTGAGCCGAAGCCTGTTCCCGCCCATCCAATCCCACACGGCCTCCAGGCACCTAGATATAGCCTAAAAAGTTCATCTCAATACTTTGTTATATATCCTTTATTGGCAATGACAGAGGTCAAACATTTTCTGTAAGTCTTCATAAGGTTGTCACACACTGTTGCTGGTATGTTGGCCCATTCCTCCATGCAGATCTCCTCTAGAGCAGTGATGTTGTGGGGCTGTTGTTGGGCAACACGGACTTTCAACTCCCTCCAAAGGTTTTCTATGGGGTTGAGATCTGGAGACTGGCTAGGCCACTCCAGGACCTTGAAATGCTTCTTACGAAGCCACTCCTTCGTTGCCTGGGCGGTGTGTTTAGGATCATTGTCATGCTGCACGACCTAGCCACGTTTCATCTTCAATGCCCTTGCTGATGGAAGGAGGTTTGCACTCAAAATCTCACGATACATGGCCCCATTCATTCTTTCCTGTACACAGATCAGTCATCCTGTTCCCTTTGCAGAGAAACAGCCCCAAAGCATGATGTTGCCACCCCATGCTTCACAGTAGGTATGGTATTCTTTGGTTGCAACTCAGCATTCTCTCACCTCAAAACACGACGAGTTGTGTGTCTACCAAACAGTTCTACTTTGGTTTCATCTGACCATATGACATTCTCCCAATCCACTTCTGGATCATCCAAATGCTCTCTAGCAAACTTCAGACGGGCCTGGACATGTACTGGCTGAAGCAGGGGGACACGTCTGGCACAGTAGGATCTGAGTCGCTGGCGGCGTAGTGTGTTACTGATGGTAGCCTTTGTTATGTTGGTCCTAGCTCTCTGCAGGTCATTCACTAGGTTCCCCCGTGTAGTTCTGGGATTCTTGCTCACCGTTCTTGTCATCATTTTGACCCCACGGGGTGAGATCTTGCGTGGAGCCCCAGATCGAGGGAGATTATCAGTGGTCTTGTATGTCTTCCATTTTCTAATTATTGCTCCCACAGTTGATTTCTTCACACCAAGCTGCTTGCCTATTGCAGATTCAGTCTTCCCAGCCTGGTGCAGGTCTACAGTTTTGTTTCTGATGTCCTTCGACAGCTCTTTGCTCTTCACCATAGTGGAATTTGGAGTGTGACTGAAGTTGTGGACAGGTGTCTTTTATACTGATAACAAGTTCAAACAGCTGCCATTAATACAGCTAATGAATGGAGGACGGAGGAGCCTCTTAAAGAAGAAGTTACAGGTCTGTGAGAGTCAGCAATCTTGCTTGTTTGTAGGTGACCAAATACTTATTTTCCACCATAATTTGCAAATAAATTCTTTCCAAATCGGACAATGTGATTGTCTGGATTTGTTTTCACATTTTGTCTCTCATAGGTGAGATATACCTATGATGACAATTACAGGCCTCTCTCATCTTTTTAAGTGGGAGAACTTGCACAATTGGTGGCTGACTAAATACTTTTTTGCCCCACTGTATATATTTGTAGTTTTTCACAGGTACAGATATGCAGGTCTTGGCATGTTTGCGTCTTTTTCCGTGTAAGATTGAGAGTATCTTGGCAACGTTTCAATGAGGTCCCACTTGCCATCTTCAGGCTGGTGCTTTCGGCATCATGCTTGTGCGAGCAAAGCGTGATCTAAGCTGCCGCCTCTCTATAAATACTGGTGGGGAGGTTGGTTGTGTTGTCATTTCTTGATTGGTTGATGGAGTTGATGTTTGCAAATTGGCTGGCTTTTTCTTAAGAACATGTGTGGCTGAGGTATTGGCTGTATGTCTATCAGCCTCCTATATTTAATGACCTGGGTAATGGGCTGTGTGATGACCTTCTGAGTTCTATTGTTTTGACATCCTGGGTCTTGTGCTGTAATCTCCTGGGTTGTAATGACCTGGGTCATGGGCTGTGTGATGACCTTCTGAGTTCTATTGTTGTGACATCCTGGGTCTTGTGCTGTAATCTCCTGGGTCATTGGCTGTGTGAAGATGGCGAGTGGGACCTCACCAAGATACTCTCAATCTTACACGGGAAAAGAACACACCAAGACTTGTATATATATATATATATATATATATATATATATATATATATGTATGTAATTGCTGTATTAACAAGAATAGGAGGAGTTGTTTTTACCTGTAGGACCAGGTGGGCCAGGATCACCTGGCAGGCCAATTCCAGGCTCACCTCTTTCACCTTTTTGTCCTCTGTAGCCTAGAGAAGATAAAATACAAACAGAATAAAAGTGTCCTGAAATGACATCGTTAAAGTTTTGTTTCCCCAAAAAGCATTTTAATTTATCTTCCCATGCAGGAAATTTAAGCAATATTTTACATACTCCCTATATACCAAAAATTTCCTGTGGAGAGGAGCAGAGGTTGACATAAAAGTGCTGGCTAGGTATATTTAACCATTTACTGACATTACTTTTGCCTGATTTGGATTAATGTATACTTGAAGACAGGAAGATGCAGTAGAAGGTGAAACAATGGAGTCTGTTAATACTTGAGAATAAGTTTCAAGGGAAATTGGCAGGAAATTGAACAACTTTGTGGTAAGTTTAGGATATCATTAAAAGTGCTGAGCACAGGACGTATTATGATATGACTTGTAAACTAAGACTTCAGCAGCAATGAGCTGCCAAAACAAGTACAGGATAAAATAAAGCTTTTGTTTAAACACAGGAAATTTAGGTTCAAGTATATGTACTTAGTTTATCAAGGCATGGATAATTACAGAATGTTGTAGCCATTGCATGCTTTATATGTGAAGGTAGCTGAAAAATTCACGGTTATTCAGATATTGTATTGAGTTGGTTCACATACTGCACTAAGTTCACAATAAACCATAAAAATATGATAGTTTAGCACAATATAAGAACCTAACCACAATATGCGCATGGGGATCTGAATTTAAGTTTGCACTAGTATAGAGACTACCTACATCAGTTTTCCTTGATCTGGAACCTTCCTGGGGTATTTCATGTCCATACTGGGTGAAAATTCTGGGACAATCCCAGCACATCACAAATGTCTTTAACAATACATTTAGAAAACTCTTAATTGGGAAGCAGCATTCATGTAGGTACAATAGTATGCTGGATACTGACCAATAGAAGCCAGCTGACCCATCTACTGTCCTGCAGAACAGCCATGGTGTGCTAAATTGGAAAAGGCTGCTCTATATGACCAGTGGACTATATGTAAAATAGTGATACGTGTGGAAATTATTAAAAATAAAAACAGGTGGGGAAGTTGCTTCTTTGAAATATAAATAGCATTGTTTTTTCTTCTTGGGAATATTAGAATTCCATTTTGATAGACATGGAGAATGTTCATAAAGATCTGGTAGGCCTGAATGGATCTGCGGCCTTTAAAATAGTTGTTTCTGAAGAACACAAAAAGGCCCTCTTGGTTGTTCCCTATGACTGAACTCCAGTTTTGAAGTCAATTATATGAATAGATTTCACCTTATGAAGTTGTATAAACAATTCTGAAGAAAAAAGTTTCAGATGCCTTCAGTGAAATTGAGGGAAAACATATAGACAGTTGTGCCTCTTTGTATTCATCTATGTTATAAAGCTCGAATCAGATATTTGTAAGAGCTATAATTGAGATACAAAGTGGTTTTGTGAAAAAGCAAGATTTTAAAACAAATTCCATCTTCTACTGCCAGAAAATGGGAAGACTAATCAATGGTTCTGAAAAACTGTCAGGCATCCTCTTCTTGATGGACAAAAGATTTAAGGGACATTAAGGGAATTAAAGGACAAAGGATGAAGACAGATATAGGCAGATAGCTGAGAAAAACTGATTCTGAATTGCTTATTTCCAAATGCAGTGTCAGTTTACACTGTCGAGTCACACAATTTTAGATGGGTTGTCACAACAATACCAAAGAGGAAATATATATTGAAAGAAAGGATAACATGGGTCAGAAATGCATATTTGAACTAAAAGTTGTGAATTTGAAAATGCTGAGGTCTGTTATTACTTCAGGTGTGTGTGTGTGTGTGTGTGTGTGAGAGAGAGAGAGAGAGAGACAGAGAGACAGAGAGAGAGAGACCAAAGGGCCTAATTTAGGAGTGATTTAACTCTTTGTTCACTGTTGTTGAAAGTGATGCTCCTGATCAAAGAGCATGACCACAATTTGAAAGGAGACAAAGATGTATGTCTCCTTCCAACATTCTTCTCTGCTTGCTTCTGAATAAGGAAAACAAATGTCTTTAGCAATATATTCAGAAATCACAGGTTGACTTTGATTGGAAAGCAGCATCCATGTAGGTACAATAGCATGCTGGATACTGACCAATAGAGGCTAGCTGACCCATCTACTCTCTGGCAGAACAGCCATGGTTTCCTTTATCAGTTGATTGAGTAAACAACATATATTTGAATTCAACATCATGCAAAGACATAAATCATAATTCACAAAGGACATAGTTCACATATTTGCTAAACCAAAACTAAAGAAGCCATATCATGGCGTAGATAGGTGAATCCAGCCTGTGGCTCAGGAAAATGAAGAATTGCATCAAAAGCCTGTAGCTGAATTTTTTCTCAGCAAAGTGAACATTTGAGGTGCATGCATTAGATTAATGTTAATGTTAGTGCTAACATGAGATTAATGTTCTAGTTTTGTCACATGAAGGGAATTAGAATAACACAATTTTGGTTAAATGTGATTTCAATTACTGTTACCTTAACAAAACAAGCATATCAGGAAGCATGCATACCGCTTAGAAAATGACATATATTAAAAAACAAACTGACAGTGAAATGGGATATCTTCATATCTGGAAAACTATGTCCTGTTGAATAGAACTCTTAATGTCCTCCAATTACCATGATTAATTTAATAAACATGTTAGTCGGAAAGGTATGTAATTTATTTTAATCACTACACTTTCTAGCAAGGGCATATATTATGCTTATTGTTTGTTATATTACCTTCCTTTATTTTACACTAAAATAATACTCCAAACTAACCCTGCTGAGTGGGAGGAGGCATCTTCAGGAAGGATAAAAAAAGTCTAGATTTTGGCTATGGCCTTGTGATTGAAATTCTGCTTCACTTTTTTCACTCCCCCACCCATGGGCACACCTGGTGCTATGCATTAAAAAAAAATTTTTTCCCCCTTAAATATCCTCTTAGATTTCAATCACTTGGATGCCTACATGTATCATGGATAAGGAAATAAAACAATAATTTTGAACCATAGGTAAACAAGAAATAAGGCAACCCAAAATTTCTGCTGACATGAATATAAGAGTCAATTCACAATTTATGACTATGAACTCTAAAAACTCTCCAATGATTAGTCACATTCAAATTACATAAAATATTTTTACATTGTTGAGCAATAATGAAACATTTATGAAACATTTCATCAACAATTTGTAAATTTTGGCTTTATGTTATAGAAACAAAACAGTAAGACACTTAAATATTGTAAGAGAACATCATTCAAGAGCAATCCAAAACAATATCTGTCATTAACATAGCAATTTTAAATATGAAGTATATTTTAGTAATTATTAAACTTCCAGTATTTAACTTCACAGTCTACCTGAGTAACATTTTAAATTTATTGTGAAAAATATGGCGTTGTTATAAGGTTTTAAACTCAAGTGAAACAAGGTATAACTCTAAAATTCTCACAATTAATGTATAATTAAACATAAACAAGTTATTTGTTAACTATGATTTATTGTAAAGATACAGTTGTAATACTCCAATAATCAACCACATTATTAGGCAGCATTTGGGAAGTTTAGAGGAGAATACAAAACCTGTTTAGATAAACAGTACTTCTTTGGATGAGTAGAAGTCCAAGCAGAGACAAATATAGGCAGGAATGCTTGAAAAAAAAGGATGCTGACAATAAGATATTGTATCTTTCTCTAATTATCAGTGAATTTTAGACTGTACACATGAATCTTCAGTCCTACTGATAACAAAAGTACTGCTTCTTTGTAAGATCAGAATTTAGGTTTCCCATTTAGAAGATTTTAAAAGGTGTAGGGTTCCCTATTCACCTACAGGTGGGTCAGCAATCTTTTCAGATACCAACACAGTTGCACAACTTTGAGTGATTTTGGAGATAAAAGATTTTCAAGCTTTAGCTATCTTGCAAGATTCTGGACATTAGAATATTATATTTCATTAAAATTTTGGGATGAGTTAGTATCACCTAAGTGGGCTGCAGATCAGATGTGGTATTCAGCAGGTTCTGACCAGTTCTGGAGAACCGGTAGCGGAAATTTTGAGTAGTTTGGAGAATTGGCAAATACCACCTCTGACTGGCCCTGCCCCCATCTATTCTCTGCCTCCTGAGTCCCAGATGATTGGCTGGGTCTTCTTTTGTTGCCCTGCACAGGAGAATGGAATTGGAAAGCAGGTTAGCTTGAAAACGGGTGGGGAGGGAATGGGATTTTGCAGTAACTTTCCCCCTAGAGTGGAGTGGGAATGGAGATTTTACAGTATCCTTTCCCTGCCATGCCCACCAAGCCACCCCACGCCCACCAAGCTACACCCACAGAAACGTTAGTAATTTTTTAAAAATTCCACCACTGCTGCAGATGTTATGGTGCCCGTGGAAACTACTATAAACCTCTAAACTAGATAAGAAACATTAAAATTGTTAGAAATGTCTAGAACACCTTCTAATCCTAGGAGTAGGAATTCATGGCCATTAAAAAGACTCTTCTCTCTTTGATGTATGCATTTCTTTTCCTTCTAAATAGAAAAGTTGGCATGTTTCATCTTTCACTCAAAATCTGCCTTAGCATATATAACATTTATGTGTGTATATTTTTATTGAACAGGAAACCTATAGTACATTAGAGTTCTCCATATTTGAGAAAATATTCCTCTTGCCCTCCAGTGTGATGACAGAACAATAGATTAAAACTATGAAAATAATTTCAGGGTTATTTATCACTGAACAGGCTATGTTTCTACAGTCCATTGCTCTTCGTTCTACTTAACTTAATAATTGGACAAGATGCATTTACATCAAGGTACTTTCTATTGAGAAAATTTCATAATTGGGATTCAGGCTTCAGAATATCTTTTGAAGAATTTGTTCTTTAGGAGGTACTTTTATCTTTAAAATGTGGGGATCTTTGAGGAATATTATATATCATATCAGTGCATGAAACTAGGCAAGAACAAGGTTGTTAAAAAAAGTGAGCACTGAGACATGTTTTAGAAATCCATTCAGTTATTTGCTGCATTGAAAAAAAAACTTTTGTAGTAATTGTACCCATTATTTTCATTTCAACAAAAAGCAGATATAAAGTGTCTATGGGTAATCCTCTGTGAACAAACGCAATTGTCTATGGAAATTACATTGCTAAGGAGTGCAGTAAAGTGTGATTCCACATGATGATGTTGCCTAGCAATAGCAATTCTGGTATTCCTGATTGACATCAATAAACAAATTACTGTGAATTGTTAAGCGAGGATCTGGTCGCCATTTGCAACCTCCTATCAGCTTCCCCATTGACTTTGCTTGTCAGAAGCCAGCAAAGAAGGTTGCAAATGGCTGACTGTGGGATGCCCTGATGGATAGAACTCCCAGGACTGGCTGTAAGTACCACTCGTTCAGCACCGTTGGAATTCTGAATGTTCACTGAATGAGTGGTTGTTAAGGAAGGACTACTTGTACTTGTGAGGAAAATTCTTTATATTTTCTCTACTTCCTCAGTTATATAAAAAACAGGGTCAATGAAATTACAGACTGCCACATGATTATCATTTCCCTCCCAAACAATATAGGAATTTCAGCTTTAGAATTTACTCTTCATAACTAGATTGTTATTTAGCTTTGCAAAACATATTTTATTCAATGTCTCACTTAATAACTGATGTCATTCCTTTAATGCATGTTAGTGTCTATAGTGTCTTCTTGTCTAGGTGCATTGTGGGATAGGGATATCCTGCTTGAATACTGAAGCTTGTATGCAAGAAGATGTTGGGCATACTACAAGTTCTGTTTCTTTCCAGCCTCACCTTCCATACCGATTCCATTGCTCAAATGGTATAACTGAATATTTAATTCTATTGATATTCTGTTGAGAAGCAATTCGAAAACACTATTTCACTCATTCAGCCTTGTGAAAAGAGTTGAAGCAATTTCAATATTGCCAACCTAGTACTACTGCAAACTTCTGATTGGCCAGAATTTGAATTTACTGGCTTCTAGTCACTTTCAATATTCTGTGGAGAATCTAAAAAAATGACAACCTCATCTCCCATGTTATGAAGTATGGGAAGATGTGTTGAATTCTTAGTAGCCATCTGGAATTTGGCAGCTCAAACTATTAGGGTAGTCCTACAGTTGTAACCTTGAGTATCCAAAATAGGAGAGGAGAGGGGAGAAAAATTAGTTGGAAGCTACAGTACATCCCATGAGGTAGTGGATAGAGGGCTTGGCGAGTAATGATTTGATAAATTGGTGCTTTGTAAGAGGTTGTGTGAACTGCAATTACCATCTGGAGAACGGTAATGCCCCTCAGCAGCCATTTTGGAATAGTGTTCCTATAAATGCTCAATATTCCCAATATGCTATTTAGCCCCAAAGGCTGAGGGCCCTGTAGAAGAATGAATACAGTATTGTGCATTTAAAAAAAGGAACATTGGTGGTAGATGTATTTTTCTGAGAAGCAGATCTTACAAGGCAGATCTTTTTGGAAGTAAATGAACCTGACTTGGTTGAAATTTCAACTGCATTAGCTCTAAATTATTGAAATGTTTACTGTGTGGTGGCATCTGGATATAATTCAAAGTACTCATTTTGTTCGAAGCATGGTTGATTTAGGGTTGGTGCAATGGGGTAATATGCTACACTCAGTGATATTCTGCGATGATCTCTGTACAACTATAACACTAAAAGCAACTTTTATTATTTTTGTGACTAGAAGTCTTGTTTCTAGTTCTTCACATGCCAGTGGGAAATCATTCACATTATATCTTGGCTTGCTGGGTTTTTTTTTTTTTACAAACATCTTTAGCTGTTCACTCTGTGCATCCTGGTTAAACAATCTAGCAGCAGAGATATTCAAGTTGATTATTTACAAGAAATTGCATATTTTGTTGAGGAGCAAGCCATATTCTGAAAAACTTCTAGTCCTCTGTAACAATGCGTGATCTTTTCATTCTGGTTCTTCTCATTCTGAGCTCTTTCTCAATCTCCTAAGCCATTATTCTTCTCTCACAGCTTTGTGTTCTGCACTTCTTCAGCTTTGCTTTCATGTTCTTCATTCCAGTCTGACTTGCTCTGACTCCAGAGCAGACCAAACTAACAAAAAATAATAATTAAAAACTACCTATAGTTTTTATAGGGTTTGTATAGGGTTTATATCTACTAACCCCAATCATAATTTTACAATGTGAACTCTAAATATCTTGTTTGTACATCTAAAATGGCAATATAATCTGTTTTCACTGATTCATTGATACTAATGAAATCTAATACTGAAAACTATAAATATTCCTTTTTCCTTAGTTAATCAACATGTCACTTTACAGAATTTCTTGCTAAGTTTTCTTTAGATACTACACAAATCTAATTACAAGAATATATGTATGCAGTTAAATTTACTGGAAAAGTAATAAATTGTAACATTTACAGTTTTTTCATTTTGGCGACACTTTAATTTGTGTATATTTTATAACACATTGGATCCCTAAGAACAGAAACTCAAATAACTCATTATGGGATAATCTCTTACTGTTAGAACTTTCCTATCTTCTGATACTAATTATTCAGTTAGAATAATTGTGAATTAATAAAAGGAATATATCAGTATACTGATGTCATCAGTTATTAAGATTATGCACTAATTAGAAATTTTTAATATACAACAAAACAGACTTCTAAACAAATGTTAATATATTGGTCGGTCTAATCTAGAAAATACTAATACAGATTTAAAGGTTAATTGTTAGAAAGCTATTATCAGTATAGTTTTACCCAACTTCAAAGATGTTTGAATGCTTTAAAAAAAATATACATATAGGAATGATATTAGAAGCCCTACCTGGTGGTCCAGGTTCCCCAGGTGGCCCAGGTAATCCGTCTTTTCCTGGAAGACCTGGCTTCCCATGAGTTTGGGAAGCTAGCATAGCAGCAGGCAGCTTCAGCTGAGACACAAACTGAGTCATCCTCTCTTCATTTATTAAAAAAGCACAAGGATAATAAAATAGCATTAAATGTCTTTTCAACACTTGGAAAACTATTTGTATCTATCATGTTATTATGGTATTATGGTTTATAATTTTTCAAATTATAAGTGGTCATTAAAATGGTTATTCTTTTTTTCCCACTTCTCCCTTTTTTCCTGGCTTGCTTTGTGATTTTTCCTGAGATATGCATTTGAGGTTGGCAATATGTTACCTTTTTAATGCATTTAATTGCCATGGCCATGAGTGAAGGGCCAATGAGAGAAGCTTTATTATTTATCAATTTTAGTCTTAGACAGTCTGAAACTACTTTCTAGAAGCATGAAAAGAAATAGATAAAATATGTAATTTCAAGGGAGTCTTGTGCACTCCTCCCATATCCCCATTCAGCTTTCCATTTCTGCCACATCACTTGTTTGACTTTTTTTTTTTTTTAATTACATTTATATGCCGCCCTTCTCCGGAGACTCAGGGCGGCTTACAGTCTAAGGAGCACCATGCTAAGTGCTCAGCAATAGCCTTCATTCCATTGTATATGCCTGCTTATTACTAGGACTTTTGGTCCCCCCAAGCGGCATTTTTACAAAGTCAGCTTATTGCCCCCAACAATCTTGGGTCCTCAATTTACCTACTCCGAGAGAATGGAAGACTGGGTCAACCTTGAGCCTGGTGGGATTCGAACCTGCACTAATTGCAGGCAGCTTGCACTAAGTGCTAGATGATTAACAGCCTGTACCACCAAGGCTATTTAGACTTCCAATCTTGTATGCTTTAACAAAATAATGGGGGAAGTTGGCTGGGATATGAAAAGTGCACACAGCTTCTCTCTGCAATTAGCCTAGCCTGAACTGAAACATATTCCTGTATCAGGTGTAGATAGAAAAAAAAAACTGGGCCCTGTTATCTTTCAAGATCTTTGGTATGTGGGAATTGTGTGTCCAATAGACATGCTTGCATTTTTATGATACAATAGTAATTGTAACATTTGATACAAAATATTGCATGGAAGATATGTCTGTTAAATAGTATCAACTCTTTCTAGAAAACCATCCCATATCTAAGGTATTCTTTAATTCAAGGAACAAAAAGAATGCATTCTTTAGGAAACCTCTGAGTGCCTAAGAGGAGGATTATTTTGTTTCATTTTGTTCATTCTGTAATTTTTTTTGTCTCAGTCAGCAAAGAGAAAGAAAATGCTGAAAAAGGTTATGGATCACACAGGCTAGTTAGCCCCTGGATGGTATTGATTGGAGAGCAGACCGGTATCAAAGACTTGGTGAGGAAGCTAGCAATATATGTTACTTTCCATCTACCTTGTTATGTTTGTGTAGTTCAGAAACTGACACTGAATATCACATCTATCTATATGTAGTTCGAAGTGCCTGTGGTTTGCATAATTTCACTTTAGAAGAGGAAAGAAAAGAAAGTCATAAGTGGGTCTTCTTTTGATTTTACTGCTTTACTTGACCCTTAGGGTTTTAATTAATGCCATTCATCAGAGTTGCATATTTGGCAAACCATGTTTAAGACAGACCACCAAGAGCTTAAAAATCTCCTTTTTTACTATTTGTCCAGCACTGCAAGAAAAAAATAAGTTTGATTATCTTCTCCCAAGATACAATTCATCATATTTTAGAGGATGTAGGATGAATATACATTTCATTGCTATATGCCCTCTAACAGATATTCTCTCTAAGTGTTAACAGATTAGTATCCTTTGTGATTCCAGTACACATTCAACAAGCAGATAGTTAGTTAAAGGTATTTTGAATGTTAATTCATTATTTGTGATTGCAATAGGTAACTTGAAAGGAACCTGCCTGTCTTAAGCATTTTAAATCTATTTGTATAAATGACTAACACTCAAATGTTACATATCCAATAGATCTATAATGTACAATTGGAAGCAAATATTTACAAGGGAGATGTGAAATAGGTATTATATTTTCTCATATGCCATTTCCTTACCTTCAAAAACTCTAAGAACCTCCTGTCTGACATATTTTTTCATTTCCTCAAATGAAATTGAATCAGCCTGAAGAAATAAAAAATGAGAGAGCTTAAGAATAGATGGCTTGGGCAACAAAATCATCAAAACAAATAACATTGTCTTCATGTTTCTATTAAGATCTCTGCAACAATAAAATTTATAAATAAAATCCATGTAATGAAAATCTGCTAGCATTACTACCATCATAACCATTCCTGCCACCATACAAACAATACCACTGCCTTCAAATACTTGTTTCTCAATGATTCGTCCAGAGTTTTATTTTGAATTTTCAAGAAAAAAGATGGCCAACTCCAACCAATGGACAGCATGCAGACCTGAAGGCCCAGAACTTATTCCAACTGCAATTTCTGAATGTAAAAATAGGATTTTCTGCCCTTCTGGTGTAGAAAACATTTAAAAGCTGTTGTTTAATTTTTAAAATAGGCTTAGAATAGAAACCCATTTCATTATCTTTGTTCATGATAAGTCCTTCCCATTAAATAATGCCATTTTGCCCACTGCAGTTTTACCCTCTCCAAACTGTTAGGTGCAGCACATAGCCTATTAAGGTTGTCCATTCCCTGCCCTTCACCTTACCGGTATTCCTGGAATTCCTGGGAGACCTGGAGGGCCCTTTTGACCTGGAGATCCTGAATTGCCTTTTTGCCCTGCAGATCCAGCAGGTCCTAGGGGCCCTGGTAAGCCAGGCTTCCCCCTTTCACCTTGAGGGCCCCTGTCTCCTGGTATACCTTGATCACCCTGTTGAAACAAAAAAAGAATGCCCTGTCAAACACTTTGCTTGAGCTTTCATTTATCTTAAATCTCTTGAAAATGAAAACATTAAAGATAATTAGAAGAATGCAGTCCTTTGTATTTCCAGCCAAAAACATCCTTAGAACTTTGCAAGGGTGCTTACATAACACTTTCTGCATGTTCTTAAACATACTTTTTTTTCCTTAGGATTGCACAGCCACATTATTTTGGAAAAAGAAGAGTAACCAGCAGGTGTTAGCTGTGCATCCATGCATGTTTTGAGGCATATTTTTTTGCCTTCAAATTCAAAGCACTTTACAGTCCTACTAAATAACATTTCTTTACACTACAGAATAACATTATGTGAAAGAACCACACAGAGAAGACCAAGAAAACTGGAATCCATCAACAAAACAACCAGAAAATTCCATAAAGTTCTACTTTCTTATCAGCTGTAAGGTTTTAGCACTGCAAAAGAAAGAAAATATAAGAAAATAGAGGACTGAAGTACTTGATGCAAAGAAAGAAAGATCCATAGGAATTCCTATTCTTCTAATTACAGTTTTTTTTTTTTTTAAAATACAGCAAATGCTTAAAACAGATCCTTCTTACTTAGCTTATCTTCTGAATTTTGGATAAAATAACTCTAACCCTAACCCTAATGTGTTTATCATAACATGTAAAGACAGTGTTGTCTACAATCCAAAACAAATTGAAATAAGTACTCGGTGTAATATTAATTACATAAAGTGATTCATTACTCAAACTGTAATTATGAAGGTGACACATACAACTTAGACTTGATATATATATGAATCTATTCCTCAACTGGTAAACAATGGATAACTATATATATCAGCCTTCTCCAAATTCATGTCCTCCAAATATACTAAAATTACAAAAATATCAAAAATTCCACCCCAAATCTCATACCAGTGTTGTTTTTTTCATTCAGGTTGAAAATTTTTTTTTGGCTTCCTGAGCACATGAATCCCTGACCCCAGGATCACGAGTTTTCTTCCCTGGGCACCAAAAAGCCTCAAATATTAAAAATATCCTGTAAACTTAATAGGAACAAATGAGGGAGAAAATATATGATGGGGAAGATCTTGCTTGACAGTAATAAATGCGAAAAGGATAGATCACCAGTTGTCTTGCAGCTGCTAAAAATCTAATACTAATTGGGGATGCCTTAATAGGAGTATGGAGGTCAGAATATGGGAAATAATCATTCCACTCTAAGTCAGATCCTATTTAAAATACTGCATTCAGTTCAGGTCGCTTTAGTCACAAACTTGGAATGAATTCATTAAGACTTCTAAATAATCTGCCATTTTAATCTGTTCGATTTTCACTGTATTAATATCCATCAAAGCTATAATACTTCAGTTTATATGCATTTATATCTTACAAATACGCATGCAAATTGCAAATAATATGCTGGATAAATAGTATAACGATTGGCAAAGTAACTTACACGTTCTCCTTTGGGGCCTCTATCACCAGGTTTACCCATTCCACCCTACAAAAAATGGAAAGTATTGCTAAATATATATATTCTTGCTGACAAAGGCCAAAAGCACAATTATATTCTGCATACATAAATAGTTTTCTTACCTGAGAACCAGGCAATCCATCTTTCCCACTTAAGCCCTAAGGAAAAGGAAAAATAATGATTCTCATATTACCAAATGTCTGAATTTTGCTATCTATATCTTAAGATAGAACAGAACATAAGCATAAAGCCCTCAGAATGCAAAATCTCAACTGATAAAGTGATTGAAGACAGTTGGCAGTTGCCCCAAGTCTTACTCATTCAGGTTCCAAAGGGCTCAAGGCATTCTTCAATCACAAAATCACAAAGTAATTCTAGCTGGCTGTTGGACTTAGAGTAGCATTTAATGCCCGCAAATTATCAATAAAACTAACTTCTAAACTAATATAATAAAATTACCCATTATTATATAGCTACCTGGGTTAGAGTATGTAGTTTTATTATTGTGAGGTCAATTTCCTTTACAGGTATGTTTAATTGCTGAAGAGGGTAAAGATAATTTTATCACTTTTCCCTCCTAAGTCAATAGAAAATCTCAGTAAATTTTAGCGGTTTCATTTTGGGGATTTGCAGAGGAGGAGTAAACAATAATTTTGGCAGGGTAGCTTTTCAGGGACTTAATAATAATAATTAATTATAATGAATTAATCAGATTATAGCATAAATTGGTTATGGTGGCCCCAGGATTATTGACACACTGGATGCTATAGCATTTAGAAAAACTGTGCATTAACAAAATTTCCATTTGTCAATTGCAAAAGACCACGTTACTTGGATCTGACATATATATATATATATATATATATATATATATATATATTATATATATATATATATATATATATATATATATATATATATTTGTTTTCGGAGATTTTCGCGGGTATTTGTATGTGGATCTTTGGTTCTTCGGGTTTTCTCCCGCGTAGAGTTGGAAATATTTAGGCGACGTTTCGATGAAGTCTCATTCATCATCTTCAGGCTTCTGTCTTCGGCCTTGTGCTTCTCAGAGTGATGTGAGCTTGCAGCTGCTTCTTCCTTTTAACTACTAGTGGGGGTGTGACTTGATTGGGTGGGGGCTTGGCTGTGTTCTGATTGGGTGGGGGTGTGTTCTCATTGGTTGGGGGTTTGGCTGTGTTCTGATTGGTTGGGGGGTTGGCTGTGTTCTGATTGGCTGGGGGTGTGTTCTGTTCTGGTGGGGGTTTGGTTGTACTCCGGTTAGTCTCAGTTGCTGGGGGATTTGAGCTGGTGAGCTGTGATCCTATTGTTTGGCTTCGCGTTCGTGGTCGTGTCACATCTTCATGGTGGGCATCAGTTCCCTTCATGTATGGGTTGGGGGGGTTTGAAGCAGGTAGTGATGCAGCTGTGGTACGGCTTCTGGTCCGTGGTCGTGTTTCATCTTCTGTGTGGGTGTGAGTCTGCTTTCTGCGTGGAAGTGTGGTGGTAGTTTCTTGTGTGGCCTTCGTGGGTGTGGGTCTGGTGTCCTTTATGTTAGGTACTCTTTTGTTAATGAGGGCGGGTTTCCAAATGGCTGGTAGGCGGGAGGTGTCATCTCGTTTATTCATGCTGTGTGGGCGTTTTTCTATCTCTATGGCTTCTCTGATTATTCTGTTGTTGAAGTGTTCAGTTTTGGCGATAGTTCTGGTATTTTTAAAGTCAATCTTGTGTCCTGTGGCTTTGAGGTGTTGGACCAGGGAAGAGGTCGGTTCTTCTTTTTTGATTGAGTTCTTATGTTCTTCAATGCATGCACTTATCCTTCTGTTAGTTTGTCCAATGTATGTGGTGGGGCAGGAGGTGCACGGGATTTTGTATACTCCTTGGTTTTCTAACTCAATTTTGTCTTTAGGGTTTCTTAGGATGGTGGATATTTTTCCGTTTGTGCAGAATGCTGTTTTAATGTTGTGTTTTTGGAGGATCTTGCTGATTTTGTCTGTAGTGCCTTTTATATATGGGAGGAGGGCTTTGCCATTTTCTTGTTCTCTGTCTTGGATTTTGGTTGGGGTTTCTTTTTGGATTAGGTGAGTAATCTTTCTTCTTTGGAATCCATTTGCTGTTAGTACGTTAGTGAGAGTGTGTAGTTCGGTTTTTAGGTGTTGTTCATCGGCTAAGCATTTTGTTCTGGAGATGAGTGTCTCAGCTACGGAATTGATCTGTGCTGGGTGGTGGTGTGAGAGTGCGTGTAGATAGCGATTTGTATGTGTTTTCTTCTGGTAGATGGACACACTAGGACACACCATCTACCAGAAGAAAACACATACAAATCGCTATCTACACGCACTCTCACACCACCACCCAGCACAGATCAATTCCGTAGCTGAGACACTCATCTCCAGAACAAAATGCTTCGCCGATGAACAACACCTAAAAACCGAACTACATACTGAAGAACATAAGAACTCAATCAAAAAAGAAGAACCGACCTCTTCCCTGGTCCAACACCTCAAAGCCACAGGACACAAGATTGACTTTAAAAATACCAGAACTATCGCCAAAACTGAACACTTCAACAACAGAATAATCAGAGAAGCCATAGAGATAGAAAAACGCCCACACAGCATGAATAAACGAGATGACACCTCCCGCCTACCAGCCATTTGGAAACCCGCCCTCATTAACAAAAGAGTACCTAACATAAAGGACACCAGACCCACACCCACGAAGGCCACACAAGAAACTACCACCACACTTCCACGCAGAAAGCAGACTCACACCCACACAGAAGATGAAACACGACCACGGACCAGAAGCCGTACCACAGCTGCATCACTACCTGCTTCAAACCCCCCCAACCCATACATGAAGGGAACTGATGCCCACCATGAAGATGTGACACGACCACGAACGCGAAGCCAAACAATAGGATCACAGCTCACCAGCTCAAATCCCCCAGCAACTGAGACTAACCGGAGTACAACCAAACCCCCACCAGAACAGAACACACCCCCAGCCAATCAGAACACAGCCAACCCCCCAACCAATCAGAACACAGCCAAACCCCCAACCAATGAGAACACACCCCCACCCAATCAGAACACAGCCAAGCCCCCACCCAATCAAGTCACACCCCCACTAGTAGTTAAAAGGAAGAAGCAGCTGCAAGCTCACATCACTCTGAGAAGCACAAGGCCGAAGACAGAAGCCTGAAGATGATGAATGAGACTTCATCGAAACGTCGCCTAAATATTTCCAACTCTACGCGGGAGAAAACCCGAAGAACCAAAGATCCATATATATATATATATATATATATATATATATATATATATATATATATATATATATATATATTATAATATATATATTATGCGGATACATTACAACATCTTAGATTCTTGAGAAGAACCTGATGCATCTAAAGACCAGCCCTAGTTAAAGAACTGGCAGCTGTGACTTCACATGATTATGAACAGATAATAATAATATAACCATTCAGTAATTAATTAATTAATTAGTTGGAAGAAGAAAAAACAAATCCCTGTCTTGGATCATACCAGAATCCCTTTTGAATTACTCACTGGTATTCCTGATGGCCCTTCTGGCCCTGGGAAGCCAACATCTCCAACAGGGCCTCTTTCACCCTAAAGGAAAAATAAAGAGTTTTTTATATTAATTGAAAGCAATCAGAATACTAATACTATTATGGGAGTGCTGAATCCTAAGTTCTCTTACAGGTTCTCCGGGGATTCCTGGTGGCCCTGGAATGCCATGCTTTCCCTGTGAAAATAAATACATAGAAAATCACTTTTAAAAATCAATTATTTAGTCTGCTCTGTAATTACAGCTGTTTTAATGTATATTATATGACAGAATATTACACTGATATTGCCTGAGCAATGAATTCTTCCCTAGTTATAAAAGCTTTTGGTTCCATTCTTATATATATGAACTATACTAATTTAGGGTATTCAGCCTAAATTCAGTGACACTTACTTCTGAACAGTAAAGCATCTTAAAAAAAAATATTTAAAATATCTTGAGATTGTTAAATCCTCTTAGGATACAAATTGATCCCGAAATACTTTTCAGATGGCATAAATTAAGCGAAGCTTTAGTTATAAAAATATATCATAAAAAGAAGAGTCATAGCTTAAGGGCTGCATGTGTTAGTCCTTCAACCCCAAAATTTGCTCTCCAAAATGAAGCAAAATTGTCACATTACTGTTTTCTATTCCCCCACACTTAAATCAAAGTGAGAATTGAATTGCTCCTATTCCTATTTTACATGTGTATAAGTTGGATGAAAATGTGAAAAGATTTTGGTATCACTCTTTCCAATAATATCACATTAATAGATGCCCCCTCCTCAATAGACTCTCAACAAATCTGGAGGTTGATCTATAGCCCAGTTGAATGTACCCACTGCAGTAATACTATAAAATGGATTACAGATAGAACAAAGAAAAAATAGAGAAGGTCAGATAGTCATTCATTCATTCATTCATTCATTCATTCATTCATGCGATTCTTCCATGACAGATTTCTTAATTCTGAATATAGGTGTGGACTTGTTTTTTCATTGTCTTGTTATTTGTTTTAATTTCTAGCATAAAATAAATAAGGAATAATTCTTCTTGATTTCCTAAATGCAGAACATTTCCTCCAAAGCTGAATGCTCAACCCTTTCAAATATGAATGGAGATCATTTGTAAGTAGAAAAAGTTAAGATCAGTTATCAATAATTTGGGTATAGTTCCAAATTCTTTTGAAAATTCAAGTGAGACAGCAAGTAATGTAGGAGGTATTTTATAGTAAGAAAAGAGCATATAAGAAAAGATTAATGGTTAGGTGTGACAATTTTGATTCTGAACATCCAGCAGAGTATTTGGTTACAATTTCCAACAGTTTGAACACATTGTTATGCAATGCATGACTAGCAGACTTTACTCTTATTATTTACTCCAGTTATTGTGATTAGTATTCACTTCCACAAAATGGAAACATACTTACAGGTATTCCTGAAACCCCTGGAGGTCCCACTGATCCCTGGTCACCCTAAAAAAGACATACTACATTGCAGTATTTCCAAAGTATATCTCTTTACTCAGGACATGACACTTTACCTTAAATTATCCAAAAAATCTTCAAGACATGAACTTTTTACATGCAGCCATATGTAAACTGTATGTATGTATGTCACAATTGTTTTGCCATATTTAACAGAAAAACAAAGAAATGAAGTTTTCTGAGTGTATTTCTAAAAGTATTGAAAGACTGGAAAAACAGGATAGTTTATAGCCAGGAATAATGACTCTGATTGTGATAATAATAACAACATGAGAATATTCAAATTCTTTTATCATACAGTTAATTCTGTTATAATCTCCTTTTAGTCTTTTATTAACCTCACTGCATGGATAGGACATTCTCTTTTCCTAATTTGTATTTCTACTACAATTAAGGCAATCTCAATTTCCTGCCAACTTGGTGCTTAAAGAGCATAATAGAGAAGCCTATTGAAATGAAGTCAGTTGAATGTAAGTTATTCCTGGAATATACCTATTAAGAGTCCACTATGGTAGTAATAGAACTTCTACTGTCCTGGCAACTCCTGCCAAATGCACTATAATTATATAATATAGAGTATATAATACTCTAATAAACCAATACCTGATTTGTTTCTCATATTCATCTCATATACATATAGGCTTGTAGCTACAGGCAAAATGACAACTGATATGAATATTTATAGTACTTTATAGTACTTATCAGCTTTTGTAATCTGATATACTGATTTCTGAAAAGGATGCTCTGGAGGCACAAACACCCCTATATATAATTCAAATAGACCACAATGAAGAATCTACCAATTACAATTTCAAGACATCCAGAGGAACAAGGTGGAATTTGATCACTAACATTAGGAAAAGACATAATAGCAGCTTCCATTCTTTTTTCTTTTGCCAGGGAAGGAATCATTATAAATCAAAGCTATTTAATAGAAGGTAACAAGTTGCTCAATAACAAGTTGCTCAATAGCAATCACAGACAATATAGAAAGATGATTTGGAAAGATTAGGAAAGCAAAGTTTATACAAGTTGAATCTGCATCTTGTAATAAATGGATAAGCAATCATATGCTTTGTCTTGGTATTTTGTACTATATGATTTTAGCTATGGTGGTTTAGAAACCAAGGTTTATGGTTAGTGTTTTATGAATCCAACCAATGTTTTTCATAAAAACATGGTTAACTAAGCTAGGACTTAATGCTATATGTAAAATCAAGTAAAGTCTTTTCTTCCCCCACCCTAAATTTTATCTGAATTGATGATATATTCCATTTGGATTCATAGGCCATACCATAGTTGCCAGCCTGGTGCAAAGCAGTTTGCCCAAAAGAAATAGCAGTTAGTGTCCAAGAATCATCAGTCAATATTTTTGTTGTTGCATAACAACTTTTTCTTTTACCTTCAACTTATTCTGTGAAATTGCCCTAGCACAAACGGCAACATCTAATGTGCTTGATGCTGACTAAAGTAATATCCATTTGCTTAAAATACTCAGTTTTGCTGCTATTGTAAATCTTTAATTATTCTGTTCTAAATGAAGACATTTCCTATATGATTTAAATATGTAAAAGAGAATTGGAAAAGAATGATTATTGTCAGTAGGTAAATGCAATCAATTTTCCACATGTAATTTTGCTATTAAAATGCTACCTTTTCTCCTGGTAGTCCTTCTAAGCCTGGTAGTCCCATTGGGCCCGCTTCACCCTTGAAAAGAAACAAAAAGACAATAGTTTCTGATTTCAACAACCAAATCAAGCCAGATGTATTTCACGAGCTGCTAAACACACTGCTTACTTGGAAATGACAATTTTTGCCCTGCTGAGAATTTTAATGACTTGAAACTAAAAGTGTTTTCAGATTCAAGTGTTTTCTGTGGGATGTCTGGCTATACAGTATTTAGGTTAGGAGCATAATTTGTGATTACCTTCTCTTGCACAAATAAGAATTAATGGCCATTTTAGCTTCTTTTAAAAGGATCTGAGCTTAGTATGAAATTGTTTTCCATCATCACATCTGATAAAACTTAATTCCATAGTTCAACTATATGTGCATAAAGTGATTCCTTTTATAAGGCCAGACTCTCTCTTTTAGCTTTATAAGTAAATGGTCAATGTTGGCTTCTAGTTTTCAAACTGGACAAAATGACTTCCACAAATATCCTCTCCATCTTGACATTATGTTCTCCATGGCCATTTGCTTTCTTTCCTTAACTAACTATCCAGAGGGAGAGAAGAAGGTAAATGGAAACTAGAAATGGAAACTAATGACCAAACACATAAGGGCACATCTTACAAATAAGGACTCATTTTACCCATTACATACCACAGCTCCAGTCTCCCCCTTTGGGCCCTGTAAGAAAATAGGATACAGTATATCATTTATTTATGAGACTGATACTCCATGAGACTGATCCAATGATTTTATGCCCTTTTATCAGAATCAAGAATCTTCCACTATCAAATGAATTAGCCTATAAAATGTATTATTTGATGGTTTAGGAACCATCATTCCACAAATGTTCTGAGTTTAAGAAAAAATGGTAATTTGAAAAATAATCTGGGGAATGCCTTTATTTCCCATTTACTATAATACTTTTATTCCTCAATATATGCAGTGAATTATTTTGCAAGAAATAGATAATTACAGCAGATTGTTTGTTTGTTTATTTATCATGTTTCTGAACACCCATTTCCCTCAAAGATGATTTATTATTTATCCACAAATAATAAATGAATTCATATTGATTTTGCTCTATGAATAAACTCATACATCCACTAGGGTTAGGTTTGGGCAAGAAATCCTGTACATATATCTATTATTTTTAATAATGATATTTGCATCTTTATAAAATAAAATGTTTTCTTTTGAAATAAACGATAACCAATTTTAAAACCCCATTTTTAAAT
Organism: Bungarus multicinctus; assembly: GCA_023653725.1. Classification (NCBI taxonomy): domain Eukaryota; kingdom Metazoa; phylum Chordata; class Lepidosauria; order Squamata; family Elapidae; genus Bungarus; species Bungarus multicinctus. The sequence continues at coordinate 117,936,524 of CM042836.1, forward strand.
GGAAAGAATGAGGTTAATTGGTTTAGTGTAAGTCTTGAAATCTGAAATTTTTATTTTTGAGAGAGACACCCTTAATTCTCATTTCACTTTGGATCAATATTTGTTCTTTTTAGCAGTAATTGTAGAAATCTGGACAAACAGGTACTTCAAATGGAATCAAGGTTCCAATCTTCTGATATAATTTTCTGTAATCATTTTGTACGTTGATCTAAAATTCAGGGAGAGAATCTGACAGGACTTTTTTTTCCAAAGAAATGCCAGAAAAGGTATCTATGAATTACTCCTTCTGGGTACTAATGAATCTGTTTAGCAATGAATAGGCTCCATCTCCAAGTAAAAAATTGTATATTGTAGCTACATCTGAGAAATAATTGTTAAAATACAATTTCAGAGAAAACTTAAAATACAATTCTTATTGCTCTCAATACATTATTTTAAAATAGAAACATGTTTACTTTGGCATCTTACATTTAATACTTCTACAATTCAACTTTCCTAATAAATGACTTTAATATATTGAAGAATATTATATCAATTTGCAGTGAAATGTTGAGTGTTCAGTTTCTCAAAAATATTAGTTAAATATCCTAGCTGCACTTTGAAATCACTGATAATAAACTTACATGCCTTTCCTTAGTTAAATATTGATAAAGTCAATTTTTCACTTCAAAAGCATGTGTCAAAATATTTTCCAAAGCAGCCACTCATAGTAAACAATAAAAACCAAATATTGAGAATACTATTGTCTTGACAAGTCTAGCTTTTATATAGATCATAATATTCATTATTCTTTGTAGAAACATCTTCAGTGCTGTACTCAACTATTCTTATCAAATGATTGCTTATGAAATATTACTCGTTCCTGTGATTTCTTTCTTTTGAAATAAATCCTCATTTATTTTACTGTCATCAACAAATCTAAACTATTTTACTAAAAAAGCATTTTTACTATCCATCATCTGATCTATCTGAATGAAAAATTCTATGTTTATCTCTTCAATTAATTAATCTCATATATATGTAATTTGTTGGAAAACTGTCATTAAAGAGATACTTGGAAACTGTTTCCAATCATCTCATTAAGTTTATGTATCAGAAAATTACATTAACTATAATTTTGTCAATTTTTTTACAGGTTGATAAGAAACAAGAGATGATTCTAGAGGGATATTTTTAACCGATTCCAATTCAATTTTTCATTTCATTCCTTTTTTTTTTTTAGTGAAAAAGTTCTGGGGATTTGTTAAGTAAGTTATCACAACTTCTTTTCAGAAGACATTTTATTTGTTACAGTTTTTATTTTTAATTGACAGCTTTTTCTGACAAATAATATATTAAAGACTTCCTTCTGTAGAAGCTCTTGGGAAGCCAAAAGATGCTTAACTTCCCTTATACTTTTTGATCTAGACTTATTTTTGTCCATATTGTAGCATTTCAGTTACCACAAACACACCCTTTTCCATTTTTAGTCAAAAGTCTAGAATTGCTCTTTAACTGAGGATAGACCAGAACCTGGCTCTCCCAGTGTGAATTCAACATCTTGAACAAAAAACCACATTGGACTTATACAGACAAAGTGGGAGGCCTGCACAAACAGTATCAGAATGCTGTCATAGAATCAGGACAACTGCAACCTAGTGAGGTTCATTGTGTAGGACTGCACTATGTAGTAATATGCTATTTTAAAAATTAAATTATAATCTTCATGTTTAAACTCTTTTGAATTTTTTAAAAATAATTGAACATGATTTTTATTTCTAATTGTAAACTGCATAGACCAAGATTGTGATACTCATTGGACTTGACAGGCTTACCATCTCTAATTATGCTGATTATAATTTGATTTTTTTAACCAATTTTTTTCTTCCATGGAAAAAAGCCAAAAATCGTAATTTTTAAAAATGTATAATGTCACATTGAAAAATACTTTGAAAGACATCAAAATGAAGTGGAATCTAGGTACTAGTGAAATTACTACTATGCAAAATGCTGTTTTTCTTTTTATCAGTCCTGTTTCTAGATGGAAACAAGAAAGTATTGCAAATTCTACAAAATTGGATGTATATTCATATATAATAAATATCAAACTATAATAATGCCATACTTACAGGAGGCCCAGGGGGACCAGCATAACTAGAACTTCCCTGCAAAGGCAAAAAAGACTTCACATTAAATTAAATTTTAAATCTTGTAAAATGACTTATAGTTAGCTTAGTGCCATTGTCCTTACTTTTTTTAATTTATCTTTTGTGGAGTAAGAGTCTTTTTGTTTTATGTTATGGAATACTACATGTTTCAGATGTAAAAGATGTGGATAGTTCTTAGAAGATCTGCACTGATTTTAAAAAAAATGTAAATTATTAAAACTGATTGCTTTTTCATTTTGCTATTTTTAATCAATAAAAACAGGATATACATTAAACAAAGAAAAAAATGTTTTCCATGCTATGAAATACCTGTAGTTTATATAAGCTGCTCATGCCACTACTTTCACTATATGACATACCCTGAAGAAAAAGTAAAAAGAATATATTAATGAGAAACCTTAAAACTCAGAATAAGTCCTGATGCCTTCTAAGATATCAGCACTACATATTCTGAGACAACAATATGAAAACAGAAATTCTCCTAAACCAAAAAGCAGGTCTGAGAAAATTCTGGATCTCCAGTATCAACTTGTAGGTTCCCTCCTGTTTCTAAGCCACCTTCTTCCAATTGTCTGTTTTGTCCAGGGCAGGATAAACTATGAGGCAGATTGACTCTGGCTTGCACTTAGATGGCCTTCCACTTGACCACTTGACCATGCTAAAAGCAAAGTCTGGAAGTAGTTGTACAGATTAACATCTCCCCCTCCAAAGACTTTTTTTCTATGCAGTAGATGATTGGAAAATATAATCCAAATATTTTCAAGGACTATCACTGAATAATATTTCTCCATTTGTTGCTGCATAAAAAAGGTCTCCATGAAGAATGAGAGGGGAGAACTTCCTTGCTTTGATTCTATGGACTATTGTTTTTGCTTACAGAAACAGATCAAGTTAAGACCAGGCATTTCTCTAGGAATAAAGGGACTGATAACATTTGACATACTGAAGCTTTTAGGAAATTAATTCTAGCCCCGGAGTAGATTCAGTTTTTCCCTGATACAGACTTCAGCCACTTGTAAGAGAATTCAAATTACTTACAGGTGGTCCAGGCTTCCCAGGAGCACCCTCATTTCCCTAAACCAAAAAGAGAATAACACTCTGAAAAGACCTGTTCCACAGAGAACAGTAAGATTTTACAGCATATACACAGATAATACTTGCATTTAAAATGTGTAGTACAAAGTAAATAATATTTAGAATTGTTAGAGCTCTTTCACATAAAATGCTTTTAAATGCTACCTCTTATCTCAGTGGCAATTCCAAAAGTTCTCTGCACTTCAGCTTAATGACTAAGAAATATTCTAATCTACCCATGGGAACAATTACCATGCAATTTAAAAACTCAATTCTATTCTTTTTCTTGCATTTTAAAAAATCTATTCAGAAGAAAAAGACCAAATCAATATTCTTTATGTGTGTACTGTAAAATACTATCAATAACTATGGTACTTCACTGTGGGATACAGAATTTGGCAGATAGATTATTAAAGTTAATAAAGTTGAGAAAAATGGAGATATTTTATTGAAGATAAAAACATTTTTTCTAAATAACTGCCACCAGTTCCCTGTGACAAATTGTCTCCACAATGCTAAAAACTTTATGACAAATTGTCTCTGCAATATATAAATTCAAAATATAAAAATGAAAAGAAAGTGCATTGCTCTATTTTAAAAGATGGCATTGATAGTGATTAATTTGTACTATGAAACAAATTGTTGTAGCAGAAGGCATTCATTCTCAAATGAAGAACATTAAACCACAGATGGGTTATGAGAGTCTCGAGAATGCTGTTGACATTGAAGATGTCAGAACAACTTCAAAATTAAGAGCTTTTTAATGAACTCATCTATTCTTAGTACATTTCAAAGAAATTATTTAAACATGTTTAAGAAGTCAGTTTGGGGTTTACATGTTGATAAATGACCATATTGTGAGTCATAAACTTTCAGCAAAAGGATGAGATCAGAAGTACTACAATTTCTGCTATCAGGAACAATCAATGTTTGAGTCCATATTTATTGAGGGTCAAGTGAAAATAACTTTTGGAATTACCACTGAAATAAGAGATAGCATTTTAAAATATTTCTATATGAAAGCGCTCTAACAAATCTAGTTATTACTTCCTTTGTATAGCTATGCAAACTATATAAAACCACAAATCCATCTTTGAATTTCTATAAAATGAAAGATTCAATTTCAATAATGTTAAAGGGTGTACCTGGAATTCTTTATTTAACTAAGAAGAAATTAAGTAGAAAGAACAAAAATGCTTTTAGAGGGATATGTGTGTACTGTGAAGAGTAGCAGACCTTCTCGCCTTTTGTTCCTGGTGAACCAGGATGTCCAGATCTTCCTGTTGTGCCCTGTAAAACAAAGAAATTACACAAAACAAAAAAAAAATGTCATAACATTCATAGTTTGAAAGCTGTGCTTTTGGAAAGTAATCTTAAAGAAATGATTTTTGTGCAATTATTTATTTAAACATGTATTTTATTTCATCTGACGTATCAGATATAAACCAAAACCAACATTGTAGAGTGTACCTTTTGTAGATAATGCATTTCATACAACTCATCTCAGCGTAAGACTGAAAATTCTACTAAAAGAGAATTAGGGATATAACCACCATTTTATTGCAGTTACTGCAAAGTTTTCAAGCAATATTTTCTTTCAAGTTATTGTATTATTTGTTTAAATTCCAATACCATTAACATGTTTAGGAATTATGAGATGTTCTTTTTATATTACAAAATAACATGGAAATCCCTTGCTCATATCTTCTTTTGAGATGTTATTAAAACTGTTACAGCCATTCTACATTCCTACTGATCTCCACTGAAGTACCAACCAGATCTGACCCTGCTTAGCAGAGAACCAACTAAGATATTTCCTTTTTCTGTAACCTATCAAGTACAATTATTTGCACCAATTTAGCAAATTATCTTTCAAGTCATATTGAGAAGAACATTGAGCAGCAACTGTCAAGTTATTAGGCTGCAAGATTTCATTGGCAATATAAAATCAAATACTTACAGAAGGTCCTGGTGGTCCTACCACACCAGGTAGCCCTGGAATTCCCTGAAGGCCCTGAAATAAATCAAAATATGAGAATGGGAATATGTGAACTATGCTTGGGTGCCTGTGATATTTGTTTAAATCATTGCCAATAATCTTTACCTAAATATATAGAAAATGCAGTTATATAGCAGTAAATATTTTCTATACACAATTGGATAAATCAAACATTATACTAATTGGTAAGAAGGTTCCTAAACACAGAGGGAAAAAAGCAGGTGCTAATTCAAGTTTTACAATAAAACTGAATATACAATAAAAGAGAATATTGAAGAAACATTAAAAAAAAATCTGGAAATATAACATGTTTCTTGATACCATACTTTAATTCTCCCTTTTGGCTTGGGAAAAAAACCCATTTTTAGTACATGTATACTCTCAAAAGTTTCCTGTGAGGTTTATTCAAAGTTCAATGGAACCAGAAACATTTTCAGATTGACTTAAAGTACAACCCTGCTTTGCTGATTTTGAAACTCTATTTTGTTCAGATACAGTCTGCTGTCCTGGATAAAGGATTAATTTAGCCACTGGCTGTGTGATAGAATGTGAGAATCACTCAAGAGTACTAGATTGCCTAAGAAGCTTATCAGCTGTGCAGCAGTGTGACTCTTGCTCGGTAACCAAATGAGTCCGGGTGGCACCCTACCGATCTAATAAAAAGATTTGCACTCACTCTGGAGCCTCTTAAAAATCTAATTGCCAGTTATATACCAGCCCTTTTATTTGGCTTTGCCTTTTGTTCCTGGGTTCTGAAGAGTGAAGTATTGTTAAGAATCACTTAATGTCAGGTGTCTGGATTTTTTTTTGCTATTGCGGTTTCTTTGACTGCATTGTAAAGGAACCCGTAAGGATACTGTGAAACACCCAAATATATAAATATAATTGCTTGCCTGTGGTGAATTTGCAATAATTCTTCCTATTTTGTTGAACAGGATTCTGCTACATTGGTGCTATATTACATAATGCCATTATTGCTATATTTTTTTAATCTTTGCTAATGGACATTGGAGCATAAGACATTCATAGTTGTATACAGATGAACTGTATTTAAGCTTCTGCTCATTTTTTTTAATTAAAATCAATAAATATAGTGTCTCCCCAAAGCAAATGTATTCTGATAAGCTATTTGTCAAAGTATACATGATTAGCCCTTGTATGAGGACTCAGATTATTGGGGGCAATATGCCGACTCTGTAAATAGCTTAGAGAGGGCTGTAAAAACACTGTGCAGTTGTATATAAGTCTAAGTGCTATTGCTATTGCTATTGCTGTTCAGCTACCAAGTGGATACATGGCCAATTACACAATTTTGCAAAATTTCACTATTCTCCTTTACAGAGAGAGGAGAAACAGGTAGCAAACAGAATGAGGTAGGGAAAAAAAGAGGAAGAAAGGGAAGGAAAGGGAGAGAATGAAATGAAGAAAAAGACAGGCTGATAGACTAAAGGCAGGAAAAAAATGGAAAGAGATTTATGGAGAAGAGAAAAGGCATGTTATTCATCAAACTCTAACAACTGCATCATCAATGATGACTTAAATGCATATAAGCATTTACATTTTGTAATCCAATGCATACTTGGAGTTGAATCCTACTAAATTCAAGAGAACTGTTTAATTTACATTGAACTGCACTATTGATGCCAAATGACAGAGTAAGAGAGATCACTCTGCATATATGAATCAGCTCTATAAAAATGTTCAAGATAATTTTGTACAGGAATTCAACTGAAAGCAAGAAATAACCTTCCATTTAAATTTCCTAATTTAAAAATGTTTCTGGGGAAAAAAAACATCCGCTCATTAAAAATCCCTTTATCCGAAAGATCCTTGCTCATGTGGGAATCCATGAACCTGCAGTCATGTTTTTTTAGACAGAGGAGATTTTTTGCATTCAGTAATATGAATAAGGAAAATCATTTTTTTGCGGGAGGCTGGGGAAGCATGGAGTAAATTCACTTTGTGAAGAATGGATGGTGGAGAAATTCTTTCTCTATGTCAAAAATGTCTTGCTTCCTAGGGTTGTAATGAGAGGGTTAATAGATATGGCAGTATCAATGCATATAGCAGTGAGGCTTGTCAAATCAAATGCCTGAAAGTCTAGAATGAAGGCTTGGAAGATGACAAGGGTAGCACTAATAGGAAAACTATTCTAGTTACAGCAGGAGTGGATCTTCATACCTCATCGCCTTTCTCTCCCAAAAGACCAGGAAATCCACGTTCCCCTTTGCTCCCCTTGGGACAAAGAAAATAGACATTGCCTGGTTTATAAAACACATTTATCAACAGAAACAGTTTCAAGTAACGGATGCCAAAATAGCACAACAGAGATTGTAACATAGTCCTTGTTCCTTAACTCTAACAACTGCATCATCAATGATGACTTAAATGCATATAAGCATTTACATTTTGTAATCCAATGCATACTTGGAGTTGAATCCTACTAAATTCAAGAGAACTGTTTAATTTACATTGAACTGCAGTATTGATGCCAAATGACAGAGTAAGAGAGATCACTCTGCATATATGAATCAGCTCTATAAAAATGTTCAAGATAATTTTGTACAGGAATTCTCCTTGGTACTTGCATTTTCTGTAAAGTGCAACATTAAATAGGAAGCAATTTGAAAAAAAATCATTTGTCCATGTTAAATCAAAGGACAAGATTGAGGGGTCTAATCATACGAAAATAAGTCCAACAATAAACTAGTAGGACTACCACTATTGCAACTCAGATGACATGTAGCTCAGACATTGTTATTTTGAAATCAGATCAAAGTGTAAAATCTGTGAACTAGCAAAGTCTATTGCCTTGCCCAGATTCCTATTCTTATAATGTTTCCTTCATTAAATTTTGCTCCTGTGCAGCCATCTCTTTAATTAAAAGTTTCTATGCCATTTCCAGAAGAGCTGACCAACTAGGATTGGTTACTTATTCTGAAGGGGTCTGTGCAGGAACATGGGATGCACATAATCTTTTAATCTTCCAAAATGTTGATTATTTCTGGTAGTGATAACAATGTATTTACAACTTAAAAAAGCAACAACCTTGCATGTATAATTAAATCAAACCCACAAATTATCAAACCTCATTTTAAAAAGCTCACATGAGGAACTCACCTTTGACCCTTCTCTTCCTGGGATTCCTGGGGGACCTCTTGGACCAGGATCTCCCTTAATGGCACAAAGACAATGGTAAAGGGATTTTTTTTAAAAAAAGTAGCTTTGGAGCATGTATTCACACAGGACATAATACTAGATAATATTGCAGACTTATCATAGGCAAGATCTTGAAGTCAGGAAGGTATTCAAGATCTTGCCTATGATAAGTCTGCAATATTGCATTTTCTCTTCTGAGAAAAACATTCTGATCAAAATATCAAAAGCCTCAATGATTATTCTTCTAAGATAGACCTTGATAATGTGAAACAGAGTGTTGCCTTATTTTGGATTTTTGTTTTTGAAGTGATAAATATAAGAATAGCACTAAATGTTAAACTTAAAAACTATTTGTAACCAGGGCCTTCATTACTCAGGGAGCTTCTGTGAAAAATTGCTAAAACAAAACTTTAGATAACAAGACTTTGAAAATGCATGGATGTTATACATGCAGAAAAAAATAGTCATTTTATATTTGTATAAAAGAAATCTAATGTTTCAGTTTGGTGTAGTGGTTAAGGCATCAGGCTAGAAAGTGAGAGAAAGTGAGGCATAAAGACAGTTAGGTGACCTTGGGCCAGTCACTTTCTCTCAGCCCTAGGAAGGAGGCAATTGCAAAGTACTTCTGAAAAAACTTGCCAAGAAAACTGCAGGGTCATTGAGAATTGGCCATGATTGAATGGAAGTGGGGGGGGAGAAATAACGTCACCATACAAAGATAAGAGGCACTAAAAACCACAGGCACATGGAATTCTAAATTTACCCTAAATAATAAACTCTGGGTTGACTTACCATTCATAGTTAATAAAAATTGTGGATGGTGAATTATGAATAAGGAGAGCCATGGATGTAGATCTTCCATTGCCTTTAATCATCATGCCATCTATTGTATATGACTAGGAAACTAGTGCATGCCAAGGACTGATAAGACAAAAGGATCCAAAACAACTAGCCTATGAAAATGTGTTTTTAAAAAAGTTGCTATAAAAAAGCAATTACCTTTAATAAAGTACTTATATCACCAAGGAGAGGAAGAGCAACCTGTAATTAAACACACTGTTAGATTGGTGTTTACATGAAAACATTGGTGTTTTCTTTATTGTATTTGTTTATTCCATCTGTTCAGATAAACAGTGTACCATACTTCCAAGGACAGTTAATTTGTATTAAATGTAGCACTGTTTTAAAGTTAATAAGGTATGCAGTGTGCCCCTATTTTTGACACTGGGAAACGATCTATAATTGCAGAAAGCAATCTGAATTTAACCTGGCATTATATAAATTGTTGTGAGATTTTATTGTTATTTACATTTATTCTTTTCTTTTAATGCTACTTTTCAGAACTCTATTGTTGATTTTATGGGCTGAATAACTTAGGGTAAGTATCTTGGAAAATAATTCAGTTGCTAGATAATGCTCTTCATAATTAGCTAGAACCATTGACATTAGAGATGGACTGGTAAAACAGCAGTGTCCCCCAGGAAGCTGGCTTTCAATCATTCACTAAATTATTTAAAACCAAACAAGAGAAAAAGAAGAAAGAAAAAAAGAAATGAAGGCTAGTTGCTAAGCTCTAGTCTTTGCCATCTGAATGCGTGACCTGGATGATTGAGAATCTACATAGACTGAAGCCTTATGAATGATGGGATACATAATTCAATAGGGTTGCCTATATTTACTTGTTTTGAAATTTGTTTGAGGGATTGTTGGCCATTCTTGTTTTTCCTTATATTCTCCTTTTCAATTTTTATATCTAAAGGTTTGGCTTTTTTAGTCTAATAAGTGAGCTTCTTACTAAAACTATTCCCAAGGGCAAGACCACACTGTTACACAGCTTCCCTTTATGCTTCCAACTTGTGAAGCCCATTATTGCTACTTTTCTTTCTGTTTTATCAGGACTGAGACTATGGGACAAGTCTTTGGTGGAAGGAAAGAACTCTGCATTTGGACTATCTTAGCAGGAGGTTCAGTTCAACAGGGAGCAGTTTATGAAAATTATTTTTTTAATAGAGGAAACCTTGGAAGAGATGCCTGCAAGGGAGTCTTTACATTAAATATCCTCAAAAAAAAAAAAACAACAACAACTAGGAAAAGAGTTGCAGAGAGGTGAGGAAAAAAAATTTGTCTGAAATTCTTCAGTTTTCCCAATTTCTCTTTCTAACCCAAATCTGAATTATTCCAAATCCCTCCCAGCTCTTTGGGAGGATTTGAGACAAGGAATTTGACATTCTGCATAACACTATTTTTTATAGTTGTTCATATAATATATCTAGGAGCCCTTTAAAAGAGGAGTTATGGGGATTATCTCAGTTTATATCTTTTCTAGCAATATAGGGATCATTTAAGGAATTGATTCAAAGATAATTTCAATTCTTCAAATGTAAATAATTGATTTTAAATATCAATATATATATACAGGTAGTCCTCAACTTACAACCACAATTGAGCCCAACTTTCTGCTGCTAAGTGAGACAATTATTAAATTAATTTTGTCCCATTTTATGATCTTTTTTGCCAGTTGCTAAGTTAATAACTAATCACTGTAGTTATCAAGTTAGTAATGCAGTTGTTAAGTGAATCTGGCTTCCCCATTGACTTTGCTTGTCAGAAGATCACAAAAAGTGATCTTATGACCATGGGACATTGCAACTGCAAGGTTCGTAAAAATGACTCAGTTGCCAAGCACCTAAATTTTGATCATGTGACCATGGGGATGTTGTAATGGCTATAAATGTGAAAAGTGGTCATAAGTTACTTTTTTCAGTGCTATTGTAACTTTGAACTCACTAAATGAACTGTTGTAAGTTGAGGACTATCCGTATTCAAATTTTAGTGATTGCCTTCAGTGTAAGAGAGTCTAGTTAGTTGATATACATACTGGGTCACCTGGAGGGCCTGGGATTCCTGGCTTTCCATCTCGTCCTGGAATACCCTAAATGTGCATAAAAACAGGGCAGACTTTGTTGTTGTTGTATTGCTTTTGTTCAAGAAGTTATTACTATCATGTATTTATTAGTACTTACATCAAGGCCAGGAGTTCCAGGAGTCCCAGGTAATCCAGGAGGCCCTCTTGGTCCCTATGGAAGGAACATTTGGAGCATCAGGTATCAAGGAAGACTTACACAATAAAAATATTGACCCAAATTTCTTATGAAATATCTTACTTGGAATCCTGGTGTCCCGGGAGGCCCTTTAAGACCCTGAAAAACAAAGCAACGAGTGAATACAATAATCATCATTGTCGTCGTTGTCCTCATCTTCATCTTCGTCAAAAAGGTTTACTGCTGTTGAAATCTTGCCCAAGTAAAAAATCCAATGAGATCCAGATAGTGCTGGATCTCATGTCTGGTTATTCAGCAACACAAATGTTTCACTTAAGGCTGAGATTCTTCTTAGTCAGATCTGTTGATTACAGCAGAATACAATATTGGAAATCATGATAGGAAGCAGCTTTTACAAGTCAGATCATTGTTGAGCCTAATTTAGTACCATTCATCCAGATTGAAAGTTTCCTTCAGAGAACTTAGTATGGAGTTTTTCTTGCTCCACTTAGAGATTCTGCAAATCTTTGCAATGAGGCACTGTACTCTGAAGACATGGCTCCTTGTAAGTGGGGGAGGAATAAATTTTTTTAACATTCATCTAGCCATCTATTCATCCATCCATCCACCTATGCACTCCTTTCATATGCCATCCTTATTAACATTTTACTGTTGAGTAAAGCATCTCATGATATTTCTCAAGACCCTTTGTGGAGTTATTAGCAACTTAGAGGATGAACAATCAAACTCCACAGGCATAGCAAGAGAGCTCCCAAAATACCTATAGCCTCAGACCATCTGTCAAAAACCTCTGCTAGCAGTTTTTTAAATTATTATTTACACAGCTATTACTTATTTACATTGACGTGGGAAGGTTACAGAAATTCATCTTTTCTTTTAGGAGGTTCTGGAATTTAAGAACCTTTGCTGAAGAGAGCAGTTTATTCTCTGATTTAAGACTTAAATGCAAATTTAAAATATACAAAACATGAGATTCATAACTGTATAAAATAACAGAGAAAAAATTCCAAAACTACTCTGCTTCAAATGAGAATAATTGGGAGAATAATATGACCCAAAGGCATTTTTATCCCTAAGCAGATATGTGTAGAACTGTGCTTCTGGCTTAGTTGCACTCTGGGAAGAGACAGGAACAATTGCCTTGCTAGGCAGCAATATATAATTCTTTTCTCTCCATTCCCCTGATAGTCAGAAAACCCAAACAGGAACAACTTTATTTAGCCATTCTATTCAGACATGCTAGCAAGTGTAGTAGTGGGATCAACCAAGACCCATTTTATCATTTCTTTACAGAGGAAAAGAAAAATACACACACACAAAATCATATATTACAGGTAGAGTTGCCATCCGTGTTGCGTCAATGAAGCAATTACAGAACAACATCCATGTTAATAATGGGGTGAAAGGAGCACAAAACAAATTTTGTACTTACAGGTAGTCCTGGGGTTCCATTCCCTGCTGACCCTATCTCTCCTGGAGGACCTTGTACTCCAGGGAGCCCTCTTTCTCCCTGATAAAAGAACAAGCCTTTGTTTAAAAGAAAACTTTGAATAAAAGCGTGACTCCAAACAATAAAAATACAGGATTAGAATATGCTTTCCCTACCTTAGGCCCTCGTGGACCTATTGTCCCAGGAATGCCAGCTAATCCCTAAAATAGGAGGAAAAAAGATGAAGAGAGAAAGCTTTGTATATTAGGCCAGAATGAGGCCATACAAGCAATTCTGGATACCCCAAGAAGGGTGCATGTAAAACCTTTGCTTCATGAATTGTATTGAGTGCCAGTTTGCTTTGGGGTCCAATTTAATGGGTTGGTTGTGATCTATAAAGCCCTACATGACATAGGACCAGGCTACCTATGGGAACTGTCTTTTTTCCAATATATCAACCCATCCATCTGGCAGAGAAGGTATGTTGCAGACGCTGTCAATTAAATAACTTCAACTGGTGAGGTCTAGGAAGAGAGCTTTCTCTGCCTTTGCTCCTAACCTATGGAATACCTGGAAGTGAGACAGGTTCTCCAGCCTCATTTGGGGAGCCTAGAGGAGCACATAGCTATGGGGCTGGTTGGTGCCCTGAGAGCCCTCCTTCACCTTTTGAATTAGTTGTAACAAATCTTAATCATCCTTGCCTCCTTTTAAATTCTAAATTTTCTAATTTAAGATTTATACGCTGTTTTTGTATTTTAATATTTATTGTACACTGCCCAGAGACCCTCCCTGAGCAGTTCAAATACATGAAATAAATAAATATTTTTGTGTAATTAGAAAATAATAAGAATTCTTAAATTGACAGGGAAAAAAATCTAATTTAAGACACAGGTGTGTCTTAAATTGTGCAAAACCAAATAAGATATCTTATAATGATAATTATTCACTACTGTTTTAATTTCACAATAATTGATGAGCTAATTATTTCTGACAAGTAACAAAGGGAATCATGGTGAGGGAAGTCTAGAAATGTGTAGAACTGAGTAGCTTACAAAATTGAGTTATCTGCATCTATTTGCCGCAGAGAAATCTTTTCAAAAGACTCATTACTCATAGCTCTCAGTTACACAAGTATATCTTTGAAAATACTCAGTGCTGGATAAAAGAACAATGGATATTGTATTTATGGAAATTCTCAATCATCCAGGTCATGGTTATCCCAAAACTGCATGAAATGTTGTATGGACATGGTGATGGTGGAAGAAAGGATGGCTTGCAAGAATAGAAAGGTAGGGAGAGATATAATAAATAGTGTTGGTGAAAACTACTTTCCTTTTTCTTATATCATGCTTTTGAATTCTTTGACATATAATTTCTTTCCCCTTTCTGAACTCTACATAACATTGCTTGTCCTGAACGAAATAGTACGTATATGCAATGCTGATAATTTCACTTGGGGTCGGAATTTTTCTTCTGTTGATTTCATAGTCTTTTCTGCAATAGAATACATAATGTTACTTACTGGTTTTCCTGGAAGACTTAATCCTGGAGGCCCTGTGTCACCTTTTGAACCTGGAGGCCCAGGTGGGCCTATGATTCCACCAGAGTCTCCCTATGTAATATAGAAGAAGACAATGCTAATTGATAGGAAGTTACAAGAGCCAGGTTAATGTATCATATTTAAATTAACTCAGTTATTTTATCTCCACATTCTTCTTGTGTTGTCAAACCACTTGTCAATATAGGTAGCCACTTTTTTATATTCCCAATTAATCTCAGTCAATTAATTTTTATATCATCCTTGTTGCTGGACTTAGTGGGATTGCTTGTACTTAGCAAGTTTTTTTTAAAAAATATCCATTCCAACATTGAAACCCTCCAAAAACAAAAGAACAAATCTCTGCTGGAGACTTCTAAAATTGCAGTCATTTTCTGGTTGCCTTTTGGCAAAGGGGAAGGGGAGATTACTATGTTTTGCTTTGCTGTAAAGTCAACTCACAAAATGAATAAAACTAAGATAAAGTGATGGTGATGCTAGGTAAAAAGTAGATTTAATTTCATTTAAAAGAAAATGTAATAATTTTCTATTAATTTTATTGTAACCATTAAAATTACAGTATGATATAAATTTTTGGAGTCTCTCATTTTAAACATTTGGAGAAATGAATGAAGCCAGATATTACTTTTGCTCCCTTTAGTTGATAGGTGCTAAACTAACGCAAAATTTACCACTGAATTTGAAATATTGCCTTAGTTTAAAAATATTCATTGCTGTATTTTTTTTACAACAAATAGGATAGCAAAAATATAGAATATTTAACATATGTGAGAGGGACAAAATAGCACCCGTACAATAATTGGAACAAAAGCATTGAAAATAATGGAATTATGGATATTAGTTTAAAAATTACCTTTTCTCCTTTAATCCCTGGTTTTCCAGGTATTCCATGTTCTCCTGATAAACCCTAGCCAATTTAAAAAAGAAAATTATATAACTTCATTCTTCTGGAAAAGATGTTTTTTGAACCAAAGTGCTAATAAAAATATGTCAATCTTACATTTATACTGTAAACTGTTAAAATAATGATTAAGGCTGACCTTCTTAGTAACAGTACAAAGACACAGAAATAGAATGGCATCTTCGTAACTACCCAGAAGTGTAGCAATAAAGCCACTGAGGCCTTCTACAGTAGCACTTTTACAGGGTCACCCAGCCATTGTTGTGGTGATATAAAGACTGCCTGCCTTAGTGATTTATTACCACACTTGATGGGATGAGTGAAATCATAAATTGTTTTCATGGAACACCTCAGTATGCCTGGTTCTAAATCTTTGCACATTGATTACTTCTTTCATATACCTTGTAAAAGGAGATCACCAATAGTTTAATATTATTACTTCATTGGTTAATATTTTACTTGAATAATTCTTACAAAGAGCAGAATGATACTTGCCATTTCTCCTGAAGATCTTCTGGGGCCAGGTGGTCCTGGAAATCCCTAGAATATTATGATAACAGTATGCAATTTTTAGAAAAGGGAGAAAAAGAAAAAAAGGCCATATATTTATACTGTTCTTTTTAATAAAGAGATATATTTGAAGAAAATACATGAAAATGCTAGCTTCTTTGGAGTAACAGATATAAATTTCTTTACTGTTTAAAGATACAAAACTTAATATACTAAAATTGGCACCAAAATCGTCTAATATTCTGATTTTGCTAACATTTACATCCAAAAGAGAAAAACAATCTATTCTAACTAGAAGCCACACCACTACATGCAACAGAAAAGGTAATACAGGTAGTCATTTAGTGAGTGATTTAGCAATGATTCAGTTACTATGGTAATTAAAAGATAATTTTGTAACCAATCCTTGCATTTATGACCTTCACAAATCTGTAAAAGAAAGCAACGCTGAAGTAAAATTGTAGAATCATGATGTTTCACTTAGCAATTGCTTCACTTAATGAGTTGCTGGTCACTAAACAAGGATTATTTAAAGTTAGGTGTTCCTCTGTCTGAATTCAAGGACCTTTTTGTCATTTCTGAGACAAGGAAAGAAACAAAATCTCCAAACTGATCTTGGATTAGTTGGAGACTTCTTTTCAATTTTTAAGAAACATGGAAAATAGGAAGTGATGCAATTTATTCCAGTACAGGTAGTCCTCAATTACCACAATTTGTTAAGTGAGTTTTGCCCCATTTTATGACTTTCCATGCCATATTTGTTAAGTGAATGACTGCTGTTATTAAATTAATAACCCGATTGTTAAGTGAATCTGGCTTCCCCATTGATTGTGCTTGTCAGAAGGTCCCAAAATGTGATCACATGACTCTGGGACACTGCAACCATCATAAATATGAGTCAGTTGCCAAGTGTTTAAATTTTAATCATATGACCATGGGGATGCTACCATGGTTGTAAGTGTGAAAAATGATCATAAGTCACTTTTTTCAATGCCTTTGTAACTTCAAATGGTCATTAAATGAACTGCTGTAAATTGAGGACTACCTATAGTAATTTTCAGAAGCTGTCCTCACACTTCTCCACTTTATGAAAAAATATGGGTACTAAACAAAAAAGGCTTTTCAGCTGTGGTATCACTTCTTATAAAATTTTCATGGCATGGAGCTATTCCTGCCTCTAAAATTGATGCCTCCCTTCATGTAATCTAGTCATCTCTAATAATTTGGCTGACATTGATTTTATTATTTCAACCCAATGTCTTATTTTTCTTGCATCTTTAGAAACCTATTTTAGTTTTATTTTAATTGGTGGGTTTTCTGTTGATTACCTGTATCTACCTATGCAAATTGAAAGTTAAAATACATATTATTCTGCAAATAGAATGAAATAAAATGCATGTTCTTTGTTTTGGGAAGAAATAGCATACTAAACTTTGGTTTGGGGTGGAAAATCTGTGAGCTTCCAGATGTTGCAGAAATACATTGCATTATTATGGATGGGGTATTTGGTTACTGTAGTTTAGCAGAACACTTTTCTTGATGAACTTTGAGGACATCTGGAGGAATTATGACAATTTAAAAGATTGTATGAGAATAAAGTTGTCACTATCTTTAAAAAGTGGAATGAAGAAAACTTGGAAAACTTAGGTATCTATGGTAATTGAACAACAATCTCAAAGACATTTCCAAATGTACAATTGTATAAACATATGTTCAACTGCAATCAGTTGTAGGATTTTAAAACTGTTATGGAAGATTATTATGAAATTTTATACATTTTCTATATTAGTTCAACTATTGTCAGATTTAACTTTTAAAATGCTACTAGGAATACTATGAACATCTATATATTTTAAATATATTTTGGCATTTTGTACAGGAGCAGTTAGGAACATACAGAGATGGAAACATACAAGAGTTTAAATCATTTATAGGACAATAGAACTGGCTATCAATGGTGTTCTCATTACTAAATTGTAGGAGAAATTTGTACCCTGCTCATTAATTATAATTTACATACTGGAGGTCCTGGATTTCCAATAGATCCTGGAAGACCAGGCTTCCCTGCTTCACCCTAAAACAACATTTTAAGAAAGGTAAGTTTAGAGATGAAAATGTAGAGCTGGTAAGTATATATAGTAATGAAACACTACAGTATATTTCTAATGTCTATAAATAAGTTTTACTCTAAAATGGAAGTGAAATCATTTGCAAGTCAAATACTTTAACTCCAGAACCTATCTGTGTAATCTCTTTGCAATATGTTTGGTGATATGCTAGTGGATGGTTTTTATTTACATACAGCAGTCTAGCCACTTATTGTAGAGGTGGCCCTTATGATCCATGGCTTTGGATAAATATGGATGACAAATCAAGATCAAGGCAATCATTATCTATGTAAAGGCTTTTGTGTATCTCTAGTTTTTGGTTTGTAGTTCTAGTTATAAGACAACTTTTGAAGTGTTTTCTTTACAGATGTGCAAATGTTACATATGTATACTTGTCCAGAACTTGTTATCTAAAAGTGATATCATCACTTAGTCATTATAGTTCTCATATGGCTAAAATTTAACCTTGGTGTTTGTAAACTTCTAGAAGCATAGGGAACATGCTCCAGAATAAGGGTAATATTGGATAATTCATATAATATAGAGATATATATATATAATTCATCACTTTCACCGGAAGTAATCATGATCAATGCGTATCATCAGTTAATAATGAAGAAAAGAATCCTTTAGCATTTGCTCAGATCAGTAATTAAGGTACTGTCATCCCCTCACAAATACTTCTGGAGCAAATAATCTGTAAATCTGCCAAGGTGAAATTAATTTATATTCCATGATAATTGTATTACATATAGTAGTGACAACCAATTCAGTCCCCAAATTTGTCAGATGTTCACAACTGGATGTAGCATTTCCATAGGGCCTATACATTTAAAATCCAAGATACATAATTCCAAAGATGAAAATAATATAACTTCAAAAATATTTGCGTAACTGGAATCTAAGCATAGATGCTTATGCAAATGTCTCATCTATAAAAAAAGATATGAAAGAATACAAGTGCAACCAATAGATACCGTAGGTCATGAACTGATTTCTCCAAGACATGGACCTCTTCTAGAGATAATTGTCCAAACTATATTATACTCTATCTTTCTATAATTGCAATTACTTGGCATGCTGATAACCTACAAACTTCACATTTTATCTACAAAGAAATTCTAAATGTATTGACAAGTAATAGAAGTATTCACAATATCCTGTAAACATAAAAGGAATTTTGAGCTGTACTTACTGAATCTCCCTTTTCTCCTTTTTCAGAAGGTTCTCCCTGTGACAGAGTACAAGTAAACTCAATATTTATCAGGACATTTTTGCTCAAATCCAAATTTGCTCTCTGTTTCTAAAGATTTTGGCAAGAATGAAACCCACTTCTAATTTCCAGAAAATAAGCCACACAATCATAATTATCAATAGCAATTGATCACTTACTTTTTCTCCTTTTGCACCTTTTAATCCCTTTTCATCTCGAAGACTCTTTCCCAAAAAAAGAAAATAAAGATTAATTCTTTCTAATTTGTTAACAAATTAGAGATCATTTTCCCCAAATCTTCCTCTTCATAATGGTTATCCAATATTCCTTTCATGAGCAATTTACACTATATAATTGCAATCTAAATATTGAGGAATCATATTTAGAATAGTAATATATGCATCTCTACATTTCCAAATGAATGAAGCTGACATATTTCAAATTACTTCAAATTGAAAAAGTGTTTTAAAAGTAAAGGGTAACATGCCAACAGAGTTCAGTATTGCTTATTCTCAAAATAAAATTGTATATATGTAAGTATGAGATATGTAATTGTTGTGTGTGAGGGGAAGTGTTGTATGAATGATATATTGGTTCACAATGGGGTGCCCTGGATTCTACTCTGGCAGAATAACTTCTATATTAATGGTTACTATATTGATTGCTGATTATCTTTCCCTGTTCAATTCAAACTGGTAATTTTTTCTATAAGGTACTACAACTATAACTCACTTCCACTTCCTTTGGGACTGTCTCATTTGACTAAAAGCCACCCATCCTGTGTGATCCTTCAATAAGGATTGTTCAGGATCCTTATCCTATGGGAAATCAAGGAGATCAGGGACAGAGGCAAACCATCTTTGTGGTGGCACTGACACTATAGAAGAGCTTAGCTTCTCATTCATTTTTGGTATTTGGAAAAATGAACAAACTTTTATTTTAATAATGTTCAGTGTTATAGCTGTGACAGTTGTATGAGAGGAGATTGAAAGATGCTGGGGTTTTGTGTTGTTATATATATTGTATACTCCTTGCAACTGGCTAGCATATTAATTCATGAAATAAAATTATGAATATATGTATGTATATGTGTGTATAGGTATATATATATATGCATGTATGTATGTATGTAAGTATATATATGTGTATACATAACATAACATATATTGGAAATTTATTTTAAAGTATAACATTCATTTAATCTTTCTTCCTGGTATTTTCCCTTTGAGAAATCTGGTTCTGCATGTATCTGTGTTTTGTGCATATGTGTATGCTCTCCCCCATGTACACAATATATACATGGTTTTCATGCACATATTTGTTAGATTTTTTAAATCTCCAGAATTGATTTTAGTTAAAATTGATATCTTTAATTAACATTCTTAAAAATAGTTTATACTGTAATCGGTATATTAATAACCGTTTTCTGATCTTATTTTTCTGTGGGTAATAATCACGGATTATTATCATGTGGATTGTGTGGATAATAAACAGTTTATAAAATTCAAGGGTGTCTATCTTTTAGGTAAAAACATTATTTGTTTCAATGATTTGTTAGTATAAACAAATTTCTGGCTATTAACAAGAACAAATTGTTCTCAATTAATATTATACTGCTTTTAGATTAATTTATTCATCTCTAGACTTGAAAACTTGGGTCACTGTTGCAACCTGAAACCCTGGTTCCAGAAAGTCTAAGTACTTAAAGCTGAAGTTTAGACTGGTAAATCATCTTTCTAAATACTAAACTTAGTGCTTCTTTTCTGGAAAGTTGTTGGCTTGAGAATAAATCATTAAATGTTTTGCATTGGACAGCTGAAGGAAGGAGTGTATTAGTACACTTCATGAGGGTTAAAAGATGATTAATTTCTTGAAGACGAAACAGCTGGCCCCCATGTTTTGCCAGAAGATATTAACTGGGAAACATGATAAGGGATAGGAATTTGAAAGGTCTTATAATTGTAAGAAACATGAATCTGGCAGACAGTTGCATATCATATCCTGAGGACCTCAACTAGGGTTCATGTCACC
The DNA here is from genome assembly GCA_023653725.1 of Bungarus multicinctus. Classification (NCBI taxonomy): domain Eukaryota; kingdom Metazoa; phylum Chordata; class Lepidosauria; order Squamata; family Elapidae; genus Bungarus; species Bungarus multicinctus. The sequence continues at coordinate 117,957,715 of CM042836.1, forward strand.
TGCCACAAATGTAATCTTAAATAGGAATTAAGAGGCTATTAAAATATGCAAAATATACCACGAATGATTGCAAGAAGAAAGTTATACATAATGAAGAAAAAATGCCTAGATATAATTAATTTTCTAGGTACAAAGGATTAAGAAATATAAAGCAGCCCTTTAAAAAACTGAAACAAAAAACTGAAGCAGTTCAATCTATTGCGCAGTTGGTATAAAATACAGCAAAAGCTATTGACTTGTATATGTGCCTAACAATCCAGAAACATAGTGATCTTTGGCAATTTGTTTGCACACAGCTGGCCATAAACTTGTTTTTCCACAGACTGGGGAAATGAGCTCATTCATACAAATGTATGATAAAATAATTCAATTTTATTTAATACATTTTTTTAAAAAAATCTAAGGTTAGTATATTGGTGTAATTAGTAAAGCATCATTACTAACAGTAGTGAAAATAGAAAGAGGCAGAAAATTAGAAAGTGCCAAAAAGGAATGATGAAAGTACTAGAAAAATAATGAAACAGAGATTGGAAAATTATAGCTATCAAAGTTTATTACAGTTTTGATGGTATTGAATGGATCAGAGGAGTACAATGGTTAAAATTGCAGTGATTTTAAGAGAAAAATGAAAAAATTCCAAAGGGAATAAATAACTTATTTTAGAACACCCCTTGCCCAAATCAAAGGAAGTATCAATCTGCTTGATAACACATCCTTAGATATCCATGCAGGATATAGTTTACCATTTAGGAACAGACTCTTGATTGCAAATTTCAGATAGAATAGTCACCTCAGTTTAATAAAGTTTGAAGTAAGGAGTTACCCAGAACTGTTCTGAGTCAATGATACAAAGTTGAAACTGGCAAGCTATTGTTATGGATTTGATAACAATAAAAAACTGATATGATAACAAAACTGATATTTGCAGCAAGTAAAAATAAAAAATCTTACAACTCCAATTAATTTAAGATAATATCGTAATACAAAGACAAGTCAAAAGAAAAAAAAAAGTAAAACTGACAAACTGTGTAGAGTATATGGTTAAGTTTGTCTAAAGCAGGGATGTCAAACTCAATTTCACTGAGGGGCGCATCAGGGTTGTGTTTGACCTCAGGGGCTGGGGTGTGTGGCCAGGGTGGGCATAGCCAGCTTGATGTCACTCATTGAGGCTCTGTTTTCAGCTGCGATGGCCTCCTGGAACTCTTTGCCAGTGAAAATGGAGTCTGGGGAGGCCGCACACATTTTCACTGGCAGAGGGTCCAGGAGGCCATCATGGCCGAAAATGGAGTGTGAGCGGGCTGAATGCAGCCTTCTGAGCTCCATTTTCACTTGCAGAAAGTTGCAGGATGCCATTGCGGCTGAAAGCAGAGCCTGGGTGGGCTGCGCATGGACCTCCTGAGTTCTGTTTTTTCTGGCAGAGACATTATGGGCCTGTCCTTCACTGTTTCCAGGGCGAATCTAACACTTCATGGGCCAGATACAGCCTGCAGGTCTTGAGTTTGATACCCCTGGTGTAAAATGTTCCTGAAAAATTTCAGCACAATGCCCTGGGTCTCAAATTTACAAGTGAGTGAGTGACTGAGGGAATAAGCAAGTAAGCAAGCAAATAAGCAAGCTAACTGCTGGAAGTAATCTGCAATATTTAACAGCATAAACAACTGAGACTCATACTATTCCAAGATTCTGAGAAAAGGTCAAAAACTTCAATACCATGGTTGAATACACTCACTCCTTGTTGAATGACCAAGTTCTTACAACAACCTTGTGGTTAAGCAAAATGGTCTCTCCCCCATAAGTGAACATATGGGGGAGAGAGAGATAGAGAGACTGGGAAGATCATTTGGTGCCATCTCATTTAGATAGTTTTTTCATGCAGCTATGCCAGCATTTCTCCCACTCCAGCATACATTTTTGTTGGGTGCCTGAAATATGGTCATAAATGCACACAATGGTTGAAAAATATTTTTAACTATTAACATCTTTGTGAATGGTCACTAATTGAAATTGTCACTAAATGAGGAATGGTTATATTCATGGCTTTGGAGAACTGAGTATAGCTGAGAAGTGCACTGTATGATTTTTACTACAGAATGGAAGCTAATTATAAAACTTCCATGGAATTAAGGCTCCAAAGAAAGAATATTAGAAGCAGAATGGATCTTTTTTCATTGAAAGAAAGAGAGGTGGTTAAACAAGGTGAAAGACAAATCTTTAGCTCTGGAATATGAGAAACAGACACAGAGTTAAGCAAACACAAGACAGTGATTGAAGATGTGTCACATAGGGTTTTGTGTGAGAATAATCAACCAATGGAACACCTTGCCCTTGGAAGTTGTGGGTGCGCCATCACTTGAGACCTTCAAGAAGAGATTGGACTGCCATTTGTCAGAAATGGTACAGGGTCTCCCGCTTGAGCGGGGGGTTTGACTAGATGACCTAAAAGGTCCCTTCCAACTCTGATTATCTGTTAAATCTGTGTAGGTAAGCAAATAAATAGTAAAAGTTTGAATTCATTGTGGTAGTAACAAATGTTAACCCAAGAGATGAAAAGAGAGCTTGTTTTTAAGAAAACCAAAAGGCTGCCAACTGTTTCAATGTATTAAAGCTAGGTAATTAAACAAAATATTTCTGAAAGACTAATTTAGATATATAGATTAAAAGTCATAGCCAAATGATGTAACCTATTCACTTATGTTGTGCTCAAACTACAAAATAACAATTAGATTATGTTTTCCAGAAATGTTCTAATTTGGGCATTTAAAAAGAATTCTTATAGATTGTCAGGATGAGACAAAATGGTAGTCAGAAAGAAATGAATGTTTCATCTGTAATTCCCAACCTTCTCATACTGCAGCACAACATCTAATTTAATTATCAAAGATGAGCAAATTTCTGGCTTGTATAATCTACTTTGTTTCTTACTAGAAATTCAGAGTCACCCAGGAAGGACCACCACCAAATACTGGATCAGTTTGGCAAGCATACTTACGAATTTAGTAATTTGGCAAATGTACCGGAGTCAAGTTTTTAACTCTTTTTATATAAAAGATTAGTTTCCTGCCACCCATTTCGTTTTAACAATGTTGTTTCAGGACAAGGATTAAGAAGTTCTAATCTGTAAACCACCCAAAGATCTATCTTAATACCCAAATATATAACCTGTCCACCGTTGGTTTCAGTCACAGAAAAAGACACAAAAATAGATGCTCTTTGAAATGCAGGAATGCAATGAATATATCCATATTAAAGCTTGTTCTTTCTAGTTTCTATAAAACTTTCATCACGTTTGTTTTCAAATCCATGTTAATCACACTGTGGACTTGGATAAGGCCACTAAAGTACCAGAATATAAACTATATGTATGCAAAGTTATTGAAGTTATATTCTCAAAAATGACCTATTATTTAGAGACTCATTAAATTTTCCTTATAACATTATTTAAAAATCTAAAAGGAGTTAATTAGACAAAAGGCAAAAGTTTTATTGCTTCACTGAATTGATTCAGAACAGCAGATTGTCCTACAATGTACTTAATTTCCTATATTCCTTTTGCCAATGAATTGTTGCAGTTGTATATAACCAAACATATTACTATATTAGTACACCTTCATCTCTATGTACAAGCTAAAAGTTAAAATAATTATCACAAACAATAACAAATAAATTCAGGTAAATCTGATTTCAGAAAATAGGATAAAACTTACCTAAAACCTATCTAGCTAAACAGCCTAAACCAACCAAACCTTTGAGTCACTTTGTTGGGAAGGTGGGTGTATAAAAAAATTAATTAATAAATAAAAAATGTAAAAAATAAAAGGTGCCTTTCCTTCAGTCAATTTTAATTAAAAGGGTTAGTATTGCTATGGAAACATTATTAATAAAATAGATTAATTTGCATTTGTATTAAATATGTGAGAATCAGTAATTAACTTCCAAAGAATTTCATCAGTATTTTTGTAATACAAAATTTGATTTTTCACATGCAAAAGATATAAGTATATTAAAATACTTCTTGAAGATAGTAAGTTACTGAGCTGCATAATACTGAAATACTCATAATATCTATACCTGATAATTCTGCCCTTTAAAAGAATATTGAAATCCTGAAACACCTGGAGGGCCCTAGAATGAAGGGAGAAAAATCATTGATTAAGATACTTTTAAGACAAACACATATCATTTTATTATTGCTTATGTTTCATGAAAAAAAGCATATGTATGCATTTATGTATTTGCTACATTTATTAACCAGCCCAACCATTCAACCCTGACTGGCATACCACAAATTAAGAATAAAGGGAAAAAAATAAGTTAATACTGATTCCCATAAAACAGAAAAGAAACTACATATACAGGTGAAACTCAAAAAATTAGAATATCGTGCAAAAGTTCATTTATTTCAGTAATGCAACGTAAAAGGTGAACCTAATATATGAGATTACATGCAAAGCAAGATAGTTCAAGCCATGATGTGCCATAATTGAGATGTTTATGGCTTACAGCTCATGAAAACCCCAAATCCACAATCTCAGAAAATTAGAATATTGTGAAAAGGTTCAATATTCTAGGCTCAAAGTATCCCACTCTAATCAGCTAATTAAGCCATAACACCTGCAAAGGGTTCCTGAGCCTTTAAATGGTCTCTCAGTCAGGTTCAGTAGGAATTGCAATCATGGGAAAGACTGCTGACCTGACAGTTGTGCAGAATACCATCATTGACACCCTCCATAAGGAGGGAAAGCCTCAAAAGGTAATTGCAAAAGAAGTTGGATGTTCCCAAAGTGCTGTATCAAAGCACATTAATAGAAAGTTATGTGGAAGGGAAAAGTGTGGAAGAAAACAGTGCACAAGTAGCAGGGATGACCGCAGCCTGGAGAGGATTGTCAGGAAAAGGCCATTCAAAAGTGTTGGGGACTTTCATAAGGAGTGGACTGAGGATGGAGTCACTGCATCAAGAGCCACCACACACAGACGGATCCTGGACATGGGCTTCAAATGTCATATTCCTCTTGTCAAGCTGCTCCAGAACAACAAAAAAACAACGTCAGAAGCGTCTTACCTGGGCTAAAGAAAAACAGAACTGGTCTGTTGCTCAGTGGTCCAAAGTCCTCTTTTCTGATGAGAGCAACTTTTGTATCTCATTTGGAAAAAGGACCCAGAGTCTGGAGGAAGAATGGAAACTGCAAGATGCTTGAAGTCCAGTGTAAAGTTTCCACAGTCTGTGTTGATTTGGGGAGCCATCTGCTGGTGTTGGTCCAATGTGCTTCATTAAGTCCAAGATCAATGCAGCCGTCTACCAGGATTTGGAGCGCTTCATGCTTCCTTCCACAGACGAGCTTTATGGGGATGCTGACTTCATTTTCCAGCAGGACTTGACACCTGTCCACACTGCCAAAAGCACCAAAACCTGGTTCAATGACCATGGGATTAATGTGCTTGATTGGCCAGCAAACTTGCCTGACCTGAACCCCATAGAGAATCTATGGGGCGTTGCCAAGAAAAGATGAGAGCCATGAGACCAAACAATGCAGAAGAGCTGAAGGCCGCTATTGAAGCATCCTGGTCTTCCATAACACCTCAGCAGTGCCAGAGGCTGATAGCTTCCATGCCATGCCGCATTGAGGCAGTAATTGCTGCAAAAGAGGCTCAAACCAAGTACTGAGTACATACGCATGCTTATACTTTTCAGAGGTCCGATATTGTTCTATGTACAATCCTTGTTTTATTGATTGCATGTAATATTCTAATTTTCTGAGATTGTGAATTTGGGGTTTTCATGAGCTGTAAGCCATAATCATCACAATTATGACAAATCACAGCTTGAACTATCTTGCTTTGCATGTAATGAGTCTATCTCATGTATTAGTTTCACCTTTTAAGTTGCATTACTGAAATAAATGAACTTTTGCACGATATTCTAATTTTTTGAGTTTCACCTGTATTTATACAAATATATAAATACCTAAATGGAGGAACCTTTATTTTTAGCCAATGAGTGGAACTAAAGATTTGATTAAATGAGAAAATTATTAACAATGTTATGAAATATGTTAAGAAAAGATGAAAAACTTTTTCATAATATGGGTCCACCATGGAGAAGGTCTACTAACTTGTCCGAAGTTCAAAAATAGCCCAGAAGAAATGACTCTCAGTAGACCTTCCTGAATCAATAAGACTAAAAAATCTTGAATAATTAAAGTAATCATTTCTATCAATCTTCTTAACCAGTAAGTCTCTCTCTCTCTCTCTCTCTCTCTCCCTCCCTCTCTCTCTCTCTCCATCTATCTATCACAAACCCCAGATTTTGGATTTTCATTATCTAATTTTTCATCTTTATCATTACACATATATTTTTTATTCCAATTTCTTTTTAAAATGCAAACCATTAAGTCCAAACCTAAGCACAGTAATGCATAATTAGGAAGATGTTATGTGATATCTTTGACTTCGGGACAAGGATTGGGCTCTATTTTTAATGAGAGTGCCATTATATTTCCTGAATTAAAGGTTGCATAGCACATTTACAACATTTTGAGTTAGAAATACAGTTTTGACTCTTATACACATGAATATTTTTTTTTCTGGAAGGAAGGGAGGAATGAATAATTAGGGGTATTAGTAGGTTTATTGACAATTTACTTTCTATTTAATTTGCAAAAGATCTGAATTGTTAGAACTACAAATCACAATTAAATACAAATGCATCAACAGCATTTAGAACAGAGTTGTTATCAATATCAGAATAATTAGTTGATTCAAAATCCAGAGTTCTTAAATAAACAATTGAATAAGATTAATCACATACTATTAGCTGTTTTCAAGCATTCTGGAATAAAGGATTAGAATCTCTCATATCAATTAATCAGTGGCTACAAAACTTAAAATAATATTTCTTATGAACTTAAATTAAAACAAGTTTAACAAAACATTCTTGTTCACATTAACTGGATATTTAAAAATGAATATTTTTAAAAAGCTGGCTATAAGTGTTATTAAATACAATATAGGTATTCATGCAATATAGGTTTGGTGTCCTATTGTGTTATTTTAATTAGTTAATACCTTTTAGAAAGACCACTGTGGTTTAAAAATGAAAAAGTGCATGTGAATTATTTATTGAAAACTCAACACTTATCTTGTGATTTATGGTTTCTCAAACAGAAAGGCAAGAAAAAAAAGATCATTCTTCAGTATTGGAATAGATTTACAATCTTGATTATTGATATATGTTTGCTTTTTTATTTATAAAACATATACATCTATGAATGTAATGAAAAGGTTGAACAATATTGTTTCGTGTGGTTAAGATTTAAATGATCTATATAAAAGATACCTGAATTATTTCTTATAAGCAACGTAACTTATCTTCATTCTTTTTGCTGGGTTTTTTGAATGCTTTTCTTTTTTCCTTCTTGTTGCACATTAAGATAATTGCATCTAAAAAGAACTCAATAATCACTAAAATATATGTATTTTGAATTAATACCCCTGTCCACAATAAAAAATTACTAAATGTTATTGATTTATTATAACATCTGAAAGTACACTAGCACTGCTGAAATGAATGGGTTTTGTGCCTGTTTATCAAAAATCAGACCTATACGATGTGTATTTCTATAAAAAAAAACCAGATCTATATTTCTGGAGGTAAAAGACACCCGGAAATGTTTTCTTGAATACAGAAATAAAATACAAATAGTATTAATATCTCTCAAACTAATTTATGTCAGAATCAATAGACAAAACATTTATTAAAAATCAAAACTTTCAACATGCAGAATATTATTTTGGGAAAAGAGGGAGACAAACCTCTATTAAGTTGAACTATATTTTCAAACTTGTCGATGAAAAATATTTATATATATTAGCACAATTTAGTCCTCCATACTCTCAAAGTAGATTGGTCCATCTACTTTAAACTATTTTGACTAACAGTAATTCAGAATGATGGGTTGAAGCTAGGTCATTATATATTGCAAGATACTCTGTTATTCAGGAGTGGTCTACACCTTTAAGAGCTAATATGGCTAATATAGCTCATGGAATGTACTTAATGACACTAATTGGGACCTAAAATTCCATTAAGTGACACATTTCTAAGTCGAAAAAAATATGTGGTCATGCCATTTAGTGACAGCAGTTGTGGCAGTCCCAGTTGCTGTCATTAAGTGGGGACTAGGCAACTTGTAAGCAAGGACCTCATGTAGCTGTGACTTGCAACTCCCTGCCAGCTTCCCCATTGGTGTTGCTTGTTAAAAGCCCACTAGGAAGATTACAAATGGCCACCATGGGGCCTTAGGGACTCTGTGCCAGCCTTAAGTATGAGGACTGGTTGAAACTATCACTTGTTGTACAACTAAAGTGTATTATAATAATGCTTTCTTTAAAAGGAACTCCATTTTTAATGACTTCAATTTTATTTCCATGTCCAGATTAGCTCTTGAGCTTTTAATACCTTTGAAACCATATTAATTCCAGGGACTACATGGAGATGGCCATGCAGCTATACTAGCATTATAGAATATATAGATATAGAAAATATTTGCTATTTTTTTCTCCTAGAATATTTTTGACTTCCCAGTCCAATGTATAACCCTGATACTTTCTAATGGACTCTATTTAATGGCTGTAATTTCTGGTCTAGAAAAATCATGCATTTTTTGTTTTGTTTTGTGGTATTATCCAGTAGCCTATAGTGATCCCAGCCATACTCAGCTTTTTGAAATCAACCACCTAATTTGATTTAAATAGTAATATTTATAATCAATTATTCAAAATTAGAAGCACCCAGACCTAGAATTCTACATAGCGGCTTTCCCAACAAATATTATTTATATGTAATAGATTGTGTTCAAGTGGCTGATTATATGAATAACACTAGCACATTGTTTTCTTTTATTTTTATGAGATAGGGATGAAAGAATCATTAATTCAAAATTAGTTAAAAAATGGACTAGTTAAAATTAGTTAAAAACATCCAGTTTTTTGTAAGCTAGCTAATCAAAGGCAATGCTATCATGATATACTTTGCTACAAATTGCAGATCTCAAAATGTAGACATTTCATTGCTATAGTATTTGAATAGTAGCATGTAGTGTCTGAAAAAAAAATTGAGTAAAGCCAAATTTGGTTGGTTTAATATGTACTTTAGAAGCTTTAGAATGAATAAAATGAATGAAAATACCAAAGGTATTGAAATATAATTTTGAGCCTCAATCTTTCTGCTTCTTGTGTAGCACTATAGCCATGTGCTTGTTTATTGTATTATCATATAGAAAAACATAGTTACATTATAACATGATTTTCAAACCATTTTCTAAATCATTATTTTAAAAAGAGATACCAAACCAAATTAGAATTGTGTCTTTTATTGAGAATACAGTGAAAAAAATCCCCACTTGAAAAAAAAAACTTGGCAAATTTGTTTAAATAATTAATTACTATAATAACATTTGTTCTTTCTTATTTGTGAGATGGCTGATGACGCTCTAAGATAGCTTGATGGTCTGTTAATGAAGATTTTTCAGCACTACATAAGAGTGTGAAGGAAATAAATCACTAGAGGGAGCTGCTGTTCCATTCAAAATGAGCTTCTTTGAATAGTTTTTCAGCTTAAATGATCCACATATTGAATAGAATAGATTCACAGCAATATAATAAAAAAAATATCTCTAAAACAATATAAGCGACAGTAAAATAATTTCCAAAATGTGCTAGAAAGAAGATCACAATTTGTATTCATAATTTCTACTCTTACAGGCATTTGAAGAAGAGCATAAAAGTAAATGGGGGAAGTACTATGTTTCGAACAGAAGCAATTATGTTTATTCCTTCTGTGGAACCTAAACATAGTCCAGTAAGAATTAGAGAACTCATATAGAATGGTAGGTTAAGCAAAGCCTGGTCTATTTACTAAATTATATCAGTTTGTTCTCAGCTTGTTAAGAGGTCTTGAAATTAAGTACGTTCCCCCAAACAGTGCAATAGTTATAAAACAATTCGGCATTTGTCAGAGCCAGAATTCTGGGCTCTGAGTTCCAATGGGATCTGCTATCTATTGCTTTACACAGTAACTTCTGAAATCATGAATTTATTTAGTGCTTGATGAAAATTTCCCATCCTAGTTGGATAATTATGAGGAATAATAATTACTTCCATAACCCAAGGTACATCAACCTGTACCGATCTTAGTAAAAGGTATTTTTACTTTCCTTGTAACAACTTATCACCCACCACTAGCAGGCCTATTCACTGAAGCCTATGATTGCAAATGGATCTTCTCACTCTGTCAGGACCCAGAGAAGTCTGTTTTTGTGGGAGATAAGCATACAGGTGAAACTCGAAAAATTAGAATATCATGCAAAAGTTCATTTATTTCAGTAATGCAACTTAAAAGGTGAAACTAATATATGAGATTACATGCAAAGCAAGATAGCTCAAGCCATGATGTGCCATAATTGAGATGACTATGGCTTACAGCTCATGAAAATCCCAAATCCACTATCTCAGAAAATTAGAATATTGTGAAAAGGTTCAATATTCTAGGCTCAGTGTCCACTCTAATCAGCTAATTAAGCCATAACACCTGCAAAAGGTTCCTGAGCCTTTAAATGGTCTCTCAGTCAGGTTCAGTAGGAATCGCAATCATGGGAAAGACTGCTGACCTGACAGTTGTGCAGAATACCATCATTGACACCCTCCATAAGGAGGGAAAGCCTCAAAAGGTAATTGCAAAAGAAGTTGGATGTTCCCAAAGTGCTGTATCAAAGCACATTAATAGAAAGTTATGTGGAAGGGAAAAGTGTGGAAGAAAACAGTGCACAAGTAGCAGGGATGACCGCAGCCTGGAGAGGATTGTCAGGAAAAGGCCATTCAAAAGTGTTGGGGACTTTCATAAGGAGTGGACTGAGGCTGGAGTCACTGCATCAAGAGCCACCACACACAGACGGATCCTGGACATGGGCTTCAAATGTCATATTCCTCTTGTAAAGCTGCTCCTGAACAACAAAAAAACAACATCAGAAGCGTCTTACCTGGGCTAAAGAAAAACAGAACTGGTCTGTTGCTCAGTGGTCCAAAGTCCTCTTTTCTGATGAGAGCAACTTTTGCATCTCATTTGGAAAAAGGACCCAGAGTCTGGAGGAAGAATGGAAACTGCAAGATGCTTGAAGTCCAGTGTGAAGTTTCCACAGTCTGTGTTGATTTGGGGAGCCATGTCATTTGCTGGTGTTGGTCCATTGTGCTTCATTAAGTCCAGGGTCAACGCAGCCATCTACCAGGAGATTTGGGAGCACTTCATGCTTCCTTCCGCAGACAAGCTTTATGGGGATGCTGACTTCAATTTCCAGCAGGACTTGGCACCTGCCCACACTGCCAAAAGCACCAAAACTGGTTCAATGACCATGGGATTACTGTGTTTGATTGGCCAGCAAACTCGCCTGACCTGAACCCCATAGAGAATCTATGGGGCATTGCCAAGAGAAAGATGAGAGACATGAGACCGAACAATGCAGAAGAGCTGAAGGCCGCTATTGAAGCATCCTGGTCTTCCATAACACCTCAGCAGTGCCACAGGCTGATAGCTTCCATGCCACACCGCATTGAGGCAGTAATTGCTGCAAAAGGGGTCCAAACCCCTTTTGTACATATGCATATATACATATGCATGCTTATATTTTTCAGAGGTCCGATATTGTTCTATGTACAATCCTTGTTTTACTCATTGCACGTAATATTCTAATTTTCTGAGATTGTGGATTTGGGGTTTTCATGAGCTGTAAGCTATAATCATCACAATTATCACAAATCACAGCTTGAACTATCTTGCTTTGCATGTAATGAGTGTATCTCATGTATTAGTTTCACCTTTTAAGTTGCATTACTGAAATAGATGAACTTTTGCACGATATTCTAATTTTTTGATTTTCCCCTGTAATGGTAGCTGAGACAGCGAAACCTTATATGAGATATATTTGTTGATTTTACTTAAAGCTTTACCTATCATAATATGTCTTCCATCAAAACAAGTATTTATTTAAAACATGTATACTGTATTTAATTATTAATCAGATTGATGGTACTCAGCTTTTTCAAGATCAGCTCAAATGGGCTAAGTCTTACCAACTCTTATTCTAGATTGTTCCATCCTGCCCGTGAAATGCTTTATTGCCATTATATAAATGAATACTGCATATTGGTCATACAAACACATTGGGTAGGGAGACACAATAAGGCAAACAAGAAGCCTATCAGCATCTTCTTTTTCTGCTTTCCTTGTATTTTAATAAAGATATTTAATATATCTGGATGGAGTAGCTCTATTCTTGGAGTGAGCAAACTGTCTCCAACTATTTTCCTGATTTAACATAAACATATTCACAATCCAATGTTTAAAAAAAGAATCAGAAGACAAAAACAGCATCCATTGTATGACTTGGTACTTAGCTCTGTAAAATCTACTCATGCCAGTCTCAACCTAAACCCCATTTAATGCTAAATACAAATGCCATATTTACAACATTCTTAACACACAAAGAAGTCTGGTTACTTCATATATTCCAGTTGTTAAAATCACAGTACAATAAGATAGGCTGCTTAAGACAATGTTAGTTCAAGTTCAAAATACTCCAGAAACTTTAAGAGGGGTATCTTATCATAATTGAACAAAAATATGTTGGGGTCTTTTGGACACTTCTGTGACTTTAGAATACGTGACACCTGGTTCAACTGTAGTAACTATGAGGGGGATCTTGGAGTTCTAGTGAACTAGAACTCATTATACTAAATATTATACTAAATATGAGCCAGCAGTGTGCTGCAGCTGCCAAAAAAGCCAACACAAACCTAGGCTGCATTAACAGAGGGATAGAATCAAGGTCATGTGAAGTTTAATAATACTTTATAATGCCTTGGTAAGAACATATTTGGAATATTACATCCAGTTTTGGTCACCATGATATGAAAAGGATGTTGAGAGTCTAGAAAGTGTCCAGAGAAGAGCAACAAAGGTGGTTAGGAGACTGGAGGCTAAAGCATATGAAGAATGGTTGCAGGAATTGGGCATGTCTAGTTTAATGAAAAGAAGGACTAGGGGTGCTGTGATAGTAGTGTTCCAATATTTGAGAGGCTGCCACAAAGAAGAGGGGGTCAACTATTCTCCAAAGCATATGAAGGCAGAAAAAAAAGCAATGGAGGGAAACTAATCAAGGAGAGAAGCAACCTAAAACTAAGGAGAAATTTCCTGACAGGTAGAGCAATTAATCCGTGGAACAACTTACTCCCAGAAACTCCAGCATTGGAGGTTTTTAAGAAGAGACTCAACAACCATTTGTCTGAAATGGTACCGGGTTTTCTGCCTGAGCAGGAGGTTGGATTAGAACAGGGCCCCCAACCCTAGGCCACAAAATGGCACCACCACGCAGCTGGCCAGAGACTAGGCTGTGCAAGTGAGCAAATTCCCATCCATGCACATGCAGGATCCAGTCTGCAGAAAACCCGCCTTTATGGAAGTAGTCCCTGGCACCCAAAATGTTGGGGGGGCTGCTAGACTAGAAGACCTCTGAAGTCCCTTCTAATTCTGTTATTCTGTTTTAAGAAGAAATGAGTAGATTCAGTTAATGAAGATGAGATAAGACATTCATAATGCAGCATTGATTCATACAGTATGATAAGTTCACGTTCTGTAAGAAATCTGCTAGGGACAGAAGCATCATTTGCTTGCCCATTTTTGAAATCTGAACTGCAAGTATTGTACCTGTTTATTACTATGTAGGAGACACATGCTATCATGAACTATTTTTTCCTAAGAACAACAATATGAATGATATTCAGAATATTCCTCTATCACTACCTCATTTTATTAACAAATAATATGCCCCAATCTGATAGGTATTCTTCATTCTGAAGGTTTTTCATTTTCAATATAACTATGTCAAATACAACGGTTACATTTTTGTTTTTATCTTTAATAAATAGAGACATCATTTGGTTTCTTTCCAGATATATTATTAATGTTGCTAAAATTACTCCTGTGTAGTATATCTCTGTGAACTTTCAATGATTACAGAATAATCAATTAAGTACCACACCAAGAAAAATAGAGGTAGCCTAATGCCATGATTAAAAGAATCAAGCACAGATTCTAATCCATGGACATCTAACAAAAAATTCCAAGAGCATCTGGTGCAACAACCCTAACATACATGTTACTAGAATGAAAGAATAGTACAATTCATTTCATACAATTCATATATGTCTTAATTTTCTTTTATTTTTTAACAAATTCTTTTAATCTACAGCTGAATTTCCAGTATTGGGTATAATCCTTTCTGCCATTTAAACGATCAGCATCTTAGTCACAAATTTCCAATTTGAAATACACAGCACCATTGCTTTGGGTAAAGTAAAATAGTTAAATATTTTGGACAAATACATAGCCTGAACTGCTCATCAATCTTTTCCATTTCCACCAGTTCCAGAAGTTGTTATCCTACTTTTCTTATCACACCTATATCCCAAACCTCTCTATATGCCTTATCTTTGTTTTGTCTGTAGAGAAAGCAAAAGAATTGTTCACACAACCTCCTTAGGGTATCTGAGATGGATTGTGGACTAAGCTGTTTGATGCTATCCTTGTGGATACTCACAGGTGGCCCTGGTGGTCCTGCTTTTCCAGGGAGTCCTGGTTTGCCACGTCGTCCCTGGATAAACAAAGACATATAAGAGCAAGAATTATTGGAACAAATAATCATTTATTTGTTTAAAGAACATGGTTTTGAAAACTATGAAATCTTTAAGGCAGGACTATTCTCTCAATCGGGGAAATTTTCCATAACAACCATTCTAAGAACATTACTGGAAATGTATAGTCTCTGCTTCATATACCACACTTTTCTTCTGTAAAAGCAGATTTGAACAAACTGGCTTAGTGCCTTGCACAAATTATTCAGGACATAATGTTTCATTTTAAATGAAAATTTTCATTTTAAAAAATTGATGATGTTAAAAACATTATTTTAAAAAATTGCTCCAAATAAAGTTGAGCTTTCAAGATAAGTTCTACTTCACTTGCTCAGAACGGCAATCTGCTACAAGAATGAAGACAGAAGTGTTCTTTTTACCAGGGTTCATTTATTCAGAGAATATTAATCTGAATAGGTGCTGCCTTTTTCATGTGATTACATTCATTTTACAATGTTCTGTTGGCTATTTTCATCCACATGGCCAATATAGAAAACAATGTTAAATAGGATCTGAATTTATTCAATGACACCAATAAAATGATACCTAAGATTTAGTCAGCTAATAGAAAATGGCAATCAAAGAATCGATTAAAGTCAATATTGAATTGGGGGGTGGGTGGGACAGAAAACTTTACTTTTAATCCTTTTAGTGGTCATTTCTAGCAAGGACCTATTTATATTTTTCCCAGTCTATATCAAAGTTTCTGACAGCACAATTGTGTATATTTGAAAACTGCTACAGTAATAACTATGACAGTTGAAAAATCTTCCTGAACCAAAGCTGGAAGCCCCAAAGAATTGGCGGTAAAGTAGAAATGATAAATGCCATGAACAATGAAGTAGTTTTAACCACTTTAACATTTTTTTCAAAATAAAGGTTTACTTCTTCAAAAAATTTAATTAGCACTTGTTTTGTAAGTTATGATCATGGGTAAAAGCATTTTGTGACATTTATCAAAATACAGCAAACTCAGATGAATTACCATAAAGGAACAGACAGAATTGGCAGTGGAAGAATTACAGTACACTTACCAGCCTAAATCTTAAAAATAGGCTGTGCATTACAGATTTACAGATATCCTGCCTCCATTTTCTAGGCTGATTTTCACAGATCATTGCTGTATCTGAATTGAATTATGTACTTCTTACTTATTGATTTCCATTATTCAAATCATCTGTCACTGTCAGAGATTCCCTGTCAACTAATCTGGACTTCATAAATTGAGCAGCTCTATGGGTCCAAGATCAGGAAACAGTGGATGACAATGTTTCAGAAGCCATGTGTCTCCTAACATTTTTCATGTGTTTCACATACAACATCCTTATTTAGGTCAATGTGCTTTTTATTAATATAACTTTAGCTATAATTTTTGATGATTTGGATTTGATGGCCTCCACATGTGTATTTATATTTTAGGAGCAAAAATATGTGAGATATGTAAACATTTTTCATCTAGATGTTATTGCATCCTATAGCTCTAAACACACCGAGTACAAATTATTATAAAATAGGGTTTTATTATCAATATTAATGTAGTCCTTTGGAATATTCAAGATGCACAGAATGCTACAACACATATTTGTTAAAAAGTGGCTGAAAAGTATTTACTGGGTTTTTTTTTTACATTGCTTTAATATTTCTCTATAATGTAAAAAGCTTCATGTGACACAGTGTACATGCAATATTAAATTCAGGTGAGTCTTTCAGAGAAAAATGCTTTACTACATCACTAAAGTGAAGGGTTATGCTCTCGTTCGCAGTAGGCTTCCACAGATACCGAGAAAGGTAACCTTTATTTCCATCACCATTAAAGAGAATAGAAAAGGTCTTTCAGGCAATGGAATCTACCAGTATGCATGATCAAAGCTTCTAAATCAGACATTTTATTATATGAACGTTGGTTTCCTATCAAAGTTATTAACTAAATGCGCCATTTGAATAACTGAATGAATTGTGAGATTTCAAAGCAACTTGGATTTGTTAGAAATTTAAATACTGATGAAAAATCAGGTTCTGTTGATTACCTTTCCAGTTCCTTGCTTCTTAACATTTCAAGTAAGTACAAAATAAAGAAATATTAAGCACATAGTAAGATTTGAACTGGCTGGACAAATGTGATTCAGGTGCAGAATGCAGAACTGAATTCTCTGTAACTTATACAGTATTTGTTAAAAAGGTTTGCTAATATAACCTAGGAAGCATAACCTTTTTTTCCAGATTGTTTCTATACTGATTACTGTCAGTGCCATTGTCCATTATAGATCCATTATAAACTTCAATTCCCAGAATTCCTCAGTAGCCATGCTGGCTGGGGAATTCTGGGAGTTGAGATTCATACATCTTAAAGTTGCCAAATGTGGAGACCCTGATATATATCAGTACAGCCTGTTCATCACATTTGTCTAACTTTTTATGATTCATAGAAAAGGCATTGTATAAAAAAGTAAATCCATTAGTAGTTGATTATACATAGTACATTCACTAGACATTTTGGAAAGCTATCATCAAAATATTTGGTATGCATATCTTGTTCCTTATTAAATAATGAATGGTTGGACAAATACAAAAGCAAATGAAAAGTTTTTCACATGCCTTCTTCCCTGCATAACCTACATTATCAAATCAGTTAGCAAACACATCCTAGCATTATGTTCAGATCACCTCTCTGAGTAGAATGCTTAGTCTTCCATTCTTATAAGATTCTATGCTATAGGAAAAATCGATCCACTGAGCTCTATTAATAACAAGAAATGTGAAGATATTTCTTATTTAGGAGCAACAGGAGGTGCTAGCAGTCCAAGATATTCTTGTGAAATGATTGCATCTCTTTCTACTTATGGATTATTTATAACAAAGAAAACAGTGAGGAAAAATAAGGGAGGATTATAAGCAGAAGGTTATTCCAGTAAATAAAGCAGGATGATTCAATAATGATAGTATTATCTAGAATTCTCCAGGTGAAAAAGGTGTGGATGGAAAGGCAAAGGCACCAGAGCATCAAAAACCTCATGTTAGGATGAATATTTCTTATTTGCTATTATGCTATGTTGAGGATTTGAAAATGGACTGAAACCTATTGAGATAATGAATCATAGTCTATAGTAGTTGGGTGGCAAATAATAAAATAAAAATGATATTGTTGTTCAGTCACTAAGTTGTGCCTGATGCTTTGCGATCCCATGGAGCATAGCATATCAAGTCCCTCTGTCCTCCACTGTCTTCTGGAGTTTGCCCAAATTCATGTTCGTTATGTTAATTATACTATCTAGCCATCTTATCCTCTGCTGTCCCCTTCTCCTTTTGTCTTCAATCTTTCTAAACATCAGGGTCTTTTTCAATGAGTCCTCTCTTCTCATTAGATGGCCAAAATATTTGACCTTCAGCTTCATTATCTGTCCTTTCAAAGAACAGGTTTGATTTCCTTTCAGATAGACTGATTTGATTTGCTTGTAATCCAAGGAACTCTCATCAGTCTTCTCCAACACCACAATTTGAAAGCAAAAGGTGATATTACCATTTTTCAATATCAGCCATAACATTCAATGTTTGCATTGAGATGGTATGTGTGCCTTCCTTAATTCCATTTCTTTCTGCTGTTTTTCAATAGTAAAATGTTTACATATTGGCAATCTGAAACTCCACATGATTTCAGTGTGTGCAGTTTCTGTATTGAAGGGGAAAATACTTGTTCTAATTTCTTAGGGTTCTTGTTCCTCTAGAAATGTGTACTGGATGGTTTTTAACTCATGAAAGTCAAGCCAAAGCTTCTCTTTAAAATCATCAAGTTTGTGAGATTTATCTGGCCTGGCTTTTTGGGAAGAAGAAGGAGAAGGAGGAGCAGGAGATTCTAAAGGAAGTCAAGTAAACACTTTTCCTCCTGGAATCAGGAATGCTCTTGAAGCGTTGTACTTTATTCAGAGCCTTGGGACCATGAGGGCAGCTCTGTTTTTGTTTTTTTGTTTTCACCATGAAGCCAAACAGGTCTAATGCTCCAGGTCTATCCAGGAGCATGGGAAAAGGGGCATTTTAAGATGCTGCTGCTGAGCAGCTACCTTCAGCATTTTTCTTCATCACCGGGCTGGGTGGCCTTGTGGGAGGTAGAAAATGATGAAGATCAGCAGATGTGGTAGAATGCATGGCAACAAGGGCAACTGGGATAGAGGTTGTCAGGCATTCAGTACTTTATGGGGTGGGGGTAACGGGCTTTTGAAGTCTCCCAGGAATTTGGAACTTCTTGTGGGACAGCTCTTTGTACTCTGCTGTGGAGGCTTCCCAGGTATTCAGCCCTTTGTGAGAGAAGCTGCTGCTGCTTTGTGTTGTGTATTGGAATAAATTCCATTGCATTTAAAGACATAGGACATAGATGAGGAGGGACCTACATAAGCAGGTAGGGGCCAATCATAAGTGCAGGTGGGGCTACTAAGCTCCCAAACTTTGATGACATGACTGCAGGAGGGCTGTGACAGGCACAACTTAAAAGTCCCTTTGTACTACCGGTATACCATGGTAATTTTCAATGTTCACTAAACATACCTTCCCAGATATGACTGGGTTATATACAGTAGATATTGTTGCATCACAAATATGTACTCCAAGCAGTCTAATAAATATTGTGGTGACGGTCATCACTGAAGTAATAATGATAGATAGCAATAATAGAGTCAGTAGTATTCACCAGCAATGGCTTTAAGTCTGATAAGGCTTACAAGAAAACTCCTGTTTTCAAAAATATGACCAAAAACATTCTTGGAATCTAGAAGAAAGGGTGATAAATATATGAGAGGCTTCATAAAAAAAACCAGGGGTCTGTCTCATGCATGTGGTAGCGTTTTCTGTTAAGGCAAAGCAATCATTGGATTCATTTAATAATTGATTCTTGGAGGGTTTGGGGACAGGAGGAATTTTTTTAATAAGGAGAGTCCTTTTCATTAATAAGGACCTATTAAATGGACCCAGAAAAGTTCCTCATTTTTCAGCAGTACATGTATTAACAGTTGTAAATTTTTTAATCATCTCTGCTTGATTTTGTCTAGGGTATTGCAAGCTTCATTTCAGCTGTGTCTAAATGAATTTGAATGGAGGTAATGCGATTTGAAAATCCACTGCAATGAAAGTTTTGCATACTTGGAGTTCAGATAAAAGAAATGGTCTTTCATGTGGTTTCCACTAAAGCTGCAATTGTTCCATTACATCTCTAAATCGGTTTTCATGTTCATTTTACTTACAGTAATTTTAAACAGGGAGGGGGGGAATTCATGGAAATGGCCAAGCAAAATGAAGAATGCTTCAAATAACATCCTGGCTCTACCCTGAAATCCCTGAAAGGTAGTTAGGCTTGAAACAACTAACATGTGAATTAAATAAAGCACATGAACAATAGAAAGGAGGATAAAAACTATTTCAAAATATCTTGCCAAAATGCATTATTACTCTGTGTTGTCTCACTTTTGTGCACTGGTTTGCTATGGTTTGCCTACACAAGACTCTCTGAAGAGGCAAAAAATTATGTAGAATTAAATTGTAGCTTCTTGGTATATTCCACATTTTTAGTGCAAGGACTGTTTCTCTGGCTAGGGATGTAAGAACACTTTGGTTATAAAACTGGTTTAATTATATATAGCCAAGGATAAGACATCTACCTCATGCCAAGGCCTAGCATAAGACTGTGGGGAAATTGAAAAGCCATTTGACTGGGACTTTACTCTTAGTATGCTAATTTATTTTACTTAAAAATACTGATGTTGCATCTTTTATATGTCATAATTTTTAAATTTTTTATTATGACTAGGGGCCTCTAAAGTCTGGATCATTCTACCTTTTCAAATGTAATATTTAAACAAATGCCCACTCTTTAAAAGCAAATATTACCATAAAACTGTAAACAGCAAGACAGTGTTAATTTTTTTCCCTTCAGGAGTTTTAATTAGAAGTTGCAGTATTATTTGAACAGAATCTAATCTTAGAATCTGATACAGAATGGAAGATTACTTTCTTTAACACTATTTGGTGTAAAAGTCAGTGAAACTGACTTTGGTAAATTCAATTCCCAGGGATATATTGCTGATAATATTCATATATGTAAAGTAATAAGAATAGCTAGATGAATACTTTTTTATAATAAAATCAAAGACTGAGCATTTAAATGCCTCATAAGAAAAGGTTCCTTATTTTAAGTTTCCTGAACTTTAACACATTGATAGGAAGAACATTTCAGAAAATAATATTTGTTTGACTATTTTTCCTGTTGGCACTGCATTGACCTTTACATTTGCTTTCATTTCAAATTAAATCTTCCTCTTAGCTAGAAACACCAAATTATGTAAACTTTAAACAACGCTTCAGGTGTTTCACATGACAATTATAATATACTTAATAGGTCCAATCCAAACATATTTTTCATGTTACCAGTTTCATATGTTTCAATTACCAGCAATTATTGCATACTTTTGCAATATTTTCCCTGGTCACTTTAGCATTACATAGTTTGCACAGCTACTTGCTGATTTATGTTTTTAAAAGAATGCTGAGAGAAGTCAACGGGTTGTGCATGCTTTGAAAGTTACCTGGAAGAAATGCTTTGGGCTCTATGCAAGTCTGAGGAAAAAGGTGCTATTACTTTAAAAGTTGTATTAATGTTGATAAGTGGATTCATTAAAACCACATCATTCTTTTTCAGGCTTGCCCAGAAGCTTCAACCATATTAAGCCACTTTAAAGAAGAGGGAGGTCAACCTATTCTCCAAAGCACCTGAAGGCAAAACAAGAAGCACTGGTTGGAAACCTAGAACTAAGGAGAACTTTCCTGACAGTTAGAACAATTAATCAGTGGAACGGCCTGCCTTACAATTGTGGGTGCTCAGCCACTGAAAGTTTTTAAGAAGAAATTGGACAACTATTTGTCTGAAATGGTGTAAAGACTCTTACTTGAGCATGGGCTTGAACTAGAAGGTTCCTTCCAACTTTGTTATTTTGTTATTCTGCAGACTGCTGATATATGGGTTTGTGTTTGAGGTCCAAAGGTTTTTCTAATAAACCAGAAGCAAAGACAGCATGATAAATTAGTATCTGCCAGTTGCTGCCATATTTACTTACCCTCTGGCCTTCTTTTCCAGGTGGGCCTTGAGGACCTTCTATTCCTGACATACTCTGTAAATATAGACAGTTTTCAAATGTTATTTCCCTCATTAATATAACTTAAAATAGCTGCTCATATTCCTAAAATAGTAATCTAACTTTTATAATTAAAGTGTAATTTCAAGCAGTATTCATACAGGTTCTTATGGCTGTGGGTAGCAGATGCTAAAGAGCATAGAAAGATCACACTTTAATTTGAAAGGTGGTTTCAACTGTAGATTTGAGTAGTTCTTGCTTTATATTTTTTTAAATAAATGCTACAGGCTAAATTTTGAACTGGATAGACTTGATGAAAGAATGTGTGTCTGCTTTATGAATAAATGGTAGCCTTAATATTGGAGGATTATTTTCTATATTAATTTTTGCACATGGACATTTCTATATGCTCTCCACTATGTTGAATCATGAGAGGGAAGTCTTGACTATCCTGATGCCTCAACATGACTGCAACTTTCATCATCTTCAGTCAGCATGACCACTGATTCAGAAACTAGGATGCTTTCTGAGATACACAAAAGCAGAACACAATAAAAATGATACAGAAATTGTCTGGAAAGCAAGTTATCTTTGTACTTGGGAAAGCATTTGAAAAGATTTCAGGCTTTGCTAAAAGACATTTCAATCCTAAAAAGGAAACTACAATCACAGAAAAAAGAGTAATGGAAAGGAATGCTATAGCAAACAAAATTCAAATTCAGATTTATTTATTGCAACCCCGGGACCATGTACAAATAAGATATTGAATAAAATAAGTATTCATACACAATACACACACACACACAAATGTATGTAAGAGACATGTGTGTAAGAGAAAACCAGTAAATATAATAATAGAATCTAAAAATATTGAATAGAACTACTAAAATAAAGTCAAATAAAATACTATTTTAAGTTCCAATCCTAAGTAATGGTACAGCATATTGTAGAAATGGTAGCACAGAACTGAGCAATTTAAGAAATTATTTTCAAGTTATTGTCTCAGAGTAATAGCATTAAATATAAATCACACTCCCCATTTAAACATTTCTTCAAGATAGGATTTATACTGTATAAATAGAAGAATGGGGATCTGTAAGGTAAACTCCCCCCCCCCCAAATTTCTGGGATACAATAAAGCATAGAATAAGTTTATGTAATAGGAAAATGCAGAAGAGATATTAAATCAAACATGTAATTATAGGAAAAAGTGGAATTCAAGGCTTCTATAGACAAGGATACAAGAGCTATAGAAACATATACTCTCAATTAGTAGAGCAAAAGCATCATTGTGTGTATCTGCATGTGTAGAAATAAGTGTGTGTGTGTGTGTGTGTGTGTGTGTGTGTGTAATTTAGACATGATCTTTGTGCTTCACATATAGTTTGGCTTCAGTCATTTTCAGTTTTCACCTCTCAGCATTTATTAGAGAATGTGATTTTTGGGATGAAGAGATACCTTTTTATTTTTTATTTTATTTTTATTTGCATTTATATGCCGCCCTTCTCCAGAGACTCAGGGCGGCTTACAGTCTATGGAGCACCATGCTAAGTGCCCAGCAATAGCCTTCATTCCACAGTGCTTCCTGTTGTCCTGGGTAATCTCAAACTAGTAATTTGAGAAATCTCTAGTTGAGTTTAATTAAATTATATTATTTTGGATGACATGGCTTCAGGTTTATGTCTTTATTTGACTTTGTTTTCAAATTTTAGATCAATACACAAGATGCATGACCCAATTTTTCCTCTCTTAAATCAGCTTAGTAAGTTACATGACATATTTATGAAGCCAACAAAAACATGACAAGGGATTCTTTTTATTCGTAACTACAGAACTGTTTTCTGTCTTATTTATAAATAACGTAATCAAACAATTTTTTTAAAAAATATTTTTGTACAACCAAGCAAGTTCTGCATATTTTAAAGTAAAATAAATTGAGGTCAACTTCAGGTGATTTATTATTCATACCAAACAAGGCCAGTTCCTTTATCCCTGGAACAACATTTCTCTTTTATCCAAAAGAGAGGTGTGAATTAGTCACTAAAAAAAGCAGATTCTGGTGGAGATATTAGAATGGAGATATTAAAATGCATAGGTTGTACATGATAACTTTCTTACATTAGCATATCTCAAATTATCCACAGCTTGACTAACTTGATCTCTTAATTGACTTGACTTGACTTGCTTTCAAACTGTCCTTATATACTCAGTAATGAAAATGATAGAAAATTGAAATGAGCTTAAAAGATGCTACAAAAATTAAAATTTCGCTGGTAGAAAGCTGCAGGAGGTTGTCACAGCTGAAAACAGAGCACAGGCAGGCAGCATGCAGCCTCCCCAAGTTCCCTTTTCATTGGCAGAGGGCTGCAGGAAGCCATCACAGCCAAAAATGGAGCTCAGGTGGGCCATGTATGGCACTCCCAAGCTCTGTTTTTGTTGGCAGAGGCACCGCAAGCTGGTCTGCTGTTTTCAGGGTGGGTGTGCGGGCCAGATCTAAGCACCCAGCGGGCCAGATCTGGTCCCTGGGCCTTGAGTTTGACACCCCTGGTATATGGGAATTATCTTGGGAGACAGGAAGACATTTATCTAGACAATAGTCTAATAAATGATTGAATATGAAGGAAGAGGGGTGGAGAAAGCATCTCAGAAGAGACCCTCCCTAGTTTTCAGCAGAGCAAAAGTAAGAGGTGGGAAGTTCTTTCAAATTTGCCAGATTCTCTTAATGTAACCTTACAAATAAGATAGCATTAGTACTCATGGTTGTGCTTCTTTTCTGGAGTATCACAAAGGGGAAGTATCTTATTTAATAAAATAATTAGGTTTCAAAC
Organism: Bungarus multicinctus; assembly: GCA_023653725.1. Lineage (NCBI taxonomy): Eukaryota > Metazoa > Chordata > Lepidosauria > Squamata > Elapidae > Bungarus > Bungarus multicinctus. The sequence continues at coordinate 117,982,394 of CM042836.1, forward strand.
TTTTCTAGATTTCAGTGAATCAATTACTTTACCTTTTAAGCCATGTTCTACTTTTAAAACCCACATTCATATTAGCAGTGCCCTCCCTTATTTACAAAACGTTATATTCTATCCAGGTGACGTATATCTTAGCAAACAGGAACATGTTATCTGGGCTTGAAGCTAAGCAGGGTCAGGTCTAGTTAGTATTTGAATGGCAGGCTTCAAGGGAATAGCATTGGCTAGACTTGTGGTGAAAGTCTGGAAAAGGTACTTCCAAACCAGTTACTGTTACCAAGAAAATTCCATGAATCAGTCCATAAAGTCACTGGAAACTGAGCTTGATTAGATTAAGAATTTATTTGTAAATGATCCATTTTCCTTTGCTTCTTTGATCTTTTTCTTCTTTTGAAAAAATCTTTTCAGAAAGGAAATTCAAGAAAATTGCATAATATGTTTAATTACTACATTAGGAAGCAGTTGTCTGGAAGTACACTACTTTGTATAAAGTGAAGTAATCCTATTTTTTACAAAAACATTTTAAAATATACTTAGGAAAAGAAAGGGAAGGAGGGTAGGTGGGTGGAAATTAGATAAATTTTATAAAACTTAGAAAAAAATGGGGGAAATCTACTATTATGCTATAACTTAAGCTATAAATTAGAACAAAGTATAGTCATAAATTAAATGACAACCACATATCTCTATGGCCGTTTAAATACTATTAATAGAATTAAGTCAGAGATTACCAAAAATAAGAATTATTAGTCAAAATATTGAAGAAATAACAAGAATGTCTAACTAATCTGCAACCACCACCCCATCATTTTAACTTTATGAAAACCAGACAATCTGGTGTTTTAAGAGAAAGGCAAAACTGAGATGTGTAAAAGTCTACAGAATTTTACAGAATTGCAAAATATACAGAATTACAGTCCATAATCCTATATAACAACTTGTTAAAAATATAAGAAGATTTATGACCTGCTTGTAACATTTTAACGAGATTTGATGTAAAGCATTACTTGAATTAACTATAAGCCATTTCATCTGTGAAAACCTAGAGTACACTTAAATTAATATTTAAATAAATGTGATTACATACATCATAACCAATTTTGAAGCCTTATAAATGAATAAACCAGACTTTTTTTCTTAGAGAAAAATACATTTAAATCTAATATTATGCAACATACATTCAGTAAGATTAGATATTATGAGATTGTGTGCACTGAGAATATATACTTAATTTATGTTCAACTATAAAAAGTACAAAACTCATACAAAGAATAAACAGAGATCATAATGAAGAATATTATTTCAATAACATCTAGAGAATTATAAATTCCTTTCTCTAGTTTAGACTTTGATTCTTTTCAATTTTTTGGGCTTTTGGCACACTGTTTTGTATTAGATCCAATCCTTCCTGTTATCTAGAAATAATGCTGGGAAACTATTGTCCAATCCTACTCTGTTAAGGTATGTTGTTCCACAGGATTTTATCTCGTTTCTATGTTGGTTTACATTTAGAAACCTGACCTTCGGGACTGAAGATAAACCTATTTGGCATGGGTTTGTGTTCCTTCATGTAGACCAGATTTCTTGATCCATTGTAGTTACTGAATTCACAGGTGATAGCTGTGTCAAAGAGTGTGCTTGTATAACTATGTCTAGTGAGACAATTGGACCCCTCCTGAGCCAATGAGATATATCAGTGGTCATCTATCCCTTGATCATATACATCTTATCCATCACAAATGCTTTACATGTGTCTGACTCTAAAAAATGTCTGGAAATTGCAGTTGGTGCAAAATGAAGTGGCTAAGTTACTGATGGATTATATGATGCCTGTAGTGAAAGATCTTTACTAGTTACCAGTTGTCTATCAGAAATAATTAAAGACAAGATATGGCCTTTCATTCTATGAATCTAGCCTGTTACTCAGATCAGAAGAAGCACTTTAGAATAAGGCCTTTTTGCCAGAAACTCATCGATCTGAATCTTCTCCTTTGGGAACCCAACCTAGAATATGGAATGAATTCCCAAACAATGTTAATTTGGCCCCTATTTTCCCAGTGAGAAAAAATAACAGCAAAAATCTTTTTCATCAAGTTTTTAACTAGTTTCTAACTTAGTTGAACTAAGTTTTGATTTTAATGATACTGCTTTTAAATTTATCTTAATTTTAAATATCTTGATTTTTTATTCATACATTTTATAATTTTTATTAATTGTTGTAGATTATTTCTGAATAGGGAAAAATGGGACATAGACATATCACTTGATTCATTATTGAATTTTCTTCTATAAATAAAACGACTTCTGCTGTCTACATTTTTTTAAAATAAAGGAGAGTTGTACTGGAAGAAAAAGAATTCATTGATTTTATTTTCCCCTGATCCATGGCACCATTTACACAATTACAGAGAGTTTTAAAATTCTCTAGAGCAAATCTTTTGAGATGGATAATCTGGAAAAAAATGCTACCCATGTCTTTCAGACATGAGTGGAATTTTGCTGAAAAAGCACCTACCTTTGAGGGTGCAAGGCAGAGAATAAAGCACAAATTCTGCTTTTTCTGTAATTATACAGGTGAAACTTGAAAAATTAGAATATCGTGCAAAAGTTCATTTATTTCAGTAATGCAACTTAAAAGGTGAAACTAATATATGAGATAGACTCATTACATGTAAGATAGTTCAAACTGTGATTTGTCATAATTGAGATGATTATGGCTTACAGCTCATGAAAACCCCAAATCCACAATCTCAGAAAATTAGAATATTACATGCAATCAATAAAACAAGGATTGTACATAGAACAATATCGGACCTCTGAAAAGTATAAGCATACAAATGTACTCGGTACTTGGTTTGGACCCCTTTTGCAGCGATTATTGCCTCAATGCGGCATGGCATGGAAGCTATCAGCCTGTGGCACTGCTGAGGTGTTATGGAAGACCAGGATGCTTCAATAGTGGCCTTCAGCTCTTCAGCATTGTTCGGTCTCATGTCTCTCATCTTTCTCTTGGCAATGCCCCACAGATTCTCTATGGGGTTCAGGTCAGGCAACTTTTCTAGCCAATCAAGCACAGTAATCCTATGGTCATTGAACCAGTTTTGGTGCTTTTGGCAGTGTGGGCAGGTGCCAAATCCTGCTGAAAAATGAAGTCAGCATCCCCATAAAGCTCATCTGTGGAAAGAAGCATGAAGTGCTCCAAAATCTCCTGGTAGATGGCTGCATTGACCCTGGACATAATGAAGCACAGTGGACTAATACCAGCAGATGACATGGCTCCCCAAATCAACACAGTGTAGAAACTTCACACTGAACTTCAAGCATTTTGCAGCGTGTGCCTCTCCATTCTTCCTCTAGACTCTGGGTCCTTATTTCCAAATGAGATGCAAAAGTTGCTCTCATCAGAAAAGAGACTTTGGACCACTGAACAACAGACCAGGTCTGTTTTTCTTTAGCTCAGATAAGACACTTCTGATGTTGTTTGTTGTTCAGGAGCAACTTGACAAGAGGAATACGACATTTGAAGCCCATGTCCAGGATCTGTCTGTGTGTGGTGGCTCTTGATGCACTGAGTCCAGCCTCCTCCCACTCCTTGTGAAAGTCCCCAACACTTTTGAATCGCCTTTTCCTGACAATCCTCTCCAGGCTGCGGTCATCCCTGCTACTTGTGCACTGTTTTCTTCCACACTTTTCCCTTCCACATAACTTTTTATTAATGTGCTTTAATACAGCACTTTGGGAAATCCAACTTCTTTTGCTATTTTCCTTTTGAGGCTTTCCCTCCTTATGGAGGGTGTCAATTATGGTATTTTGCACAACTGTCAGGTCAGCAATCTTTCCCATGATTGTGATTCCTACTGAACCTGACTGAGAGACCATTTAAAGGCTCAGCAACCCTTTGCAGGTGTTATGGCTTAATTAGCTGATTAGAGTGGGACACTTTGAGCCTAGAATATTGAACCTTTTCACAATATTCTAATTTTCTGAGATTGTGGATTTAAGGTTTTCAAGAGCTGTATGCCATAATCATCACAATTATGACAAATCACAGCTTGAACTATCTTGCTTTGCATGTAATGAGTCTATCTCATATATTAGTTTCACCTTTTAAGTTGCATTACTGAAATAAATGAACTTTTGCATGATATTCTAATTTTTTGAGTTTTACCTGTATAATCCCAGCACCAGCTTGATCAATAAAATGAGGAGACTACCTCTGATTGAAGATATGGAATATAAAAGATCAACAAACTGCCATCGATTCATGTTATTATACTATCAGTGATAGGAAGAGGTATTTGTATTTTAGGGTCATGTGTTGAAATAATTAGGATGCTTTTAGATAATCTGCACTTGGCTAGAAGAGTAGGAGAGTATCATTTACTGCTTGACATCAGGCAACAAAAGTATCTTGGGCTAGTTCTGTCTTGAAACTGCATGATGCCACTTGTTAACTGTACTTATATGTAGCACTAACCACAGAACATGTCTCAGTCTGAATGACTAACTTTTTCATTCTGTTTGCTGTGTACCAAATGTGTTATCCGATGCTTCATTTAGCCAGATCTTAAGGAATATGGAACCAGCATTTCAAGTATCTGTCTAGTAAGCACATTTAGGTGCTTTTGCTTTTGACAGACTTAACCCTTGGCTTCTGCTTAAGAATTTGGTGCCATCTGGATGAGTATTTTATAACTCCCCAAAGGGATAGGCCTACAGGAACGTAAAAATGAATGCTCATTTCCCTGGAGAACTAAAAGCTGTGGATCAAATGTCAAGAGGAATAGTTTTCATATACTTTATGAGAGAGATCATCATACCACCTTCCTTCACCTGTCACTCTTGTGACATGACATCCATAGGCTTAAGCTCTCGATACCAGAAAGGAGGGAGAAGCTTAGCCAACTGTGTCATTTCAGAGAAAAGCCCCTTACTCCTTCTGCCAATTCAGCACCTTGATGAAACTGTGAAGATAAAGCTGTCATCCCTGAAGTTCAGTTGCTGCATTGCTCTTGCAGGACATGAGAACAACATCAACCATTTTAGTCCATTATGTTATTTTATTAGTATTATGTTATTTTAACATTAGGGAAATAATCTGCATTATGTGGGAAATTAATGTTTAAAGTCAAGCTGTCATGCATGTTAAGTAAGGAATTACATTATCTTACAGCCATGTTCATGTGTCTCTATACTTTTTTTAGGGCAATTCCAAATACTTTTCTTAAAAAAAATGTCCATTGAAATCTTTTTCAATATTTTTTCATGCCTAAATAGAGAATAGACAAAGCCAACTCTTATCAAATTTCCAGGACCATTAGTTAAAGTTTAATTGACTTATTTGGATTGCTAAGTGATAATAAAAACAAAGTTTTCACCCTAAGTGCCCAAAATATAATAGTCACTTCTCACTGGACTTCAATTTTAAAACTATGACTTTATGGAGGCAGGTTTCAAGCCCAGTGTTTGGGAAGCAATTTGAGAGTGAATGTAGGTTCTGATAAATAAAATGAATCTTAAATAAGGATGTTGTCAGACACCTGATAGCTCTTTGCAATTAGATTACGATTGAGCAAGGACTGCTTAGACTCCAGTCTCAGTTTCCCATCTCATGTTACATCTGTCATACCCCCAATAATTTTTCTCTGCTCCAAAAGCGCTGAGAGATACATTTGGCTGCTAGGGGAAATGCAGCATAGGGGATTGATTTTCCAAATCTCTGTAGGAGTATCCATTCTCCGTAGGACTCATTTTAATGCCATTGGGAAAATGATCACCCACTTCCGCTAAGGAAAAGGCATTTCAGTGTCCTTTTGAACATATTACTGCATGTGAAAAATGATAAACAGAGTGACATATTCTTTTTACCTTGTTTTGCAAGGGTTTGCATGACCTTATGTCACACAGTGAGATAGCCAAAATACTTTTGAAGAGAATGAAAGTAGACTGTGTTCAGCTGAAAAAAAATCTAATATTACTCTCATTAACTGTATAGGTTGCTAAATGTACATTTTGTGCAACTGAGGAAGTAAGCATTTCATTTAGATAGATAAATTATCAATGGAAATAATCACCATTGTATATACAAGCCAATATTTGGAAGATTCCTTCATTGATTTCAAATTAAGTACTTACTGCAAGGGCAGCAGGTCCTGGAGGTCCCATATCACCCTATAATATTAGGAGGAAAGCAAAAAGTAACAATTTTGTATTAGTGCAATTTTAAAAATGCCACTTCACTTAAAATACTTAACTTGACATCTATGGTCCATTCAGCTTCATTTGAACTACTTAATTCAATACATATAGTCCCTATTCAATTTACTTTAGAGAAATATGATGATATAGTGAAAATTAAACTGCTGAACAGCTCAAGGTCAGCAACCATCATCTGAGAGAGATTCAGGCTTATTCCTAGGTGGCTCATTTTTAATGAATATTGGTTAAAAATTCAAGGGTTGGTTTATCTGCAGAGAAGCTTATACATGAATGTATATGGTAAATCTATTCAGTCCCATTTCTGCATTAATTTCTGTAACTATTTTTGTACTTTTTCATCATATCCTCCTTTCTGAAAGTATTTTCCTCATTTTTTGCAAGTAAATTTCATCATTCTTTATTGAACCCACTTGGCATGTATATGTGTGTGTGTGTGTGAGAGAGAGAGAGAGAAAGAGAGAGAGAGAGAGAACATTTGTAAATTCAGAGAAGTGAGTCTGTCATCATGGAACAATGCCTCTGCTCATGTGTATTGCTGGGATACACCCACCCATACCCACCCAAAAAAACCCCATACAAAAACACCACGGATGGAGATGAGGGGAGGGGAAGAAGTAGTTGCAGAAGAGCAAAAGAGACAATTATCTTGCTTAGGTAAAACCCAGCAAGTAACATTTTCCAAGCAGTTGTTAATATTCAGACTTGTATTCAACGACATCTACACTAGAGCACTGGATGCAGCCCCCTTAGTATTTCTTCTTCGTTCTTTTATTGTCAGCAATTTCTACTCTTCTTTTCATTACCCAGGTCTTTAATTTTCACCTATCAATTCCATGTAAGCGTTCGCATGTGAACACATATGCATACCTTTTCTCCCTTTGCACCAGTTATTCCACAATCGCCAACATCACCTTTTAAGCCCTTTGGGAGAAGGAAAAAAGATGAGGAACTGTATTTAATATGTATTAAATTCTGTAAGTAAGAAGTATAGTAGTTAGGCTCCCATACTAGAAATTGGGAGACTATGAGTTCTAGTTCTGCTTTAGGCATGAAGCCAACCAGGTTACCATGTTTCTTTTTGAAATATTTTCTTTATTTCATTTTTTTAAAGAAATGGAATAAAAGTCACTCTGGAGACAACTCTATACTGTGGGTTGTATCCAGCTTGTCCATTCCCAGTTTTTAAAGGAGTATTTTAAATGTTACTTTTTAAAATAATTACACATTCACAAATGAAAATACTTCTATACCTGCTGAAACAAACATGCAATTCTTAAAAGTAGACTCATTAAATTTGTCATCCATCTAAAAGTTTCCATAAAATTACTAATTGGTTTTCATGACAAATTTGATTAAGAAAAAATTGATGTTAAGATGATAAGCAACATCTCTCCTACTGCAGGCAGGACACTTTGAATCAGAAAGTGTTCAAAATACTCATAATTGGACAACCCCCCTTTTTTTTTTACAAAAATTACATTAATTCACCATTTAGAAGAAATAGTTACAGTACATTAGCATTTAAGTAGTTACTTCAAATTAAATGATGGATTTTGATAAACCTGATTTTACATTTATGCTTATAAGCAATCAAAGAGTTAAATCTAAAGCAATATTTGTTCTGTCTGAAGAAGTCAGACCAGGCAAAGAGAAATGAGTAGGGAAAAAACCTGCCTTATTGCCCATGCTTGAATAGCATAAATACAAATTACTCTATTCAGATTTCTGAATGGATTTAGATTTTTGACTGATTTTTTGTGGACTATAAACAAAAATGGTTATGAGATTTCAGAAAGCAAATGGAATATGTATATAAACATACATATTTATCATGTTATTCCCTTTCAAGATGTGTGGTGTTATGCTGTGGGCTTGAAAGAAGTAAAGAAATACTTAGAAAAATAAAATAAAGTAGTTGAAACTACTTAATACTAGCACCATTCATATAGTTCTCCATACCTTTCTATCTTTGCAAAACATCCTTGCTTTCTCCACATCCATATGCTTCTTTGTTTTTTACATAGATCATTTCTCTCATTCTGAGGTTCACATCAATTTCATTCCATCACTGTTTTCTTGGATTGTGTCTTTCTCTCAATCCATTCACACTTTTTTCATAGATTTGTTAAGCAATTCATTTGGTATGAATTCAATGTTTGTACCCAATCCACGTTTACTCCAGTCCATACCTATTCCTTTTTGACCTGATTTCTTCTTCTTTTACTCTACTTCTTTAAAAATATTCCCACCCCATTCATTTTATTGTTATGTTTCTTTTACGTTTCTTCTTACATAAAATTGACTCTCACTTCTATATACACAAATAAACAAAGTATTCCATTATACATGGCCAGTTTTACTTCTCTTAACATATTTCTTCTTTGCAAGAAACTACCTACTGCCTTTCTACCTACATTTCCTCATCTTAAAATTTCTCAATTCATTCAAAATATATGACAAGCAGTAATAATCATAGGGGGAGGTCTATGTTGCTTTTGAAGTGCTTATTGCTTTATTTTATTTTATTTATTATTATTATTATTATTATTATTATTATTATTATTATTATTATTTTATTTTACTTTATGTATGTATTTATATTTGCCTTTATTATTTTTATAAATAACTCAAGGCAGTGATCATATCCAATACGCAGTCCTATTTTTTCCATAATAAGTGAGGGAGAGAGAGGGAGAGAGAGGGTTTTAATGTGTCTCCATTAATTTTAATTTGGGGGTTTTAAGGGGGTGGGGTGGGCTTTTTATTCGGCCAAATATCTAATTTAATCTTTTTTAACTTTTGTATTATTGTTGGGGTTTTAGATTGGCTGTACACCGCCCTGAGTCCCTAGGGAGAAGGGCGGTATAAAAGTTAAATAAATAAATAAATAAATAAATAAATAAATAAGAACCCTGCAAATTGAGTTGAGAGAGTGTGACTAGGCCAAGAGTATCCAACTGGCTTTCATGGCTAAAGTGGGATTAGAATTCATAATCTTTCTAGCCTGGTGCTTTAACCACTAGACCAGAGGTGTCAAGCTGGATTTCTTGCAGGGCTGGATTAGTATTGTAGTTGTCCTCTGTGGGCCGGTTAAGGGGGGGGAGAGGAAACAGGATGGAGGCCTCCTGCAGCACTCTGCTGGCCAAAATGGGGGCGGGAGGTTGCAGGTTGCCCTCATGGGCCCCATTTTTGGCCTGGATGGCCTCATGCAGCACCCTGCTGGCCAAAACAGGGCACAGAGGCCCTGTAGGACTCCCTGTGCCCTGTTTTGGCTGGCAGGGCAGTGCAGGAGGTCATCCAGGCTGAAAATGGGGCATATGGGGGCCGCCCACGGGCCCTCCATGCCCCATTTTTGCTAGCAGAGGCACTGCAGGCTGGTCCCTTCTATTTCCAGGCTGGCCCCATGGGCCAGATATGAGCACTTTGCAGACCAGATGCAGCCCACAGGCTTTGAGTTTGATACCCCTACACTAGACCAAGCATTTTATGAAGTTTTCTGGGATTGCATTCTTTTGGTCTATGAAAAAATCAACTTAATTTAAAAAAATATCTTTAGAACTAGAAAGGAGGATTTTTTAAAAACTTTTCCATCAATCTCTTCATATAAATAAATTATCTGAAAATAACCTTTTCTCTGATTCTGACAATGTATGATTCCACGGGATTAAACAGCCTGTTGTAGGAGACTAGAATGACCTGTTTCTTACAACTAAAAACACTTCGGCTAATTGGTGAGTTATCACATTTTAATGAAAGAAAGAAAGAAAGAAAGAAAGAAAGAAAGAAAGAAAGAAAGAAAGAAAGAAAGAAAGAAAGAAAGGAAGGAGGGAGGGAGGGAGGCAGGGAGGGAGGCAGGGAGGAAGGAAAGAAAGAAAGAAAGAAAGAAAGAAAGAAAGAAAGAAAGAAAGAAAGAAAGAAAGAAAGAAAGAAAGAAAGAAAGAAAGAAAGAAAGAAAGAAAGAAAGAAAGGGAAAAGAAAACTAAAAAGGATAGGAGAAAGAGATTTTCCCATTTCTTTTTTAAGGTGATTGCTTAACCAAATATTCCAATTGTATAAATTTACTAAGCTGTTATTTCTTCATTAGGATTTTATGTACAATCACCCTTTGTGATTATCCACAAAGAAATTAAATAAAACATATATATCAACTTACATCCCTTCCAGGTATGCCTTCTATTCCCTTTTCTCCTTTTTCACCCTAAAAAGAAAGAAAGCAAACACCAATTATCATATGTACTTTGAGAAAATATCTTCTTGGAGATCATTGTAGAAACTTTTTATTGAAACTTCAGCATAATCTATACTCATTACCTACAATACTATGTTTTTAATTTTCACCAATTTAATCCTATAATTTTTCTCATGGAATTAAAGTCAAGGAGTTAACAAAATTATTAGATAAAAGTGTAGCTAAATTTGTTAATGATATTTTCACAGATGTGTAAACTATTTGTTTCCATCTTCCATGGCATCATTCTCATTTCTAAAAAATAGGACTCTAGTTCATACAAATATATGGCACAAGTGTTTTTATTATTCTAATAGCACCTGATAATATTTTACTAATTCAATTTTTATTTCCTCCTCTTTTCACCCTTCTTGTTAAGGTCAAGTCTTTGGCACCCACAAGCAAGTATGTACACCCAAAGTATGTGTCGCCCCCCAAATGTATTCACTAGCCCAATATATGAAATGCTACTTCTCAAGATACAAGGGTGTGGAAAGTTGGTATCTAGAAAGATTTGCTTACCTAAGATTTCAGTGGATGACATTCTATCTTAATAGTAAATTCATTTATTCATTAAGACTTATTGAAAATTAAGTGTAGCTAGTACCATAGCCTCAGAGTTCTTCATTATGTATTGAGGTCTAATTCATGGCTTGGCATCCTTTTGGACCTCAGGGACCACTAAACTCGTAAGTTTAAATTCCAGGGACCACTAACTGTTCTGTGGATGTGGCTTGGTGGTCATGTGACTGGCTGGGCATGGCTTATATATAAATATTATAAATATTTATATAAATATTGAATTTTTTTATAAAAAAAGAGCAACTTTTACCCAAAATCAGGCAAAGCAGGCAGGCAGATTGAGTTGCTCACAGAATCACAGATTCATTCAGAGTTCTATCTGCCTTTGGCTAGCTCAGTCTGTCACACCCTAAGGGAGGTTTGGCTGTGCTTAAAAGCAGAGCTGAAGATCTAAAGATTAGCTAGAAATCAAGAAATCCAACCATTTCCTGCTTCCTAGCTAATCTAAATCTCCCAGCACAGCAGAACAGCTGATGGTCAGAAAAAGGAAAAATAGCAATTTAGTAGGCAAGTTTGCCGGGTAAGGAGTGAGTGGGCAGGGAGGGTTCCCATGGGCCAAGTGGGCAGCGCAGCCTTGTGTTTCTGCGCAGCCTGGATTAATTGCTTTGAGGGTGCTCTGGGAGTGAGATTTCTCTGCAGCCCATCAAAATTTTCTCATGGCTCACCGATGGGCTGACCACTGATCTAATGAAAACGCCATACTTAAGAACTGCATGAAACTCCATCATGTGGAAAAAACCCAAAATCTTAGCTGCTAGCTATCTGAAGTAATATTCATATTTTGTAGGTCAACAGAATGAGCTTGGACATCCAGAAAGGACATCTAGAAAGGCTGTATGGCTTGAATAAATACCATGCTGCTCAGAGAGAAGATGACCCCAAATTTAAAATGACACTCATAAAAGTAGATAGATAAAACATAGAGACAAAAATAATATATAATTTCAGCTTCTCCACCTTGCCAACATTTTATGCACCCCACGTTTATGAAAAAGGCAAATTTATAAAACATCAATAGTACTGATTTCTAAATATTTCAGACTGATGTACCACAAATGTGGAATCCTAATTTTCATTTTGAACCATCTGATGACTTGTATGTAAGAAAAATCAAAGGAAAATGAGAACAATATGCTAGGGAAAGAAAGAGAATAATTGAAAAAAATCAGAGAACAACGAAAGAAGAACTGTTAGAAGCTCTATATGTCCAATAAATATTGTGCATTTTTCCTTCCTTTGTTTCATTAATTCTTCAAACAAATCCAGCTTCTCCTTTACTTTTTCTATATATAATTTAATGGTTTAAAGATCAAAGTGAAACATCTTTCCATAATTTATTATTGAATTCCTATATTGTTGTGTAGTAAGAAATAACATAAACAATACAGCTGTCTCACAAAAGATTTCTTTTTCCCTCCCTATTTCTAATGCTATACAAGTCACCCCACTTATTAAATGCACCAAGAAGATGCTGTCAACAAATCCACCATCATTCAAATCAAAAATCTCTAGCCACATCTCAGAGAAAAAAAAAATGGTTTATTAGAAATTGCCATGTTGGCAAGTAGCTGGGTGCAGCCGATACTAAATTATATCATACATTTCCCCCTTGACCCTGGTCTTTCCCTCACCCCCTGGATGTGACTTCTCCAATGGGACACATCCATCTGCAAGAGTCATCCATATGCTGTCCAATAACTTTCTTATGTTCTGACAACTTTGGGCTGCTGAGGTGATTATCTAAGCATTTCAAGAATGCCTTGTTTTCCCCCACTCTCTTTTTCTGGCAGCTAAAAAGACCAAAGGAGTATCTTTTTAGTTGACACATGCACTTTTACATTTAATTCTCATAGTTCATATCTCATATCCCTTGTAATGCTGGTCTAAGGGATTGAGTCTTTCCAAAATCTACAAACAGGAGGGTGGGTGAGAAACACCTGCCAACAACCTGATTATAACTAACAGATGGATTACTTGTCATTTTAGATCACTTCTAGGACTAAATTCTAATATAAAATTGATATTTTCAAAATTATCAATTTACAGCTCTGTATTAATTGGAACCATATTACTGTAATACTCAGTATTTCCCTCCAGATGTTTAAATTTAGCAAATCAGATTACTCAACAGAAACATAGGCCTTTCAGCTTTTGTTCTAGTTTACAGACAGAATTCCATTATGTAGGCATTCCAGGTTGGAGAAATCTTCAAAGGTATTTATGCAATTTGGAAACATGTTCTCCCATTAATAAAATTGAAGTAAACCTTGCAAATAAAATATTAAGATGGACAGTGTTTTCTTTCCCCTTTATATTAGCAAAATACCAGGGAATGGGCAGATATGCAGGTCTTTGAAAGTGGATGATACAATCAGTCTCCAAGAGAAAACAAGTTGAGGTTGTTTTTATAGGTTCACACCATAGGGTCAATATTTAATCTTATCTATAATTTGATTTTTTTTATTTGGTTTTTCTCTAAAAAGATTGAAAACTGAAGAGAACTAGCTAATTCCCTTTTCTGTTTATAGGTACTGAAGAGCCAATTTTTTTCTGTCAGCAGATGACAAATGGAATTACTTTTGTAGAATGCATTTTTAAGACATCTATACTTTCTGGGGTTTTAGTAAAGCAATGCTATTTTTTTTAAGATGCCAGTATGTACCATGCAGTCAGGGATTACAACCATGTCAACTATATGCTAGCCTGGGAAGCTCATTCAGTTCAGTTCTGATTTCATAACTTCAATTTCATTTCATAACAGCTACTACTCTGCTTCTCAGTTCATATTCTTCACTTGAGTATTTGTTACATTTTTATTTCAAGATTGGTCAGGGTGGGGTTGCGGAGCAGTTTCCAAAACAACTTACTGTTTTCCCAGTGGGAGAAAAGCACATCTTCAGGAATGTGTGGGTGAGTTCTTAGATGTATAACAACATGTCCAGTGGTTGGAGAGATAATACAATATATTGTCCCTAGTACACTGAGGAAATGGTCTTCTAGGCAGGTAAGTAGCGTTATTCCAAACATTTGTTGGAAGTGCTATAAATACTGCTGTAAGCATAATCTATTCATTTTTTATTGTCATTTCCTCCCAAAAGAAGCAAATTCTTGCAGTTATTTAGCTAATGTACTGGATTCTTAAAATATTGAAATCCTATATTGACGCAACTAATATCATTAGAGTTTGTTTCCAAATAAACAGGAAACAGCCTTAGACCCATGCTTTTTTCAAACAAAAGTACATTTTTTAATCATTCCTTTTGATTTAGACCGAAACCCTCACAGGCATTTCTGAGACTTTACTATATACTGGTTTTCTTTCTCTATTTTATTTCAATTTGTATTTTCTCAAAATGTTATGGACACCGTTATTCAGGAGTGGAAAATCAATACTCTACTTTAAAGCAACTGTGTTGGAAATCATGTACTTTGCTAGAAGTATAATCATAAATTTTATATAGATTAAACTATTTCTCCATAATATTTAAACCTGGATGTTCACTTTTCCACATCACTTTTATATTCTGGCATTGTGTTCCATACAACATCTTTTTCCATATCACTTTATAATCTAATATTTTTTAAAAAACTCCAAATTCCAATCAGGTCAGTCCCAATCTTTATTTTATCCAATAAAATCTATTGTTCATATCCTTTGCTACAGTAGCATACAAACTTGTAAGTAACTTCTGAGTAAACTTGTAAGTAACTTCTGAGTAAATTGTTCCCAAGCAACCTTAATTGCTTGTATAGTTAGTGTTGCTCCATTGTATTAATGAGTCTGCTCTCCTTTAAGAGTAATCCTTTGTTTTCTCTGGTTCCCTTTAACCAAACTCTTATCATCTGTTTATTTTCCAATCATTAAAGTTTTTCCACAGGATGATTTTTTTTCAGTATCAAATATCTCATATATTGTTTTATAAGTTTAATCCCCACCTCAGTAAATATTCTTTCAAATCCATCCAGCCCCTTAATTTTCCAAAATCAACATTCCAGATCCCTTTTTGCTGATTTCCAAATGTTACAGTTATTGATGTCCTGTAACATCAATAAATATCACAAAGCCTATAATTATTAATAAAGAAAACAAGTGTTGATTACTAACTCTTTTTAAGCACTCAGAAATTTTTATAATATTGCCACAGACTTGGAGTCAAGACCAAAATCAGGAAACTTTGTATTAATGGACACTCATGTTCAAAGAGTGCTTCCAAATGAAGAAAGCTGAACACAAAGGCTTTTCAGTCTGAATGTCATCATCATCTAAAGTCCCTCAAAATACAATAGCAAAACAAGGATTTTGGGAACCTGTTTAAACCCATAAATAACAATTTAAAATTAAGAACTTGCTGAACAGAGGCTGCAGGAATATTTTTCAAAATGTCACATAACTATTATTAATAATAAATACAACTTCTCAGTTTATTCTTTCTGACATATCTCTTGTAATCCTACAATGTTAGTTAAACATTGGATCCATAAAACCTGCCATTTTAAAGACTTGAACTATTCAGTTGTTTTCAACAAATTGATATTACCACATTTCAAAGCCACTTGGAAAATTTATGGCTGGTTAGCTGCAAATTTTGATGGTTTTTTTGGGGGGTGGGGGGGAGGGGAGAGGGGGGTTTGAATAAACCATAATAGGCACATCTTGCAAATATAGCTTTGGGAAATTTGTGAATTAAACCACAGACTGATCAAGGACACTGCTTGTGGTCCAAGGATTCCTCGTAGTCCCCCAATACACTTTTAAGGGTCCACTAAATCAGTCTATGTTGAAAAATAATGCAATATTAAAATCCCCCCAAACAATCAAGAAAAACATTTATAGCAGCAGGTGTATCTATTTGAAATTTTAATGTGGTAAATATTAATAAATATTACCAATACAAACAAAAGCAGTTTTGGGTTCTCCATACATTTTAAAAGTGGGAAGAGGAAGAGAAAAAAGTTTAAGAAACAATGATCTAGGACCTAAAAAGTTTCATTCAATGTCCAATTTATTATTATTTTTATATCAGCCCTCTAAGAATTGGACAACTTCAACATCTGTATGCATGAGAATATACAACGAACAAGAGAAATAAGCATACGAATAAATAAATGGAATGGAAGAAACAGCAGACAAAAACCTAAATAAATAATTGCCTCTCATTAAATTAAAAAAAAATCTCAAAGCCGGCCTGAAAGTGAAAAACAATCCAAACTGATTTGAAAAGAATTATTTGGTTGGTTGCTATATATCCAATTACTATTAGCAAACTCATAACATATGTCTTTTTTGGTAAATTTTAAAATAAAATATGATTGGTCGCACAATCCAATGAAAACATTATTATTACATTTTAAGCAATCTTATTATTAGTCACTATATGCCTTGTAATTAAAATATGTGTCATTCACTCCCACAGGGCAGGAATTTGTATACAAAATAATAAGAGATAGATATCATATAAAGTTGAAAATTATTACACAATATTTAGTTACACCAAGCAAAATCAATTTATAAAAATCAGTATAATTTACCTTTTCTCCCACTTCACCTTTGTTCCCTTTCAAGCCATGTTCACCCTACATTTGAGAGAATATAAAAAGTCATTATTGTTTTTAAGTTGCTATATTTAAGTGAAAATTCTGCTTAAAGATTGTTTTTAAACAATGACCAAATATAATTTTAATTCACAGCAAAAGAGATAGACTTCTTTCCACCTCTTTTTTATCATCTTCATCTGGAAAAATGCTAAAGTTATATATGTTTTTCATCATTAAAACAGAACATTTCAAAACATAATCACTTTGAATAGAAAAAAATCAATTTCACAGAAAATATCCATTATATTTTGATAACAGAAAGTTTTCCCTGAGTAGATTGAATTGTACTTAGCATTTTTCAACATGCAACAATAATTGTGATATCTTCAGAACTTCCTACAAAATTATACTTTTGGGAGAGAGCCCTTACCAGCAGGTATTTTACTGAGGTACTTGTGGGTGCTAATAATCTTTAAAAGTTTACTACTGCACTGAACATATTCTTTTTGCTAAAATTCAGGCAGTAATCCTGGCATGAAGTTTACAAATTACTGATCCTGTGAAAACTACTTTCATATACTTTAGGCAGTTCCAGGATTGGATAGTATTAGGTTATGAAAAATCATCTGAGATATACGGTACATTCATACAAACTGGAATTGGCAGAGGTGGCTGGAGTTAGAAGAGGCTTTCAACTCGATGTCATGCAAATTGCTATAGGTCAAATATGGATTTTCTCATTTTTTCATTGGATTAGAATGTGATATTCAAATTGGATTAGAATGTGATATTTTAAGCCTTCAGCCAAAGTTATTAGAAATTAAATTATTAGAATTCACCAAGATAACCTTATGTTATATTTAATTTGAATTGGGACCTTTGATTTATCTTAGCAGGCAATCAGAATAGATTTTAAACAAAAAATATAGTGGAAATTGAATTGCACTTTTTATTACATAGTAACAATGTTATACCACCAAAAATCTGTCTTTCTTTCATATCCAAATAAATCAAATGATGTTGGTAGATTGTGCACTGTAACTTGCATGTTTATTGGAGGGAAGCCTTGTTTAGAATATTGACTTCAAGAAACATTTATGGAACAGGTCACCAATAAGTTTCATTCTCTGTTCATAGATAAATTTGAAGCAGCTGAATCTGGCTAGCCACATTTCTGGCACATGACCAGCAAAAATATAACTATAAAAATCTCCCTGCTATCTGCTTAAAATACACCCCAAGTTTGTGCACTTGAATCCTGTTCTACATCCCATTGCTCGATATAGATTTTAGTGCTCTCCCCAAAAGACAGTAGTATGTGTGTAGTATCACTACAAAATTGAGAACAAATGCTACAGTTTTGGCCAGGGGCCTAAAGTTAAAGAATGGAAGTTCTGGATATTAGAGAGCATTTGTTATGTTAAGTGTTCCTGGGTAGAATTATGAAGCACACCGAGAGTGGCAACTCCCAGCAGAGTTGAAGATCAGAGTTGAAGATACATGAAGATCATCCCAGTTGCTCAATTAAACTAAGCATGCACCTGTATCAGAGGGCATGTTCAAATACTGCTCCCAAATGAAGAAAGCTGAACACAAAGGCTTTTCAGTCTGAATGTCATCATCATCTAAAGTCCCTCAAAACACAGTGAAGATAATCACTTAAGTGATAATGCAAATCATTCCTGAATTTAACTAAGAAAAACACATGGATTGACAGGATTTTGGTTCATGGTGTAGTACTGAATGATGGGCATCTCTAGCTACAGAGTTTAGGATCATGCAGGGAAAGGCTTTTTCTATGATATTTTATGGAAACAAAATTGGATTTGGCAGAGTGTAATGGAAGTGATGAGGCTTTTGAACTTTGGTATTGGAAAATATTCCTGAGAATAGGATAGATAGCAAAGAAAAAAAACAAAACAAATCAACCTACAGTTCTGTAGGTTTTTTCTCCAGCAATCTTGCTTTTCCCTTTTTTTAAATATTGTGACACTGTTTACTGATTGTATGCAGCCCAGAGTCACATTCAATGAAATGTAGCTATATAAGTTTGTTGAATGAATGAATGAATGAATGAATGAATGAATAGGTTCAGATTATCATATTTTGGATACATTATGTGAAAACCTCTTGAGCAATTGATAATGCTGGGAAAAATAGACGGAAAGCAAAAAAATAGAACAACCAAAAGAAAGATGAATGGACTTGATTACATGGTGATAGATGCACTGTTGGAAGATCCAAGTCAAGAACAGATCATTCTAAAGTAGATTTATATGTGGGGTTACCATGAGTTGCCATCAACTTGGTGGTAACATAATTATAAAAATCATGAATGTGCATTTTCTTCTTAGTTTACTTGGTATTTGACAGTGTTAAATAAATAGCATTTCATATATAAAAACTTGTGGTTAAAAGATGCCTGTTATTCTGACAGCCAAATGCAAACTATGGACCCAAAGGTTATATATGTACCTTTTCACCAGAAGTACCAGGAACACCAGTCAGACCATCTTCTCCCTAAAAAAAATTGTAAACTGCATCAAGTCTTATTATTGGTCATTAAAAAATATTGCATTAATGAAGAAATAAAAATAATTGTCACAATAACAAAATGTTATAATTTCTTTTTATTAAGGACTATTAATATTTTTTAATTAAGAAAACTGTCACGCTAAGTAAGGTTAATGATCTTCATGTTTGCCAAAGAGATAAAATATTTTATTTATTTATGACATAATTTGTCCTTCTTTTCAAGACAAGCAATTCTGAATAAGAAATTGATAACTAATACATAATGTAGCATCTGTAATATTCTGGAAGTATTTGAATTATGCAGCTTGCATTTCAGAACATTCAACAATGTTTGCCCACTAGGTGAATCACATGTGGAGATGTTGACAATACAGTGCAGGACTCGTTATGTGACTTTACGGGTGTCCCAATGAGAATGCCTTCCATTTTTAATTCCCTGGTGTTTTTCCACTGCTTATATTGTCATTTTTCTTACCACAGTAAATCTATTATGGAAGATAAAACAGAATACTTCACAATAACTTCAGATTAGTAGTACTAGCTGCTATTCATAACCCCTTGATCCTATCTTAACAAGTGAGATTTCTTTCTTATACTCTTCTTTAGGAAACAAAGTGATATGGTGTGGATTAAAGTTCTTCCTGCAGTCTTCTCTGTCCATTACTTTCCAGCAAAATATCAAAGACACAAAAAGGTAATTGGTATCTCCAGGACAGAAAAGAAACAAGAACTTCTATTATTGTTGGAAGCTTGGAGAAAAGTGCAAATGCCATAAATCAAATATCATAAATATTGAAACATCAAATAAATGACTCACATCTTTTGTGCACTGTGATATTTGAAACTGTTTAGAACTACTATATGTCTAACTTGGGAATAATTTCATATAAAAGAATGATTTACTTCTGGAAGATGAGATGAAGATGCACTCACTGAATTCTAAACAATTTTCATAGGCTCCATTATTAGGTCAGCTGACATCTCATCTAAGATGAAAAAAAAAATCCTCAATTCTGTAGCAATGCATAAAGCAGACCTTTGTAATCTGGGTATTCTCCAGTTGTGTTCAACTCCTAGATTTCTTAACTCCAACTTCTTGGAGAGTTCTAGGAATTGATGTCTATATATCAGAACATTGGAGAAGACTGATTTGAACTGCTAATATTGATTCTGAAAGGGAAAATGTTTATCAATTTAAAATTAAAACAGTGACCAGGTCTAACATAAATCATAAATGAATTTATTTTTCCATACATAATATTTTTATTCTTTGCACCACTACTATTTTTCTTGAATATTAAATTATAGAAATGACTAGAATGTGATTTTGCAATATAACTAAGGCATGGTTATATGAAACTTTTTAAAATTGGTGACTGCAATTACTATTCACACATGAATGTGCTTGTTTGCTGGTGATTGTACTTGGAAGCTTTAAAATTGCCTACTTAAAAATCTCTCCAAATCTCTTTCTACTAGACATTTTTCCTGGTACCATCAAACCTTTCTAAAAGTGGTAAGAAAAAAGGAGACATATGGCTGGAGAGTGTGTTTTGCGTGTTATTGATTGATTTAGATTTGTAGGCCACCTAATCAGAAAACTCTAGGCAGCATACATAAATACTTTTCAAAAACATATAAAACATACAGAGAAGTGCAGAATATTAGGTGGAGGTAGGCAATAGGTAATACACTCAAATACCAATCATCCATCCTTTACCAGTCAGGATCACAAATCACTTGGCTTCTGGTTTATTTGAAAAGCCAGTTTTTAAGAACTTTTCTAAAGGATGGCAAGGTTGGAACCCAACAAACTTTTAGGAAGATAGTATTCCAGAAGACATGAGCAATAACAAAAGAGTTATACTTCTGCATTCTTCAAGGCAGCACTGATTAATTAATGGGAAGTGGAAAATACCCATTCTGTCAGATTTGATTGGATGGGCAGATCATTCCATAAACAACCAGGCTCTGAGCCCTATAGGCATAATACCTGACAATCCCCATCTTGAATTGCAGCCAGACAGCCATTGTTAATCAGTGCAACACAGAGCACAAGAGGTCTTAGACCAAAATATCAAAATGAACCATGATTGCTTATGAAGCCATGTTCTGGGGTAATTCCTGAGTGGTCTTCAAGGGCAATGCATGACAAGAACCCAGATGAAAGGTGACTATGAATGGGATTTTCCAATCCCACAAAATTGTTTTCCAATAATAGAAATATATAATTGATATTATTCAAATATTAAACATAAAAGCCACATTAATATCTGCCCTATGTCCTCTGTCCAGCCTATTTTAAAAAAAATATTCAGAATTGCAAAGCCTGGTTGTTTACAGATTAATTGTTCCAAAACTGTACAAATATTCCTTACATTTAAATAAAATCTGAATAGCTGTAATTTATGTTCATTGCTTTTGGTTCTGCTGATTCTGAAAATGGTCCAAGAACTCCTTTAAGACAGGAATCCTACCTTTGTTCCAGGCAAACCAGGAATGCCATTTTCTCCTTTAGCTCCTTCTTCACCCTATACAAAGTAAATGTATTTAGGTAAGTCCCATTGTTCAAATTGTAAAATATTTAATAAACTATTTAACCGTCCAAATGTGGTTCTTCTGCTTGATCATAGATTGTTATTGAATAGCACAATAATACTACGAGGACAAGAACACAATGAATAACCTGTAATTTTATATAGTGACTTGAAAAATTCTGAGAATGTAAATATGCTTTTTCTACTAAATGATATTTTCTAAAGTCATATTTTGTGGAATGTTTTGCAAAAAGATTCTGCTCAGTGGAAAAACCAAGAATTCAATGCACTGTTTAGGTAGGTGTCAATTGCTATGTTTCATGCAGAGGTTGACCTCCTGATTAACCTTATTCCTTACAATGTCCAGTGACTTTCAATAAAGAAGCCAGAACTGCCTCTTGATTAAGAAATCCGGAGAATTGCTAATTCAATAAGGATGTGTTTATCTCTTGGTTGTCAGCTAGCAACCAAGAAATGAAGGTGAAATATGAAGAAGGGCAAGTCATCATATTTTTTCAGGAGTCTTCTGTCCTGGGTGGTCCTTCAATTTTCCATCAAAGATAGAATTCATCAGGAGATGAGTTCAGCTGAGATCTTTTGGATCAGAAGAGCCTCAAAGTGCTACGTTATACTCTTCTTTCTTGAAGGTAAAAGTAAAGGTTCCCCTCCC
This sequence comes from Bungarus multicinctus, assembly GCA_023653725.1. Lineage (NCBI taxonomy): Eukaryota > Metazoa > Chordata > Lepidosauria > Squamata > Elapidae > Bungarus > Bungarus multicinctus. The sequence continues at coordinate 118,004,697 of CM042836.1, forward strand.
ACATATGTGCTAGTTGTTTCTGGCTCTAGCGGGCGGTGCTCATCTCATCTTCTTTCTCTACCATAGCCATGTTTTTCTATGATTTATCTTTTTTTAAAAATTCTAACCTGTAGTTCTTCACCAGTCATAATTCATAAATGAATCCTGCAATTGGCCATTTGGAAATCCAAGGATAAATGAGAATAGTGATTATTTGGTAAACATGTGCTTGGAAAAAAGCATGTGTTTTCAAGTATATTGTGATTTAAGCATAATACAGGTGGAAAAGAACTGAGCATATCAGGAAAAAAATGTAGAGAAAGTTTAATACAGTGGGAAAATAGTTAAATATGTGTAGGAAAACATAAAAAAGTAGAGGTAAGAAAATTGGTGCTGAATAAATGTATATGGAAGATAAATGTAAGTGATGAGAATGAAAGAATCATACTGTGGTAGTTTGCCAATATAGAAAAAAACTAATGAATTGCAAAGAAAGAAAGGATCAAAAGGAAGAGGTAGGTGAAGGTAATGGTATAAATTACTTTTAAGCATGTTTTCTTTTCTTTTACTTATTCATTTAATTTCTTTGACTCACTATTTCTTACTTTTCTGTTCTTCTTGTTCCCCCCCCCCCAAAAAAGAGTAGCTTGAAAAGTGGGTGTATATTTAATTACTATAATGCATCTTCATAAACTTTGAGATATATGCTATCTACATAAAATATTAAAGTTGATATTTTTTTAACCTACAGGATGGTACAAATGGAACTCTTATGTCAAACTCTGGTTAGATTAAAGCATAACACCTAATGCTTACCAATTTTTATACAATGAACTTTTTACAATTTTTTTTCCTCTGAAAAAGTTCAAACATGTGCACATCAAAATGGGCACAAAAGTAATCCTCAAATATATTCCATCTGTGTTGGTTCAAATTCCAACTAGATCATACTGCAATATTTATTTTAAAAAAAATTAAAATTGTGGCAAAAATGGAATAGGAAATGTGGGCCAGTTCAGAGGTAGTATTCAGCAGGTTCTAACCAGTTCTGGAGAAATGGTAGCGAAAATTTTGAGTATTTCGGAGAACTGGCAAATACCACCTCTGACTGCCCCCACCCCATCTCTTCTCTGCCTCCCGAGTACCAGCTGATCAGCTGGGTCTTCTTTTGTAGCCCTGCACAGGAGAATGGAGCCGGAAAGCAGGTTAGTGGGAGGGAATGAGATTTTGCTGTATCCTTCTCCCAGGAGTGGGGAGGGAATGGAGATTTTATAGTATCCTTCCTCTGCCATGCCCACCAAACCATGCCACGCCCACCAAGCTACGCCCACAGAACCAGTGGTAAAAAATTTTAAATCCCACCACTGGGCCAGTTGTTTATCTTGGTACTGTAATCCAGATTACTGTTTGATCATCCAAGTCTGCCCTTGATTTGCTGTGTAGTAAATTCTCAGATAAGTACCTTACCTGCTGTTTGTGCTGGACATGGTTCAACATTTTAAACAAATATATTAACTAATTTGTTTCCATTAACAATATGATTAATTGCAGTTTGTCCAGATTCGACAAATGGAGCAAATGCTGTTAATCATAAATGAAAACAAACATTTCCCCTCTAAATCCTGAAATAGAGGAAAAAGGAAGGACATGGGCTAATTTGGATGGTCTGTTTTTATCATGCTAAATTTAGGTTTACATTCATCTATCCATCCTGGATCAAACATTTCCGCAAGAACTTCAGAAAAGTTTTTCTTTAATACATCATTCCATAAATACATTTAGGCCAAATCTAATCCTAACATTAATATTTCTTATTTGGCCATGTGCTTCTGTAAGAAAAAAGCTATTCTTTTAGCATCTGCATTAATAAAGGGATATTTAAAACATAGCTATAATACTTTTTTAAACAGCACTAGCAGTAACAAATTAAATGAGCAAAATCCACAGTGCATCATGAAAATAAAGACAGAATCTGAGATAAGCAATTTTTTTTTTTGAGATTGGGGAATATTTCCAACCCTTATTATTCCTAAAAATATGAGCAGGTTATAATTGGTAGAAAGCAATTAACCAAGGGACAAAGTTCATATTATTTTTAAAAAGGTATTTCTGCAAGTCACTATGTCTTTTATATATAGTAAATTGCTTCTATAGACAACATCCTGCAGCTTTTATACCTGCCTTCTTAAATCACACTTTTCATTCACAGAAATTCAAAGACCTGCACCTGTAAAATCCAGCTGGCAGCCCTTACTTATTGGCATGTGAGCAGAGGGTTGAGCAAATCAAGTCACACATGCTGCACTTGCTCCAGAAATTCAAATCCAGTGAATCAAAGTAATGATGTTTAGTGCTTTTCATTGAATGGTTTAAATGTAAGCATGTTTAGTTCGCTCAGTCTCATCAGCAGGACAACATTTAAATGACTGTATGCTATTAGCAAGCACTACAGTATTTAAGAAAAAGAGTAACATGGGCAGAAATGACTTGTGTCAGCCTTTGTGGCTACCATAGGGAAGCAGTCTTACATCATGCTCTACTTCCTGTATTGTTTTCAGATATTTTAGCCAGGCTACAAGCCTGTTTGATATCAGTTTTGGAATATCCTGGCATTTTTTGAATTTATACACAACTCTGTCTAATACTCACATTTTAAAAGATAAGGATGATTATAAAATGATACTAAATATGCATTCAGTTGTTTTATAACTATAATAAATAAACAAACATTGGTTGTTAAATGGCTACTAAATAAAAGAAAAACCCAAAACCAAAAATGAAGTACAGTAATTCATTCTATCTTGCAACTGTGATACTTAAAAGTTCAAATTCAACCAGGCATTCAGCTCACCAATACCTGATCTATGGTAGGATATTAATATTGCCAAAAGGTAGTTTTGTGTCACATTGTTGGTTATTTTCATTATTATTTCATTACTTCCACCTCATCCTTTTTCATCAGTTATTATTATTGTAGCTTTCATAAATCACAACACAAAGTATAGTAGTTTCCTAAACTTTAAAAATGGTAAAGTATGTATAGCTCTGAATAAAATAATAGGCTTTATGCTGTATAGTATGCCAGTCATAACCTGCAGCCCATTCAGATTTTAAATTAAAAAGTACAAAGTATTTAGAAATGATAAAACTTGAGTTATGCAATAAAATATGTACTATTTTTTATTTTCTTGAAAACAAGATTATTGGCACTTTTCAGTCTGATAATAAATGAAGCTATCAAATTATTATAAATGAACTGAAGTTAAAAGGGAATATTAAAATAATAAGGGCATGTTAATTGAGTGAAATGTATGCAAGAGCATTGGGTTATGGGATACACACATACACGCACATCATTTCATGTATATGAATGGGCAATGAGTAATAGGAATCTTGAGATAGTGGTAGGTGACTTAATGAAAAGACTTAATGCAAACATTATGAAAAAGGCAAATGGTACATTCAAGGTCATTAATAGTCTTTTAATAAACCTGTCTACTACACTTGGAATGTTATTTATTTATTTCAATGTCCATCTCAAATTCATAATGCTGGGCAGTTAATACTAGTTAAAGGCACCATATAAAAGCCCATGACAGTGAAAAAAATATAATTTGATAATCAAGATAAAAGCTCAACCAACAAATCAAAACAACCATTGTGGACTATGCCATACAGCTGTAATATCTAAGCATAGTATATAACATCATACATTGCAATGTCCTACCTGTCAATGAATACTTCAGCTTCAACCATAACAACACAAGAGCAAACAATAGATACAAACTCAAGGTTAATTGCACCAAACTTGATTGCAGGAAATACGACTTCAGCAACAGAGTGGTCAATGTCTGGAATCCTCTACCGGACTCTGTGGTTTCTTCCCCAAACCCCAAAAACTTTAACCTTAGACTGTCTACTATTGACCTCACCCCTTTCCTAAGAGGTCTGTAGGGGGTGTGCATAAGCGCACCAACGTGCCTACGGTCCCTGTACAATTATTTCTTTTATATTTTATATTTTATTTTTCTTATATGTATCCATGTATTCATAACTATGTTTTACTTATACCTATTATCTTGTAAGCAATTGACAAATAAATAAATAAATAAAATAAATTCTGACCTCTAATATCTAGAAAAAAATATTACAGGGTGAAAAACATGCAAAAAATATGACAAAAATGACAAAAAGCTTAAAAAATAATTAAGAAAAATATAAAACCTTTTAGCTTTCAGGGTAAAAAAAAGGCAAATAATTTGGATTTTATTTTGTTGTACTGCCTCTTTAAGATTGAAATTTTTCAGAACTATAGCTACTGGATGAGTTTCTCTTCAATCCATTTAAAAGAATGGAAACTAACCTTTCCCAATTTTATAAAAGATCTATTTTTGTAACTTTTTGCAACATAGAGCAAAAGAGTGATTTTAGAGTTGTTTCCAAACAGTTTTAATGTTAAGCCTATGTGAAACTGATTTAAATAAACCTTTTGAAACTATTTAGAAAGATCCTTTTTTATGGAAAAAACCTACTTTGTTTACAGTTCAATGCAAAATAAGATTTTGAAGGTTGATTACTAAAGCACTTGATGGCTACTTTAAAGGAAATCTTTGATCTCTGGGGTTTTGAAATAACTGGAACTTTTTTTATTGGAAAAAGTTGTCACCAAAGATGAAAAAACTCCTTTGAAGACCCACAAAACAGACTTTAATGTGGACTTGAATAATTATTTAAAAATAAAAAATATATACAAATAATGTACCCAAAGAGCAATGTGATCTATTCTTTTAAATTGTAATATGGGAGATTTATTAGAGTTACTTTATGAAAAGTACAAATAGGCCTGGATAAAATAGATAAGAATGTCAAGAAAAGAAATAAGGAGACTAGAAGAAAACAGGAAAGATAATTTTAACCATGGGATTTAAGGATGCCTGGAAGATAAAAGGAAAAGAAGTATGGCATTGGTTTATTTGACCATGGTTAAATAATGTGTTGCTTAATTCATTATATAAACCCACCTTGAATTGTAAAAGATTATGAAAGCTAAGTTTATTCCTTGCTATTTAACAGAATTATAACTAAACATTTTTTAAAGTCCTTTATGGAGTCTCTTTCTAGCTTTCCTTTTCCAGAACAGTGATTGTGATTTCCATAGCTTTGTTCTCTGTAGAACAGAGGAAAAAAATATAGGACCTTAAACTCATTTTTAGTTTTTCCTCCCATGTAATTCTAGACACAAACAACATTTTCTTGCTGAATTCCAGACAGTCTCAAGTTAGGGATTAAATATGTTGCATGGATCACTGGGCACAGCTTTATCTCTTGATCAGTCAAAGGTCATTTTAGGCAGCATGATCCCCAGTGGCATAATTGAAAAATAAGAAAGGAATGTGTTGCTGTAATTTGATACATAGAAAATGCTGATGATGTTGAGGCATTGTAACAGTATTTTGAATGCCTATTAAAGCACATCCTTACTTCGATTTATATTTAGCACAATCAAAGCAGAGTTGTTTTGAATATATTTCTCACAATTTCTACTTTCCCAGAAGGTTACCTTGGCAACAAAAATTGGATTTAATTTGGCCACAGCATTACTAATGGAACATTGACAAAGGAAATATGTTGGGTTTTTATGGTATCTTACTATGAGCCTATAAAATTTGAGCTGAAAGTAAGGTTGTATATAATTGTGTCAATAGTCCAGTATTTTTTTAAATGAAAGCCACAAAAATATGTTCACATTTAATGGAATAGTAGGGAAAGGACCTGATATTTTTAGTTGTATTGGCAATCTAAGCATTGATTTATCAAATTTCAAACAAGCAACAAGACAGACTAGATACCAGTAGGAAATAAAAATAAGAATGAAAAGAATTTGAATACCTTTTCTACTGATAGACTGTCATTCATGACCACCAATTTTTTTGATTGTCAAAGTACTATTCTATTAATAGAGGTGAAACAAAATAACTTTGTGAAGGAGATGGGTTGTTCCTAAGTTTGATATGTAAATAAATAAAAACAAATAAAATGTTAATTTAAACTCCAATCATTATTACTCATTTTGTAGAATTCATTTATTTTGTTGACTTTTAAAAATAATTTATTTTAATTGAATTACAGTTAAATAATTTTTATAGCATTGATCGACTCCACGGCTTATTTGCCATACAGTACTTGAAAGTTGTTCTAGGTCAGCGGTAGGGAACCTTGGCTCTTTTATCACTGATGGACTTCAACTCCCAGAATTCCTGAGTGAGCCATAAAAGTTTCCCCATCCCTGGCCTAGTGGTTTTTCAGTTGTGAGGAAAATCAATTTTTGACTTGAATGGGACTGTTTAATATACAAATGTAGGACATATAAAGAATATTGATCATTCAAGTCAAAAATTAGGACATTTGTATATTGAACAATCCCATTCAAATCAAAAATTGATTTCCCTCACAACTGAAAAACCAGTAGGCCAGGGATGGGGAACTTTTTATAGCTCATTCAGGAATTCTGGAGTTGAAGTCCATAAGTGATAAAAGAGCCAAGGTTCCCAACCACTGTTCTAGGTGATATTATAAAAAAAATTTTTGGTTATTTAAATATGATTTCAAACTTTAAAAAATTGAAATAGTATTTGTACTGCAACATCCTTAACAGATATGTTGTTGGCTGATTAAAAAGCATAAAAATAAAATTACCAAGAAATAAAAAGGCCAAGGCAGAAATAGGGCAACTTGTTTTGTACAAGAGAAGGGAATCCCAAATATTTGAAAGCTTTCAAAAATTACAAAACGCTAATGAAAGCTCAATGAGGAGTGGAAATTGCCTGTTGACAATCTTCCATGAGGTGTATTAGAGAACCCCTTTTTTCAGAGGATTTTTCTGTCCAAACTAGGAACTGTAATAAGAATAAGGCCTTTGAACTGATCTTCAAGAAGAAGCATTGGAATAAATCTAAGCATGATACTGTGGGTTTTGTTATGGGAAGAGATATTGCCTTTTTTCTTAAGTCATGTATACTTCTGCCTGTGTGTGCAGAGAGAGAGAGAGAGAGAGAACTATAGTATTAGACTTTATGCAAATACATGTAGACTTTATGCAAATATATTTACGCAAATATATTTTTAGACTTTATGTAAATATATTAAAATAAATATTTTTTGCAAGATGGGGGATATATAAGTAATCACCACAGATTAATGTATTTGAGCTCAAATGGCATTACATGCAAATAACATACTTCTATTCCACAGATTTTTTAAAATTATGGTTTTAGAATCAGTGATTGTTTTGTTTTTAGCCAAACAGTACTTAGCAATTTAAAAAAAAAACTTTATGGAACATGAACCTGACAATTATTTAGAATTAAATTCAAACATGACATAACAATCTCTGAATTATGATGGCCTTATAGCCAAAATGGAACGATATAAAGTAAGAGCCAACTACAAGTAGTCCTTGAATTACAACAGTTTGTTTAATGGTCATTTGAAGTTACAACAATGCTTATAACTTATTACTGTTTTTCACATTTACGACAGTTGCAGCATCCCCATGGTCACATGACCAAAATTCAGATGCTTGACAACTGACTCATATTTATAATGGTTGCAGTTTCCTGGAGTCATGTTTTTGCAACTTTCTGACAAGCAAAACCAATGGAGATGCCAGATATATTTAACAACCATGTTATTAACTTAACAACTACAGTGATTAACTTAACAACTGTGGAAAGAAAATAGCAAAATTAACTTAACAACAACAATTTGGGGTCACTTGTGGTCATAACTTGAGGGCTACATGTATTAACATTCTCAGAAAAATATCACAACGATATTTAAAATATATTCAGTGAGTGAAAATAAACATATTCCAGAGAGCTTGTATGGTTTAGAATAATGGTTCCCAAAGTGGGCGGTACCGCTCCCTGGGGGGCGGTGGTATGCCTTAAGGTGCGCTAAGAGACAAGGGGGCTGGCAGGGGGGCACTAAGAGGTGGCAGGGGGCATTTGTGACACCGGTCCTGCAGGTTCACTCATTGACTGTAGCACCAATCTGGAGCCGGTGCCTCCAATGCGGAAACGGTGGCACATTATGTGCCGCTGCGGCTGCGTTCGATGCGTTGACCCTGACACCTCTTAGCGTCCCCAAGGGGGCCAGCAGAGGGGCGCTAAGAGGTGGTAGGGGGGCAGCGCATCGAACACGGCTGGGGCGGCACGTAATGTGCCACCGCTTCCGATATTGGAGGCACTGGCTCCAGAGCAATGCTAGTCAATGGGTGAACCAGCAGGGCTGGCTGTTGCCTCAAACGCCCCCCTTCTGCCTCTTAGTGCCCCTCTGCCGGCCCCCTTGGGGAAGCTTAGATGGCAGGAGGGGCGTTCGAGGCGCTGCCCTACAGGCACATTGGGAAAGTAGAGCAAAGCCATCTGAGAGGGAGGGAGGGAGGGAAGGAGGGAGGGAGGGAGAGAGAGAGAGAGAGAAAGAGAGACCTGATGCATCAGTTTGAATGAGGCCTAGTTTAGACTGAGGCCCTTTTCCACATTAAAACATCTTTGCCAGCACATTGAAACCTCTTTGGCTTCTATTAAAGGTTTTGTGGGTGAAACATGGTCAAGACTATCAGGAAGCTTCCACATTTTGTTGAGGCTTTAAATAGGATCCATTGGACCAGATCTCCAGCCTAAAAATTACTTTTCCCCAATGTATTTTAGTGCCAATTCTGAAGAAGGCAAAACCAAAATGTACTGGTAAATTGCAAGAACACACACACACACACACACACACACTCCCTTCTAACCCTGCTGGAGCAGGTGACTGGACTAGAATAGATATTATCTTTCTCCTCCCTCTCTCCCTCCTTCTTTGTCCCTTTTTCTTTCTTTCCCCTTTCTCTTTCTTTTCTTCCTCTCTTTCTCTCTCTCTTTCTTTTCTCTCTCTCTTTCCCTCTCTCAGGCTCACCCCTTTAGATCAGGGGTTGCCAAACTTTTGGACCCCAGGAACCACCAAACTCATAATTTTAAATCCTGGAGACCACTAATATGAATTTTGACTGATGGTGGCTTTCTGGCATTGGTGGGAGAGAAAGAGAGAGAGATCTGATCCAACCTCTCTCTCTCACTCTCTCTCTCACACACAGGCAGATGTGGGATTTAGACCCCTGATCTAAAGCTGTCAAAACTCCAAAAACAGGTCAAGTAGCTCTGGGGAGGCCAGTCATAAATTAGAACACTTGCTAAACAACCGGCCATTAAGTGAGGACCACTTGTATTTGGTTTGCCAGTCACTTGGCACGCCCACCCAGTCACATGACCAGCAAGCCGCACCCTCAAATTAGGTCATGCCACAGAAATTTGCATCCCACCCCTGGGTGGGGGGAACCAAGGATGAGTTTGTAGCACCAAGGGGGCGGTGGACTTAAAAAGTTTGGGAACCACTGGTTTAGAGTTAATGTGCTGCATTTCCTCCCTTTGGCATGAAAATCAGCTGGCTGACTTTAGGTAATCATTTCTTTTCATCCTTTAATTAACAAACTCTGAAACAAATCAACTGAAATATCTATTAAAAATTACAGGTGGTCCTTATTCAGCGACTGTTTGAAGTTACAGCAGCATTGAACCAGGAAGCCTATGATGGGTCCTTGTAACTATAGCTGTTGTAGCATCCCAGAGTTACGTGATTGCCATTTGTTATATTTCACTGCTGGTTTCCTACAAGCAAGGTCAAACTATCAGGAACTAACAAACGACGCTCACATACCCAATGACCTTATGGGATAACAACAGCAACTGGAACTGCTTGAACTGCTGTCATAAATGGTCATGTGACATGTTTTACAACCGTGTAGCTTAGCAACAGAGTTCCCAGTCCCACTGACCACTATTAAATGAAGGATCTCAATTAACATCATTTATTGATAACTTTAATTCAAGAATTGTAATAACCAGAATCCAAAAGAAGCAGTCTACAACAAATTATAGGAACATCATATACTAAGGGTGGGAAATGAACACTGAGAAAGAAAGCTGAGTGGGCAGAGAGTATTTTGAATTTTGGAATAGAAAAAATGAAAAAAAAAATATGGAGGTCTGATTGAATAGAGATTGAATAGAAAGGATTTGGCAGGGAAAATTGCTGTTGAAATTTTTTTACCTTCTTTTGGTGTTTCACTTGCTATTATTTATTTCCCAACTGTTAATAACAAATTAAAATATGCCTAAGATTCTAAAAGAATGGACATCTGCTTATTACAAACCAAAAAATTACACTTGCCAGGCAGTTAAATAACACTGCATTGAAAGTTAAATGAGAATGTTGAGAAGGCATCCAAAAAAAAAAATCCAAAGCCAAAAACCATATGATTAAAAAAAAAATCACACCTAGTTTCAAACCAAACAACGTCCCTAAAGGATTCTTGTCCTGAAAACTGGAATTGCTAAAAACAAAGACAAACAAACAAAAAATCTAATTAAACTCTTTGCTTGAAAAGAGTTACTTAAATGATATTAAGGTCAGTGGCAAGCAAATCTGTCTGGACAGAACTTATCTCCATTGGGACATTATACCAAAGAAAGTTCTCTTCTTAACAAATATGGACATATAAATGTATTTCCAGTTTCTTAAGAACCAACTGCACTACCCAAATAAAAAGACAGTAGAAATGTTACTGGTAAAGTCTTACCTTTTCTCCCTTCTGGCCTGGCAAACCGGCTATGCCTGGCAATCCTGTTTCTGCCTGTTGAGAATAAAGCTAGGATATTTATTCTAGAATCCTATGCTGGGGGGAAAAGTAAACAATGCCCTACAAGTAATGACCTTACAACAGGGATGTCAAACTGGCTGTCCATAGGCTGGATGCATTATGCACTGGCCACGCCCATGCCCAGTTTAGTAAGGGGAGGAGTCTAGATATGTCACATGATGCTGCCACGAGTTTGATGCCCCTACCTTACAGGGTAAGTATAAAGTATAGTTGTATAATATGCCAGAGCTCCATCTAATGGTAGTATTACTGATAAAAAAAGGAAGTGCTTTGGTGACAACTACTACAACAAACCCTACACTGATCTTGCACTTGTTTCTCAAGGTGTTCAAGAAGTCTAAGCTGATGTTTCTTATTGGAATAGTTTTTCTCTAATGCAGGGAGAAACAGTCTTATACCTTTATCCTTGGAGTCAGGAATAAGTGGCTTTGCAAATACTGTTGAATTACAACTTGTACTATCCTTCATTTGCAGCTACAATTGTATGGATTGATAGAGATTGTAGTTCAGCAACATCTGTGAAACAATAGCTTTTCAAGTCTTGTTCTAGGCCAGAGCTGTCAAACTCGTGGCCTGTGGGTTGGATGAATCACGTGCTGGCCACACCCAGTTTAGTGAAAGGGAAAAAAGTTGCAATGCATCACATGATGCTGCCTTAAAGACTTTACATTTCTGGATATATTCATAGATCTTATCTTCTCCCACTTTTTGTTTTCCCTCCTAGAAGATATAGAAGTAGTGTTCAACTCATAGCCATTCATTTAGTGGCCGTTCAAAGATACAACAACACTGAAAAAATGATGTATGACTATTTTTTTTCACTTATAACTGTTGCAGCATCCTCATGGTCATGTGATCAAAATTTGGGCTCTTGGCAACTGGCATGTATTTATAACAGTTGCACTATCTGAGGGTCAGAGGATCACCGTTTGCACTCTTCCCACTGGCTTGTGACAAGCAAAGTCAATGGGGGAAACCTGTTCCATTTAACAACCATATGATTCACTTAACAACTGGAGTGATTCATTTAACAACTGTGTAAAAGATTGTAAAGTGGGGTGCAATTCACTTAACAATTGCTTAGCAATGGAAATTTTGGGCTCAGTTGTGGTCATAAGTTGAAGACTACCTGTCCTTTTTTACAAATATGTGGGATATCATCATCATATTCATTATCATAATTTCTTCTGTAATTTTAAAAAATTCTGTTTTTAATTATTAATTTTCTGTGAGAAACAGAATGAACTGAGCTGATTACTATCATCCTTGTTGCACATAACCATACATACGTACAAATAAACCCAACATTATGTATTCAACTTTTTCACTTAATTTTAAAATTAAAATAGCCAGGTTAACAGATATACAGTATGTTCTGACATAAGAATACTTTAATGAGACAGAAATAATGAAAATCAGATATATTCTAGTGCAAAACATCTACTGCAGCTTGATGTCTTCTATGTTTGTGAAAAGTATATGCAAATATCATTATTTTAATTGACAATGCTTTATGAAAGTCATGAAAATTGCCTGGCTCAAGAGCTTAAGTGATACCCTTCTAGTAAAGACAGATGCAATTTTTGTGCAATGCATTTGTTATTGATTCACAAGTGACTACTGTCATACTGATGTACTGACCTGTCCCTGCTTCTAATGTATTTATGGAAGCGTTTATGGAAAATGCTGGTTTCCAGTGTCCTCATATTGTTTTGTTCATTGTTTTAATGTAGAGGTTGCAACAATTGAGCTGGGCTATTAAATGACCCATATTCTTCCGTGTTGGTCAAGATACTTAGCTTTACAGATGGCCTTGCTAATGTTTTGAAAAATGGGTTCATAAATTAACCTTTCTGTAAGCAATCACTCATATTGTTTGGATATCCCATCATTGCAACATAACTTAGAGAAATATTTTTCCAGTCAATTTGAAATGACTGTTAACATCCTTTATTATAGTAGATTTGTAAGCTGTTAACTTCCTAGTTGGTGTCATCCTTGTTAAAGGTAACTATCTATGTGTTTATAATAAAGAAATTCACATAAAATATAGACTTCAGATAACCTTGTACTATTTTAATTCACTCTTTGCAGTGCAACATATGCCTCTATAACAGAATAACAGAGTTGGAAGGGACCTTGGAGGTCTTCTAGTCTGTTCAAGCAGGAGACCCTATATCATTTCAGACAAGTGGCTATCCAATTTCTTCTTAAATTGTTGTTGGAGCACCCACAACTTCTGAAGGCAAGCCATTCCATGATTAATTGTTCTCCCTGCCAGGAAATTTCTTCTTAGTTCTAAGTTATTTTTTCTTGCTATTTTTGCAACCAAGATGGCGCCCAGGATGGCTGCCTCGGTGAAATGCTCTCTAATGGTTTTTTTATTCCTTATTATTATCTGCAATTCACTATGGATTTCATACTCACGAGACCATCTGCTAAGAATTAGGCAATGTTTCCTTAAGGAGCAGCTTTCTGATTCCCCACCTCCACCTGTCTTTGCAAATGTGGAGGAGATTCTAACCAATTCCCCCATGCTATGGATTACAACAAAGAAAGCAAAGAAGCCATCACACCGGAAGAGTAGACGAGGTAAACGAGCCAGAATTTTAAACAGACTAAGGAAGAGGGGGGAAAAACTCCTCTCCCTTCAATCTTTCTGACTAATTTATGCTCACTGGCTAACAAGATGGATGAAATTCATCTCTTAAATAGATGTAATTATGATTTTTATAATTCAGCTGTTCTTTGTTTTACTGAAATCTGGCTTAATCCACAAATTCATGGGGACAGCATCATATACATCCCAGGATTTCAGACATTTAGATCAGACAGAATTGAAGAGACATCGGGTAAAACAAAGGGTGGAGGATTATGTTTATATATCAACAACAGTTGATCTCAGGATATAATTATAATACATAAGTTTTGTGATGAAAACTTAAGAGTCTTTACACATCAACTGCAAGCCATTTTACTCTCCACATGAGTTCTCCTCATTTCTCCTAATAGCTGTGTATGTTCCTCCACAAGCCTGTATAAACAAGGCATTACGAACTCTTGCTGATCAAATTATGGAGGCTGAAGCCAAACACCCAGGTTCCTTTCCCATCATTTTAGGAGATTTCAATCAAGCAAATTTAAGGAAAGAGCTCCCAAAATATTTCCAGCATGTAAATTGTCCCACCAGAGGCAAAAATACTTTAGACCACTGCTGCACAACAGTAAAAGATGCTTTACCACGAGCAACTGTGGGACACTCTGACCACTGCATGATTCACCTTGTTCCTGCCTACAGACAAAGACTTAAAACCATTAAACCAACAATTAAATCAGTGAGGACTTGATCGGATGAGGCAAAGTTGAAACTCCAGGCCTGCCTTGATTGCACTGATTGAAATGTTTTTGAAGATGCCTTTGTAGGCTTAGATGAGTTCACAGATACTATAACATCATATTTATTTATTTATTTATTTCTGAGTTTTATATACCGCCCTTCTCCCGAAGGACTCAGGGCGGTGAACAGCCAACTAAAATACAAGTAAACAAAGTATAAATTATTTAAAAGAGAATTAAACACTAGACTGTCCCAAATCTAAAAACCCCAATTAAAATCAATAAAACTTCATACCCCGTCCCAAGTAATCTAAAAACCCCATTTAAAATCCCATTAGTCAGCTCAGGCCGGCCTGCTCGAAGAGCCAGGTCTTCAGGTCACGTCTGAAGGCCCTCAGGTCACTGGTCGTTCGTAATCCAGGGGGCATCCCATTCCAAAGGGCGGGTGCCCCCACAGAGAAGGCCCTATTCCTCGGGGTCACCAGATGACACATAGAAGGCGTCGGGACCTGGAGGAGACCCTCTCTGTGGGAGCGCACCGGTCGGTGGAAGACTACTGGCAGAATGCGGTCTTGTAAGTATCCTGGTCCGATGCCATGGAGCGCTTTAAAGACCAAAACCAGTACTTTAAAGCGAACCCGGAAGGCCACTGGCAACCAATGCAGCTCGCGCAGGAGGGGCATCACGTGGGAATATCTCGATGCCCCCGTAACCACCCGCGCGGCTGCATTTTGTACCAGTTGAAGCCTCCGGGTGCTCCCCGCAGGGAGCCCCATGTAGAGGGCATTACAGTAGTCCAAACGGGAGGTGACCAGGGCATGAGTGACTGTGCGTAAGGCGTCCCGATCAAGAAAGGGCCGCATCTGGCGTATCAGGCGAACCTGATAAAAAGCCCCCCTGGAGACGGCCGTAATATGATCTTCCAAGGACAGCCGTACATCCAGGAGGACACCAAGATTGCGGGCCCCTTCTGTGGGGGTCAAGATCTCATCCCCAATAGCCAGCGACGGAGTCAGCTGACTATATCGGGCCGCCGGAAACCACAGCCACTCGGTCTTGGAAGGGTTGAGTCAATCATATGTTAACTTCTGTGAAGACTTCTGTGTACCAACAAGGAACCTGAAAATATATAGCAACAATAAACCTTGGTTCACAGCTAAACTTAAGCAGCTATGTCATTCCAAAGGGGAAGCTTACAGAAAAGGTGACAGAATGCTATACAACCAGGCCAGAAACATATTAACAAAAGAGATCAGAGCAGCAAAAAGAAGCTACTCTGAAAAGTTAAAGAACCAGTTCTCAACAAATAAACCAGCGAACATGTGGAAAACACTTAAAAACATCACTGGCTTCAGCAAACCTCCTTCCCAGGCAGAAGGAAATCAACAACTAGCAGATGACCCGAATATGTTCTATTGCAGGTTTGAAAAGAAACTACAGCCACCTATCTCCACAACACACATCTCAAACACACCAACAATAGACAAGCCTCCTACAACTGGCCCCAATCCATTGGGCTCACAACCTCTGGTGATCACAGAAAAAGAAGTGCAAGATCTATTACACAGACAAAAGCCAGGAAAAGCACCAGGGCCAGACAAGATAATTCCTTCTTGCTTAAAAGTCTGTGCTGAGCAATTGGCCCCCATCTTCACCCGAATCTTCAATAGATCACTAGAGATGTGCTATGTTCCTTTCTGCTTCAAACGTTCTACCATCATCCCAGTGCCAAAGAAGCCCTCCATCAAGGAACTGAATGACTACAGACCAGTTGCTCTAACATCTGTTGTTATGAAAATCTTTGAAAGACTTGTGCTGTCCCACCTGAAAACCTTCACGGATCCGCTGTTAGATCCCATGCAGTTTGCATACCGAGCAAATAGATCGACAGATGATGCTGTCAACATGGCTCTGCACTACATCCTACAACACCTCGAATCTCCAAATACCTATGCAAGGGTTCTCTTTGTAGACTTCAGTTCAGCATTCAATACCATCATTCCAGCATTCAATACCATCATTTACATTCTAAGTAAACTAAACCAACTAGCAGTACCTGAACAGACTTGTAAGTGGATCATAAGCTTCCTAACAGACAGGAAGCAGCAGGTGAAGCTAGGGGAAATCATATCCGATATCTGTACAATCAGCACAGGGGCCCCCCAAGGCTGTGTGCTATCTCCACTTCTCTTCTCCCTATATACCAATGACTGCATCTCAAATGATCCATCTGTTAAAATACTGAAGTTTGCTGATGACACAACAGTCATTGGTCTCATTCGAGACAACGATGAATCTGCATACAGAGAGGAGGTTATACAACTGGCCTCGTGGTATAACCGGAACAATCTGGAACTGAACACACTCAAAACCGTAGAAATGGTGGTAGACTTTAGAAGAAACCCTCCCATACTACCACCTCTTACAGTACTAGACAACACAGTATCAACAATAGAGACCTTTAAATTTCTAGGTTCTACTATATCACATGACCTAAAATGGACACCTAACATCAAAAACATCATCAAAAAAGCACAACAAAGAATGTTCTTTCTGTGCCAACTCAGAAAGCTCAAAGTGCCCAAGGAGCTGCTGATCCAGTTCTACAGAGGAATTATTGAGTCTATCATCTGCACCTCTATAACTGTGTGGTTTGGTTCTGCAACCCAACAGGACAGATACAGACTTCAGAGGATAATTAGGACTGCAGAAAAAACAATTACCACCCACTTGCCTTCAATTGAGGATTTGTATACTGCACGAGTCAAAAAGAGGGCTGTGAAAATATTTACAGACTCCTCACATCCTGGACATAAACTGTTTCAACTTCTTCCCTCAAAACGACGCTATAGAGCACTGCACACCAGAACAACTAGACACAAGAACAGTTTTTTCCTGAAAGCCATCACACTGCTAAACAAATAATTCCCTCAACACCGTTCAACTATTTACAAAGTGTACACAACTATTACTATTAATCTTCTCATCACTCCTTATCACCCATCCCCTCCCACTTGTGACTGTAACTTTGTTACTTGTATCCTCTGTTTCCTAGTATGATTTGATGTTGATTGTACCCTATGACTATCATTAAGTGTTGTACATTATGATTCTTGATTCTTAACGAATGTTACTTCTTTATGTATACTGAGAGTATTTACACCAAGACAAATTCCTTGTGTGTCCAATCACACTTGGCCAATAAAGTATTCTATTCTATTCTAAGTTGAATCTCTCCTTGATAATTTTCATCTGTTGCTTCTTGTCCTCAGGTACTTTGGAGAATAGGTTGAACCCCCACTTCTTTGTGACAACCCCTCAAGACTGCTAGCATATCACCCCTAGTTTTCCTCTTGCCTCTCATATGCATAAATCAATTTATAGAAAAGCTTTTCCCTAACCATATCAAATAATAATTATAATTTCTAGACAACATGGCCATTGATCATGAAGACTTCAGATTATGAGAATTGTGGCCTGATACATCACTGTAGATGATATAAGGCTACAATAGAACAAATACTGTGCAACTTTCTTTAATATTCAATAGTATATAAAAAAAGAACAACAGTACAATATAAAATAAAAGATTAAATCGAACTATACATTTAATAGATCATATGTGAAAGAATATAATTACCTTGTTCTGAGAGCAAAAACATTTTTCTTCAGGACTTTTTTCCATTATTGGAAGAGCTTGTATTTTACCAATGTGACCAACTGATGGTGATGCTGCAGTAGTTTTCAAGTTTTTCTCCAAAAGATGCTGAAATTATGAAAACGTATTATCTGGACTGAAGTCTAGTTCATTAAGATCAAATTATACTATTTATAGCATCTGCTGCATCTTCAGAGACTACATTTCCATGGTGAATTTTTTTAAAAATAACCTGGGTTGATAGGTTCAGCAATCTGAATTGAAAATCTGGCAATAATAATGTAATGGAATTACAGTAAATGCTGTTATTATTTTAAATAGCTATTAGTTTATATTTACTTAATCCATAGGTAGAGTGCACTATGCTACAGGCAAAATGCTTAGAACATATATTGATAGAGTAAAACCTCTGAAACAACAGGATCTCCAGTGCAGATCCTCTTCATGACACTGATGTTCTTCTTCTGTTACCTACCATTATCTACCATTTGGATGGTAAATAAATTTCAAGATTTTTTTTACCAAAGTTTAGGAAGATGTGCCATCATTATTCCTCCAGAGTTTTAAAATATACTTCTTTTAGCTTGTATTTTTATGTCTACGAATATATATATATATTTGTAGATTTTCACAGATACAGGTATGCAGGTCTTGGCGTGTTCAGGTCTTTTCCCATGTAAGATTGAGAGTATCTTGGCAACGTTTCAACGAGATCTCACTCGCCATCTTCAGGCTGGTGCTTTCGGGCTTTGTGCTTGTGTAAGAAAATGGTGATCTGAGGTGCTGTCTCCCTATATATACTCCATCAACCAATCAAGAAATGACAGCCAACCTCCCTACCAGTATAGACAGCAGCTCAGATCACGCTTTGCTCGCACAAGCACAAAGCCGAAAGCACCAGTCTGAAGATGGTGAGTAAGATCTCGTCAAAACATTGCCAAGATACAAGATACTCTCAATCTTACATGGGAAAAGACCCGAACACGGCAACACCTGTATATATATATATATATATATATATACACGCACACACACACATACATACATAAATTAATAAAGATTGCATCATCAAAATTTTTAAAAAATCTTTCAAATGATTTCCTCCCCTTATCTTGTTCAATTACCCCTGATTTTCAGAAATTATCTCGAGAAGTCCCTGCAGTTTTTTCGGCAAGATTTTTCAGAAGTGGTTTGCTGTTGCTCCTTCCTAGGGCTGAGAGAAAGTAACTAGATCAAGGTCACTAGCAGGTTTTGGGTCTAAAGCAGGATTAGGTTTTCCAGTTTCTAGCATGACACCAAACTTGCTCGCTTCGAATAATAGGCCACACTAATAACGCCATGCAATTTTGATTCATTTTGTTAAAAAAACATTTTTATTTTTCCAACTTACCACATGTTCAGATAATTCACAACAGTTCTCCTGAGCAGCAAGGCTTGGATCGCAGTATAAGATCATGCGGCCAAGTTCAATCTATTTAATAAACATGATGATGCTTATCAGTTGAGATGTAACAACACTGAAGCCTCTGTAGCGGAAATCCATCACACCATTAAATAATTTGACCCCACTGAAATGTTGTGTTTAAATATCTCTAACCAAGTTTTGGATTTTGGCCATGAACTTTGAAAAAACATTAAAGTTTCACATTTTAAAATACTCCATTTGCATTTATTATGTTAGTTATCTGAGCAACACAGATCTAATCCAATCATACCAAATTTAATTTGAACCCAACATGACACTTCTGAATATCTCTTTATAAAAAGAGCTGGATTTATGACAACAGCTACTGCAGTTTAATGCATTCCTTTGGTCAGCTCTCTGGCGATTTGAAGGATTTATTTTTACAGATGGAAATTACCTCTCTCCAAACTATACTACTTTAAGTCAATAAAACTAGAGTTTTATAAAAAAAACTTTGCTAGCTATGTTATTAATTTATCACTATAAATAATACTAGGAATAATAAATGAAAACTTTAAATCACAGCCTTGCTTTGGTGGTTGAGGCAGCGTCACTGAAGCCAAAGAGGCTGGCCTCATGAGAGAGGACTACTGCTTATTGCTTTCTTGCCATGAAATCAGAGATAGTATTCAGCAGGTTCAGATCAGTTCTGGAGAACCAGTACCTCTGACTGGCACAGCCCCCATCTATTCTCTGTCTCCTAAGTCACAGCTAACCAGCTGGGTCTTCTTTTGTTGCCCTGCACAGGAGAACAGAGCTGGAAAGCAGGTTAGTGTGGTGGGGATGGGATTTTGCAGTAACTTTCCCCCAGGAGTGGGGAGGGAATGGAGATTTTACAGTATCCTTCCCCTGTCATGTCCACCAAGCCACGCCCGCTATACCATACCATACCCACAGAACTGGTAGTAAAAAATTTTGAATCCCACCATTGCATGAAATAGTCCCAGATAGGAAATACAGCAACTGGTCTTGCAGCTTTTGACAGAAGACCAGTTGAAACCATTCAGCTGCAACTATAGAAGCACTGCAGAAAGCAGGACAATAGCAAGGATGGAACTTTAGTAAAACTCTATTAACTAGGGACTTAGACAAATCTCAGATCCTTTCTCCCTCTCTCTTTCCACATATAATCCCAGAATTAATTTAATAGTCCCACAGTTACAAGTTTATTTTAAAATATCTATTTTCTTTGGAAACTTAAAAAAAATCTTTGAAAAAAACCCTGTTAAGCTCTTTTTACACCCCTTCCAATTGGTTTTGTTTGTAATTTAGCAATGCAATCTGATTTACTATATAGATTTATACTATCCTCCCATTCACGCCATGACTATGGTTGGCTGAACTGAGAGCTGAAGAAGCTTCTTGGATGAGAAGCAAAACATCTTCAAAGAAAAACAAGAAAGTCCAGTTGCCTCTTGAAAAAACATCTTTGGGTTCTCCTCTATTTCTGTTTCCGCATCTCCATGTCCCTTTCAAAGTGCAGTGACCAGTACTGGAGACAATATTTCAGGTGTCGTTGAGCCACCATGGAACACAATGAAACTATTGTCTCCTGTGATCTAGATGTACAGTCTTGATTTTGCTGAAATAGCCTAAGATTTTTTAGCTACTTGCCTGTGCTCATCTACTAACCCACTAGTCTGCTAGATTTTTTTTACATGTCGCTAAACCAGGCTGCTCTATTTGGCTTTTCCTACCTAGAATTTTCAGTCAGTCAGTCAGTCAGTCCGTCCATCCATCCATCCATCCATCCATCCATCCATCCATCCATCCATCCATTTATCTATCCACCCATTCAATAGAAGCACTATTTTATGTCTGAAAATTGAAAAAAAGAAAATACCTAACATCTCTTAATAATATATTAATTTTAATACATTTTAGTCTAGGCTTTATACAGAACCATATGCACAATACAAGAAAGCTTGAACTTTCTATATCTATAACTGACCTATGGCGGCTTGGGGGGGAGGCAGATAATATTTTTAAATTATTTCATTCTAAGAAATAAAGTACTATTTCCAAGAGAGTCTTTTTTCATACATAACATACTTTATACGAATATACATGCTACACCATACTCTTTGTATGCTAACTGTTCTGTGAGACATTTATTTAGTCTCTGGAAAAAGAAACCAGATGGAAGACTCAATGATGACCTTTGAAAAAAAAGAAAAGGATTAAGAAATGAAGGAAATGTGACAAAAACCAGAGGCAATGGGCAGGAAGGGTACAAAAATAAAAAATGATGAAAGGATAAATAAATATGAACATGCTATATTTCTCTTCTTTGTATTTCTACTGTGAAAATTAAGTGAATGGACAATATTGGAAAGGTTCATATAAGTTGGTTATCAAGTTATTAAACAAAAATATTAAATCATCCATCATACATGAAACAATTGAAGTCCTGCAGCTATTTCTCACACCTATTTTCCTGTGAAAAAAAAACACAATTGCCTTAAACATAACTAACAACTCATATGGAAAACACTTTTATCTATCTCACAGTCACTATGCATGTTAAAAACTTCAGATTACTACATCAATTAAATCTTTCAGTTTTCCTCTTAAAATTTTTCTTTGTGTCCTATATGTTACGTTGTTTTTGATTCATAACATTGCTTTATAAATTAGCTGCAGTTATCCATTCATATAATGGAATAGAGGTTCATATAGGATGTTTTAATTTTAGATGTCATTTTATTCAAAGTTTATGAATGTTACCCTTGTTGGACAAGGTTCTAGTCATTATAAATTTATCAAAAAGATGCCACATTCTTCCAAAGGCTACATCCTTCTGGTAACAAATATTCAGGCTTTGATGCTGAATGAAACCAAAGGGGTGAATCCATATAACTGTTCAACATTGCTTCAGGAGCAGAATACTCTGGAGGAAAGCTGTTGATTCTTTTGGAGTGATCACAGATTGGAAAAAGGCACAGCTGTTTGGTCAGATTGCAGCAGACAATCCATCTGGAAAAATGCTGAATAGAAAATCTTGGCCTTTAGAATGACCTTGGAAAAAAAACAAAGTCTGAAAAGAATGCCATATGGGCCAGATAAAAAGCAAGAACATGATGGATAGCCAATAAGAGCAGAGATGTTTCAATGGAAGTGAGGAATTGAGACAAAAAGCAAGAAATATTATCCTAATTCAAGTGAAAAATAAAAAAGGAGGAAGTTGGATCATAAAAGCATTTTGTCCGTCCAAAAAACAATGGATAGTCTTTTCATAAGACACATGATTCTTCAGCCTAATTAGTTGAAACCATGGCCACTAAAAGCTACTTTTTAAAATAAAAAAGATAAGTAATGGAATAGCCATAGACCCAAAGGGTTTTAATCTTAATTCAGGGAGAATACAGTAGAGGATCTCTCTTATTCTAGAAATGGAAGGGAAGCTGGAAGACAGAGATATGTAAGTTTTTTCAAAAACACTCTTATCAGTAGGCTGGGAAAAAAAGAAACATTTTTCCTAAAAGAAAAATAAGGTAGAGATGTCAATATGGCGATCTCTTTTAAGTAGAGGAGAAAATCAAAATGTCATAAATGTATTACTTTAAGGGAATGAACTGTTATCTGTGAGAAAATTCCAGAAAATATGTTTTGTTTGATTACATTGGAAGCCCTAATGAAAAATTAGGAGCTAATGACAAGTTTATAATTCAATCAATTTCTTTTCAGAGAAATTGCAGAACTAAACTAAACTCTCCAAGTTGGAAAGCAGAGAGAATTGGGCTTTATCTGGAAACCTGACCCTGATAAATGGAGAATAGATTGGAGCAGTTCCAAAGGTGGAGATTCTCATATGGGTGAGGCAAGGCACAATTGTCAAGGTTATCAAAGTGTGACAAAAAAGCAGTTGGTCAAATTCAAATTCATCTCAAAATGAGATGTAACATAAAAATAAACAAACATAAAATTAGGGGCTCTAAGTAAAAAAAAAAGGTATCACAAAAGATTGGTGGTGTAGCTATTTTATCCTGCTATGAATAACCCCGTTATTATTTCATGTAAACAAAGAGAATAATCTTTGGGTTATTCCGAGGAAATTAATAAAGTCTATCACTGATGATATAATACCCATTTGTGTTCTAGAACAGCTGATTTAAATATGTTAATTTAATATGATGCTTTATACCTGGATCAGGTATCTCAGCTGCAGAGGGCTTCGAAGTGAGTAACCATCCAGATATGGATAAATAAAGAATAAGGACATTATTAGAAAGAATTATCTGAATGGAAATCCATTAGTGATATTGTCTGAATTCAGCCATCAGTGCAGAAATTCTTCATTGCAGTGCAGAAGTGGGAACACAAATTGCTCTAAAATTGTATCAGGAAAAGAAGAACAGAGGTATCACACCTCTAGAAAGTGCATCTGAAAATCAGTGAAGTGAATGATTGAAATCACAGCTAACATACATACAAACTGTAGAGCCCACAGGTTCAATAGCAAAGGTTCTAAAAACTTGTTTACAAGATAATTTCTGAGGATTTCCAGGGAAAGTATATTAAACTGAAGATGGTTCTGGGAAGGCGAAGCAGATGACTGCAACAAAGAATCAAGAAATCTGTGAGTAGACTTGTTTCTTAGAGCCTCTTTGGAGAAATTACCCACATGTGCTCTGGACAGCTGTTCCCCATGAGAAAACTGCAGGATGATGGTTTTCCATACATTTGAATGCCTCTAGACAATGTGATTAGCCATTTTGCTCTATTGTAAATACTTTTAAAAGGACACTAGGTTTGCCCATTAACTGTATTAAAGCTATTAGGGACCCCTGGAATACAAGTTTGAAAAGTCTTCATTGGGTGAGTTTATTCTCAGTCCTGAACAAAATTAAAAATTAATTATGAGTTAAAATTTGAGATAATAATTAAAAAGCTAAATAAGATTTTGATCCAAGTAACTTATAAATGGATTAAGAGTCCAGAAAAAATGGAATATTGACATTTATTTTAACATTTTGCAAATTAACTATAAAAAAATAAGCAGCTTCTAATGGGAAACAAATTTATTTTGGCTATCCAGCTAAAGAAACTGCTTGATGTTTTAAAAATTAAAAGGGAGATACAAATGATAAGCCAGGAGAATGACCTGGAAAATGTTTTCTTATTGGATCTACATAAGAAGCTTGTTAAAGTCTTGAGGAAATCTGTTAGACAGAATAAAGAAGAATTGAAGAGAAATGAAATCTTATAATAATATTTGATTGAATTAAAAGGAAGGAATATAAAACTGGTTCATCTGATCAAGGTCAAAATAAGAGTTTTTTTTAATGTTTGGAAAGTTTTTAATGTTTTTTTTTGCTGACACCAAGATTGAATGTATTTGATATCTGCAGCACAGAAGAGATAACACTCTAGAAATATTTGTTGCTTTTAGGATTCAGACTTCATTTCTTTTAGGATTCAGACTTCATTTCTAAGGATCTCAGGACATCAAAATTGCAAAATGTCTGCCTTTTAGACATATATAAAATAGATATGTCTGGATTCAGATATTATATTCTATAGATGAAGGCTCCTTTCATTCAATGATGTAATTATTTTTTCTGGAGAAGCTTCTACTTGAAGAAGAGATGAGGCAGTTTTGGTTTATTCTGATGATTTCCAATTATTTGTGAAGGGTTCCAAGCTTTCAGAAACTTGTTTTAGGGAGCAGGAAAGTATAGGAAGAGGAAAAAATAAGAGATAATTATTTTCCTTTCCCTTTCCAACAATGTATCTCATCAACAAATAATTCATAAGCAGAAATAATTCAAGTTTTTCCAGCTCACCAATTTGATATCATTCATTCATTCATTCATTCATTCATTCATTCATTCATTCATTCATTCATTATCTATCTATCTATCTATCTATCTATCTATCTATCTATCTATCTATCTATCTATCTATCTATCTATCTATCTATCTATCCATCCATCCATCCATCCAGGGGTGGGATTCAAAATTTTTAACAACCGGTTCTGTGGGCATGGCTTAGGTGGTGGGTATGGCTTGGTGGTCATGTGACTGAGTGGACATGGCTTGGTGGTCATGTTATTGGCTGGGTCTGGCCAACTCAATATCACTCACATCGAGGCACGCATCTCCTCGCCTGGCCTCTCATGACTATGGGGATGCTGCAACAGTTGTAAGTGTGAAAAATGGTCATAAGTCACTTTTTTCAGTGCCATTGTAACTTTAAATGGTCACTCCATACAAGCAAAGTACCAGCAAAGGAGGGGGAAAAAATTCCAGAGATGTTCCTGAGACAGGAAGTCTAGTCCTGCCAAGAATGTAATAAGAGTTAACAGAGAGCCAGTTTCTGTAAGCAACACCAGAATGTTTCCTTCCTGCCTTCCTTACAGGATTAGGCCGGTAATTTCTTCTAACAACGGGTTCTCTGAACTGCTTAGAATGTTAACAACCAGTTCTAGCAAACAGGTGCGAACTGGTAGAATCCCACCCCTCTGTCTGTCTGTCTGTCTGTCTGTCTGTCTATCTATCTATCTATCTATCTATCTATCTATCTATCTATCTATCTATCTATCTATCTACCTACCTATCTATCATCTTTCATATTATCATCTTATAAATTCAGAATAAACAAAAACAACATAACAATAAAACCCATTTCTTTTTCCATAAAAGCAGCATAAAACCACTTAATTCATTATAACATGAACATGAACACTTACATCTACAGGTTTGCCATCTAAATAATGAGTAGCAATGAGAATCTTTCCTTGAATGTCAGGTCTAGCTTTTTCTTCAGTTATCCTTTGTTCAATTAAGCTGCAGTCCACATAAAGAGAAAACTTCCTTGATTGTACACTGATGCCAATCTTATGCCATTGACGGTCAAAGATAGGATAGATTTTGCGGCTTTTAAAGACATAATGCAGGGTGTTCCGCTGGGTGGGTTGCATGACATACTCTATATTTTTTTTTAAACCATCAACTGAGATGTAAACCTAAACAAAAATATACACACACAAATTTCAGTGCTTTTGAAATGAAATAAACTGCAAGACAGTGAAGAAGACAATAAAATCATAAAAGTCAGTACATGCTCACCATGTTTGAAATCACAGGTCAAGTTCTCTCAGATAGCGACGCTTTCTCACCTCCTCCTTCCTGATGCAGCCATTCAGCCCTCCAAAAGCTACCCAGAAGAGTAGGGGACTTTACAGTAGCAATAGCACAGGTTTATATAATGCCCCACATAGTACTCTCTGCGTGATTTACAATATCAGCGTATTGCTCCCAACAACCAGTCTCCTTATTTACCAACTTCAGAAGGATGGAAGACTGAGTCAATCTTGAGTCCTGTCAGAATCAAACTCCAAGCAAAGTTTGCCTACAATACTGAATTCTAACCATTGCACCACCTGGGTTCCAGTAAGAAATGGGGTGGAATGGGATGTACTAAACTATTAAAACTTAAACAATTTTTCAATTGGTGGAAGTCCAACCTGACATATCTGGATGCATCTTTTACTTGTTTAAGCTTTCTGAATCTATCTCTTGCATATTTATCCATGTGACCTTGTCATTAAGCATCAAATTCTAATCTTTCATTTTATTGGTTTTTTTATTTGCTATATTCTACAGGTTTCAATTTTCTTCAAACCAAAAGACAAAATGTTAACATAGAATAAAATAGAATAACAGTCAGAAGGGATCTTGGAGGTGTTCTAGCTAGTCCAAACCCCTGCTCAAGAAGGAAATCCTATACCATTAAGGATCTCTTGCAGGGAAGGGTGGAGGAGTTTTCTTGATTTCTGCACAATAAAATTGCTCAGATTCGGGCCGGGTTGGACTCTAGTTGGGAGGTCCTGGGGGAAGTGACTGCGGCGAGGCTTGAGACGGTTATCTGGGATGAGTTCGACCCTGTGACCGCCGAGGGTATAGACAGGTTGCTGGGGCGGCTGAATGCCACCACATGTTTATTGGACCCTTGCCCCTCCTAGCTGGTTTCTACCACCAGAGAGGTGACGCGGAGTTGGCTCCAGGGAATTGTTAACGCCTCTTTGATGGAGGGCTTGCTGCCCACTGCCTTGAAAACGGCAGTGGTGCGACCCCTCCTTAAGAAGCCCTTCCTGGACCCAACTCTTTTGAACAACTATCGTCCTGTCTCCAACCTTTGAGAATGTGGTGGCAGGTCAGTTTCCCCACTACCTGGATGAAGATACGTACCTGGATCCCTTCCAATCAGGCTTCAGGCCCGGACATAGTACTGAAACGGCATTGGTCGCGTTGGTTGATGATCTCTGGAGGGCCCGTGACAGGGGTTATTCCTCTGTCCTGGTCCTATTAGACCTATCAGCGGCTTTTGATACTATCAACCATAGTATCCTATTGTGACGGTTGGGGGGGGTTGGGGGTTGGGGGCACCATGTTTGGTGGTTCGCCTCCTTCCTCTCCGACTGTCTGCAATTTGTGTTGGCAGGGGGGAGAGGTCCACCTCTAAGGCCCTCGATTGTGGGGTGCCTCAGGGGTCGGTTCTCTCTCCTCTCTTGTTCAACATTTAAAGCCGTTGGGGGAGATCATCCGTGGCTTTGGGGTGAAGTGTCATCTGTACGCTGATGATTCTCAGCTGTACATCTCCACCCCAAGCCACTCCAACGATGCCATGGAGGTCATGTCCCGTTGTCTGGAGGCCGTGCGGAACTGGATGGGTGGGAACAGGCTCCGACTCAACCCTTGCAAGACTGAGTGGCTGTGGTTTCTGGCGTCCCAATATGGCCAGGTAGTTCCTTCGCTGGCTATTGGGGATGAGATTTTGCCCCCTTCAGAGAGGGCTCGCAATCTGGGTGTCCTCCTGGATGTACGGCTGTCCTTGGAAGATCACATTACGGCCGTCTCCAGGGGGGCGTTTTATCAGGTTCACCCTTTCTGGATCGGGATGCCTTACGCACAGTCACTCATGCCCTGGTCACCTCCCGACTGGACTACTGTAACGTCCTCTACATGGGGCTCCTGAATGGAAGCATCTGGAGGCTTCAACTGGTACAGAATGCGGCTGCGCGGGTAGTTATGGGGGCGTCAAGGTTCTCTCATGTGACGCCCCTCCTGCGCGAGCTGCACTGGTTGCCGGTGGCCTCTTGGGTGCGTTTTAAGATTTTAGTGTTAACTTTTAAAGCGCTCCATGGCATCAGACCAGGATATTTACAAGACCGCATTCTGCCATTTTCCTCTCACCGTCTGGTGCACTCCCACAGGGAGGGTCTCTTGCAGGTCCCATCGGCATCTATGTGCCGGCTGGTGACCCCGAGGAATAGGGCCTTCTCTGTGGGGGCATCTGCCCTCTGGAATGGGTTGCCTCCAGAGTTACGTACAGCCACAGACTTGGGGACCTTCAGGCGTGCCTTGAAAACCTGGCTCTTTGACCAGGCCGGCTTGGGCTGATTTTAGATTTGGGTATTTTAATTTTATATCAAATTTTAGGGTTTAAGTGAGGGGTTTTAATTGTTTTCAGCCAGGGTCTTTAATTTAATTTAGTTTTAACTTTTATATATTTAATGTTTTAATTGTATGGCTGTGCACCGCTCCGAGTCCTTCGGGAGAGGAGCGGTATATAAATAATAATAATAATAATAATAATAATTAACAATTCACAAAGCTATAGGTATCATTTTATTGGGGATGGGAATAGGAAACATATGAACAAAAACAAATAAAGAAGTAACAATGCTAAATAACTGAATTTTTCTAACCTGTGGCAAATTATGCTGATCTAAAATCTGCAGTAAATACCAGCGTTCTCTTTTGCTGTTTCTTCTGACACGGAATGTGGCTGTTAAGAAGTATTCCTCTGGGAACCCATTTGGAAACAATTGCCTAAAAGTTGGGGTGGACATGAAAGAAATTGTCTTATTAGATCAACTCTGATAATTTTTATAAAACATGGGAGCAAACAGATGTTGAAGTATCAGAAACTAATTTGCGATTCATAGGTACTTCAGCAACTCTACTGTATTCAAAAGATTGTTCCATCTCTTGAGGTTACTATCCTCATAATTGTTCAGGTCTAATGCTACTCATAAAACCACACCTTGTTTGAAATCTACTTTTCATCATCTTTATTACATTTCATACATATGTTGCTATTAAAATTATAATTAAAAATGAACTCATTCCCATCTTTTTGCCAGAAAACAAAAACAAAAAATCCATTCTTCCATCATGAAAGTCAACTTTTCTAAATCAGGAAAACCACTGTCACAGGAAAAAGTAATCCTTCTAAAGCTAACTGTGAAAATTTACTGCACACTATGTACTAGACGCATCCCCCATTTGCACTGTTGTATTGTTACTATAGAATCCTATAGAAGGTATGTTAAAAAAAATCCCACTATATTTCAGGCTTCATTATTTAAGTTTTAAATCAGACATGTTTTAAGCTACATTTTGCTCAACTGTTTGGCTAACCTAAAACTGGATAGTTTCACAGAACTCACTAAATCTCAAACAAACCAATCATATTTTGGTCTTAGTGTTCAATAACACTCAAACAATTACCTTTTGGTAATTATAGCACACACATTTATTTTTTACAAATTATTTATAAAACATTCTATTGTATTTCTCACAAATGAAAGGTGAGAATGGCAATGATACAAATTCAGATCAAGTTTTTATATGTTGATACTAATCAGACATACCTTTGGGTAGAAGGCATGAACTTCCTTCCATATAATCAGGAATTGTAGATGCCCAGAGAGATTAAAAGTATATTCCTACATTTTAGGCACTGATCTATAAACTCTGATCTTATACCTATAAACTGATCTGAAGATGGAGAAATGGAGAATCATCTGTAGGGCCAAATTGCTAGTGTTTGAGTATATATATATCTGTATATTGGGAAAATGGGAAAATACCAACAGATAAAAGGGGGAGAAATTCTTCCATGTCTGTAGTTTTATGAAAGTTTTGCCTAAGTGGACACTCATTTTATGACTCTTCCATTAGGGTTTTCAATGTACTGTTTGCATTAAGATGGCTAGTCCAGAAGTGCTGAAATTATGTCTGATCTCTGTGTTTAGAGGATTGCTCATGAAATGATTACTGAAAGCCAAAAACAGGAAGCTCACATACTCAGTCATGTTTGCTGGCAGCAGTTCCTGTCTGTTGCTTCTTCACCACACCCTACACTGAGGGGTTCTTGTCTTTCATGGGATAAATAATTAGGCAAGCTGCCCATTCATGCAGCACATTTTCCAGAAGATATTCCTGATCAGCCTGGTGCCTGGGCACAAGACTTACATACGACTCTCAAGTGCAATGTGATAGGCAGTTTCTCACTGGCTTTCTGCCTAAACATGAATTTCACCCCAAGTGATCTCTGAATACAAACCAAAAAACCTCTTATAGCCTCTAATTCCAGTTAAGAAATACACTAGTCAGACCAGTAGGTTACACATACAAGTTAATCATAATTTCTGAGAAAGGCTTTTTTATTTTTAATTTTTAGAAAAACATACATAAACAAAACATAAAAATATAAAGCCATCTTCCAATTATGTACATACAGTGTGTCAGTTGGTTACAAATTTTTTGTGCTTCCTCTCCATAGTCCTCACTTACAATTATTTGTATATATTCTCATATTATCAATCAAATATTTCTTAATACATTATCATTGTTAATCATTCATTTGACTATACTATTGTTCCTTCATGTTATGCGAGATGTTCCACATTTTTAAATTGGTTTATATTATAACAATTCATATTATCATCCTAAATCCATCGAATAATAATACATCTTTATATTATATTCTATATAATTCTATTCTCATCATATTGTAAAATTCTACATATTTCATTAGCTTATTTTGTTTTCTAACCATTGATAAAATAAATCCCAAATCTTATAAAATTGTTTATCTTCTTGTTCTCTAATTTCAAATGTCAATATACTCACATCAGCACATTCCATTATTTTCTTAATAACTTCCCCCTGCATTGGTATTTCTCAATTTTCCAATTTTTAGCAAATACAATCCTAGCCGCTGTTAATACATTTACAATCAGATATTTCAATTCCCTACTGTATATTTCAGGTAAAATTTATCTCTGGTCTCAAATCTATATGTTTCTTTATAATTTTTTCCAACCATGTGTGGATTTTAGTCCAATATCTTTTAGCTTCTGCGCACGTCCACCACATATGGTAATACGAGCCTAGTGTCTTTTTCAACATTTCCAACATTTTTCAGATTTGTTCTTGAAGATTCTTGCTATTCTTGTTGTGGGTAAGTGCCACCTGTAAAACATCTTATACAAGTTTTCTTTATATGCTGTTGACATTGTCATTTTATAGTTTTGAGACCACAATTTTTGCCATTTTTCTAAATCAATTTCATATCCAAAATTTTCCCCCAAGCAATCATTGTTTCTTTAACTTGTTCTTCTAGCTTAATTTTTAACAAATGTCCATATAGTTTTTTAATCACCTTTTTATCAGTATCTGTCAAAATCTTATCTAAGTCAGTCAGTTTATCATAAAAACTTTCTGTTTTGAAATCTTTATCATATCTGGAGCGTATTTGCACATATGAAAACCAATTCATCTTTATACCTTGTTTTTCTAGTTCTTGCATAGATTTAATTTCACCCTTTTCATTCAATATTTCACCATATCTGTTCATTCCTTTTTATATGTTATAGGATAAGAAAATGCTTCAGTAGTCAATAACCAGACTGGAATTTTTAAATAGCATTGCTTTTTAATCTTCTCCCAGTTTAATTACAAAGCCTCATGGATATAATGTCTTCTAAAATACCCCTGTGTTTTAGTTCCCTTGTACCATAGGAAGGGGTGCCAACCCAACAACAAATCATGTCCTTCTAATGTCAATAATCTAGTATTCCATAGTGTTATCCATTCCTTAACCCACATTAGGTTTGTTGCTTGATAATATAGCTCCCAATTAGGCAGGCCAAATCCTCCTCTTATTTTGGCATTTTGCAATAATTTTAATTTTATTCTCGCTTTTTTCCCCTACCATATATACTTCAACACTATTTTATTTAAATCTTCAAAGTATTCTTTCCCTAGCCTAATTGGAATTATCTGAAACAGATATAAAATTCTAGGTAATATATTCATCTTAATTGTTGATATTCTCCCTATTAATGATAATTGTAAATTTTCCCATTTTGCCAGATCTGTCACAATCTGTTGTTTGAGTTTAATATAGTTATTCTCTTTAGGTGTACTACATCTTGCTGTCAAATGTATCCCTAAGTACTTAACCTTATTTGTGACTTGCATTTTCAAAACATCCGCCAATTCTTCCTTTTGTCTTACTAACATATTCTTTGTCAAGATCTTCGTTTTATCTTTATTTATTTTCAGACCAGCTACTTTTCCATATGTCTCTATCTTTTCTATCAATTTAAATGCTGTTTCTAATGGATTCTCTAGAATAAAAACCAGATCATCTGTGAATGCTTGCAGTTAATTTTCATCTCTTTTATATCTTTTTCTTCTCTAATATTTCTATTTAGCACTTCCAAAGTTAACACAAACAACAGAGGTGACAGTGGGTAGCCTTGTCTTGTCCCTTTCCTTATTTCAATAGAATCTGTCAATTCTCCCTCTATCATTATCTTTGCTGTTTGGTTATGATATACAGCTTCTATGGCTTGAATAAATTTCTTATCAAAGCCCATCTTCTCCAACTGTAACAACATAAATTGCCAGTTCACATTGTCAAAGGCTTTCTGTGCATCTAAAAATATCAAAGCCGTTTGTTTTTCAGGATGTGCCTCATAGTATTCCAAAGTATCCAGAATTATCCTCATATTATTTTTAATTTGTCTCTTTGGCAGAAACCCATTTTGATCAGGATGAATAAAATTATTCAAATATCTTTTAAATCTTTCTGCCAATATTGAAGCAAAGATTGTATAGTCTGAGTTTAGCAGGGAAATAGATCTATAATTCTTAATTTGTTATGGGTCAATGTCCTCCTTTGGGACAAGTGTGATATATGCTTCTGACCATGATTTGGGTGTCCTCTTCTTTGACATGACTTCATTCATAACTTCTAACAATGAAAGATTCAGAGATTCCTGTAAGAAAGGCCACACTTTTTGTATGTCATGGCACCTAACTACTATTTAGAAATAAATGCAGATGAACAGAGGGAACAACATTAATAGATAACTCTTTAAAAACTTTCTTCTCACACTGCTCAAACTTGTATCATCATACTTATATTCATACAAGGAACAACTACAAAAAGTTAATATCTGAAGAAATAAATTCAGGTTGATCATGTGAACAAATTAATTGGACAGAGCTGGATTCAAATATGTTAACAGAATAACAAAATTGGAAGGAACCTTGGAGTTGGAAGGAACCTTGGAGGTCTTCTAGTCCAACCCCCTTGCTCAAGAAGCAGACCCTATACAATTTGAAACAAGTAGTTGTCCAATCTCTTCTTAAATGTCTCCAGTGATGGAACATCCACAACTTCTGAATGCACGCTGGTCCACTGGTTAATTGTTCATTGTTAGGAAAGTTCTTCTTCTAGGTTGCTCCTTTCTTTGATTAATTTCCATCCACTATTTCTTGTCCTGCCCTAAGGTATTTTGGAAAATAGATTGACCCTTTCTTCTTTGTGGCAGCCCCTCAAATATTGGAACACTGCTATAATGTCATCCCTAAGTCCTTCTTTTCACTAGATTAGACAAACTCAATCCTTGCAACTATTCTTCATATGTTATAGCCTCCAGCCCCTTATCATTTTTATTGCTTTTTTCTGCACTCTTTCCAGAGTCTCAACATCTTTTTTATAATATGATGACCAAATCTATCATTAGTACACTAAGATACTAAATGTGGACTTACCAAGGCTTCATAAAGCGGTACTAATACTTCATGTGAATATGCCTCCCACAACTCAAAGAGTTTCTTCAGTCCACAAAAAAGATCACTAATTAGAAAAACAAGAGGTTATCCTTACAGATCCCCCTTTACTTGCAGCAACCAGAATTCCTTCATGGGTATTCTGGGGAACTTTTTAATCTTCAGAAGGAGAATGTCAAGATGTAGAAGAAAGATGAATGACAATTTTCACATTCCCATCAGTTCTGCCAATGAGAATGTCCTGAAGCAAAACTCTACACAAGAACAATCCAATGTGCCCTTTGTAATCCTTGATAGGGCATTCAAATTTCAATGGATTTGTAATAAACTGATGAAAATCAATTTGATTTTAATAGAACCTAATTTTACCCAATATAATTGTAAGGACAAACTACAGTTACTATATGCCTGCAAAAATTGGGGGAGGGGGGAAAGAAAGGTTATCAAGACAAGGGGCGGAGAAAAGCTGGCCTAACAATTAATGGTGATTAACTTGTATTAAATGCTGTAAGAGAATAGTCTGTTGTATTCTAGTTCCTGGGGAATAAAACATTTCAAAAAATTCAAAACAAAAATCTGAAACTGTTTTACATTTCCTTATTTTTATTTCCCATCGTTTACTCAAGGCAGGGTACATAATGTTCCTATTTTCCCCACAATAGCCTTTTGAGGCAGATTGAGCAAAGTGTCTGGGCCAGAGTCACCCAACTGACTTTTCTAAGGGAGGATTCAAATCCACAGTAAGTTGATTTCTAATCCTGCGCCTTCACCACCACACAAAATTGGCTCTTTTTATAATATGGAACTTTCCTCAAAATGCTTAAGCTTCTGTGGTGGCAATGAAGCAGAAGAAGGGCAGCGTATTTATAACATATTTAGTCATCATTCCCTGAAACACTGAGGTGAGCCTGAACCTATGTATTAGTGGCACTAGTCTGACAGAGAGGTTAGAAGCTTGTCAGAGAAGACATATATTCTCTTAATTGAAAAAATATTCCTATTACCTCAGCTGCAGGAACTCTCTCTTTCTACTTCCCTGCAAACACTTAACATAATGTCCCTATTCAGAATGCTTGTTGCTCTACAAAAGTTTTTATTACTTTTTTCCCACAATTTTTTTGTCTTGAATTTGTCAAGCTTTTATCAAATATTGACAGAGTGATCTTCAGGGCTGGATCACAATATTGGATTTTCAGGGCCAGATCATAATACTTTAATACTGGAATCAGCCTGACCACTTTAATCCATCCACCTTCCTTCCTTCCCTCTCTCTCTCCCTCCCTTCCTTGTCCATCATCACTACAAAGTGACTCTGGGCAATTTGCCAGGGGAAGCAGTTATCTGGATTCCATTTTGGGGGAGATGGCAAAGCCAAGGCCTGAGGATATATTTCTATCTAAAATGGCCATCTGCAAGACAAGCATTTGGCCCCAACGCCAATCGCCTTCCAGAAACTTCTTAAAATTCAGCTTTTCCAGAGAGTGTTGAGGGCCAATACCAGATGCCTCTTGGAATTTAGGTTTGTCTATTTCAATTGTCAGTGTTTTATGTTTTACATTTTCACTGCTAGTGTTGTTTTTCTTTCATGCTATGTGACACTTGGAGAGTCTATGTACAAAGGTGACTTATGACCATTTTCACCCTTATGACCATTGCAGCATCCCGATAGTCATGTAATCAAAATTCAGATAATTGGCAACTGACTCACATTTATGACGATTGCAGTGTCCTGGGATCATGTGATCCCCTTTTGACTTTCTGACAAGCAAAGTCAATGAGTAAACCAGATTCACTTAACAACCATGTGATTAACTTAACAACGGAAAGGATATACTTAATAACCGTGTCAAGAAAAGTCATAAAATGGGGCAAAACTCACTTAACAAATGTCTCACTTAGCAACATAAATTTTGGGCTCAGTTGTGGTCATAAGTCAAGGACTACCTGTATTTTCTATCCATTACTTTCTAGACAGACTGCAGTGACAAGTCTCTGCCTTTTATACCCCAGGGAGTTGGGATATCTGAATTTCTGTGGTCTCACTAGAATTAACATCTGATTTTTCTTCCCCTTGTAAAAGTCATAAATCCTACAGAAATCTCAACAAGGAATGCTTCAAAGCCCTTTTCTCTGCTAACAGGGCTGATCTTCCATTGTTAGGACTGTAACCTTGCTAAATGCACGTATTTATGGCCATAACTCTCAGGGCAAAGGAAAAGCTGCAGTCAGAATATATCCTAACAGCACAAATCTCTACCTGTTTCAGTCTCAAGTGTGCGGGTTAGTATCTGAAGAGTTCCACAAACCAGAAGCCTGAAGAAATCCTCCATCTTTGAATGATTTAAAAATGTACATTACAATTATGATGAGAGCCACTACTAGCAAACAGGCAAATTAAGCAAGGCCTACATTTAAAGTTTGTATCATTACAGAGTTTGTCACAGTCACGTTATACAAGAACAGAATGAAAAATATGTTGAGAAAAAATATATTAGCAAAACACATTCTTAGTGGCTCCCCATCCTGTACTAGAAAAACCTATAACCTTTGGGTTGAATATGGAAGAAACAGAACAGAGAAGTTGTTAGTGAACAAGTGTTCTGGGGTGGTTTTTAACTTACTCTGTACCTGTTATATTTTTTATTTTTGATGCTCAATTTAGAACCCAGCTGAACAAGGATGTTCCCTCATAGCTGATTTTGGGTTTCCCAGTTGTTTTATTCTACCTACTTATTAAGCAACACATGTTGCTGACAGTACATAGCAACTGTCAATTTGGAATTTGATAATCACCTGCTTTTACCTAATAAAACTTATTTTTTGGAAGACTTTTCTACTTTTCTTTAAACTGTTCTTGAGAGCATGAGGCAGATAAAAACAGTGTTCACCTAGCTGATTCTAATTTTATTGAAGCAATTGACAACATTAATAGAAAATCATGCTGTAGCTCTGTTCTGAGGATGCTTTGATATATGTTGCTTTAGTTATTCTGATATATTACTAGAAAATAAAGATTTATATATCAAAAGTTGCTATGGCCAATAATCCTTTTTATACAGTAATTTTCTCTGAGTTAGGCATGGTAAAAATGGCAGTTTTGCTATTCATTATTCCCTGACACCCTCTCTCTCTTGGTAAAATATGATAAATCAAAAAAATGATTTTTGCTCCTAAGCAATCACTTGTTTTAGAAAAAATATGCATTAAACTTTAAAACAGAACAGCAGATGCTGAGTAAGTACCACAATGTCATTGGTACTTTAAAAAGCAGATTCCAGGTTGTTTTAAAGACGTATTTTAATTTTGTCTCAAATTTTATTAATTTCTTAAGATAGATTTATAAGTCCTCACAGATTATTAATTGACATTTTTTTGTACTAGTCTAAGATTTTCATAAACTTATTGTATGACTGAATCCAGTATATTTCTCTTAGATGTAGTATCAGATTTGTCATCTGTGTACAGGTACCAATAAGAAACAGCACATTCTTTGCTTTAAGCTGAAGCAATTTCATTATTGAAATTGCCTTGGATAGCCTCAGAGCTGGTTGGATATGAATATCACATAGAGATAAATGATGCTAATTGTTTTTTTTTTAATGCAATACCAAAATTGTAGACTTTGGTTTTAATATCATTAGAGAATTCTTTAGAATTAAAATCAGCGGTCTAAGTCCATGGACATTAAAACAGTGCAGTGAATGTTTTTATGAATTTATTTTTTATAGATTAAATATGTTTTGTACATTGTTTTAACTTCTGATTGAAGCCACCCAGAGTTGGTTATAAGATAGGTAGTTATAGACATTCTTTAAATAAATAAATAACAGAGAATATGGCTGGAAGAGGGAAGAATTAGTATCTCAATGAAGACATGTTAATGGAAATATGGCAAACAATAGATTACTCTGGCCAGCTTCTGTATCAGGGGCACAGAAAGCACTATACTTTATAGCCGAAACTATTTGAGTTAATAGGTAAGCGAAGTAGGTCCCACGTTAAGGCATGGTACAAATTAAAACAGGCCTCCAATGTTAATTATCCTTCTTTCTCTAAGTGTTCCAGGCTTTCATGCCTGACTCTTAATCAACCCAACAGAGTCATAACTGAAATATAGGCAGACTGAGTGGCAGCACTATTTTTGAGAAGTGGTAGGAAGAGGTACCCCTATCAAATTTAGTAAGGCAATCTTTATTTACCTTTCAGTTTTTGCTTTAAAAAGCACTGATGGAAAAAAGCTGCTATTTTTAAATGTTATGACCATTAATTCACCCATGCTGAATGAGACCAAATTAGAGGTTGTGATTAACTTCCGTATTTACATGTATCAATGGGGCCTCTAGGGTGCTGAATATCTTCCAGGAAAAGAAAACTGATCCAAGTTACATTTCCTGAGAGTGAAGTGAGAGATGTTTGGCGTTAATAGAAAGACATTTTGTCTTCCAGCTGACACCTACCATCACCTGTCATCTTACAAATAATTTAACTA
The DNA here is from genome assembly GCA_023653725.1 of Bungarus multicinctus. Taxonomy (NCBI): domain Eukaryota; kingdom Metazoa; phylum Chordata; class Lepidosauria; order Squamata; family Elapidae; genus Bungarus; species Bungarus multicinctus. The sequence continues at coordinate 118,043,260 of CM042836.1, forward strand.
TCAGTGATTTTGAAGCTGCTAGTGTGAAAAACCTTTGTCCTACGATGTGAGATGCTGCATTTAATACCACCTTAAGTCAGAATTTCAGTGGGTTTTGCTTGTTGTATAATCTATGGCCTCCGACCAAGAAAGGAATGCCAGAGCTCTAAAATCTCCCAATAATCATCCTTTTGCTAATTTTGTCGATAGCTTTAAAAATCTGGAATAAAAATTGGCAAACAAATTGTAAGGTTTAAGGGTTTAAAAAAAACACTTAAAAGGTTTTTTTTTTAAGAAAAAGAGCAGTGAGCAATTAACAAGCTGCAGCTGCAACTCTTTACAACTATAGAATATTTCAATGCTTATTCAGAAAGAATCAGGATTAGCTGTTACTCAGAATAAAGTTAGAATCTGGAGAAATCATCATGCAGCTGGTTTAAACATAACATTTTTGTATATTTTAATATAATTAACAACTTTATGATCCTTTTATATTGTGTTGTATCAGAGTTATCAAACCACATAATGATTGTACATTTAATAGGAAGCTGGTGGACAGAATTAGGAAAATCATATTTTTCCAGATTCAAATTGGTAACAAATGAAAAAAAATCTTGGAAATAACTTATAAGAAACCACAGTATACTATATATAAAGGAAATGAACTGCTATTCAGTATTATTCAAAGTTTTCATTTAAGAATTTATGTTTAAAATGAAAGGAATTTTAAGAGCACTTGCATATGGAAAAAGAAAAATGATTCTGTATTTTTGTGATCATGTTCTGATTTTGTAGTAGTGAGTTCAAAGCAACTATACTGGATTTTTTAAAACTCAGTGAAGCTCAAATAATGTTTTTCCATTATTTTCAACATTCCATCTTGCTGGCCAAGAAGACTTCTTTCAGTCCTAAGTACTAACATACTAAAAATTAAAATAAGATATGAACTGCACTGAATCTGAAGTCTGCTTTTTACATTTCTCTAGTATCTATAAGGTTCAGTCCATAGCTTCTGAATTTCAGTCCAGTTATAGATCCTTCTATTAGAACCATTAGCAATGGTTCTAATGGTTTTAACTTTCAAGCATAAACCAGATATAATCAATTTTAAGAGTTCAAATATGTGAAACCTCTACACTCCCTTCTAATGAAACACAGCGAGGGAATCAGATTCCATGCTTGCTACTATCCTGCAGAGGGAATGAATTAAATACTTCCTGTCTGATCTAACAAGCTGATTTGGAAGCCTTTGCACCCACATCTAAACTTAGGAAACATAAGACAAGGCAAATGAGGAGCAAAAAGACAATACTATTGCTGCTTCCAGTTGCTAGTGTTAAATTTCTTGGAACATATTGTTGATCTGACACCATAAAATAAATATATTTGGTCAATTGTATTCAGATAGGAAGCATGCCAATACATGAAACATCCACTATCTTTTAGCCTTGGAAGTAATATTGAATTTAACATTTTAATGAAAAGAAAATTCTATTTAAATTAACAGATTAACTCATGAATAAAGTGAAATCTCATTGTAAAAGATTATTTGGGGAGAGGGAATGACCATTACACATGAATACCAATATATATGAATGTACATGATTGCAGTGATTTACATCATTTATGTTGTAAATTATATTTATGTGTGTGAAAATCTGTAAAGTTACCTGTAACAGATTATATTTTAAATGGCATGTGAGAGTGACCTTGAGAAACAGGGCAAAGAAATGCAAACAAGGAAACCAGATAAAAGGCAGCTCAGCCCAAAGCAGAGATGTGGATGGGGGTATGATAACTATTTAGTTTTGTGCTGAAAATATTGCAAATTTATAAAGACCTTAGATACAAGGTAAGTATTTATCATGGCTACCATAGTTATTAATGTATTGTAATGTGTTGCATTAAGCAAAAGGGTTGAATCCATCTCCAGCTAGCACAGTCTGAGAATGAAAAACAAGGAAGATAGGATTTGTACTTCATAAAAAAAATAATAAAATCATTGCTCTGATTTCAAGAGATCCAAGATTTAAAATTGTAATTATGTATATATATTTATTTAAATTGTTAAAAACAATATTTTATCAATACATCACATGTTTATTAACATAATTAAATATATGCTTTATATATAATTAATCATGACCTTACAAGCCTCAGACTGCACGATAAACAGCTAAATGCAAATGCTGCCAATGAGAATGATTTCCAAACCCTTACACAAAGCTTTGAATGATGTTTCAGAATGGGAACCAAAAGGTAAAATGCACAAAGGGTCCATCTTCTCTGTATAACTAGTTAGTGGAATTGTTAAAGAGCAGGTCGTGTTTACTGCCAGCTGTCCAATAATTAGCATATGAATCCTGATTTGACTTAGAACAGCTGTTTCTAATATGATTCAGATAGAAAAATTATGTTGGAAACATGAATAATGTGTAAATCACTATTAATAGACTTTTAGCTGAATCAGTATTTTTAATGTTGGTTTATTTTTCAAACATGTAAAGTTATATTGAGTCATGACTTTATTTTCTCAAAAATTAATAATCTGAATCACAAGATATTTTTGTTAACTGCTCATAATCAGACTTCATAATACCAGTTCAGGAATAAAAAAAAATCATTTATAGGGAATCCATTTAGCAAGATAATAATGTAGTCCAGTTACCAAAAATACTTTTCCCCCTGAAGTTTGGCAGGCCTCCACCCTTTTAGCTCTCCATAAGGCTTTGAAGATCTGGATTTCCCCCCAAATGTTGGGAGAAGACTAGATAACACATTGGAACTGATAGGGCACAGATAACACATTGGAACTGATGTTTTTAATGTTTTAATTAGTTGTTTTATAGTTTTAATATAATTGTATCATGCCCAGAGTTGGTTGAAAAATGGATAGCTGTATAAAAAGGTAATGTTTTCCCTGGCATGTCATCAGTCTAGCTAGGGCATGATGCTCATCTCAGTTTCTTGGTCAAGGGAACCAGCGTTGTCTGAAGGCATTTTCAGTGTCATGTGGCCAACATGGCTATACGCCAAAGGTACATGGAATGCAGTTATCTTCTCACTAAAGTGATACCTATTTATATACTCACATTTTCATGCTTTTGATCTGCTAGGTGAGCAGGAGCTGGGGCAGCAACAGGAGCTCACCCCATGCACAGTGCTTGGGTCTGGAACCCGGGCTGTCAGCTTTCCAGGTGACAAGCTCAGCATCTTTAACTGCTAAGCCATCATGCCCCTGAATGGACAGCTGTTTAAAAGTTATAAACAAACAAATAAATACATATACACAAATATTTCTACACTAAGACTGCAATATTTTTATTACTCATAATCCATCATTTAGGCATTTTATACATTAATTAGTGTTATATTACATTGTACATAGCTGTAATATTTCTGTTTCATAGGTTTTTTTTACAGATTTTAGTGTTTGTGATGGTACATTTTACATGTTATGCTATTGTACTGTATGACTGTAATAACTTGACAGGCAGACAGATAAACACACACACACACACATTTGGATTGAAAGCACAGTAGAAATTTATTCATTTATCTCATCAATTTATTGACTGCTTTTATTACTACAACAACTCTATCAGTGTACAACATATAATCTAAAAACAACAACAGAAAAATAACAACAAAAGAATTAAAAGACTCCCACTGGAGGAGAAGCAAAATAATTTATTTATTTAATTTATTTATTTAATATATTTATATACCGCCCTTCTCCCGAAGGACTCACGGCGGTGTACAGCCAACCATAAAACTTTTTACAATTATAAAAGTTAAAAGAGAATTAAATATCTTAAGGCTGCCTAAAATTATACCCTCCCCCAATAAATTCATAAAACCCCAAATTTTAAAATCCCAATTTAAAACTCGAATACTAAATTAAAAATCCCATTTCAGCCTAGGCCGGCCTGCTCAAAGAGCCAGGTTTTTAATGCAGGTGTGAAAGCTCTCAGGTCAGTGTTATTGCATAACTCCGGAGGCAGACCATTCCAGAGGACGGGAGCCCCCACAGAGAAGGCCCTACCTCTAGGAGTCGCCAGATGGCACATGGAAGCCATCGGCACCCGAAGAAGGCCCTCTCTGTGGGAACGCACAGGTCGGTGGGAGATTACCGGCAGAACGCGGTCATGCAGATAACTTGGTTCAATGCCATGGATCGCTTTAAAGGTCAAAATCAGAACCTTAAAGCGAATCCGGAAAACCACCGGCAACCAATGCAGCTCGTGCAGGAGAGGCGTCACATGGGCGTTTCGTGATGCCCCCATAACCACCCACGTGGCCGCATTTTGTACCAGTTGAAGTCTCCGGGTGCTCCCCACAGGGAGCCCCATGTAGAGAGTGTTACAGTAGTCCAGGCGGGAGGTGACAAGGGCATGAATGACCGTGCGTAAGGCATCCCGATCCAGAAAGGGCCGCAACTGGAGAATCAGGCGAACCTGATAAAAAGCCCCCCTGGAGGGGGCCGTAATATGTTCTTCTAAAGACAGCCGTGCATCCAGGAGGACGCCCAAATTGCGAGCCCTCTCTGTGGGGGATAAGATCTCTCCCCCAATAGCCAGTGATGGAGTCAGCTGACTATATCGGGATGCCGGAAACCACCGCCACTCAGTCTTGGAAGGGTTGAGCTGAAGCCTGTTCCCGCCCATCCAAATCCGCACGGTCTCCAGGCACCGGGACATAGCCTACACAGCATCGTTGGGGTGGTTTGGGTGGAGATGTAAAGCTGAGTATCATCAGCATACAGATGACACTGCACCCCAAAACCATGGATGATTTCCCCCAGCAGCTTCACATAAATGTTGAACAAAAGAGGGGAGAGGACCGACCCCTGAGGCACCCCACAAATGAGGGGCCTAGAGGTGGACCTCTCCTCCCCTGTCAACACAAACAGTTCCCCCAATCCCCAACCCCTCCAACCGCCGCAATAAGATACTATGGTCGATAGTATCAAAAGCCGCCGAGAGATCTAACAGGACCAGGACAGAGGAATACCCCCTGTCACGGGCCCTCCAGAGATCATCAACCAACGCGACCAATGCTGTTTCGGTACTATGCCCGGGCCTGAAGCCCGATTGGAATGGATCGAGGTAAGTCACTTCCTCCAGGTACTGAGGAAGCTGACGTGCCACCACACTCTCAACAACCTTCGCTAAAAAGGGAAGGTTGGAGACTGGACGATAGTTATTTAAAACAGCTGGGTCCAGGGCAGTCTTCTTGAGGAGGGGTCGCACCACCACCATTTTCAAGGCAGTAGGGAGCGACCCCTCTCTCAACAAAGTGTTGACAATCCCCTGGAGCCAGCCTCGTGTCACCTCCCTGGCGGTGACTAAAAGCCTAGGGGTCTCAACCGCCAGCCTGGCTATCACCTCGAGGAGTCTGGGCAGGGCCAATGATACGTGGCAGGGAGCCAGGTACGCTATCAAAAGGCCCATCTGAACCCCCTGAGGAGTTGATCAAGTTGATCAATCACATTCAAGTCTCTGCCTCAGGCAGGGGCACAGATTATTTGCCCTGGACCTACAAAGCTTTTTGAAAGGACACCAGTGTTAGGGCTGTGCGGATTTTGGATAAATGCTGTTCTACAGGGCAGAGCAGCCAGAATGGAACTAATCTACATAGACCCATATGATAACATTATTTTAGGAATGGGAAGTAAAGAATTATTTCATCTCAGATCTCACCAGGGGCCAAAGTAATTGGAAAAAAGTGGTCCCATAGGTACTTAACTCTATTTTTTAAAAAAAATCCAATGCCATTTCCTTCACTGCAATTAGAAAACTGCATCAGATGCCCCTTATTGCCCAAGTCCACTGAATAAACATAGACCCTTTGTGGAGAATGGAAATTGGACTTAAATTCTTTTTTCCACAGTAGTAAAAGTATTTTTTGCTGGGTTGTTATTCCCATGGTTAAACAACCAGGACAAATATCTCTTTCCAAGCCTCTAGGTGGAAGTGGAGAGCAATTTCCTAGCTAGTTGAGGTAGTTGTTTTAAACCAGATTCTACAGAATCCTGTGGTTCCAAGAGGACTTGAATGGGTTCTGAGGGATTTATCCTTTCATTTCTGCCTCAGTGTTGCTCCTCAGGGGCATCCATAGAAATTGTTTAAGATAGAATGGAACGGGTGGGGCTTACCAGCTGATCTTCAGAATCCTCACCTCAAGGGTTCCAAGGATTTAAAAAAAAAGTTTTTAGAGCCTGAAAAAGTTTGAAAATCTCTGAATTAAGCATCTGAAGCAATGAGAGATATTAACAAGAACCTTTTATAGCAAGAATTATAGCTGTAAAAACAGAGATGAAGCCAGAAAAAAAGAGGATATGCATAACCACCATTCATTCAGAAGGGAAAAATCCTTCAAGGATTCTGTTTTTCTTCTGTGGTTAGAGAGTACCTTTAGCCAAAACTTACTAGATTGATCCACTGGAGCAATCCAATATGGTAGGAACTACCCAATTAGATTATGAATACAACATTGCCATGTGCAAAATTCATCCACTAAGCATGCACTTAGCTGATACCAGTGAATAGGATTTGTACTATGTCATGAAAGATGAGATTGAGAACCATGTTGAAGTGATTTAGTTGAATTCTAGTGGATGAGGCAGCTGAGGTGGTTGCATTCCTAACAGAGTGAGCCCTGATAACTCCCAAGAATGGAATGGGACAACTTGACAGGGCCAACTCATCATGGCTAAATTTCCATGGGAAACTCACCACAGCCAATTCAACATGGACAACTCACTTCAGTACAACTCACTGCAGGCCAATTTAATAATTCAATTTAATTATTTAACATAATTTAAAAATATTTTAACTTTTCTCATTTATATTTCATTTTGTCCCTCCTCTGACATCCTTTTTTTAATAATTTATTCCCCCATTTCTTTGATATTACTGTAACTCTTGTCTTTTGACAAGTTGTCCTGCAGCGAGTTGGCCACAGTGAATTGGCTGTGATGAGTTGTCCTAGTCCCATAGTAGAATGAGTTTTGTAGCAGTGAGCCATGTAAGACACCATGATCTAGAAAATACTTCCTGGAAAGAGGTAAAAAGTATCACAGTCTTGTTGGTTGTCTTCAAGTAAAATTTCATGTTTGGGGGGCTAGCCACTTTGTGATATCTCATAAATTGGGAGGGAGCTGCATGTGGACAAAATGTTGTTAGACCTGTCCTAGAATTTGTGCATTTGGGAATTAATTTTGGATATGAATGTAGAGCCTGTACCTTAAATCACAGTTTGAGAAGATCACATTTCTTCCTGACCAATATGATTGCCAACTTTGACCCCATATCTAGATGATAATATAGCAACAAAAATCCCAAAAGTGCTTTTACAAAAGGCAACTGAACTTTCTGAACTGAAAAAGCTTCTTAGATGCGAAGTGAAATGTATTCAAAGAAAAATCAGAAAGTCCAGTTGCCTCTTGAAAAAGCACCTTTGGAACAACCATGACCTAGATGACTGAGAATCTCCATAGACATATAGCAACAAAAGGTTCTTCCCAGGTAAAAAGTGTGATGACTGTTTAAAATACAGGTGACATACTATGACTTTGGGATCAATAGAGGTCCCAAAAGGGACTCCTATGAATAGGAGGTGGCTTCAGGAAGGTAATTTGAAGCATGAAACTCCATGGAAGATTCATGGATAACTGCCTTTGTTTGGAGTACCAGGCTTTGGGTCCAGTTGGAAGTCATCTTTAAGGGTCTGATCAGGAAATTCCTACAGCAGTCCAAATAGACTGAGAAAAATCCAAACCTTGTCCTTTATGAAGTGACCTCTGCTGTTTTCTAGGCAGTTATTGAAGACAGTCCTTAGGGGAAATGATATGGAAAACTGCTTGGGCAGCTCTCATGCTTCCTGCTAAGGCCATTCCTTAAAACTGTATTCCAAGAGTAGTGTTTGAAAACTCTTATATGGCCAAGGAGAGTGAAGGACTTCTTGAACAATCCAAGGCCATGGTAGTTCAGCAGGGAACTAAAGGAACAAGAAAGACAGAAAAAATAGAGAAGAATGGAGAAACAAAAAGAATGAATAATGTTTAGTTCAGTGGTCCTAGAGTCAGCTGCTCTCTAGAGGGAATAGACCTGAAGCAATTGCTAGGAGGATGTAGCTTTGAGATTATAACAAGACATTGTTTGGTCCTGATTACCAGAGTTGAGGAAGGATACAGACCAAGGATACAGAAAAAAATATTACTCAGAGTTCCATGTAGGGATCCTAGCCCATGTTGCTTGATGAACAGTTTGCATATGTTTAACCGAACAGTCCTGTGTTTTACGGAGACAATACACTTAAAACATTTATTTTAAGTGAAAACCATATGTCAGAGGAACTAGGTTGAATATAAAAAAAATAATCACATGTCTGTCATTTAGTTGAAAAAAAAATAGTAATAAGGGAACTTGCTTTCCTTTAAAGTACATTAAATGTGAGAGGCAGAATTAGACTTGGGGGAATTGCTGCTTGAGGTAAGAAGGTAATATCACAGTGGGAGGCAGCATTTGAGTCTCTGCAAACCAACTTAATCTTTTGAAAATATAAGGAGCTTATGTTTTGTAGTCAACCTTTATCTATGTTGAATCATTTGCCTCATAGCAAATATGTGAAGTGCTGGCTAATACAGGTAGCAACAACTCAATTACAAATTTTAGAATGCAGAAGATTACCACCAACTAATATTTTCAGCATCATGTACATACATCAATTTGTTTAGTTACATTTGGGAGTTTAATATCACAGGTACGAATCAATTAAACTACTGCAGTAGCTAAGCTAAGCAGACCTGAGCTGTGTCAGCCACACCATCCCTTGGATGATCACCTGGAAACTACAACTAGTATAAAATGCTAGATCAGTGGTTCCCAAACTTTTTCGGTCCACCACGCCCTTGGTGCTACAAACTCATCCTCGGTGCCCCCCACCCAGGGGTGGGATTCAAATTTCTGTGGGCGTGGCCTAATTTGAGGGTGTGGCTTGCTGGTCACATGACTGGGTGGGTATGGCTTGATGGTCATGTGACTGGGTGGGCGTAGCTGGGTGACCAAATACAAGTGGTCCTCACTTAATGGCTGGTTGTTTAGCAAGTGTTCTAATTTATGACTGGCCTCCCCAGAGCTACTTGATCTGTTTTTGGAGTTTTGACAGCTTTAGATCAGGGGTCTAAATCCCACTCCTGCCTGTGTGTGTGTCAGAGAGGGAGAGAGAGAGGTTGGATCAGTTCTCTCTCTCTCCCACCAATGCTAGAAAGCCACCATTTTCTGCCTCCTTGTACAGTAGTGGGTTTGCGAGCTGTGTAGATGTAGATAGATAAATTCCACAAAACATCCATAACAAAGTACATTTATTGGTTCATCAGGATATTTCTCAAACTTTCCAACTGTGTTTGTAAAGTGTTTTAAGACAGAGGTTTGATTATCCTTTGAGAACTGGGGAATTTCTAACTCTTCTTGTTATGCAAATGGAGTCTCTGAGATAGCAGGAAGACAAATTGAGCAGAGAAGAGGGGGGAGGGTGGGTCAGAAAATTCTCTTTGTTTGTAACATGTGGGGGAATTCCAGTCCCTCCCACCATGCAAACAACATGTAAAGAGTTCTGTTGCTTACAGAGAGAGAGAGAGAGAGACAATGAGATATGCAGGTTTAGATTAACATTGCATATTCACTCCTGGCTTCAATATTACTTTGCTTTATCACAAATCCAAATTAACAGTCTTTATATAGATGGGTTTCAGGACTTTATCTTTTACTTTTCTGTCTTCTGCACAGTAGTGGATTTGCAAGCTATGCAGATAGATAAATTCCACAAAACATCCATAACGAAGTACATTTATTGGTTCATCAGGTATCCTCATAATTCACATTTGTGACAAAGTTCTTCTTTAATGACCAATCCTTTGTATATCTGTCTTCTAGATAAAGGATGGTTATCTCCTAACCCATCTCATAGCGATAGAAAGAGGTTGCCATGAGGTCGTGAGTTCAGGCAAGAATGAGGAAAACTCCCCCAATCCACCAAGGGTCAAATTAGTGACCAATCGGGATTACAGATATGGCCACGTGACATGAACTACATTTCCCAGGATACCTTTAACTACATTTACCATGATGCATTCCCTTAAGGGGACAGCTCATAATTCCTAAGTAACTATCCAATTCCCATAGATGGACTATGACAGTGCACACCGTTAGTCAAAATTCATATTAGTGGTCTCCAGGATTTAAAATTATGAGTTTGGTGGTCCCTGAGGTCCAAAAGTTTGGCAACTCCTGATCTAAAGTGGTGAGCCTGAGAGAGGAAAAGAGAGAGAGAGAAGAAAGAGAAAGAGGAAGAGAGGAAGAAAAGAAAGAGAAAAGGGAAAGAAAGAAAAAGGGATAAAGAATGGGGGATGGAAGAAGGGACAGAAAGAAAAAGAAATAAAGAAGGAGGGAGAGAGGGAGAAAAAAGATAATATGTATTCTAGTCCAATCACCTGCTCCAGCAGAATTAGGAGGGAGTGTTTGTGTGTGTGTGTTCTTGTAATTTACCAGTACATTTTGGTTTTGCCTTCTTCAGAATTGGCACTATAATACGTTGGGGAAAAGTAATTTTTAAGGTGGAGATCTGGTCCAATGGATCCTGTTTAAAGCCTCAACAAAATGTGGGAGCTTCCTGATAGTCTTGACCATGTTTCATCCACAAAACCTTTAATAGAAGTCAAAGAGGTTTCAATGTGCTGGCAAAGATGTTTTAATGTGGAAAAGGGCCTCAGTCTAAACTAGGCCTCATTCAATCTGATGCATCAGGTCTCTTTCTTTCTCTCTCTCTCTCTCTCCCTCCCTCCCTCCTTCCCTCCCTCTCAGACTGGCTTTGCTCTACCTTCCCAATGTGCCTGCAGGGCCGGTGCCTCAAATGCCCCCCCTGCTGCCTCTTAGCATTCCCAAGGGGGCCAGCAGAAGGGCACTAAGAGGCAGCAGGGGGGCATCGCATCAAATGCAGCCGCAGTGGCTCGTAACATGCCACTGCTTCCGCACTGGAGGTGCCGGCTCCAGAGCGGTGCTACAGTCAATGAATGAACCTCCAGGGCCGGCACCTCAAATGCCCCCCTGCTGCTTCTTAGCACCCCCTTGCCGGCCCCCTTGCTTTTAGCTCCCCTCTAAGGCATCCCACCACCCCCATGGGGCAGTACTGCCCACTTTGGGAACCACTGTGCTAGATTGTTGAATGTGATAATTTACTTCCAACATATTATATCTGTTCTGAGGGCACTGAATTTTCTACCAGCTTGCAATCAAGTGAAATTCAAGGTAACCCAAAGACCTTTGTAATTTAGGATCTTGATATCTTAACCTTTGCCCCAAAGCTTTGTGCTATCAGTAAATAACAGTTATGCCCTCTTGAAAGTGCCGCATCTGCCAAAGTTCATTACCAGTTATTCTGAGGAAAAGCATTCTTTATACAAGTGATCCACCTGTGCAGTTCCCTCCCTGCTTAATTATGGTTGTTGCCAAAAGGTTTAGTATTTGGCATCAATGTAAAACAAATCTTCTCCCACAAGTCTTTTGTTAAGCTGCATTTCTAGTCATGTTAGCTACTGTTCTCAGTTATTTTACTACATAGTGAAGGACTTTTAGATTCTTTTCATTTGTTCTTAACTTAATGTAAATTGTCATTTGAGGATCAAGCTTTTCCTTGATGATATGTGATAAAATGTGTAAATACATTTCTATTGCCTACTCTCTCATTTCCTTTTTCTTCATTGCTTTGATTCTTTCCTTTTTAAAACTTAGAGGCAAAAAAATAGGTTCCATTGAACACTGTTCAGAGTTGAATCTACAATAGCAGAATCCATTTACTTTTGTTCCATTTCTTAAATGTAAGATTTTTTAAAATTCCTATTGTTTTTTTGTTTTCTAAAAAAAAAATGTTGCCATTATTTAAGCAAGAGCTTAAAACTGTCATCCAACATTATACCAATGAAGGAAGAGATACTATTCTTTCTTGATATTAAGAAATATATGCTAAATGTAATTGCCTATAGACTAAGAAAACACAACTTTCTATGGTCAGAAATTTGACCTTTGAATGGTATGCCAAGGCTACTCCAAAAAGGAAACAAACAAGCCACAACCCCCTCTTAATTCATATTTAAATTTAATGATTGAACACCCCACATTTTGAAAGGTCAAAAGTTCTCAAGTTATGTACCTGCTATCTGGATGTTAGGGTGAAAAAACATCAACCTTTTTGCTTATTATGGGTTATACTTATTAAGCTAGGAATCGTCTGTCTGTTCTTGTAGCTGTTGAAGCAAGCAAATTTGTTTGTGATAACTCAGTTTCTGTTTCCTGTATGTGCACATGTGAATAATAATTTAATTTGCAAGTTTGCACAGAGATCCATGATGTAATTTAATTGACATATACACTCACCAAACTAAAGATGCATTATGTGCAGATTTAATTTGTTATGGAAAACTCGGGAAGAAAATTGAAATCTGAAAAATAGGAAGCAATCTGTATAAGTGCTTAATCATTTTGAAATGTCTTTCCCAAAAGCAAAATGAAAGCAAAAATTTAGCACAATAGATAGGTAGAAATGGAAATTTCTGTTAAACAAGTACATGTAACCCGTGATTCTCCATTGTGATAGCATCCAGGATTGGGTGATCAATTGTAGCTTGCTGATTGGACTGAGTCTATCAGATCTTTGAAGACACTCTCCTGTTGCTAAGGGTGCTCCAGAAATTGGCAAAGGAATAGTGACAGACTGGCTCCCATTCCCAGGTCAGATTAACTCCGCAAGTCATTAAGTCCTTTTGATGGTGGTCATCTGAGGCCCTTTCCTTGGGGCTCTTATTCAAGGACCCTGACAGGCTGGTACTGACCATGGATGCCAGCCTTTATGGCTGGGGAGCCCATCTCCAATCCAAGATGTCCAGAGATGATGGTCCCAGGCAGATTTGAGTCACAATATTAATTGGCTAGAACTTAGGGCGGTCCATCTGGCCCTGGGGCAATTAGAGGACACACTCTCAGATAGGGATATCCTGGTCTTAACCGACAATGTGTCAACCAAGGTGCATATTAACTGCCAAGAGGGAACACATTCAAGGCCACTGATGCTGGAAGCAGAACAATTTTGCCTATGGGCGGAGAGGCACCAGGTATCGCTCAGAGCTGAGCACATTACAGGCATGACCAATGTTGAGGTTGACTGGCTTAGCAGAGTCACTATAGACCATGCAGAGTGGTGTTTGCATCCCACTTTGTTTCAGGAGCACTTTGGACTGCCAGAAGTGGATCTCTTTGTCTCTCAGGATAACGCGCAACTCCCGAGATTCTACTCCAGGTTTGCGGTTCCGGGGGTGGAGGGGACAGACACCTTATGCAGTCCTTGGCCGAGGGAGCTTCTCTATGCCTTTCCTCCTCTGCCCCTGATCCCGAGGGTGATTCAAAAACCTTTGAAGGAAAGAGCAGAAATCATACTTGTGGCTCCTCATTGGTTCAGAAGGCCATGGTTGTGGACTTAGTAAACATATCTGTGTCCCACCCTTGGAGGATACCAGAGGACAGAGTGTCTCTCAGCCAGGGTCCAGGTTTACATCCGGAACCCCAGTGGCTTCAATTAACTGCTTGAAGATTGAGCGGTGATGTCTGATCCAGGACCATTACTCCTCCAAGGTGATGCAAACCATTCAAGCCTCTAGGAGATCCTCCACCAATAGTGTCTACGATGCAACCTGGAAGGCTTTCTGCGAATGGTGCTTTACATCTGAGAGGGACCCCACCAAGGCCTCAGTCACCCAGGTGCTGGACTTTCGTCAAGATGGCCTTGACAAGGGCCTATCACCCAACACGTTGTGGAGGCAGTGCTCTCCTTGGGGAAAGCAGAATCCCTATCTAGACATCCCATGGTCTGCAGGTTTATGAAGGGGGTACAAGCTTGAGGCTTCCAGTGGTTCATCGCTATCCTATATGGGATTTCTCTAAAATACTGCATTTGCTTACTGAGGCCCCATTTGAACCACTGAGATCTACTTCCCTGCAATTTTTGTCTTGCAAGGTGGCCTTCCTAGTAGCAATCACCTCTGCCAGAAGGATTTCGGACTTGGCTGCCTTATCTGTCAGGAAGGACCTTTGTGTGTTTCACACCAACCGAGTTGTGTTAAGACTAGACCCTTCGTTCATGCCAAAGGTGAACTCTTGGTTCCACAGAGCCCAGGAATTAGTCTTGCCTGTTATTTGTCTGTATCCTATACATTCTTTAGAAAAAAGATGGCAAACTCTAGACGTTCGAAGGGCTCTGCGTATTTATGTTAAGTGAACCTCTCCCTTCCAGAGATCTGAATCCCTCTTTATTTCTTTCCAACCTTCTACTATGGGTTACAAGGTTCTCCAACAACTGTGGCGAGATGGATAAGACTATATATTTGCAAAGCCTACCAATCCCAAGGTCTTGCAGTTCCTCCAAGGATAACGGCCCATTCGATGAGAAGTGCGGCCACGGCGGCGGCATGGGCCACTCAGTCATGTCTGGAGGAGGTTTGCAGGGTGGCAACCTGGGCCTCACCTTCTCCGTTCATCAAACACTATAAGCTGGACTCTTTTGCATCTGCAGAGGCAGCCTTTGAACAGAGATTTCTTCAAAAGGTCCACCTTGTCTAGGGGATTTGGACTGCACTAGGCCCACCCATAGATCAGCCAGCTTTGGTATGTCCCAATCCTGGATGCTATCTCCACCACAATGGAAAAGGGTTGTTGGTTCTTACCTGATATGACCTTTCTCTTTGGGTGGAGATAGAATCCAGCCCCACCCTGATGTGAAAGGTCTGTTCCAAATCCAGTGGAGCATGTTATTACAACAAGAAAACACATCTGGGACATTTGGACTTCCGGTGATGAGGTACGGACAAGTGGAGGTGCTGCAGCTTGCTCTGGGATTCAAGTTACCTTTCCTTGCTGTTGGAGCGACCCTTAGGGGTGCACGTATCCTGTAGAGAAACGTGCCGGTGTGGGGAGACTCGAGTTGCGGTGTGGAGAAGGCGATTTATATCGCAACGCAGAGAGACCCTGAAGAGACCGACATCAAGAGACTGCCAGCAATGGCGGTCCCGAAGTCCGGATCGTTACATATAAGAGGAAGCAAGTGAGTGACAGCCTATGGTGAAAGAGAGTGGGAGTGAAGGAATTTGCGATCATGATTGAGCATTAAACACTGGAGAAAATTGGTCGGAGCGAAGCCCGAAAGCAGCGGCCAAAGCAGATATGAGTGGCAGCGAAAGTGAAAGGGCTCGTGAGATAGAAGAGGATAAGAACGTGAGTGATTACAAAGAAATGATAAGAAAAGCGGAGAGAACTGAGTGATTGACAATAATTGGGGGGGGAAAAGAATAACGACCTTACTATTTGGAAAGTGGGAGAGATTTGATTTGGGGATTTCAAGAAGAGTGGAAGAACGAATTTGAGACTGGAAGGAGATCAGAAGGGAGGAAACAAATAGATTTATTGTAACTTTAAAGAATCCACAGACGAAGCCTGATTAACCTATTAACTTTTCTTTTTGGACTATTGACTTGGAGCTGTAATAAGTGGAGGAGACTTACCAAAGAAAGATACTATATGAAATTTAGAAATTGACTTGTAGGATTCCTGAGTGAAAGATGGAACAGTGATAACGGAAAGTACAGTGAGACTATAAAGCCAGAGACATTACTCAGCAAGACTGCACTTCCGGTTTGTTTGGTGAAGGGAATTTCTGATTCGGAGAGAACGAATTGAACTCCTATACTAAGACACTTTGTGCTTATAACTCCTGCTGAATGTAATAATCCTCTGATACCAACTCAACTGATTTTTGAATGTGGTAACGGGATTTTTTATAGGATTTAATTGATATATTAGTAAATATTGGAATTTACATCTGGTTTCAATACAAAAAAAAGGAGGTGATAATTAATTAACTATTTAAGTATTGATATTTGAATATAGGAGTTGATTATAGTAGACTAAATAATTAATTGTGATTAATTGTGATTATTATAGATTAAATAACCAATTGTTGTATAGTAAGATTAATATACCTTTAATTAGATTTATAAATATTTGAAGTACTATTTTATAATATTGAGAATTTCATAATATTTATAGATATAGAGTTTGGTAATATTTAAAATTTAAACAGAGAAATCAGAGATAATATTAGGAATTATAAATCCAGGTATTTGATTTAGAAATTAACTGTGTTGGGGAATATTTATATAAATAGGTGTGTTTAATTTATTAACATACATAATTAGAGTAGTGGCTACTACCATTGGATACATTTCAATCGTGAATGTTAATTTGGGATAACGTATTTAATATAATACAAAAACAGAAACAAATTTTACAAGAGATGACTTCTACAGCTAATACAACGCTTAAATCTGGGAAGAAGATTACCTCAATACAATGAGTATTGAGGTAATACTCATACTACAGTGGCGGCATCACCCTCAGTGATGGCACAAAAGACAATTGAGGAAACATTATCTGGAGAGAAACAACCTATCATCACGAATGCTAATATTCAATCAACTCTTCTTATTCTACAAGAATCTATGTTGAAACTTCAGGAAATAATGACAAAAATCCATACTGAGTCAAGAGCTGACACAAATGAATTAAAAACAGAGATGGGGAATTTAAAAGCAGAACTGAAATTAGATATCTCAAAGCTGGATCAAAAAATTGGAATAATACAGCAAGCAATAGAGAGAAATGAATCAACAATAAAGGAAGTCGAGAAAAGGACTGAACAAACTGAAAAGAAGTTGGAAATGGTCAATGAACAATTAAGAAATGTGAATAAAGAAATGGACGATTCCCTGGTCTACCTAGAAATGGATAAGGCCGCAGCATACTTAAGATTCCAGAACATATTGGAATCCAAAGAAGAGGAGTTGGAACAAGTAATGGCAGGAATACTAGCAGAATTGTTGGAAAAAGATAAGGATGATATTCTGAAAGAATTGGACTACAGAGTGAATACAACCTATGCAAGACGCCATAAATATCCAAAAGAGGTTCACATAAGATTTGCTAGAAGAAAGGTTCAGGATATTATATATAAAATATCTAGAGAAGAGACAATTACATATAAAGGGAAAGAAGTTCTAGTGCTTAAACAAATCCCAAGAAGAGTGAGAGAGCAAAGGAGAGACTATAAATTCTTGGCAAATCAATTTAATCGAAAAGGCATCATATTCAGATGGTTAATCCCAGAGGGGATGTTAATTTCATGGGAAGAAAGGAGAGTCAGAGTAGATTCCGTGGAAAAAGCCCAAGAATTCTATGAATGATTGGTAGGTTCAGAAGAAACAAGTAGTAAGGACGAATTAGAATCAAACTCACAAGACGATCAAGATTACCAAAAGATTAGAGATAGGAAACAAGAGAGAGAGGAACAGAAAATACAAAATCAACTACAAGGAGAGACAGGAGTAACTACAAGACAAAGAGCAAGAATTAATTAGATAATGGACGAGGAAAAGAAAATATTATCAATTAACATAAATGGTCTGAACTCTAGGATAAAAAGGAAAAGAATATTAACTAAGCTAATTAAACAAAATGCAGATATAGTATGCTTACAAGAAATTCACATAAGGAAGGAAGATGAAAAATATTTAGAATGCCCCAAACTAGGAAATTTGTATACGTCGCCAGCAGACCCTGGGAAAAAGAAAGGAATAGCAGTATATGTGAAAGAAGATATGAAAGTAGAGTTAATTTGGACAGATCCTAACAGAAGAATTCTGGTGTTACAAATTTGGATTAAATCAATTCCAATTTTACTAGTAGTGATTTATGCCCCTAATGATAATCAAAAAGAATTTTTTAAACAATTACACGAAAAAATAGTGGAATTAGAAAAAAGGAATATTTGTATCTTGGGGGACTTTAATGCCATTGCGGACCAACAGAAAGATCACAGTAGTGGGGGAAAAAAGAGGAAAAAGAAAGAATTACTGAAAACATATGGATAAATGATGAGTGAACTAAATTTGATAGATATGTGGAGGAAATTAAATCTGGAGAAAAGGCAATTTACATTTTATTCTAATCCGCATCAGGCATGGACACAAATTGATATGGCGTGGATGAATGGTGAACTAGCAGATGAACTAAAAGAGATCGAAATTTTACCTAACGAATGGGCAGATCATAATCCGATTCAAATAGTGTGGAAAGGTAGGAAAAAATCAAGGAAAAGGTGGACTCTAAATATACAGTTAACTAAAGAGAAAGAGTTTATGAGTAGACTTAAGATTTTTTTCTTAAAAGAAAATAATAATGAAGTAACTACGAAGCAGAATATTTGGGATACAATGAAGGCAATAATAAGGGGCACAGCGATATCTTACACTGCTAGGAGAAATAAAGAAAAATACGCCCAACAAAATGAACTAAAACAAAAAATTAAAGAATTAGAAATTCAATTACAAAACTCCCCAAAAGACTCCAAACTGCAAAATCAGATGATAATAATCAAACATAAATTAAACTTAATTGAACAGGAAGGAATGGTCACAAAGTTGAATATAGCTAGACAAATATTTTTTGAGCAGGCTAATAAACCAGGAAGATGGTTGTCCTATAGACTCAAAAAAGAAAAACAGAAAAGATTGATTTATCAGTTAATAGACGAAAATGGGGATGTTCAGCAGGGAATAGAGCAGAAAAAAGAAATTGCATGTAAATTCTTTGAAGACCTCTATAAAAAAGAAGAGGTAAATGAAGATATGATAAGAAACTATTTAGGTGCAACAAAAGATAAAATAATTGAGGATGAGATGAAAGAAATGTTAACTAAAGATATTACGTGGCCCGAGTTAAAAATAGCAATAGAAAATCAAAAGAACAATAAAACTGCAGGATCTGATGGGATCCCAGGGCAGCTTTATAAGAAAAAAGGAGAGCAAATAGGGCCTCTTATGGTAGAAGTATACAATGAAGTTCTATTGGCAGCTAGAATGCCGGATTCATGGAAGGAGACACTAATTTCGTTGATCTCGAAAGAGGATTCAGATTTAAGATTTATACAAAATTATAGACCAATTTCTCTATTAAATACTGACTATAAAATATTTACTACAATTATAGCAAACAGACTAAAAAAAATACTGAATGAATATTTACATAAAGATCAAAGCGGATTCCTCTCTAAGAGACAAATCAGGAACAATCTAAGAATAATGTTAAATGTTTTGGAGTACTATGAAGCTCATCCAGAAAAACAAATAGCCCTTGTCTTCTGGATGCACAGAAGGCCTTTGATAACCTAAATTGGCAATTTCTAATTCAACAAATCTACAATATGAATTTAGGCACTAAATTTGAAAATATAATGACTACAATTTATGATTCACAAAGGGCAAATATTATAATTAACGGAGAATATACGCGTCCAATAAAAATCGAGAAAGGAGTTAGGCAAGGGTGTCCATTATCCCCTCTGCTCTTCATATTATCATTGGAAACATTGCTTACACGAATTAGACAAAACCCAAGAATAAAGGGGTTAAAAATTAAGAAAGAAGAATACAAACTGCAGGCATTTGAGGATGATATGGTCTTTTTTATAGAGGAACCAATTGAAACAGGTCAAGAATTATTGAAAGAGTTAGAGCAATTTGGGAAAGTTGCAGGACTTAAAATTAATAGGGAAAAGACTAAATTAATAACTAAGAATTTAACAGAAAAACAGAAATTAAAATTGGAAAAGACAATGGGACTACAAGTGGTAAAAAAAATTAAATATTTAGGAATTTGGCTGACGGCCCACTGTAAAACTCTAATGGAAGATAACTATAATAAATTGTTACAGGTAAAAAAAGACTTAGAGATATGGGTCAAACTGCAAATCTCTCTATCAGGGAGGATTGCTACTATTAAAATGAACATTCTTCTTAAACTTATTTATTTATTCCAAACAATACCAATAAAAATACATAAAAATTACTTTGTGGAACTTAATAGGATAACCACTAAATTTATTTGGCAAGGGAAGAAACCGAGGATAAAATTAAAGACGATGCAAAATATGAAGAGCAGAGGGGGTATGGCACTCCCAAATTGGGAAATATATCATAGTGCAGCCTCCTTACTTTGGCTGAAAGAGTGGGTAAATCTGTCGAATAAAAGAATCTTATTTCTAAAAGGCCACAATTTACAGAGGGGGTGGCATGCATTTTTATGGGACATCGGAAAAATTAAACAGAATTATTTCCATAGACACATAATTAGAGACTCTTTATTGGCTACTTGGAATAAAATAAAATAAAACATTATTTAAAAATCCCAATTTGGATCTCAACGATGGAGGCGATGATACACCCAAACAATTTGGATCTTAATAAGATGATAAAATACAAGGACCTCCTAGATGCGCAAGGAACTTTAAAATCACTGCAAGACCTCCAAGAACAAGAGCTAAGAGTAGATTGGTGAGTTTATTTGCAAATTCAAAATAGATACAGACAAGATAAAAAAAACTTTGGAATCTACGGTAATCTACAACAACTAGATAAAATCTTATTGGGCCCTGATAAAAAAAAATAACAAAATTTTATAATTATCTCTTAGATATAGAATTAGAAGAAGTAGTCAAAGGCAACATGATAGCTTGGAGTAGAAATATAGGACGTAGTATTACATTATTAGAATGGGAAAAGGTCTGGATTAGGAATAATAAAATTACAAAATCAGCAACATATAAAGAAAATGCCTATAAAATGTTTTATAGATGGCATCTCTCACCTTCGAGAATAGCAAAGATGTCTCCTAACATGAATCCAAACTGTTGGAAGTGTAAAAAGAAACACGGAACATTCTTTCACATGTGGTGGTCCTGCACTGAAGCCCAAAGATATTGGTATAGAATTAAAAAATGGTTAGAGGAAATAACAATGGAACAAATTGAATTAAAACCAGAATTCTTTCTATTAGGAATATTTAATAGACAATTTTCTAAAAAAGCTAAATATATAATATTACATATTCTCACTGCAGCTAGATTAATCTTTGCACAATGTTGGAAACAAGCTGATATTCCAACAGAGGAAATGATCATTCAGAAGATAGCAGCTTGTGCAGAGATGGATAAATTAACATTAGCACTTAAGGATAAAGAATGATCAGAGTATTATAAGAGCTGGGAATGCTGGTATGACTGGGTAGAACAAAAATAAAAAGTACAGTAGTAAATATTGTTAAATTGCAAAAGTGGTAGTAGCTATATATTCGCATTAAGATGTATTTGGAAATATGACACCAATAATGATAACAAATAAGGAATCACAGACTGTTGATAATGGAATATTTATATATATATATATGGATCTCTGGTTCTTCGGGTTTTCTCCCGCGTAGAGTTGGAAATATCTGGGCGACGTTTCGATGAAGTCTCATTCATCAT
Source organism: Bungarus multicinctus (assembly GCA_023653725.1). Classification (NCBI taxonomy): domain Eukaryota; kingdom Metazoa; phylum Chordata; class Lepidosauria; order Squamata; family Elapidae; genus Bungarus; species Bungarus multicinctus. Next base: position 118,064,701 of record CM042836.1, read on the forward strand.
CTTCAGGCTTGTGTCTTCGGCCTTGTGCTTCTCAGAGTGAAGCGCAAGGCCGAAGACACAAGCCTGAAGATGATGAATGAGACTTCATCGAAATGTCGCCCAGATATTTCCAACTCTACGCGGGAGAAAACCCGAAGAACCAGAGATCCACATACAAATACCCGCGAAAATCTCCAAAAACATATATATATATATATATATATATATATATATATATATATATATATACTTTGTATTATTCGAATCCCAGTAAGGGTATGGCTAGCTGAAGAGAGCTAACTAGCTCGAAATAGATCTATACTAGTCTCCCTTATTTATTATTTAAAATTATCAGCTTAAAAAACCTTACACACACATATATATATATATATATATATATATATATATATATATATATATATATATATATATGTATTTCTCTTTTAGTGTGTGTTGTGTATGTGTTTGTTTGTTGTTTTAATTGTATAGTTAATAAAGTTTGTTATTAAAAAAAAAAGAAAGAAAACACATCTGTCTGTCACTATTCCTTCGCCAATTTCTGAGCACCCTTAGCAACAGACTCAGTCCAATCAGCAAGTAGCGACTGATAACCCAATCCTGGATGCTATCTCCACCCAAAGAAAAAGGTCATATCAGGTAAGAACCAACGACCCATTTGCATAGTATTTGTAATTCCTTAATGTTGGTGTTACAAAATATGCCTAGGTATCAAGAGTTTTAACAAATTGCATCAGATTGTGCAAGGAGTACTTTAAAAACATAATCATATTAGACTGTAAGATTCTGAGCAATGGTGGCATTCAATTTTTTTTAATACCGGTTCTGTGGGCGTGGCTTGGTGGGTGTGGCAAGGGAAGGATACTGTAAAATCTCCAGCCAGAGGTGGTATTTGCCGGTTCTCAGAACTACTCAACATTTCTGCTATCAGTTCTCTAGGACTGGTTAGAACCTGCTGAATACCACCTCTGATTCAGAGTCCATAAAAGATTCAGGAGGTACTTAAGAGTGAAATATGTGACTAATAGGTATATAAACAGAAATCTCTCACCAATTGCATAGCATCCTAAATTTCCATATTAGAATACTTCACTGCTTCCAATTTATTTTAAAAGTTAACAAACAGTAATATGTTTAAATGCTGGGTCTGATAGCCAATTTAATCTTTAATTTAATGAAAATAAACAAGATGGCACAAATACTTCCATACATATTCACTACTCATTGCTATTCTAGCCTTAGGCCTAATCTATTCATGACATTAGCAATGTGATTAGCAATCAAATTCTTTTAAAATAAAGTGGCTAAGAAATTGGGAAAAGAACTTAAGCTTTTGTTCCCAGAAAAATCACTGCCCCACATCTGAGATTAGCTGTAGGAGAAATTTATTTATTTATTTATTTACACATTTATATACCGCCCTTCTCCCAAAGAACTCAGGGCGGTGTACAGCCAACTATAAAACATTCCGCTTTACAAAAGTTAAAAGAAGATTAAATATCTTAAGGCTGCCACTAAAATTTATGCCCAACCCCAATAAATTAACAATAAAAACCCGAAATTTAAAACCCTGAAATTTAAAACCAAATTCTAAAATTATTCTTTAAAACTCCCATTTCAGTCCAGGCCAGCCTGCTCAAAGAGCCAAGTTTTCAGCGCACGTCCGAATACTCTCAGGTCGGTGCTGTTACGTAGCTCAGGAGGCAGCCCATTCCAGAGGGTGGGTGCCCCCACAGAGAAGGCCCTATTCCTCGGGGTCACCAGGCGGCACATAGATGCCGTCAGGACCCAAAGGAGGCCCTCCCTGTGGGAGCACACAGGTCGGTGGGAGACTACCGGCAGAACGCAGTCTTGCAGATAGCCTGGTCCAATGCCATGGATCACTTCAAAAGTCAAAACCAGAACCTTAAAGCGAACCCAGAAGGCAACCAATGCAGCTTGCGCAGGAGAGGTGTCACATGGGAGTTTCTTGACGCCCCCATAACCACTCGCGCGGCCGCATTTTGCACCAGTTGAAACCACCGGGTGCTCCCCGCAGGGAGCCCCATGTAGAGAGCATTACAATAGTCCAGGCGGGAGGTGACGAGGGCATGAGTGACCGTGCATAAGGCGTCCTGATCCAGAAAGGGCCGCAACTGGAGAATCAGGCGAACCTGATAAAAAGCCCCCCTGGAGACGGCCGTAGTATGATCTTCTAAAGACAGCCGTGCATCCAGGAGGACACCCAAATTGCGAGCCCTCTCTGTGGGGGGTAACATCTCTCCCCCAATAGCCAGTGACGGAGTCAGCTGACTATATTGGGGCGGCCGGAAACCACAGCCACTCAGTCTTGGAAGGGTTGAGCTGAAGCCTGTTTCCGTCCATCCAAATCCGCACGGCCTCCAGGCACCGGGACATAGCCTCCACAGCATCGTTGGGGTGGTTTGGGGTGGAGATGTAAAGCTGAGTATCATCAGCATAGAGATGACACTGCACCCCAAGACCATGGGTGATCTCCCCCCGTGGCTTCACATAAATGTTGAACAAAAGAGGGGAGAGGACTGACCCCTGAGGCACCCCATAAATGAGGGGCCTAGGGGTGGACCTCTCTCCCCCGTCAACACAAATTGCGAGCGGTTAGAGAGGAAGGAGGAGAACCACCGTAAGACAGTTCCTCCAATTCCTAACCCCTCCAACCACCGCAATAGGATACTATGGTCGATAGTATCAAAAGCCACCGAGAGATCTAACAGGACCAAGGCAGAGGAATAACCCCTGTCACGGGCCCTCCAGAGATCATCGACCAACACGACCAATGCTGTTTTGGTACTATGCCCGGGCCTGAAGCCCGATTGGAAAGGATCAAGGTAAGTCACTTCCTCCAGGTACTGAGGTAGCTGACGCACCACCATACTCTCAACAACCTTTGCCACAAAGGGAAGGTTAGAGACTGGATAATAGTTATTTAAAACAGCCGGGTCCAGGGCAGGCTTCTTGAGGAGGGGTCGCACCACCGCCTTTTTCAAGGTAGTAGGAAGTGATCCCTCTCTCAGCGAAGCATTGACAATCCCCTGGAGCCAGCCTCGTGTCACCTCCCTGGAGGTCGAAACCAACCAGGAGGGACACAGGTCCAACAAACATGTGGTGGTATTCAGCCCTCCCAGCAACCTGTCCACATCCTCAGCGGTCACAGGGTCAAACTCCTCCCAGATAACAGTCTCAAGACTTGCCCCGGACACCTTCCCCAGGACCATCCAACTGGAGTCCAGCCCGCCCCGAATCTGAGCGATTTTGTCGTGCAGAAATCGGGGAAACTCCTCTGCCCTGCCCTGCAAGAGATCCTCCCGCGCTCTCGGCTCAAACAGGGAACGGGTCACTCTAAACAGAGCGGCAAGCTGATTTTCTGCCGACGCAATAAGGGCGGAGAAATACGAACGTTTCGCCGCCTCTATCATCACAAGGTAGGTCCTAATATGGGAACTCACCTGTGTCCAGTTGGACTCGGCGCGACTAGCCCTCCAAACACTCTCCAGATATCTTTTCTGGCACTTCATCTCCCTCAGCTCCTCTGTAAACGACGGAGCTGGATGGGATCTGTGCCGGGTCAGAGGTCGCAAAGGCACAACTCGGTCCAGAGCCTCGGCGGCCAACCTGTCCCAGGTGGCCACCAAGTCTCCAGCCAAGTTATGAGCCAGAATCTCGGGAAATGGCCCAAGCTCCATCTGGAACCGCTCAGGGTCCATCTGCATGGCTCCGCCTCCTTGCGGTGGGGGGTGGCGGTACAGAAGTTGGGCCTAAGAAGAGAATGATCTGACCATGACAAGGGTTTTATGACTAAGTCCCCAAAGCTACAGTCATTCAACCACTGACCAGAGACAAAAATCAGGTCCAGCGTGTGTTCCTCCATGTGAGTGGGGCCAGAAGCTAATTGGGTCAGGTCCATGGCCGCCATGGAAGCCATGAACTCCCAAACCACCCCAGAGGTTTCCCTGAGGGAAGGCAGGTTGAAATCCCCCATGACTAAAAGCCTAGAGGTCTCAACTGCCAGCCCGGCTATCATTTCGAGGAGTCCGGGCAGGGTCGATGATATGTGGCAGGGAGTCAGGTATGCTATCAAAAGGCCCATCTGAACCCCCTGCCCCCACTTCACAAAGAGAGACTCACAACCAGCCATCTGAGGAACAGTGACCTCCCTAGGACAAAAGACTTCTCTGATTATCACCGCCACCCCACCACCCCTTCCCTGAGACCTTGGCCGATGAAATGCTTGAAAACCTGGTGGGCACATCTCCTTCAGAGGAATACCACCTTCTGGGCCCAACCAGGTTTCAGTAATACCTGTCAGGTCCACGCCCTCCTCCTGAATAAGATCATAAATCAGGGGGGCCTTATTGACAATGGACCTGGCGTTGCACAACATCAGCCGTGTACTCAGGGCCTGAGACTCTGCACAACCAGGCCTACAAGATGGGTGAAGAGGGTTGGAGCGCGCTACCGCTTGAAGACAGCGGCTGCGCAATCCCATAACCTGATATGGCCCTCTACCCCCGCCATATCTGCCCCTCCCACTCACAGTGCCGATGGAACCCCCCCTGGTTGCCTAATCTCTGTCCGCCTCCTCAACCCATGACTCTCTAAGCCCTCCCAGACGTGCGTGCCAGCCTGGCTGCCTCCAAACCCCCACGGGTTGTCCCCCAAACCCGGTTCGGATTTCCCTAACCCCAATAAAAACCTATCTAAAAACTTAAACACCCGGAAACCCTCCCCAAAACGTTTTCTGCGGCCATGCCATTTCTCAGGATCCCTGGATCCATCATTAAGATAAGTTTTTGAAAGTTTCGAGGGCCACTTGAGGGAAAGGGGAACAATCCTCAAGGCCCAGAGGTCTTTAGCAGAGTATTTTAAAGGCTCCAAGGGATATGTCTCTGCTGTCCGACGACGCGGGGGCCCCTCTGATCAAAACCAGGGCCGGGCCCAAAAACAGCCAGCCCGCATCCGCAACTCATCCAGCCACCATCTCCATCTCCACCGGTGGCATCGAGGCAGCCGTGACAACGGCAACACCGAAGCCTCCAACGCCAGGACCACCATCGCCGAGGCCAGCGCCCCCGCCAAACCAGGCGACGGCGCCAAACCTCGACTCTACCTCCACCGACATCGTCCTCGCTGCCACCCAGTTATCGCCGCCTCCATCGCCGCCGGGATCAGCGAAGCCGTAACTTCCCCCACTGGAGCCACCGCTGCCACTGCTGGATCAGGAGACCACATCCGCCGAAGCAATCGCCGCGCAAAAAACGCTCTGGCGGCTTTGATGTCACCCGCAGCTCCTCTGCCACCTCTGCCACTCCGCGGCTCCTCCGGGGCCTCCACCCCCTCCGGCCCTTTAACCACCTCTGCCACCGATGGGGGCCTAGGGGGAAGAAAACTCCAACCGTGGCTTCACGCGGGCGACTCCTTCCAGGCTCTCTGGGGCCACCAACCCCCCCCGGTCCAACCACCTCTGCCACCGGTGGGGACCTAAGGGGGAAGATGGCCCCACTGCCCATCTGGGATCGCCGCCACCGAACGCCGAGCATGAAACCTGGCCGTGGCAGGGCCTCCGCCGCCCGAGAACCACCCAGGCGACTCCGGAGCTTCCGGCGGCGTCGACATTTTCCAGCTACTTCGGAGCCACCAACCCCCCCCCCCCGGTCCAACCACCTCTGTCACTGGTGGGGACCTAAGGGGGAAGGAGGCATCATCCACGGCCCGACTAGCCATCCGGGATCGCCGCCGCTGCCGAACGCCGAATGCAGCCGCCGGAATCCGACCACGGCAGAGCCTCTGCTGCCCGAGAACCGCCTGGGCAACTCCAGCTCTGCCGGTGGCTCCATCACCCCATGGCTTCACCAACCCCCCCCCCGGTCCTTTCGCCACCTCTGCCACCGGTGGAGGACCCAGGGGGGAAGGGGCTTACCCCTAAATCTGGTTGTCCCGGCGGAGGTCGTCCTGGGGACGCCCTCCGGCCGCCATCTTGGAAACATGTTAAATCAATTTCAAGCAGTCTTTTTTTCACTAAATGCTAAATATCACAAAATAGGGGGTTTTCTTCCAGCTTGCTGATAGTAAAGGAAGCCCCACATCTCTTTTGCTAATTAATTGCTAATCACATCACTACATTAATATTATATATAGTTTAACTGTAAATCTTCACTGGGGAGAGTAGATCAGATATTCTTAATTTAATTGAGGAGGAGAGATAGGAACTTAACTGATCACTTTTCAATTGTGACAACACTTGATGACAGAATGAAAACAATTGCAAGCAGTAAATCACAGGCCAAAAGCTTTTAATGAATAATTTAAGTGTATGAGTACTTTTGTTAATACGAATTCCATGATGATGATATCCACATTTCTGTGAACTCTTAGCAACTACATAGATAGTTTTAGAATAGAATAACAGAGTTGGAAGGAACCTTGGAAATTTTCTAGTCCAACCCCCTGCTCAGGCAGAAAACCCTATATCATTTCAGACAAATGGTTGTCCAATCTCTTCTTAAAACCTTCCAGTGTTGGAGAATTCACAACTTCTGAAAGCAAGTTGTTCCACTGATTAATTGTTCTGTCAGGAGATTTCTTCTTAATTCTAAGTTGCTTCTCTCCTTAATTAGTTTCCACCCATTGCTTCTTGTCCCGCTCCCAGGTGCTTTGGAGAATAGCTTGACTCCCTCTTCTTTCTGGCAACCCCTAGATATCAGAACACTGCTATCATGTCACCCATAGCCCTTCTTTTCATTAAACTAGACATATCCATTTCCAGCAACCGTTCTTTATATGTTTTAGCCTCTAGTCCCCTAATCATCTTTGTTATTCTTCTCTGTACTCTTTCTAGAGTCTCAACATCTTTTTTACATCATGGTGACCAAAACTGGATGCAGTATTCAACGTGTGGCCTTACTAAGGTATTATAAAGTGGTATTAACACTTCACATGATCTTTTACCCCAGGATGAATACAGTGGTGTATTTATAGCCACGATAATCACTACAGCTAGTTGTCTTCCTTTTCCTTCCACATTTGCCAATAGTATAGGTTTTTAAAGAGAGTTAGTCATTTGCATAAGGTTTCCAGAATATGATAATTGAATCTGATCATTTCTGCCTTGAGTGAGAACTCTTGATTGATTTGCTCCATGATCCCTTGTGTTTGTTTTCTTGGCTATGCATGGTATTGTCAGAAGTATTATCCAATGCACATATTCAAAAGTATCAATTCTCTTTTAGCCTGCTTCTTCAATGTCCAACTTTTAAACCGGCAAATACCACCTCTGACTGGAGATTTTACAGTATCCTTCCCCTGCCACGCCCATAGAACTGGTAGTAAAAAAATTTGAATCCCACCACAGATATAAACATGTAGCACCTGTATATCTTTCTTAACCCTTTACTGCTATTTTACCAAATGCTAGTTCTGGTTCCTTTATTGTTGATAGTAAAACCTAAAAGGTAGACACTATCTACTGCTTCAATATCTTCACTGTAAATTTTTGAAAATTTACAGAAAAATCTGATTTTTCCCATTTAAGTTGGTGATACTGTGTTTCATAATCTAGAACACTCAATAAATCCCATCAGTAAAAAGGTACTTTTTTTGCCAACAGCACAACTAGAGTTGAGAAGACACTGCAGATATAGAACTGAGACTCAAGATGAGTCCCTTTGAAATGGACTAATTGAAGGGCATCTTTGGACATCCTGAATTAATTTATTCTGGGCATAGATCATTCAGATTGTCTTATATTGCTATGTCAATGGAAAAATAATGCAGGGACAAAGGAAATGCAGAACAGTGATTTAAGCCAGGATTTCTCAACCTCAGGTATAGTACTTTAAGATGTGTGGACCTCAGTTCCAGAATTCTCAGCATGCTGATTATTAATTTAAGCAACTCTTGTTGTTGTTGTTGTTGTTGTTGTTGTTATTCTTAGTATTGTCGTTGTTCTTTGTTGCATACTCAGCCACGTTAAGTCTGAATTTGCCATTTTTATCCACCTATTGAGTCCTTCCCAAGGATCTGGGAGAGATGGATGTTATTTAATTTATTTATTTATATTCTGCCTTTATTTTTTTATAATTAACTAGCTGATAACCCGGCATGCCCAGGTATTTATTTATCCCAATCTTGTATTAGACAGGAAAATCCTATAGTCAGCACTCACACTGTTGTACTGTCTCTGATGTAGATGTAGTAGCTCTCTCACACAGCATTGCAAGTCAGAGGGAGTTCCTTTGTGGAGTACTGTGAAGCTGTTGCCATGGCAACTCCACTGTTTTTAAGCCCCACCCCGCCAGGGGTGTTAGGTGTGTCTTATCCCCACAGTATTTTTTTCCAGAGGGTAAGTCATCTGTCTTACACATTTGGTTGAAATTGCTTGAGGCATTCCAGAGTTATGCTGGAACACACACACACACACACACACACACACACACACACACACACAGCCATTTATATATATATTTTCAAGGCAGTGAATATACCTAATACTTCTTCGTCCTCCTATTTTCCCTACAACAGCCTTGTGAGGTAAGTTGGGTTGAAAGAGTGTGAGTGGTCCAATGTCACCCAGGCAGCTTTCGTGGCTAAGATGGGACAGTAATTCACAGTCTCCTGGTTTCTAGTCTGCTGCCTTAACCATGAAAACAAAAAGGTTCTCTTTTATTTTGTAATAAAAACCACTATTTAACACAAGTATCTTTCATGACTGCATGAAAATACCCACTAAGCACAATCGATTATTATAAATTTGTTTCTTCAGGATGAATTGATTCATACTTTTCAAAAATGGCAGTCCAAACAGCCCTGAAATAAATCATCTAGTGCAAAAATGCTATAAGTGAAACAATAGTCTTTTCTTAACATGAGAGAATATGCAAAGCTTTTCAATTATTTTGTGTGACCAAATATGGTTTTGTTTTAACAAAATTATTATACCAGAAGTTCTATAGCTTCTTAATTTCCATAAATTCTTAATTTCATATCCATAAGGAGCATTTTGTGAAAAGAATCGTTTTGAAAGATATTCTAAATGGAATAAAATCTCCTTTACGTAAAACAATACTTTCTTTTTTTAAAAAAAAAAAGTGTGCTATTAGATATCCAATTTTGTATTACTTATAAGAAAAGAATAACATTAATTGTTACCCATGGTCTTATTTAAATTTTTCACAGGTAAAACTTTTTGAGTTTGAAATGTTTTAAGCTCACAATAACTAGTTTGAGTGTTCGGAAGTTGAAACAAAACAATACATATTCTAGAGTTTTCTCTGAAGCTCAGGATGAAACAATATTTCATTCCATATTGTTTCAAGATTCCAATATCACATAATTACTGTGTTTTAAATATATATATATATATTCAGGGTCACGATTTCTGGTAAATAGATTTATTTGCTGTTTTTAAATTCTTTGCTGTAAGGATCAAGTTCATTGTAGCTGTCATGTTTTGTATGCTTTGTGCTTTTTTTCAGACAATCTGTCAAATACATAGCTCATGTGCCTAAGCAGCAGCAAACAACTAAAAGTATTTTTGCTTTGGGTATGTTCATGGGTTGAGTTGAAGTATATCCAGAACTGTGTCTTCTTTCCTAAGTTTAGATTTGTGCAGGAAAACTATCTTTTGCCTAATTTATTTTACATGAGAATCAGAGGTGGTATTCAATCGATTTGCACCGATTAAAGAGAACCAGTAGCGGTGATTTGGCGTGGGTCACTGAACCAATGGTGACCCCTGGCTGGCCACACCCCCAACCGGTCGCCCAGTCGCTCACTTGCCCCAGTCGCTCTCCTAGCTCTCCCTACATGTTGCGGCCATGGCACAGTATGGGCAGATGTCCCATGATTGCTGCACATGCACACTGCATGTGCAGCCGCTACACATGCAGTGCGCATGTGCAGCAGCCCTGGGACATCTGCCTGCCTACCCACTTACCTGGAGCATGCTTTCTTCCTTCTCCCAGTGGATGTGCCTTTTCCAGCCCAGCTCGGCCCAGCCAGCCAGCAGGTGGGTGGGTGGATGTCCCGGGGCTTCTCGCTCCCCTTGTCGCGAGATGCCTGCAGATGCTGCATGTTTTTTTTGGTGCAGTTGGAGTCCAGTCCCACCGAAAAAAGCATGCCCTATTCTATGTTCCAGGCCTGGAAAGTCCGAGTAGCTGGCACATAAAACAGGGCGGTGCCGGACCATTGAAGAAGTGGAGTGAAGCCACTGAAGAGAGAAAGCCACTGAGGAGAGAAGAGAAAGTGAAGCCACTGAAAAAGGGGTGGCTAGAGGTGACTTTTTTGGTCTCCAGTTGCCTCTTTCAGTGCAAGAAGCCACCCCCAGCCGGGCAGCTGCTCTCCTCCTTCTCTGCCTGTTTGTTCTGTATGGCTGAGGAGGAGAGCAGCCACCCAGTTGGAGAAGGTTTCTTGTGCCGAAAGAGGTGGCTGGAGACCGAAAAAGAGTTGCCTCCACCTGCTTCTTTTTCAGTGTGAGAACCCTGTAGTTGCCGCTCTGCTTCTCCAATGGCCCAGCACATGTTGTGCTTTTTTAGGTGGTGCTGGAGAACACATGGCAGTTGCAGGCTTCTTGCAGTGAAAATTACTGATCTCCAGCTTCGCTCTGTGTCTCCAATGGTCCGGTGCTGCCCTGTTCTATACACTGGGAGGGCAGGCACCGGGCAGGTGGGTGGATGTCCCAGGACCACTTAAAAGTCAACTTTAAAAGCGCTCCCATGGAAGAAGCCAAGAACCAAGAGCAAAAGTAGTGGCGGCGGGGGTGATAGGGGTGTATATGTCCCTCCACATGGAGTGTGAAGGGAGTCAGACACCATGCCTCTGAGGAAAAGAGGAGGTGCCAAAGCCCTGGATGTCACCCGGCACTGACATGCCCCTGTTGCCCCTGCCGCCGCTACTTTTGCAATCAGTTCTCAGCTTCTTCCATGGGGGCGCTCTTAAGAGCTGGAAAATGTTTCATTAGATTGCCACCAACTCATCATTGGGATAGTGTAGCCCCTGAATACACGAGAAGTCTTGAGCAAAGTTGTCTGACTTTTAAAATGCATCCGCGCGGTGTCTGACTCCCTTCACACTCCCTATGCACGCCAGGATCGCCGAACCGGAGTGAGAGAGAGCAAAGGTGGCTGTTATGGGGTGAGCGCCTTGGCTTCCCCTCTTGCGCCACACAGTCACCCTGAGCCAGGGCAGTTCTTTACTTGGGCAGCCAGACGGCTGCAGCAGCACCTGCAGCAGCAACAGGCAGCGCCCCAACAATGTAGTACAATCAGGGGTGGGATTCAAATTTTTTAACAACCGGTTCTGTGGGTGTGGGTAAGTTGGTGGGCGTGGCTTGATGGTCATGTGACTGGCTGGGCATGGCCAACTCAACATCACTCATAATCGAGGCACGCATTTCCTCGCCTGGCCTCTCATGATTGTGGGGATGCTGCAACAGTCATAAGCGTGAAAAACGGTCATAAGTCACTTTTTTCAGTGCCATTGTAACTTTGAATGGTCACTCCACACAAGCAAAGTACCAGCAAAGGAGGAAAATACTCCAGAAAAGTTCCAGAGACAGGAAGTCTAGTCCTGCCAAGAATGTAATAAGAGTTAATGGGGAGGCAGTTTCTGTAAACAACACCAGAATGTTTCCTTTCTGCTTTCCTTACAGGATTAGGCCAGTAATTTCTTCTAACAACCTGTTCTCTAAACTGCTTAGAATGTTAACAATCGGTTCTGGAGAATAGGTGCGAACCTGTAGAATTCCACCCCTGTGTACAGTAAGATTTAACGGTGAAAATTTATCTCCGAAGGTCTTCTGGCAAGAAACAAAACAAAAACCACCCCATAGTAAAACCCATTCGGCAGGAAGTCTCAGCAGGCAGTCACGATCTTTAGTTGGACTTCTTTTTGTCAGCCCAAGGGTGGAGGAGGGGGGAAGGTACGTAGGAAATTATGTCTCTGCAGCATCAGTCATGCAACTGAATGGGCGTGGCCAACTCAACATCGCTCTCAGCAAGGTGCCACACCACCTTGCCGAGTTGGCCAGGCCCACCCAGTCATATGACCACCACACACACACATATATATAACTTTTATATTCCTTTATATTATATATTTCACTATCTATCTAATCCTGGAATATTGTAATATAATTTTCTTAGTGAGGCTGATTTGTTCCAAGCTTTTAATAATGATTCTTGTATTGTCATAAAAGAGATATATACCTTCTATTTTGCAGATAATTATTCTTGTATGTGACATGCTACAACTGATAGCTATTTGCAACTTCTTGGGAACATTTATTTACTTTTATCATATAATGATTGAGAATAATGTATACATTTTCATTCAGAACCATTTGCATTTTGTGGCCTCCCACTGGATTAGATTCACCATTATATATGTAAAATGGGGCTGGCAGGAATAATCATCTCTTTTTATCCTCCTATAGAATTTCTTATTGTCCCTCATAAATGCTTCTGGAGATCAAACAGTGTTGTTTTACCAAATTGCATAAAGACCATATAAATATCTTAAAGAAATAAAGTAAGTTCCCAATTATATGGGGTGGGACTCAAGAAAAGTGCTTCTGCTCAATTCTGAGGTGATTTCTCCTTCCCCTCAGTTTTTCCAATAATAGTCTATTGTAAGTAGTATACTAGCTTGTCTACTTAGTACAGTCTTCTATTGTGTGTGTAGAACTGGGAGTGGGTTTATAGGGGCATCATCCTCTATTCTATCAACTTCATTGCACATCTAAATCTGAATCCATTGTATCGTTTAAGGAAGAGGTTTTATATATCTGTATGTATTTTAGTTTCCAAGTAGAAATAAATCCCAATGTCCTAGGACCTCATAAATGAGTTTAAAATTGAAGCATACATGAATTTGAGAATTAATCCAATTGAATTCACTTTTACTTTTAAATAAAAATATATACAATTGTTCTATTAAAATTCAATAGTTATCTGCATTTTAGCATCTCAGAAGAAAATGGCATATTATATATGTAAAAATGTAGGTCCTCTTTTTATTCATATTTACTGGTTTTATGCAGAATAACTACAAATTGAAGACTACCTATGGATTTTAATTTTGGTGTAATGAACATAGTTTAAATTGTTATTAATCTGTACAATATGGGAGTGGGAAATCATAGTGCTGACAGAAGAAATGGTGAAAATTCCTTCTCAACACCACTTGACAGAAAGCATCCAAACTATTATATAAATGTAAAAGTTAATCTTAAGGAGAGTCACATATGTTAGAATATATATGTTAAAACTCTTCTATATAAATAATCCTCCTCCTGAAAAATATGTACTTTCAGAAATATTTTAAATGGAGTACGTAATAAAATAATAGGTTACCACAATATTTTATGTCAGAATGTGTGTCTTCCACAAGTCTTTAATTTCTTATTAATTTGAATTTGGACCACCAAACTTATAGTATCTACATGCTAAATACTATAATTATGCTACTTGTAATTATACTACTATTTGTATAATTAGTAGCATTGTAGTATACTATTAAAATTAGCAGTAGTAAAATATTAAATCCAAAACATATATCAATGCTAGAATGTTACTGCCTTCCCTATACTCAGGATGGGATTCTACCAGTTCCCCATGTTAACTTTCTAAGCACTTTGGAGAACCGGTAGTTAGAAGCAATCTCCTTTTGTTTTTTTTCCCTCCCTTATTACATTCTTGCCAGAATGCCTAGATTTCCTGTCTCCAGAGTTTCTGAGGCTTGGCTTTCTTAAAGGAGAAGGGTTGTTTTAAGATTTTTACACTGCTGTTGGGAGGAAATACTTCCCTGGACAACCAGCACTTTGAAGAAATAATTGAATAATGAAGCAAAGCTTTTAGTGACAGGGAACCAAGATGAGTGACATTCAGCAAGTCTTCTTGGCTAGCTAGAAATGTTGACATTCAAACATGAGTTTACATACCCTTTCTGAGTTTTGGTCTAAAACTGGTTTTTGGTGAAGGTTAATTCTGTGCTTGGTGACGTTTAATCCTATGTTTATTGATAAAATAATTTTCCCTATTCAGTTTCAACAAGCAACAGGTACTGTTGTGATTTAATTATTTGTATTGTGTTTGAATTTTTCCTGCCTCATGGTTTCTTTTTCTATCTGGGGAGGGGGTCTTCCTTACTTCTTTGTTACTATCTGGAACTATCCTTTTGGGGTATACTTTCAAGAGGCAGAATGCAAGCTTGGCACTGATTTTTTTTACTGCCTTTCTGAGCATGTGACCTTTCCTTAAATCTGGATGATTTCCTTAGGATATCTTGTGAGGTGAGTGAGACCAGTAGGTCTCTTTAAGTGGTGCAAATAGATCTAAGGATTCCTGGGTGTGCTTTTTCTGGAGAGCTTAAATGACCTCTCTGCTAAAGGGTTTCACTTTATGAGCAAGAATTGGCTGCTGATAGTTATCACTGCATTTTAACTATTTTAATTCCTCAAGATGCTCTGGTACCCTGCCTGATCTGTAACTCTGGCTTGCACATATTTTTAATCTAATGATTGGTATTTAGGGCAGCTTTTTGCAAGCAAAGAAGCTTTTTGTATTTTTGTACAGGTAATCCTTGATTTACAACAATTCATTTAGTGACCATTCAAAGTTATAATGGCACTGAAAAAAGTGACTTATGACCATTTTTCACACTTATGACTGTTGCAGCATCCCCACTGTCATGAGACGCCAGGCAAGCAGAAGCGCCCCTTGACATGAGTGATGTTGAGTTGGCCATGCCCACCCAGTCACATGACCACCAAGCCACACCCACCAACTAAGCCACGCCTACAGAACCGGTTGTTAAAAAAACTGAATCCCACCCCTGCCTATACTGACTATTATTTGTAAAAGTTAAAGAATGAGAGATAACGAAGTGTGAGACCAAATATAAGACCAGGATTTTCTGTGTTGGATACAAAAGCTAATATTGTTCAAATGATGACTTTCTCCATTGAGCTGCTCCAAGCATCCAGAGATTGGGAAGTGCTTAGTCTCTGGTTTTGATAGGCTGAGCTTAATTGGTAGGACGCTGGCTCCTCCTCTGTCTCTCTCCTAGGGTCAGTTTTTTGCTCAGCCTTGGAAGAGATAGGCAGCTTTTCCTTTGATCGGATCAGATTCTTAAGGTGATATTGTGATTGTTTTCTCTTAAATTGGCTTCTTCCAAATTTCTTCTCTTTTCAATTCAACAATTCGGTTACAGCTTTTCAAATTGGTTCGGAGCGATCACAGAGCACTGTAGCTGCTCTAATTGCGATCTCCCAGCAGGGGGCCTTTCTGCCGCTTGAGTTTTAAAGAGCAGCTTTTTTCCTTTTGGCTCTTTTTTCATTGATTTGGTGTTTCCCTCTCTTGCCATTGTCTGTTATTCTCTAGATCAACATTCCTCCCCAGGAGAACGCAGGGGTAAAGGCGTGGGAGCCCATTTCCCCACTTTCTATTTGTTTCTGGGCCATCTAATATTATAGCAGCGAGTTATCGCGCTGCGGTTTTGGCGCCATAATTATATCTGTGCCATTGCTGGGGACAGTCCGCCATTTTTGTGCGCGTGTTTCCTACAGTCGGATCTTATCACGTTGCTAGTGAAGGCCTCACTCATATCAGGCCGGGTCCCTGTGAGAGGATATTATTTTCCTTACTTCCCGGGTTGGGAAGAGGCTGCAGAAAGAAATTTCTCCCTTTAACTCCGGTTTGGGAGTTGTACAAAGTATACCTATCTATCTATCTATCTATCTATCTATCTATCTATCTATCTATCTATCTATCTATCTATCTATAAGAGAGTTCTCCATTTGGTTCTTTTTTTGATTGGAATTGTAAATAGTTAATTTTTCTATATATATTTTAAAAAATAAAATAAACATAAACATAAAAAATACAAAAAAAGGGGAGAAGTATATTTATTGGGCTTTCTGTTCCTGGTGAGGTACAGGAGTCTGGACGTGCCAAGACAAGTCCAAAAGGACCAAGGGTTCTTCAAAGGCGGCAGGTTTGACTCTGTGACCCTGTGACCACTGAGGGTGTGGACAGGTTGCTGGGGGGCTGAATACCACCACATGTTTGTTGGACCCGTGTCCCTCCTGGTTTGTTTCGACCGCCAGGGAGGTGACACAAGGCTGGCTCCAGGAGATTATCAACGCTTCGTTGAGAGAGGGGTCGCTCCCTACTGCCCTGAAAATGGCGGTGGTGCGGCCCCTCCTCAAGAAGCCTGCCCTGGACCCAGCTGTTTTAAATAAATTTCGTCCAGTCTCCAACCTTCCTTTTCTAGTGAAGGTTGTTGAGAGTGTGGTGGCACGTCAGCTTCCTCAGTACTTGGAGGAAGCGACTTACCTCGATCCTTTCCAATTGGGCTTCAGGCCCGGGCATAGTACCGAAACAGCATTGGTCGCGTTGGTTGATGATCTCTGGAGGGCCCGTGACAGGGGGTATTCCTCTGTCCTGGTCCTGTTAGATCTCTCAGCGGCTTTTGATACTATCGACCATAGCGTCTTATTGCGGGGTTGGAGGGGTTGGGGATTGGAGGAACTATCCTGCGATGGTTCTCTTCCTTTCTCTCCAACCGCTCGCAATTTCTGTTGATGGGGGGAGAGGTCCACCTCTAGGCCCCTCATTTGTGGGGTGCCTCAGGGGTCGGTCCTCTCCCCTCTTTTGTTCAATATTTATGTGAAGCCGCTTGGGGAGATCATCCGTGGTTTTGGGGTGCGGTGTCATATGTATGCGGATGATACCCAGCTTTACATCTCCACCCCAAGCCACCCCAACGATGCTGTGGAGACTATGTCCCGGTACCTGGAGGCCATGTGGATTTGGATGGGCAGGAACAGGCTCCGGCTCAACCCTTCCAAGACTGAGTGGCTGTGGTTTCCGGCGCCCCAATATAGTCAGCTGACTCCGTCGCTGGCTATTGGGGGAGAGATGTTACCCCCCACAGAGAGGGCTCGCAATTTGGGCTTCCTCCTGGATGCACGGCTGTCTTTAGAAGATCATATTATGGCCGTCTCCAGGGGGGCTTTTTATCAGGTTCGCCTGATTCACCAGTTGCGGCCCTTTCTGTATCGGGACGCCTTATGTACAGTCACTCATGCCCTTGTCACCTCTCGCCTGGACTACTATAACGCTCTCTACATGGGGCTCCCTGCGGGGAGCACCCGGAGACTCCAACTGGTACAAAATGCGGCCGCGCGGGTGGTTATGGGGGCGTCAGGAAGCTCCCATTTGACGCCTCTCCTGCGTGAGCTGCATTGGTTGCCGGTGGTTTTCCGGGTTCGCTTTAAGGTTCTGGTTTTGACCTTTAAAGCGATCCATGGCATTGGACCAGGTTATCTGCAGGACCGCATTCTGCCGGTAATCTCCCACCGACCTGTGCATTCCCACAGGGAGGGCCTTCTTCAGGTGCCGTCGGCTTCTATGTGTCGCCTGGCGGCCCCAGGAGTAGGGCCTTCTCTGTGGGGGGCCCCGCCCTCTGGAATGGTCTGCCTCCAGAAATACGCAATAATATGGACCTGAGAGCTTTCAGATGTGCATTAAAAACCTGGCTCTTTGAGCAGGCCGGTGTAGGCTGAAATGGGATTTTTAATTTAGTATTTGTGTTTTAATCGGGATTTTAAAATTTGGCTTTTAATAACTTATTGGGGGAGGGTATAATTTTAGACAGCCTAAAATATTTAATTTATTTTTACCGTTTGTAAATTGTAATAAAGTTTTATGGTTGGCTGTGCACCGCCCTGAGTCCTCCGGGAGAAGGGCGGTATATAAATATAATAATAAATAAAATAAATAAAAAATAAAGACGCCTCTAGGCGTCAAAGGGCTTTAGAAAGACAGATTGAGAAACACTCCAGAGATAGAGGGAAAGTTTCCATCCCTGCTAACATATCTACTCAAACTCAGGCTCAGGATATGCCCAGTCCGTTAGATTTATCTTTACCATCTCGTTCACCTAGTACCACAGCTCCCAGTCATTCTCAGGTCCTGAGAAGAGCCCCTGAAGCAACCTTCACACCTACAGCGGCTGGGCTACGTTGGGAAGAAATTCTTCCAGAGGAGGTTCCAGAATCCTTGAGGTCTTGGATGGAGGTAGCGATCAGTAGGGGTATCGCTGCAGGTCTACAACAATCAAGGACCAGACAGACGCCATCTCCAGATCTTGACGCCCATTGTGTACGTTCTTTAGGCAGAACGGATCCTCATTATGTCCAGGTACCTCTTCCAAGAGAGCCTTCGTTTTCATATGCTTCTTCTCGACTTAGTCAGGAGGAGGTTGAAGGAGATGTACATATGGAACAGTTAGATGCTGTTTCACTTCAAGATAACGAAATTCCCCTGGAAGAGAGATCCCCAGAAAGAGGCATGTCTGATGATGAGGATATCAGACCTGACCAACCCACTTTTACTGGTCTTTTCCATCCACAACTTTTTAAATCCCTATTATACAAGGCAAAAAATACTGCCCGTTTGGACAAGTCTCCATCTGTTCCCCAACAATCCGAGGAGCAGTCAGAGGACTTGGTTTTCTCCCAGCCTGTGAGTGAAGTTGAAGTCATACCGGTCTCACAAATGTTTTCGGACCTCCTGCAAAAGCAGGGGTCTGCAGCTGCACTGTACCTACCACCCACATATTTTGATAAAAAAAATTTTAATTTGGCTCCAGAGTTCACAAATCACCTGAATACTCCTATTGTAGATGATCCCATTGTAGCCTTGGAACCCCCCTCAACAATTCCCACAGAATCAGAGGATGCGCTTAAAACAGAAGACAAGAAAATTGAGATAGCTCTTAGAAAGAGTCATCAATCCGATGTGTGGGCCATCAGAGCGGTTACTGCCGCATCGTTTTTTACTAGAACTTCTCTTAGATGGCTTTGTTGGATCCGAAGCTCCAACATCAGGGCGCATCAGGACATTGCCAAACTGATTGCGGTGGCAGAGTTTTCTGCGGATGCCAGCTTTAATTCTGTCAAATTTTCTGCTCGAGCCATGGCTTCACAGGTTACGGTTTGAAGACTTCTCTGGCTAAAGAATTGGCAGGCTGACTCTAAACATAAATGGAAGCTTGCTTCCTCCCCAATTTCAAATGAAAAGTTGTTTGGTGCTGCCTTGGATCTGCTATTGATAGAAACTAGGAACAAGAAGAAAATCCTCCCCTCCCTTTTAAGGCGGTCAGACACCAGATCCTACCAGTCCTTTCGGAGGAGTTCCTTTTGTCCCTACTATAGAGGGTCATTCACGACCAGATTCCAGAGGGTATCAGATTCTAGGGGTGCCCAACAAACGGAAGGCCAGGAATTTGGTGACAGATTTCATAGGGGAGGCCAAGGGAGGAGATCCTTCAGGGGTTCCGGAACCAAGGGGTTTCATTGCCCAAGATAGCTCAGGTGATCTGGTTCCGATTGGGGGTCATTTAAGATTTTTCGCCAACAATTGGGATTCCTCCACATCTGATTCCTGGGTTCGGGACACCATTCGATTTGGTCTGGCTCTGGAGTTTGCTTCCACTCCCCCAAATTTTTTTATGTCATGTCCTCTTTCCAGGGATTTCAATAAGAGGGTCTTGATGGAGGAAGCAATTAATCATTTGTTAGACATTAAAGCTATCCAACCGGTACCTAGGGATCAACAGGGTCAGGGTTTCTATTCCCTTCTATTTGTAGTGCCCAAGAGTTCAGGGGGCTGGAGAGCCATTTTAAATTTAAAACGGCTAAAGCATTCCCTTGTTTATCGTAGGTTTAAAATGAGTACCTTGCAATCTATTCTCCTAGGGATAAGAGAGGGAGATTTTTTTATCCTCCATAGATTTGACGGAGGCCTATTTGCACATTCCAATTCATCCTTCTCGTTTCAAATTTCTCAGATTTTGTTATGACAACAGACATTTCGAGTATGTGGCCTTGCCTTTTGGGTTGGCATCAGCCCCTAGGACGTTTACAAAAGTCCTGGCAGCAGTAGCTGCTCATTTACAGGGCTTCGGCATTAGACTACACTGTTATCTGGATGACATTCTGATCTTGTCGTCCTCCTATGAACAGGCGAAATTGGATGTGCAAAAACACATTGCAAGTTCTCCAGTCACATGGTTAATTGGGCTAAGAGCCATTTAGTTCCTTCTATTCGGTTGGCTCACTTAGGGGCTATTATTGACACTATTTTGGGACGGGTATTTCTATCCCCGGAGCGTTT
Source organism: Bungarus multicinctus (assembly GCA_023653725.1). NCBI lineage: Eukaryota > Metazoa > Chordata > Lepidosauria > Squamata > Elapidae > Bungarus > Bungarus multicinctus. The sequence goes on from CM042836.1 coordinate 118,084,890, forward strand.
GGAAAGTATCAAGACACTGGCCCTACAAGTTAGGACCCTGAAGCGAGTTCCCCTAGCAGACCTTTCAAGTCTTCTTGGAAAAATGATTTCTGCTATTCCATGCTAGACCACTACAATGGTTCTTGCTTCCCTACCAAAGATCAGGGCGAAGCAATTCCAGACAAGGGGTTTTGGTCCCAGCGAAAGTCCGTCTATCACTGCACTGGTGGACCGTGCCGAAAATCAACAGCGGATGCCTTCTCAAGGAACCCCACAGACTCACCATTACCACAGATGCCAGTCTGTCCAGATGGGGGGCCCATTTCTGGACCATATCACTTCAAGGATTTTGGTCAGCGGCAGAGGGCTTGAAAAACATCAATTGCTTGGAGCTCAGAGCAGTTTTCATGGTCCTTCGCAGTTTACTTCCCCACATTCACAAAAGTCATGTCCTGATACTCACAGACAACGTCACAACGAAGGCACATCTCAACAGGCAAGGGGGTACTCACTCGAAACAGCTCATGGAGGAGGCAGAGAGATTGTTTCACTGGGCGGAAAGGAATTTGTGCTCCATCACAGCGGAGCATGTTTCAGGAGCCACCAACACAAAGGCAGACTGGTTGAGTAGGGCCACCATCGATCATTCGGAATGGCATCTACATCCGGATCTCTTCCAGGAGATAACTTGAAGGTTTGGTCTTCTGGTGGTGGATCTGTTTGCCTCTCCCCAAAATGCACAACTCCCCAGATTCATTTCGAGGTTTCCGTCACAGGGGTCGGAGGACTTCAATGCCCTCTGTTGTCAGTGGCCGCAGGCTCTACTCTACGCGTTTCTGCCTCTGCCTCTGATCTCCAGGGTGATCAGGAAGAAGTTAGAGGAGAAGGCGGAACTGATTCTCCTGGCCCCGCACTGGCCCAGAAGGCCGTGGTTCGCAGATCTCAAGAGGTTGTCCACAGACAACCCTTGGAAGATTCCAACGCACAAAGTGAGCCTTTCCCATGGGCCAATTCAACTTCCCGAATCTCAATGGTTGCAACTAACCTTCTGGAGGTTGAGCGGCAACATCTAAGTCAAGAACGGTTCTCAGCTAGGGTAATACATACCATTCAAGTGGCTCGACGTCCTTCCACGAACCGCATATATAATACTATGTGGTTGGCCTTTCATAAATGGTGTACCAAGTTCAAAATAGACCCATGTTCGCCGCCAGTGGCTCAGGTGTTAGAGTTTCTCCAGGATGGGTTAGACAGGGGCCTTTCTCCCAATACTTTAAAGTGACAGGTGGCAGCCATCGCTTCAGTGGTGAGCTGGGAAGGTTTCGCTTCCATTTCCCATCACCCCCGCATATGGAGTTTTTTAAAGGGCACTGTGAATTTATGTCCTCCAACAATACATCGTTATCCTACTTGGGACCTCAATAAGGTACTCAATGCTCTCACCAAAGGTCCATTTGAGCCTCTGAGATCTACAAGCCTCCGTCTTCTTACTCACAAAGTAGTTTTTCTAGTGGCTATTACATCTGCAAGACGTATCTCAGAAATAGCGGCTTTATCGGCACGCAAAGATCTGTGTATTTTCCATGCAGATAGAGTGGTCCTTCGTCCGGATCCCACATTTGTATCAAAGGTCAATTCAGCCTTTCATAGGGCTCAGGAACTGATTCTTCCTAATTTTTGTCCTAAGCCTGTCCAGGGCCTAGAACACTGCTGGCATTGTCTGGATGTTCGCAGGGCAATTCGCATCTACCTCCATCTAACAGCTCCCTTCAGGAAGTCAGAGGCCGTTTTTGTGTTTTTTCAGCTGGCTACTCAGGGGCAAAAAGTCTCCCCATCAACTATAGGTAGATGGTTGAAGGCCATGATAGCTAAGGCTTATGAAGCTCACTCACTGCCAGTACCTAGTGGTATCAAAGCGCATTCCACAAGGAGCGCAGCAACTTCGGCGGCCTGGGCTACCCAGGCTCCTATAACTGAGATATGTAGGGCAGCTACATGGGTTTCTCCTTCGCCTTTCATCAGGCACTACAAAATTGATGTGTTTGCCTCTGCGGAGGCTTCGTTTGGCAGGAGGGTGTTACAACAGGTACATTTGGACAGGGAAGGAGTCTCGGATCAGACGGGGACCCTTCCTTAGGACAGGCCAAGCTTTGGTATGTCCCAATCTCTGGATGCTCGGAGCAGCTCAATGGAGAAAAGATGTTGGTACTCACCTGATACATCCATTCTCAGTGAGCTGTGACGAGCATCCAGCCCCACCCGTTTCTTTCCATCTGTTTGCATCTGCTCCGATCAACAATCCTTTATTTAATGTTTTTTTTTGGTCATCGGGTTCTTGCACTTGGCAAGGGTGGGGGCTATATTACCTCGTCTTCGCCAAAACTGAGGGACGCTAGGAGAGAGACGGAGGAGGAGCCAACATCCTACCAATTAAGCTCAGCCTATCAAAACCAGAGACTAAGCACTTCCCAATCTCTGGATGCTCGTCGCAGCTCACTGAGAACGGGCATATCAGGTGAGTACCAACGCCCTATTTCTTCCTCTCCTAAAATATGCTGCAAAGATTTCTTCAGTCTGGATGATTCTCATCTGAAACACACCGAGGGGAAACACAACCCAGTGAAGAGTAGAAATTCAAACAGACAATCTAATTTACCTGAATATTATTAGCAATGGAAACAATAGGATATATCACAAGCCATGTATCTCTGCAAATGCAAAGATATATTCCTCTAAATAGATTAATCTGAGGTGTTGGGTAGATTCATATATCGTATTAAACCATAATATTAGTTATTAGGTTTTGGCTTAGTGCGTTCCATGTATCTAGCAAACTATAATTGATTCAAAAGCCGTGGTTAAACAAGACAATGTGCAAACATGACAGTATAAGACATTTCTACTCATAGAGAAGGAAAACAAATTTTCACTATTTATATCATGCTGCAATTTCATTTTCTGTGTCATTCTGGAGAAATTTCAGAAGTCTTGGGAGAATAGACCAATGTGACTAACAGAATAAAAACTGATGAAGTCACATTGTCTGTACCCAAACATACAAAAAGAGACTCTCCTTACAAAAAGAAAAAGAAAAAAAACCAACTGGAAAAGCACTGAAAAAAAATAGTCTCATTATTGTATCAGAAATAGCCTAAATCGACATTTTGTGTTGGAAGGTACGTTTCTAAAGCACCTGTAGGCTAGACAAGGAATAATGGATGGAAACTGAACAAGGAGAGATTTAACCTGGAAATAAGGAGAAACTTTCTGACAGTGAGAACAATCAACCAACAGAACAACTTGCCCTCGGAAGTTTTGGGAGCGTCATCACTTGAGACTTTCAAGAAGAGATTGGGCTGCCATTAGTCAGAAATGGTGTAGGGTCTTCCACTTGGGTGGGGGGATTGGACTAGATGACCTCTAAGGTCCCTTCCTATCTGTTATCTGTTATCAAAATCTACAAGTTACGGTATTACTTATGCAACTCCCAGCTTCCTCAGCCAGCTGCAGGCTCTGATTCTCCATCTTACATCAGTACAGAGGGACTGTCAGCCTTCAGGAAAAAAAATGGAGGGCTATATTTGCCTTTATGACTATAAGCTGTAGAGTTGCCTTGGCGAGATGGACAGTATAGTAATCTAATAATAAATAAAAATTTTAAAAAAAGGTAATTTGGAGATGGAGAAGTCTTTAACCCATCATACAAGTGGAGTTCTACTTAGTGTTCTCTAGAACTAGTTGTGTTTTTTTGCTTATGCCATCAATCACATTAACACACAATGAAGGTATCAGAAATAGCATTGCCTTTGTTTTTATATAAAACATACATATGTTTTAAAAAAAATCCACAATCCATCACTTCTTGCCTTATTTTGGAAAAGAATAACTTTTTATAGAAACATCAATAGTTGTAAGTCCCCACTGAAAAATAAAATGGCATCACGCAACAGAAGAAGTCTAACATAGTTTAGAGTCACTCATACTATAGTTGAATAAGTGAAATGTAAGGGGATATTTGCCAAGCTACTTGACACGTTCAAGTCAGCTTAATCAGATACCCTTTCATTTCCTGTAGTAGAGAGACCAGTATTCTGCTACTCACTATACACCAGAATCTATTTACATATTCTAAGAGAAGATATGAACTCTCAAAGTGTATCATTTGGTTGTACTTCTGTGTCTTTTAAAAGCAAATAATCTGTGTAGGAAAAGGAGCCCCCACCCCAAAAGCAATATACTGTAATTCAGCAAGCAAGATAATATTCCCATTATAGTACTATAAGTTCCTATATGTCTCTTTATAAGCTCACCTTATTAACTGTGTGGTAGAAGTTTAAAAGTGTACAGAAACATACAGATTTGAGGCTTTCTTCTTCAAAAACACTGTACACAAATGATGGATTCAAAAATATTTTAGGGGTATAAATTAATACATTGTATGCAGACTGATGTCAGTTTCCTTTTAAATTGTCCTTGCATCAAAAGCCATAACTCACATTTTTATGTTTAGGAACATTTATAGAATAATCAGATCTTTGAGGAGGAAAGAGAACAAATAAACAATAAAATCTGTAGAGCAGTTGGCATAGGATATGCACACATATACTAAAACTGTTGGCTTTATCATGTTCATTTATTCATTTGTGAAGTTGTTCATAAAGAATGGTGAAAAATCAGGCAGCTTTACACTTTTTTTTCTTTTTATAAATGTTCTTTTTTCCTATTTATATTGAGTGAGTAATGAGAAACAATGTATACAAACTACAATTTCACAAGCAGCAGAGGAGAAAAGGTAAAATAAGCTGATAGTCACCATAGAAAGTTCTATTCATATGAAATAATAATCTGTTCAGTTACATGATTTTCTCTCTAGTTTTTTTAATAAACATATTAAAGTTTTCCAAGACATATTAAAATTGAAATTGAATTTTAGACTATTTCACACAGCATATAAAACCTTTTTATTTCACTATTTGTGAACAAAACTGAAAGAACAGTTCACATGACTATCCATAGTTTACAAACGAATAACTATTTTGGAATTTGCCTGGCTCAAATTCCAACTAAAAACTGCAGAAAAAGCAATTAATCATTGCAGGAGAATGGAAATTCAAGTTGCAGAAAGCATGGAATAAAGAAACTCAAGGAAAAGTAACAATGAATATGAAAAAAAAATTATAGAATATAAAAGAATTTTGGGATCATATTTATCAATGGCATACCTAGAATGTTTGAAGCAGATCACATTTTAATACCCCCCACCCCTTCCGTTGCTCCTGTGCCATGCCACCCACAGCAAACAGCTGATTGAAATGCTGGCAGCAGTGATCTGGCTGCACACCACCAACTCTCCAGATACCTCTACGTTATCTACTTCACCAGGCACTGCACCCCCTTATTGTCAGCACCTGTGGCAGACAGTCCCTACTAACCCATACTTTATTTATATATTTTATTCATTTAAAATATTCATACAGCCTCCCCTCTTCAAACCAACTCTAGGCAGCTTCCAATCACTCTTGATATTGCCAATGGTAGTTATCCAAGAATAGGGTATTTGATTACTTACTGAGAATCTTTGATAAGAGGTGCATTCCCCAGTTTAAAACATGGTTTTTCAAGTCCACATGAAGTCTGCCTCAAAGAGAAGCTTTCTGCTAAATCAAAACCTGAAAGATGTAATCAAGCTGTATCATCAACTGCCCACTTAATATACTGTATCAAAACAGAGAAAATGGTTGATAGGCTCTGAAATGGATCTGAAATCTTGGCCACAACAATATCCAAATCTCAGTTTTTATTGTTAATAGTATATTCATAGGAAATTCTCCTAGTAGTTGACTTGGCAACCTCTGGGGAACGTACTTGTCATTTCCTTTTGCAACTGAATGAGCTAGAAATGCTGCTTTCATTCTTTCAATTAAAGCAAACATGAATTAAAATCAGAAAGATTCTAAACTTATTTGCAACACTCCAAATAAAATGTTCTCCTTTCATTAAAACACATTTCCAAAGACTAGAGGCACAATTTATTATTAAAATCAAGGTATGCATTGTAATAATGTTGGATATTATCTTATTTAATATAAAGAAAACTCACCTGAAACCCTTAAGTTTTCTTTGCACAGATGAGTGAAGTGATGTCCTTCTGCTTTCAATATTGGGCACTCAGTAGCTAAAAGAAAAGAATATAAAATGTTCTAAATTTTAAGAGAAAACTTAAATAGCATGTTCCACTGTCTGCTACAATATGCCTAACTTTAATATAAAAAATAATCAGTGGTGTGCAAACTGAAGATACTTGGACTTCCAAACAACTTCAACAGCTTCTTCAACAATCTTTATAATTTCTTTGTAGTTGGTATGGTGTACAATAAAATTTCAAAATAAGCATTAAGTGTCCAGCTAAATTCCAGTATTGAGCCAATTGTGACTGATCTTGAAAAAGCTGAATCAGATCTACAGGTAGTCTTTGGCTACGACCACAATGATTTTTGGTCATAAATCATTATGGCTTTAAGTTAAGACACCAAGTGACCAGACTCAATTTTACAACAATTTTTATGATGGTGATAAAGTCAGTCACAACAGTCATTAAGCAAACCACTTGGTCATTAAATGAATCCGGCATATACAATGCATATTCTTCCCTGTTTTCTCCCAGAAAATGGTAAAAAAACCACAAATTGCAGTGGATTGCTACAACCAATTGTAATTGCTTGCCAGTTCCCAAGCACCTGAAATATAATCACATGTCCCCAGATGTATGTGTTTGTGTCTGAGGCAATTGGAATTTTGAGGATACTTTTCTGAAATCTGTCATAACTTTGAACAGTCATTAAGCAACCAGTCATTTAATGACTGCTGGTAGTTATTTGGATGGCAAATCACAAAGACTATAGTCAGTACTGAGAACTCTAAAAATCATTATGGAATTGTTCCAGTAACATGTCGTTCCACACTGAAGAAGACTACATGGAGACATACATGTTCCATGAAGCTGCCAGGTGTTGAACTTGATTCAGAAAACATTTGAACTAGAAATAGATTTACTTGATAATATAAACTAAAAAATCTAGTTTAAAATTAAAACTTCAAGAAATCTCTAAAAATATAACATTCTCCGTTAGACTGCTAAAAGAATCAGGACAGGGAAAACTCCATCTCCTTCATCTTGGGACTGAATCTGCCAAGCTGTTTGGACCCACCTCTGTTGCCATGGTTACCCAGCTTTTGACTCAGTCCCTCGTCAAGGCTGGATGTGTCTTAGCTCTCGCAGAGCATAACTTCGAGTTTTAAAGTGTTTTCCTTCAAGAGATTAACATCAGGGGTGGGATTCAAATTTTTTAACAACCGGTTCTGTGGGTGTGGCTAGGTGGGTGTGGCTAGGTGGGTGAGGCCATGGTTTTTTTTCAGCCCCCCCTTTTTGGGGGGCCTTCTGGGCCTCAGGGAAGCCTCCTGGGGTGCACTTTTGCTCCCAGAAGGCTTCCCTGGGGCCCAGGAAGGCAAAACACGGAGCATAGGGAGGGCACACAGCACCCCCCCGCATGCCCCTTTTTTCCTCCTGGGCCTCAGACAAGCCTCCTGGATGAAGCAGTAAGACAGTGAGGGGGATCCCAGCACAGCTGATCATTGGAACAGCTGATCGTTGGGAGGGAAGAAAAAAAATCCCTTAAGGAGTGACTGGGTGGGGGAGAATGCAGTCAACAATGTTGGGCATGTATGCGATGTCACATATGCATGATAAGGACTGACTGGGAGGGGAGGGGAGGGTGGAGAGGGGTGGGACCAGCCAGAGGCACAATTTGCCGGTTCTCTGAACTGCGCAGAATCATAACAACTGGTTCTATAGAACTGGTCTGAACCGGTAGAATCCCATCCCCAATAAACATTGACAAACAGATCCCAGGGATCTGGTGGAGCTAACACTGTGGGGGAGAATGAGGCTTCGTTGCTCTCGTGTGTTAATTCCAGGGCCAGGGCATCGGCCCTGGCGCTGAGGGAAGTCACAGACAGCGGAATCAGACAGTCAAACCATGAATGATCCTGGCGAAAGACCCTCAGCTCATGCCAAGGTTTTTGGGGGGCCAGCTTCTCCAAGAAGGCTAATTACCCAATAAAGAGCATGCAGGGCTCTGCAATGCCGAAGAGTTCAAGAAGCCTTTGCACCGATCAGCTAGCTCTAAAAATGTGGTAGAAGCAGCACAGGGCTAAATACACCTGAACCTCCCACCCTTCAACACCCTGGATGTCAGACAGAAGGCTCACAGCAGTTTTCCACTCGCATGGCCATTGTCTAAGGGAGGCAGAGAATTTGAGGCAGTTCCAACAAGCTTAGTTTCTAATGGCCACAATTCAGAATGGAGGATACATCTGAGTTAACAGACTGCGTGGAGGCCCATTCCCCTGATATCTCCAAGGCCTCTAAGAAATGGAAAGGGCACACAAGGTACCATTCCGCAACTAGAGATGCGGTGGCCAAAATCAAGGCCAAGGCAATCTCTGATAAGAAAGCATCAAGAGCAGAAGAAAAGGCTGAGAAGCAAATGTATCAGGCCCTAGAAAGACATTTTGCAAAGGGCCTAAAAAATCGAGAGAGGCTGGACCAACTGTCACCCCACTTGGGTGAGTTTCAGGATTCCCACCAAAATGTATCCACCTCAGGAGAGGTAGAACCAGGCCCCAGTCAATGTTTCCAGACCTTGTCACCAGATGGGGCTGGTGAGATAAACTTTTCTCTTCCCCAGGATCTTAGTAGAGCAGGTCCTTACAGCAGGCCAGCTCTCTGGGCTTCAGAAGCCTCTAATATATGTAGCAATCCACCCAAGGGCTGGCAGAAGCCTGCAGCTGTAGCTACCTTTACCCCCACTCCGGCAGGCCTACGACCTGGGGTCTACCAGGAACAGATGTCCCAGATAATATGAGAGAGATGGTATCCGTGGCCATAAAACAGGGGATTGTGGATGGAATTCAACCCTATCACTGATAAAAGATTTTATAACGTGGGCCCAGATTTGGCCAAAGCCTTACAAATGCCCATTGTAGATCCCTTTGTAGCTATTTCAGCATCGACTTCAGGAACTCCTATAGAGCCAGAGGATGTGCTGAAAGAGGATGGCAAGCATCTGAGCAGACCTTACAGACGACCCATCAGGCAGCTGCCTGGGCAGTCTGGGCCTCGACTGCGGCCTCATTCTTCATCTGGGCTTTGCTCCACTGGCTAAGACAATTACAAGAGTACATACCAGAAGTGGATATCCGAGTGCACCAAGATTTAAATAAAATCATTGCTGTCACTGAGTTCACAGCGGATACAACACTTAATTCTGCAAAGTTTGCTACCAAAGCAATGGCATCCTCAGTGACAGTGCAGAGATTGTTATGGACTCTAGGAGGAAATGGAAGGTCGCTTGAGCCCCACTCAAGGGGGACAAGCTCTTTGGAGATTTCCTGGAGCCCTTCCTGGTGGAGACCAGGGACAAAAGGAAGATACTCCCTTCCATCTTCAAAAGGTCTGAGATTAGACCACTTCCATACTTCCATCCCTCTTCCTTCTGCCAAGATTCTGGTTCCAGATTTCACGCTTTCAGAGGACTTTTCCGGCCTAGCAAGAGGTAGACAATTACCACCATCCCGGGGCAAGCGGCCCTTTTAATGCAGAGGGGGTCATCACTTCTGACATTGCATGTCTAATCCCCTCATTGGAGGCTGCCTGTCCATCTTCGCTTCTTGATGGGAGAATATAACACCTGATGCCTGGGTTTTGCAGACTGTGAGGTCAGGCCTTTGCCTCAAATTCCTCTTCTCTCCTCTGAGGTTCTTTATACGCTGTCCCATCTCTCTGGACAATGCCAGGAGGATCCTCAAGGAAACCGCCATTCAACACATAGTGGATATCCAAGCTATCCAGGCGGTACCAGGATCAGCATGGGCAGGGTTTCTATTCCCAGTTATTTTTCATTCTAAAGACCTCAGGGATTGAAGAGCAATCCTGGATTTCAAATGTCTGTAACAACTATATCCTTTACCGACATTTCAAAATGCAGTTGCTCCAGACCATCCTAGAGAGCGTTTAGGAGGGCAATTTCCTCAAGTCAATAAATCTTATGGAGGCTTACCTCCATGTGCCAATTTGGCCTTACCATTGCAAATTTCTCTGGTTCCATTACAATGGATAGCATTACCAGTATCGGGTCTTATCCTTCAGGCTTTCTTCAGCCCAGGGTATTTACAAAAATATTGGCTGCTCTCACTGCTTATTTACGAGCTCTGCCAGTGAGATATATTAATACAATCATCCTCGGACCTCACTGCCAGGAGAGATCTTCAACTTACTTTATAGGTGCTGCAGTCGCATGGATTTTCGATAAATATCAAGAAGAGCCATCTGCTTCTGACCACCTGTCTTCTCCATCTGGGGGCATTCATAGACACAATCTCCTGTGAAGTTTTCCTGTCTCCAGACCAATCAGAGAGTTTGCAGTCTTTAGCGAAGCAGATTCAATGGCAACACACAGTGCCCCTAGCTCTACTGTCGCAGCTCCTGGGCAAGATGGTATCTTATATATCCATCGTCCCATGGGCTCAACTCCATGCCTGGTCATTACAATGGTTCCTCCTGCCTATCAGAGGTCAAGCAGGAGCCATTCATCGATCAAGGTCCTGGTCTCTCTTTTGGTTATCCAATTTTTCCGGTGGTGGTAGTCCCAAGCCATCAGCAGGGGACAACTTTTCAAGGGGCCCAGCTGCATGGTTATCACTACCGATGCCAGCCTTTATGGTTGGGGAGCGCATCCACAATCAGAGATGGTGCAGGGTCAGTAGTCTCAGTTGGATTGTACTCAGCCAATCAATTGGCTGGAGCTCAGCGCCATTCACTTGGCCTCAGGCAGTTTTGGGACAGACTAGCAGGGACTCATGTTCTAATACTGATGGACAATGTGGCCACCAAGGCCCACATCAAGGGGGAACCAGATTCAAGAATCTCATGCAGGAGCAGAGAAGTTAGATCTTTGGATAGAGAGGCACCTGTTATCCCTCAGGGTGGAACACATTTTAGGGGTCAACAACATACAAGCCGATTGGCTCAGCAGGGCCAAAATAGATCACTTGGAATGGTGTTTCCATCTGCACTTATTCAGGGAGATGACAGAGATTTTCGGAAAACTGGCCGTGGACTTATTTGCTTCTCCATTCAACGCCCAACTGCCCAGGTACTTCACCAGATTCGCCACACCGGGATTGGAAGGGATCAATACCCTTCGGAGCCAGTGGCTTCAGGGTCTCTTGCATGTCTTTCCGCCTCTTCCTCTCATTCCGGCCGTAATCAGGAAGCTATTGTCGGAAAAGGCAGAGATTTTGTTCCTGGCCCCCCATTGGCCCAGACGTCCCTGGTTCACAGATCTGGTGAACCTATCGGTGGCTTGACCTTGGAGGATTCCCTCAACAAGATTTTCCTCAGCCAGGGGGCCCTGCTCCATCTGGAGCCTCAATGGCTCCATCTGACCATCTGGTGATTGAGTAGGGATTTTTAGCCAAGGATAGTTTCTCTTCCAAGGTAATTACAATGATCCAGGCCTCTGAAAGACCATCAACTAATCACATATATGATGCAAATTGGAAGACGTTTTGCCTATGGAGTACTAAGACTAAACATACTGCCACTTCGGCTTCTATAAGTGACATTCTGGAGTTCCTCCAGGATGGGCTGGACAGAGGGCTCTCGCCCAACACTCTTTGCAGGCAGGTGGCAGCTTTGTCCTCAGTTTTATCTGCTAGTACATTGGAGTCTCTTTCTCACCATCTCTTGGTTCGTAAGTTCCTCAAAGGAGCGACAAATTTGCAACCACCTGTAGTCCATAGGTATCCTACATGGGACCTGTTGAAAATCCTGCAGACTCTTACAGGGACTCCCTTTTTGAGCAATTGAGATCTATTGGCCTGAGGTTCCTCACAATAGAGGTAGCTTTCTTGGTAGCTATCATGTCGGTGAGAAGGGTTTCGGAGCTGGCAGTGCTCTCTGTTAGGGCAGACTTATGCATTTTCCACCATAACAGGGTGGTGCTGAGGTTAGAAAGGTTTTGTTCCAAAAGTTAATTCTTTGTTCTACAGAGTGCAAGAGCTGGTTTTGCCGGACTTTTGTCCGAACCCTAGCCATGTGCTTGAAAAGAAGTGGCACACTCTCGATGTACTCAGAGCGGTATTTATATATGTACAAAGGACTTCTTTCTGGAAAATGAAATCACTTTTTGTGTTTTTCCAACTGGCCACATTAGGCAACAGGGTCTCTCCATCTACAATGGGCAGATGGATTCGGTCCTGCATAACTATGGCTTATGAGACTCGGGGTCTCCCTGTACCCAATAGACCTTCCGCTTGCTCCACAAGGAGTGAGCTACAACAGCAGCCTGGGCTACACAGGCTTCTATAGAGGAAACCGGGCTGCCACTTGGTCATCACCTTCCCTGTTTATCCATCTGGACACTTTCGCTTCTGCGCATGCAGTCTTTGCCAGATGGGTGCTCCAGAGGATTCTCTCAGAGCAGATGGACTTGGACCAGACCTAGTCCTCCCAGGGACATGCCGGCTATGGTAAGTCCCTGCCCTGGACTCTCGCAGCAGTCTAACGGAGAAAGGGTGTTGGCTTACCTGAGACACCCATTCTCGTAGGACTGCAAGAGAGTCCAGCTCCACCCTAGGGAGGTTGGTAGCTCGGGAGCAGGGCAATCTTTTTTTTCACAGAAATCACATCATGTCTGTCAAGATCACTTCACCGAAAGCTTTGTAACCATGTCAACAGAGGCAGGTCTAAACAGCTTGGCAGACTCAGTCCCAAGATGAAGGAGGCGGAGTTTTCCCTGTCCTGGACTCTCTTGCAGTCCAACGAGAATGGGTGTCTCAGGTAAGCCCACAGCCTTTTCTGCCCATTCAAATCTGTAATCTATACTCACTGCAGCCCACTAAAACAAAAAATAAGTGAAGTCCTAATTGCCCATTCTAGAACATTATTAAAGTGCAAGCTTGGTATTTTTTTAAATATGAGTAATATCAACATAGAATATGTGGCACTTTACACTGCCCTGAAGTGTTTATTCCACAGCATTTGAAGTAGAAGAGCAAGATGATGAAAGAAGTAAATGAGATTCAATTTATATAATTCATTTTAGTATACACTTGAAAAAAGCTTGACTTGACGGAAAGATGGGAAAGGATTTAAAAGAAGAAGGATGGTATCTTTGTTCTTAAACAGAAGTCAGTAGCTAAAGGGTAGAAGAAAGAAAGGCTGAAATTCTCTTAAGAGAAAAAAATGAAGAGATGTGGGTAGTTAAACTGGAATTTTTAAGCAGGGCTAGATTAGAAACTGACAGCAGCAAGGTATAAAGAGAAAGGTATTTCAGAACTTTGAAAATAAAGATTGAGGAGCTAATCAGAATTTTGTCTAGTCATTTCTGTTATAATGAGGAAGGAAGGGAGGGAGGGAGGGAGGTGCAAGATTCAAAAACAAATAAAAGCTGCTTGCAAATGTCAATGATACAGAAGAAAACTGATTGCAGATTTATTGGAACTCCTAAATAGGTATTCAAGATTGCCTTCTCTAAGTGCCTGCAAGTGAAAAAAAATATTCTATCTGGAGAGATGGCTCTCCAGTTTGTTTTGTCTTGCTAAATGGTTAAGTCTTGTATCTAACTACAGAAGAAATACATACAAATATCTACATTTATTTATTTGATTTCTGTAGCTGTCTATCTCAATCAGTGACACTGGGTAGCATATACAGTATTTATATGTGCTTTCTTCAATATACTGTATGATCATTCTATTTCTCTGTTTATGTAAGGAAGTATTTCTGAAAGGATGAACCAATGGGACATAGGTTGTTTAATATTTTGTAAAAAATTTTTAAAAAACCCTCTCACTATGTGAATGACATTTCACAAGAATTGAATAGAAGAAAAAAAATTCAGCTTGATCAGTTTTCAGATTGTTTCCCCTACTGCCCAAATTATATGAGATTTTAAAGGCATATAATATTTTAATTTACATTTTTTAGAATGCAGATTTATTTTAAAATGGTGACAAAGCAAATAATAGAACTGGAAAAAATTCACCCATAAAGCTGCTTAGGCAGTTAAAGAAGGAGGGTATAAAAGTAGAGTTGCATCAGAAATTTGTCTCAAGAAAATTGTTAGAAAAGTAGTGATTTAGGACTTCTTTAAGAGAACCTGAAATTCATGTGAAAAAATAAAATATGCACACAGAAATTTGTAGGTTTTAGGAAAATAACCACAATCATATGCATTTTAGCAAAAGGCAACACCCAGCTGCAGTTCATTGTAGAAAAATTGCACGCAAAGATATGTAAAGTAGCTGGGGGGGGGGGGAAAGTGGGATTTGAAGTGTCTTCAGAGGTGGTATTCAGCAGGTTCTGATCAGTTCTGGAGAACTGGTAGCGGAAATTTTGAATAATTCAGAGAACTGGCAAATACCACCTCTGACTGGAGATTTTACAGTATCCTTCCCCTGCCACGCCCACCAAGCCATGCCCACAGAACCGGTAGTAAAAAAGTTTGAATCCCACCACTGAGTGTCTTCCCGCCGGCTTCCCCACTCATGTTACTTGTGGGAAGTTGGCAGGGAGCAGCCAAAATCACTCCTCCTTGACTGACCTGTGGGACTACTGCCACTTTGCTGGGAGGAAGGGGGAAGAATGGAAGTTGTAGATCATGAGAAAAGTTGTATCCCTGCTCCCCATTCTAACATGTCTCAAAGACTCTCTCCCATAAGGCAGGAAGAGGCACGCCTGTCAGGTACCAGTGCCCCAGCCAGATTTACTCATCAGCAGGCATCTGAGTCATTCATTCATCCTTCCCATACTTCCCATCAGTGTCAAAGAGATATCAAATTTCATCCTTGCCTATTTGGCGTTATGGCCAGCAAATGGCTGCAGAGGCCAGAAGGAAGCAGGAAAGAAGGCAGGGAATATGATCCTCCCATTTTCCCATGTACCATGCAATTATGTGTTTCTGGAAGTGTAATCGGAACATGCAATATCTCTGAAGCAGCCACAACTTTCCCAAATTCCATACTCCATGGGAGTCATGAGACCTGGCATTTTTTAAATAGCTCATTTGGTTTATATTGATTCAATAACTTCTGCAGTATACCTTCCAATTTCACCCGTCTAAAACAGATAATGTGAGTTTAGTAGTATATTGATACTCTCTATTTCTTGATATACTGAATATATATTTGATATACATAGTGTATGTTTCTGTGAGCAATTTTAGAATAACAATTCCTGTAATGCTCATTTTTCCTTTTCATTCTTGTTTAAAGAAATTATGTAAAGGGTTTAGGACTCCTTATGTCCATCAACATAAATCTCCAAACACAAAACAGAAGAGGGCCAAATTTAGGAGGGCTGGAGAAGCCAACAAAAGTTTGAAAAGGGGCTGGATGCAATTGAGGGCTGCCAAAAAACAACAACAACACCACCCTGAAGTTAACAGTGACTTGGAATATTGAAAACTGTTTCATTCTAAACCCCTACCCACAAAGTAGAGCACTCTCAGCCTGCCTTCCACCCATACCAAACAGAGACAATAACTTACCATAGTTATACCTTTACACACACACACAGAGGCAACGCATATCTATTTGCTTTGAACATACCCACACAGATAGACATGGGTTAATAATAAGATAGACGGATAAAATATCATACTTTGTTACATAGGAGAAAAGTAAAATGATTCTTACACTGGCAAAGGGATTGGGAAAAATTCCAAAAGCCCTGCTCTGGACACTTTACCAACCAACAACTAAATTGTGTACCACCTAAGGTTACAATATTCAACAAATATTGGGAGACCTTGGCTTCTATTGGCTGGTTTTGATTGGTATTTTTTATAAATTTACAAACAAATCTTTTTTGTATAATTTTAAATTGCCTAAGTACACAGAAACCAACAGCAATAATAATGTAATGTGATTCAATTATCTCTAATTAAAGGAAGCATGCAGAATGCTTTGTAACCCCAAATAATTAAGGATTGAATCACAGTTGAATAAATAACTTCAATGGATAGAAATGACTATTTATCTGAAAAGAAGACAACTTTAAATGAAAGTGTCATCCTTGGAAAATTAGGATAATAGTTGATTCCTCCCATTTTAAGTATAAATCATTTAGAACCAAAACTTTGGGGTTTTTTCAGATAAATACAGTAAATAATATTATAACTTATATAAGTTATAAGAAATAAGCTATAAGACATCACAAGAACTAAAATCTACTGACTTTGGAGTGGATTGTAATCAATATTTAAAATTATATGCAACTTATTTTATTATGCTTTTACTAAAATAAGATAAACTACATATTAAAAAACTATACATGCTATATTTATGTCAGAGGAATCAATCTTGTAATTGCATTATCAAGCCCAGGACCAAATATTATTTATCAGGAAGAATACAAAGTTTGTCATAATACTGAATTAACACTACAGTGGTATCTTAGTACTCAACTGCTTTGAAATTCATTTAATTTGGCGCTCAACACATTTTGACACAGTACATTTTGTTTAGGTACTCATCATTTGTTTGGTACTCAAGCTAGAACTTGTCAGTGTCATTTGCCTTGTGACTCACTACATTATTCCTTATAGGCAAAATTTGTTTGGTACTTATCATTTTTGGTATTTATTGCACCTCCCAGAAATGATTAATGATGAGGATCCACAAGAAACCATGATTGGGGAAAAAAACCACCTTTCTTTTTTAATTTTACTTGCTAAATTGAGAGACATGTGTACTTGCTCTGATCTTGGCACAGGGACTGATTGGAGGGTGCTGAGAACAAAACTGGAATAACCAAACTGGTAGTTTTCCAACACAAATGACATAGACCAGAAATGTTCTACTATTACTGCAATACTACTTAAAGCAGTGACCATGTGTTAATTATTAGAGCTCAGCTTCAGCCTTCTCATGTAGTGGTGACTAAATCTGTGCTGAATTTAAAATTGGAAGTTCCTAATAGCAAGGGATTTCCAAACAAGAATGGGGTTAAAAAGAAAAGACAAACTAGTAGTCCAGGAATGCTTTTAAGAAACACAAAATATTCAGAATTAAAAATTGCATGGAGTTATTTGCATGGATTTTTTAAATGCTCCAGTTCATTATTTATTGCATTTATATGAACTGAATGTTTTCTCTCTGTAGTGTGTATCTATTAACTTTGTTTAAATATATACAAGAGCAGCTTATAAGAATATCACACTAGATCTGAAATCTACATTGGTGAGGACAGGAGACCTCTAGGTGGCACTTTACTTCATTCTCTTCTAGTAATATTGTCTAGCAGCCTCCTTCCCATTTAGGATCTAACCATATTGACCACAGATACCATCTTGCCTGCAGCAGGAAGCAAAATAAAGCACACCTGAATTCACTTCTCTCACCCAGAGAGAACAAGAAGGGGCATATGAGATGGTTGGCATTCATTAAGTTCAGTCTTACAAGCAAATTATTTAAACTTAGAATATGACAGGCTATACAGTTATATTTATGTAGGCAGTCAATACTCACTGTGACCCATAAATAGGGTATGAGTTGCAACTGAAAGTCCTGAGAACATTAACTTTTCAATGACTTTCAGTGTGCAGTATAAGTAAATGTCTTCCAAAACTCCCTGAGTAATTCCAAATGTAAATGGAATTACATTTGGATCGGGGCTCATGAATAATCCTAATGAATTAACTTGAGGAATGATTCATTGGTGCTATTTTAGGAATGCCAATGGTTTTCAATAATTTAGGGAAATTAAAACAATATAGCACTGTGCCATTTTCTTAAGAATCTATATATTGAAAAAAAATTACAATGTAAAATGCAAAATGTATGGGATATTTTAAAATAACAGTTATTTTAATTATAAGCAGTGATTAAAGCAATGATTTGGAAGCAACATTTCTTTTTGCCTGCTGTCTATATTAATAATCCATTTATTTCTTCATGTCTGCCATTTTTTTTGTCCAGGATGGTCAGGTTTTAAATTTTGTATGTAGGAGAGGCAGTTTTGACAGCTTCAGTTTGGCATTTAAAGTAAGGAGCTGTATCTGCTATACTTCTATCCTTTTATTTTTATCTTGCAAACTTCTATGCTGTTTCAATTTTAAGACTTTGGATGGCTTACAAATAAAAATAGAACCATAAAACTCTAAAACACAGAAGTAATAATAAAAATTTAAAAATAAGTAGACAGAACCAGTGCTGCATCTGCAGGGCAAGGGATCAAAATCTTAAGAATCTACAGATTTGGGGATTTTTCACAAATCACGCAGATTTTGAACCCACTAAGAACTCCAATGCAGAATCAGAAGAACATAGTAATAGAGCCTCCAGCTCCACCACAATTTACTCAAAAGCCTAGTGAAAAAAAATGTTTTCACTTTCCATCCAGAATGCTAGCAGGAAGGAAGTTATCATTACTTTGGAAATCAAACTGGCTATCAAACTGGCCCCTGCCTTTTTAGATTCATGGAAACTGGTTTGGAAATACTCAGCATGCATTCACAAACAACAACTCCAAAGGCAGTTGGGGTTCCCACAAAATACTTTATAGATAATAATTGATATTCTGAAAAATAGGAATCTACAAGCGAACAGGACAGTAACATCAAAAGAAGTGTTTCTCTGCTAAAACAATTCATAGATTTCACACATAAGCTGCTACATTTTATAATAAACAGGTTTTGCAATAGCCTTCCAAAGCAGCCCAAGTAGAGCATGTTGCAGTCCCAACATGAACTGATAAAGACCATTTGTATTTAGTATTTTTTTAAGTATTTATTTGATTTGTCAATCACTTACAAGATAACGGGTATAAGAATAAATATAGTTTTGAATACATGAGATAGATATTTATAAGAAAAATATAAAGAAACAATAGGACAGGGATGGTAGGCACGTTGGTGCACTTATGCACACCCCCTACAGGCCTCTTAGGAAGTGGGTGAGGTCAACAGTAGACAATCTAAGGTTAAAGTTTTTGGGGTTTGGGGAAGAAACCACAGAGTCAGGTAGAGTATTCCGAACATTGACCACTCTATTGCTGAAGTCGTATTTTCTGCAGTCAAGTTTGGTGCGGTTAACCTTGAGTTTGTATCTATTGTGTGCTCTTGTATTGTTATGATTGAAGCTGAAGTATTCATTTGCAGGTAGGACATTGCAATGTATGATTTTATATACTATACTTAGATCGGATTGAAGGCGGCGTAGTTCTAGGTTTTCTAGGTCTAGAATTTCTGGTGGCATAAGGTATTCTGCAACAAGTAGAGGAGTGAAGAACTCTTCTTGTGTAATATTTCTGGACTTTCTCAACTGTGTTAATATCAGATACGTAATGTGGGTTCCAGACTGATGAGCTGTATTCGAGTATTAGTCTAGCAAATGTTTTGTATGCTCTAGTTATTAGTGTAATATTACCAGAGAAAAAGCTACGTAGGGTTAGGTTAACAACTCTTAACGCCTTTTTGGCTATGTAGTTACAGTGGGCTCTAGCACTTAGGTCATTTGAGATGAATACTCCAAGGTCCTTGACAGAGTTTGGATCATCAACAAGGTCTTGACTATTCAGCCTGTATTTTATTTTCTCATTTTTTTTGCCAATATGTAGGACAGAGCATTTATTTGTTGAGATTTGAAGTTGCCATTTGTTTGATCATTCTGATACATAGTCAAGGTCTTTTTGAAGGGTAGCAGTATTGTCTGTGGTGTTGAATAGCTTTACATCATCAGCGAAGAGAATGCAGTTGCTCTTGATATGATCACAGAGGTCATTTATATAGAGTATGAAAAGAGTTGGTGCTAGAACACTGCCTTGGGGAACACCACTGTTGACAGGTACAGAATTTGATAGGACGCTCCCAATTTTGACCATTTGTTGTCTGTTTGACAGGAATGCTTCTATCCAGTTATGCAGGTGTCCAGAGATACCATAAGATTTTAGTTTTAGTAGAAGTTTGTCATGTACCACAGAATCAAAGGCTTTACAGAAGTCTATGTAGATTGCGTCTATTGCTTTGCCCTGATCGAGTTGTGTAGTCCATATGTTTTTGCAGTATAAGAGTTGCAGATTATAGGATAGTTTTTTTCTGAAACCAAATTGTTTATTAGAGAGTAGGTTGTTTGTCTCTAAGTGGAGGATAATGGATTGGTTAATAATTGATTCCATGACTTTACAGGTGATGCAGCATAAGGAGATTGGTCTGTAATTTTCAACTAGGTTGGGGTCTCCCTTTTTGAAGATGGGGATGACCGTAGCTTGTGACCATAGTTTTGGCAAGGAGCTAGTCCTGAAAGATTTTTCAAAGATTATGCTTAGAGGTTCGGCTATGGCATTGGATAGCTTTTTTAAGAAGTAGGCACATATTCCGTCTGGTCCAATAGATAGGGATGGTTTTAGATTGCTCAGTGCTTTTTCAACAATGTCTTCTGTAAAATCGATATGTATTAGATCATTGTAGTTGTCTGTGGTTCGACTAGGAAGTACTGGGCTTGATCTATTGCTGTTTACAATGTACAGTGAATGTGATGTCTTCTCTTTCTGCTTTTCTCTCTAATACACTTTCTTTCTCTTCCTCTTTAAACAATGCTAAAACAATGGATGCAATGAAAGCAAGAAAATGCAAAATACTTCTAAGTGGGTCATGTGCTGATCTAAAATAAGTCTCCATTTTGGATCAGCACATGACCCACTTAGAAAATCAATGAATTGAAGACCTTCTTGCAAAATCAAGTGGGATTTGTATTAAAATTCATACCTCTACAATTTTCATCTACATCTCATATATTACTTATATGAACAATGCCATAGCAGAAACCCAGGACCTACTTCCTTCAATATTGTCAACTTTTAATTTGTACAGCCTAAATCAAATTAGTCATTGCAGAATGAAATGTATTGATGTGGGAAAAATGGTTATACTTTTATTGATTCAGAGAAAATGTATCATAATAGGCTTGGATTATGCAATGTTTAGAATGAGCACGGGCAGGCAAAAAAGCAAGAAAGTTGTGATGTATGATAATCTTTCTGAATTCAAAATAAATGATTAAATCTAAATGTTTAAACACAGGGATTAAAATAATTGCAAGAAGCATGTAAGCTGTTGAAAACATGAACCTCAATACTGTAGGAAGGTCAATCCTTTCTTTTAGTTTTGTTACACTTTATTTTTAGCAGTAATCACTTTCCTCAAATAAGTAGTTGCTCTACCAGTGGTTCTGCATCAGTGAAAATAAAGGGAAAATTGCTGTGAGCCAAAAAGCTATTAGCGTACCCTAAAAAAAACTACTGCTACCCTCATCTGCTATTCCACAATAGCTTCCATTTTTCCTGTCATGCCATTTCCTTAATTAATACCATATTAGCTAATTAAATGAAACCATTGCCCAGACTCATTCAGTATACTAAGCAGGAGAGGAACCTTCCTCTTTTATTCATAATAGTACACACATGCTATCTCTCCTATTCTTTTACACAAGTAATTGCCACCATATTCAAAATCCCATTTTAATAAGCAAGGTTAATTGGGATCTGCCTGTGAAGCTCCATGTGTTCTTAGAGTCATTTCAATGTGCTTTAGCCACCGTAAGCCATTTGTAAGGATCTCAATCCAAACCAAGCTTAGACCCCTAAAATACAAAACTTTGCTAAAACAGATCATCTAAGCTTGGAGGAAGCAGTGGGGAAGGGCTAACAGTAGTAAGAAGAACAAAATCCAAGGCTGAGCATGGCTTAGAAACTTGAGGCATAAAACTTGGTTAGAAATTGCACTGTCCTTTGAAATGTACTCCTCAGCCTTTTCTTTTTATATTCATGACTTTGACTTTGCTCACTGTTTTATGCTGAACTAAGGAAAATGCTTTTCCATGCGGCATCCCCTGATGTCTGTTTCTAAAATGTTCAGAAGTAAGACATATGTTATAAAGAATTGTAGAAACTCAAGGATGTCAGATTTATTTTAACTGGAGGACTTTTTTTCCTTGTAAATATTGACTTTTACCAATGGCAAAATCTCATTTTCTAATGCATGTTTTTGGGATGGTACTTTCAAGTGTATACTCAGCTATTCAATTAAAGATAAATTTTGTAATCTCACACATTCAGCAGGCAAGGAAAGGATAAGGAATATCTAATAGTTTACCTTTCCTTTTTTTCAGGAACTGACATCAGCAATTCTTTGCTGTCTTAATAGTTTGAGAAACAAATTGAACTGTCAGATTTGCTAATCCACATGTCTTGCTGTGCTTCAGCACATTATCAATCATTTAATACTGGTTGATGTTCCACAACTCCCTGATAAACAGTCCTCAGGTTTCGGCTCTTGGTGATCTTAAATTAGTATTTCGATATTTTAGATTTCTATTTTGAATAGGTATAAAGTCAGTAGCATTTCATTTCTATTCTCAAAAACTCATAATGAGTACATTCATAACAACCTTTCCATTAACTTCTACTAAATCAATCAATATTATATATATCCTATTATAGTAATAGCAGTAGCACTTAGATTTATATACAGCTTCATACTGCTTTTACAATACTCTCTGGACGGTTTATAATATCAGTATATTGTGCCCAACAATCTGGGTCCTCCTCATTTTATCAACTTTGGAAGGATGAAAAGCTGAGACAACTTTGAGCCAGTCATTATCAAACTGCTGGCAATAAGCAAAGTTAGCCTGCAATACTGCATTCTAACCATTGCACCACCACACATAAATGATATTCCACAGCATATTTCACTTTATACTATAATAATCACTAGAAACTCTAAAGGCTTTTTAAAAAAAGAGGCTAATACCTTTTTTATCTACATTTTTTAAATTACATTTATATACATATTTTATTTCTTTACACACACCCATATATATAGTATTTGGTGGTACTTTTAGGCAACCCAGTAACAGAAGCTGTGGCCAGAAGAACAGTAATTGACTCAAAATACTGTATGGAGGAGGAGAGATGAAGGAAAGATGTATAAAGGCAGCATTTTTAGAATAAAGAGATGTTAACTTACCAAATTTAATTACCATCATAGACCAGTATAAGGAGAGTGAGATACAAAAAAATTAAAAAGCATAACAATATATTACAGTCTAACTTTTAAAAAGCTAAAATATTGAAAGCATATACAAAATCAAAAGTGAAAATAAAACTAAAGGGAGGGTAGGAATATTAAATTGATATAGGGGAACATAAACCTTAGTACGTGACAATTTATCACAGTACAGAGCACTTTCAAATAATGAACTGTGATAAGTTAAAAGAGAATAAAAGAAAAAGAAGTAGCAAAATGTGGAATGAATCCTACTCGACTTGCATTTTTAAATGTATTCAAATATTTTTCTTTTTCGTTTTAGATAGTTTATAATTTCCAGGTCATTATTTATCCCAGTTGTCAGATACATAGGAGTATTTTGCTTCTGGGGAAAATTTTAAGAATTGCACAGTTGCTTCTTTCAACGTCAGCCCCATTTACTTCAGTAGAATTTACTTTCAAGTAAGTGTATTATCACAGCTAAAAGACATAATTTGGAAACAAGTCCTATTAAAACCAATTGGATTGTTATTCTGTAGTAAATACTGTTCTGATTGTGGCATAGAGCATGTACAACTAATGGAACAAGACTGCATTTATGAGTCTGCTGGGTTTCCAAGCCCAGGATTGGGTTCTTTTTGGAGTTGTAACTTAAGAAAATGAGGAAGTATCAATAACAGCACAACATAACTAAATGAGCGTATGCACGTTCTAAATGTAGGCTCCTGTGAGTGATCAGGAAATGGAAATATTGCTGGTGGATATCTTAGGTGAAAATATCTTTCAATGTAATTTACATATTCCCTAAATCAGAAACACTGTTTAGCTCCCAAAATTCCACCTAACTCTTAAAAATATTTGTCACAATTTAAATAAACTATAGTTGTCTATACAATATAGCTACATTAGGACCTGAGGTTTACATAAACACATGCTGTATTTTCTATGTAATTGTAACTATCCAACAGGATAAATATCCCAACAACTTTCTGAATCCTAATAAAAAAAGGAAAATAAGGAAATACCTGGCTTGTCAGTGACTATGGTAGAATGAGACATAGGAAGGAGGAAGACTGCAAACCAAAGCCATCCTATGCAAGATCCAATAGCCTTCATCTCCTCTTGGACACATGTGAACAAATGACCAGAAATCTGAAAAGAAAACTAAACATGATTACAGATTCTCTAACCACGCACATCTGGACATCTGATATGGATGCATAACTGAATCATATACAACATCAATGGTATAATTATGAATAGCCAAAGGGTTAGGAGTTTCCCTACTTTTTGAGTTATTATCTCATAGCTACTGTTTTTAGGGGGAGAGGAGAGATGATTGGGCTAAAATGGGGAACAAATACGGAGAAGCGTGGATTTCACAGCTATCTTTTCTGCTGCATGGCCTGCCAAAATGAAATTAATGAAGCAGGCAGTGCTGACCATGATTTCAGCTTGATAGTCTATTATTAAATGGAGCATGGTAAAAAGAATAGCTTACTTTGTAACATCCATTCAACCAAACAGTAAAATTAGTGCCGAATATTTTTTTCTTTCTTTTCTTTTTCTCTAATTTCTTAAATTAGGTGTTATTAAATTTTTAAAAGCTATAAAAAACCACTTCAGTCAAGGAACTTCTTCCTGTTCCCACCCATCCTCATAATTTAAGCAACATTGTAGTGAGCGATATAAATCCAGAATAATTATGAACAATCAGAATAAGCTTTTCACACGCACATTTATACAGGCTTTACTCATAAACACATCCAGCAACATATCCTACAAAAAGAAAAGGTGTGTGTGAGCAATTGCAAGCTAGAATTCCTTGCTATCATAAAGATCTAAAAATAGAGATGAAATGTTTGTATATTAGCCAAGAACATCATGATGATCAAAAATGTATATTTTTTCTTAATTGCTAGAGCTAATCCTCAATCATTTTTCTGTGTCTGGAGCAATGGACCATCTCCAGTTTTTGAGAATTGTGTTTTTGACTGTAACAGCTGTTCAGAAATAATTTGTTCTCAGCCTTGTAATTATATTATAGTTTTTGTTCATAAGGCTACTTTATTTTACTTTCTGGGAGAATTTTTTTATTTAGGTATGGAGTTATAAAATGGATATTATCAATGTTTTACATTTTTGTTATATTTGATCTATAATTAGAGAGTATTTTGTTAACTTTGCTTATGGAAATAACTCATGTCTGAAAGCAGTACAGATGAAATTAGCTTGCACTTTTTACAGCATTATAAAATATTGTTAAGTGGAAACAAAGAAGAATCTGTTTTAAACAATCTCTATCATCAGGGTGACAGTAACACTACAGAAAAAGCAATAATATAGTCATTGAATTTTACAGAGGGAATGGTGTTTCTCAACTACTTTTAAAAGACTGATGAGTAATAAGTTTCAGGCAGCTGCACAAAGATTATATATTTTGGTCAATACGCCATTAAATTATTAGTAACAGCAGATTTACATTTTTATTTCAGAGCTTTTGTCTTTGTTGTTTAAATTTAAGCAGAATGCACTCACTATAGCAGAATGCTGAGCTAGTCATCATATTAGATTGGAATGTATCTCTCCTATATTTAGATTTAAAGGGATAAAAGAGGAGTAGCACAACCTTTTCTTTTTAAAATTCAACAAAACTTAAGATTTGAAAGTATCTTACAAACTGTATTTGTTCTCTAGACATAATTGTGACTTTTAAGAGTATTATAATAAATAAAAAAACAACCCTGGTAATTATATATATATATATATATATATATATATATATGCAGGTCTTGGCGTGTTAGGGTCTTTTCCCATGTAAGATTGAGAATATCTTGGCGATGTTTCGACAAGGTCCCATTCGTCATTTTCAGGCTGGTGCTTTCAGCTTCATGCTTGTGTGAGCAAAGCGTGATTAGAGCTGCCATCTCTCTATAAATACTCGTGGGGAGGTTGGCTGTGTTGTCATTTCTTGATTGGTTGATGGAGTTGGTGTTTGCAGATTGGCTGGCTTTTTTGTAAGAACATGTGTGGCTGAGGTATTGGCTATGTGTCTATCAGCCTCCTGTGTTGTAACAACCTGGGTAATGGGCTGTGTGATGACCTTCTGAGTTCTATTGTTTTGACATCCTGGGTCTTGTGCTGTAATCTCCTGGGTTGTAATGACCTGGGTCATGGGCTGTGTAATGACCTTCTGAGTTCTATATATATTAGGGTACCCTATGAATATGAAAATTATGGTACTAGAAAAAATAAATCATCATGATTTATTCATGCCATCTGTACTTTATGACATTAATTTTATCTTTATGAAGACAGGATTAGTCTGATAATAATGAAAAACAATTAGCAATGGTAATTCAGAACAGAATACATTTGCCTTTAATTTTGGAAACCCACATAAACAAAAATTAAAAGCAATGAGATCCAGTAAAATATCTTTTGTTTAATTTCCAGAGGAATAAACAGAGTTCTATCTATCTTTTTTAGTTTATAGGAGACCAACTCGCAACAAAATCAAACTCACCTATGTGTGAGAGACTTGCACACTCCTTAATTTAAGATGGCCCAGGCCTTGTTTTACAATCTTTTACTTGAAAGGCTGCCAAAAGATGGTCTAGACTAGTGCTGATAATATTACCTAGTTTAGTATGAGATGTCTGTAAGAAAACAACCAAAGACAGAGAGCACCAAGGACCTTTCATTTCAACCTTAAAGTACAAATATTCTCCTCGGTTGTCTTTTGTGTTGGGCGTCCTCTTTTGGAAGTGACAAAGCATTTTCTCCCTCTCTGGCAATGAAACACATTCATACTTGCCCAGATATCTGTGCATATCATATAAAGACTGGTTTTCTACTCATCTGAAACTGACTCTCTCTCTCTTCATTCCTACCATGACTCATCTGTTTACAAGGTTTGCACAGGAATCATCTGGAGGAAGCTACAACATTATTCTTCCCCAAACTTCTGAAGGCTCTGATTGGAAGTTCTCAGCCTCCAAAAAATACTATCCTTCTCCATGCCACAGCACAGTTAATTATTCAGTACATTCTGGTTCTTTATGCCCCAGTAAACTTCATTGCTTCTTTGAGTTTGTGTAAGCTTCTGCTCATGTTATCAGTTAAAGTATCTAGAGACCCAATGTTTTGTCAGCCTCTTTTTCCATTGCTTTCAATTTTTCTATGCAACTGGATCTTTTCCAATGATTCTTATTATTGTATTATGAGTCCAAAGTATTTTAGCTTTTGTTTCATTATTTTAGTATTCTGTTTTATTTCATCTAATACTGAATTATGTTGTTCTTGGAACCCACAACATTATCAATATTTTTTTCCAATATCACATGTCAAAAGAATCAGTTTTTCTTCAACTTTCTGATGGTCCATCTATGGGAAAAACCATAGTGATGATGGCCACCTCTTGCTTAATAAACAAATTTAGAAGCTTAATATACACTATGAGAAACAGATGTTCTTTGCTCTGTATCTACAGAATCCAATGATTCTAGCCTTCCTTCTGCATATAAATCTTGGTTGTTTTAATTTAGGGGAAGAACTCATATAGAATCCTTGAAAGAAAGTTAGGAAAAGGAAAGGACTCATTCTTCCATTCCAAATGAAACAGAAGCTCTGCTTCCAGGAAAAAAATATTACTTCTGTAGAAATAGATAAATACGTTCTAGCTAGCATTTGCCTTAGACTCTTTCTTTCTGCCAAGCCTCATAGTCCAATGTGTTTATCTATGAAAATTATGAAAATGAATATATAATCTCAGCCTTTTATTCATAGTCCATGCTCTGCATGAAAATATAACATTTTCAGAATCTTCTTGGAGTCTGTATATTAATCTGGAATACTTTCCTAGAGTTTATTACAGAAATTTTTGGGTGTAGCAAATCACTACTTTCTTGTAGTCTGCTCTGAGTATTTATGTTTTCTTTAGAGCAAGTAGCATGTATTTCTTCCAAGATTGAATGTTTGTTATTTTGGAAATTTAAAACATTTTTTTCAAAGTTTATATTTTTTCCCAAATAAAGTTTGGTTTTGTTTATTTCCTACAGGATCAGCTAATCTTCCACAGGGAAAATGAAAGGCAGTAACTTCTAGCCGTGCATAGCTAGGATTTTACACTACTGATATTATTTCAATTTATTTGCATTTTTTAGAGTTAATCATTAGAAAGCGGGCACTGATTGTGAAAATTCTCTCTCTTTTGCATACTGGTTTTATAAGAAGTGTACCATGTAAGGTTCTCTCTGAAAAATAGTTGTTGGCAATGGAAAAAAAAAATAATTTTTAAAATAAATTATCCGATAGTTGCTAATTGAAATATGGAGGGATGATTTGGTTGAAGCTGCATATTGTAGCTGAGAAACAGGAACTATTTAACCCAGCCTCATCTTTCATTCCTGATCAAAATTTTTCCCTGGAAAGGCAAACAGCAGTTGAGAATAGAACATTACCAAGAGTGCTAATGCTGATGAATGCAGCATTACTACCATAAGACTCATTTCTATTTTTTAAAAAATCTGCTGGGAATTCATTCTTCATGCTTAATATAGCAAGTCTTGAAAATAAGTGTCACCTATATGAATCTCCAGATTTCATTTCCTGGAGTATTTTGCATCATATCTACCACTTTAGATATAAGACAAGATGTTTTTAAGTCTTCCCTCAATCTGGATCTATGCATGAGGATATTTTTATTTATTAATTAGGTGTATGTATGTTGTATTTTCTCTAGAAGTTCAAGATGATGTCCATGGCATGTCCTCCTTCAATTTTCTCCTATACAAGGACAATCCTGTGAGGTAGGCTGGACTAAGAGAGATAGATTGGCCCAAAGCCATCCAAGGAGTGTCCATGACTAAGGGGAGGTTTTTTGGTTTACTGATACTGGCAGGTCTGAAAAAGAATGTTAAATCCACTGAGAAGGTGGAGTTCTATACAAACACCTGCCCTTAGATGTTCCAGTATTCTTTGCAGAACTGAAGGAGAAGAAAACAGAAGGTTGGTTTCCACTTAATTCATAAGAAGCATCTCAACGACAATTACGATAAATGTCTCATAGTTTTCTGGAGAAATTACCTACCAAGAGGTTCTTGTTTTAACTGTTTAAAAACAATGAGAACCGTGTTTAATGCATTTTGATTACACTTTTTCCTTGTGCTCCACTTTATTACTTTTTCTAGCCCAAAAGATTTTACATATAATAATACAATATTTATACAACAATACAGTGAAATTCAACGTTGCAAGAATAGCCAAGTGGGAAAAAGCGTAGGCTTAAATTCTTCACTGACCCTAGGGCAAACGAATCTTGTACAGAAATCCACAAATCTATTAGCCTATGGCCATTCTGACACTTAATCTTCTAACGTGAAAGACATTAGATGAGTCAATACAGGTAGTCTTTGTTGTACAACCACAATTGAGCACAAAATTTCTGTTGCTAAGTGAGACATTTGTTAAGTGAATTTTGCCTCATTTTATGAACTTTCTTGCCACAGTTGCTAAGTGACTCACTGCAGTTGTTAAGTTAGTAACATGATTGGTAAATGAATCTGGCTCCCTCATTGATTTTGCTTGACAGAAGGTTGCAAAAGGTGTTTACATGACACTGCAACTGTCATGAATATGAATCCAGTTGCCAAGTGTCTGAGTTTTGATCACATGACCATGGGGTGCTGCAATGATTAAGTGTAAAAAATGGCCATAATTTACTTTTTTCAGTGCTGCAGTAACTTTGAATGGTCATTAAATGAACTGTTGTAACTCGAGACTACCTGTATGGTTGAGAATCTAGAAGAGGTATCACTTAACCTGTGCAGGTGCAAACTGTATTTACTGGTGACTCTCAAATAAGAGGAAAGCAACTCGATGTAGGTGAAAAGCTTTCCTTTAGCAGAGTTGTCACAATCATTTTACAAGGACAATAACTGCATATTCAGAAAAAAAGAAGGCAGCAGAGAAGCAATCACCATGTTTGCAAGCAAGGAGAATACTCTCCTGTTGAATTTCTACTTTAGGAGGCATTGATCTGTTAAAGACAGGGAAACTTTCACAGAGGAAAAAATAAGAGTTGGTATACTTAATCAATAGAACTACTTGCCATGTGTCAGGGTGAAGACCAGACACAAAAGTCAGAATCTAGTGCTATTTGAATTAACTCCTATTTTACATCCGTTCCTTTACCTGAGCAAGAATGTTCGGGTACATTCCCTTGACATGTGAATATGTTCCCTTTCCCTTGACATGGATCCCCTTACCAAGCTCCAGTAGTCAAGCTAGTGTTTCCTCTTCTGCCTTCCTTTCTGAAAGCTCAGGCACCCATGACCAAAGTTGGATTGGAAAAAGGGTCTATCGCCCAGCCTCTTGCTCTAGGATTGGCACCTCTCTTGCAGCTGTGTAGAGGGGGGAGGGCGCTGCCCATGTGCCTGACTACTTCCCCGAAGTTCCCAGGGAGGTCACATTCAGAAGACTAATAAAGAAATAAGCAAGCTAGCAGCAGCCAATCCCAGTTTGAATCATTTTAGATTGCTTGTGCAAGTGCTTATTTCCCTCACACCCTCAACTCATTGCTTACAATTTAGGAGATCTGTGGAGTTTGACTGGTCCATTTTCACATTTAGGCCTGGCTGATACAGGTAGCAAATTAATATAGTAATAAGGTTGCAGAGTATGAGGGTAGGTGCTACATGGTCCTGATTCAAATGACAAAGAGAAAGTCATGCATTTTAAAAGTCTTCCATGATTAAAATGTTTATTTACAAACCATCAAGGGGATTCCAAAAAGAAGTTTCACTTGCAGTTTGAACTTGCATGTATCATCTTACCACAGTTTTTACTATCTCATTTAATCAGAGGTATTCTGATCAGGACTTAAAAGTACACCTTGAGGTAACACAGTAAAAATCTGCCACTGATGCTTCAGTAACTGGTACAGTTATCATGCCTTCTTATTCTTATCTTTTTAAAAGCAGGCAGGTATAGAAATTTTTTGGGGATGGGTTGATATCAATGGT
This sequence comes from Bungarus multicinctus, assembly GCA_023653725.1. NCBI lineage: Eukaryota > Metazoa > Chordata > Lepidosauria > Squamata > Elapidae > Bungarus > Bungarus multicinctus. The sequence goes on from CM042836.1 coordinate 118,116,004, forward strand.
CATCAAGACAGCAATGTTTTTACCCCTTTAATAAGTACAACATATCCTGTTCTCTAGCATTCTTAGAGCCGCTAAAAAGAAGTCATCTCAATGTCCTGAGCCAACATGTCTTCTTATGACTACTTTGTTGCTAACAAAGTGTACAAAGACCTTGATGTTTCTGTTTCAAGCCATTCACATCTGATTAACACCACCCAACACCTTTTCCATTCAGAAACTGCATGCTTTCATCACAGTTCTCGTAAATCCACAATGTGAACATGTGGCCCAAATCGAGGACAATTTCAGTTATGCTCCTATGTTAGAAAAGTGTGAACCTTGGACTAATTCCAGCCACAGGCTAAGACAGTGGAGCAATTTTAGAAGGAACCGACAAATATATAGGATAATTCACAGGTTTGTTTTTAGGCTTCATGGGAAGCAGACAGAGCACAGCTTCAAGTCTTCATAAACAAATGCCATTCTTAGGCAAAACTCAGAAGAACTCATCCTTGAGAGAATTCTTTAATATTGAAGCAAAAAGCAAAGTGAAAAAAAGGACTCATGCTTGCTATAGCTTCTGCCTCAGGAGGCCCTCTCCAAAGCTATGATTAAAATAGTGAAGGCAACTCTATGACTGCAGAAAGGAGCTAGGAGAAAAGAAAAAACTGCTTTTATGGATTTTGTACATTTTTAAAAATAGTTCTGTCCTCTATGAGTAGTAAGCCAAGCACATCAATATAGCTGAAGAAGGGCTCTTATGCCTGATCAAGAGGAAATACACATAAGACCTACATTTATTGTAGTGTGAGGTATAGGATGGGAATGTCTGGGCTACCGTTTCAGCATAGGAAAGTGAAATGAACAGTGGCAGTTTAGTAAGGTTGTACTCTGAAATCTGCAAACGTCTTTACATTTTGTTCTTTTCTAATAACGAAGAGAAAAGAAGCACTATCTAAATAAAGGGTAGCCTATTCAGAGCCTTCAGATTAGAATGGGTCATTTAAAATTCTTCCTGTTCATAGGAATGGTACTCTCTAACCTTTGCTGAAAGCAATGCCCTAGATACATTTGTGATAAGGCATAACAGCAACACAACACAGCAGAATAGTAAAGTCTTCGGAAATAGCATCAGTAGGGAAAGATACCAATTCGACTCTGAATAAAATCACAAGAGAAATGGAATGACTCCTTTAACTGAGTACTAGAAATTTATTTACAAATAATGATGCACTTTACCCTGTTTGCTTAGCCTCAGAAAGATCGCTTTTCTTGATCCCAAATCTTCAAAATAGCACAGGAGACCGAGAGAGTTTGACCCAGTAAAATGCAGAAGCACTGTAGTTCCTCATGGGAAACACAACCCGTTAAAATTCCAGCATTCCTTTAAGCTATTTCCACTAAGTGTCCTACCTACACAATACACATTTCAATGTCGTGGTCCAGCTATGAAAAAGAGCAACAGCCACCTCAACACACATATACACACTTAAGAGCTGTTTACTTTTAACATTCTAGAAAGTGAATGAAAACTCTCCGTAGAATCCATTCTCGCTCTACCAGTTTGTATACATTAAGCCTTAGTTTTCAACTGTGTCCTGTGCTCTCAGAAGAGGCATTTTCAATCAAGGTTCTTGTGCAAACAAACGCCTGTTCTGCTATCACAAAACTCGGCAAGCTGCATGACATAATCAGCATCAAAGAAGCAATCTATTTATCAGCAGGCAATTTATCACAAAATTCACCGAGAGCTCCATTAAATGCTGACAAAACTCAACAGCAGAGCAGACAGTACTTGTGGGCTAGGCTTGACATAAATCAGCTGGTCATAAAGAAGAGGCTCTTACCTTCAATTTTTATTTATTAAGTTTCCCCCAGAAGCAGAGCCAAGGCCAGTTCAGAGCTGCTGAGGAGTTGCTGGAGTCTCTAAAGAAAGGGAGAAGGGGGATGCATCTCTGTCCTTATTAGTCTCACACAGTGTGACCCTCCCACTCAGCGGAGACTGAGAATGTAACTGTATGACAGGGCAGCCCTGAACTCCGGCACCGGTCTCTACAAAAGCCTATGCTAATAGCTTGCAAATCTGGTAATAATATTAAAAGAGTTAGGTTTGTGTCACAGAGAGCCCTGCCGGGGCTGCTGCCTGAAAGAAAGGGTGTCTGGTTTCACCACACTGCCTCTGAAGTTCCATACTTGATCGGGGCACAACAGCAGGGGAGTCTTCCCCCACATGTTAAATGTAGCCACATCTCATCAGTTTGTCAGACTTGGTCATACCTTGCACATCAACTGACCAGAGGCAAGCTGCATTTACTTATGGCACTGATGCTGCAGAGAAGTGAGGACGGCTGCTATCCGGATTGCTTTTGGGGAAGCTTATCATTGCAAGACAGAGGGTTCTTACCATGCAACATCGCTGACAGGAAGAAAATGGTGTGCTCCCTGTTAATTCTCCCTTGCACACAGTATGCTAAAGCGTGCTTCCAGATAATTCTCCTGACATTTCCTATAGTTGCCTTTTTGCATTTAACTAAAGAGATAAAAGGAGACTAAGAAAAATGAATTGGTTGTAACACATATCTAAGGAGAAGAACAGAGTCTTGGCAGATATAATATATACCTATATATGGCATATTTCCCTTTAAAATTCTCCACTTCACTTTTACAGTCTTGCCTATTTTATTTCTTGCTGTCCACAGTTATCCTGAGTCACTGATATTTTTTCTCTTGTGTTTCATTCAGGACAGAATTACATAATGTAAGTTGCACCACATATACACGTATGTAATTCAGAACAATTATCTTCTGTTTATCTAATATTTATCTGTTTTTGAGTGCTCAGAGACTTTTGCCTACCTTAGTTGGTATTCCTTACAACAGCCCCTAGGGCAATGAGGCTGAGAGAGAGGGACTTAGGGATTCATAGCAGAAAGAGTACTTCACAGCTCAGTTGCTTAACCATGACACTCTCTGAATTCTTATGCGCATAATATCTTACTCACTGCTAAAAGAAGGAATAAGACCAAATTAGACATGCTGCAAGAACACCGTGTGCAAAGAGTTTATGTACAGATAGTCCTCGACTTATGACCACAATTGAGTCCAAAGGCAGCTGTTAACTGAGTTTTGCCCCTTTTTACGACCTTGTTAAGTGAATCACTGCAATTGTTAAGTTAATAACATGGTTGTTAAATGAATCTGACTTCCCCATTGACTTTGCTTGTCACAAGGTTTCAAAAAAAAAAAATCACATGACCCTGAGAAATTGCAACCATCATAAATCTGAGTCAGTTTCTTGCCTCCATCATCACCCAAAGAACTGGCTAGCAAATATCCGTTTTTGCTTGAGAGTCTAGCTTTCCCAATCTGATGTTTACTTGCTAATGTAAAATACAGACTAACTTGGTGGAACATTGATAAAATCAAAACTAAGCTGAGTTCATTAGGACTGTGACCACAACAGAAGTGGTCTGCCATTGGCATTTCCTGAGATGTTTTTACAATTTCCCAGTTTAATCTACAGACTGGAATTCTTGAATGGCTTCCCACCCATATTAAACAGGGACAATCTAGTTTAATTTCTGAGAACAGTCCAGATGTATTATATGTTGCCACTTGAAGAGCTATTAGCATATATGACCCCCTTATCATTTTTAGTTTGCTCAGAAAGACAGAGAGTATGTTGGATGAAAAATTACTGTCAAAAGAATAGAGCATTCAAACTTACAGGAACATGAGATGGACTTTTAGCTTTTTCTTTAAACATTATTTCAAACTAATGGCTGTTACGGTATACTTTAGAATGAGATTGAAATTGTCCTTGAAAATGGCAACCAAGTATTATTTCTAGCCTGTAAAGACAAAAAAAAGTTTAAAATATAAATTGCTTAATCGTGTCTCTTTCTAAACCTTGTATGTTCTGTACAAAAAGGAACAGTGAAAACCTCTGACATGCAAAATAAGTAAGGCAATTGAAACAGGATAATGTAATAACCATGAATATCTGATTTCAAAAATACTAAAATGAAATAGGTAACAGATAAAAGGAACTGTATGAGTTCATGTAAAACTAAATTATAAAATATATTAAATCAAATCAATCAATCTTGACCACCACAGACATATCTAGTTTGACTGTAACACCATAACATTCAATATATGTGCAAGTAAGATGTTACCCAGTAAATTTGGAAATACAAGAGTAAATTTTATTTAAAAATGTCAAGCCAATTTAAACAGGGTGACCAAAAAGCTTTGAAGATTTATTGAAACTACTTTTACAAATTAGCAATTAGAAGTACTGAATCTAGATTCATAAACGAAAAGAAGTCATAATTTGTAGTTTAGCATAAGAGTTGGTTTGGCATGTAAACCATGGTTTAAGGCAGAGTGGGCAACTTTCTGGTAGCAGGGGACTGATCATTTTGGGGGCAGGGCAAGGAAGAAAGTCAAAGTTCCACATGAACAGGTTTTTCTGATTTAGAAGAGAGAGTTGTGTTGCAGGGAAATTCTTTGATCCCCCCCAAAAAAACTATGTCTAATCTACTTTAAGTTTTCATGACCTGGACTATTCTTAGTTAAATGTATTTAAGAGATGAGAGGGAATCTCCCCACCTTCCTCTCCAAGATGTAGTTTAGGTAGAATTGAGAAGTCTTAATGTCATGAATTTCTTAATAGATCTATTTTTTACTTCATAGAGGCCCCTAGGGTGGCATACATAACATAGCTGCTTTGTGAGCTGCATTGGTTGGCAGTTTGCTTCCAGCCCCAATTCAAGGTGTTGATTTTTGCATTTAAAGCACTTCATGGCTTAGACCAGTTGTCTGGAGCACCATCTTGCTCCAATGGGATTGGCCCACCTTGTTTGCATTGACAGAAGAGGTGTTCCTCAGACCCCATCAGCTAACAAATTTTGCCTTCTGAGGTGACATCTGCTTCCACCCTTCTGGTTGGCCCAAAAGTGCTTTTTACAAAAGACAACTGGATTTCTTGTTTTTTTTTCCTTTGAGAATGTTTTGCTTCTTATCCAAGAAGCTTCTTCAGTTCAGTTGTCAGAACTGTAGAAGTTTCTTGGATGAAAAGCAAAATGTTTTCAAAGAAAAAAACTAAGAAAGTCCAGTTGCCTTTTGGAAAAAGCACCTTAGGGACAACCATGATCTGGATGATTGAGAATCTCCATAGATATCCACCCTTCTGGCCTTCTGGAGGAGCCTTAAAACATGGCTCTGTTGATTAGAATTGGGGTTAGCAATGGGACTGTGGTATGCTGGAGCTGGAATACAAAGACTCTGAAATACAAAAGTCCACCATCAATACTGTCTTCTCTCTTGTTTTTAATCTTTTATTTGTTATTAATCTTATTTTTACTGCTTTTAATATGTTTACATCTATGGTTTTGTACTACTTTAAGTTGCCCAGAGTCACTCAGGATAGTGAGATGGGCAGCATATAAATTTAATAAATAAATATCTCTTAGAATTCACCAGTAGCTGAGCTAAGCTCATGCTCTTCCTCCAAGATGATTCTTAAGTATTTTATTCTTATTTTTAATGAGATATTCAGCAGCTAAATTGCTCAGTATTCTTTCAGCAACCTGAACACATCTTCTCACAAGAATTACTGCTGAACTCAAATCAACAGTAGTTGGCTGCTGGTAAACATGGATCAGGGAGGATGATACATTTTCAGCTTTTTGCTTCTCAAATATTGTTGTAGCTTGTTAAATTGTAAATAAAGGTTTTCATTTAAGTACCTGTCCATAGTGCATTACAACACTCTGAGCTGTTTACAAAGTCAGCAAATTGCCCCCAAAATAACTGGAAACATTTTTAAAAATATTTTAAAAAGAAAAAAGATCTTGTATCTCAGATGGAGGAAATGACAGAAGTGCTAAAAATATCACCTAGCTGAAATATCATAGCAGGATCAAATGTACATCAACATTTACAGCAAAAGCCCAAGAAAACAAATATAGAGATTTATCCCCAATTTTTCATCATGAAAATCAGCTGTGCATGGGTCTGATTGGCTAGTATCTCTGAGGTTTCTAATACATTGTTACCCCCAGTCATCAAAGCAGAATGTTAATCAAAACCTACATTTAGATCACAATAACAAAAAGAGTAGCTTAATGGTTTTAAAAATGCAAGCATTGGGAAAAACAAAGGCAATACTTGAGCGAAGTCTGAGTTTGTTTCAGTCAAGAGACAAGAAGTCGTTCTCAAATTACTGGTTGTTTTGTTTTACTTTATGAGTAACTTAAACCCTTATTCTTTGCAAAAATTACACTAATTGTCTTTGCTCATGGAGATGGTACTTGCATGCTATTACTTTTGCTTTTATTTTAGTCTTTTTTTCATGCCATACATTCATTTGGAAAGGTTTGGTCTTTCTAAACCAGGGATGTCAAACTCAAGGCCCGTGGACTGGATCCGGCGCGCGGGATGCTTAGAACTGGCCCATAAGACCACCCTTGAAACAGTGAAGGATCATTCCACAGTGCCTCTGCCAGCACCATTTTAGCTGGCAGTGGGTTTTAGGATGCCATCGCAGCTGAAAATGTAGCTCACAGGCGGCCCTCCCAAGCTCCATTTTTGCTGGCAGAGAGTTGCAGGAGGCTGTTGCAGCCGAAAAGGAGCTCACGATGGCCGCATGTGGTTCTCCTGAGCTCTGTTTTCACTAGCAGAAGGTTGCAGGAGGCCAATGCAGCTGAAAACAGAGCTCAGGATCCCGTTTTTGCTGGCAGAGCACTTGAGCCACCACAGGTGCCCCTGACACAAGTGACATCAATTTGGCCATGCCACCTGACCACACCCTCCTGGCCATCCCCACCCCCCAAGGTCAAACACAACCCTGATGTGTACCTCAATGAAATCAAGTTTGAGACTTCTGTTCTAAACAGATTATGGAATGGAATTCAACAGCATACACAGTCTTTGGACTCAGAGCAGTTTTGTTTTTCAAGGAATCAATTTTAAATTTATGAAACTGTACAAGCACAAAGACCTGTGTTGTATACAGATGGAGCCCATATCATTTTATGCAATCTTTTCTCTTTGTCCCCTTTATTTTTAGTCGCTGAAATCAACCAAAGAATATACACTTCATTCCTAAATAAGCTTTCTTGGGGGTACTGATCATCTTATGTATTTTGTTTATTAGTCTTCATTTCAAAACATTTCCCATAATTTTCACAAAGAAAAATATATGACTGTAGTATAACTAAGAAAACCAAAAGGCCAGTCTTTAAGGTTACCATTATCTGTCCCCAAAATAAATCTCCAAAACTAGGGCTACCAGATCTGAGCTGCAAAAACTGGTTAGCAATACCTTTCAAATGTAATATTGGAGTGGGTTACTTCTTTTCATTAGATGATTTCTACATGGATCAGGAGCCTTCATATTTGCCACCTTTCTAATGCCAGAATCTTGAGAACAAATGTGTGGAAAAATGAGACTTGCAAATTTTCTATCTGATATAGATGACCTTGAATGGGAAGTGACATACACTGTTCAGCTTAGAATTGAGTCAGGTCTCATGCATTTTATCTGAATCAAATGCCTAGATGAAATATCCAGAGACAAAACCTGCAATAGTATACAAATAAAAACTATAATATAAGAATCTTAAATCCACTAAGTAAACTTACAAGGGTATAAAACAGGAATAAACTAAGCTATTTATGTAATAAACTACACCATCTACACCAGGGTTGTCAAACTCTCAGCCCACGGGCCATATGCGTCATGTGCTGGCCATACCCACAGGTGGTTTAGTGAAGGGGAAAAAGTCCTGATACATCATGTGATGCCATGAGTTTGACACTCCTGATCTACACCATAAAAATAGGAACTATTAAAATACCATTCAACTAAGTATTAAAAAAATCCTTTAGAGTTTTAAAGAAAAGTTTAAAAGTCCTTCCAATGTAATCTTTTTGAGTCATTCACTGCAGGAATTCTAAAATTTCTCTGTGTATTGCAACAACTAATTCTCTTCTGGTCAAATGCAGCACCATTTGGCTTCCATTAACCTATTGGAAGAGAAGATGGAGGGTCCTAATGCCACTTGAATGACAGGGGAAAGAACTTTTCTGCCAGGTTATCCTATCCATCCATAAACAAATTATTTCCTGGCTGGGTCACATGGTCTTATAGAATGTATTTCATTTATGGATTTTGTACAACATACTGAACCTTGTGTTTAAATAGAATGTTTCATTGAAGGAATATAATTTAGAGAAACGGGAGAAAAAAAGAGGAATTTTTAGGGTTAGGGTTTTATTTCTTTAAAGCTTTTTATTCTGTTTTCCTCCAAAAAGATTTCAGGATAAAAAAAAAGAGTAATCTAAGCATCAATCACAAAGTTACAGGTAATCCTCATTTTACAATTTGTAATTTCAGTCATAAGTCATAACAGTCATAAAGGTCACAATGTATCCTTGCTGGATTTTATTACCTTTTTCATGGCAGTCAAATGGATCTATTGTTCCCTGTAGGGTGTTTGTTGCCAAAAACCAGAAGTAAATGCTGCAAATGGCTGTAAATACAGGATGGGTGCCAAGCATCCAAAATGTTGTCACACAGCAGATGGGAGGGGGCAGACATTGAAACCTTGAATCCAGGTTGCAATTGAAATTATGACAGACCCTCCCCTTTTGAGAAACCCTTTTGAGGATCTGTCATAACTTCAAAAAATTGCTAAGTGAATCATTGTAAGTCAAGGATTACCTGTATGTACCTTTTACAAGGCATGACCACATGATGATGCTCTCTCTCAAGCTACTCAACAGAATGGCTGTTGTAGATCACTACAGAATGATAAGTCTCATGAATGCAGATAGAATGAACCTGCTCCACTTCCCCCAAGTGCAGGTCCATCTTGATTTTTATCAACCCTACTCTTTAGGGCCACTGAAGAAAAAGGCTGAGGGTCTTAAACAGCAAGAGAAAGGGAATTCTTCTTACAAACAGTTTGCAAGCTTATTTAAAACCACTTATATCCTACTAATTCTCCAATGCATTCCAATCAGGTTGGGGCACATAAATATTTAACTTTTAAAACACCTCTTATAAGGAGATAAGTGGATTAAAAGTAGGTTAAAAAATGATAAACAGGGCTAAGCAATAGTGCCTGAAGCTATAAATGTGCTTAGAGACACCTTCTTTGCTGTCTGCCAAGCTTACTGTGTAGTTTCATTTTAGAGTCTCTTAATTAAAAATCAATTAAATGGAAAGCTAGCATATTGAAATGAAAAGTGCGCACCTCAACATTATTTTGAATAATGCTGCTATGGTCCCATATGCTTCTTAGGAAATAAATCAGACTAGCAGCTGCAACCCAGTATTTTGTTCAGAAGTGTTTCTATCTCATGGAGAATAAAAGATTAAGAAAATTGAGGTAGTATTCACATTTTGTACAATTAGGAGGGTGATAAATTTGCCTTAAATAATTTTTTTTGATTGATTACACCACTATTTAATAGGTAGGTAGATTGATTCCATAGTAGCTATTTTCTGAAAACACCAAAAATTCCAGAAATGTCAAAAATAAACAATTTCCAGAGCTTGCCATAGCCACCCATATAGCCATTTCTCATATAAGCCATTTCAATATTCTTATATACTAAGGGCGAGAGGCAGAGGTGGGATTCAAATTTCTTAACAACCGGTTCTGTGGATGTGGCCTCATTTGTAGGTGTGGCTTGGTGGTCATGGGTGGTTATGGCTTGCTGACTGGGCATGGCTTGGTGGTCAGGTGACTGGGTGGGCATGGCTTGTATGTAAATATTATAAATATTTATGTAAATATTGATTTTTTTTTAATAAAAAGGAGCAACTTTTACCAAAAAGTAGGCAAAGCAGGCAAGCAGATTGAGTTGCTCACAGAATCACAGATTAACTTAGAGATCTATCTATCTATCTGCATTTGGCTACCTGAGTCTGTCACATAAAATTTGCTTGCAAGCAAACTCACAAAATTAACTTACAACACACCACATATGTAAATATTGAATTTTTTTTATAAAAAAGAGAGCAAATTTTACCCCACAGCAGGCAAAACAGGCAGGCAGATTGAGTTGCTCACAGAATCACAGATTAATTTAGAGATCTATCTATCTGCAATCGGCTACCTGAGTTTGGACTGAAAAGCTTCAGTCCTAAGGAAGATTCAGCTCTGCTTTTAGATTAGCTAGAAAGCAAGAAATCAAAGGATTTCCTGCTTTCTAGCTAATCTAAATCTCTTGGCAGAGCAGAACAGCTGATGGTCAGGGGAAAAAACGGAAAAATAGCAACTTACCAAACCAGGCAAGTTGGATGGCTCGCATGCCAGGTAAGGAGTGAGTGGGCAGGGAGGGGCAGGGCCATCCAATGGAGGGATTTGCTGGTTCTCCAAACTGGGGACAATTGTGTGTGCAGTGTTTGCAAGAAATCATCAGCTGTGCCGCCTGGACAGCTGACAAGTGCTGCGCTTGGGAGCGCAGCATTTGAAAGTCCTCGTTTCCTGCTTTTTCAACCTCAGCTGTGCTGCGCAAAACAGCTGAGGAGGGAAAAGCAGGGAATAAAGGACAGCCTAGAGCCTGGGCAGGCGGGTGGGCCAAACACCAAACCGGTTCAGTGTCAGCTGCTCTTCGCAGCTACAGGTTCTATAGAACCAGGCCAAACTGGTAGCAGCCCACCACTGGCTAGAGGTTGACCTTAAGTGCATAATGTCCATTAAATATGAATGGAATATACAATATGCATATTTAATATATATTTATGCAAATGATTGTATGGCTCTCACAGTACAGTAAGATATGCTGTTTTGTTGTCTTTGCTGTGATATACCATTGCTTTCTTCCTAGGACTCAGAGAGACTGACTGGCCTACAGTCATCTAGCCGGCTTCATGTCTAATAGAAGGACTAGAATTCACAGTCTTTTGATTTTTAGCCTGGTGCATTTAACCACCACTATACCCAAACTGTCTCTCGCCACCTCCATAGCAGAATAGTATTAGAAAGAAAATGCTAATCATGGTAATGGCCAAAGCTCAATTTTTTGTATCTCCAAAGCTACAATTGAGAAAATTCATAAGGGAAACATTGTATCGAAGTGGTGGCTGAGGGAATGGCCTTGGGGGACAAGAGGAAGCACCACTACAAAGACAATAGTTAGATAAAAGAAACCTGAATCCAGAACAGAATTGTAACCTGAAAAAGCATCTCAGATAAAATCTTCCTAAGTTCTTACAAAGATAAGTGGGAGACTGCATTTAGACTTGCAAGATGTCATTAAGAGTTGAGGTGTACTCAAAAGGAGCCTTGACTTTACAAATCATATTTTTAGAAACTCCAGATGTCTACTATTTGGGTTACAGCAAATCATGAATAATCTTATATAATAAACACATTTGAGGAGCAGAGAAGAAGAGAAATGGTGCCATGCATATTTGTTAATCAAGCTATTAAACTGTGAATTGGAACAACTGCCCCAAACTGGAGTCTGGGTTCTCCTGGACAAGAAGAATATTTTTCTGTTTAGGTTAGGCCTTACTTAAAGGGTAGTCAACTGCTGTAACATCAAACCACGTATACTTGGCTTAGTTTATAGTTCAATGTGACATGGGAACCCTAGAAAATCAAGTTAACTTAGAAAACCATGGTTCAATTAAATAGGGGTAAGCTTGTTATGCAAATATAATCATAGCCTTTCATGTGCATTTTTGAGTGTATGTTTTTGCTTACTCATCAGGCATGACTTGTATCTTTATCCTTTGGTCTTGACAGCTGCTTTGTTCTTGGCTCTAACATCTGGCATCTAGCTTGGTTTTGACTCCTGTTTGCTTCCTGGCTCAACTTCCTACTCTTAATTCCCAGCATCTGACTCACATTTGATTACTGCTTACAGCCAACTCTATTGAAATGGGAAAAATGGGAATTAAACACCAGTTTCCAGTCTATATTCCAGAACATCACCACAATTTATAGTGGTGACATTTACTGTTTTCTGTGTAATGTAAGGTAACAATAAGGGATTAATTAGGCAAAACTAATTATGTCATGTGATCACTTTTGATCACCCTACAAAAACCGAGGGAGAGGAAGGGAGAGAGGGGGGAAATGCCTGCAGGAAATTACAATGAAAAAGAACTGCAAAGTAAGTTTCTTATTACTTAAAATCTCTTTTTATTTTTTACACACCTATAATATGAAAATATAAATACTGTATAAGTAATCCTCAAAATATGATCAAAACTGGACCCAGAATTTCAAGTCATTGAGCAAAGAGATTGAGCAAGATATAACATGACCGCTTGTGGTTGTTGTGGTTGTTAAACAACTGCATGGGTTATTAAATGGATGACTGGAAGAAGGGCCTCTCAGGCATAGTGTTCATCTATACATTTTAAGAAAAAGAACTACAACAATTTATCTAATATGATTTGAGAGCCAATTTGGTTTATAGATAGTCTCCTTTAGCAACTGACTCAGACAAACAACCATATGCAGTTAAACAGTGATGGAAAAATACCTTTGTGACTAATATCTGCATCTACAATCTTCACAGAGTCTCTCTCACTCATGTTTTCACCATTATATCCAGTAAGTATGTGTTGTCCAGTGCCTGACTCTTTCTCCCCCATCGCAGAATGGAGAGCAGAAGTGGTATTCAGCAGGTTCTGACCAATTCTGGAGAACTGGTAGCGTAAATTTTGAGTAGTTCAGAGAACCGGTAGTAGAAATTTTTAGTAGTTCGGAATACCACCTCTGACTGGCCCTGCCCCAATCTATTCTCTGCCTCCCAAGTCCCAGCCGATTGGCTGGGTCTTCTTTTGCTGCCCTGCACAGGACAACAGAGATGGAAAGCAGGTTAGTGGGGTGGGAAGAGAATGGGATTTTGCAGTAACCTTTTCTCAGGAGTGGGGCGGGAATGGAGATTTTGCAGTATCCTTCCCCTGCCATGCCCACCAAGCTACGCCCACCAAGCCATGCCACATCCACCAAGCCATACCCACAGAACCGATAGTAAAAAAATTTGAATCCCACCATTGATGGAGAGATTGTCTAAACAAGCTAACTGTCAACTTCCCAGTATAGAGACTCTAGACCAGGGGTGTCAAACTCACATCATCACGGCAATGTCACGTGGTGTATCAGAACTTCTCCCCCCTTCGCTAAACTGAGCATGGATGTGGCCAGTGTGTGATGCATCTGGTCCATGGGCCGGGAGTTTAACAACCCTGCTCTAGACTGATGGTAAATTTGACCCACCCCACCTCCGGGCTCACCCTGACTGTCTGCTACAGTTATTCTACAATGTCATGAAAAAGGGGATGTGTGTTTTACTTAAGACAAGCAAAATATTAGCATATAATAATATACTGGTAAATTTAATAATGTTTTACTAATGGTGGTTGATTACATATGGTTTCATATGGATATTTTCATAATCAATAAAATAATTTTTAAACAAATCTATAAAAATTCAACACCAAATAAAAATAATAACATCCATACTTTTACTGTTGAGTACAAGTGTTAATTATAGCACAGTTACTTACTAATTAATCACCCTGGAATAATTCTGCTGGTATGAATGCAGAATGTAATTATCTTTTTGCAAGCATTATTCATCCATCGATGGTATAGCAATTGAAAGACACAAGGAGCAAAAGTTTCTCAAAAAAAGGTCCAAAGAATGAACAAGCCAACAACTTTGTCAATTCTGTATTATGTTCTCAGACAGCAAAGGAAAGACAATTTAGATATTTACAAAAATTTCTCTGAGAATCTGTTAAAATGTGAACAGAGAAAGAAAAGGAGAAGGAAGAGAATCAGAGAGATATCTCCATATAATCTAAATCTAAGGTTCTGATTGAGGTACTCCAATCAAAATCCTAACTAGCAAAACAAATTTGCTGTTGCCTGGTAATTCATTTTGGAAATGGATACATTAATTGGATAAAATATAACCTGTAACTTGCAAATAAATTTCATTTTTATGAACAGGAATCAAGGTAGATCAGTATTGAATATAATAGCTTAATTTTAAATTAAAATGCACAGGCCTGGGCCATAAATTTCCTGTTGAATAATCACTATATTTTCATTTTAAAGGTTTGTAACTTTAATAGTCTTCCATCAACGAAATTAGGGAGCATGGACTTTCTCTATTTTGTGCTAACAACTACTCAGTGAAGTTAGATGAGGCTGAGAAAGAGATATTCTTCAGGTTATGGCCAAATGTTTTTGACTGCCAGAAATGGATTCGAACTAACTGATGAGGGAGATGATAATATTTACTGATTTGGCTTGTTTAAAAATGCTTTATTAATATATCTGGATATGATATTTTTGAAAGATAGCCCTTCAAATAGGGTCATGATTATTGTAGTGTGCAAATTTGGATTCTTTGTCCAAAACTATAAAGGGGTAGATTGCATGGAAGTGACAATAGTAGTTAAATCGGAAGTGTTTGTCACTAGAAGCAGTCCTTTATATGTGGTATATTTCTAGAATGGCTCTGTGACTGGGGATTTTGTTGTCTTGGTCCACTTCCTTTCTCTGAGTCAGTATCAATTGGGAGCAATAGATCCAACCCTCAGTCTCTGCTTTATGGAGCCTTCAAGGGTCAGTACTATCTCCACACTTGTTTAACATCTAAATGATGGCACTGGGGAAGATCATCCGTTATCATGGAGTGATATATCATCAGTATACATAGCTAGTTATAAATTTCCACCCATGATGACTTAAGCAATGCCACAACTGTCCTCTCTTGGTACCTGGAAGCAGTTGAGATCTGGATAGGGAACAATGGGCTGAAATTGAACCCTAGCAAGATGGAGTGGCTTTGGGCTCAGTTCTTTGGTTCTTGGAAAATTATTGGTATCCCTGGTAATGGATGGGTTTGTACTGTCCCAAACAGACCTCATATGTAATCTGGGATTCTCCTGGATTTTTGACTCCTGCTCAAGAAGTAGATGGCAGTTGTGACCAGAAGGGTCTTTCCACAATGTTGAATTGTGTTCCAGTTACACCCATTCCAAAGATGAACATGCTCTTCTCACAGTCACCCGTTTGGACTACTGTGCTGCTTTAGAAGTATTTGGAAACTTCAGTTGGTACAAAATGTAGAATACACACAGTTTTATGCAAGCCTAGATTTGTGAATGTGTCATCTCTTTGGTAGGAACTGCATTAGTTCCCAATTTGCTTCCAGGTGCAATTCAATGTGCTGGTTATCAAATTTAAAGCTCTAAATTATTTGGGGCCAGGCTATTTGAAGCACCACACCTCCCCAATTACACCTACCAACCCACCTAGATGGGAAGGCAATGCATGTTGTAGATCCCATCCATTAGGGAAGTACACCTTGTGGGACCAAGAAAAAGGGTCTTCTCAGTGGTTAATCACTCCTTATGGAATATCATTCCCTGGAGATATAATTGGTCCACACCTTGTTACTTTTCTGGAAGGTCCTGAAAATGTGGTTCTGTCAGGGGATCTGGGTGCCTCAGGTTGATACAGAGCTGAACAAGTGGCTAGTGTGATTGTAACTCTTGTCATCATGAGGATGGAGTGAAATAGAGTATGGGTTTTATGCTATGGATTTTTACTATTGTAAGGTGCCCAAGGTCATCATGTAAGAGTTAGGCAGCCATATAAATTTGTTTCATAAATAAAATATGCCTAGATCAAGAAATACATCTAATAATAAGAGAGAGATAAGTTGGGCTGAATTGGAAGAAGCAGTGGCCGAGGGATGGACTCTTCCAATAGTAAATTAATTTTTTAAAATAAGAAAGAATTGAGAGCTAAGTTATTTAATCTATGCTTTGAAAACTTTCTTTTTCTGATTTCTGCAAAAAAAAAAGTTCTTTCTCTTTCCTGCTGGTTTTTTTAATTGTTTGATCAATTAGCAATTCTAACTGAATGTAATTAATGGTTGTCTTCATACAATGTGCTAAGCTAAGCAATTCTATTTTGTAAAGCATGCTTTGTGACTGCAAACTAGACAACATTGATTTATTCAGAGAACTGTGAACTATATAAACTGTGATTATATAAATCTTGACTTAGTATGATGTGCTAAGCCAGACATTCTTTAGCATCAGGATGCTTTTGAATGTCAATTATAGTCAGAGATAAAAATAGTTTTAAAACATACAGTTACTTATTTTTAACTGTATCTGTTCCTTAGAATCTCTTATATATTTATCTGCCAGTTTCAGTATTTTTCTATGTTCAATAGAAAGACAAAAAGAAAGAAAAGAACACAATAACTCATAGAAAACAATTCCTATCTTTTTGCCCAACAACTTTTGAACATCAGTTTAATCCACATGTAAGAAGTTGTCAAAAAGCTCAAAAAGGTCTATTTCATGCAACATTTTAAGCCAATACTTTTTTTTGCTTAGCAAGTTATAATTATCTAGTCATTGTTAACTGGAAACTATAATATACAGTTTAGCACATTGTGTTAATCAATTCAGTAATTATGGTTAAGCTAATCATAGCTTAGTGTGATATGTGAATCCATCTCATTCTGGTCACTTTTCCATGAAGTTGCTGGGGAAAAAAAGACCTATCTGGGTGAATTTATTCTTTTAATGTCATTTTTGGAAATCATTATAGCTCCTGATTTTCAATATGAGTTGAACTGTCACTCATATTTAAAATCACATTTCTTAAGTTTCCAACTTCAGGAGTTCAGCTGAAGTTCAGTATTTCCAATGGGAGCCACTATGAAATAGTAATTATATGCATAAACCTGCAACTTACCTTTCATCCTTTATAAGAGAAAAACTAGTCCAATTAACAAATTGTATATTTATTGTTCATGACTTCTATTATACATTTCACATATATACATGTGTAATATATATACATAAAGTATTTAAAACATGCATCTTAGAACAGATAAGAAATAATTGTAAAAGTGGGTATATAATATGATTGTTTGGTCATTTGGAGAATGGAAAAATCTTTTCCAGTGGTATTCTTGGTCTTTATTATATAGAAGTTAAAATTTCTACAGGCAAGAAAATCTTGAGTTCACTTGCTGTAAATTGACCTACTGGCCTACACCCACAGTAGATCAGTGCCACAAGTAAGGTTGTTTATACAGCTATTTTGAGGAGCTCAGGAACTAGTATATTAATACACTGTAACATATACATGTATCAGTGATGGGATTCAAATTTTTTTATTACTGGTTCTGTGAGCATGGCTTGGTGGGTGGGGCAGGGGAAGGGTACTGTAAAATCTCCAGTCAGAGGTGGTATTTGCCGGTTCTCTGAACTACTCAAAATTTCCGCTACTGGTTCTCCAGAACTGGTCAGAACCTGCTGAATACCATCTCTGACATTTATTTATTTATTTATTTATTTATTTATTTGTCAATTGACATGTATCATATGTCAACATTGAGATGAATCTGCTTATTTTCCATATGATTATACAGTAACATTCTTCAAGTCTGGCTTTATATGAAGATATTTGATCTAGTTTATATGTGACTTTATGCATATTTTGGAAGGAATCCAGTTTTTGACTGAAAACCAGTTGCAATTCAGCTTTGAATCATTCCCTGGAAATCAGATTCAGTATGCTTATTTTGATGGCTTGAAACTGAAATAATTCATTTATTAGGCTCCTCCTTTGCTTGAACTTAGTCTTCTCACCCATATCCAAAATAATTGTACAACAGCAGACTCAAGTCTTTGTGAGTGAGATGGGTGGCATCTAAAATTGACAAATAAATAAAGGAATAAATCTTGAGGTTTGCAGTATGGAAAAAAATGAACATAAACACCCACCCACACACCAAAAAGCCCTCTTCCCCGCTAAAATATTTTGGGAAATGAAAAATGTGACAGTTCCCAGTTTTTTTTTTCCTCTGTCAACTCTGACATTTGCAAAAATGAAATCACAACACAGTTCAAGTTATCCCAGATGGTGTTCTGTTGACGTACAATAATGAGTCTCAGAGTGACTGCAGAGATGGTTGTATCATTTGTGTCATGGGAATAGGAGCAGTGTTATGGTTGAAAGTACCTGTGAACAGAGAGGATGTTTTCACACACTGTTGTTATCCTGTGATTTTTTAAAATCAGCTTATTGCATTGTGTGAATCCAGCCAAATGTGATTTCTTCAAATACAGCAGAATGTGCTGTAGAGGTCTATTATATGAACACTATAGTCTGTGTAGCAATAACCCTACACTGTTGACCATTACTAAATCTAAAACTTTGATCAAAAGAGCTAACTAGGAATTACTTGCAGTAATGTCAATAGTATTTATTTTAATGTAGTCTTCCTGGGATCTACTTATAAAGTCCCCAATATGTTGTTGCATCACATTCTCTAAGAATTGTTGTATGGTTTGTGTGGATGTTCAAAGCATTAAGGATTGAAATAACTAGAAACAACAGCAAATGGGTGAGCCCTCTACTGGGCAAAATATAAAATACTTCTGCACACACTGTTAGATTCATAATAAAGTAAAATCCATATTTCAGGGATTTTGTATGGGATACTTTTTTTTCAGAATGGAAGCAGCTTCTTTGCTACTATTAATTTTTGAGATTAATTTGCATTCTAGTGCAACCAAAAAATCTACACATTTATTGTAAGCAGAGAGACCGAACTCAAGAAAAATGAAAACTTTATAGATTGGCAGCGTAGAAGAGCACAATGGACAGGATTCATTTCTCAGACTGAGAAATAGAGCTGATATGGGAATATTCTTTTATTTCGGTCATTTGCGTTCATCTCCCTATGGAATGATCTCCCCCCGGAGATACGGGCTATGACGGATATTCTGACCTTCCGGCGCGCAGTGAAAACCCTATTTTTTAAACAGGCTCACCTGGCCCAGTAACTGTGTTTTTGGTTTTTAATTAATTTTAATTGGGGTTTTATTAGCTTTTAATTTTTAATTGAATCTTGAATAGACAGCCGGATCTAATTATTTAATCTATTTTTAATCGTATTTATTATATATTTATTGTATGTTTTTTAGTAGGCTGTACACCGCCCCGAGTCCCTTTTTGGGAGAGGGAGCGGTATAAAAGTTTGATTAAATAATAATAATAATAATAATAATCTGGCTTCTCAGTGTTACGAATATGGGCTCTGTTGAGTTTCAGATGGTACTACCTGCAGTTCTTGCAGTGGTTGCTATTGATGAGCCATTGCTCTTATGTTCTGACACTGATTTCTGTTAAAAGCAATTTAATGGCAAGATTGTTTTCATTATATCAATATTTGTATTATCACTGCATCTCTCAGGGATGATCAAATATATCTTTTCTCAGAGTTCATCAAATTCTAAAGTCCAGTATGCAGGTCAGATTGTCTCCATGGTTATAATAAACTGAAAGATAACACAATAATTTCTCCCAAGAAATCACCTTTAGGTCTATAACCAGTTATTTTCTGTGGATGAGGATTAGGTCCAAGATGGCAGATTTCCTTGTTCTTTCTTCCACTTCTAACAATGAAGTTATCAACAAGACAGGACAAGACAAGTTGAATGTTGGATTCTTGGTAGAGTTAAATTCCCAGCAGCTGTGAAGATAATTGTAATCCATTATCTCTTTGTGTGCCTCTTTGAAACATTAATATACATATGTGCATATACAAACAGATTCCTTGTAGATACTTTTTGCTGACAATCTCCAAGTTAAGAGGAATCTCCACAGGTAACTTTTTTGGCAGATGTTTGCCTTAGGTTCCAATAAGACTTCCTCAGTGTGATGGCTCAGAGATGGAGATTGATTTAGCATGTTTATAATCTATACAGAATTTAAATTTCCTAGGGTAAGTTCTTGACCAGGGGTGTGAAACTCACATCGTCACAGCAGCGTCACGTGACGTATGGGGCCTTTCCCCCTTTGTGAAACCAGGCATGGGCGTGGCCAGCATGTGATGCATCCAGGCTGTGGGCCGGGAGGTTGACAGCCCTGTTCTTGACCAGGGAAACTTATCAGAGTGACCTGCAGCTGTCCTTGCCAGCTTCCTCATTGACTTTGCTTGTGGGAAGCCAGCAGGGAAGATCACAAAGGGCGACCCCATTGTAAGTGTAAGCCAGTTGCCAAGCACCTGTGAACACATGACTAAGGGAACACTGCTACAGCTTCAAGGACTGGTTGTAAGTACTACACATTCAGCATCATTGCAACTTTGAACAGTTGTTAAGTGAGTGGTGAATAAATGAGGACTATCTGCAGTTAACTCCTGTAATCCCAAGAAGAATTAGAATTGCATACTAGACTTCAGAAGAGCAGATTTTGAGGAATTCCAAGGGAATGAGGAGAGTCCATGAAAAGTGTAAAACCCAGTGAAAGATATCAAACTGCATTGCACCAAATTCCAGAAAAAAGGGAAAAAATTGAAGAACTTTAAAAACACCAGTATGAATACCTGCAGAACTTTACTGTTATAAAGAAAAGAGGATTATGCATAAGAAATAGAAAGTTGTATATAATCAAATAATATAAAGTGATCTCTAAAAACTCAGAATTGTGTCAAAAAAGCTAAAGCTCAAAATGACTCAAGGCTTGTAAAACACTCAAAACAGCAAAAAAATCCCTCTTTGTTTGAAAAAAGGGAAAACCAACAGGTTTTCATGTTTATTGTGAGAAAACAAATCAGTAATTAATTATTGGGAAGAGGCAGGATTTCTTATCTCCTATTTGCATGTCTTTTCAAAACACAAATAGTCATCATTATGTCAGTGTAGCTAAGGACAGGCAAAAAGAATATCCATAATTAGCTGGGTTACATCCTAAGAAATTGAAAAAACTAGTGAAAATTTATTCAAGAACAAATGTGCGTAAGTTTTGGGAATTCTTGCAAGTCCCAGAAAATTGGAAGAGTGTATCTGTTATCCCCTTTTCAAAAAGGGGAAGGATATGAAATTATAGACATATATCTTAAAATCTAAATTGAACAAGATTTTGAAATAGATTCTCAAATAGCGAGTCTGTGATCACACTGCCATTAACAATCAGTATGGGTTTGTTGGAAATAAATCATGCCAAACTAATTTTACTTTATTCTTCGAGTCACTTATCATTCTTTGATAGAGTTTAGTAGATCAAAGGAATGCTGTACACATAGTGCGACTGGATCGCATGAAGCCTTCAACAAAAAAAAAGGTCATAACATTTCTTCTTAACATGGGCTTGATGATACAACTGTGGGCAGGGCAATCGGACCCAAAGTGTGGTCATTCCCTTCAACTCACTTGGAGCCTTGGAGGAAACCATTAAATGGCATGCTACATTGGTCTTCCCTAAGCCAAATGACATTCAATATTTTTATCAGTGACTTAGATAAGGGAGTTAAGGGAATACTTGTAGCTTGCAAATGACATAAAACTGGGAGAAATGGCTATTATTTTAGATGAAAAAAATTTCAAATAAGTTTGAACAGTGGGCTGAAATTAATACGATGGAGTTTAACAAGGAAATATGTAAAGTTCTAGCTGAGTAAGAGAAATTTAAGGAGCAACTACAGGACAGAGGAAACCTGGCTTGGCAGTAGAATATATCAGAAATGTATGTGTATCCTTGTCAGTCACAAATTAAACATGAGCCAGCAATGGAACGCAGCTGCTGGGAAAAAAATGCTACTTTGGGATACATTAGTAGGAAGACAGAATCCAGATCCCAGTATTTTCTTTGTCAAGATTAGAAAAAGTAGACAAATGTATGGTTTTTGGTTACAGAAATCTGCACAGCAGGAAAAATTTAAGCATAGAGGTTAGATATAGTATTAAAGTTTTAATCTTTTAATGAATCAATACATAATTTATTTTAATTGGGATAACCTTTTAAATTAAATTAATAAGCAGCAAAACATTTAATCACAAAAATGTTTCTGAATATGTTCTTAGAAGCATAGAGGTCTATAAATATGCTTATCATAAACAAACAGCAGAGCTGTTTCATTAACTGATAACAGGTTTGTTATTAGAGTCTGAATTCCCCAAAGAATAGAAAGAACATAGGAAGAAATAATTACAAATGTTCATGGATAATTATGTCTTTTGTGTTTATAGTTTTATTAATCCAGTTTCATTTATTAACATTTAAAAATGAAAATATACATCATTTTTATTGATTGGAAAAATAGGATCTGTTGGGAAGTTTTGAGGAAGCTGTGTAAATTTTTCAGTTGTTTGTGGTATGTGGTAATGTTTGGTTTCAGAAAATGAATAATTAATTAGAACAAATGACATCAAGGGGACTATTTTCTCCTGGCCATTTAATCATTATAAATTAATGATGAGCAATCCAAAGCTGCCACAATGGTTGTGCATAAAAATAACTACTATTTTTTTTATTTTTAATAGAAAGAGTACACTGAAATATATGTATTATCCAGAACATCACTTTGCTTTTAAAGGAAGGTTTACCACTGAAACCCACATTTCTATTTTTTTAAAGAAACTCATTCCTTTTCATTGCAGATATTACCTACTAATTTTATCTTATAACATACCATTCAATATCAACTCCAAATATATATTTCTTAATGTAGGCAAAACACATTTGGAGAAAAATATGGACATTCAAACCATATGCCTTTTTGCAATGAAAGGAGAATAAGTGTACAACCCATTATACAAGTGTATAATCCTGTATCTCTTCACTATACTTATAGAATACATCCCTGCCAAGTGAACGAACCACAACAATTACAATTTGGCTTCCAGCAATTCAACCAGCAAAAGGTGCTGATAAAGCTCTACAGAGCAGAGGGTCAGGGCTACCAATCTTCCATAATATCTTCATTCTCATAGGACTAGCATCCTTCAGGGTCTAGCAATTAAGCAATGTCAACTTCTGGAAGGCAGGAAGTGAACCCCTTTCCTAAGAGGTCTGTAGGGAACATGCATAAGCGCACCAATGTGCCTACCATCCCTGTCCTATTGTTTCTTTTATTTTTCATATATGTACCCATTTCATGTATTCATAACTATGTATATACTTATACCGATTATCTTGTAAGCAATTGACAAATCAAATAAATTCTAAATTCTAACTATCTCCATTTCTGCATTTGCCCTTTGGAAATAAATGCCCCTGGAGACACCCACAATCCCCACTCTGCTCACTTTTAAGTATTCCATAAAGATCAGACTTTCTTCCCTTATTTTGGGTTAAAATTAATGGGTGGCTTATTTTTAATAAATAAATAATCATTCATTGTACAAGGACAAGATTTACTGAAAGAAAGCTAGTAGCCAGCCTTGAATTCTGAAGAGGAGAATTCCAATGCTGCATTATTTTTTCTTACAGGTTTTTTATTTTCTATTTCATTTCTAGCTTTCCCATGTCATGGATTATACCCAGGGGTGGGATTCAATTTCTTTAACAACTGGTTCTGTGGGCATGGCTTAGTTGGTGGGTGTGGCTTGGTGGTCATGTGACTGGGTGGGCGTGGCTTGGTGGTCATATAATTGGCTGGGTATGGCGAACTCAATATCACTCACATCGAGGCACCATCTCCTCACCTGACCTCTCATGACTGTGGGGATGCTGCAACAGTCGTAAGTGTGAAAAACGATCATAAGTCACTTTTTTCAGTGCCATTGTAACTTTGAATGGTCACTCCACACAAGCAAAGTACCAGCAAAGGAGGGAAAAAACTCCAGAGAAGTTCCTGAGACAGGAAGTCTAGGCCTGCTAAGAATGTAATAAGGGTTAACTGACAGGCAGTTTCTGTAAGCAACACCAGAATGTTTCCTTCCTGCCTTCCTTACAGGATTAGGCCAGTAATTTCTTCCAACAACCGGTTCTCTGAACTACTTAGAATGTTAACAACCAGTTCTAGAGAATAGGTGCGAACTGGTAGAGTCCCACCCCTGATTATACCCATTTACTTGAGAATATAATGTTGCTTTAAAGTGCATCTTTAAAGCTGTGATGGCGCAGTGGTTAGAATGCAGAATTACAGGCTACTTCTGCTGACTGCCAGCTGCAATTTGGCAGTTCAAATCTCATTGGCTCAAGGTTGACTCAGCCTTCCATCCTTCCAAGGTTGGTAAAATGAGGACCCAGATTGTTGGGACAATATGCTGACTCTGTAAATGAGAGAGTCCTCTGAGAGAGGACTGTAAAGCAGTGTGAAGTGATACATAAGTTTAAATACTATTGTTATCTTATTTCCAAATAATATTGCAGACCAAGTGAGGAAAATAATAACAAGTTCTTGTTTTACTATTATTTAGATTGTTACAGGCAGGGATGGACTTCACAAATTTTAGTAAAGGGTTCTCTGCCCAGTTGCTGGGTGGGTGTGGCCATGGTGGATGTGGCCTAGTTGGCCTCCTGCACTACAGTGTTTTTTGCCCTCCCTGGAGGGCAAAAACAGCCTCCCCACCCCAGACTCCAGAAGCTCTTTGGAAATGGCCCATTTCCTGTCTTCCTGAACTTCCAGAGACCTGTTTTTTGTCCTCCCTGAGCCTCCGTGCATGCCCTGCACTTACCTGTATCCAAAACTGGCTGCATGGGAACTCCTGGGAGGGGCTGAGTGGGGCCACCCAGGAGTGGAATTTGGGGCTTCTCCAAACTGCACAGGATCTTAGCTAGGGGTTCTCCCAAACCCCTGCGAATCCCTAGCAGCCCACCCTGGTTTCATACAATTTCTATGATATCTGAACAATATTATAAAAAGATATTGGGAAATTCTAAATTCTAGGATATAAATATAAACTCCATGCTTGTCTTGACTGATAGTGAAAACTGTATCTACTAGATACCTGGTAAGACAGTCCTCCTGTGCAATCTGTTTTCAATCCTTATATTACATTTATTTTTACCTATCAGATGTTTTCCTTGCTTATCTGTTACAACTCCATGTTTTGTTCTGAATACAGAAAGTTGCATTCAATTCCTACTTGTAGTTAAATAACTAAGAAACATGATTTGAACTTTAGACCACCCCCTAACGCATATCCACCAGCTTTAAACAATCTGCAAGGTTCAAAAAGGGAACTCCAGAAATATACAATGCAGGAAGGAAAGAAATCTACTTCCGGAAAACTGCTAATTTGAAAAGGAGAGTCTTATGACCAGTCCTCCAAGTTGTAGCCATGAGTGTGACCTGGATACTTGGCAACTGGTATGCACTTACAATGGTTGCAGCATTCTGAAGGGACACGATTGTTATTTGCAAATTTCACAGTTGGCTTCTAACAAGCGAAGTCAATAGGGAAGCCAACCAGAAGTCGCAAGTTGCAGTCACATGATATTACACTTAATGACCATAACCAGAAGTGACAAATTGCCATTGTAAGTGAGGCACAGTCAAGTGGGTTTTCACTTTATGACTATGCTTTCCCAATTGTGGTTGGTAAGTGAAGATTACCTGTATAGTTAGGCAGCATTTACGATAGAAAAACAATCTGCTTTCCCTACATGCACCCTAACAAACATGCCCTGGTAATATCTATCTTCTGTTGATAGATATTGTCCCTTGATATCACATTCATTTCATCTTTTTCAGAGACAACTGCATGACTTAAGAAAGATCAAATTCTATTAAAGATTTCCTCAAATAGAGGAAAAATACCAACCCCTTGTTCCAACATGTGTTTCTGACTTCCCAGTTTAGTCTATAGCACTGGACTTTCTCTTTGATCTCCTATCCCAGTATTAAGCAGGTTCAAACTTCTTAGGTTTTTCACGATCCGTTAAGTTCACTAGGTGCTGGCACCAAATATCTCTGGACCTCTCGTGGTGTCTTTAATCCACAGACTATTATTTTTTCCTGCTTAGACAGAGATACAGATACAGATGCTGGTACTGAATTTGAAATGTATTTGAAATTGTTTTTGTAGTTATTTGGAATAAATAGGTTTACTTCCACAGGAATTTCCCATTGGGGTTTTTAAAAAAGTATTTTTCAGAGCTAGCCCTGCCATTAAGCAAAGTATTCCCATTACTCGGGCAGTTGTTTTTGAATTTCGTGAAAGAGTAGGAAACTCTTGCATGTTTCTTATTATTGTATTGTTTTTGCTCTTGCAGAAGAAGTGAACATTTGTAGGATTATATGCCTCTGGTGACAAAATAATTGGATACAGCTTGCAAACTATATACATTGACATAGGGTGAAGGGAACATGTCTCATCCTTTATCCTTTGACTCCCTCTTGGCCTTACAGTTTCTCCCCCTGTTGAATGGTAAAGTGGATAGGGAGGAAGAAGAGGAGGCCTCACAGTTTACCATTTTTCTCTATTATTTTAACTAAAGGAAAAGTGGCAGGATGCAATTCTTCTTTCTTTTGGTTAAGCAAGCAGGAAAAATTGGTAGAACTTTTATAAAACCAAGTAGTTAAAAAATCAGAATCAGATAAAGAGAAATGTTTGTATATGAATTTGTTAAAAAGCCTCTGGTGAACATGTAAAGTGAATGGCCCTGGGAGGGTAGTATGATCAGTGGTGAGAATGGAGGGGAAGTTCCTGCCACAGTGCATGGTAGTTGATTGGAATGGGAGAATTTGCCTGCAATAAAGTGAAACAAAATAGGCAATCTAAACAGCTCCATTTGAGCCAGTACAAGTCAGAAAAGATTATTTTTGATGCATAGCAGGAAAAGACAAGGAGAGTTTTCCTTTTTAGTGGGCTGTTCAGACCATCTTAATCCAGCCATAGCAAGTCAGAAACAAAATGATCAACTGGAAAGGAGAATGCAAATGAGTAAGTTATTATTAGAATGTGGAATCTTCAAAACAAGCATTTCAAAAAGGATAATAAATAACTATGGAAGATAAATGCTGTGATATTTTGGCTCTCATCTAAAAAAAAACCATCCCAACTTAGCCCTTCAGGTTTCATCATTGGTCACAAGATGCCAAGGAAATAATACCTTCTTCCCATAACTCAGATACTTTGCTGGAAAAGATAGCACTAGTCAGTTGCGAAAGAGAAGACATAGTTTAGCTCCACTTGAAAAGGATCCTGCACTCAAAATAAATAAATAAATAAACAAACAAAAGGACAAAAGTAGGTAAAATTATTTTTAAATTTCCAGGTGGATAAGTGTCATATTGATTGTTTTGTATTTATGGAGTCTACATTAAACCATTGTATTGGGAGAGATCATTTCTGTTAGAATGTTTAAGTAGAAACTATTCTTAAGCATACAAAATAGAACTACAGGTTGAAAATAGTCTAAAATATAAGTATAATCCTCTGAACATTACATTGATTCAAGGAACCTTGTATTCAAGTAATCCATGAGTGGAATCAAGTTGGGGGATGGAAATTTATTGGGGTTAGGGAGGGTACCCGGTCCGGGTTTGGGGGATAGCCCGGGGGGATTTGGAGTCAGCCAGGCTGGAGTGCACGTCTGGGGGAACCCAGAGGGTCATGAGTCGTGGGGGCAAACACAGGGGGTGGGTTTCATTGGCACCATAAGTGGGAGGGGCAGATATGACGGGGGTAGAGGGCCATATCAAGTTAGGGGATCGCGTGCCCGCTGTCTCCAAGCGGTGGCGCGCTCCGACCCTCCCGACCCGTCTGGCAGGCCTGGTTGTGCAGAGTCTCAGGCCCTGAGTACCCGGCTGATGTTATGTAATGCCAGGTCCGTCGTTAACAAGGCCCCCCTGATTTGCGATCTCATTCAGGAGGAGGGTGCGGACCTGGCAGGGGTCACCGAAACCTGGTTGGGCCCAGAGGGCGGTGTCCCTCTGGTAGAGATTTGCCCACCAGGTTTCCAAGCATTCCATCGACCGAGATCTCAGGGAAGGGGTGGTGGGGTGGCGGCGATTATTAGAGAAGTCCTTTGTCCTAGGGAGGCCACTGTTCCTCAGACGGCTGGTTGTGAGTCTCTCTTTGTGAAGTGGGGTCGGGGGGTTCAGATGGGCCTGTTGATAACGTACCTGGCTCCCTGCCACGTGTCATCGGCCCTGCCCGGGCTCCTCGAGGTGATAGCCGGGCTGGCGGTTGAAACCCCCAGGCTTTTAGTCATGGGTGATTTCAACCTGCCTTCGCTCGGGGAAACCTCTGGGGTGGCCCGGGAGTTCCTGGCTTCCATGACGGCCATGGATCTGACCAAATTAGTTTCTGACCCCACTCACACGGGGGGACACACACTGGACCTGATTTTCACCTCTGGTCAGTGGTTGAATGATCGCGTTGGAGATCTAGTCATAAAACCCTTGTCATGGTCCGATCATTCTCTTCTTAGACTGGACTTCGGTGCCGCCACCCTCCATCGCAGGGAGGCGGAGCCGAGGAGATGGTTCCGCCCCAGGCGCCTGATGGATCCGGAACGGTTCCAGATGGAGCTTGGGCCATTTCCTGAAACTCTGGCTCATAACTCGGCCACAGACTTGGTGGCCACCTGGGATAGGTTGGCCGCGGAGGCTCTGGACCGAGTTGTGCCTTTGCGACCTCTGACTCGGCATAGATCCCACCTGGCTCCGTGGTTTACGGGGGAGCTGAGGGGGATGAAATGCCGGAAAAGACGTCTGGAGGGTATCTGGAGGGCCAGTCGTGCTGAGTCTGATCGGACACAGGTGAGGTCCTATATTAGGACCTACCTAGTGGCGATAAGGGCGGCGAGGCGTTCACACTTCTCCGCCCTTATTGCGTCTGCAGAAAATCGGCCTGCTGCCCTGTTTAGAGTGACCCGCTCCCTGCTTGAGCCGAGAGCGCGGGAGGACCTCTTGCAGGGTAAAGCAGAAGAGTTTTCCCGATTTCTGCATGATAAAATCGCCCAGATTCGGGATGGGCTGGACTCCAGTTGGGTGGTCCCGGGGGAGGTGTCCGGGGCAGGTCTTGAGACGGTTATCTGGGAAGAGTTCGATCCTGTGACCGCCGAGGGTATGGACAGACTTCTGGGGAGGCTGAATGCCACCACATGTTTATTGGACCCGTGCCCTTCCTGGTTGGTTTCTACCTCCAGAGAGGTGACACGAGGCTGGCTCCAGGGGATTGTCAACGCTTCGTTGACGGAGGGGGTGCTTCCGACCGCCCTGAAAATGGCGGTGGTGCGGCCCCTCCTCAAGAAGCCTTCCCTGGACCCGGCTCTTTTGAATAACTATCGTCCTGTCTCCAACCTTCCCTTTGTGGCGAAGGTTGTTGAGAGTGTGGTGGCGCGTCAGCTCCCTCAGTATCTGGAGGAAGCATCCTATTTAGATCCCTTCCAATCGGGCTTCAGGCCCGGGCACAGTACTGAAACAGCATTGGTCGCGTTGGTAGATGATCTCTGGAGGGCCCATGACAGAGGTTATTCCTCTGTCCTGGTCCTCTTAGATCTGTCGGCGGCTTTTGATACTATCGACCATAGTATCCTATTGCGGCGGTTGGAGGGGTTGGGAATTGGGGGCACCGTCTTGCGGTGGTTCTCGTCCTTCCTCTCGGACCGCTCGCAATTGGTGTTGACGGGGGGGGAGAGGTCCACCCCTAGACCCCTCATGTGTGGGGTGCCTCAGGGGTCGGTCCTCTCCCCTCTTCTGTTCAACATCTATGTGAAGCCGCTGGGAGAGATCATCCGCGGTTTTGGGGTGAAATGCCATCTGTATGCTGATGACACTCAGCTTTACATCTCCACCCCAAGCCACCCCAACGATGCTGTGGAGGTTATGGCCCGTTGCCTGGAGGCTGTGCGGAACTGGATGGGCGAGAACAGGCTTCGACTCAACCCTTCCAAGACCGAGTGGCTGTGGTTTCCGGCGGCCCGATATAGTCAGCTGACTCCATCGCTGGCTATTGGGGATGAGATCTTGACCCCCACAGAAGGGGCACGCAATCTTGGTGTCCTCCTGGATGTACGGCTGTCTTTGGAAGAGCATATTACGGCCGTCTCCAGGGGGGCTTTTTATCAGGTTCGCCTGATACGCCAGATGCGGCCCTTTCTTGATCGGGACGCCTTACGCACAGTCACTCATGCCCTGGTCACCTCCCGTCTGGACTACTGTAATGCCCTCTACATGGGGCTCCCTGCGGGGAGCACTCGGAGGCTTCAACTGGTACAGAATGCAGTCGCGCGGGTGGTTATGGGGGCATCGAGATACTCCCACGTGACGCCCCTCCTGCGCGAGCTGCATTGGTTGCCAGTGGCCTTCCGGGTTCGCTTTAAAGTACTGGTTTTGGTCTTTAAAGCGCTCCATGGCATCGGACCAGGATACTTACAAGACCGCATTCTGCCAGTAGTCTCCCACCGACCGGTGCGCTCCCACAGAGAGGGTCTCCTCCGGGTCCCGACGCCTTCTATGTGTTGTCTGGTGACCCCGAGGAATAGGGCCTTCTCTGTGGGGGCACCCGCCTTTTGGAATGGGATGCCCCCTGGATTACGAACGACCAGTGACCTGAGGGCCTTCAGACGTGACCTGAAGACCTGGCTCTTCGAGCAGGCCGGCCTGAGCTGACTCAAATGGGATTTTAAATGGGGTTTTTAGATTAGTTGGGATGGGTGCACAAAGTTTTAATTTATTTTAATTGGGGTTTTTAGATTTTTATAGGGACAGCCTAGGGTTTAATTCTTTTTTAACTATTTATATTTGTATACATGTATTTTAGTTGGCTGTTCACCGCCCTGAGTCCTTCGGGAGAAGGGCGGTATATAAAACCTAAAATAAATAAATAAAAAAAATAAATAAGTTAGCAATTTTTATATACGTTCTAATATTTCATCATACCTTCCCCTTTCCACCTTTTGCTAAGTGTCAGTCTAGCATTAGTCTTCTTCTGTTTCTTTGAATCTGCCAGAGGCAGGCACAAAACTCACAAGGAAGTTAAAAGAAATAAAAGAACATATGTGTGGGTGGGTGCCTATTGTGCTCTGCACGCACAGTTTCTCACTATAGGCTGAATGTGCCAAGTTGGTTTGATTTTGTATTCCAACAGAAGAAGAGAAATTCCCAGCAACACCATACATTAATTCCTTCTTTCTGTTAAAAAAAAGTAATTTTATAAACTGTGATAAAGTACAGATTGTTACATTGTTACATTTATGTCATAACTGAACACAGTATTATGAGCCACAGTGGTGCAGTGGATAGAGTGCAGTACTGCCAGCTGCCTGCATTTTGGCAGTTCAAATCTCACCAGTTTCTCCAAGGGCAACTAAATCCTCAGGATTTTCAAATCTCACCAGTTTCTCCAAGGGCAAGTAAATCCTCAGGATTTCTTTGAAAGAAATTATGCCATTAACTTCAACACAATTTATTTCACATTATTGTCTAATTTATGTTAAGCAACACATAGAGTATATTATGAAATGGTGGGGAGAAGAGGCTGGAAAATCAAGAATTTGAACATAGTGGTGTATTTTGAACCACCTTCTCCTTCCATCAAACTGCAGTAGAAATATGCCTTGCATTAGGAGGCGATAGGGCAATAGCCCAATACCAGGAATCATCTTGGTCCTCCCCAAGAAGAGTCATACTTGAAAGAGACAAAAGCACCTCAATCCTGGTCAGTCATCTTGGACATTACTAAAAATCAGGCTGGGACAGTTATAGAATCCACTTCAGCAAGTACAATGGGCACTGAAGGAAAACTTCAGCCCCAAGAATGAATTCTGATAGTAAGCCAGCTTTGGAAGCATATGCCTGCTTTGCAACTGCACATCTGAATTGCTACCAGAACATGCTCTCCTTCTGTTTGGACAAGCTGACAAGAGATTTGTTTGACCAAGAAACAGTTTTATGAATGGAAGTGTAATTCACACAAATTCATTTACACAGTCCCTATCCTGGGAAATAAACATAGCCTTCCCTAGCAAACCCTCCATTTACCATACATCTTAAATATAAAGGGCACAAAATACATACAGCTTTAACAGAGTAAAAGAATAATTATGAGTCACAGATGCAGTCTTACTTAGCAAAGCAACTGTTCACACTTGAAGTGCTAAAGAAACAGGCTGAAGCACTGCAGTGAACAGCCCTCAAACTAACAAAATACAGATGTGCTACTGCAGCAAAATGCATCATGAACACAATCCAGTGTAAGCTTAGGAAACAGACTCACCTCTGCTTATCAGATCAAGCAGCATAATCTTTCTGCATATTTAATTGCACTCTAAAGTCCTCACATGAAATGACACGAGAGAATGAGGTGCACAAGTACAATCAACAATACAAAAGCCAAAAATCCAGAAAAAGCAATCAAATCAAAGGAAATTGCCAACATGAAATTTCTAGGGAAATAAAGATAAATAAGCTGCACTGATGAGGGCCTGCTGAATCTCAAGTAACTTGATACCAAGATACTGTATATAGGTTACTGTTAAGAAATATAAATTTAGATCTGTAGCAAATCAGCAACAAGTGCAATTCTTTCAACAATAGTTACTCTCGTACCCTATAGCATGTCAGCTGCTAGACTGTGCACTAGCCCCATCTAGAGTGTGTAACAGTAAAAAAAAAGGTGAGTTATGATGTATGGATCACTGTAGCTAAGTTATTCTTGCCAGTATTGGAGACAAATCAGCTCTGGAGACAACTGCCAAGGAAATGAAAAAGACAAGTTATCCAATAATATTCACAGCAATCCTTCATCCCTTTCTCAATAAACACACATGAGATTAACCTAGACTGTTTAAGTCTCAAAACCAGTTCTAAACTTTAATGTGGGATGAATCCGGAAAACCAGTTTCTTCAAAGACTGCTTGGAATTCCATTCTCACAAGTATCTTTTTAAAGAAAGCTACGGGTGAAAGGTACAATCAGATTATAATTATTCAAATTTTTGAGTCCAGTACAGATTTTTTGTCCAGGAGAGACCACTCAACTACATTTTTAAGGATGACCAACACTTCTCTCAGACAGCGACAAGTTTGTTATAGTCTGGACTGAACCAATCCATCAGCCATGATGCATATGATTTAAGACAAGAGGTTCACAGCAATAAAGCTATCAACTTGTCTGTATTCCGAGGCCACAATAGAGGGCGTCAAAACTGAGAGGGACGGTGCATTGAATGCTCCACTTGAATGTACTTGAAATCTGGTAACCAACTCAGCATGAAGGCAAATGATTTAACTTCCAACATGCTTAGGAAATTCGTCACAGAATACTGTAAGTTCATGTAACTTAGCCTCCAAGGTTCAATTATACCATACAGTTCTACTGAAGATACAGCAGAAAAAGTAAAATGAGCCTTTATCGCTAGCTGCATTGCCATGTAAAATCTATAGGTAGAAGCTGTAGAGTATATTAGGTCACTTTCAGGGAAATTGTCTACTATAAGTGTTCTTGTCATTCTCCAGCCTGTTTCATTATTATTCTGAACTGGAGCCTGCCACAGAATCAATTCTGTTGGTATCTTTAGGGTGTGGGTTATTACAACCTTATATGTTTCAGAAATTCTAAATGAATAACCAAACAGTGCATTAGCTATTATTTGAGAATAATGGTACCAAGGCAACCAAATAATAAACATTCAACAAATTATGAGAAATGTAAATAAAAAGAATATTAAAACTCAATCAGAATCAATGAATACTGTGCTTGAAAAGAAAGGCAAGGGAGAGTAACATACTGGACTAAATAAAATACAGGCAAGAATTTCAGACAATGGCAGGGGAAATTGGGGAAGAATAAAGAGGTTTTCACTGTATAGAATGTTCATATATAAAAGAATATAGAAAGAGAAGCAGAGACTTTTTCTGTAACAAGAAAACCAGAAATTGGGAAGCTTCCTGCCACAACAAAGAGGGAAAGATGCTTATAAGATATATCCAGTTGCTTCATGAAAAAGCACCTTTGGGATAACTATTACCTGGATAACCGAGAATCTCCATAGACATTTATAAGATATAGCATTCACATATACCTGCATGTACTAAGGACACTTTTGCGTGGGCACTATTTCACTTGGGAGTGGAGACCAAAATAAAATTAATGTTTCCGGATTGAAGAGGGGTGGAGAGAATTCCTTTTCCTTTGCAGCTTATGCCCAGGGTTCTGGTCTTTGAAGGCAGACAGATCCTCAAACAATTGAAAGAAAAGGAATGTTGGGGGGTCCCTATCAATAATTGCTTTGCCAATGCTCTTTTGGTTCTTCTGCTTGCATGTGCTCCTTATTTTCCTGCAGCCATACTTTCCTGAGGTTGGGGATTCAGATCAGTTCTAATTTTTTTAGTATTTTTTAAGTATTTATTTGATTTGTCAATTGTTTACGAGATACAGGAATAAGAATAAATATACTGTAGTTTTGAATACATGAGATACTTATAAGAAAAATAAAAAGAAACAATAGGACGATTGGTGTGCTTATGCACGCCCCCTACAGGCCTCTTAGGAAGGGGGTGAGGTCAATAGTAGACAGTCTAAGGTTAAAGTTTTTGGGGTTTGGGGAAGAAACCACAGTCAGGCAGAGTATTCTAAACATTGACCACTCTGTTGCTGAAGTCATATTTTCCTCAGTCAAGTTTGGTGCGGTTAACCTTGAGTTTGTATCTATTGTGTACTCTTGTATTGTTGATTGAAGCTGAAGTATTCATTTGCAGATAGGACATTGCAATGTATGATTTTATATACTATATTTAGATCGGACCGGAGGCGGCGTAGTTCTAGGTTTTCTAGATCTAAAGTTTCAAGTCTGGTGGCATAAGGTATTCTGCAATGAGTAGAGGAGCGGAGAACTCTTCTTGTGAAATATTTCTGGACTTTTTCAATTGTGTTAATATCAGATACATGATATGGATTCCAGACTGATGAGTTGTATTCAAGTATAGGTCTAGCAAATGTTTTGTATGCTCTAGTTAGTAGTGTGATATTACCAGAGAAAAAGCTACGTAGGATTAGATTAACAACTCTTAATGCCTTTTTGGCTATGTAGTTACAGTGGGCTCTAGCACTTAGATCATTTGAGATGAGTACTCCAAGGTCCTTGACAAAGTTTGGATCCTCAACAAGGTCTTGACTATTTAGCTTGTATTTTATTTTCTAATTTTTTTGCCAATATGTAAGACACAGCATTTATTTGTTGAGAATTGAAATTGCCATTTGATTAACCACTCTGATACATAGTAAAGGCCTTTTTGGAGGGTAGTAGTATTGTCTGTGGTGTTGAATAGCTTTACATCATCAGCGAAGAGAACACAGTTGCACTTGATATGATCACAGAGGTCATTTATGTAGAGTATGAAAAGAGTTGGTCCTAGAACACTGCCTTGGGGGACACCACTGTTGACAGGTACAGAATTTGATAGGACGCTCCCAATTTTGACCATTTGTTGTCTGTTTGACAGGAATGCTTCTATCCAGTTATGCAGGTGTCCAGAGATACCATAAGATTTTAGTTTTAGTAGTAGTTTGTTGTGTACCACTGAATCAAAGGCTTTACAGAAGTCTATGTAGATTGCGTCTATTGCTTTGCCCTAATCGAGTTGTGTAGTCCATATGTTTTTGAAGTGTAAGAGTTGCAGATTACAGAATAGTTTTTTTCTGAAACCAAATTGTTTATTACAGAGTAGGTTGTTTGTCTCTAAGTGGAGGATAATGGATTGGTTAATAATTGAGTCCATGACTTTACAAGTGAAGCAGCATAAGGAGATTGGTCTGTAATTTTCAACTAGGTTGGGGTCTCCTTTTTTGAAGATGGGGATGACCGTAGCTTGTGACCATAGTTTTGGCAAGGAGCTAGTCCTGAAAGATTTTTCAAAGATTATGCTTAGAGGTTCGGCTATGGCATTGGATAGCTTTTTTAAGAAGTAGGCACATATTCCATCTAGTCCAATAGATAAGGATGGTTTTAGATTGCGCAGTGCTTTTTCAACAATGTCTTCTGTAAAATCGATATGTATTAGATCATTGTAGTTGTCTGTGGTTCGACTAGGAAGTACTGGGCTTGATCTATTGCTGTTTACAATGTACAGTGAATGTGATATTTTCGGTCCAATAGATAAGGATGATTTTAGATTGTGCAGTGCTTGTTCAACAATGATATACCATTATTTTGTCTGTGTCTTGATTTAATCACTGGGTAAAGCCAACTGGCTATTCCAAACTGTGAATCCCAATTCAACTGACTTGCTTCAAGAACACTTGGAATATTACATCCAGTTTTAGTTGTTGTGATATAAAAAAAGATGTTTAGGGGACTGAAGGCCAAAACATATGAAGAATGGTTGCAGGAATTGAGTATGTCCAATTTAATGAAAAGAAGGGGTAAGGATGACACAATAGCAGTGGTCCAATATCTAAGGAGCTGTCACAAAGAAGAGGGAATCAATCTATTCTCCAGAGCACTTGAAGACAGAACAAGATGCAAGGGATGGAAACTAATCAAGGAGAGAATCAACCTAGAAATAAGGAGAAATTTCCTGTTTTTTTTTAAAAAAGAGATTGGACAGCCATTAATCTGAAATGGTATAGGATATCTGCTTGACAGTTCATTTTGGTAGGTAATTGGTTTCAGAAGCCCCCCCCCCCCAAAAAAAAAAAAAAAAAGGATTTTATCTCTGGGATAAAAACAAAGTTGGCTAACGACAAGGAAACCTCAGGGCAGCCTGGCTATCCCATTTGGTGATTCTTCTGAGTGTCTCCAGATGACAATGGAAAATGAAAAAGAGATTATATTTGAGCGATGCAAGTTTGCTAAATGAGATTTCCTTCTCATTTCATAAAAGATTTTTATCTCGAGGATAAGAAATCCATCCCAGTCTCAAAGGTGCTTTTTTTTCAAGAGGCAACTGGACTTTCTGGTTTTTTTCTTTGAAGATGTTTCACTTCTCATGCAAGAAACTTCTTCAGCTCTGGCTGAATGGTGGGGAATGGAAGGATTTATACTCCTTGTAGATAGCTGGTCATTTGCATTCTTTTAGAGAGTCGTTGAGGCCACCTGGAGGTTTATATGTATTGTCAGGGTCATCTGAGTAGTGTAAATGGTTGTGAAGCCTTCTTGGAACTATTGAAAGGACTGTGTTGTAGACTGGAGATAGATGATGTTGTATTCTTCCCCGTCTGTTGAGAGAGGACTATTCAATTTTGACATAGCTTCTTGGATAAGAAGCGAAATATCTTCAAAGAAAAACCAAAGTCCAGTTGCCTCTTGAAAAAGCACCTTTGGGACAACCATGACCTGGATGACTGAGAATCTCCATAGACATAATCTATCCTAGGAAAATGGGGAGAAACTAAGGTGAACACCACTAACAAAGAAGGATCAGAAAGACACAAAACTATGAAACTTGAATGTAATTAATTCTACTCCTCCAGATTACCTCCAGCAAAAGATGCCTAAAAGTTGATGACCTTAAAAGTTTTTTAAAAAATTCCTTGTGCTTTTCAAAGAAGCTTAAAGCAAGAATTAGCGAGTCTATTTGATTCCTATTTTTGCAATTAACAATATGAATTAATGGACCTGTCATGTATTCATGCAGGTATCTTTTATGATACCTACCATGGTTTTACCAAGAATCAGCAATCAACCATGCAAATAAGGAGTTAAAGAGGGATGTTTGTGCAATCTTAGTCTGGAAAAGCCATGCTTGGATACCTTTAATAATATTTTTATTTTTTATTTTAGTACTGTTGTGTCAATTATGGATTGCAACTACTAAGAGTACCCCGATTTTCTTCAAACTGATATGCCTGCAGTCTCCTTGATACCAATTTTGATTGAGTGATGGAGTTGATGCTTGAGATCAATATGGATTGAACACAGCATCTAGCTTCCACAAATCTAAACTGAAGGGGAGAAGTAAACAATTCTACTGTGTACTAAGTAATCTTGTCAGTAGTTCATCTCATCTCTCCAACCAATGCCACAATGGGATTTCCACAAAGGAACTCCCAAGAATTTCCACAAAATTTGCTGGAAATCACTAGATGTCAGAAGTCTCCAAAGCAGTTAATATTAACTGATTTGTGATCCCCTTAGAGAAGAATCTCACTAAGAAATGACCTGACCATGACAATTCAACCAATTAACACTCCTATCTTCAGATTATCTTTCTTTGTCCAGGTACACATCTAAATTGAAGATATGTTTCCTCACAGTAAACGGTTTACAGTAGTTATGTCATCGTTTCCCCCCCCCCCCCCAATCATTCTGACTGCTGCATTGTAGAAGAACTGAGTAGACTGGTAAAATTAGAGACAAAAGCAGAAAGGATATAAAGTACTATGGAAATATTTTTACACAGAACATTAAAAATACAACAGCTCAACAGCTCAAAAAACCCTGTGACTAACTAGAAATATGATAGAGGCATATGAAACCATAAAAGCTTTTGAAAACATTAGCAGAGAACAGCTGCTCACCATTCTACACGAATATAAAAAGGGCATGTGATGGAATTAGTCAGCAAACAAAATTAATGCTAGTATGTATGTTTTGACATGCAAAAACATGACAAGCTAATACAAAAGAAAGTAAACATCTGAACATGGTAAGGATCAACAATATAGAAGTATAAATATGGAAAGCTCACTATAAATTGTCTTCGGGAATAAAAATAAAATGTCAAATAGATAGTATATGTTGTCAGAAATCCATTTCCTGAAAACACAAGGGAACATCTGGTACTCTTTCTTATCAAGAGTTCTATAACAATTATATACTGATTTTGTTTAGTAAGCACGGCTTGAATATGGAAGCCATCAAATATATCTTTTGATCTTTTGAGTCCTGAGATCCAGAATTCCTGATTTTATTTGTACCTTTCCAAAGTATGAAAATCAATAATAAACAAAATGATAATGATGGGTTGCGGGTGAAGATGACACAAGAAAGAAAGAAAAATATTCTTGGTTTCTCCTCCAGCCTTTTTCTTCAAGCACAAATGTGGAAGTTGTGCTGCAATTCTGGGCTTACTTCTTTGTCTTCCACTCCTTTTTATTGACTTGAACCACAAAACAAGGTAGAAAAGCACAGCCAAGCCAATCTTCCCATTGTATTCTAGAGAGGTTCTTCTCAAATCAATGGACAATGCCTTTTAATGCAGACCAAAAATAACTCTCTTCAAGATAGAAGAGAGCAGAGGCAGCACTTTTCCTTTCAATACAATAAAGGACCTGGAAACAATTAGCTACCATCTCTCTTATGGATTGCATCCCAAAATTTGAGAAAAAGCAGACCGATGTCTTGTACTCTGAAAAATCAGAGAATTATGAGAGATGACTTTTATGAAGTAAAAAACCAAACCAAACCAAAACCAATAAATCCCACTTACCTTATTGTTGATATGTTGCAAACTTATTTGCTGTATTATATTTAGCATTGTCGCATCTTTTTGTAGCCTTTAATTGGTCTGGAAGTGGATGTGAGAGGAAAGCTGCTGCTATGTCACACTCTAATGGCAGAAGTTTGGAGTTCACTTTGGGAAAAGTGAATTCTCAGATTTCAGTTACTGATTCTGTCTGAATGGAAAAGCATAGAGGCGTGTTTCACTAGTAATAATAACAATTCAAATGATCCAAACAGATATGAGTTAACAAGGTCCAATGTAGGATTAAGTAACAGTTAGTAACCGGGGAAAAAGGAGGGGTGTGGAGAAAGGGAAAGTTTCTTGTAGAATGCTCTTTTTATTCCCTTTTGTTTTGCTTTTTAATTTTTTAATACATTCTTTAGATACATACATATAGTTCTTCTTTGTTTTGGCTTTGCTTGCATGTCTTAACCAAAACATATTTAAAAAAAAAAAATCAACAGTTTGAATTTTTTAGATTGTAGCCTTTTCAATAACAAATAAAGTTTCGAAATGATTTTATTTGTTATTGGAGGTGCAGTGAAATTAACACTTTATTTTTTACTTTTGGACAAAGAAAATGGACTTAGAATCTAAAGATTTGCTGTTCAGCACCGGAAAGCCATTTTTTGATTCCAAAAAATGTATTACTATAGGTCAACGATGGATGTCTGCAATGAATTATGGCATCAATTTATTGTCTGTAAATATACATCTTGTATGTTTATTTCTTTTTTTAAATCTTTTTTTCCTTTTATAATTTTGTGTACTTTTCTTTTTGTTTTTTTCATACAGTTAATAATAAAAGAAAACAGTTCAGGCTACTATTGGTCATCCAGACTTCCCTAATTTAGTGTGAGTTGGACAGCATTTTTATTGTGAGGTCTCACCAAAATGAATAGGTATTATATTCTGCCCCACAAACTAGCTATTAACACAAGTCTAGATTCTTGCATTAGCCCACCCTTTGCAATTAAGGGTCACTATATTGTATGAATTAAATAATGACATCATCATGACCAGCTTATATGAATTCTGTTTAAATGCTCAATACACACGTTTCCTAAATGCAATAGATTTTCTGACATTCTTATCATCAAAAAGTCTGCTGTGGACAGAAAAACAGTAAGAAAATAATCACAATAATAATAGTCATGCAACAAATTGCAATATGTATACCAACAACTCAAGTAGAAGGGCTGTTGCTGAATTCAATTTGAATACTGTGTTTGTTTTGAAAAAGTTTTTCAAGAGAAATAGACAAGTACAGTATAGTGGAACAAGAGCAAGAATCTCTCCAATTCTGCTCACTCACCTCTGTTCCACTTTTTCAATTTAAAATTGTGCAGACATCTCCCTGCTTTCTTCAGTGGCACTAATTTTTCTATTTTTCTTGTTAGCAGATCTTCTGATTCCACCAAATGCATCAACAGGATTTTGCACTTACATTTCCCCCAATATTGAAAAACAGATAAAACTCCAAGTAGCATTCATTCAGCCAATCAGTTTGCTTTACTTTTCCTTTGTGAGGTTGTGCTTCATACTAGTGCTGACAGGTATATGATCTCACAAAGGAGAAGTAAATAAAACTTTTTGGTGGGCTGAATGAAAGCTATTCCTTCAAGAGATTTGTCTCTCTCTGTGTATGAGTGTACTGCTCTTTACTCATCGAGAATTGGTAGCTTAGATCTAGTTTTGTTTTTATTTAACTGCATTTACATAGTTAGGTTTAGTTTACAGTATTTGTTTATTTATATTATTTAATATCACACTTGTTTACTTAGTTTAGTTTATTAACACTTTATTTATTTATCATATTTAATATATTTAGTTTATATTAGCTTAACTTAGTTTAGCTTAGCTTAGTTTAATTTAATTTATCTTAGTTTAGGACATGGAATGAATGATGGAGATGTTCCTATACTATGCAGGGAAACTCTGTTTGAGGTAAGTGATCCTCTGTTTTATTTATTTATTTACTTGTCAACTTGCATATGTAACTCTAGGATTAGTTTAGGATTCAAAGCGGTAACATGACAGGTAACATGTCATAAATAATAATGAAATAAAACGAATCAAAGGAATCCAGGAAAAAGCAAAATTGTTTTAGAATAATTTTTAGAATAACTTTTGAACTTTTGAAACTATCTGTACATTTTCTTTCAGGCCCTTTC
The DNA here is from genome assembly GCA_023653725.1 of Bungarus multicinctus. Classification (NCBI taxonomy): domain Eukaryota; kingdom Metazoa; phylum Chordata; class Lepidosauria; order Squamata; family Elapidae; genus Bungarus; species Bungarus multicinctus. The sequence goes on from CM042836.1 coordinate 118,157,309, forward strand.
TTGGTGAATTGTGTTAATATCTTCAATATAAACATATCTACAGGACAGCCTTCCAGAAAGGCTGTCTGCGGCTTTGCTTGGGGCATACAGAGAGGTACGCACTACGCAGTCATGGGACTGGTTGGATCCCTTAAATCCCTTTTCTTAATTAATTTATAACATCACATGCTGCTTTTAAATTTTACATATGGTGCTCAAGTTTTTAATATTGCATGTGTACAATACCTAAAGTCCCTCTGTGAGGCATACGGGCAGTTCTTAAATATGATAAATAAACAAATGTATGTTCTAGTCTCCTGGTATGCTAAACTGCATTGGCCATTAGTCCTGGTTAAGCACCCAGAAAACAATAATTAGTGAATATTGTTCTATATATCCCGTGTGCTTTTTAGCACTGGAGAAGATTCAGCATGACATTATCCCTATTTCCATTCATCCATAGCCCAAATTAGTGGAGGAGGGGAGAGAACCAACCCCACCCCTTCCTATTGTTTTTGGCTGTGACAGATGGAGACAACTATTGCAATATATTGATGCTGTCCCACTCACCATATACCTACTCCCATGACAATTAACCCATTTCTTTACATCACTGATTGCTCCCTCTGGACGAACAAAGCACCTGAGAAGAACAAACAACTTTCAGAAAGGCAGAACCTTAGTCCCTAACAGTTGACTATGGACCTCCAAAACTACTCCTACCAACACTGACAGGGCAAGCCACTAGAATATATATCCCACTCTACTAACACTGACGATATTACCTAGTCTGGGTAATGCAAGAAAACAACCATGCTCAGAGAGCACCAAGGACCACTTATTTCAACTCCGAGCTACAATTTTTCTCCTTTATCATCATTGTGCTTTCTGCTCAAGCTTATTTTTAATGTGACTTCAGCAGCAGTAAGGAGGTACATAAACGAATAGAATTAGGAGTGTACTTAGAATGATTGCAAGGCCCAGCACGATACATTTTTTGTAAACCGGGCTGCTTGTGCACGATTCGTATTTCCTCAGAAGTAAAGGCCAGAGGCAAGATGTGCATTAATTCCCCTTGTTTGGTTCTAGAGGTATGGCCTGTTATGTTCAAATATGGAACATTTTGTTCAATATGAATGAAGTATTATGTTGATTTTTAGTCAGTTTGTTTGACTTCTGTAAATACGGCAAAGCAAATAAGCAAAGATGACCACAGTCCTTGAAAACCTAATCCCAGGACATTGATCCCTTAACATGTGGACCCCAGTGGTGGTATTCTACTGGTTTGGCCCAGTTCTGGTGTACCAATAGCGCCGAAGAGCAGCAGAGACGAACTGGTTTTCTCTGAGGAGCTGCTGGAGCCGCTGTTGGGCCCACCCGCCTGCCGAGGCTCCCATACTGATCTTTATTCTCTGCTTTTGAAGCGCATCTTCTTTGTGCGGCACAGCAGATTGCTGCGCATCAGCTGTTGAAGCGAGAGAGTGTTTAGGTGTAGCAGGTGAGTCGAAAAACCTGTGCCCATACAGAATGCACATTTGTGTGTGTGTGTGCATGAAGTGCATGCACATGCACAAAGTTCACCCACCAAGCTATGCCCACCGAACCGTGGTAAACTTTTTTGAAATGCACCACTGGTAGACCCCATCATTTTCATTGGATGCAGCAGTGAAAATTGAAAATAAATTCTAGGATTACTTCTTGCAGTACTATTTTTAATTTATTGCGTAGAGATTTAGAAACACTATTCTTAAAAAAATATGGATTCAATCTGGCAAATTGTATAGCCTATAGAAATCTACTAATTTTCTTTCATGCCGACTTTAACAGAGATATGTTCCATCCCCCACCATAAATGAACAAAGAAATAAATAAAACCTCAAGCAAATTTTTGCTCCTATTAGGTCTGACTTAACTTTACAGAAAACTATCTAGTATGTTTTGATAGCTGCAGAGGTAGAGCAGGTAAAAGTGAACCCTTTTCACTAATGAATATCCAGGCAGGTTTTTGTTGACCTGTGCCATGATTATTTCCAAGCAGCAACATTTCCAGAAATTTATATATGTTTAGAATCCAAATAAAATGTTAATATAGCTCTTTCCAGATCAGAGTTTTGAGATATCACAGAAGAATTATATGGATTATATGTAAGGTTGATATTGTTTTTAAAGATCTATTTGAGTTACAGATTCCTTACAGATTTTTAGAAGTAGAGGGAAGGACAGCAAAATAATTATTCTCAGCAGCTTCATCTGTAATCATCCTGTTTAAGGATTGCAGCTAAAAATCCAAATTCACCATACTTTGTCCCAACTACAAGTATCAATATTTTGCTTAGAGAGGGCATATATAAATTCCATTGAAAACTAGTACATGAAAATGTTACAATGTAAGATTGATAATAGATTGATGTAGTTACTGTGCTTTTCAAAATGTGGCTTTATGCTCCAAGCATTTTGTCAAAAGAACTTCAAATCTTTTAAAACAAATGATCAGAATGCAGCCAAAGTGCATGGCAACCGGATTTGACTCCAGTCAGTATAGATTGTATCCACACTATGATTTATAACACTTAGTAAATTCACCTCTTGAGTTGGTTTATCCTCAGGTGTTCAAAATGTTTCTTTTGGCAGATCTGTCTCCAGAAATAGACATCAAAAGACACCAAAAGCAAGTAACCAATTTTTTTGTTTGTCTGAGAACCTGACCTTTCCTAGTTAATGACCAATGTTAAATTTTGGTGTTGTTGGTGGGTTAATATGTAAAGTTTTTTGTGAATATTGTTTAATAGCACAAGTGTTTTTCTATGGAAATACAGGAAAAAAGCGGATGGAAGAAATAAGATCAAGGCAAGAAAAGAAGCTGGCAGAAAAAGATGCTACCATAAGAGCTTAAATAATTCATTTCCTTTACAATCCTGTTTTAAGCTCCTCTCTTTGCCTGCTTATTTACCTATATTCTATGACTGATGTATGCCTCTTGTAATTTCTGCATCTTAATTGGGAGAGGAAAATGACTACTTAGCCAGTGAAAATGGCATCCTTTATGAAAGAAAACAAGGATCTGAAGACCAAACTGAAGGAATATCCAGAAACAAAGGTACTATATGAATAAGATGTGATTAAATTCATGATTAAATTAGTAGATCGAGGAAATGGTGTAGATATAGTATACTTAGAATTCAATAAGGCATTTGGCAAAGTAGACCAGAGCTTATATCTTGATAAGATAGATACAGGGGTCTTCAAACTTGACAGCTTTAAGACTTGTGGACTACAATTGCCAGAATTCCTGCTCCAGTCATGTTAGCTCAGGAATTCTGGGAGTTGAAGTTCACAAGTCTGAAACTTGCCAAGTTTGAAGACCTTTGAGATAGAACAATGCTGGATAAACAATACCACCACCAGATGGATTCGCAATAGACTGATCGACCACAGTCAGCATGCAGCCCTCAATGAAACTACATCTACCTGGAGAGAAGCATACAGTGGTTCTGTTATGGGCCCAGTTCTCTTCAACATCTTCATCAATGAGCTAGATGATGGGATAGAAGGGAACCTCAGCAAATTTGCAGGAAGAAACAAATGCACAGGTATAGAATAGGCACTATCTGGCTCAATAGTAGTAACAGTGATAGGGATCTAGGTGTCCTAATAGACCTTGGCTTAACTATGAACCAGCAGTATGCTGCAGCTGCCAAAAAAATGAATGCAGTTCTAGGCTGCATCAACAGGGAATATCATCAAGATCACAAGAAGTGATAGTATAGGTAGCCTTCAACTTATAATCATTTATTTAGTGATTATTTGAAGTTACAACGGCACTGAAAAAAGTGACTTTTGGCCATTTTTCATTGTAGCATCCCCATGGTCACCTGATCAAAATATTTATGACAGTCGCAATGTCCCAAGGTCATGTGATCCCCTTTTGCAACCTTCTGATCAGCAAAGTCATTGGGAAAGCCAGATGCACTTAAAACCACGTTCCCAACTTAACAACTGCAGTGATTCACTTGACAATTGTGGCAAAAAAGGTCATAAAATGAGACAAAACTCAATTAACAACTGCCTCGTTTAACAATGGAAATTTTGGGCTCAATGGTGGTCGTAAGTTGAGGACTACCTGTACCACTCTATAGTGCACCAGTGCACACATGGAGTACTGCATCTAGTTCTGGTCACTATGATACCAAAAAATGCTGAGGCCCTAGAAAGAGTGCAGAGAAGAGCAACTAAGATATATATGTATGTAAGATGATCAGTAAGTATGTAAGTCAACGGAACTAAATATGTCTAGCCTAATAAAGAGAAGGATAAGGGTGACATGATAGCTGTCTTCCGGTACTTGAGGGGCAGTCTTAGAGATGAGAGGGTCAACTTATTTTCAAAAGCACCTGAGGGCAGGACAAGAAATAATGGGTAGAAGCTTGTTAAAGAGAGATCTTACTTGGAACTAAGGAGAAATTTTCTAACAGTGAGAGCATTTAATCAATGAAATAGCTTTCCTTCTGGAATGGAAGTTGCTCCATCACGCCAAGTTTTCAAGAAAAGATTGGACATCCATTTATTTAGGATGATGTAATAACTCCTGCTTTGGACAAAGGGTTGGACTAGAAGACCTCCAAGGTGATGAGAAAGCAACTAGAGTTAATCACAGCAATTTACATACAAGAAAGAGGAGAAGGAAATGTATTCGGTTTTAATCATAGAGAAATTACACTGTGGGTCCTTGGTGCTCTCTGAGCTTGGTTATTTTCTTACAGACATTTCATTATCCAACTAAGGAACATAATCAGTACACATTTATAGCCACTTATTTTTCTCTTACACTCCCTTCCCCCAGGGATTAGGATGCTGATAGCGATGATAAAAGGCAAGAGAGTACGAGGACCTAAAAATGAAATATCAGAATATCGGAAAGCAATCAAGAGAATGAAAACTATAAGTATCTTATATGATAGTAAGAAATTAGAATCTCTGTTCGTGAGATTTTATAATATAAAAGTTAATTTTGATTGTACTTCATCAATTTCTTTTTACAGGAAGTAGAAAAAGAGAGCCAGAAGAGACTTGATGCTTGGGAGCATAGAATAGATGATAAATAAATTTATCTTATGTTCAATCTCTACCCCTCTGTGGAAGAAAAGTGGCTGGCCATAAGAGCAAGATTTGTCGTTCCATTTCTGGGAGAGAAATAGAGGTATTTCAAATGATGAGGAGTCACAATTGGGAATGTCATTCTCTGTCACTTAAACTTTTAACCTTTTAGCAGCAAGCTATCTTTGAACACCTCAAAAATAGTTCTTATACAAATTCAAATTCTTTTGTATTATTTGATTGCAAAATAAGCAGTTGTTAGAGTATAGGTAAAAATATTCTTAGTAAAATGCCATTTTTCTTAATGCGATATAAGCATGATAACAATGAAATATCCAGATAATACTGTTCTAAAATATTTGTTTAACACTTTTCAGACTCTGCAAGAAACAAGTCAGAGGAAAGATTGTGTAAAAAAGGTAAATGATACATTTAAGACATTACATAATTTTATTTTGTAGAAAAGTTATCATACAGCATTTGGTAATAAAAATAAAATCAAATTTTCAATATGTTTATTTTTTAAAAGTATCTAGGTGTAAAATGCCACAGGGTATCTTTTTATTGCAATCAAGAAAATATTCAATTTTGTACCATCTTACTGAGAAAAGCAGAACAATTTCAGCAAATTTGAAATTTTTGTTATTAAAAAATAACAGATCATTTTCTGATTTTCAATGGTCAGTCATTCCATTAATCAAATTTAGAGTATTAGTCCAGAATAAACACATTGAAAAGATAAACAGAACATTTGTTAGAGTCATGGTTATAATATGTTCCTTGATATGCATTTATGAAAATATTTAAATATAAAGCAAGTGTAGTCTTTATATAACAGTTCTGCTTTCCACAAATATTAAGGTAATGTTTTTAACTATTTAAGCTTAAATTGATAAAACACAATAATGCAGAAAATAATGCTGCACAATTGCCCGTTTTAAAGAAACTGTTCAGAGGTTACTCATCAGAAATTTGTAGTAATCTTGGCACCATGATTTTTATATGCCAAGTGCTTAATATTTGCTGTTAAAACAATGGACTAAAGCAGGGTGTCAAACTCATGTCGTCACATCGTCATCGGTACATTTTCCCTCGTCAGTAAACGGGGTGTGCGTGTGGCCAGTGTGTGATGCATCCGGCCCATGAGCTGGGAGTTTGACAGCCCTGGACTAAAATATGAGTTTTTAAAATTTCTTTTTAAATTTCTTTGCCATTTTAAATAGTGATTTTTCTCAGTATGAGTAGGTCTCATCAGTCATGAGATTAGATTTGCATGTACATGTGAACATTTTTCCTTGCCATTAGGAGGACTGAAGGAAAATCCATTTGACTGATATCTATATTGTATGTAAATGGAACTCTAGTTTCAGAAAGCTTTAAAAATCAAATCAAAGAGCACCACTGAAATTCATATTTAAAATTCAACATATCTACTGAATTAAATGGGAAAATTTTCAAAAATGTTGCTAAATTAAGATTTCGTGGTTGAGTGTTTCATGGTTAACTTTCATTTTTGTTAGATATCTGCGTTTCTGGTACAGCAGCGAAATCTTCCACATTCAAGAGGAGAGACAAAGACAAGATCAGTTAGATTCTACGGATGTTCCCAGGGTTTCCCAGGTATATATCTATTCAAAAATGTTAGTCAAATATAACCTAGACAAAGATGAGATGCCATATTTATTGAATAAATATGAAATGATCATACTCAGAGGCAGTTGTTTCATAAGAGATTTATATAGGGATCATGTAAAAAAATGAAGAAAAAAAATTCTTTCTGAATTTTTCCATGAGTTTTCCTGAGATTTTCAAATTCTGCAGAATTCTATACCAGGGACTCAGAAAAGCTAAGTATATCCTATAATTGGGCTATATCATTCAGCCATAAAATAAGAAATTTTAGACAGAACGCACTCACTCGCAGCATTAGAAATAGAATTTAGATAGTTTGCCTTGATTTGCTAGGTTGAATTGTTCCGAAGGCAAATGTGAGGAAAAATCTTACAAATTTCTTCCGGGAAGTTACCAGATTAAATTGTCTCTTTCAAATTGGCTAGTTTTGACAAAAATGCTGTTTGATATATAATTTATAGATTTTTTTTCCAAAATAAGATCAGTTTTCTTCAAATACAGGATTGTTCTAATGTGATTCTATTCTAATTTACTTGTTTTTAATCCATTTCAGTGAATTATATCACAACTTCAAAGACACCCATAATCCTTTTTGAGGCCTTTTTAACAATATATTGCAAGGAGATGAAATTGAAGAGTGATTAACATCTGCCAAAACCTACCAGGAAAGTATATCAGGAAGGCCTACTGAGATACACTAAGCTAGTATAATATGAAGGTGTACTGATGCATATGAAGTCAGTAAGCCAACCATAATAAATATATATATATATATCTTGACTTAAAATATATTTTGGTATATATTCCTGCCTTCTATTTTCCCTATAACAGGTCAGCGGGTTGGGCTCAGAAAGTGACCCTGTCATCACCATGACCAAAGTCACCCTGCCATTAATTACATGATAACAAAAAGGGGACAATGCTTTTGCAACTATCTTTAATTGTTTGTTACCTTAGACTACAACGTTCCATTGGAATGGATCTTTACTTTGGATCAAAGCCTTCTTCTTTGATACCTCTCCCAGATAAAAGTATACTCCCCATCCCTTTTTCTTAAAACACCATGCTCATATCTTAAAGGATAAAACTGGCATAAACCTGTTGTCAGGTCAGACAGAATTAAGGTTATGCCAATTTTGAACATGTGCTTCCCAATCTCAAGGCTGAAAAAAAACCCCAGATATTCACTGATTTGCAAAAATAGCAGGAAATGTATTAGAACTGACATCCTAGAAAATCTGTCCATCTATCTAGCCTCCTTAATTTCTGTGAACTGCAATAGACAGAAATTCTGTTTGCATATGTATACAGGTATCCCTTGCATAGTGACTGACTCGTTTAGCAATAATTCATGGTTATGACATTGATGAAGTATTATACTGTGATTGGTAGCTTTGTGACCAATCCTTACACCTCCAATCTTTGCAGGTCTGCAAAACAAGGAATACAAGAACAAAGGGAAAGACAAGGGGGTGGGGAAGTAATATAGCAATAATACTTAAGACTTATATACCCCTTCACAGTGCTTTACAGCCCTCTCTAAGCGGTTTAGAAAGTCAGCATATTGCCCCCAACAATTTGGGTCCTCATTTTACCCACCTCAGAAGGATGGAAGGCTGAGTCAACCTTGAGCCTGGTGGGATTTGAACTGCCAAATTGTAGGCAGCTGGCTGCAGAAGTAGCTTGCAGTACTGCACTCTAACCATTGAGATCACTGAAAAGGGAAAATGGACAGCACTATTCTGTAGAGTGGCAGTCAACCTACTTTATGGGTTATTGAATTGCTGAGTAACTTCTGCAATTGACCAAAATAGCTGACAATGGGAGTGGGGGTGGGAATTGGTCCAGAAAACAAGTTATTAGTGCAGAGCAGCATTCGCGGCCATAGGGATGGTAGGAAACAAAATAGGATGAATAAGGTGGACATGGTAGGATTGGAACAAAACCATCAGGCTTGGGATCCAGGATGCAGAATACCACTTGCTCCATTGCCCACACAGTGTGTCCTGAAGAAGCCTGTCACAGAACAGACCATTTCCAACATTTCCTCAGTCCCTCCTCAACGTGGCAAAAATGAAAACAAGAAGCAAACTTAGATAAAATGGTACGGAGAAGTGCCTCTGATGAACAGATGAAGCAGCTTTAATGGATTTTCCACAGAGGATAGCAGTGTTTGAGGATAGCCCTTAGAAGCCAAGATGGTTTATACAGACCCTACTGGATTTAATAACAGGATGGTTGTCTTTAATACTGCTGTGCTGCCAGGTGATTAGGCTTCTTTCTGATCCACTCTAACAAGAATGATACACCACCTACCCATTACCCACTAACTACCCCAAATATTTGTGGATATTTATGGGAACGTGTATGTACACACGCATGATAACTGAGACCAGTGATCAATATTACTGGAATTAAGTTTGTGTTGGTAAAATATCCTGTGAGCAACCTTTCCTAGGAGGATCTGTACAGGTAGTCCTTGACTTATAACAGATCATTTAGTGACCATACGAAAATACAATGGCACTGAAAAAAGTAACTTATGACCATTGCAGCATTCTCCAGTCACATGATCAAAATTCAGAAACTTAGCCTATTTATAACACTTGCAGTGTCCTGGGGTCATAAACTCTTCTGACAAACAAAATCAATGGGTCAGCCAGATTCACTTAACAACTATTACTAACTTAACAGTGATTCACTTAACAACTGTGGCCAAAGAAGGCGGTAAAATGGGGCAAAACTCAATACTTCACTTAGCAGAAATTCTGGCCTCAATTATGGTCGTAAGTCGAGGAATACTCCAACCTTAAATCACGAGCCCCTAACAATGCCACCAGCCTCCCTGAGCCCGAACAACACATTTTCCTCGCCCGAAAGCCTTAGCGCAGTTCTTATAGGAACCTCGCTGAGCTCGCTTTCCCTCATTGGCTGCCGCTTTATGACATTAGCCAATTGAAACATTCCAGCGAAAGCATTGCTTGGAGGTTTCTACGGCAACGGCCTCACCCCCCCCGCCCCCTCAATTAGCTCCTCCTCTCTCGGCGACGTCTTCGCCGCCGTTGCTCCTCTTCGCGCTTGTGCTGTTGCCGGAAGTAAAGATGGTGGCCTTCACCGCCGAGGCGGATCTGGTGACGGGATGGTGTCTCTTCGGCCTTGCTTTACTGGTAGGAGAAATAAGCCAGGGCTTTGGCTTCCCATTTATTTTCCTCCCTATCTCGCTTCTCTTCTGGCCGCTGACGAAGCTTCTCCCCTCTCTCAGCGCCTCTGGGCGAAATAGTTTCAGGGGAGGCGGTTGAGTTCATGCTCGGCACCGACCCTGGGCTTTACTCTCTTGGGAATGAGCTGCACTTTGCCCAATCAGGCTAACTCCACAGGTAAACTTAGCCGAGACTGAAGCCTCTGTCGTGGGTGAGCGGGACGAGCTCTGTCGTGGGTGAGCTGGACGACAACCCCGAAACCGAATCGTCCGCCCCCCCTTAGAAAAACGTAATATAAAGTACACAACTTAGTCAGGCTTCTCTAGCACTGAGCACCTTATTAACCCCAATTAGGGTTATTTTGGTTATGCCCTCCAGAAGTGACCAAGCCTGGAGCAGTCTTGAGAAATCAAAACCCGCTAAAGCAGCGAGCCCTGTATGAAATTGCAAATGCGTGACATTAGGCCAGTATTTGAAGTATGAAATCGTATGTTTCTGTTGTATCCCAAGTCTAAAGATCAACCATCTGAACCTCAAGTCAATAGTAGATACAGGCAGGATATTTTTATAGAAAACGCAGTTAGGACGTCCTGCTTCTGTTTCTCCTGATTTAACACCTGTATAATTCCATTGCCTCTGTCATGGATAGTTTTGGACAGTTTTCCTGGCCAGACAATAGAGGACCATATATGCTTGGGAAGATCTGGACATAATCATGGTTTGTTAAATATGATTAGTGGTCTTCATATATACATTAGGGTGAGGATTGTTAGACCAAAACCAGAAACTACTGTATGTAATTTCTTAATATGTTGCATGAAATGGTTTATTTAGTAAACTAATATGCTGCAGCAAACAGTTTAAAGTTTTCTCTGATGTGCTAATTAAAAACATGGAACTTTTTATTTGCTTTGTATTTGATTACATTCTTATCCATAGTTAACTGAAAAAGGTAACATCTACTTCAATTAGAATTTGTCTTTTGCTAGCTTCATTGGCATATCTGTGCACTTTTTGTAACAAAATTACAGAATTGATAATTGCTGTCTTCCTCTTTTAATTTTTTAATCTTCCTAGTCTAATCTACAGCCCTGGGTTTTTGAGCATATTCCTTCAAATATTATTCAGGCCTTAACTTTTTAAGATCAGCCAAGAATTCCTTTGTACTACAAGAGTAGATGCTCTATCCAATAATTGTTATTATATCAGAAATATATCAACATTTTAAATAAGGAAATACGATGTTACATATACAAAAGTCAGTGTATTATGTTGCACTAATGATAATTGACTAAACAAAAGTCAAGGGCGTGAGAGATGAGGATGCGATCTGTTTCAGAGATGTGGTAATTGATAGGTTGAAACTGCATTTCAATAATATTATGTACCATAATTTTTCTAACATGTAAAGTTAAAATAAATAAGAGAATAAATTTCTCCAAATAAGCATATTAAGAAAAATAGTGTTATTTCAGTATGTATATAAAGAATAAAATGAATGCTGAAATTAATTATTTTGTTACAATTATTTGTTTTATTTTTTTTTAGGTCATTTTGGTGTTTTGCTGGGTTTATGTCCGCAAGTATCAGAGTAGGCGGGAAAGTGAAGTAATTTCCACCATAACATCTATTTTTGCTTTGGCAATTGCACTTATTACATCAGCTCTCCTTCCTGTGGACATTTTTCTAGTTTCTTATGTGAAGAACCAGAATGGAACTTTTAAGGTATTTATTCATCCCCCATTTTCCATAATTTTTATAACAAATCCTGTTCCTCTGGCTTTTTTGTTGTTTCTGTGTTGTTTGGGAAAGTAAAAAGTAGTTGAAATGTTTTAAATTCTAGAAAGCAAGTGCAGTAAGTCTGATTTAATTATGAATGATATTGATATGTTTATATTGTAATAAGTAGATTGCTGCAAGTTTCTTTAAAAAAAATACTGAAACATTTCTACTTTAAATGAGGTTTTTGTTAAAGCTTTTGATCTGAATGTTCGCTTAGAGTTAAAAGGCTGGATAGAAGCTGGATGAGTGAAGTATGTAAATCTACTGAACAAACACTTAGAAAGCCTGGTTTCGTTCTGGCAAAGTTGCATGTCATTTGTTTGAGAGATATAAATTAATTTGGTAGAGTTTATATTAAAAGAAGACTAATCAGAATATCCATTTCCTGATACCAGATGCATAATATTGGATATAACCTAGTTTTCCAGAAAAATATTTTTAAATATGCTGGTTCCATCTTTTTGTTTTATTCTTGCCATTAAGATTGTAATACCAATTTTTAAATGAAGTGATTAATACTGATAGCAGAAAGGAGATATAATTTTAGTGTTAACTCTAGTGGAAGCCATCTGATACAAGATGAAAACTTGGATTTCTAGAACAATATTTTGAAAAATATTGGTTCTGCATATAATCACAGAAATAAAACAAAAAAGTAGAACAGATGTATATTATAATACACAGTGACATGAAACCAAAAGGAATTCATAAAAGAATACAACTAATTCATATGGATGAAAGAGTCTTTTGCTTTCTTACAGTGACAACACACAAAATTATTTTTAAACATGTTTTGGAAAATATAATAATTAGTGAACACATTTTCTGATGAATTAGTTTTATCCCCAAGGACTTAAAGATTCTTCAAATTTGGACCCATTGATTTTCCAATATTTCCAGTTTCTTATTCTATACATCATATCTATTGCCATTATTAACCTTCATCTACAAGGTGTACTCTCATCTTTTCATGTACTTTATATTCAGGTAGAAAGGGACAAAAATATTTCAATAGCTGATACACACTTTAATAGATTAATGGGAAGTTTTAAACCTGAGTACCTGAATGAATAGCTATAACTGAGGATTCTAAATTTTGAATGGCCTAATGGTTAGCTAGGGAATTTTAAGAACAGTAAATCTTTGATTTAAAAGACCTCAGATTACTGGGCTTCAGATGCAACAAACTACATATTATGCATGCTTCTTCCTATGCATAACATCCTATTCAAATGATTAATGATGTGTAAAATAGGTATGCATATTCAGATAAAATGGCCATTCTAGTTTAACCATCACCATTTCCGTCCATTAGTTTGTTAAATCTTTACTTATGTTTTCAAATGCAATACAGTACTGCCCTCCCAATGAGAGGAAAGGGGTGGGTTTCAAGGAGAAAGGAAGTTCTCTTTTTTTTGTCCTTGTGAGTTTGGGCTGGGAGCTAGATAACTAGCTGAAAAACAATATACTACTCTAACTGGTTATGAAGATTTTGACCTAGAAAACTCTTAAGGAACAGGAGCCAGTAAAATTAAGTTGGCAGGAAAAAGGGTTTAGTCAAATGAGGTTTGAGTTGTTTTTGTTGTTTACCCCTGTTGATGCTGTATGCTGGATTTTGTGCAGTTCTCTATCTGACTCCTGCTTGCTCAGACAGTTCATTGATTACTGAATGCTGATTTTGAAATGCAGTTCTCAGCATCTTATAGTTTCTTATAGATAAATATGAACAAATATTGTGTTTTTATTCATTTGTTTAATTGGATTCTTTGTATCAAGATTAAGACTTCTGTGGAGGACAGATCAATTAGGTCACATTTATGTAACATTGAAAAATATAAGTGTTCACAAACTTTTAAGCACTTATTGTATGGGGGAAATTGGATTCTGCAATTAAAATCTTCTGAAGAAAGGGATTTGCTGAACTGCTCCAATTAGATTTTGCAGTAGGGTGGAGCATCTCCTTTTCAAGAACAGGTGGTTGCTTGTAATTATTTCTCTCTTGGTTCTTTCATTTGAGGAAAAGGCACAGATACTATCAGGGAATTGTGCAGCAGTGTCCAAATGAAGTCAGAGACACTGACTTGTAGTTTTATATAAATAGCACCAGCAATAGCTAGACTTATATACTGCTTCACAGTGCTTTATAGCCCTCTTTAAATGGATTATAGAGCCAGCATACTGTTGCCAATGATCTGGGTCCTCATTTTGCCCACCTTGGAAGGATGGAAGGCTGAGTCAACCTTGAGCCTGGTGAGATTCGAACTGCCAAATTACAGACAGCTGGCAGTCAGCAGAAGTGGCCTGAAGTACTGCATTCTAACCACTGCACCACCACGGCTCTTAATATAAAATAAGTAAAATAAATATATTTTACATACACCAAACAAGATAGTCAGGCAAACAGTAGCATCATCAGGTAAAATCATAGAGCACCAAGGGCACAGAAGAAAAGGTGGGAAAAAAGGGAAACTCCCCCTCCATATCCACAGCAACCAATCACAGCACAGATTGCCTCATGCAGGAGCCAGCACTCTTCAGCCAGTCAGCTGTAATTGTATTTTGGCTCATGTACAACTTCACTGCTGTAACTACTAAATTTAAATATCTTAACGGAAACCCTGGAATTCAAGAAAGGGGAGTATGAAAGTAGATGGTTCAAATTCTGGCAGCCGTATATGTATTCCAATAAGAATTATGCGACATACTTCTACTTGTGCATAAAGCATCATTTGCTTTATTAGTCCTCAAACATCCCCAAACCTCCTTATGAGTGTTCATATTATCTCTGGAGAAGATTTGGGAGAAGTCTGGAAGAAGAATTTGATTGGCCAGCTGTCTTCAGTAAAATAGCCTTCATGTTCTCTACCAATTGAAAATTTGAGATGGTCTTGAAAGGCAGTTTCATGCATAATGCATTGCAGTAATGCAGTTAGGATGTTATGTGGTTGTTAATAATTGTGGCTAAATTATTCCTGTTCTGGAAAGACTGTAGCTGGTAATCAGCAATGTCAGCAAAAGGCCTCTCTGCCACTGGAACTACTTGGACTTGAGTGACAAAACTAAAGCTAAGGTCCCAAATTTATCAGAGGAATTGCAGTCTCTTCCTGAATAGATTGAATGCTATTTTTCAAAACTATATTTGACCCAGGTTCAGTCTATTTTACTATTTTCTTGATAGCTTCTCTCTTTCAGATCTTTAATTCTATTTTTTCCTGTTAAATGATTTTTTAAATATTTTTCTGAGTCTACGTCCTTCCCATACTAGATTTTGTATGTCCTCTATCTATGAAGTTCTAATATTGATATTGTGCAATTCCCTGTAATTGAAGTTGGGTTTAGTCTTACAGTATAGTATAGATTGTTATGACTGGCCATATTATTTAGATCAATGGTGGACATATGAGTTCCTTTTTTAAACCAATCTGTGTTTGCCCACCCTCTTTCAAACTAAACATAAATGTTTACCGGATATACTTTGAAAAAGTGGGGTGATAGGGAAAAAGGCAATTTGCTATTTAGAGAATGTTCAGTTTAACTTTTGTGCTTTATAGCAGCAATTCTTGGTACAATTTTTTGTACAACTTTTTTGTACCATAGACTCGTTTGACGGTCTGGTGAAACGTAAGGGCATCTTTGCAGAAAAATATATTAAGCACATAAAATATGTAGAGATGGACTATATTACAAAAGAAAGCAGTTATGCATAAGCAGGCCATTAAAATATTTTTAAAATCACAAATGTATAATGTATCAATTTTTATTTATTAATCTTTTAAATCAATAACAATTCTTTTTTAGGGCATTATAACTTTAGATGCTTTGGTAATAGCAATAGCACTTATACTTATATACTACTTTACAGTGCTTTACAGCCCTCTCTAAGTGATTTACAGACTCAGCATATTGCCCCCAACAATGTGGGTCCTCATTTTACCCACCTCAGAAGGATGAAAGGCTAAGATTATTAAAAGTTTTTTAAAGATTTTTTTTAAAAAATATTAAGAAATCTACTTTAGGGAGAGAAATGTTATCTAGAGTTTCATGCAGGTGAGATATTGTAGTCTTTTCCTAAGTGTGCATAGCTTGGGAAAAGAAGTATTGAGATGCTGCTGCCTGTATTCTGCAGTGCAAATTCTTGCTTTTGCTCATCAAGTTGATGTGATTTGCCTTGGTTGTTAATAAGGGCAACCTGAATACAATATATTGGTTTTGGTGACGTTATTAGGAAAATAGCTAATGTTTAGCATTAAAATCATAAGATGTACCCAACATCTTAGTATGAATGTTAACCATATCCAGTACGATTTATTTGACAGCCAAGTGCTGCAGAGTTATAGAATAGATGTTTACCATATGTCTTGCAGGTGATCATAGAAAACAATTTGGGATAGTTCAGTACATTATTTAGTTATATTTGGGATTTTGAATCCAGGGTGGATTTGATTTAAATCAAACTGATTTAATTCACGATTTAAATCACTAGTCAGTAAGGCTTCATTTAAATCATAGTTTTCTACATAAAGACCAATTCTTGCTGGTATAACTTTAATATGCAAGTAGATGAAGATTTTTAGAATAACAACTTTTCATATTAGTTTTTTTATCCCCAGTTTAATAGGTTAATCATTCATATTTGGACATCTTTTCTGTTGTACTTAGGAAGGAAAAAAATAATCATTACCTTAATAATTTCATGATGGAATAACCTTTGGATAGTAATTTTCCTCAAAAAACCAATTTATTTAAAAAAAATCCGATTTAAATAAAAAAAATCCGATGTAAATAATTTTTTTTTTATTTTTTTAAAAAAGTCATTGATTTTTATCCACCCTGTTTGAATCAGAACTATGACAGCTGACAAGTGACTTAGAGATCTGCTGCCAATGTTTGGTGAAGGCAGTACAGAATTTCCTTCAGAATGATCCTGTATTGCAGGAAATTCTCATATAGGTTTTTAACACCCACAGAAGTGAAAAGGCAGTTTTACTGAATATTTCACAGAGCCTTGTGGATGTATTCAAGTCACTTGGGACCTCTGCTGCAATATCATTCTCAGAATTTGTACTCCTAACATTGTTAGGAGTGCAAATGAAAGTAACATTTGAACTTTTTTTCCAAATGTGATCTGCTCTTGAGATTTAGGGTTATATGTCAGAACCTGCTGTCTGCAGGCTTTCTAAAATACAAGAAAATACAAGAGGTTCTATGATTCAATAGTGATTAATCACAATAACATAAAGATGGGACAGATTTTTTAAATATAGAAGCATAATTCTATAAATTGATGGTTATTACACAAAAGATCTTTTATTCAATTTAGATTATTTTTACTTTAGGTATTTGTATTTTATAACTTTATGCATCTCTACCCTATTTATTTTTGTGTGTCTGTTTTAATTGATGAAGCTGTCAATGTTCTGACTGAGTGTCTCGAGGATTTTCAGATTTGGATGAGGAGTAACAGGTTCAGGCTCTGCTTTAACAATTAACTAGGGTATTTGATTCCCTAGATCTAGGGGCTTTTCATCTTTAGTTTTGCATAGGGTGGCACTACCCCATTTGAGATTGGAGTTCTCCCAGGGCCTGGTACTAGGGTGAGTGTTGAATCCCTGTCAATTTTTTTGTTATGCTGTATATTTTTCAGATGTGCATGGTTCTTTTTTGCTCTGTTTTAAAGGTTTTTTTCCCCCTTACTTTTAATTGTAAACTGCTCAGAGTTTACCCAGAGTTTGGGGAGCATCTAAATTTAATAAGATAAAAAAGCACCCTACAACATTAGACAATATCACCTGCCTATTTTATTATTTATTTCATTGCACTTTTTAATTAAGAAATATTAATATATCTACTTATAAAAAATACTGGCTACAAATAGTCAACAAGAATAAATATTATTTACTGGACTAAATAATTACTATTTCTTATAGTCATATAAATAAATAATTAAATATTTTAGCATGACCTTTGCTTCCAACTTAATTAATGCATCTTAATAATATTTTTGAAGAATCATTGCTGATTCTTAGTTCACCTTCATCCAATACATGATAATTTTTACTATCATGTTATAGATTTCTTTATATAAAGAATTTTTCAATATTACTTTTAAATGGGTTCAATATTATTTGTTAAGGTGATTAATTATATATAATTAGACTATGTTTGCACAGTTGCAGAGATTGATTTTTTTAAAAAAATTAACTGGACATAAAAATAGCTGTTTAGGTAATCTAACAGTGTTTTCTTCTTCTGTGAACATTTGTAGGACTGGGCTGATGCCAATGTTACAAGACAAATTGAAGACACCGTATTATATGCATATTACAGTAAGTATTGCAAATATTCCTCTGCACTGAAATTTTTCATAAACTTTCAAACTAATTTCCAGAATTTAGTTAGATTTATTACATTATATTTCTATGGTGCCATAGTCCAAAATAGTTCTTAATTGATCTTATGGGTGTTTCTTTCATCTGGTTTATACAATTTCAAAAGTTTTATGCTAGATTTAACACTTAGGATGATGTCCCAAGATTCTGTCCTTTTTTTTTTCATATGTTCTTAGAGAATTCCGAACATTGTTAATCTTTCAACAATTTTTAAAAAATTTCTTCATGCCTATGAAGTCGTTTATATAGGAAGGCACATCTGTTTGACAAAGTGTTCAGTTTTCCATGACAACGAACCATATGTACTTGTAAAAGCATATTTTATATTTTATTTTTGATTAAATTTATATGCTGCCCACTCAGTTTCAAGCAACTCTGTGCCACTTATATTATTATAAAAGCAAAAGTACAAAATATTTTAAATATGACAACATTAAATATTAAAAAGAACAAAGATTAAATAAGTTAGAAACCTGAATACAACAGGGTGGAGGAGGGATCTACTTCCTAGTCCACTAACCACTTCCACCATGGAATGCCTCCTTCAAGGCCCCATGTCAACATGGTAGGACAACAAGAGCCATTCATTGCTTTATCTGACCCAACCCAGGAGAATTTATTTCCTGCCTTTATTATTTTTACAAATAACTCAAGGTGACAAACATATCCAGTATACTTTCCTCCTCCTATTTTCCCCACAACAATCCTGTGAGGTGAGTTGGGCTGACATTGATTGGCCCAAAGACATTCAGCTAGCAGAGTGATTACAGAAACCTAAGCAAGGTCTGGTTTAACCAATACTTAGGAAGATACTACCAAGAAATTCCAAAATTCCAAGACTGCAGACTAGGAAGTTGAAAGACATTCCAGAAGAAGATAACAATTTTAATCTAATCCTGTATTGTTGCAAAAAATCCCCCACAAAGCATGTAGATAGTTATCAAGAGTGGAACTTGCCTCATGGGTGATGGTCCTTATATCTTGTATTTGGATGCAATATATATTTGTCATAAATATGTTTGAGTGTGTTTTATTACATTAATTGATATATTGACTATTTTTCATTACATAAAAATGCAGCATCTATACAAGGTAGCATCAATTGTATTAAGAGTATTACTGAAATTCAGTATGATCAATTAGGATTGTTTGGTTAATAAAATAAATAAGCTGTAATAAATCTACATTGAATGCCCCTTGGGAGAGTATTAGTTATTGTAATAGTGATCTTTAAAAAAGAATCTTCAATATGTTTGCCCATTTCTTATACTGATAATTATATGCTTATAAATTTTAATCACCTGTTATACTTGATAAATGGTTTCCTATCTGACTGAAGAAAATCCGTAGGGAATTTTTTGTTTTTGACAAATAAAACATGTCAGTAAAGGGAGAATAAAGGTTTGTCAATTGCTTTGGTAATAGACATGGTATAAAGGCATTAGGTATAATAGTCTCTAAGGTATTTGTGTGACAAGTTCTTTCCTGAATGGGAACTTGGTAAATCTTCATTAAGAACTAAGGAAGACATGATGGAATCTTGTATTTAATAAGAAACAACATATTTCAAAAGTAAATGTCCTCCTTTGTTTTCACAATAATATCTATTTAAGTGTAAGCCTTCTAGTCATTTTTGACTCCTAGGAACTACCTGGATATGTATCTGTAATTTTCTTGATAGGGATGTTTGCTTTTGCCTTCTTCTTAGAGCTGAGAGAGTGTAACTGGGCCAAGATTATCCAGTTGGCTTTGTGTCTTAAGATGGACTAGAACCCAGGTTCTCCTGATTTCTAACTTAGTGCTGACACTGCTAAAGTAAATTGAATCATTGGGATTTTGAATGACATTGGGATTTTGAAATTATGAAAGAAGAAATACATATTCAGTGGCTGAAACCACTCATAAAAGTTATAAATATTTTCTATTTTGGAAGAATTATACTGGTATTTAGTGCAGTATATAAAACAATAGAAGTTCGATAGAGTATAGGTTTGGTGCTGTTGCATAAACCAGCCTCCAGATGGTGGTAATGATTTAACTGTACACAAAATGTTCCTGATTATTGTTGTTCTAAGTAAATCAGATTAATAAGATATATTTTGGTTATTCAATCTATGTTGAACTGAACCGTGATTTAATAAAACAAGTATCAAAATACGTAACAGCACAACCAAATGTTAATCAGAGCTAATGATTGGATTAACTCGGAGCTGCTTTTTATGGTTTTAAGAAAATCCAGTGTGTCAAGCCATTTCTGTTACAGTTTACTGCAGTTAGATTACTATAGGTAGTTTCCTCCTGTGCTTCTGCAATCAAACAGAGTCCTAAGGTTTAGATTATTTTGAACGACTCCCACTATTTTCTTCGTATTGATATATTTGTCAGCTTTTATATTTTTTGCTTTATGTTTATTTTATGGTTTTTCTGTGACTCATTTTACATATCTGAAAACGTTGGCAAGCTATTTGCAAGTATACTATAGGTGTGACATTGTATGTTAAAAATGTATTGTTCATCTTGTCCAAAGCTGAATGTATTTGACTAGATATATAGTGCAAGTTTCTTCTGATATGAGACTAGATGGCAGTAGTGAAAAAGGGCTCTTTCACAGATGCTGAAGAATCTTTGATATTGTTAATCTTGAGAAAAAATATTTTAACTATTTTCTGCAGTGGGGAAATCTAAAGTTAGAGCGACTTGCAAACTGCACAATTTGATTTTCATTTAAAATAAGTCCTTCTGAAAATGGGGTCTCCAATTTCTGAGGCAAGGATTCCTTATGGGCTATCGGGTTATTAACTCTGCTGGAGTTCAAGTAATATGCGGCAAAAGTGGTAGATACTTTCAACATTACCCTGTCTGAGAAATGTCTGCTCTTTATTCTAAAATGAATATTTTGATCATCCATTTTTAGCTTTAGTGGAGATTTTGGATGTCAGGCAAAGATTATCAGTATATGATTATAGAATGGTGAGACCATGTTTTTACAGCTTAGGTTGCTATTTTTATTGTAAAGTCAGCAACTTATTTATCAGTAATCACTTTATTAAGAAGAAATAATTTGTCTAAATCCAGATGTAAAATTAGAATTCATTAAGGTTGACAAGGTAAATGTAATAAGAGTTGGAATTAAATTTAATTACTAGTATAAAAGCTATGAAGAGTCTGTGATAAGTATGAGTGATTTTTTTAGTGAATTCTAGCTAAAAACAAGTGGGATGATTTCCTAAACAGCTTTTTTTTTTCTGAACATTTGATTGAAGAGTTGGAAAAAACAAAGAATATATTTCACTACCTAAGTTCCATATATATTCAGACTGCATCTTATTCAAACCACAATGTAGCTTGTTTATTTTTGGCTTAGTTATTTATATAAATTCAACCATCATGGTTTGTTAATCATGAATAAGATTTTAATATCACCTATGAACCATCTATTGTGGTTTATTTCACAAATTGTAATTAAAATAAACAATAACTCTGTATATGAACCAAGACTTGTATGTATTCTTTGTGAGCCTTCAAAGGCTTAACAAAGTTACATAAAAATATTCTGTCAGTTAAATAACATTTTTTTGAATGACAACTGAATCTAATTAATTAAATCTTATTTTATCAAGACAGCTTGACAGTGTGTTTTATATGAAACAAGTATCAATTTTAAATAATCTTTAAGGCATAAACCAAAATGACTGTAGATGAATACATGCTTTGTTCCATCTCTGGATGTACTCATGAACTGCTGTGTAATTATATAGAGATTTTTTTCACTTACAAATATTTTTGTTATATTATTTATTTATTAAAACATTTGCATCCCATCTGAATCCAAAATTTCCTGACAGCTCATATATAACAAACACTATAAAACTATCAGGTATAAATTCAAGTCTTTAAAAAAAATACAGGCTAACAATGAGACCCATTAAAATTATATTGAATATAGAACATAGAGGGTTGGAAGGGACCTTGGAGGTCTTCTGCTTCAATCACCTGCTCAAGCAGGAGACCCTACACCATTTCAGACAAATGGTTGTCCAGTCTCTTTGAAATCCTTCAGTGATGGAGCACCCACAGTTTTTGAAGGATGCTATTCCATTGGTTGATTGCTCTAACTATTAGGAATTAGTTTTAGATTTCTTCTCTCCTTGGTTATTTCCATCCATTGTTTCTTGTCTTGCCTTTTGGTGCTTTGGAAAATAGTTTAACCCTCTTGTCTTTGTAGGATAAACGTTCTTGGACCCTCTCGTTTGACCCTTTCATCTTTGAAATTAGCAACATTCCAAACTCAATTACATTTGTAAATGGAAGACTAACTGTACTTATGAAAGTGTTTCTATTCCTTTACTTTATAGAAGTCTTTGTTCTTTGGACAATTTGTAAAGCTTGCATATATTAATGACATACAATACAAATTCTAGTAGTTTATACATTGAAACTAGAGAGACCTACTTCAACAGGATTCTACTTTGCTTGGTACCCCTGCTTTATTACGTTGTAGTAAACATGAATTTACCGTACTCGTTTTGTGAATTGTTTTGTTTCAGAATGTCCCTGTTGTCTCATTCTTTCATTCTAGCCCTTTACTCCATCATATTATTCTGTGTATTTTTATGGATCCCATTTGTCTACTTCTACTATGAGGAGAAAGATGAAGATGATGGCAATGCATGTTTGGTAAGATGCTTATACTGCTGTCAGTTGCTTGGTTGGATATGCCGGGTGAATAAGAAGGATTTGATTTTTTCTTTCCAGTGGTAGTTGAAACATTAAAAATTTTATCATGGTGAAAAGAAATAATGTTCTCTTATGTAAACTGAAGCTGTGGGTCCTCCCCCCTTTTAATATCCTTATTGGGAGCACAGAGATCTGCTTTATATAGCTCTCTTTAGTTCATTATAATCTGCTTTGACAAGCAATAGCTTTTCGGGAGGAAAGGGCGTGTAGAATCATACTGGGGCTTTTGCTTTTACTTATTCTTTTAACTGTTATGTCAGGATTATCTGATACTTTCTCTATGCAAAGCATATGCTACATCACTAAGGTACATTTTTGCCTTGTGCCCACAGTGTAGGTTTCTTAAATCTATTCAGAAAATTAAATGAAAATAAAATGCTCCTAAATATGACATTAATGATCAAAATTGGTAAAAATGCTGGGGTTTGGGACAGGTTTCCTAAGTCATTATCACAGAGTGAAATGCACTGTTTAAAAATGCTCATATATTTATATATAACTAGAATTAACGCCATAGCTTTATAGCTATATGATACTTATAGCCTCTTAAAATAATAGCTCCTTTTTTCTATTTGGCAAATGTGCCTGTTAAGGCAGAATTGGAGACAAACTTTACAGTAAACCTTAATCTTACTAATAAGGGAAGAAGTTTTAATTAAAGCTGAATATTAAGTGGGGGATGAATTCAAGCTACACTTGTACATGAAAATCTGCCCTACTAATTACAGTGAATAACTAATATTTTCTAGATTGATTTTTCAAATAATATGCTTTGCTTGGGACAAAGTCTGCTTTTGCCTAAAATTTGGAAAAAGATAACGCCCAGTAGATTTTAATCTATTAAATTGATATTTGTTAAACTGAGGGTTCACTATAATATAGTAAACTACTTAATATTTGTCTACAATCACAATTCTCAAAATTCTTTTTTTCCTATTTTATAAATGGAAGTTGTTGCTACTATATCGTGGTTTGATTTTGTTCTTCTCTAGAAACTAGATTTGAAAGGATTTTATTAGTGTGACTGTAAAATAAATGAGAATAATTCCTGGCAGTAAATGTTACTTTCCAACTTGACAACAGCAGCCAAGAAAGGGAACCATAATTTCCCTGCTGATATAGTGGATTGAAACGTTATTTTAAATAAAAAAATTGTGCAGAGACTGAACCAGAGAATGGGGCTTAACAGACCTTGAAATAAAATAGCTTTTCTGTGTAGACAAAAATATTGAGACACCTACTGTGAAAACTTACATTTTTCCAATAGAAAGGTCAGGGCATTCCACAGAGGACATATCCTTCCCACATGTTCAAGTGATAGGGCTATAAAAATTCTAACATTCTTCCTATGCAAAGAGATGAATACTTTTCTAGTTTTACGTTCAGCTAGGGTGCACACCCAACACTTGTCTAGCTTTTCAAAGGCCAGGAGTTCATCCATCTGTCTATCCATCCAACCAATCATTTATTAAATGTGTATGACATCCATTTCACCATCACGTGTCTGCTGGCTTACAAGAAGATAGAAAACATAATATAAAACATTAAAATGATAAGTATTAACATTAAAATGAATAGCTAAAGAAGGAACCAATATACATTACAATGTGTAAAACTAGATACATCTTTTAATTCACTAACCACCTCGAGTATGAAATGCCACCATCAGAACCCAGGCTAGTTGGCAGAGGCAGATTTTGAGGCCCTTCTGGGAAGATCTCACTGCAAGGGACACACTGTTCCAGAGTGTGGGAGCAATGACAGAAAAGACTTCTTGATCAACAGTGTCCACAGCATATCCCTTCTGCTACTGCAGTGTGGTGGGCCAATCCCATTGGGAAGAGATGGTTCCTCAGGTAACCCAAATCTAGCAACATAATTATTTCTTTCTACTCTCTTTAGTTTCCTTGTAGACCTCTCTGACAGATGAGGCCAAATAAGGTGACTGGTCCCCAATAACACGATAACATACACCTTCATCTTCCTGCCATATTCTAGGTATTGGTTGCTGAGCCCTCACCTGTTCTGAATCCAGACCACAGAAAGCCATCTGATTTTCCTATGAGAAGAATCACATCACGGAAATAGCTGTGGTATATGTCCTTTAAAAACGTTATCATTTCCATGTAGGAAAATGATACATTGGGCTTACCATGAAAGGTTTTTATGTAGACATGGTGCACTTATTATGTTTTTTCTTCAACAGAATTTTTCTAACAATGATTCCAGAACTCAGTGAACAAAAATATCCATTATAGAATTTCCTCTGGAAAAAAGTAACTTCATAATATGTCTGTGTTCTATATAATGGAAAGTAATCAGAAATTTGTTTGACTAATGAATTGTCATCCATCAATATATTATAGAAATCTGTGGTTTTACAAAATATTTTAGATCCCTGATTCAGATTTAAAAGACACTTTAATTTTAATGTGAAAATGACAGATTACATAAGAATAAAATTGGGGGCATTTAGTACAGTTAATAAAACAGAGTTAATGAATATTGGATATTTTTCTGTTGAATAGGGTATGGAATATTAGAATTATTGTATGAGATTGACTTTATTAAATATTCAGGGAAATCCTTTAAAATCATAATTAGCAGCTGTTTCTTCATATTGGTTTCTTATTTTATTTTTACAGCAGGTTAAAACTGCAGTCAAATATACACTAGGATTCCTTCTGGTTTGTACAGTTCTTCTAATGATTGGGTAAGCATTATGCATATGTATACATAAATATGCATAGATTACAATAGTATGGTTTATTTAACTGCCCTTTTAGTTTCCAAATTAGTTGTTATAAACATCAGCAAATAAAGTAGAACTTCTGGTCACGACCATAATTCGTTCTATAACTTTGGTGATTTCTTCATTTTTTATTGCTTTCTTCAGGAATTTCTGGGTCAGGGGTCATGTTTGATCACCACCCGAGTATATGTTCATGACTAGTTTCAAAACTTTTGTGAATTTTTTGATCGGAACCCGATTTGGTCGTTGTCAGAAGCATTCATGACCAGAGGTTCTACTGTATACATTCTTTAATCCTGTTAACAGTGTCTTACATACATAATTACGAATGAGTCATACTTTTGTTAAACGGTTCTTGTTTGAGACTACAAAGCAACTGCAAACACAGTGAAAATTGATATGTTCTCAGTCCTGGTGTTTTTGATGGTTGATGGACTCTTACCTCTCATTTTGAATGTGGAAATAAATACTGTAAAAAATTGGAAATAAATACAATTTCAAGGGAAGTTTGGAGTTGTGTTATGATGGCGAGGTACAGTTGAGCTTTTATACTGTTCTCTGATTGAAGAGAAAAGTACTATGTCCTTGAAATAGAACTGAAGGAAAATCTTGGAATTCTTCAAGAACTTTTCCTGCTTCAGTTTTTTTCATCAGTTTTTGAAATATACCACACAAATATGGCTGACACTGTTCTTATTCATTGTTGTCTTAGGTGTTTATTCAGTTTTCACTGAACTGTTGTATTAGACTTATGCCTGCCCTTAAGAGTTGAGAAACTTTTCAAAGTAGAGTAATGTATGGCTTGATATAAAGCAAATTAATTAGAATTGGGTACTCATGCTAATGATTTGTTTTTTGAGGGAACATAAAGTGACTATTAGATTTTGATTTTTGATTACATGTAGGTAACATTTTGATTAGAATGTAAAACAGAATAGTTTATCTCCTGCTCAGCCTAAAATATATATATAATTTTTGTTGATTCTAAAATAATAAATCATGTATGAGATTTGAAAGATTATTGTATGAAGCTGCAACATTTTGCCCAGATTAATTAAAATACAGTGCATGCTCCACACAAATGTCACTGTTTCCAATCTCTTCACTAATATGTATCTTGAATTTGATGAATATTTACTGCTAGCTTGATCTCTACAGTCACTCATTATTTGTCTTTTTAGCTGAGAAAGTTGATATTTAAATAATAAAAATTCAAAGGTAATACATTTTTGCTTGATAAATAATGTTTTTTTATATTTGAATTCTATGAGAATCCAATAATTTTTATTAAAAATAGTATACTACAATAGTTTTATGAAAAGGATGAGAGATCAACATTTATCTGTGCTGTTAAAAAGTTAGCTTTTAGAAACTAAAGGTTTGAAATTGTTCTATTATTTTTTGAGATTTAGAAAGGTTAGATATGAGATGTGCTGTGAAACCATTAGAATATTAACAATGATTATAAAAGTGTCTGCATATTCTTATTAAGATTATTGTCAAGTGCTCAGGAAATAAGGAAATACAGCTAGCTCAAACGAGTATAAAGATATATGCAAGCATAAGCTGTCTATAAGAATCTGGCCAACTGACTGTTAAGGGAAATGTGTGGAGATAAGAGAGACAGACATTCAAGGTGGGTTGGACAAGATCTTTTGTGGGCACGAAGGGACTCATGGCTTATGACATGTTTGACCCCTCCCTCGGGCTCAGCCTGATCATCTTGAACGAAATTTCTTCTAAATCAAACCTTTATTTAAATTCCCTCAAAATGGAATGTTGTAGAAATCTATTTCTGTTTTCCATTTGTAACTTTTCTTTCTCAACATTACCTCTGCCTCCTTTCCCCTAAATCAGGGGTCGCCAACCTTTTGGACCTCAGGGACCACCAAACTCATAATTTTAAATTTCGGAGACATGAGACCCTGGGAAAATCCCAAAAAAGTCTGCATGAAAATCCCCCATCCCCCCCCCCCCGTTTTCTTACCAATCTATCATTATTTGGGATTGCAGGATACTGTCTCTAGCTCCATTCTTGGGTGGGAGGAAGAGACTTTTTGCTTCATGCAGGGGAAGCAGCAGAAGCAGCAGAAGTGTTTCTGTGTCTCCCCAAACAGTCTTTGTGAGACTTGTTGCGCCAGCACAGTCTCTTGGAGCAGGATGCCTTGCAGGTCCCAAAGACTCATTTCTGGCGGAATTTGGGAGAGAAAGACTTTTGCTGTTTTCCTTGTGTGCAGCCAAAAACAGAAGGAGAAAAGCGGAAAGAAGCAACCCAGTGGCCAGGCGAGATGCGTGGGACTAGTGGGGCAAGTTCCCCCCCTCCATCCTTTCCTTCATTATCTCGTGTTGTTCGCAATGCAAGTGATGTAAGCCTTGTGCTTCCATGGGCAATGTGGGCGGCACAGCCTTGTGTCCTCGCACAGCCTGGGTTAATTGCTTTGGGGGGTGCTTTGGGATAACATTTCTCTGCAGACCACCAAAATTTTCTCACAGACCACCAGTAGTTCCCGGCCCACTGGTTGGCAAACATTGCTCTAAATCACTTGAAGTTGCATTTAGCTGCATAATTTCTTTTAAATGACAGTACCAGGAATTGTATTTCTAGATGAAAATTCACTATTTTTATAGGCCTAATTTTCTATTTTAAAATAAAATGTAATCTTAAAAGAAACAAGCATGGATAAATGGTTTATTGTCATTTTCTTAAAGTGTTTGTTACTTGTCAGAATGGTTTACTTCTCCTTAAGCCTGCATAGACTGCTACTCAATCATTGGTATAGCATTGTCACTATTACTACATATTTTCAAGAAACCATATATTGTTGTGTTAATAGACTGCTCTTTTGCTGTAAATCTTTAACTTGAGTCCAATATTATTGAGACTTTAGTTTATTAAAATGTGGTAGAATGAAGCTTTTAGTTTATTATAAGCTTCATGCATGTTGAAGACACTGATAAAATTCTTCTTTTCAATGTGGTACAAATGCATACCTATTTTTTTTGACATAAAATGCCTGCGTTGTAATGTAGCATATCACTTTTCATTTTCTAATTTTTTAAAAATAGTTGCCTCCAGAAATTTGGAGAAAGTTAAAGCCAATTTCTAGTCAACAATTCCAAGATATACTATAATAAAAGTAGCAATAAAATGTCTGATATTATTTACTAAGATTTATTTTATCTCAATACTATTCCAGGTTTATGTTTCATCTTTACTGGAGAAAGCTCATGTGTGCGTGTATAACAGTTAGCATCAAAATAAAAAGAAAATAGAACTAGATAGAATAGATTTATTAATTTAAATATTTTAACTAGCCTGGATGACTGAGAATCTCCATAAACATGTGCACCCTTATGATTCTTCCCTAATAACCCATTTGATTTATTTTGTGAGACTGATTAATCACTAATTGATTGTGAGAATAATGGAGAACACCACAATTAAAATATATTTCCTGTTGATCCTTTATCGACATTTGGGTTACTTAAAAGGTATGGAAAAGTAGCAATAGCACTTAGACTTACATACTGCTTCACAGTGCTTTACAGCCTTCTCTAATCAGTTTACAGAGTCAGCCTATTGCCCCCAACAATCTGGATCCTCATTTTACCTACCTAGGAAGGATGGAAGGCTAAGTCAGCCTTGAGTTGGTGAGACTCGAACTGCCAAATTGCTGGCAGCCCCCTGTGAAATTCAGTCCGAAAACAAAATACTTATAAACTGTAAATAAAAATCCACACAAACCATGCTGCAGCAATTAACTGGACAGGGCAGGATAAAGGAATTGCAGGCTTCAAAGACCAACAAAACACACATGCCAGGAACCCAGATAAGTTTCGACCAAACAAGATAATACACAATTTGCTTTCAACAGGTTGCTGTGTGCAAACTCCCTTTTTAAACACTGTTCCCAGCTGCAGCTAATGATGGGAATCAGGGCCCTTTTCTTCCTTATAAGCCACGCAACTCATGTTGTGCCCTTCTCCGTTCCTCCCTGCGTGCCCTAGGATGAAGAGAGGGTGGGCCTGGATCTTCCTCTGAATTCCCTCTGCCTTGCTCTACCTCTCCTCCGGCTCTGCCCAGCCAGACTGTGCCCTTCCCCACTTTCTTCCACAGCCAACGGAGCCACACTCCCACTCCCTGTCAACTGCTTGGCCTCCCCCTCGGAATCAGACTTGGACAGGGGCAGTACACCTTCAGTCAACAGAAATAGGCTCTGCAGTACTTCATTCTAATCACTATGCCACTGCAACTAACATTCTTATGTAACCCTTGGAGTTTTCTATGGAAACAAATGCAGTACACATTAGTAAATTTTGAATGAAGACATGCTTAAAATTATTTTAGAAGCAAATGGTTGTTAGTTCATTTCTCTTTTGCATACTTTTGAATTTAGCATATGTTCATGTTAGGCATTATGTACTGAAATAAAGTGCTTACACATTCTGTATTTGGTTGGTTTTCTCAGCATATGTGGTGCCTGGTTGATCTTACCTAGGTTCATAAGCTAAGAAGGGTCAGGCTTGATTGACATTTAAAAGGGAAGAGTCCAGACATGGAGCTCTATAAGCTAGACTAAAGAGTTGAAAAAATTCCAGAAGGTGGCAGTGGTAAGCCATTTCAGTGTTATTGCTAAGAAAACCACACAAGCTAGTCCATCAAATCTGTAGGAGTTAAGCTTCACTTGGAACAATTAATTTGCCTGCTTTCTTTTCTTGCTTTCTTTACTTTCTTTGAATTTCTGATTTATCACAAAAATCACATGACTCATCCCAAGCTACTGCATTAATTTTTAAAAAAGCATAATATGTAAAATCAGAAAATAAATATCACTTATTTAACTTAAAGACTTAAATACTAACTTAAAGAAGTTAGCTACTTTTTTTTTAGTTAAGTGCAGTTGCTGTAGCATGCCAGTATTATTAGAACAACCATACAGATTAATTTTATATGTTTCATTTATTCCTGTTACAGAGCTTTTGTTCCACTGGATATTCCTAACAAGAAAAATTCAACAGAGTGGGAGAAAATAAAACTTTTGTTTGAAGAACTTGGAAGTAGTCGTAAGGTTTTTTTCCCCTTGTAAATCAGTTGAATAATTTTGTATTTTCTTACTTTAAATTCCATTGGATTGAGGCAGCTTGCATTTGTGTGTGAATTAATGAACTGCTAATCATGAGGGAATAATCTGGGTAGTGTAGAACTATTATATTAAGTGTAGTTTCAGTATTGAAAACCTTGATACCATTTACCTTTTACTATATGCAGAAAAATTGTGTTTATGGTAGTTGATTCTGAGGAACTTTTGAAGAACTAATATAAATAACAACTGGAGAGCTCTAAAGTTTGATTAAGGAACTAAATTAAGGATGTCAGTATTTTGGCCCAATTTTATTTCATTGCTGAATGTATAACATTCTAACACAAACAGCTGTTGATCTGTGGTAAAATACCTCATGGAGCGTTGGTTCTGCTCTGCTAGAATTATTAACGAGAAGCTGAACAGTTAGTGAGGTATTTAGAGATATAATGCAATAATCATGGGGCTGGACTAAATACCCTCAGATTATATGCTTTATTTAAAGTACGCTATTTTTTCCTTTGAGATTATAGCCCTTCCAGGCAGCATACTCCCAGTGAAGAAACAATGGATATATTTGAGTGATAAAACTTAGAAATCTTATTGGAAAAAGTACAAACACTCCAGAATTAACAGACGTATTGAATGTAGGCCAATGCACACAGGAGCTTAAGCCAAAAGTATTATTAGTGGCATCATTATTTCTTTAGTAGACAGAGTAATAGAGGATGAGTGACCTTCCCAATTTTGTAGCATTCTTACTCAGCACTATCTAGTCACAGATCAAGAATAATGGGTATTGTAATCTGTCAAGGTCTGGATGGTCACCAGTTCCTCACTGCTTGAATTAAGGGTTCAAATCAATACAAACATCAATTTTAACACAATTTGAGAGGGGTGGGGGGGAGTGGTTGGTAAATGAGTGGATGGTAAATGAGATTTGATATTCTGTTCTGCTTTTAACAATTATTTACACTGCCAATTTTTGATACTTTATTGTTCCTGTGATACTGGATTGCACTCATTTCATTTTCTTTGATTGTATACATTTTAATAAAAAATTCTTTTTTTTCCCTTGCAGATGGTTTAGCTGCCCTCTCCTTCTCCATAAGTTCTTTGACCCTTATAGGAATGGTGGCAGCTATTACCTATACGGTGAGCAACTTCTTTTTGGTCTTACCTCCATTGAAGGCTGGCTTCATTTTTAAACATTTTGAACTCTGCCCCTTGTTAATTCAGGATCAAATTCAGTATTGTCGAAGTCAAGGCATAACAAGTGATTTAAGCTGCAAATTTATGTTTCCCTAAACTTATTTTGCAAGTTCTCAGTTTTAGGTTAACGAAGTCAGATTTACAATTTTGTTTCTGGTGTCCTTCGACAGCTCTTTGGTCTTCACCATAGTGGATTTTGGAGTGTGACTGTTTGAGGTTGTGGACAGGTGTCTTTTATACTAATAACAAGTTCAAACAGGTGCCATTAATACAGGTAATGAGTGGAGGACAGAGGAGCCTCTTAAAGAAGAAGTTACAGGTCTGTGAGAGCCGGCAATCTTGCTTATTTGTAGGTGACCAAATACTTCTTTTCCACCATAATTTGCAAATAAATTCTTTCCAAATCAGACAATATGATTGTCTGGATTTATTTTCACATTTTGTCTCTCATAGGTGAGGTATATCTATGATGGCAATTACAGGCCTCTCTTATCTTTTTAAGTGGGAGAACTTGCACAATTGGTGGCTGACTAAATACTTTTTTGCCCCACTGTAAATTAGGAACAGGGAATCCACATGATTGATGCATTGTTGAACAAGTTTTAATGTGAAAGTAATTTGCAATGTTTAAATATCAAACAGTTGCTTTTAAAGATTTCGATAGTAAGGTAGTCCTTGATTATGAAGATTTACTTAATAACAGTTCAAATTAATCACAGCTTCTAAAAAATCCAATTATGACCTGAAATTGTTGTAATTCCCAGGGTCACATGATTGCAATTTGACACTTGGCAACTGGCTCACATTTACAACCAGTTGTAGTGTCCCTCAGTCACATGATCGTGATGGGTTCAACAGAGTGGGAGAAAATTTGTGATGGATTTTGCTGGTTTCCAGCAAAAAATGCCCTTGGTTAAGGTGAATTTACTATTATGACCAATGCAAAAATAGTTATAAAATCAGATCTGATTATGTAATAACTTATGACAGAATTTGGTCCCAGATGTGGTTGTAAGATTATTTATTTATTTATTTATTTATTTATTTATTTATTTATTTATTTATTCCATTTATATACCGCCCTTCTCCCGAGGGACTCGGGAGATTAGGATTAGGATTATCCATATGGATTAGGATTATCCATATGGGACTCGGGAGATTAGGATTAGGATTATCCATATGGATTTTTCTAAAAGTATTTCATAAATCTAGTTAATATTTGTTTTAAAATGATCATATACTACTATTGGATGTTCTCAAAATTTAGTATCCAGAGAGAAAAGGAAATTAAAATGAATAGTGTAATTGTGATGTATTATCCTGACTCCATAGTACAGTCAGCAAATATTTGATGCCATTTCTAAGTCACTAAGTTAAAGAGGAGGATATGGAGTTGGATTGTTGCTGATGCATATCTTAGCATTCTTATCATTGATCTCAGCATGTTGGTAAAATATTTTCCTACTTTAAAAGCTTTTGCCTTAAGTCCTCATTTAGTGATCACAATTGGGAGTAACAATTTGGTTATTGAGTGAAGTGATTGCTAAGGGAAAGCCCAGCTGTGCTTATGAGCTTAATTCGATTGTCCTTTGCTTTATAGGCCTGTAATAAATGCAAGGATTAGTCATAAAGTTACCTTTTCATCACAGATGTAAATGCATACAGTGGCTAAACAAGACAGTCGCTAGAGGAGGATTTTCTGTAATAGGAAATAAAAAAGATCCTGCCCCTGAGCCATTCCTATTGTAAAGTGTCCCACACTGTAAATGAGTAACATAGTTTTATTTTCCCATGTACCTGGAGTCCTAGTTATTTTCTTTTGGAATTTATTTGATATGTTGCTGTTTTTAGAATCAGGAAATATATATAATCTGCAGGAGAAGAATGGAATGAAAAGATTTATATATTTATTTAGTTAAAATAGCTCTGGCCTTGAGAATGGGAAAATGATGAGTGAACTGTTAAGAGTGACTTTCAGAAAAGATTATTCAGTCCTGAGAAGATGAAAGCATAAGAAATAAATTTCAAAGTAACCCATCTTGATTTTGTTTGGTACAAGATAAGGCAGACAGAACCTCCGAGAGGCTTTCAAGATTTTATCTTGCTATAATAAACAGCAGTCTGAGAATCCCTGCTGTCCCTGTTTCTTGATCTTGCTTGCCTCAAAGAATTGACAGCATACGTATACAAATTAACAGCATGGATATTGTTGAAAGATCAACCATACAAAGGTATAGACTGTGCTTACTTGTTGACTAGTCTCTTAACTACTGTTTGAAGTTACAATGGATTAAAAAAAAGACTATTTGTGATCCATCTTCAAAGTTACATCTGCTGCACCTGTTCACATCTGTTATGTGATTACATTTTAGGCGCTTGGCAACTGGTTCGCATTTTGACTAGTTGCAGTGTCCTGCAGTCACATGACCATGGTTTGCGACCTTCTTGTCCTTTTCTGGCAGAAAAAAAGCACACTGGATATGCTGGATTTGTTTATTGAGCATCTGATCCATTTTATGGATTAAGTCTGGTAACATAGCAATCTGCTTAACAGCCTCAATGACTTAATGTCCAAAATTCCTGGCTCGGTTGTGGTCATAAGTCAAGGAATATTTGTAGAACAAGAACAATAATAAAAAAAAACAAAAAAGGGAGATGCTTGTAATCACTCTATGCCCAAAGGCCTTCAAAATAAAATAATTTGAGGGCTTTCCCAAATTAGATGACAGTTAATTGCATCTGCAGTATTCCATAAGATCACCTAATTCAAACTTTCACTTCCCATTGGAAAGGATAGCTTCTAAAGTCTGATGGGCAGTAATGCTGAATACAGTAGAAACAGAGTCTTGTCATTGTCGTTGTCGTTGTCATTATTATTATTGTTATTGTTATTTATACAATGCCCAACTCCCAGCAACTTTCAGCAGTTTACAGATTATTTAAACATTTTTTTCCATTATTCTTCAGGAAAGTTGCTATCATTCTGTTTCAAGACTTGAAAATTATTAAGATTTTAGTTTTATGGGATATTTGTCAAGCCCAGTATGACATATGTGTAGCCATTTTAGTTAGGCTTAATATATATTCTTTTTCTTACTTTCTCTTTGGCAGTTATGGGGGAACGGTTTCAGACTTGCCACATTCCTAAGGGGGGAGGAGTGGAGATAGAGTTTTTAGGCAAGGTGATCACTCTTCCCGTGGGAACCCAAGCTGTCCGTGCCAAGGCACTGGAGGTAGAGATTTATGACATTAAGCAATGTTGAATTACTTCTA
This sequence comes from Bungarus multicinctus, assembly GCA_023653725.1. Lineage (NCBI taxonomy): Eukaryota > Metazoa > Chordata > Lepidosauria > Squamata > Elapidae > Bungarus > Bungarus multicinctus. The sequence continues at coordinate 118,192,440 of CM042836.1, forward strand.
TTGGAGAATGTGAGTTTTGGGGAATTGTTTCTAACTTCTAATATGTGGGGTAATTCTGGGTTCTGTCAGATCCGGAATTACCATCGACTTTGCCAATTTGATGCTTTCCTAAATAAAAGAAATTGTCTTGGAAGATGGACTTTTGCTTTTCTTTTTAAAATGGATTTCATCACTTGGAAACCTGACACTTGGAAATCTTTATTGATAATATAACTTTATCCATTTAGAAGCTTAATCCTCTTTCTATTCCTCCTCCAAACCGGGATCCGATGAGGCCATGACAGTGAGCTACAGAAATGGACTCTGAGGTGGCGTCTAGAAAACAGTATTGTGGGAACAGAATACCTTCCAGGAAAACATACTGATTGTGTATTCCAGAGATGCTGTTAAATTTGCTGATTTTTATTTCAAATAAATAAATTTTCTGAGAAGCATTAAGTAAATAGTTACAGCAATGGCTCTCAATCTTTTCTTCACCATGGACCCCCTTGAAACATGTTTTGTGACAATGGATCATGGCCAAGGACTCCTAAGAACTAAGATTTAAATCTTAACATTTCTTCAAGCCTTCGTGGACCCTCTGTGATAACATCATGGCCCCACACGGGTCTGCAGACCCACAGATTGAGAACCACTGGTTATAGTACTGTCTGTTCCAAAACATTTATAAATTGGATTGTGCTTATTTTGAGGGTTTTTTTCTGTTAATATACATTCCAGGTTTGTTTATTTGTTCTAGGTTTGGAGTTTTTTTTTTTTAGTAACTGCTACAGGCCTCCTTTCTCCAGTTCTGTTTTTCACTAAGGTGTATGTGTTTTAGATGTCCTTTCTTCTTTGGTTCTGGTGTTTTCCTACATTTAATTGTTAGACTTTTTGGGCATAAACAACTTTCATTTGTCACTTAATCTCAGTCACTTCTGCAGTTTCTGTCTTTATCTCTAATCACTTCCTATGTTTTATTTTAGAAATGTTACCTCATCTCTTGTGTCTATTTTTATTATATTTTATTGGTGCATAGACTGGTTTTGCAGAATTGCTGATAGTTCTCTTTCTTCAGTGTTTGTTAATTTCATTAAAGGGTTATCGTCTCTTGGTACTTTTGCCTCCAAAAGCTTTCACTGTGTCAATATGATATTGCATCTTCTGTGTGATAGTGCTTTGGCTATGGAACGAACTCTCTAAAGAGGATTGTCTGACGCTCTGATTACAGAGCTTAACTGCCAAATCAAAATTACATTATTTTCTGAGGCTCTTTGTGAATATTGCTGTTGTGTGTTGTGATTGCCGTTTTTAATCTTCTCTTTTTATTTTGAGGAGCAATATTTTTGTACTACAAGAGATATTTTCAATAATAAATGTGTGTGTGAGAGGGAGGGAGAGAGAGGGAGATCTATGATACCTTAGAAGATATTCTTTATTTACAAGAATCATTAGTGCTAGATATTACCGTAGATCAGCACTCCAGTCGGGTGGGCTTCAAACATTTTAGCAAAGGGTTCTCTGCCCAGTTGCTGGGTGGGTGTGGCCATGGTGGGTGTGACCTAGTCAGTCTCCTGAATCACGCCGGGGGGAGTTGCTCCCTCTGGGCCTCAGAGGCTTTCCTCGAGCTTCTGGGAGGGCGAAAATGGCTTCCTTGGGCTCCAGAGGCTGTCTGGAAGCCAGAAACTGGCCCGTTTTTCACCCTCCCCAAACCTCTGTGCACGCCCTGCACTTACTTGCATCCAAAACAGGCCATGTGAGGACTCCTGGGAAGGACTGGGTGGGATGGGTGGGGCCAGCCTGGAGTGGAATTTGGGGTTCTCCAAACTGCACAGAATCTTAGGGGTTGTTCTGAACCCCTGTGAGCCCCCAGCAGCCCCCCCGACTCCAATCATTACCAAGTTGAAGACTATAGGAACTGATGGAATACCCATTGAAATGTGGCAAGGAACAGAAGAAGAATCACTCAAGGTTCTAAGTAAACTATAACAGCAAATCTGTCTGAAGACTGACATAGTAGCCAACCAATTGGAATAAGTCTAGTATCAAAGGAAATGTAATAAAGTGTGCAAACTATTGTACAGTATCCTTAATTTCCTACGCTAGCAAAACTATGTTTAGGATTATCCAGCACAGTTTAGAGGCCTATATAGAAAAGGAATGTCAGGTATTCAAGCTGTGTTTATAATAGGCTAAGGAACATGAGACATTATTCCCAATACATGCTGGATAATTGTCTTCTGTTTAAACTCCCTGCTGAAAGCAGGAGACTTTATACCATTCCAGACAAATGATTGCCCAATCTTTTCTTGAAAACCACCAGTGATAGAATACCCACAATTCTGGGAGGCAAGCTGATCCATTGATTAAATGCTCTCATTGTCAGCAATTCCTCTTTAGTTCCAGATTGGATCTTGCTTTTTTTTAAATATCCAAGTTTTTGCCAGTATTTTGGGTGAATTCTGTATCCTGTACTTTACTCTTTTTCCTGGTAAGGAGAGATGGGTTCAGAAACTGTCTATGTTTTGTGAGTATTTGGTACAAAATGGTCATAAAAGAATATGACTGAACATTTTAATACTAAAACTAAAACATTGATTTTGCACCAATTACAGCAATGATTTAGAAATGTTGGTTCAGTTAATGCTCTGTTTCATTTTTCTTCAGGCTTATGGTATGTCTGCTTTGCCTCTCAACCTTATAAAAGGCACAAGAAATGCTAGTTATGAGCGATTGGAAAACACTGAAGATATTGAAGATGTTGAGCAAAATATTCAGAGAATTAAATCAAAGGTTTGGTGCTACTTTTAAACATTAAACAGGACTTTAGTTCCATGCTTTTTCTAAGATTATTTAACTTTCATTCATTATCATGTATGTTAAAGTAGGATTTTATTTCTTTATACAGGATTTCATTTGCGTTCATTCACATTTTTAGTAGCTCAATAAAGTATATAATTTCCTGACAACTTTTAATAACTGTTAATAGTTACTACTCAAGTATATATGGTTCTTTGTATTATTAACTTATATTCTGCTCAGTTTTTGTTTGTTTAAATGAAGTTTGTATTAGGGTTAGAAATGAAATCCTCAGAGTTTGGTGTAATATTTCATTTACAGTACTTTTGAATTGGAAAGCCCATCCCTTTAGAAACAAGTTTTTAGTTTTTAAAAAGATTTTTAAAAAATACATTGAAATGAAATTAGAATTCATTTTCCACAAGTAATGATTGGAATTAAACAAAAACATTGTAGTACTAATATACAAATGTTGCACTTTTACTTATGATTCTCCTTACTAGTGCAGGGATGGCCGGCCTTTACCACTTCGAGACAGGCAAATGCTGCAACAACTTGAAGACAAACTAAGAAGCCTTCACAAAAGAGGACGGCATCTGGAATACATTGAGAAAAGCTGCTGGACAAAATTCTGTGGTGCCATGAGACCCCTAAAAGTAAAGACCCTCATTTTGTGTTATAAGAAAACTTTATGTTCGTACTAAAAGATATTGATGTCCTACCAATATTATTAGAGACAGACTCGACTCAGAAGATCAGAATGGCTCTGCTGGTTCCACAATGTGAGAGAAAGTAGAAGCATTGTTTTTGAGGGCTTTTAAAAAAACTCTATTGCTTAGACCTTATGCGCAAACATACTTTGAGTGTGATGTGTCAGTAAGCAATATATTTTTCTACTAAAATTAATCAACAAAATGTTTTGAAAGAAAACTGAGTGGAAAAATAAAGGCTATGTCAAGGATATAATAATGGTTTGAAAATCCTGCTGGAGAGTTCAGCCCCTTAGGTTTAATCCAAACTACTGTATTTCATAAAAGTGAACACTGCCCATTCTGTAAACATAAATGTTTACATAAACAACTGCAAAAGATGTTGGATACTGGCTGGGCATCTGAGAGAGTGTTGGACTGGAATGCTTTGCCTCACTCTGAATTGCTGCTTAGAAGCAGGGAGGGAGCCTTGTTGCTTCAAGCAACCCATTCATTGAGAAGTTTTGCATAGCCCTGGTACAATTCTTTAGAAGACAGATCTAGAGATAGCCTCTACTAATTTAAATTTGGACAACTGTGTCAAATTTGCAAAATTGCAAAAAAAAAACCACCCCACCCCTCATTTTTGAAAAATATTCACTTCTTTAAGTGTAAGAAAATAAAATAATGTTTGATGAATTATTATAAGCTAAATTAGGATGTTCAATAATTGTAGTATTTTATAATGGAAAAAGTCATGCATGGAAAAATTCTTTTGAACTGGCTAAATCAGAACATATACAATATAAACAGATAACCTTTTGCTATATTTCCATGTCTTTATTGTTAAAATATATTGTGGTTCAGAACTAGCTAAAATCGAGATGTGGAGAATGGGGAAGTTCTAATATAGAATATTAAATGAGAGTACACATCAGTTTGATTCTTATTTTGTTTGTTGATTTACTTGGAACTATGGCTCCCATTAAATATGCTGGGAGTAGAGACTCATACAGTTGTGTAGTGCCATGGGGTCACATTCGATTTAGAAAGCACACAGACTAACTTTGAAATTGGAGAGAGATTTATGGTTTAAGTTACTATTACAATTGGATAAATAATGGTTCAAGGTAAAACAGATAGACAAAAGGAGAAATGTGTGAACAGATTTGCAGGATGAACAAATAAGCAACAAATTCAATTTAGTGTTAGAAAACTATCAGGGTATGAATGTGGAAAAAGGAAAGATACCAACAGAATGTAGAAACAAAAGCTAAGGCACTAGGGATTTTACATTTCCATAAAAAGAATTGCACCCAAATGATGCTGAAAATACACCATTACTTTGTAATAGGCATGTTAGATAGCAAAGTTCACTCTAATATTGGGACTAAATTTCCACCAAAAAAGAAGCTTGCTTTGTTATAAAAATAATTTGTTTACAGTGAAAGTTATATGTAGCTTATGAAGATTACTTTGCAATATGCAGATCAAATGTATATGTTTCCAAAGAGTTGAGAACTTGTTTAGCGCTCTGCACTTGTCAAGGCCTCTTGCATTTATTCAGTATAAAGTTCAGACTCAAAATTTTGAATCAAGTATTTGTAAATAATGGTATAATGATGTTCTAGTAGCTAACCAGCAGTAATCTTATAGCTGCAACAGCTATGATGTAAACAAAATACAGGATTTAAATAGGGTTTATATTGTTGTGAACAATGAGAATCATAAAATCGAGTCTATTTTTAAATCAAAATATTAAAACACAAGTGGGATCATATTACAGAATAATACATTATTCCAAATCATTTAAATTTATATAATTCTCTCTTGCAGCATGTACAGTCACATTAAGACTCCAGCCTTACAGTGAGCTCTGATCTTGCTGCTTTAATTATTTAAAGACTTCCTTTTAAAAAAAATGAAGTCAGTTCGCTAGCAATTATGTCTAAATAATTTTTCTCACTTGTGGAAATGGCACCTCATATGAACATGTATTTATGTCTTTTATCTGTTGTCTAAGACTTTATGGACTAGATGGTTTATATATGCTAGAGTAATCAATAAATATACATAAATATGTGCTTTAGTTGTTTTCTCCACTTTTTAGAAAGATTTAAATGTACATTGTCATTTGAGCAGATCTTCCCGTAAATAATCAACTGTACAAATTAATTTGTCTTATATCTGGATAATATAACATTTTTCGGAAAATGAATTGAGGAATTCAGGTTAACTTATAACTTGATTTCCTGCTGCAGTCTTGAATTTCTATAGTTTTGATTGTTTTGTTTTGCATGAGCAAATATATGTTGCAGAATTCAGAGTAGCTTCTGATGTTATTAGTAGAGACTTTGGAAATACTGTAGGTGCTGCATTTTTAATTGTGAGGAAAAATGCCCTGCTAACAAATTTCTCATAGTTATCTCATTAACTAATAGTAGAACAAACTATGCATTGTTGAGAACATGCTAAACTATTTTTCAAACTTACTTGTGTTTTAGGTTGTATGGGGAATATTTTTTATACTTGTGGCCCTGCTGTTCACTATTTCTCTCTTCTTGTCGAAGTAAGTATTTAACATGTGCTTTGCATTTTAAAATGTATCTGTGAAAATCATTCAGACAGACTCAGGCCAATACTTGATATGAATGTCCTTATCTGGTATTCACCAGAAACCTGTGAGCTTGAAAGTGAACAAAACATGGGCCATGTACCCACCATTCTCTTGTTTAGCACAAAAGACGGAAAATACCTTTGGATGTATAACGGATAACAGATAATCAGAGTTGGAAGGGTCCTTGTAGGTCATCTAGTCCAACCCCGCCCAAGCGGGAAACCCTACACCATTTCTGACAAATGGCAGTCCAATCTCTTGAAAATCTCAAGTGATGGCGCTCGCACAACTTCCGAGGGCAAGCTGTTCCATTGGTTGATTGTTCTTACTATTTGAATGTAAATCAGCTGTTTGCATAACAAAAGACAAATTGATTGCAAGGGTGTGTACTATTCAAATTTAAGCAAACAGTTCTTCAGACCTTTCTGTCTGAGCATGTGAATATTATAGAAAGTAAAGTGGATGACCAGTGTGCTCAGCATATTTCAAATCCTTATACATTCAAGTAAACACACGAAGAAAAAGCTTAACGTCCTACCTTGGTGCAAGCTTTTTTTTTGCTCCAGATGGAAACTCTTTCTTCCAGATAAGATTCTCTCACACTGTTTTAACAAGATTTTGTAAGATGAAAGGGATACAGAAATCTTAGCAAGTAACTATTTTCAATTTAGAACCAATTTATCTTCCAATATATTATGATGGAGGCTTTCTTAGTTTCTTTTTAATGGCTTTCTGATGAACTGCTGGGGGAGTAGATTTCACAGATAATGGAAAAGTATTCAAGTAGCTATTTAGAAACCATATCCTTATCGCTCTGTGAACTAATATTTACAATTACCTTGTTGCTTTTACAGCAAACACTATATGGCTTAAACACAGGCCTAGATAGAGATAATATAATTACCATTATTTCTTCATTTGTTTGTTTGTTGTTGTTGAACATTTGTTGTAGCACCTATTTAAATCATGGGAATGACACATTCTCATTCTGGATTATTCTATTTTGGTGGTGTTTTGCCAGTTTCTGAAACTAAATGCTGCAGACCATAAATGGCTTAAAGTACTCTGGGTTGACCCGCCTGCTGCTTCATTTAGAGACATTTCAAACTACTAGAAGATTTATTCTGGATATAGCTGAAAAACCCTGAAAAGCTATAGCCTAAACTGGAGAGAGTTTGGAACACTGTGAAATTCTATGGAACATTCCATTTTCAAATCTGTATGTTTTGCATAAGAGCCATTTCGGTACAAAACAAGGTGGGTGACATTGGGGCCAGTCACTCACTCTTATCCTTAGGGAGAAGGCAAGGGCAAAATAATATTGCCAGAAAAACTGCCTGGACTTCTCCAGACAGTTGTCAGGAGTCAACGTTGACTTGAAAGCATACTTACAAATAAGTTTGTACATCCCTATTTCATATATATTAAAATGATGGAATGAAACTTGAGCAACCTAAAATAGAATGGAATAGAATGGAATAGAATAGAATACTTTATTGGCCAAGTGTGATTGGACACACAAGGAATTTGTCTTGGTGTAAGTACTCTCACTATACATAAAGAAAAGATACATTAGTTAAGAATCAAGAATCATGACTTAATGATAGTCATAGGGTACAATCAACAATCAAATCATACTAGGAAACAGTCAATATAAATTGTAAGGATACAAGGGACAAAGTTACAGTCCTACAATCATAAGTGGGAGGGAATGGTGTTAAGGAGTAATGAGAAAGCAGTAATAGTGCAGACTTTCTAATAGTTGAACAGTGTTGAGGGAATTATTTGTTTAGCAGAGTGATGGCTTTCGGGAAAAAACTGTTCTTGTGTCTAGTTGTTCTGGTGTGCAGTGCTCTATAGCGTTGTTTTAAGGGAAGGAGTTGAAACAGTTTATGTCCGGGATATGAGGGGTCTGTAAATATTTTCACAGCCATCTTTTTGACTTGTGCAGTATACAGATCCTCGACTGAAGGCAGGTGGATAGTAATTGTTTTTTTCTGCAGTCCTAATTATCCTCTGAAGTCTGTGTCTGTCCTGTTGGATTGCAGAACCAAACCAGACAGTTATAGAGGTGCAGATGATAGACTCAATAATTCCTCTGTAGAACTGGATCAGCAGCTCCTTGGGCAATTTGAGCTTTCTGAGTAGGCGCAGAAAGAACATTCTCTGTTGTGCTTTTTTGATGACGTTTTTGATGTTAGGTGTCCATTTTAGGTCATGTGATATAGTAGAACCTAGAAATTTGAAGGTCTCTACTGTTGATACTGTGTTGTCTAGTATTGTAAGAGGTGGTAGTATGGGAGGGTTTCTTCTAAAGTCTACCACCATTTCTACAGTTTTGAGTGTGTTCAGTTCCAGATTGTTCCAGTTACACCACGAGGCAAGTTGTATAACCTCCTGTCTGTATGCAGATTCATCGTTGTCTCGAATGAAACCAATCACTGTTGTGTCATCAGCAAACTTCTGTATTTTAACAGATGGATTGTTTGAGATGCAGTCATTGGTATATAGGGAGAAGAGAAGTGGAGATAGCACATAGACTAGGGGGGGCCCTGTGCTGATTGTACAGATATCGGATGTGATTTCGCCTAGCTTCACCTGCTGCTTCTTGTCTGTTAGGAAGCTTATGATCCACTTACAAGTGTGTTCAGGTACCGCTAGTTGGTTTAGTTTACTTAGAAGAATGTCTGAAATGATGGTATTGAATGCTGAACTGAAGTCTACAAAGAGGACCCTTGCATAGGTATTTGGAGATTCGAGGTGGTGTAGGATGTAGTGCAGAGCCATGTTAACAGCATCATCTGTCGATCTATTTGCTTGGTATGCAAACTGCATGGGATCTAACAGCGGATCCGTGATGGTTTTCAGGTGGGACAGCACAAGCCTTTCAAAGATTTTCATAACTACAGATGTTAGAGCAACTGGTCTGTAGTCATTCAGTTCCTTGATGGAGGGCTTCTTTGGCACTGGGATGATGGTAGAACGTTTGAAGCAGGAAGGAACATAGCACATCTCTAGTGATCTGTTGAAGATTTGGGTGAAGATGGAGGCCAATTGGTCAGCACAGATTTTTAAGCAAGAAGGAGTTATCTTGTCTGGCCCTGGTGCTTTTCCTGGCTTTTGACTGTGTAATAGATCTTGCACTTTTTCTGTGATCACCAGAGGTTGTAAGCCTAATGGATTGGGGCCAGTTGTAGGAGACTTGGTTGTTGTTGGTGTGTTTGAGATGTGGGTTGTGGAGATAGGTGGATGTAGTTTCTTTTCAAACCTACAGTAAAACAGATTCAGATCATCTGCTAGTTGTTGATTTTCTTCTGCCTGGGAAGGAGGTTTGCTGAAGCCAGTGATGTTTTTAAGAGTTTTCCACATGTTTGCTGGTTCATTTGTTGAGAATTGATTCTTTAACTTTCCAGAGTAGCTTCTTTTTGCTGCTCTGAACTCCCTTGTTAATATGTTTCTGGCCTGATTGTATAGCATTCTGTCACCTTTTCTGTAGGCTTCCTCTTTGGAACGACGTAACTGCTTAAATTTAGCTGTGAACTACGGTTTATTGTTACTATATATTTTCAGGTTCCTTGTTGACATAGATCCTCGCAGAAGTTAACATATGAAGTTACAGTATCTGTGAGCTCAACTAGGTCTGCAGAGGCATCTTCAAAAACATTCCAATCAGTGCAATCAAGGCAGGCCTGGAGTTTCAGCTTTGCCTCATCCGACCAAGTCTTCACTGATTTAATTGTTGGTTTAATGGTTTTAAGCCTTTGTCTGTAGGCAGGTACAAGGTGAATCATGCAGTGGTCAGAGTGTCCGACAGCTGCTCGTGGTAAAAAACCAACGAAGTCTGTATATGTCTCTCTAGTGTTTTTACAGGGCTATTCCTGAATTATTGGCACTGTGAACATGCATAAATACATGGATTTTAAAAAACAGATGTCTGCGACAAAATGTGCTAAAATATATAGGATGTTAGTGGAGGAGTGTGAATTGTAATGCATAATATTTTGAGAGTAGAACAGAGGCTATTAAAAAAGGCATATAATACAGAGAATTTAAAAATAAAACCTCAAATATATTTCTGGTTTTGCACTCACAGGGAATTCATTTTATTGCCATTACAGCAGATATGTGTAATAAGTGTTGATGTTTTATTACCCTACTTGGTAACATCAATTCAGGAGTTTTGGAGAAAGGGTTTATGAAATGTTATTAGCAATCTAAAAATCAAGCTTGGAGAGCTTCAACAATACAACAGTTCATATTAATGTAAACGTGAGTGATAATTATCAGATTAATGTCTACTTCATGAGTTTTCTGAATTTTCTATAATAAAATGGTATGGTTTCTGAATCTATAAGTTGCTTAGAAGATATATACAAGGATCAATCGTGATCTGTGCACAATTTAAAATAGAAAATGCTATACTCCTAATCATTATCACTATCAAATGTTATAAGATAATTTCTAAAATGTTGATGTCAATGTGTATCTTTATTTTTAAGTACTTCATACAGAAAATATACTCAAAATGTAATTTTTTTAAAAAAAAATCAAGCAATAACAATTTATATCTTGAATTCTTACAGTTTGGATAAAGCACTTCATTCTACTGGTATAAGTTCTGGATTTATAATCCTGGGAACTAATTTGACCAATCCATTGAATATGCTCTTACCTGTTCTACAAACAGTAAGTAAAACCTCACTTCTACTAAATGTTAAGGTCTTGAATGCTAATAAAGTAAAAGAGTGTTAAAATAAGCAAATGAAATATTAAACAATGAGTTAATGATATAGTATGTACATCTTTGACAATGATTGATAGAAAATGAAAAGTCTGATTGCAACAAATAACAGTTATCTTTTGAAAACTACTCAAACTATTATTGGTTGAGAATATCATAAATTAAATATAATAAATTAAATTATTCTAGCTGGATTGTATCTTGTCAGTACAGGATTTTTAAAGCATGCAAATAGTTTTCAATCTATTTGTGACCTGAAATTAGATTTATCCATATTTTGGAGCAGGGAATCTCTTGATCCCATAGCGTTCACCAAGGGACCCTGTTAATGCTATCCCACTTTCCATAAACTGAGTGTTGAGTGCAGAAGATTTTTGGGAAGACACATCAACTTTGACTGTTTAAGAACCCTTTTAAGTCTATTAATTATTTTGATATTACTATAATCAACATTTGGATAAAATAACTACTTTCTGTCATTGTCTTATCATTATTGAATATCTTGGATTTAGTAACACTTTTATTTATACTTTTATTGTTTGGGTTTTCCTTAAAATTTGATAGCTGAAGACTGAAAAAAATTTCTGATATATAAATATAGTGCATTTATCTTTTAGGTGTTTCCCTTAGATTATATTCTTATTACCACCATCATCATGTACTTCATATTTACTTCAATGGCTGGAATTCGCAATATGGGTATATGGTTCTTCTGGATAAGGGTAAATTTTATTGTATCTTTCACTCACTTTCCAAGTAATTTAGTATGCTAGACAAATGAATAAAACATCGCAAATTTATATTAGAAAATATGCAGAAAGCCTTGTTGTACATATAATATTAAACCAGATACCTGTTTTATCAGCTTTTATATCAGCTCATATAAATCATTTCACTTCACATCCAGACAACACGTACAGGAATCATTCTGAAACTTAATGCCTTGGAATTTGTCCAAAATAACTTAGGTGGCAATTTTATTATATTTAAATGCTTAATTTTAAAACATGTATTAGTAGTAGTAATATTTTAAAAAGTGTTCTAGCATACTGTATTTCATAATATGCTATTAGTATGAATTCAGTTTTAAAGCATTGTAAACAGTATTTTAAGCATTTTTAATTTTATTAAATATATGTTTTTACTTAAGCAGGGTTGCTTTGAAAATGAACACTTGCTAGAAATTGAATGCTTAGATGCTGATTTTCTTTAAAAGAAACAACTCTTAGCAATAGCAATAGCACTTAGACTTATTTACCGCTTCATAGTGCTTTACAGCCCTCTCTAAGCATTTTTTTCTGTCTCTGATCTAAAAGAAATACTTCTTAGCTATTGTCATTAGTTCTGTTTTCAAATATTTGAAATGCTAAAGCATAGGTGAGATAGTACATCATTTTTTCTTTAGTCTTAGAGTCACTCTTAGTCTGTAGTTAATATCCCCTATGGGTTTCTCAATGGCATGAAAAGTTAAGGACCTCTGCTCTAAAACCAGTAACAAGAAATGCATTATTGCAGGAAATTGGATTAATTATAAGTAAAACTATCTGGTGTGCTGATTCCCATTGGAACAAATGCTTTAAAAAGACAGACACTTATTTTCTAGAAGTAGTTAGTCAAACACTGAATGCTGCAGCCAACAGTGTTTTGCAGAAATTGAACTGTTCTTCATTTATTTATACGATTTATAAAGCCACCTATCTCAAACAAGTGACTCTGAACAGCTTACACAGATAAAAAAAAAAAACAGAAGAAAAGACTAGATGATTTTAAGTGCCTTTCAAACTATAAGCTCCACTGAAAGGATGAGTAGCATTTAGCTTAATCCCCCAGTGGAGCCCACATTACCCAAGCATAAGATCTCAAGCCACATGCCAGATATTTCATTCATGCTTTGCTGTAGTTCTCTCTCTTCTTTTCTCTTTCTTCGCTGCTTCTGTTTCTTGTCCTTGTTTGGTCCTTTGCTGTTAATACATGGGATAATGTGCTATGTAGAAAAGAATTGGAATATATAACACCAGGGTAGATGTACTCATAATTTGGCTTGGCATAACCCAGTTTCCTATAGATTGGTATGTTTTAACATGTTTGCATATTTAGATAAATTAAAGCAGGGGTCTCCAAACTTGGTAACTTTAAAACTTGTGGACTTCAACTCCCAGAATTCCCCTGCCAAGTTTGCCATGTTGGAGACCCTGAGTTAAATCATCCATTCACCAGCAATATTTTGTTTGTATAGAATTGTAAACTCCTGTTTCTTCAAAATTGGGAGCAGAAATTGCAAATGAAAGGGTAGATAGCCTGTTTAAATTATTTGAGAGTCTTCTTATTTTAATGCCAAAAACTAATTCAATGTGTTAATATAAGAACATATTTTTACATTTTAGCTGTACAAGATCAGACGGGGGAGGACACGACCTCAAGCCCTTCTCTTTCTTTGTATGATACTTCTGTTGATTGTTCTTCACACCAGCTATATGATCTACAGTTTAGCCCCTCAATATGTTATGTATGGGAGTCAAAAGTATCTAATTACGGTAAGATTTTGGAACTTTGCGGTCAGCCATCATGCATTTTGAAATAAGCACTTTTTTGTGTTATGTTGAATATAAGTTCAAGTAATAAATCTAGTGTTCAATTATGTAATACTTTAAGCATTATAAGTGGTAATTTCATAATATGAAGGGCAGAATATATTTTCTTCTTTTTCCTTTTCATTACTTTTTTCCAATTCCATCTTTCAATATCATAACTGTGCCTAAAATTTTCCTAATACTAAGGGTGGGGTTGGTTCATGTTTCACCCCCTCCACAGGATATCAAGAGGGGTTGGGCTAAGGAATAGTGATCCACCCTTTTGGATCATAGTTGCCCTATAAGTGTTTCCATTCTCTTGGTGTACAGGAAGGGCCCCAAAACAGTTTTATTTCAGTGGACCTTGGGTCCGATTGCATGTATGTTTTAATGTGTTTCAAATAGGTTTCATACAGGACTTATACTTCTTCCTACAGTGTGTAAGTGATATATTTATTTTTTGCCCAGGCCTAGTCTTAATGAATTATTTACTTTTATTCTTGAGGGAGGGTCTTTGAATATGTATTTTATTTTATACTCTTATTTTTTCGGAGGGTCACAGTATTACAAAGCTTGTAAATCTGTTACATATGTTATTCAAAATAGACTTTCTTTCCTAAGCATTTTCAATCATTCCTTGATGACCCGGTCATTTTTTTCTATACTCTCTTATCTCATTCCCTTTTATCTTTTCATGTTATTTAGCAATATCATTTTTCCCCAGATCTCATTCCTTCAGTTCCTTGATAGGAATTTGACCTTGAAAACAGATTGCAGTTATCAGTTTTTCAGCTGATGGAAAGTTATCAAAACAGTTTAGATATTGTTAACAAAACTGCTTGCATTTCAAATAGTAATTTGAAATGTGATTTTTCTAATACTGCATCTTATCCAAATATAGTAGTCCTTGATTTACAACCAGAAATTCTGTTGCTAAGAGAAACATTTGTTAAGTAAGTTTTGTCCCCATTTTACAATTTTTCTTGCCACAGTTGTTAAGTGAATCACAGCAGTTGATAAGTTAGTAACAGTTGTTAACTGAAACTGGTTTCTCCATTGACTTTGTTTGTCAGAAGGTTGCAAAAAGGTCACAAAAGCATGTGCAACCGTCATTGCAACTGTCATAAATATGAATCAGTTGCCAAGAACCTTAATTTTGACCACATGACCATGAGGATGCTGCAATGGTCGTAAGTGTGGGAGATGTCATAAGTCACTTTTTTCAGTGCTTTGTAACTTTGAATGGTCACTAAATCAACTGTTGTAAGTTCAGGACTACCATTATATCTTTTTAAAGAAAAAAGGCTCATGATGCTTCTTGCATCAAGTAAAATGCATGATGTGTTAATGGCAATAGTATCTTACATGTACTATGAAATAACCCTCAATTAATGTCTTCTTTGTGCAGAATAATAAGACATTTCAAGGACATTTGAACAATGAAACAACATACATATCCAAAGATTGTGATGCAGATGCACCTGAAGGTAAGATAACTTCAAGCCCGGTTATAATATACAGTGAAAGATAACTGAGTTTGTAATTAGCATATTTGAATGTATTGATTTTTCATGGAAGACACTAAAGCTACTCACCAATCATTATCAGAACTTGCCTTGCAACTGTCATTAATTTGATTCTTTGTCCCCAGCTATGGTTGCAATCTTGATGATTCACCTCCTATCTCATGAATTTCTAAGAAATAAAAATATTGTCAAATATGTTGGTGAACTCTGTTTCTATTTCTACAGTCTGTTCTGATGTTAAATGAAGGCTTTAGTCCTGAGCCATCAAATTCCTTTAAATGTTGCTTATCAAATGTAAGAAATTGGAAACGTTGCTAATGCTTAGACATAATGTCATTTCTAAGGAAATAGCCATTCTAAATAGAGTTCCCTCAACAAAATTCCATATCCATATTGATTTTGCTGTTATTTTCAAATGAGTAATAGGCTTAAAATTATCTCTGTATTTCTGTTGCCCATTTTGCAATAACAGTTTTTTTCCCCACTCTTGGGCAGTTTTTAAACAAGCTTAACATTCAGAAGGATGTTCCTTCACAAACAGCTGTTTTTGTGTTATCTTCCTCTCAAGTAGCCCAGATGCTCAAGTATTCTCCACTTCATTAGGGAGGTAGGCTATTTAAAGGAAGATCATGAGTGAATGAGAAGGTATTTATCATTTCCTCTCTATAGGTTTATGTTTGTTTGCTGGTTTGTTTCTGCAGAGAATGGCTGCTAATTCCTTGTGTATAATTTCCAGAAAGCTGTTGGGAAAAATGTGTCAGTCTTTTTTTTTTTTTTGGCCTTTTTGTGTGTGACTATAGTGTTAAGGATGCTTATTTTCTGTCAGTAGAACTACTTCTAAGTAATGTGTTAATGACTAACTTGTATTTTGGAGTAAAGATGAGCATTTGGCCACTAACTAGATAATTTATTACTTTCCCCACCAGCTTTTGGGAAGAAAAAAAGTGCTGACATGAAGGACTCTTTAATAAAGAAACTGACACACTAATTCATTTGTAATAAATTGTTGTGGCTGTAACTCCTTGTTCAGCGAGAATGTTCTCTTAAATACATTCATTGTTCTGTGGTGCAATATATTTTAGCAGTCCAATTTACTTTCTAATTTACATCCTGCTTCTAGTTCTTATGTTTTATACACCAGTATATATTGATTATGAGATTATACTGATAGAAGAGTATTAGAAATAAAAGTGTTGCTGAGGTGATTGTACATGAATTCCAGTTTCACTGGTAATATTAAAAAGAGGTTGTTATGGCAACTACATTTCTCAAAATATTGCTTCAAATAGAAGAGTAACCTGACTGAATTAGACCTAAATGTTTCTATCCCAGCATCCTGTTTCCCACAGTGCTTAACTTGATCTTGCAGAAATAACTGTCTTTCTCTATTCTTCATCAAATGGTACTTTTGAGTGTTATGCCACTGATACTTGGAGTTCAGTGATTACAGCTACTCTTTATTTGTATAATGTTCTTTATAGGAATTTAAAAGCAACTTTGGTTGTGAGTCATCACCATATCTTGTGGTAATTAAAACTATGTAATTCATTATGTAGGAGAAAAATGCTTTATTCTGAAGGTCCATCATGGAATGACATGGTTTTAAACTGGAAAGTTAGCAAATTGTAAAGTAAAACTCTAGCCTACATTTATCTTCAGACGTTAGTCTGGGTCTTCTCTATTCTCCATAGCAATTGTTAGTAAATAGAAGAGGGGGGAATCAGTTCAGATAAAAAAGACATGTTAAATGGGGTAATAAAATGTATCCAAAATGTTATAACTATCAAGAATTGGCAAGAAAAGGAATCTTGAGGTTATGAGTATATAATGAAAATGATAGAGACCTCAAGAGTGTGGTAGTTTTATAAATCAATAAAGTAAACATCTGCTGCAAATGTAAGAGGGAATTCCATTATAAAAATAGTAAGGAATTTTAAAAATAAAATTGTCAATTCCATAATAACTTTTATTCAGATGCATAAGGCCATATTTAAATATTTGTATAAGACTATCCTGTCACATTATACAGTTATTTTCTAAAATTAGAAAGTGGCATTTGCACATTTATAACAGAATAATTTTGAACTTCACAGAAATAGTCTTTTTCAATTCAGAAAAAAAACTGCTAATAACAATTCAGAAAAAAATATCACTGTGTTCATAGAACACAAGATTTCTAGTGAAATTTATAGATGGAAACAATTTTGCCCTAGTATAATTTTAGACTTACTTCAAGTTTCCTGCAATATAAAAGCACTCCTCTAATTTTGGGTGATTGCCACAAAAAAGAATTATAGGATAATAATGAGTGAAATTAAGAATATTTCTCCTCTATATCTAAAGCAAGTTTTCCTTTAGATATTTATACCCATTAGCACACAGTATCTATCTTCTGTTGAAAAAAAATGCAGTAACTTGTCTTTTGGCTTCATTTACCTGTTAAATTTTGAAAAAAGCTGCAAACATAATCTTTAAATGTAGGTCAATCCCATGGAGTTCTTCTATTTTCAGCATGGCTTAGCTTTAATTGTGTCCTTTAAGGGCACATTATATTCCTTTAATTATATGTTGTCTTAGAGTTTCAGGCAGAAAAGAATTGTTAGAAAGTGTACGTGAGCTGAGACAATTTTTCGATTCATAGTAATCTTCATAATGAAAGACAGATCAGGAAGAAATGGGTAGCTGTGAAAAGAACTGTTATTGGAACCAATGGAGGAGAAAATCTTATCTCATCCACACCAGTATCAACCCAAAGTTTATCTAGCCACTTTCTCTCAATAGTTTTAACAGGCAGACAGTTTTAATAGTAGACATTCTAAATGGACCATAGCCTGGTCTCATTTTTGAACATGCATGCACCATTTTTATCCAATAGAAGGTGGCATTTATTTCCTCAAATACTTATCTGGGATTTCAGGTGATAGTTTTAATTTCACCGGTAAGAATCAAAGTTATTGAAGACAAAGGAACAGACAAGACCTGGTGCAAAATGTGGATTCCTTTAAATATTAATGTTGCTTGGGCAAGCAGGTTATCAGATGTATTTAGTATTTTAACCTTAAAGAGGACTTCTTTATTCTCCTTCCTTCCATCCCCAAGTACTTTTCCTCTTCTCTCAGCTCTATTCAAATTTGTTCTTTGCTTTCCTGTCTTGTGAAGACTAAATGGGTCCAAAAATTGGCTATAATTCATTTTGTCAGATTACCGTAGAGAGCCATCTGTAGGTCTGTTCATTTTCTTTAATTCAGATAAGCAGCTGGAGGGGGTTGCGTATGGCATAGTATGTGCTGCTTTGATTTTCTTGTGTGTTATTTCTTATTACCTAGAGCATAGAAGTTGGCTCATAAAGGTCCTACACTGCTGAATTAGATCTCAGTTTACATTTTGGGCTTTTTCCTATACATGTTTTATTTATTTATGTGTCACCCTTTTCAGCTTTGAAAGTGGCCTCCCAGGTAGCTTACAAGCTTAAATGGGTTCTCACTCTTACTCTACATTTTAAGTTTTCTTGTAGAGAGATAGTCTGTATACATCTGCTTAGTTACTTCAACTAACAGCATAACCCTCTTAATGGTGCCTCCAACTGCTGTTCCCACAATGCATTGCCTAAGAAGAGTTGTATGAGTCCCACTATCCAGATATTAAGAAATGTGTTTTTTACATCTCTTTTGTCAAACTCTAAATTGTTAAGTATTTTAATAGTTAACCTAATGTGTTGACTTTACAGTCAAATTTAAAAATGTGTATTATCTGTTGTATATTATACATCTTGAATGCTGGTATAAGCAGAAAGGCAAGTGCTGTGTTTAATAATAAATAAGAACAGCAAAAACAACTCCATTTATAAGAAAAAAAGTAAAGCAAACTAAAGGGTTTTTGAAATAGACATGTTTTATGAGGTCATCTAATAACAGCTACTTCGGCTGCCAGAATGGCTGTTGTAATTCAAGGCAATCGCATGTTGTTGCACCTTACAACCTGGCTGCTTAGTAATGGAGTTCCCCATTTAAATTACCATTGGTAAGTGAGGACTACCTATATCATATTAATTACTTTAAGTTATTTGGTACATAGAAATTCTGATGACACATTGTGAAATATAAAAAAACATTGATACCACTTTCCTATATTCCATATTAGTTGGTCTCAGGTTATTGTTAAAGAAAAAATAAAATGATCTTTAGCTATTTGTGTCTCTAGATTAACAAGTTAATGGCATTTCTACAGTATATTTCCAACATGCCTTATCACTGAAGTAAAGGAACCAAAAACATATTTGATACAATATTTTCATGACTTTGGATCAATGTAAGAACTTCCTATTTTTAAGAATAGTCTTAGAAATATCAGCAGCTAGCCATCCTTGTTGGGCTTAAACAGGATCCAAATTACCTAGAGGTTAACTCATGGGGATTCAGTATTTTTCACAAGCGATTCCTGAAAGATGTTTGGTATGACACCTTTACTACTGAAAAACTTTTGATTTTAAAAGGTTTCCAAAAACAAGGTACTCAGCATTCATTTGTGATTCTTTGTAGTTTCATCCCTCAATTTAAAAGAAAATAGCACATAAATAATTAGCCTCTTGAATTTGTTCCTTAACTTTAGATTCATTGATATTATTTTTAGACAAACCTTATTTGATAAACTATTAGTGGCTCTCCAGCTTTTCCTTTGGATCTTGCTGAGATTGCTAGTCAAATCCAGGATAGGTTTTCTCTTTCCCCAAGTCCCCCTTGTCTGGGAAACATCTGCACTTTACTTACTCATTTGAGATATTCTCTTGAGAAATCTGTCATAGAATCTTTTAATACTTTTTTGCCCTGTCTATGCTGTATATAGTCTCTAGCATGTGTTAAAGCCAATTACATGTTTCTTTAAAATGCATCTGGTGTGAATAAGGAACAGAAGACCTTAGATTATTTTTGTCAAGCTTTACAGGACACTCCCATTGCATCAGTAGTGTGGGCGCGCTATATTCTCATGGCAACAGTTTCTTGCTCCTCTTTTGACTTCATTGTTTAAGTGAAGGTGAAAGATAAGCTGAATTTCTTCTTGGCTAATTGGTAGAAAAGAAAAGAAAAAAATGAAATGCTATTGTACTAAGATTTCTTTCTGAAACATGTAAGGTCCTGATCAACATAAATATTTAATGTTGTCAGCAACTTAATGCATAAGCTACATGGTCGTGGCAGTGGATGCTGTAGAAGTTTGCTTTGTGCTTCTGGCTTGCAGGGTCTGGCAGACAGACACAGGAAAGTAAAACAGGCCAGAGAGAAGTAGTTATCAAACTGGAGCCATAGAAGAATGGGTCCAGAAGAGAACAACAAAGATAAAGGACCTGAGGGTAAACATTTGTGAAGTGTTGTTGAGTATTCTTAGCCTGTGTGGGCACGTAATAGCTTGTCTTCAAGTATCTGAAGTGCTGTCATGTGCAGAAGTATTCAGAGTTGTTGCAGAAGACAGGGTAAGAAATAATGGCTTTAAATTACAAGGTAGTTAATACATATTGTTGAAAATCATGAAATATTCCTAAAAGTAAGAACTGTTTAACAAAGGAGCAAGTTGCTTTAGGAGTGGTGGTCTGTCCTTCACTGGAAGTGCTTCAACAGAATTTGAAAACCATCTGGTGGAGATGCCATGGTGGAGATTCTTGCACCAGACAAGGTGTTGGACTTGATGACCTCCAGACGACTTCCCCACTCTTGCTTTCTTTGATTCTATGAATCACAGCAAGATGCGCAAGAGGGAATGGTCACAGGCTAAATTAAAGGAAGTTTCTCTTTCATCTGGCATACTGATTTCTATTAGGTTTTTTAAGTAGTTTATTTTTCTTTCCTGGATGATACTTGAAAACATAGTTGAAAATTTATGGGTAATCCGTAGAAATCATAGAGACATACATTCCAGTTCTCAAATGCAAAACTCTTAGTGATCTTAGCACAGTCATTTTCTCTCAACCTTAGAGCTAATTTGAATGTCTGGGTTATGTTTCTCATTTAACAGAGCATATCGAAGGTTCAGTAGAGTCATGCTTTCTTGCTTTTATTGTGTGCACTCATAGCAACGCCAATCATCTCCAAAGCAACTTGCTCTTGATTTGCCTTGTTCATACTAAGGCAAACTTTTTTTTCTTTTCCAAGTTAGATGATGTATTTTAAAGCATTTAAAAAGTCAGTCAGGGTTTGCTTGAAACAAAAGGGTACTGAATAAAATAATCCTCATTTAGTGACCACAGTTATAACCAGCAACTTGGTTGCTAAGGGAAGCAATTGCTGAGTGAAACTATGATATTATAACCATTCTTCAGTGACAATTCAAAGTTAACAACAGCATTGAAAAAAGTGACCTACAACTGGTTCTCGAACTGATAACAATCACAGCATCTTCACCGTCACATAATCAAAACTGAGGCGCTTGACAACTGGCATGACTTTACAACATTTGCAGTGTCCTGGGGTGATGTGACCACCATTTACCAACCTTCCCAGCCAGTTTCTAATAAGCAAAGTGAATGGGGGAAGTTGGATTTACTTAATTCTGGTCTCCGTTGTGGCTATAAGTTGAGAACTACCTGTATAGACCTTTGAAGTTTGTTACTGTAAGGATTGTTACTGCAAGGATTTGTTATAAAGTTGTTTTTTTCATTCCTGTCATAATGGCAAACACTTGCTAAACAAGGCAGTTGCTAAATGAGGACTGGCTGTACTTGGACTGACCAGCAAGGTGCTGTGGAAAAAGCTGAGGCTGCAGCAACTCATTTGTTTTGAATGGAAATTAATTCAGTTAAGATAGTATTAAGGAATAAGATGAAAATCAGGAGGTTAGACCAGTTGATCTCTAAGATATGTTCCAACTCTGTGATTTTATGAAAATAGATTGGAGATAATGCATGTGGTTTAATCTAGTGTTAATTCTGGAGATCTACAGAGGGGCAAAAAAGTATTTAGTCAGCCACCAATTGTGCAAGTTCTCCCACTTAAAAAGATGAGAGAGGCCTGTAATTGTCATCATAGGTATACCTCACCTATGAGAGACAAGATGTGAAAACAAATCCAGACAATCACATTGTCTGATTTGGAAAGAATTTATTTGCAAATTATGATGGAAAACAAGTATTTGGTCAATATCAAAAGTTCATCTCAATACTTCGTTATATATCCTTTGTTGGCAATGACAGAGGTCAAACATTTTCTGTAAGTCTTCACAAGGTTGTCACACACTGTTGCTGGTATGTTGGCCCATTCCTCCATGCAGATCTCCTCTAGAGCAGTGATGTTTTGGGGCTGTCGCTGGGCAACACGGACTTCCAATTCCCTCCAAAGGTTTTCTATGGGGTTGAGATCTGGAGACTGGCTAATCCACTCCTTCATTGTCCGGGCGGTGTGTTTGGGATCATTGTCATGCTGAAAGACCCAGCCTAGTTTCATCTTCAATGCCCTTGCTGATGGAAGGAGGTTTGCACTCAAAATCTCACAATACATGGTCCCATTCATTCTTTCCTGTACACAGATAAGTCATCCTGTTCCCTTTGCAGAGAAACAGCTCCAAACCATGATGTTGCCACCTCCATGCTTCACAGTAGGTATGGTGTTCTTTGGTTGCAACTCAGCATTCTCTCTCCTCCAAACACGACGAGTTGTGTTTCTACCAAACAGTTGTACTTTGGTTTCATCTGACCATATGACATTATGTTGGTCCCAGCTCTCATCTGACCATATGACGTTATGTTGGTCCCAGCTCTCTGCAGATCATTCACGAGGTCCCCCCGTGTACTTCTGAGATTTTTGCTCACCGTTCTTGTGATCATTTTGATCCCACGGGCTGAGATCTTGTGTGGAGCCCCAGATCGAGGGAGATTATCAGTGGTCTTGTATGTCTTCCATTTCCTAATTATTGCTCCCACAGTTGATTTCTTCACACCAAGCTGCTTGCTTATTGCAGATTCAGTCTTCCTAGCTTGGTGCAGGTCTACAATTTTGTTTCTGGTGTCCTTCGACAGCTCTTTGGTCTTCACCATAGTGGAGTTTAGAGTGTGACTGTTTGACGTTGTGGACAGGTGTCTTTTATACTGATAACAAGTTCAAACAGGTGCCATTAATACAAGTAATGAGTGAAGGACAGAGGAGCCTCTTAAAGAAGAAGTTACAGGTCTGTGAGAGCCAGCAATCTTGCTTGTTTGTAGGTGACCAAATACTTATTTTCCATCATAATTTGTAAATAAATTCTTTCCAAATCAGACAATGATTGTCTGGATTTGTTTTCACATTTTGTCTCTCATAGGTGAGATATACCTATGATGACAATTATAGGCCTCTCTCATCTTTTTAAGTGGGAGAACTTGCACAATTGGTGGCTGACTAAATACATTTTTGCCCCACTGTATATTCTGGATGGTCTATATCAAACCCTCTGACAAGAATTGAACTCACAGACCCCAAACCTCACTCCAGTGGTGATGGAAATCATGTAAAAACATAAATGCAGGGGCATAATATAATACAACACCTGTACTTACCTGAGATCTTAAGAAAATTTGGATTGTGTATGTATATATGTGTATATATACATACACATACAGTTATTCACACACAGACACATATATATATACACACACACACATCCAAACTGTGTATACACATTCTGATAAATTCTGCATATCCCTTCCTACCACACTGTTAAGCACCAAGGCCTGGATAGCTCCTAAAGCTAATGCACTGCATTGGTAATCTAAAGTTCAGTAGTCTGTAAGTTCAGTTCCCAGTAGAGGGTTTGAACGTAGCAGAAAAGAACTGGCTATATGTGGTTTCAATATTAGCAGTCATGCCATATGTAAGTGTAAACAAGTTCTGATATTTAAATTATAAAATTGCATCTTAACTGTTAAACTTGTACTGTAAATCTGTATGTTTAAGAACAAATGTGTATTTGTGTACTTATCTCTCACTTAGCATGTATAAAGTACATTCTAGATTCTTCTGGAGGACTAAGAAAGTAGGGTCAGTGAAGTCAGTTGATTCTACTGATACTATCCTCCTAAATGAAATGGCAGAAGAACAAGGCCTTGCTTGTAAGATGTGGCTAAGCCTTACTGCAATTTGCCAACAATGTCTATTTTTTTCTTTAGTACACACATACATACACATTCTTCTGAGAATAAAGATTTTGACAAACTGTCTTGCACAGTAGCAGTATACTAATTAGCCCTATTTCAGAGTGCCATATCACCAGGATATAAAATGGTATTAATAAATTTGTCATGGATCTTTGGCATATGAGTGTGTGTGAAGCAAACAGAATCTTGGAACATCATTAACATAGATGTTAAAAAACATTGAGGCTAAAATACAATCCCTGCCTGACATCTTTATGGGTAAGTATATTCTTAGAGGACCATTTACACCCATGCAGACTTTCAAATGGGTGTTTGAGTAAGGGTCTTAACCAAGAGTTAGAGTCTGGGTTCCCATATTTAAGTTGGGTTGTTTCTTCCCCATAATATTTTTGTTTATAGAATCAAAAGCCACACTGAGAACTATAATGTTGTTAAACATTTTCTTGCCATTAGGTGTTTTGTTATGAGATGGTGTTAAATAAAACAGTTGTCTATTGTGATGTGCTTTAGTGTGAATCCAGCTTGTTCCTCCACTAAAAGCCCCCCTCTCTATTTTTCTGTCTTCTATTTTCTCAAAAAATGTTTTGTATACATTTTTGCCAGAATTTCAATAAGACTTCTCAGTCCATAATTTTTTTTATCACTCTTGCCTCCCTTTTTATAAATGAGGGTTATAATGGTGATTTCTTATCTGACTGGGATGTAACCTGTATTCTGTATGTGAGACAACAGCTCTGCTAATAATGGGACCCACCAATCAATGTATGTCTTGAAGAGATCAGGCAATAAAAAAATCTTCTCCAGGTGCCTTATTAGATTTCAGAGATTAAATAATAAATTAGATTTCTGAAACTGACAAATTGTATATACTTGTGTTTGTGAATCCTTTCTCATCCGTTCAGATTGAAAAATGAATGATATTTTGTAAGTGTATATTTTGGCAGTAATTTCAATTATAAAGAGAATCCATGTATTCTTAGAAGAATCATGACCCTTTTAAACTCATTTCCTGACATTTAAGATCAATTCTTAGCTGCTTCTCTTTTTTTCCCTCCAGATCAGTGCACTGTTACTCGGACATATCTGTTTCTACATAAATTTTGGTTCTTCAGTGCTGTATATTATTTTGGCAATTGGGCTTTTATTGGAGTAAGTAACCTCATTTGAAGATGATTATAAATACAATTTAATGTTCCAGGATAACTATACTTAACAATATGTGCATCATGGCAATATTGCCTTGCATAAATCTGTTGCATCCTTCATCTAACCTCCAGTAATACAGTGTGTTGATGAAAATTCACAGGTTTTCTTGATTGGATTAATTGTGTCATGCTGCAAAGGAAAAAAATCAGTCATTGAAGGTGAAGTGGATGAAGATGATTCAGATATAAGTGATGATGAGCCATCGCTCTATTATGGCTGACAGCCTACAGTCCTGAAGGTTAACGCTTGCAATGTAAAACTGTGAAAATGCCACTTTTGGTTCTGACTTTATTCTTGGAAAAGTTCACTGTTGCCAATATTGAAGGGAGAAGTAATATAAACCAGGATTTGGAATTTCTGCAAATCTGACTGGCTTATAGTTAAATTCATTTGTACATAGGCACAAGAGTTAATTTTATGAAGGAAAAATTAAAGAGAACTATTTTTGAGTATATAGCTACGAAGCTGTGATGTCATTTAAATGCCATTTAAGTTTGTTAGTCTTGAATTTTAAATTTATTAATGATTTTTGTTTCTTTAGACTATTGACAAATCATAACCAAACTGACAAATGTGTCATACATCTCGTAAAAATCTAAAGTTACCAGTGTTTGTTAATATGAAACTAACACCTGAAACACACCTGTTGGTATATGAAGTGATACTTAAAGAAAATAGACCTAGGTACAACTCTGATCATTCGAGCAAATCCTTCTCATATCAAATGTGAATGCAGTATGACATTCAATAGTTGCAGATGGGGTGTAACTATTATACTGTATTCAGTAAAATAGTGGAAGTAATAGGTATTCCATTCTCAAGTTTTGTTTACTTAGTTTAGTATCTGCTCACATATACTATTCTCAACCCAGTTGGATAAAGAGCAATAGATCTGGGCAGATCAACAATATAGAATATGTCCTGAGCTTTCTAATTCAAAATAACAATGTAAAGAAAGACACTTTTTCCATTTTTCCATACAATTTGTGAGCTTTAATTTCTTCCAGATTTAAATTAAACCTAGTATGTACATTTTAAAAAAACATTAAATATTAATCACCCTGCTTGGTTACAGTTTGCTATTTACTGTCTTGGCATAATAGTACAAATATGCTGAACCATGTTTTAAACACTGAAACAACTATTCACTATAATTTTGCTTAATTATAATTGATGAAAGGCACCAATGCTTTAAAATAATGCTATTTTGTTTCTTATTTTGTAAAATAAAAATCAGGATCCTAAATACATACTATTCTTGTAACTCAAAATCTATTATTTATTCTTAGTCTTTACTATTTCTCATTCCTAAATAATTACATATAAGGAAAACAAGCTTTTGAATGTGTTTTCTGTGTTTTACAGACTGCAGCAATTTCATGTATTTGCTCCCTCAAAATATAATATGGAATAATATTTTAGATTTACTATTATTTTTTTTATGCTTAAGCTGGCTTTTCTTGCAGGGTTTCCCATACCAGAAATCATGAGAGAAATGATGTGGTCAAAGGAGAGAGAAAAAAGGCTTGGTTTAACATGCTTACTGGAAAAGGCAGGGGGGAGAAAAGAGAATCCTTGTGCTTCATTATGATTTCTTTTTTAAAGAGTCCCCTCCAGGGGTATGCCCAAACAATTTCTTTCGTTCCCAACTTCAGAACGTAAGAGCCTCCTTCAAAACTTTTCATTGGATCATTGTAACTTGGAAATAGCAAAAAGGACAAAATAATGTCTTGACTTCACATAACCTATGATGTAATGCCCTTCAACATGCACAGTGTACAAACACACACACCAAAACTCAGCAAAACAGCTCAGACTATCAGCATAATGCTAGTAACGGCCTTTGCATTTCCAGCTGACAAGCTCAGTGGTTAAGGATGTTGTCAGCTGTAAAGCTGACAGCCCGGAGACCTGAGTGCTGTGCAATGGGGTGAGCTCTTGTTTCTTCCCCAGCTCCTGTCCACCTAGCAGTTTGAAAGCATACAAATGTGAATAGTACCTCTTTGGTGGGAAGGTAACAGCATTCCATGAGCCTTGGGTTATAGTCATTTGACAAAATGACCACAGAAATGTCTTTGGACAACACTGTCTTTCTCAGCCAAGAAACAGAAATGAGCACTGCCCCCAGTTGGACACAACTGGACAGGAGAAACCCTTATCTTTATTAAAACTTAGAATCTCAGCTCACATTGACAACTTCAGTGCATGTAGCAGGATAGTCCATGAATACGCTTGCATACTACTTTACGTTTATTGGTCTTATATATTCTTAATTTGCCTTTTCAGGCAACCTCCTTTTAAAAAGGAGCACAATATAAAATAGTTGTCCAGGTCCAGAGACTGTTCATCTCAGGTACTGAAATAGATTCAGTAAAAAACTAGGCCAAAAAAACCCCTTCTGTTTCATGATAAGGAAGCAGTTGTTGCATGACTAATAGCATTTACCTAAAACTGGTTCAATTCCATCTAAGACAGAAAGTTCAGAACTCTGTCTCTGCAATTGCCCCCTGGAATTTACTCAATGCACTTAAAGGATCTTAATTTAAACCCCATGTAGAGATTTAGATCATTTAGGTGTTTAGAATGATTTTCAGGCTCTGAATTTAAAATAGGCTACAAACATTCTCTTGCACATAGGTTCTACTCCTGCCCTAGGTACAAAGCCAGTTGGGTGACTTTGGGCCAATCATCCTCTTTCAACCCTACAAAGAATGTAATGGCAAGAAATCAGAGTTCAGCAAGAATTCAGAAATCTTGCCAAGAAAACTGCCGGAATTAATCCAGAGAGCTGCCAGGAGCCCTTACTGACTGGAAGTGCGCGCGCGCACACACACACACACACACACAGTATTCATCTTGCCATTTTTAACAAACTTCTGGGCAGATATAACAGCCAGAACCTCTCCTGACAGGAACAAACAGCCTGAAAAACCGGTAACTTGCTTAGCTCCTAAGAGTAACATGCTGACATAATATGCAATGCTTTCTTGATAATATTTGCATGCTCAGTAAAAATGTCACAAAGAATAGCCTGGGTGTTTTGAAGATTTTATGTGTAAAGTGACTTTTTGAACTACTTTGTCCTCATAAGCAAAGCCTGATAACTGGAGTAAGGAAATATAAAATTAGCATTAGGCTACCACAGAGCAACTAAACATGCACAAAGACTACTTATAAATGTATAACTATAGTATGCTTCTATCAAGCATCCTTAATATTAAGAAGCAACTGTCAGTACAAAAACAACTCTGATTTTCTTAAAAGCATTGGAAGAGAATAAAAATAAATAACTTGGATTATTACCAGCTCTCATAGCTACTACCTTGTGCAGGAAAAGAAAAACCAATGCTCTGTTGAGTATAAATGATGAATAACAGGAAACAAACATATTAAGGGGAGGGGGCTTGGTTTCATCAATTATAATGGCATAAAATCATGAATGGGACTCTTCTAATATAAAGCACGTTTTAGAAGAGTGATTCAGATAAAAACAGTGTGATTTGTCTTTCTACATTCACTAGCATACATTTTCAAGTTGCTCAAAGTCCCAAAGTACTTTTTTCAAGAGACAACTGGACTTTCTGGTTTTTCTTTTTTTTTCAAAGAAAGATACGTTTTTGGCCTGGAAAATGGCCTGAAAACAGCCCAAAAATGGCCTGAAAACAGCCCAAAAACCAGCCCCAAAATAGGCCGAAAAACGGGCAGGAGTGGGGCCAGCCAGTGATGGGATTTGCTGGTTCACCAAACTGCGCCTAATCTTAATGACTGGTCCACCAGAACCAGTGCGAACTGGCAGCAGCCCACCTCTGTGTTGGGCAATATGGATGAAAATTCTCCCTTTCATTTGGGAAAGACTCCTCAGACTTTTGTTGTTACTAAAAAAGGTGCTTTGGTTTACTGATCAGGAATGCCTTTTAACAGCCCATAATTATGGGTGTTAGAAAACAGCTACTCTCTGAGGGAGGGAGGCGGTTAAGTATGAAAAATAATAAGATAAGTAAAATAAATGTTTTGGGGCTGTTTATGTTTTGGGCCACCTTGCAAACATCTGTACACACTTCCTGTGTAAACTTGTTACATGGGTGACATGTTAAATGTGAATGACCTGTCTGTTTATCATATTGCTCCTGCATTCTGTGATTCTTGGAGTTAAAGTGTTTGAGTTCAAATGACTATAGAAAATTGAGAGGAACAAGAAGTGACAAGGAAAGCATCAAAGTGGAATCCATTTTTAAAATTATGTGAGCAGCCGCCTTCTGCAGAATGCTGAAATTCCTGATTTGAAACCAGAGATATGTCTCACATTCCAGCTGTTTCAACTCAAGGTGTACACAAGGATACTTAAATCTTGAGGAAAAAATTATACATATAGCATTCTGAGAAAGGCCTAAATACCTTTCACAAATATTCCTCATTTTCCTTGTCTGGGTTTCAATATCTGTTGCTTTTGATCTCATATGATCGTTGTCAGCCATGTGATAAATGAGTTAGATTGCAAGAGACGAAGTTACATAATTTAGAGCTGGATCTTACTGAGTTCATATATGCATTTGAAAAGGAACACGGAAGAAGCACCCCGGAATGAAGATGAGGACCTGCCTTTCACATCTGTACTCTACCCTTTATGCCAGAACTAAGCAGCAATGTTCTTCAGCAGGAGTTCTCTAAACTTGGCAACTTTAAGACTTGTGGACTTCCAGAATTCCCCATCCAGCCTGGTTGGCTCAGGAATTCTGGGAGCTGAAGTCCACAAGTCTTAAGGTTGCCAAATATGGAGACCCCAGTTTTACAGGTAATCCTAGACTTAAAACAGTTTGTTTAACTGACTGTTTGAATTTACAACGGCACTGAAAAAAAGTGACTTATCATAGTTCTTCATACTTATGACCATTGCAGCATCCCCATGATCACATAATCAACATTCAGAGTCTTGGCAACAGGCATGTATTTATGAAGGTTGCACTGACCTGAGATCATGTGATCTTTTTTTGCTCCCTTCTGACAAGCAAAATAAGTGGGGGAATCAGATTCCCTTAACCATATTACTAACTTGACAACTGCAGTGATTCACTTCTCTCTGGCAAGAAAGGTTGTGAAATGGGGCTAAACTTGCTTAATAATTGTCTCACTTAGCAACAGAAAATTTGGGCTCAATTATGGATATAAGTTGAGAATTACCGGTATTGTTGTTTGTTTATATTTATTAAAATTTTGCCATCTCTCACCACTTCCACAAAAATCCCACAGTAAACCCCCAAAGCCCTCATAACAATGGAATCAACGATCTAATGAGATGCCCTCTATGAGATCTCTATGCAATATTATAGTGAATGGAAGCCATGACAAGACCAAGAAGTAAATTTGTTGAGAATGCAGAAAATAAGTGGTAGATATGTGTATTTAAAGCTGGTAAAAAAGCCATTAATCCCTAATAGTCTTCCCCCAAACTTGTTTGTGCTATCTGTATTCAGGATATAATTTGTTCCGATTTTAAAGAGGAATAAAGCACCTTCTGATGTCAAGTGGCTAACAGGCTGAGTATTTTTAAACATATCATTTCATTTTTTTAGCAACCATCAGATTCACTCTTTTTCCAGCAGCCATTCATTAGTACCAAAGAACAAGCAAATCACTTGAATTAGTTACCTACAAGTTCCTGAAAACAAGAGAACAGTACTTCCGCTTGAGATCCTGCCCCTCCAGACCTCTATTCCCATAATGTCAACATTCCTTAAAAGAATGTAGAGATTATTTTTGGCTCATCTGTGATATGGTTGAACTACAAAACTTGTTTTTGCAGTAGCTTTGTTTGCCATTAAAACTAACTTGTTTCACCTTTCTCAACTTTCAGTTGTGGGAAGTTTTACTATATCCATGGAAAAGAATGAGTGGACAATATGATTTCAGGTGATCAAGGTTCAATTTCTTCTTTAAAAAACAGAGTTTGTAGTTATTTGTGTAATACTTTTGTGAGGTGCAGAGAAGCAGAAAAAATATTATGGGTTTTTCTTTTGTTATTTTTCTTGTTGTAAATGCCACTCTTTCATACTTGAGCAGACTGCATTTTGAGGCTGCAACAGTTTTATCACTCCCCCTCCATCCTTTTTCAGAGGAGCTGTCACATCCCAAAGTTTGTTTAGTTCTTGTTGACAGGAAAGAAACTTGGGAGATAGAGTGAAGAAAACTCCCTTTTTATGATTCTGTAGTCCTTATTTGAGGTAAAGTTGAGGTGGCTGAATGGAGCTGAGCATTTACTGGCTGGATGCTCTTCCTGAAGCCTTCAAGGAGTTTGCAGGAGATTTTTTTTGTGTGTGCCCTAAGAGAGAAACACCTGCTGCTATCTACGATTGAGCTCTCAATCTTCCGAGTGGGAGACCAGCATCTTTACCACTAGGCCACCATGCTGCTTTAAAAAAAGAACCATGTGAATTTTGGAGGAGTTAACACTCTATGAGGAGTGAACTGTCCAGCATTTGATTCAGCGTCCTACAAGAAGGAAGAGATCTCATACTGTTTTTTCATTTGCAAACATCCCTTTTTGCAGGTAGAGAATGAGATTTACAGTTCTGGGGTCCCTGGTATGCTCTCTATGTCTGGGAAACAATAGATTCCACTCTATTATGCAGTCTCAATCTAATTTTTAGTTCTGCAGCTAATAAAATAACACTGTACAGTAGAACCTCGGGTCACGAATGCTTCTGTTTGCGACCAAATCGGGTGACGACCAAAAATTTGGGGAAATTGTTGCTTCTAGTCGCGAACAGACCCTCGGGTACTGATCAGTACAGCAGCGGTGATTTTCCCTGCCACAGCTATTTCCCTTTCCGCGCATGCGCAGAATTGTAGGCACATGCACAGTCAGTCTCGCTTCTGTTTGTGACCAAATTGGGTTGCGACCAAAGTCCTCACGACCTGAAGTTCCATTGTATCTCAAAAGAGCTATCTTCTATTACAGTTAAAGCTTTTCTGATTTTAATTTGGTTGTCACGTGTACTGATACAATTTAAATTGTCTTATTTCTATTAATAATTTATTTGACACATAGCATTTAAGTCTATGATAAACCCTTCCTTGATCCTTCAAATATTGAAATAATTGTGACTTCTGGGTTACATTACGCTTATCTTTCAGAAAAGGGATCCGATTTGTACTTTTACATTAGTGGAAGCAGCGAAAAATAGCAGAATTCTGTCTCTTCTATTCAATTCCTCGTCTGTGTTAAACTAGGCTAAAATGGGATTGGGTAGTTCAATTTATTTATTCAATAAATATTCATTAAAGAAATTAAAATGGATTAAAGATATAAATTGATGAGACCATAAAACAGTAAAATAACAACCACAGCAGAGGAAAATAAAAACTTAAAATGCAAACAGTCTAGCTGGTCTAATTTGCCTCAGCCTAGCACTTATTTTGACAACCCAGCTATTGTAGTCCTCAACTTACAACCATTCGTTTAATTGAACATTCAATGTTACAAGAGCACTGAAAAAAGTAACTTATGGCTGTTCCTCATTCTTAGGACCTTCATAGCATCCCTTCATACAGTCAGATGATCAAAATTCAGGCACTTGGCAACCAGCAAATATTTACGATGGTGGCAGCATCCCAGGGTCATATAATCACCATCTGCAACGTTCCCAGCCAGTTTCCCAGCAAAGTCAATGGGGGAAGCCATATTCATTTAATGACCACATGAATCACTTAACTATTGCCATTATTTGCTTAACAAACATGGCAAAAAAAAGTTGTAAAATTGGGTGTAACCAGGGGAAGAGCTTGCGGTCAGAAGTTGTAGGGGCTTCATGCACTGGAGGTTTTTAAGAAAAGATTAGACAGCCACCTATCTGACATGTTATAGGGTCTCCTGTTTGAGCAGGGGGTTGGACTAGAAGACCTCCAAGGTCCCTCCCAGCTCTATTCTGATTGATTAACAATCATCTGACTTCGCAATGGAAATCCTGGTCTCAATTGAGATCACAAGCCAAGGACCATCTGTGTTTGACATGAAAAACCTAGATGATTATATTAAGCCAAATGAAGCAAACTTTTTGGTGGCCAAAGGCCATATTTAATATTTTAGAGAGGCTGAAGAGTCAAGAGGACATGACCCATCACACATAAATAGGGCTGGGTTTGAGAAAGGACCTTTCGGGGATTTTGTTTTGGTTTTTAGCCATGGAATTACCAGTGTGAGAATTTTATTGCAGTTTTCATTGTCTCCGTATCTCACAATGCAAGGAGAGTGTAATTTCAGTGCTTGCAGAATCCAGAAGTGGAGTACACAAATTGGCATAATGATAGGCAAAAAGATGCCTGCACACTCCACAATGATCAAAAGAATAGGGAGTGGCACCACACAAAATCCCTTGGTGACCAAAACATGTAATTCAACAGAAGTAACAAACAGAAAGTCCAATATTTTAAAGATGGGTCCAATGCCTACCAAAACATTGCTAAAGGTGTGGTCTAACATCCTGTCAAAAAATGTGTGCATATGAGGAGGCATTTTTGTTTTTGTTCAGTTTGGTTGCATATTTATACATTTTCTGAATTCTTACTCTGATTGTCTCCTGAAAAAAATGAAGTGCTAACAGCAACCTTTCACATCTATTATTGCATAAAGTGGAAACACTGAATTTCAGGAAATTGGTCGTGATTAAGTTTTTCTTAATCTGACTGATTAAGATTGATTACTGATTTCAATGTCTCCCCTATAATTGCATGCTTTCAACAACAGTATAGGATATAGAGGTGGTATTCAGCCAGTTCTGACAGGTACTGGAGAACCGGTACTGGAAATTTTGAGTAGTTCGGAGAACCAGTAAATATCACCTCTATCTATTCACTGCCTCCCAAGTCCCAGCTGATCAGCTGGGTCTTCTTTTATTGCCCTGCACAAAAGAACAGAGCTGGAAAGCAGGTTAATGGGGTGGGGAGGGAATGGAGATTTTATAGTATCCTTCCCCTGGAGTGAGATGGAAATGGAGATTTTATAGTATCCTTTCCCTGGAGTGGGGTGGAAATGGGGATTTTATAGTATCCTTCCCCTGCAGTGGGGTGGAAATGGGGATTTTACAGTATTCTTTCCTTGCCACACCTACCAAGTCACACCCACCAAGCCACGTGCACCAAACCAAGCCACACCATGCCCACCAAGCCACGCCCACAGAACCGGGAGTAAAAAAATTTGAATACCACCACTGATAGAATAATTTTAACAATACTTTGCAGAAGTACACTCTGAATTTAATCTGGTATTTTGGAATCAAGGTCCAGTAGCGAAATGGGAAATTAAATTACTGACTCTTTTTCCTTCAAAGTGAGAGTCCAACTGGCTTGCCACAAACTTTCATTTTGAAGATAAATGTGGTAAATGCTACAAAAGCACTCTCCTGGGTAAAAGAGTGAGATATATAGCAAGTGATGTTTTAATTTAGTTGCTGGTTCTGACAGTTATAAATTTCAGGATCAAAGCTAAGACATCGCGGCTAACATACTTGTTACACAATTATTGACAAACTTAAGACATTGACTGAATGTGTTTCACTTGCCTGCTCTCTAGGAAATGTAGACAGCATATAGAAATATAAGAGCTGCTTTATTACACCTGGCCACCTGAAGTGACATCTGTTTCAAGCCATTGCTAACCAATGCATTAGGGTCATGATGGGATATTACGGTAAGGTAATAATATATCTAGATGCAATTTCTCCAGCAATTGGACATCCTAAATGACCTTAAGGCACAGAATCTTAAGTTTCAGCATTAGGCAAGATCCTCTGAGACCAATTATTCCCCAAAATGAAACATAATGTTCTGTCAGTAGCATTGTAAGAAATTAACAGCTATTATCAACTATATGGCGCTGGACAGAGTGCAGTACAGGTAGTCCTTGACTTACAACCACAATTGAGCCCTGCATTTCTGTTGCTAAGCAAGACTGTTAAGTGAATTTTGTGCCACATTATGAGTTTTCCTGCCCCAGATGATAAATGAATCACCGCAGTTGCTAACTTAGTAACATGGTTGCTAGATGAATATGGCTTCCCTGTTGACTTTGCTGATCAGAAGGTTGCAAAAGGTGATTAGAATAACAGAATAACAAAGCTGGAAAGGACCTTATTCTAATCCAAACCCCTGCTCAGTCAGGAAACCCTATATCATTTCAGACAAATAGTTGTCCAATCTGTTTTTAAAAACCTCCAGTGTTTGAGCATCCACAAACTCTGGAGGTAAGTTGTTCCATTGATTGTTTTCATTGTCAGGAAATTCCTTCTTGATTCTAATTTGTTTCTCTTCTTGATTAGTTTCCATCCATTGCTTCTTGTCCCCCATAGATATTGGAAAACTGCTGTCACGTCACCCCCAATCCTTCTTTTCATTAAAGTAGACACTCCCAATTCCTGCAACCATTCTTCATGTTTTAGTCTCCAGTCCCTTGATCATCTTTGTTCCTCTTCTCTGCACTGTTTCTAGACAACATCTTTTTTTATAGTGTGGTAACCAGAAACTGGATGCAATATTCCAAATGTGGTCTTACCGAGGCATTATAAAGTAGCACTAACACTTCATGTGATATTGGTTCTATCCCTCGATGCAGTGGTGGGATTCAAACTTCTTTATTACCGGTTCTGTGGCTTGGTGGGCATGGCAGGGGAAGGATACTGTAAAATCTCCATTCCCTGCCCACTTCATGGAAAGGATATTGTAAAATCTCCATTCCCTCCCCACTCCTGGGGGAAGGTTACTGCAAAATGCCATTCTCTCCCCACTTCACTAACCTGCTTTCCCCTGTGCAGGGCAACAAAAGAAGACCCAACTGATCAGCTGGGATTCAGGAGGTAGAACGTAGATTTGCTGGTTCTCCAAACTACTCAAAATTTCCACTACCAGGTCTCCAGAACTGGTCAGAACCTGCTGAATACCACCTGTGCCTCTATGCAACCTAGGACTGCATTGGCTTTTTGGGCCACTGTAGCACACTGCTGGCTCATATTTAAGTGATTGTCTACTAGGACTCCGTCTTGCAGTTGCTACTATTGAGCCAGGTACCTCCTGTTCTATACCCGTGTATTTGTTTTTCTTGCCTAAATGTAGAACCTTATTTTTCTCACCATTGAATGTCAGTTTGTTAGGCAGGGCCCAGTGTTCAAATCTGTTGAGATTCTTCTGGATCTTGAGCCTATCTTA
This sequence comes from Bungarus multicinctus, assembly GCA_023653725.1. Classification (NCBI taxonomy): domain Eukaryota; kingdom Metazoa; phylum Chordata; class Lepidosauria; order Squamata; family Elapidae; genus Bungarus; species Bungarus multicinctus. The sequence goes on from CM042836.1 coordinate 118,228,875, forward strand.
TGACCTCAGGACACTGCAACAGTCATAAATGCATGCCAGTTGCCAAACATCTGAATTTCGATCACATGACCACAGACATGGGGCAATGGTCCTAAGTGTAAAAAACAGCCACAAGTCACTTTTTTTCAGTGCCATTATAACTTCAAATAGTCAGTAAACCAGGGGTCCCCAAACCCGGCAACTTTAAGTTTTGTGGGCATAGCTGGCTGGAAAATTCTGCGAGTTGAAGTCTACAAATCTTAAAGTTGCCAAGTTTGGAGACCTCTGCACTAAACAAATGGCTGAAAATCAAGGTCTACCTATAAAATAGGTCACCGTTGTAGCAGAGAGCCTCTCAGTTAATGTCTGCTGGGCTCTAAGGTATTCTAAATTGTGCATTCCAAGCATCCCTCTGCTGTAAGACTCTTCTCCAGCAGATCAATACTAAGTCAATACTATTCCCACTTCTCTGCATATATATGCCTAAATAGTAGCCAGTTCCCAGATTAATTAAATCTCTCACGCATTTTTACAGGATTTCATCAAGTTTTATGAAGGCAAAGAGTGTATGGTAGCTCTGCTCACTAATACATTTCCTTCCCTCATTGCTTACAACTCTCCTGGCCATTCAGAATTTCCTTCCCTTTCAGAATCATTAATTTTTTAAAAAATCACATAGGAAGTTGTCAGCAATTTCTAGTTTTTAGCATTATTTTTAATTTGCAAACATGCCTCTTGTTCCCACAAATCCCCTTCAAATTTTCCTAGAGAATGGTTAGAAGCTGTGGCTCATTATGTTTCATGGAAATGTATTTAACATGCCCAGGCAAAAAATAAATAAATCAAAGATATGGTAAAAAGGAGAGTTAGAAGGCATTGATGGAGATGCATTTCTCTTTGTCATAGCCCCGTCGGAGTCTGAATTTGAGGAGGCAGACGAACAGCCATCAGGGAGTGGGAGTGTAGCTCTGTTGTCTGTGGAGAAAACTGGGGAAGGACAACATCAGGTTGGGCAGAGCAGGGAAGAGGTAAAACAAGGGAGAGGGGGTTTAGTGGAAGACCAAAGCCCACCCCCTCTTCATCCTAGGGCACACAGGGAAGAACAGAGAAGAGAGCAACGTGGTTTGCATGGCTTATGATGGAGGAAAGGGCCCTGATTCCCTTCACAAGGCACACCGGGGAAGGGAGAACCAGATGGGAGGGGCATTTGTTGGGAACAAATGTTGAGTTTATCTTGTGTTGGCTGATGTTATGAGTTCCTGGCATCTTCACAACTGGTTTGATTTAATGCCTTGTTACTTCATTTCTAGAATTCCTATCTTGCTCTGCCGAATTTATTATCTTATTTTGCCTTGTTGGTTTTATAGTTTAAAGTTTTCAGTTTACAACGTTTGGACTGGAATATCTGTAGTCAAAGGCTGGTGCAGGTTTGTGGGAGAATTTTTCTCCAGACTGGAAGGTAATCGGGTCATTGGGGGCAAAGTTGGAGCTAATAAAGGGACCTCTACTTATTCTCTGGCTGTGTTGCCTTTGTGCTGGGTCATCACACTCTTCCACCCACAATTGCTTAGCCAGTGTCATATTCAGAAACAGAGACCAGAGCAGAAAGAGCTGAGCTCATTTCTTTGGCAATCTCTCCAGGTGCATGGAAAGAAGCAAAGAAGTTGCAATCTGCGATCTCAGGAAGAAAAAACCAACTTGTCATCCACATCTGTCAGGCAGTTACTCGCTATAAGCCAATAAAGGTTTTCTTTATATGGAAGAAGAATTTAGAAATCTATCTCCTGCCACCACCAATAACCTCTTCCCATCTGCTAAAATGGTGCATTTCCAATTTTGTCTGATGGAAATAATTATCATGTTTGAATAAGGATACAATAAATAAACTTTTATGAATAAACACCCCCCAAATATGTGAACTGCCACAAAACCAATGAGTTATCTCCAACAATGCTTTCGAAGTGCATAATATAATTTTTTTTCCACTTATGGATGCCAGAAATTATAATTTCCAGACTGTTGCTAATTAACGATCATCATAAATTCCTATCCTTATGACCAAGAATATGTTTTCATTTTAGAATGAACCTTTCAACCTCAATATGGAGACATGTATTTATCTCTACATGCAGCTGTAAATTAAAATGCTGCAAAAATGACTCAGTTCAATTTTAGAATGATATGATTCTTTAAGAACATATGTACAAATCCCAACTTTAGTCAATCATCTCTTTATATATCAGAAAGCATACTTTTCCTTAGGACGGTTCTGTTATCTTTGGCATAAATCCTATTTTAATATGGCATAAAATATATTTTGCTTGGGAGGAGGAAGAAGAGGAGGAAAATGTAAGAATTAGAGATGGCCCTTGTCTTCAATGAAATTACTTCAAAAACAAGCTAAAATGCAGCTTATTTATTTAAAACTAATTTTATTTATTAAATATGTTTATTTAAAGTTAAAAAAATGACAGAAATACTATGTTGTATTTGGCAAATGTTTGTTTGTTTTATGTTTTCTTGTTTTATTAAATTTCTATACTGCCCCCTCTCCCAAAAAAGGGACTCGGGGCGGTGTACAGCCAACTAAAAACAAAAACAATATATACAATTCAAAACAAATTAAAAACAATTACATTAGAGGCCGAATATACAATTTGAGAATATAAAACTAATAAAAAATTTAAAATTTAAAAAATTTAAAATACCAAGTTTTAAAAACCCCAAAAATCGTTACTGGGCCAGGCCGGCCTGTTGAAAAAACAGGGTTTTTACTGCGCGCTGGAAGGTCTGAATGTCGGTAATGGCCCGTATCTCCGGGGGCAAATCGTTCCAAAGGGAGGGAGCCCCCACAGAGAAGGCCCGCACCCTCGGGGCCACCAACCAGCAATGACCAAGCAGTGGAACCCCGAGGAGGCCAACCCTGTGGGAGCGCACTGGGCGGTGGGAGGCTGTTGATGGCAGCAGGCGGTCCCGTAAGTACCCAGGTCCCGAGCCATGGAGCGCTTTAAAAATGATCAATACCACCTTGAATCGGATCCAGAAGGCCACAGGAAGCCAATGCAGCACGCGCAGGAGCGGTGTTACATGGGAGCTCCGAGGGGCTCCCAAGATCACCCGCACGGCCGCATTCTGGACCAACTGCAGCCTCCGGACACTCTTCAAGGGGAGCCCCATGTAGAGAGCATTGCAATAATCCAAGCGGGAGATGACAAGGGCAGAGGTGACTGTGCGAAGAGCGTCCAGATCCAGAAAGGGCCGCAACTGGTAAATCAGACGAATCTGACAAAAGGCTCCCCTGGCGACGGCTGTAATGTGATCTTCTAAAGACAGCCGTACGTCCAGGAGGACACCCAGATTGCGAGCCCTTTCCATGAGGGCCAAAATTTCTCCCCCCACAGCCAGCGACGGAATAAGCTGGCTGTATCTGGGCACAGGAAACCACAGCCACTCGGTTTTGGTCGGGTTGAGACAAAGCCTGTTAAGACCCATCCAACTCCACACAGCCTCCAGGCACCGGGTCATCACTTCGAGGGCTTCGTTGGGGTGGCCCGGGGTGGAGATGTACAGCTGAGTGTCATCAGCGTACTGATGGAACTCCACCCCGAAACCACGGATGATCTCACCCAGCGGCTTCACATAAATGTTGAACAGGGGCGAGAGCACAGACCCCTGAGGCACCCCACATAATAGGGGCCTCGGGGTCGACCTCTGTCCCCCTGTCAACACAAATTGCGAGCGGTCAGAGAGGAAGGAGGAGAACCACCGTAAAATGGTGCCTCCCACTCCCAACCCCCCCAACTGCCATAATAGGATACTGTGGTCGACAGTATCAAAAGCCACTGAGAGATCTAACAGGACCAAGACAGAGGAACAACCCCTGTCTCGGGCCTTCCAAAGATCATCCACCAACGCGACCAACGCTGTCTCCGTGCTGTGCCCGGGCCTGAAACCCGATTGGAGGGGGTCTAGATATACCGCTTCATCCAGGTACTGAGGAGCTGACGTGCCACCGCACTCTCAACAACCTTCGCCACAAAGCGAAGGTTGGAGACCGGACGATAATTCGACAATAATCCTGGATCCAGGGACGGTTTCTTGAGGAGGGGCCGCACCACCACCTCTTGCAAGGTGGCGGGTAAAAGCCCTTCTCTCAAGGAAGCGTTAATAATCCCTTGGAACCAGCTTCGTGTCACCTCCCGAGTGGCCAGGACCAGCCAGGAGGTGCACGGGTCCAATAAACAAGTGGTAGCATTAAGCCCTCCCAGTATCCTGTCCACGTCCTCCAGAGTAACAGGATCAAACTCATCCCAAATTACCTCCCCGAAATCCACCTCCGCCCCCTGCCCGGAGATGCCCAGTCAGAGTCCAACTGACTCTGATTCCGGATCCTCCCACGCCTCCACCTCCAAAAGAGAGCGGGTCACCCTAAACAGAGTGGCCAGGCGATTTTCTGCAGATGCAATAAGGGCGGAGAGGTAAGACCGCCTCGCCATCCTTATCGCCACTAAATACGCCTTAATATAGGATCGTAATAGTGTTCAGTCAGATCCAGAGCGGCTGGCCCTCCAACTACTCTCTAGGCATCTTTTCCAGCACTTCATCTCCCTCACCTCCTCGGAAAACCAAGGAGCCACTTGGGATCGGCGCTGGGTCAGAGGCCGCAAGGGCACGACCCGGTCAAGGGCCCCAGCCGCCACCCTATCCCAGGTAGCCGCTAAGCCCTCGACTGAGTCGTGTGTGTGAGTCTTGGGAAACGGCCCAAGCTCCATCAGGAACCTATCTGGGTCCATCAGGCACCTGGGGCAGTACCATTTTATCGGCCCCGCCTCCCTGTGGCAGAGGGGTGTGGAATGGAAGTCAAGTCTAAGGAGCGAATGATCAGTCCATGACAGGGGTTCCACAACTACATCCCCTATTCCAAGATCATTCTGCCACTGATCAGAGACAAAAACCAAATCCAGGGTGTGACGCCCCAAGTGAGTAGGGTCCCGAATTAATTGGGTCAGGCCCATGGCTGTCATGGAAGCCATGAACTCCTGAGCAATCCCCGAGGCCCCGCCGGCAGAAGGCGGGTTGAAATCCCCCATGACCATAAGCCTGGGGGTCTCAACCGCCAACCCGGCTATGACCTCAAGGAGCTCAGGCAGGGCCGATGTCACATAGCAGGGAGCCAGGTATGCGATCAACAGGCCCACCTGAACCCTGGGACCAAACTTCATGAAAAGAGACTCACATCCAATCGTCTGAGAAACAGTGGATTCCCTAGGACACAGATCTTCCTTAATAACCACCGCACCCCCCCACCCCTCCCCTGAGCCCTTGCTCGATGAAAGACCCGAAACCTGGGTGGACACATCTCCACCAGAGGAACTCCTCCCTCTTGGCCCAACCAGGTTTCGGTAACACCCACCAGGTCTGCTCCCCCCTTACAAATCAAATCATAAATGAGGGGAGCTTGTTAACGACGGACCTGGCGTTACACAACATCAGCCGAAGGCCCAGGGCCCGATGACTCAGACCACCCGGGGAACGGGACATGACAAGGGGGTCGGAGCGCGCCACTGCACACAAACAGCGGGGGCGCGCTCCCAATACAGGATATGGCTCCCTATAACCGCCAAATCTGCCTCTCCCGCTCACCGTGCCAATAGACTGTATTCCGCCCTCCCCGGAACAACCCCTCCATCCTCGATATGACCCCACCCAACCCCAGCACCTCTCGGCAATGCTCGACCCGCAGCCTGGCCCCAGCCTCAGGCGGGTTGTCCCCCAACCCCCGCCCAGCCATCCTCCCTAACCCTAATAAAAATCTAAATAAAAATTTACGTAGACAAGAACCCTCCCCCAAGCGTTTCTTGCGGCCGCACCATCTCTCTGGATCCCAGGATCCGTCCTCACGAAATGTCTTTGAAAGTCTAGAGGGCCACTTAAGAGAAAGGGGGACATTTCTCAAGACCCATAGGTCTTCAGAGGAATATCTTAATGACACCCTCAGCTGGGCCTTCACTGACCGACACCGGCAACGCAGGGACCCCACTGGTCGGGACCGAGGCCGGGTCCGAAAACGTTCAGGTAGCATCCATGTCCCACCCAGCCACCGTCCTCGCCTCCGCTGTCGACACCGAGGGGACAGCATCAAACAATGTCGTCCCCATGGCCAGCTGGTCACCGCCATTGTCGGAGCCACCAAAGCCACAACCGCTGCCACTGGGACCGCCGCCACCGCCGTCGAATCAGGAAGTCCCAACCGCTGAGGGCACCGTCGCTACCGTCGTAGGGGACTCCAAGCCCTCTCCCACAACCAAAGCCAGATGTCATCCAAGGCCGCTGTGGCGCCACCCACGGCCGCCTCGGTAGCCAGGGGCAGGCTCCTCCCCTTGCGACCGCCGCGGTGCCACCCACGACAGTCACGACTTAACTCAGATCTGGTAGCTAACAGCTCTTATGCAAACTATGCTTCCCAAAAATATATTGCTAGCTATTAGCTTGGTGGGTTTCAAAAAAAGGGTTGGAAAAATCCATTAAAGTCATGGGAATCAATGGCTATTAGCTTTATTGGCAATGTGGCTATCTCTGAAGGCTACTGCTGGGAGACAAGTAGCTGGTTGTTACCGGTTGGCACTGTGAGAATAGACTGCTGGCTAAGAAATACCTGGTGTCCAATCCAGCAGGGCACTGATTACATTCTTACGTAGTTAACCTCTGCACATGTCTGGAAAAAGGGAAAGAGAAAAGTTCACTCCATTTTCTTATCAATTAACCAGAGGCCACTGGCATTGCAATTGGACTGAGCGGCCATGGCATCCCACTTGGAGAGGGCCACACTCATGAATGTAAATCAATTTTAGCAATTTTCTTGGCCAAAAATTGCAATTTTGGAATTAGCTCTGTGTGCTGCATATGTTTCCTGACCATATAATCAACAAGACATCACAAGCTATACTGAGTAGCATGTTAAGATCTTGAGCTCCAGGCAGAATATTTAACTACAATACAGTTGCAGACAAAAGACATACAGTATAAATATTTGCTAGACAATACCTCCAATCAGGTTTTCCAGAACAGAGGAGACGCCTCTAGACTGAATCTTAAAAATGTGTTTATCTGTTCAGCAATAACCTATCCCAATACGTTTTTCCACACATGACCACAGAATAGGAACTGATAAGGTTATGCTTAAAGTGCAGTCCCCCTCTCTTTGTCACACATGGTTATGTGATTATGCCATGTCAATGCTTACAATGTATTTGAAAATAATAATGGAAACAGAATTTGTTCACTAAAAAACAAAACATGGAGCAGTTGTTTTCCAGGCAGACAACTGCCAACATTTTATAAGAAAGGAAACATAGATGCCATTGATGTATTCCAAAGATGGAAATTAGTATGAAATCAATTACTTTTAACTGATTAAAATGATTCCTTTCTTATTTATTTAATACATTTATTGATTTGTGGCTGCCAGCTCACCATATCTCTGGATGGTATACAAGTTAAAAAGAACTATAAAACAGTACATATTAAAACAAATAGCTTACCAATATATCCCTATGCTTCGTAAAGATGGGCTCATTCAATGCTTTGACTAATATCCAAAATCTAAGGGAACCTTACAAAAAGGATAACATGATTGGGGTCATCTGAATCTTGGGAGCAAGCTGATCCATGACAAAATGCCCTGACGAAGAAGGTTTTTGTGATACAGATAACATGATATGGTCCTTTATTTGAAATGATCACTTAGATCCTCTAATGCAGGCAGAGGTGATATTCAGCAGGTTCTGACCAGTTCTGGGGAACCAGTAGCGGAAATTTTGAGTAGTTTGGAGAACTGGCAAATGCTACCTCTGACTGGCCCCGCCCCCATCTATTCTCTGCCTCCTGAGTTCCAGCTGATCAGCTGGGTCTTCTTTTGTTGCCCTGCACAGGAGAATGGAGCTGGAAAGTGGGGTGGGGAGGGAATGGGGATTTTGCAAGAACCTTCCCCCAGGAGTGGGGAGGAATAATGGAGATTTTACAGTATTCTTCCCCTGCCATGCCTACCAAGCCATGCCACACCCACCAAGCCAAGCCACACTTACCAAGCCACGCCCACAGAACCGGTAGTAAAAAAAAATTGAATCCCACCATTGAATGCAGGGCTGTCAAACTCCTGGTCTGTGGGCTGGATGCATCATGCGCTGGCCATGCCTCTGCCCGGTTTAGCAAAGGGAAAAACAGTCCCTATATGTCATGTGATGATGCTGTGATGCTGTAGTTTGACACTCCTGTTCTAATGAATGTCCTGAGCTTTTTATATGTTTAAAAGGCCTTTAAGCAAAACAAAAGGGAGGAGAATGGGGAAGGAGGATTTGCTGTTTTAGTCTTTTGCCCAAAGAATTGGAAAACACTTCAAATTTTATTGAAAAAGGTTTCAGCCAATCAGATGGTTTCCCTGTAGGTTTATTGACATGTTTTAATTCATTTGTTTTTCTGATCTATGGATTATGTATTGGTAGCTACTTTGAGCATATTTTCAGTAGAAGATAGGGAACAAAGATGTATCAAAGTAGCTTCGAGTATTGGACATTTTTAAAAAAAAAACAGGATTGATTTCTGTTGGAGAATTAGTAGAAGTTTAAACTTAAATGATACCAAAGTCAACCAAAATGTTTCTGATGCTGTGTTCCCCACACCTTGTGTTTTCACGTTGACATTGACATGGCAGGTGGGAGCAGGCCGAGGGAGAGGGGAAGGAGGCCGGGTGCTTCAGGCAGATTGTCATCTCAAACATGAAAATATTACAAATGAATGAATATTTGACTCTCAAACGGATAAACAGATTACCTTTTCCTTTTGACAACTGAAGCATTGCAAGCTCCTTTTTCAGAGCTTAATCCACAGGAAGAGATGCCGCTTTCTTCCCTCCGCCCTCTTCTTTTTGGAGGGAAAATCCAGCCATGCACAAAGTGCCAATTATATCCTATAAGGCTTGTGGCCTTTTCCCAGTATGAGATGTTCATTGAAAGCATTCTGTTAGCTTTATGCTCAGTGAACTGAGATAGCTGTTCTTGTTTACCATTAACAGAAGTTTGAAGTTGCAGGATAAGTGGAAATGTTGCTTTTACTTGATTGGAGCTTTATGGAGTCTCTCTCTCTCTCTCTTGTCTGGAGGGGTGGGAAATACAGAGCATGCAGTTGCAAATATTGATTTTTCTTTATAACATTGCTTTTGCCAGATTCATATCTTGTCATTTTTTTCTTTTTATTGAGTTAGATATTTACTGGAAGATAACTATCACACATGACTTATTACAGCTGCTCTTCCAAGGAAAATAAAAAAGAATTATATCTTTTCAGTAATGACACCCTCTGTTTTATTATTTTCTCCCCTCTTCAGGAAAAGCAAGGCTTTCTAGAGAAATATGAAGAGGGTACTTCAGAGAGCCATTTTGTAGTGACACAAAGCCTCACACTTGCCCTTCACAAAATAGGCCTGGCTGAGTGATTTCTAAACAGCTTCACCTCCACTTCTGTCTTCCACCCCAAGCAATTACTTTTCTTTCCAAAGAATCTCTAAACAATCTTGTATCAAAGTGCTGGACGCTTTCCCCCCTCCCAAATGCCATTTTTAATCACTTTGTTTACAATGGTTCATAAGAGCACACTTTCCTTTCTGTATGGCCATTCTCAAAAACAGCCACCCTCAAAAGAAAAAAACCATAATTTTTATTATCCTATGGGAGCATAGGAAGAGTGTGAGAATGCATCACAAACATACTTATTTCTAATCTACCAAGATTTAAAAAAAAAATGATTTGACACAATACTTCTATAGATGATCTATTTCAATGTTTTCATATTCTCTTCTCCTGGAGGGAGATTAGCAAGGGTGGTGTCAAAAAGGGAAAATTTACTCTTGGTTGGGTACCATTATTAAGTGGTGGGATTTAATTTTTTTTAACTACGGGTTCTGTGGGCGTGGCTTGATGGGCATTGCTTGGTGGGCGTGGCAGGGGAAGGTTACTGCAAAATCCCCATTCCCTCTCCACCCCACTAACCTGCTTTCTAGCTCCGTTCTCCTATGCAGGGCAACAATAGAAAACCCTGCCGATCAGCTGGGACTCAGGAGACAGAGAATAGATGGGGGCGGGGCCATTCAGAGGTGGTATTTGCTGGTTCTCCAAACTACTCAAAATGTCCACTACCAGTTCTCCAGAACTTGTCAGAACCTGCTGAATAACATCTCTGACATTATTTGGTTCCCCCTTACTTGAAGTATTGCACTGCCAGCCTTCCTCATATTGTCCTGGGATGAGAGTAAAATGGCTGGTTGGATAGATGGTATGCACATCATGATTGCATAAGGTGAACAAGCTTGATCTCTGAGTTTATGGGCTATCTAGAAAATAAGGGTCAGTGCTGTTTGTAGCCACACTGCTGAGAGAGCAGGAATTAGCAAATGAAGATAGCTGGCACTAGGCAAGAAATTCTCATTGGAGCTCACTGTACATGTTGAAGCACAAGGTCTCAGTAGATACTCTGAGATATACAGTAGAGATCTAGATGGGCTTCCATGTGCAGTAACTCCATAATATTCAGGAGTGGGCAAACCTAGTGCCAGCCAAGTATTTTGATCTATTGCTCACATAACTCTTGCTACAGGTTGTGCTTGCTGAGCCTGGTGGGGCAAAAGTCCAAAAGATCTGAAGGATACTTGCATCTGCTGACTTAAGGAAGAAATCTGTGACACAACTGCAAGAGATAAAACAATATTTATTTCTTTATTTTCAGCTGATGAGGCTTATAAGGGCTGGGGAAATATTCAAAGGAAAAATCTGCCCTTCTCAGAATACATTAACGATTTATTTTGCTTAGGAGCTCCTTAATTAATTAATATCCTGCCATTCTTCTGGCAGCTGGCCTCCAGACAAGTAAAAATTAATACATAGGAAATATCCCAGCTGAATCCAGAATTCCCACAAGTGGGGTTGAATTCGGTACACATTCTTGCTGGAGGGAAACAGGAAACAAGTCTAACAATCTCCCTCCTTCTGCAGCTCCTTCTGTCCCTTACAAGCTTCTCTAGGGAGCTAAGATGTTTTGGGACTTGAAGAAGGAAAGAGAAATCACTCCTCCCATTCCTATGACTAAGGAAAGACACTGATAACTCTTAGATCTTTCCACCAACTAAAGGAGATCCTTTGTCCTGGAAAAGGTCTTCTGAATCCAGCTTTTTTTTTTTTTTAAATGGCATACCTTACTAGAGGACAGTGATATACATTGATCATCCAGGTCTCAGGGCAGTGATTTGAAAATCATGCTTTATGGAAATTTTCCGCAAACTCCCCATGTTCATTGCCAGTCAGATGATTTGCCAGAACTGCCTGTTTGAAATGTATAAGTTACAAGTAGCAATATCTATATTCTACTAAAACTCTGGTGTCTGTTTCATTGTTTTTAACTTTAATTGGCCATAGGGCATTCATTTTTGAAGCAACATACCTGAAATGGGCCAACAGGTTCATGTCCATGTTTGGCCATAGGATCTCATTGTGTCACTTTGGACCAGACATCTCAACCCAACTTATGCTACAGGGTGGTGGTTGTGGGAATAAAGGGAAATTCTCACAGTTTTGTACTCTTGAAGGAAAGACTATAACTCTGACAAATAAAAATAAATATGCCTTGTTTTGGTCAGATCCCTCTGCCTTCAGTAATGAAGTACAAAATTAAACTATCAACAAAAGAACAACTAAAGCTACTCAAAACTAATGCATGATTTTTCTTACACTTGGAAGATGTCTGGATGAGAAATAGCAAAGGCAGTGCAGATTAAGACCTTGTATTACTTCTAGCTTGGTTGAAAAAACTGTTGTTAAACAGAATTAGCTACACTTCAAAGGTTGGAGATCAACATTCGTCCCTATTTCAGTTTCCAGAACTTCAGCTGTTCACCAACTAGAACAAAAAGCTGCAGCGCTGGAATTCTTAATTTGCTTTGAGTATTGGTATCAAACAGTTTGCAAAATTATTCCAAACAAAAATTCCCCTTGCCTAACCTTTATTTCAGCACTATCTCTGAGAGTAGGCGAAGCACTATTTTACAGTATTGTTATTGCTGCTGCTCTAGAGAGAGGATCAAAACAAGCAAGATGGCAGTCACAACAGTACATTCCAAGCCCTAATCCTTTTCTATACGTGTTATTGTTGAATACCTGCAGAAAGAGGTAGGGATTCAGTTGTGATGTTGTGACATCACTCCCTATGCTTTGATTCTCCCCTGGCAGCTACCGGAAGCAGGCATGCCTTGCTGCCAATCATCCAGAGGAGTACCAATAGATCCCATTTTTAAGCTTCTGTTCAAACCTCTTCTAAAGACATGGCATAGTATGCATTTTGTCATGCTCCAACATATAATCTTTATATACTGTTGTTGCTCTCTAGCCCCACCTGGTGGCCGGAGGGACAAATACCAATTCTATTGTTTGAAGCTGACCCAACCCTTTTATCCATCAGCCCACACTCTCAAAACAAGTGCACACTGGTAAGCCAGTCTCCATTTTCCTTTAGCATTCGGAGGAGGCAGAAGCACAAAGGAGAATCCATCTTAATCTGTGGCATATGCTCATCCAAGGACAAACCCACATCCCACACACAGAGCATCGCTGGTGAGATTTAGTTTATTTGTATTTATTAATCGTTATGTTCAGCAGCAACTCAATAATGCCTATCTTGTATTTGGTTTTCATTGTATGTATTCCTATTTTCCTCAGTTTCATCACATCCTGTTCTTTCAATAAAGTATCCAGATCTACACACATGGTCTGTTTTATTGGAGGATAAATGGGTTAAGCCGCATGTCGAGTTGCACACAGACTAACGTGTAGTGAGGACAGAACAATACTCCATGCTCAGTGTGCTGTGTTATCATAAGCTCATTGTATTTTTAAATTGCATGAAATAGATCAATGAAACAATGATTTACTATTGCTTTTAAGAGAAACAAAGTAATCGTCTACAAACCTTTGACCTATGGAGGCAGATGAACTTCTAAAGAATCCTGTGTTACAGATATGATTTGCTGATTGTTTTTAAAAGACAATCCTTTTGAGGAAAACATTCTAAGCTAATTTCTGTGTTCTGGGTTAGGTGATCTATTTGTGGGTTTATCTGTTTACTCAGCTTTCTTTCCAAACAAAGAAAGGTAATTTCCCAGAGGTTTCAGGAAGAAAAAAAAAAGTTTGACATGGCCTCCAGCCTATTACAAAAAAAAAAAAAAAACCCTTTCCTTTATACCTAGCATTAAAATTGTGCTCTAGGCTATGGTGGAACTAAAAAGGCATTGACGAAATGTAGGTTAATGTGTTATTTGCGCACCTCAGTTGATTGAACTGACTGATGCAGTGATGTGAAAGCAATGTAGTGGAGCAATTTGCTCCATCTTCAGTGAGTGGGTGGAGAAACATTGTCCGACCGCAATGAGAAGCAAGAGGTTGCGACTGTGACTGCACACTTAATGAGATTTACTTGATAATTTCTTCAAGCCTGCATCCTAAGACCATCACGTGTGCTGTATAAACACTTTTATAGAACTTTTATTAATATTCATGGTTCAAGGCAAATTATATATTCTCAATGCCTGCAATATTCTAATGAATTATGTGTTTTAAAACTAGTAAACAAGGACGACAAAGAGCATTGTTATTGCTGGATCGTCTTTTAATGTTTAGGAGAGTGTTCTGCTGCATCAGCAGATTGTTCTCAGAATATTACAAGTTCTCTGATCTAATCCTTCTAGATCAGGGCTGTCAAACTCGCAGCCCATGGGCCGGATGCGTCACGCATTGGCCATGCCCACACTCAGTTTAACAAAGGTGATGAAAGTCCCAATACATCACGCGACAATGCAGTGACAATTTGAGTTTGACACCCCTGTTCTAGATCTTTTTGAAGGGAAAACATTTTATCCCCTGGGGAAAAAAAAATCCCACTCTTTGTCCATCCATTTGGTTACACAGCTGGAATCAGACAACTCTTTAAGAGTTATTGATGATGTTTCAAGAACGAACTGGTTCTGTTTTTTATTTATTTATTCACCATCTTTTTACACCAGAAAGAAATTTGACTAGAACAAATTCTAGAAATAGACCATTTACAAAATCTTGCCAGGAAAACTGTAGAAATAAATCCCTCATTCCCAGCAGGTTTTTAAGGCCTGAGATTTCTAAAAATTTAGAGAAATATAGGAAATTGAAATGGGGTGTGTGTGTGTGTTTCCCTTCATTTCATAAATACCTGCCGTCAATAATTTTTGCAATTTTTCTGTTTTTTAAAAGAAATTCTGTGTGGTGCTAGGTTTCACCTTTCTCTCTCTCACTATGATTGATTCATTTGAACTTTGGAGTTGGAGAAGATGCTAGAGAAAACTGTGGACAGTCAAGAAGACAAAGTGATAGATCATTGAACAAATCAATCCAGAGTTGTCACTCAAGATACAAATGACTAGAATCAAATTATCCTACTTCACCTTGTGATACAATAATGTTCAGAGTATTATATGCTGGAGAATTTATTTATTTATTTTGTGTGTTTGTTTGTTTTTACCTAAATTGTAATTTGCAATGCTACTATAACTGGCCATTAAAATTAAGGGGAGTAGTTTACATTTTATCTTTTCAAAACTGTTTTTGTTTAGCAACCTAAAATTGTTTTAAATTCCAGGGAATTGGGTGGGGCAAGGAAAAGAAGGCATAAATTCTTTAGTTTTGTAGTCAGAAGATAGCTGTTAAAATTACAGGTAGTCCTTGACTTATGACCACAATTCAGCCTAAAATTTATTTTGGTAAGTAAGACATTTGTTAAGTGAGCTTTGCCCCATTTTGCAACCTTTCTTGCCATAGTTGTTAAATATATCACTGCAATTGCTAATTTAATAATATGGTTGTTAAGTGAATCTGGCTTCCCCATTGACGTTACCTTAAGGTCACAAAAGGAGATCACATTTATTTATTTATTTATTTATTTATTTATTTATTAATTATTCAAATTTGTATACCGCCCCCTCTCCCTAGGGACTCCGGGTGGTGCACAGCCAAATAAAAACATATAAATACATATACAATAATTTAAAATACATTAAAAGAATTAAATAGATTGGCCATTAAAAATTTAAAAAGTAGGGAATTAAGAAAATTAAAACCATTTAAAACTAAATTTAAAACCATTACACATAACTTCAGGCCAGACTGGCTAGATGGAATAGGTGGGTTTTTAGTGCGCGCTGGAAGGTCAATAGGTCGGAGACGGTCCTCATCTCCGGGGGCAATTCGTTCCAGAAGGAGGGTGCTCCCAAAGAGAAGGCCCGAACCCTCGGGGTTGCCAGCCATCCAGCCGGCGGCACCCCGAGGAGGCCTGCCCTATGGGAGCGCACTGGTTGATGAAAGACTGACGGTGGCAGCAGGCGGTCCCGTAAATACCCAGGTCCCAAGCCATGGAGTGCTTTAAAGGTGGTCACCAACACCTTGAATCTCACCCGGAAGGCTACCGGGAGACAATGCAGCTCACGCAAAAGTGGTGTAACATGGGAGCTCCAAGAGGCCACCAAGACCACCCGCGCGGCTGCATTTTGCACCAATTGGAGCCTCCAGGTGCTCTTCAAGGGGAGCCCCATGTAGAGAATATTGGCATAATCCAGACGGGAGATGACGAGGGCGGATGTGACCATGTGAAGTGCATCCTGATCCAGAAAGGGCCGCAATTGGTAGATCCTACGGACCTGATAAAAAGCCCCCCTGGCGACGGCTGCTATATGATCTTCCAATGACAGCCTTACATCCAGGAGGACACCCAAATTGCGCGCCCTCTCCGTAGGGGCCAGAATTTCCCCCCGCATGGCCAGCGAAGGAGTAAGCTGGCTGTATTGGGGCACCGGAAAGCACAGCCACTTGGTTTTGGCCGGGTTGAGCTGAAGCCTGTTCCACCCCATCCAACCCCGCACAGCCTCCAGGCACCAGGTCATCACTTCCACAGCTTCGTTAGGGTGGCCTGGGGTAGAAAAGTACAATTGAGTATCATCAGCGTACTGATGGAATTCTACCCCAAAGCCATGGATGATCTCACCCAGCAGCTTCACATAAATGTTGAACAGGAGGGGCGAGAGTACCGACCCCTGAGGTACCCCACAAATCAGGGGCCTCGTGGTCGATCTCTGCCCTCCTGCCAACACAAATTGTGAGCGGTCGGAGAGGAAGAAGGAGAACCACCGTAACACGGTGCCTCTCACTCCCAACCCCGCCCAGCCGCCGCAATAAGATACTGTGGTCAACAGTATCAAAAGCCGCTGAGAGATCTAAAAGAACCAGGACAGAGGAATACCCCCTGTCACAGGCCCTCCAGAGATCCTCAACTAACGCAACCAATGCCGTTTCCATGCTGTGCCTGGGCCTGAAGCCTGATTGGCGTGGATCCAAATAGGATGATTCCTCCAGGTGCCGAGGGAGCTGTCGTGCCACCACACTCTCAACAGCCTTCGCCATAAAGCGAAGGTTGGAGACCGGACGGTAATTAGACTACAAGGTCAGATCCAGGGATGGTTTCTTGAGGAGGGGTCTCACCATCGCCTCTTTCAAGGCAGGAGGCAAAAATCCCTCACTCAAGGAAGCGTTAATAATGCCCTGGAACCAACCACATGACACCTCCCAGGCGGTCAAAACCAGCCAGGAGGGACACGGATCCAATAAACATGTGGTGGCATTGAGCCCACCCAGCATCCTGTCCACATCCTCAAGAGTCATAGGATCAAACTCCCCCCAGATAACCTCACCGAACTCCGCCCCCGCCCCCCTGTCCAGAGTTGCCCAGTCAGAGTCCAACTCATCCCAGATCTGAGTGATTTTGTCCGGAGAAAATTCAAAAAATCCTCAGCCCGCCCCTGTAGAAGTTCATCCCGTGCTCCCACCTCTAGGAGGGAGCAGGTCATCCTAAAGAGGGCAGCTGGGCGATTTCCCGCAGACGCAATAAGGGCAGAGAACTGAGAACGCTTTGCCGCCTTTATCGCCACTAAATAGGTCCTAATATAGGACCACAATAGTGTTCGGTCAGATCCGGAGTGAGTGGTCCTCCAACCACTCTCTAGGCATCTTTTCCAGTGCTTCATCTCCCTCAGCTTCTCGGAAAATCAGGGAGCCAGTTGGGATCGGCATCAGGTCAGAGGCCACAAGGGCACAACTCGATCAAGGGCACCAGCTGCCATCCTGTCCCAGGTAGCGACCAGGTCCTCAACTGGGTTGTGTGTCTGAGCGCCGGGAAATGGCCCAAGCTCCATCAGGAACCTATCCGGGTCCATCAGGCCCCTGGGGCGGAACCATCGTATCGGCTCCACCTCCCTGTGATGAGGGGGTGCAGTATGGAAGTCGAGCCTAAGGAGCGAATGATCAGTCCATGACAGGGGCTCAACAACAATGTCCCCTACACCTAGATCATCCTGCCACTGTCCAGAGACAAAAACCAAGTCCAAGATGTGACCCCAAATATGAGTGGGGTCCCTAATTAACTGGGTCAGGCCCAAGGCTGTCATGGAAGCCAAGAACTCCTGGGCTACCCCCAAGGTACCGCCAGCTGAAGGCAGGTTGAAATCCCCCATGACCATAAGTCTGGGGTCTCAACCGCCAAGCCAGCTATAACCTCGAGCAGCTCAGGCAGGACCGACATCACATAGCAGGGAGCCAGGTATGTGATCAATAAGCTCATCTGAACCCCGGAACCACATTTCACAAAAAGGGACTCAAATCCGGTCATCTGAGGAACAGTGGATTCCCTAGGACATAGATCTTCCTTAATGTGCCTGGAGGCTGTGTGGAATTGGATGGGCAGGAACAGGCTCCGACTCAACCCTTCCACGACTGAGTGGCTGTGGTTTCCGGCGCCCCGATATAGCCAGCTGACACCTTCGCTGGCTATTGGGGGAGAGATCTTGCTCCCTACAGGGAGGGCTCACAATCTGGGTGTCCTCCTGGATGCATGGATATCTTTAGAAGACCACATTGCGGCCGTCTCCAGGGGGGCTTTTTATCAGGTTCGCCTGATTTACCAGTTGTGGCCCTTCCTGGATCGGGACGCCCTGCGCACGGTCACTCATGCCCTTGTCACCTCTCGCCTGGATTACTGTAACGCTCTCTACATGGGGCTCCCTGTAGGGAGCACCCGGAGACTCCAACTGGTGCAAAATGCGGCCGCGCGGGTGATTATGGGGGTGTCGCGAAGCTCCCATGTGACGCCTCTCCTGCGCGAGCTGCATTGGTTGCCGGTGGCTTTCCGGGTTCGCTTTAAGGTTCTAGTTTTGACCTTTAAAGCGATCCATGGCATTGGGCCAGGTTACCTGCAGGACCGCGTTCTGCCGGTGATCTCCAACAGACCTGTGCATTCCCACAGGGAGGGCCTTCTCCGAGTGCTGTCGGCCTCTATGTGTCGTCTGGCGGCCCCCAGGAATAAGGCCTTCTCTGTGGGGGCCCCTGCCCTCTGGAATAGTCTGCCACCAGATATACGTACCAGCACGGACCTGAGAACCTTCAGACGTGTGTTAAAAACTTGACTCTTTGAGCAGGCTGGCCTGGGCTGATATGAGATTTTAACCGTCTCCTGTTTTAATTTGGATTTTAATTTGGGGTTTTTAAATATTAATGGGGAGGGTTGATTTTTAATCCAACGGCCCAACTTATTTAATTCTATTTTAATTTTTGTATTCATGTGTGGGGTAGAATTGGCTGTGCACCGCCCTAAGTCCTTCGGGAGAAGGGCTGTATATAAATGTTTGAAATAAATAAATAAATAAATAATTACTGCAACCCCCCCCCCACCCCTTCCCTGGGCCCTCGGCTGATGGAAAACCTAAAACCCAGCTGGGCACATCTCTACCAGGGGAACACCCCCTTCATGGCCCAGCCAGGTCTCAGTAACACCCACAAGGTCCGCCCCCCCTCAATGATCAAATCAGAGATAAGGGGGGCTTTATTAACGACGGACCTGACATTGCAAACCATCAGCCAAAGGCCCGGGGCCAGATTGTTTGGACAACCTAGGGAATGGGAGATGACCTGGGGGTCAGAGCACGCCACCGTACGTAGATAACAGGGATGGGCTCCCAAAACATAATATGGCCCCCTGTCAGCGCTGTACCTGCCTCTCCCGCTAACCGTGCAAATAGCCATTCCCTCCTCATCCTGAAAAGAAGCCCCCATCCTCGATCCAACCAGCCCTGCTCCCAGGA
Organism: Bungarus multicinctus; assembly: GCA_023653725.1. Lineage (NCBI taxonomy): Eukaryota > Metazoa > Chordata > Lepidosauria > Squamata > Elapidae > Bungarus > Bungarus multicinctus. Next base: position 118,248,103 of record CM042836.1, read on the forward strand.
CCTCCAGGCCGCACCCAACCCCCGGTCTGGCCTTTGTCTCAGCCGGGTTGTCCCCCAAACCCAGTCTGGTCTCCTTCCCTAACCCCACTAAAAATTTGGAAATAAAAGAATACAAACAAGAATAATTTTTTGCGCTCTTCCCGTGACTATGCCAATGACCCTGGGACACGGCAACCATCATAAATATGGGTTAGTTGCCAAATGTCTGAATTTTGATCACATGACCATGGGGATGCTGCAACAGTCAAAAGTGTGAAAAATGGTCGCAAGTCACTTTCTTCGGCGTTGTAACTTTGAACAGTTATTAAATCAAGAGTCTTCAAACTTGGCAAGTTTAAGATTTGTGGATTTCAACCCTCAGAATTCCTGAGCTAACATGGCTGGAGGAGGAATTCTGGGAGTTGAAGTCCACAAGACTTAAAGCTGTCAGGTTTGAAGACCCCTGCAATAAATGAACTGTTTTAACTCAAGGATTATCTGTATTTCAATAGTTGCATATTTAATCATCAGATTATGTGAGCCCCATCTTTATCTTTTCCCACCAGAGTTAAAGGGATGGATGTTAGATGAAGAACATCTTCCAAAATAAAATTATGGCAACAAGAGCCACCAAGCTGCTACCCCAAAATGGGAAGTGGAATCCGGGTGATAAAAACTTGGAGGGCTTCTGGGAGAAAAAAATTTGAATCTCTGCTTTTCGCTCTGTAGGCCTGTCTCACTACACAAGGCAACAAACTCTGGGAGACCATTTTTAGAATACAACTGACTCAGTGTGGATGAATGGTAGGATTCATTATAGCACACCCTACATCCCACTCACCAGATGTTGTTGGCTTGCCTAAAAAAAGATTTCTACCCCAGATTTCCAGTAAGTATTTTTTTTGTCACTTTTTGTTGGCTTGAAAGCAAGCTTGTGTTACTTAACAGCTGCGGTTGCTTGGCCTAGTCATCTTTTTACAGATGCCAGCATACTGGAGTACCACAGCTCATCACTCTTTATAGGGAGCCTTCAAATCCAGGAGATAGTCTGAAGGACATGACATCTACAGGGAAGATAAAAATCTGCAAATTGGTCGGTGTGGCCTCATTGTCAGAGCCTCAGGCCTTTTGCATATGTGTGCAATGCCCTCTTTTAGATTTAGTCTCCCTCCAGCAGAAGCTATTGAAGTCCAGTATCAGATTTTATTAGCTGGGGTTAGTTTTGTTAGTAGAACAGGAAGGTCCCATTTTTCTCATAGTAACCTTTGAGTCTCTCCCAGCCATGAGTTTCTATTATATATCTATTGGATTGTTTTTCTCTGAGAGTTCAAGGTGATTCCCAGGAGTGGGATTCTACCAGTTCTGTCCACTTCTGTAGAACCGGTTGCTCTGAAAAGCAGCAAACAGAGAACATACATCAAACCAGTTCTATGTCTGCTGCTGTTTTGGCCCACCTGCCCACCCAGGCTTTACCTGACCTTTATTTCCTGCTTTTTCAACCACAGCTGCTTTGCGTGACACAACTGCGGTTGAAAAAGCAGGAAAAAAGGGCTTTTCCAACCGCTGCGCACTTGCACACAGCACTGCTCAGCTGTCCAGGCAGCTCAGCAGGTCGTAAATTGCACTCGCGCGATGCAGAGCAACAGAACCGGTAGTTATACTGGTTGGATCCCATCCCTGATGATGCCTCTTCCTCCTCCTAATTTTATTCTCACAGCAAGTCAGTGAGATTAAGAATGGGAATAACAGAATAACAAGAGGTGGAAGGGTCCTCAGAGGACTTCTAGTCCAACCCTCTGCTCAGGCAGGAAACCCTATACCATTTCAGACAAATAGTTATCCAATCGCAGCCTCACAGTCTCTAGCCACCCCCTTACCTGCTGGCAGCTGTGACAAGCGAAGCACTTTCTCACCAGTCCCCCATCCATTTCCCCTCCAACATCTGGACAAACCTAGGCAAAAAGCCAACCACACGAGGAGTGGCTGGGAGGAGAGGGGTGAGCCAATGGTGTTAGCTACTGGTTCGTATGAACCAGTGTGAACCGGATGAACCCCACCACTGGTGTTGGGGCACTGAAAATTGAGAAAATGTAAGTGATTCAAAGTCACCTAGCCAATTCTCCTGACCACCATTCACCCTGATCTGGACTTCTTTGGGCTTGGTCATTGGAAACACCCCCTTCAATTCTACTTGGAAATCCTATCAACAGAAACTCATCACTGTTTTTTTTAAACTTCTTCTAACAAAGAATGAAAAAGTGAACATGGGGTCTGTGAAGTAGCAAATATGAAAACTGGGCCATACTTGTCAGAGATCTACTGTATCTAAGCTATGAGATAAGTGTTCAATTTAATAATGCTACATTTTGTTCTGCAGATACTCACTTTGTATACAGTATACAGTACTGTACTGTATACAGTAATCTGAGGTGGATTTCTGAACCTGTATCGAAATGTCCTCTATTCCCTTCCATCATCGTCAACTCTCAGTCATGTGCCTAGAGAATTGCTTGAAATGGATTCTTTGCAGGTTCTGTGAATGTTAAATGTTTTCTTTTTCACTAGCCAAAGAATCCAAGAGACTTTACACGATGGGCATTGATTAAGTCATGTTCTTGTAAGAAAAAGGGAACAATTTAGAATAACTTTGCTCCCATTTCTATCAATTCAGATTATGCAATTTTAAAGGAGCTAGTTCTTGGATGCAATAATCCAGAAGTCCACTAATGAGCAGCAAAGGTTGGAGGTTGGAGGTTCACTAATGGGAACCTCCAATCGTATGCTTCTCTTCCAGATTTTTGTAGATCAGATCTGATAAATCCCGGTAGAGCTGACAGAACAGATGTTGGAAGCAGATGTTGGATCATTTCTGTTTTCTGAATTTTTAGCACTAGATATTATTTTACCTTAATAATTATATTTGGCTTTACATTTAAACACTGATCAATTTACCATAAGCTCTTTTATGCTCAACCATGTTTCCTTATTTTATTGTTCTGAACAGAACTTTAACTATGTATAGACTGCACTTACTCTTCTGAATTTTTGTGAAATCCACCCTTCACGCCCATGTTTCCCAGAGTCATGTAATGGGAAGACCGAAACTTGTAGCAGCATACTTTTCCACTAAAGGAAAAGGTCTCCCTGAACTGGTCAGGTTGACTCCCAAATAAAAGAGCCGCGCTTTGTAGCGTAGAGATCAGAATTGCAGGTTCTTTTGTTTAACTCAATACGATGCCTGAAATTAAAAACAGAGCATTTGGGTTGCTAGGTAAGTATGGCCTTTTAAATGTAGCACGAGGTTGCAGAGAGTGGGTTTTTTTTCATTCGAAAAGCTTAAAAATAGGAGAGCTTCAATCCTATTCATTCAGTCATGAATCTGAAATTGCACTTTAGTTTCCTGAACTAGTTGAAATGTATAGCCAGAAAAGACTTGGAGGTAAAAGTTTACAACTAAAACCCACCTCAGTTAATTGCTACCCAATGAGCTGAATCCAAAGTAGCCTGCAGTCAGCTTTAATAGATGAGAAATCAGGATTAATAAATAACCTAGAAACTAGAAACAAAGGAATTTTTTATTTATCTATATATATAAAAGCGAAATACCACTCACGCATCATCACAAAATCTCCAGAACCGTAAAGCCTACAAACTTGAAATTTGGCACGTATGTTTCTCTTGGCTTCTAGGTGCTCGTTAAGAAAGGATTTTTCAAAATGACCATCAGAACATTAGTATTTCCTATAATATTATTAACATAGATAATAAGGAGTTCTACTCCCCCTCCCCACCTGAAAAGAAATCTGTTACAAATGAAAAACACAAGCAGAGGAGAGGAGTTTCAATTTTTGTTTCACAGCACCAAACAGCTTTAGCCCTTTTTGATGCTTACATTTTTAATTTTGAAAGCCATCATTGCTGATCATTTCTGTTGTTGGGTCTGGCTGGATTAATATTAGATATTTAGGCCTGGATGTGTATTATGTATTATTCCTATTAATTTGGGCGGTCGTCTGGAAAACAGACACAGTCTAGCAAGCCAACTTTTTGTGAAAACATTGCACTTTCTAAAAATTCCAGACGTCCCCCTAAATCCCAAAACAATGGGGATTGATTCCTGCTGGGTCATGCATTGCAGTGCTAGGTGTATTTCTTTTCGAGCATCTTTTCATAGCATTTTGCATGAGAGTCTCCATCTGAAATGAAACATTATCAGCAGCATTTGTGTATATAATGCACTGCAGTACAGTATAATACGATGCCATGCAATATAATACAATACACCTATGTTGCATGAGTGATTTGGATTAGATGTTTCACAGCTGATTTGTGTTTTTTTTCTGCTGCTTCTAATTGTTTTAATTTTTAATTCTGTTTACTGCCCAGAGTCAGTTTTGAGATAGGAGGAAGGAAGGAAGGAAGGAAGGAAGGAAGGAAGGAAGGAAGGGGAAGGGAAGGGAAGGGAAGGGAAGGGAAAGGAAAGGAAAGGAAAGGAAGGAAGGGGGAAGGAAGAAAGGAAGGAAGGAAGGAAGGAAGGAAGGAAGGAAGGAAGGAAGGAAGGAAGGAAGGAAGGGGAATGTAAAGGAAGGGGAAAGGAAAGGAAGGGAAGGGAAGGAAGGAAGGAAAGAAGGGGAAAGGAAAGGGAGGGAGGAAGGAAAGGAAGGAAGGAAGGAAAGGAAAGGAAAGGAAAGGAAAGGAAAGGAAAGGAAAGGAAGGGGGAAAGATGGAAAGGAAGGAAGGGAAAGGAAGGAAGGGAAGGGAAGGGAAGGGAAGGGAAGGGAAGGAAGGAAGGAAGGAAGGAAGGAAGGAAGGAAGGAAGGAAGGCAGACTCAAATGTCCTCTTTGGATATGTGAAAGGTGGTGCACTTCCTGCATCTGCAAAGGTTATGAGGCTTGACTCTTCAGAATGCTTGAAGATGGAGTCCCATTTCAACATTTTATCATTTGTAGAACAGGATAGAGCTATTGCATTTTTCAGGGATAATGTATGGTTTTATTACTTGCAAATGAATTATATTCGCTTTGTGCATTATTTTGTTCCATTTTGTGTGGTCCTAATGAATGCTGGATTCCCCTCCTCCCTATGCCTTGCAAATGTGTTGCATCATTTTACTTTCACTTCCTTTTTAAAAATTATCTTAAAACAGAGCCGTGGCGGTACTGTGGTTAGAAAGCAGTATTGTAGGCTAACTCTGCCAACTGCCAGCAGTTTGATCCTGACTGGCTCAAGATGGACTCAGCTTTCCAACCTTCCAAGGTTGGTAAAAAATGAGGAGCCAGATTATTGGAGGGCAACATGCTGACTCTGTGAAACCACTTAGAGAAGATTGTAAAGCACTGTGAAGCAGTATATAAGTCTAAATCCTATTGCTATTGCTAAAAATGATAAAGGTCAAATGAGTCAAATAACCTGGCATCCACCAAGGAAAGTACCTGTGCATATTGTTGGGCATGGGTACCAGTTGCTAACCTTTGCTTCAGGGCATGGTCCATATATGTAGCTTAGCTACAATTCAATTCTTCAATTCCTTGAAGAACTTCCAGATTTATTTTTCTTCTGGTCTTCTTCCCTTAGCCTTCACATTCTCTTTAAGTATAACAGTTTATAATCGAAATAAAAATACACAAATTTATACAAACCCCATAAATGATTTGTTCTATTTAAAAACAAAATAGAGAGAGTGGGTGGGAGAGAGAAATATCTCAGGTTAATCCAACCACTTTTTATTCTCTTTTCCAGAATTGGTCTGCTGCAGATCTGCTTCACTGAGCATAGTCACTGTGCTTTTAATTAGAACATTAATATTCCCAATCTTGCTCTTGCTTCCCACTAACGCTGGCATTAATTCTTCTCTTTTAGTAACTTGAACAGGGGGGAGGGGAAACAGATCAAAATGAAAATCTGTATGCAAAGCATACTTACAGCTTAGATAAAGAGAAGGCATCCTCGGTGCCCCAGGTGTTGATGAACTATAATCTCAGCAACCCTCACCACTGGCTAGACTGATTGGGTGTTCTTGGAATTGTAGTTCAGCAACATCTGGAAGCCACAGTATGTCTCCTTCTGACTTTGATAATATCTGATATATCACTTTTTCTTAGACAAGAACATTATCTTATTCCATACGTCTTTTATTTTCTTAACAGGTGCTAATAAATTTGTATCACTCCACTTTCATGTTGTAATAACCAAGGGAAAGTCCTGGCTTTAAGAAATGTCTGGATGGCCCAAAAGACAGCTCTGGGAAGTTTTTAAGTGTTTAAAGTGGGAAAATTGTAGTGCATTGTAGTGTATAAAAGGTGGTGCATTGGTTACAAATCAGTATTGCAGGCTAATTCTTTGATCCTGATCGGCTCAAGGTTGACTCAGCCTTCCATCCTTCCGAGATCAGTAAAACGAGGAGCCAGATTGTTAGGGGCAATAGGCTGACACAGTCAACTGCTCAGAGAGGGCTGTAAAGCATTATGAAACGGTATGTAAGTCTAAGTGCTATTGCTATAAAAGAACTGGACCTTATTTCTATTACTGCTTTAGTAAATTAATTATTTTTAAAACTTATATATCTTGGTACCTTGTCCAGTTTGGTGCTACTCAGATGTTAGAATACAGGATTGTATTCTAACAAGTCTTGGATTTTGAGGAGTTAACCAATGTCTAGGAAAGGTAAAAATTTGAAGGCACAAGGTGACAAACCCAAAATGACAGTGCTCTTGTCTCCTTCCTCTTCCACTGTGTTTTCCTCCTCCTTTTCCACACCCTGCTTTCTCCACATAGAATAAAAGTTTTAGAATAACTCTTTGTGCTTAACCTGCAGAAATATATGTAGACATCAGCATCCAAAATACAGTAATCAAAGCCTCTATTAACTCTGTAACTCAGCTGGAATTAACTCCTTAAAATGTTTGAATCCTTCAGTGCAATTCTTCTTCTTCTAAGCATTTTCTTCTTTGAAGAATGCTATTTTGGCTGCGACAAAAAAAAAAAAATTCTGACTCTTCTAAATAAAAAATAAAAAGGCAGTTCCGCATAGATGAAGAGTTGCTTAGCAACTGCGATAGTGCCTGTGACAATAGTTTAGGCACATCAGATCAAAGGAGGACTTTAATGTAACTTCATAAAATGGGGTAGACTGAGTCATTAGAGCTCACCACACATTTGATTCGGTTTTTGCAACCCTTTGGGATGTGGTTGGGAAAGCATCCTCTGCTGGGTCAGGTGAGCGATCCTCAGGACAGTGTTGATCCTCAAGTATCAAATTCATTATTGAATGCCAGAAGCAATATCCTTGTGGTTATCATTTCCTTTAGGCAGGGATGTTAAACTCAAGGCCCACAGGCTGAATGTGGCCTGTGGGGTGTTTAGATCTTGCCCATGGGGCCACCCTGGAAACAGCAAGGGTCTGGCCCATGGTGCCTCTACCACAGTGGTAGGCTTCAAAATTTTTTCCTACCGGTTCAGTGTGAACGCGTGCTTTGCAATTCATCTTCTGCTGCAAGCTCTGTGTATAAAGCAGCTGAGGTGCGGCAGCTGAGCTTGGAAACCAGGAAATAAAGATAAGAATAGAGCCAGGACGGACAGGTGGGCCCAGCAGCTGTTCGTTGGAACGAACCGGTTCACTCACAGAGGATCCTCGGAGCTACCGATTTGGCTGAACTGGGCTGAACCAGTAGGATACCACCACCGCTCTGCCAATGAAAATGGAGCTCAGGTTTCGCTGGCAGAGGGTTGCAGGAGGCCTTCACAGCCAGAAACGGAGCTCAGGAGCCCGTTTTTGCTACCAGAGTGCTCAGGACACCAGAGGCACCCCCGACATGAGTAATGTCAAATGGCCGTGGCCACCCTGGCCACACTCACCCTGTCCCCCCCAAGGTCAAACACAACCCTGATGTGGCCCTCAATGAAATTGAGTTTGACAGTTCTGCCTTTTTAGATAACAATTCCATAGCTGGGCTGCAGAAATCCAGCTGACCACTAGAGGGGAGGCAAAGAAAGAATTTTCTCATTGCTTGGCTCTTGCCTGAGAGTCAGCAAGTCCCTTTTCTAACCTTACTTTTAGGAGGAAAGTACACAGGGACTGAAAACATTTCCTCCCAGAAGAAGCCTTTTCCCTGCACTTCCCCTCTTGCTGTAGTTTAGGCGTAGATCTTAAGAATTAAGAAACGTTAAAAAAAAAGGAGTATAAAAACCTTGAACCAATCCACACAGCCTCCTTGCCCCTGGGAAGAAAAGAGACAACCTGCTTACTTTTTGTAGAGGGCCTATCCTCATAGAGAAGCCTCCTTCTTAGTGCCAGTCCTTGTTGAGCCACGCTAAAGCTAGATCAAGGTGGAAACGGTGACTTCCATGAGAAATGTGGAGAAAATTTCCTATGTAGACATTCTACAGTAGATCACATGGAGGAGGTAAGTCAAAATGATAGTTGGAAGCGTGTGTGGGCTCTCTGCTCATAATTCATTTTCTTTTTTGGGCTGTGATGGACAAGTGAACCCTGTTTCTGCAGTCACTTCCAACTTTAAAAAAAAAATTAAACTCTTAGTTCAGCTAGTTATCTTAATACAGGGCTGTCTAACTCGTGGCCCAAGGGCTGAATGCGAAATGCGCTGGTCATGCCCATGCCTAGAAAAGGTAAAAAAGTCATGATATGTCCCTCGTGATGCTGCCATAATGACTCGAGTTTGACATTCCTGTCCTAATAAGTGGGTGCTGCCGTGATAGACATGCAGCTCAGGAATACCTTTGGATTCCATGCTGTGAAATATGCAGGAGAGAGGTGAAATTGATCAGGCTGTCTTGCTTATGGCAGTTATGTTGCTCTAGGACAGGGATCTTCAAACTTGACAGCTTTAAGACTTGTGGACTTCAGCTCCCAGAATTCCTCCTCCAGTCATGTTAGCTCAGGAATTCTGGGAGTTGAATCCACAAGTCTTAAACTTGATAAGTTTGAAGACCTTTGCTCTAGAAAGGACACTAAGCTTTTAAGTTCTTAAGTCCCAATTCACCTGAATCTCTTTCTAAGCAGTGTTTGATTCACCTGAGTGAGTCAGGATAATAACTCAGGTCCCTGGTTCACATAACCCAAGATGTGGACATACTCCAAATACCTCAGCTGGCTATCTCTTTCAATCCCTAAGCAGCGCCTGAGCAATGTTTGTACTGGATCAGATTCTACCTGGGTTTTTACACATTTCCTTGATTCTCAATGGATGTGTTCCTCATCTCTTCATGTCTCCTCATCTTCTCTTCACCCAATGTTGATGACCCAACCGTAATGGTGATGTTGCTGGGTTCCAGTCAGCAACCCTTTTGGCAAAGGTCTCCAAACTTGGCCACTTTAAGACTTGCGGACTTCAACTCCCAGAATTCTATTCTGGCTGGAGAATTCTGGGAGTTGATGTCCACAAGTCTTAAAATTGCTAAGTTTGGGGACCCATGCCCTATGGGATAAACAAGCTGTTCTGGTTCTGAAACCAGGGACACAGCAGGCATTGTGCTGGCTTTTAGACTTCAGAGGCACTTTGAAAGTTTCAACATAGCAAAAGAACATGTATAAAGAATATGTGCAGATATTAATTCAGCAAGCCACTATACGGTGATCCTCAACTTCCCACCATTCATTTAACAATGGCCAGATGTTCTAATGGCGTCCGAAAAAGTCATCTATGGTCTAAATTCGCACTTACAAATGTTGTAAACTGTTGCACTGTCCTTGTAGTCACATGATCACAATTCAGGCAGTTGCAATTGCCTTGCATTTATGGTCTGTTGCAGTGTCTTCCGGATATGTGAACACAATTTGAAACATTTTCTGTTTTTGCCAGTTTCCAGCAAAAAAAGGCCATGGGGGAAACTGAATTTACTTAATGACTGCATGATTCACTTAACAACCTGGATTATTCAATTTACAATTGCTATAAAAAAAGTTTGTTGACTCAAGTCTGGTCATGTGGTGACTCCGTTTATGAATGCCATTATCTATAGTGTCTTTCTCCTTCAAATGTTTTCTATGTTGGCGCTTTGCTTTAGCAGTAAAATAGCCAAGTTGATTAATCTTTTGTATTATAATTCAGATTTTTGATAGTGCAGTTAAAGATGGAATTCTTCTCTCAATATAATCCAAACACCCCATTTTTCCTGGAAATATACAGATAACTATAGACTATAAATGCTGACACCTATAGTATTCTTACTATTCAAATTGGAAGACATTACTATTTTGAGGAGAAGGATTTGGATTCAAATTTAATCCCCTTTAGTACAATCCAGTGAAATCTATGTGACTAATTCCTCCAAATTAAGTTAAATCCCATTGATTTCATTGAGGTTACCAGTGGTGGGATTCAAATTTTTTTACTACCGGTTCTGTGGGCATGGCTTGGTGGGAATGGCAGGGGAAGGATACTGTAAAATCTCCAGTCAGAGGTGGTATTTGCCGGTTCTCTGAAAACTCAGAATTTCCACTATCGGTTCCCCAGAACTGGTGAGAACCTGCTGAAAACCACCTCTGGGGGTTACTCTAAAAACAACCAGAATGTGTTATCAGTTTTATTCAAGTCTGTAAGAAATTTTATTTGTTAAAAAAAAAATTGCAGTCTAAACTCTGGTGTGAGAAAGACAACAAAGAGATGAAGAACAAGATACAAGAACAAGGTGAACCTTGACAGAAGGTGAACCTTCTGTCTTTTTCTGTCTTTTTTTTTTCTGCAGCAGCATTTGCTTCGAGGGATTTATTTGTAAAAAAAAAAACCATGATTTGCAGAAATGAAAACGATTCTAACATCCCATCTTAGTTTAATATCGCCTCTTCTCCACTTTAAAAGTTTTCTATACATTGCTTCTTTTGTGTGACTGGTTTTCTTGCATCTTAGTTAGCTGCTGACAATCTCAGACCGAGGAGCCCTGGTTGAGTTTCATTCATTTTAAGAAAGCACTTTTCTTGAGCTGCAGAAAGCTGTAACGAACTCTTCTGTGGCTCCAAGGGAGAAGCGACCGCTCATGTGTTAAAAGCAGATTTCCAAATGTTTGTAAATGAGAGCAAGAACCCCAGGAAAAAATAGTTAAATTGCACCGGCAGAAGAGATATATCAGCATCAATGCTGGAAACAATAATACAGCACACAGACATCTTGCTCTTCTTCGGAAAAGGGAAATTTGAGCTCAGATTGCTTTGAGCAAGTGACATGTCTCAGAGAAGAAAGCAACTTGCTTTAGTGTCAAGCTGTCAAACTGGGCACATCACGTCATGCCCGCCCAGTGATTGTTTACGCTATTGCAAAACCAAACCTAAGCAAATGCCAACTTTGTGCTCGGCATTGAAATGATGCTGCCTCTCCTTATCATAACTGGAATTCTATTTATAAATATGCTCTATCTGCAAAGATTTAAATGATTACCAAATCTTAACATATCTGCCCTCAAAATGTTGTATACTCAGTGTTACCCTTATTAATCAAAGGAACTTCTTAGCATAAGGAGCAGTGGTGGGATTCATATTTTTTTACTACCGGTTCTATGGACATGGCTTGATGGGAGTGGCTTGGTGGGCATGGCAGGGGAAGGATACTGCAAAATCTCCATTCGCTCCCCACCCCACTAACCTGCTTTCCAGCTCTGTTCTCCTGTGCAGGGCAACAAAAGAAGACCCAGTCGATCAGCTGGTACTCGGGAGGCAGAGAATAGATGGGGGCAGAGCCAGTCAGAAGTGGAATTCAGAACTACTCAAAATTTCTGCTACCGGTTCTCCGAACTACTCAAAATTTTCACTCCGGTTCTCCAGAACTGGTCAGAACCTGCTGAATACCACTTCTGATATGAAATCAGAGAGACTTTCATAAATCATTTTCTACAATCTTGACTTATGCTCCTATTTCTGATTCATTTTTTATCCTTAGAATAAAAAATTCGTGATCCGTTCTTCTAACATTTTTCTCAGAGTTGTCTCTTGAGGATTCCTTAAGAACTTGTCTGCATGACGCAACTTCCTTCTCATCCCAACCCATAAACCAGGTTGATTTACAATCTGGGTGATTGTTCTTGAACCACCAAAATTTAATTCTTTTCCTGACTGCTATCTGAACAGCCCTATGTTTATTTAAAAAACAAATTTGATCTTAGCCATTGGATTTTTACTCCTCATGGTCAATGAAGTCATGTCTCAAATATTCAATTATTTAATGCAGGGAAAGAATTCTCTTGTGTTGAGTAAAACTTAATGTAAGCAATTATTATATTTTTATCCTGCCTTTTTGATATTTGGTCCACTCAAATGGAATGTGAGAATGACCTTAGAAGGCTAGGGTGGGTGGTGAGGAAGAAATGCTGCCTAGGAAAGATCAGCTAAAAGGAGGAGGACTGAGTGATGAGCAGAGAAAGAAACTTGAAAGAATTTGCCCTAACTTTTCAGACACTAAAAAGAATAGAAGATTTGTACTTTCCACTAAAACAGTAGAAGATTTGTACTTTCCACTAAAACAGTAGAAGATTTGTACTTTCAAATTCTGTTACTGAGGCCTTACATAACTTAGATTTAGCTCACCTTCTGATTTTTCCCGTTTGGTTTATGTGGGGGACTAAAAATGGCACACATGCCAAATCTCCCTCCCTTCTATTTTCCCAACAACAAAATCTCTGTGAGATGGGTTGTGCTGAGACAGTCTGTCTCAAAGTCATCTGGCCAATTTTCAGGCCTACGGGAGCCCCAGTACTCAAAGCCTCCTGGCTTCTATGCCAGCATCTTCACTACACCAAATAAGAACAGATTCTCTTAATTATTAGAGATGCATTATATACAAGAGATCAGTGGTGGGATTCAAATTTTTTTACTACCGGTTCTCTGGACGTGGCTTGGTGGGCGTGGCAGGGGAAGGATATTGTAAAATCTCCAGTCAGAGGTGGTATTTGCCGGTTTTCCAAACTACTCAAAATTTCCACTACCGGTTCTCCAGAACCGGTCAGAACCTGCTGAATACCCACCTCTGCAAGAGATTATTTCCAATGCAAGAGTCCTAAATACTGAGAGCTTGACACAGGCTGCTTTTTTTCACAATATACTAACTCATAGCAAACCAAACCATGGTTTATCATATTAGCTCAATTGATTCCATTTACACGAACACACAGACACACACATTATACACTCTGAGTCATAAGCAGACCATGCTGGTTAGGTTAATACTATAGGTTGTGACACAAACTAGCCAATGACATTTTAACAGCTTGTGTGAACCCAGCCTTAGTTAAAAATATGACTAACAGGCACATCTTCTTTGGTGGAATTAAATATTTAGAAATGGACTCTTGTGCCCTAAACATCAATGCTTATATGGTAGAAACAGTGCCCCCGTCCCAAAGTAGCTACTCTCAGTTCAAACAAGGCTAATGGATTCTGCCTCCTCATGTGGGTAAGCCCAGGATGAGCCTTCTCTAACAACCTTATGCTAGCTTGGGTGCATGATTCATATTACATGTTACTTTCTGATTTTAACCTTCAAACAATCATTAGGAAGGACCTAGAGATCAACCCAGAAGCTTATTCAAATTGTCAGTTGCTAAAACACTGATGCAGGCTTTTAGCTCTATTGAATTTCTCACAGTCAGTTACCTGAGCAATGGTTTGTAATTTAATTAATTACTCTCCAGTCTCCTTTCGCTATCTTTAATCCTATTACGTTTGAGCATGGTTTTTTTCTTAAAAGCTCAGCTACCTTTCTGAAGTAGAAGGGGGTGATTTAATTCAGTTGGAATCCTTTTATGGCGGGTCCTTTGATCCGCTTTCAGCAGCAAAGGACACTTCAAGTGTTTTGTTTGTGTCTTTGTAAAGGGTTTGTATCTTTCTATATCCTTTTCCTGCATGAGGTGTCTGCATCGCAGATAACTTGGGCCTTGGCCAAGCTTTTTGAAAAACATAGATCTTTCCTTTGGAAAAAAAAAACATATTTCTATGGCTTAAATCTTGACACAGAAAAATTCTTTAGTGTTATTGCTCTGTTTTGGTATCAAAGAGGGTGGGATGGGATGCGGGGAGGGAAGGGGGGACAATGAAAACATACAGGTTACAATGATAAAATAGTATAGCCACTAGAGGTCAGTGGGATTTCACTTGGGCTTCTGCTTCTCTTGCAAAGGATTCCATGTTTGATATCTGACGTTAGAACTAAAGAACATAGAATAACAAGATTGGAAGGGACTTGGGAGGTCTTTTAGTTCAACCCAATCACTATCCGATCTCTTCTCAAAAGCCTCCAGTGATGGAGCACCCATAATTTCTGAAGGTAAGCCATTCCACTGATTAATTGTTCTCCCTGTCAGGAAATTTCTCCTTAGTTCTAGATTGGATCCTTCTTTGATAAGCTTCCACTTGTTATTTCTTGTTCTGCCTTCAGCTGCCTTGAAGAATAGGTTGACCTCCTCTTCTCTGTGACAGCCTCTCAAGTATTTGAAGACCGCTGCCATGTCACTTCTAGTCCTTCTCTAAACTAGACATACCTAGTTTTCTAAACCATTCATATGGTTTAGCCTTCAGGCCTCTTATAGCATGTGTGTTGCTTTTTTCTGTACTCTTTCTAAGGTTTCAGCATCTTTTTTGTATCATAGTGACCTGGACTGGATTCAGTATTCCCAAGTGTAACCTCATCAGTTCAATATAGAGCAGTACTATCACTTTATGTGATCTTGATATTAGCCTTCTGTTGATGCAGTCTAGGATTGCATTGGCATTTTTGACAGCTGCAGCACACACTGGCTCATAAGTAAGTGTGGCTTATGAGGACACCTAGACTCCTTTCACAGTTACTACTGTGGAGCCAGCTATTCTATACTAATGCATTGGTGTAGGACCTCACTTTTTTCAGAGGTACCGCTAGGAAAGTCCCCAGTGTGGTTCTCCCTGGGGAACTGCTGCCAACCATTGTAGACTGTAATGCGTGGATTGCACAATCATTTGTCTTGAAATGCTACATATAAAGGTACAGTACATTGTTTCAGGAGAGCTGGATGATTATCATTTTCAGTGAAGACAGGGCCAAAGTTTGTTTTGGAATTTCTCAGCAGATCTTTCTCCCTGCTTCTAATAATTTAACATCTCTTGCGGCTGTATTTTTGAGCTTGCTTTATCATTGGAAATGACTGAGATGTTGTTTTCTTCAACACACTTCTTTCTATTTCAGGGAAGACCTTGTGGCTGCCTGAATTTTCTAATTTGAAAAACTTCCATTTATTGATATGGGTGTATCTGTTTCTCTTCTAACCCTCTCAAAAAGACTGGGTAGCTTGTCTTCCCTTGGGATTTCACTGGAAATCTGGGAAGCCAGAAAAACTACAAACCCAGTCATCGTAAATTGTAAGCCTGGATATTTATACATTCCCATGGTCTGCTCATAACTAGCTAAGTAAAAAGGTCACCGTATCTAATCTACAAGGGTGGGATTCAAATTCTTAACAACCGGTTCTGTAGGCGTGGCCTAATTTGTGGGTGTAGATTGGTGGTCATGTGACTGGCTGGGCATGGCTTGCTGACTGGGCATGGCTTGGTGGATATGTGACTGGCTGGGCATGGCTTGTATGTAAATATTGTAAATATTTACATAAATATTGAATTTTTTATTAAAAAAAGAGCAAATTTTACCCAAAATCAGGCAAAGCAGGCAGGCAGATTGAATTGCTCACAGAATCACAGATTCACTTAGAGATCTATGATTCTGCAATCTGCTACCTGAGTCTGCACTGAAAAACAGAAGCTTCAGTCCTAAGGAAGGTTCAACTCTGCTTTTAGATTAGCTAGAAAACAAGAAATCCAATGATTTCCTGATGGTCAGGGGAAAAAAGGGAAAAATAGCAACTTACCAAACGCAGGCAAGTTGGATGGTGCGCATGCCAGGTAAGGAGTGAGTGGGAGGGGTGGGGAGGAGACAGGGTCAGCCAGTGGCGCAATTGGCTGGTTCTCCGAACTGGACAGAATCATAACAACCAGTTCTGTAGAACCAGTGTAACCAGGTAGTATCCCACCCCTGCTAATCCATGAGATCAACTGAAAACTCCTTTGAAAGAAACACGGAAATGAGAGAAAAAATCTTTCCATAAGTAACTAATTCAGCTGCTTGTTTTAGGAGTTTTAATTACAGTTCTCTTTGACATTTTAATTACAGTTCTCTTCCAGAGCTTGAGAGGAGAAAGTACAAAATAAGTGCAAAATTAAACCTTTATCTGCGCTCTTTTCTTTACAGCAGTAATCCATATGTTATGCCACTGCCTCAGGAAATTGTTTGAAGCAGTTTGGCGCCTCTGGTCATAAAGGGATCTCTTCCTTCCTCAGCTAACAACAAGTATTTGCTTCTATGTGTGAGCTAGATCCTTTCCCCTCTTTGCTTCTCGAGGTGGAGGCAGAGGTGGAATTCTCCCAGTTCAGACTGGTTCGGGTGAACCCCTAGCTTCGACAACCAGCTGACAGTGAACTGGTTCTTTCTGACGATCATGTGTGCCTGCCCATCCACACCTACGTTGTACTTACCTAGAGGATCAGCTGATTTGTGTGGCAGAGTGGATTGGCGCTCCTCAGCTGTGTTACTCCCTAGTAGTAACATAGTAGGCAAGTTTTTTCAGAAATCTCTTCACATACGTGCAGCCCACGTCAGGCACATGCGTGCGCATGATCACTGAACCGATTGTTACGCTGGCAGCATGCCACCACTGGATGGAGGATGAATTTGAGTGATGGTACATTTCTGACTGAGGAAGCAGGGGTATGCCCACGCCTAAAGAAGCCACCTTACATCCAACCAGGTTGAAAAAAATTTCCTCCCAGACTTTGTGACTGTCTTTTGGGAGCAACATTTTGAACAAAGTGAAGAGAATCCTGGATGAAGCAGATTATATGGCATGTAGATCTGTGCATGGGATCACTCTTGTAGATGAAGAATGGGACCTGGTTGGAGAGAAGACAGCTCTTTTGGCCCTACTAGACCAATTAGCAGGATTTGACTCTACTTTAGTCTTTCCGTCAGGTTGTGGATTGGGACCACTGTGTTAGAATGGTTGCTAGAACAGCTAGGGAAGGAATATTATTCTATCCAAGAGTTATAAACATACTTGAGTCATGTTGACATTTAAAACCCCCCAAAAATATTATTCTTATTATACCAGTTCCTGTATCTGTTGGTAATAAATCAGATTCATTCTGATTTGATCATTTAGTCCTATTTGGGATCTACATAAAACATACATTTTTACTGTCTTCTGGCCTCAGTTTTCATCCCTTTCACCATCTTTTAACTGTGCTATGCGAATACAAGTGGATTTGTTAAATTGCATAATATATCTGACCATAAAAACTATCTGTGAAATTATGCTCACTTTTAAGGTGATAATAGATTCTTCCTTGGTCTGTTGCAACAACATAATTACCTCTTCAGAATTTATCTTATAGAAATTTCAAAAGTACAGCTGCATAATTACACCTCCTCTTGCTTTTGAACTAAGATAGTCATTCCGAAACTTTGCTTTGGATTTTCAGTTGTGGACATTTTGTTCTGAAGGCTATTGTTAAGGAAAAGATTTAAAGCTTGGGATGCAGGGTGAAAGCAGTTTATTTCTTACCAGAGGGAGAAGAATAAAGTTTATTTCTTTATAACCAAGCTCTACTCAAATAACATAAAGTCCAAAGGTGGTCTGTCTATTTATTTTTCTATTTATCTATCTATATCTATATTTATCTCTCTCTCTCTCACACACACACACACACATCTATCATCTCTATTATCTATCTATCATCTATTTATCAATTGATTTATCTGTCTGTTTATTATCTAATCTATCATCTATCTACTGTATATCTATCTTCTCTTTCTCTTTCTCTCTCATCTCTCTATCTTCTCTTTCTCATCTCTCTCTTTCTATATTCTATCATGTCTCACACACATCTCTCTCTCCCCCTCTCTCTCTCTTTCTCTCTTTCTCTCTATCTATCTATCAAGCAGTAGAGAAGGATGGGAATGCCTTCTTCCTCCAATGGCCGGGACACTAATAGATCTGGAATGCTTGAGACACTCTTACAATCAGAAAAAGGTTATGCCTATAGAAAGGTTAAATCAATGAATGCCAACGGGGAAATTTTCATGGTGATTAGCAGAGGAAAGTTCAATTATAAAGCACATTTTCCTTATAAGGAATTGAATGGGGAAAAATGATCTTTGGGAAATGAAATTTGTGCAAAATCAAGATTTTTAAGAAAAGGAAAAAGAAAATATTTGTTTTTTTAAAGTTCCTACACAGTATGTTTTCATGCTCTTGATTAGCATATGAAAACATTCTCTGTCTTATTATTTAGTTTTGCTATTTTCCTTCATTTTTCTAAGTACTAAAGAACATGTAATATTTGGGAAGATTGTTATTATACATAATGGCTGTTTCTGCAAAAATGCTGTATCTAAATCACCTAACAGACTGAGACAATAACTCCATTCCTATATCATGCTGAACCACCTCACTGCACTATAGAAAGGCTTGGTAAAACCAACATTTTTGCACTTAGAAATATCCTCCTACCTCCCCTTAGTTATGCTGTCATATTATTCCAACTGAAGATTTGCATTTAAATGAATTGGTGGGCTCTGAATTGGTTGACTCATCAATAATGAACAATAATTTTTACATGTAAATCCATATGCACAGCATTCATCGGCAGCTAACCATGCAAGCATCGTACAGGTTGGGAAAAAATGTAAGACACAACTCTTGATCATTTTCACAGGAGTGATGCTATTACAAACTGCTTTACCATACTGGAGAGAGAGAGGGAGGGGAGGTAGGTAGGTAGGTAGGTAGGTAGGTAGTAGGGAAAGAAAGATTTCCCAAAGTCTCAGGAATCCATTCAGGAATGGACTCAGGAATCCATTCATTTTGCAACTATTTCTGCCACTACAAACACAGAGCCATATTTTTCTAGCACAAATTGTGCTAGCCATATTGTTTTAGCACAAAATATTGGGGACATGATGATGTAGGCAAATTATTAAATGCTGTGATGCTTTTTGCATGTGAAAGTATGCACCATTCAGTGGTGGGATTCAAACACTTTTACTACTGGTTCTGTGGGCGTGGCTTGGTGGGCATGGCATGGCTTGGTGGGTGTGGCTTGGTGGGCGTGGCAGGGGAAGGATACTGTAAAATCTCCATTCCCACACCACACCACTTTCCAGCTCTGTTCTCCTGTGCAGGGCAACAAAAGAAGACCCAGCCGATTAGCTGGGACTCGGGAGGCTGAGAATAGATGGGGGCGGGACCACTCAGAGATGCTATTTGCTGGTTTTCCAAAGTACTCAAAAGTTCCGCTACCCGTTCTCCAGAACTGGTCAGCACCTGCTGAAAACCATCTCTGCACCATTCCCCTATGAATGCCTGATTGAAAGAGTCATGGCCTTGCTTTTAACAGAATACTAGAATAGTAGCGTTGGAAGGGATCTCGGAAGTCTTCTTGCTCAAGCAGGAAACTCTATACCAGTGGCTCTCAACCTTCCTAATGCTGTGACCTTTTAATACAGTTCCTCATGTTGTGGTAACCCCCAACCATAAAATTATGCTCGGTTCCTAAGACCATCGAAAATAGTGTTTTCCGATCGTCTTAGGTGACCCCTGTGAAAGGGTTGTTCGACCCCCAAAGGGGTCGCAACCCATAGATTGAGAACCGCTGCTCTCTATACCATTTCAGATGGTCATGAATGCAGGGGGGCCTGAATTTTGATCACATGAGCATTGGAGTTCTGCAACAGCTGGAAGCTCAAGGGCTAGAATAAGCCCGTTTTTTTCATCATCATCATAACATTGAACAGTCGCTGAATGAAAGGATGTAACTCAAGGAAGTACCTGTACAATTGTTAATTGGTAAGATACTGATCCATCTCTTTGGTAACCTCCATCAGCCAAACCAACCTATTTTCCCCTCCTCACCCCTCTCCTCTCCCCATCAGCGTAGTCACTCTGATAAAGTGAGCTGTAGCTCACAAAAGTTTATGCCTTTTAATAAAATTTGTTGTCAGAAAAGGTGCTACAAGACTCCTGGGGTTTTTTTGCTACCATAAACTAACCCAGCTCTCCGCCTACAATCATTAGTGTAAGGAGCTGCTTTGACGTTTTTATATTTTAAGAGATTGTTGGAAGCTCGATTTCTGTTCAATCTCGTGTGGTTGCACCTGATGCCCTGTCAAAACCAAGAATGATTCAAGTCATATTTGTGCCCCCTTTGACAATTTCAGCAGGCAGTTTGTTCCTTTATGTCTCTGAGGAAGCTGTGGGAAGAGGAAATTTTGATTGTTATTGCTGCATCTGAGAGCAAATGTCCATTTCAAAAGGTTTGCTAATCCATTGCTGTCGTGGACAAGGATCAGCCACAAACTTGGACAGTGGTGGGTTTCAAAAAGTTTTCCTATTGGTTCAGTGTGAGTGTGTGCTTTGCGCATGCGCAGCATTTGCAACTCATCTTCTGCTGCAAGTCCTGTGTGTAAAACAGCTGATGTGCATCAGTCAGCTGTGCCACATGAAGCACTTGAGGTTGAAAAGCAGGAAATAAAGGTCAGGAAGTGAGAGGGCCCAGTAGCCGATCACTGGAGTGAACTGGTTCACTCACAGATGATTGGCAGAGCTACTGGTTTGGCTGAACTGGGCCAAACCAGTAGAATACCACCACTGAACTTGGACCATGGGAAGAGAGAGCTGGGTGAAAAACAGGGAAGCAAAGAGCGCAAGACACATTCTGCATGCAGAAGAAGAAGGAGAAAGGGAAACAGGGAAGGCATTGACCTCTAGGGTCTGGTTCAGCTGCTGCTAATTCAAATTACAGGACTTAAAAGTCCTGCCATGTTCTCGTGAAAAATGCCAAGGCCGTAAATAAGTCAGACTTTTCAACAACTTGTTAAGGGCCATTTCAAGAATGCACTACAGGAAAGAGGGATTATAAATAGTGCAACACAGCACCTTCCGGAAACATCCTTTCTCAAACCTTGCAGTGGGTTATATTTACTTACAGTGCCAAGGGCTAATACGAAACTATGAATATGTTCTAAAGATAATTCACTTCTTTATTAATGGCTCTTTGGAGTGATAATTCTCATCCCTGTCTAGCTTGCTAAATATGTTGTGTTGATAAATCCTGCTTTGGTAAACGGGGGCTCCGTTTGAATTTAATGTATGCAGCCTTGAAAAGAGATGAATGCTCTCGGTTGCTGGAATGAATGTCGATTAAGATTAGGAACTACTCAGACATTTGTCATTAAAGCAGCGTCCACATGCTGCCCTCGGACTTCTGAAGAAGCCTGTCCACATATAACATAACCAACATCTGTGCTTTCTTTTCTTTTCTTATTTTCCCTTCCGGACTCATTCGAATCAGAGAGGTTTGTCGGGGAAATGCTAATGAAGTGGGGTACTTTTAAAAATATATAGAAAATTTCTGAACATTTCAAATTAAGTGCTTTAGAATCTCTGGTGCCTTAATCCCCAATGCAACAATGTGTGAAAAGTTATTTCAGGAGCACAGATTTCCTGACAAGGAAATGGCCAGCTAGTTTGTGTCTATATTTAAAAGTTAACCATCTTGTTCTTTTTTTTTTTTTGACACGCAAAATCACAACACTGCAGCGGTTGAGAAGCTGTCAAAATGGTTCAATGGGTGGGGTTTACTTCTGAAGCTTTGTTATCTCTGCCTCATGCTAATTCCCTCAGTAATTTTTTTTAAAATTACTACTCATTCCACAGGTGTTTGTGTGATGATGATTTGCATTTCATAATATCATTATAAATATAGTGCAAACATGCATAAATGAAACTGTAATGGAATGTAGTCGGCCAGAATTCCAGGAAGGAGGGAAAGCATTCCAGAGGAGTAGAAGACAACTCAGCTAAAATATTATATGCAAAAGAGGGTGAAGATAGCTCTGCCCTGATAGTTCCCATAGTGTGTGCTTCATGTGGATAGTAGTCTGCTTTAGTTTGGCAAGAATCTGTCTGTAGGCAGAGAACAATAAGGAAATCTGCTTGGAAGAATTACTATGTGTTTTTCTTGGTTTTGGGGGTTTGACAAAAAGTAAGAATTCCTGCTGTCCATGCTTAAGACCTTCTATTATGAAATAATGGGAAATGCCTGGGTAGACATTTACAAATGTGTGCTTTCTGAAGCATTTGGTGCCCATATGGCCTCAAAAACTGCAAGAATTCCTCCATGTAATTGCCAGGAGTCACGACTGACCTGAAGGCATTATGTGTGTATGTGTGTCCTTTGGATCTTCTAACGATGCACCATCATCACTATAATTGAGTCTATCCATCTTGTTAGAATTTTTACTGATTCTTTTTCTGCTGCTTATCATATTTCAATAGATATACTACTGATTCCTGTAGCCTATAGCCTTCTGGCTTGGTATTGGCCAGAGTGGTGACCTAACTTCATCTTCTACTACTAGAGGTTCTTAGTAGACAACATCTTCTAGGATATCTTGGAGGGAACTGTATTGTATAAAATGTCCATATATTCCTTCATCTTTTCTATTTTCCTCCTTTAGTGTCTTTACAGATGTTGTAATACTGCTTATAGTATAATGGTTGTCCCAAATGTGCTTTTCCAAGAGGCAATTGGACTTTCTGGTTTTTCTTTGAAGACATTTTGCTTCTCATCCATGAAGCTGAAGAAGCTGAAGAAGCTTCTTGAATGAAAAGCAAAAGGTCTTAAAGAAAAACCAGAAAGTCCATTTGCCTCTTGAAAAAAAACTTGTTTGGGATTGTCTTCTAACTGCTTTCTGAAAAAAAAACTTGTTTGGGATTGTCTTCTAACTGCTTTGTTTTATTAAGTTCTTTGTCTTTGAAATCTTGAGGGTCCCATCGCTCATCACTGTATTGTCATTTAATTTTTTTCTATTCATGTGGTTTTCTTGGGAGAACATCTGAGTAGTATGAAATGATACCTTTGCTGTTGTGACTAAAGTAAACTTTCGGCACAGTCCTATATCTCTGCTACCCAATATAAGTAAGTACCCACTTGCTTTAACTGGACAGCTGGGATGATCTTCATGCCTTGGAAGATCCTGTTGGCATTCTTCTCTCTTTCCTCCCAGAAAAAAAAAACCTTTCCCACCTCTCACCCTATGATGAGTCAGCATAGAAAACATGAAGTATATAGGATATTTATCATATGGATAAAGGACAATGAAAGATGACTGTTCATTTTTTGGGTGGTGGTGGTGACAACTGTATGAAATAGAATAGATTAAACAGCATGGAGAAGACAAAGTTGATAAAGTGGAGAACTGAAGTCAGCATTTCTTGATTCTCAGTTAATCCAGTGACAGACAGCTTCATTGTTGATTGAGTTATCTTGCACCAGGGGTGAAATTCAAAAGTTTTTCCTACCGGCTCTGTGGGTGTGGCTGTGGGCGTGGCTTGGTATAATAGTAATAGCAACCAGGGCGATTGGGGTGATTTTTTTACAGATTCAAATCGTCGGAGTGGTTGAATTTCACCCCTATCTCGCACCCTCTTTATTTCAGGATCTCAGGATAGCTTCAGTGGAGAATGTCCCTTCAATTTAGTCCTGCAAGAGCACACTACAGGAAGGTTTTGCTGGAAGAAAATAGCTAAATTAAAATAACTGAACATCTTTCCATGATTGAGCGTGAACTTGAATCTGGATCTCCCTAGTCACTTTCCCATCATTCCACCTTGGCCTTAAATGTTCAGTTGAAGTCAGAATGGTCAGAGACCAAGTACTGTTTAAGGATGTAGCATAAAATCTCAGGAAGCTATCCCAATTGCCTCCCTCTTATTCTGAGCCAGTACTGATTCTGAAATTATAATCACTAAAAAATGTTGTTTCAGAAATACCATTCAGCAGATGGAGCTGAAGGACAAGATGGGCAAAGATGTGGTAGGAAAATGGCAGGTACTGACATACCTGAAGCTTTTCAGAGTCCTGTACTTTAAACACAGCAGAACTTGGGGAGCTGGGTCAAGGTCTTTCAGGGATCAAAGTTGAAATGAACCCTTTTTGCATAGGTAATGACCCATCTCTTTAATTGTCTGGGGAAAAGAAAGGCTGAATGCAAAAGGCAGCATTCGTCTGCTCTCAATTCATTTCAGCGCCTAGAAGAACATTAAAGTCTTCTGGCGTCTCACCAGAAGGACTTCATGAACTGCTCTCATTTGCATTTGTTTAAAAAGTGCAAATTGAGGTGGAAGGTCCTTCTCCAAGTAGATTTAAAACAGCTTTTCACTGGACGTTTCCCTCCTCCTGCCTCCGCCTCCACTTATATTATACCTGCAAATCTTTGTAAAAGCTCCACAGAGGTCTAGAATGCATGATTGAATGCATTCTTATTCCACACCAAACAAATTGAAGGTATTTAAATAATCTGGGAGGAGAAGGAATGATAACATTTTCAAAGGTCATTCTTAGTATTGCAATGTAGAATGACGCTTGTCATTCTCTCTCGGTCTTTTTGGACTTCATTGATTCAAAGGCCCGCTATTCAGGATATATAGTATAATGCTCTTCTTTGTAGCAAAGCCATCTCAGCCTGTCGAGATGTCTTTAGCCTCCTGGTGTTCACAGCTATTTGTTATCCTACACCCCCATTTTCTTAGTGTGATTTGGGTCAAACTGCAGCCTCTATTTTAGATCTGCAGAAGCAAAGATTGCCTCCTACTACATAAATGAACGAAGGCTTTGTAGCCCTGAGGCTCTTCAAAGGTGGTTGCTATCAAGTCTTTCATCTGTTAAAGTCTTCACCAACAGCCAGAATATGCTGTATGATATAATAGTTGCAATAGTCAGTATCTTGTTTTCCCTCTTGTTTGTGCAAGTGGGATTTCTAGCAAAATGAAAATGGTGGATTTTACTGGAATGGATTTATTGATTGATTGATTGATTATGTGCCATCAAGTTGTTTCTGACTTCTAGAAACCATAGTAAATAAGGCTTGAGTGGAGTGAAGCCTATTGTATTTAAACCCCGACAGTACCCAACAATAGATCCAATAAAATAATAAAAGGGTGTATCAAATTCAATTTTCCTTCACGATACTTTCCCCTTGTCCAACTGGAACCAGAAAAATAAGCTCTGATTTCTTGAGAAATATGATTCCTGGGAGGTCACCTAATACTACCGCAGCCTCTTTCCTCAATGTTGAGGAGTAAAGAAAGTAGGATTGCAGACAAAAAATATAGGTGCTTGGTAGGTTGAAGGTTGGTAACTCCTTTGTAAAAACAGCCCTTTGGTTAAAAAACAAGCTAAGTAACCAACTTCCAAGTAGAGATGGAAAGTTGAGAAATGGCAAAGATTTTCAGAGAGCAGGATGGAATGTATGCCCTGTATCTATTTATTTTGTCTTCTATCTGAATGGAGTGCAGTTGAAGTGATGCAGGTTTAAAGCACAAGAGCTTTAAAAATAAATTACTGCAAGGACAGGAAAAGATAGAAAAAGCTATGTATCATCAATCACTAGAGTCTGGTAACTGCAACATTACTTTGGGCCACAAGGAATTGCTTATACTATATCTCCTCGGGAGGTGAAATTTGAGGCTTGTGCTGAATTAGACTCCTTAATTGGAAATAGACTATTTTCATTAGCATTATGAAGGTTGATCAAAGGATCTACTATAGAATAAATTACTTCTCTCCCTTCTGAATATCAAGCATAAAGATTTCAGTTTCACCTTCAAATATATGTACTACCAGTGTAAGATGGTAGGTAATAACCAAATCACATTCTGTCACTTTGGATTTTGTGTGTGTGTGTGTGTGTGTGAGAGAGAGAGAGAGAGAGAGAGAGAGAGAGAGAGAGATTTTTTTAAAAAAATTGAAATGTGTTTCCAGAAGTAACACATTCATCTCCATTTTCTTCTTTCCACCTTGTGTGTTGAAGAAATGAAGCTACGTGGGAGGCAACAGTTCAATGAAACAAAAGATTTGGGAGGGCAGAAGAGAAGGTGGAGGAAAGTTACGAAGGTAGCAATTGTATAGTTGGGTGTAGACATATGGTCATAGAAAAGAACTAGGAAAAATAATCACTCTTGAGTTCTTATGCAATCAGGAAATCCACCATACCCAGAGAGCAAGGATGGACTAATATGAAGCCCATCAGAAACATCTGGGAGTGCCACGGTTGAGTTTATAGCTCAATGAACAAGATGTCATCCTTGCTTTCTTATTGCTGTATTTCCAAAGCTCCTTTTTAAAGCTTAGAAGGAGTTGTGACCATGCTAAGGGTAGCAGTAAAACAGCATTTGCTTAGGGTGGTCAATTTAGTTCCTCTATGAAAATACTTTCAGAAGAAAATTGTAGTCTTTACTGAAAGAAGAAGCCTCAGTGGTTGGAGGTAAACAGCAGGTTGAGCAAATGTGATTTCAATGGAATCACAAAAAGGGAAGAGTTACTAGCTCCTTGTCTACTCTTGCTATGTTGAAAACAGGAGTTTTCCTTCCTGATGTTAAGCCCCAAAACCAGAATCAAAGGACTTACTAGGTGCTTCCCAAGTCACATATAACTTTGACCAAAGAGTTCCCAACTATATTATAATTGCACACATGAAAGTGCCTTAGATGTTTGAACATATGCATTTAGTAATGATAAAATCTTTGCCCCAGGCCCTTTGTAGCCTTCTGTTTCATCTCTGGAAATCTGACTCATACAGCACTGCGATCTCATAACCACCCATAATGTACCTCTTTATAATTAAGGCTGCAAGCTTAATTGGTCAGTTAATTAACTGTGGTTTTTATTGATTAATCAAAGAGGGCCAATTTTAATTAGCACGAGCAAAGTTTTATTGGTGAGGCCCAGAGCGAGTAGCAGAACTGTTTGGTACAATTTGGCATTTTGAATTTTGGGTACCACAATAATAGAATAAAAAGGATGACTTACAAATGACCTTTATTTCTGGCAATGATTAGGGCAGCTTTTATTAAAGGTCCCAATTCCTTCAATACTGACATTCTTTAGTCACATGGCTGCAATGGAGTCCATATTCTGTAACCTTCCTTGATGTTACTCATAATTAATATTCAATGTTGTGTTTTGATGGTTATTTGGTATTTAACTGACTGGGACCCTGAATGCAATACAGAATCTTATATGGATAATGCAGTTTATTTATTTATTAAAATCTATATTCTACCTATCTCACAATCAAGAGACTCTGGATGGTGTACAGTATCATAATTAACAATGTAGACAATTAGAAGGTTAAAAATATTAAAAAATTGGGCAGTAAAAATAAAATATTAAAATTAACATCCAACTAGATAAAAAGGATCTATGCATGAATGGGGTGGAGGTAGGATCTTGATCTATTAGCCACTCGCAATAAATTCACAGAAGATAATATTCAAAATCTGAATTATGATCAGTCATAGTTGGTGCAGCACCTAATTGACTCTGAATAATACAAAAAGGTAAAGCAGGGTTGCACCTGGTAAGAACTTGGATGGAGACTTCCAGAAAAGCCCAGGATCATAGGCTTACTTGGGAAAATGAAAGAGAAAAAACCAGCAATAGGAGACAACGACAATTATGTATTCCAGCTACGAAAACAACATGAATGTGCCCAGAAAATCTTTACAAATCAAGTTTGATTCAAGGGACTTTTATGTTTTAGAGTAGAGTATGAGTCAGGTTGAATCAACTTTTTATGCTATGCCTCTGAATTTTGTGACATGAACTAAATCTGCACTCTGAGAACCTTTCTACTTTATGTAAGAATAATGATGCTTCTCTGTTTATACTTAGCCACCCTAAAGTAGCCATATGTTTACTGCCATTGGTGAGGGACAGGATGGGGTCCAATGCATTTGTGTTTTCAGGACTGGGGAAGCTCCACATCCTTTTGTCCCTAATGCAGCTGATGTTCTTATTATTGCAACGCCTTGCCTCCATTTGATTGCCACAGACACCATAGTTTTAAATACCTAGTTTAATTTTTGAGTTTCTCTTTCTTTCTATATTCCCTGGTGTTTGTTTGCTCACAGCATTACGTTTGTTGAATTCTGGATAGTTTGAAAGTTTTGTATCCATTTTTAAAATTAATTCTACCAGTATTGAATAACTGGGCTGGGATTGCTATTTTTAAACTTGATTTATGAAATTTGACCAATGTATTGATAGTTGTAATAGTTTCTTCTATTCTGGTGTAATGGGCAGAAGGAATAAACTTGAGGGGTGGGAGGAAGAGCCACAACCAAGACATTGGTAAGGTGAAGGAAATTTGAGTCAGGGCAGATATGTAATTTGAGAAAGTATGTCAGATAAATAAAGGGAGGAGGAAAATATATTCAGATTTGCATGATTCTGTTACTCTAAAAACATTTGCATCCATAACTTTGGTCTGGTCCAGAGGTGATATTCAGCAGGTTCTGACCAGTTCTGGAGAACTGGTAGTGGAAATTTTGAGTAGTTTGGAGAACTGGCCAATACTGCCTCTGACTGACCCTGCCCCCATCTATTCTCTGCCTCCCGAGTCCCAGCTGATCAACTGGGTCTTCTTTTGTTGCTTTGCCCAGGAGAATGGAGCTGGAAAGCAGGTTAGGGAGGTGGGGAGGGAAGCAGGATTTTGCAGTAACCTTCCCCCAGGAGTGGGGAGGGAATGGAGATTATACAGTATCCTTCCCCTGCCACGCCCACAAAGCCACGCCCACAGAACCGGTAGTAAAAAATTTTGAATCCCATCACTGGTCTGTTCTACCTTGAAGGCCTAACAACAGCCCTTGCAAGCATGAACATGCTTCCTCCCTCTCTCTCTTTTATTTTTGTGAGTGCTAGGAATAGTCTGAGATGCTTTCTCAAATTACATTTCTGCCCTAGACTCAGGTTTATTTTATCTGGTAAGACAACAGCTGTTCCTCAGGTTTATTCCTTCCTGTTTCACAAGTTTATTCCTTCTGCCCATTACAGCTGAATACACTGGGCAATTACATTCTCAAAACTTTGTGGAATGTACATTTGCAGAGATCATATTTACACATATAGGAAAGTTGGGTATTTAGCTAAAATTATTTCTTATGGAAATTGGCACTGCTCTTGTCACAGAGACTAACACCGGAGGCGTGGGATGAAACTCTCCGTTTGAGAATTTCATGCCAGGAAAGTACGCTGAAGTTAGATAATTAAACAAGGATTGATTAATGTATAATGCCATTTCAACATTCTGTGGCACTTGTAATTAAGGCAGTTAATGATGGGCTTTTCCATAACTTCCACCCCATAGTTGACAATGAAGTGAAAATGCTTTCAGCATATAAAATTGTGGGGAACTGTTATACTGGTAGAAAGACCAACATGGAGCACAGAGCTGAATAATTATCTGTCACTGCACTCAATTATTGTACGCATGACAAAGTATGTTGGCTTTGATTATATCTACTTGTTTTTGCAGGCAATATGCTAACACTGTAAATCGCTTAGAGAGGGCTGTAAAGCACTATGAAGAGGTATATATCTCTTAAGTGTGATTGCTATTATAACACACAGACACACAAACACACAGAGAGAGCGGGGAGAGAAAGAAAAAGAAAAAGAGAGGAAGAGGAAGGATTAGGTAAACCATATAATATAATTGAAAAAGTGATGGAAGTTTAGGTATCCAAAGTGCACCAAACTAGCTAAGGTTAATGCTCAGCATTTCAATAATTTGGAGGATCCTGAAAAAAAGTAGCAACTCTGAATGTATCATTAAAAATCTATGCATGTGTCCTGATCCTACACAAGCCATTTTATAGATGTGGTCTCTGTTCTGCTCTTTTATACAGAGGTCTGGTGACTGCGGCATAATTAGTCTGACTCTCTTCCAAATACACAAAAAACTGTCATGTTCCTTTGGAGTCAAATATATATATATACATGTGTTACAGTGGTGGGATTCAAAAATGTTTACTACTGGCTCTGTGGGTGGGGCTTGGTGGATGTGGTGTGGCTTGGTGGGCGTGGTTTGGTGGGTGTGGCAGGGGAAGGATACTGCAAAATCTCCATTCCCACCCCACCCACTAACATGCTTTCCAGCTTTGTTCTCCTGTGAAGGGCAACAAAAAAGACCCACTGATCAGCTGGGACTTGGGAGGCAAAGAATAGATGGGGGAGGAGCCAGTCAGAGGTGGTATTTGCCAGTTCTGTGAACTACTCAAAAGTTTCGCTACCAGTTCTCCAGAACTGGTCAGAATCTGCTGAATATCACCTCTGATGTGTTATCCCTGGAGTATCTGCTCTCCTCATATAAGACAAAGGTGCATGCATATTAACCAATACCATAGCATACCATAAAAGATTACTGCTTTATTGTTGAAGAAACCATATTTTTTTCTCATTTGACAAAATAATGATGTCTATGATCAGTTTACCTGTTCTTAGTGTTTAATGGTTAGCAGAAGGATGTGGAACAGATTTTCACACACAGCCCACTGATTCATTATCAGATTTGGCAGAACTTAATAAGATGGACTTGGCCATTTCCCAGTGTTTCCCAGAATAGAGACAAAAACCACAGGAAACATAATTTGAGGAGCACTCTGGCCCTTCCACCAATCATCTTGATTTAACACAGTCAAAACCATCATCTTACACATGCCCAGATATCAATCTTCTTTTCTATATTTATATACACTTCTCTGATGGTGATCCTCTCCTACATTTGTTTACATGTCAAAATTTAGAAAACAACAGCAGCCTAATGATAGGTTTCATAAGCTTCTGGGATTCACGTTTAATACACAAAACGTGTATCATGTTTAATAACACAAATTGTGCAGACTCAGAATTCCTGCTAATCTGCTAGGACAGGGGTATCAAACTCACATCGTCACAGCAGTGTCACATGACGTATCAGGACTCCCCCTCTTTTGCTAAAATGGACATGGATGTGGCCAGCGCATGATGCCTCTGGCCCCTGGGCTGGGAGTTTGACCAGTCCTGTGCTAGAACAATATTAAGTCTATCCACAGATTGAACTTGTAGAAAAAAAATCCTGACTGGTCCTTGTCATCTCCCTATCATGAATGTATTGCCTTTTGTAAGCATATTATTTAGCCAGCAGCACATAATAATGCTTTAAATTGGGAAAATAATCAGCTGGCAAATAAGTGGTCAAGAAAACCAAAAGTTATTTTAATGTTTTGAATGACATTCAAGCAATCCACATTTTCGGGGGGGAAACAAAATGAAAACACTGCTCCCATCCCCAGTAGAGGCTACTAAGTCATGCCATAATTATTCGATCATCATTTGAATGGCCAAATAATAATTCTTCCTCCCTCTTTTGTATTCAGAACAAAGTATTGTTTTGACACACTGCTTGGAGTCCTCATTTGGATCAGATTCTCGAGTGCTGCATGATTGCTGAAACTGAAGAGCTGCATTAACTACATTAATATATGTAATCATGACTCAATGGTAATATTCTAATAGAATGGTATCATGAGAATATTTCACGAAGATAGGTAATCCCAAAAGGACTATCAGTTATAAAAAAACAAGGAAACTTTCAACACCCCCTGCCCCAAATCTAGCTCCAGCACTCATGAACTGCTGACCCTCAGTCACAATCCTCATCTTATCACCCTTTGGATATTCAATCATTGTCCACTGTCTGCTGTGTGGATTGGGGAGGATGTACTTTTATCTCTGTCCGCCTAAGGAATAGTAAGAAGAAGCACTGCATGTTTTTAAGAGCATTAATAAAAACCAGGACTGCATGCAAGTTGAAATGTTAGATTATTACTTCCAGGGATGGCTGCCCTTTCGAAACCAGGGAGTGGAGTAGGAGACCTTGTCTTCCCTAAGCTGGTATGAGTAATTGCTGGATGAGTTATATGCCTTTTCTTCTTATCTCAGCTCTCAAGCTGAGCAAGACAAAGACGGCCGTGCTTAAGCATATTAGCTGAACCACGGAGAGGCTTTTTAAGGGATGTAAAAGAAGAGGCATTCAGCTGTAGAATTTGCTGTTTCTTCAGTCAGTATTCTGTCATGGAAGTAATTATGGTCAGATATGAGAACATATAATCATAGAGGCAGAAGGGTCATTGGAAGTCTTCCAATCCAAGCCACTTTAGACCAGGGGTGTGAAACTCAATTTTATTGAGGGTTGTGTTTGATCTTGGGTGGGGGGGCAGGGTGAGTATGGCCAGGGAGGGCGTGGCCAGCTCAATGTCACTCATTTTGGGGGT
Organism: Bungarus multicinctus; assembly: GCA_023653725.1. Taxonomy (NCBI): domain Eukaryota; kingdom Metazoa; phylum Chordata; class Lepidosauria; order Squamata; family Elapidae; genus Bungarus; species Bungarus multicinctus. Next base: position 118,280,261 of record CM042836.1, read on the forward strand.
ACCTGTGGTGGCCCAAGTGCTCTGCCAATGAAAACGGGCTCCTGACAGAGGTGGTATTCAGCAGGTTCTGACCAGTTCTGGGGAACCGGTAACGGAACTTTTGAGTAGTTTGGAGAACCGGCAATTACCCCCTCTCACTGGCCCCTACCCCCATCTATTCTCTGCCTCCCGAGTCCCAGTTCATTGGCTGGGTCTTCTTTGGTTGCCCTGCACAGGAGAACTGAGTTGGAAAGCAGGTTAATGGGATGAGGAGGGAATGGGATTTGCAGTAACTTTCCCCCAGGAGTAGGGTGGGAATGGAGATTTTGCAGTATCCTTTCCCTGCCTTATCACACTCGTGCGGCACATATGGTTATATATTAGAACAGTTATTCCAGAAGTATACTCTGACAGAACTTGTAATTATTGCCAAGGTGATTGTGACAGAACCACAATAATAATTTCACAATCATGGCTTGTAGAAATTATGTAAATTGTCATAAAATAAGAAAAGGCCTCAGAAGTTGAGCCTTATCACACCACTATTTTCAATTTATATTCTATATTCAATTGATAGTCAATGTATATTTCAATATATTCAATTTATAGGCCATTCCCAAAGCACATTTAACATTACTTGCCTTTTCTATATTTGACATGACAGCAGTCTTCAATATTTTTTTTCCAAAGAATTTTTTATTTTTATTTTTTACACATCTCTTTACATGAGCAAAGTGGTTCCAGATTACATTTATATAGTCATACTTACATTTCCATCTATCTTGTATAATATCACATCATGTCATCATCCATTCCACTTCTCTTTAAATAAATTTCCATTTCATAGTTCAATTCATTAATTCAATATCAATATCATTTCATCCACACACATATTTTCAATTCTTTATCCCCTAATATTTCCATTTTCAGCTTACCACCTATTTTATTTTGCATTATTATCATCCTTAATTTTCTCTAGGCCGACATATAATAGACAATCTAAAAAGAGTAAAAATAAAATAAAACTAATATATTTAGGATCCACATGCTATATCCCCACAATCTATGTCAGTCTTCAATATTTGAGGGACTGCCATTGAGAGAAGCGGGACGACCTATTCTCCAAAAGCATCTGAGGGCAGGACAAGACATAATGGATGGAAGCTTATCAAAGGCAGATCCAGCCTAGAACTAAGGAGAAATTCCTGACAGTTAGAACAATTAATCAGTGGAACAACTTGCCCCCAGAAGTTGTGAATTCTCCAACACTGGAAGTTTTTTAAGTAGAGTTTGGGCAGTTACTTGTCTGAAAAGGTGTAAAGTTTCCTGCCTGGGCGGGGGGTTGGACTAGAAGGCTTCCAAGTTCCTTTCCAACCCTTTTATTCCATATACTTGTCATCATCAGATTGCAAACACTTTCAGGAGTTTGCTTTTATTAGCTGAGCTAGTGTAAAGTGTGAACTGGAAGGCAGGGAGGATAGTCTCTTGAATTTTTTAAAATATGGAGAAACATACAGAAATGAATCATGGACTTGTGAGCGGGTGGGTGGGTGGGTGGAGGGGGAAAAGAGGAGACAATTTTCTGAAGTAGCCGAAAATAGCCTACTTCACTTTCTGCAAAACATCATTATCTATCATCATACCCCCCCACTCCCTATCTCTCCATCTCGCTCCATCTCTCTCTCTCTCTTCTCTCTCTCTCTCTCTCTCGTTCTCTTTCTCATCTATCATCATCTACCATCAAATCTATCTATCTATCTATCTATCTATCTATCTATCTATCTATCTATTTATCATCATCATTATCTATCATCTATCTATCTATCTATCTATCTATCTATCTATCTATCTATCTATCTATCTATCTATCATCTATCTGCAACTGTCAATTTAATTGTCAAAACAATCAAATAACATGAGGAGAATACATACTGTAGCACTGTTAGAGAAAAACATAATTAATGTGCTGTGTAGTGGGATGTGCTAATTTATTTTTTGGGGCTCTTTTCAGTCCCTGCCCCTGCTCATGTTGTCTCTACAAGGAGAGACTCAGCAGACGTAGCTGTTAGGAAGGAGACTGAATCTATTTCTGATGTCATGGGAGCTGCCTTTCCCTCAGTCCAAGCTAGGGTGTGTGGATAGCTGATTGTCTCTAAGTTTGTTTCTTTGCCTATTTATTACATTTTTGCCCACCACAAATAAGAGATTTTAGCAAGGATTTGTCAAAATACTAATCACAGAAAAGTTGACTTTCTGTCCCTCATTGCACAGACTGGACCAAGAGATGCTCAACATTCAAGAGAATCTTACATGCTTTGGACTTTCTCCACTTACATTTTTGACACTACTACTTGAGTGGTTCTTTACTCCATAACTCCACTCTATGAGCTCTTCAGAAGTCAGGGAATCTATGTATCCATTTCTGGATGGCTTTAAACAGGGGTGGACAATTAATTTTTCCAAGAGACCACATTCATGGTCATGATGTGCACTGAAGGTGGTGTTTGATTTCGTTGAACGAGGTGAAATGACAATAAAAGTAAACTAAATTAAACTAAATGAGAAACTGGGACTGCTATTGGGGGTGGTGAAGGTGCAGAGGCCTGCATGCATGAATGTACATATATAAATTGAAGGAAAAAAATAGCAGTCACCTCCAAAATAAAAGCAATCCACACAGGCTGAATAGGAACAGCTAAAGAGCTAGTTGTAGCCTGGAGGTCATAAAATGCCCAGGTCAGCTTTAGAAGCTATCATCCTTTACAAAATTGTGAGAAATTAAAAGTAGTTTCATGACTTTTTGCTTTATTTCTGGTTGAGTGCCTTGAAGAAATAAAGTTTTGCAAACATGTTAAAAAAATCTTGAATAGATGTAAGAAAAAATTAAGTAATTTGAGTGCTCCTCTGCTACTAACCCTCCTTCCCTCCCCAGCTCTTTGTGGCCAGGACTTTTGATCACAATGGATATACTTCCTTCAGGGAAGGATTCTAAAGGCCTTCACAGTAGGGCCTTTCTTTTCAACCCAAATATTTCTCTTTTCTTTCATATAGAAAATGGGAAGTTTTTTTTTCTTTTTCTTTTTTTTGACTTTACCGTTGCTATGGAAAAAGGAGTTCCTTCAGGTATATGGTCCTTAAGAATTTAAATGCTGAGACCTTGGATGGGATTCAGAATTCAGAGAGAGCCATTAGATCTGATGTAATCATAACTATAAATAAATTAGGGGTGAGAACATGTGGATTCTCAGGGCTTCCACTATACTAGCTCTAGAGATGGATGAATGTGCCAGAATTTCAAGAAATAAATTTATGCAGAAGACATGATATATAACTTGAGGTCCTAGAGCTGCATAAAATACTCTCCCAAGGCCTGCAGTGTTAACAGCAACATTCCTCTTGTTACTGAACAGTAACTTCTGGTATTGCAACCTCTAGGGAAAAATATTAAATATTAAGAATGATTATATTAACTGTATTAAATTAAATGAAAGCTAATAGGAATTTAAACTTGCTTTCTTGCTGGTACACACTATTCAGTGACCAACAGGCACATGATTCAATGACCAGCATGGCCTCTTAAATCCCAAGTGTTGCTGGATTGTCGTATGACAGAAGGGACCTTGTGCTCAATTTTTTTCTTGCAGATGTTTCATTACCTAAACTAGGTAACATCATCATTACTAGCTGCACTGATGAGGTTACTTAATTTGGGTAATGAAATGTCTGCAAGAAAATAACCAAGCTCAGAGAACCCCAAGGACCGCTCATTTCAACGCTGAGCTACAAATATTCTCCTTTACATTGTATTACTATTTAATGTATAATATTACCATAAAGAGACTACGAGAGCTGGCCCAATCCTGTCTGGGAAAGATCACAAGAGATAAAGTAATCACAATTCAGAAAAGGGGCTTTGAACCATTGAGGCTATTGGGGATCAAATTACAACTTAAATTCTAATATCATACCTAAATTGGGCCAAATGTTTCTTGAGGGATCCGAGTTGTTCTAAAATAATAAGATTAACAATTAATAATAAGCTTTACTTAGCTGTGGTGGTGCAGTGGTTAGAGTTGAGTACTGCACTCCAGACAATTCTGCTGTCTGTCGGCTGCTTGCAATTTGGCAGTTCGAATCTCACTAGGCTCAAGGTTGACTCAGCCTTCCATCCTTCCCAGGTCGGTAAAATGAGGAGCCAGATTGTTGTGAGCAATATGCTGACTCCGTAAACCATTTGGGAGGGGGCTGGAAAGCACTGTCAAGGAGTATATAAGTGCTATCGCTATTACATCTTGAGTCGATACCTTTGACACTGTGAAACAACAGCATTTGCCTAGGGCCCTTGGGAAAGAAACAATACATTGATAAAAATGCCAAATCTAGTCTAAATGTCTGGCTGACTGTATGATGAACCATAATAATAATAATACTGATCCGAATCCTGCAAAAGGTAGTAACCAATAGTAATAGGCACCTTGGATGCAATCCCAAAATGTCTGGAGCACCACTTGAATACATTGGCATTGAAAAATTCACCATCAGTCAATTTCAAAAGACATCTTTGCTCAGAACAGTTTATATTGTGCAACAATACCTCTAACACCATCAAATATTAATGCAGTATCAGGGGTTTTCAATTCAATGTATAGAATGTGAAGGATGTGTGTTTGTGTTTATTTTCAATCATAATGTACACTGAAGACGGCATTTAATTTCGTTGTATGAAGTGCAATGACAATAGACTAAAATGAACTAAACTAAAGTAGATTAAACATCAACATCTGCCTGTCCCAAATCCTTCATTTGGGAAGGACTTGATAAGTGGATAAAATGTCAAAGCTAGCCTGAATATCACTGGCTAACTGTGCAATGAACCACAAAATTCTTAATTTCACCCCACACCATTTAAAACCTTTAACAGGCACCCTGGATAAACAGTCCAGTTGATGTTAAATTTGACTAATAGGATCAAACCCTTTAACCTCAGAAATATGCTGGTGTCTGACCCTTTTGCTGCTGACATTTCTGAACTCCTTTCCATTTAGGTAGCATTGCAGATGTTTAGCCAGAAAGAGTGGACGAACCACAGTGAATAAAATGGTGGTCCCTGTTATTTTTCCCTGTTGAATGCTAGCTAGAATAAAGATAAGTTATGATAAATTGGAGCTTTTCACAAGATGAGGCCCTTCAAACTGTAAAGCCTGATCAGTAACCTAATTAACAGTCTTCCTACAAGAAAGTTCAATTAACTATTCATCTGTGGCCTCCAAATTAGTACAGTTCTTAATGAAACGTATTTCTGTCCCCGTGTCAGGTATCTCTGACTGTATGACAGTGTTGTTCTTCATTATCGGGTTTTCAAGATTGGCAAATGGTGTCAGATTCTGGGTGCTTCTATCCGTTTTCTTCCAGTCTAAAGAATAATGAAATATGACTGGGAAGCTTCATCACTTATTAAGCTTCTTCATTATAAGTGATACTTCAGCAGACTTTCATTCTTTTTCTTTTAAAAAAAAATAAATTTCCTGGACTGGGAATGGTATGATAAATACATTTTAATTAGAACATACATTTCAAAAAGTCTCCCAGATTAACTGAAATTAGCATTTTAGGAGGGATTTCTGCTGTCTGTTCTTTCTCTCAGCTGTTGGATCTTGTCCTGTATATTCTTTATGCTATTGGTCAAAAATCTGGTAAACAGCTGGTCCTGGTAGGGAAGAGATTGAGGCACTAAATTTTGACAGCAGTCTTGGCAACTTCTTCACAAATGTTTCACTTCACAGTGTTTTAGAGGGGACAGTATGGCTACTGTGAAGAGGAGCTGATCTAACATTAATCTGACCATTTATGCTCCTTAGACTTAGAATAACTTTATTGTCACTTTGAATGTACATTAATTGGCATACATTAAAATGAAATTTCATTGCATGGAGCTCTCAAAGTGTCTCCACCTCCAATATACCTCCAATATGTAGCTCCAATATCTTTTAAAACCAAATGAATGAGGAATCTTCAATTTCTTCTTGAGACAGAAAAGGATCTTCTAAATTGTGAAGTTGGTTAATTTTCTATCTTTTTCCTTGATAAATTTCTTTCCTTCTTTTCATAGAAGTGACTAATGCATGAAAAAATCCTATTAGAATCCAATTACAAATTGACATCTTTTCATTCATTTATTTTTACTATGGACATGTATTGAACATCAAGTCAAATAAAAGCCACTCCAAGTAGTTGCCATTGGGTTGATTATTTTGAGTATTGCATCCAGTTCCAGACATTTTACTCTTGAGAAACAGGGAGAGATTCAAAGAGGGTTCTATAAACTGAGTTTGAGAAGAGAAATCTGAGGCCAGTTAGAATAACACTCCAAAACTACCTAAAGGGAAGCCTTGTTGAAGACAAGTTTAGTCCTGGAAAAATGGATTTAGCCCTGGAAAAATGGATTTAGGTTAATGGACGGCAGATTCTTCTTCGAACATTAGGAGAAAAAAGAACTACACTTCCTTACAATAAGAACAATTGGTTGTGGAATTATTTACCCAGAGTGTTGTCTTTTATTGGGTATGTCCAAGGAAAAAAAATTGGCATCTGTATTAGATGGATGCCCTAAGTAGCTTCTTTGGACTCTACAATTCTCTATTTCATTCACTTAAAAACAGGACAATTCCTAATTTCCCTGTTGAAATGATTAAATATGCATTGTGTTATTTTTTAATGTATTATTATTTATAAATGTTTAGCAGCCCTGTTGTAGACCAACAACAAACAAGCATTACCGTAGCTCCTATATTTTGCTCTATCAGAGTAGCTCTGAATACAAAATTCTTACTTTCCATCGTCTGCCCAACATAGTCAACCTGTGGAAAACCACAACAGAGGACCCTACCTTCATGACAAGTTGAATTTCCAACCCACATTTGGACAAAAAAATGCACACAGTGCTATACAAAACTGCTGTGATGAAAAAAGTAGGATGTGAAGTCAAATTTCTTTGTTCTTCCCAAATGCGCAAGATGTGAAACAGAAATATCTAATTTGTTTAATTATTGATGTGCATGTTCTGAAAGAGCTCTTAGTCCAGTGTCAGCTGAAGTCAGACCATGGAAGCAGATTTATACTCACATAAAAATATAGAAGAATGAGTTATAGCTTGCAGGGCTACCTTGAAGAGGATGCTGAAACACACCTTTGATCTCATTTAAGCATGAAGAAATAAACATTTATTTATAACTTGCATCAGCATGTATTTATAAAACACCTTCAACTTGCTCGATTGTTTGCAGCACCCAGTTTTAGCTATGACAATATTCATGATATACCCTTCACGGGCAAACTTTCAAGAGTACAAAAAATAATGAAGCATCATGCTGAATTGTTGCTTGGATCTCTCTTATCAAAGGCTGAATTTCATTTCAAGAACTGCTGATACCTTTTTGAGACACAGTGGGAAAGAAAAATAGATTTTCTTCTTAAAAAATGGAAAGAGGGATTGAATTATCCTCAGCAAATATATCCAAAGTGTTGCTTCCAGTGCAGATTGAAATCCAACAACTTTATGGTATATGCAAAAGATGAAGTAGGAATTTCATCGAAACAGTAGTGGGGTTCAAATATTTTTACCACCGGTTCGGTGTTGTTTGGTGGATGCACTTTATCCGTGTGCACACACTTTGCATGCACGCACATGCCAAATGTGCACTTTGTGCAGGTACAGAGGCGTTCTAACTCACTTCCTGCAAGCCTGCACTCTCCTGGGTGCTTCAGCAGCTGCTGCATGGCACTCTGCTGTACCACGCAAAGCAGCTGCGCTTCAAATTCAAAGGATAAAGGTGAGGCGGGCGGGCCCAACAGCAGAGCGACAGAGAGAACTGGTCCGGTTTCTACTGCTCGTCGCCACTACCGGCTCCATAGAACTGGGCCGAACAGGTAGAATACCACCACTGCATCGAAAGTAAGCAGACCTATGTATTTACAGAAAGAGACAATGCTCATGCTATTGTTTTATGTCCATGAAGTCTGAAGTAGAGGAAAGTTTCAATGAAGAAACAGATATTTGCTTTTAAGTGGAGAAAATGCCTGAGGGATAGTATTCTTTTGTCAGCAGTATTGTTTATAATGACATACATAACTCTGATCTTTCCACCATGACCCCCTTCGTAGTTCACTTTATTTGATTTCAACATAATGGATGAACAACCATTTTAGAAGACCGCCTGTCACAAAACACTTATTAAATATCACAACAATATTATGAAGGCTGGGAAAATGCATTTCAGTTCACTTCAGACCAGCATTTTTAACCACATGGCTTTATAGGCCAAAAATAGACTTGTCTTGGAGTTTATTTCTATTCCCAGATAAGAGTAGACCTTTAAGTTATTAATTCTTGCACTTTAAAAGTACCTATATTTGGGTAGATCCTAGCTATGTATTTTTAGAATAAGGCATTCTACAAAGCTAATTGTATAGAATTAATAGTGAGTGGAGCAGAGAAAGACTGTAATCTGTAGTCTGCATAGACATACTCAATATGTCTTCCAGACTAAGTAAGAATAATAGCCCTGTTCTCCATAATTGCCTGGTTTACGAACAATGATAACTAATCCTGTGACAATGTCTATGCTTCAGCCAACTTGGAGGGCCAGGTGTCCAACTCAGTATTGTTTCAGAGAAGACTATAAATGTTGGCTAGCAGTTCAAACTTCAGAATATTAAAAAAAAATGTTTTCAAAGGCTGATTTGATTTTTTTTAAAAAATAAATAAACCTGAGTAATTTTGAATATTCAAGCGAGTTAATTGTTTTTAAACTCTTTTTCCTTTCTTGAGGATGGGAAGGGTAAAGAAGAAATGGGAGACCTGGGAAACTGACAGTGAACAATCTCCCCCAAATGCCACCACAGACAAATGTCAGATCATGAGACAGGTATCTCACACAAATAAGATAGTTACGGCAGAGAAGTTTAAGGCTTTCTTGCTTTCTCATTTAGACAACTAATTTGTACTACTGATGATCAACAATTACCGGTAAAGCTGCCTCAACCATTTCTACCAGCTGATGTTTATGCTTTCAGCTTTAGAGGAGCTCCAACTATTTCTGGAATACTTCCCATCCCTATAGTTAGGGATTCACGTGGAAAAATCTGCTTCAAAATTTGTATGTCTCTTAGCAGCATTCCCAGTCCTTGCTGACTTAGAATATTGATGGATACATTGTCGTTGGTCAAAACCATATTTATCCTAAGGCTTCATGGAACTTTACCAGATTTTTTGGGAGATTTGGGACTTAGCTATTCCGGGCTAACAATTCTTATATTTATTATGGTAGAATTTTCCCTTCTCCTTACATTCTTCCTAACTAGTTTTCAAGATCATGCATTTTTCTCTGACCTGAGCCAACATGTTACCCATCAAGGCAACAATCTCCTATATGAAAATCATACCTGCATATGCATGGAAGTTGAATCTGCATCTCAATTCTTATGCCCACTATATTCACGTTAGAGATCAGAATGTATAAACCTATTTAAATGTAAAATTCCCCCAAAATGAAAAGACCATTGTTTTTCTTTTAAATGAAAAATGTTTATGAAGGCTAGTGGAGAAATTATTTCCATCTGTAGCATTAGCCTATAGAAACTGACGGGTGCCTCTTTCACAGTGTTGATTTACTTGATTTTATGTTAATATTTGTTCCTGTTTTAATTGCTATGTGTGTTTTAGTGCATGTGGCATTTGCTTGAATCATAAAGTAATAAATAAATAAAAATCAGAACATTAACTTTGTCATTATATACATACACCAAGGAAGAAACCCCTCAATACAGTCCTGATTTATACTAATATTTTTTTTAAAAAATCAAACAATTTTTTTCATGAACCTGACCATGTCCTTGAAGGCAGTCAGTTTATTAATTCAACTAAACAAAATAGTTGACAGCTTAATAATCTATATCATGCTTTTTTAAAAAAATAATAAATATTGACTATATTATAAGTGCATTAATATATTTTAATTATTTGTCAAAGGGAAAGATTAGCCCAGCAAAGGTTATTGAAAAAAAAAAGGTAGTTTGGCTTGTTCTCAAGGCAGGAACTACAGCACAAAGTTTTGGTGAGTTGTTTTCCCCCTGAAGGCTGCCACAGTCCAACCTTACAATACACAAATTGCAATGCCACATGTTTGCCAAAAGAGAGTTGACAGCATAAGCGGAGCAGCACAAGCTCTGGAGGTGGAATTGATAGAAACATCGTGGGAAAATGTCAGGCTGGCTCAACTTTGTAGCCCTGTAGTGATGGTGGAAACACCTACTTTTTGAAAATGGCATTAGGTACATCAATGTAATGCAGTTAAACTAATATCACTGATAACCAAGAGCTTACAACAGGTTCTGAATGAAAGCAATAGTGTGCTCTACATATGATGACTGCTTACATCATCATATGAGCTAAGATTAAGATTATCAGCACAATGATATGGACACTTTCTCGGTGATTGCCATATCAGCTACTGTTCATCTACATGGGTCACAGGTTCTGCAGTAGTTAAAGGTCTAAACCAGAAAGAGCAGCTGTCTTAGCTAGTTGGTTATAATGCACAGAATGGTGTTTGAGTTGTTAGAAATTGCTTTTAAATGGCAGAATGGGAGAAACAATTCTGCCTTTATTCAACAGCCTCTCCCTTTGGTAGAATCATACTGTGGCATTTAGGTGAAAAGGCATACTTTGTGTCCTCAAAAATAAGACTGGGTCTTATATTAATTTTTGCTCCAAAAGATGAATTAGGGCTTATTTTCTGGTTAGGTTTTATTTTCAGAGAAATACAGTACTAAAATGTGTCTTTCTGGCTAGTTGATCTTAGCTGGGGCTTATTTTGGGGGTAGGGCTTATATTATGAGCATCTGGAAAAATCATGCTAGGGCTTATTTTCCAGTTTTGTCTTATTTTGGGGAAAATAGTGATTGCAAACCAAACCATATTTAGAGGACCACAAACTAGATTGTTTTAAAATCATACATTTTGAACCTTTGGTTTATAGGTTGTTTTGACACTCAGTAGCCAAGATGGGTATATGAGGAGTTTAGCTGCATTGGTACCAGGGTGGAAGAGAAGAGATTGAAACTTTGTCTACTGCTGCCAAATGAGGAATGAACTCCCTGTCTGAGCTCATTGGGAGGAAACTTCTTGGGCCCAAGTTGGTTGATTCTGAGTGAGATTTCCTCAAGGACAATGATTATTCTTTGCACTGGTGCCTCCATCCAGCTTCACTACTGTTTTTTTTACAGGAAAGTATCTGTTGCATCAAGTTTTGCTTGGGCTCTCATAATGCTCAAATATTCACTGAAAGTGAGTTGGGCGACCATATAAATTTTCTGAAATGAACAATTAGATAAAATTACAAGAGTCAGTTACAGAATTTGAAAAGATGTGATCGTAGTTCTCAAAGTCAAAGGCAGTCATGAGAGAAAAATCCAACCTTTCCTTGTAATAACTTGTAAATAAATAGATTTCCTCCCCCCAATCCAGTGATGCTTTAACAGTGTGTCAGCAACCATCACAATGACAAATCTTAACTGATACAAGTAGGTGGAAGATTCTACATTTAACTAACATTTGCATTTCAAAATGTCTTTATTGTACCACGCAGGCCAGTTGGATTTCATATATTTATTTAATACTGCCTTCTTTACATACTATAAAATTTAATTCAGCATACAAAATATTGGGTAAAAATATCTTCATTCTGCTTGAGGTTAAGAGGTGATTTGCTACTATCTTAGAAGATAGACAATGGCTGGACCTTTAGATGTTCTTCGACTCCAGTTCCCATAATTCCTCATCAATGCTCACAGGGTTAGGGTTGCTGGGAGCTGAAGTTAAGAACACCAGGAGCACACCCATTGCCTACTGTATTTAGGTAGTGGTCAATCACACATGGATTGCTATAGTCTCTAGTCATTCTTCTTCTAGCAGAAGCATCATGCTATGTACCCCAGTCCTGAAGGAGATAATACATCTTTGTTGGCTACAGAAAAAAGGAGAAAATATCATAAAATGTCATTATAGTAAGATGGCAGTAAATTAAAAAAAAAACATTTTTCTCAGTCTTTGTGTTCTGAAACTTGCACAGTGTTTGTCTAGAAATTTTCTTTCTGTGGCAAGAGGGAAAAGGACTATGATTTACATATAATAGAATGAATGTAGCAATGCTCTGACAAATCCAATTTACATTGTATGTTGCCTTCATAGATTAGAAGAGGAAAAAAAAAAGAACAGCTTGGCAAACCTATTATTACATTTGAGAAATCATTAGTCCCAAAGGAGTAATAACAGTACACTATTAACATTCTGAGTACATTTTTCAGCTTCAGTGTTGTTAAAAAAACATTATAAATATGCAAATTTCAGATCAACAAATCCAAAATAAAATGCACTGAAAATACTGATATGTAGACAAAAGTTTATTTACACCATACAACATTTTAAATATTTTATACACAGCTGCAGCAGGAAAAGCTATTCTGAGCTTCCCAGAGAAAACTGCAATAATAAAGATGTGAAATATATTATTCATATAAAAGTGAGATTATTACTTTATTGCATTTAAAGCAATGAAGAATGTAGCTCAACAGACATTCATTTAATGACAACAAAACTTTGCTTCCTCTGCTGCTTCTTCTTCTTTTTCTGCTTCTTCTTCCCCCTTCTCCTCCTCTTCTTTTTTTTATATTATAAAGTAAAAAGTGTAGTAATGGCCAAACAGACTGTTATAAACTTTAAAAACTGCATAAATATATACATTGTGCTTCATGGTGAAGTTTTTTGAAAACTAAACCAAATGAAGCTGTTACAACATGAACCGTTGTCTGAGGTTTATCTATAAAGATTGACCTTACAAATCCATTCCACGGGTACTTACAAGACACGATGGTAAGAATTGTACACCTGGGGCCTCCACTAGGTTGGCTAGTGGAAATCGATTGTGTGACAAGAAAACCACTGACTTGTAGCCCAGGAAGGTGCTGATATGCCTTAGCCATGGTGTCCAAACAGGCTGGGTCAGGCTTCCCAACGTCTCTGGAGCGTCAGTGCAAACAAAATGATTCTAGGGTAAGCTTTGCGCCTCAGTTTATTTCACCTGTCATTAAACCTCGGTTTGAAAATCCCCTTCTTGTACGTCTAAAGGCAAGTTCAGACACTTTTCCCATTCTGCTGGTCTTAGTTCTAAAGCATCTTTTGCCTCTGAATCTAATACGTTGATGGTGGTATAATGTTGGTAATCGCTTGGGGCTTTGAAACTGTCCCAGGGACTCTTGCTGCTTCCTGCTGGATTTTCCTGTGAAAATTGGGAGATTTAGGGTGGCAACAAAGAGAAAGGGAGAGAGAGAGAGAGAGAGAGAGAGAGAGGGAGGGAGGGAGAGAGGGAGGGAGAGGGAGAGAGAGAGAGAGAAAGAGAAAGAGCACACAATTAAAAAGAACATAGAAATAACATTTCCTTTTCTGTTTTAGTTGATTCACGAAATCACACGGGGAAACCAGTCATCAGAAGATAAGCCAATTGATCTCTGTTTGGCATAAGAAAAGATACGATCGTTGGAGGAAATCAGCCTGGCCCATATTCAGTGTCCATTCTCTCATCCCTTTCCAAAAGGAGGTCATTGATACACTGGAAGATTTGTCCAAAAAGCTGCCAAACAAATTTCCAGCACTGAACTGAAAATTGAGGAAATTAAGAATTCACCAACCATCCCTGGCAACTGTGTGTTCAATTGACATTTCTTGGAAAAGGAGGCTGTCATAACGGACAAGAAGTGATCAAACACTTCCAACTAAATGTTTTGAAGTTACAGATTTCATGCTTTGCTGTAAGTCAAAGTTAACAGTGGTTAACAGGAAAAAGTAGCATAGCTTCCCTTCTAGGGATGGTTATATGTGAAGAACTTTGGATCATAAGCTTAAGGGATGCAAATGATATCTATATTTTAATCACTTTGCAGAAATTCTCCTTTTAAGAAAATCCCAATATACATACAATCTCATTTGGGAACACATATATACGGAGAGAGAAGCTTAAATTTTCCTATTCCTTTTGCACCATGGAATTTTATTTTGTCTTAATCCTTTGGTGCCAATGGAACACTTCTTTTAAATCTCTTGTTCACTTATGGAAAACAACATTTTTCCAAACAGGACAGGGAATAGTAAGACAACAAAGACAAAGATTGCATGCAGTACGGTTCTAATATAAGATGGAAATAGTTTACTCAAGAATGTTGCAATGCAATCTAATTTAATCATTACTTTTTAAAAACATATAAACCCCTCAGTCGCAATAGTCTTGCAGATCTTGGAGACTCCTATTTTCCTTTACAATTTTGGACATGAAGCAAAAATGCTTGCTTTCTTCATTGTACAAGTGTACCAATGATGCATGATGATGCTATATAAACTTGCTGGTTGCCTAGAGGTATAAAATTCTTTTTGAAGTTTATTAAAGTACGGCTCCTGTTTGGTTTATTCTGCTTCTCACTGCCTGGATAGGCCCAATATAGAAGCAGGAAGATCAGGTTGATGAGTAATCCTTTAAAAAAAAAAATTCTACTGGAGAAATGAGTTTGCCCCATAATTTACCTTCAAAACTGATAAGTGTATGAAATATATATATGGAAAAAGAGCTAGTCATGAAATTAAAAAAAAATATTCTAGATTGTTTTCTGTTCAGCTTTTCATGTGCTCACACTGTATTACTAGATAAAGTCCAACAGAAGAAAAGATTGATAACCTTCTTTAATGAAGGAACAGTGATGCAAAGCAGGAGAACTAAAAATGGGGAGAAGGTCTTAAAGCAGAAATGGGCCTCAATAATCCTAAGGATTTTCTATTAACATGGAATCTGTTTCTAATTTAAACCAAAGCTAATAAATCACTTGCTAACAATCTTTTAAGAGAGGTTCAATCTTAATCCACTGGAGTTTCATTTTAACTGGGTGCTAAGGGCATCTAGCTAGCACCCTAGCTGCTCTTAAATTTGCAGCATTCTGTACATAATGCAAAAATGTAGATTTACTTAAAATTTTTATTTCAATTGTATATTATAACAGTAATGTCAACTCAAAAATATTTCTCTGGTCTTTTAGAGTTGCCAGCAGAAAGGGAGTGGGGGAAATAATACATTCCTTAAATGCTTTCATAGATAATTTCTAGATGGCCGAAGCTTCTGGTCCACTAGATTATTACTGGAAAAAGTGATTGATGACTCTTGGCTATGGATGTGCCCTACTGGAGAATATACATCCAGGGGGTGTGGGAAGACTTGGATCAAGGGTGTAATGAATTTATTTATTTTTATTTATTTATTTATTTATTTATTCAAATTTGTATACCGCCCCCTCTCCCTAAGGACTCGGGGCGGTGCACAGCCAGATAAAAAACATATAAATACAAATACAATAATTTAAAATAAATTAAAAGAATTAAATAGATTGGCTTTAAGAGTTAAAAGTGGGGAATTAAAAAAGTTAAAAACCATTTAAAAACCGAATTTAAAACCATTTCACATAACTCTAGGCCAGACCGGCTAGATGGAATAGGTGGGTTTTTAGTGCGTGCCGGAAGGTCAACAGGTCGGGGACGGTCCTTATCTCCAGGGGTAATTCGTTCCAGACGGAGAGGGCCCCCAAAGAGAAGGCCTGAACACTCGGGGTCGCCAGCTGTCCAGCCAGCGGCACCCCAAGGAGGCCCGCTCTATGAGAGCGCACTGGTCGGCGAGAGACTGATGGTGGCAGCAGGTCCCAAGCCATGGAGCGCTTTAAAGGTGGTCACCAACACCTTGAATCGCATCCGGAAGGCCACCAGGAGCCAATGCAGCTCGCTCAAAAGTGGTGTAACATGGGAGCTCTGAGGAGCCCCCCAAACCACCCGCGCAGCCGCATTTTGCACCAGCTGAAGCCTCCGGGTGCTCTTCAAGGGGAGCCCCATGTAGAGAGCATTGGCATAATCCAGCCGGGAGATAACGAGGGCGGATGTGACCGTGTGATGTGCGTCCCGATCCAGAAAGGGCCGCAACTGGTAGATCCTACGGACCTGACAAAAAGCCCCCCTGGCTACGGCTGCTATATGATCTTCTAATGACAGCCATACATCCAGGAGGACACCCAAATTCCGTGCCCTTTCTGTGGGGGCCAGAATTTCCCTCCCCCGTGGCCAGCGAAGGAGTAAGCTGGTTGTAACGGGGCGCCAGGAAGCACAGCCACTCGGTCTTGGCCGGGTTGAGCTGAAGCCTGTTTTGCCCCATCCAACCCCGCACAGCCTCCAGGCACCGGGTCATCACTTCCACGGCTTCGTTAGGGTGGCCCGGGGTAGAAAAGTACAACTGAGTATCATCAGCGTACTGATGGAATTCTACCCCAAAGAGAATGATGTGTCTCAGAGTTGGCTACGCCCTGGTAGCATTGGTATGTTCACTCCTAATAAATCTTTAAACTCTGAGAGATGTGGCTAGAGACTCATGATTTAAATGGGGGTGGATGTCAGAGCCCTGACAAGTAAATTGCTTTGTGAATGAAAATGATCAAAAAGTTCAATTGTTTTTGCTAATATTATATAACAACAATACCGGTCCCAGCTATTTAATCGCAATAACTCATATTGGTGGATTTTTATTTTTATTTTGAATTCGATTGTCAAAGTTTTAGGCTGTCTTTATATCTGAATGTGCCAAATTATGAGGGACAGATCCATATGGCATATGCAAAGAACCAGTTTCATCTGCTGTCTTCCAGAGGGCACGGACTGTGTTGACATGCATTTGCTCTGTCCCCTATAGTTGATCCTTGGCCTGCCTCATTAATGAAGCTTGTGTCTGGTGCTCTCTTAGTAAATGACTGTGGAGGTAATTAAGGTGCTAAATGGGTCTCCTTGCTGGTGAGCAAAACATTCATCATTGCTCTCCCTAATCTTGGGGGCAGAGACAGTTCTGGGAGAAGAATGGTGAGCTTAGTCATCTGTCAGAACTTGATCTGATCTGGAGGAGGAGTCCCAGTAAACCAGAGGAGGATTTACTAAGAGATCCTTACCTATGCCTTCTGTCACTTCCAGGGCCTGATGGACATCCATCCATCCATCCATCCATCCATCCATCCATCCATCCATCCATCCATCCATCCATCCTACCTACCTACCCACCTACCTACCTACCTACCTAGCGTACGGCGTGTCTCATACATGGACTAGCAACATATACATTAACATTTCACCTAGATTAATAAAACACAATAAAATATAAATGTTAAAATGATCTACATTCAAATGCCAATGTCTAGGCCATCTAACCATTGAAGTGCAGCATTGTGTTTATGTGTGTGTGTGTTAGGTTTTTGAGCTGATAAATAATTAAACAAGGGAGACTAGGATAGATCCATTTCAAGCTACTTAGCTCTCGTCAGCTAGCCATACCCTTACTAGAATTCGAATATATATATATATCAAGCATTTATTGGGTGCCTAGACGTATGTATGTATGTATGTATGTATGTATGTATGTATGTATGTATGTATATGTATATGTATATGTATATGTATATGTATACGTATACGTATACGCATATCTATATCTTTATCTTTATCTGTCTGTCTGTCTGTCTATCTTGCTTAACGCACAGAGATGGACTGATCTAACTCCATCTCCTCCATCTGGATTAAGTGGCGGGGAGAATTCTTCTTGTATTACTGGGACATAGGCACCCAATAAGTGCTTGATCAACCAGGTTGGGATGATGGGAAGCTATCTGCATTAAGGTAACATGACCTGCCAACTTGCTACACAGGGAATCCCACAGATCCCTGGCATGGTTGGTTGCCATTTATGCCTGTAGATTGTTCATGAAAATGGCAGTGGCACTAAGTGAAATTGAATAAACCTTTTTCTTTAATCAGCATCCCCACCGTGCATGCTGTGTTGCCGTGCTATATTAGGCTATATTGCTGAATTGCCATATCAAGCAGTGCCGCATGCCACTATACCATAACCTATCATCTCTCTCTTTTTTTCCTTCTCCCTCTCTCCCCCCTCCCCCCCCACACATACGCACACACACAATCCATCTATCATCTATATCACGTTAAATGACAAAAGCAACAGATCACTAAAAAGTGAATAAGGATTTTTAAAAACCTGAAAGATTTAAAAGAACTGAGTGCCACTTCTGAGAAGATTCTATCAATTCATCTCTAAAGCAGAGACACTAAGTAAGTTTCTAAAGATGATAATGCAAAGGATGGTTGCTTCTTTATGGAAGAACACTTCTATTTCAAATAATTATGGCATATGAAGGTAACTACCAATTCTTTGAGTTCTGCTTGGAAATTGACTGGAAGCCAATAAAATCTGTTTATTTTTGGTAAAGGTAGATGATATTTTAAAGCAACAATTTAAGAATTAAATTTTAAGCTATCTAAAATTTCCAAACAGTTTTCAAACACCATTATATGTATAGTTCATAATGCTAGATGTCTTTCATAATTAATGAAAGATGTCATCAAAGCATTACTATGAATATTAAAAGAATTGTAAAAAGTAGATAGTTGGGACATCTCACATTTTTATGAGTATCTGATAAGCAATGGATTTTAACAATGTTTTCTAAAGCTGCCCTTACCTCTAGCAGCTGAGCTTTATGAATAATATTCCACTTCTTGGGCATTTTTATTAACTTATATTAAGTAATATACACTTTTTGAATATATTATCTTAAATTTATGGTGTGTCCCCACCCCCAACAGTTCTAAAAAATTTGGCATTCTTTCATAAGTGGAAGTTAAAATTATATATTCCATACTTACCATACTTCCTGATTTTGGTACATCTCTAAATCTGTCTAGTGTCTGAAATTTCTGATTTAATTCTTGAAACAGTTCCATGTGTCTCTTCCTCGTATGCATGACCTTCTGCAAAATGGAATGTAATTGCTTAGTATTTATAATGAGCATATTTTTTTTCAAACATCCGCTATTTCCTCCAACATAACAAAGCAAATTGAATTTGGCTAAGACGTGGAAATGAAACAGGCCGTGTGTCATATATTTGATCTGTATTAGGACTGTGTCTCCACTGCCTATTCTGTAATTGCTGAAAAACAAAGCTGGTTTGTTTCGTGTTTCTGAAGGTGCATTATCACAAGAGGCTAATGATCTTTGTTGACAGTTAAAATTATTTTGAAAGAAAATTAGTTTGAAAGAAATAGCAATAGCACTTAGACTTATATACCGCTTCACAGTGCTTTACAGCCCTAAGTGGTTTTACAGGTTTTTCATTCCCTCAGCATATTTCCCTCATACAGAGTCAGCATATGGGTCCTCATTTTACCGATCTTGGAAGGATGGAAGGCTGAGTCAACCTTGACCTGGTGAGATTTGAACTGCCAAATTTCAGGCAGACGGCTTTCAGCAGAAGTAGCCTGCAGTACTGCACTCTAACCACTGTGCCACCGTGGCTCATATTGAGAACTTGGAACATCCAATAGTTATATATGTTTCTGATCAGCAAAATATCCATCTGAAGTTTTGCGGAGTAGGAAAGATCGCCACTATGGTAAGACTGTTAATAAGTGAAGGACTATAGATAGTCCTTGACTTACAATGGTTCATTTAGTGACCATTCAAAATTACAACGGCTCCAACAAAAGTGACTTCTGATCACTTTTCATACTTATGACCACTGCTGCATCCCCATGATCATCTGATCAAAATTCAAGTGCTTGGCAACCATATTTAGGACAGGATCACATGATTCCCTTTTGAGACCTTTTGACAAGCAAAGTCAATGGAGAAGCCAGATTCACTCCATGACCATGTGACTTAACAACTGCAGTGATTATCATTGTTGTTAAGTTAATCATATGATAATGTGACTAACTTAACAACGATGTCAAGAAAGGCTGTCAAATGGGAAAAAGCTCACTTAACAACTGGCTCACTTAGCAATGGAAATTTTGGGCTCACTTGTGGTCTTAAGTCGAGGGCCACCTGTATTTGAAGGGGGAGATTTTTAGCTAAGAGGAAGGAGTAAACTCTCCTTCTGCTATCACAATTCTATCACCATGGAAACCACAAAGGAAACACCTCATCCTATGAATGTATTCCTCCCATTCCTGGCCCTGGAAGCAAGGCAAAAAGAGAATCTCTCCTGGCACTCCTACAGCACAAGGGGTTCTGCTTGGAAAGAGAGGGGTAGCGGAAAATCTTCATTTTTGGGCTTACCCTGTAGGGACAGGCAGAACAACAATGGGATTATTCTCCAATGACCTCTTTCTCAATAACCACTGGCACACCCCCTCAAAAATTCTCATCACTCAAGAAGTGGGATGTACACCTATAACACAGGTACAGGGTATGGCTATGCATCTGCGTTTTTAGTAAGATCACAATTAAATTATGAGCAATGCTTCTGATTCAAATAGTGGAGGAGGAGGAGGCTTATCAGAACAATGCATCTCAGCATTGTTCTTAATTTTTCATGCCTAAGGAAGTGCCATATTGTTTCATGATATGGGCATGACAACACAGGAAGCGTTTGCGAACCAATTAACCTCACTAGGATTGTGAGATGCTTCCTGAAGAGCAGAATCTGAGGTGGAGAAAGCCGACCTAAATTTATGGACCTCTCACCCAAATGACCTTCTAGAGATTGTGCAAAAATAGCCATTTTAAAACTCCTCAGGAACATACTACAGATATGCATGCAGATACCTTATATACCGTATATTTTCAAAATAATTGTCTGCTACATAAGCCAATGGTAAGAAACAGCCTCAAAAGAAACTTAGCAAAGGAGCGTAAACATGGATAGTTAAATGCGTGACACGTTTTGCCATCTTATACATGCTTCTTAGAATAGAAATGTCACTTACAGCCGCTATAAGAAGGATTAGAATTGTGACATGTAAGGTGGCTTCAAGCTTAAAGTCATACAAGATTCCATATCACAACAGTCTCTTTTTTTTAGAATTAAATTTTGCTTAGTTTGGGATACAATGGACATCACTGAGGAAATCATGTGTTGACAATCTCTTGCTTATGTAGTGATCCTTATAAGTTTTTGGTCTATTTAAAAGAGACCCACAAGGGAAAGAGTTCTGAATCAAAATAGAACAGTATACAAGAAGTTCCCATCCTTAAGATTTCTGCATGCCTGGCTACCTTTAGCACAGAGGTCTGAAAAGGGTTATTTGGCCTGATAAGCTTACAAATTTGTGACTGGGAACCAATTTACTAATGAATATTCAGTTTTTAGAACTGTATCTCTAACAGAATTTTAAATCTACACCTAATTTTACTGAAAAACAATTGCTACTTAATTGCATTTCATAATTTTTGATTATTGATTTTGAAGGAAACTAAGTGAGTTTGTAAGTGAGGGATATATTTGGCAGAAATCAAATGGATTAGACCTACATAAAGTAAACTATGATTAAACCATGGATTAAAATAAATGATTAGTTTGTGTTTTCAGATTTTAAAGAGATTTGGGGATTTTTAATTGCATTAAATATATTTTAAGATTACATCACTATTTCTAAGTATTTCCACACCAAAATGGTGAGAAGCGGAGTCCTCATTTGTTACCCATTGTAGTTAGCGACAGTTCTGAAGTTTCAAGAAATGCCTTAGGTTCTGCTCTGTTCTCAAGTTACCTACCTCTAGTATATAAGCACTGTGCAAAAGTGTTAGGCAGTTGTGCAAAAAATGCTATAAATGCTATAAAGCAACTCCATTGTTACAGCCTCAACCCCTCACAGCTTCAACCTCAAACTCTCTACTGTGGACCTAATCCATTCCTAAGAGGTCCGTAAAGGGGGCGTGCATAAGCGCACCAGCGTGCCTATTGTCCCTGTCTTACTGTCTCCATTTATCTGTATTTACTTTGTTCATGTTTATGTTCATACTTCTGCCTGCTATCTTGTACATGTTTGACAAATAAATAAAATAAATAAATAAAAATAAATTAAGAATACTTTCAGAAATAGAAGTGTTAATAGTTTATTTTTATCAATTAACAAAATGGAAAATAAGTGAACAGAAGATAAATCCAAATCAAATCAGTATTTGGGGTGATCAGCATTTGCCTTCAAAACAGCAGCACGTCTTCTAGGTACACTTGCACACAGTTTTGAAGGAATGTGTCAAGGTTCCTCCAAGGTTGTTTCAAACATCTTGGAGAACTAACCACAGATTTTCTGTGGACATAGGGTGCCTCAAATCCTTCTGCCTCTTCATGTAATCCCAAACTGACTCAATGATATTGAGATCAGGGCTCTGTGGGGGGTTGAACTTGGACATATTCTTCTTTATGCTGAAGATACTACTTAATGACATTGGCTATATTGTTGGGGCCATAGGTCTGCTGCAGAATAAATTTAGGGCCAATCACATGCTTTCCTGATGGTATGGTATGATGGATAAGTATCTTCCTGTATTTCTGAGCATTGAGGACACTATTGAACTTGACCAAATCTCCATTTGCAGAAATGCAGTCCCAAACTTGCAAGGAACCTCCATCATGCTTCACTGTTGCCTGCAGACCCTCATTATTGTACCACTTTCCAGCCCTTCAGTGACCAAACTATCTCCTGCTGTAGCCAAATATTTCAAATTTTGAGTCATCAGTCCAGAGCACCTGCTGCCATTTTTCTGCACCTCAGTTCCTATGTTTTTGTGCATAGTTGAGTTGCTTGGCCCTGTTTCCAATGTTGAAGGTATGCTGTTTTGGCTGCAATTCTTCCATGAAGACTACTTCTGGCCAGACTTCTCCAGACAGTAGAAGGGTGTACCTGGGTCTCACTGGTTTCTGCTAGTTCTGTGCTGATAGCACTCCTAGACAGCTTCCAATGTGGGAAGTAAGCATGGTGTGTCTTTCATCTGCTGCATTAAGTTTCCTTAGCCGACCACTGCATCTACAGTCCACAGTGTTGTCCATTTCTTTGCACTTCTTCAAATGAACTTGAACACCACATCTTGAAACCCAACTGTGCTTTGAAATCTTTGATTGGGGGAGATCTTGCTGAGACAGTATAAACTACCTTTTGCCTTATTCCTGTGCTCAGTTTTGCCATGGTGTACAACCTGTGACATGAAACTGTCTTCCACAACCTCACCTTAGTAGCAAAGTTTGGCTGTTCATCCAGCCTCCTACACAGCTGTTTCTGCTTCAGTTAATAACTGTGTTTTAACCTACATATGAAATTGATGATCTTTAGCACCTGCCTGGTATAATTGGTTAATCACACACCTGACTCTAATTCTACAAATCCCTGACTTTGTACAAGGGTAAAATGGATGCTGTTTTGAAGGCAAAGGGTGGTCACACCAAATATTGATTTGATTTGGATTTCTCTTCTTTCCATTTACTTTCCCATGTAATTGTTAATGGATAAAAATGAACTATTAACCCTTCGATTTCTGAAAGCTTTCTTAATTTACAGCATTTTTGCACAACAGCCTAACACTTTTGCACAGTATGGTGTATCGCTTGTAAATCATGAGGGCAGATTTCCCATAATGCTAAGCCAAATTAAGCATGCTATGTTGTTGTTTAGCACAATACTTGAACTCAATCTACAAATCCAAAATATACAATACTATCAGATCAGATAGGGTAGAGACACTCCTAGTCCCTTCCCCTAAATATTGTCACCTGATGAGAACTAGGGATTGTGCCTTTTCCATGGCAAACCCTGTCCTAGGTATCATTTTGTCTCCTGAAATTCCAGCAGGCCTCTAAAGATATGGCTTTCCCCCCCATGTGCTGGGACAGGGTGAGGCTGATGAGGGGGTTTAACAAGGATTTGGAAATTTAACTTCAGTCCAGGTTTTTAACATTTAAGGTTTTAATTGATTTATGTTTGGCAGTTTTTACTTGATGTTGTCTTCATTGACTTAACTTGTTTTTATATTTATAATTGTTTAAATATCTCCATGCTTTATTACATTGTATGTTGCCTAGAGTCACCTCGAATTGTGAAATGGACTGCATATAAATTTAGTAAAAGAAATGGTTGATTGGGAGCTTCCCAGAGTTCAATATAAGATGAACACATCTACATGCATAGATATGCATACTGTATATTGCCGTGATGGCAAACCTATGGCATGTGTGGCACAGGTGGCACGCAGAGCCCTCTCTGTGGGCATGCTAGCTATCACCCCAGCTTAGCTCTGCTGCGCATGTACGTGCACCTCCCACTGGCCAGCTAATCTTTGGGTCTCTGCCGTGCATGCAGGGGAGGGGGGGAGGGGCGCATGTGGAGGCAGGGCGCATGCACAGAGGATGCACACACATTGCATTTTGGGAATGCGCGCATGTGAGCTTTGGGCACTCGGTGCCAAAAAGGTTAGTCATCACTGGTATACTATACGTATAACCTACTTTAACCCACATTTTAAGGCTATTCCAAGCATGACCAGAGGTATTTCAGAGCGAATGGTATTCCAAAGGGCACAGGCTGAGATAGAGAAGGCATCTCTCCCTTCCTCCCTCTTTTCCAAATTACATAATAATATACAGGGAGGTTCTTGTTTGACAAACTTGGTTATTTGGCCAATTGGCTCTTCTACTTGCCAGAGATATCTGCCTCCATGCTGAGCACATGATAGATGTGGGATTCTGACAGATACTGTGTGTGAAATACATGTGATATACGTATGCTCTATATTTAAACACCAAATTCTACAGCAGCAGAAACTGGTAAAATATCCTTACTTTTGGGCTGAGAAGTAGAATATGGGTGAAAGATAAAGGTGAACAGAATGTTTTTACATGTTTTTACATGTTTTTACATGTTCTCAGGAGCAGTGGTGGCTCTCTTAGAAGAATGTCTTCAAATCAGTTGCCATAGAGAGAAATGCTAAGAAAGAGAACCACACGGAATATTTGACCTTTTAAATGGAACTGTCTGACTCACAAGGTTTACTTGATTGTGTAATTTCTCCTGATATGCTCAAGGAAAAAAAAAGTTATAATTGCTTTTTGGTACTTGATTTGGTACTTCATATCTCATTGTCTTTCTATTTAGTATACCCTTTTGTGAAGACTGTTAAGTGGATGCCTTCTACTTTGCTTTTCTTTGGGCACAGGCAAAATATATGTAAAAATTGGTTTGTAATTTTTAAATTTTTCACATAAAACTCCCCTCCCTTTTAAAGAAGAATGCATGCATGGGTATTGAAATATGAATGGGAAGAAGGAGATGGCTGTTGGATGTGACTGATTACCATTGTATAAGAACCCATCAGTGCTAGAAATCAGAACATGGGACCAGCAGGTACAATAACACTTTTATTCCCCTGATTTCCTTCTCCAATTGCATCCCCAGAATGGTTTTCATTGATCTAGCATTCCCCAATTATGTTATGGAAACTCCCTTGGGATGGCTAGTCTTTTAAATGCAGTCTCAAAATATTTCACTTTCTTCTGTGGTAAAGGCCAGGAAGCAATCCTCACATCTCTTATTTCCTAAAGAACCTTTGGAAGAATGGAGTAATTTCTTTATTTCTATTTATTTATTAAATTTATATGCTCATCAATAAAGTGACTCTAATTGTTTTCCCAATTATAGTATGGCTCTAAGAACTGGACCATAAGGAAGGCTGAGCACCAAAGGATTGATATTTTCAAGTTGTGGTGTTGGAAAAAAACTCTTGAGAGTCCTTTGGGCTTCAAGGAGATCAAATGAGTCATTTCTAAAGTATGCATGTAGATGTGTTCTTTGGAAGGGCAGATACTGAAGCTAAGACTCAAATGCTTTGGCCACCAAATGAGAAGAGAGGACGCATTGGAAAAGACTGTGATGTTGGGAAGGAGGGAAGACAAAAGGAGAAGGGGGAACACAGAGGATGGGATGGCATCATCAACACAGTGAACATGAGTTTGGGCAAATTCTGGGAGACAGTGGTGGATAGGGGAGGGGGCTAGCATGCTGTGGTCATGGGGTCACACAGAATTACACATGACTGAACAACTAAACAACAACAAACTAGAGAGAAGATTCCTCTGTTTATTTCTGCCTCTAGAATTGTTCTGAGCAGAATACTATAAGAGGACTGATTGCCTGGAACGCTAAATATTTTGGTCTAGTGATTAAGGGACCAAGCTAGAAACCATAAGACTGTGAGTTCTAGTTCTGCCTTAGGCATAAAAAATAGATGGATGACTTTGGGCCTGTCACTCTCTCTCAGCCGACCTCACCTCACAGGTTTGTTATGAGAAAACTGGAAGATGAAGGAATATTATGTACATTTGCTGCCCTTACTTTACTTATAAAAATAATAAAGATGGGATGAAAAAAAATCTAAAAAATAATTAAACATTTCACATCTGAACCATGGTTTTGCATGCCAGAAGATGTTCACACAGAAAGGTGATACAAGCTAGTTAAAACGTTTGATAGATTTACAGTGCAATAAAATGTCTTCTCTTAACTTACTTCTCATGCACGTCTTTAATAATGCAATTATTAAAATACTATATCGTTTTAGTAAAGTATTTTTAAAAATACAGTTCATTACAAGATAAATGATAATGATCACCTAGATTATTTTCTCAATTTCAGGAATATTTGTGTGTAGTATTATCTTCTATTATGTACTGCTGTCTGTTTATTCACATTAATATGAATTATTCTTCTGGTCTTAATGAGTATAAATGATGATAAAGTGGTCCTAAGAGAATGTTGAATATGCAAGCTTTCAGTTTCACATAATTAATTATACCAGATTGTTCCGGTTAGCATGAACAGGAAGTGTCAGGCATAAAAAAAGATTCCACACATTCTATACATTTAGATCAACGGAAGAAGAATACTCTGTTCTGAATAAATACACATGCTTCCAGTTCTAAATCTTAAGACTATCATCTAAAGAAACCAATGGCAATTATTTTTAAGTGACAGAATGAAGTTGTTAGGTGCTAACAACTTCTTTACATTTTGCTGATCAGGTACATCAATCTTTCATAATGGGAAAGGAAGTATTCAGTTAAGTTTCAATTCTGCATAAACTAAGCAAAACCAAATATATGCATTTAGAAACATATAGCACTACATAATTAAAATTGATCTCAGAGATTGAAAATTCCCAAAACTTAAAAATACTAAAAGAGCGACTATACAGAACACCATAACTTAGTTATGAATATTTAATCTGTTCAGTGTTTAATAGAGGACACTTAGTTAATTAATAAGACTTTAGGTCCAATCCTGACTATTCCATGAATAATTTCATCTGAGCAATTTCAGAGAATTCTCCCCAAATATATTTGAAGATAGCAGTACTCCATGTACACGCCACACACTCATCTTTCAGCAAGTGCTACTCTTATACATAGCAACTTTCTGGAATATAGTACCTATCACAGGTCAATAGGAAGGGCTTCAGCTTAAATTGTGAAAAATATAGAAATATACAGTATGATAATACTTGATCTTTACCCTTTTACATGATTGCTTTTAAATTAACCTGACTTCTAATTACTCAGGAGGAAAGGAATTAATATATATCCATATTCATATGTTTAAATAGGAAGACCAATTTAATAGTCCATGGTCTAACCCCTCCCCACAAAAATTTCACCAGTAAGGTGGGAATCCCAAATTAATATGTATACAAAGAGGCAGTCTGTGTAGGAATAAAATGATATGAAATGGGCTAAGGAAGTAGAGTTGTGATAGTATCAAAATAAAAGAAAACAAACAGAAGTTTCTTTTTAAAGGTCATCATCTAAAAAAATACACTGCCTGAAAAGAAAAGAAAGGCTGTACAGCTTTTTTAAAAACCCACACAAATAGAATGTTTCCCTTACAATTAAAAGCATTGATTTTTGTTTGTAAATGCTGAATTAAAATATATTTAAACAAATATCTCACATTGATCATGCTTTAAATCAAACGCATACTATCTGAGTATAAGTGGCATAGGAACACTTACTTCAAAGTCGAGATCAGAATAACGTGATTTTCTCCTCTGTTAAATGTTGGTAGAAAACAAAACAAACAAAATCACACATTAATTTAACTGAGCATCCATACAGTAACAATGCTGCATTTGTTTTGGATAATAGTTATTTATTGACTTACTTAATGGAACTTCTATGCTATTCTAATCGAGCAGGACACTGCCCAATGTTTGATGGAATATTTGAACTGGATATAGTTTTTTATCATATTTAAAACAAATCCACTGCTCGGCAAGTGAATAATGATTTGCAAATTCTACAAGTGGGTCACCCCTAAATATGATTAAAACTTGATCTAATCCAGTATCTTGTGGAATTACTTTAATATTACATCAATGTATTACTTCATAAAACTCTAATTGCCCATTATGCTACCCCTCCAAAAAAAACCCTTATTTCTTGAATATTACCATTTGAACATGTGCAAATAGATTAGATTTACTTGACATATTTTTTTCTCAACCATCGTTTAGCCTTTATTGTCCCATTAAGATCTTCATAAATCTGAGTTTTTCAAATATTGAAACTTGCTTACAGCTGATTTTAAAAGAAATATAAAATATGAGAACAATCTAAAACAGACCAGGTTGTTTCATAATACCAAAACTCTTTTCCTTCCTTTCAAACTTCATCAGGAGAATGCAAGAAATTACTTTCGACCTTCTACTTTTCATTTTGGTGGTTTAACATACATCAGAAAAAGATGTGAAAGATTGGCTAAAGAAAAGAAATAGGGTGGCTAACAGCTAATTGAATTTGGCCCTTTAAACCTACAGTGTCGTGCAGCCATAATTGTTGCCTTGATAAGCTTTCACAGAATCAAAAATAGGATAGGAGGATGTGATCTGCTGAATTTTGCATTTTGGACAACCGAGCACAAAGTAGGTCCAATTCAATTTTGCATTTTGCCAGCAGGCTCACTTAATAACTAAAGAAACAACATTTATATGGCCAGAATAGGCCAATGAAATTTCATTGCCATCTGTGTAAGCTCTGCAAAGTAAAAATACACATTCAATACTCACTTCATTTCAAGCGGCAATATATTTAGATAGACAGCATAAGTGAGATGTGCCTATCAGGAATGGCATTTTTGGGGGCACTGTGACTTAGGGAAAAGGGTTTGTAAATGCATTTCAGATGGAAACCCAATACAACATGACATACATTCATTCAATTCTGCCTCAAACTAAAGATATGCACATTTACTTTTTCTTTTCAAAGCTGTACACTTTGAGTCATGACTATTCTCCAAAAGATAGGGAAGGAAAAGAAGAACTGAAATTAGTACTCAAACGTCATTTGCGACAACATTCTGGACAAATTATTTCTACAACTCCTATTATTTTCAACCACTATGTCCAGGGATGATGGGCTCATGTGGCTTTTATTTGGAAAACCAAATTGTGCAGGCTTTTCCCACACATTTGTTTTGTATTGCCAATAAGTTGTTAGCCTTTTGAGGTAGACCGTGTCAGAAAAAAGAGATTGATGCACTAGGAGTCTTGGAAAGCATGTTATTGCACTTAGACCAGGGACGTCAAATTAGTGGCCCATGGGCTGGATGTGTCACACATAGGCCACACCCATCCCAGCGCCACATGATGGCAACAGGATGCTGTGAGTTTGACACCGGTGAGTTAGACTATTATAATAGAATCTTGAAAACCTGTCAATTCTCACCTCTACTTCAGATTATAGCCAACAAAATCAAAGTGGTGTGATTTTCAGTTCACACTTTCTAGTTTTTCCAGGACACATATTTTTTTTTCTATAATAGTTTGTTATTTCTGTCTTCCTTTTCTGAATCAAATGCACATTTCTTTCACATATGGGAGGAAATAAATCTTGCCTAAACAACGTAAGACTCTTGTGTGTTGAGATGCACACCTAAAAATTAGGGTACTGATAAGAAATGGGTGGTGGAAAGGAAAAAATTAAATGGTCTCTGCTGCAAAGATGTTGCCCTTATATGAATTTCCAGCATTTTTTTTTGTTTTTAATTATAACCAGATTAATGTCACAAGAAGTAAACAAAATTGAGCCAAGTTTGAAATCTTCCATCTATTGAAAGGACAGAGTTGCAACTCATAAAGTTGGCTTCTTTCAACAATGCATTGTTAAAATTAGTCAGATAACAGATAATAAGAGTTGGAAGGGACCTTGTAGGTCATCTACTCCAATCCCCACCCAAGAGGGAGACCCTACACCATTTCTGACAAATGGCGGTCCAATCTCTCCTTGAAAGTCTCAAGTGATGGCGCTCCCACAACTTCTGAGGGCAACTTCTGTTCCATTGGTTGATTGTTCTCATTGTTAGAAAGTTTCTCCTTATTTCCAGGTTAAATCTCTCCTTGTCTGGCCTATAGGCACTTTAGAAAATAGATTGACCCCTTCCTCCCTGTGGCAGCCCCTCAAATATTGGAAGACTGCTCATGTCTCCTTGGTCCTTCTCTTTACTAGACTAGCCAAGCCCAGTTCCTATAACCGTTCTTCATATGTTTTAGTCTCCAGTCTACTAATCATCCTGGTTGCTCTTCTCTGTACTTTTTCTAGAGTCTCAACATCTTTTTTATAATGTGGTGAACAAAACTGGATGCAGTACTCTAGGTGTGGTCTTATTAAGACTTTATAGAGCGGTATTAGTACTTCTCTTGATCTTGATTGTATCCCTCTGTTAATACAACTTAGGATTGCATTAGCTTTTTGGGCTGCTGCTGCTCACTGCTGGCTGATATTTAGCTGATTGTCCACTAAGACTCCAAGTTCCCTCTCACAGTTACTGCTATTGAGCCTGGTTTCACCCAGTCTATATGTGTACTTTTGGTTTTTCTTGCCTAAGTGTAGGACTTTACTTTTCTCTACATTGAATTTCATTTTCTTAGATACAGCCCAGTGTTCTAATCTGTCAAGATCCATCATAGTCATGGGATGGAATACTAAACTGTAGTTGACTGACAATAGACATGAAAGGTTCTAACATCTTTGTAACTGGACGGGACAAAAGAAACTGCAGTGGAAGTATACAAAAATGAGGCCTGTTTCGGATACAAAAAACTATAATTTAAATCTGAACAGAGTTAGACAAAGGGAAAATCAGTTTGGTGTAACGGTTAAGGTGCTGACCTAGAAACCAGAAGACTGTAAATTCTACTGCTGCCTTAGGCATGAAAGCTGGCTGGCTGGAATGAGTTGGTCCTTCTCATTCAACTCTTAACAAATAATTCATAATTCATGAGCCTTGTGACAACTCACCTCACAGGCTCCTCCTCACAGGAGGAGGAGAATTTACTTTCTCTCTTTCACTTAAAGTGAGACACATACACATCCTTTGTCACAAGGTTCCTGAATTATGATTTATTTGTTATTAAAATTTATTATAGAAAAGTAGAGATCTATCAATACCATTTATGGAACTGCAAGAGTCTGATGTTTACTTAAGGGTTCTGTCTGAAACTTCTGATATCTGAAAAGCTACTTATTAAGAATAATAGGATGAAATCAGGAACAAGCCTAATGTAGTCCCTCAACACTGTTCAACTATTTATAAAGTGTAGACTACTACTACTATTAATCTTCTCATCACTCCTTATCACCCATCCCCTCCCACTTGTGACTGTAACTTTGTTGTTTATATCCTCTGTTTCCTAGTATGATGTGATGTTGATTGTACCCTATGACTATCATTAAGTGTTGTACATTGTGATTCTTGATTCTTAACGAATGTTCCTTCTTTATGTATATTGAGAGTATTTACACCAAGACAAATTCCTTGTGTGTCCAATCACACTTGGCCAATAAAGCATTCTATTCTATTCTATTCTATTCTATTCTATTCTATTCTATTCTATTCTATTCTATTCCCAGACCCTAACAATTGGAAAAAAAAAAACTGATGACCGTTTTCTATTTCTTTAATTACCCAGGTAAATATAACTACGATAAAATATAAATTCAGGCAACAGGCTGGGGAGGAATCTAAAATGTGAGAAAAAGATTTCAGGGCGGTTAATTTTGCATCAGTTCAGCTTGGAACTATTCATAGAGAGAGCTTTCTTGATATAATTCTAGATCAACTTTGAACTCTGCTCAATGAAGGACAAAAATAGAAGAGCAGAGAAGGATTGTTTTCATAGCCCGACCTGCATTACATTGTTGGCAGGAGGAAGATATGTTCCAACCCAATGACTCATGAAACTTCTTTTGGGGTGAAATGGAGGATAAATGCCTCCGGTGTGCTTTCATCTAATCAGCAACCTGATTCATTACACCAGACATTGCTCAAAATACATCAGGCAGTGGAGGTCTTAATGGAAGGAATAAATGCAACATTTTGGTGAAATGTTTTTGGCAAAGCTTGCACCTGCATTTTCATTAATATAAATCTCTTTCATCAATGTTTTATAAGTCAGTGAGAGATCAAATTTCATATCCAGGGGCGCCATTCCAGAGGCAGAAGAGAAATTTGCTTTTCTCTCCACAAAATTAAAGCAGAGGTGAAACTTTTGGTCCCTTTTGGCATTTCTTGTGATAGAAGTGAACATAGCTTCTTCTTCTTCTGCCTTAAATATCCTTATATATGTCTCCCTCTTTTTGCAATCCTAGTTAAGAGGGCTGAATGCAAGATTGGCAGGTGATTAATCCCCAATTTAAGTAGGTGTAGAGGAGTTATTTGGTATGA
Source organism: Bungarus multicinctus (assembly GCA_023653725.1). Classification (NCBI taxonomy): domain Eukaryota; kingdom Metazoa; phylum Chordata; class Lepidosauria; order Squamata; family Elapidae; genus Bungarus; species Bungarus multicinctus. The sequence goes on from CM042836.1 coordinate 118,312,922, forward strand.
TTAAACATACTATGAATGTTGTGAAAATGGCTGCTTCCTAATAGTTCCATTAGATCAGCCTGTTATATATTTGAAATTATATGGGAGGGAATCAATGCTAAATTGTATTGAGTACCAATGAGGGAGTTTTATTTAATTAGTTCCTCAAACATTGGCAGCAATGGAAAATTTAAGCCCTAAATATGTTTGTTTGTATAAAGTTTCCAAACAAAGCACTTGGAGAGAAGTACAACATTTGGTCCTACAATGTAATCATACTTTGGTCCGGACACCACTTGCTGGTATGCAGATGGAAAAAAAAGTCAAAAGAGTATTATTCTGCATTATTCCTAAGGCTGATGGATTTCATTCTTATAATTCTGCCTTACTTTTCAAAAAGAATACAGGAAGTATTTGGGTAAAATAGGAACTCCATGAAAGTACAAGCTTTTAAATTCTTTTTTCTCTGCTGTTTTGTACAGGTAGTCCTCCACTTATTACTGCAATTGAGTCTAAAATTTCTGTTGCTAAGTGAAACATTTGTCAAATGACTTTTGCCCCATTTTACAACCTTTCTTGACAGAGTTGTTAAATGAATCACTGCAGTTGTTAAGTTAGTAACATGATGGTTAAATGAATCTGTTTTCCCTATTGACTTTGCTTATCAGAAGGGAGAGGTCTCTCTCTCTCTCTCTCTCTCTGTGTGTGTGTGTGTGTGTGTGTGTGTGTGAGAGAGAGAGAGAGAGAGAGAGAGAGAGATGCCAAGGCCTACTTTTAAACAAATCTGCTACCAGATTCCCCTCCCCCCCAACATTCATCTCAATACTGAACATATTTGGTAAGCCCTATTGCCTTGTTGAAATAGAACATTATTTGAAGTAAAAGTTCCTGCTCAAAGCTTTAATGGCTTATACAGTAGTGCAATTTTTCCTGGAAACTTATTTTGCTCATTTTGAGAGGATGAGCGTTTTTCTCTCTAGCGGATGTCTCTTGGAAAATGCCTCTCCTGAAAAAGTATGACAGATCTATGACTGCCGCCATATTTTATGTGTTTTTCTGTTTCATTTAGACAGTGAGAAAGCAAGCGAGTGAGCGAGAGAGCAAGAGATGTATTTAATTTGGATTTCTTCTTCCCTAAGTGCCGCTCTTCTTTTGTCTGTGAATCAAAACACCTGGAACTTTCTTTCCAGGTAAAAGTAAGGTCAATAGCTATGTGATGACTACATGTTGTTTCCCTGGGGAAAAAAATGGAAGTGGCTTCTTTCTGTCCTCTTCTAAGCTGCCTTATTTTAAATTCCTGTCTAGTCTACAGACATGGGATCTCCCATTGAAGGACTCACTAGGCCCACCCTGCTTAGTTTTTTGAAAATTAGCCAAAATCAGTGAGTTCCTGCTGTAACTTGCTTAACATCCAATTGTCTAATTATATACTTTCAAAGCACTCTCCAGTTTAAAAGCATGAACATTTGGACTGAAGAGGTGGTTCTTCAAGAGATTTCCTTTGAAACTGCAGAAATCAAACTAAAAGAAAGGTTGCTTGTCATCTCTGCAGAGAACACAAGCCACGGGAAAATGTTAATGTAATAATTTCCAATTCATTCTAAAAAATTTTTTGGTAAAGACTCTTGAATAAGTGAGAATATGCTGGGATCAGAGCAGGTTAGTGTGGAAAGAATGAGATTTCTTCAATCTCAGACCGTGTCTTTCTTGTACAACTCACAGCCTGTTAGAGTTAGCATGGACTTGGTTGAGTCACAATTTTTGCATCGTTTCAAAGATCCAGATTTTAAAACGTTTGAGATGCAAAATTGCAGCAATTTCTAAGAAGGACTAGCAAGAAATGGCTTTCATTCCAGTGATGCACCCCAGCTCACATAGTCAAAGTTATCAATTCATTTCACTGATTACCTAACTGGGCCTTGGGAAGGAATTACCTTCACAATTCAGAAAGGAACTGAAGATGAATGTGGTTTTGCCTTCTCTAGTAGTATCTTAGAGCAGCTGTGGCCCATGGGTTACCTGTGGCCCTGGACAGCTAGTAATGCGGCCCCACAAGATCATAAAGTTTTAATATTATGTGATTGATATGCATTGGCTATATTATATATTTATTTGCAGCCCGAGACAATTCCTCTTCACTCAATATGGTCCAGGCAAGGATTACCATGCCTTAGAGGAATGTATACAAATTCATGCAGCTGATTTTGAACAACTTGTTTTCTAATATCTTTTTAAAAAAATAGTCTAAGATTTTTTTGTGGTATACAGTAGGTCCTAGTGGTGAGACAGTGATCAAGAAGACAAATGAATGTAAGTATCCAGGCTTGAGTAATAAGTAGGATGGTCTGGAATACCTGGAATAGCTCTCTTTCCTTAATATTTATTGGCATCACTACTGCTATACATAGCAATAAAGTCATGGACAAATTATAATCTACAGCTGATGTTCATCTTCAAGTGGTTATACATAGGTCACATTAGCAGTGTGCACTATGTTCTTTAGACTTATTGTTTATTGTTTAGATTTATTGTTTAGTGTTCCTTCATAACTCATGGTTATTGCATTGCTGTATTTATGCTATATTGTTATTGTATTGCTCTATTTGTGCCACTGTTATAAATAAATATAGGTTAATAGTGGTGGGATTTTTTTTTTTAATTTTGATTCACATTCTATTTATTATTTGTGCAAATGTGTACGCTTTGCAGTATGTTAGTTCATGCTTACATATATTTACACTAGTTCCTGGACACATGAAGGAGTCTATAATAGCACATTTAAAAAAAGTATTATTTGCAATAGTATCATGATTAATGATAGGCCTCATCATTTATTTTATTGAGAAATAAATTATCTTGAGAAATGCTTGGCACCGGTAACAGATCAGTATAGTTTTATTAACAATAATATCAATTAATTAGTGTTCAATTGTCCTAGTTATTACTGTATATATGTAAAGATTTTTAAAACTTAATATTAATTTTTAAAATTGAAAAAAATATATACATGCACATATCAATTTAACATTTTGGAGTCCCCCAAATAAAATTTTGCTAACAGAAATGTTTTCCTAGCAGATCCATTTTTGCCTGCAGACCTTTCACACTTTCACACAACCATTGCAGTATCCCCATGGTCACACTTGGCAACTGAATAGAATGTCCTGGAGTCACATGATCACTTTTTGTGGCCTTCTGATAAGCAAAGTCAATGGGGAAGCCAGATTCACTTAACAATCATGTTTCTAACTTAAAAACTGCAGTGATTCACTTAACAACTGTCATAAGGAAAGTTGTAAAATGGGGCAAAATTCATTTAACAACTGTCTCTCTTAACAACAATTGTGGTCATAAGTCGAGGACTACCTGTAATCCACTGGAGAAAAAAATCATATTGATTTGGAAGAATTAGGAGTTTGTAATGGAGCAATGGGGACCTTCAACCTTTGTCAATAAAGCCACCTATTTGACTGTTAACATACTCTTGAGATGGGTCTATGCCAATTCGCCATGGTCAACTTGCCATGGCCAATTCGCCACAGCCAACTTGCCACAGCCAACACTGCAGGACAGCTCGCCACGGCCATCTCGCCACAGAAAAACTCACTGCAGGACAAGAGTTACACTAATACCAAAGAAACGGTAGACTAGAATCGTTAAAGAAAGGATGCAAATGACAGAATGAAAAGTGAATGGCAAAAGTTGAAATAATTTTTATTTATTTTAAATAATTAAGTAGAATTGTTAAATTGTCCTGCAACGAGTTGCCTCACAGTGAGTTGGCTGTAGAGAGTTGTCCTGTGCCAAGTTGCCCATGGTGAGCCGGCCATGGTGAGTTGGCTGCAGTGAGTTTGCCGCAGTGAGTTGTCTGTTACAAGTTGTCCTATTCCCCTTGAGATATCTAAACAATTTAATCATTCCCACTTTGGGTGACTTTAGAGAATGCTGAGGCCTTTGAGTTAGAATAGAATAGAATAGGAATAGAATAAGAAAGTTGGAAGGGACCATGGAGGTCTTCTGGCCCAACCTCCTGCTTAGGCAGGAAAGCCTATAGCATTTCCAACAAATGGTTATCCAATCTCTTCTTAAAAAATTCCTTAAGTTTCTTAAAAACAGTGTTGGAGCATTCACAATTTTTGGAGGCAAGTTGTTCCACTGATTAACTGTCAGGAAATTTCTCCTTAGTTCTAGGTTACTTCTCTCCTTGATAAGTTTCCATCCATTGCTTCTTGTCCTGCTCTCAGGTGCTTTGGAGAATAGCTTCACTCCCTCTTCTTTGTGGCAGCCCCTGAGATATTGGAACACTGCTATCCTGTCACCTTAGTCCTTTTCATCAAACTAGACATCCCCAATTCCATCAACTGTTCTTTATATGTTTTAGCCTCCAGTTCCCTAATCATCTTTGGATGGAAGTTGTTCATCCATGCTAAATAATATAGTTACTGAAGCACTAAGTGAACATATATCATTATAGGATGCTATTTTCTTACAATCAATATTTCTTAGGAGCCAAGGTGTTAAATGAGTCACATTACTTTTTTTTTCTGTTGTATGTGACTATGTATAAAAATAAACCTACATTTTCTACAATTACTATATGTCTAATCAAATTAAACAATGTACATTTGATACTCGCAATAAAAATAAATATTCAAAGATCAAAGCCACTAAGAACTATTTACTTATTGTAAATAAATAATAAATCATCCATTTTCTATGTTCTTCTTTAAGTAGAAAATACTCTGAATGCATCCTGAAAACTCAGAATTTGTTCAGAATTGCTGCTAAAACCAGCAACTGGAAGTTCTGTTTGCCTTATTATAGTTTGGTAACTAATTTCCTAGTTAAACAATTCCCTTGATTGCCTTGGCACTCTTTCCTCACTTTTATTATGCATCTAACAATCATTGGTATTGCATTTTCAGATTTTAAAACGGATGAGCAGAGGCTGCAAATCACACCAGTGCTCTTTTCTAACACAACTAATTAATTACACAGTAAGTAATGATAATATGGCAATGTAAATTATGTAAAAAGCTATCAAGATAGTTGGGGTTATGATTACAATGAACATTGAGAAACATGTCATCTGTCTAAATGCACACTCAGTGGCAGCATCTAGTGAGTCCTTCTTTTGACTAAGGGGGAACATGCCAAAAACTAGACATTTCTGCAGATGTTGTCAGGTCCAAGCAACTGAGAATGACACTTGGAGTTACTTCTGACTAGTTGCTTTCTGCCTAAAAACAGAATCTTGCCAGACTAGACAAGGAGAGAAGTAACCTAGAACTAAAAAGAAAGTTCCTGACAATTAGAACAATTAATCAGTAGAACAACTTGCCTCCAGAAGTTGTAAATGCTCCAACACTGGAGTTTTAAAGAAGAGATTGGACAATCATTTGTCTGAAATGGTATAGGGTTTCCTCCCTGAGCAGGGGTTGGACTAGAAGACCTCCAAAGTCCCTTCCGACTCTGTTATTCTGTTCTATTATAAGGAAGAATTTAAACAGGGTTTTACCAAATACTCATATTTGGCACAGGATGTGGGATAATATTAGAATATATTCTATGAATCGCTAGGGAGAGTCCAGCCTTGTTCTCTTTCCACTCACCAGACACCCCAAGCAAATTTAATAGATAATCAGAGTTGGAAGGGATCTTGTAGGTCATCTAGTCCAACCCCACACCCAAGCAGGAGACCCTACACTATTTCTGACAAATGGCAGTCCAATCTCTTCTTGAAAGTCTCAAGTGATGGCGCTCCCACAACTTCCAAAGGCAAGGAACTCCATTGTCTCTTAGCTCTTTGTGAAAGAGTCTCTCCCTCCTACAACTCCAGACTATATTCCTTCACAGAAGTGATATATCCATCTATAATATGAATGCCAGCACAATATGGTTGTACTGAAGTCCGTAGTATGCTATAAAATGGAATAGACTGATTTAAAAAAAAAAATCTAAATATTTTCATTTCTCTCATATATTGGGTGGATTATATCTTTAATCTTCTAGGTGGAACAAACCAATGATATAAGAAAATAATGAATGCTAAGATAATTGAAATACAAAGCAATTCAGAAGCAGAGATGCTTCTAGTCTCATGCTTTGCTCTCTAGATGTGCTTTTCTTGTTATCAAGTTTGCTTTAACAGATTTGCATTCATACGTAAGGGATATTACAGAGACAAAAGAGGGACACGGATCTGGTTCTGTCATGCCAGATATTGTTCCAAATACTAATAGGTAAATGACTTAGAATGCTTAACTATCATTTAACATTTGCTGATCCAAGAAGCAGCAACATTAACAGAGAAATTATTGTTGACCAGCATAAGGAGATGCCTCATCCGTTGCAAACTAAACAGATAAATGTATAAGATTTCCAATATTGTCAATGATTTTAGAGACATAGTAAAGGAAGGAAAGTATTCCCATCAGCAGATGCTCTGCTGAACTGGATCCTGGAAAGTCCAAACTTGGTTCTTATTCTCCTACCACTCTTTCCTGGGACTAGGAAAACCTTACAATATTGTGAAAGGGCCTCTTTCCCCTGCCTTAGGTTTTAACTGCTGTTCTAACTCTTCCCACCTTCTTTCAGGCATCCCATTAAATCTGGTGACACTTTGTGCCCTCTCTCCTCCATTCTTCTGCTTCCTTTACATCCTTGACTTGGTTCTTTGCCTCCAAGAGCTTTCCATTTGTAGTCAGGTTTCCAATCCCTTCCACTCTTCATTAATACAGCCCTCAGCAGTCTGACTTATTTTTTTCTTGTGCAGTTCATGACCACAATACTTTTTAAAAATGTAAGTTATATCTTGAAACCCCATTTCAAGATAACTATCTAGTACTCATTTGAATGCTCTGTTGAATTTAGTTATTTTTCAATTAAATTTCAAATTTTCTATTAGATGCTGAGCCCAATTTGCTGAAGCAGGAGAACTTGTCTGAAAATCACTCAGTTCTATCAGCAGATGCTCTGCTGAACTGGATCCTGAAAAGTCCAAATTTTCTCAGCCATTCATTGTTTGTAAGAGGCTTTCTTGTAGAGCATGAAATAAGTTTCATATATATGTTATTGGCAATATGTGAAAAGTTGACATTGTATAGAGTGCCTAGGCAATCTATAGAAAGTGTGATGTTTTAAGCAAAGGGTGAAATGTCTGTGTTATTTTAATATGCGACATATTTTCTCTAGGCATTGTATACAACATCTAGGCATTATGCAGAATGACAAGAATGATTTAGGCAAAGTCTGAAAAAAGAGTAATGAAAAGAATTAAGGTTAGGGTTAGCCTAACCCTAACCTAACCCTTTATTGAAAAGACATATATGAAAATTAAAAAAAATTAATGCAAAATAAAGTACAGGGCTTTCTTTCTGGAAAAAAAAAACCCATATTGATCTATTTGTTGCAACAAGGAAGGCTAGAATAACATTTTAGTGCGAGTATTTTATACTTTGGTGGTTTGCTTTTCAGCATTGCACAAGATACTTAGGAAGGGTTTCATACTTCAGCCCTTTTTTTGGCATTTTACTGATTCCTAGATATTCTACCAAATGCTTAATTTCACACATTGATGATAACACATATATAGACTTGTATATTTATGATAAATATAGATAATACATTTCAACCTCTCTTGACCTCTCTATATCTGTTTAACGAGGTCCCTTCAGAATGTCAAGATGCATAGAATGCAAAGCCAGTCAAATTGTACAAGAAGCAAGGCCTAGACCCTGAATCACAGAAGCCTCTTCCCATCATTCAAACAAAAATACAACAGTTAATAAAGCAATGCTTTGCCTCATCACACTAGTTAATAGTATGACCAGCCTAATAATAAAGAAAAAGTGAACAGAAATCAAATTCTGTGATATTATTTGAAGTGACTAAAGATCCAGGCTCTTAAAGGTATAAGGAAAGAATATAAAGTTGGTTTATTTGATCAACCTTAAAATAGACATTGTTGTCTCTGGTAACCCTTAATGGACTTTTGGTGGCAACCAGAACTGAAACAACAGTTTTATGGATTTGTTTATATATAGGAAAGGAGACATGTGAAGAAAATTACTTGTTATATTTAATATAACAAATGTAACAGGATACATTACTAAAATTATTTGCACCTGTCGTCATAAAGGGGGAAATCATTTCCTTGTATATTTCTTTTATTTTTCTAATATTTTTTCTTTTCTATTTCTTTATTTCCCCACCTTTTTTTCTGCACTTTCCCCTTTTACTTTTTATCATTTATTGTTCAGTTTCTCTTAGTTCTATAATTAAAATCTTTTATAAAATTACTGTCAAACAAGAAAAGTTCTTCATAAGCCATTAGCACAACAATAACTGCAGAAACATGCATTAAGCCCAGAGAGATAGGAGTAGAGGGAAAGAAAGGAAATATAGACAGCCTTGCAAGATTCTGATACTACAGCCTTTTTCAATACAGTATAGTTCTAATTTTTTGATGAAGTTGGCCTCCTGATCTGGTCTACCTTGTAGGGTGTAGGGCTGACACTCCAGCAGCATGACAAAACTGTTGCATGCTGCTTGTTTTGGTATGCGTGTGTGTGTAGGCAGGGGTGGGATTCTACCAGTTTGCACCTATTCGCTAGAACCAATTGTTAACATTCTAAGCAGTTTGAAGAACCGATTGTTAGAAGAAATTACTGGCCTAAACCTGTAAGGAAGACGGGAAGGAAACATTCTGGTGTTGCTTATAGAAATTGCCTCTCTGTTAACTCTTATTACATTCTTGGCAGGACTAGACTTCCTGTCTCAGGAACTTCTCTGGAGTTTTTTCCCCTCCTTTGCTGGTACTTTGCTTGTGTGGAGTGACCATTCAAAGTTAGAATGGCACTGAAAAAAGTGACTTATGACCATTTTTCACACTTATAACTGTTGCAGCATCCCCACAGTCATGAGAGGCCAGGCAAGGAGATGCATGCCTTGATGTGAGTGATATTGAGTTGGCAACGCCCAGCCAATAACATGACCACCAAGCCACGCCCACCAACTTAGCCACACCCACAGAACCGTTTATTTAAAAAATTGAATTCCACCCCTGTGTGTAGGCTGAGAAAGCCATTCCCATTTGTATTTGACACAATTAAAACAGAATGCATGCACTCCATTTCTACACCACTAACCTCCAAAGAACTCATTGATATGGTTGATCCCGTTTCGCTTCTTGCTAGTCCTGTGCTATCGTCCATCTCGGAAGCTATGAAATTCTTTACAGCTGTGCGAGGTTCAAAAGACAAGTTCTGCAGGTGTTCCTGGGTGGGGAGATGTTGATCTAAACTCATACTGAACTGGTCCATTACATTTGGGTTCATACTAAAATCGGGATTAACTTTGTAGTGCAAAAGCCTTTCGTGAGGCAAGGTTTCCATGCCTATATTCAACTTGCTGTCATCCTTCAGAGATGCCTGTGTGTTCATTGAACCTCTAGGCATCACAATGTAGTCACTATCCATCATGCGGTCCTGAGGGTGGACTACATCCATGTCTGCACCTCTCAGGTTGTCATCAGTACATAAATAGACAGTTCGCCGTAGCTCAGAGTTGTCTTTTTTAAGACACTGGTTAGCTAATTCACTCATGCTCATGGGCATATGCATGCCTCCCGACTGCTGAATGATCACTTTAGAAATTATATTCCCAGGCAACGTGGAATAGTTCATTCCTTCGGGGTTGGCTGTCTTCTCTTCTTCATCATCGTTCAGGGAAATTCTAGATAGGGTGCCTGTTATCGTAGCTGCTCGGCATGGCCCAATGTCCTTATGGAGAACTGTGAATTAAAGAGCAGGAGCATAAATTGATAAATGCCGTCCAAATTAGAAGTTGGATACCAGCTGAAAGAATGTCTTTAACTCATATTTGTGCTGGATCAACCTTCTTCAACTTGGCCACAGATGAGTAGAAACTACAATTCTTGAATTTTCAACCTGCTTTCAGCCTAGTCAAAGGAGGGGGCCAAATTGAAGAAGGCTGAAAAGTTTTAAACAAAGCAATTATGACATTATATATATCAAAGAAAAGGACAATCATTTAGGATTAAATTATAAGAGAAGGGAAAATTATTTATTTTAGGATCTACTCCATTTTTTCCTTCCCTTTTTTCCTTGTATGCTAGCTGAAATCAAGACTAGTCCTGATATTATAACATGTATAGTTACTGAGAGTTATATGTGGTAACAAATTATTCTATTAGGAGATGTGTGATTGCTTTTCTATTTTCAATTAAATAAAAAACTATTTGCCTTGAAGCAAGGATATAGATGAGAAGGACTAGACCATTTCAAGTCTCCTTGTAATGTAATTCTTAACGAAAATCCATTTGAGAAAAGGGTCATTAGATTTTTCCTAGGTGCAGATGTCAAATCACTTCAGCCAGCCACCTTTTATTAAATCTTTCATTTAGAGGGTCAGATTTTAAATCTTCAATTTTTAATGATGAAGCCTGGTCCTATTTACCATAAAACTGTCTTTTTTCAAGATAGTGCTTCTCCTTATAGTTTTTGAGCAGAAATGTTTGGGGAAGTAGTATCACATTTCCTTTGGTTTTAAGGAATTGAAATGAATGACTCTGTTTCGAAAATCTAGCTAAAAATCACAGTATCATTAAATTGCTAAAGGAACGGAGATAAAGGCATCATTATGAAGTGCAAATGTAATTAACAAGCTCAAATGAAACTAGGAAAACCATTTCAACTTAATGAAACAGTATTAACGTATTGTTTGCAGTGATATATAAGCACATTGATCGGAACAATTTACAGTTTGCCATGAAGAGTTTCTCTTGTGTTTGACACAAAAGAAACTCTTCAAGAAATCATCACTAGGCTCAATTATTTTTGGTAACCCGTGTCCAATCTCTAACCCCCCCACCCCCAGCTTTTTAAGGAAAGGTTGTTGACAAAATGGTTGTGCAACAACTTCAAAGGATTCTTGATGAAACAGATTATCTGGACCTCTTTTGGTTAAGTTTCAGGTGGATATGGGAGGAAAGCAGCACTGATCATGCTTTTGGATAACCTCTGTTGTGAGTTGGATGGGGGTAGTGCATTCATCCTTGGCCTTCTTGACCTCTTGACAGTCTTTGATACCATTCATCATGGTATTTCTCTGGACTGATTATGCGGGTTGAGGCTGGGTGGAACTGTATTGTGCTAGTTCTTTGTCTTTCCCTGGTTCTGGTTCCAATCGATGTTGATAGGGAGTGTGAAGACCTGCCCTCAGCTCCTACTGTTTGAGGGTGGGCACATGCTTGAGAACTCTGCTCCTGTTTGAATCTACATGAAGCTTTTGGTTAAAGTCATTCATCATCATGTATACCTCTGACCTTAAGTGAACTAATTGTGGCTGCCCTTTCTTGGTGTTTGGATATGGTGGAGGTCTGGATGGGGAATAACAAGTTTCAGCTCAACCCTGGCAAGACTGAATGGCTTTGGGTTTTGCGGTCTTCAGATTTTGGGGTCTTACCAGCTGGATGAGGTTGAACTACCCCACAACTATCTCACAACTCTTACATAAAGAGAAGATAGCAGTTATAGCTAGGAGGGCCACCAGGAAGATCTCTGCACAGCCTCACGTTGCCAGTTGTGCCTGTTCCTGGACGAGCAAGTCTACTCTCAAGTTACACATTTCCCAAATGAATTATTGCAACAAGGAACTGTCCTTGAAGAGTATCCAGAAGATTCAGCTGGGATAAAATGCTGCAGTGCAGACAGTTTTGTGTGCTCTGAGATCTGTCCATGTTACACTTCTGCTCCATAAGCTGCATTGGCTGCCAGTTTTCTTTCAAGCATAATTCAAAGCGTTGGTAATAATCTATAAAGCCCAAATCAACACAGGGACCTGTTATTTGCAGGACTGTTTCTCCCCAGTTACATCTACTACCTATATTATCAGGTCCAGCATGTTACATATCTTGTTTATAAAGAAATGCCATCTGATGGGAGCCAGGATAGCCTTTTCTGCTGCAGCTCCTGCCTTTTGAATGCCATTCTTCCCATTATCTTAGATTAGTTCCAACTTTGCTTTCCAGAAAGGCTCTACAACATGGTTTTGCCAAATATGCCTGGAGATCCTATTATGGTTTAGAGCCTATCAAGTGACTATATTTGAGATTTTCCCTTGCCTGCTTTTACTGGGTTTTTTTGGTTGCAATTTTGATTTTTAAAATCGGGTTCTTAACTTGGTTTTAAAGGGGTTATTATGCTTTACCGATTTTTGGATTTTGTTTATTCATTATTTATTGGGTTGCTTTTAATTATTTTGAAAACAAAACCACAAATATGAGATGGGCAACTGTATAAGTTAAATAAATAAATACATACAAATAAAATAAATAAAAACTGAAGCTCAGATCTGGTGGATCATCTTCATTCCCTTAGATTTTACTGAAGAACTTGGCAGGCAGTTTCTAGCTTATAGAAAAAAGAACTTTATACTCTTTTACATTCAGTGCCTTGTGACTGATGAAAATTGGTGTTTTATTGAGCTATAGCCATATTTAATCAAGTGCAGCATTAACTGAATATGGAAAAAATATACATATGTATATGTGGGAGTTATATGGGTTTATGTTTATCAATTGAACTTCTGCTCCAATTATAAGTACTTTTCTTTCCTAATCATTTCATGCTTGCATATGCAGATGATTTGATGTATACAGGCTCAGATGCTCTCTCAGAGAAGTTGTTTTTAAAATCTTATAGCACCTGAGTTTTCCCAATCCGCTTTTTCAAAAAATATACATTTTCTCATTCTCAATTTATATAGTAACACTACGTTTATCAAATTTTGAGCACCTCTTAAGATTTGTAGGCACCCATATGTTGTTAAAAAGAAATCAAATCATTCAGAAGGATAAAGCTACTTTTAATTTTCTTTTCATTTGGTGCTCGGAAAGCCTTACCTGACCGACAAGCAATGTCCACATCTTTTTCAAAATCTGTCTGTAACAATAAGAAATAGAAGTAAAATGAGACAACTGTTAGCGATCGTTAGCTGAAGGTCAAGCTAAATGTGGAATGTGACCCAGAATTGCCATCCCAGTTCTCAGACTCCATAACATGTACCATAGCGTGCATCACATCATCATTATACAACGCATTGAACCTTCACTCTTCCAGCCAATGATATGAAATGAAATAACAAGCACAATGATTTACTGAGCTATGACACCATCTTGGGTAATTAAATATTAGAGAAGAACAGAAAAGTGTCTGTTCTTGTGACAAATACCAAGAAGAAGATGCTATAGCATCCAGTTCTAACCTCAGCTATCACATTTCCTTCTAATATCTCCCTCACTAAAGCTAAACTACACATGATCACTGCATGACCACAGCTAAAATGAGACAATGTTAAGTTAGTTTAGAATAATATTTCTTCATCTGAAAACTGTCACTAAAATTCTCAGCCATTGTGAGAATTAAGACAAGAATGATTGAATGCTTCAGGAAAGTTCCAGATTAGAAAAGACTGGTCTTTAGGAAGATTAGTGTCAAAGAATGTTTTTTTAACTACTGAAATCATTGTGCAGGAATTGAAAACTATTGGTAAGTAGCTGTTTGAAAATAAGGGTATTATTGTTTTTATTATTTGCACGCTACAATAGATGTCATGTGGATAGAGTTCTATTCTTGTAGTAGAAATTTCCCTTGCTTTAATATGCTCCAGAGTTTTCTCCAAATCTCTAGAAAACAAGAAGATACTGTGACTTTTTTCACAGTAACTTCTTCACATGTAGAAATAGTGACTTCTTATTGCATTGTCCAATATGGAAGACAGAAGAGTACTGGAGATTATAGAAATTATAGATTATTTGTAAACTTGTCCCTTGCAATGATTGTGATACCATTTCTGAAATATATAAAACCTCAGAAAAGCTTGAGTTGAAATGAATGGCCACCTTAAAAATTGCCTTTTTTTTAAGCTCACAGAAACAGCTACATTTTAGGAAAATAGTCCTCTTGACCTACTAATTATGTAATTCTCCTTGTACCATTTTGGGAGGTAGGAAACAAGTAGGGGAGAAATGTTCAATTGAACATTTGGCTAAACTGGTCAGTTAGTTTGGTGTATATGAGTTATTGACAGTTCAGTACAAGTAGTCCTTGATTTACAAGAGTTTGTTTAGTGACCATTCAAAGTTACAACAGTACTGAAAAAAGTGACTTATGACTGTTTTTCACACTTACAACTGTTGCAACATCCCCATGGCCATGTGATTAAAATTTGGGTGCTTAGCCATTGGTACATATTAATGACGGTTCCTGTGGTCCTGTGATCTCCTTTTGTGAACTTCTAATGAGCAAAGTCAATGAGGAAGCCTGATTCATTTAACAACCATGTGGTTAGCTTAACATCTGCAGTGATTCATTTAACATCTGTGGCAAGAACGGTCATAAAATGGGGCAAAACTGTCTCGCTTAGCAACAGAAAGTTTGGGCTCAATTGGGGTTGTATATTGAGGACTAGCTGTACCCTAAATATATGGAGTATGTGGCAATAAGAAAATCCTTTCAAGTATATACTAGGAAGTATATGGAATTATTTGTAATTTTGCACACACAGAGAGAGAGAGAGAGAGAGAGAGAGAGAGAGAGAAAGAGCGAGCACCATAGCAATTTTAATGTGATGGCTAGAAAGTGACCATGAAATCTTTTCTCTCACTCTCATGTATTTATTTATTATTTTTCATTTCAAATTATATGCCACTTTTCCCATCTCAAATATATTCAACATAGCTAAGACAAAAATAGTAGAGACCCTGTTAAGGAAATCCCGTTAAGACAGCATCTGACATAATAATTAATAAAACATAAAAGATCAGTTTGCAATATGCAGGATTATAATTGGGAGCCATTTTATAATAATAATGTTTGAATGCACTATGAATATATTATATCATCATCACCATCACCATTCATCATCATAATCTTCATTCTTACAAATGACCTAAGGGTTTTTCCTTTGATAGTCTTTTTTGCATGCAAGAAAATATAGCAGACCTGAAATGCACCAGAAAATGAATTGTATTTATTTTTTTATATTAGATGTAGAAGGCCACCAAACTCTCCAATGGCTTTGGGTGGCTTATATAATTAAAATAAAGCAAAATAGTTAAAAAGGCAAGAAAATGAATGCCCGAAAATTATATATTTCGGTAATGCACTTCCTATGCATTAAGAAACAAAATAAAAGTAATTATATTATATACTATTTTGCTTTCTATTTCAATGTTATAATTACTGAATATATTCATTTTATGATTCTGAATATGGGACAAGGTGTGAAAATTTCCCACCACAAGATGGAAACAAAGACATAGAGCAAATTCTCTTTACTGTCATCTTGTGGTCATGAAGAGTTTTGTAACCAGATATATTAGCCCTTATGCATACTGTGTCTGCAAATAGTAGTCAAGGATAAATAAATAAACTAACCATGATTTGAGCATGTCCATTAGGAAATGAACTTGATGAATCTGCATTGATTGGATCTTGGCAGTTTCTCAAACGACATCTAAATGCATCTTGAACCTGGCAAGATATAACAGATATTTTATATACTTTATAGACAAAGTTATAGATAAGTTATAGACAGATTGTTAAAGCTATGATAAACAAATTCTTGATTCATCATTATTTTCTCACTTGGTTTCAAATGATGTTTATAGTGACATTATGATAATTGTACAAACACAGCACGCAAATTAAAGCAAATATTTAAATTGGACTAGCACAGGCCTGTGAATAGCTCTTCAGAAGAATGTCCCAGAGAGACTTATTCCCAGGGAAGTAGCAATTGGACTAAAGTCACAGATCTTTTGTTCAGTATGCCAAAGCTATTTTTATGACTTCCTAAGATTAGAACAATAAATGCATCCAACCTTAATGAGCATAATGCTAAAGACCACTTAGACAATTAACGGGAAGAAATCCAGCATGCTTCTTGCCATAAATATGGATCTGCATCCTTTACCTGACAATTCTTAAGTACTAACAGTACTGCCAAAACTGGCACCAAAATAGAAAAACAAATACTGTAGCTCCATAATGGTCTTTTGAGGAAAAAAAGCTACTTGGGTGATTCTATCTGAAAAATTATTCAGATAAATTCTAAACAATACGTCATGCTTTAGTCTGCAGTGTAACCTATAAAAATATCCCAACCATGATAATTTGTGATGCTCAGTTGGTCAATCTATACCACAGATTATGAGGGAGCTATGGTAATTATCTAATCCCAGTGTCTAGAGGCTGTAAGGATCTGGATGGAGAGGAAAAGGCTTGAGGTAAACCTTACCATGATGTGTACTTATGAGTTCAGAAACTGGCTAATTCTGGGACAATACTATATTTAACAGGACAGTGTTGTGATCCTCCAGAAAGAGCAGGTATGCAATACTATATTTAACAGGACAGTGTTGTGATCCTCCAGAAAGAGCAGGTATGCAATTTGAGGATGCTCTTGAACTAAAGCTCCTTCTAGTCTAGCAGGTTGAAACTGTGACCAAAAGAGTTTCTGGGTGTAGTTGAGATGCTCCCAATCACCATTTCATCTTATATTGCTTAGGACCTGGCTATCTGAGAGACTGCCAACTCTAAACAGAAGCTGTCCACCTAAGGCATGCTTGTAGAAAGTGCTTGCTGAGAGTGTCTACCCCTCATGAATTACAATGAGAGGCAATCAGAGAGGAGGAATCTGTGCCAAAGAATCCTCTTTTTATGGTGTCCTATCAGACATAAGATTTGGACCCGCACTCTGGGGATATTTGAAGTTTTTCAAACACCATTCTGGTACTGAGGGCTAAATTGGCAGACGTACCTTGGGGATGGTTATTTTTAAGTTCTGAGGATATATGGTGTGATGGTTTGTAATCAGAATGTTATGAATATTTAACTTGTTAGCAATTATTAAATATTTCCATTTATAAAGCTATGGCTTTATTTTGTTTGTTGTTGTGAGCCACTTAAGATAATTGAACCAGTGTAAAAGCAACTATGATAAGCAAAACAAATAAAATGTCATTAAAGATGGATTTTGGTTTCCTCATATTGTGTTATTTGCTCACTGAAATTCCTCAGTTATCATATTTCCTCATTTTTTTTACTCCAACAATCTAACCTCCATACTCCATGGCTTTGTTCTGGAGAACAATGCATAATTATTATCTCAGTAGGTTTTATTTTTGCTAAACATGTAACAGATGGAACTACAAGCACTCTGGTTGTGTTTATATCCAAATTCCAAAATTCTCAACATCTCTGGATGAACAGCACCAGTTTGAAGAAAACTTGCCAGGACTTAATCCGTTGAAAGCTAAAACATGCAGACTTCTGTCTGTTCCACTGACATTCCAGGAAAATGTTCTACTTCTCTAGGTTGGACTATGGCTGAAATGGCTACTGTACAAATCTTTCCTGTCACATTTTACTGACAAGCATAAGCAATGTAATTCCATCTCACATGAATTTTGGCAGTAAGTTTCAGCCATAAAATGTCATGGACTAGCAGCATTGGTTGAAATGGCAAAGCAAATTTGCTTGCAGGAACTGGATCATTTCTGAGCTGCTTGTAACAATAATATATATTCAGCTACAGCCTGATGAAAGAAAGCATTATCTCTGACTAGTCAAATGTACAGAATGATTATCAGGGCTTTTGTCCACAGCATTGTTTTCATAGACAAACTGAACAATGATTTTGAACCCCATGCTTGACCAATCTTTTGGAAAGGGGAAAGGGGGAAAAAAAGCAGAAAGGGCTCCAAAGATCCTATATAAAAGCAGCACAAAAAATGACGAGGGCTTTCTGTGGTCTGTAGACCATGCTTTAATGGCTCATGTACAGTAATATGAATAATAATAATCAAATCCATTTTTTTTCTGGAGAGGTGAGCTAACCAAGGCTGACCAAAGGCCCTCTAAGCCAGTATGGTTGCCCAAACTTCTAACTGCAATGAACAGTCCAGTGACCCACAAACTGGAAATTAAAATGATGCTGGGGATGGGGGGAGAATATAATTTTGATTGTCTGTTTCTTTATTGGTCTTTCCCCAGATATCAAGATCAAGCCTTCTGTGTTTATAGATGAATGGGGCATCATCAATTCTGTCTTGAAATTTCTCCCACCCACATTGAGTGACAATGGGCTTATTCCATCCTATTTGAGAGAGAGAGAGAGAGAGGGAGGGGAGGGAGGGAGGGAGGGAGAGAGAGAGAGAGAGAGAGAGAGAGAGATGTGCTGAACGTGCTGATACTAGGGAAGTGGTTTCCCTGGCAACAGTAACCAATTCAAAGCTCCTCTTAAAACTTTCTCTCTTCCCATGTCAGTTTGAAAAAAAAGTTCATGACATTTAATTACTTAAGGTGTGGGGAGGAGGTGGCACATTTGGACGCTAAGCATATATTTAAAAAAATCAGCAGACAATAAAAAGCATCTCCCTTTATCACCAAATTGTAGGATACGACAAGTCAAATTAGTTTTGGGGTATGAAATAGTTAGGCATTTAATTTTTCTCTTTCTTTAGCAGACATGTAATGTACATGGGTACACTTTAAATGTATAATTGAAAGGAAATATGTGTGAAGTTTGGAAGTCTAAGTTCCCTCTTGTATCCAGTTAACAAGGAACATTCTGGCAAGTTCTTTGTTTATTGTATCAGGTAAATCAGGAATTCCGATTTTAAAATTAATTCTCATTAATTGCCAAATATTCAGCCAAAATTCTGAACTGTATTGTGAATTTAAGAAATAATCTCATTGCTGGTTTATCAGGTATGAACATTCACTTGCATATCATGGTTTAGTTTTGCATAGGAATATAATCCCCTTCTCAATAAAGAAATATAATAAATTGAATAGAGATATATAAATTGAGGATTGGTAACTATTTTTCTATTGCATTTCCTGTCACTACCTTTCATTCATTAGTCATTAAGTCTGGATAATTTTATTATTGAATTAGTGACTATGCTTTACCCTGGGTTATATCAAACTATTTTTTGCTAAAACCTATGGTTGCAAATACGTTTTTATATATAAATGTCTAACTACTCAACTTACAATACTGGGTTCACTCTGTATTGGATTAGATCTTGATTCAAGCTACCTTGGGATGAATTAAATGTAAGCTCCTAATTATTTTAGATCTCCTTTTCTCATCCTCATATCATTCAAATGACGGATTGCCATCACTACAGCAACCACATCAATACTGTACAACACCATCAATATACTCAATCCTGTACGAAATGTCTCTTATTTTATTTTATAATAGCAAATGGAAGAACAAGGAAGATCTCTTTCCAATATTTTTCTGATAGTAGGATACAAATAAATAGGGATGTGTGAATGTCCAGATATTATTGCACCACTCCCACTTAGCACAGGCAATGATGAAGTTAAAGAATTGCAATACAGGGAGTATGCAACTTTATGAAATGTAATTTTTCTCTTAGTTGGGTGTTAGGACTGCTAGGCCAATTAGAAAGGGCTCTGAAGCAAAGGAAATAAATAAAGGTATAAGATTTTGGAATGGAGCTTTGGAATGAAGACAAAACACGCAAAGAACCTCAATTAAGAGACTTTTTGAAAGCTATATAAAGTGATCTCAAGGAAGGGGCAGTCATATGACAGGATGTGAGAAGAAAGGTGAGTAATTTCCCTTGTGAACTTTAGCCAAAGGATTGAGCTGATTTTTGCAAGGTTATCACAAATGAAGCAGACATATTTCTTCAACAGATACATAGCTTTAGAAGCAAAGCACAGACACTGTTGGAGATGGCAAGCCAGAGGTTGAGCAGTCTCAATTTGACCTTGCTAATGCTAGGCTATTCTTTGCTGGAGATAAAATTTAGACTGGAAATTGATGATAGATGATGTTTTTGATGCTTTCTATGTGTTATGTTGTTGCAGTGACAGAACAAAACTGCTGTGATTTTTACTCTAAGGTTTGACATTATCTGTGACAAGTCATTTGACGTTCAGATTTATTGTTTTGCCAGCTAGAGGCAGATTCCATATCTCACATGGATAAATGACAGGCATGAGATATGGAGTTCATTATCCTTTAATCCAACAATAAAGGCATGTTTTAAAATTTTACTAAAAAAAAGAACTAAATAAAGCACTTTGGAACTTGTGTACCTTTTTGATGGGAAAGACATCTAATTAAAATCCTGAATGCACAAAATCAGAAATCAGTACATTGGGGAACACCTTCAAAGCAAAAACACTTTAGTCTTCCTCCCCTTATGAGTTATTTTTCAGATAGAAAGATGGTTAATGCCAAAATAGATGGTATGGTAGACTTTTTAATTCATGTATATAAAAAGTGCATGTTAAACATGGTCAATGTAAGATTAAATATGTTGGAACGTTCATTTTTTTATAGCACCCTTCCATGTGGGCAGGCAAATTGAAATGCAGTCACTATCATCTGCTTCAGAGTATTTGTGTTAAATAGTGGCAACATTCTATAGTTTTTCAGCTGTTCTGGACTACAACTCCCATAATCTCTAACCCTAAACCTATTATCAGTCTTCTAAAGAACTGCCAACTATCTACCAATCCATCTTCTGCTGAATGAAACCTGAGGTTGTCCTACTATATATTTCCTGAGGACAAGGTTGCTTCCATCTATTAGGCAATACACTGCCATGGCAAGATGAAGCTGACCCAAAGGGTTCAAGCATTAGTGTAATGACCAAAACCAGTGTGACTGCCAGAGGTATTGTGATGCCTCCTCTTTTACCCCACTACTTCTCAATTTAACCTTGTGTAAAGCTGTTTTTTTCACTCAACCACCTGTAGCTACTTGTTTTGTCCCTTAATGCCCAGAATGAAATGCTACTTGGTGGGCTATAAATGCAGGGCTTCTATATGACTTGGAGGTGAGGTGGGGCAGACCCCATTTTCTTCCCATACTATCCTGTGGTTGTGTATTTTTTTTCCTTTCTGTTTATGGGATGGTCTCTCAGTGGGCCAAGAAACAGAAAAACCCCAACTACTTTAGCAGAAAGCACACTGAATTCAAGACAGGATAGATGACTCCTTGAATTGAGAAGCAAAACAATCACAACAGGACACTCTTCAAGATTTACTCATTTAAGCAGAAAATGTGATCTAATGTATGCAGGGGCACCTGGAAATCCACTGTCTCCAGAGATGGAGCTGCCTGTTCCCAGCAAAAGTTTGGAAGAGGAAAACCAACCCCTGACTGCAACTGCTTTAAGTGAGGACAACAACACTTTGGGCTATGAGAGGCTGACATGTATTAGCAAACAAACTACAGAAGGTATAGTTTTTCTGCTGTCATTTTGCTCATTGTGGATCAGCACTGAATACAACAAGAGTTACAGTCTTGACCTCTTATGTGGGACTGAAGCCTTCATTTCAAGGACAGTTACATTGGTTGGTTCAAGCCAGATGTCTAGGAATAACACTTATATACAGCTTTACAGTGCTTTACAGCCCTCTCTAAGCAGTTTACAGAGTCAGCATATTACCCCCAACAATCCGGGTCCTCATTTTACCAACTTTGGAAGGATGGAAGGCTGAGTCAACTTTGAGCTGGTCAGAATCCAATTCCTGGCAATGACCAGTGAGTTATGAGTTAACTTGCAATATTGCATTCTAACCACTGCACCAGCACGGCTCAGGAAACATTCTGGGTTGCTGTAAAATTTCATAGTGATAGAAGATTTGGAAGACAATGCCAGGAAATGGTTTCTTACCTCCCTTCGGAGAATGCAATGAACCATGACAATGACCAACCCTTGCAATGAATCAAATACAGCAAAGAGTATCTGAAATAAAATGGACCGCTTGTCAGTCATTGCCAGAACTGCAGACATCCAAGTGAGAGCCAGGAGAGGTAGAACAACACAGGAACTCCACAGTGATGCCCTAAACAGGGGCAGAGAGGAAAGAAAACAAGAAGAAGATTGTAGGACTATTGAAACAACAAAAACAAGTCAACTTTAAGAGAGACAGGCATATCCAAATATATAAATCTTACTTAAGGATGGCAACATTTTTTTTAAATGTGAAAACCCATGACATTATATAGTTATAGAAAAACTGACATTGTAAAATATTACCCAGTTGAATTATAAGGTGCAGTTGCCATTTTTCCTTTTCCTTTTTTTTAAAAAAACAATTAATTATGTTCAATATTAGCAGTTTTAATCTTTCATCACTGTAGCATTTTTTTTCACATGCACTGCATAAGATTTGTAACAAGAAGATGTAAATGATTAGGACTAACATGGCATTACTGGCGGTGGTGGCTGACAAAGCTGTTGTTGAAACTACTCCACACTTGGCACATTTGAGCGTCAAACCGCTATGAGGCTCACTCATCTGACTGCAAACAAACAGAACACCCACAAAAAAGAACAAAATATTGAATTTTTGGTCACTGCTGAAATTTAGCTTTTCAAATATGATGTCATGCAAGAAAAAAAAATAGCAAGTTGACTTATTCAGGATGAAACACTCTGATTGATTTTAAGCCTATATAAAAACCATACATTTAAAAATTTTACACATCAAAAATATGTTAATTGTATTGGGGGAGGGAAAGGCTTCATTTTATCCAAAGTCTATTTCTTCCATTTGATAATGTTAGAAGCCTGTCCTGTCCCAATCGTCATAGATAAATGTTCTATTGATCACACTGAAGGAAACATGCATGTGGTAGGTTAAGACAAACAACAAAATGGTCCCTCTAATCAGACCATTCGGAAGAATAAGGATTTGCTCTTTACAGAGTAAAGATAGGGCAAAAATACTTATACGCATATCCACTGAAATTGGAACATGCCCCTGAATGACTACAGTTCTGTCAATCTATCATGGGAATGTATGAAACAGCTTCCCCTCTTAAGTTTCCATTGAATTTAAGTTAATGCTGGTCTGAATAGAGTTTGAAATGAATGGAATTTAATGACAGTGTTAATTCAGGCTAGAAATTTAATAAAACACAGTACACAAGCATTAAGATTAACATATATTTATACAGATACTGATACAGATTCTATATTGCAACACCTAGCAGCTTCTTCTGTCTATTTTCACTGTTTTTATGACATTTAATTATCTGGCTATTTTCATCCTTCCATTCATCTTAATTTATTTCTGTGATGGAAGTTTTTTTTAAAAAAAATCAGCTAAAGCAGTTATTATTACATACTGAGGACAAAAGAACATTAAAAAAAATCTTCAACTGACTTGTAAAATATTGCACTTTACAATCACTTTAGTTATAGTAATTTATAGTTTTATTTTAAAGCTGTAGGATAAAAGTATATAAAAAGATTCTTCTGAATCATACAAATAAAGAGAGTACGCAAATAAAGTGAAAAATATTCAGATTTTCATTTGTTTTGTACACATAAACATGGTGTGGGAAATAAGAATCTTATACAATGGTAATTTTTATTTTCAGGTCTGTTTTTGTTCAACGGTACATAAAAGCATATATAAGAGAAAAAGAGAAAAAAATTAAAAATTGTTCTTTATATGGAACATGATGATGTATTGTAGACTAAACATTATTACATTGTGATATGTTGAAAACTGATAGTGTTGATAATTTCAATAATTTGATACTATCCACTAATTCATACTTCTCAACTTAAAGCGAATGAAACCTATCATACAAATGTATAGTATATAAATTCTATTTCTTTACAAACATTTTCAGTGTGATTCATAGCTTCAAAATGTGCACAACTTGAGTGCAAGTGTGTGCCCCTTAGAGAATATAACAAATTGTACATTACAAAGAAAAAAAATGCAAACAAAAAAAAAAATAGATGCAAAAAGCAAAACATATTTATCGAGAATTTTTGGAACGTTTCTGAAATTTTTAAATTCCTGTACAAGTTTCAAAATAAATTTATGGAT
The DNA here is from genome assembly GCA_023653725.1 of Bungarus multicinctus. NCBI lineage: Eukaryota > Metazoa > Chordata > Lepidosauria > Squamata > Elapidae > Bungarus > Bungarus multicinctus. The sequence continues at coordinate 118,336,834 of CM042836.1, forward strand.
GGGAAAATAAAAATGGGAGTGAAATTGAAGCGAACAGTTGTTCTCATTCTTACTATTATAGACAATCCTGCTTGCTACAGGAACATTGATCAAGTGATACAAAAGAGAAGGTATGGAAGCCCATGAGGGTAGAGCTTGCCAGCTTCAGGAATATTTCGAAGTTTAACCATTTCTCAGTTTGATGAGAGGGAAACTCAATTGTGAGAATAATATAGAAATGTATTACAGCATTACCACTGTCCTGTTCTCTTTCCTATGCTGATTCTAAAAGGGAAGTAAAATGCTTTTTACCCAACAAAGATGAATGTGCAGAGTATATAGCGATAAGCAGAGAATCTAGGCATTCTTTTCCATAATCTTTTTAAAAATTTATTTATATCCCACCTTTGTTATTTTTACTAATAATTCAAGGCAGCAAACATATCTAAAACACCTTTCTCCTCCCTATTTTCCCCACCACCACAAGTCTGTGAGGTGGGTTGATCTGAGAGAGGGCAACCAGCCCAAACTCACCCAGCTGGTTTTCAAGGCTAAGGTAGGACTTGAACTCACATGCTCTTACTTTCTAGTCTGGTGCCTTAACCACTAGATCAAACCAGACCCTTTTCTACTTTGTAATTTGAAATCGTATATTTAGCGCATTCAGATGGTAACTTCCATAGTTGCATCTTGCAGACTTTAACATTAGGATTGTGGGGTATTTGTGTGTCTGTGTTTGCTTATGGAGAATAAAACCCACTTCTCCAAATCCTTGAACTACCATCCACATTTAGCAGACTGAAATGCAAACAAATTGGAAAACAGCTTTATGGCTATGAAAGACCGGCTGGATTCACAAAGTTATCTTATCAGGTTAATAAATATTTATTAAAATATGCAACTATATCAAATGCAGCATTCCTAATGAATAACAAAACATTTCATAGTAGGATCATCCAGCCAAAGTTAGTTTTTCTTGGGGGAGTTATCTGATAAAGATGATGAAATACTGCTAATCAAGTATTTTCAGAGAAAAATGAACAAAGATGATGAAGTTAATACCTAGCTCTTTCAGAAAGAGTGATTGACAGAAATCTGGCTTCTTGCTCTATTCATTTATGTGTCTAGTTCTTGTATTGACAAGGTAACTGCATAGTAGCCTCTTCCTAAGAACATATACTCCCAAATTAAATTGGGGTTAACAGGGCTTAATTTTGACTGGATAAAACTTGTATATGCAGCATTGCATTAATGGACTGGCGATATTCAAAAAGCTTTCAGATAGATAAAATCTAAATAAAATCACAAAAATGAGAGATAGCATTATAGATTTTTATCAATTATATCAGAGAAAAATAAAAAATAGAAAAGAAGAACAGGCACATAGTCACCTACTCAAAATTTGACATCTAATTCAAATTCATCACACTTGAGCTCAGCCCAGTGGTGGTGGGGAAATAGGGCACTCCATTCTTTTTAATAGGAAAGGAAGGCTGCAATAACTTTCTTGCAAGAAAGCTTTTGAGTAGATATGCCAAAAAATAAAGCATTATAGGTGAAAATCTTTTTGGTATAGAAAGCCAGACTTGGGTGTATTAACTACATCTTCTAGTGATTTGTGTGTGAAGAAACACCTTGGCTTAAATGCAGACTTTGAAATTGGTAAAGGCAGGTGGGAGAGTCATTTTTCATGGCCTCTTCTTGCTTTCTGTCTATTTTGGAACAATAAAGGAATAGGAGGTGGGGGAAAGCAAATTGATGAAATTTCCTCACTATTATCTCCTGTGAATGAAAACCTCTGAAAAATGCAGACACATCCTTCCATTTAAGTGCTAAGAGCACAGATGGGAAAAGAAGAATGAAACAGAATGAGGGCATATAGAAATGATATGAGTCAAATTTAGACTAATCATCTTTTCCTCGTTTCTCTAAGAATGAATGCTAGCAATGGGACTAGGACTAGCACTGATGATACCTAGTCTGGGTAATGAAACATCTGCAAGAAAACAACCAAGCTTAGAGAATACCCTTGAGAATAAATATAAGTTTTTATATTCATATAACAGACTTTCGAATCCCAATTTCACCTGCACCTTGGAGATCCAATAACTGTAGAAAACAAGAGACACTAATACTTAGCTTGCTTGCTTGATAATATGTCAAATTCTTCTTGATTCATAACCCATAAGTAATCACACAAACTGCCCAGTTCTAATACTTTTTAAATCTTAAAATGTTTCTGGCATTTCTAAATATGAATTTTTTAACTAATCAAAAATATATAATTCTAAATACTCAACTTGTAAAAAACCAAGGAAAATTTCCAAGTGTGAATATGCATGGTTATTCATCCCTTAAAAAAAACTTAATACAACTGTACTTGTGTTTTATTATTTTTCTGTTGCTCAGTCACATTTCCTCAGGAAAAGTAAGATAACTGCAATTTGGAAATGAATAGAACTAAAAGTTAAACTAAGAGAAAAAGTTCAAAGTGAAATTAAATAAAAATACATGTGGTGAATCTAACAATAGATAGACAGAATTTAGTAATAAATCATTGATACATTCCAACTTTTTCTTACCCCGCTCTGTGTTTGAGTTTTTTATCTAGGATTCCATCTCTGGAAACTAGTTTATTAAACACAAGGATGCCAATCACCATGTTGACCTGTTAAATATGAAACAAACAAACAAGAAGGTAACAGTTTCCCCTTTAATGACATTGAATGAAACATGAACCTTAACACATTTGGTATAAATTTAAAGAACCAGGAACAACAATTTAGATACTATATCTCAGCATCTGTGATTCCTACAAAGCAAAGAGATGCAAGGATTGCATTCTGGAGAGGACCAGATATTCCAGAAAGATGCCATGCCCTCTAAATCAGCCAATCAATGTGATCCTTGCTTGTGGTATCCAAGATAGTCCTTGATATAAATAGTCATCAGTCTTCTCCTATTAGCATTTGATATAAAAGGGTACCTACATACTATAGCATGTATACAGAAATGCAACTATAAGACATTGAGCATTGTAGAATTCTACTTGTCTATTTTGCACTATAAGGTTCAGACTGGACAACAAACTATAATTATAATATACTGTAATTTTATGGGAACAGGATAGGAAGGATCACAGTTCACGTTTTGCATGCAAAAAGGAAAAAATTCTCGGTCTTGGATATCTCCAGATTCTAGGAGCAACTGGGAGAAAAGATGTTTAACATTATAATTCTACTGAGAATACAAGATTAAATTCATTAAATCTGCAAACGTATGCACGTGCAAAGATTACCTGGAAAGTGAATCCTGTTTAACTCTGATTTACTTTTATTTAAACAAATACAGGATTACACTGTCAATTGACGTTTATCTACTTAGAGTTTAGAGCATAAATGGAAAATCATAAATCCCAAGGTTTCAAGTGGCTCTGTTTTGCATGCCCTAGAAACCTCTCTCTCTGTAAAAGTAAAAAATTACTGGCACACTTTCCTGTGATTTAAGGCAAGAAACACAGAGATATGGTGGGCTACACTCTAAAAAAAGCTTAATATTCTTTAAAAAATGCACACATGTTTCTGAACAAAGAAAAAACAATCAATTCTGGTTCCATATATGTAACTGACATGATTCTGGCTATTTGGTTCATCAAATCACCCACTGATTCTATATGTTGGTTGCTTGCCCTAATGTAGAGGAATTATAAAGGAAAGTTGGATTTATAGCAACATGTTTACAATAATTAATTAGGTTGAGGTAAAGCAGAGTTTAAGTCAAGATCTCATCCAATCCATTTTGAAGTTAATGGTGACTTGTTAAGAGAATCCTGGCTAGTTGAGATATATATTACATTTAAGCTGCAAGCTTGATTATTAAGGAGTTCAGAAGTCTAATTTCAATTTTTAAACCAATATAGTTTATTGAGTTACTGAGGGTTTTTTGTTGTTTTGTCATCATAGATCAGCAATTCTTATGAACCTTCTTCTGTTATATTAAGTTATTCTTCCAAAGATATATATTGTTCATGAAAAATTTCCAGTACATTTCCAATATATTTCAGCACATTCAAACACCACAATCAATCTGTTTTGGACTGGCCATTAAATTTAATACTTTGCAGCTAAATTCTAACTGGATCTTATCTCAAAAAGATTTCATTAATTCAGCAGGGATACAAAAAAATCTCAATAATTTAGAAATCTAAAATCTTTGAAAAATCATGGGTGCTCATAAAGTTTACAGCTCCTACTTTGCACAGCATTATGAGCCAGTTGCATGACTGAGATGCTGACACTTCACACTCTATTACACTTCACACACATCACACTTTTATACACAGGAGACTGTGTCAATGACAAAAGTAACACCCTTATTTAAGCATGTGATATTTTTACTTTGGCTTTACACTAAGAGCCTATCCATTTTCTTTGTTTGTATAAACTTCTGTACAACTGTGAAAGGAAGAAAGTTGTTTTTAATTTTTTCCCATCTATTGAAAATAATCTGATCACCATAATAAATGTATAATCATTGGATATCTTAATAACACCATGTAGGATTTAAATAATCAATGTAGTCTATAGTAGGGTGTTTGAAATGAAGTCATGGAGGTTGAAAAAGAAAGAGAAAGATAATACATTTACAGGAGTATCCTGTGTACTCCCCTTCTCCTCCTAATATTTGGATGGTTCCAATTCTCCACTCAGTTGTCATTGATCCAATAAATAAAGTAAAATTAAAGATAGTGGTTTAAAGATCAGATAAGATGGTAGAAGATGGATGTGGAGAAATGTGCTTTTACTCTGGAAATGTCCCCTTTCTGTTTTAGCAGACCTACTTTCCCCTTGGCACATCACAGGCAATCTCTCATGCATGCCACAAGATCCAGCCCCATGGAATCCATATCTGGCTTTATCCTAATCTGGAACTAGATATTATCACTGACTTGTGACTCTCAATAGCAGTGGGAATAGAAAGGTCCTAATTTTGGATTTCCCTTAACATCTGTTTGGTCATTTTGAGAACCATAAACTTTATGATTAAGATATCTTGAATGTAGCTTTAATATTCTGCAACGTATACATATTTCTATCGACTCTAAACATATTAAATTAGATTGTGCCAGCAGATAGGGTGTGAAGAAAAGAAGAAAAGAAACAACTACAAGAATGGAAGAGTATGATTGTGTGTATGTGTGTGTATATGTATGTACACACACACACACACACACATACTGTACATACATATACACATATGTGTGTGTGTGCATACACAGACACAAATATGTTATTTGTACATTTACTGTATATACTCAATTGTCTGAAAATGCTTGCCCCAGTTTAAAAATAACATTTGTAACCAGAGTAGACTAAGCTGACGCCATTCATGTCACTTAGATCAGCAGTCACCAAACGGTGGGCTGTGGCCAACTGGTGGGCTGCGAGAAAATTTTGGTGGGCTGCAGAGAAATATCACCCCCAGAGCACCCCCCAAAGCAATTAATCCAGGCTACGCAAAAACACAAGGCTTCGCTGTCCACATGGCCCGCAGGAACCCTCCCTGCCCACTCACTCCTTACCCGGCAAACTTGCCTGCTAAGTTGCTATTTTTCCTTTTTTCCTTTTTCTGACCATCAGCTGTTCTGCTGTGCCGGGAGATTTAGATTAGCTAGGAAGAAGGAAATGGTTGTATTTCTTGCTTTCTAGCTAGTCTTTAGATCTTCGGCTCTGCTTTTAAGCACAGCCGAACATCCCTTAGGACTGAAGTTTCTATTATTCAGTGCAGACTCATGGCAAGCAAATTTTATCTGACGGGCTCAGGTAGCCGATGGCACATAGATAGATCAATGAATGATTCTGTGAGCAACTGAATCTGCTTGCCTGCTTTGCCTGATTTGAGGTAAAAGTTGCCCTTTTTTATAAAAAAACCAATATTTACATACATGGTGTGTTGTGAGTTCATTTTGTGAGTTGGCTTGCTAGAAAATTTTATGAGTTTGCTTGCAAGCAAATTTTATGGGACAGACTGAGCTAGCTGATGGCAGATAGATAGATCTCTGAATGAATCTGTGATTCTGTGAGCAACTCAATCTGCCTGCCTGCTTTGCCTAATTTTGGGTAAAAGTTGCCCTTTTTAAATAAAAAAATCAATATTTATATAAATATTTATAATATTTACATATAAGCCATGTCCAACTAGTCACATGACCACCAAGCCATACCCACAAATTAGGCCATGCCCACAGAACCAGTTAGTGGTCCCTGGGATTTAAAATTATGAGTTTGGTGGTCCCCGAGGTCCAAAAGGTTGGTGACCCCTGACCTAGACCATTTTTATTTGCTTCTTTAAAATAGTAGACATACTTTGTTTTCCCCCAAAATATGCTACAAAGTGTATAGCCTAAGATTTTATACATGAGTGAGTAAAATATAAAGGTAGCTTTTTGGGGGGAAAGCACATATTATTTTTTCTTATTGACATTATTCAAGTGTTTGAGATAGTCAAGAAGATACTTCAAGGGTAGATCCATTATAAAGCGATTATATACATATATGCACATAGTTGTCTGTGTGTCTCTCTGTGTGTTTCAGAACCAATTCAATTCAATTCAATTCAATTCCAAGAACTGGCAGAAACAGAAGGCAAATCTGTATTTCAAACATTCAGGTGATACATATGCTGTGTGCAATGAGTTGTGAGTATGTGCACACACGCAAGGAGAAATTCTATTAAACAAACAGGTGAAGAATGGGAGCCTTTAAAATTAAGTATCTCCTCACTGGGCTTAATATTTCAAATGGAGGGTGGGAGGGGGGCATTAGAAAATAACCTCATATGATTTTTCTTTACCTCACATTGCCTGATTTTTGTAGTAAAGCAAATGATCCCCATTTGACATGGCAAGTTCTTACTTTAGGTTCAAGTCGGGCTGCAAATCTAAGCCTCTCTCCTAGAAAGGAAGCTCCATAAAATCCAATGAAAGGACTTCTGGATAAATATGCTTGAGATGACCTTGCCAAGATAACATTCTCCTTTTGTTGCCAGCCTAACATACGTGGTACCCAAAGAGGTGATAGTTGGGCATCCCATTAAAAAGCCTGGTTGCAGAGGCCTCTACTTTTACTCTTTTCCTGCATCTCTGCCAAGAGAAGATATATCCTGAACAGGGATAAGAAATGTCAAGGAAGCTGCATCTTTAGGTAGAGTAAGTGATGGAATGTCAGCAGTACTATTTTGTCAGCTAAATTCAAACAGCATTTTTGCATAAACCTGGAATGACTGTGGCCTAAGATGTACTCACACAAACAATTATTCACCATTTTGCTCTGTGTACTTGGAGATTTAAGCACATGAAAACTAGGTGATTTTGCTGAGATAACTGTTACCTTTTCACAGACTGCCATTTGCTCAGGAGTGGCTGAAACTCTCTCTGTGCATTGGATTGCTTCATAATAAGCCTCTTATTTACAGCTGTATATTCTCTAACACAACAGTTAGACTGTTGTTTGAATAAATTGACCTCTGGTCTCCATTCCAGATGGAATAGGCAAACCTTGTTTGTTTCATTGAATCTGGGGGACAAGAATAGTTTAATTCTGTAGATCAACTCATTATCAAGTTTATGTCATAAACTAAATAAAATGGAAGTTTCTTTCACTAATTAAAAGAGCAAGGCTCCTACTGAAAAGTAGCTAGTTCAGACTTCATCTCCCTTATTCCCATGATGAGAGAGGGTTATGGAATTTCAAGTCTAATAGTTTTGGGGATCACCTGACTGAGGAAAGATGTTCTGAAAGGTATGGACACAAATTTATTAAGGTGGGAATGTTTGTTTTTGTAATTAAAGTATTTGGTATAAGCACAAGACACTTTCATAATACAAGACATAAGTAATACTTGTATTCTAAGTATTCTAATATTTTTATAGATTTTAATATCATACAGAAAACATAGCACACAATCCTATTTCACAAATAAAACTACACACATATTAATTATATAAAAAGATGCAAACATTATAAAGTATATACAGTACAGTTGATGTAAATACAAAAAGAATTATCATGTGTTTTTTTCCTAAGTGTCCATCTATCTATGACTATTAAAAATGCCAAAAATATTTACCAGGACAACAGCAGCTGCAGGTCCAACAAAAGCATACAGAAGTCCACCTTCAAGAGATAGCCAGCAACTGGAAATATTAAAAAAGAACTAATATAAATTAATAAGGTGTAGCATCTGTATATTTATCCAGTGCAAAGGTTCACTGATTCCCTCTCTGCTAGATTTCAAGGTGCTTTCATCAAATATAGCAAGTATTATTTATTACATTTTCAGGCCAGCACATCTTAAAACAGTATTTTTTAAAAAATAATAATAATCAATTTTCACCACTCTTTTTAGAAATATGGACTATACAGAATTTCATTTATAAGAGAGACCAACACTGAAGCAAATGGTAAGATGTGGCACAGAAGAGAAAGCTTGCTGAACTATATATAACCTAAATCAATCTCTGATTCATAGTATAATTGTTCTAGAACCACACTTTTAAAACTGGCTAAAGCAGCAGCAGTCAGGGATGTATTCAGTCTTGGAAAAAATGCAATTCACTTACAACTTCAGTTACTTTTGAGATGAGCTTCATTTTGGGATTTCTTGTGAATGTAACCATGCAATTTCACAGAAGTAATTTGTCACTGCTTCTTCCAGGATGTGTTTTCAACTTTCCAACTTTCTTGATGGGCTCCTTTCCAAGTACTGACCAGATCTGAGTTCAGGTTTCACTAAGCCAGCCTAAATGCTGCTATCTAGTTCAATTCGACCATAGAACTTATATTGTTACAAAATACTGTCTGTACACCTTAAGGAATCTGGGGCATTGTTTTATTTTATGTGGAATAATTGTATTTGAAGAAAAAAATAGCCTGCTTGTCATGAGTTTGCATTCTCTACCTTTTTTTAATGCCCTTATTTTTAAGTTTTTTGAGGTATTACAGTTTGAAGTTCTTGAGGTATTACAGTTTGAAGAAAATATTTTTCATTTTCGTTAAAAGAAGCTTTTATAAGGATAGGATGGGCAGATTTTTTAAAAACAGCCTTTACAACTCCTATTCCAGTGCTAATCCTTCACATATTAAAATATCTTTTAAGGGTTTCAACCAAAGAAGACAATGTTTCTCAACTTTGGAAACTCTAAAATGCATGGACTTCAACTCTCCATGCTGGCTGGGGAATTCTAGGAGTTGAAGTCCACACATCTTAGAATTACCAAGGTTGAGCAACACTGAGGAGAATAACCTCAAAGAAAAGGCAAACCACACAAACTAATCTCATTCCTTTTTTTTTTTTAACCCCACAACCCTTTCCAATCTTTCGCTCAGTCCACTGAAACAAGGATTGTATTGCTGGGAAATTGAGAAATCTAGTTCCAGTCAGTAGTGGTATGCTACCGGTTCGGACCAGTTCAGCCGAACCAGTAGTAAAAAAAAGCAGACAATCAGCTGAGAGGAAAAAGAAGAGAAAACCACAGAATCAGCATCTTCCCCTGTGCTTTTCTTTATCCTCTCAGCTGATTGGCACTGATGGTCTCAGCTGGTATGGGGAAAGTTGCACGCCGTTATTAGGCAAAGCATGCCCACCAAGCCACACCTACTGAATCGGTGGTAAAACTAGTTGAATCCCACCACTGGTTCCAGTGCAAGATTCATTCACCTGTTTGGGATAATTCCCCATCTCTATTACTGCAATACATTTGGAGCAGGGAAAAATATTGAGGCCAAAAACAAAGGAAGAGAAAGATCAATTGCGTTTCATTTCCAAAGAACAAAGGATACAATCTTAAATACATTTGGTAAGTTAACAGTGCAAACCTATCAATGCTGACTCAGAAAGCTCACTGCATTCCCTCAGTTGTTATCCCGGAAAGGTATATCTGAAATATAAGGCTGTAGCCTTGAATTTATTCCATATAAATATTTAAATAGCTCTTTGATGATAATTTACAATTCAGAGCACTTCCTGACTTAAGACACCAAGGCATTAAATTAAAGTTATTAATGTGATGAAATCAGGCTAGTGAGTTCTGCAGAGCTCATGTAGGACTCTTCAAAAAATAAGGAGCTGTTAATCCCTTTAAACTGAATGGCCTTTAGGGAAATACTGCATCTCCCCCATACTTTAGGAACTGTCATTGTTTCATTTAGCAGCTGCAAATGTGGTGAGGATCAAGTCATTTTTCATCTCTGGCAGGAGTGGATGAACTAAGGTCACTTATCTCCCTCCCTCTCTCCCTCCCTCCCTCCTTCCCTCCCTCATATCTATCTATCTATCTATCTATCTATCTATCTATCTATCTATCTATCTATCTATCTATCTATCTATCTATCTATCTATCTATCTATCTATCTATCTATCATCTGTTTGTCCATCTGTCTGTTCAGCTGCCTGCTAGGGGTGAAATTCAAAACTTTTCCCTATTGGCTTGGTGGGCATGACTTGGTGGGACTCAGTCTCTAAAAGGAAGAGGGCGGGCGGGCGTGGGCAGGACCAACCAATTCAAATTGTCCCTAGCACCTCTTTGAACCGATTCAAATCATTCCTACCACCTCTCCCGAGGTGGTGCAAGGTGGTTGAATTTCACCCCTGCCGCCCGACCATCCATCCTTCTGTTTCAACAATACAACCAACTCTGCTTGGTGTCCAATCTAAAAGCTCAGTATAAAACATAATCTTTAATACAGCACTCAATTGCCCACAAAACCACCCCAGACAAACCCAATGTGAAAAAAGCTGTTTAAGCCCTCACTATCCAATTGCAGTACGTATCAAGCACCTGTTTTTAAAAATGCTATTCATTGCCTTCTGGAATGCTAGGATTATATATAGTTCCCAGCCTAATTTCAAAATCGTTTTAGAAGAAGTCAGTTCCAGCCTCTGAACAGAAGCTGTTCCTCCCTTCTCTGTAACTTGATCCTTTGAAGAAAGGCAGAGAAAGCTGACAGAAAGACAGTTAAAAAGAGTTGTTGTGATCCAATTTCTTACTTTAGCTCTACCCACCCACCTAGCAGATTAGCCCTGCAGAAATGATTCAGCCCTCAATTAAAACATTAAAAAAAAATTCTGACCAGAATTGATATAAGGTAGAGTTTTGACAAGCTTCTGATCCTTTACCAAAACCCAGAACATGAATAAACATCCAGATAAGTGCTGTTTTCATCCAAGGCTACAAAAGCTGATGTGGATCTTTATTCATCAGTAGCTTCTAATGCTTTCAGTCTTAACTTCATCTATATTTGATAGGGTACTGGAATGAGTCCTCTTTCCATATTCACAATTATCTTTGCTCTGAGTGCAAAGGGACCAAAATGTTCCACTTATAGTTTTCATAACAGTTAAGCCTTTTCCCTTCCACCCTAAACCTGTGAAACAACAATACAGGAAGAAACAAATGCTACACCAGTTACACAATGATTTACTCTTGTCTCTTTTAGCCTCTCAGGTTAAGTTATTTGATGTTGTTCAGTTGGTTTCTGCTTTGATTATTGTGTAAGTTTGAAAATCATGATGCAATGCTCAAAATGTAATGTCCCAACCATCAATAATTCAAGAAACCATGATTAAGCAAGACAAATGGCTTATTATATGGTATTTCCTTTTCCTTACGGTTATTCAAATTGAGCTGCCAGGCAAGGACAGGAGTAACCGAAAAAGCAGCTACTCATTCTGTGTTTTGAAGGTAAAAGCATGTCAAATTCTACAGAGAGCAATTGACTATGTATGATTGTTTCCTGTCACATCTCCCTCAGAGAACTGAAGAACCAAGGGCTACTTTTAAAGACCCTCAGATCGGGATACAGTCAAATAGTCAAACACAGGCAATGTGATAAACAGAAATGTAAGAGCTCTCCTTGAAAATAAGATGTATTATGATAGAATGACTTACTATTGAGTGGTTCCATAGCCTTTAGTCTTGGTAAAACCTATTGATATCGCCACAACCAATGCTGGTAAACCTGCAAGAAAAACTCTAGTGTTATTTCCCTGTGTACATAAAGATCTGCACAACTAAAGACCATCCTGCTAGCCATCTCGTACCCACATGGTGCCACAAAACCTGTGGTTGGGGATTTTCATACAATGAAACTTAGGCATACTGCTTATCCCATACTCATATCCCTTTTGTTTCTTATGTTTATTTGCCATTCCCCCAAAAAACAAGACATTTCCCCCATTTTTTTCCAAGGCCATATTGCCTTTTTTTCTGAAAAAAAAAAAGATGAAAAAAGCAGTAAAATGGGATTCTGAAATATTTCCTAATAAGATATTTTAAATAATATATAAAGAAGTATATTCAGTATCATGAGTCAGGCGATAGAAAGGCTTTGGTATACAGCTAATTTATTGCCGTGGGTCATTACAATGCCTATCTGTACCCAGAACACAAGCAACTACAGCTTGGGAGACTTTGCGATCGATTCTGAAGAAGTGGTTTTTGGAAGTCATGACAGTACAAAGGAAGCCTTTCTCAGCTATTACTTAAATAATTAAAATGTCTGGAAACCTTACAGAGCTAGTAATTATTCTCAGCTCATTGATTTGTTCCCTATTTGGTTCCTATCTGTACTCTATTCTGGAGTGCAAATGGTGTTACCTGGGCCAGAAACCTCTTTCTTTGATCTGTTTGGTTGCCTTAATGTCCATACGGTTTTTGGCTTTCAGGACATAGTTATAATGTGTAAATAATTTCACCACTGAAAGATAAATAAGGTTCGATAGGTTACCAGTGGTGAGCTAAAAGAATTGAATCCAATGCATTCAAATTGTCTCTATCTCTTTGCTGCTATCTAATGTTAATCTGGATTTTTTTGCATCCCTTATCTGGTAGCTCTAGGTACAGTTTTACTGTGGCTATCACTAGAATTTCTAGAGAAGGGATTATTTGTGAGAATCACAGTGCTTATTTCTTTTCATGCTTGGATAAGCATGCTTTATGATATAAATTATATGGAAAGAATATTTTCACCAGCAATAACTCAAGTATATCCTTCACCTACCATTAACTTGTCAACTACTCCTGTTATTCCATCCTGCATTGTGACCAATCCCATCAGTAAGTCACAAAAGCATTTTATATAGTATATAACAAAGATACAGCATAAAAATGGATTGATTTTGATCGCAGACACAGTTATGCTTTGAAAAGTCTACATATTACCATCTTTACAGAAAATCTTCTAAAGATGGTCAGTTATAGTACGATAAACTTTAGAAAACTATGGAACATTCATTACCAGCCAGACCTGGAAGCAAATAAATGGAATTAAATAATATGCTTGCTTGCTATTCTACCAATATTCCAGTATTGATATTCAGTATTTGAACAATACAATCTCCTTACTACCTGCCAAGATTCTTGAAACAAGCATTCATATTCCAAAGGTTATTCATGCAAAAACACTAAGCTGAAAAAGAAAAATCTCAGCTGAATAACAGGAGCTCACCCCATCCAAGGCATAAAAAGCGTTTCCTTATGAGCCGTGTCCTAATTTTTCCAGTGACAGCCATGTATGACTGCCACGCTTCGGTCAAAACCCAACAAAAGGAAGCTAAGAAGAAGAAATGTAAAAATGCAGTGGTCGTGGTACAAATGTTCTGTAGACAAAGAAAAAAGAATTGTAGTGAAGGCTCAGAGAGAAGAATTAAACATTCCATTCCATTAGTTTGGCTTCTGCTTTCTTTAAACCAGAGACAGATAACGCATAATACTAAAGGTGTTCTCATACAGATCCATAGCCAAAATACAGTATGTATTTTTGGAAATAGTAGCAATACTGTTACGGTACGAAAAATAAAAATGCAGCAGCTTGTTAAGAAAGGAACAAAATTAACATGTTTTTAATTCTGATATTTTTAAAATGGGGCACTTGGAAAGAAAAAGTGATGGAATAGGAGGAGGGTCTCTAAAACTTTTAAAAAATGAATGTTTTGCATGGTCCCAGATTGTCCTTCATAGGTTGCTGGGAAGAAAGCAGGTAATCGAGTTGCCATGGGCGAATAGGTGGCAATATAAATTCAATAAATAATAATAATAATAGCAACAACAACAACAATTACTACTACTTAGAACAGCTTATATACTATGACACTACCTGAACAGTTCCTAGGTCCTTGGTTAGGACTAAGGCTGTTGAACTACGAACCAGCCCCAAAGGCTATGAATCTCACTAAAGATATAACAATAACAATAACAACAACAATAATAATAAGTTGCCAAATTCCTTCCCCCTGAAACACCATGTTTTAACAAGTGAAAATTGCAAGCAGTCAGAGTTATCAGGAATGCCAATCTGGTGGCCCACTGGCTGGATGCGTCCCATGCAGGCCACACCCACCCCAGCTCCGCAAAGGCAAAAAAATATTGCGAGACATCACATAATGTCACCTGATGTGATCGAGTTTGACACCTGTGGTTTAGATGATGGAAGGCCTTAGAAATTTCCCCGAAATGGAACGGATGAGGTGTGAGTTAGTTCTGGTAGCAGTGGAATAGATAAGGCCTCTGTCAAATGGCTCACTTTTGCCTGGGAATAATAGTGCACACCTTTTGTGCCCACTTTGTAACGAATAGTATTCACATTTGGGGTCTGTGTTAGCCAATTACATTTTAATTATTAGTGGTGACATGATTTTCTGATTGTCACCCGTTAGGACCCATAGCCTTAGAACAAATCCCTGCCCTTGCTGTGAAATTAAAGTCATCAGTTTTTTTTTCTGCCGCTATTAAAGACACATGCAACTTCTGTGTTCATTGGAATGCACACCAGGTTCAACAAACCCCAAATTTCCTGGGACATCAAGACTGTCTGTCTGTCTAGTCTTCCTCCTATGTGGAAGAAGTCAATCTTAGACTGAAACTCCCCAATCCCCAATTCCAGGCCCAGGGAAAGAGAGCACACTGCCAACCATCCATCTAGGAAAGGTCTCACTGTGTCACAGCGGTGTTACGTGACGTATCGTGACTTTTCCCCCCTTTGCTAAATCAGGTGTGGGCATGATGCATCCGGCCTGCGGGCTGTGAGTTTGACACCCCTGATCTAGAGGCTATTTCCATTAGCCAAAGAATGTGTGGAATAGCTCTGTCTGTTTCAAGATTGCAGACAAAAAAGATCCTGTGTCTCTCTTCCTCTGCTCTTTTAAAAAAACACTGCATTGCCACTTTAATGTGAGAGAAGTATGCTCATGATTGCCTTAAGTATAAGCACCTGGCTTTGCATCTTGTAACTATTCAAGGATTTGAGTGGGCCATGTAAGAGCTGAAACTCCCTCTTATGATGTCAGTTTACCTATCAAGTCATGCAGTAGATAATGCGACAGAAAGAGAGAATGTCAGCTAACAATTCATTTTTTATGTCAATATATTTCAAGTGTAAACTTTGGAAGAAACATAAACCTCTTTGCTTTAGATAGATTTTGATATGCAGTTTAAATAATCTCAAAGCCCAGATATCTTCTCGATATTTAGCTATTGTCTGACTATCTATCTACTCTAAGCAAGGCAAAAAGAAATATTTATGAAATAATGACTCTATGCATGTCAAGTGCTTGTCACCTGACAGCCTTTCAACCAAGTGACAAAAGATTTTCTCAGCTATAATTTTGACTTAATCAAACTACATTATGCATAAGTAAAAAGGATCTTTCCACAGGAAAAAAATCCAAGAATATTAAGTGTTAAAATACACCCCCCCCAATTATTTTTATTGGTCTGATCTATGGATTGGTTTATTTTTGTGTACAGTAATATTTTTTAAAATTATCCTTATATACTCATGTATAAGTCCATTTGCAGATAAGCCTCAACATTTTAACCAAAATATCATGAAAAATGGAAAATCCATAGATTGCCCACAAAGAAGTCAATTGTGAAAATTAAAATATATGGAAATTTTAAACGTTGTCTTATCTTTCACAGTATTTTGGTTAAAAATGCCTGGGTCAGCTAATCCATGAATTGGCCTATATATTTCTGTACTTAGCACACAGTACAGAATCCCTGTACAGAATATGTTATAGAGTGGGAACTCTGTTTTATGTTATAACATAGAAATCTGTTATCAGAATCTGATCACGCGCTACTTTCAATTCCAAAGCAAATCAGTTATCTGCAATATGAGGATGCATTTAAAATGGAAAAGATAATCAAATATTCTTTTTTTTTTGTGGATGCAAAGAGAGAGAGATGTTTGGATACCACAATTTAGCATAAGATGTTGAAAAGCCCAGGCCTAGTACCTCAACACACAATTCCCTGCACAGCAAATATTCCCTTTCCACTTAGAGTACTATGACCAGTGACATAAACTGAATCAAACAAAACTGTGATTGAATTGGTAAAAACAAGCCATGTTTGCAGAGATATCTGCAAGGTTTGGACAAAAAAATTCAAGATGGTGTCCACAATGGTGAGATCCAAACTTAGCCTGTTTCTTATGCATGTAGCACCATCTTCAGTTTTTTGACTGTAGTTATGACCCATGTGCCCCGATTATGTATCATTATGGTTTGCATTATAGAACTATTTATCATTCCAGCAAATTTTTGCCAGCATTAGCAACATTGTAATTTGCACAATGCATTAACTGAAATCAAAATAAAACCTTTCCAAATTGATGGCTTCAGTAGGAAAAAGTTGAGGAAACTTAACAATGCAAGACTGGGCAGCCATAGTATGGATAAATTAGATACTCTTGTAGCCTGGCATTGTGCTAGGAGTTGTTTGTTATGCATTCAGAGACAAAACAGTTCCTGACAGTTTGTTCATTTTTTTAATAAAAGACAAGCATTTCTCCAATGTTTCATTTTCTGCAGTCCCAAATCAGCTTCAGATCTAATTATATCATGAAGTGCTACTTGACTCTCTAAGCTCAAGTGCAAAAAGTGGGGAATCTGCAAGCAGTACAGGTGTAAGACCATGCCTTCTCGTCATGTACACAGAAAATCTAGCAATGCATATTAAATATGAAATACTCATAAAAATTACAAGTGTATTTTGATATTATTCACAGATTTGGGCATACAGATTTATTCAAATTAAGTAAGAGAAATTGAAGCAAGGCAACATATAAAAGAAGTCAATTTTAGAATTCTTTAAGAACTAAGCTTTAAAACAAAACAAATTGCTTTTCTGACGGGATAATGGTGATGATCCTGAAAGTCATAAGAAAGTAGCAAAGTAGTTTGGAGTAATGTGTGATGTGTCCTCTCCAAGATGTTAACAGAATAACAGGGTTGGAAAGCACCTTGAACGCCTTCTAGGCCAAACTCCTGTTCAAGCAGGTAATCCTATACCATTTCAGACAAATGATTGTCCAATCTTTTCTTAAAAACATCCAGTGTTGGAGTACCCACATGATGCTGAACCACAACTCCCAGAATCCTTCACTATCCATGTTCCTTTGTGGAGCTGCTGGAAGTTGTATTTCAGCAACTACTGAATGGCCAGATGACCTGACGCAAGAAAAAGAAAGTCCATTGAAAATTCTCTGTTCTGCAATTGCTTTTTGATAATGGTTTGGAGATTGATTGATTGATTGATAATCCTGTCTTTATAAGTAACTCCAGGCAGCAAACACACACAATACTCCTTCCTCCCCCTATATTTCCCACAACAACAACTCTGGTGGTGAGTTGGGTGGAGAGTGAGTGATTGGCCCATAGTCACTCAGCTGGGTTTTCATGCCTAAGGTGGAACTAAAACTCACAAACTTCTGGTTTCTAGTCCAGCACCTTAATCACTAGGTCAAATTCACTCTCATAGTCAATAGTTGAGTGATGGACTATCTACAGTGTCTTATTACAGAAATTCCCCATGGTGCTTTTTTCAATTGTGTGTTTCACAATTGAATGAGCCTCAGAGATGCTTCTCAATCATGGCAGGTCTAAAAGGAATGGATTTCAATTCCCAGAATTCCTCAGCCAGTGTTGCTAGCTGGGGAATTCTGGGAATTGAAGTCAACCCCTCTCAAAGCTCTCAAGGTTGAGAAGCACTGCTGTAAAAAAAAATAGAAAAGCTTTTGAGTAAGCATAAATCATCCTCCCCCCCACATTTGTCCAACCACTTTATAATAGTAATAATAATAGAATACTTTATTGGCCAAGTGTGATTGGACACACAAGAAATTTGTCTTGGTGTAAATATTCTCAGTATACATAAAAGAAAAGATACATTCATTAAGAATCAAGAATCATAACGTACAACACTTAATGATAGTCATAGGGTACAATCAACAATCAAATCATACTAGGAAACAGTCAATATAAATCGTGAGGATGCAAGCAACAAAGTTACAGTCACAAGTGGGAGGGGATGGGTGATAAGGAGTGATGAGAAGATTAACAGTAATAGTAGTGCAGACTTTGTAATAGTTGAACAGTGTTGAGGGAATTATTTGTTTAGCAGAGTGATGGCTTTCGGGGAAAAACTGTTCTTGTGTCTAGTTGTTCTGGTGTGCAGTGCTCTATAGCGTCGTTTTGAAGGAAGGAGTTGAAACAGTTTATGTCCGGGATGTGAGGGACCTGTAAATACTTTCACAACCCTCTTTTTGACTCGTGCAGTATACAGGTCCTTGATTGAAGGCAGGTGGGTAGTAATTGTTTTTTCTGCAGTCCTAATTATCCTCTGAAGTCTGTGTCTGTCTTGTTGGGTTGCAGAACCAAACCAGACAGTTATAGAGCTACAGATTATAGACTCAATAATTCCTCTGTAGAACTGGATCAGCAGCTCCTTGGGCACTTTGAGCTTTCTGAGTTGTCGCAGAAAGAACATTCTTTGTTGTGCTTTTTTGATGATGTTTTTGATATTAGGTGTCCATTTTAGGTCATGTGATATAGTAGAACTTAGAAATTTGAAGGTCTCTACTGTTGATATTGTGTTGTCTAGTATTATAAGAGGTGGTAGTATGGGAGGGTTTCTTCTAAAGTCTACCACCATTTCTATGAATTTGAGTGTGTTCAGTTCCAGATTGTTCCAGTTACACCACGAGGCAAGTTGTATAACCTCCTGTCTATATGCAGATTCGTCATTGTCTCGAATGAGACCAATCACTGTTGTGTCATCAGCAATCTTCAGTATTTTAACAGATGGATCATTTGATGCAGTCATTGGTATATAGGGAGAAGAGAAGTGGAGAAAGCACACAGCCTTGGGGGGCCCCTGTGCTGATTGTATAGGTATCAGATGTGATTCTGCCTAGCTTCACCTGCTACTTCCTGTCTGTTAGGAAGCTTATGATCCACTTACAAGTGTGTTCAGGTATCACTAGTTGGTTTAATTTAGTTAGAAGAATGTCTGGAATAATGGTATTGAATGCTGAACTGAAGTTTACAAAGAGGACCCTTGCGTAGGTATTTGGAGATTCAAGTGTTGTAGGATGTAATGCAGAGCCATGTTAACAGCATCATCTGTCGATCTATTTGCTCAGTATGCAAACTGCATGGGATCTAACAGCAGATCCATGATGGTTTTCAGGTGGGACAGCACAAGCCTTTCAAAGATTTTCATAACTACAGATGTTAGAGCAACTGGTCTGTAGCCATTCAGTTCCTTGATGGAGGGCTTCTTTGGCACTGGGATGATGGTAGAACGTTTGAAGCAGGAACCATAGCACATCTCTAGTGATCTATTGAAGATTCGGGTGAAGATGGCGGCCAATTGGTCAGTGCAGACTTTTAAGCAAGACGGAGTTATCTTGTCTAGCCCTGGTGCTTTTCCTGGCTTTTGTCTGTGAAATAGATTTTGCATTTCTTTTTATGTGATCACCAGAGGTTGTGAACCCAATGGATTGGGGCCAGTTGTAGGAGGCTTGGCTGTTGTTGGTGTATTTGATTGTTGATTTCCTTCTGCCTGGGAAGGAGGTTTGCTGAAGCCAGTGATGTTTTTAAGAGTTTTCCACATGTATGCTGGTTCATGAGAGAAACACCAAATTTGCTGAAGTAATACTGATGCTAAGCAGAAAAAAATCCTAGTATATTTTCCCCCTATCATTCTCATTTAGTTAAATGACAGACAATCTGGCCTAGTTAATCATTGAAAATAAAGTATTTCAGAGAAAATATCATGGAAGTCTTACACTAATTGAGTCACAAGGTAACCAAATGATCTGGGTATGACTATCCTGATTTCATTATTTGATCATCCCTCTACAATTGCCTTACTTCCATTAATATCAAGCAAAAGACTCTCTCTTGGAATCTTTTCATTAGTAATGTATCAGTCATTGCCAAGGGAACATTCTACTGTTTATTTATTATTTATTTATTATTCAGATTTCTATACCGCTCCCTCTCCCAAAAAGGGACTCGGGGCGGTGTACAGCCTGCTAAAAACACCCAGAATAAATACAATTTAAATACAATTTAAAACTAGATTAAATAAACAGATCCGGCTGCATCCCATCCAACTACAATTCAGACATTTAAAATCCGGGATTGAGTAAAAATTTAAAAAGTATAAAATTTAACAATTAAAACCTAAATTAAGTTTAAAACCCATAGACCACTTACTGGGCGAGGCCGGCCTGCTTGAAAAATAGGGTCTTAACTGCGTGCCGGAAGGTCAGGATGTCCGTCATGGCCCGTATCTCCGGGGGGAGATCATTCCACAGGGAGGGGGCTCCCACAGAGAAAGCCCGCACCCTTGGGGCCGCCAGCCGACAACGATCAGGCGGCGGCAACCCAAGCAGGGCAGCCCTGTGAGAGCGTACTGGGCGGCGGGAGGTTGTTGATGGCAGCAGGCGGTCCCGTAAGTACCCAGGTCCCGAGCCATGGAGCACTTTTAAATACTGTTTAAAAATTATCAGATTATATCTCCCTATACTCCCTCCCTCCCTCACATACACACACTCTCTCTCTCTCTCTCACACAAATTCAAGAAATTATTTATACAGGTTTTCTTGATCACAAATATAGAAGAAAATTTTGAAAGGCCTTCTGTGCCCAACTATGATTATAGTGTCAGACTAATTTGAGAATTCATATTGAGGATTTTGCTTAATCTTTAGCATAGTCATTCTTTATATAACAGCTGCATGTTAATCCCCCTGAAATCAGCGACAGAATTCTTACTGACTTTGATGTTTAAAGATTTATGGCCAACCTCTTTCTGTAAATTCTGGTATTCAATGGCAGAGGAAAGGATCTGTTGCCCTCAATTTTCTAAGTGGATTATTTTCATTTGCAGGGAGAGACAAGAATAAGAATAATGAAAAGAACCAATATAGAGAAGTTATATTTGCACTGATCTTCAGAAATGGCCATGGAATCATATTTCCCTTTACTGTTGATAATTTTCAAGTTTAATTATTTTATCATGGTAGCATATTGTGCTTTGTTTTGTGCTGGGCAATATAAAAAATTTGCCCACATAAAGAAAAGGCTCTGAAAGCTAAACAAGAAACAAAAGAATCCATTCAATTATTAGTTATTAAAGTTGTGAACAAATAAGATCCATTCAGATCAAACCCAGAAGGCAGATACTTCTGAAAGCACAAAGGTGATGACTTTAAAAAAAAAAGACTAAATATGCATGTTCTGATTTTATCCTTCATAAATATATTTGAAATACACTCCTACATGCAGTTTTGTTATCAGTAATAGTGGAAATATTGCTTTTCTTAATGAGTACTCAGATAGTAACCACCAAAGATTCATAAATAAAAAACCCCAAATGCTGCTTATTTAATAAGAATTTCTCTTTCTATACACAAATACACATACACACACATTGAACTTTTAAAAGTTATTTTCAGCAAGCTTCTTTTGTTCTGCTGCAACTATCCTCAAATTGATATTACCAAAACATCAGAATTCCAAATAATGCAATTGCCATCTGTTTGAATTTTTTCTGTTCACAATACGGTTGGAGAGCTACACACATAGAAAGAACCTTTTCTTATAGCTGCAATAATGATTGTACTTGTCATCCCAGTTTTTTGTGGTTCATGGGCCTGGATCTCCTTCTCTTTGCCAGGGGAAGAAAAGCTTCTAACTCAATCCTTTTTTTTCCCAAAAAAATTTCCAAAACTTTTGGGGGTAGCTTTTCTCTATCAATCAATGCAGAGTTGACCTAACCAACCATATGGACTTTCTCCCAAGGAAAGAAATAAGCTCCTTGTCCAGATTGAATTAAATCTCCCTCCCTCCCTCTGTCTCTTTCTCTCTCTCTCTCTCCCTCCCTCCCTCCCTTCCAGCTCTCTTTGTTAACATGAGCTCAAGACCAATAACTTGAATGAATATCTACAATTTGTAATTTGTTCAATAGAGTTGCTGTTTGAATTTTCCCTCTACAATTTTATAAAGATTAAAGATGCCAATTTTCCACATAAACCTAGCAGTAAGTTCCATTAAAATCAGTGGGGTTTAATTTTAATTACACAGATAGAATTGTACTACGTCCAATTTATTTATTTTTTCTTTCAACATCAAAGAGTTTTCCAGTAAGGGAACTAAAACACTTAAAAAAAGAACTAACCCCAAAGTGTCTTACTGAAATATCAACAATCCAATCATTTGGATTATTGAAAGCATACTGATCCATGTTTTGGCTTGTATTTCAATCACCTACAGCAGGGGTGTCAAACTCACATTGTCACGATGCAGTCATGTGACTTACTGGGACGTTTCCCCCCTTCGCTAAACCAGGCGTGGGCATGGCCAGCGTGTGATGCATCTGGTCTACAGGCTGGGAGTTTGACAGCCCTGACCTACAGTATATGTGCATGCACTACACTTCTGTTAAAATAGAATTGAGTTTTATTCACACACGTACATTCCCACATACTCGGAGAAATTTTGGTTTATTAAGTTACAATATTTTGTATAAACAGAGCACAGTACGCGAATTGCTCCATTATGCTGGTCTGCATTAAAGAGAGAGGTGGCTGGGCTGCATTTTGCAGAGCAAAAGAACCACAGAGCTTTCTCAGCACTCTGTAGCAATGGAAGACAATGCTTTTCCTCGCGTCGTCCTTCAGAGGAAGGCAGCGAAGAAATACTTTGCCCAATGAGACTGGAGTAAAATTATTCCTGTCAATAGGGGGCTTTGGCTACCATGCAGCATAGGCAAGGGTAGCATTTAAAGTGGGTTGTATTTCTGTTTGGCAAAGAGCCCTCCATGAAAGGCAAGAGTCTCAGTGGGATGCAGATTCTCAGGCTTAAAATTTCCAGCAGCTTGTTCTGTCGATTAGACTCTCATAGCAAGAACTGCAAGATCTTTTTCACAAAATGTATTGCACCCCCCTTTAAAAACTAGAAGGGCATTGTGTTTCAGCAACAACCGTGCTTTTTTAAAAATGCATGGCGTATAAAAGAGAAGCCAGAATAGCTTTAATCATCTTGATTTTCAACCTCAAGATGATTTGGGAAATGCATTCATTATTAGACATTGGCACATCCAAGTGCAATAGACAATTTTCTTGCCTGCTTTATGATTAACTGTAAGCTTTTTCCAAACCCAGAAAAAAAATGAGAGAAGGAAAAGGGCTGCAACTGAGACATCTCTAGTAACTGACCAGTTAAATTTATGTTAAGGTGGGACACTATTATGCTGGTAACCTCAGGGGAGTAGAAGTTCTGGATTGACGGTGGGGTCAAAAGGCACACATTGAAGCAGAAGGTACTATCTACCCTAGAGGATGCAAAAAACATGAAGATCCAGAGGGAAGAGTGATCTTTAATTACACTGTAGATTCATTTGATGGCAGTAATTTTGTTTCTTCTGACTGAAGGTAGCTTTCTTTAGAATTGAGAAATGTTAGGCAACGACAATGATTTGCTTTACTGGGCGTACAAATGAGTCCAGATTAAGAAAGTTGTACACTTCAAGGGACAATTGTTTGGCCATGAGATTTGCTGCTTTCTGTAACATAATTCAAGTATGGCATTGTTATTCTGCACATATGCTGTAAAAATATATGTAGACTTATCTTCAGAAAGGTTTGAAATGTTGGTGTTGGTGAAAGTAACATGTACGTGGGAGTGAGAAACAGAAGAATAGAGGGCATGGGAGTCAAAGCAGTTTCTAAATCTCCCACTTATTCAACTACTAGAACTTCTTCCTCTCTCTCTCTCTCTTTTTAGAAAATTAGCCTGCTGTAATTTACTGTCATGAAGTAAATGTATTGAAGGATATGCATGAAGATGCTTAAAATTTAAACAATTTGGTTGGTTCCCTCTACAAGCTCATAACTGATTATAGAACTATAATATTTTCATGTTATATTACAAGCAGCATAGAGAACATACAGGTGAAGGATCAGTAAGCTGTTACTTAATCCTGGATTTTTTACTTTTTTTCTTCAATTCTGAGCACTGTGCCAGAAAAGACCCTATAATTAGTTCTGGATGATGTAATCCTTTAGAAATAATACTGTGTCAATACAATAATTTAAGACTTGACCAATAAATAGTAATGCAACCATATCTAGTGAAATTGAAATTGTGCAGAAACTCACAATATGATTTGCATCAGTTCTACTCAGCTAACCAGGTAACTATAGACATCTTATTCTTACAAGATAACATAAATAAACGTGATGAGGAACAATGTACAGTTACAGGTAGGCTAAACATACATTTTCATGAATTGAATGTAAAGGAAATTCCAAATTGATGAATATTCTCATGAAAGTTATCAGAATCAGACTGAATTTCTTTAACTCGATGATGTCCTGCTAAAATGAACTTGTGATTTATGGCTATGATGGTTAGATAGATAGAAAGAAAAGTATTATGATGTAACTTGACAAAGAGAGAGGTTGAAATATAATTGCACTTTTCAACTACTGGGAGGAATATCAAAAGCCACATCTTTGTTATGTTCTTTTTCTTTTCTATTTGTCTTGAATTCTTTTCTATTTGCTTTTTTTTAAATTCCTTACCTTATGTTAGTTTGTATTAGTTTTAATATTTTTAAAAAGTTCCAATAATATACAAACATTTTCCTAACAAGCACAATTCAGAGTTCATGCAGAGCACCATTGTTATCCTCCCCAGGCACTGTTCTTTTACTGAAGATTTTGATTAGCAGTCTTGTTGATGCCTTTGATCCTTCAAAACAATTGTTTTGATCCCTTTAATCTGGATAATTCTAATTTATAAGAACCACAAGGTACAGTATTCAGGTTAGAGGAATCAAGGCTGTAGCCCTCTAAGACTTAAATGACACTGTATGTTCAAAACAGTTAAAGATTGATTCAGGCATGGAGGCTAAGGATTATGTATATTTGCTGCATCAAGTTACTTATAAAAGTAATAGAGGTAGTATAAAAATATAATAAATAATATGAATATACAGTGTACCACATCTGGTTGCTAACTGAAGTTTACAGCCCAGCATGTTGTGGAATGTGATCTCAGATTTCATGAAGACAAAGAATAGGATTAAAAGACTGGATTTGTTTTCTTTCCATTTTGCTTCTCCTTTGTAGTTTTTTGGTCTTTCTTCTAATTTAATATCTCGTTTTTTTATTTATCATTCTTCACTAGGTGCTAAGCAATTGCAAAAAACAAAAAACAACCAACTAACAAAACAAACAAAGCCCTGGTGAAATTTTTCTTAATTTCCTCCCTCATCTATTTATTTGTATTTATTAAACAAAGTTATATGGCCCCCGAACTCACACACAGGTGACTCTAGGCAGCTTACAACATTAAAACCCCACAACATAAAAATCATACTCCCCACACACACCCATGGCAGCAGCAACACAATCAAGCCAACCACTTGATCAACTCCATCTCCATTTGAAGTCCACAAGCTGACAAGACCACATCTTTAGAGCCTTTTGGAACAGCAGCAATAAAGAAACCGAGAAAAATCTTTCCAAAGTGTAAAACCCACATTCCGACAAAACTTTTCTCTTAATATGGACAAATTCTGGTTCTGAATATTTGTCAGTATAAAAACAACCCTTGATTTCCCAGACCTTCATTCTGTAGATTGTGGCTGCAACAGATAAATTCTTTTATCCCAGACTTTACTTCCAATATTCCACTGTTATCAAAGTAGTTTAGACAATGGGCATAATTTACTTCATTTGCATTCATGTATGTAATTTGTAATTTGTGTATGTAACCATAGATGTTTTTATGCCATTTGTGTAAATTTGTGTCATTTGTGTGTTTGTAAGCGGCCTAGAACCACAAATGGGAGTGGCTGGATCAAAGGGATTTTAAGATAAAACTAAACAAAAATTAAATAGGATTGGCAGACACATTGGCTTTCCAGAATTTTCCGGGACTCCAGATGCCACTTCATCTGTCTTCATTTTATAGCTGGGGGCATCTGGTTGATCATGTATATAGTTGAAGAGGCTTATTCTATTAATTCCTCCCTCCCTCCCTCCCTTTCTCTCTCTCTCTCTCTTTCATGCATTTGTAGACACCCACAAATATGTAAGCCCATACTTTTCTTAGGCAAATGAGCATTTATGTCTAAGTGAAATGTGTGGCAATCCAAAGGAATGGATCGTGAGAGAAAGGAATACAAGACAAGGCACAAGGAAAGCACTATGACACATTTGCCGTCTGCTGGAGACCACATTGAATATCTACTTAGACAAGTAGAGAGAATTTTTTTCCCCAAGATCCTAGACAGTCTTAGGCCATAGTCAGATTAGTACTCAGTGCAAGCAGTATGGTAGTAACTGATCTAGCACTGTAGTCTTAGTTGTAGGCTCCAGGCTGTGGACTATTACTGGTCCATGAGCCGTTTGGAACCAGGCCATGAAAGTGGCTGATGAGTTTGTACATGCATCCCCATTTGCACAAACAGTGGGTGAGCATGTGCACACTCACTCTGTTTCATGAGTGGCATCCTCTCCCCTCCCCTGGCAGTCCGCAAAATCAGAAAAGTTGAGGAATTTTGGGCTATCAATGGAAAAGAGAAGGATCCTTTAAAAACAAAATCTAAAGCATAACTTGCACCATTGACAAAAAATCTAAATTTGTCTTTATAGTTATAGCTTATCCATATCACATGTATCAATTTACCATTATGCAAATGTATATCCCTTATACTCTTTTTTACTGATGACTTTTCTCTTTTCCATTGATGTGGTAGTCCAAAGTTCTCTAACCTTTCTGGCTCAGTACCAATCCCCTTGATGCTATTACTTTCCAAAATGTGTTGGGTTGGAAAAATAAAATAACATTTTTATTAATGTTATTATTAATGACTGGAATATTTGGAAGAAGTAATAGTTCAAGGGCAGGAGAATATTGTCCCTAGATTGCTTGTCATATTGCAGAATATGTAATCCTCTACTTGAAGTTTGAAGTGTGTACAGATGAGAGAAAAAGAGTGGAGGGTTGTAAGGCTTTTGAATTCAGTGGAATCTGTTTGAGGCCTGTGCATCTTTGCTTCACCTCAAGCTTTGCCTTACAATTTCAGGCAAAGACTTGAAATGAAGTAATGTATGTCCAATCAATCAGAACAGAGTTGGAAGGGACTTTGGAGGTCTTCTAGTCCAATCCCCTGCTCCAATCCCCTTTCAGACAGGTGGCTGTCTTTTCTTAAAAACCTCCAGTGATGAAACACCCACAACTTCTGAAGATAACCCATTCTGCTGATTAATTTTCCTCGCTGTTAGAAAGTTTCTCCTTAATTCCAGGTTGCTTCTCTTCTTGATTAGTTCCCATCCACTGTTTCTTATCTTGCCTTCTGGTGCTTTGGAAAATAAGTTGACCCCCTCTTCTTTGTGGCAGTCCCTCAAATACTGGAATACTGTTATTATGTCACCTAGTCCTTTTGTCTAGAGTAGCCATACCCAGTTCCTGCAACTGTGATATGTTTTAATCTTCAGAAGTTTTAGTCTCCATCCTAAAGTGGGTCTTCTCTGCACTTTCCCCAACTTTCATAGTTCTATGCTTTGCTTCTAGAAATAAGAGGGTAGTGCTTACTGAAGCAGCTTGACACAGACCTTTGCCAAAGTGAGAGGTTCCTGCACAGCTTCAAGCACTGCACAGCTTTGGCATAGATTGGATATACATATAAAATTTAGTGGACATATGTAGGAGGGTCAAGAACAGATGGATAAAACATAAGCATTGCCTCTGAGTGCCCACATCTCTGGATGTATCACAAAATTACTTGTGAGAGTTTAGCTGTGAGCAGGCTGGCATTCCAGTTAAAGATAGCTCACAATATTTGCTCCCATTTTCTCTGAAATAGCTGAATATAATTGGTTGATTCCCATTTATACATCTAACTTCTTTGGAATTTAGCATAGTGTATAAATAGAATTCACAGGCGGTGTCTTATCCAGGTATTGACAGATTAAAAATATGTTCATTTTCAGCAGAATTGAAGTCCTCCTTCTGCTCAATGAATAATTTCACTTTGGAACAGATATGACAGATTTGGGGTTAACTTTTTGGTGTATGTTCCTTTGGAATAAAACAAAGCTAGTATAGCACCAATATTTCTTTGCATTAACATACTGATTAACATAAATATATGATTCCTTAGTTCATAGGGAGAAGCTAAAACAAAAATGTATCACAATTAGAAGGTTAGGCATTACTTTAAAGAAGGAGATCTATCTATCTATCTATCTATCTATCTATCTATCTATCTATCTATCTATCTATCTATCTATCTATCTATCTATCTATCTACCTATCATCTATCTATCTATCATCTATCTGTCACCTAGAGGAGCAATTAAAATTCCCATATTGTTAGATTAGCCCTGGCTGTTAATGCTGTACTAGAGAGCTAAGAAAAAAAGAGGGAAGGTTTTAATTGTAGATTACTTCTGTTCCTTAAGAACTTAAATATCTTAAGTTAAGATACTTAACAAATAGCAGTTCTTAAGGCTCATTAAGATTAGTAAGGTTCTTAAAGCCTGCCCCCCCAAAATCTTCTTTAATGAATTGCAGAAAGGTGTGCTTGCACAAAGCCCCAAGCGTTTCTTGAAAATCATGACAGAAGTATTCTGCTCCTTATTTTACATAGGCATGAGAATAATAAATACTGAATTGATTGATCTACAGAACATCTATAGCATTTCCCCCAGAAATAGAAGGTTGATAATTGCCAGATTGAGATAGAAGAGCTAAAAGGAGTATGAAAAATAAATAATGAATCAAAATTAGCCTGTAAACACAAACATTTTCCAACACTGTTTACTTAATAATGGTCTGTGTGGATGAGGTTTGATTCTATGTTGCCCTTTCATGAACAGTTGCTCATTCAAGCAACTTCATTCAACCTTTAGGCTGGATGATTGAGTCTTTATTCACATATTGCAACACAATTTGGGGAAGAAACTCCTGAAGTTGGTGTAGCAAGATTTGGTACATTCCAATAACTAGCTGAGTCTCTCCCTAACAATTTTGCTGTGACTGATGAAATTGCTTGGATAAGCAATGAAACACCTCAGATTAACAAAGTTTGGTCCAGTTGCCATAACTGAACCTTTACACATTTTTGGCCTGGAGTCTTCATTCACATATTTCATTAACAGGCTTCTTCTGTTAGTAGAAGAAATCAAGAGAGTGGATTATATTGATATCTATGCTAAAGCACTCGGTGCTTTATGAGTGCACCATGGTGGCACAGTGGTTAGAATGCAGTACTGCAGGCTACTTCTGCTGATTGCCAGCTGCCAGCAGTTCGGCAGTTCGAATCTTACTGCTCATGGTTGACTCAACATTCCATCCTTCCGAGGTTGGTAAAATGAGGACCCAGATTGTTGGGGACAATGAGTGGATTCTGTAAACTGCTTAGAAAGGGCTGTAAAGCACTGTGAAGTGGTATATAAGTCTAAGGGCTATTGCTATTGCTGTCTAACTCACAATCCTGAAGAATAATCTAATCATTCAGTTGGGTGCATAGTAGGCAGCATTAGGGAAGGTACATCAATGAAAATAATCTTCCATCTTTCCAAATGTCAGGATTGTAGACTTTTGCTCTTGACAGCTCTGAATCCAATTCTTTTTTTTAAAAAAAAAAGACTTTATCTTGTTAAGACATACAATGGTTAATAAGAAGACAGAATCCAAATTTCAGCTTTTACTAATGAACAGATGATCAGTAGGATGCTGACTTTTAGAATTAATTATCACCCATTGAATTAGATTAAAGAATCACATGTACTTTAATCATTTTGTGCACATGTAATTCTTTATCCAGCTAAGCATGTGCACGTGGAAACCTCCTCCCACTTACATATATCTTAAAAAGTGGATCAGGCATGAGTCATTGTTCAAAGGATGCCATGTTAACTCTTTTTGCTTTACAATTTAATTTTCAGGAACTTTTGGAAGCAGCCAATACTTTTTTTTTACTTTAATGGTAAAATACTCTAAAGAAAATGCTCTTAGCAAGATTAAGGTTCAATATAAAATATTAGAGCTGCAGATGGCTGGCAATAGCATATTGGAAATGCATTGCTATTTAGTTTGATTAATTTAACAATAACAACAAAACCCTTCTGCTCTGCAATTGTCATAGGTAAAATAGACAATTATAAGTCTATTTTAACTCTGAATATTACAGACCAGAAGACTTTTTGTGAATATTTATTCTTGTGCAACTTACATGCAATGGAAAATTACTACTTTCAACCCAAAACATTTTTTTAAATAATTTGCTAAGGAAAGGGCTAGTCAAGAAGAAAAGATCTAGTCATTTAAAAAAAAAGAGGAGATTTTTTTCAGTGTATAGCTATAGAATTGAAGAACAGTGCAAAAAACATAACCCCTCCCCCCCAACACACACAAAGAATTAGTATACATGTTGATTTTCGGAATGTCAGTATTTTATACCAACATTCTAAAGTTCATGTCCTACAAAAGCATCTGATCATACTGGTTGGAGATTCTGAAAACTGTACTCTAGTATAGCCAGAAGCACCAGATATCCTCCAGGCAGAAAACATTAAAAAGAAAAAGAAACTGCAAATTGCATACTGGGCTGATAAAGAAGAATACTGTGATAGAATAAAACTAACAAAATTATTATTAGCCAGAACCTAAGAAAAGTTATACACATTTCCTCCTAATTTTAGGGAAACAGAATGATTGCTAGGCCAAGAAGAACAAACAATCAGCTTTCAATTAATGATGAAATTTCAACCATTTCTAAGCAGATGGCCAGAAAATTCACACGTTCAAAGAGACCTAAAAATCATTAAAGTTCAAGCTCTCAAATATGACAACCTCTTGGAGGAATTGAAGAGAATTATTGCTGTTTCTCATGAAACCAAAATTAGAAGTTTAGAAGAAAAGGAACAATGTAAGACTAAATTCATTATGGATTTACAAAGTGAATTATTTAATTACTTAATTCTAGGAACAAACTAGAAATAATTTAAAAATAATTAGTTTAGTTTTGAATGCTGAAGCAGAAGCCTTTTTAATGTACGCAAAAAAATGCATTCAACAAAACATCTCCTTGTCAATTAATTTTAAAGGTGAGATAATGGGCACTTGCAGATTAAGAGCAAAAGGCAATGTTACAGAGATCTGTTCTTAATTTCTGAAGTCTATCCTTTATACTATCAAGAAAAACTATCAAATTGAATAGTGGATATAAAATCATGATTTATCCAAATCTTTTA
Source organism: Bungarus multicinctus (assembly GCA_023653725.1). Taxonomy (NCBI): domain Eukaryota; kingdom Metazoa; phylum Chordata; class Lepidosauria; order Squamata; family Elapidae; genus Bungarus; species Bungarus multicinctus. Next base: position 118,368,438 of record CM042836.1, read on the forward strand.
CTATTTTTGTTATATTTTATGAAGCATTTTAAGAAAAGAATGCATAATTCATAAAATTATGATGCATAGGAGAAAAATAAAAAGCAGAAAAGAAGGGCAAAAAAGGAGAAAAATGAAGTACTTAGGGGATTTAATTAGGTTACCAATTTTTATATTTTATTATAAAAACTACACATTATTGTTAAAATAAAGAATCAAAGCAATATATGAATATCAATAGCAATAGTCAGCATAGTATAAATTGTAAAATGAGTTTAAGAATTAGAGGAGTGTCCAACTGAGACTTTAAAGACTTTATACTAAGAGAAATATTAATTTTGGATATAGTATTATTCCATATAAACAATTATAATTGAAAAAAAAACAACCCGATTCCTTGGAGTTGAATTAAATTCTGTGCCAGATTTACTTCTGTACCAGAAATACAAGCTCATCAAAGATAGTCCCAGAGCTTAAGTAGCCATCCTTCTTCAGAAGGAATTGAGTGTATTTTCTAAGAGGAAATACAGAATTTTCTTGATGCAGTTGCCCCATATAGAGCTAATTCAATATACTTTGTGGCAGCATAAGGTTTAGTAATATTTTATAAAAAAAATACTGGAGAGGAATGCGACCTTTGAATTTATTTTGTTTGATTATAAATCATTTTCCAAGATTGTTGAGTTTTACAACTTTGCTGCCAAAACATGAAAGAAATGATCCAATTTGATAATTACTGTATATTCCTAATCATTTTCAGAAAACAATTTGTCTTTTTTAGCCATCAGTAGTAGAGTGCTATATCAGCAGTAAAACATCTTATATCAATTTTCTCTAGATACCATATGTTGTATGAATTTAGTATTTTTCTTTCATTAAAATTTCCATTGTCATCTATTGTATAAATCCTGTCTGCATTTGCTTAACTGTACAGTCTTCAGCTGATTAAATTTTTGAATCATAGTTCATCAACAATTTATAAATAAGGCCCAGCCAATTTCAAACTTATGTTACAAGGTTTTCAAATTCAGTCAACTCTTTAAGTGTTCCTTCTTGTTTATCTTTTGCTTATTGATAAATCAAATTTTTGAGCCTATATATTTTGTTGTCTCTCCATTGAGTGAATTTCTTTGTGCTTTCCTCTTCATAAAAATAAATATTCAATAATGTGTATAAGCTTTGTGTGATTTGTGTGATTGTTTTGCTACTTTTATCTCACAATTATTAATATTGCATGAAATATTTTAAGATTATTTTCTCTTTGTATCAGTAACAAGGTATTTGTGCAATGTATCTGGACATTCTGTTCTCTCAGTGAAAATAACCAACTATAGAGTGATATAATCCAACCAATAATGCAATTGAAACAATAGCTAGATATAGTTTCTGTTTGGAATCACTAGATTATCTCATTCTTTCAATCCTATAGTATCTTAAATGTAGTCCTTGGCCTTTGATTAGACCATATAAAATTCATCATTTGTATTTGGTAATATCTTATTTTAATTTTCCTTGGAGTCATTGAAAGTTGAGCCTTGGTTGAGAATTCATTTTAATGGTTGCAATTTGTTCTAAGTAAGACAGTTTTTACTTTCTTCATCTTAAAAATACTCTGCCATTATACTTTTTTCTAAACCTCTGAAAAATGATTTACAAATAGATTTTTACTGTTTTGCCATTTAACTTTTCTAGATTTTCAGCAATAGTATTAAATCCTATAATTTGGTACAGATATTGCTTTTCTTCATTAAAGAAATTCCTGTGAACATTGAACTTGCCTTCAAAAGAACACTGTTTGAAAGGGTTAGTGTTTTAAACACAATTTCTTGAAAAATCTCGTAGTATATTGTAGAGATGGCATCTGGTCCTTGAGCTTTGTTCAGTAGCTGTGATTTTACGTTATTTTATTGCTGTTTTCATTTTACTTTCTGAGTTTATTGAGAACATCCTTTTGTTGATCTATAAATTTTGTAAGTTGTATTGTATTCTGGTACTCTTCAATCTTATCTGGATCAATGATTGTACAAACAGAAGTGATTGTTCTTTGACCTGCTCCTTCTGCAGTTGGTAATACAGTATTTTGTCTGACTCAACTTCTTGTAGGTCTCATTTTCTTCTTTTAAATCTTTGAACTTTGTTCCAAGTCCAGAACCAGGTTTTGCTTGTTTCTTAATTCTAATTCCTTCAGTTCATCCACAGTATATTCTTCCGTTTTTGCATAGCATTTTTTCTATTTGATGCTGCAATCTTTTAGGAATGCTTTGCTAGACTTAAGTTACCTAAACAGGTAACTTGATTTGGAAAAAGCTCTTTAATTCCTGTTGGCACTTCAACTGGTTGCACTAAAATTTTGTTAAGTTTTCATGTCTCTGGTCTAGAAGGATTCCCCTCTTTAATTTCACTAGTATTGGATTATCATCTGCATATATAGGACTTATGGTACCAGTAGTGGAATTCCTATTTTTTTTCTACAAGTTCTGTGGGCGTGGCTTGGTGGGTGTGGCAGGGGAAGGATACTGTAAAATCTCCAGTCAGAGGTGGTATTTGCTGGTTCTCCGAACTACTCAAAATTTCCACTATCGGTTCTCTAGAACTGGTCAGAACTTGCTGAATACCACTACTGGTTTGCATGAATCTATGATTAGTTAAAAATGAATTAGAAATCCAGCACAGCTTTCTTTACAAGTGCTTAACTAGAAAAGATTTTGATTTGGCACACACACTGGCAAGAATTAAGAAAATAAAATACTTCCTGTATTATTCCTGCTCCTCTATCTGTCCTTCAGAGAGGGAATCAAAGGCCCACCTATTGCTATAGAATTTGAGAGGTTCTGTGCTTCTCTGATGAATAATAACTTTACCTGTTTTATCTCCTTCCTCATTCTTTTTTTCTTTAATACTAGTTGCTACTATATACATTTGGTGCTTACTCTCTTATTTCCAGAATTGGAGGGGTGTTTGTACAGCAACCTAACCCAAACTTTTACCTTTAAAAAAAAACAACAACAGCAGCACAGTTGGAGTAGGTATCTTTCTGGTTTAATTTTTTTGCACTAGGCTCATTTTTGTGGCTCAGATTCACAATCCTTTCATCCTTATCAATTTGGTCCTAAGTAAGCCTTTAGATGTCTGTAAGTGTTGGGACTCTTGTGTTTTACCAAGAGTCTGGCAATGGCCAGGTGTTAGACAATTGGTTCTTTGAGGATCACCGGGTAAGAAGATTTTATGCTTTATTAATAAGTTTAACAGGCAGATATAAATGGAAACATAAAAGCATAATATACCAAGCAAGATGCTTTCCCTTCAGCTGTTGGGAAGCCCAATAAAAACAGGGGAGAAATCTTCATAGGTTTTTGCACAGCACTGAGAGCTTAAGCCTGTATTAAAGCTCAAAGGGCATAAGGATCCGACCTTAACTGGATGATGCATAACTCTGGGACAGGAACAAGAGTTCTGAGGACTTAAACAGATAAGCTGGTGCTCACCTAAATGCGGATGGTCCTTGAGTTACGACCACAATTGTGCCCAAAATTTATGTGGCTAAGTGAAACATTTGTTAAGTGAGTTTGCCCCATTTTACGATTTTTCTTGCCACAGCTGTTGAGCGAATCATTGTATTTGTTAAGTTAGTAACATGGTTTTTAAGTAAATCTGGCTTGACTTTGCTTGTAGAAGATTGTAAAAGCTGATCACATGACCCCAGGGTACTGCAACCATCATTAATATGAACTACTGGCCAAGCATCTGAATTTTGATCTAGTGATCATGGGGATGCTGCAAAAAATTTTAAGTGTGAAAAATGGTCATAAGTGACTTCTTTCAGTGCCGTTGTAATTTTGAATGGTCACTAAATGAACTGTTGTAAGTCAAGGACTGAGGGTTTTTTTTACAGTTATGGGAATACTTTCCTCACTCCTGCTAAGTAATAGTAAAAAATAAGCAAGTTTTAAACTTAGCTGAGAATAAATCCTAGACTATTAGAATTTTCTTAATATGAAGGAAAAGTTAAAATAGATGACTATGCTTTTCAAAACACAATGGTTTTCACAAATGCACTACTACTGTATACTCTTGACTTTCATTTGGTTTACAAAAAGCCATAAAACTAAGTTAAAATATAAATGGATTCGTGTTTTTTTCTTTTCTTTGATAATTGATAATACATATCATTTGATCAATTTTTATAATACAGAAAAGTGTATCATGTATCTTTTATTTAATAATGTATGTATTTTTATTTTGCATTTCTTCAATTTATTTTTGCCACTATTTTAAAAGCAATAATAGAATAAATTATATATAGTATATTCACTGCTATACACAGAAGAATTTGAATATTCTCTGAAATTATTAGTCAGCACCACTGGGAACCGGAAAAGAAATAAGGAATATTAGTTGCTTGAAACAAGTCAGATTTTTAAATCTGGAGTCTACCCTTTTTTAATCTGGAATTATAAAAATTAGATAAGCTGCTGACAATATCCACTTTGCTATCTTCTTTTTTGGATATGAAGGCAAATTGATGAATTCAGATTTGCTGTTCTAATTTCAATAGCCTCTGAAATTGCCTTTGGTATGGTCCAGAGTGACTTCTGAATTGATTCTCAGAATAACTCCTTCTTGCTTAAAAGTCTGTGCTGAGCAATTGGCCCCCATCTTTACCCGAAGCTTCAATAGATCACTAGAGATGTGCTATGTTCCTTCCTGCTTCAAACGTTCTACCATCATCTCAGTGCCAAAGAAGCCCTTCATCAAGGAACTGAATGACTACAGACCAGTTGCTCTAACATCTGTAGTTATGAAAATCTTTGAAAGGCTTGTGCTGTCCCACCTGAAAATGGATCCACTGTTAGATCTCATGCAGTTTGCATACTGAGCAAATAGATCGACAGATGATGCTGTTAACATGGCTCTGCACTACATCCTACAACACCTTGAATCTCCAAATACCTATGCAAGGTCCTCTTTGTAGACTTCAGTTCAGCATTCAATACCATCATTCCAGACACTCTTCTAAGTAAACTAAACCAACTAGCGGTACCTGAACACACTTGTAAGTGAATCATAAGCTTCCTAACAGACAGGAAGCAACAGGTTAAGCTAGGCAAAACCATATCTGATACCTGTACAATCAGCACAGGGGCCCCCCAAGGCTGTGTGCTATCTCCACTTCTCTTCTCCCTATATACCAATGACTGCATCTCAAATGATCCATCTGTTAAAATACTGAAGTTTGCTGATGACACAACAGTGATTGGTCTCATTTGAGACAACGATGAATCTGCATACAGACAAGAGGTTATACAAATTGTCTTGTGGTGTAACCGGAACAATCTGGAATTGAACACACTCAAAACCGTAGAAATGGTGGTAGACTTTAGAAGAAACCCTCCCACGCTACCACCTCTTACAATACTAGACAACACAGTATCAACAGTAAAGACCTTCAAATTTGTAGGTTCTACCATATCACATGACCTAAAATGGACACCTAACACCAAAAACGTCATCAAAAAAGCACAACAAAGAATGTTTTTTCTGTGCCAACTCAGAAAGCTCAAAGTGCCCAAGAAGCTGCTGATCCAGTTCTACAGAAGAATTATTGAGTCTATAATCTGTAGCTCTATAACTGTCTGGTTTGGTTCTGCAACCCAACAGGACAGACACAGACTTCAGAGGATAATTAGGACTACAGAAAAAACAATTACTACCCACCTGCCTTCAATCGAGGGCCTGTATATTGCATGAGTCAAAAAGAGGGCTGTGAAAATATTTACAGATCCCTCACATCCTGGACATAAACTGTTTCAACTCCTTCCTTCAAAGCGATGCTATAGAGCACTGCACACCAGAACAACTAGACACAAGAACAGTTTTTTTTCTGAAAGCCATCATCTGCTAAACAAATAATTCCCTCAACACTGTTCAACTATTTACAAAGTTTACACTACTATTACTGTTAATCTTCTCATCACTCCTTATCACCCATCCCCTCCCACTTCTGACTGTAACTTTGTTGCTTGCATCCTCACGATTTATATTGACTGTTTCCTAGTATGATTTGATTGTTGATTGTACCCCATGACTATCATTAAGTGTTGTACGTTATGATTCTTGATTCTTAACAAATGCTCCTTTTCTTTATGTATACTGAGAGTATTTACATCAAAACAAATTCCTTGTGTGTCCAATCACACTTGGCCAATAAAGTATTCCATTCTATTCTATTCTATTTACTGGATTTCAAATTGATACCTTCAGCCAAAAGCCAGAATTATTACAAATGAACTTACTTGTTAATTTATATCATGGAACCCCATTAAATTGATTTCTTCAATCTTTAATCTGGGTTCTTGAATATTTTGGCTTCTTTTATTAGAAAACCTCAAGATATTATAGTGGCATTTGATACTTAATATAAATTATTCTTATTTGCTGATGATATTGCAGCTATTTTGACATTACACTCTGTCAAGTTTATTGAAGTCATACAGCATTCGGTTCATACCCTGGTTATACTATTACCTGGATTAAGTCATTTGCTTCTTTACTGAGCTATTATATCACCCAAAAGATTAGGATTCATAATTTGGGTACAATAAATGCATGAGTTTATAGCTTTCTTGAAATATATCAGAAAGTTGAATACTTCACGTCTAAATGTATAAATGCAATTTCAATAAGCATAACTTGATGGTTAAAACTTCTAATAAAACCCTGGAGTAAGATTAAAATGGTTATTACATTAAGTCAAATGTATATTTTAAGAGGTGTTCCAATGTTAATCCTCACTGGACACTTTATTCTGCTAGAAAATGTTTATGGCTGGCAAATTGAGGTTGCTACATGAACATAGCAGCTGTAACCTACTAGATTTTTGTCTATGTCATTGGGCTTTTATTTTGATATCTATATTCTTTTGAAAAAAGACCTTTTATTGATCAGACATTTTTGGAATTATGTATCATAATCATGTATCCTATCTGGAAATAACTATGTAACTGAAATCTTGGAAAATTTTAGAGTTTAGTTCAGTGGTGGCTAACCTTTTGGGCTCCTGTGCCAAAAATTGTGCAGTCACATGTGCGTGCTCACATGTCAGCACCCAGAAAGCAATGCGCATTCACACGCAATCCCCCCACCTCCCCCTTACCTGAACTGCACCTCTCAGCTGATTTTCGGCCTGTTTGAGGCCTTTTTCGTCTTCCCGGAGGCTTGAGGAAAGCCTTTGCAGGCCGAAAAATGGGCCCGTTTTGTCACTTCTGGTATTTTCTGGGAGGCTGAAAATCAGCTGTGAGGCATGCACATGTGCACTGAGGTAAGTTTGCCTGCAGCTCACGTGCTGGCACAAATGGCTCTGTGTGCCACCTGTGGCACGCGTGCCATAGGTTCGCCATCATGGGTTTAGTTGTATTAAATAGGGATTTTTGTTCTCAGTTTTGAAAGTTGATAGGAACATTTGGTCATCAATAGATACGTAGTTATGTTTGATCCCAAATCATATGATAAATAGATGTCATGGAATAACACTTATTAGAAAACAGAAGAAATATGTTTATTGGAATGCTTGTGCCTAGCAAGAGATTGTTAGATTAAATCTAATGGCTATTTCAAAGACTTCAGTGATTGTATTTTGAATATGATTTACCTACAACATTTGCATGGTGAGATATTCAACTGAAATGTAATTGAGCTTTATTTTGGTTTCTAAATAGTCATATATGATAATATAACTTTGGGAAGAAATATTGTTTTAATCAAATTGAAAGGCTGAATGTGAAGTGCTGTGAAATAAATATTTGTTTGATCTGTGTTATTGAATTATGTTTCTAAAACATGGAATTTGTCATCTCATGAAGAGATTTAAGAAGAGATTGGACAACCATTTGTCTGCAAAGGTATAGGGTCTTTTCCTGGAGCAGGGGTGTTAGACTAGAAGACCTCCAGGGTCCCTTCCAATTTTGTTATTCTGTCAGCTTTGGCTCTACCAAATCTGGAATATAGTAAAGAAGATACTTTTACATACAGGGAAAGAAAATTATCCCAACATAGGAAGGAATGGATTCAGGATATGAATCTGTCATCTAGTTATAAAAACTCTTTGTGTTCTAAAATGAGGTGACAAAAAGACATGTTTCCATATAATCTAGTTTGAATGATTTATGTAATTTTATATTGATAACAATAGATATTATATGAATATTCCTTTTTGTTAATTAATTTGTTCTCTTTTTGTCACTATTAGTTTATTTAAATTTATCTTTTTCATAACTTGGAGCTTTTCTTAAAAAAAAAAAAATCCCTCCATAACCACAATGTTTGTTCATTTGTTTGTTTATTGACCTTGTAGTTTTCTGCATTTTACTACTAACAAAAAAATAAAATCTTTATACTGGATATTTATTTATTTGGATACATGTTTTGCATTATATTTTTGCAATACAGATAGCATCCTCTTTTCTAATTCTAACGCACTTCCACACACCCACACTTCAGCTGTTATTTCTGCTGGAAAAGAAAGCTTCCAGATATAGTTGCTTAATAAAGCAATCAATGTGCAGGTGCTTAAAATACACGACTATTTCAGCTGGGTTTAGGTTGCATAAAATGTATGTGCCCTCGATCATATTTTACAAATACTTGGGGCCATCAGCATTCTTTTTAATTGCCACTCATCTTTCAAGGGCTACTGAATTTAATATCTACTGTAGCTTCATATTGGATTTTAGAAGCAGAATTCCCTGCAATTAGAAGGTGTTTCCTTGGAAATCAGCTTGATGAGTGGAAAAGGGGGAAAAAATCAGCCAGAACACCATTTCTCCTTAATAGAAATTAAAAGAAATTGAAGCAGTAGCAATATGGATTTATGGCATGGCAGTCCGCCATGTCAGAGAATTAAAATAGTATATTGATTTACATTGTTCACTTACAGTGGTTTCAAAATCTTGTGCCTTAAAAGGGGAAAAAGAAGCCACCTTCCATTTGCAATTGGCCATTTTAATGCACTGTGCATATGCATTCACAGGAAGAAAAGGTAGATCAGAAATGTAATGTTAACAACTATCCACATAGATAGCAAAATGTGTGCTTCACCTAACTTGGTTCCTAAATCTTAAATCTGCTGTTTTCACATTCCTTTCGTTCTTTAAAAAGATGTGGTTTTCACCAGCAATAGCTAACCAATAGTTCCCAGGTAACCTGGAGGTAGAAGCTAATTCAAAATTTACTGATAGGTCTTTGAGTGATTGATAGTAGGTTTGCAAGAATTTCAGATTTCTGTTATTTTATTTTTTAACTACAATAGGATGAAAGTAGCCAGCCACAAATTTTAGAAGTCAGGAGAATAAGAAGAGGCCTTGTGAAGAGTTTATAAATTCTCCAGTTCTGATATTACCTATGTACTGATTTAGTACAGGGGAATATGCAAGACTGAGTACTTTTGTCACAATAATATAAGCAACATCATATTGTCACAACATAATATCCATCCCCTTTTTACCTATGTACAACATCACAATACATGTTCAAAAGAGGTGAATCTCGATGGCCCAACACTGCTTTGTCACTTTATCCCTTGATACTTCCCATGGATGCTTCTACAATGGGCCTCCCCCCCCCCATCATTCTATTTCTATTTACAGATCTTTGTATTTTATGGTTTTCTCCAGTTCTTTCTCCTGTATTCTGAGCTCTGCCACTTCCACTATCCAAACATTTTTATTATTTATCTATTTACAAAAAATGTGAGGGCACAGCTGCCAGTTCTTTAGCTGGCATTGAGTTCTTCCCAAAAACATAGGATTTCGTAATGTATATGTGTGGATCACAAGGCAAAATGTGCTTTAAAATACATATTGGGATGAGGGGTCATAACCAAAATAGAACTCCAAATATATACATATGTTTTCCTGGCATAGAAATTTCATTCCTAGGCAGTTTCACTAATGTTGATCTTGATCTGTTCTTAGACCCCATGGAACTAGAGTGGTGCAGAAGTTACAGTGCAGTACTGTAGGCTACTTCTGCTGACTGCCAGCTGACTGCAATGTGGCAGTTCAAATCTCACCAGGCTCAAGGTTGACTCAGCCTTCCATCTTCCAAGGTGGGTAAAATGAGGACCCAGATTATTGGGGGCAATATGCTGACTCTGTAAACTGCTTAGAGAGGGCTGTAAAGCACTGTGAAGTGGTATATAAGTCTGAGTGCTATTGCTACTGATTTTCAATGGTGTTTGGGGGAGATTCTCATCTATTTGGTAGGCAGGTCAACAATGTACCCCCTCAATTGCCAGAATACAAACATGACGAGGATGGTGGATGAGCCTGGCCATGAATAGCTTCTCCTTGTTTATTGCCTCAGGGGTTCTCAAGGATTTACCCAGGATCTCTGAACATGAAAGGAGAGAACAAATGCCTGGAGTAATGCTGGTGAAAGTCAACAAGCAAATATTATCAGGCATGTTCAGTTTTACACCATGGTGATAAAGGCAGCAAAGTATCAAAACTTCTTTGCCTTTTTTATGTCAACTGAAAGCCATTTAGTGACATCGTTTAACATCATTTGGTCCCTGTAAGAGAGCAACGGGCTGGAAGAACTACTTTCCTACTACTGACAGGGACAGTTTTGCTAGGCACTTTGCACATAAAATCTTCCACGATTGCTCAAATGTATGAGACAGCAGAGTTCAGAGTTGACATGCCAGGGTTAATACTTTGTAAGATTATCTAGGATTTGATTTAACCTGTGTTCCCTGAGAAACGGGACAGGTTTTTCTGTGAGATAAACTCCAACATATGGGCTGGATCATTGTCACTTATGTCTTATTAAATCTGCCAGGGAAAGACAAGAGGTTCACTATGGGAAGCACTGAATGCTTCTTTGAGAGAGGGTCTGGTACCACCAGCTTTATAAAAGTGGCAGTGCACCTTTTCCTCAACAGTTTATTCCTAGATTTGGCCCTCCTGGACAACTTCCATCTTTTCTTTTGTGATTGGGAAAGATTTAGCAAAGACACTGAATTGAAGTGGAAGGCTCAAATTCCCCAAGTTCAGGTTCGACATGGGATGGAAACTACATACGTGACTCTTGTGGATAACCTGTACCAGCGCGTGGTGGAGAAAATGCAATGCTTGTCAGCGTGATGAATCTCTGCGAGAATTGGTACCAACGAATAAAGACTCCTACTGGAATATCTGCAAGACTTTGGGGCACTAATTTGCACCCTTCCTGAGTGAGGTTCCATATGGCGGGGAGGACAAACTGAAAACTAATCTCAAACTAGAGATCAAACTATAAAGAGCTTATAGGTTGTGGGTGAGGGCTGTTACTGTAGAATAACACTGATATTGTGTTACATATACAATACAGTACATATTATATATTTATTTTACATAAATACTATATTATTTACTATGCACACATACACACTCACTTGCTCACTCTCACATATACGTACATATACATACATATTCAGAGTCCTGGTTACATTTGAAACAATCTACTTCAAATAGAGCCTGCCTGTTGGATATTAGCAAATTAAGGTGGCATGTTATTGCAGTATCATAGTTAAGATACTGTTTTATTCTGATAGACTGATTTAATGGTTTTCTATATAGGGATAGTGTCACATAGAAGATATATGGGAAGTCTGGTGAATATTGCTTTAACTGATTTTTTAAAATAAATGTATACTTATTGCTTAAGAAATAAGCAAACACAATAGCCCCTTAGCTGGTATTAATTTAATTCACTGTAATTTTAAGGCTAGAGAGAAATATCAGGTATTAATTGTCCTTGGAGGAATCCCTACTAATAGAGATTGCGAATATACTGTTAGATGGAAAAGCCTGAAGATATTCCTTTGAAAATGATTGCTAATGCGATGTTTCGTTCTCTGATGCTGTTTAAGGAATAATCCCAATATAGTCCTTCTTTACAGAAACCTCCTTTCTCTTAACTGAGCATCCTTTTCGCTTAAATGCTAAATTTGTACAATGCTGCTTTGCCTCGTGCATCTTTGTAAACACGTCCCCATCCCCCACTGCGATTGAGGCAAAGAACCAAAGCAAGGCAGTTTTAATCATTCAGCTGTGTTTTTTTTTTTTTTAAAAAAAGCAAAATGATCCTCAATTCAAATTCACACATATTAATGAATAAGGATTTTTTAAAAAGCGCTACGTAATAAAATGAATAAAGGACAACGGCTACAACAGGCCAAGACTTGGAACCTTCGCGTCCTTTTAAAGAGGTGAACGTTATTCTGAAAGGAAGTTGGGAAGGAAGAAAGAAAACAGAAGACAACATAAACCGAACTGTTCTCGCTTTGTGTGTGAAGAACAGCCAGCAACTGCGATTTACAAAGACCACAGAGAAATGAGGATATCAGTGCCTCGCTGCATGCAATCACCAGGATCAGCGACAGCATAGCTCTCATGGGAAATAACAGCGAGAGAAGTTGAGTGTCTACATGTTTTGCCTGGGGGTTATTTGCCTCTCTGGAAATAGGTGGATGCACGTTCTGATTCGGCAGAGCACTTTGTATGTTTTTAAAGCCACTCATTTCAGACACAGCCAACCAAAGCAATGGACAACATGCCATCCGTTGCGATGTATACTGTTTTGCTGTTGGTGTTCTAATTCTCAGGGATTTGTGGCTGTGGAATTATTTGCCTGTAGGTCTTACCTTTACGTTACAGGTGAGTGAATAGATTCATTCACTCACATTTGGAATGAATGGACACTCCCCCCACCATCCCAATATGTATTCTAAAGAGCATTTTGCTTTGTTTGTGATCTGCACATATACGGTACTTGATTAGTTTCCACCCAACAATGGATGGAAACTAATTAAGGAGAGAAGCCACCTGGAATTAAGGAGAAACTTCCTAACAGTGAGGACAATTAACCGGTGGAATGGGTTGCCTTCAGAAGTTGTGGATGCTCCATCACTGGAGGTTTTTAAAAGGCTGGACAGTCACCTGTCTGAAATGATATAGGACCTCCTGCTTGAGCAGGGGGTTGGACGAAGACCTCCAAGGTCCCTTAAAGCTCTATTCTGATTGGTTGATATGCCGATACATTATGAAATCCTAAGCTAAATGCCAGCTAAAGAACTGGCAGCAACGACCTCACCTTGTTGTGAATAGATCATCATCATCATCATTATCTGGAGAATGCATCTTACAGCTCAGGTAGGCCACAATCAAGCCCAAAATTTCTGTTGCTAAGCGAGACAGTTGCTAATTGAACTTTATCCCATTTTATGATCTTTCTGGCCATAGTTGTTAAGTGAATCACTGCAGTTGTTAAAGTTAGTGACGTGTTTGTTAATTGAATCTGGCTTTCTCACTGACTTTGCCTGTAAGAAGGTTGCAGAGGCTGATCACATGACCCCAGGACACTGTAACTGTCATAAATATGAGTCAGTTGCTGAGGGTCTGAATTCTGACCATGTGACTCTGGAGATGCTACAATGGTCGTAAGTATAAAAAATGGTCATAAGACCCTTTTTTCAGTGCCATTGTAACTTCGAACAGTCATTGAATGAACTGTTGTAAGTCGAGGATTATCTGTACCTGGAGACAGCAGAACAGAACAGAAAGACCTGGAGAAAATCACCAAGCACCTGCAAATAGAAGTAAAATGATTGTGGCAAAAGAAAGTAAAAAATAGTATTGATAGTAAGAGGTGCCCTGGTTGTAATCCCCAAACAACTGGAGCACCACTTGAATACTATTGGCATTGACAAGTCACCATCAGTCAATTGCGAAAGGCAGCTTTACTTGGAATAGCTTACATCCTGCAATGATACCTTTAAACATCACCAAACAACAACATGGCTAAAAATGCCAAATCCAGTCTAAACTTCTGGCTGTGTGATGAACCAAAATAATATTTTTTTAAAAAAAACTTGTACATTACTCAATGCTCAATGATTCTGAGTGTTGAAAGAGATGTGACTGCATGAAAGCGCCGATTACAAAAACACATTATGTGAAAGTGTGATTTATAACTTCTAATCAAATGTACGCTAGCATGTATAGGAAAGAAAGGAGGTCTGAATCTTGCAGTTGGTCTGTCACAATGCTAAATTACCCTATTGTTCTTTACTTAAGAATTTCAAATCACATCTGATTGGGTGATTTTTACTTAGTCTGCAGTCACCTTGAAGAAGGGCCAAAATATCCACTTACTCTTATATAGCAAAATAATTCAGTGCATTTGATAGATTTGTGTTCTTCCTCAGAAATGCTATATATTGGAATATTGTTATTGTAAAGATAAAGGTTCCCCTCACACATATGTGCTAGTAGTTTCCGGCTCTAGGGGGCAGTGCTCATCTGTGTTACAAAACCGAAGAGCTAGCGCTCTCTGAAGATGTCTCCGTGGTCCTGTGCCCGGCATGACTAAAGGTACATGGAACGCTGTTACTTTCCCATCAAAGTTGTACCTATTTTTCTACTTGCATTTTTACATGCTTTTGAACTGCTAGGTTGGCTGAAGCTGGGACAAGTAACAGGAGCTCACTCTGTTACTCAGCGCTAGGAGTTTGAACCGCCAAACTGCTGATTTTTCTGATCGACAAGCTCAGCGTCTTAGCCACTGAGCCACTGCATTCCCCCTAATATTGTTATAGTAGCTGCTTAAATTCAGAATCTTTTTGTTCCATGCAAAACCCAAAACCGAAGGAAAATTAAAATCTGAATTACAGGACACTCGCTGGCTTATTTCTTGATGATCTGCTTTATATATTGCTTAAAACCTACACTAAAGCACTATGCTTGTAGGTTTTTCTCCTGAGGTCTAAAGTGCATTTCCAAATGAAGCCTCATTTTTCAACAGATGCTCAGCTAAAAATCTGTCATTTCCAAATAAATGAATTAATTTATTTTCTAGGACTCTCTTGTATATTTTTAATCCCCCCTTTAAATATTCCACTCTTTTTTCTGCTCCATCTTTTCTCCTCTCCTCATTGATATTCTCTTCTGAGTGCATGATAAGCATATCGTTTCAGGAGATAAATTGCTCTCAATCCTTCAAGGTGTTAACATCCTGACAGCTTTATGGTCCGTCCTTGTTACTAATCGTTTTAGAAGTAGGGCTGCAGCAACATCTGGATGTGGCTGAAATTTTGCCTACTGCTCTTCCATCTTCCCATAATTAATATTCCTATTCCTAGCTCTCACCACAAATCTTGACTCAGAGTTTTGCATGGCTTCATGTTGCACTGAATTGTTGGTTACATGATTGTTTTCTGCCCATGCTATAGTATATTACCATTGGCTGGTTTCACTGTGCATGAATTGATTTTTTTCGGTCTCCTCCCATACTCTTATGCTAATGATACTGCACTCCATTAATCAATTAATCTCTCTAGCCTGCATTGGCAGAACTATTTAAACATGACCCTACAGTCTCCTTGTCCTGACTCACAAATCACTGACATGCAGAATATGAAACCTCTAATTAAGGAAATTCAAGGTTTTGAGCAAATTTGTAGTACTAAAAGATCAAAAGTACTCAAGCAAAGGCATAAAGCTGCATTGTGTGCTGAGATAGCTTTCAGCCACTTGTCAATCATGATGGGAAAAATACAAATGAGAGCCCTCAAAGCTCAGCATGTTAAAGTAAAGCATGTTAAAGTAAGAAAGCAAAAGAATTTGATTTCCATTTTGGATATTAAAAATATGTTGCTGAGGCCAAAAGCACTCTAGTGTAGGAGACATTGGTAGTGTTAAGCTGATGCAGGGGATATACTCAGTATCTGAGAAAGTAAAGAACCCTATGGAGTGGCAAGAGGAAAGAATAGAGTGATTGACTTCACTAGAAGAACATTAAATGCTCTTTCCATGTGCAATGTTCTCTACCCCTTGGGATAATTATCACATAACTCTCCTTTGGTAACGAAGGAAGGAGGAATGGGAATAATTGAAGATTTTGGAAGGAGAAAAGAAACAGAATTTTCCTCGGTATTCACAACTTACAGAACTGGGAGTCATGGCCTTCCTCAACCATTTTGGTGACACAGTACTAAATTATACTAAATTAAATTGAAGTCGTTTAGTTTTCTACAAAACAAACAGTTTTCAGTTTCAGAGTCAACTCTGCCTTTTAAAGAAAAATAAAAAGGTCTCAGAGGACCCAGAAAAAAAAAAAAGATAGAGTAGGGATAATTCAGTCCCCACCCTACTTCTTGGCTCTCTTCCACATGATTTCTCAGGATAGTCTCTCCTAGCAAGGCATTGGAGCAGGATGGTAATATTGGAATGTAATTCAGCAACTCAGACTAAATTATCCTTTCTCCCTTTTCCCATCCTATATACGCTCATCTACACTGAGCTTCTAAAATCCAGATGGCTAATCTGAATTTAAGAATGATGATTCAATGGATCCTTTCTGTAATTGCAGTTGTTTCAAAGAGGCACAAGGTCTTAGGTGTTAGGAGACAAATCTGTCAGGCATTATCTCTGCAGGAAAGTCCTGATTTGTCTTGCTGACAAATTTCCCTTTCAAGCAGAGGTAAAGAACAAGGCAAGAGAATCAGCTATCCTTGGGTCATGGTAATCAATGGATGAGATTTGTCTGAAGAACTGCACACAAAGATAAATCACCCAGATTTGAAAAATACTGGAGAACTGGCAGACTGTCAGATGATTGAAGAAGGCAAAATGTTGTCCATATCTTCAAAAGAGGAGAAGAGGAGGCTCCAGAGAATTACAAATCAATCAGTATGACAATAACATCTGGGAATTCTAGAGCAAGTCATAAACTGATCTGTGTGTAAGTATCTAAACACAGTGCAGTGACTGCCAGAAGTCACCATGAATTTCCTAAAAACAAAGCTTGAAAAAATTACATCCCATTTTTATTACTTTTTGACTCCAACAAAACATTTGATAAAGTACATCATGAAATTATGTTTAGCAAGCCTTTTAAATTGGAGTGGATAGCATGGCAATTAAGTACATATATAGCTGACTAGAGAGTTATAACTCAGACAGTGCTCATCAAGGACCCCCATCAAATTGGATAGAGGTAATAAGGGAGAAAGGGTCTAGCATAAGGGTCAGCCATAGTCTTCCCCTTTTCAATGTGTATTAATGACAATAAAGATGTAAAGAAAATGCTTATCAAATTTGCAGGTATCTAATACCGGTACCAGAGGTGGTATTCAGCAGGTTCTAACCAGTTCTGGAGAACCAGTAGCGGAAATTTTGAATAGCCCAGAGAACCAGCAAATACCATCTTTGAGTAGAGATTTTACAGTATCCTTCCCCTGCCACACCCACCAAGTCAGGCCCACAGAACCTGTAGTAAAAAAATTTGAATTTCACCACTGACCGGTACTATAGAACAGAGTTCCCCAATCTTTTTGACTTTGCAGACTGGTGGGAGTGGGAGGGAGAGGGAATGGTTCTGCACAAGCAGCAGATATATACACAGATCTAGGTGGGCACATGTGTTCCTGCTCACATAAATAGAGCACATGTACGTGCGCATGTGCTCGCCCACCACTTCTTGGTTTCAAAATGCCTCAAGGCTCGGAGGTGGGCCAGGGTCTGGGGATTGGAGATCAATCAACTGATAGAACAACTTGCCCTCGAAAGTTATAGGAGTGCCATCACTTGAGACTTTCAAGAAAAGATTAAACTCCCATTTGTCAGAAATGGTGTAGAGTCTCCCGCTTGGGCGGGGGGTTGGACTAGATGATCTGCAAGGTCCCTTCCAACTTTGATTATCTGTTATCTGTGACCCCTGCTATAGAAGACAGAAATACAATAAAATGATCTTAATGGGTTGAAAGTGGGCTGAAATTAAATTTCACAGGGACAAGTGCAAAGTTCACTCATGTAGGAAACAATTATCAAATGCACAGGTATAGTGTGATGGATATCTGGCTTGGTAACAGTACTTTGAAAAAAATCTCAGCATATCGATTAATTGCAAATTGAATAGAAGCTAGCGGTATTATGTGGCTATAAAAAGGCAATCTCAATTTTATATTGCATTATAAAAAATACAATTTCCAAATCACAGCAAGTAATTCTCAAGGTGGGTGAAATCCCTTCTTCAGTGCTATGTCTAGTTCTGAGCACCACATTTTAGGAAGGATTCAAAGAAATTTAAAAATATTTAGATAAGAGGAATGAACTTTTGAATATTTTTGTAAGCCAGAATTGCCTGAGCTCTAGCTGAGACACATCCACTACCAAACCAAAGTTTGGGTTGCCTGTTAATTTGAAGATCATTTCTTATATTGAAATGAGGATGATGATTAAAGAACCTTGGTAGCACAGTGTTAGAATGTAGTATTGCAGACAAACCCTGCCCACAGTCTGTAGTTTGATCTTGATGGGGCTCAAGGTTGATTCAGCCTTCCATTCTTCCGAGGTGGGTAAAATAAAAATCCAGATTGTTGGAGGCAATATGCTGACTCTGTAAAACCACTTAGAGAGGGCTGTAAAACACTGTGAAGAGATATATAAGTCTAAATGCAATTGCTATTGTTAGGATGTGCTGGAATTGGGCACTAGGTTTTAAGAAGTGAGATTAAATGGGCTGGGTATGTTTGGACTTGAAAAAAGACAACTGAGGTAGAGGAATATGGTAACACCCTTCGCACATTTGAAAAACATAAGCTGCTGTGTTTTGTTTTGCTTTAAGTATTTTTAGGGGGGGGGTGTTTGTGTGTGTGTGTGTGTGTGTGTGTCTGTGTGTGTGTGTGTGTGTGTGTGTGTGAAGGGTCAGTCTTCCATCAGCTGCATATTTTTTCTTTGTTTGTGTTATTTTTAATCTTATTTCCCTGTAAATTGCCCAAAATAGTTTTGGAATTGGGCAGCCTAAAATTGCAATAGTAACTTCAAGAATTGTTTTCAGTTGTTCCAGAGTAATGAATAATGAATTAAAGTGAAAAAAAAAAGAGACAGATTTGGATTGAAGTTCAAAAAAGTAAAATTCTAACCATAAGAGCAGCTTGAAAATGAAACCCATTAGCCAGAGCGGCTTCCTTTCACTGCCCATGTTCTTTTTCTATGGCTAGTGAAGCATATGTCTGGGGTGATTTAGTTTGGATTCTGTAGTATATTGAACAGAAGGTTGGATTCAGTGCCCTAAATGGCTCCTTCCAACTTTATGATTCAATGATTTAGTGGACTGACCATATTTTGGGCCTGCATCCAATGTAAAATAATTTGTGGATTTATGCAATTGCACACCAAGCTAGATATGAGCATGTTACATAGAACTGGAAAGCTGATTCTTGTGGCTCCTTTCCAGCCATAGATAGGAAGTGAAGTAGATGCCTCTAGCATTTGCTTATCCTACTATGGTGATAGTTACCATTTGAGTTTTGCACTTGAAAAGAAGCACTTTTGAATTCAAAATAATTTGAGCTGCCCCCATCAGCAGTAAAGAGTTAATAAAAATGCTGATACTACTGAACATCATCGCACGAGTTAAATTCTATCTCTGAATCCAATTCCATAATTATATTATTGCATGCCAATTTCTTCCTAAAAACAGACTCAATATTATAAAATAGGGCTGAGTCAGATACTATATCTGCAGGACCGCATTCTGCCGGTGATCTCCAGCAGACCGGTGCGTTCTCACAGGGAGGGCCTTCTCCGGGTGCCGTCGGCCACTATGTGTCGCCTGGCGGCCCCCAGGAGTAGGGCCTTCTCTGTGGGGGCCCCTGCCCTCTGGAATACTCTGCCGCCTGAACTACGCACCAACACGGACCTGAGGGCCTTCAGGCGTACGTTGAAGACCTGGCTCTTTGAGCAGGCTGGCCTGGGCTGAGATAGTTTTTAATTGTCTCCTTAATTGGGTTTTAATTGGGTTTTTAATTTCGGGGGGAGGGTTCTATTAATCTAAACAGCCACTATTTAATGTCTTTTTAATTTTTGTATTGTTCGGGGTTTGATTTGGCTGTACACCGCCCTGAGTCCCTAGGGAGAAGGGCAGTATATGAATCTTAATAATAAATAAATAAATAAATAAATATCTAACTATTATTTATTTTTATCTAGCCTTTAATGCTTCATAAGTAACTCAAGATAGTGAACATATATAATATTTCTTCTTTTCCCTATCATAACAACCCCATGAGGGGAATTGATCTGATAGAGAGTGTGATTGGCCCAAAGTGAACCAGCTGGATTTTATCCTAAAGTGAGACTAGAAACTCAGAGTATCTTGGTTTCTAGGCCAGCATCTTAACCACTATGCCAAACTGGCTCTCTACTGCAGTGGCCCTCAACCTTTTGGGCACGAGGGACCAGTTCTGTGGAGAGAGGTTTTTCTAAGGATTGGAGGGGGTGTGGTTTCATGTGCTGCCTGCATCCCGCGGATGAAGTTTCACTTGTTTGCATGGAGCAGTTTCTGGCATGCCACGGCCTGATGCCAGTTCATGAACTGGGGGTTGGGGGGCCCCTTACTCTACTGCATCCTCACTATAAATTGACATATGGATTGCTATATCGTACTGAACTATAAGACAGAAAACTGAGCTGAAGACCTTTGAGGCTATTGCTATTTAAGCAGGACAGGGCCTAAAACTAGGAAAACTGTATTTGCTCATTTATTACTATTTGTAAATGCTTACTTGAGGAAACAAGTTACTTCAGTGTCCTGTAGTTTGTACTACATGATTCCTAGTACAGAAACAGTAAATCTGGAAACTTATAGTGGCCTCACCTTCACTGAGGTCTGAACATTATTCAGTTCCTTAACAGTGAATAATTCCATAACATTGCCAGTAGTGCTAACTCTTTGGAAATTTAAATTTAAATGGTTTACTACTTATTATACTTGCTGACATTAGGCAAACAGAATTAAAATGCTAGCTAATCAAACTTAGGAAGCCAAGGGAATCTGGTTTTTCATGCTAAAATAACTGGGATTAGTTTTTTCATTAGTTTGGAGAAAATTAAACTAAATATTGGGGAAGAGGGAATTCTTGGCAATAGAAGTGCCGAAACATACGGGGAATTGCCCTTATTGTAATCTTAATATTAGTTCCTTTACTAGATGGTTTAAGAAAAAGTACACTTAGATATTATAAAGGATGATTGAGATAGAAAGATATCCAAAGAGAAATTTAGAACTTTAATTAATTAAAAAGCATCTGATCTCTTGAGTTCAGATTCTCCCCCAAATAAATTCTGCTGAGGCAAGCTCAGTTCAATTAATGAACATATAGCAAAGGAACTTTGGTTTGAAAATACAAGTTTCATTTCCATTTCTATTATTTCAGTTAAGAAAGTTTTGATACTCGGAACCCAGAATATTATCAAATCATGTTATCAAACCAATCCAGAATACAGGTAGTCCTCAATTTACAAACATTCATTTAGTGACTGTTTGAAGCTACAACACTGAAAAAAGTGATCTATGATTGTTTTTCACACTTATGACCATTGCAGCATTTCCGTGGGTTACATGATCAAAATCCAGATGTTTGGCAATTGATTCATACTTATGATGGTTGCAGTGTCTTGGGGGTCATAGGATCCCCTTTTGAGACCTCTGACAAGCAAAGACAATGGGAAAGCCAGATTCACTTAACAACTGTGTTACTAACTTAATGGCTGGAGTGATTCACTTAACAACTGTCTTGCTTAACAATAGACATTTGGGGCTCAATTGTGTCCTAAGTCTTAATTATGTTCAAAAGAATCTAATACAATGTAAGTTGTGACACTTATTGGTATTTGGTAGTTCTTTAGCCATACCAACCTTTTGGGGTATCTTTGTTACCTATTACACTAAATTTTACTTTATATTATTATTATTCATTTCTGAACACAAGACTAAATTTAATATTTTCTTTCCTTTGTAGCTTTTACCAAACAAAGTTATCCTAAAATACTGAAGTTACACGGTTCTTTGTTACCACAGTTGTTCTTCCACTCACTATTTGGTTTCCATTGCATGTGCTTATTTTCCTCTCTTGCTACTGAACGGATTTGATCGATTAATTAAATAAGTGCTACTTTTAATTTTTAACATAATGATTAAAGTGAATAAAGCAGTCTGAAAGATCTTTTCATTCTTTGTGACCAGAATGAAAGCCGAATCTAACTATCCACCTACATGCATCATCTGGTGCTTACAGTCGTCCTACAAATGTACATCTTCTGTACACAGAAATTTTTTTCTGTAAATAGCTCCTGATTTTATTTCCTGTATTAAGATGCATATCCACAATGCATATTCACAAATTAACCCTATCTATATATCTCAGCAAAAGTCCTATATTTCAAACAAAAATGTGCAGGTTTGTCAAAAAACAATTAGAAGATTTATACAGGGAGGAAGAAACCAAGAGGGAAATCTACAATCTTGCAAAAAAATTTAAATTTTTAAAATTTTAAGAATTTTAAAGAAAAAAAAATTCTTTGAAATGGAATATTTTAAAGGCAAGGTTAAGTCTTTTGACATCATTTTTGGCATCATCATCAAATGCCTTTTCCTCTAAGAATTAGAGTAAGAAAGATTCTAAAAGAGGGGTGTCAAACTCAAGGCCCACAGACCAGATCTGGATTGTGGAGTGCTTAGATCTGGCCTGGGGCTGCCCTGGAAAACACAAAGGACCGGCCCGCGATGCCTCTGCCAACGAAAATGGAGCTCAGGAGGGCCACATGCAGTTCTCCGTTTTTGCTGGCAGAAGGTTGCAGGAGGCCATCGCAACCAGAACAGAGCTCAGGAGCCTGTTTTCTCTGACAGAGCACTTGGGCCACCACCAGTGCCGACACAAGTAATATCAAGCTGGCCACACCCACCTTTGCCTCCCAAGGTCAAACATAATCCTGAAATGGAGTCTGACACCCCTGTTGTACAGTAAGAAAGGTTTTAATCACATATGCCAATATTTTTTATCCAGGAAACAGATTAAAGACATAAAGAATAATTGCTCCATGAAGGAAGGAATCTACCTTGGATGACGTATTTGCAAATTACTGGGAAAATAAAAGCAATTTTAAAGAATAAGGAGAAACTTTGAGAAGGATGATAAGATATAAATTACATTGATAAATTATTACTGAAATAAAACCCAAAGACAGATCAATTTTAAAAACTGTGTAATAAAATGGATGCAATATTTTAAAGTAGTAATCAAGGTGAATCAATTATGAAAAGTAACCTAGCATTTACTCAAAGGTATAATTTAAGAGAAAATTATAAAAAATAAAGGTGGAAATGCCACAATAAAATAATATTATACCATATACAATATTGTAGAAAAAAATCAAGTACTAGAAAGAAATGTACCAAAACATTCAGTAAAATTTGGTAATAAAATCTGAATTCAAAATGCAAACATTTTTATTAGAATGATCCAGGGAGTATAAATAAAAACAACAACACAATTTATTGAGATATGTTGACTGGCAGCAAGAATCAATTTGGCACAATATTGGAAAAGAGAAATGTTGCTGACAATAGAAGATAGGAAGGCCAAAATTTGAAAATATGATGCGATGGAGAAACTGACTGTATATATTTCCAGCACCTGTCTGAACAAAGAAATGGAGAGAGTGCTTGGAGTACCATGTAAATGCATGGAATCAGTACAAGCCTTATATTTCCTAAGCCCACTGCCATGCAAATGGATAAATAAATTCAGTAATAGTGTGCCAGAACATTATGGTCTTCTTCAGTTTTTGATATTTAAAACACTTAGTAACTTTAACATTACTAGTAGGTGCAGAAAGGTCAAGAGATAGGTGAAAGAAATGCCTTAGTGTTTTGATTCCACGTGAACCCACCATATAGACGAGGATCAACAATTAATGATAATCCTTCGGTGCTGGTGTTTCATGCAGAGAAGTAGCATATTTATCTTCCTTATCAACTCTACCAGTATTTTTGTTAGTATCTCAGTGTTCTGACAGGTAATAGAAGTAATTATGCCAAACAAGAATACAAACTATTTATTTGAGCTTATTAATCAACCCAAATATTTTTAAATATTGCAGGCTAAATTTAGCAAATTGTAATAGAAGACAGCATCAATTCCCATTGTACAAATACTTTGTCTTACTAACAAAATTATGCTTAACTGATTGATAAAGGAGGATGAGTGACAGTTATTCACAGATGAAGACTGTGGGAAAAATGAATGTAGGATAAAATCCATAAACGGATAGACTCAAAACAATTATAGAGTTCTATCAGTATGCTGATGACACTCAGCTATACATTTCTACCCCAGGCCACCCCAATGAAGCCTTTGAAGTGATGACCCAGTGTCTGGAAGCCATGCGGAATTGGATGGGTGTCAACAGGCTTCAGCTCAACCCGACCAAAACCGAGTGGCTGTGGTTTTCAGAGCCCAGATACAGCCAGCTTACTCCATCGCTGGCCATGGGGGGAGAAATTTTGACCCCCACGGAGAGGGCGTGCAATCTGGGTTCCTCCTGGATGTACAGCTGTCTTTAAAAGATCATATAGCAGCCGTTGCCAGGGGGCTTTTTATCAGGTCCGTCGGATCTTCCAGTTGTGGCCCTTTCTGGATCGGGGTGCATTGCGCACGGTCACTTCTGCCCTCGTCATCTCCCGCCTAGACTACTGCAATGCTCTCTACATGGGGCTCCCTTTGAAGAACATCTGGAGGCTTCAACTGGTGCAGAGTGCAGCCGCGCAGGTGATCTTGGGGCTTCTCGGAGCTCCCATGTTACACCGCTCCTGCGTGAGCTGCATTGGCTTCAGGTGGCCTTCTGGATGTGATTCAAGGTGTTGGTGATCACCTTTAAGGCGCTCCATGGCTTGGAATCCACTTACGGGACCACCTACTGCCACCATCAGCCTCCCGCCGGCCAGTGTGTTCCCAAAGGGTGGGCCTCCTCGGGGTGCCGCCGACTGGGCGATGCCGGCTGGTGGCTCCAAGGGTACGGGCCTTCTGTGAGGGAGCACCCTCCCTCTAGAATGAATTACCCATGGAGATGCGAATCATTACTGACCTGCAAACCTTCCGGTGCGCACTAAAGACCCACCTTTTCCAGCAGGCCGGTCTGGCCTAGTGTTCTTAGAAGGGGTTTTAAATTTGTAACTTTTTAAATTTCTTATTGGATTTTATTGGTTTTTGTATTTTAATTCAGCCACTATTTAATAACTTTTTAATCTATTTTAACTTTTGTTGACTGTATTTTTATCAATTCACCGCCCCGAGTCCCTATTTGGGAGAGGGGGCGGTATAAAAGTGCAATAAATAATTAAAATAATAATAATAATCATGCTTCAGCATTGAACTGATCTGCCTGATACTTTGGATGGTTATAATAATAAATTTTAACTACATAGCTTTTCAGAACAACTTCCTATACTGTACATAGAAAAAAACCAGATCCAGGTTTTTTTTTTAAATAATATTTTTTCTGAAATTTAAAAATATGAAGTTAGAAAATGAAAACAAGACGTTTGTATTAGAAAAAAAAATCAGAGGTAAAGAAAAAGTGGGAGAGGGGAAAATATAAATTCCCCCTTATCAATACAAGTACAAAAAATTTCAGTAACTTATCACCTTCTCCAACAATTTGACCAAAAATTTTGTCATTCTACATCTCATATATTAGCAAACAAGAAAGCTTCATCATTCAATCTTAATTAGCAAATGTCCATTAAGAATTAACAGAAATAAATGTACATTTTAAACTTGAACAAATAAATCAATTTTATATTCCTTTTCTTTACACAGTAATTTATCATTTTCTCTAAGAATACAACAACAAAAATATCCTCTTCCCATGTCTTATATCTATAAACAAATATTTTAAGCTTCATCATTCAAACTTAATCAAAAAGTTCTGTTAAGGGCTACCAGAAACAACAATATATTGAAAATCTTGATTTTTAAAAATAATGCTCCACAAATTAATTTCTTTTAACTTTCTTATCATCTCTTCTCAGAAATTCTTTTGAAGGTATCGCACTTCCCTTCAATTTTAACACTATGGCTTATCACTCTCTAAAAATACAACAGCAACAAAAAATTTCTTTTTTCAATGTCTTATCTATAAACAAATTTTTAAAGCCTTGTCATTCAGTCCTAGTCAAGAAAATCACATCAAAAGGTACTAGGAAAAAAAAATCTGAATCAAATATGCTAACCTCATAAACCTTGTTTTTGCTTTTAAAACTTATATTTATATATTTTTAGTAGTGTCCCAAAAGCTGATTTTTAAAATTTTAATGTCATCTTTTCTCAAAAACTGCTTTATACATATAATACCATATCTCATAATCCAGGATTAAATAATTAACAATATATCTAACCTATTAGCCTGTTTGGATGATTTATCATAAATCTGAAAGCACACTCCATTCCATTTTATTGACATGATAACTTTAGACCATGACAGGTCATGTAAGCACAATTTTTTTTCCAGTTTCTTAGACAATGAGCAATATCTGACTGCTTCTTACAGTAAATTATAAAATATCCTCTTTCCTAATTAGTACCTTTTGTCGGCATAAATAGTGAACAAATGATGACTTCTGAGCACAGATTTATGATTGACTGGGTCATTATGACAATCTCAATAAGCTTCATTAGAGGAAGTTATGAATGTCCTTTCATCTTTGTTAGAGGGATTTAGGAGCTGAAATTAGGGCAATGACATCTGAGAAGAGAATTGCAGTCTCGTTCTAGGTTAAAATATTGATTTGATTTTAACTCCAGAAACAGTGACACTAGATAGATAAAATATAAAGACAGTGTCTGAATCAAGGAAACAGATCTAGTACCAATGCTGTACTGTAATAAGTACTAATATATTTATTTTACATGGCATTCAGCAACTAATAACTCTACTTCTCACTTTCTCATCTAATTACTAGACACAAATATCATCATGGAGCTGGTTGTATCATTTCATTGAAAGGTCAAAGAATTTAAGCCAAGAAAAATGTTAGGATTAATTGGGAAGAAGACCACCAAGGTATTTCCTACCACACCCTCTATTCAAAACCAAAACCAAAGTTTTTGTTTGTGTACACTGTGAAGATATCCATTACAACAGAAGCAAATGCATTTTACATATCTCACTCATGAGTCACACACTTACATTTCATCGCTGAGGATATTTGAATGGTTATTGTCAGCTCTTGAAGAAAATAAATCAGTAAAGTTAATAAAGCTTTTGTAAATACCCTTCCCAATCAACTGTGCATAGATGAGGATGGTATTTTTTTTAACTCAAGCATATTATCCTTTTTAATTTTTCTTTCTGAATTAGAAAAAAGAATATGAAATCAACCATTCTCAAGAATTAATTTTAACTACGGAAAGGCACTGTTTATAGCAGATGTCTATATGTTCCAATAGAAGAGAATATATGGAGCTCAGCATTGAAACAGCATTGAATTGTGGCATCCTTGGTGCTCTCTGAGTTTGGTTGTTTGCTTGTGAACATTTCATTACCCAAATAGGTAACCTCACCCACGCTATCTAGTTTGCTTGCAGATGTTTTATTACCCTGGTAATGAAACAGCTAGGTAATGTTATCAGTGCTACCTTATTTACTTGCAGATGTTTCATCCCCCAACTAGGTAATTTCATTAATGCTACCTAGTTTGCTTGAGGATGTTTCATTGTCCAACTTGATAATATCAGTGCCCTGATGATGTTACCTAGTCAGGTAATGAAATGTTGGCAAGCAAACATCCAAGTTCAGAGATCACTAAGGATTCCAGAGGTCAATGTGTTTTGATTGTCAGATTGCTGTGTCAGCTCATGGGAAAATGGAAGAGTTCAGTTGTTTAAGATTGCAGACTTACGGACTGCACCTATGGCTTTGTTGGGAGCTCCAGCCTGTGAACAGGAAAATACCTCAGAGCCTTTGAGGGTCCTTCAGAATGTATTAGTCTATCAGCAAGATTGATTTTGAAATATTCTTCTATCTTTATACAGTAGTAAAACCATTACCCACTTATACTATAAAAATATTTGATTTGACCATAGTGAGAGAATAAATGTAAAGTTCTTGACTGTTTGATCACCATATCCTTATCTATTTGAGAAAGCAAACTCTAAAGCAGGGGTGTCAGACTTAAGGCTTGCAGGCCAAATCTGGCCTGTGGGGTGCTTAGATCTGGCCTGTGGGGCCACCCTGGAAACAGCAAGGGTTTGGCTGGTGCCTCTTCCAGCGAAAATAGAGCTCAGGTTTCACTGGCAGTGGGGGCAGGAGGCCATCAAGCCAGAAATGGAGCTCGGGAGTCCGTTTTTTTCTGACAGAGCTCTCAGGCCACCACAGATGCCTCTGACATGAATGATGTTGAGCTGGCCATGCCTTCTGCCAGCCCCCGCCCCCCCAACACAACCCTGATGTGGCCCTCAATGAAATTGAGTTTGACAGCCCTGCCCTAAAATATGTTTTCCCACAATTGTCACAAATCCCTCTTCCCCTTCTTCAGGACCTGCTGGAGGAAGAGCTTGTTAAGCAGCAAGGTGGCCTTATTAATGTGAAAAGAGAGCACAGGAATTGCTGGGGGGGAGGCACAGGGGAGAGAGACGATTGTCAATGAACATTATCACACATTAACGTTCCTCATTTAATACGTAAGTAATTTCAGCAGATTAGAATGTGATCACTGGATAATGGCTTTCATTGCTGGATAAGTCCCGATTAGATTTTGCTTTCAGAGCAAAAGACATTTAGCCCTCAATAAAATATTTAATCAAATCAAGTAATATTTATTCTCTAATGATTGATTAGTCAAACACGTAAAAGGTTGATGTGTGCAGGAATGGTAGACTTATACTTCCTGACTCTGCTTTTGCTGAAAAGTTATTTTGTTTGCATTGGATGACCCATTATCCACCACTGTTGCTATCACCATAGTTAGACCTAATCCCTTTGAACACTGGTCTAGTAGATTAGGTGGGGAATGTGTTTATTGAAGGAAGCTATTTTGTGCATTTTAAAGAGATCCTTTCAGTTCAATGAACTTCAGATTCAATCCAATTAAAAGGATTGAGCTATGGATGATGGAAGAAGCTATACCAATGTTTCTGAAGAGCAGGGAAAGACTATATTGCACTAAGGAATTGCTACTAATGCTGTTTCTTATCTTCAAGTGTGGAGGTGATCTTTTGTTGGCCCAGGGTGGTTGATTTTGCCTGCCCCTGAGCTGCACTTAATGTTTTGGAAGGGGCCACAGGTATGGTTTCTCAATGGAGAGCTTTGAGAGCATGCTTTGCTTTTATGATGAACTGATACACAGCAGAAGGCCATCGTTTTAAACACATATACAGATGTTATTTATTCTCAGCTATTGTGATAATGGATTCAGAATTGTGAACATGATTATAAATATATAAACAAAGTGGAACTGGGCAGAAACAACAGAAGTGAAAATATTTTATTTGCCAAAACAAAAGCTAACACTTGATCAACATGGTTATCCTATATACACATAATGCAAATGAAGGTGTGGGAATATACAATGAAATTTGATGAAGGAACATTGTTCCAGCTAAAATGCTGCCTCAAGGCATGTACCATATAAATGTTCCTCATCTATGTACATTCATTGTCATGAATGGATGCACATGCATAAATTTTTAAGGAAAAAAACCATTAACAATTCTCCCAGCCCTGTTACAGAATTTTATTTTATTTCTATGGGTGAAGAACCAGGACATGCATAAATGTTCAGCAGCAGAGGTGGTATTCAGCAGGTTGTGACCAGTTCTGCAGAACTGATAGCGGAAATTTTGAGTAGTTTGAAGAACTGGCAAATAACACCTCTGACTGGAGATTTTAAAATATCCTTCCCCTGCCACACTCACCAAGCCACGCTCTCAGAACCAATAGTAAAAAAAATTGAATCCAACCGTTAGCAGAGTTGGGTTTCAGTTATGATGTATCGATAAAAGATGTTTCAGATCAAAAGAGGAAAACAATCAAAATTATAACAAAGTGAGGGAGAAATAAATTTCTGTCATGAAATTATACAAGGCCATTTAAGTATAACATATATCACAGCTGATCCTAACGTATTTCTCGTCAAACTGTGTAAGCAATCTAGTCTGAGAACTGATTCCTATAACCATGTACTTTCAATTACACATATGGTTTTAGCTAACTGTAAGACAGGAAAATCCCAGAATTACCAGATATATCCCAAAGCTATTTGTATGTTTTCATTGCTTATTCATAAAATGAAGTCATATATTTAACCAGAATAACAAGATAAATTGTAATTGTACAAGCAAAGCTCCTCAAACAAAGCTATAACCGCAATTATATGAATGCTGGTTTCTAGAGTAGCCTAACAAAGCTAACCGCCTCAATTCTGGGAAAATTTGTACAATATTTTACTGTTTGTTTCATATCAACATAACTGCATTTAGTCAAAATAGATCAGGGGTGTTAAACTTGATTTCACTGATGGTCGCATCAGGGTTGTGTTTGACCTTGGGGGGCAGGAGTGGGCTTGGCCAGGGTGGGCATGGCCAGCTCAGTGTCACTCATGTCAGGGGTGCCTGCAGTGGCCTGAGTGCTCTGCCAGCAAAAATGGAGCTTGGAAGGAGCTTGCCCATGGCCCTAGTGAGCTCCATTTTTGGCTGTGACGGCCTCCTGCAACCTTCTGTCAGTGAAAATGGAGCCTGGGAGGGCCACATGAGGCACTGTGGGCTTCACTGTTTTCAGGATAACCCCAAGGGTCAGATCTAAGCAACCCCTGGGCTGGATTCAGCCCCCAGGCCTTCAGTTTGACATCCCTGAAATAGATGATATTAGAATGCTGCTCTAGTGATAAAAATTCCCAGTATGATCCAACCCAATTTGTCAGGTTAAAGAAAAACATTACTTCGTTTTAGCTGAAAGGTAAGAATGACATGGAAAATTAATTCATTTTCATGTATGATAACTCAAAGCTGTAACTGTAGAACTGTAGTTATACCAGGTTCATGTTTCATAGCAAATCAATAGAAAATGTCTATTCTAATAATAGATTTCATGCTATGTTCCAGAACATTAGGAGAGCAATTGCTTTGGAAACAGCAAAGAATACAATTGCTTTGGGAAGCAAGACTTGTAATCGTTGTGGAATACCCACAATGCTTCAGATGTCTCAACCCTTAATATTAGAGTCTTATCAATATGTGACTCTTCAGAGACACATTTAATTAAAAAAAAGCAATCATTCAGGTGGATATGACCTCGCAACTATTTAGACAAAAGACATTTTCTTGACCATATACGTCCATGCCTCCATAGGATGATTCACTGGGCAAAATCAAATAAAATTAAAGTAGTTTGTGACTGAAAATATTTTATTTTGACATTAATTCAATGGAATATTCTTTTGACTTGGTTGAAAGTGAACAAAAATTTCTAGGAACATTATTTGAAAGATTGAAGTTGAAAATCTATAAAATATTGTATAATTGTAGGAAGATGTTTTGGTCATCCTTTAAATAAAAGCTCGGCTACAGAATGGGGTGCTGCTGGATAAACCAATGTAAAAATATTGTATGAGGTTTATTTCTTAACTCTGTACATTCATCATATATTCATCCAAGTGCATGACCTAACAGTTAAAAGAGGGACCTAATTTAAAAAAAAATAGCATGCTGGAATGCAAAAACTGAACACTTTTTTCTTAATAGAGTAAAACTATGAAAAGTACCATTTCTGTACTTTCATGTAGAATTGTTTATCACCTACAAGTGAGCAGAGTTGAAACGTGCCTGAGTATTTAAGTATTTTACTACATTTATAAGCTGCTTTACCTGTTACTCTGGGCAGTGTGCAATATATGCAATTTAAAACAAAACAAGCCACACAGTATAAAAACAATGTTCAGAGAGAGAGAAAAAACCATCATAGCACAAACAAAACTAGAGGTAATCCTTGACCAACTGAATCCAACATTTCTGTTGCTAAACTAAAATTCTCAATTAAGTGAATTTTGGCCCATTTGATGGCCTTTTCTTGCCACAGATGTTATATGAATCACGGCGATGGTTAAATAACACAGTTGTTAAGTGAATATGGCTTCTCTGTTGACATTGCTTGTCTTAAGTTTGATCACATGATCCCGGGACAAGTGTCATAAATATGAACCAGTTGTCAAGAGTCCGAATTTTGATCACATGTCCATGGGGATGCTACAATGGTCGTAAGTGTGGAAAAAAAATAAGTCACTTTTTTCAGGGCTGTCATAATTTTGAACAGTCACTAAACAAATGATCGCAAATCAAGGACTATCTGTACTCACAAGAGGCCTGCTATCTAATTTAGCCTTTTCTAAATAAATCTGATGTCGGAAAATATATTATCTGGGGGCTTGAGAGGTCATTCCAGAGCCTGCAAAAGAGAAAGTCTGTCCCATCAGGTAGCATGGCATAACCAATTAGATTTGGATTATGCTGATACTGCTGGATTATACAGGGCAGACAGACAATATAGAAGAACAAGGGGTCTCACAAGTAACCAAGCTATAGTCCGTGAATTATTATGCTCTTGTCTCATTTTTTTCCTTCCTGCATCAGAGATGCGTCAATGACACACTGAGTGGGTTAGGTGGGGATAAGGATACCATAGAACCAGATAAAACTAAACTTTAATTCAGTTTCAATTAAAATTCAATTAATATTCAATTCAGGGTCAATTAAAATTAAGTACTGTTAATATGATTACTCCTTATGCAATTAATACATTTTCATTTCTATCACTTTAAGATTTACAAGTCAGAGGCAATTAGTAGGAAAGCCAAATTAAGGCAATTAACTTAATGTTTAAACTGGATTTTCACAGCAAATTACTGTTGCCTTTTGAAAAGCACAGGAAATATTAGTAAATTCTGGCTTACCACATCTTTTTCAGTTCTGTTTGATATCTCTTGGTTTTTAGACAATGATAGATTGACCAGGTTGTGTCTGCTAGAAACAGGCAAGGATTTAAACACTGTGGGAAATACCATATTTTTCACTCTATAAGACGCACCTAGGTTTAGAGGAGGTAAACAAGCTCTGCCTATTGACTCCTGAACTGGGGAAAAGAGACAGAAGAGGCGTCCAATGACAAAGACAGAGGAGGAGGAGTTCAGCACTGTAAAAGGATCCCGCCACCATGGCCCAGCCACTATTCTCCATATTCGTTCCATAAGACGCGCAGACATTTCTACCCACTATTGGGAGTGGGGGAAAGCGTGTCTTATGGAGCGAAAAATACAGTAATAGCTTGGTTTTTAAAAGGTAATAGGCTCTTCATATATTTCATAATCTGAAAATCTAATCCAATGCATTTTGGTTAGCGCACTTAAAAACATATTGCACAATGGCTATTTGTCAATGAGATATTAAATCTTAATTGCCCCTCAAAGGAAAAAGTAACTGCTCCAATTCAGTACTGGGGTCAAATCTATTCTAGCAAAAAAAGCTACAGAGATAAAATACTTAGCAAATGTTTCTTAAAAGCATGCCTTTCTTAAACTTTTATTTGTTCCAATAAAGCCTATGGTTGACACAGTGGGAATCAGCAGTGTTCTACGATGCATAGTATACAAAGACTACATGAAAGGTATGCGCAACGTGAAAAATAATGCCATTAATAGATATAATCAGGCTCAATCTAAGATCCTTGATTTCCCTTCTGAAGCTGTTTTTCATTCTCCCTAATGACCGGGTGGGCCACTCTTCATGTAATAGTTCAACAACAACAACAACAACAACAACAATCTCTCAAAGGTTGCAATCACTGCTGATGATTTCTGAGCAGTTTAGATTCCTTCATTCATTTGGAAAGTATCAAAATGCAAAATGAACCTGTTGGCAAGGCACACTGTTTTCTCTTTCAATATGCCAACCAGAGGCAAGATTTCTTAGCTAAGTCCCTCACCAGGGGCTCATTAGCATTAACATATCAATTATTGTACACACCAGGAACACAGTAAATGAGGTGCTACTCCTTCTCCGAAATTTCAAATAGCTGTGACCCCCTTTATATATCGCAGCAATGATGTTTTGCAATCACAGTGCAGAACAATAAGCCATTCTTTAGTATTTATATTGCTTTATTGCTGCTTTCCACAGCTTAGAAGTCTTGTAACTGCTCATCAGTTGCAACATTTTTACATGGGAAATGTAGGAGAATTTCGCCATTAGGATCAAACTAATTTCAAAGTCTCATTAGTAATTTTGGACACATGCTACCTGACTAGGCTCTGTAGAGTCACAAGGAAGATTCTGAATAGAAAAAAAAATCAAATACATCAGAAATTTTTAAATTTTCTAGAGTGTAATTGATTCTGGTTATTTATTATTATTATTAATTCATTAATTTATAAGCTACCCAGCTCCAATAGACTTTGGATGCCATTCAAAGCTAGAAATTCTCCTGCCCACCATAAAAACAGATAAGAGCATTAAAACAAATAGACATTAAGCAAACTGACATAACCTTACAGAAAACAAAAATCAACCAGGGCAGGGACCCCAGACAAACAAAAATCATTGGGTGCAGGCCTGATACCAAAACCATGTTTTCAGAGCCTAGAAGAGAGGGCACTTGACCATGTCTGGAGGATGCTATGGCAGAGGGTGGGGGCTGTGATACAATTTCTCAGTCCCACAAGATGACACAGTTTAAATGAAGGGACCTGGAACATATCCACTCTGCCAGGATGTACTAAGTAAGCACAAACAATTGGAGATAAGCAGTCTCTCAGATATCCAGGCTCTATGCCATGCGGCCTTTAAAGATAATAACCAGTACCTTAAATTGTATTCTGAAGCTGACCAGGAGCCAAGGCAGCTTTGTAGCTATGGTGACAATGGGAACACCTGTTACTGGTCACACCACTGAATTTTGAACCAGCTGGTTCAAGGTGGTCTTAAACGGCAAGTTCATTGCAATAATTTAATCATGAGGTGACCAGTAACTCTCTGAAGAGCCACCCAATCAAGGACAGGGCACAAGAAGATGAACCTGTGCAAAGGCTCCCCTGGCCACAACTGCACCTTCTCCTTGAGCAATAATTCCAGGTTTCCCTGAAAATAAGACCGGGTCTTATTTTCTTTTGGACCCCAAAATAAGCCCTTGTGCTTATTTTGAGGGGTGTTTTATCCCCCCTCCCCTATGTATGGGAGGCCCACTTCTGCTTGCTTCTGGTGGGGAAGGAGACCATGTGGTGCACCAAGGTTGCCGTGAGGTGGGGAAAGGGGATCTGCCCCAGGCACTCTGCACCATTTTACCTCAGGACCCCCACAGCCAGGCCAGCCATACTCTGACATCTGCCTTGCCTCACAGCTGCAGCACCAGCACGCTACTCAGCCTCCTGCTCCATTGCAGCTATGAATAAGCAGAAGGGTGCTGGCGGCCACATGGGCTCCTGCTGCACATGGCTGCCAGTGCTGCCACCATGAGGCAGATGTTGGGGCATGGATTGACCGTCTGTGGGAGTCCTGAGATAAGCTGGTGCAGGGCACATGGGACAGTTTCACCTTGTGGCTGCGGCACCACAAGCAACCAGACACAATGGGAGGCTGACTGGCTACACAGGCTCTTAAGTAGGACTAATTTGGGGGAATAGGGCTGATATTAGGTGCACATGTAAAACATGCTAGGGTTTATTTTCAGGGAAAGAGGGTTGCAAGTCTAGAAGGACCCCTAATCAAATCATGCAACAGTCTTGAATGGGGAAGTATAACCCCATCCAATACCAAAGTTAGTGACATCCCTGAACCAGGGGGTCCAAAGAGCCACATCCACTGAATCTCATTAGGATTGAGCCAAAACTTATTTCACCCCAGCTTGACACAAACAGCTTCCAAAAACTGGACCAATATATGAACAGTGTCATCTCTGCAGGTTAAAGTTAAGAGATAGACCTGGATATCATCAGTATATTATTTGCTGTTAAAAAAAACAAGTTGATATTATGAAAATAAACATTTTTAACTCTTCTGTGCTATTTTTCACATAACACAGAACAGAGTCTGTTAATCACCTGTAGGCAGAAGAAAAAAACAATAACTTTAAAAAGCATTTCACAGAATGATTTTGATTCCTAGCATTTTATGAATTTTTCAGTTGACCTCACTACTCAAATAGTAGTGATTCCAAAAGATGAATGATAAATAGGTTAATATTTGATTGGAGACAGGTCATATCAAATGTATACATCATCGGGCTCAAGGATTACTTTGAAGATGAAAGTGTAGAAGACTTAAATAATAATAATGCCAACAATAATAATAATTAGGTGCTTCCCAGTGAGGCGCTACCTTGATATGATGGCTTGCATATTCTGAGGAAGACGAGAGCTAGCCCAAAGGTTCAAACATACTGAAGAGGTCTCATTATGAGAGTGTCTCCCATAAACAATATGGGAAATCTACAGTATAACAGATTGACATTGCCCAGGTCAACAAGATCTGTTCTAAGTATCAGAGTTCATAAACATCTGGAGACAACTGTGGTATAGCTAAGTTCAGGATTTCAGGATTTAGGACTCAGAACTCAGCAGCCAGGGCCATCATCTGCAGGACTACTGGAAGAAAAGCTGCTTACCCATCACAAATACTCAAAGACTGAAAACAAATAAATAATGATTTGCTATTACAAATCAAGTCCAATGAAAAGAGGATATCTAAAAAGAATGCAGCAGCTCTGGAAACAACAATACCCGGAATCAGAAACAATAGAACAGAGACTAGCAGATCAACATTGATTTACAATATGAAATAAAGTGTTCACAGAAATAGAATTGGACCTCAAAGGCCTATCTAAGGCAAAGAAATCAAAGCCTTGCAAGAAGGAGCACAGCCAAACCAGTCTGTAGTTGACATCAGCATTGCTATTGGACCGTTTTCATTCCCAAACCAATCACCCTCTCCTCTACCTTCTCTTCCAAAAGAACAGAGTCCTCTAACTGAAAAACAAGAGTATTTGAATGAAGTATGATTCCACCAATACAACACAATAAGGTTGCCTATACTGATTCTTGTTATAAAATAACAGCTAGCACAGGTAATAAAAGATGCTAACACTGTAATATCTAATATAAATAATACCTTACTGCAAGAAGTAAATTAAGTGATCTACAGCACAGCAGCAATTATAACTGAAAACTGGCTAACATCTGCAAAACCTACCTGATAATGGAAGAACCAACAAAAGGGGCAGTGCCAGGCAATTACAGGTCACTTACTTAATAACAAACCGTCAAATGCTAAATGGTGTAGTAGCTGATGCAGTTCAACAGGATCTAGAAACAACCACAATTGTGACCAAAATCTCAGTCACTGAACAAAGCAATCATTAAGTGACGCATCACACAATCACTTCTTTCAACGATTCCTTCTATTTCAAAAAGCTGGCTGTGAACACCCCATATTGGAAACACCCCATGCCAAAATCCTGCTTGGATTTTGGGTCCCTTCTCTCTGCCAGCAAATGCCAGCACACCTTGGATTTTGGCATGGATCTTTTTCAGCCAACACCTGGAAACCACAGGGAGTCTTCTTGGCAGGCAAGTGGCTCATGATCTTCCCTGCAAGCTTCCCCATTGACTTTCTGGGGAAGCTGACAGGGAAGATTGCAAATGGCAATTTCATGATCATGGGGACCAGTTGTAAGTGTGAATCAGTAGCCAAATGCCCAGATGATATTCATATGACTGCAGGGATACTGCAATGGACATAACTTTGGGCCTAGGTTGTAAGTCCCTTTGTTTAGTGTCACTGTAATTTTGAACGATCGCAGAATCAATGGTGGTTAAGTATAATTGCAAGCAACTTTTTTCATCTGAGCAGAAAGGAAACCATCCAAGCAGCAGAGAGACAAAAGATCAGCTACTAATAGACAACACATAAAAGATGGAAGGCCAACTTGAACATAGCTTTGATTGATTTAAAGAAGGCCTTCGACTCCCTGCCATATGTCTGGAAAATCAAGTGCCTAGAAATAACTGGAGTCAACAGAAACATCAGAAGCTTTGTGCAAAGATCAATGGCACAATGGAAGACACAGTTGCTGGTCAATGATGATGGATTGGCAGAGATTAACATCAAGAGAGCAATTTTTGAAGGAGAATCACCAACTCCACTGCTATTATCTATGCCAGTACTGTCAAACTCCCAGCCCATGGACTGGATGCGTCATGTGCTGACCATGCCCCCGTCTGGTTTAGCAAAGGGGAAACAAGTCTCGAAATGTCACGTGATGATGCCGTGACACCGCACGTTTGATATATGTCTGATCTATGCACTCTCTCTTGTCGAATGATCTATGCACTCTCTCTTGTCGAATGCAGAACAAATAAAGTACAAAATTTAGAAATTTCAGCCCAAATATAAACTGGTTATCTCTAGCAAGCAGTCTAGAGTTATTGATAGAAACAATTTCCAACATTTTGTGAATGGATAGCAAACCAGGATGTATTAAAATATCACAAAATTAAAATGTTTTCACTGAAGAACTTGAGTTAAAAAAAAAGGAGGAGAAAAGGATGGAATACTAAACATGGAGGAAGAGAAAACCATTAGAAATCTTTATGGTGGGAATCTGGTTTACCTGAGAAATTAGACTTTTCCAATCCAATATAGAAAACACTGAACAAGCTACAAAAAAACAAAGACTGTCTGGAGACAACCAGGTGCAAAATAATGTTATTATTGCAAAATCCATTTCATACAAAGTAAACAACCATGAAAATCTATAACTTGTCCACTTTTTAAATTCTCAATTGAGATTTGCACTGTTCAGAAAATATCGACTAAGGAAATAACATGTTCTAATAAGGACAGCTTGTTTTAACATTCTTTCCAGTTTCTCAAAAGAAGAATATGTTCCTCTATTCATTAATGAAGCAATCGCCTCCTTCCTCAAGGTGCTTTTTCAAAAGGCAATTGGACTATATTTTTCCTTGAAGATGTTTTGCTTCTCATCCAAGAAGCTGCTTCAGTTCTGACTGAATGGTGGAGGATGGAAGAATGTATATTCCTTGCAATCATCTGGTCGGTAGCCATCCTTCTCCCCAACCCCGCACCACCACCCTTTAGAAATAATTATGAGAAGAAAAGGTGATGAGCTAGTGATCATCTAGAATAGATGATATAGTAACATAAAAAGAAAAGAGTCATATCACAAAATCTTCTATTAAAATTAAAAGATAAGATCTTAAGAACCCCATACAATTCCCAATGAGTTCCTTGAGCTTTATTTCTAGGAAACTGGCTTTTGAAATATAACCTGAACGTTTCTGTTACGTTTCCTAGACTATCTTCCCATGGCTTGGCACATTCACCATTTATAGTTAGAGCCCTTTCAAGTGCTTCAGACTCCTGTCATATTTTTTTAATTCCAAGCTAAGAGCTGAAAAATCTTAAATGAATCCTAGAGCTAACTGACTGAAAAGCAGGACTCTATTTCATTAGTTAGTCTGTTTATCTAGCTGTACTTTTTAGGTTAGGACCCAAGGGCAAATTAATACCGCTTCATAGCGATTTGCAGCCCTCTTTAAGCAGTTTTTACAGAGTCAGCCTATTGTACCCAACAATCTGGGTCCTCATTTTACCGACCTTGGAAGGATGGAAGGATGAGTCAACCTTGAGGTGGCGAGGATCAAACTCCTGGCTGTGGGCAGAGTTAGCCTGCAATAGTGCATTCTAACTACTGTGCCACCGTGGTTCCTTTTATTAAATTAAATTAAACTAAAACACTTAAAATCTATGAACACATTTTTTAAACTTTTTTTTCTTTTGGTAAAAAAATGCTATACTGTACTGGAAGGATAAGATTCATAAATCTGTAACCAGATAGATAAACAGATAAATGTATGTAACTACAAGGAGGGTACAGTTCTTTATGTTATAGGTTTATTTTTCTTGTAATGTGTGAATAACTGATTTGAAATTCAAAACAACTTTTTCAAGGTCAAGCAAACTGCTTCAAGCTGATAATATTTTGAATGGGAGAGTTGTGCTTTAACCTACCTTTTTTCATGCACATCAGGGTGATTAAATAAGCAATTCAAAACAGCAAGATATGTTAAAGGGAACTGAGAAGCAAAGTTTTAACCTATGACTTTCAAGACAAAAACTGTTGATGCTCTGTAAGCTGTACTCTCTAAAGATGCATTTTAACACTCCATGGTGCTGTTTTTATTATAGGGACTGGTTCGAGCTATCAGAAGAACTCATTCTACCAGTGTAGATGAGTGAAGGACAAATGACAGTTTTTGCAACAGATTTCTATTCGAACCTGCCAATCAACAGGTACTGATGACCCTTTCTGGTCACCATGTGATAGTTGGCAGGCAGTCTTTTGTATAGTCTATAATTCTTAGTAAGACTTCTGAAGCAATGAAAAATAATGAAAGTACATTTCCAAATACAATATATTGTAGATTGAAGATGCTTTTTGCAGCATTTGGTATGCATACATGATGCTGGCAGTGTTCTGGGAATCGCGGAAGTCACAGTAACTTCCCTATGCCTTAACAAGTTATATGTTCTTTGCTTAAACTAATTTTACAGTGAGTTTTGGCTGGCTGTTATTCAACACTGAACTAAGCTGGTTAAAAATGAAGATTTTCAGGTTAACTACATTGGGCTAGACTTCAGGCATATTAGCTCACATGGATTCTTGGATATCTTACATGATAAGAATCCATTGCAACCTTTTCTTTAAATTAAAGGAACAAATTATCTTGACTGCTCAACCACACAAGAAATCCATGATTACAAGGGAAGAGTTCACACTGCAATTCCTTCTCATGCTGATATTATTCCAAGACACAGGGATGGCAACACTAGCATGGGAAAGAGCTGTGAAGTTCATTCCTTCCATATAACAAAGGATTTCTAACTTTCCTGGTAATTACATGAAGAAACTACACTAGAGCAATGGGGAAAGACTATACAGAAGAAGCAATTGAGAAAGGCAGAATTATATGCTTGGATGGCGTTCTCCCCATATTAAAATGACAATTTGTTCCTCCTGAATAGAAGTATTTACTGAAGTATTTTCTTGAAAACATTTTTAATCAGTCCCATTTGCAGAATAGTGGAATTCCCTCTTTTTCTTTTTTTTTAAAAAAGTGCATATTTTATTCATGTATAAGCAATAGAAAAATAGATTAAGGACTGCTGGCTAACTAATACAGAGTTCAGATATTTATGGAATTAGTCATTAACTCATTATGCAATTTTAAAAAGGTAGTTAGAGAATGCTCATATGGTCACTGAGTTATATTAAATTCAGTATGAACCTTTTAGCTAAGGAAAGCTTCAGCACTCAGTTATTTAGTGCTGCACTAAATATTAATGTGCAACCCAAAGCAATCCAAACCAACCAAAAATCAAACAAAAGAGGAGCTTTTTAAACAGTTGAGAAATGTCAAGTCACAAAGAAAATATTTTTTCACCTTTGCGAGGAAAAAAATAAAGTCTCCTTTCTTTTGCTCTCCCAGTGCAATTTTCTTATTTTAGCCTCCGTTAGGAGATTTCAAGTCTTCAGGGAACAGATAGCAAGTAAGATGATGCCATGGCACTGGTTAGCAATGGGTTAGCACTGGTTAGCATA
This sequence comes from Bungarus multicinctus, assembly GCA_023653725.1. NCBI lineage: Eukaryota > Metazoa > Chordata > Lepidosauria > Squamata > Elapidae > Bungarus > Bungarus multicinctus. Next base: position 118,409,957 of record CM042836.1, read on the forward strand.
TGTGGATGAAAGGGAGAATGTAACCAATTTATGGGATAGTGGAAGAAACAAATATGTTTTCTATGGCATTGTCAGCTGGATGATGTCACCATTGTGATCTCAAATTGTATACTCCAAATGTGGAGTATACAAATCTGGACAATTACTAGACAGCAACAGTGTATTGTATGTACTCTATCTTTTAGCTCCCCTCTGGAGCTTTTCCAGATTTATATGGTCTAAGTTTTATAGCCCACCTTTAAGTGCAATTTCATCATTTGCCCTTGCACGATCTGTAAGCTGCAGCAGAAGCACAAACCTCTCTCTTTGGCAATGAAGGCCTCTATTGTCTGTTGTGCAAAGCTGTGCTACAAGGGCAGGCAACAAACTCATCCTTGCAGCATAACCGAAAAAGATAGGGACTCTCATCCGTGTTGCCGTGACAACGCGGCAATGTGTTCCATCTGGCTTTCCCCTCTGCTGTGAAGCAGGCAGTCAGGCTGCCCTCAGAGAAATGATGGATAAACTGCCTGTCACTCACCTGCAAAATCAAAGGGGGCCCTTGAGGTTCTTTGAGGGATTACAAACTTTTGCAAGAAACAAAGGATCTTATTGATGTTAGACCTCCATTACTGCCTCACTGTTCCCCCAAAGGGGTGCACTGGAGAAGGAAAAGAGGTCTTCTCTTTAGGCCTATTGACCGTACAAGAACCCAGGCAGTATCCTTTGACTAAAGGAAGAAAAACCCATGGAGCCTTCTATTGCTTGCTATGCTCTCCTCCTTCCCCAAGATAAAGCCTTTACTGGGGCTACCAGCTAGTGGGGGCTCGGTGAGGAGCAGAACCTCTGCTTAGAGTAGAACAGCTGGGAATGGGAAAGGTTGCAATATTGTTTTACCTTTTCTCTTATCTGAACTGAAGATGTACTTCTGAATGTGTTCTGGACTGCAAATTTAACTGTGCTTCTCACACTAAGGCTTCCAAAGAGTTTCATGCAGATTCATATCCAGCCATAAATCTGGCAAATATACCTTATTGTGCTGCTTTCTAGAAATTTTACTATTCGGATTTTTTATTATTATTTTTTTTACTATTTTACTATACTTTGTCAAACCCATGGAATCTCATCCCAGTTGAGATGGTAACATGAAAGCTTTTGCTCTTATTTTCTAAACACTTAAGCATCTTTTCAGGCATTCTGTCACAATCAATTTTTTCCCTAGAAAGGTGCATTTATGTACATTTTTCAAAACTGTCCTCCCACTACTTCAGCTCACCTCTAGTTTTTATGAATTTGTTCCATCCAGCATTTCCAATAAGAGTTCAAAGCATCAGAAATAGATGTCATATATTTTGTCTCCTATCACATTAAAATTTCCTTGATTGTAACTTTTATACATTTTAGAGGGCAACATAGAAGGCTCTGAAAGTCCTAATTCAAAACCAGGGCTTCAGATTGTGCATTTCTTCGGTAGATGCTCTGCATATCAAACTTGCTGGAGAAATAGTGTAGATCTCCTGTTCTCTTCTAATAAGGACATGTCCTATTGCTGAGATATCTTTGCTCAGTGACACAATAGAATTCTTATCTAATTTCAATCATTAAGAACACAAATGCAAAGCTTTTTATAGCAGCAATTACTTTGTTAACACTCAAGTTTGAGTTTCGATTGACATGACATAAGAGGGAGGCAGCCAAAGCACAGACTTTGACAGTTCTTCTGAATATAAGCTACATGAAATCCCAGCACAAAGAACAACAAATTAATCCCACCTTAAAACTCAAGATACAACAGCAATGTATTTTTCTGCCTTACTGGTTCAGCCTTCCCTGAGAGACCTAAGCTGAAGGTTGCGAAAAGAACAACATTTTGATTATGTGACATCAGCTAACCATGAAGGGAGCCTCGGAAAGTTCTTTGAGATATAGTTTAATATGGATTGTAAATTGGGATATTTAATAATTACAGAGTAGATAAACAGTACTACTTCAGACAAAATACAGCTATTTGTTTCAAAGTCAAATTATAACTATATTTGCTGTCAGTTTGTAATATTGTGCCAAGTTCAATAGCTTTTTCACCCAGCTGCAGGACTTCTCATGCCAAACACTATTCATTTTTTATCTGGGAAAAGATTTTAAAATGTGTTCTTTATCCTGTCTTTAAAATTCACAAATTTCTAACATGGTAGAAATTCATCAGACAAATATTTAAGAAATGATAGTAACAATGATATTGTTTTCCTTCAGGGTTTTAAAAATAATCTTGTTTGTTACATTTGTTATAAAGGCTATAATTATTAAGCCATTCCTTAACATTATAGTTTTCTTTACACAAATTTTCTTTGGACAGCTGCACACTAAGATCAAAAAGGACGTAACATGATATATCAGGGGTACATAGTACACGGCTTTGTTGGGTCTTACAAAAGTGGTAAATTGAGTGCATTATGGGTAAAAAAGGCACCAAAACTTTGGTTGCCTCCCAGCGGAGGTGGTATTCAGCAGGTTCTGACCAGTTCTGGAGAACCAGCAGTGGAAATATTGAGTAGTTCGAAGAACTGGTAGAGGAAATTTTGAGTAGTCCAGAGAACTGGCAAACACCACCTCTGACTGGCCCATGCCCCATCTATTCTCTGCCTCCCAAGTCCCAGCTGATCGGCTGGGTCTTCTCAGGAGAACAGAGCTGGAAAGCAGGTTAGTGGGGTGGGGAGGGAATGGGATTTTGCAGTATCCTTCCCCTGTAATGGGGAGGGAATAGAGATTTTACAGTATCTTTTCCCTGCCATGCCCACCAAGCCATGCCCACAGAACTGGTAGTAAACATTTTTGAATCCCACCACTGGCCCAAGGCAATATTTGGAGTGATAAGTTATTCTAACTAGCCTTCCTATAATTGATCAGGTAAGCTGGTCTTTCTTTGACCTATGAAGGCAACTATACGTGTCCCAGGATGGTGTTGCAGGATCCAATCTGGGTTGGTCACCGGGACCAGAGGTTTTTTGTCTTCTGAGCTTTTGGACTCATGCTGCAGCCCATCTTCAGGAAATTTCTGTCTAGCTGCTAGAGAGAACTTCCCTGAAGATGAACTGCAGCACAAGTCTGAAAGCTCGTAAGACAACATCTCTTCCAATGACCAACCCAGATTAGATCCTTCCTTTGTGGTATGTTGGTCCACTCCAAGATGAATACAATTGCATGTTAGCCAATGGCAAAGAAAGATGAGGGGATTAATATCAGAGGTCCATCATTAAGCTGGCACAGATCCTTGTTCTCTAATCAGTAGATAAGACTGATGGGGCTTTTGATTAAGGGGGGAGGGGTTTCCTTGGTGTTCTCTGAGCTTGCTTGTTTTCTTGCATATGCTTCATTATCAAACTAGATAACATCACCAATGTTAGCACTGATGACTAGCATTGCTGATGTTACCTAGTTTGGGTAATGAAATGTCTGCAAGAAAACAGCCAAGCTCAGCGAGCATGAACGACCCCACATTTCAATTCTGAGTTGCAAATATTCTCCTTTATTGGCTTCTGAGTAAGCATGTTGATCGGGCACATGGGGTTATTATCCCTAAGAAATCAACACTAGGGCTAGGTCTACCTGACACTGCATGAGTGCAACCAGGATATGAAATTAGAAACTCCAGCTTTGGGAGGACAGATGATTTAAAAGCTGGGCAAGCAAGAAATTATGTCTTCAGAGCTGGGAAGAGTCTGCTACTCTGGATAGCTGCGGATAGAAATGGCATGCTTGCTTAGGACTTCCATGATCACTTTTGTTATTGAGGGGATAACAACCATTCAGGACTGAAAACCTGGCTGCCCTCTTACCTAATCTTCAAGGCGGTTTGCACCCTGTGATAGTTGTCTTAGCATTGCACTTTGCATCAGGCTTACAAAGCACACTGGTTCTTTGGGACAGTCTTGCTTACTTGCTATGTCATTTGAGGATGGTTGGCCTCCCAGAAGCAGGGTTAGGCACAGTGGTGGGATTCAAATTTTTTTACTACTGGTTCTGTGAGTGTGGCTTGGTGGGCATGGCTTGGTGGGCATGGCAGGGAAAGGATACTGCAAAATCCCCATTCCCTCCTCACTCCTGGGGGAAGGTTACTGCAAAATCCCATTCCCTCCCCACCCCACTAACCTGCTTTTCAGCTCCGTTCTCCTGTGCAGGGCAATGAAAGACCCAGCCAATCAGCTGGGAATCGAGAGGTAAAGAATAGATAGGGGCAGGGCCGGTCAGAGATGGTATTTGCCAGTTCTCTGAATTAATCAAAATTTCCACTACTGGTTCTCCAGAGCTGGTCAGAACCTGCTGAATACCACCTCTGGTTAGGCAGCAATTTCCCCCCCCAGTGAGCTTGCATTGTAATATAGAGAGCATTTTGGCTGATAGAAGTTGGCATACTGTGTTTTTAAACTTCATAGGGTGGAATGAATTTCAGCAGTTAGAGGGGCAAAAAAAAATCTCATTGTTTTGGATTAGAATTTATGGAATCTATTTTCACTTCCCCCACAACATCCATATATAGCTCTTGGGCTGGGCTGCAGCTGCAGCTTTCTTAGCATGGCTATGTTAATGGAACCATCATCCAACATAGTTAGATAACATCAGGAAAAAAACCGCAGTAGCTGAGTGGGGTGATTTATTGGATGGATTCTGAAGAAGCCAACCTTGCCTTGCAGATTTTAAAATTGCAGTTACTTTAAAAAAATGCTTAATTCTGTTTTACTTTTGCAGGAACCCCAAAATCTACACTATCCCTACACTTATTTGGATTGCACAGACACATGTCCTGTCTGATTGCAATTATTTATATCAATATGAATCTTCATTCTCCCAGCAGCTTTCTCTCCTCCTTCTCTTCCATCATGTAGGCAATTATACAAATTCATGTATTTTGAGAACCCTTGATCTTGTTTGCTTCCCAGCACTATTGGAAATTTCAGAGATTTCCAATATGGTAATGGCTTCTGACAGAGCCTATGTTGATAAAAAAAGAAGGTATGGTTTGGTTCTTGTACTGTATGTAGTACAGTTCTCTAGTGAAATGCATAGTAAAATTGTCACCTCTCTGTATGCTCATATCTTATTAAATTGAATGTCAGCACACTGACTGCTGATGCAATCTTCCAGTATATGAGAGTCAACATCAGATTTGATTAAATTTTTAACAAGTTTCATACAGAACATTATTATTTTTTCTCTCTCTCTCATCCTACTTTCCTGCCACACTTCAAGAAACTCACTATGGAATAGATGGAACATGGAAGTTATTCCACTGGATCTTCAAACAGCTCCTATATGGTCATTTCAATCAACAGACTCCATCTATGAGCTTCATACTGATGGAGCTTGCAATCTTTAGTTCCTATCTATCATTTTTTTCTACCATGTTTCCCTCAAAATAAGAACCTGTCTTATATTTTTTTGTTACCAGGTCTTATTTTCAGGGGGTGTCATTCACTGACTAACCTCATTTGTGCGCGTCACCACCAGCCTCTTTTTCACTGTCAGAGGCCTCCAGAAACTTCTTCTGCGGCCCGCAAGGCTTTCCTGAAGGCCCATGCAGCCGATAACAAAGCTCCAGAACGATCCAGGGGCTCTGTTATCAGCTACAGAGGCCTTTAGGAAAGTCTTACTGGCTGCAAAAGAAATGGGCTGGCAAGGCAGATGTTGGGGTGTATGAGGCCTGTGTCAATTAAAAAGATACTCCTTTGGTCTTTTTAGCTGGCAGAAAAATGGAGTGGGGGGAAATAAGGCATTCCTTAAATGCCTAGATAATCACCCCGGTAGCCCAAAGTTGTTGGAGCATAAGAAGGTTATTGAAGAGCATGATGGATGACTCTTAGAGATGGATGTGTCCCTTTGGAGAAGTCATATCCAGGGGCTGAGGGAAAAGACCAGGGTCAAGGGGGAAATGTATGATGTAATTTAGTATCAACTGCATCCAGCTTACACCAACATGGCCACTCCTAATAAATCAATTTACTTTTCTCTGAGATGCCACTCTAGAGGCTTTTGAATCGAATGAGGGTGGATTTGTTGGAGCCCTGACAGCCTGGTTACAACTGTCCAAAAGTAAGTAGTAGCGCAGCTCTATACCCCCATCCCCACCTAGCTTAATTTTTACCTGTGCACTCTGGAGTGGGTGGGATCTTAATTAGGGCTTATTTAAGGGGGTAGGGTTTATATTGAACGCATGTGTAAAAATCAAGCTAGGACTTACTTTCAGGGTTGGTCATATTTTCGGGGAAACAGGGTATTACATCACATTAGTCTAGGATAGCACATCATTCTTTATACAGGGGAAGCATGGCTTTGAAGGGAGAAAGACTCACATCTTCCTTTTAAAAGTTCAGATGATAGAGATGCTTTCTCTGCCTGATAGCCAAAGGTATCAGTGATGCCAGAACAGAGTAGACAAATAATGGATCTGCAGCTTTCAGAAAGTGAGTGAAAAACCATCCTTATAGAGAAAGGATAGATATGTTCAAAAAAAGGATGACAGAAAAGAGAGGAGGAAGAAAAGGAGGTGTTCTATACACTTTCTGCTGGATCGGCTGACTGACATCTTTAAAAGGGTCTGTAGGAGTCTCTTGTTAAAAGACTCATCCCTCCTGGAGATTACCAGAGTTTTGTTTTTTTAAAACAACCAAATAGTTTAATAGTATTCTGTCATACACTCTGTCCATGGAGGGAGGTGAGACAGGGTAGGGAAGAGCACCGGAGAAAGATGTCCTCATAGTAGCTGGCTTTGATTGCAGGGAGAAGGCACCAAGGCCAAGACTGCCTAGAGCTGCAGTTGTATTGCGTGTAGGGAAGCCATTTGGGAGAGTTTTTGAGGGAGATCCAAGAGAGAGTAGGCTCCTGTTTCATGGCTTGGCAGTACTTAATCCCATTTGTCTCCCTCTGCTAACTTGGTTCCAGGCAAAAAGCATCAAAGAGAGAAAGCAAGAGAAATATGATGCCTTTGTTTTTCCCGGCCAAGAGCTATAAACCTCTCTTGTTTCCCTGCCCTTCACCAACTCTGACTGGACAGCCTCTTTCTTAGCAAATAGGAAACACATCATTGCTGCAACTATTATTAGCGCTGGCCACAATTGACTTCTTCAATGAGTTAAAGGCATTTTACTGAAAAAGATCTCCCCCCCCCACCTGCATAGGCAAAACTGATACAATTATATAATATTACCAATATGTTATTACACTTTCCACAAGGATGAAGCTTCACTGCCTTTTCTTAAACAATTAAAAAAAAGAATGAAATGTGATGAGGAAGAGAGCAGGCCAGGGAGAATATAGAATTATTTTTATATTCAAAACATCTAATTAAATTTAACTTACTGAAGCCTGCCTTGAAACACAAACTGCAACAACAGACAATTTTTCTCAGAACCACTTGCTGCCAATTTTCCTGAAAGCAACTGGCCACTCTTAAGACTTAAAAATGCCTGAGACTGACCACATATCATCCTCATTGTGACAATTCCATTATCAAGTATTTAGAAATAATTTTCAGCTACTGTTCCTACACAAATGCAGGCATTAAAATTGCTGCAAGGGATATCACAGTCTCTTTTGAGTCCCGAGTGCCTAGCAATGAAATGCCTGAGAATTGCCACCACTCTGCCATTGATGCATAATTGTCAATATGGCTATACTTGGTCCTATGGATATATATTGAGCACAAAACTTCTATAGAATTAAACAGAAAGAACTAATCTTTAATATTTAAGATCTAAATATATAATGGTAGCATGATTCAGGATTCAATCAGTCTGAATATTTAAAAAGGAATCCAAATATTTACTAGATAGAAGAAATATTATGCCACATAATTAATCTATTAATGTACCCATTATATCATTAATCACTTGATGATGGTAAGGTCAGCTGTCTAAGAAAATAATCTTATGAAACATAAAACAACACTGATTTTTTTTGTAAACAGTGATCATCAGCAGTAAAACTCCGTAGATCTTCACAAGATATGTAGGAGTAAACAAGTAAGGGCAGTCAGATAGTAAAAATGAAACTCAATCTTATAATAACAAATTTGCATTTTATGATATTCAAAACTAGTCTTCAGAAACTTTGTTAGGGTTATGCCCAGGGATGGGATCCGACCAGTATAACTACCGGTTCTGTTGCTCTGCATCGTGTGTGCATGCATGAGTCAATTTATGAGTGCAATTTATGACTTGCTGAGCTGCCAGGACAGCTGAGTAGCGCTGCGTGTGGGTGCGCAGCGGTCAGAAAAGCCCTTTTTTCCTGCTTTTTCAACCTCAGCTGTGCTGAGGAAAAAAGCAGGAAATAAAGAACAGGTAAGAGCCCAGGCGGGCGTGTTGGCCAAAATAGCAGCAGACACAGAACCGGTTCTGTGTCTGCTGCTCTTCAGAGCTACCGGTTCTGTAGAGCCGGACAGAACCGATAGAATCCCACCCCTGATTATGCCCTCTTTTAATGGTAGCATCCACAGCCCAGAATGCCACAGCAGTTCCCTCTCAAAATGACACTGACTCTCTCCCCCACTCAGTCCTTCCTTTCCTATCTTTTCCCAGTCCCTCTTCCAGATGCTGCCTCTTCCTTTTTCCATCTGATCTGCTGAGCTCTATAGTTCTGCTCCCCTGCACTTTGATTTCATTGCCTCTGTTGGAGACTATATCTCCCAGAAGCCTCCCCTGCAATCTCTCCTCCTCCTCCTCCTCCTTCTCCTCCTGTTTAGTGTTTAAGAGGCCAGGTTCCAGCCACAGGGCTACATTGCTATTTGTGTCCTATAAGAACATTCATTGGTAATCAAGCTATAGGGAACCGACAGACAAGTTCTACTGTATGCTTTCTTCTTCTTCTTCTTCTTCTTCTTCTTCTTCTTCTTCTTCTTCTTCTTCTTCTTCTTCTTCTTCTTCTTCTTCTTCTTCTTCTTCTTCTTCTTCTTCTTCTTCTTCTTCTTCTTCTTCTTCTTCTTCTTCTTCTTCTTCTTCTTCTTCTTCTCCTTCTCCTTCTCCTTCTCCTTCTCCTTCTCCTTCTTTAAATGTATCCTGTGCACTCCAATAAATTGGACTTTGTCACCACAACCGTTCTTATTTCTATTGAAACAAGCTTTTAAGAATCTATCCTTTCTATTCATTTTCAGGACTAGTTTGTTGTTGATATTATTATTCACCATCAAATATTGACTGAGTGTGTGCTTCTGTATAAATAAAACTGAACCGATAATACACAACTGAAGCTAGTACAGATTCTGGTTAAGCACCAGTTTCTATATTGTCTTTTTTCTTCCTTAGTTACCATATCTCCAAAAAGATTAACCAAATAATAACCAGAACTATCTATTTTATTATTATTATTCTTTATTATATGCAGACATGAAAGAAGTAATAATGATTGCTACTTTTCCCTATTTGATCCCCTCTGAATGCTTTCAATGACAACACCCTGAATTCCAGACCAATGGGGAGATGAAGTATGTGGTAATATTGTTAGAATTATGAATTATCTCCTTGAAGAATCCTAATAAGAGATGACAATCCATAGGATTAGAGTTTATGCAGCAGCTTCTCATTTGTAGTATCAGTTATTTGAACTGGAATCTGACCAAGTGTAGAAGTGCTGGAGAGTGAGGTGGGAGGGAAGAATGGAATGCCAAGAATAATTTTCTTGACTCACCAACAGATTGCTTGAAACTGCTTTAACTGGGCCCTATTATGATATCGCTCTTCAGTGCTAGGACATGGGGATGATTTTCAGAAGGAAAAAGAAATTAAAAACTGGTAACTGAAAATGCACATTAACAAATTCCATTTTCCAAACAGCAAGCCTGGATAAGATTGAAGTGGCTCAAGCACAAGTTCAATCAGTAAAGTTCTGCAATTATTTACTTTCATTACTGAAACATGCTTTTCAAAAACTTTCTTTGGCTCACAACAGGAGAGGCTTCCATGGTAGCTAATATTGGATATTGTTTCCTTTAGTTTTGAAATGTAGATATGAGCACCAGTCCTTACAATGATTATTAACTTTATTTATTAAATATATATGCTACTAAATCATCTAGACCAGACGTTTCCAGCCTGTAGCCTGTGCCCATATGTGGCCCCAGATAGTTAGTAATACAACTAGTAATGCCCCACAATATAATAAAAATTGTAAAAAATAAAGGAAATTTGCTATTTATATATATTAACTATACTATAAACTTTATAGTATATATAGTTTAAACTTTATAAACTGTGCCCATATGTGGCCCAAAACAATTCCTCTTCCTTCAATGAGGCTTAAGCAAGCCAGAGAGTTGGACAATCATGATCTAGACTTTGTAGCACTTAAAATTTCAATAAAACATCCTCAGTAAGAAAATTAACATGCACACAACAAAACATTCATGGTAAGAAAACTAAGCCACACCCACAAATAACATCATGAAACAATATTATGTTGGTAACAAATGAGAAGCAAAAACAACAATTAAAATGCACAATAAATAAGCAAAATAGCAAATCTTCAGCACAAAAGAGCTCAGAAGGGAATCTGGTTTTGTAGCAACATAAGAAGATTAAAAATAAATCCCCAACCACCCACTGAGGAGTGGGGGTGCTCAAAAGCTATAGATTTCCAGGGAGCAATGAAGAGAGAAAATGGAAATCTTAGTGAGAAGGAGAACAGAATAGAGTAGCATGGGTAACTGACTGAAAAGGAGAATAGAATAGGATAGGATAGGACAGGATAGAAGAGTAGAGTAGAATAGAATAACTTTATTGTCACTTTGAATATACACTAGTTGGCATACATTAAAAATGAAATTTCATTGCATACAGGGTCTTAAAGGGTCACCACCTCCAATTTTACACTACATAAACAAGATATACAAATAAATAAATACAAAATTATGTATATACCCAAGAATGTATTCATTTCTTTACAATGATCTTTTTGATGTCTGCCCTTCACTGGAAGGTTATCATTACCAAAACTAAATCAAAATATATGACACTCTATTAAAAGCTGTCTTGTGATACATATGCCCAAACATTGATGAAACGGATAGTTGGAATATCATTGTTTGCATCTTAATAACAAGTACTCTCTAGTGGAAGAGTATTTTACTATGGTGCTTCTGTTGAGGTGCTTCCGTTGAGAAGCTACTATTATGGATTTTAGAGGGCTAGATTTCATTTGATAATAGTAAAAGCAAAAAAGCAATCAATTCGTGGTGGAACAATAGATGACTGCCCTACAAGCTAATTTTAGTGGTGTGATTTGTTACCCCTTTTCAATGTTCAATGTTTGAAACAACATGGTTATCAAAATGTCTCAAGTGTTTCTAACTATCAGAATATCCTTCTGTGTAAATTCACTGAAAGTATATTCAGTTCTAGATAACATACAAGGAATATTTCATAGTCTAGAGAAAAAGCTGAACAAAAACTAATTCTAAAAGAAGCATAGGAATTGTTAGGGGGACTCCCTTCCTCCTTTTCACTTTTCATTTGACAGCTAATATTAAATCCTATCATTTGTTTCCAGATGAAGACCAATATTCAGGAAGAAATGTCATTTTGCCCTCCAAGCTCATTTTAATTCAGCTACTATATTCTGAAATTCCTAATGAACTTTTGGAAGAACAGGCTGACAACCCATTTGTTGGACTCAGAAGGACGAAGAACTCCACATTTGAGCCCACCTATTTAAAACACTGAGATTTTCCAATTCAATATATTTGGTTAAGGAATAAGACATGGATAAGAGAATCTGTGATAAACTAGAACTTCAAATAACCTTTGGCACTGGTCATGCTGGTAGAAGGGATAGGGCATTGCTGTTTAGCCACAGTGGAAGGCCCACAAATTCTCTGTTAGGACTAAACAAAGCTTTGAAGGTGTACTTTGCTTCATTTTGCTTCATTTTGCCTGGGGAAGCAACAGCACTGGAAAAAGTAGTATATAAAAAAAACAAAGCCTCTTCCAAATACTGGAGGTACTAGAAGAGGCCACAAAATGAGATAAACAGTTTCCCCCATGTAACACACCATGCCAAACCAAAGCATTGCTGCTTAGCACAGACCTATTTTCCATAAACTATTTTTAGACAAAAAATATGAACTATTTTAGGCAAAATAGTCTATTTAGACAAAATTCAAAAGATTTAGCACCATCCAATTATGCCACAAAGGTAAGAGACTACTGGTCTGTATGATTCTTGTTCTGGGTGTGGACATATTAGTAAAGAAGATTTTTTTATGCGACATTAAATGAAGTAATATTTAAGGGCAATATTAATCAAGGCATGATGTACTTGTCCTCTTTCTCATATAATTTTATCCACATTCTCTGAGATGGGAGAAGAGGAATCATCTAACCATACTCTAGTTCTCACTGGTTAGGAACCCAAAGCTAATTAATATGAAAAATATGAAGTGTTGGTAGGCTGATCAACTAAATTCCATGAAGAGTTATACTGATACAAATCCTAACTCAGTATCAAGTCACAAGCTTTGCAGGCAGACAATTGCAGTTCAATCCTAAGACTCTTAAGCTAGAATTGGGAAAGAGCTCGAAAAGAAAATCTGGAGCACCATTTCTAATTAATATAGATAATACTGAAACAGATGAGCCACAATCTGACAAGGTACGGTAATTTTGTTATTCTGGATGTTTCCCTGACAGAATTAGGTATAGGAAACTGAGCGCAGAAGTTGATATCTTAAGTTAATCAGCTCAGACTTGGATCTCTAATATATGCTCCAAGTCCTCCATTGATATGCATTAACATTTTAGAAATAATTATCCGTGGACCTTGTTTTAGCCTTCTGACTTTAGCAACCTCTGTAAGAATCAACTGGATGATCCATTTAGCACTTAGTTTCTGAATCCCTTCTCCTTCAGCAATCTTAATTAGAGTACTACAAAAGTCTCATTATTTAGAGATGTCAACAACATTCTACATGTATTGTGATGAAGTAGGATTCTGTATCTCAAAGGGTAATGTGTCATGCAAACTCTACTTAACATAAAGGACATACCAATTGACTAAACTAGGCAATAGGGAAAGATCCTTAGCTACCTTCTGCCTTGATGCTTTTTTTGCAATTACTTTAAATAATCTTCTTGCTCTTCAAGAATAACTCAGAAATGATGTTTGCTCACTTTGGAGTATTGATAATGGGAATATATACATACTATCTTTCATTATTTTCACTAATTGTTCAGGTTGATCTCAATTAGTTTCTTTATATACCTTTTTGATTTTTTTGTGTTTAAAATGAAGTCATGATTTGATGTATAGTACCTCCCCCACTTGCCCACCCCCAAACACTGATGCCAATCACCAATTTGAAGAGGGAAAGGAATATTCATAATACAGTATGCTAAAATTAGAGCACAACCTAATGGTTTCAAGCTGCAAATAAGATAATGCAAAATCTAAAATCCAATTCTTTGTAGCACAATAGGAGACAACAAGCCAACTTGGAAACCATTATGTGACTTCTTAATTATTTTAACCTTACTTTTTTTTTTTTTTTTTACAAATATCAAGTGCAGTTTCCAATGTAGGATGTGGAGGTGTTCAACAGCAGAGAAGAAATAAATAGAGAAATGAGGCTCTAGCTCTAGTGGAACTATCATAAGCTCATGGCCTGCATATGTTTGCAGCACTGAGCAATAACTCTGGCAAAAGATAAATAAATCACTGTCAGCCATAATACCATTCAGAATTGCTCAGTTTTGCCATACACTTAGAACCAACATAGATTTAGGTTGTCACTTGTCTGTTGCCAACCTAAATTTACTTTAATGGATGTAAACCAATTCAGTTCTATCATAAGGTTTTCCTGTGTTTAACACTGAATATTGGATTTGGCCTTATGCTAAAGATTTTTGTAGATGAGAATACTAGGCAGCACCATGCCAACATATGTTTCACAGGTGTTGCACAAATGCCACCTGTTTGTGGAAGGAGGGGGATTTCCCCATGCATTTGTGAAATCACACACTGTTAGTCTTTTATTGCATTTACTTTCGTAGGTTTTGTCCCTAGATAACTTGCCTGAGTCCAGGAAATTTTTCAGAAGCAACGAATATTTCAAACCGCTAAAATTTGCATGGCAGTTTTAGAGAGCAATTTCTGAATTCCAGCAATATCTGAGGCTGAAATTATGTTTTTCTATGGGCACTTCTGGAGATATAATTGTGTTATTTTCATATGCTCTGAGGTTTAATAAATAAACAAATAAATGTGCGCCTTCCATAGGAAACACTGCTTGTTCCTACCCTTTTAAAAGATATTTCAGCTTTGAAGAAATCAGAAGGGTTTTGTAAGAGCCTGATACATATTCAAGCATAGGCTTCTACAGTGGTATAAAAAACATCCCAATCTATTTTCCATAATTTAGTAAGGGAAAAGTGCAGTCCCTTTAAGTCCTTGGAATTTTATGATACATAATCATAAAGCCCATTAATGAGAAGTAATGATTAATTCTACCCTCATCTTTTCCACGATAAAAGTACAGAGTATACCCTATAGTCTTTCTATGTTGACTGCTTTCTCGGAATAAAATTTTAATCTACAAATTCTTCTTACTATTTATTACTGAACTTAACTTTAAAAACTTAACTTTTTTTTTAAAACAAGTATTTTTATTCATTGGCTAGATAGAACATAAATCAGTTGCTATAATAAATTTTAATGCCTACTGGAATGGGCAGCACTGTGTTCTGCTAGTTCACCTCTTTTCTCTGCAGTCAATCCATAGGATGTTGATTGGCAAAGAGGGAACCCGTTCTCGGTCCCTATTGTGTGGAGAGTTACAGGGATCTGTGCCTATTCAACATCTACATGATGTGCTGGGTGAGCTCATCCAACGGTGTGGGGTGAGGTGGTCATTGGTTCACTGATGGTACCCAATTATATATCTTTGACCCTGGTGGATTAAGTGAAGCTGTGAACATCTTACCCTGTGTGTGGACACTACAAAGGTCTGGATGAACAATAGCCAGAGCAATAGCCCTTAGACTTATATATTGCCCAATAGTCTTTTACATCACTCTGAGTGGTTTATAAATGTCAGCATATTGTCCAGCAACAATCTGGATCCTCATTTTACCAACCTCGGAAGAATGGAAAGCTAAGTCAATCTTGAGCCGGTCAGGATCAAACTCCTGACTGTGGGCAGAGTCAGCCTGCAATACTGCATTCTAATCACTGTGCTGCCATGGCTAAGCCTTGTTGACGAACAGTAGTCTTCAGCTGAAGCCTGGCAAGAATGAATGGCATTAAATTTTTGGCTCCACCAGTTCCAGGACAATGCCATCATTGGTTCCAGAGGGGGAAGCACTACCCCAAACAGACCCTATGCACAGACTGGGGGATCCTCCTAGACATATAACTCCTGGCCAAAGAACAGTGGCAGTCATGGTTAGGAGGTCCTTTCCACAACTTTGTATTTTGTGTCCATTGTCCTTGTTCTTAGATCAAGGATCACTGCTTACAGTTACTCATGCCCTAGACACCGGATTGGACTATTGTAATAGGCTGTACATGAGACTTTTCTTGCACAGTATCCCAAAATTTCAACTGGGAAAAAAGCAATGCAGTGGGCAATTATGTGTGTGCCTTGTAGAACACAAATTACACTTCTGCTCTATGAACTGATTGGAACCTGCCTGTTTCTGGAATCAATTCAAGGTTGTTCTGACCCGGCTCCCAAACATGACAAGCACACTGTTTTTAACTAAATTCCCCTTCATTAGGAGTGCCAGCAGCCCCAGCAAAGAGTCTCTCTCTTTCTCTCTCTCTCTCTCTCTCTCTCACACACACACACACACACACACACACAGAGAGAGAGACAGAGAGAGAGAGAGAGAGACAGACAGACAGACAGACAGACACAGCAGGCTAACAAAGTCTCTAAATGCCTGTGGAAAGCAAAGCTTGTTCCCTTCCCCCCTGAAATGGTCCCAACACACCAGGAATCTCTCTCTCTCCACCCACACACGCAAAGGAAGTCCTGAAAGGTGTGCTCGCTCTTATCTGCCAGCAGAGACTCACATATGCTCAGAAGGAGTGCCCGAATCTCAGCACCGCAGTTTCCAAGAAAGAATTCTGATAAAGTTCCCGATAGGATTCAGAAGTTCAGAATATAAGTGGCTAACCGACAGTGAGACGAATAGTTGTCTGCGTATTCATCCCCTGCCTTTTATCCCTAGAGCTAGCTAGGGGCTTAGCTAGCAGCAGTGACTCTTCCATCCAAGTACTGCCCCATAGCTTCCCACTGCTCTGTTCTCTACCTTCTGCATATCTGGCAGTATACCCAGCTGTTCCTCCTCCTCCTCTTCATCAGCCACCTCAGGACCTGGGGGCTATTGCCTCTCCATCTGGGGGATAATGGGTGGCCCAGGCGCTGCCTCTGTTTCTATCTCTGACAGTTTTATTCCCACTTCCCCCTTGGAGCTCTCCAATTGCCTTGATGCTGGCCTCAACTCCCATTCTGCCTCCTCAACTGATTTGGCAGCTGGAGGGGTCAGTGGCTGGCAGGCCACAACACATGTGTTTTTATCCTTTAAAGCCATACAGGGCCTGGAGGTGGGTTATTTGAGAAACCGTCTTCAGTTACATCTGCCTGTCTCACCATATGTATGCATGCTATGATCCTGTCAAGTTGGGAACTACATTTGGCAAGTTCCGGATGATGGTCTTTATTGCCATGATACTTTATGGAATATTTCCACTCCCCACATCCCTTGAATGAGGCTGGGTCCATCTCTGTTGATTTTCCAAAAGTCTCTCAAAAACTGGTTGTCTTACCAGACCTGATGATCTCTGGTGAGATAGTGAGATGGCTCCATAATTATTAACACCTGCTCTTAGCCTAAATATCTGTTCTCTCCTAGTGTTGAGTTATTAAAAAGTTTATAATAGCAATAATAATTATTTTTATACAGTACACAAGTATTTTATCCTTGTTCTACATTGCCCAGAGTCACTTATTTTGAGATGGGCAGCTATATACATTTGATGAATAAATGAATGCAATGAAATGAAAATGAAGATGAAAAAAACCTTGAAATAATAAACCAATATTAAAATTCATCCAGGTTTGAAATGTAGCTTTTGATCTGCTACAAAGCCTGGCATGACCTCTGAGCCACTAGAAATTGCATAATCCTATTCTAAGAGAAGATGTTCTTAAATAAGGCCATCATTCTTCTTGAATAGGAAAAATAGAACAAGATGTCTCTTTCCATATTGCTATTAAAAGAGACAAAGGAAAAATGTGCAACTCTTCTATTCACTTATGAATAAAGTACAAATCCCTTAAACTGTAATCCTGAATAAGGATTTCGTTAGTGTAATACACACTCAACGTATATTTGTCTAGATATATTTCTTCTACAGAAAGCTTAGGAATCAACCTAATTCCAGATTTAAATATTCTGAAGTGCTTAGTCAAATAAACCATGTAGGAGAACTATGTGTGCATATCTAGTTTCAGTTCTACATTTTGAACTGTTAGACACACACTTATTTTCATTAAATGGAGTAATTTCTCTCAAAGTTAAATACACAGCTAAATTATGGCTATATGTGAAAATCTGGCATAAAATTATGCAGAAAGCATGAAGTTAAGCCTTGCATAAGAGTACATGAGCTCAGAATTAAACACCGCTGATTTAAATTGCATTTTGCTACTAATTAATAAATGAATAAAGACACATGCTAGATAAAATACCTTATTCTACTCTTTAAAGATACAAAGTACTTTCTTAACAAATTATAAGAGACTGTACAGATGAAGAAGTTTAGGAATCAAAAAGAAAAGGAGTGAGGAGAGCACAACAGAGGATAGCATATATAGGGTTGTAAATTTATGTTGGTTTCATTGTTAAGTTTGTGGTGGGTGAATGGGGAAGAAAAGGGGTGAAGAAAATCCACCAAGTATTTAAAATATTTTCTAAAAAGAAATATACAGTATTTGACACAACAGTATCTTCCCCTCACCCCACTCTATTCAGTGACTTTCACATAGGCATGACTATTTCTTTCTGCAAGATAATAGGTGAGAAAGATCTACAGTAGACAATATATATCACATATCCAATTCAGTATTCATCTTTGCTTTGAAACAACATGATATGCATAGCAAAGTGAATGTTTGGCATGTATATAAGATTGAGCCTTTAGATAAATGAAGGTGGCACCCTTCGAAAGACCTGATTCATGCATTCATATTTCAGAATTCATGTAGATTAACTGATTTAGGTGAACAGTGAAAGTGAACACACTTTGCAGGGACTTTTATAAAATGAAGTTAGTTTGGGGACATCCTTTTTTCACAGAGATTATTGCTGGACAGCTGCATAACTTTCTTCCTTCTACCTTGAACTGTTATTTGCATATACTTTTCATGTGCTAATTTAATTAAGAAGCCTATCCTGTGATTTGAAATATTGCAATATTAAGGATTAGAATGGTCCAGACAGAATAATGAACTTTAATTCTACTGCATCCACCATCATCAAAATAGAAAGAATTTGATTTTCTTTCCCTGAACAATGTGATAAGCCAATGGTGAAATTACCACTGATTATAATAAATTGGGACAGCATCTCATCTGCATATAAACTTGAAAGAGGTAATGAAGTTCATGAAGGTAAATGTTACAAAGAAATACCTAAAATTGTTAATTATTTTGAGAGAAGGAGAGATTGGGATCAACAGTGTAGCTAATGTCAAAACATTTATCTTAGCTCCTCAGCTTTACTTGGGGTAACAGTACAATCCCAAACATTTGTTATGGCTCATGCACTGCAGAACAGGATCTGTGCAACTTGCTTGCTTTAATGAGAAACTCCTCCAATTATGTCTTTGACAATGCAACAGCTCTTAGGAACAGAGTATAAATCACCTTTATTCTTTTTATACAACTAATCTTTAGCCAAGTAGTTTCTCAACAGCTGGAAATAGTAATATGAGCAATAAATCATAAAACTGACAATTGGCAAGTCATAGATTACAGAGTCCACATACTAGGTCCACATGAAACCTTAGATATTAATTTCCTTGAGTCTTTTAAACTTTAAACTTAAAGGAATTAGAAAAACACAGTTCTTGAGATTATGTTTGGGTTAAGCTCTGAATTTACACAAATAGTTCATTTCACACTTGTACAAATTACTGTTGTTGACTCAGACTACTTAGAACATCTCACACAACATTAATCTCAGTCTGATCCATAAACTAATAGAAAAATAGTTGAAACTAAGCTTATGCTTCTGTATGAAATTTATGTATCAAAGTAAATGTTATTAAAGTCAGTAAAACTATTATGCATTGACTTTAGAATCAGAACACCAGGGTTATCAATGGATGGCCATGCTTCAGGTCAAGAAAACTGAATTTATGCTTGAGAGATGTGTCTCATTTAAAAAAAAAAACTCTTATTTTTTGGACCAAAACTAAGTAAACACCATTAAGATAAAAGGAAAGAAACTGAACAACACAGGCAAAGAACATACCAACAATCCTTTTTATGACAGTTAATCTACTTTACTTTAACATTCACCAGATATATATGTATACTTAGATGTACAAGTACATTTTACTTTCTAAGAATTTATCTGTTTTTATTGAATGTTGGTGTGCTAACAAAAGACAAAAAACATTGTAGCACTATTTATTACAGCTACCATAATGAGGTAGCATTATGATTTTGATGCATCATATCTTTGAACTTTGAAATATTCATACGTTTGCTATTGAAAACACAATTATCCAGAAGGAAGATGGAGGTTTGGAAAGGAAAAAGATTTTCAACAAAACATGTTGAATATTTTTTTCTACTTCCTAATATTTCACCAAGATAACTGTCAATTTCTGCAAATTTCTTTTTTTGGGGGTTGTTGTTGTTGCCAAAATTGAAAAGAACCCAGCTGTACGAAAACAGATTGCAAGCAATTAAAATATAAAGGCAGTTTAGTCATACCTTATTATGTGTCTGTGTTTGTCCAACCAATATGAGAATATTTGATGATATAATAGATAGGCAGAAATTAATTAGAATTATGGATCTCTCAGATCTGATGTACCTGTCCAAGTAAACACACACACATACATACACACAAAAGATTTTTTTAGAAAAAGTCTTCCATATCAATGTAGCAAATTCTTATTAAGACAAGTCATTAATACTGATCATTTTAAGTATTTAATAACCATTTTAAAGCATAAATATAACTTCAATAGTTTAAAATTAACTTTTTAAATGAACATTTAAATGAGCATTTAAGCATCTTTTACTTGGCATTATACAGGCTAATAATAATTAATATCAGCATTGGGAACACAGAAACAAAGAATGTTTCAGTAACAGTAAGAAATTAGTGACACATATGGTAGATTCTGAAGTTTGCAATTATTTTGATACTGAATTTAGCAGATACTCCACCACCCACTTCAAAAGGATGCAGCTGTTTGAGTTGTTGCAGTCCACTGGGGAATTATTTTTACAGATGCCATAGAGAAATGACTAGGAATTGAATTAAGTATGAATAATAAATTTACTCATGTCCTTCCCATTCTCATATGAGATACAGTGGACATTACTGGAGGATTATGGCAGAAGGAATATCTGAGTCAATATCTGAGTTCAGATGATTAACAAAGCTAAATTGATGGTTATATAGAAATTGATTATTCAGATTCAAAATGGAACATTGTTTGGCTAGATTTGTTTCACTAATTAAAGTACTGCTTAATTGTATTTTACAAAGTATATAGACATTAGATAATTTAATCCATTGCTAAAGAGGAAATCTTGCACCAACTTAATTTTAGCAAATTAACAACAACTCATTTACTTGATGGACAATTATGGCTTTGTCATTCAATTTAAGAAAAATTTCATAATATTTTGTACATGTTTATAAATATATACTCTATATATGTACTCTGATAATTATTCAGATAAGTTACAAATCTTGATATGATTTTTTGGGGGATGAGGATTGATGTTTCAAGTCATCTCCAAAACCTGAGTCTGGAGTAAGCCCAGGCTTAAAAATTATAGTAATATCTTTATAGATTGTTTCACAAACTCCATATTCTAGTATAACCATATGCCTCAATATCAAACTGTTTGAGGATAATGGTTAAATTGTGGAAAGTTGTATTCCCAAAGTTATATTGGGAAGAAAGGGAAAGTTTACACAAGCAAATTTCCATTCATATACATTGTGAACTAAGATATTTGCTCCTAAAATGGTGAGTTTCACAGAAAGCAAGTAGAAAATAGCATTACTAAACAATTTAAACTTCTCCAAAATATTATACTTTATAAAATATATTTAGTATGCAAAGATATAATTCATTTTCTTAATTCAGTAAACTTTATTTTAATACCTGATACTGCACATTGGATACTGTGTTAATGTATATAGATTTATTTGTCCAAATTATGCAAATCCTGCATGAAACTTGATTGATTCATTTTTATGTTGAAAAAATTATTTTGGATTATACCATACTGAGTATATTTTAAAGCTGGTACAAAATTTGTTCTTATGAAGGAACTATACTAATATTTGATTTACTCAATCAAAACGTCAGATTTACAAGTTTTTTTAAAAAACTCAAATCATTCCCAGACAAGTAATTTTGCTACCTGGTTACTGAAGAACACAATGAGTAATTTTACAGAAGTATGAAATAAAATCAATTTATTATAGACAAGATGGGTTACTTCTGTATCTCAAAGGAACCTGGATAATGCTTTTTCAAGTGAACATAGAAAGTACCCTGGTTCCCTCTAAACAGTTATTTTGCTCTACTAATTTTATTTTATTTGTTTAATTTTTGTAACCATCCATCTCACTAAATGATTCTGGGTGGCTTCATCTTACTTTCCTCCCTCTGGTCACTCTACTGACGTACGCCTATTCCTAGTTTCACATTACTTTCATTTCAACAGAGCCAAAGATATAGTCATAAACACATCATACAGTATTTATAATCCAACTTTAGAGCCACCATAAACACTGTAAAACTCCACTGAAGCCATCCCCATTGCCCCAGGCCATGACTTCGAAACAATAAGACACAGGAGGAATGGTGTTTTACCCTTACAGTTTACACTAGCTAAAACTATTATGCTTACTACATTCAACTTCTGATAGCACTGTATTTTAGTGTGTTCACCTACACATTTTAATATATGTAGATGTATTCATTTATTTATTTCCTCAGTGTCTTGCATGAATATATATTAGTGATTAATAATAAACTAGTTCTGAAGTGTTCTGTTTCTTCTGAATCAATTGGATGAAGCATCTATTTATTCAGATATCATGGGAAAGAATAATCTGTAAACATGCTGTAATTCAGTACAATTTTTCCATTCAATGGTTACTTCATTTTTCCCCTTCTACATTGCAAACAGTCATCCCTCTCAAATTGGGGTGTTTCTCTTACTTTCACTGTGAATGTGATCTAAGGGATAGCACATACAATCAGTTGAATCTCAGATGATAATTGAGAATGCATTCAATTAGTAAAAATCTATACCAAAAAAAAAATCCTTCAACCCCACAATTGCTGTTGGTGTGTGGAAATCACTAGGGATTGTTTCAGATTGTGTTTCTTTACTTGTGTATTCATGAGAACATTCACAGAACATTGTATTAAGACAACATTGAATATATGCAGTGGTTCAAAGATAGAATTTACTGAGGGCCTGTTATGCAATAAGCAATATTGTGCCATTGAATCAACAGGAACTAGGACTACATTAGTGGAAATGCTAAAATATTAGGAGTAGTTGTCACTCAATGTTTTGTTTAGCATAATGAAGGATGGTCTCAAATTAGAACTCCATAGGGATCTAGGTTTCTCAACCAAAGGGATAGAAGTGCACACATATATCTTCATATACAGTAAGTGAAAGGGACATTCTTGGAATATAATGGAAATTTAAATGTGCGGTGCAATTTCAGCACTCACAAATATGTCCTTAACGCTATTAAAGAAAAAAGTAGATATTTAATCATGAGTGCTTTTTTATCAGAGCAATCTGGTGTACTCAAATATGGGATGGAGCATACTGCTTCTGCTTTTGCGTTTCAGTCCCAATCCAGGAGCCTCTGCAGGCAGTCGCTTTCGCGACAAACTATTTTTGTGTTACATTTATTTTGTCAGTAAATATAAATGTAATCATGAGTAGGACAACCTTAACAACAAAACATAACATTTTAAACAGAATCATTTGCATATTACAATATCTAATTAGCAACTCTTATCGAAGAGATGCATACTTTTTATTTAGAGCAGAAAAGCTTCTTTTATGGTTTTACAAAGCCACTTATCAATTACATACCTCCATAGTGCTGCATAGACAACTGCTAAGGTGATCAAAGCCAAGCATGAAAGGCCACTGCCCACTATTAGGGTTACTGAGGGAGCACCAGATGATTCCATGATCTGTGGATCATAACAAATATCTATCTGAGGAAACCATAATCTAATAACTGCAGTAAAAAAAAGATGTTGGAAATTTAATTGGTACATAGCTGTTTCACATCAATGGTATTACCAGTAAGCAGCCATTCCTCCCTACTTTAGCCTCAATTTGAATCTGTAATGCTTTTAAGCCCCTGGGATTTCAGAATACCAAGTTAATACCAATTGTGTTGGCCTTGAATAGGATCAAGACCAATTTCATTCACCAAATAACTAAATATTTTGTTTCTTTCCAAGAAGGTTAGTGATATCAACAGTTTCATGGGAGGCCATGATATTTATTACCATTACAGTTTCTTAGCTTTAGAAAAACAGCAACACATTTTGGAATTACATTTTTCCTTGAAAGCCAAAGTAATGAGCTGAAGAAATAATTTGACTTATTTTGACAGATCAAATGCTATCCAGTTCCTTATCCAATACTTATGACCAAACTTTTTGACAGTACAATAACTTTGCCTTAAAGTCATATATTTTTTTTTCTTGTGGCTGTCAATGGATAAAAGAAATACCTATGGGAGAAATTAACAAAAACACATAGAGTAATTGAAAATCAGACGAACAATTCTTCTTATGTTTAATATTTTCACAGTTGAAGAATAAATGACCTTGAGGAAGAAAAGCCTTTTTTAATTCAACCAAATATACCTCACACATACCGCACTTCTATTTCTTTTATCAGGTTTTTTAACTGAAAAATGTGTATGTCATTGGCTAATTAAACAATTAAACCAAGAAGTTTTCAGAGATACCCTGCTTGATTTAGCAATATGCTGCTGAAAAGCCTAAAGGCTCCAGTATATATTACATTTTATCTAGATATGATGTGTCATCTAGGCAATATAAAATGTATTGCTTAAAATGAAATTTGAGTTTATTTCAGTCAGACACTTCTAGGTTACAGGTAAGATTATTGCTGACTGTACACTTAACACTGTTTCTCTTAGATTCCCCAAGTATTTGAGATTCTATTTTAATAGTCAGGGCTTAAAAAAATCCATACATAATTATTTTAAGTTATTTTACATTTTTATTCTTATTTCATGCATATAGAATTGATCTCATAAATGTCAACAAATTATATATATTCCCTGTACTGAAAACACACAGCTGCAATCTGTTTAACGAGAGTGGCTAGATTCCCTATTCTACTGGCACTAATGATCAGAAATATCTCACTCATTCCTATTTCATTAATTTATTCTTAAATGTAATCGATTACAGCTGCTAAGTTTCCTCTTTACAAATAGGACCTGCTTGGCATCTGAAATTGACAGTAGTTGTTTTATGTGGCAAAAATCTGTAATTCATTTCCATAAACTGTAAGATACAGAGAGAGAAGATCCAATCTTTCTCACCCGCAGCAGTGATATAATTCCTGAATACAGGTTACTGAAATATCTCAGGAGTTAATCCAGAATGCATTTAAAACATTCTCCCAGCCTTTCCATTAAACTCAGGGATTTTTTTTTTTTAGTTTCCCTCCCCTCCTTTGTTACTTACTATTTCTCTAGGTTGCTGAGCCAAAATGGCGAAGGTAGAGAGACGATCACATAAGCATTTTGTATGGGATGCATCGGTAAGCACAGTTTTACATCCCTGGGTGGACCAGGTTCCCAAAGAGTCGTTCCTGCAAGAAGAGAGGGAGAGGGAGGTAGGGAGGAAGAGAGGCAGAGGAGGAGGAGGAAGAGAGAGAGAAAAACCGGGATAATTACGGCGGGCGGTCAATTCCGTGAAAAGAAAAGGCAGTTTAATTGAGAGCAGAGTCTAGTGTGGGTTCCCGGACAGAAGAGATCTACTTGTTGTTGAATAGGACTTAATTTAGATGCATCTCCAGCTGTACAGTAATGCGATGGGGGGGGGGGGGGGGGAGGAATAGAGGCGGCGTGGAAGGTGGGGGGTAGAAGGCAAGCAGGCAGCTCTGCCGAACACAGTGAGCTGTCCAAAGCTCTTGGTGCTGAAACCACGTCCAGCTCCAGAGTTCTTTCTGCCAGCCAGAGAAGCGGAAGCTTTTCCCCGCCGCCCGCCGCTTTTCCTTAACTGCTCGGAGCACTGCAAAAACTCATCGCGGGGGGAATAAAACAAAAGCCTCTTGTGGCATTTCCCCCCCCCCCGTCTCTCTCCCCCCGCCCCCCCAGTGCATACCATCGCTGCCTGGCTTCACGCTTATGTGAGGCTACAACCTTTCTCTCTCTCTCTCGTGGACGCGTGTGCAATTTAAATGCGGATGGCCGCGAGATATCTGCCTGATTAAGACTGATTTGAGATTGGCCGATTCTTTAGGTCTTCCTCTGCTGCTCGGCTACGCTCGCTGCTGCTGCTGCTGTTAAGGTAGAGATTCTGCTCCGGTTGGGTTTTAACGTTCAAGCCTGAGGATTTCACCCTGGAAACCGGCAACAGCATTCCTCCTCCAACTCTTCCCTTTTTTTCTTTTTTTTGGCCGCGCCTCTAGCTGTGGGGTGGATTTCAGCAGGGCACCACATCTTCAAAGAGGCACCTGGTCGCCCTCCAGACTTCCCCCTGTCCAACTCGATTGCATCCTTTCCCCTCCCTCCCCTCACAGTTCCAGGGGTATTTGGGGGGGGGGGGGGGTTGAGATGTGTGTGTGGGGGGGAGAGGGCTGGTTGGAAGTATTAAGGGATCTTTTGCTCTCCCCACCCACCCTCTGCCAGCCCCCACAGCCAACCTTTTGGTTTTGCTTTTTACAAACCATCACCTATCCCTGATTAGATTAGCCCTTTAGAAAGACAAAAGCTCCTGCTAAAATCTTTCCCAGCAGAACAATAAAATGGTACCAACCCACGTTTTCCTTGTGCGGAGAAAAAGAACGAGGCAGGAGTGGGGGTGGGGTAGCGAAGAGAGAAGGGGGGAGAGCAAGATATTAATCTTGCCTTCGTGTGAATTAAAGGCATTGGGGGATGGGGGTGAGGGCTTTGAAAGAACTCAAAACTGCGATCACTGATTGTATGTGCTGCATATTAAAATGGGATATTTTCCGTTTCCCTTGCTTTCCTCTGCATAAATAATCTCTCTAGCCCACCTCAGGTTCATTGCCAAGCTTCGTATGCAGCTATTCACATATTGCCTTAGCTTCTGCTTATGCACTAGTGGGAGGACTCTGCCAGGAACAGCAAACTCTCTTACTTTCTCTCCCCAAGGTCCTTAAAATAAAGAGAAGCTGGAGTGGAGGAGTGAAAGCTTTTGCCTTCAAACACCACCCCCTTCGCTCTGCCTTTGAACCACCTGCTTTGGATTTCCCTCTTATTTCACAGGCATTATTGTAAACAGCAATCCTTACGCACTAGTCCTCTTTTTTCTTTGAAAGATACACCATCCCAACCCACTGTGCACCAACTATATTCTTTAATGCCCCGCGGGTTCATCCTTTGGCATTATAAATACTTTCAAGACCAGCCCATAAAATAAAGTTTGGCCCTAGATGTCATATAACTATAAAATAGAATACTATTTATTAAAAACTTGGAAACTGCCACTACTAAATGTATCTGCCACGGATGAACTGCACACATTCGTTGTATTTGTCCTCCTGGATATTGTTTTACTTTGTCTTGTGCTGTTTAAGCACAAATGAAATACATTTATCAGAGATGATTAAATATTCAAGAACATGCTAGTTTAAGGGAAATTGATATGGTTTAACACATAAAAACAATGTTCAGTTTTTAGTTCAGTTCAATTCAGAGGGGTGCTAAATAGGGCTGGACTAAGCATGGAAAGTACTGGGCCACAGTCTAATATTTGGTTGAAGGCTAGTCCTTTCAAGATATGATGGTTAGAGTTGGGAGAGATTTTAAATATGATTGCCATCATATTTAAAATTCAGACTCAATCTACTGTGAATTAGACCATAAACCTCAGCTAGTAGAGAAGAAGGAAGAAAATACAAGGTTTGATTTACTTAAAACCATATTGTCTATAATGCACACTCATGTCCATCTTATTAAGCTCAGATAATTTCTAGAACATCAGTTTGATGCTTAAAATCTGCACTAGAAACTAGAAAACTATGAATTGTATGGGAAAAAACTAGTTTGGATGAATAGATAGAAATCTAAAAAGTTATTTAATATCATCAGCCACAATTGACACGCTCTTTAGGGGATGTACAAAGGTCTGTTTATATAACCTGAATTTTTGTAGTCTTGTTATCTCCATTGTACTGCTTTGGACACCAATTCCACCACTCTGTCCAGTGATAGTAATGGTTTGTTTGATAACCAAAGGAAAACAGGAAGAGAAGGAGCCCTGACTGCAGAATCTAATTAAATCTATTGGTTAAATGGTTATTGGGCTTCCAACTTAGCAAAAGGTCTAATTTATATGTGTTTTTTGTGGCATGGCTTTCTCTTCCAAAACCATTTTTGCTATAGTTGGTTCATATAATATCTCTCATAATGTATAGGCTGCCTGTAATATATGCAGCTAGTTCCTATGTAAATTTCAAGGGCCTTGAGAAAGACATGAAAATGCAATCAAAGCAATCTATTTGTTGTATGACTTTGATGCATTAATGATGAAACTTGGAAGCCAACCATGTCGTTCCATTTATTTAAATGATCTTCCTTTATTTAAGTGGAATGATACATTTAGTACTATATATGAAGCATTATAGCACTGCTTCTGTATAAGCTAGGCTTGCCTAAAATAATCCATTAAGATTACAAGCAAACCATGAAATGATCCAGAATAATTTTTGCTCCTGATTTGACCACTGCATTGTACATGTGGAGGATGAGAGAGATTAGGATACCTCAAAAATGTATTATAAAAAAAAGTACAAGACTGAAAGTTGTGCACAACTATAATTTCAATAGATTAACACAGGATTTTTGTTTCAAAAATGCTTATTTTCAAGTCAAAGTTTTTTCCTTATATAATTTAATTAAAAATTCATCTTAGCTGTGCATGACTGCTATTCCCCTATGAATTACTCCCCTAAATTAAATTTGCTTAGAATGCACAGAAGCAGGAGCAACAGCTCCTGGAAAACTATGCCACCTATTGTTGCCTGAATCCATTTGTATTTTTGATAAACTATCATCTTCTTTCCAAAAAGCTAATACTGAAAAGGATTATTTCTAAGATTTAAGTCATATTTCCACAGAAGATATTTTCCATTTGATGATGGGGAAGCACCCAATATATCAAGGAACTATAACAACAACAAAAACAACAGTTCAATTAGAAAATGAAGGACGGTGCTATCCTTTGCATTTACACAGGTGCCTTTTATCCTACTCCATTAGTTTCACCACCTAATTCTGGGAATGGTTATCAGAAGGGACAGAGTAAAAAAGTCTCCTTAATTGAGTAGAATAAATCTTACTTTACCGTGGCTCCAGTCTAAGGCCCATTCAATAACTGAAGGTCTAAAAAGGAATATACAAGTGCAAAGGGAGTAAGGACACACAACTTATGCTTGGAAGTATGGAGACTTTCAACCATTCATATAAATGAATTTGAAGAAATGGACAGATTTGGAGAAATGTATAAAAAATTTACCTCTTACACTCAAGCAAAACCACTGCAAAGCCTAGAACACTGATAAAATAAGGATCCAGAGCCTTTACTGAACTGGTGAGCTCACCCCCAGGTTTGAATGCTGCCCTAACCATGATCGGAGGGAGCAATAATTACCAGATCTTTGCTCCCTCTACAACCTTCAGTTTTCTTTCAACATTGCCTTCAACCTTCCAAATTATATGTTCAATGTCAGAGCACAGATAGGGAACTATAGAGGTTGGGAAACAATGAGAATTGCTTCCTTCCTTGTCCTATCAGCAGCAAAGTTCTACTGGCTCGGAAATTTTCTGTGGATGGAAGAAACATTCCTGTTCACAGAAGACTGACTCTGGAGCCAAGCCAAAGAGAATAATTAAGTTTGCATAATAACATGACTAGTTAAATTTATCACGCAATTTCAGTGTTCACAAAATATATTTTTGAGTATGTATTCAGAACAACTTTTTAATTATCCTCTTTAAATTCTATATATTTTCCAAATGATCTGTCTACAATTATAAATAGACTAAATAATATATAAATTTTAAAAAATGAAAACAAATCTGGAGTAAATGGGATATATGTGATTCATTTAGCCCAAGTGTATCTTGTTATTTCTGTAGGATCTGTATCTATGGCTTTTTGTTTCCTTATATTAGTCAATCAAGTGTCTATTTTTTTAAAAAAACATTGTAAGCCAATGTTTCTCTACCCAATGCGCTCCAGATTTATTGGGATTAGAACACCCAGAATTCCAAAGCAATGGCCACAATGGCTAGTAATTCTGGGAATTGTATAATGAGCCATTTTGGAAGACAAAAGATATGCTGGAAGTTAGCAGCATCTGGGAGAGCACATCAAAAACAGAAGATAAGCATGATCACTTAGGGTCTGCCTCTTTTATATAGGTACTACACTACGGTACATGCATGTATGAAGAGGTGGGGCTTGTATGGTGATTTTATTTCCCTTGTTTTGCCATTTTTGACACATGTGCGCACTGTTACTTTAGCCCTGTGGCTATTGATGAAATAGTTGTCTATTGGGATAGCTAGATAGTTCCTTAAAAGTCAGTCTGTATATACGTTCCATGCAGGTCTTTGGTGAGGAAGCAAGAAGCCCCTCACTTCATCGCTCTTATCAATTTTTTTATGTTATTGTAATTTCTTTTATTGTTGCGAGCTGCCCAGGGCTGTTGAGAATTGGGCAACTTACAAGAATCCACACATACAAGTTATGTGTGGAATTCTTCCAAAAGAATCTTGGGATATTCCAAAAGAATATTGTGGAATGCCACAATTAATGCTTTGTAGTAGCATTTCATCAGATCTTCACAAGTCCTAGTTTATCTAACAGAGGCAATTTATTTCGTAGCTTATATAGAAATCTCATTCTAAGCTTTCAAGATATTAGATGGTTCAGCCCTTACAATGTTTTCCTATCTCTCACAAATACTACTATCCTTCCTTTCTTTTGGAACCTCCCTATGCAGATCCACTCTGATCACAAATTTAGTAGCAGTGGCTCTTCTTTAATGCTCTCAGCTGATGCTCACAACTGCTACAAGGAAGGGAGTGCTGTTGCCCATTATATGCTTACATGGAGCCCAGTCGCCTTGATAATTTTGCATCTCACAGGATGACAAAGTATTGATTGTCTAATTAGTTGTTTTCCAGAGATGTAACACAATACAAATGGTGTACTAAATAGAAGCACATGTTTCCTCTTTGTACACAGCAAAGCTTTTGTTTATCTGGAATGTGGGAGTTAACTCTGGAAATAATATTTAATTGCTAAAGCAGTACCAGGGAAATACAATGAAGAATGATCAGCTATTTACCTGTTAGCTTTATTATGTAATGCAGCCTTCACAACCTTTTCGTGAAGTTCGGTTCCAAGGTTCAGGTGGGCTTGCTGGTCGCATACCTGGCTCCCTGCTATGCGGCAGCGGCCCTGCTTGAGCTCCTTGAGGTTATAGCTGGCGTGGCGGTTGGGACCCCCAGGCTTATGGTCATGGGGGATTTCAACCTGCCATCTGCCGGCGGTGCCTCGGGGATTGCTCAAGAGTTCATGGCTTCCATGACGGCCATGGGCCTGACCCAGTTAATTCGGGACCCTACTCACGTGGGAGGTCACACCTTGGATCTGGTTTTTGTCTCTGATCAGTGGCAGAGTGATCTGGGTATGGGGGATATAGTTGTGGAACCCCTGTCATGGACGGATCACTCGCTCCTGAAGCTCGACTTCCGTTCCGCGCCCCCTGACCGCAGGGAGGCGGGACCATTAAAATGGTACCGCCCCAGGCGCCTGATGGACCCTGATAGGTTCCTGACGGAGCTTGGGCCATTTCCCGAAGCTTACACACACGACTCGGTTGAGGGCTTGGTTGCCCCCTGGGATAGGGTGGCTGCTGGGGCCCTTGACCGAGTCGTGCCCTTGCGGCCTCTGACCCGGTGCCGATCCCATGTGGCTCCCTGGTTTTCTGAGGAGCTAAGGGAGATGAAGCGCCAGAAAAAACGCCTAGAGAGTAATTGGAGGGCTAGCCACTCTGGGTCTGACCGAACACTATTACGTTCTTATATTAAGACGTATTTAGTGGTGATAAGGATGGCGAGGAGGTCTTACCTCTCCACCCTTATTGCGTCCGTGGAAAACCGCCCAGCCGCCCTGTTTAGGGTGACCCGCTCCCTCCTGGAGGTGGGAGCGCGGGAGGACCCCTTGCAGGGACGGGCTGAGTAGTTTTCCAGGTTTCTGCAGGACAAAATCGCTCAGATCCGGAGCGAACTGGACTCCGATTGGGCATCTCCGGGCGGGGGGGTGGGGGTGGATATCGGTGAGGTCAATTGGATTGAGTTCGACCCTGTTACTTTGGAGGACGTGGACAGGATACTGGGAGGGCTTAATGCCACCACCTGTTTGTTGGACCCGTGTCCCTCCTGGCTGGTTTTGGCCACTCGGGAGGTGACACGAGGCTGGTTCCAGGGCATTATAAACGCTTCCTTGAGAGAGGGGCTGCTGCCTGCTGCCTTGAAAGAGGCGGTGGTGCGGCCCCTCCTCAAGAAACCGTCCCTGGACCCAGCATTGTTATCTAATTATCGTCCTGTCTCCAACCTTCGTTTTGTCGTGAAGGTTGTTGAGAGTGTGGTGGCACGTCAGCTCCCGCAGTACCTGGATGAAGCGAGTTATCTTGACCCCCTCCAATCGGGTTTCAGGCCCGGGCACAGCACGGAGACGGCTTTGGTCACGTTGGTTGATGATCTCTGCAGGGCTCGGGACAGGGGTTGTTCCTCTGTCCTGGTCCTATTAGATCTCTCAGCGGCTTTTGATACTGTCGACCACAGTATCTTATTGCGGCGGTTGGAGGGGTTGGGAGTGGGGGGCACCGTGTTGCGGTGGTTCACCTCCTTCCTCTCCGACCGTTCGCAATTTGTGTTGACAGCGGGGCAGAGGTCGGCCCCGAGGCCCCTACTGGGTGGGGTGCCTCAGGGGTCGGTGCTCTCGCCCCTGCTGTTCAACATTTATGTGAAGCCGCTGGGCAAGATCATCCGTGGCTTCGGGGTGGAGTTCCATCAGTACGCTGATGATACTCAGCTGTACATCTCCACCCCGGGCCACCCCAACGAAGCCGTCGAGGTGATGTCCCGGTGCCTGGAGGCCGTGCGGAGTTGGATGGGTCGTAACAGGCTCCGTCTCAACCCGACCAAAACCGAGTGACTGTGGTTTCCTGCGCCCAGATACAGCCAGCTGGTTCCTTCGCTGGCCGTGGGGGGAGAGGTTTTGACCCCCGTGGAAAGGGTGCGCAATCTGGGCGTCCTCCTGGATGTACGGCTGTCTTTAGAAGAGCACATTGCAGCCGTCACCAGGGGGGCTTTTTATCAGATACGTCTGATTTACCAGTTGCGGCCCTTTCTGGATCTGGGCGCACTTCGCACAGTCACGTCCGCCCTCGTTATTTCCCGCCTGGATTATTGCAATGCTCTCTACATGGGGCTCCTCTTGAAGAGTCTCCGGAAGTTACAGTTGGTCCAGAATGCAGCCGCGCGGGTGATTGTGGGTGCCCCTCGGAGCTCCCACGTTGCACCGCTTCTCCGCAGGCTGCACTGGCTTCCTGTGGCCTACCGGATTCGATTCAAGGTGGTACTGATGGTATTTAAAGTGCTCCATGGTTCGGGACCTGGGTACTTACAGGACCGCCTACTGCCATCGTCAACCTCCCGCTGCCCAGTACGCTCCCACAGGGTTGCCCTACTTGGGGTACCGCCACCTGGCCGCTGTCAGCTGACGGCCCCAAGAGTTCGGGCTTTCTCTGTGGGAGCTCCCTCCCTATGGAATGATCTCCCCCCGGAAATACGGGCTATGATGGATATTCTGACCTTCCGGCGCGCAGTGAAAACCCTATTTTTTAAACAGGCTGGCCTGGTCCAGTAACTGTGTCTTTGGTTTTTAATTAATTTTAATTGGGGTTTTATTAGCTTTTAATTTTTAATTGAATCTTGAATAGACAGCCGGATCTAATTATTTAATTTATTTTTAATCGTATTTATTATATATTTATTGTATGTTTTTTAGTAGGCTGTACACCGCCCCGAGTCCCTTTTTGGGAGAGGGAGCGGTATAAAAGTTTGATTAAATAAATAAATAAATGATGGTCTCAACATCTCTTAGGTTATATATATTCTATCATCCCAGGCCAATATGGGGGAATACTTATAAGGGAATTCTAAAATCATGTTATGGGAATAAATTGGAGGAGGTTGCTCTAGGAGTGATCTTCCTGGGCAATCTTTTTCCCTTTTTGCTGCTAAGATTATATTGATTTTTAAAAGTCTCTCACATCTATCGATATTAAATGCTGGGCTTCTACCCAGATTTTGTTTTGCTTTGTTTTGTTTTAAAGCATAGATGGTTCAGAGAAATGTATTTGGCCAGTTTCGGAATAGTGGCTCAAATTCTCAGCCAAGATAAATTTGTTTGGATTCTCTTTATGTTGTTTATGCTCTAGGATAAAGTTCACATAGCTCAGCTCCATTGGAACCTGCCCTTTTACTGTGACTATGAATGAACTTTAATGAGTGTCAAAAAAGCCAGAACTCTAAATAAGGATTTGAATAAATAATCAAAGTGCCCTGTTTTGCCAATTTATTTTTGGATAGAACAGACTTACAGTTTTACACATACTGTAACTGTAGTTGTGTATCCCAATTTCCACAATACAGTGTGTATATTTGAAACTTACTCCGAGTCACCTTTGGCTCATCTTTTAGATATTTAGCTATTCCACAGCATCTTTACAGAATCATAAAAAATAACGACTGGAAGGGGCTTCAAGATCATCTAGTCTAACTCCCTTTCCAATTCAAGAATCTGTGACTATAGCATCCTCTAAAAATAATCATCCAGCCTCTGATGAAACACCTACATTGAAGGAGACCTCCCTCCCCCCATCATCTCCTGCCAAGGCAGCCTGTTCCATGGCTAAATTGCTGCTACTATTAGAAAATGTTTCCTGAGTTCAACCAACAACATCTATTTCCTTGCAATTTAAACCCATTGTTTCTTGTCCTGCTTTTGGAATAGCTGAAAATTTTTTCCTAGTATTATACGTGTCAGCCCTTTGGATATTTGAATATAGTTGTCACCTCTCCCTGCAATCTACTCTTCTCCAGGCCAAACCCTCAGGAGTTTCCAACCATCCTCTGTTTTTCTTTCCAGGCCCTCAGTTTTATTGAATTTATTTCTTTTTGGATAAATGCAGATCCCCACTATTAGATGGGGAACCAGTACTGTAGACCTATGCATGTGCTATAGTACTCTCTGCAGGCTGCTTATCCTAATCCTATGAGCTGTGGTGGTGCAGTAGTTAGAGTGTGCAGTATTACAGGCTACTTCTGCTGACTGCCTACAATCACCAGGCTCAAGGTTGACTCAGCCTTCCATCCTTCTGAGGTGGGTAAAATGACCTAAATTGTTGGGGACAATATGCTGACTCTGTACATTGCTTAGAGAGGACTATAAAGTGCTGTGAAGTGGTATATAAGTCTAAGTGCTATTGCTATTTCTAGTCAATTGTTTAGGAATTTGACAGTACATCATTCTTGTCATGTGCCAATAATATGGTAGCATCCATAATAAAGCCAATAATATAATATGGTATATAATAATATAAATCTATTAATATATATTATATGAATCAATAATATATTAATGTATAGTTTAATAATAATACGCTCTGATATGAATCTATTAAGGAACACGTTCCATAGAAATGTGCTCCTTCCTTGTTGCTGCGACTATAGCATGAACCTATACAAGTAGCCATCTATTTCGTGTAATTATAATTGCTTGGGGCTTCAGTGGCATTAAAAACGCCTTCAATTTTGTGCACGCTGAACTTTTATTTAAAATGCAATGGTTTATATCCTCAGTGTCTGTGTATTCCCCCGCTACAAAATTCCAATACTGAAGAGTCATTCAGCCTCACCCTTTCATCAACTGTTACATTTGTTTTAATTTATTTAGTTCACCTGCTGGCTATGTTCTCCCCTGTTGTGTTAAGACCGCAATTGGAACAATCATTCAACTCCATTTGGTGCAGCCATTTTAGATTGCAGTGAGACCTGGTGCATTAAATATTACTTCAGAGTATTTATATCGGAGGAATCATGCAGAAGAGATAGCCACACCAAAGCAGATCACAGAATCATGGTCCAACATTCAAGATGCACTGGCAGCAACATTTCTCCAACTTGCCTCGTATAATATTGTGCAAATTAACAGGGCAGAGCACACCCATCCATGATTCTTAGCCTCTGTTGAAATATATGATGCACGTGACATCCTAACAGCAGCAAAAATAATGATTACTAAGGATGTGCCAGGATATACTGCAAAAATTATTCATGTAGCAATGAACTTATCACATAATATACACTAATTGCTGCATTATTCTTCTCTGATGAAACCTCCACCAATATGGGGGTGTAAGGGTGTGAGATTTATTTGTTGTTGAGTTGATTTGTTATGCCCTTACTCTAAACACTCCTGGTTCCAGGATCTAATTATCTGAGTAATAGCACTCCAGGGTGTTTAGAAGATAAAGCCCATTCTTTCTTATATGTGCTATGGGCTTATTTTAAACAATGAAGCTTGTAGACGGACACTCTTCCTTATGTTGTGGATGCTTGTGAACAGAAGACCGGCAATGAAATGTTTACATGGATTCCATATTTAAAGAAACAACAGTGTTACATTAGCTTATCACATGTATTGTGCATATCTCTGATGAGACTGTCCAGTTTAACTGACTAGGGTAATGTATTGGACATAGTATACCTTGGCTTCACCATAGCATTTGAAAGCCTCCCCATGAGATCATAGTTGAGATGATGGTAAAGTGTAGTCTACACTATGCTGTCATTTGATGATACAATACTGGTTAAAAAAACACCCGATGAGTACATGTCAATGGCCCCATATCAAGCTGAAAAGAAGCGTGAAATAATTAATCACAGAACTCCATTTTGGTCTCTGGGCTGTTCAACATATTGATTAAAAACTAAATATTTCCCTCTCCCAGAGTGTATGTCTATGTGTGTATCTCTAGATAGATAGATAGTTAGATAGATAGATAATGATAGATATCACCGCAGACCTCCAGTCTAGCAGAACTATATCTGTCTGTCCATCTATCTGTCTATCTGTCTACTCTATCTATCTATCTATCTATCTATCTATCTATCTATCTATCTATCTATCTATCTATCTATCTATCTATCTATCTATCTATCTAGAGATACATCAATCATCTATCTAGAGAGGGGCACTGAGGTTTTTTCTTGATTTTTCTTGATTTAACAGTCTTTTCATTATTACTTTTTATTTGTTAAAAACATAGACATGATCTATATCTACTTATCATCAATCATCTATCTAGAGAGGGGCACTGAGGTTTTTTCTTGATTTAATAAAAATCACCCTTAAATATTACTTTTATAAAATAAATGTATATCTTGGCTACAACCAACTTTTAACCCACTAAGATGTGTACTGCTCAGAAGTAATCACTGTGCACCATAAATTTTTTAAAAAATGTTATTTATTTCAGTATCATAGTAATAACACCTGGCCAGCCAAGATCCTGCTATAAGTTTTCCTACCTTGAGTTGGTATTAAATGAGTAGTATTTCCCCCTCTGGATTTCTCCCTCTCCACTCCACTCTCATGTGGAGAGTGAGTCTATGCTTTCTATTCTCTAAGGCCTGTTTTTTAACATTATAATCTACCCAAATTAATCCCTCTCCTTTCCATATATGGCTTTCACTGAAATCTTCCAGTTGGCAACCATTTCTTAATTACTATCCTTGTTATTATTTCAGCTTTTGCATCTAGTTTGGAAGGGAATTTAAAAATATCCATGCTCAGGTGTGAGGGGAACCTATGGTTTAAATAACCAGGAAATCCCTATTTAAAAAATAGCCATCACAAGTTTGTGAATGTATATCGAGAAGAGTGAAAATTGCCATTCAATACCTATCAAATTAAGTTGTAATGCTTCCTATAATCCCTAAACATTATTTGCTAAATGATGATGAGATAGTTTCATTTCAACGTGTATGTTTTACCTAGGCCAGTATTTCCTAAAGTGAGGGTCCCATAAGACTTTATTAGGAGTCTGCAGAATAAAAATTATTTCCCAGATATTCAAGATACTTGCAAAAATTTAAAAGAATAACAGTCTTTTCATTATTATTTTTTATTTGTTAAAAACAAAGACATGTATGAAAATATATTTATATTAATATCTAATGGGTTTAATATTTCTACTTTTATTTGATTCGATGAATGTGTCGTTTCCAACTTTAATAAATAAATATAGATAAACATAACCCACAGAAAGACAAGTTATTTTGTGGTCCTTCATAATTTTAAAAAAAGGGAAGAGTTCCTGAAAGCAAAAAGGTTAAGCGACTGATCAATTTATTTTCCATAAATTGCTATTTCCTCTTTCCAAAATTACTAATAATTTAAAATTAGATTTATGTATCACTTCTTCCAATATATAGGGCATCCAAAACTAACTTTATTGTTAATGGATATTTTTGGGAGTATCTTGAGTAAACATGACACAAATGTTAAGTAATCAAATGTTAGGGGTGATCCAAATAAAAGTGACAACCATCTGAAAATCAACTGCTAATCTCCAATGGCAAATTGATAGGGATATATATTTAGCTCTCTTTGAAAAGTTAACTCATTGCTTAATGGAACTAGAGTCCAGATTATAATGGTACATTTTATTTATTTATTAGAGTCACATCTTGCCTTTTTATAATAAAACATACTCAAAGCCTCTATCAGTATTTGTGCATATTTACTTTATTAATTGCTCCATCACTGAACATCTGGAGGCCCATCTTTTTAGAATGACTTCTTCTAGATGGCTTTGGTATGCAGTTTATGTCAAACTGATTTATTTTCATATAGTTCCTTTTTAAAATTAAATTCATGAAAAAGGAACTTGGGAATCTTCACTGAAGCAGAAATGAAGCAGAAAAATATTTAAAAAGTATGCTGACTAGCAATTTGTTCTTAATGCAAATATATATATGTTTTTGTAGATTTTTCACAGTTCAGGTATGCAGGTTTGGGCGTGTTCAGGTCTTTTCCCGTGTTAGATTGCGAGTATCTTGGCAACATTTTGATGAGATCTCACTCGCCATCGTCAAGCACCAGCCTGAAGATGGCAAGTGAGATCTTGTCGAAACATTGCCAAGATACTCTCAATCTTACACAGGAAAAGACCCCAACATGCCAAGACCTGCATACCTGTACCCGTGAAAATCTACGAAAATGTATATATATAAGCAAGTCTTGGTATGTTCAGGTCTTTTCCCGTGTAAGATTGAGACTATCTGGGCAACGTTTCGATGAGATCTCACCCACACAGCCCATTACCCAGGTCATTACGACCCAGGAGATTACAGCACAAGACCCAGGATGTCGAAACAATACAACTCAGAAGGTCATCGCACAGCATTACCCAAGTCATTATAACACAGGAGGCTGATAGACACACAGCCAATACCTCAGCCACACATGTTCTTAAGAAAAATCCAGCCAATCTGCAAACTTCAACTCCATCAACCAATCAAGAAATGACAACACAGCCAACCCCCCCACCAGTATATATAGGGAGACAGCAGCTCAGATCATGCTGACAAAAACTTAGTAAGTACAATAAATGTAATTTTAAGTACTGGAGATTGCAGGATGTTTGTTTTTTCTTTTACAAGTATACCTGGAATTCTTATTTTCAGAATAGTTTGTAAAATGGATGGATGGATGGATGGATGGATAGATAGTGTTGGGGTGTGTGTGTGTGTGTGTGTGTGTACCAACCAAAAGCACGATGTCAGACTATCTTAAGAATTGCTATTAATATGTTCCCTGTGGAAAGTCTTGTGCCTGGCCCAAAGCGTCCATGAGTAGCCTTCAGAAGCTGCATTTCTGGTTCTTGGGGCCAACAAAGGAATGTCAGCTGGAATCCATATCAAGGCCAGGCCTCAGGCAAAAATATCTCTAGCTTACTCTGAGAAGTCAGATGACAAGAAAAATCAAGGAAATTCTTGTCTATTCCAGTATTCTAGGTTCATGTAAAGTCAGCATTTCTGATTTCTGGATGAATTAAAACCTTACTTACTCTTGGTTTTTTAACACCATTTTTTCTTAATTATGCCCTGAGTGCCTAAAAGAACAATCCATCTTAGGGAATGAAGGGCATGGTATTTATATTTCCTCAATCTGGTAATATTGATTAAAACCCTTACTTCATTCAGAATACATTTTGAAAGAGCAGAAAAAAATCCCAGCATCCAATCATACTGATTTGGACTTGAAGCCAAACTTTTCAGTTCACACATTTCTACATAATTAAAAAAAAGTTGATTTTGCTTCTAGAAAGGGCCCTCAATAAAGCAGGATTCCCTCTTGAAGTACAGCTCTCCTGTCACAAACAAAACTCTTCCATTCTTGGAACAGAAGGTTAGGATTCAAATTTATATTAGTCCAGAAACAACCATCCCAAAGATGCTTTTTCAGGAGGCAAGTGGACTTTCTTATTTCTTCTTTCAAGACATCTTGCTTCTCATCCAAGAAGCTTCTTCAGGTCTAACAGGATAGTGAGGAATGGGAGGATTTATATTCCTTGCAGAATACAAACATCTTCAAAGAAAAAACAAGAAAGTTCAGTTGCCTCCTGAAAAAGCATCTTTGGGGCAACCATGACCTGGATGACTGAGATTCTCTACAGACAGTCCAGAGACAAGTTACCTACAAGAAGCTAAGAGGTGATACATTGCAGTCCTACTGCAATTGTCGGATGAAATTTTAAGGAATGTGGCCAGTCACCTATTCACAGCAATGAGTTAAAAAAAAAAAAACTTCCATTGACCTTTGCAGGAAAGTCAAGAAGAGTTTTTTTTAAGCACCCAAGTAGTAGACTACTTAAACAGAAGGTGTTTGCTGTTATTCCTGTGGGAATAAGAAGTGGGAATGAAAGACCAGAGTGGGACAGAAAAGAACTTTCAGAAGATCTAGTCAAGGCTGCCTAAACCTCCAGTGTGCCCATGGATTGGAGTTTCCATGCTGCCTGCTCACTGCTGACATACCTCTCAAAACAACTAGCCCTTAATTACATATATTGTAGTACAAAACAAATGAATTGTCAACTCAAAAATATTTCTCTGGTCTTTTAGAGTTGACAGCAGAAAGGGAGTGGAAGAAGTAGTGCATTCCTTAAATGCTTCATAGATAATGGCTAGGCGGCCGAAGCTTCTAGCACTCAAGATTATTATTGGAGAGCTATGGATATGTCCCATTGGAGAATATACATCCAGGGAGTGGGGGGAAGACCAGGGTCAAGGGTGAAATGAACGATGTGTCTCAGAGTCAGCTGCACCCAGGTGGTGCCTGCATGTTCACTCCTAATCTTTTTTTAAAACTCTGAAAGGCAATAGTACGTAGACTTATATACTGCTCCATAGTGCTTTATAGCCCTCTCTAAGTGGTTTACAGTCAGCATATTGCCCCCAACAATCTGGGTCTTCATTTTACCGACCTCGGATGGATGGAAGGCCATACTGAGCCTGTCTGGATCGAACTGCTGGCAGTCGAGAGAATTAGCCTGCAATACTGTATTCTAACCACTGCACCACTGCAGCACCTGTAGGGGTGATGAGAGGATGCCATTCCAGAAGCAGAGAACAGAGAAGGGGCACAGTCTAGGTAATAAATTTATAAATAAATAAATTTATTCTGATAAATTTATTCTGGACATTATTGTATTGAAGGGACTTGAAGAGTATCTACTTTGCCAATCTTACTATGTCGGCAGAAATCAACAGAGACAAACAGCCTTTCCATTAACCAGGCTCTGTGCCATGAAGAACTTTATAAATGCCAACCAGCACCTGAACTGCACCTGGAAATGAAGTGGCAACATGTGCTGTTTGTCAATGGCACATGGTCATAGCAAGGTGTCCTTGTCATTGCCGATATCACTATATTTTGGACTAGCTGCTGAATGGTCTTCAAGGGTAGCCCCAAGTACAGTCCATGGGTGACTAAAGCCCAAGTGACTAACCTAAAGAGCTTTCCAATCTAGAAACAGGCTAAAAAGGTTTTCCTGCCGAGTTTCTACTTGTTCTTTGAATAGGAGTTGTGAGCGCAAGAATCTCAGTTGGACAAGTGTATCCAAACATATAAGCATCTAAACATTATCTTCTTTATATTTCACTTTTGATTTTGGAAACAGTTCAGTTCTGAGTTCTTTTAACTATTTTTTTTGGTTATCAATCTGTATATTTCGGCCATCATCTGTCATAATGTCTAGTCACAGGCTGCTTTATTAAAAAGCTTATTACTAGAGATTAAAATAGAAGCATCAACAGTCTCTCTGGAAATTAAAACTTGTTTTTTCAAAAATGATGAATAAAAAACTGCTGCTGTTGTCTATCTGATCTCACCACATAAAATGATGTATAAAAATCCTAATATGGATGACTATCAAATTTTCAATAAACTTTCAATCAAGTCAATAAATGATAAATCTTGTATTTCTAGTGTAGTATAGATGAGGATAAATGTTAAGTACATACAAAATTCACTGAGGATAATACATTTCGTTTTCTCACCTTACCTCATGGAGCTTTTATAGACAGGATCTTAAAAATCTATGGCCTGTGTGTCATATTATTTATGCAAACTAAAGAATTTGTGTTGGTGCTGCTATATATGGATTTCCTCATCTTTCTTGGTAAAAAAAAAAAGCTCTCCAACTGCAAATAAGAGGCAGTCTTTGATATACAGAGAGACTATCAATTTCTGCCCCCCACCCACCCAATGGAAGGATTCTAATATATTTCTGCCACTTCCTTGTCATCAGTTGTAGTTCTTTATATATACCCACTACTATAGCTTGAATAGGAAATTAAACTGACAATACATTGATTGAAGAGAATGGTGACAGATAGAATTGGATGTCAATTGTTAAAGAGACATCTAACCTAGAACTAAGGAGAAATTTTCTGTCAGTGAGAACAATTAATCAATGAAATAGCTTGCCTCTTGGGGTTGTGGTTGGCACTCCATCACTAGAAGTTTTCAAAAATAGACTGGACAACTATTTGATCGGGGTGGTATGAGCAGGGAGTGAGACTAAAAGACTTCTGAGGTCTCTTCTAGCTCTATGAGTCTAATATTATACTGCATTCCCAAGCCTTCTAATATGTATAATATTTCATAAATGTTAGGAGGTTTTTTATATATTACAAATTGTTATTATTTTGTTTGAAACATCCATCAGAGTATTGTACAAAATGTTCTGCAAGAGAAGAATCCATTCTACTGTTAAATTGCTTAATTTTTAATATTTGCAAAGTTATAATTGCCTAAT
Source organism: Bungarus multicinctus (assembly GCA_023653725.1). Classification (NCBI taxonomy): domain Eukaryota; kingdom Metazoa; phylum Chordata; class Lepidosauria; order Squamata; family Elapidae; genus Bungarus; species Bungarus multicinctus. The sequence continues at coordinate 118,452,921 of CM042836.1, forward strand.
ATATTCTAATGTATTTCCAAGAATGGAGTTAATGCCAGGTTTTGTCTTATTTATAGCCTCAAAGAGAGGCATCAGGGAAGATTCATTATGTATTCTCTAGGTTTTTTACCCTTTTTATTTCAAGTCAAAATTGGAATGCTTAAAAAAAATAGGGGGCAGATAATTTGGCCCTTCTTTCTCAACATTATATCACTAAAGCTTCTCCTCCTACACTGCTACTTAGCTGTAACTAGGAAAGTAAAACTTCTTTCTTTTAAAAAATAACTCAGATGACCAACAAACGATTGTGAAGAATAAATGAACAATTATTTCATTTTCATTTCCCCCCCACCCACTATATTTTAATAAGGTTTCAAAGGTGTGGCACTTGTGTGTTCTTGACACTTGCTCTTGTTCTTTGACATTGAAATAAGTGTTAATGTTCCAGGAACATTCAATATTATGTTGAAAAAAACTTTATCAAAGTTCCATTTGTCTTTGGTAATTAGCACTTTTAGCTTATCTTGATGTGTGGGTTGTCTCTTCTTTGCCTGCCTGCCGAGCTGCAGTGCCTAGGAATACTTAAACCAAAGTAACTGCAGGGTGGAACAAAATTAATGCTTTCCTTCGGTGCATTAGATTCCTATCAAATTAGCAGTCTCTTCAGACTGCTGAGGAGAAAACAAATTAAAAAGTTCAGAATCGGATGCCTTGAAACACGACTGATTGTCTTCTTAATTCCTCTCAATTTATTGAATGTTAATTTCATGAAATACAGGTACTTAGGCACATTCTGGGAGAGCAATAGCAGACTGAAGACATTCCTGTGAGAGCAGAGCTGGCAATCCTGGCCCAAAGAGGAGCTGGTGAGTGGATAGATTTCCTGGAATTCCTTTCTGGATTACAGAAAAGATTAGGATTACCCACAAATTTGCTCTGTTGCTTTGCTCACAAGGCAGCAATCTCCAGCAGGCTTGAGAGCTCTATGAATGGCGAGAAAACATCCTGCCTGTTACAATTCCTTGTCTTCAAAAGGACATTGAGTTTGTCTACAGCCTTTCTTAATTACTTTAGGAGATTGCCTGTTCATGAGTTTCTGGATGTTTAAAAACCCTCCTGAAAGACAAGCTGTCAAAAACCAGATCTTCCTTCTACCATGGATGAAAGAAGCTCTAAGGAAGTTTAAGTATTAACAAGAAAAGAGGGATTAAAATGTTGGTTTTGGAAAGTTAAAGGGCTAGACAGACTTGAGAGAATATTTCCTATGGGGTGTTTAAAAAATTATTTATTTTTTAAAAAAGGAAATCTTTGAAATTAATTATAAGAAATCCTTCCTTGGGAAAGTTTTGGCTGATTGGGAAATAAACAGATGATAAAGAGGGAACAAAAGAGAATAGACCCATTCATACAATGGAGCAACATATTTACCTGTAGAAGAAATTAAGGTGGCTTTAAGGGAACAATAGAGACAGAACAACAAATTTTACTGGATAAAATAGAGACTGAGATTGATTTGAATAGGGATTTGGAATTTAAAAAATGCTGGATTATATTCAGAAAGTAACAATGGAAAAAGGTGCTGTGAATCTGAAAATGGATTTAAACATTCCAGAGCAACAAGGGTGATATGGAAAATGATGCCAATATGGATTTATAAATAAAACTGGTCGATATTTTAATAATTAAAGGGGACATACAAATAATAAATCAGAAGAGTGACTTTGAAAACTCTCTCATCTTGGATTTACAAAAAGAAGGCATTAAACGAATCAAGCTATTCCTCAGAGAAGACAGATAGAAAATATGAGGTGTCAATTTGTGGGACATTATTTGATGGAATATTTGATTTCTGTTGCTAAATGAGACATGATAAGTGAGTTTTGTCCCCGTTTGATCATCTTTCTTGCCATAGTTGTTAAGTGAATCGGTGCCATTTTTAAGTTAGTAATATGGCTGTTAAGTGAATCTGGCTTATAAAAAAAAATCAAGCTTTAAGAAAATACAACGTTTATACAGCAAATTTATCTGATCGGAGTTACACTATACACACACACACACACACACATATAATTTCTGGAAGATATTAATGCAATTTCATTTTGATCAGGATTGAATGATGAGGCTTTAAATAATACTTTGTAAATGGGGAGAGTATTTTTTTTTGTTTTAGTTTTAGATTACAAAACATATTTGTTTGACTAAGACTACCTAAGTATGTTACTATTCCTGATAGCTTTTAATAGCTTTTTGCTAATTAGGACTGATTTTTTAAAAATAATTTGATTACTGATAAGGGATGAGATATGAAAATAATTTTTAAATTCTTATTACTATTGAAAGATTAGAGAGGGTGTTATTAAAAGTGCTTATGCTTGTTTGGGGGAGCGATGGAGGCATATTTCATGTATCTTTTTTCCCTTTTGCTTCTCTCAATTTTTCTTCTATTTTTCATATCTTCAGTACAGTTAAGTCCTCGACTTATAACACTTCATTTAGTGACCACTCAAAGTTACAACCTCACTAAAAGAAAGTGAATTATGATCATTTTTCACACTTACGACCATTGTGTATCCCCATTTTGGGGATCATGTGATCAAAATTCAGAACATTTGGCAACTGACTCATATTTCGGACAGTTGTAGTGTCCTGGGATCATGTAATCAATCACTTTTATCACTTTCTGACAAGCAAAGTCAATGGGGAAGCCAGATTCACTTAATAACCATATTACTAACTTAATAATGGCAATGATTCACTTAACAACTGTGGCAAGAAAGATGAGTAAATGGGGGCAAAACTCACTTAACAATTGTCTTGGCAACAGAAACGTAGGGCTCAATTGTGATCATAAATCAAGGACTACCTGTAGTTTGTATTAGTTTTTGATCTTTATATTTGTAAACTTTAATATAAATATGTTATTAAAAAAAAGAAAAGAGAAGAAAGAGAAGTACTTAGAATGCACAGCAACATATTTCACTAGAGTACCAGCTCCATATAAAAGAAACTTACGAGCAGTTGTCAAGTTATAACCATGACTGGAACTGGAATTTCGATTATAAATCATGATGGTTGTAAGTCAAGAAACCCTTATGACTGATTTTATGATGTTTTAATATGCAATTGATAAGAGAATCACATGGTCATAAGTCTGAATCCATTTTCCTGAATGGGTGTTTTTTTTTGCTGGAAACTGGCAAAAAAGCAATAAGTTACAGCCATGCTGCAATCACTGTCAAATGGGAGCCGGCTGCCAGGTGCTCAAAATGTGGTCATCGTAATTCTGAATAGTTCCTAAACAACCGGTCATAAGTCAAGGACTACCTGTAATTTTTATTATGCAAGTAATTGACATTTGGCTGTGCTCTTGCAATGCATGACACTTTGTCAGTGCGACGCAAAATGCAAAATATGATTAATTTATATTAGATTATTTTTACTAAATCCTATTTAAATTACTTAATGTATCAAGTTTATTATCCTAAATATATTTTCCAGGAAACTCAATTTGAATGGATAAAAAATGGTTCTTAATAAAAGTCTGATGGAAATCATTATCATTACAATCACCCCAACATAATCATTAGATTGTAGTCTCATGAAAGTCAACTTCTCTTTGGGAGAAGTTCTCTTTTACTCCAGACAAGAACCAAGAAAATAGTAATTAACAACAGAACCATTAAAAATACATACCCTGATTGATCAAGTACTGGTCAAACGATAACAAAATTATTATTCAGAGTAAAAAAAGTGTGGAATACTTCCCCAAGTATCTTCAATATATTCCCAAGACTCTTATAATTCAGGAAGACAGTGACAAAAAAGAGAAGAATAAATAATCAGTCAAATTTATCCAGAGGAGAAAAACACTGGAATGTGATGGAATGCTTTATGAATGTTTGTGTTGACAGCATGTTCAGCACCCTATCATCTATCCCAGTATAATTATTTACTCTCTTGATATATGTGCTTCTAAACACATTGCTTTCTTATGTAAGTCCAAAGGATACAGAAATTCAATGATGACAGATTTTAAAAAATGCACATGAATGCAAATAATATTGCCCTAAATCAGAAGTACATGTACAGTAGGAAACATGTACAGTAGCTATCCCAGTGAGATGGAATAATTGAAATATGTAGGTATGCTTCTGATAGAAGAATTCTATTTTTCTAAGAATCGGAAAACTAATTTTGGATCGGTTCTTTGTAAAGAGTTGGCAAAATTGTCTGCTTAATCCCCGTTTTTTGTCTGTGCCCAAAATTCGTAACATACTTGGATTATCTACCATGGAATATGGACAGTGTAAATTACATCTATTTTACTGACCACAATAGGATAGTATTCAAGTCAAATGAGAGGTATGGAATATTTTAAAAAGTTGATTTTATAAGTACCTATATTAAATTATGGTACCTCTAATTTCCAGAGTTGTTTAAGCAACTCTTTTCAAATTCTTTTAAGTATATATATTTGATGCAAATGTGTCTTTTCCCAGGAACATTTTAAAAAGATACAATTAACCCTGATTTAGTACAATTATGGACAGTCTAGCTTCTTTCCGCTCCCCTCAATTTTTTTTTCAGTGCTTTGATCAGGGAAAATTTAATGCTGCCAAGATTTTGCTTGATACCAACATTTGTGCTGATGCAAAGTACTAAAGAAGTAAATACACATTACCTCCTAAATGACTTTGTGACAATATTCTTTTACTTTCTTAATATCTTGTATTATTGTATTATCTGGATTATCAGTTAGATTTCTTATGTGGCTTAGGACTGAAATGATATGTATCACACTTGTGGGTGACCTCTGGTAAAAGTGGGTTGGAGGTGGGGAGGTCTTCTTGATCTCTTGGTGGCTTTCATTGTCATTGATCATGGTGTCCTTCTGGACCAATTTCAGGGATTAGGAGTGGGATGTACAGTCAGTAGTCAATGCTTTCCCCATTCCTATTTCATATCTACATGAAATTACTAGGCGAGATCAGGTATCATAAGTATGTTGAAGATACACAGCTCTAAAGTTTTGGTTAACCAAGTGATATCATTTTCACTCAGTGTCTGGAGGCTGTGGGTTTGGATAGAGAAGAACAATCAATTCAACTCTGTGGATGTGGGATTTATCTTGTCCCCACCTCCAATTTAATGTCTTTTCACCTTTGGTTTTAGATGGGGTTGCAGAACAGAACCAGTGCACAATCTGGGCATATTTCTGGACTTGTGCTCCTGTTTGTAGAGAAGGTGGCAATAATGAGCAGGAGGGCTTCTATACAACTTGTTGTACACTTCAAAAACTTCCTAGATTGGGAAGACTGTCCAGTCAAGTACTCATGTCTTAGTTACTTCTTGAGTGGATTTACTACAACATATTCTACATGGGATTGTCCTTGAAGATCATTCCGAAACTGCAACTAGTCCAAAATGTGGAAGCATAGGTAGTTATGGGTTCACTTCAGTATCTTGTGTTACACCTCTGCTCTGTAATCCACATTGGCTGCCAGTGTGTTTCTGGGTAGAATTCAAGGTGTTGGCTGCCATCTATACAACCTACATGACATGGTCCAGGGTTATTTATAGAACTGTTTCTATCCATCTCACTAGGTTTAACAGAGATGGCATGCTCTGACTGCCTTATGTTAATAAATGACATGTAATGGGACATAGGAAATGAATCTTTTCTTGTTGCAGTACCCTCTTGAACATCATATTCTCCAAGATTAGATTGGCCCCAACCCTGACAGCTTGTCACAAAATACTTAGAATGGATATGCTACAGGGCAAGGGAGTCAGGAGGTTGAGATGGCTGATGAGATAAGATATTGTTGAATGCCTATTGGGTTTGTTTTTGACAACCGTGAATATTTTTAATCCTTTGTTGATTTTTTTAAACATTGTTTTTATGTGTTTTTAGCCACCCAGAGTTGCATCTCTGAGATTGGCACCCATATAAATCAAATAAATAAATAAAACTGTTCAAGCTGGTAGGCATTTGGGCTACTCCTGTTTGGGATTCCTATGAATTCTAAAGTAACAAACTGTGACTATGGTACCCATGACTTCTATATTAAGGAGGAATAACCTTCTATTTAAATATAGCCTCTGTTTGAAGTGTCCCAGTCAAAATCCAATTATCTTAAAGGGAAAGAGAAGCAGCTTCGCAGTCATTTATCATTATCTATCACCTGTTCCCACAAAAGAGGGATGGCATATTTTACAGTTGTATGTAAACTACAGTCATTATTTGTACATTTACGTAGGTACATACACAAGAGATAATAATGTTTGGCAAATCCATGTCTTTTTTGTCTTGATCAGGGGCAGGTCATACAAGGCCGTTGAAGTCAGAATAAGCTTTATGGTATTTTTAATAGCTTGATAAACAATGTGTGAAAAAGCTGATCACTTCCAAAGGAAAGCAGGATAGAAGCAACCTTGGACCTCTCACTTGGATTAGTCCCAAATAAAATAACCTTTGTGTCATCACAGAAACACTCCAGCTAAACATCAGGGTGGTTTTTGGGTTTGGCTGAAAGAGGGAAAGAGTTAAGGGCATATAGCCTGGGGGTGGGGAGGAACTTTGTGGTACCCTCCTTTCCCAGGTGCCCTGAATAATACATGCTTATTTTGCTTAATGGTTAATCCAGGCCTTCAGATCGTTAGTTAACAAACAGAAACAAGCAGTGGTGGGATTCAGCCAGTTCCCACCACTTCGGGAGAACCGGATGTGAAGTTTCTGAGCAGTTTGGTGAACTGGTTGTTGGAAGACACCATTAGGGCAGAGAACCGGTTGTTAAATTATTTGAACTGGGGACAAATCTTATTAATTTTGTGAATTCTAAATTAACCAGAATAACAATTCTCTTCAGTGACATACTTTCAGTGAAAAGTATGTTAATACTTTATTATTATTATTATTATTATTATTATTATTATTATTATTATTATTATTATTATTATTATTATTATTATTATACCGCCCCCTCTCCCATTTGGGACTCGGGGCAGTGTACAGCCAGATTAAAAAACAATACAGAGAAATTTAAAATTTAAAAACAAATTAAATAAGTGGCTGAAATTAAAATAATAAAAACAAGGGCATATAAAACAACAAACTTAAAACCCCACAATACTACTAAGCCAGACCGGCTCATTGAAAAAGATGGGTCTTCAAGGCGCACCTGAAGGTCTGCAGGTTAGGGATAGTCCGAATCTCCGGGGGCAACTCGTTCCAAAGGGAGGGTGGTCCTACAGAGAAGGCCCGTACCCTTGGGGTCGCCAGCCGACATCGTCCAGCACCCCAAGGAGGCCCACCCTGTGAGAGCGCACAGGCTGATGGGAGGCCGATGGGAGGCCGATGGCGCACAGGCTGATGGGAGGCCGATGGTGGCAGAAGGTGGTCCCGGAAGTATCCGGGTCCCAAGCCATGGAGCACTTTATAGATGACCACCAACACCTTGAATCGCACCCGGAAGGCTACCAGAAGCCAATGCAGCTCGCGCAGGAGCAGTGTAACATGGGAGCTGCGAGAAACCCCCAGAATCACCCGCGCGGCCGCACTCTGCACCAACTGGAGTCTCCTGATGCTCTTCAAGGGGAGCCCCATGTAGAGAGAATTGCAATAGTCGAGACGGGAAATGACAAGGGCAGAAGTGACCGTGTGAAGCGCCTCCAGATCCAGAAAGGGTCGCAACTGGCAGATCCATCGAACCTGATAAAAAGTCCCCCTGGTGATGGCCGTTATGTGATCTTCCAGCAACAGCCATTCATCCATGAGTACACCAAGATTGCGCACCCTCCCCGTGGGGGTCAAAATTTCTTCCCCCACAGCCAGCGATGGGATAAACTGGCTGTATCTGGGCGCAGGAAACCACAGCCACTCGGTCTTGGTAGGGTTGAGTCGGAGCCATCCAACTCCGCACAGCCTCCAGGCACTGGGTCATCACTTCAATGGCTTCGTTGGGGTAGCCTGGGGTAGAAATGTATAACTGAGTATCATCAGCATACTGATGGAATTCTACCCCAAAACCACGGATGATCTCACCTAGCGGCTTCACATAAATGTTGAACAGTAGGGGCGAGAGAACAGACCCCTGAGGCACCCCGCAAATCAAGGGCCTCGAGGTTGACCTCTGCCCCCTTGCCAACACAAATTGCGAACGGTCGGAGAAGAAGGAGGAGAACCACCGTAACACAGTGTCCCCCACTCCCAACCCCCCCAACCGCTGCAATAAGATATTATGGTCGATAGTATCAAAAGCCACTGAGAGATCTAACAGGACCAAGACAGAGGAGCAACTCCTGTCAGGGGCCCTCCAGAGATCATCCACCAACGCGACCAATGCCGTCTCCGTGCTGTATCTGGGCCTGAAGCCCGATTGAAGCGGATCTAAATATACAGCTTCATCCAGGTGCTGAGGGAACTGTCGTGTCACCACACTCTCAACAACCTTCGCCACAAAGCGAAGGTTGGAGACCAGACGATAGTTCGATAGTAATGTTGGGTCCCGGGACGGTCTCTTGAGGACGGGCCTCACCACCGCCTCTTTCAAGGCAGCAGGCAAAAGCCCCTCACTCAAGGAAGCGTTAATAATACCCTGGAACCAACTTTGTGTCACCTCCCGGGTGGCCAAAACCAACCAAACAAACAAAAAAGGCAGAATTGCTTGTATTTGCAAACTGCTTCTTGTCCAATGCATTTTATCTAAAACGAAAACATGTTTGCTGATTTACAGCCATGTGCTTAAATCGAATAGCAGTAGTGCAGAAGCAGAACAAGGCCAGTTATATTAAGAAATTATCTATAGAGTGATAAAGTCTGTGAATTTACGTGCAGCTTATTGGCTAAGCAAGGTCTACCGTTATGTTTTATCTTTACTTTGCATTCTTCCTATCGAGACTGAAAGTGTCTCGAAATTAGGCATTTTCTGTTTTTAAAAAGAACATATGAAATCTTTCCTGCCTGCCTCTTCCCAATAAATGTTTTGAAGGGTGAAAGCAATTTTATGTTAAGCATGGATTTTATTAAATCTTCATGCAATCGTGTCTCCATGCAAGCTAAAATGGACAAGTCTGTTGCCTAGATTGGCCATCCTTCCTGCTCCTGAGAATGCTTAGTGCTTTAACAATCTGTATCTAATAGTCTTGCAATGGCTGAGGATCCAATTTTTTAAAATTAGAAACCTTGAGAAACTGTAGCTTTCAACTATGCAGGCTTATAAACACTCTTGCATTTTAAAAGAAGTTGTATACAGAATGATTGATTTATATTTCTGTAGAAGAAGCTTTTGCATCCTTTTGTTTTGTTTATATTTTTCTTTATTGCCTTCTGAGAATGGTGTCCTAGAGTTTTTGATTCCTAGAAAACTTAAAGTTTGAAGATTCTGCCAGATAGCTCACATAAACCAGTACAGCTCTACTGTGATTAGCAGACCAAACTTGTTTTTTTATAACTTAAATAGCTCAGGGTATCTAAGGCATTAGACCAGCTTGCTGTTAGAGGTGATTGGAAGATGCCTTTGTGGTCATGATAGTTTTAGCAGAAATGCATCTGGTAAGACATAGAGCTGCTCTAACAGTGAATTTCATGCAAATAATCTCTCCTTGGAGGGAGGTCATCTAATGATGCAGGTTATTTTCTGGCTAGAAAAACAAATCTTATTTAAATAAATACATACTATAAATTGGTATCAACAGGAGTTACACAATTTCTGGATAGTAATAGTCTTTATCCAACATTTTGGAGAACAAATCCAAAAGTATATCAAGCTAATGACCACTCTTATTATAATATTTTATTGCTTTTTAAAAATTTATTATTTGGGATTTTATTATTTCCACTTAAAAGTTTAACTTTTATGGTGCATGTTACAAGAACATCTTTTAAAACTGCAGCTTCTTTTCTTTATCAGTATGGGGTGCTGTGACACTGAGAGCCTTTCATAGACTTCCCTACCTAGGAAGAGAACCACTGCAATTTTGGTGGACAGAGGGGAGAAGGAAAAATGAAAGGAGCAGTTTCTTCTTCCATATCCTCCAGAAGAAGGGGGGGAAAGGGGTGGGTGGGGAGGAAACATAAACCATGATGCCCTATACTGAAGAGAAGAAAAATCCCACACTTTTCAAGCAATGGATAGAGAAGCTTATAAATATAATAAATAAGTGAAGAAGTGGGAGGGGAGGGTGAAAACTTGGGAATATTAAGGGATGAAGAAGCTGCCTTTTTGTATTCCTGGATTACATCTTCTTCTTGTGCCATATCCGTCATCAGACATTGGCGATCACGTTGGAAATCCTAATTTTATCAACAGCCGCACAAAAAAGTGCTGTTGAGTTTTGTCCAAACCAGTCCCTTAGATTTTGAGGCCATGATGTTCTTCTTCTGCCTAGATCTCATTTGCCTTCAATCTTTCCTTGGAGGATTAAGTGCAGTATATGTTATTTTTCTGGGTGTCGCATCACGAGTCCAAAATATTCTAATTTTTGCTTCTTTATGGTTTTGATGATTTCCCTTGGCTTTCCCAGGTGGCTTATCACCTCCTCGTTTGTGTTTTTGTCAACCTAACTTATACATAACAGCTGGATTATTACATATTGATTTTTTTTTGTGGGTTATGCACAGATTACATTTCCAGGCCAAAACATTCATTGTACAAGACAGCATGATACAAACTCACAATATAGTATCCTCCCATATTTTTTATTAAAAAAGAACACCTCTAAAAGTCTATATATTTATTTACTATTTATTTATTTTATTAAACTTATATACCGCCCTCTTTCCCTGACAGGACTCAGGGTGGTGTACAGCCAATTAAAAATGCAACAACGATACAAAATTAAAAACAATTAAAATCGAATATAGTGGCTGATGGAACCAGCTGGTTATATTGGGGTGCCGGGAAGCACAGCCACTCAGTCTTAGATGGGTTGAGCCGAAGCCTGTTCCACACCATCCAACACCGCACGGCGTCTAGGCACTGGGCCATCACTTCGATGGCTTCATCAGGGTGGCCCGGGGTAGAAGTGTACAGCTGGATGTCATCAGCGTACTGATGGAATTCTACCCCACAGCCACAGATGATCTCACCCAGCAGCTTCATATAAATGTTGAACAGAAGGGGCGAGAGCACCGACCCCTGAGGAACCCCACAAATCAGGGGCCTCGGGGACGATCTCTGTCCCCCCACCAACATAAATTGTGAACGGCCGGAGAGGAAGAAGGAAAACCACTGCAAAACAGTGCCCCCCACCCCCAACCCCCCCAGCCGCTGCAATAGGATACTGTGGTCGACAGTATCGAAAGCCGCCGAGAGATCTAGTAGGACCAGGACAGAGGAATGGCCTCTGTCACGGGCCCTCCAGAGATCATCCACCAATGCGACTAAAGCCGTCTCCATGCTGTGCCCGGGCCTGAAGCCCGATTGGCGTGGATCCAAATAGTCAGCTTCATCCAGATGCTGGGGGAGCTGTCGTGCCACCACACTCTCAACAGCCTTCGCCACAAAGCGAAAGTTGGAGACTGGATGATAATTAGATAACAAAGTTGGGTCCAGGGATGGTTTCTTGAGGAGGGGTCTCACCACTGCCTCTTTCAAGGCGGCGGGCAGATATCCCTCACTCAAGGAAGCGTTAATGATACCCTGGAACCAACCTCGTGTCACCTCCCGAGTGGCCAACACCAGCCAGGAGGGCACGGGTCCAATAAACATGCGGTAGCATTCAGCCCCCGCAGGATCCTCTCCACGTCTTCGGGGGTCACAGGATCAAACTCTTCCCAAATGACCTCTCCAAATTCCGCCCCCAACCCACCACCCAGAGTTGCCCATTCAGAGTCCAACTCATCCCGGATTTGAGTGATTTTATCCAGCAGGAAATTCGAAAAGTCTTCAGTCCGTCCCTGCAAGGGGTCTTCCCATGCTCCCCCTTCCAGGAGGGAGCGGGTCACTCTAAACAGGGCGGCTGGGCAAATTCCTGCAGACGCAATAAGTGCAGAAACGCTTTGCCACCCTTATTGCCACTAAGTAGGTCTTAATTTAAGACCGTAATAGTGTTCGGTCAGATCCGGAGCGAGTGGTCCTCCAAACACTCTCCAGCCATCTTTTCCGGTGCTTCATCTCCCGCAGCTCCTTGGAAAACCAAGGGGCCAAGTGAGATCGGCACCGGGTCAGAGGCTGCAAGGGCATGACCCAATCAGGGGCCCCAGCTGCCACTCTCTCCCAGGTGGCCACCAGGTCCTCAACCGAGTCGTGTGCTCGAACGTCGGGACATGGCCCAAGCTCCATCAGGAACCTATCTGGATCCATCAGGTGCCTGGGGTGGAACCATCATATTTGGTCCACCTCCCTGCGGTGGGGGGGAGTGGCCTGGAAGTCCAGCCTAAGGAGTGAATGATCCGACCATGACAGGTGCTCCGAGATCATCCTGCCACTGTCCAGAGACAAAAACCAGATCCTGGATGTGACCCGCAGTGTGAGTGGGGCTCCCAATTAATTGGGTCAGGCCCAAGGCTGTCATGGAAGCCAAGAACTCCTAAGCAACCCCCGAGGTCCTGCCAAGACCATCAATCTGGGGGTCTCAACCGCTAAGCTGGCTATGACCTCGAGGAGCTCAGGCAGGGCCGACATCACATAGCAGGGAGCCAGGTATGTGATCAAAAGGCCCATCTGAACCCCGGAGCCACACTTCACAAAGAGGGATTTACATCCGGTCATCTGAGGAACAGTGGATTCCCTAGGATCTAGATCCTGCCGAATAACCACCGCAACTCCCCCTCCCCTCCCTTGGGTCCTCGGTCAATGAAAAACCTGAAACCCGGCTGGGCACACCTCCACCAGGGGAACACTCCCCTCCTTCCCAGCCAGGTCTTGGTAATGCCCACCAGGTCAACTCCCTCCTCCATAAGATCGTGAACAAGGGGGGTTTTATTAACTACAGACCTGGTGTTGCATAACATCAGCCGAAGGCCGGGGCCGAATCATCCGAGCAACCCCGGGAACGGGACATGACCTGGGGGTCGGAGCACGCTACCGTCTGTAAACAGCGAGGGCGAGCTCCCACAACATGATAAGGCCCCCTGTCAATGCCATACCTGCCTCTCCCGCCAATCGTAGTAATGGCCATCCCTTTCCCCTTCCAGGAAAAAACCCCCATCCTCGACCTGACCCTCCCTGATCCCAAGACCTCCCGGTCACGTATAAGCCCTGGTCTGGCCCTTTTCCCAGGCGGGTTGTCCCCCAAACCCAACCTGGCCCCCCTCCCTAACCCCATTAAAAATTTGAAAATAAAGGGATATAACTGTGCATGCTTCCCATGACTGAATATATTGAACCTTAACCACATTCAGGGGCCAGTTCAGAAACTATTCATGTGATGCAATTTTAGATATGCTACTTCTCATCTTATAGTTGTTGGCTTTCAGAAATGCTATGATTCTCTTATGCGTGGGTGGGTGTGAATAGGTGTTATGCATGCATGTGTGTATGTATGTTACCTCTTTAAACCTGAGTGAATCCAGAAGGCCATTGTTTCTGCTGTTGTGGTTTCTAATGCATAACTTTGCATTTTCCTTTAACAGCAGATTTTTTAGTGCAGTTTTTTAGAGATAGCAAGCTCCAAATCATACATTTGTGAACTTAGCTGCCAATTATTTCCAACATTTCCTCTCTTCCCCTTTTTTCTTTGTCATTTCAATGGATGCAGCATAGTTTAAGTGGTGATAAATTGTTCTTGGTGATTTGTATCTCACATATGGTCCAGATGGAATAGTTTTTATCTCTGGAGTCACGGAATAGATTTGTACTTTTCCAAAGTTTATTTTATTACATGAACTTTAGAATTTGAATTACCTTGAACATGTTGAAGAGCGCTTGGTAAGATAAGATTTAGAAGACTGGAGATGACCTTTGGCCTTAATGTAAACACATACATATCAAAACCAATATGGATAATCATGTTACAAATTATTCTTCATATCATGACTGCACAAAAGAAACCCAGAACATATAAAAGATGGGAATTGAAGTTTCCATGAAAACACCCCAACAATAGATAGAGATTAGCTACTTACTATTCAAAAGGTGAAACACACTTCTGCTTTTGCATGTGGATATGTTTGTGCTATGTCCCACAGGACAATTGTCCTATTTATGGTAAATGAGAATGAGAGATTGGATGCAAGAAGAAATTCATGGCAAATGAGATTTAAATAGGAGAATTTGCAACTCACATTACATGCACATTAACTGTGAAGTAGGCTAAAAGAATTATAAAGTAATTCCTTGGGAGTGATTAGCAAGAAAGTGTATTTAAAATTTCAGGCATATAATCTTATATATATTTTCTCCAATAAATCATTTCTGAGGAAACACACACACATATGCACCCCTCTACCTATCTGAATTCTGTAAACTTTGTAAGTCACATGGATTTTCTATTTTCCATAATTCTATTTTCAAGAAAATGAAGAGGACTAAAGGCAGAACGAAGAAATGGCACAATTGTTTATTGGTAGTAGAAAATAATTTTCAATTTTTGAGATTTTTACCAAGGATTCCTCATATTTTTTTCATGTTTAATTTCAATATCTTTACCCAAAAGAATAAGTGACCACTTCTTCTTGTAAAAAAATAAATGCTGAACTTTCTGCATTTATTTTTATTTCTTTAGTTTTTACAATATAAAGTTGGCTTTAATTTTAAATAAATTCTTGGGGATTTCATGGAGATATCCCTGAAAATTTCTTGTCAATAATATGAAAGTGGTTTATCTTTTCGGATGTTTTCATGACTCTCTCAGCCGTGCAATACTATCTATATTCCTTAGAGTTGTCCTATCTACAGTAAGTAGTAACCAAGTCTGATTCTGCCTAATTTTTGAACCCAGACAAGATTGGCCAGATGTTGGTAGTTGTTAAAACTTGTTAATGACATCTGATTAATTGTATGCATATTAACTAAGCTGTTCTTGAATTGCAAGTTCCTTGTTTGAAGAATGATTGTACAAGAAATCAAGAACATCCTAGAAAGCTCATACCTTTTTGACTGCTCTAAATTCAAATGAAAGATATAGTTCAGTTTGATAGCTGTTAAGTGAGCATAACAATGGCAAAATCAATAGTGACAAGTGTTTTCAAGAAATAGTTTGTAATGACTATTCACAAGATAGCAAAACCAAAACCAAACAAAAGCCAGAGGGGGAGGGTTCAACCTGAAATAGGGATTTGAAAAATCTTGGTTAATATGATTAAATCCTTCAACCCTTGATTTCTTCATTTGAGATGGATATAAATTTCACTAGACAAAGTTAAGTAATAAGTAAATGACAAATGACCAAGTCATCTGAGTTGAAAAACGTACCTTGTACAACTCTTTCTCACACACTTTTTCTTACACACAGACACACAGGGAGTCATTTTCTTTGTAGGGCTTGGTGGGGGAAAAGGTTTAATCTTGTCATCCTGATGAATATAAATTAGCTATACTCTCCGCATAAACTTCATTTCCCAAACACAATGACATTCCAGCTCATCCACCGATTAATTTTTTGTGGAGTACCAGGAATATGTCAAGATTTGCTCATCACTAGAGTTGGTTATCTCATTGATAAAATATCACAAGGAATCCTGCAGAATACCAAGGCTGAATCTTTGTCACAAGTTCATTAATATATGAAAATGTTGTGTTAGGCTCAGATGATGTTCAAGAAAGTCATCTGGTCTACTGACTGACTATGAAGAATTCTATATAGGATTAAATAACTGAGAGAACCTAGTCAATATCATGGAGCTTGGAGAGATAGGTATGGTTCGATGGACAGATAAGCAGGGTGTAATCTGTTTGTTACTTGGACCATGAAATACTAAAGCTGCAGATTAGGGATGTCAAACTGGAGAGCCAGATCAGCATTGTAGTTCCTCCCCATGGGCCAGCCAGGGGGCAGGGGGAGATGGAATGCATACCTCCTGCAGAACCCTTCTGACCAAAATGGGACACGGGGGGGGGGGGCACATGAGGCCTCCCCATACCCCTTTTCAGTCTGGGTGGTTTCCTGCAGGACCCTGCTGGGCAAAATGGGGTGCTTTTGGCTAGTAGAAGCACTGTGGGCCAGTCCTTTGCTATTTCCAGATCGGTCCCACAGGCTAGATTTAAGCACCCCATGGGCTGGATCCAACACGTGGGCCTTGAGTTTCACATCCCTGCTGTAGATTAAAACATCCTGCAAAAAGGTAAGTACAAACTGCCTCTGCATTGTTCCCAAGAAGACTATTAATGCCTCCATGAAATCATTGTCCATCTCAGCTCATAGGTTTTATCTTATATTTTAAGCAGATTGAGTAATTGTACATTTTTTTTCTGCACGCACACCAGTAGCTAGGTCCTATGGCCTACTAGATATTCATATAGTATGGTAAGTATCATATAATATTATATGATTATTAATATACATGATATTCTATTTCACTACACAGTGAATGACAACGTAACCCTTTTGATCAGCACTACCTGTTATTTCTCCCCCTACTATTTTCTTCAAGGGCAAAGTTGACAGTGAACACACTGCAAAATTTGCATAAAAAGAGATGCTAATGTTGTTTATATAGTTGCTAAATTTACAGAGGAATACAAGTTTATTTGTAATCTTACACACCGCAAACAGTGAATACTCATTAAAAACAAATTTGATAAGGAATTCCATTACTGGAAAGGCTATTTTATGTTGACAGACTTGATCATTTTTAAAACCATAAGTAATATTTTATATAAAAAGTATCCCATTTATATTCTGAATTCAAGCAAATTTCTTTGCCTATTAATGTCAATTAATGCTGAGACTTGCCTCTTGCTTGTCATGAGATATCTCATCAAACCCCTGAAGTTATTTCATTGTCACAGAAAATGCAATGATAAGTGGAGTTTCCTAAAAATATGTAGAATGTTTTTTCAAGAAGAGATCTGTTCATTATCTTATGGGTAGAATAGGAAGATCTAAGAGTGAAGAAGTTTCCATTATAAATCCAAGAAAAGAGGTTATTTCATACCTTGTTCTTATTTCACTCTGTATTTCCAGCTTCTTGTTAATGAACTGTAGACACCAAATGAATTTTAGGGAAACTTTATAGAGACTAGTTAGATACCAATCTGTATTATCTGTGGATTTATTTTTCTTAGCATATAGTTTTTTATTAAAGCAAATAAGATAACAAAAAAAAAAATTGGTCTGGATATTTCTTGAAATGCACCACCATTTAAAGTGGATATAAAAATCTTGACCACCTTTAACCAAACAGACTGCACTGGCTTTAATCAGAAAACTCTAAATCCAGCTAACTTCCTTCCAATTTTTGCAATATGCAGTTAACCCAGTAAGAGATTACTGAGGGCAAGCTGGTATATATGTATATAGACAGAGTTATGTGCATATGCTAGAATGGAATGCCATTTCAAGCTTCTTTCCAGATTTCATAAAATGTTACTTTGCATTCCTAGCAGATGGAGAATGAGATTTGTCGTTGGAATTCAGTTATATTATAGTTCGGGAACATACGTTTATGTTCTATGCTCCATATAAGATGCCACAGATCGAGGCATGAAACAATAAACAAGAACAAAATGATTTTCAGAGTGGGCAAACATGGAAATTATTCTCTTTTTTTAGTGCTAATTAACTGAAAGCCTGAAGAGGCTATGGATCAGGTTGTAAGAAGATCAACTGACAGAGGTTATAGCCTGATTTGTTGATATAGAGCAGGGGTCTGCAACCAGCAGCTCTGGAGCCACATGTGGCTCTTTTGGCCCTTTGCTGCAGCTCCCTGTCAGTTGATCCCACCACTGGCTGGCCCCACTCTTCCCCTCCCTGTCATTCCTTGCCTGACCTGAGAAGGTAAGGGTGATGCTGGGGGATGGAGACTCGTTCCATATTCCAGAGCAGGAGGTGGCTAGGTGGGAGTGAGCGACCTCTAGTTGGCCACACCCACCCAATCATACCAGTTATTAAATTATTGGCTCCCAGTGTTTTCTTTTCTGTAGGAAACAGGTCCAAATGGCACTTTGAGTGTTTAAGATTGCAGACCCCTGATATAGAGCAAAGTACAAACTTGATAAACAAACAGATAAATAACTTCAGCTTAGAGATGCTCCAAAGTCTGTCCCTGAATATATCATGGGTGCTTTACAGTTCAGTACCTACCTACTCCGACCTGCCTTTTTATTTAGAGGTAAAGATTTATGGGATTGTACAGTTTCCCGGGGTTTTTCCTCCTAAAGTGAAAAACCACTGGAGGTGATTGATTTTGTTAGAAATAGAGACAGAGGAGAAAATATCATCTACTCTGTTGGGGTGGAAAAAGGGGTTCACATTTGAAGCTGATCATCAAAGAAAAATGAAGGTGTTATAGAGAGAATAGAGAGAAACAATCTAGAACTAAGAAGAAATTTCCTGACAATTAGAACAATTTATCAGTGGAACAACTTGGCTCCAGAAGTTGTGAATGCTCTAACACTGGAAGTTTTTAAGAAGAGATTGGACAATATTTTGTCTGAAATGGTATAGAATTTCCTGCCTAAGCAGCAGCTTGGACTAGAAGACCTCCAAGGTCCCTTCCAACTCTTATTCTATTCTATATTTTTAAAAGTATGATCATTGTTGTGTGGAGGGAAAGCAAAATTGGACTGGACCTTTAGATTTAAATGTGTGTGTGGTTTTTCCCCTTAAATCCTTTATTTTGGGTGGGGATGGGAATGCAGAAATAGATTGCCCCTCTCCACCTGCACTGTGACTTAGATGCATTTAATTTTCCTCCTGACAACATAGAAACAAACAGCTGAAAGAGCTTTGGAGTTGATGAAACAATGGCATCATTTGATTATCTACACCAGTGGTGGGATTCAAACGTTTTTACTACCAGTTCATGCTTCACGTGTGGGGAGCGATCTAAAATGGGCAACTTTATGCTTGAAAACTTACCTTACCATCAGCGCTGGTGAATAAAACAGCTGAGGTGCGCACGAATCAGCTGAGCTACAAACAAAGGAAATAAAGGACAGGAAAGGGTGGAGATGGGTGGGCAGGGCCAACTGCTGACCGGTGCTACCAGATTGCTAGAACTGGTACAAAGCAGCAGCATACCACCACTGATCTACACATATGCAGTGTCTTCTTTACCAGTTGCATGGATTTCACCCCAGACATTCAGCATTACAAGGTAGAATAGGCTTTTGGTTAGTGCAAACTCAAAGCATTGTTTTTAATTGAATAACCTCAGCTTTTCTAAATTAAGCCCAGAATCATCACCACCCATATGAAGCAACTTTTGCAAGGTGTCATACTTGGGTTCCTGCTTCTTAATCTTTGTCTTGATAACATGTTAATCCATTCAAGCAATTATGTTAATATACTTGGAATATACTCCAAGAATTTGCTCAGAATATTCTTTTTGTCACATATGTAACATGTACTTCACAATCTAATGAGGTCTGAATGCTTTAGAAATGTCATCTTAATTATTATATAAAAGATGAGCAACACTGGAGACTGGAAGTTCTCTTCTGTTTTATGGTTTGTAAAGAAACTACTTTGGAGTCCATATAAGTACTTAAGCCCAAGTACCACATTAGGAATTTTTAATCACAGCATGCAAGGGGTTAAATGTGAATATCAGGATTCTTAATTCTCATTCCTGTCATTTGGATTCTGTTATGGCTGTTCTCAGTAATTGAGTATGTCTTTGAGAAGATAAATAGGTCTTAAATGTTGGCAAAATTTATTTCTGGTGAATCTGTAATGACTTGGGCATTCACTCTTCCTATCACTCTTGCTCTTGTTGCATTGATCTACCTTCACACAGAGCTTTTTGGTCAGGGAGAATAGCCTGTAGCAAAGAGTTATGCTAGAGCTGCATTGGTGACCTGAAGCCAGTATGAAAAGCATTTAAATCAAATTTAAATCTTTATACATTTGAAATTATTATAGTAAATAATATTCATCATGCAGACCTTTTTGGTAAATATTCTAAATAAGCAGAACCTACTTGGTGTTAGGCACAAGCAACCAGATCTGCACATGTAGAATTCAAACTAGCTACTTTCTTATATTCTGCCTATAATACAGGAATCTCCCTAAATTGCTGTCTTCCCTAGGGAACAGGTAGAGATTCCATGTGAATTAGGCAGGTAAGTACTGGTTCTCTTCTGGCTATGCAACAATTCAAGGCTAACTCCCTGCTTGAGTCCTCCTGCCTGCTTGCCTGGATATTTCCCAACAACTGCAGAATTACAATCCAAAATAATCATGTCAGAAAAAATGAAGGTGAAAGGAGAGAAGGAATAATAAGTTAATTTTTGAAAAAAATATTTCCAAAGAGATTTCATGGAAGCAGGTGTGGCCAGCCATCAAAGAAGAGAGTGTGCTGAGCTAGCTACCCTCCAAGCCCCCTTTACCACCAAAGCTTGCCATTTACTATGAACCTTTTGTGCTTTTTCAAAAGGCAACTGGACTCCCCCCCCCTTGAAGATGTTTTGCTTCTCATCCAAGCAGCTTCTTCAGTTCTGACTGAATGGTGGAGGGTGGAAGGATTTATATTCCTTGCTGTCCTCTGGCCATTAGCACTCATTCTGAGAGTCGTTGAGTCCACTTGGAGATTTATCTGTGCCCTCAGGTTCATCTGAATAGTGCAAATGGATGTGGAGTCTTCTTGGAACTGTTGAAAGGACCATGTTGTAAACAGAGATAGGTAGTGTCATATCCCTCCCTCTCTGTTGAGACAGGGCTGTTCAGTCTTAATGTAGATTAAAACAGCCATGACCTGGATGGCTGAGAATCTCCATAGACATTTACTCTGAACTAAGTCAGCTAATTGGTCAGATGAACCATTTAAAAAGATGTCTTAAGGAGGGCCATTCTTGAAGTAGTGAAGGAATTAAGGCGTATATGGATGATTTGATTTTATGTACTCCATATGGAGATGTCCATGCATACAGGTTGTTTGACGACAGTGTAAACTATGAAGAAAATATTGGAATGATAGAAATTGGTAAGTTGTTCTCCTGATTTGTGTTAAGTTTCCTACATCATACATTCTGACTACATTTATCTCCTCCCTTAATATTTCCAACTTGGGCATTCCAATCTCCACTCACAAACAGCATATCTTGTTTTTATGTTCTGTCAATTTCAAATTGAATTTGATCATACAACTCTTCTTCTGCATCAGTGGTTGGAGCATAAATTTGGATAATGTTCATCTTAAAGAGCTATCCACAAAATCTAATTGATATTATTTGGTTGTTTATTGCATTTAGCCATTTATTGCATTGTAGTTAAACTATACTATTCCTAAATATAAAATATTGTTTCTTTTTTGATTATGTTCAATGCCCTGAGGAATAAATGATGTGATATTGAGGACTTTTCGAATTTCCTGCTGGATAAAATCACACAGATCCGGGACGGGTTGGACTCTGAATGGGCAACTCTGGGTGGGGGGTCGGGGGTGGAATTTGGGGAAGTCATTTGGGAGGAGTTTGATCCTGTGACCCCCGAAGACGTGGACAGGTTGCTGCGGGGGCTGAATGCTACCACATGTTTATTGGACCCATGTCCTGGCTGGTGTTGGCCACTCGGGAGGTGACACGAGGTTGGTTCCAGGGTATTATTAATGCTTCCTTGAGTGAGGGTTATCTGCTCGCCGACTTGAAAGAGGCGGTGGTGAGACCCCTCCTCAAGAAACCGTCCCTGGACCCAACTTTGTTATCTAATTATCGTCCGGTCTCCAACCTTCGTTTTGTGGCGAACGTTGTTGAGAGTGTGGTGTCACGACAGCTCCCCCAACACCTGGATGAAGCTGTCTATTTGGATCCACGCCAATCGGGCTTCAGGCCTGGGCACAGCATGGAGACGGCATTGGTCGCATTGGTGGATGATCTCTGGAGGGCCCCTGACAGAGGTTATTCCTCTGTCCTGGTCCTATTAGATCTCTCGGCGGCTTTCGATACTGTCGACCAAAGTATCTTATTGCAGTGGCTGGAGGGTTTGGGAGTGGGGGGCACTGTTATGCGGTGGTTCTCCTCCTTCCTCTCTGGCCGTTCGCAATTCATGTTGGCGGGAGGGCAGAGGTCGGCCCCGAAGCCCCTGGTTTGCGGGGTGCCTCAGGGATCAGGGCTCTCGCCCCTTCTGTTCAACATTTATATGAAGCTGCTGGATGAGATCATCCGTGGCTTTTGGGTAGAGTACCATCAGTACGCTGAAGATACTCAGCTGTACTTCTCTACCCTGGGCCACCCCGATGAAGCCGTCGAGGTGATGACCCGGTGCCTGGAGGCCGTGCGTGTTGGATGGGGCGGAACAGTCTTCAGCTCAACACATCTAAGACTGAGTGGCTGTGCTTCCCGGCACCCCGGTACAGCCAGCTGGTTCTATCGCTGGCTGTGGGGGGGGGGGGGGAATTCTTGCCCCCACAGAGAGGGCTCGCAATCTGGGTGTCCTCCTGGATGTGCGGCTGTCATTGGAAGACCATGTGGCAGCCGTCGCCAGGGGGGCTTTTGTCCAGGTCCGTAGGATCTACCAGTTGCGGCCCTTTCTGGATCAGGATGCGCTTCGCACGGTCACTTCCACCCTTGTAACCTCCCGCCTAGACTATGCCAATGCTCTCTACATGGGGCTGCCTTTGAAGAGCATCCGGAGGCTCCAGCTGGTGCAGAGTGCAGCCGCGCAGGTGGTGTTGGGGGCTCCTCAGGGCTCCCATGTTACGCCACTTCTGCGCGAGCTGCATTGGCTCTCAGTGGCCCTCTGGGTGCATTTCAAGGTCTTAGTTATTATCTTTAAAGCGCTCCATGGCTCGGGACCAGGATATTTGCGAGACCGCCTCCTGCCATTATCGGCCTCCCACCAGCCAATATGCTCCCATAGAGTTGGCCTCCTCGGGGTGCCACCAGCTGGATGGCTGGTGACCCCGAGGATGCGGGCCTTCTCATTGGGGGCACCGTCCTTCTGGAACGAATTACCCCCGGAGATGAGGACCATCCCTGATCTCCTGACCTCCCGCTGTGCATTGAAAACCCATCTATTTCAGCAAGCCGGTCTGGCCTAGGGGCTTTTAGAGCTTTTAATTTGGTTTTAACTTTCTTAATCCCTTATTTTTAACCTTTTGATATGGCCAACGTATTTAATTCTTTTAACTTTTAAATATTGTATATGTATTTCTATATGTGTATTTTATCTTGGCTGTTCACTGCCCCGAGTCCCTTTGGGAAAGGGGGGTGGTATATAAATTTAAATAAATAAATAAATATCCTGACTAAAAATGTCAAATCAATCCGGATAATTTTACTGATGCCCAAGATGTCAACATACAGTGTTTTCATACTCTGAGTTGCAAAGAGGTAAAGAGGAGGTAGCCAGCAAAAAGGTAATGGAGGCAGCAGTTTGAGTTGACAAAGTGGCGGTGGCAGCGGCAGTGGTTCGGGCTGGCAAAGAGGCAGCAGCAGGCCATTTGGGCCAGCAAAGAGATGAAGGAAGGCTTATCAGGCAGGCAGGGAGTTGGGCCATGTGGGAGGCAAAGGAGAAGGCAGGCAAGTGGGCTGGGCCATGTGGTCAAGGCAAGTGAGCTAGCAAGCAAGGGAACCAGAGAGCAGCAGCTGCTATGCCGCAGCCAAGGTGAGTGAGGCGAGATAAGGAATGGCTGGGACTCCTGGAAGGGGTGGGGCAGGCGGAGCCAGCCAGTGGTGGGATTAGCTGGTTCTCCAAACTGGGCAAAAAATTAACAACTGGTTTGCTTGAACCGGTACGAACTGGTTGAATCCCACCTCTGATCGCAAATATGATCCTTTTCTTCAGAATTCCAAATCAATGTAAGATAAATAGCCTGAATGAATTGATGTAGCCCTTCCTTACATTGTAGTTTTAAACATTCAATTACTGTTTAGCCATTCATATCATCTGCTAATTAATTTGTCCTACATTTGTTTTCATTCTAATTTTAGTAAATTTATGCTGCTTTGTATATTGTGACTCACATTCGAATAACCTAGCCTTGATTCTAACTTGTTTTTAGATTTGTTTCCCAACTTTGATCTCCCTTAGATTGGCTCATAGTTTGGCCTGTGATTATTATTATGTATTATTAACTTGACATGAAAAATGCAACATAAATATGATAGTGCAAAATACATTATTTGGGCTGATCTGATTTAAGTAATATAATCTATATGAATTAAACTACATAAATGGAAGTAATAAATAAATACATACTTCCAAATATTTTAGGGACAGACAGATAGTGCTTTTGCACTATCTGGCATCCCAAAGTACAATTTCCGATTCAAATCTTTGGGCACTGCCCAAAATTTTACAGTGTTGTTTGAAATATCTGACTGTATTAATTAAGCCACAGTATGGAACTTGGTTTGGAATAATAATTAATTATAAATATAATTAGAATTATGTGCATGCATTTTCTTGATTTTTATTAGAGGTTGAGAATCAGAGGTGATATTCAGCAGGTTCTGACCAGTTCTGGAGAACCAGTAGTGGAAATTTTGAGTAGTTCAGAGAACCAGCAAATACCACCTCTGACTAGAGCTTTTACAGTATCCTTCCCCTGCTATGCCCACCAAGCCACGCCCACAGAACCAGTACTAAAAAATTTTGAATCTCACCTCTGTTAAGAACATTTCAATAGTCCAAAGTGGCATAGTTTTTTCATTTCTTTTTTTCTGCTTAAATATAGCCAAAACTCTACATGGGAATGTTCAAATGACCATATTTTCAAGATTCCGTGATGCTAGAAATGGGGAAATTCTTATGTTTGGAATGACCAAAGCTGCAATGATTACATTTTAGGGTATATTTATAAAATTTAAAATAAAATAAATACACTGTAGATGTGAATATATGCTTCAAAATGTACACAAAAATGTGATGAGTAATGGGATTTGCCACTGAATATATCTGAGACCTGGCTTCAATCGGAGTGGCTCATGAGCTCAGTAAAATTAATAAAATAAATGTATATGCAAATACTGTGTTGTCTATATGTCCCAGAGTAGAAACAAATATTCTGTACAAGAATCTCTTTTCTCCAGGAAACATCTAGTATCCTATTAGCCTTTGCACGAGGAGCCTATTAGTAAGGACTCCATTCTCTGACTTAATTCTTCTGGACTAACCAAGCAAGAGTCAAAAGGTGTTAGCTTACTATCACAATCAAGAAATGTTTGTGAGTTATGTTCTTTGTCTCTATATCCTAGCAATGAGTTCTATAACAGAGAAGTCTTTTCTTTGGATGACTATGTATCCAAATGAATCAATTAGCTTGGTTTAAGTATTTCTCTACCACAACTAATTTAACTTTAGTTCTGCTTCTCAATAAATGTAACCTACTGGAATTTAGTTGAGTGAGTTAGCTGATCCCTTTTAAAACACATTAATTTTATCCTCCCATTAAACCAGCTGAAAATGCTTTTGAAATGGACACAGATCTTTTATCTCCAACATCACTCAAAGTTGTGCTACAGTGCTGGCATCTGAAAAGATTGCTGATCCACCTGTAACTGAATAGGGAACCCTGCACCTTTTAAAGTCTTCTAAATGGGGAGCCTAGGTTCTGATCTTAAAAAGAAGTAGGACTTTTTGTTGTCAGTAGGACTGGAGATTTAAATGTGCAGCCTAAAATTCATTGATAATTTGGAGAATGATACAAGGTCTTATTGTCAGTTTTTTTCAAGCATTCCTGCCTATGCTTATCTCTGCTTGGGCATCTATTCATCCAAAGAAGTACTGCTTATCTAAAGCACTGCTATCTCATGCAGTTTGAAACCAGTTTGGAACAAAATTTAACAGTGTAACCTTATGTATGATCCTTTAGAACAGAGGGGCATTACCAGAGTCCACATGAAGTTTCCCAAAGTCTTGGATTTTTCCCATCTATCCATCAAATTGTAATTTTTATTATGATGGAAAAAGGACATTAATAAATACCTGGAGACTATTCCTATCAAGACATTAATTTAAATAGTTAAATAATCAGCTCAGATCAATGCTGCTTTTCTCTAAGATTCTCCGAGGATACGTCGCTTCAGCAAAAATCACCGGTGATCCCCCAGAATTACACATGGAGTTATCTGAGCCTGGTTATTTGCTTGTAGACCTTTCATTATCCAACTAAGTAACCTTGTTGAACATGTAATGAACATCTATAAGCAAACACTAAAGTTCACAGAGTGCCAAGAACCCCACAATTCAACCCTGAGCTATATATATTGTACTCTCTTTTATTGGACTGTTACACATTTTTGTCTTACAAGCACTGAGGAGTGCATATAGAATTGCCCCTTAGTTCAATAGCAGTTGGTTGTAGCATTGTGAGTTTGGCACTCAAATGTAGATATTGGAAGATATGGCTTATTGCTAATATGAGTAAGAAGAGACGTGACTCATAAATTTTCAGGATAATTATAATTCTAAAAGGTGTTTAATTAGTTTCCAGAAAGTCTAGTAAATTTGTTGACAGACCTTCTTTGACAGAACTGCAGAAATAATTAAAATAGAGAATTCCTGGAAGCCTGGCACTCAAATAAATCGACCATGAACAGGCACAAACAACATTTACATATCATTCAAAGAGATGATCAAAAGGCCAAAAAGGAAACAAAAAGACCAAAACATTTCTTCACCAGCAATCAACACCCAGATGAGCACAGATTAATGCCAAGATTAACATTAGGCCAAGAATCAGGAAACAAACAATATCCTAATCAAGAAACTACCAACTTAGACAAATAAATTAACAGTAAACCTCAGCCCAATCACGGAACCATGAAAACTACTCCCACAAATACTAACAGGGCAAGCCACTAATATATAAATTGAGAACAAACCCCAGGGGTGGGATTCAAATTTTTTAACAACTGGTTCTGTGGGTGTGGCTTAGTTGGTGGGTGTGGCTTGATGGTCATGTGACTGGGTGACATAGCTTGGTGGTCATATTATTGGCTGGGTGTGGCCAACTCAATATCACTCACATCGAGGCACGCATCTCCTCGTCTAGCCTCTCATGACTGTGGGGATGCTATAACAGTCGTAAGTGTGAAAAACAGTCATAAGTCACTTTTTTCAGTGCCATTGTAACTTTGAATGGTCACTCCACACAAGCAAAGTACCAGCAAAAGAGGGAAAAATAACTCCAGAGAAGTTCCTTAGACAAGTCCTGCCAAGAATGTAATAAGAGTTAAGGGAGAGGCAGTTTCTGTAAACAACACCAGAATGTTTCCTGCCTGCCTTCCTTACAGGATTAGGCCAGTAATTTCTTCTAACAACCGGTTCTCCGAACTGCTTAGAATGTTAACAACCGGTTCTAGCGAATAGGCGCAAACTGGTAGAATCCCACCCCTAATAAACCCCATTCTCTACTAGCTTTGATGATGTTACCTAATTTGGTAATGAAATGTCTTTAACAAAACAACCACACTCAGAGAGCACCAAGGACTGCATAATTAAAATAGTTAATTAATAAACATTAGCTGTTTTATTAGAGTTAGTTATTAGTGATAATGTTTTTTACACTAAAATTACACATTCCTTCACTCAAGCATTAAATCTTTAGAAGCCTGGAATTAGTTTTCTGATCCAAATGCTTCCTCCCTACATGATATACATTCCATCTGTGGTTATTATAAAATGAAGTGGAAGGCAATTGTGAGTTTATTTCTCCATTATTCTTTTAGAGGAATGATTCCAAGAAGTGCTAACAAGTTGAGGTAAATGTCAGCAAAAATCAATAACCTTGAGGTGAGAATATCTATGGACCAAATCAACCTTTGCAGAAGAAACAAGGTGGCCAGAGGAGATGGAGTCTACTTACAAAGACATGTGGCCTCCTCTGGGACTTAAATTGCATTCTGCAGTGTGCATAAGATGTCATAGGTCAGGAAGATTAGAAATTAGCCCATTACGTGACTGTATATTATCCAACTTTTTTAATTACAGTGCAGAACTGCCCTTCTGATACGAAGCACAATAAAACTAGCGTATAATTTCCAAAAACATCAACTACTAAATCTGAGGGTACATTGACTGGGCATGAAAGTACATAGTGATAAAGGATATTGTCATGTCCTTACTCCAACCTTTTAAAATCCATTGGTGACACTGAAATTTAAACTGCCTTGTAATGCAGAGGCTTTTAGCCATTAAGAGGCCCAGAACTACGAAAACTGCTTTCCTTGTCTCTTCTTCATAATTGCAATCTTCTGCACTACCAAAATCTATTCTGAAGTATGAAAAGAGAGAGAAGATCCAAAAGATCATATTTGCTCCAGCCAGCATAAATAACAGATCTGGACTTTGATGTGCTTTAACTTATCTGTATGCATCTACAGTATGTCAGACCTCCCATATGGTTATCCTCTCAATATATAGAGTCTACAGTTTCCACAATTCCCAGATGAACAAAGGCAAATATACGTGTCCTAGGATAATGTTACAGGATCCAATCTGGATCGGATTGGACCACAGGTTTTATCTTCTGAGCTTTCGGATTTGAGTCCAAAACTTCGGAAGGCAAAAATTCTGATCCCGGTGACCGATCCAGATTGGCTCCTACAGAATTCCCAGAGGCCATAATTGCTAGTGTCCTAGGGAAAGATCTATGAAGAGCCCCGTAAATTTCCTGTGGCTCTTTTTTTATTTATTTACTTTGATTTATTTGATTTAATTAAATTAATGTATGTATGCTTTGCTATTTTTGGTATGTAGTTGTTAGGCTTATTTCTCTTCAACCAGAAAAAAATAAATAAATTTTTGTCTTAATGAAATAGAAACTTGGTCTAAAAGTTCATGGCACAATAAATAGTGTTGCCGTTAAGTGGCATGACAGTTGATAGGAAAGATGTTAATCTCTAAGGGTAAGAGTATACCCCAGAAGTATGATCATACTATGATAGTTTCCTTAATGACAAAGGTTGCAACCCACCAGCAATACATATGTGGAAAGAACGTAAAGCTTACTACCTAACAACAGTTCCCATGCCAAAGTCGAGTTTTACAAAGGGAGAAAAATATGCTTTTAGGGGAAAAAGTACATTAAAAATAGCATAATATTTCATGAATTATTTGGTATTTCAATGAAATGATGTGCAGAAAACATATTATCATTTGCTACAAGCTCCAAAGTGTAGGTAAGGTCACTTTGCATCCTCGCTAACTTGCTGCTCTGCCTGATGCAGATATAACATGAACAAATGGGGAGTAGGTGGCATCTCATCCATTTCTCCATATATAAAATACAGGTACAGTTTGACATTGCGGTTCTGTTGTCTACAGAGGCAATCTGGACTTGGAAGCGAAGAAGAACTAATAGTAGAGAGAAAGGTAGGAGGGAAGCCACCTACGCAAGCCATCAGCCAGATTTCCATATATTGTTTCTCATTTATTTAGTTATATTTCTACCCAGATGATTTCCAAGAATTCAACAGGGCTCATAATTGGATAAAAGGAAAACAAGAATAACTAGCAAATGGGAACACATTAACAAACAAAAACAATTTTTAAAACCAGACCAATTCCAAAGTAATTCATTTTTTAAAGCAACAACTACTTCTGGATCATAAAAGCCTTCCTAAGTAAAAGCCAAAAAGAAAAACATTACACATGGTGGTAGTCTTTTCCCTAAGGACTTGGCCTCAGATAATTCTCTTTCCAAAGGGAGCTACATACTTGGGAGACATTTTAATGCTGAGTTGTAACTCAGTGGAGATCCATTAATTTTAATTCAGGGCAATTCTTATTGTTTTAAAAATTTCCTATGAGAAGAATTTATCTAAAGGTGTGCAGGATTAAAGCCATTTGAAGATTTAAATGGAATGAAATTTAGTTTGATTTAATGGCCCAAGTCACTATTTTTGGAGTGCAGCCTCCAGCATGTGACTCAAAGGTAGAAGACTTAGCTCAGAAAAAGCCGAACATAATTAATTAATCTGTCCCAAATCTTCCCTCATTTGAAGTTGAATGAATCAGCAACTGGGTGTAAATGACTCAGTTTCATTCAGGTAAAGGTGCTTCAGGAGTTCAAAAACCGCAAATATAACACCTGCCTGCAATACACACTGAAGCACACTAGCCATGTTTTATTCTAGGAATGTGGAAAAAAATGTGAGTGCTTTAATAGGTTGCAGACAAGTTTTAAGTTTATTCTTCTGCTCATTATAAGTGCCTCTTCCCAATTATATGTGAGGTAGAGCACAGTCCTTATTCGTAACATATGAACTGGGAGGGTAGATATCCTATTCTATCAAATTTGAGGAATAACTTTGATATGGTTTTGGGCCAAGACTAAGGAATGGAGTGTCTTCTCCACTCCTGAAATAGTAGGTGAAGTTCAAGACGCACATCTGGAGGCTTAACAATGCATCTTAAATCTATTAAGATTAAATATTACTTGGGAGGTTAGATTGGGATGGCAGCGGAGAAGGCAGCCTGTAAGAAGGAAATGAAATGCCCTTCTTCTGCTTCATATAATGGCCTACAGCAGCATAAACAAAGTGTGGAACTCCACTGAGCACTTTCAAAAGAGAATGAGAATGAATACATTTACTGTCTGAATAGGAATAGCCTAGGCCTGGCTCTATGGGTCTTTTGGAAAAAATGTGGCTCTTCCCTCAGGCTTTGGAGCTGGGATGCTAGTTATTGGAGTTCTGGCTTGGGTACATCTGATAGATGGGAACTGGAATTTTATTGAGATCTCAATTTAGTTTCCTTTTGATCTTAATAGAATGTTGTATTTTTATTTGCCATTGAACAAGGTTTCTTAGACAGATGTGTGGATCTACCTTGTAATCCCTATTGGATTAGGGATTTTCTTTCTTTCACTGGGAGTTATTGAGATGTATTGTGTTGGGGGAGGGTGTGCACTAAGGGAGGCTCAGCCAATCTCTGTACACATGAAAATGAAGGTTTGAATTTGAAGGAATGGACATATAAAAGGGATAAAAGAAGAAAGAAAAGAGGGAAGGAAGGAAGGATGGATGGAAGAAGAAGGAGGAGGGAAGGGAAGTGAAAGGAAGGAAGGAAATGAAGGAAGGAAGGAAGGAGGAGGAGGAGGGAGGGGAAGGAAGGGAAGCAGAAGGAAAGAAAGGAAGGAAGGAAGGAAGGAAGGAAGGAAGGAAGGAAGGAAGGAAGGAAGGAAGATGTTTGGTGTGATTAGCAGTTTTAATAGTACAAAAATAAGCTTTGTCTGTGAATTAGCCTTCAAACCATACCAGGTTGATCCTTTCAAAACAGACATTTCCTTTTCTGAAAACATATAGAATACTTGCACAAAAATCCTTACTCTTATCAGTTTTCTTTTTTGGGAGGCAATCTATGGAAGATCCTGACAACAGTGACCTACTTCTAAAAGCATTTGGGGCACATATCAGCAGTCATGGCCCAACAATAAACTTGACAAGGTGCAGCTTTTTCCTTCAGACCACACTCTTCACCAAACTCAGAGTGATTTCATTAGTGCTGGATGACCTCACCGCAAAAGATTTCTTTGCTTCGACTACCCTGATCTGCAGTAAGAAATAACTAGCATTTTGTCTTGATTTTCCAGCATAGCATTTTTGTCATGATAGATGCACCTGAACACAGAATATTTACAAGAGGAACACACAGGTTTTATTAATAGATAACAAATATCTCTGAGCAAGACTTGGGTATCCACCTAGTTAATGCAGCCTGTCAAAGTTTTATCCAAGCATTGACCTGCATCATGTTGATAGAAAGCAAGAGCTTGGAATCAAGCTGCAAGGTTGTGTTACATACTGTAGGTGGTTAGATTCTAATCACTTGTTATCTGGTAGCTAAAATATAACTCAATTCAACAAAAGTCCTCAACTTATGACCATAATGGAGCCCACCAGTGATGCGTTTCAAAAAAGTTTACCACCAGTTCAGTGGGCGTGGCTTGGTGGGTGTACTTTGCGCACACACAAAATGCGTACTTTGCGCAGGAGCAGAGACTTTCCAACTCACCTCCTGCAATCCTGCACTATCCCTGTCACTTCAGCAGCTGATGCGCGGCAATCTGCTGTGCCGTGCAAAGCAGCTGCGTTTCAAAAGCAGGGAATAATGATCAGTGTGGGAGCCCAAGTGGGCCGGTGGGCCCAAGAGAAGAACATCGGAGAGAACCAGTTCAGTCTCCGCTGCTCTTCGGCGCTACCATACGCCAGAACCGGGCCGAACTGGTAGAATACCACCACTGGAATTCACCAATTTCTGTTGTTAAGTGGAGACATTTGTGAAGTGAGTTTTGCCCCATTTTATAACCTTTCTTGCCACAGTTGTTAAGTGAATGCCTGCGGCTGATAAATTAATAACCCGGCTGTTAAATCAATCTGACTTCCCAATGGATTTTGCTCTCCAGAAGCTCACAAAAGGGGATTGCATGATCCTGGGACACTGCAACCATCATAAATATGAACCAGTTGCCAAGCACCTGAATTTTGATTGCATGACCAGAACAGTGGTAATAGCACTAGCAATAGCACATTAGATTTATATACTGATTCATGGTGCTTTACAGCCCTCTCTAAGCAGTTTACAGAGTCAGCATATTGCAGCCAATGATTTGGGTTCTCATTTTACCCACCTCAGAAGGATGGAAGGCTGAGTCAACCTTAAAAGTGTGAAAAATGGCCATAAGTCTCTCTTTTCAGAGCCTGTTGTAACTTTGAACGATTACTAAAGGAACAGTTGTAAATTGAGGATTACATGTATTGATCAAGCACAAAAATGGGTCAGAAATGGTTTATCAATGTTGATGTGTATTATTTCTGTTTCCTCTAATCTTTTATTCGTCTGTAGCACTATGTATGCAGCATGAGAAATTGTTTGACAGTTTTCATTTATAAGCACAGGTGGATTTGTTTTTTTTTGTAAATGAAATCACTCTGAATGTTTTATTGACACAACGTTAAGGCCTTAACATCTTAGATAGCATGGATTAAGTTAAGAAGAGAGAAATAAAATAAAGGTCTTTAGTAAATTAAGCCTGTAAATGTACTGATGATTTAATAAGATGCCAACATGATGGTAGTCATGCAGACTTCCTATTGATATACAACAGTTTCTAGTAAAATAATTGCGGGATTTAATCACTTACTCAGGGAATGTATTACTAAAAAGGAACATTATTAACAAGAAAAGTGTGTTTGGCGGGAGAAGACCATCTGGCACCTAAGAAAAGACAGATTCTGCTTACGTGACAAGGAAACTTACAGGGACAAACTAGATACAGCAGAAAGGAAGGAGATAAAAGAATAAGGGAAGAGAGAGAGAATTGATCTTGTACTCTTTGCTTCTCTCTTTAAATATTTATAAGATAATATGGATCCAAATTTAGAACTGTTGGGTTTAAATGGGTACATGAGATGGAAACAATCTGGCTGTGAAAGATCCAGAATATATATTTGTAGGGAAACAAACAAACAGGTGTCCATCTGAAAGTAAGGAAATATCCCTCAGCTATGAGAGAATCCATATTTCATTTATTCAGGTTTTTTCTTCTTCAAGAAATGAAAGTTTTTCTTTTTAAAAAACAGTTCTAAAGACAATCAGAAGGAAATTCAACTGGCTTTCCATCTATTGATTCTTCTTATCAAGTTTAAATAGTTTGATATCTTTAGAAAATATTTTTTTAAAAAAAGCACTTTTGATTAAATAAATAGGAGATGGATTTTGATTTTTCTTTTCACAAGAAAATGAAACAAGATGAAAATGAAACTTTTCCCTAGAAAATGAAGCGGGGATTTGGAAGACGTTTTCCTTTACCTCTTTTGCTGAATCAAACACTTTCTATGGACACAAAGATCCTTTCTGTTCATTAATACTATAACCTGATTTCAAGGCTTTATTACTAGAATTTCACATAATTTACTGCTACTGGGAAAAGGAAGAAGAAAATAATAATTCTGAGTGAGGGAGAGCACCTATATAGGAAGCCCTATAATTCTGCACGAAAGAATACATTTATAGGAAGTCCCTACGGGTGGACTTCAACACCCAGAATGCCCCAGACAGCTTTGATGGCTGGGGAATTCTGGGAGTTGAAGCCTACGTATCTTCAACTTGCCAAGATTGAAAAAAGCTGGAAACATTTTATTTTTCCTGTGAAGAGATCAGAGTCACCTTACAGGGGAAATGGGTAATATGTAAATTTAATAAGTAAGTCAGCAAGCAAGCAAGCAAGCAAGCAAGCAAGCAAACTAACTAACTAACTAACTAACTAACTAACTAACTAACTAACTAACTAACTAACTGTGAGTAGTACATAAGACGTTTCTACCAACTTCAAGTCCGGAAACCTGGAAAACATTTTTGTGAGAAATGTTTAAAGTGCTTCTTTGAAAAATCTACCTTACATTCCCATTCCTATCTGTCTTTTCTGAACAGGACATTTGTTGGCATTTCCTTGAAAGCCCAATCTCTATAATCACAAAAAGCTGTTGCCACATCAAGACTGTTGCCCCACTTTCACACACTCTGGCAACAAAAGCATTTCACCTGTCAGATTTATAAGGTCATTTTCTATTTGAGCCTTGGGGTGGCCTAGTAGTAAAGACACTTGCCTCCTACTTGGAACATTGACAGTTTGATCCTAAGTAGCAACATATGCTTTTCTCTCCTAGTGCACAGGGAGAAAATATCTATTGCGAACTTTGCATAGGAATCAGGAAGGTAATCTGGCCAGTAAATGCTCCGCTCCATCCAGTCACCCTACTCTGAATTAAGGGATTACAGGATTACACAGTCATTCCATTTTCTTTTCTATTTGAACTTTTAACAGATTTCAGAAAAAAGCAAAGGAATCATTTTTACTAGTATATAACCTCAGTTTGGGTAAGCAACCAGTGCGATGTCCAAAAATATTACCAGGTATGATATGAAGCATGAGATAGTCTGTGTACCATTGCTGTAGATATTAGGTATCCATAAGAATGATAATGAGTACTATAGGACTCAGTTGCCTTCTACCAAATGGCTTTTTTAAAAAACTGATTCTGCTAAATGCTAATATATTGGCATAAATATTGCTGTTTTACTATACCTTGCCTGCTCTCTGAAACTGAACTAAAACTGAATTGTCTAAAAAAAGGGAAGCATAGATCCACAAAACAATTAGCAATAGACCACATGGTTGTATTAGAAACTTTAAGGGACATAGTTTCATTTTCTGTAATGGATTCTGTTGCATCAATTGTTTCTCAGCGCATATTACATCCATTTTTTTTGGCATCATAAATAAAGTCCTCTTAAAGTCGCCAGCCATCCTCAATTATTCTGCTTCCAGGGGAAAAAACACACAATTGGACTAAGACACAAGAGCCCTATCTATGTTGTACATTGCACTGACTGTTCCCCCTTAATATTTCTGTTTCAGGATCTGATGAAGATTTTCTAGTTCAGGCATCATACTAGTATGCAAATATTCTGGGGGCATTATTTTCTTTGTGAAGCTTTATACAGGGGGCTTCTTTCTTTTTTTCCCTCTCTCTGGACCCATTTGCCCAGAAAAAGAAAAGTAACTAACTCAGAATGCAAAGAGCTATGCAAAACAATATTGACTGAAGTGCAGCTGTATGTAAATCTTTATAAGGATAGTTATTTTTATTCCAGGGCCTCTTACCCGAGAATGCAAGATAAAGAGGAGATTCTGTTTCCCACCCCCTTTAATTTCACACTGACACTAGTTTTACTTACTATTTTACTCAGAGATCTAGACAATAGAAGATAAAAAGGCAGCTATGCTTCTTCCCTCTGTTCCCTGCTGTAACAGTGAGGAGCAGACCTAGGGATATCTGAAAACGTACAAAGAGGCAGGGAGCCTTTATTGTTTTAAAAAAGTGTGAATCTTAGCTTTGTCTGAAGTAGAGACTGACAAGCACAAAGGGATCCAGTTCATATAGGAATAATTTATCATCTTGATTATAAAATGCTGCATTGCTTGTTGGGTGTCTCTAGGCATACTCTAGTTCAATGGTGGCTAACTTCTTGGGCTTCTGTGCCAAAAATTGTGTGCGTGCTTGCACGCTCACGTGCCAGCATCCAGAAGGCAATGCGCACGACCCCCTTACACCCCCTGCACATGCGTGCACGATCCGCCCGGCCATTCCCTTACCCTCACTATGCATGTGCGTGCCTCCCAGCTGATTTTTGGCCTGTTTGAGGCCTTTTTCGGCCTCCCAGAGGCTTGAGGAAAGCCTCTGCAGCCTTTGGAGGCTGAAAAATGGGCCCGTTTCGTCATTTCCAATATTTCCGGAAATACAGGAAGTGATGAAATAGGCCTCTTTTTTGGCCTCCAAAGGCTGCAGAGGCTTCCCTCAAGCCTCTGGGAGGCCAAAAAAGGCCTCAAATAGGCCGAAAATCAAATGGGCTAAAAATCAGCTAGGAGACACGCACATGCTCAGTGAGGTAAGTTTGGCTGGGGCTTGCGTGCCCGCACAAATAGATCCGTATGCCACCTGTGGCACATGTGCCATAGGTTTACTATCACGGGTCTAGGTCAGTGATGGCATTCAAAATTTTTTATTACTGGTTCTGTGGGCATGGCTTGGTGCGTGTGGCGCGGTTTGGTAGGTGTGGCAGGAGAAGGATACTACAAAATCCCCACTCCCTCCACATCCCACTAACCTGCTTTCCAGCTCTGTTCTCCTGTGCAGGGCAACAAAAGAAGACCCAGCCAATCAGCTGGGATTCGGAAGGCAAAGAAGAAATGGGGGTGGGGCCAGTCAGAGGTAGTATTCAAACTACTCAAAATTTCTGCTACTGGTTCTCCAGAACTGGTCAGAACCTGCTGAATACAACCTCTGGTCTAGGTCCTAAATAGATATTATTGGGTATACATTTTCCCACATATTCATTAATTTTATTTTACAATATCTTCGAAGTCTGTGTGATGGAACACTTTTATATATTTCTGTAAATATATAAACCAAGGCTGATAATTCTGAGATCAATTTCAATGGTTTGGAAATATATTATATAATTATGAATTATATTTTGGGACTCTACAATTACAAATTTGGTAGATGTATATCAAAATTAAAAAAAACTTTTATGCAAATAACATTAATTATTAAGGTTATTTAAAAATATATGCAAACATAAATGCTTCTTCAAACCAAATTAAGATGGCTGTAGCCCAGAAAAAGTGGAAGAACCTAGAAAATATTTCATCCATCTATCATTATGCACATCAGTTTTATATGTAAGTTTTTTTTAAAAAAAATACACTTGTATGGTTTCTTTTTTTCTGCCATGCTATGCTATGTGTCTGATTTTGGACCCTTCCAAAGGAAAATTCTGAATGTTTTAAAGTTAGGGGCATTTATTGACTATAATTGATAAATGTCCTTATTTATTATTTATTTCCCATAAATTTTGAGAGAGCCCAGTAAATATATTTAAGCACAAATCAAGTATCAAATCAGATCAACACAAAAACAGTAACAGAAAATTAAACCCGTAGTTACTTCAAAATTAAAATACATATTTTTTCACTAAAATGCTAAAACAATATTTTTCATTTAAAAAGAAGCTGTTCTGAGAAGGCTGTTTTATACCCACGATGCCACTATCAAATTGGGTCCTTCCCTGAACAAATAAATTAGCTTCGCAGTAAATGGATTCTCAGAAGACAAAGTAAAAATGCTGTACAATCTGCATTTCGTAGTACAATATTTCATTTATTTATTACAAATATTCCTATGTAGTTGCAATCAAAATGATGGTAGCTCAAGTAATAAAATACAACATAAAACAATTTAGGAAGATTGTACTGAGGATTTACTTCAATCCAAAAAGAAATCACTTTGGCGGAAAAACAAATCTGGTCATGTTGCCAACTTCAAAAGCCGATACAAAAATTTATGCCACCAGATAAAGACTAAATGCACCAATTATCATATTAAACAAGAAGAAAACCTTCTATGCACCAATTCCACCCACACTTTCTACAATTTTATAAACAACAAACTAAAAGACTCAAGGTCCATCCCACCCCTGAAAGGACCTAACAGTAAAGACTGCAATGATGACACCATTAAAGCCAACCTCTTTAACACATTTTTTGGGTCAGTATTTGTAAACAGCAATGGATCATGCCCAGTATTTCCTAGCTGAACCACAAACAACTACAATGATCTAATACATATTGATTTTACAGAAGACAATGTTGAAAAAGCACTACGCAATCTAAAACCATCTCTATCTATTGGACTGGATGGAGTATGTGCCTACTTCTTAAAAAAGCTATCTATTGCCACAGCCGAACCTCTAAGCATAATCTTTGAAAAATCTTTCAGGACCAGCTCCTTGCCAAACCTATGGTCACAAGCCACGGTCATCCCCTTATTCAAAAAGGGAGACCCCAGCCTAGTTGAAAATGCAGACCAACCTCCTTATGCTGTGTCACCTGTAAAGTCATGGAATCAATTATTAACCAATCCATTATCCTCCACTTAGAGATAAACAACCTACTATCTAATAAACAATTTGGTTTCAGAAAAAAACTATCATGTAATCTGCAACTCTTACACTGCAAAAACATATGGACTGCACACCTCGATCAGGGCAAAGCAATAGACGTAATCTACATAGACTTCTGTAAAGCCTTTGATTCAGTGGTACATGACAAACTATTCCTAAAACTAAAATCTTATGGTATCTCTGGACACCTGCATAACTGGATAGAAGCATTCCTGTCAAACAGACAACAAATGGTCAAAATTGGGAGCGTCCTATCAAATTCTGTACCTGTCAACAGTGGTGTCTCCCAAGGCAGTGTTCTAGGACCAACTCTCTTCATACTCTACATAAATAACCTCTATGATCATATTAAGAGCAACTGTGTTCTCTTCGCTGATGAAGTAAAGCTATTCAACACCACAGACAATACTGCTACTTTTCAAAAAGATCTTGACTATGTATCAGAATGGTCAAACAAATGGCAACTTCAAATCTCAACAAATAAATGTTCTCTCTTACATATTGGCAAAAAAATCAGAAAATAAAATACAAGCTGAATAGTCAAGACCTTGGTGATGATCCAAACTCTATCAAGGACCTTGGAGCACTCATCTCTAATGATCTAAGTGCTAGAGCCCACTGTAACTACATAGCCAAAAAGGCATTAAGTGTTGTTAACCTAATCTTATGTAACTTTTTCTCTGGTAATATCACATTACTAATTAGAGCATACAAAACATTTGCTAGACCAATATTTGGAAACAGCTCATCAGTCTGTAACCCGCATTATGTATATGATATTAATACAGTTGAGAAAGTCCAGAAATATTTCACAAGAAGAGTTCTCTACTGCTCTAGTCATTGTAGAATACCTTATGCCACCAGACTTGAAATTCTAGACCTAGAAAATCTAGAACTATGCCACCTTCGGTCTGATATAAAATTATACATTGCAATGTCCTACCTGTCAATGAATACTTCAGTTTCAATCATAACAATACAAGAGCACATAATAGATATAAACTCAAGGTAAACCGCACCAGACTTGAAATATGACTTCAGCAACAGAGTAGTCAATGTCTGGAATACTCTACCTGACTGTGGTTTCTTCCCCAAAACTTTAACCTTAGACTGTCTACTATTGACCTCACCCCTTTCCTAAGAGGGGGCATGCATAAGTGCACCAATGTGCCTACCATCCCTGTCTTATTGTTTCTTTTTATTTTTCTTATATGTATCCATTTCATATATTCATAACTATGTTTATACTTATACCTATTATCTTATAATCGCTTGATAAAATAAATAAATAAATAAATACTGCAAGGACCAGCAATAGTTCTTAAATATATATTGCATATTTCAAAATTCTTGCATCTTGTCAGCAAAGACAGAAGAGTAACTTTGAAATATCACCAAATTTGAGTTTTGCCCTATCTTTTTTATATAAAGTTTTAAACAATTCCAATCCACTCAGTCTTCAACAAGTATCCAAATTGGTTTATTGCCTATATGCCAGCTGAGTCATTGCGATCAACTCTTCCTAGTGATGAACATGAGAAGGTCTGGCAAGGTCTATGGCAAGGTCTTAATGAGGAAAGACTAAGTACATACATATCCTCTATCACTAATGCCAAGCAAAATATCAAACAAAATGGATAGAATTCACCAAGAAGTTTTTTTTTTTTAAGTTTAACCAGTTAACAAAACCACATGTATTCGAAACTCAAAGAGGAGAATGTACTTGACAGGCTTGTTCCCATACAATAAAAAGAAAACTATGAAATAATCAACTGCAACAACTCATATAAACAACAGAGGCAAAAAGTAACATTATAACATGTTGGAAGAAGATGCTACACAAGAGAAGGCTCTTGTAAGCTCTCAAGAAATATATGCATATTTTACACTACAGCCAAATGAAAGGAAATTGAAAATGAATGCCAGCACTCCTCTTTCTCTAAAAAGTAACCATCCCAAAATTTTACTATTACAGGGATATTCAATGGGATCAAAAAATAACAGATGCACCCTATCAAAGTCAGGTGAATCCTCAGGATGAAAGTCAATGATCTGAAAAGTTCTCAAGTGGAAGAATACTACCAAGTTTTTCACTGACTGCTTAGATATAGGAGATATTCCCGAATAATGGGAAATTTCAAACACAATCTTGTATCTCAAAAAAGAGGCATCCAAACCTCACAAACTATGATCTAAACTGCCTATTTTCTTCAGTCTTTTCAACCATTGACTAT
This sequence comes from Bungarus multicinctus, assembly GCA_023653725.1. Taxonomy (NCBI): domain Eukaryota; kingdom Metazoa; phylum Chordata; class Lepidosauria; order Squamata; family Elapidae; genus Bungarus; species Bungarus multicinctus. The sequence continues at coordinate 118,493,651 of CM042836.1, forward strand.
TCATGTATGATTACCTGGCTCATGGGATGGAGTATGAGTAGTCTTCATGCTTTTGTGGCTCATATTTGCTAACATGAAAAAGCATTTGACAATATAGAATGAAAAGCATTTGATAATATAGAATGAAAAGCATTTGACAATATAGAATGAAAAAGCATTTGACAATATAGAATGAAAAGCATTTGATAATATAGAATGAAAAAGCATTTGACAATATAGAATGAAAAAGCATTTGACAATATAGAATGAAAAAGCATTTGACAATATAGAATGAAAAACATTTGACAATACAGAATGAAAAAGCATTTGACAATATAGAATGAAAAATCATTTGACAATATAGAATCAAATCCACTTGTAAAGGTCTCAAAAACCAAATACTTGATGAAAAATACATATGTATTTCAATCTGAATGGAGTTTGAGCATAATGAATTCCCAGCTTTCTGCAGAGGCAGAAGGGATAACAATTATTTTGTGCTATACCTTTCTCTCAGCACAACTTCCCGCCTGTAGTATTTGGGGACAAAAAAACTGAGAAAATCACAGCTCTACAGGAAACTTTATCATGGCCTCAGTTTCCTCCTGTGAACAGGAAGGGACCATTCTATTTGTGGACGTACAATGGTGGCTTCAATTTCATGCTTTAGCTTATGCAACTCAAGATCAGGCTCAAGTTATTAATATTCAGCAGCTTTTTAGTAGCATACTAAACATCCTTCCTTGCATATTACTTATGGAAAAATATTTTTATGCCATAATAGTTATTAGCTGCAGCAGAATTAAATGTCAGAAAGTGCATCTACTGTTGGTTGAAATTTATTGTTAAATATTTTTGTGCTAATTAATTTTGTGTGCCTATTGCCCATGTGGGATTTACTTAACAATGGAATTGCAGCAAGTGCTCCTGTATATTGGCATGGTAATATGATGTTGTGCTTTACAGCTATGTTGTTTAGCAAAAGAGCTGTTGGTCCCAATTACTGCTGTTAAGTGAAGATTACCTGTAATTGATTAATTAAATATGTTTGTGGTTTTGGATTATTACATGATTCACTTGGCTTGCACTTGTATATTGTCATTCCTGCAGATGCCCTTGGTTTATTTATTCAACTCAATTTAGACACTATCTGACTCTTCTAGAAGTTTCAGTAAAGCAAAAGCAGAAAAGGCCTCCATTTCCAAAGGAGGAGACAGGGCAGACTGTCTAATGACACTGCTTCCCCCCATTCAGGTTTAAAGTACTAGTCAAATATAATGCAAGAACAAATACAGTGTGATTCATAAGTGCCAACAAACAAGTTCATTGCGGTGTATATTACTGAACTTAAATGCTGCCTGAAAGGGCTAAATGATGCTTTGAAAGATTAACTAGTCAACAGAATTCTGAAACAAAACATTCAAAAAGGGCTTTTATCAAAGGCCTATTTAACATTTAAGAGACCAGTTGAAATCACTATTTCCATGGAAACTGCTGCTAGATATACTATATAGCTACAATCAAACGCAAATGTAAATAAGCTTCATTGGCACACAAACAGATAGTAATGTGTCAAAATGAACTGCACTATCATTGTGGCAGAGATTCAAATACAAAGTTCAATGCAGATTTAAAGACAAACTAAAAAAACTGCAGTACACTGGGACATGTTCAGTGGGTTTAGTTACCAGGGAAAAGCAAATTATTTGTCATGGCACCTACCCTCTGGAGTCAATGTATCCCTTTTAATCTGGGTGGCTTCCATCCTGATAGTGTTTCAGAGGGCCTTGAAGAACTGCCTGTTTCCCAGGTTTTGGGCTACAGTGCTTGAAGAGTGCTAGCTTCTTTGATCCAGCTTATAATTTTTCTCTTGTGGTTATAAGTCATCATGTGACCAGATTCAATTTTACAATGCTTTTAAAGTGAATCATTGATCATTAAGCAAATTTTGTGGTGGCAAGTCTGAATCAGTTTATCCAATGGACCTTTTTTTTTTTTTTTGGCTGGAAAATGCTCCCCCCTCCCAAAAGTCACAAAATGACATCATAAGACCACAGGATACTGCAACTGATCACAAATGTGAGCTGGTTGCCCAGCGGCAAAAATGTGATCATGCGGGCCGCAGGGTTTGTGTGCCAGTGTTAACTGTAAGGATGGGTCGTTAAGTAACTTTTTTTAGTCCATTGTAAGTTCAAATGGTCATTAGGTGATTGGTTGTAAGTCAAGGACTATCTGTATGTTTAAAGCTGGTCCAGAATAAATATAGAATCTTGGAAACTATAACAGGAATTTATAGTGACTTCATTAAGACAGAGTCTTGAAAGATCTATGAAATAGCAACAGCACTTAGAACTTATATACCACTTCACAGTGCTTTACAGCCCTCTCTAAGCAGTTTACGGAGGCAGCATACTGCCCTCAACAAGCTGGGTCCTCTTTTTACTGATCTCAGAAGGATGGAAGGCTGAGTCAACCTGGAGCCAGTGAGACTCGAACAATGCAATACTGCATTCAGACACTGCACCATCATGGCTTAAACTTCTCAACTTTCTTCCCTCTGGATTAAATTGTTGTTTCTGTGACAAATTGCCAAATAGTCAGCCTTCAGTTTTTTGTTTATGTCCACTTTCCTTTATTCATTTTCCAGCTTTCCCACAATCTTTTGCACAAATATATAGTATATCAAAGTGTCATATTTATTGAGAGTTTTGCAGCGATAATTCAGCGCCAGAAAAATAAACACAGTTGGCTGATGCTTCATGTAACATCTTTATAAACATAACTAGATTTTACAAACCAGTTGTAGATTTCTCCAACATGGAGCAAACTCAAACAGAAATATGTTAAAAGTTCAGAGCAGAGCTCCAGTCTTCAGCAAGCAAGCAAGTTAGTTTCATCTTCAACAAACAAACTCAGAGTTCAACAGAGCTGCAGAGTTTAACACAGCAGCACAGTTGCAGAGTTTAATAAAGAGCCACACCTAGGCTACTTTTAGTTTCAGTTTTAGCCTAGGCTATTTTTAGTTTCAGTTTCCAAAAACAATCCTCATTGGCTGACTTAGTTGTTATGCCTATTCATTGGCTTGTTACCAAGCTCTATTCCAGTTCATGAATATACTGACAATATTGCTATTACAAGCTTCTGTATTACTGCTAGAGTCATGGGCTAAATGTTTACAAGGCTATCGGATGCCCATGGCTTTTTAGATAATAGCATTGTCAGCAGACTAACAACGAAGTGCATATGCAAAAACTGTAGGTAATGTTTCAGAGCTTGGTAGGCTAAGGAAATGAAGCAGATATAACAAAAATGGATTCTTTTAACCTAGTATTCCATATTATCCAAAGTCTAGGCATATAAATGGAGTGTTATAAATTCACAAAGCAAGAATACCCTTAAAGACAAGATATGATTTTTATAGGATCTGTTAATTATAATAAAATCTACTCAAAGATAGCCATCGTGCTCCATCCTTTGAATGGTTTACTACAAATGGGGAGGGCATGGCAGACAATCTTTTACAGAAGCAAAGAAAATGGTGCCATCAATGAAGCGCTCACACATCACATTCCCAAATTGCTTTTGATGCCTGGTTTCATTGGTGTGGTTTTATCACATGCCATTAAAGAGAGGCATGAATGCTCAATAGGTTTTGCAGCATTCTTTCTCATAACCGCAGAAAACAATTATACACAAAAAGACAGGAAGTGCTGAATTCGGTTGGGGATTTAAATGATTCAATACAGTAGTATTTGTGCAGATGGAAGTTTACTCTTATCGTTAATCATTAGCCACTAATGTCAATCTTCAATCCATAGCAATTACCCTGGGCTTACAGCAGCTATTTAAATGAAGTGCTGGACTTAATTTTATAGATGACACAAAATGTAAAATAAAAATAAAAAAATACACACAGCAATGTAATGCAAAAACTTGTCTTCTTCAAACAAAAATTCACAGCAGTTGAGGATTCATTTGATATTCTATTATAAAGGTTAGACTTGAACTTGGGTCTTCCCAGTGTTAGTTTAACAACTACAATACCATTCTGTACCACATGTGTGGATTCTCCTGGGGAAGTAGAGATGAGGGCATAAGATAACAGATTTACTGGATGGAGAGAAGTAGACCAACAAATCAAACAACCCAAATGCCAGAGCCAGCTCCTTCTTCACCATGGGACTGATTTCCCTTTCCCTGACAAAGAATTCATGAAGACATTGCAAGACCCTGTATAGGCAGGGTCATTTTAGTTGTGATGAAAGCATGTTGAACTTGGCCTGAAATGCTTCCAATGACTCAACAATAGCTTCGCATACTAAAGATGCATTACAAGAACCCAGTGAGAGAACAGGTATCCTAGTATCAGAGGTGGTATTCTACCAGTTCTCACCTACTCGAGTGATTTGGCATGGGTTGCTGAATCGGTGGCAACTCTGGTTGGCCACACACCCAACCCAGTCGCCCGTTGGTCACTTGCGATCACTCTCCTAGCTTTCCGTTCTCCATGTCCTTTTTCTCCCTGGGGGAAAGGAAGAAAGGCTTGGACATTGCAAGTATCACTTTCCCCGTGTGAGTTAAAGTGCTGGAGTGAGAAGGAGTGCGGTCTGACAGAGGGGGTGGGGTGAATCGAGCCTTGGAGCACTTTTGCAATGTAAAAGAAATGCATTTTGGAAGCAGCAGGTCTTTTAAAAACTTCTCCAGGGATTCCCCATGGACGCTGCAAGTATCGCTTTCTCCTTGTGAGTTAAAGTGCTGGAGTGAGAAGGAGTGCGGTCTGACAGAGGGGGTGGGGGAATCCATTCCAGCCTTGGAGAAATTTAAAGGAGCTGCTTCCAAAATGCTTGTCTGTTAAGTGCTCTGGGTGTGTGTATGTGTATGAGAGAGAGAGAGAGAGAGAGACAGAGAGAGAGAGACAGAGACAGAGACAGAGGAAAGAAAGAAAGAAAGAAAGAAAGAAAGAAAGAAAGAAAGAAAGAAAGAAAGAAAGAAAGAAAGAAAGAAAGAAAGAAAGAAAGAAGAAGAAAAAATAGAAGAGAGAGAGAGAGATAAAACTCTGTGCTATTATTTTTAATTGTTCCATTATTTATCATGTGCTAATATTTTACACTGTCCCTACACCTAGAGTGATTTTTCTGCCTTTCTTTTGCCCAGGGCTACCACATATTTTTTAAGGTTTACATGCATTCAATGTCAATAGTCCAGAGCATAAAATACACATGTGTTTAACAAGAGTTGAAAAGGGACCTTGGAGGTCTTCTAGTCCAACCCCCAGCTCAGGCAAGAAAACTGAGGATGCCAAACTCTGAGTAGAAATCCTGGGAAAAGTGTCAGAATAATACTTAGAAGGGACCTTGGGGTGAACCCTATACCATTTCTGAGAAATGGCTGTCCAGTCTTTTCTTAAAAACTTCCAGTGATTGAGCACCCAGAACTTCTGGAGACATTCAGTTACACTGGTTAATTGTTCTCACTTAGTTTTAGGTTGCTTCTCTCCTTAGTTTTAGGTTGCTTCTCTCTGTTCAGTTTCCATCCGTTGCTTCTTGTTTGCATTCTGCTTCTTTGGAAAATACATTGTCCCCCTTTCTTTGTGGCAGCCCCTTAAAAGCCTGTTGCCTATCACACTCTTGGGTAAAGCATGTGAGTCATTTCCTCCTTTCAGTGGTCCATGAAAGTACATCTATAGTATGCAGATAATAAAGTCAAAAAAGGTGGACAACATTTTTACAGAACTATAGATAAGTTGAGGCTGGGTGACAAGGAATGGCTGGGAGAGGAGGGGCCAGGTGAGGCACCCTTTGATGTGAGTGACATTGAGTTGGCCACACCCACCCAGTCACATGACCACCAAGCCATGACCACCCAGTCACATGACCACCAAGCCACGCCCACTAAATAAGCCACGCCCACAGAACTGGTAGTAAAAAATTTGAATTCCACTACTGCCTAGTATAAATAGTGAATCACAATGGACTACAATTTGTAGCTGAACAGTTTCAGAGTTCCTGAAAAACAGAACTTCTGAACAATGAAAATGGAATTGAATATAATATTAGCACCATATCATCCAGCAGCAAATTGATTCGGTAAAACTTTATCCAAAGCTTCAAGAATACCTTATGGGTGATATCTGGGGGAAAAAACATATGTACCATATGAAAAGCTTACAAATAACACAATGATAACTCCAATCCAAATAGAGTTATACTTCATGTTCAAAACCAGATCTTCTCAAATTTAATATGAGAAGAAGGGTTCAGGATAAATAGTCATTTCACACTGAGGCAAAACACCAATTAAAAGAAATACCAAAAGAAGTGGTTCAATCCAATTCCTTAGTAACCACCAAAAGTCAGAAGATGTCTGGCAATACTCTTTCCCGTACTCAATGTAAACTAATACTTTCTTTGAAGTATCCAGCATGATCAGACACAAACACACAAACACAAACACATACACACACACACACACGCAGAATTTCTGATAGTGGTAAAGATATTGTCCCATTTGTATCTGAAAACCATCATGTTGCCTAGGTTTGTAAATATAATATGGGCTTGTACCTGGGCAACTTAGGAAGACATCATCCCCATTCAGTGAATTATTCCTTTAATGGTACAGAATAAAGGCCATCCCTTGATATCTATTTTCTGTCTCTATTCTGAGGCTGTGATGTACAAAAAAGGGTAGACCAGAATAATCAAGGACCACCACTTTTGGGATTGTCCTTGCTAAATAATGTTTCCACGGCATTACTGTTAATCCTTGTCTTACAATAGTTCCTTTAGTGACCATTCAAAGTTGTAGCAGCACTGAAAAAAGTGTCTTATGACCATTTTTCATACAACCTTTGTAGCGGCCTAATAATCATGTGATCAAAATTTAGAAGCTTGGCAACTGGCTCCTGCTTATGACCATTACTGTGTCCCAAGGTCCTGTGATCACCTTTTGTGACCCTTTGACAAGCAAAATCAATGGGAAAGCCAGATTCACTTTAACAACCGTGCTACTAACATATCAACTGCAGAGGTTCACTTAACAACAGTGGCAAGAAAGATCGTAAAGTGGTGCAAAACTCACTTAACAAATGTCTCACTTAACAACAGAAATTTTGGACTCAATTGCAGTTGTAAGTCAAGGGCTACCTGTATTGGCAGCAGCTCAGAAACATCTATCCTCTTAGCCAGTGGTGGGATTCAAATTTTTTACTACTGGTTCTATGAGCATGGCTTGGTGGGCATGGTGTGGCTTGGTGGGCGTGGCTTGGTGGGCATGGCAAGGGAAGGATACTTTAAAATCTCCATTCCCACCCACTCCAGGGGAAGGTTACTGCAAAATCCCCATTCCCTTCCCACCCCACCAACCTGCTTTCCAGCTCCGTTCTCCTGTGCAGGGCAACAAAGGAAGACCCAGCCGATCAGCTGGGACTTGGGAGGCAAAGAATAGATGTGGGCAGGGCCAGTCAAAGGTGGTATTTGCCAGTTCTCTGAACTACTCAAAACTTCCGCTACTGGCTCCCCAGAACTGGTCAGAACCTACTGAACACCACCTGTGCTCTTAGCAGACATAAATGATGTAAAATATTCCATGAGGTTCAAGTCTTTCTCTCTCTCTGCTTTTGCCATGCTTTTTCTTCAATTGGTCAGTTAACTTCTTTTTTTAATGTTTGCTGGTGTGTAATAAATAAATATCCAGATGTATTTTTTTACATCTAGGTGACCTAAGTAATGTGCATGATTTAGATATAGGGATTGATTGGGAATGTGGTGGGGCCAAAGTGAACTGGGAGTGGCCCATAATAATTTTCTATCAGAAAGGTTATAGGCCCAACAAGGAGCTAGTGCCAAACACTGAATACCCAGAATGTCCCATGCAAGGCAGTAAAAAAATGTTTATTATTTCCAGGCACTTTGTCAATCATATAGTTGATGTTAGAGCCCAAAATGGTAGGTGCTCATTAGAATTCAGACCATCCTGAATTCTAATGTCTTACCTTCTTACTGAGAAGTGGTTTTCTTGACATCTACAAAGCTAGCATAATTTTCTTGAAAATGACAATGACCTTTGAAAATCTGCTGCTTGAACATGGGAAAGAATTCAGCATCTGGTTCATAAAAGCACTATTTGAAAGGCTGGACCTCTTAGAGGCCTTGAGGTACAATATCCAGAAGATGCTCAAGCCAGAACAGTTGGGAATAAAAAGGACTACTTAAGATTGAAAGAATTATGAGGCTGAACTTAGCCAAGGGTAAATTGATTCGGAATTAGGCTTCAGGAAAAGAAATCTGGATCACGCTAAGATGGATGTAGGCACATCACGAATGAATAATAACACGTTATACTGTTGAGAAATCTCATAAGCCTGAAATGATCAGGCAATGGAACATATGTCAAAGTATCTCCTTATTCAGAAGATAATGAAACAAAATAATGTGGACCTTTCTGATGATTGAATCAAAGAATCGCTATTAAGCTCATTATCTGAAAGCTATGAATGTAATATAGAGTTAATCAAACTGGGTGGTGAAATTTCCCTTGATGTTTGCAGATGCTTAATAAATAAACAACAAATTATGTTTTTACAGCTAAGTGGAGTGTGTGCTTGCTATGATCTGAATGTAGGGAAGGACTGGGAGTGATCTGGGTGTGAACTAACCTGGCAATTATCCACAGTAATTTTCTAACACCAGAGAGAGGTATAGTGAATTGAATTATTGTTAGCATTAATTAAACATGCCTTTGCTGTTATTTGATTAACTTGACTTCTTGGAATGTATTATAATACTTGCAGAGTCACTAGAGTTAATTCTTCTGGAAGTCCAATAAAGTAAGCAACCTGAAAAATCTACCCTTGATGCTAGAATATCTTGCTCACAACTTGTAGGTTAAATCCAAATAGAATAGTTGGAAGAGTTCTTAATTTCTAAACTCCTTCCTTTATTACCAGCAACTAAAAAGAAAAAAAAATGAAATGATGGGAATAAAGTTCCTTTTTTAAGCTACTATATATTAATATCTTCCCTAACACTGCAGTGTATTAGCGGCATGGCTCTTGCAGAATACATTCCTCTCCCCCATTAAAAATGACATTTCATAAAAGTTCATTTGATTTAGACGCCTGTCATTACATTGAAACAAATGGTCTCTGGAGATAAACATTGGTGGATTCATGAATGAACATATGGGAGCCTCTCTGAAGCTATGCCTGCTTTGTGCTTATGTGCTCAAAGTCTTTTTCTGCACATAACTCTGTTCGTGCTCTCCACTCTTTCAGTCATTGCACTCAAGTACCCTTTCAAGCCACTCAGGCACTATACGCATGTACACCCATACACTTTTCTAATGGATGGCCTAATGATAGATTATTACTTTTGGAGTACTATGCCATATCCCATTAAAAGCGCATACCTTGTTTGTCCCTAAGTCTAATTTCATTTCAGGCTGCAGGCAAAACCTTATTATGAGGTACAGTCAGGAGGCCTGGAGATGAAGCATTAGCAATGATACTGGCAACAACGTACCTCTCTCTTTCCCCTATTTTGAAAACTGTAAACAAAGGCTGCCTGCACCAACTCAAACCACTCTTCTGCCATTTTCTTTAAATAAAAAAAGGCATCTCCTTGTAATGTGTAGGGGGCATCTGGAATAAAAACTGGGCTGCATCATGGTTTGTCTCTTTCCATTGACCCTAGATTGCTCAAGGGATGTTCCAGACTTTGCTTCATCTGGGGTACTTTTGTTCATTCATAGACACATAGATAGATAGATAGATAGATAGATAGATATGGTAGATAGGTGATAGATGATAGACAGATGATATAGATAAATAAATATCCCTAAGTGCCATCCACTAAACTACACATTTAAAAATGGGCAGGGCTTCAGTCATGCCATTGTAGCTGCCATCTTGATCTTCTTCCTCAATGCTTGCAGATGTCTCTGACCAAAATCCTGAGATCTTTCCTCTCTTGTTTGATATATCATCTGATCCATGCCATCCATTCTAAAAGAGCAAAGCCATTGGAGGTTTATACAATCTACAGATATACCATCCGTTGAGCAATGTTTTTCTTGCCATTGGATTGGAACACTAGGGGGAGAAAGAATGATAACCAATGTTCCAGCTATGTTGACTATACTGAATGCCATGCTATGTAAATATTGTCTTTGCTATATTAGATTTACAAAAGAAAAATATGAAATAAAAACTGTATGACTGAGAACATGAAGGTGAAGCTTGTTTATCCATAACCAATGAAATACAGCTATGCGAATGCCACAAAACCTGAGCCCAAGGTTTCTTCTGGATTCAAATCAAAATGCTGGTGTTGATTGCTTTTCAAAATCTTCAATAGATTGAATCTTGTGTCTTTATAAATCCATCTGGGAACTAAGAACTGTAGGAAGTAATCTTTGGAAGACTCCACCATTTATAAAGAGCCATTAGTCTGATCTTGAGGAATGAACTCCCTTCAGTATTACAGTTCCTGTTTTTAAGATTTTGGAAAAGCTCTGACTTGATATAACAAATGCAGAAGAAATCCTACATATCAGCCTCTACCCTCCACCAGTGTGTTCATAATGCTGAACACCATGTGGATAGTAGAAATATGCTTGATGTAAGCCAGCAATTGCAACTATGCATTTTTATTTCTTACTTCTGTCAATTTATTTATGGTGAGTGCAGATGACACCCCCCTCCCCTCAAAAGGGAGGGAGGTGAAAACAAAAAATAGTGGAAAATAAAAATTTAATTTATTCAGGGGAGAGAAAATTAGACTTGGGAGATGGTTTGCTTAGAGTTGAGGGTATTACTATAAAGGTTCCAAACTTTTGGCCCTCATAGCTCATTTTAGTATAATCTTGTAGTGTGCTCACCTCCCTTAAAAATCCGAACACCAAAATGAACTTACAATACAAAAACAATACAATGAAAATTTGGAAAGGGAGATTTATCGTAATAGTAGAAAGGTTCTTCACACCTCCTCTGGACTCTGTCTGTGCTCCCCTAATGAAGGTGCACTTCATAATCTGGGAAGCCCTGCTATGAAGAATGGTGAGGAAGAGCAGGCTGCTTAGAAAAATCACAGGGACTTGTGATTTTTCTCCTATTTGAGCTTTTCCCTCAGCATCAGCAGGATAGAGCTGCCAATAAGGCTGCTGAAACCTTGAAATAGGTGGGAGAGGAAATGAGTTCTTTGGAAGTTCTGCAGCCACCAGCAAACAGAGAAAAACAGCCAAAAAGGGACTGGTTGGTCCAGAGGAAAAAAGAATAGAGGTTCAGCAAAGGAAAGAACAACTTGCTAGGTTTTCACATTCCACTCTCCAACTGTAATTCTGTCTTTATAGCCACTGCTTTTCTTTTCCTGTGTAGTAACACCAGTAACTAAAGATAAAGGTTTCCCCTATCATGTCTGACTCATCTCTGTTTCTTTGCCAAGGGAGCCAGCGTTATCTGAAGACATTTTCCGTGGTCATGTGGCCAGTATAGCTGTATGCCAAAGATGCACCAGAGTGGTACCTATTAATCTACTCACATGTGCATGTGTTTGAACTGCTAGGTGGACAGGAGCTGAAGCAAGTATTAGGAGCTTACCCCATTGCTCAATGCTCGGGTCTCAAACCCTGGCTGTCAAGCTCAGCATCTTTAACTGCTGAGCCATCATGCCCCTGCCATCTGTAACTAGAAATACCAAATGACATCTAGTAGTATTGTTAGTACTTCAAAAGATACTCAGGTTTTTTTTTTCATATTGAGTGCTATCTAATCTGAACAGCCCATCATCCAGTGCTATATTGTCGATCATTTTATCTTTTCTAATCATGAAGAGATTTTTTTTTAGCAAATACAGGAGTGGTCTGCTGTATTGCCTTATCCTGTACACTATGAAATTATGTCTTTCTATTGCCACTAAAGTGACCTTTCACCTCCAGCATCTTCCTACATCTCTGCTGCCCAATACAGATGCCCATTGCTTTAGCTGGGCAGCGGGGATGAACTTCACCAGGTCATCCTGGTGGGATTATATACTCTTGGCATAGGCTCCCAACCCCTTTTTTCTAATAATTTTTCTAGTAATTCTGTATGCCAGAATTACTCAATCCTCTCAGAAAATCTCCCCTTATTAACTGTCTCATCACTCAGTCCCAGTCCTGATGTCCTGCCTCATCATGGAAAGTTGCCCCAACTTCCCATGATGAGGAAGGATATCAGGACTGGGACAGGATGAGGAGACAGTTAATAAAATAACTTATTTAATAAAGTGATGAAAAAGTGTTATCCAAGTCTTTTTTTATGATTAAAGACATTTCTAATTTCTGTAATCAAATTAAGATATAATTGTCAGAGAACAGGCACAAACAAACAAATTCAACTTCTCCATGCTAGTATTTCCTCTGTGTTTATATTATATATATTTTTCCAGATGGCTGACATTGTTGTGAATGATATTGGCTTCAAGGGCAATGTTAATTGTTTCACCATATAATAACAACCAATGTTCCAAATCTTTAAATAGGAAAATCCTTTGGCCAGTATGCCATTTGTAAAAGGAGAAAAGTATATGCCAGAATATATATAAATATCAGAATGTCTTGACCTCATGTGATTCTTTGGCTTAGTTACTAACTTGATAAATAATATTCAGTTAGTAATTAATTATAGTTTGTGTGAATATCTGTACCCATTTCAATCAAAAAATAATGCTTTACTTGGATGAAATAAACTTCAACCTCAAAGCATGTTTTAAAAATGGCGTATACATTTTGTATCATCTTGATTATAATTTGTAATCTTTGAATCAACAATTCTGGCTGCTATATACTTCATATTTCTGCTTTGCTAAAGCAATACAAGATATGCAAATAAAAGCAGGAAAAATGTAGAAAAAATAACTAGTCGATCGAATCAACTGCATTAGTTATGTGAATGTCTGACACACTTTCTGGCTTATTTCTCAAGCCAATTTTATAAGAAATCCTGGTTTAAAGTTCTACAGCTTCTCAGTTTCAATCTTTCCTATTTTATGAAGGTGTTTTTTGGGGGTTGGGGGAGCTAAAATAATGCTTGAAATTCTTCAAAACTAAGATATCCCCTCCAGGGAAGCTTTGAAAGGCTTTCAAGAGTCTGCAATTATGCCCTATAACAATAATAGTAGTCCTTATGGCTTAGCCCTTTGAGGTAGTGTGGATAAGAAGCCTAACCATGGATGTGGGAAAATTAAATTGTGTAAGACTCAAAGTTTCTCCTTCCTTTTTTTTTACTCTCTGGAAAACTAGGGAGGGTTCCTTCTGAAATATGTCCTACTGTCCTTTCTCTTTCTGTGGGCCATGCTGTTTTACATGCAGGTTATCCAGACTGCCTAGTGTCTTCCAAGGTCGTTCCCACATACTATTATATTGGGTTGTCTGTTCCCTGATTTGTCTACCCCAAAGAGCTGACATCAAGGAACTTTTAAAAATGGATTTTTGTTTCTGTTGCCAGCATTCTATCCTTGATGTTGTTGGAAAAGCTGTAAAAAATTATATAGTCTCTGTAAAGAGTGAAGAGGATGACCTTGACAGAGAAAGGAAAGATTCATTACCAAGGCAACAAGTAGAAAAATACTTCAGAAGCCCAGATGAGGGGGAAGGACCTGAAAATGTCTCAGGCAACTCCCTGAATTCATATGAAGATTAAAGAGAGATGAAGAGAAGCACATTCATACTTGCAAGATTTTGTGGTAAGATTTTGTTACAATAGCCAAATAACAATAAGGTGCTGTTTTTTGCCAGACCTCGCATCTGTTTCTTGGTCTGATCTACTTATGGGAGCTGATACTCTCTGAATTCATCCTTTCCCTAGTTTTTAAAGTTTTACATATTATTAATTTAAATAAATTTATTCTTAAGTTGTCTTGATGGTGTTTTGAAATTGAAGGTGGAAAATAAATCTCACTATTATCCTTTCATAGGTAGACAATAGATTTCTTCTTGCTGTCTTACCATCCTCATAACAAGTGATTCAATGCACTTTTTATTCCATCTCCTTCCTACCCCACAAGCTTCTGAAGATCCTGTGCACTGGTAAAGAGAAGAGGACAAACGAAGAAGGAGAAAGAGGAGGAAGGGATAAAATTTAACTGTAGGAAATTGGCATGCATAGAGAGACTAACAAATTTACCTGTCATAACTTCATTCTATAAGAAATGGAATAATGTAGGAAAAAACCCCAACAATTTTTGCTCATTTTTTTCTGTAATCCAGCCGCAGTTCTTCCTCTCCCACATAAATATTCTGATTCATGTGCATAGCACATGCATTTTAAAGCATTTTTCTATACTTTTCTGTAGGTGGTTTTCTGTAATAATACATGGCTTTCTCAATTTTACAGATTTTGCACACACTAACCTGTTTGATGAATTATGGGAAAAAACAGCTTTTATTATAAATTGAGAAACTGTCAATTAGAATAATTCCATTAAAAGATGGCTGAATGATTTTCTACATCTTTCCTAGCAGTTCTTTCTAAATGTTTTAAGTAACTCCACTGATTGCATCTCCATCACTACATTGTAACCTGAGGCATTTTATACATGTTGTGATTGTACAATCTGAGTTTGGTGCTGTTACCCGTCCACATGTCCCCTTGATGCCAGGGACTTGCAAGCAGTTTTGAAAACTGACTCTATTATTTATCAGTTCCAATTCAGCTCCAAAGGAAGCACTGTAAATATTATTGGTAGCATAGGAAGGTAGTTTCTGTAGGTATATGATACATAATAGGAGAATGGTGGCTCACAAGTTTAGAATATGGGCTGACGATGGGCAGTCTTGTGTTTGAGATCTGTTGCTGCTATGGGATGGAATGAGCTCCTATCACATGCTCCAGCTTCTGTCAATCCAGCAGTTCGAAAGTGAGTGGGTACCTCTTTGGTAGGCAATTCACAGGGACCTGAAAGGTGTCCCCTGGGCAACACTGATGTCAGCAGAAAATGTTTTCATAATGGGAGTAGTAGAAGTATACGTAATTACATTTGAGAAGGACCCCTGTTTTCCACCTTAGGATTTCCTACTTTGTCACTAGCCAGTCTAAGGAGTGGTTTTTCTGCTTTCCTTGTACACTGACCAAGTTGCTTGTCCTTTAATATTTTCCCTTCTCATTTCAGTAAACAAGCAGAGTAAGGAAAAAGATGCTCCCTTCCATTAGCTGGAGGATGTCCTGTCCTGCAACATGGATGGATAATGTTCCAGCAGTGAGAATATTTGACCCTGCCATGAATCTGCAGAACAAATTAAGTGGGTCAAGAACTATCTGTATAGAAGTGACTTTGATGGTGCATTAAATCAGATCCTGTAAAATACAGCAACCTAAAACAGTAAAAACAACAAGCATGACTAAAGCATAAATGGAAGCCTATTTAACTAGATTTAATTAATTAATGCCAATGACTTCTTTGTCAGTTCTAAAACAAGTATTTCTCTCCTTAAGACAACAGCCGGTGCCTTATTAGTTGACTGTAAATAACAAATCTGTCACTTGGACTGCCAATTTGGAGGGGAGGGTGATAAGTATTTGGTTTCCTGGGAGGAATCTGTCTTAAATTAGTGGGTTGTTTTTTCTAATCTAGAGTGAAGCCCATGAAATGCAGACAGCAAAGTTTCAATTAAATTCAAAATAAGTTAAATTTTTTTGCAAACATTCTAGAGATGGGAAAATTATCACTAAACGCTGAGTTAAAGAGAATGGAATTTCATACAAAATGGGTGAGTAAATGGTACCATTTACCATTTGAAGGGTCCAATCTCATGTGATACAACTACAGATGAAAATTTGTTTACAGTATGTGATATCTTTTTTGCATCATCGTTTCATTTTCGGTGAAGACCCTAATTTTTTTCTGAACAGAAATGTTTAATCAGTTTCATCTTTTCCAACATTTGAATTTCTTGCTCTCTTGTTTATGAAAAAGAAATAGCAATACTGATAAGGATAAAAAAAAAAAACATCCACCAATCCATATACATTGTCAAAACTCAGTATAGCCACTTCTATCATATTTATTTGCCCATCATAAAACTGATAAAGTTGTAAAGAAAAAATACAGCATCTCATAAACATATAAATACATGGAGATTTATACCCAGACCTTTAAGATTGAAGAACTTAAACGCCTATGTCTGGATGGATAAATCTGTCAGAATTTCTTTCTTCTTTTCTTTCTTTCTCATAAAATCTTAAATTCATTCTGTCCAGCATATGGAAAAGGATGAGTAATATTCATTTAGTTATCTCTATTCTATATCTGTGATCGATAAAAAATCTTTATAGGTTAAGTTATAGTATACAAATTAATAGTTATGCCATGAAGGAAACACAGTGGAAGAGTAGAACATGTGGCTGTAATGACCACAGGAGTAAAATAAAATTGTCATTTATTTTCCTGCCAGCAAATGGGTAAGTCACTGATTTCTATGGTCAGAAAGAATTTAATCCAAGAAACTGTTCCAAAGGTCTTGTACCCTACCTACAAAAGTATTATATAGAAAGGTCTCATCTTCAGATAATTCATATAAAACATATAATTTACTTCTTTCAGAAACAGATAAACTAGACAGCTACTTGCTTTCTGATTCAGTTTAACTCAGAATATATCTCCTTTCTTATCCTCAGAAATGCTCTTGTAGCAACAAATGTCTTGGTTGCAGTTATCTAGCAAATACATTTATTGATTTTCCTTATTGCAAAGATCATAAACATGAGTCTCCTGAATCAATTTACAAATTATTCAAATAATTATAGCATTAAAACAACCTCAGAATAATATGTTGGACTTTGCTATGTTTCATTGTGGAATTTGACTACCAATTATCATACTATTGTGTAATAGCATTTTCAGTGAGATCTGACCAGTCCATAATTTTAGTTGATTACATGAGGACAGACATCCAAAAACATCTTGACAATTATGAAATCCCTTTATGAGCAAATAAATAATCAATCCCTTTATTGATTATCGGCTTGTTTTGTAACATGTTAAAGCAGGATATTTCCATACAATCAATTTTTTTTTGTTCTGGGCAATCCACTGGGTTTACAATGACTATTGTCTGTGCTCAGAAGCACCATATACTAGTAATTCTTCATATCAAGTGGGGGCGGAGTCACAATGCTGTGCTTAAAATTCTTAATACTGAAGAAAAGAACTTTGGCTAAGACAATCTATTGATTTAGGACTATACAGCAGTATCACCAATTCAGTAAATAGCTTCCTCCATCCTCTTGCTTTTGCTTCATTTTAGTTTACTGCACATTGACAAAAGTGTAATTTGTCAATTCATGGGAACAGCTGCTTTCTTAAGATTCTAGGCTATATCAGTTTCACCCGTGTGAATGAAATGTCATGTCTAATCTATGAAAAACATTTACATTATGAATATATTTTGTGGAATGGAATATAGGTCAAAACAGATTCTGCCACTCACAGATTTATCTGCAAGCTGAATGACTCTGACTACAAATTGATCTGCTACAAGCACTTCCTGTATTTGGCATATTAGTCAGGTGGTTCAGGTGCTGTCTGTTAGTTTTTCAAGGATGCCAAGAAATGACAGAATATTAATTACTTCAGCAGTCTCTTTCAAGGCCTGCTATAATTCATAGCTTTCTCGATCAATTAAGCACTTCTAGTAGAAATGTGCAAAACATTCTGTGCAGAGAACTGCTGATTTCAGGAGATCTGTGTCCAAAACAAAATACATGAATTTCAGATGTTTTGATTAAAAACAAGGCTGTGTTACTCTGGAAATAAAGTTTTAGGAAGAAGTTGTATGTGTGTGTGTGTGTGTGTGTGTTTGTAAGAGAGAGAGAGAGAGGGATAAAGAGAGAGAGAAAGAGAGAGGGAGGGAAGGAGAGAGGGAGAGGGAGGGAGGGAGGGAGAGGGAGGGAGGGAGGGAGGGGGGAGAGAGAGAAGGAGGGAGGGAGAGGGAGAACAGTGGGGAAAAAACAAGGTCTTAGCATCTGAGGGGAAGTAAAGGAAAAAAGGAAGGGATATGCTGGGGACTACTGAGAACAACACAGTAAGAAACAGCCACCCAGACTAATGTACCTCAGCAACTGCTGAGGGAGGTCGGAGTGAAGGAAGATTCTGGTAACATCAGAAGACATGCTGTTGGGATATGCTGTCCTGGGACATCAGCAATAACTGAGTGAGGGAAGGGAAGATAATCGAGAAGCCTGCAGGCCAGTATGATATCTGATAATGGCAATAGCAATGACAGTGACTTAAAGGAGAAGGGGAAAGGAAGATGCTAGAAACAACAGGAACAGAGAGGCTACTCTGTATTATACCATGCTGGGAGTTCCTGTGGGAGAAAAGGATGATGCACACTGGCCTTGCCCTACTTGTCCCATAAATTATTGGGGAATCTAATTCATCTAAAACTTTGAACATCCAAAGTACAGACGATTTACAACCACAATTGAGCCCAACATTTCTGTTGCCGAGTGAAACAGCTGTTAAGAGCCTCGGTGATGCAGTGGTTAGAGTGCAGTACTGCAAGCTACTTCTGCTGCAGCCAGCTGCCTGCAATTTGACAGATTGAATCTCATCAGGCTCAAGGTTGACTCAGCCTTCCATCCTTCTGAGGTGGGTAAAATGAGGAGCCAAATTGTTGGGGGCAATATGCTGACTCTGTAAACCACTTAGAGAGGGCTGTAAAGCACTATCAAGTGGTATATAAGTGAACTGTTATTGCTAAGTGCTATTGTTAAGTGAGTTTTGCCTCATTTTATGAGCACAGTTGTTAAGTGAATCACTGCAGTTGCTAAGTTTGCAGCCCAAGTGTTAAGTGAAGCTGGCTTCCCCATTCACTTTGCTTGTTAGAAGGTTGCAAAAGGTGATCATGTGACCTTTGGAACACTGCAGCCATCATAAATATCAATCAGGTGCCAAGCATCTGAATTTTGACCATATGACCATGGGGATGCTGCAATGGTTGTAAGTGTGAAAAATAGTCATAAGTCACCTTTTTCAGTGCTGTTGTAATTTCAAACAGTGACTAAATAAATAATTGTAAATTGAGGATTACCTGTATTCTGAGTTTTATTTGTGATTAGGCAGAAATTCTGGGAATTCATTGTGATTTGAAAAAAATATTTGAACAAAATTCATTGTATATTTGAAACAAAATATATTTTTCAATTCATGAACATCCCTAGGTTTAGCTTCTGAAAATCACAGTTAATTACACTTTGATTGAAAGTAGAAACTAACTTGTACACTACTTGTGTAAAGCAGATCCCAGAGGATTCCTCTCTCTCTACCAGCCTAGTAGATACAACTGATGCCTTCAGTTCTGTTGCCTAGGCTCTCCCTTTAACATGGTTCAGAAAGTTGTGTTCTTTTTTGCTTCTGGTTGTTGACATTGTTTGATTCCTGACAGGCTAAAATGAAGTAACTGACCTGGACTGATTAAAAACAGTACTGAATGGTATCATATATTAATATGTTTTCGTAGATGTTCACGGTACAGGTATGCAGGTCTTGGTGTGTTTGGGTCTTTTCCCATGTAAGATTGAGAGTATCTTGGTGACGTTTCAACAAGGTCCCACTCGCCATCTTCAGGCTGGTGCTTTCGGTTTCATGCTTGTACGAGCAAAGCATGATCAGAGCTGTCATCTCTCTATAAATACTCGTGGGGAGGTGTGGGGTGTTGGCTCTGTTGTAAGCGGGCTGGTTGGCTGTGTTGTTATTTCCTGATTGGTTGATGGAGTTGATGTTTGCAGATTGGTTGGCTTTTTCTTAAAAACATGCATGGCTGAGGTATTGGCTGTGTGTTTATCAGTTTCTGTGTTGTAATGACCTGGGTAATGGGCTGTGTGATGACTTTCTGAGTTCTATTGTTGTGACATCCTAAGTCTTGTGCTGTAATCTCCTGGGTTGTTGGCTGTGTTGTAACATCCTGAGGTTTTGTGGTGTAACCTCCCTGCATATATATATTTCCCATATTTCAAATTGTTGGCAACTGGGAATATTATTCTATATTTTTAAGAATGGCAACAAAGGCCACATATCAATTATCTTTCTATCAATTTATAATCAATAAAATCTATACTGACATCTATATTGGAAATTGAGGCATTGATTAGATTCAGAAAATATCCTAGCAAAGGAACACGTATTAGAGTGGGTGGACAATACATTCCCCAATATCTGCTTTATAGGTGGAAAGTATTTTTGCAAGTAAACCTTAGATCCCACTTCCATAAATCAATGAGCTTTGTTATCTGCTCTTGAATTTTGAGGAAGACCTTTTCCAAGCCTAACATAAGATAGGAAGCAAAGAGATACAAAATATATATTTTCAATTTCATGATAATTATTGCCATCTTCACTTTTTATGAGTACTCTGTCTTCGTTAATTTAACAGGTGTTTTTGTGTTTAATTCACCATAGAATTTGGAGATGGATGTAAGTTTAAAAAGTTGCAGATGCACATTTTGTAATTGTGCTGCTTTGCTTCATGAAACAGAAAATGAGAACTGTGATGGACATTAAAACTATCCAGTGAGAACTGAATAGATTGTTTTTCTTTCAAAAATGACCAGTTCTCCTTTATTGAAGACACATTTTAAAACAAAGATATCAAGAAAAAAAAATAGCAGTCGAAACATTTCCAATACTCCAAGCTTGTACTTGTCCTGCTCATTTTCTTCCTTGATTAAAGGCAGACAGTTCTTCTCATGAGATATGCTGACTGCAACTGGGCTCATAGGGAGCTCTCAAATTGGCAGTAGAAATGCCACTTCTGCAGAAACAACACTTCGTATCTCTATAGCAACAGATTTATAGCATCTTTCTCCCAACAACAGGCTGGATTCAGACTTACTTCTACTTTAGGTAAATTAATTGAAATTAATAATAACTTAAATCTTGTTGGGCCGACTTTAAAACAGATTAAATCTAGAGTCAACCCAATATGTCCTATTACCTTGATCTCAGTGGTGGGATTCAAATTTTTTACTATCAGTTCTGTGGGCATGGTTTGGTGGGTGTGGCAGGGAAAGGATACTATAAAATATCCAGTCAGAGGTGGTATTTGCCAGTTCTCCAAACTACTCAAAATTTCTGCTACCGGTTCTCTAGAACCAGTCAGAACCTGCTGAATACTACCTCTGCTTGGTCTGGAGAAAAGGATATTGTCTATTCCTTGTATCATAAATTTTCTGTTTCTTGATCTGGTTTATTTGCCTTTGATAAATACTTTAGTGAGAAAGACATAAAGGTTATGTTTTTTAAATACCATGAAAATAACATATGTATGCTGAGGTTTGGAATACAACATGAAAGGATGGTAAGTTTATAAACATTCACATTCAATTGAATTAGATTTCTTGGTTGAGCAAAATACCTGAAGAGCTTTTAGGGAAACATGTCAGTTTGCTGGTCTCAATTGTGGTCTCTAAACAAGGACTACCTGTATACACACACACACACACACACACACACACACACACACACACATGCACACACCAAACCAATGTTTGCAGAATTATTTAAAGAATTTACAAGAGTAATGTCAAGTCCTTTAGGGATAGCAAACTTAAGAAACATGAACTACTTAGATTGCCAGGGAGATTTGTTATTGCTGGTAGAATAATGTTACAAAACTGTAGATTATCCTAGCCAGGTTCACAATTCTGAGATCTTTCTAGACTCACAGCTTCTGCTAGAATAGTAGCTAGAGGAGTTACAGGAGGCTTTGCCAGTTGCAATAGGTACATTAACTGCAACTCCACTTGGTACAGAAGAATCTGCCTATATCATGCCCTCATGGACCCAGAGTATTTACATGGTGCGCTGCTCTAACTAGAATCATGGATATAAGTAATAATAAATAGAGGTAGATCTTGACTATAGCTGGTCTTTAGCATCTTTTCAAAGTTACAAAGGCAACTGGACATTTTTCCCCTTGAAAACATTTCACTTCTCATCCAAGAAGCTTCATGGAATAAAAATGTTTTCAAGGAACAAATCACAGTAATGTGACATTTCAAGTTCTTAGCAACTGGCCTACATTGACATATGTTTGCAGTATCCCTCAGTCACAGGACCATGATTAAAATTTTTGTCAAAACCCAGCATTTACTTCTGGTTTTCAGCAAACCCCTTTCCCCCCATTGAAAACAATTGATTCACTTAACGTATCCAGAGACATTCAAGACTATGGATTCATTTAATGATCACACTTATTTACTTAATAACCACCACAAAAATAAATGTGTAAAATCTAATCAATCATGTGATAACCTGCCTGATGACTGCATGACTTATGACCGTAATGGGCAGTTTCCATTACAGTCATAAGTCAAGGATTATCTGTAAACAAATAAACCATTAAATATAATAAACAAACATAAATGCACAGAGTAGAAACTCTTCATTTCCTCTTCTTTACAGACTCTAAAAGGAATGTTTAAAAGGAATGCTCTGAACATATTATGCAGTTTTAGCAGTGAGATAAAAATGCAAAAAGGAAGAATTTTCTATTCTACTCCAGGGTTTATCACTACTTCACAAAGCTTTTTACATTTTCTATTGATTCCTTGTGATCCATACTGAAAATTTAGATATTGCAATAATCCTCAGAGGAAATAAAACACTGCATGTCTTAAACAAGTACAATAAAATGAAAGAGGGGAAATGTTTGCCAGAAAGGAATAATCAGCAGCACAACAGAAAACCTTTGATTTAATTAATGATGTAATAGTATTGTAAGGTGCATTTTAAAAAGCAAATCCTATGATCCTTCATGTTAAAGATGCTTAGACTTATCTAACTGTGATAAGCACCATGTTTCAATCTATCAAGCAGCATAGCACACAAATAGAAAAATGCATCAAATTATTTAACAGTGCTCAGCATTGTCACAGGGTCTAAATAAACCTTTAATGTCTTTTTAAAAAAATTAATTTTCCAACTGAACAGAATTCAGCATATGTGTATTTTACTCCTGAGCTCTCAGTTTATTTTCTTTTGACAGCATCAGCTGTTTTTGAGTAATAAAATTCTATGCAATTTGTGATACTTCCTTTTCTTTCAACAGATCTACTTCCACATAGAAACAGGTTTTTTAAATAGGTAGTTTTTCCAAAAAAATATGAACTAGACCCAATAGAAATTAAGGATGCAGATGTTTTCTTAATAAGAACTATTTCTATACAAACCCTTTATGAATCCAATCTGTGATTTCAAAATATTATGTTCATTATATGTATGGTATATATACCACTGAATCCCCACAATTTAGCTGTTCATTGTCACAGTTTGTCAAATATCCATTCAAAAAAATTATTGAAGCAAAAGACCATATCTCTTTTACTGGGGAGTATTTTTTTAATTACAGAGCTACCTTGGTACTTAACTGCTTCATAACTATCAAATTTAGTACTGAATAGAATAGAGTAGAGTAGAATAAGAGTTGGAAGGGACCTTGGAGGGCATCTAGTCCAACCCTCTGCTTAGGCAGGAAACTACGCCACTCCATGAATTCTAATGTGAAAATGTTGTCCCAGTACGCATTATTTGTTTGTTACTTGACACACTGCAATAGGAAGAAGGGGGGTGGGGACAGCTATGACAAATAGAGAGGAAATCAGCCATGGTAGGAAGATGGCTGCAAAAAGAAATTGGGGATGGCCACAAAGGGCAGACTGAAAGTCAGCATGCTGGAAATGCTTCCTATGTCATCACTGACATAGGAAAAAGGACAGACAGGAAGTCTTTCCTGGTCAAAACAAAGGGTCACATGGTAAGTCATGTGGTTTGTTTGGTACTCATCATTTTTAGTACTCGTCACACCTCCCAGAACCAATTAACAAGTATTGAGGTACCACTGTACTTTACAGTACAGACTAAATTTACCTAGAGTGAATTATTATAATTTGTTGTATTCGTTAAAAATAAAAAAGAAATAAAGTACCTTCCAGGAAATTAACTCTCCGTACTTCATAGAGACTTGCTCTGTTCTCTCTAATATTGCCAATATTGCAAGGAGCCCATTTCACCATGCAGAAATATAGCTTTGCATACCCTAGGCACACATAAAAGCACATTGAAATCAAGCTTAAGACCAACTTCATTTGTTTCCAATATAAAATATAATTTGTTGTTGCATACAAAATGGCTAAATATGATTCGAGGTAATCTAATAAACCCAAATAACAAACTATAGTTAATTATCAATTCTGCTTTGATAATCATGTGCCTGTCTGTATTTTGCTGGGATGGGAAGGCAAGATCAAGATCTTTTATTTGAACATGTTGATGTTAATCCTATGTTAAACATATTTGTTACTGAACATGATACTTCATGATTAGATCAGACCACATGGAAGATTAATTATAATTCCAAAAAACAAACTATATATTTCTATTAGTGTTTTCTTCTTGAATTAACTGAATATTAGGGGCAATGGTGCGCAGGGACAAGTGAGTGAATCCTTCTGTCCTGAAATAAGTCTCTCCTAGCCTTTCAAAAAAAAAAAACCTCTCCTGACCAAAAGTGGAATCATGCTACTGACTTCCTGCTAACTTCACTGTAGAAATGACCAGGCTGAGCTTGGTCATCAGTCCCGAGTCCCTTTGCGCTCACAAGAGATATAAGTCCAGACCACCTTGAATTCCTTTGAGTCTTATCTACTGCCAAATTGCTTTGACTGTTAGTTGTTCAGAGAGCTTAAACTCGCAATAAATATTTATTCAAACTGCCTGGATCTTCTGATTTCCCTGGTGCCTGACATTCACAGAGTTAACACAAATCAGAGCAGTACGGACACTGCTAAAACAGGGCATTAAAAAAGTAAATAATTATGGCTAGAAATGGTCATTGTCTAAGTATTGATTGGTTGTCTTCTATTTAAACATGATTTAGTTTACACAAAAGAAACTTTTCCGTTTTTCATTCATACTTCATATTAAAGTTGTGCCAAGTAGCAACGAAACTGGTTCTATTTACTAATTGTAAGTTAATATGATTCTGCTTTCAGGAGATAGTAGCTGAGTCTTTAAGCTTCTTCTCCTTCTCCTCTTTCTTCTGAATGCTCTGCAGGCTCATCAAAAACTGTTTAGAATGATTCTGCCAGCGGTATGCTGACAGAGACAAAACTGCCTTGGACCAGAAGGTGCAATATACTAAATGAAACTTACACTGCTCCAGCTATTAAGAAGGAGAAAAAAATCAACGAAACCCAATAGTCTTTTCCTTAGAAATTCGATTCTGAGAGAATACAAAAGTATACTCTCTTTTTCCTCTCTCTTTTTCTATACATTTCTTCCTAGTATTTTCAAATCAACTTAATGTTTATCCTTTGGTTGTGACAGGATTTGACCAACTGACTCAAAGTCACTCAGCCAGCTTTCATGCCTAAGGTGGGGCTAGTATTCACAATCTCCCAGTTTCTAGCCTGGTGCCTTAACCACTAGGTAAAACTGGCTGTTATGTTCCCAAATATATATTTCTGCTAAAAGTTAGAATCCACGCTCAGGATAAACAATGCATTAGCCCAATGATTCAGGGCAGAACTAGCATGTGATGTTTGACACAGGATTAACAAAAGAAAATAAAAATTCTTATAGAAAAAGAGTCTTGCTGTTCCCCAAAGGCGACTGGACTTCCTTGGGTTTTTTTTTTTTTTTAATATTTCACTTCTCATCCAAAAAGCTTCTTCAGTTCTGCTTTTTGGGACAACTATGACATGGATTATTGAGAATCTCTATAGATAGGAGTTTTTCTAAGTCAAACTAATGGCCATTTATTCCAATCTTCTATGTTCTACAAAGACCACGGGTACATTCAGGAAGTAACAAACATAGAAGACTGAAGAATGGTATCTTGCTTTCTAGCATTTGGTATTTAATGATAGGAGACTATCTAGGTCCCTTTTCAAGCTGTCATTGGATGGCATATTCAAAAGTTCACTATTTTTGTTTAAAGGAGTTCCTTTAATTGATCCTGAATCTGCCCATTTTTATTTTCAGCAAATGATTCCATATCCTAACACTGTGATGAAGGTTGAAAACTTATCTCTAACCATATTTCCATACCAAATGAATTCTAGGACAGCTTTTCCCATAACTGGCATCATTGAAAACAGAATATATTTGTTATAACTTTAAGTATCATTTCCAGAACTTCTTTCAGTTTTTTTATTGCATTTATTTACCACTTTTCCCCTGGAAACTCAAGATGATGTACATTACAGTCTCTTAATTTGACCTCCATAGCATAATTTTGTGGTTGGTCATCCTGAGTGCAAAAGATAAGATTTATTATTAAGGTAATTAATTGATCTATGTTCAAGTCCAATATTTTAATTGCTACACTAAACTGGCTTCCAAATTATAATTTTTAATGCCATAGAAGAGAAAAATTATTAAAGACAGAGAAAATAATCATATTAACTGTTTTTTATTGACAGACAATTCTGGAAAAATTATATCCATTGGGTTGTGAAGACTTGAAAGTGACTAACCTAGTAACATAACCAATACTGAAATAAAATCAAATTTATTTTAACTGTTTTGAAGGGGAAAGTTGGCATCAGCATGCCACTAAAAATCCACATGATGGCCCGAAGTTGCGCACTCCAAATCTAGACTAAAAAATAAGACAGATCTAGTGAAATGCTATAATACAAACAGCAGGACAGTACATTGCCATGTGTATGCCATTCTTATAGGTACAATTGGTGTTGTTACATAACTGTTTGGGTCACTTCTCAATTAATTTTCCCTTGGTGACTCCAGTTTCTGTTTATTGGTTGAAAAATTCTTTCTTTTTTTTAACACCATAGTCAGAGGCACAAAGCCACCCAATAATAAGATTAGGTATTATTGTTACTCTGCTTGTTTTGCCATGCAGCTTTGAATGCTCCTGAGGATAACTTTAGAACCTTCTGAATTGTTCATTTTATTCAGAAATTTATATATATATATGTATGTGTGTGTGTGTGTGTGTGTGTGTGTGTGTGTGTAAGGTTTTTAAGCTGATAATTTTAAATAATAAATAAGGGAGACTAGGATAGATTTATTTCGAGCTAGTTAGCTCTCTTCAGCTAGCCATACCCTTACTGGGATTCAAATCAGGGAATATGTATATGTATATATATATATATATACAGATATATAATAAAAATATAACTATATAATGATGGTGGCAAAGATGAAAATGAGAGCAGATGAGAAGGTAATGATTCCCACCACAAAAGAACTGAAGTTATAGCTGTGTGTGTATACTGTACGGCTCAAAAGGCAATCAGCAACAGCTGAAGAAACTGCTTCATAAGCAGCAAACTGCTGATCATTTCTGTCCCTTTGCGTGTTACTACAACAATGTGAATATAAGATAGGGAATAGTGCTTCGTTCTAATATTTAATTTACTAAGAGTTAGAATCTGACTGGCAACAGGGCAAGCCTACTTCATGCTTTCAGATCTTTTTTTAAAAAAATACCCTTTTCGTTTAAATTATGCAAATTTTGTCAGTGAAGATGCCAAATTAACAGGGACTCTCAATTACTTTATCCTCAAAATGTCTTGCAAAGTTGTCATTGCGAGCCTCTAGTGGTTCTAATGTATTCTGAGACTGAGATGTGTTCGTTCCTTCATTGATCTGAAGTTTCACTGAATGTCTTCCTGGAGATGTAATGATGATGGAAAAACATGATAACTTTACTGCTGACACTGTCTTAAAAAAGAAAAGAAAAAAGGGACGATCTTCTTCCACTTACTCTTTACTCTGGTTGTTGCGTGATATATAACAATGCAGTCTTTCAATGTAATACGATGTAAATACGGCTGTTCAGCTATATCACAAATTCTTTAGGTTACAGCTATTTAATTCAGGAACTTCTATACAAGAAGCAATTTATACTTTCTGCAATTTTTTGGAGAGAGCAACTAGTAAGCCAGAATTCTTACCAATAATATATTAGATCTATCTGCATTTGTACGCAATAGCTGCCCAGAACAAGATGTAATTTAACTAAACAAGAATGTCTTTATTTTCAAGACATAAAGATAATCTAAGCTTATATAATTTTAAAGAATAGTTCATAATTTCTGTCTGCTATGTATGGAAAAGTCTGATGTTATATAGAATAGAATTTAAACTTATCTATGGGTGATGGAATCCAAGAAAAATATCTCAATAGCACAATGTTGCACGTTATATTTCAACATGTATTTGTGTATTTAAATTTTTAGTTTTTATACAATGCATATAATATTAGCGCCTTATGCTAGCTTGTGATTCCCTGCTATGCTGTGACAGACTGCCATGAATTGTGGGGAAGGGGAATGAAGGCTGGGATGCTTGGGAATATGAAAGTAAGTGATGTATCTCCTTGAGACGCTGCCTCAAGGTCACCTAGCTGGAAGAAGGAGAGAGCTGCATGCCAAACTGTGCTTGGACTGACTGTTAAAAAAGCATCTTGTGTGAACCTGATTGGTTACTCTGAGGTGGGCAATGGGAGATCGTTAAGAGAGGGAAAAGTAGAACTTAGGAGTTTTGGCGCACGATTCTCAGTTCTGGCTTTGCAATACTGAAATGTATTTGACCTCTAATAAACTATAGCTTTCTCAACAAATGGAGCCAAGGATCATTTCTATTCAGAGATTTAAGTTATGGCAGGTTCAACAATGTGGAATATAAATAAATGAAAATAAAATAGTTTTCTTCCAATTCCAGTACATTGGGAACTTTTACTATAATTTAAGACCTAGAGTGTTTGAATACGGATTCTGTGAGATAATCAAATAGACTAATAGACCCAGCCTAGTTGAAAATTACAGATTACAGACCAATCTCCTTATGCTGCGTCACCTGTAAAGTCATGGAAGCAATTATCAACCAATCCATTATCTTCCACTTAGAGACAAACAACCTACTCTCTAAAAAACAATTTGGTTTCAGAAAAAAACTATCCTGTAATCTGCAACTCTTACACTGCAAAAACATATGGACTACACAACTCAATCAGGGCAAAACAATAGATGCAATCTACATAGATTTTTGTAAAGCCTTTGATTCAGTAATACATGACAAACTACTCCTAAAACTAAAATCTTATGGTATCTCTGGACAACTGCATAACTGGATAGAAGCATTCCTGTCAAACAGACAACAAATGGTCAAAATTGGGAGTGTCCTATCAAATTCTGTACCTGTCAATAGTGGTGTCCATCAAGGCGGTGTTCTAGGACCAACTCTCTTCATATTCTACATAAATGACCTCTGTGATTATATTAAGAGCAATTGCGTTCTCTTCGCTGATGATGTAAAGCTATTCAACACCACCGACAATACTGCTACCCTTCAAAAAGATCTTGACTATGTGTCAGAATGGTCAAACAAATGGCAACTTCAAATCTCAACAAATAAATGTTCTCTTTTACATATTGGCAAAAAAATCAGAAAATAAAATACAAGCTGAATAGTCAAGACCTTGGTGATGATCCAAACTCTATCAAGGACCTTGGAGCACTCATCTCTAATGATCTAAGTGCTAGAGCCCATTGTAACTACATAGCCAAAAAGGCATTAAGAGTTGTTAACCTAATCCTACGTAGCTTTTCTCTGGTAATATCACACTACTAACTAGAGCATACTAAACATTTGCTAGACCAATACTTGAATGCAGCTCAACAGTCTGGAACCCACATTACGTATCTGATATTAGCACAGTTGAGAAAGTCTAGAAATATTTCACAAGAAGAGTTCTCTACTCCTCTACTCGCTGTAGAATACCTTATGCCACCAGACTTGAAATTCTAGACCTAGAAAACCTTGAATTACGCCGTCTTCGGTCTGACCTAAGTATGGTATATAAAATCATACATTGCAATGACTTACCTGTCAATGAATACTTCAGCTTCAACCATAACACAAGAGCACACAATAGATACATACTCAAGATTAACCGCACCAAACTTGATTGCAGGAAATACGACTTTAGCAACAGAGTGGTCAATGTCTGGAATATTCTACCTGACTCTGTGGTTTCTTCCCCAAACCCCTGTGAATAAGCAGTAGCAAGATGTGACGGAAGAAAAAGGATCCTTTATCTGACCTCTTGTAGGTGATCTGTCTTAACTCTAAGACAGTAGAAAAAACGAACTGTTTCAGCAACCTGCAGTGGTGGTAGTCATGTTGTAAATTATAGGCGCATAACAAATGGTAGCATCCATCTTTTCTGATTCCACATACTGTAGTCTCTGATGACTAATGCCTCTCCCATTGGGTTGTTTCTATTATTGGAAATCTTTAGGCAGCTTTAGGAACAGCCATTTAAACTACCATTGAAATATTTCACTGTACCTGAGATTTGAAGTACTTTCCTGCCACAAGTCATTTTTGAGGATTCCTAAAAATGTATTACTGACAAATGCATCCTTCCTCTGCAATATGGTAGAAAAAGGATGAAATATGAAAGGGAACCAGGTGCAATGGCACTGACATGAATAATGCACTTATAACAAAGACCTATCTCAATTAACACAATCTTTCTGTTAAACTAGGATGGATCTATACAGTGAAGTCTAACCATATTCTGTCTAGGGTCCTCAAACATGGCAACTTTAAAACTTGTGAACTTCAATTTCCAGAATTCCTCAGCCAGCTATGCGTCTGAAAGTTGATAAGTTTGAAGACCTCTGTTCTATGCCTTGGGAATCACTGATGTTGCCTTAAATACTGATGAGTGCTGTGGAACAATTACAGTAATCATTATAAAACATGTGCAAAAAGATTCAAATGTTTCTTCAATGTTCACAGCTTTTAGCACAATTAAACTGGCGGGATGCAATCATTTCTGACACAGAAATGTTTACCTGCACAAAGAAAAATAACAGTGCATAAATGCTATTTTTGTTCAATCTCATTCTTTCTCTTAAAATCTACTTCATACTGATTCTTTTACTCTTGTAAGTTTGTCACTGGAATACAGAGAACCCATATTTTGAATGCCTGATAATGGGAAAAGATAAGTCTCTAAAATACAAGCATAATTATGTTCAGTCCCATATGTCAGAGATACTTTAAGAAATGCTTACAAATAATTTATTGTATAATGTGATGAATAAGTATGTGTTTAATTGTACTTTGTAAAAAACTTCAGAAAGTAACTGAAGAATTCCTTTTTATTTCATTTTAAGAGTTATTTTTGATCAAAACTATCCCCCAAAAAGAGGCTTGCAAGAATAATGATTTTAGGGTTTGGGGTTTTTTGTACACTGCAGAGTCGCCTGGGCAGCTATATACAGTAAATTAGGTAGGTAGATAGGTAAATCAATTGAAAGGTAGGTGGTAGATAAGTAAGTAGGCAGATGATAGATGATAGATGGATGGATGGATGGATGGATAGATAGATAGATAGATAGATAGATAGATAGATAGATAGATAGATAGATAGATAGATAGATAGATAGATAGATAGATAGAAAGAAATGGTTCAACTCTAACAAAGCAATAGGAAGACTAAAGGTACCTATAATTCAAGGGATACAATCACATAATCTTTGCTCAGTTATTTAAAATGTACCCCCCAATGTTAATCTTATAGTACAAACTTGCATATGCCTGACTGAAAATAATTGCTTTAATGGAGAATATTTTCAAAATAGTATGCATAACAATGCAAACTATGCTTAGTCAAAAGTATAGCCTACTATGTTCACTTGGATTACTCTATAATAAATATACTTAGAAATACAGCCAAATAGACCTCATGAGGAAAACATTGTACAATTGACTATATTTAATCATGCTTGGTAGAAATACACATACATTTCCTTTATTGTATCAGTACAATTTCTTATCAATATAAATTTCATCAATGGTTTTTTTGAACAGAGACACAGCTCTTTGATAGAATATTAGCTTTGAAATGATTAACTGGCTCCATTTCATCAAACACAATAAATAATACACAAACATATACACACACACTATATATATATATATATATATATATATATATATATATATATATATATATATATATATATATATATACACACACATATACATACACACATACACACACACACACACACACACACCCTTTGTTGCCCAAAAATTTGACAATGTACTCAGAATATGTTGCCTAGCATGATCTCTTGCAATAATAGCACATACAAGCATTTAATCCTAGGAGTCATATTGGAATCATGTTTCTGTAATGATTTCCATGCATACCAAGAGACTGTCAGAGACCCTTGACAATAATAAGTTATTAACTAATCAATGCCAGAATGAAGGTGGGTGGATTGGTTAAACATCTGGTTTTCCAGTGCCAATATATAATGTAAAAACACGGTCTTGAAATTAGCACAGCACTATATCAGCATAATTATATACTTAAGTTCAGCACACATTTCTGCGTATCATAATCATGCCTTTTAATCTCTACCTAGATATTGATGTAATTTGGAAATATAAATCCTAAATAAGAGCAATAAACATTTGTTACTTACATTCTGGAGTCATCCCATAATGCGCAATAGGGATTCAACGTGCCCTGAAAAAGTGGGAGAATATCCATTAAAATGTATTCTTTACTCAGAGATGTATCATACATACATACATACATACATACATACATACATACATACATACTGTCATGCATTTTATATCAAAGAATTCTGAACTCTGAGATTTAAATGAGCATAAGAACTGGATTAGATTCCTAGCTCTGTGAATCCATTCACAATTATTCCAAGCTTCTCTTTATTCCAGAAGTTTAATTTGCACATGTTCACATATAATATAGTTTTGTTTTATTTTGTCTACAGTTAGGATCATAAATCCTTGCTGAGCCACTGCCATTCATCATGAGATCTATGAGGCTATCCTAATTTATCTTCTGCACATTGCTTCATAATTTACAAATAACCTTCTGACCAGTTGTCATATTTCAACTGCATTGCCATTTGAAGACTGCTTTCTTTTGTTCTGTTGACTTTATTGCTTCATATATTGTACTACAAACATAATACTCCGTGAAAAATCAACTTCTGCTTCCTCCTTTAAATGTTAAAGGTAGTGTTCATGGCCCTAAGGGATGTCTACTCCAGTTGTCATAGAAGAAGGCCTCCAGGATGGCCTTCTTCCAGATAGATTGAAGCAATTTACTTTGTCACTATGAAGAAATCAGCTAAAAAAAAAAGCGCTCTCTGGAAGCTACATGTAAACAACTTTACAGAATGCTCCATTTATGACTGCAGTCCAGGTCAGTCTGATCTAGATTGCTGAAAACAAACATGAAAACATTTTGCCACTCTTTATACCCAAAATATTCAAGTTGTTGAGACTTTTTTTTCCTATGCTTGCACTGGAAAGGCCACTCTGACAAATCAGCATACACACAAAAGCCAATCAGACTAACATTTTTAACAAGTTTTTCATTAGTTTATACAAAAACAAGTCATGAACCCCCAAGCAGATCATTCTGACAATAAACAGAGAGCAAGACAATTAGGGGTGATGTGAACATTAGAAATGTGTCTAACCAAATCTGACAGTGTAGTATACTTTTCCCTAGTTTCACACTGAAAACTTTAAATAATAGCCTGCGCTATTGAGATAAGATTGTTCTTTAAAAAACTAACCTAGAAAAAAAAATCATTTCTTTGCTGTGTTGGGTCCAGGAAGATCCAATTACATATTGTCCATTTTAAAGAATGTATATTATTAAAATAATTTTCCTAATTATATGTACAAATGGGTGTATATGCCATCCATTAACTCACACAATATCTGAAATTGTATGTATTGTGATCAGAGTGAAATTGGGTGTATGTGTCAATATGCAGCAGAATATTGGCATGATCATATTTGATATTGCTATCATGTATTTAAGAAGAAATTCTTAAGATATTTCAAGGTCTGTTTCAGTAGCATGCCAGGATGTTGCTACTTTGAATCTTATTTAAGGTGGCATTATCACAAGCTATTTAGATATATAGTCCATTTACAATAGAAAGAATCATGTCCGGTTCTTGGAGACTGACTGGACAAGTCCCTACAGAAACTTTGCAGAAAAGCAAAGTTTTTCAGGAGTGATTTCCCATTGTTTGCTTCCTAGGGCTGAGATAAAGTGACTAGTCCCTAAGGGGGGACTAGAAATCACACTCTCCCTGTTTCTAACCTGATGCCTTAACCACTATACCAAACTAGCTCTAGAAAGATAATAGTATTGCCTATTTTATAAGATACTTGTAGAAGTATTATTAAGCATCCCTTTGAGAATTCCTGTTAGTATATTATGGGATTAAGTAACGTTACTTTTTAAAAGTATGACAGTAAAAATTAGCATGTCATTGAACAGAAATGAGAAGCACCTTCTTTAGAGAGGTAAATGGTATATTTATCAAACAAACCAACTTTAAAGCCAAAGAGACATGGGATCTTTTATTAATCAATCAACCATCTCCATTGTGTTTCCCAGAGCCATGTCTTTAGGCCTTTACAAAAAAAAATAGGAGGGTTGGGGCCAAGGGGCAAGATGTTCCAGGGGGCAAGAGCAACAACAGATAAGGCCCTCCTTATGGACCCCATCAGCTGGAATAATCGGGCTGAGAGACCCGCATGCCTCCTCTGCTGGCTTGAGTGATATGTGCCAATCCCATTGGGTTGAGAAGGTCCCTCAAGTAATCTGGACCATGAAGGGTTTTAAAGATGATCATCAACAAATTTTATCTGGAAGTAAACTGGTAACTGTTGTGTATGGACTGAGTCTTCACTCAGGTCCGTGCTTCCAGCGGGAAGCACAGACCTCTCCCATTGGCTGGAGCCGTTTGACAGCCGGCTATAAAAGGTGGCTGTCAAACGGCATCAGCTGTTGCCGCTCCAGCTGGCTGCCGTGTTAGCGCGGCAGTAGCGGTAACCCTCTTTGCCTGTTAATAAAGAGTTAAGCTGAAAACCTTGACCTGGTCTCTGCCTGAGTTATTCCGTCGCTCTACAACACTGGTGACGAGGATGGGATACTAAATAAAGGCAAGCCAGGCAAGGAAGAGAAAGAAAGGAGCGAAATCACTAGCTGAGAGCTGAAATCGCTACAGAGTTGCTGACTCTAGCCGCGAAGCACCGTCTCTAACTTGCCTGAGGAAAACTTCACAGTTTTCCTTCACAGGAGATGACTTCGAATCCTACATTCCCGCCCTTCAGACCGACCGCTGAGATGTGGGAGTCATACAAGAACCGGTTTGACTGCTTTTTAGATGCTTTAGACCTGTCAGAAATTTCTGAGCATAGGAAGAAATCTTACTTCCTAAGCTTTTGCGGAGCCCTGGTTTTTGACACTGCAACAGCATTACTGGCCCCAAGATCTATTAAGACTATCCCTTGGGAGGAACTGCAAGAAATTCTTTCAAATCACTACTCCCCTAAGCCTTCCAGAATTGCTAGGCGCCATGCTTTCAGAAGGCGCATCCAAACTGAGGGGGAAACAATTAGTGATTATATGGCAGCACTGAGAACAGCTGCCTTGCATTGCGGGTTCAGAGATTACCTGGACGATATGCTGCTCGATCAGCTGGTTTGTGGTGTTAGAGACCCCAAGTTACAAAGACGTTTATTAGCCAAAGGGGATCTAACCCTAAAGCAAGCCATAGAGGAATCCCAGGCTGCTGAGCTGTCAGCACTCTCAGCAGCTGAAATTCAGGGAAAACCCAGCAGACTAGAAAATCCAACAGTATATTTTGAGGAAGCCTCCACAGAAAATGGCCCAGAAGAGGCTACTGAGGTAAACCGCCTCAGACAGCCCAACGCAAATCAAAAAAGAGTTCAGGCAAGGTATAAGCCAAACCCCACATTTACAAACCTTATGCTTAAGCTGTGGGGGCAACCACCTCAGGGCATCCTGCAGATTCAGGAATGCCATATGTTTAAGGTGTCAAAAGAAAGGCCATCTGGCCAAAATTTGTCAGGCAGGGAAAACCTTCAACCAGCCACAAAGGCCACAGAAGCTCATTCAATACCCCAGACAAATTGAGGACGGTTTCACATGCTATCAGTCTAAAATACAAAAAAATAAATCTAACAAAATTAGTGTCACTGTTTCTATAGAAGGTAGACCCTGCAGAATGGAGGTTGACACCGGCTCTGCATTATCCATCATCTCATGGGACACCTTAAAGAAGCTACTCCCCAGAATGTCAAGACAGAAAATTCCAGCCTGCAATCTAACACTTCGGGACTACCAAGGCAGAACCATCCCTGTCATCGGAAAAGGCAAGTTCCTTGTACATTTTCAAGGGTTTAAGGGTCACTTGCCTTTAGTGATAGTGGATGGCGTCCTCCCAATTGGGACTAGATTGGTTCCCAGCCCTGGGCCTCCACATAGGGGGAATCCACGCCATTACCAATTCAGAAGTTGAATCCCTGTTCAGGGACTATGCAGACGTATTCAGTGAGGGTCTAGGCTGCTACGTGGGAACCCCAATATCCTTCAGGGTAGACTCCTAGGCAGTACCAATTCATTTGAAGCCCCGCAGAGTTCCTTTTGCAATTCGTCCTAAACTAGACAAGGAACTTGACAAATTAATCAAGCAGGGCGTGCTGAAACCTACAGACTTCTCAAAATGGGAAACCCCCATAGTAACACCGTTAAAAAAGGATGGAAGTTTGAGGATCTGCTCTGACTACAAGTCGTCCATAAACAAATATTTACAAGTTAGTGCGTACCCAGTCCCTGTGGTACAACATTTACTCCATTCCCTTGAGCCTGGTTCCATTTTTGCAAAGTTGGACATGTCCCAGGCATATCAACAGTTTCCTGTTGATGATGAAACTGCTGAACTGCAAACAATAGTAACCCACAGAGGGGCTTTCAAATGCACACGCCTACAATTCGGAGTTAGTGTGGCCCCTGGAATTTTCCAGTCCCTTATGGAACGAATCCTGCAAGGGTTGCCAGGCGTTGTGCCTTACTTTGATGATATTCTGGTATCCGCTACCAATCTACAGCAATTACTACAAAGGGTCAGAGGTGTACTTGACTGTTTTAGACAATCTGGTCTCAAACTAAAAAAGGAAAAATGTACCATAGCCACTCCACAAGTGGAATTCTTAGGTTACAAGATTGATGCCAAGGGTATTCACCCAACTGAGTCAAAGGTCAAGGCCATTCACGATGCGCCTACTCCTACTAACAAAACTGAGCTTCAAGCTTTCCTGGGCCTCTTGAATTTCTACACTTCGTTCCTGCCCCATAAAGCTTCTGTTGCCGAGCACCTTCATAGACTTTTAGACAAAAACTCACCATGGCACTGGGGACCAAGGGAAACTATTGCTTTCAAACAAGTCAAGTCATTGTTAACTTCAAAGGCCGTCTTAATCCAATTCAATAAAGACTTACCACTCATTCTAGCAGCCGATGCTTCTCCATTCGGAATTGGGGCTGTCCTGAGCCACAGACTGCCCAATGGTGCAGAAGCACCTATAGCTTTCTTTTCAAGGACACTATCTTCCACTGAACGCAACTATAGCCAGATTGACAAGGAGGCCTTGGCTGCAGTGGCTTCAGTGAAGAAGTTCCATGAATTCCTCTACGGGCATCATTTCGAACTCATTACTGATCACAAGCCACTGTTAGGTATTTTATCCGGCACTAAACAGACTCCCCAGATTTTGTCCCCAAGGATGACCAGATGGATGGTTTTCCTGGCTGCGTATTCCTACACTCTAATCCATCGATCTGGGAAAAGCCTTTGCCATGCTGATGCACTCAGCCGCTGTCCCCTGCCAATGCCAGTCGTGGACCCAGCACCTGCAACCACAGTCTTTCTTATCAACGAACTCAAGCTTCCATCACTGCTGCTGACATCGCTACCCATTCGGCCAAGGACCAGGTAATATCCCAAGTCCTGGACTGGGTAGGGAGGGGGTGGCCTATGGCCCCTTATCCTTCAGACTTCCTACCCTACAAATTACGCCAGCAGGAACTTTCCTCCTTGCAAGGCTATTTACTATGGGGAACCAGAGTAGTCATTCCCCACAAATTGCAAACCTCGATACTGAAGGTGCTGCATGAGGGTCACCCAGGGATTGTGAGAATGAAGGCCCTAGCTCGCAGCTACGTATGGTGGCCAGGCATGGATGCCCAAATCTCTAAATGGGTAAATTCTTGCCAGGCATGCCAGGCCACCAGGGCATTACCACCAGCAACCACCCCTAGGACCTGGGAGGAAGCAGGCAGCCCCTGGTCCAGAATACACATAGACTTAGCAGGCCCCTTCCATGGGCGCACTTTCCTGGTGGTAGTAGATTCATATTCAAAATGGGTGGAATTAACTCTAATGCACTCCACCACTACGGAAGCAGTCAGCAAAGCACTGACTAGGATGTTTGCCACTCATGGCCTTCCTGATTCTGTCGTATCCGACAAAGGCCCCCAATTCACCTCCTGTGAGTTTGAGATGTTTCTAGCAAGTTTGGGCATCAGGCACATATTAGTAGCCCCTTTTCATCCTGCCAGCAATGGGCTGGCTGAGAGGGCAGTTAGATCTGCCAAAGAAGTGCTACAAAGATTGGGTCCTATTAACTGGCATGCCAGGCTGGCCCAATACCTATTGAGCCAACATACTACACCCTGTGCCTCAACTAATAGGTCACCAGCCGAAATATTAATGGGACGCTGGCTGAGGACCACTTTGGACAGGCTGCACCCAAATTATGCCCCTTTGCTTCCTCTTGGGTCAAACAGCCAAGATAGAGGGTTCCTGATAAATGACAAGGTGTTTGTCAGAAATTTTGCTGGGCAACCACTATCGTTACCAGGGCTTGTGATAGCAGTAACTGGTCCCAAGTCTTATAGAGTCCAGTTACCTGATGGACGGACCTGGCGGCGTCACGTGGACCACCTGAGGAAGCGTTGGAGCACCACACCCAGAGGTCATCCAGACGAGCCCCCTGCAGAAGCAACCACACCATTCGACGAAACCAGCTTCCAACCCACCGGGAACGATGACCTACCAGATGGGGAAGCTGACCAAGGTGCAGACCCAGCTCCAGACAGCCCAGCAGCCTCACCGTCGCCCGAAGACACGCAGAAGGCACCAGACAGCAACTCGGCGCCATTTTTGACGGAGCCTAGAAGATCCGGACAAATTCGCAGGCGTCCAGCGTATCTGAAGGACTACGCATGCTCCTCACTGGGAGAGAGGAGTGTTGTGTATGGACTGAGTCTTCACTCAGGTCCGTGCTTCCAGCGGGAAGCACGGACCTCTCCCATTGGCTGGAGCCATTTGACAGCCGGCTATAAAAGGCGGCTGTCAAACGGCATCAGCTGTTGCCGCTCCAGCTGGCTGCCGTGTTAGCGCGGCAGTAGCGGTAACCCTCTTTGCCTGTTAATAAAGAGTTAAGCTGAAAACCTTGACCTGGTCTCTGCCTGAGTTATTCCGTCGCTCTACAACAGTAACCAATGCAGCTCACGGAACTGTGGTGTTAAGGGGCCATTCTTGGGGCCCTCAAAATGATATTGGATGTTCACAATGTGATATTTTTTTAAAATAAAAACAATGTGTAGATAGATAGATAGATAGATAGATAGATAGATAGATAGATAGATAGATAGATAGACAGACAGACAGACAGACAGACAGACAGACAGACAGACAGACAGACTGACTGACTGACTGTATATATATATCTGGCTGATAGTTTGAAGCAGTGTATTGTGAGCTCTTACTAGAAATATGAAATTATATTGCAGCATGATTATTTATAACCTTTTAATTCTGATTTCAAGTCCAGTTTTGGTGAGAAATTGTCATTGGCATCTAGTAATAAGTGCAAAAATCAGTCACCAGGATCTACAAAATTTTCTAAAACAGTAATATTCTTCACTTCGATTTCTTCTTTTTGGAGGAATAGGTGCATCAAAATAGTTGAGCCATCCTGAAAGGTACGTGTTCTTCAAAGAAAGCCCACTGGTTTGACATTCATACTAGGACACACAACCTTGCACACAGATACCCCTTGCCTCAGGTCTTTGCTTTTTCCACTTAAACAAGATTCTCGCTAAAACAATGACTTTTAAAATATCTGATATTTAAAATACCTGATATTTATCTGATCATAACTATCACATTAAACCACATAGAACAGAAATTGCATACGATGGAGCACAGTTATTAGCACAATATGAGAAAAGAACATCTGAATAAAAGTTCAGGATTTTACTTCTTGGTTGGAGAATTAATTAATTAATTAAATGATTAAACTGGTAACATTAACTTCTGTACTTTGTGAGCCATTAATGTACAACATTCAAGGTCTGCAGCTGAAACAAAATTGTCTTCACCTGATTAAAATTAACTACAGGGTTCAAAGATAAAGCCATTTTAATTACAACAATTACTATCTTGTCTTAAATTTAGGTGAATTATTGTAGAGGAAAAATAAAAAAGAAACCATTAAATTAGCACACTGAAAAAAAAGATACTGATTAATTGGCAGTGCTACTTTCAATAAACTGTATATATTGAAAGTAGCACTGCTAATTTACATAAACATGTAAAATCTAAATCCAAACAACTACGCAGTCTATTTTTAATGGAATGTTAGTACTATCCTCAATGCATTTTCCCTTTTATATTGATGGATCTTTGGAGCGCTTCTGGAGTTTTTTGCTGAAATAAACTCTCTTCCCTTTCATATTTCAAATCTCAGGTTACCAGATCTAAAACCAGCCAAAAGAAAACAACAGTTCCTCTAAGATATTATTGATAAGATTGTTACTGCCTTTCTGTCTTGTCAGCACTTCCAGTCCTTCAGCTAATACATAGTTATTATACTGCAGAAAAGTAGAAGAAGTCAAGCGTCAATTAACGCCTTTCATCTTGTGCTGCCCGAATGAAACTGACAAACATTTTCAAGGTATGACAAAAAGCCTTTTTCCTAGCCTTGGTGATACTGTGCCATTGTTCTACAAATTGTTATTGGTCCCAATAATGATATATATTAATTTAGTGACAATATTTGAATTGCTTATTGTTATATTCCAGTTTGAAGACCAGAATACATGTAGTTGTCATGCCTCTGTTAGAATCTGACTCCAAGGGAGAGGAGGAACAGCCAACAGGGAGTGGGAGTGTGGCTCTGGAGGTTGTGGAGGAAACTGGGGAAGGGCACAGGGCAGCTGGGCATTCAGAGGAAGACCCAGGCCCATCCCTCTTCATCCTAGGGCGCATAGGGAGCAGCAGGTAAGGGAGAAACATGAATGGCGTGGTCTACAGGGGAAGAAAGGGCCTTGATCCCCTTCATGGGCTGCAACTGTGAGGACTGTTTAAAAGGACAAACTGCGCATGGGCCATGGGTTCCAGTTTCTCTGGCGACGGACCAAAATCCGTGACTGTGTGCGGATTTCAGCCTGTGCTTGCTGCTGGAGCGCCCCAATCCTTGCGATTCAAGGCTGAAGCCACCCCATAGAGGTGGTGAAGACGGGGGAGACTGCCAGCCAAGTTGAGGGGAGCTGCATCTTTCCTCCTTGGCTAGCCTAACTCCCTTTCCCGAAGGCGACAAGCGGCAGTCAGAAATGTAAGTCGAGGATAACCTGTAATTACAACCTCCACTCCTGCTTACTGTTTTGACTCTTTTGGCCCTTCAAGTTATGCATCGTACAATCTTAAGAGACAAAAAAGAAGCAGAAATTCTGGAAATTTTCTTTGGTATTGTGAGAGAGAATAACAGAATCTTGAAGGCCTGTCAGAATTTCTGACATAATTAAGATAGGCTTATTGTTGAGTTTCTTTCTCATGACATCCACTTTTCTCAGAACTGAATCATCTTTTCCCTTTCACCATTCCCTTTCCAAGGCAAGATCTACATTTTTTTCACTCTTTATATTGATCTGTTCATATTTTAGGATACGGCCCAATGGAAAGTTAATTTTATGAACCATTTATTTCAGTGGGGCAGTTGGCCATGTATTGAAATTCTGCCCATTCCAATTAATCAATCCTAAAAAACCTAAAGCGCATGCCATATAACATCCCAGACTTAACAACTGTCAATAAGAAAGACGAAATATCTGGATAGTGGACGTGGCAGTACCTGGAGGCAGCAGAAGAGAAAAAACTGGAGAAAATTACAAAATACAAAGACATCAAAGACATGAAAATACAAGCAGAATGACTGTGGCAAAAAAAGAAAATAAGATAATATCAATGCTAATAGGTACCATGGGTGCAATTACCAAACATCTGAAGCCCCATTTGAACATCAGTGGCATTGATAAAATCACCAGCAGTCAATTGCAAAAGGCAGCTTTATTTGGAACAGCTTACATCCTGTGACAAAACTTTTACACTCTCAAATAATAACATCTGCCTATCCCAGGTCTTTGGGAAGCACTTGAGAAGTAGATAAAAAGTGCCAAATCTAATCTAAACATCTGCTGGCTTTTGTTGAAGGACAGGTAGTCCTCAACTTACAACCAGAATTGAGCCCCAATGTTGCTAAGTGAAACATTTGTTAAGTGAATCTTGCCCCATTTTATGACCTTTCTTGCCACAGTTGTTAAGTGAATCGCAGTTTATCAGTTAGTAACATGGCTGTTAAGTGAATCTGATTTCCCCATTGACTTTGCTTGTCAGAAACCTTTGGTTGATGATCACATGGGACAATGCAACCATCATAAAAATGAGTCAGTTGCCAATTGTCTGAATTCTGATCATGGGACTAGGGGGTTGTAAGTGTGAAAAATGGTCATAAGTTACTTTTTTCAGTGCCATTGTAACTTTGAACAGTCACTTAATAAACTATTGTAAGTTGAGGACTGTAGTATATTTAACTCTATGCCACAGAGCTTCTGGCATTGGATAGTTTAAAGATTTTAATAAATGAAATGAAAATTAAATAAATACATCATATTGGAGATTTCCTAGAGTTTATAAACAGCATTAAAACAATTTATAAACAGCATT
The DNA here is from genome assembly GCA_023653725.1 of Bungarus multicinctus. Taxonomy (NCBI): domain Eukaryota; kingdom Metazoa; phylum Chordata; class Lepidosauria; order Squamata; family Elapidae; genus Bungarus; species Bungarus multicinctus. The sequence continues at coordinate 118,536,594 of CM042836.1, forward strand.
TCCTAGAGTTTACAAACAATGCATGGGAACTACTTAGGCATTCAGTGCTATAGAAATTGCCATGCTTTTGCATCTAAAATAAGATAAATTTGTCATTTTAGTGAGTCCTTTCTGTTCATACTGCATACATATTGCTTCTAATTACATAAAAGTAGCCATAAACTACAAAATCAGTGGAAAAAAAAAGACATGTGAGCTAAAATTGACTGAGGTTAAAATAATTCTTTATGTTCTTTGTTTAAAATCTTCAGCCAATTGAAAAATAAGCAGAAATACTTACATTTGCCAAGTGAGCTAATTCTATCTCTAGAAAGGAATCTGATGTTCTGGGCTCAGGCCGTATGGTGACCACAATGATTTTGGAGTTAATAACTGTATAATTTCTGGAAAAAGAACAATTAAAAACACAACAATCACTAAAACTACAACTTGATGTAATTAAGCAAAGAGAAACTGTGATTTTTAAACATGGCTAGCTAGAAGGGAATTTAAATCAATTTCCTTCTACAGAATTTATAAAAATGATGTCAAATATATTCAGGAATAAGGACACTCTTCCTGCTGATCCAAGTACCTTTTACTAAATACAATTTATTGATTAAAAAATAGATTCACAACATATTCACAGGCTTATAAACCTGAGATTTGTTCTAGACAAAGCACATTTTTTGTAAAGTTCTGATATGGTCATTTTGCTGAAGATCTATTGAAAAACATTCATAAGAATGACAGCAATGAGAGTTTCTTCAAAACTAACTCTGTTTTTCTCATCGATAATATAAGAGACTTAAATGTAATTTTGTGCCATTTATGAGCTACTTCAGTATTAAAAACAAAATAGCAGTGAATTCACATCACACTTGTGATCTCAGTATTGCCCTCTAAGATTCCTAAGTTGTAAGGCCAAGGGTCTTCAAACTTGACAACTTTAAGACTTGTGCACTTCAACTCCCAGAATTCCTCCTCCAGTCATGTTAGCTCAGGAATTCTGGGAGTTGAAGTCCACAAGTCTTAAACTTGCCCAGTTTGAAGACCCTTGTGTAAGGTCAGATCTTGACCTAATGGTCATCAGACTCACTAGGAGACATATGAAATTTTGGCTTTGGACCTAGATGTCAGTTGCCAAGCCCTTCACTTTTAAAGGAGTTTTAAAGGTGAATAGTTTTGATGAGCTAGGTCATCTGAGTTAGTTTCCCTTTGGCCATTATATTTCTTTGCTTGGATGCTTAGAGATAGGCATTAATAAAAGGGCACCATAATATTAAGACTTCAGTACAAAGGATGCAATATTTAAGTATCCATTCTTCGATATTCCTAAATGGATCGTATGTTGAGAGATTTCTCTCTATTGTCCTGTTGTATTCATTTCTTACCATTGTTGGCATTTTATTCCACTGTTTTCTTTTTATTCTAGGACCATGAATCACCTTTGCAAGATGGGAAGCCATATAAATTGATTAAATAAATACATTTCTCAAACCAGAATCAAAGCATACAATTCCAATATGGATTTAAAATGATGTACTGGGCATGAGGACTGGAGTAAAAAAAATTCAGAATGCCTTTAATGAATACCTCACCTCCTCTGCCAAATTCCTAACTGCAGGAATGATGTCTTCTTCCCTGTGCAGGCTATTCAATAAATATCAATGTGTACCTTATGAAATTGAACTACATTATGATAAAGCCAATGGATAATTTCCATGTCACACTGCAATCTTTAGAAGCATTGTTCTATTTAATAGCTGTCGTTGTACAGCTGAAATGGGAAATTTCTTTTCAGCTGGAAAAAGCAGCTCATGTTCCAGAAAGCTACCAGTTGTTAGTTAATGCAGTGTTTTCATGAGAAAAAGTAAGGTGAACTTTTAAATATATATATTTCAACTTAAATGTGGAGCTTGGATAATTAAGAATGAGCATTTTGCCTCATGGAATGATTGTGTTTCCATTCCTAAACTTAACAGCATCTGAAAACCATGCTGTGAAATGAAATTCACCTACTGAAGTGTTTCTGTAGTCTTCTAAGTATTAATCAAGATCCAATCTTGCTTAGTTATTTTGAGATGACCTAAGGTCGGCTAGGTGCTGCCATCTGCTGGGTTTTTTATTTTTATGAAGTAATAAACCTGTATCTTTTTCTACTGTGTGGAAATACTCTTACAAAGTGCCTCAAAGGCACATGATAAATACCCAATAGCATACTGAAATCCTATCCATACAGATTTCTTGTATTGTATATCATGCATGATGTAAAATTGTTCAATTATGCTTTAAAGTTTCTATCACATTTGTTCCAATTCAGTAAATGAACAAATTGTGCATTTATGCATTATATCCAATCTTATAATTGAATAATTAGTTCCTCTTTTGATTTAATATCCATACAGATATAACTTTAATATACAAAAATTAGTATGGTCTGCTTTTAAACAAAATGTGTTGTTTTTTTCTGGAAGAGATTTTGTTTAATGAGCCTCCACTTATTGTTTGTGGGTTTGTGAAATGTCTCAAAACACATCTGGCATGAAAGGGTATCAAACAGGAAATAAATCTAGAGTGACTGTGAAAACAAAATCTAAGAGAGCATTAATGTGTTGGCAACAACATTTATGCTATGCCACACTGATAAATTAGTCTTATTGACAAAATCACACAGAGGTGTGATGAAGGACTCTTTGTTGCCCAAACAAGATACTTTTTAAGAAGGAACAATATTGAGATTATTTATGCAGGAAAATAATTAAAGTCAATGTGTCTTTTTCTTAAGGGAAATGAAGGGCATAGGTTACATTTAGGTAAGGAATACATTAAGACATATACCATGTGATGTTTAATTTTTTTCTTGAAATATTAAAAAATACAATGTATTTATCAAGTGCTTATTAAAACAAAACCCTCAATTTAAAAAAAAAAACATTGTTGGGAATATAAATTTAGATAGATCAAAACACATGATCAGAAGATGAAGATATTTATAAAAAAAACTACGAAGACATCAGGTAAGAATGTTTTTGTATGACACCAATTTGTCAATAAAGATGACAAACAATAGAAGAGCATATTTATAGCTCAGGGTTGAACTGTGGGGTCCTTGGTGCTTTCTGAGGCTGGGTATTTTCTTGTTTCATTATCAAAGTAGATAACAACATCTGCAGTAAAGCACCAAGGACCCAACAAGATGGCAATCGGACAAATCTGATTATGTAGCTGGGTTGCAACTCTTAAAACAAAACATTTTTTTCCTTATTGTAACCAGCTTCACTTTAAAGATGGCTGGTACTTCCAAAGTTATTAACATGCTTAGGAAAGCAGTGGAAGAAAATCTTTCTTTAAGCATCTAATTTCTACATTAGCATAGTATAATATCTTTCCTGTTTAATGAGGAAACCTCATCTTTCTTTGTGGTACTAAAATCAGTGCATTGAATGAAGAGAGATGGTACCTGATCCAACAATTGTATGTGTACAAAAGGTTTTGCACAGGAAAACTGTTGTCATGGTGTTACAGTTTGATCAAGCTGCCATTGGCTTCTCAAAGTATGTTATTAATCAGACAATTATACTGAAAATCCTACAAACTGAGAAAAGTGTTATGAACATCTGACTTTCTCTGCATAAAAAATCAAGCTATAAATACAGTGGGATGAAGAACTGCATTATCTTTATCAAAACTAACATATTAAAAAAGTTCATTTTTCAGAACCAAATAGATTTTGATAGATGAAAAGAGATTATCTTTTGACAAAATTTATTTGGTACATGGTTCTGAAAATTCAATGGCTATAACTAACTAAAATCTTGTTATGTACCTAATATCTAATTACCATTAAATGAACATTTAATAAGCACTTATTTGGAAGGCAAAGCATGCATCAAACCAACTTTGGCTTGTAAGTTCTAAAGAGTGAATCTGAGAAAATACTCCCATTTATAGAAAATGTTCAAATGTTCCTGGAATCATAGAGTAAACTTTGCGTTTTAAACATTTTTTTTTACATTTACTTTTATGTATCTTGTTGCTGGAACTTAGTAGGATATATGAAAGGTTCGAGATAGGCTTCCATTCAGAAGACCACTTGGCTTCAGCAAGGCTATTAAATCACCACACTATACCCTACGAGCTAAAATAGTTAATGTTGTTGGTATTTATTTATTTATTTACTTATTTAAATTTATATACCGCCCCCTTTCCCAAAGGGACTCGGGGCGGTGAACAGCCAGAATAAAATGCACATATAAAACACATATACAATATTTAAAAATTAAAAGAATTAAATATATTGGCTCTTACAAAGATTAAAAATAAGGGGATTAAGAAAGATTAAAACCAGATTAAAAAATTTAAAAACCCCTAGGCCAGACTGGCTTGCTGAAATAAATAAGTTTTCAACGCACCGCGGAAGGTCAGGAGATCAGGGATGGTCCTCATCTCCGGGGATAATTTGTTCCAGAGAGAGGGTGCCCCCAATGAGAAGGCCCATATCCTCGGGGTCACCAGCCGTCCAGCCGGCAGCAGGAGGAGGCCGACTCTATGGGAGCGTATCGGTCGGCGAGAGGCTGATAATGGCAGGAGGCGGTCTCGCAGATATCCTGGTCCCGAGCCATGGAGCGCTTTAAAGATGATCACTAAGACCTTGAAGCGCACCCGGAGGGCCACCGGGAGCCAATGCAGCTCACGCAGAAGTGGCGTAACATGGGAGCCCCGAGGAGCCCCCAACACCACCCGCGCGGCCGCATTCTGCACCAGCTGGAGCCTCCGGATGCTCTTCAAAGGCAGCCCCATGTAGAGAGCATTGGCATAGTCAGGGTGGAGGTGACCGTGCGAAGCGCATCCCGATCCAGAAAGGGCCGCAACTGGTAGATCCTACAGACCTGGCCAAAAGTCCCCCTGGTGACGGCCGCCATATGGTATTCCAATGACAGCCGCACATCCAGGAGGACACCCAGATTGCGAGCCCTCTCTGTGGGGGCAAGAATTCCCCCCCCCCAGCCAGCGATGGAACCAGCTGACTGTACCGGGATGCCGGGAAGCACAGCCATTCAGTCTTAGATGGGTTGAGCTGAAGCCTGTTCAGCCCCATCCAACACCGCATGGCCTCCAGGCACCGGGTCATCACTTCGATGGCTTCATCGGGATGGCCCAGGGTAGAGATGAACAGCTAATGTACAGCGTACTGATGGAACTCTACCCCAAAGCCACGGATGATCTCACCCAGCGGCTTCGTATAAATGTTGAACAGAAGGGGTGAGAGCACCGACCCCTGAGGCACCCCGCAAACCAGGGGTCTCGGGGCCGACCTCTGCCCCCCTGCCAACATGAATTGCGAACGGTCAGAGAAGAAGTAGGAGAACCACCGCATAACAGTGCCTCCCATTCCCAACCCCCCCAGCCGCCGCAATAAGATACTGTGGTCGACAGTATCGAAAGCCGCCAAGAGATCTAATAGGACCAGGACAGAGGAATAACCTCCGTCATGGGCCCTCCAGAGATCATCCACCAATGCGACCAATGCCGTCTCCGTGCTGTGTCCGGGCCTGAAGCCCGATTGGCGTGGATCCAAATAGATAGCTTCATCCAGATGCTGGGGAAGCTGTTGTGCCACCACACTCTCAACAACCTTCGCCACAAAATGAAGGTTGGAGACGGGACGATAACTAGATAACAAAGTTGGGTCCAGGGACGGTTTCTTGAGGAGGGGTCTCACCACCGCCTCTTTCAAGGTGGCGGGCAGATATCCCTCACTCAAGGAAGCATTAATAATACCCTGAAACCAACCTCATGTCACCTCCCGGGTGGCCAACACCAGCCAGGAGGGACACGGGTCCAATAAACATGTGTTTGCATTCAACCCCTGCAGCAACCTGTCCACATCTTCGGGGGTCACAGGATCAAACTCCTCCCAAATGACTGCCTCAAATTCCATCCCCGACCCCCCCACCCAGAATTGCCCATTCAGAGTCCAACCCATCTCGGATCCGAGTGATTTTATCCACCAGGAAATTCGAAAAGTCCTCAGCCCATCCCTGCAAGGGGTCCTCCCGTGCTCCCCCTTCCAGGAGGGAGTGGGTCACTCTAAACAGGGCGGCTGGGTGGTTTCCTGCAGACGCAATAAGGGTGGAAAAGTAAGAACGCTTTGCCACCCTTATCACCACTAAATAGGTCTTAATATAAGACCGTAATAGTGTTTGGTCGGGTCTGGTAGAATTAGCTATTCCCTTCATAAGCAAACTTCTCTATTAAGTACTTATTAGTAATGCAGCACTAGAAAGATAAAATCCATGAGATAATTAGTGGGCAAATAAAAATCTTTAATCCCTTTTCACTGTCCAAAATCTCTCTTTTTTTAATTCCTCAAAGCCTGACTGAGAGCAAAACATATTGTTTCGTGGTCGTAAGAGGCTTTTGACAGCTGGGGAAGAGTGAAACATTCTTCTACTGTCTACCAATTTTCCCCACTAGTGTTTTTCTCACTCTGCGTATGTAGTATCTTGTCCCATACAAAACTGTTGATGTTTGGACTTCACAAGAGGGAGGAGAAAAAAAGGATACAAAGCTGCAATTAAGTACCCTCTCTTCTTGCTGTATATAGAGGGCTTCCTGGATATCGACTTGTTTTTCATTCTTCTCTGGTTTCTTTATGTTTGTGCTTGATAGCTGAACCACTGTAATACAGGCTGAGCAAAAACTGCCCTGTCAGTCTCTGAACAAATCTCCTTCTGATTTCTATGGAACATTATTTTTGATAAATGTCTAGTAGCCAATGGTTGCAGTTTTTCTCCATCAAGGTGAGAAATGAGAAATGAGAAAAGATGAACTTTTCACTCAGCTGTGCCTAAATCTTGACATAACTTATTGTGCCTAATTACATAATGCACCAAGGAAGGGACACTACTATTACTCATTGAGAGTAGCTTTTCCCCTTCCCACATGTGGTTAGGAATCCAGTAATTTTTGTATTAAATAAATGTGTGGAGTTGAGATATATCTATATCTTACCTAACAATGGTATTGTCTGTCTTTTTATTTTTGTCTTTAGGTTACTATCTAGTCATTATTGAAGCACTTACATTACACAGATAAAAACATGTTTGCATTTATAAATACCTACACCCATCTACACTTAAGACACTATGCCTCAACACTTATGCTTTCATTTCAGCTGACAGATTGAAACAGTGAACTGTTCTACAGCTCTCCCTTTCTCTCTGTCTTATATACACATAGAGATGCATTCTCTCTTTCCTCCTAATTCTTAACCATCCCTCTTTTCATTAGAGAAAGCCCTGATCACCTCTGTCTCCTTCCCCATTACTGGTATTGAGCTAAAGAAAGTCATCTGGTTCACCTATGAGGAATATCTCCTCTTCCTATTACAAGCTTCTGCCTTATCCCATTGCTGCCTTATCTCTGGCTCACTCCTCCAGATAGATCAGCAGGCAATCTTGTGCATAATCTAAGTGATTTGGGCATCAAACACCAAAAATCCTTGCCCACCTGGCTAATGATAAGGGATTGCAGAAATTAAAGATACACAAAAAATATCAAGTTGCCTGATTCTGTTCTAGATATTCAAATGCTGTTGCCTCTCTGTTTCTTCAGCCCATCCTGTTGCCAGACCTAGGAATGATGTTGCTAAACAAAACTTGAGAATTTTTTCTTCAGTTCTGCTATTGAAGGTTAATGGGAAAATCAAGAAAAGCAAACAACACACTTGATGCAGAACCCAAATCAAGTTAATTGTTCTTTCTTTAGACAAAAATAAAAAAGGAAAACTTATATTCCATTCCTGCCTGCTTTCTATAGGACACTTCTTAAAGAGATACTCCATTTGAATTGTCTCTTACATCATCACTTACCTTAAGGTAGGCAAAATAAGCTCTAAATTTTTGTACAATACTGCTCCGAGTACAAACACGGTGGATTCATCTAGTTCTAAAATCAAAGGAAGAAAGAGGACGATATGTAGATGGAATTTGATACTTTTCCAAACACCTCCAACTTTGTCATAACAGAGATATATATAACAGAATTTTATCATTATAGAAAACTTTGTTTAAAGAAAACCAAGATTTCAATTGTAATATATTCTAGTTAATTGTTTTATAATAATGTAATTATTATATTTTACAATATAAATGTAAAGATTTTACATTTAGGGATGAAAAAAGTCTCTAGACTTGAATATCTCACATGGTTAGGAGCATTCTGAAACCTTGTTATTTGTGAAATTCATCATTTAAATGAATATTTTGTATTACACTCTTAATTATTATAATTAATAGTTTAATCTAATAATCCAAGTATTTATTTGACCTTAGGAAAGTCAGTGGAATGGACACTGGTCTTTAAATAAACCCACCAACCCCAAAAGTTAAATAAACCAATTTTGCCAGAACGAACTCATAGTTAACTACCGTCAATTTTAGCTAATAATGTCTTCTATAAGCCTGTATTTGTGGAAAGCACATCAATTAATCTTGTGCAACAAAGGTAAGCATAGGCCATTCCAATACGGAAATGGAATTATCTCATAATTCTTCATAATTCTCTTCCTTCTCCACTCCACGTTCAAGCACAACTGAGTACTTATATTTGCTTGTTTTTTAACAGGATACTAACTTGGTAGTGAGAAGCCCAACACTTCCTTTCCCATAGACGAGAGTTATAGATAATGAACATGATCACTCACACACAGATAAGGAAGCAGGGAAGAGGAAGAACCAGATAAATGCGTACTATGTCAGTCCCCTTTTCACATAAGGAACTGAAATGGCTATTCCTATGTGTACAAGGACAGAAAGAGTACAATAGCCATTTGGGTGAACTCTGAAGTAGGCAAATGGTTTTTAGCTGGTCTCTATTATTATGATTATTTTAAATTTATTATGACCACCCACTCCGATAGTGACTCTTTCCCCTTGATTTTCCTACTGATTCTTTGCCATATTTTTGCAACTTCAATTGGATTCCCATAGAAATTGAAACAGGTTTAAGGTGTATTATAATAGGGATGCACCACCAGCTATGAACTAATGAGATGTCCAAAAGAGAATTCCAGGAATTAGCTTTCATGTTTCACAGACTCAAGAACTTTGAATTATATGAAGAATAAGCTTGACATTCTTTCTGCTATATATTTTTCTTGCTTTATGGAGAACTGCCATGTTATAACAATAGAAGTTTAGTTGTAAATGCTAATCCTTAAGATTCAATAACCACTTTTTGCACTATATATTTGTATAGAAGAACAAATCTGACTGCAATGTTAATCTTCAAACAGCTGTTCCAAAATACCGATGAGATACCGAGAAACAAGCCCATAAATGCATGAGTTAGCAAGTTAACTTTCTTCACGAAGCTTTCATGAAATAGAAAATTAAAATATTGCTGAGTTTTTACCTGTTGACATAGGGGTGAAGATACTTTTGGGAATTACAACCCTATCTTCTGAGTTTCGGGCCCAGTCAACCATTCCTTTCCTTCCTCTCATGGGGAAATTGATGTCTGTTAGAACAGATGCTGCAGGAAGCTTCTGAATGCTAGCCACTATTAAGAAAAAAAGGGAGGCGGGGAATCAAGCAGAATTCTTGTTTTAGTAGTCAATGTATTTTATTATGGATCGATTAAGAAGAGCACATGGATTTCAAAATTCTGACTGTGAAAATAAGAGTTTTATAGGAACATATTTCAAATAAAAAAAAAGAACAAAAACTGCAATCCTACATTGGTGGATTCAGAGGTTATCTCACTGAATACATAGAATTATTTCTTTGTATGCATAAAAACTAGAAAGATGACAAGCTTAGGCATGACTAATAGACTGTGAGTGCAACACTGTGAGTATGGAATCTTCATCCTGTTATTCCATGACATGAGATTCACATGGAAGGAGATAGTAGAGCTATATCTTCAGACCAGATTCTGAACTGATTAAAAATGACAGAATTAGGGGAAAATATTATAAACTGCTTGAGGATGTATAATTTTTAGAACCAGACTAATGAAGCAGTAACATTTCTTATATCCATTGCACAGAAGCCCTATTAAATAGATTGACATGCCAGCAGCCTGCAGCTTCCTTTTGGACAAAGTAGAAAACTGGTATCGTACAAGTCACTTTTGATTATTTTTCACATTGAAAAATAATCATTACCATTGTATTACTTTTGCTTAGCACATTTAGAGAGCAAAACACAATTGCACCTCACTTCATTTATCTTCTCATTGACAATTCAGAGTGGATGACTGATATTTTTATTTGACATATAACGAAATATGAGATGGAAATAGTCTGAATAGCTTAAGGAGATTTTTCTCTAAGTTATTTATTGCTTGTAACATGCCCTCATTGTATAAAGCTTCCTTATTGAGCAAAATACATCCTCATCTTACAACAGTTCATTTAGTAACCATTCAAAGTTACAACAGAAAAAATGAGTTAGGACCATTTTTCACTGTTATGACCTTTGTAGCATCCCCAGGGATCAAAACAACTGACTCATATTTATGACTGTTGCTATGCCCCAAGGTCATGTGACCTCCTTTTGTGATCTTCTGACATGCAAAGTCGATGGGGAAACCAGATTCACTTAATAACCATATAATCTACTTATCCACTGCAGTGATGCACTTAACAAATGAGGCAAGAAAAATAATAAAATGAGGCAAAACTTACTTAACAAGTGTCTCACTTAACAACAGAAATTTGGGCTCAATTGTGATCATAAGTCAAGGACTACCTGTATTTTACACAAGCCTTTTGGTAATTTATAATCTGGCTCGGATATATACTCCAATTAGAAAACAAGTAATTTGATGATGCAAATTAACATTAATCTCTCCTAAAAAACATTAGGCCCAACACTTCCTTACTCACAAGCTTTTTGCATATTTGGTAAGAATCAAGCTGTATTTAGCCTGATTGAATTCCACCTAGGTTCCCACTCATTCAGAGACCATTCATCTATCTGAGTTTCCTCATTCAACAAAGATCCCCTTCCCTTTTATTTTTTCAAATACTGTATTTCCCTGAAAATAAGACCTAACTGAAAAATAAGCCCTAGTATGATTTTTCAGGATGCTCGTAATATAAGCCCTAACCCCCCCCCCCCAAATAAATGATTGGCTAGATTAAGATCATCAGCCAGACAGACACATTTAGTACTATATTTCCCCTCAAATAAGACCTAACCAGAAAATAATTCCTAATGCATCTTTTGGAGCAAAAATTAATATAAGACCCAGTCTTATTTTTGTGGAAACATGGGTAACAATATAACCAGTGAGTTAGTAGAACAGATACGGTATGCAGATTTTTCTGTCGAGTTATTGGAACAGCTCGATAAGAACACCAGTTAATCTTTAATATATTTTCATGAATAGTTCTGGTTGAATGGTTTTGTGATTTTTTTATACCACCACCATCTCAACAAAATCTGGTTGCTGTAAAGTTGAGTGAATAAAACTTAATCCTAGGTAAAAGTGTGGATAGAGAAGGACATTTTGCAAAGCAAAACCTTAGTGATGAAGAGAAACTGCAAAAATGCTAAAGAGCTTGATGTTAAAACAGTTACTATCAGGCTAAACTGGTGTTTATGGTTTTAGCTTATTGGCTCAAATAAATCAGAGTAAGTCCATGGTTTGGAAGAACCATTGAAATTCTAATGTTGAAGGCAGAAAATAAATCATTTCGGGAAAGCTTGAAGGACAACATGTAAACACAAAGAAATAAACTGAACAGAATTAACCTATGCAAACTATTATTTAATGATGAACGTAACTCAGCCAAGCCACTACTCCAAAACAGGGCTTATTCTCCCTAGAAACAATGTTTAGGTTGCACTACAGAGCATAAGTCAGAGCAACTGAACCCCCCCCCCAAAGTAAACATGCATTGAATTGTGCTATTAATTTGCAAAACCCAGAAACTCATTACAGTCAGTTTTAAGTGAGTTGTATGAAAATACATACTGACAGTTCATATCTCTGAATGCAAATATGGGATATTATTTTTTTAACCGAAATGCTTGCCCATTTGTGTGTAATAATTGGTACAAGAGTTTGGAAAACATAGGCAAGCTGAAAAATCTGTTTATCCATCTCACCCTATTTATAATGTAGTGGTTCTCTAGAGATCACTTGCATCCTGATTAAGCACACTGAGTGGGACTCCATGGTAACATTGTCAGTTTGAAATAAGATTCAGACTAGTTCTAAGCATTCGGCAGGCTGGCACATATTCACATTAGCAGAGAGAATAAACAATCTATTTTCTAAATAATCATAGAAAGTGGGTAATAGAGACAATGTTATTTGCACACTGCTTCTATTGGCAATGATACACATGGCTAATTTACAGCAAATGCCCTAGAGAGGGGTAAAAAGAAAAAGACAACAGGAAGATCTGTAAAAGCAGTTATAACAAAATTACAGCAGAAAACGATTTAGCCTCTCCTAAGTGGGTTTCATTTTAAAGGAAAGTGTAATTCAAACCAAGAGACAAGGAAAATGAAGGTAATAATTATATTAGATTTCCAGAATATATTGCTTGACAGCTAGCTCTTTAGCAAAGTCGAATTTAAGGCTGTTACATGCATGTGTACACAAATGCTCACAATTCTGAAATGGTTTACTTCAGCAGTTCAGATTTCTCTGCATCACAAAACTTCCAGCCACTGCACTCTGAAATTGTGTGCTTGTGAAGGAGCATTGAACAGAGGCAGTCTTTCAGAGATTCATTTGCAGGCAGATCTCGGTTAAAGACCCTTTCTTCAGAGACGGAAGTTATGGTAGTGCTGAATAGATGGTACTTATGCCTAGTCCTCATATTTATGGCCATTGCAGCACCTCCATGGTCATGTGATCAAAATTTGGGTGATTAGCAACCCACCCCACACTTAAAACCACAAGAGTGTTTCAACTCCAACCTCCCCCTCCATCTGTGGACTTTTGGCTGCCCTGTTCAGCAGCAGTGGCAATGATGCTGGGATGAAGTAGAGCCTGGGCCTCCAACATTCTCAGTCACCTTGGGGTTTCTACCTTACTCAGCATTGCCAGCACCACCATCCCTGTGATGACCCAGGACGGGATACAAAATAAACACAGTCATGAAAACATGTGAAGCCTCTTTTATTCCTTCACTTTGCTTCAAAGCTCAAAATATCCTTGATTGGAGACAAAAAAGTCCCCCACAAGTAGTTACGAAAAGGAGGAAATGCTGTTTAAACTAAAAATACCTATAAATTATGAGTAAAAACAACACAAACCACACTGAAGCAATTAAGGGAACCAGGCAAGATAAGGGCTTGAAGATGTACAGATATCGAAATGCACACACTGGGAAGGACGCCAAACTCAAAGAGGAACAACAGACTAGAGATATTTCCATGCTTTGTTTCCAGTACTGGCATGTCTGTCCTTTTAATCAGTTCTCACAGCTGCAGCCCATGAAGAGGATCAAGGCCCTTTCCTCCCCCGTATACCATGCAGTTCACATCTCTCCCTTATCCTCTCCTCTCTGTGTGCCCTAGGATGGAGAGGGGATGGGCCTGGGTCTTCCTCTGACTTCCCAGCCGGCCTCTGCTCTTTCCCAGCCTCCCCCCCAACCTCATGAGCCACACTTCCACTCCCTGTTGGCTGTACCTCCTCTCCCTCGGAATCAGTCTCCAACATGGGCATGACAATCCCTGCAAAGGGATACCTCATTCCTTACCCCATCGCACCTCAGGACAAAGCCATAGCTGCCCCTGCTGCCTTGCACTCTGCCAATGCTGCTGGACCCAAAACACTTTTGCTATTTTCTTCCTCCTGCAGCCAATGAGGTGAGCCCTTTGTGGCCTTATGGGAGGCAGACAAGACCATGTGAAGCCTTCTCCAAATCACACATGGCTTTCTCACAAGGCTCAGGAGCCTTCTGAAGTCTTCCAAGAAGGCTGTGTATGATTCAGAAAAGCACACAGGCACTTGGGAAAGATGTGCGCAACCTTGGGAAGAAGCAGCTGCCTGGTATGTTGATATGAAGAGAATATCAGTTTCTCAGAAATCTCATGACTAAGCAAAGGGAAGCAATCAGAAGTCAAAGGATGCAGCATAAGCTTTTAGACAATAAGCTGAAATGCAATGTAATTTTCCCAAAACAGAGTGTATATAAAAGAGACTGGTAAGAAACTCTGCACTGGAGCTGTCGTAGGCCATTCCATCTTCTCTAACCTGCACATCTTTGGGATAATTATCCAAAATATGATTATTTAACTATTTTATATATTAATTGGTTACCCTTCAATGTTAAACTCTGATTATGCTCCAAATTTTATAGGAGAGAGAGGGAGGGAGAGGGAGGGAGCCTACACGGTTCTTTAAAATATACCTAACATTGTATTTGGTGTTAATCTGATACTATCTGACTTATATCCATATGTCCCTAAAATAAGTTATCAACATGTGTTGGGAATAAAATAAAACTCTGTATTTCTTCCCTAGTCCAGAACACCAGCAGAAATCAGAATACAATTCTGAATAGCAATTAAGGCGCAATATTCTCCACAAACAAGAATTATGGAGAATTGGAGTATAATGAATGTAAAAGAACTAGAGATTTATAGGAGGGCACAGCATAAGACATGTAGCCATGTAATGTAGCAAAAGAGTGGAGGGCACCCCGATTGCTTCCAACACTCTCTTTGAAAAGTACAAATAAGAGTATTGCTTATCATATACTTGTTCAGTGATCATTTGAAGTTACAGAGGTGGGTATTCAGTAGGTTCTGACCAGTTCTGGAAAACCGGTAATGGAAATTTTGAGTAGTTCAGAGAACCGGCAAATACCACCTCTGACTGGCCCCACCCCCATCTATTCTCTGCCTCCTGAGTCCCAGATGATTGGCTGGGTCTTCTTTTGTTGCACTGCACAAGAGAATGGAGCTGGAGAGCAGGTTAGTGAGGAGGGGAGGGAATGGGATTTTGCAGTAACCTTCCCCCAGAGGAAGGAGGGAATGGAGATTTTGCAGTATCCTTTGCGGGGGTGGGAATGGAGATTTTACCATATCCTTCCCCTGTCATGCCCAGCAAGCCACGCCCAGCAAGCCACGTCACACCCAGCAAGCTACATTCACAGAACCGGTAGTAAAAAAAATTGAATCCCACCACTGGTTATAATGGTATGAACAGGGAGACTTATGACCAGATCAGTTGTGGATGCAGCATTCTCATGGTCATGTGATTGCAATTCGGGTATTTGGCAGCCAACGTGCATATGAGCTGTGGTGGCACAGTGGTTAGAACATAGTACTGCAGGCTACCTTTGCTGACTGCCAGCTGCCTTCAATTTGACAGTTCAATTCCCACCATGCTCAAGGTTGATTCAGCCTTCCAGCCTTCCGAGGTCGCTAAAATGAGGACCCAGATTGTTGGGGGCAATATGCTGACTCTGTAAACCACTTAGAGAGGGATGTAAAAGCACTGTGAAGCAGTATATAAGTCTAAGTGTTATTGTTATTTATGAAATTCAAATGTCCCTGAGTCATGTGATCATCTTTTACAATTTTCAAAGCCACCTTCCAACAAGCAAAGTCAATAGAGAAGCTGGAAGAAGTCACAGGTTGGGAGGGGTTGTCACATGATATCCTGCTTAATGAGCTAAGATGTTTCATTTAACAACTACAGCCAAAGCTGTCCTTTTAACTTGGGCACAGTCATGTGATTTTTTTTTCACTTTATGATTATGTCACTTAGCTATAGAATAGCCAATCACAATTACTCTTGGTGAGGGGTCTGTATGTCAATACGTAGTAATAGCTATTAAATAATAATAAATAGGAATATGTTCATGCTAGAATAAAAAAACCTATGAATATAGTTTTTTCCTTCTCTGTGTGAAACATTTTTGTAATACTCTTCAATGAAGGAAAAGTGGCAGACATAAATTTTACCTTAGCATATATATATATTTGTCAATAAATATATTTAGGTTCTATGTAGATTAGATTTCATAGCAAACATATTAAATCATTTAGTAAAATATCCACGTAACAAAGTTTAAAAATGCATATACGCAGATACTATATTATTGTAAACAATGTTAGCTAAAATGCCATTTATTCTGATTTTATAGTCCATTTTTGTATTTGCAAAACCTCTTTGAAAAGTGAAACAGAATAAAGTGCATGATTCATACAAGATACATTTCTAATTTTGTACAATATCAATAGAGACAAGTTTTATAAAAAGATGTAACTACTTTATAAAAAAAAATTAACTAATTTTCATTAGAACAAAAATAATGTGTTTGCTCTGTATACACTAGTACAAAGCAGAAAATCACTCTGGGTTAAGCATTCACAATAAGGAATTATGCAAAAACATTTAAATAAAAGATATTTAATTAAAGCTATAAAACTATCTTTAATTAAAATGTTAGTTATTTCAGATTTGCTGTAAGCTTTAACATTTTGTACTGTGTATTTTCAGCATAAAATAAAATAGATATTTTGTGCAAAGATCCCTTGTGCATTGTCTAATTTATCAGATGGTGGTGGTTTTCTCTTAATGTTTTTTTTTAATTTTATACTGTGTGAATTTAATCTATATTACATAATACTCAGCATTATAATGGAGTTGGGATGCTAACTTTCTTCCTTTCTCTGCCTTTATATGCATAAATGGATGGGGAAAAAGTCAGATTTCCAAAAAATTCATTTCATTTGGAATAAAGAAACATATTTCATTCAAATGCAAGTGGGATGTATTTGAATCATATTCAATCAGCAGATGTGGTCAGGAATTATATCCTTCAGAATGCAGGTAGTCCTTGACTTATAACCATTCATTTAATGACCATTTGAAGTTACAACGGCAGCGACAAAAATGACTTATGGCCATTTTTTACACTTATGACCGCTGCAGTATCTACATGGTCATGTGATCAAAATTCAGATTCTTGTAACTAGTTCATATTTACGACAGTCACGATCGTGTGATCATATTTCGCGACCTTCTCACAAGCAAAATCAATAGGGAAGACAGGGTCACTCAACAAATTATGTTACTAACTTGCAACTTTGCAGTGATTCGCTTAACAACCATGGCAAGAAAGGTTGTAAAATAAGGCAAAATTCACAGAACTGTCTCGCTTAGCAACATAAATTTTGGCCTCAATTGTGGTTGTAAGTTGAAGACGACCTGTAGTCTTTAAATAGTTCTACCTGTTACCTTAAAAACAACTTCCATATTTAGATACTGCCTTTTGCTAAAGGTAGTGCTCTAGCACTGGAAGTTTTTAAGAAGAGATTGGATAATCATTTGTCTGAAATGTTGTAGGGTTTCCTGCCTAAGCAGGGGGTTGGACTAGAAGACTTCTAAGGTCCCTTCCAACTCTGTTATCCTATTCTGTTCTAGTGTACAAAATGCTCCTTCTTCAAGTTTGTCCCCATAAGAGCAACTGTGTACCTTGGGCTGAGACAGAGCAACTGGCTGAAAATCACCCATTGAGTTTCCATGGCTTGAAGGTTGATCAAGAATCTGGTTCTTCCCATTCCTGGCCCAACATCTTAGCCAGTTTGAAATTAACAAATTTATAGATGAAATTTCATTATTAAGCTGCTGAATATCACAGGGGTACAACACAGCTGTTATGCCCCAGCATATAACCTTTATATACTATTGTTGCTCTCTAGCCCCATTTAGTGGCCGGATGGACAAATATGCCCCAACATACGATCTTTATATACTGTTGTTGTTCTCTAGCCCTGTTTAGTGGCTGGAGGGACAAATACCAATTATATTGTATAGTGAGGACAGAACAATGGTAGAGAAATTCTTATCATTAAGAATCCTAAACAAGTGTTGCAAAGTTTTCCCAAAGTTGCTTTTTCAAAAGACAACTGGATTGTCTTGGTTTTTTCCTTGAAGATGTTTTGTTCCTCACCTGAGAAGCATCTTTTGTTCTGACTGAATGGTGGGAGAATGGAAGGATGGGAACTTCCGGCTGGGCTCCTTCGCTGGCAGACCAAAATCCGTGATCGTCTACGGTTTTGGTTTGTACTCTCCCGTTGGAGGGCCCCGATCAACCTGATTTGGGGCTGAAACCACCCTGTAAAGGTGGTGAAGAAAGGGGAGACCACCAGCTGGGTTGAGGGGAGTCGCATCTCCCCTCCTTGGCTTGCAATACTCCCCTCTGAAGATGGCTGTAGCGGTGGCCAAAATGGCCATCCTGAAGAAGTGAGCTAACCAGGAAAAAAAATCGTGCAGGAGCGGAGAAGAAGAGAATGGCATAGAAACCAGGAGAATTGGGTGCAATCTTTAAATAAAAGGTACCCTGTAATTAACCCTTAAGAATTTTTAAGAAAGGAACTAAAGCAGCAGTTTTAGAAAGAGAGGAAAGAATATTTTTGACAGCTGAGTGTGGCTTTGAACCGTGAAAGGAAGAAGCCAGAAGAAGATAACTGTTTAAATGGGATAAATATATATTTTGACACTAAACAGGCATAATTAAAGCTGGACTTAAAAGTATCAAAGAAAAAACAAAAAAATATTAACTGGATATTTGGCTCTATTGGAATTTTGAAGCTTAAAAAGTCTTAAATAGAAAAAATGCAAAAGAAAAGGGTGAAGTTTTGACATAGGGAGTGCCATCTAGTGGCCAAAGAACTTAATTACAATCATTTTTAAAAGAACTTGTTTTCTTTAAGAATTTGACTTGATACAAGTAAATGAAATCTTGATACAATAAAACAAAGACCTTGGAAAGCGAAAGTAGAAATTTGAACATTGAAATAAAGAAAGAAGTAAGAAGAAACTATTTTGGGACTGATTGGTGACTTTGGTTTAAACTTGATATTGGACTATCTGATGAATCCAAAAAGCCTGAAGAAAAATTAATTAAAGCTGATTGTTGGACATAAATTTTATAGATATTAACTGAATTAAACTACTGGACAAAATGTTAAAAATGGCAGAATCTATTTTGGAATTAAAAATGGAACTTAGAAATATGAAAGAAACACTACAAGGAAGAGGTGAATTGTTGGGCTTTGCTTTATAATTCTTAGAAATGGCGATTCTAGAATATGAAGAACAAAAAGGAGTCCCAGAAGAAGAGGAATTGATCAAAGAAGAGGCCATCTTTAATGAATATCTGCAACAACGAATTTTAAAGTGTGGAGGGAAAAGAGTGGGAATTAAAAATTTGAGATTCAAGGAGGTAACTAAAAAGGGGAACACTTACAAAACCAAAAATAGTAAAAAGAAACAGCAGAAAAGTAAAGTGGAAGGAAATTTTAAAGAGGGAGAGGGATAAAAACTGGAATGTGAAAAGAAAGGGGAAAATGAAGGGAAAAAGAAGTGATAAAAACCAGGATCAGGAAATAAAGAAATATGGAAATTGTACAAGAATTAAAAGAAATTGTTTATTTAAAAGACATAGAGACAATGGCTAATTAAGAATAAGAAAGGAGATTCCGCAAGATGATGAGAGGTAGGATAAATATTGTATATTAGAAGCTATAAACTACTTAGAAAATAGGGGAATATATATTATTAAAAAGAAGGATGGGAACGTATTTCTTTTGCTATTGGAATGCTCTTTTTTTCTTTTATACACAGAGATAAATTGAATAAATGTGAAAAAAGGGAAATTATGATAAGTTTATTAAATATATTTAATGAATACATAGAACAAAATTGAAATGAATTATGAGGATTGTTGTAATGAGATTAATATCAGTGTTTAGGGTTAGTTGAATAGATTGATTTTTTTAATCGAAGTTATTTAAAAAAAACTTTTCTGAAATTGGAGAGGGAAGTACTATCTAACCCTAACCTAAAAAGTATATATGTTATGTAGTTGTTAGGAGACTTTTATTATTAACTCTATAGGTAATAAAAGTTAAATGCTTATTGGGATTTAAAGGGGGAGTAATTAAAGAAGATGTAAGCTATAGGGGTGGCCTACTCAAATTAGTAATTGTGGGGGGGGGAATTTTTTGAAATGTTTGAATGAAACTAGAATTTGTGGAATGATGAAATAAGAATATGCAATGAAATTGCAAATCTGACAGATAAAAGTACAAAAGTATAATGATTATGAAGATATGAGAGCTATTTGTGATTCAAATAGGAGGGAAGTATTTGGAAAAAATATAATAATAGAAAATATGTAAAGTATTGGTAAGATATGAAAGATGAATGTGCAATTATGGTCATTTTTGTATGAAATGTAAAAACCTGGAATCATGTTGTTTACTAAAAAGAGATGTTTTTAAAAATGTGGAAAACTGAAATAAAACATTATTTTTTTAAAAAAAAGAGAGAATGGAAGGATGTATATTCCTTGCAGTCATCTAAGGGCAAAGATAAACATCCAAGTGGCCTCAACAATTGTCACAGAGAATGCTAATGACTAATGCAGATGACTGCAAGGAATATGCATCCTTCCATTCTTCCCTTAATGAGCATCATGTTTGTGTAATGACTGCTACAAACAAAGGTCATAAGTTAGACATGGTCATGTAATGACCTCTTTTTATGACCATCACATGTTATGACCAAAATTGTGGTTGTGCATCAAGGACAGAGGTGGGCTGCATATAATTTAGCAACTGGTTCGCCGAAAATGTGAGCACACATGCACCATCTGTGCTTGCACGTGGCTGCAAAACCAGGGGAAGTTTTTGTGTGTGGCAGCCAGGGTGAGTAGATCGGGCGAGGCATGGAAAGCAGCTGGGCTGTGAGGGCAGGGTGTGTGACATATATAGCATGGGAAAGCACCTGGGGGAGTGGGTGGGCATAACTGGTGGTCATAACTACTGGTACGAGCAAGCTGGTATGAAGCAGCCCACCATTGATCAAGAATCTGGAAGAATATGAGGCAGATTTTGACAATGACCACCAGAGGAAGGTAGGGTTAGTAGGGCTGGGCTTTCTTGTTACCAGAGGAAAAAATATTGGTATAAAATCTCCATTTCTATCTAGAATCTTTACTGGGCTCAAAGGCATCTGTACATAATCAGAATGACTCCAATAAGAAGAAAATTGCATCATGATATCACAATGCAAGCTTTTCACTTTACAGTATATCTACACTATAACATCACACACATGTACTCATGTTTCCCCCAAAATAAGACCCTGTCTTATTTTTTTTTTGCAACCAAAAAAGGCACCAGGTCTTATTTTCAGGGGGATGTCGTCCACTGACTTACTTCATTTGCACATGCATTTGCCCTGACCTCCTTTTTGCTGTCAGAAGCTTTCAGGAACTAGCTTAATTTTTACCTGTGCACCCTGGAGTGGGTGGGGTTTTAATTAGGGTAGGGCTTATTTTGGGGGTAGGGCTTATATTGGGCACACATGGAAAAATCATGCTAGGACTTACTTTCTCTATCTATCTATCTATCTATCTATCTATCTATCTATCTATCTATCTATCTATCTATCTATCTATTTCTATATATACATAGCACTTAGACTTATATACCACATCACAGTGCTTTACAGTCTTCTCTAAGCATTTTACAGAATCAGCATATTGCCCCCAACAATTTTGGTCTTTATTTTTAGACAATGGTCTTCCTTAATTTGGGCTCTGGGAAGGAAGCTATACTTTTACCTAGATGATTAATACTGAGTGTCTTCAACATCAGAGTCACCTGAAGGTGAGCACATAAACTAAACTAACTAACTAAATAAACAAACAAAGATCCCTAGCCTTGAGAGGAATTATTCAGAACTTCTAATTGCAATTATGGGGATATCCCTACTGAAATTGGACTTGATCCATGTATTGTATGTAGGTGTGTGCTTATTGGACCTAATTTTCCTCTCATAGCAGAGAGTGAACTGAAGATTAAGAATTTGTCATGGTCAAAGCCCAGTCTGCCTGAGGTTATTAACTGCAAATGAATTTTGGACTAATTAAGATGAATCTGCTTGGATTCTAATAGGTATTATTACCTTAGTCTTGACCCCAGTCAGCCAAAACTGGGGAGAAGGAAGAGGCTTAAGAGGTGGTAAATACTTCTTTGGCAGAAGGTTGTTATATAATTTTTGATATATAAGTCAGCATCATGTTAGCATCTTAAAATCCCATTCCTGTTTCAGTCTCAGCCATTACAAAGAACGAGAGGGCTTCTTCTCTTCTGTTCGTTTTCATATTCTGTTGTTCTATTAGACTAGAGTGAGTAAATCCTGTCCTTCTAAGTAGTGCTGTGAGACCAGAACATCCCAGATGGCATTGGTTCAATTTTTGGCCCTACCCTGTTTGAAACTCTCTTTCCCTACCTCCTATTACCAATACACATGTAGACATTCATAACTCAGCAGGTACATCACAAAAGAGCATCAATCTTGCTGTGGTATTATATATGTCTGCATCCAAATTCTTCATACAGAGGCCCATACAAAGGCAAAAATGAAAAGAATTCTGATGCATTCATAGAAAAATTCAAAGCACAGTTGCCTTTTGTATGGTATTTTAACATCTGTGAGTAAGAGAAAAGTGGAATGAGAATGGAGGCCATGAAAGAAACAATTTTTAAAAAGTGACAATCTGGAGGTTTTGCAGGGAAATGCTAAAAAAGCCTCTAATCCAAATACACCTTCACAGGATAAACAAAGCAAGGGCTTAGCTAAGTGATACTAGATCAGATAGTTACCCTATATATTTTTTTTCAGGAAAATTACCATCAATTCCCTCAGTCTATCACAGAAGACCCAGGAATGCTACTAAGCTTGGAAAAGATATTGAGAAGAGACCAGAGCTCTGGGAAAGCAAAAGCAAGTAACACCCTGTTCATGTAATACTGCCTCTTAGTTCTCTAAAAATCCTATTGTTTTGCCCCATTACCTCATAGTTACACCCCAATGACCTCATGGCCCTTACTAGACACATAGTATGTTGTATTGAAAGACCTGCCTGGCTGCTATATGCAAACAGATGCATATGCTTATTTGCATAAATCTATAAAGAGGAATGATAACTCCATCTCTTTGGGGACATAGCTTGAACTCTATGCTGTCAATAAATCAATAATAAATGAAAATAAACAATGATAATCCAGATTAAATTCTGTAATGATAGAGCTTCCTAATCCACAGTCAGAAATTTCTGGTGAGCTTCTTTTCTCTGTTCTAATGCAGAATGAGATACTTTTAATTCAACCTATACAATGGCTGCTTTGACAGCTCAGTCATAGTGACCCATCATACAGAGACTCCTGCAATCCTTCCTGGTGACACAAATGTGTATTCACAAAGTCTTTTTTTTAAATCTCTCCTTCCCCCCTTCTGGCATCTCACCCTATCCCTTGAACAATTAGGCTTTGTAATACCAGCATGTTCATGGTGTGGAGGGAGATTTGACAAAGAGTAAAGTGAAAGCAGAAGAACTTCATTTGTAAAACACACATTTAATTTTAATTATATTGCTTTACCTACTGGTGAGAGCATAATGGGGCTATTTCCTCTGAAGGCTTTTTAAAACAAGCATTGGGCTAATGACGGACTCTTTAAAATGAACCTTTAATTGCCTGAGGCCAGCTTGTCTTCAAATTTCAATATGCTAAGGAATTCACAAAGGCAGCAAATCCTTAATATACTTTCAAGAAGTATTCTGCGTTCAGTACTTATGGGATCTTTTAATGCTTTCTATGAAATGTATCTTGATTGTGTTTAAAATGTTCATGTGAAAATTAAGCTGCAATTTTTTCTTCTTCTGTCATTATATACAGTATTTTAATTGTGGCACAGGGTTCAATAAGACTTGGCACCAAAGCATTGAATATAAACTATATGACAAGGAACTAATATGACTTCTTTTTAGGAAATCTCAATATCTGAGTAAGAAAATGGCAGGACAGTTTAACTAAGGAAAGGAAAGGATCAGAAAAGAAAGGGAGAATCAACTGGGGAGAGATGTCTGTGGAGATTCTCAGTCATCCAGGTGGTAGTTGTCTCAAAGCTGCTTTTTTCTTGAAAAGGCAACTGGGCTGGGTTTTTTTTCCCTGGAGGAGGAAGAAGAAAATGTTTTCTTTATCAGTTCTGATGGCTTCCTTCCATCCCCCCACCATGAGAACTGATGAAAGCAGTTCAGTTCAACAGTTCCAAGAAGATTCCACACCTATTTGCATTATTCAGGTAACCCTGAGAGCACAGATAAACCTCCAAGTGGCCTCAATGACTCTCAGAAAGAGTGCTAACGTCCAGATGACTGCAAGGAATATAAATCCTTCCATCCTCCACCATTCAGTCAGAACTGAAGAAGCTTCTTGGATGAGAAGTGAAATGTCTTCAAGGGAAAACAAAGTCCATTTGCCTTTTGAAAAAGCCCCCATGAGACAACCATGACCTGGATGACTGAGAATCTCCATAGACATTTGAAGATAGAAGTAAGGACAATTCTAAGATCTGAATATGTCTCTAAGCCCTTTTTCTCAGTTATATTTACATCTCACATGTACAGCATTGATTGGGTCTAGACCAGAAGCAGGCAATCTTATCTGGCTAGTAATTGCACATAACTCATTTTTGGAAACCTGAGTCAATAGGGCACGGGAGCTATAATGCAAAGGTCTCAGTATGCTGCAACCTTCTATAGTATAATTTATTTATAATCACATATGACAACCCAGTATCAGTGGTAAATGTTTAGTTCTCTTTGGGACCATTGTATATTTCTGAAGATTAGTTGTGAAGAAAATCTTATTGGAAATCATTCTGTTTCCTGTATATTTTCATAATTTATTTTCATATATCCAAGAAGCTGGATCCTTCATACCAATCAATATTTAACAAATTGGTGCTTTTAGCTATCCATAGCAAGCACATTTATCTGTCTGTTCTTCTGATTCATAGTCAATTGATTTGCCAGCTAAATGATGTTCAGACAGCTATGAGCCAAATAAGACATCATTCACATCTCCATCTATTTTTTCCTGAGCTTTAAAAAAACAAAATGCTAAAAGAGACTGAGAGAAAATGAAGGAAGTGTTGCTTGACCCTTTCCTCAAGAACTCCTCTTTTTTATCTGTTCACTTTGCCGACATCTACTGATTGTCAGGATCAGAAGTCTGAGCAACAGCTCAGATTTAAGACAGAACAGTTGTTGGTTTCTATAGTTTCATCTGATTTTCAAAGTTATAATTAAGAGGGTAAATTCTAGGCATTAATTCGTAAAATAGAATATAACAATCAAGTGATAAAATTTGAGCTGAAGTAGGCTTTCTTAAAGATATATTAGACTTCTGTCTTTTCTCCAGGCATTCTGCTGTTCAATGATCTATCATGTTTAGAAACATAGAATTGGAAGAGGCCATTTAGGCCCCTGAGCCCAACCTGAATAAGCATGAAAATTAATTTGAACTGTGGGGCCTATAAGTTCAAATATGAAGCCATCTCTTCTTTCGTTTTAAAAACAAGGACATTTACTCTTCTCCAAACTTTTAATCTTTCAATCTTCTCCAATCTTCTCCAGGTTTTTAAGAAGAGCCTGGATAGCCACTTTCCTGGAATGGTATAGGGTCTCCTGTTTGAACAGAGTGTTGGATTAGAAGACCTTCAAGGTCCCTTCCAAATCTATTATTGTATTATTCAAATTTCCAATTACCTAGCACTGTAACAGTTGTCTAGAATTACTCAAATATAATTTATTTATGTGGCCTGATCACCTGAAACCATCTGGAATTTAAAATTTAAAATTCCAGATTCCAAAGAATTTAAATAATCAAAACAAAACACACAGTCACAATAAAATTGATTAAAATAGAAACTAAAATTAAAAGACTGTAAGAAATGGCACTGTTATTTTGCCGTGTTTCTCAACCTTGGAAACTCTAAGAGCATGGATTTTAAATCCCAGAATTCCCCAGGCAGGAACCATGTTTTCTCTGTTTTTGGAAAGTTATGAGACTGGGGAATAACCTTTCATGCTAGCTCTCCTGGTAGGTCTGGTCCCTTAATAGGTATACTTTAGCTGTCTAGACAGGGTAATAGGAACTCTTGGAAAACAGAATATTTTTATTGCATATTGCTTCAGGTAAGGCCATAGTTGGTATATATGCCTCCAGAATTGCTGGTACCATGTTTCTCCAACAGTACCCCCCCAATAGGAAGTCCCAGCATGTTTTCTAGGCATAAAATGAAATTAAACTCCTCCCCCCAAATTTAGGCCTATTTTAAAACAGGCAAAATGGGAGGAAGGGCGGGGGGGACTTGCCATTAGAAGTGCCTCACGGGCAGCTATGCCTCGCCACCAGTCGCTCCTAATGGCCGATCATGGCGGAACGCGGAGGACTCCCTACCCCTGCCAAATGCCTTTGCTGCAGACCCAAGTATAGTGCTGGTTGCAGGCTGGGTCATTGGCTGTCTCCAACAACAGCGGCAGCAGCGGCAGGAACCATGGAAGTATTTTAGCCACTTCTCGGGTGGGGGAGCTGTCTCCGTAACTTCCACGGTTCCTGCCGCTGCTGCCGCTGTTGTTAGAGACGGCGCTGGTGAGAGTGGGACAGCTGCAGCTTGGCTTGGAATGCAGGAATGGGCTGCACACTGGGACTTTTGGAAACTTGCAGAGCCCGAGGCTGGAGCACTAAGGATAGCAGCAGCAGAGATGCTCGCTCGGCTCTTCTCATGCCCAACCAGTCACTTGGGATTAAACGAAAATGCACTGCGCGGCGCTATCAGGTACCTCAAAATATTTTTTTTCCCTGTTGTTGCGGGGATGGGGGAAAAAGCAGGAGTGACTCAGATGCTGCTGTTGAAGATGGCGCTGGCGAGAGAGGCACCAGTGCCACCAGTGCCAGCAGGAAGCTATGGAGGCCCGAGAAGTGGCTGAAATGCTGCCGGCGGACATCCACCCCACCGCCCCCCTCCCGCTGACCTGGGTCTGCAGCAAAGGCACTTGGCGGGGGTAGGGAGCCCTCTATGTTCCGCCATGATCAGCTGTTAGGAGTGGCTGGTGGCGAGGTGTGGCTGCCTGTGGGATTCTCTAGGCGAGGGTGCCTGTGGGAGGAGAAATTAATTCACCCCTGAAAAGACGTCCTAGCTGTTTTTTCGGGGCTCAAAAAAAAAAAAAAAAATCCGGCCTTATTATATGAGAAACACGGTAGTATATATATAAATACAATAATCTTACCGAATACTATAGAGGCCAAATTGACCTACAGGAATGACCGAATGAAGAATAGAGAAAATACATGGCAAGGCAAAGTTTTACACAGTCGATACAAACACAAAACAAAACAATTATCAGGGAAAGCAGATAACAAGACCTGGCAATGGCTAAGAACAGGAGAGTTGAAGAATGAGACATAGGGGCTAATTCTGGCAGCACAAGACCAACTCTTAAAAAACAAATGCAAAGCCAGAATTGAGAAGACAGCCATAAAAGGCAAATGTCACCTCTGCAGAGAAGCTGAAGAAACTGTAGACCACCTAGTTAGCCGCTGCAAGAAGACTGCACAGACTGACTAGAAACCATGACATAACAAAGTAAAGCAACGGTACATTGGAATATCAGCAATACTATGTTCCTGCAAACAAGAACCGGTGAGACCATAAAAATAGATAAAAGAAAATGAAGAAGCTAAAATGTTGTGGAGTTTTAAAATTCAAACAAACAAGCATCTACCATACTACACCCCAGGCTTAACAATTGTTGATAACAAAGACAAAAATGTCTGGATAATAGATATTGCAGTACCTGGATATAGCAGAATAGAAAAGAAAGAACTGGACAAAAATCTCAAAATACAAATACAAAGACCTGAAACCGAAGTAGACGATTATGGCAAAAGAATGCAAAGATAGTACCAATAGTAACAGGAGTCTTGGTTGTGATCCCAAAACATCCAAAGTACTAATTGAACACTAATGGCATTGATAAAATTATCATCAGAGCCATGGTGGTGTAACAGTTAGAATGCAGTATTGTAGGCTACTTCTGCTGGCTCTCGGCTGCCAGCAGTTCTGCAGTTCGAATCTCACTGGATCAAGGTTGACTCAGCCTTCCATTCTTCTGAGGTCGGTAAAACGAGGACCCAGAGTGTTGCGGCAATATGCTGACTCTGTAAACAGCTTACAGAGGGCTGTAAAGCATGTGAAGTGGATATGCCCCGTTTTTTCCCCTAACACTGCCTTCCCAGCAGTTTAGGATGATATACTGTCTGAACTATAATAGACATAATTTTATTCTCATACACATATTCTCAGGACAATGTGTCTTTGCCTTCAAAACCAATATTCTATACAGAAATTAAAATAGTAATGTGGACCCACTAAACCCAGGAGTATCAAACTCGATTTCACTAAGGACTGCATCAAGGTTGTGTTTGACCTTGGTGGGGGGGGGGGCAGATGTGTGTGGCCAGGATGTGTGTGGGCAGCTCAACATCACTCATGTTGCGACAGCCTCCTGCAGCCCTCAGCAAAAACAGACTGCGTGTGGCCCTCCCTGAGTTCCCTTTTGGCTGTCAGAGAGCTGCAGGAAACCATGGTGACTGAAAACGAAGCTTGGGGAGGGTTTGCTGGGAAAGACACTGTGGGCCGGTCCTTCGCTGTTTCCAGGGTGGCCCCATGGGCCACCTCTAAGCATCCTGCGGGCCTTGAGTTTGACACCCCTGCAGTAAACCCAACATTATGGGGTGGAGGTAGGGTAACAAGTAAGAATGAGATACATTGAAGGTGAAAGAACCTGGATTTCTAGAAGAATCAACTGAAGGCAAATATCAAAGTGGGATATGGAGGCAACAGAGGTGACTGCATCTAGGTTGGACCAGGGGTGGGATTCAAATTTTTTAACAACTGGTTCTGTGGGTGTGTCTTGGTGGTCATGTTATTGGCTGGGTGTGGCCAACTCAATATCACTCACATCGAAGCCCGCATCTCCTTGCCTGGCCTCTCATGACTGTGGGGATGTTGTAACAGTCATAAGTGTAAAAAACAGTCATAAGTCACTTTTTTCAGTGCCATTGTAACTTTGAATTGTCACTCCATACAAGCAAAGTACTAGCAAAGGAGGGGAAAAAAACTCCAGAGAAGTTCCAGAGACAGGAAGTCTAATCCTGCCAAGAATATAATAAGGTTAACGGAGAGGCAGTTTCTGTAAGCAACACCAGAATGTTTCCTTCCTGCCTTCCTTACAGGATTAGGCCAATAATTTCTTCTAACAACTGGTTCTCCTAACTGCTTAAAATGTTAACAACTAACTAATAGATGCGAACTGGTAGAATCCCACCCCTGTCTATAACCAACCTTAGTTCAAAGATCCAAGAAACATTCAATCATTGTTTGTTTTATAGGCAGACAGGAAAAAAACTCAGGGCCTGAACTTACTTCTAAATTCTGACACCTTTATAACTTAATTTAATCAACATTATAGCATCAATCATTTTGTCAAGAGGAAAACAGTCTTTCTTTAACAGAACTGTGCAATTACTATAGAATAATAGCCATATTTTAATTTTAATGAAAATAACTTGCCCAAAGATAACTTTAACTTTGAAATATTACTGGCAATGCCCTAATGTTTTTTCTTAGTTCCCTTGCTAAAAATCTCTTCAAATTATAGCACATGCCTTTAATTGTATCATCAAAAAAATCAAGGAGAAAAAAAATGAAAATATCTTTGTCTTCATTTTGCATTTTTGTGTGGTGAGCACATTAACTCTTCTTCACGCAAGGAGAAAGGCAATTGTTATTCTTTTCCACCTCATTAAATTGTCAGAGCAAGAGAAGCTGACTGATATATAACTGTTTATCACAAAGATCAATTTGTGAAGTTTGAGGAACACAGTGACCTGCTGTGTTTTAAAGAAAATCTCTCAGAGTGATTCTAAGAAGTGCAATAGGAAATATCAAGCATTAGAGGACCAAATACTAAAATCTACTCTCAATTTATTTATTTATTTATTATTGATTGATTGATTGATTGTCAATTGCTTACACGAAAATAGGCATAAGTAAAAACGTAATTATGAATATATGGATACATATAAGAAAAATAAAAAAATAAAAGAAACAATAGGACAGGGACGGTAGGCACCTTGGTGCGCTTATGCATGCCCCCTATAGACCTCTTAAAGGGGTGAGGTCAATAGTAGACAGTCTAAGGTTAAAGTTTTTGAGGTTTGGGAAGAAATCAGAGTCAGGTAGAGTATTCCAGACACTGATCACTCTGTTGTTGAAGTTGTATTTCCTGCAATCAAGTTTGGTGCGATTAACCTTGAGTTTGTATCTATTGTTTGCTCTTGGGTTGTTATGTTGTTATTACTGCCATCTATTCTTCTTCACAGCTTCTATTATAGACATATCTGAACTTACCATTTAAGCTGCTCTCCTATACTCATTCCAGTTTAGTTTTAATTACTTAAAAAAAAATCCTGTCCCAACAAAGACACTTTTGTCACAGTTTTTGTTTTCAGTCCATCCAGACTGCAGGCCAACATATTTTTCTATTGAAGAAAAATCACTTTCCTGCTGTGTGCCCTTTTTCTCTTCCAGGAGATCAAATGCCAGCCTTTCTCTTGTGGGAGGGTTTTCTTGGGACATATATACTTTTTTACATGTGAGTGTACATTTGCATATTTATATATATAGATTCATAAAGTTAAGTTAAATTTACATACTCAAGGTTAAAGCATCATACAGCACATACATAAAAGCACAACAAGCAGCTTCCTTTCTTTTCCAGGATGCACTCTGGTTACTTTTCTTTTTCTTCCTATCTTTCGGATATGTTCAACAGAATTACATGTCTTGACTATTTGGCAACCAAATTCCTACCATCATCACAGCTATATGTGTATAATCCTTTTTTTTCCTTCATTTGAAATGGTAGGGGATCTGCTATTTTGAGTTACAACTCTATGCAGATTTATTTAAGAGGAAGCATATATAGGCATCTGTAGTAGAGGGCATGGTGAGGAAGGATATTGTCATTCAAACTCTGATTCTTATGTACTTGTATACAAGAATTATGGTTGTATTGTTGCCATCATTTTGTCATCATCATGGTTAAGAACAGATGCCTATCACACATACAGTACATCTGTGTTTTTAAAGCATGCATGATACTCTTTATGAGAACATAAAACAGAATAGTGAAAAAGTAATTCAAATAGATTATGAAAATAATAGTAATTTTTTAACATGCGTGTTTTATATGCCTGTTTGGAACTGTAAGTAACAATTTGTTTATGCAATTATGGATTCACAGTCTTATCCTGCAGGCGATTGTTGTGATCATGCTTGTTAAATATATCACTGTTTTAGTCAAGCTGTTTACATAAACAACATCACTTCCTCCCCTCCTCCCTTCTCTCTCTCTGCCTCCCTTCCCCTCTCCCTCTCTTTCTCCCTCTCCCTCTCCACAGCAGCAGGTTCTTCTTGTTTCTCTGTTAATCAGTTTTTTGGAAATGTTTTTAGGTCAGAATTGATTTTGCTGACATAAAAATTATGAATCAAGTTAGATGTCAGTGCTGATGCCAATTTAGCTCTCGATTGTTAGATATAAGAGAAGAGCCTCCAGCTTTTTCAACACAACTAAAGCATGTTGCATGATGGCTAAATCCAGTATATTTAATAGCTGCTTCCCTTTACTCTTTCAGATTCTATGCTAACACTTATTAATTCTATTAACCTGAGGTATCTATTTAAGACTATTCAAGAAGTTATTTAGTAATGTTCTCATGTGCAGAACTGCTACAGCATTAGGAAAGGTTATGTCCCCAAAGTCTTCTTCACTCACTTAATTATGGCAAACAGCTATTTATGCCTCTTTTATTGCATGAAATGAGAGCAAGCCACCTTAAGATAAATACAGCACCCATTAAATGTCATCCTTCAAAACACCTCCAAATCCATAAAGCTGGTAAAAATATATAGTCAGCGGTTTGTATGAAGCATCAATTTTTCTGTTGCCTTATCTGTGAAAACAAGGCTTCTGTGATTTTGTGATTTTTCTGAAATTGGCACTTCTATATAATATTTAAAGATTCTTTCTAATGGGATATTTAAAAATAGACCTAAATTACAAATCACCAATGCGGATTACTATATTTATGATGGCTGAAAAGTCTAGTATGTCTACACTAAAGTAAATAGTATTTTTGATTTGGTGAAATCATTAATATTTTGATGTTTTAAGAAGTTGTGGTGATTGTTCTCATAAAACAGCTATAGTGGGGAGGGTTGGTGATTCACAAAACACTTGACATGGTGATTTGTCAGAAAGTAAAATTCTACCTGCTACCCAGTTTAGCCTCCAGGATACTCTCTATCAGACTAATTCAATGACTGATGGTGATTATGTCCCATCAAGTCAGTACTGATTCTTAGCAACCACATAGATAGATTTTCATCAGTAGTATCTATCACTAATATGGTCCTTCAATATTCAAGCCATGCAGTCATTGCCAGTGTACTTGAGGCCATCCAACTTACTACTGGCCATTCTCTTCTATGTCTCCCAGCATTATAAATTTCTCAATAGAGGTAGGTGAAATATACACAATATATTCAGAATATAACTTGAACCTGGTAACATGTGCCTTAAGTGAGAACACTGGATTGATTTATTCAATAATCCATTTGATTTTTCTTCTTGGACCAGGACTCTTCTCCAATTCCAAAGTTTACAGATATCAACTCTCTTTTTATTCTGCTTTTTCAAAGTTTAACTTTCTATTGCCTGTGTGATTCTGCATGTGACATTTTTCTTGACTGCTTCACTGTTGATGGCCAATACTAAAAGGCAGAAGCTATCCATCACTTCAGTATTTTCTTTGACAATCCTAAGGCTGGTTGTGGTACCTCTTAGTCTTCTTTATATTAATTTGTTCTTATTTACTTTTAATCCTACCCCCTCCTTTTTATGTGCATTTTTATTTTCATTCTTAATTTACCAAATATTTTCATTTCCAGCTGCCAAAGTAATATTATTAATACAGCACAGGTTACTAGTGTTTCTTCCTCCAATTTTAAAACCACATTCATGTTTTTCACTTTCCCTCAATATATATTTGGCCTTATCACTTTTTTCACTTGGAGCCAGTCTCCTTTGCTATGTTCCATCTGGACTATTATTATTATTTATTAAATTTATATGTCACACATCTTCTTGTTCAAGGTGACTCTGGGCGGTCTATGGCATCCTCTAGATATAAGTTTCACATGAGGACAGTAAAATATTCTGGGATTCCTATTTTCCTGAAGACGTTCTACAGTTTGACATAGTCAATCTAACTGAAGATCTTTCTGTAAGCAATAAACACATATTGACCTTTTTTTGAGTTCTATGGCTTTCTTGATTATCTACTGAGCATCAGCTATAATGTCCCTTATTCCTTGACCTTTCCATAACTCACAGAGAAAGGTGCATACTTGGAATTTGAATATTAATCAAGATGTAGATGCAAAAGAATTAACTATACTATATGTTTAAAATTTTACTTTTTTAGAAAAGCCACAGAGTTTTTACCTAATACTTGTATTTAATTTGATATATAGTCATTTTTGAATCAAATTCAGCTCCTGGTGACTTTCATAGAAATAACAATACAGTTGCCTTCATGTAACATGAAAATGATTTGCTATTGCCTTTCTTCCGGGATATATTTTAACTCCCTGAATTATAACAGATTGTTGCTTCTTGGAGAAACTTTTGTTTATGAAGTCCATTTGATTTACTTACATGAGTCTCCATTAAAGTGCCTCATATTTTAGTTTCAGAGGAAGAAATAACATAGCCCTTTTTGTGTAACATTACATATAACAGAATTGAAACTTTATTAGAAAAACTGCCAAAGTAATTTCAGAATAAGTTTATTTGCTCCCGTGATATCTGCAACTTCAGATTAGAAAATGTATTTTACTTCATAATCACCCGTACTATCGAAGTGTATATCAAAAGGTAACATAATATACATGCTTTGATGACCAATACAAAAAAATACATTTGGAAGAGGATGGATCTCAATCTTATTTATCACATAAATAATATTTACATGATATGATTATTTAAGAAAGCTTAAAATATGTATGTGGTAAAAGACATTCCTATTTCTTACCTACATTTCCAGTCATTAAGTACGAATTCTGAAAGTCCATCATGCCCATTCCAACAATGTGTATAAAATCTTCAATCACCTGTATTAATTCTATGGAGCCTTGGTAGATCTTTAGGATGAAAAATAAAAGGTCTCACGCTCAGTAACTGCAGGATTCCAATTTGTACAATATTCACCAGCAGCATAACAAAATGAATGAAAGCTACAAGAGTTGGGTTGCTCCATGGGCTCCTTTTCAGCAATAGTACATGCTCTCATGGTTCAAGTTTGTTGTCACCAGAAACATCTAAAATGGATTGGCGTATATGCACTGAAAGTTAGGGGATCTTTTGGGACATAATGAGCATTAAATGAGAACCTCTTGGGAGAAGTAGAAGGGACTTGTTTGAGTTTCCTGATGAATTTAGCACACTGTTATTTTTTAATTCAGTGTATACATTTACAGTAATTACAATGCAGATAATTTTGCATTGCAAGTTCTTTTAATAAGAAATCAAAAGGAAAATGTGTTCAACTTATGATAAAAATAATAAAATTTTGACTGTTCCATCCCCGGAGAGAAGTTATGGAAAGTCAATTAAGTATGGGGGAAAATGGATGATAAATGGGTATCAACAAAAATTAATCTGTTAATTCTTAAAATCAAAAGATGAAGAAGCAATTTAATTAATTGTGCATTATTTTTGATTTACATGCCTTTACATGCTAAGTTTACACATATAATTTGCATATGTATGTTTTCTGAGATTTTACAATTGGACAAAGATGGATAATTGTTTTAAATAATTATTTTGCAATATTACTAGATGCATATCACTCACTCATACTAACTGTCTTAAAATATATTTTTAAAAATCCATTATGGTAAATCTGCCTAAAATCCTACTAAAAGATTTCTGAAAGTTCTCCTGTCAAATATATCATCTCATAAGTTATAAAATATGCATATATGCTTTATAACAAACAATGAATATTTAATCTAACTTGTGGAAAACCAGTTGTTTCTTTCCTGACAACTTATCTTGTTATGTTATCTTTTAAGCATTCTGAATTAAATATGTACAAATATACTAAGGCTGGGACAAACAAGGGAACTTTTGTCAGTTACAATGTTAATGTTCATAAAGTAAAGGTAAAGGTTTCCCACTCTAGCCATGTCCGATTCTATGGGGTGGTGCTCATCTGCATTTTTTATCCAAAGAGAGCCAGTGTTGTCTGATGACATTTCTGTGTCATGTGGCCAGGATGACTATATGCCAAAGCACACAGAACATTGTTACCTTGTCACCAAAATGGTACCTATTTATCTACTTGCATTTACATGTTTTTGAACTGCTAGGTATGCAGGACCTAGGGCAAGGACAGGAGCTCCTCCCGTCATGTGGCATTCAGGTCTCCATTGTCCATTGGAAAACTGAGCTGTCAGTTTTCCAATGGACAAGTTCAATGTTTTTAGCCACTGAACCATCATACCCCTTTAATGTCCATATAAATATATAAAAAGAGCAGTGATGGAGCAGGCCAAATATCTATTTGGTATACCATCATTTATATACATGCAGAACATGAAGTGTTCTGCATGTATATAATTCTAATTCTCTCTGATTCTTGTTCTTTAACAAAGTTAAGTTGTCCTTCATCCTATAACTTCATGAGAACTAGCAATTATTCATAGCCTTGAAATCTATATATTTGACAATCCAAGAGATGAAAACATGCAGTCAGTAGACGCACAGGCCTTGGGGGCCAGGCCAACTAGGATGACCTTTGACTGATGAATCAACAACAATCCTTTTGAAAACAGAAAAGAGGGAATATCAACAGCACTTGGGATATTTACCTGCTGTGCGTCTTCCCATTTTTCTTTGTTTTCTTCATCCAGAAGGTTGCTAACTATTTGAAAGAAGTTCTGAAAATTCAAGGAGACAATTACTTTTTATAAAAAAAATGATGCACCAAAACAATAAACTATTTTTGAAAAACACAATGAAGTCCTTGTATATAAGCTTTGTAGCCAAATCTGATCATAAGCCATTTCCCTAAGTTAAAAGCAGACAATCTGGGACCCTTCAAACATTAGGGATATAGATCCCATGCTTATTTGGTTCTGGCTCTGTACAATACGGCTGAAGAAAGAGAAGTCCAAAATATGTGAAATGCCCCAATTTCCTCCCCTAAGTCAAGAAAAGACATGGTTTGTTGTTAAGGTATGCTTTTATGTGATAAATAGTAATGATGCTTACAACATTAGAATATTTGTCATGATAACCAGATGTATTAACTACTGAGTTTTATTTGTGATCACTATTATTTAGCAATCAGTTCTGTTGCCATTACAGTTATTTATTAGCCTGTGTGTAAGCTAGATATTTTAAGAAATCAGATCCATCCATTATGGCGCCTGCCCTACAGAACATCTCACCATGAGATCCAAAGGCACCCAACTTTCCTGACCTTTTGGAAAGTTATGAGGAACTGGTTCTTCCCCCAAAGATTGGGTCAGGTTTTTAGTTGAACTCTATATGTATATAGCTGCTTCGTGACTTCCATATGCTGTTTAGGTTACTGTACTATAGTTATTTTTAATTTTATATGTGGTGTGATTGTATTCTATGTAGGTATCTAAAAAATGTATTATATACTTACAGAGTAGATTATTCTTGGCTATTTAGGATTATATATTTAACATGGGTGGGCCAGTAAATTCTCTAAATAAATAATCTTTTTTTAAAAAAATGTGTTTCACAATGCATGTATGAGAAAGATATGCCTGCCATATCTGTGTTATTCTCTGGCAATTATTGTGTAAAAGTGAAAATTGCAATTGCTATAGCACCACCTGGTAGCATCAGGATATATGATTATAGCCCTCTCTCTTTGTAAATAAATCAGTCCCAGAGGGTGCAGAAAAAACTTTATTTAAAGAAAAGAAAAGGTAAAATTGTAGAAAAACTCATTTTAACTTTAAATATTAAAATGTAGATGGTCAGTATTGTATAAGATGAAGTACAGTGTTGTTGTGATCTAGGAATTCAGCAATTGCAAATTAAAAGGGGAAGAAAACCAAATAGGAAATATAAAAGTAAACTGAACAATTGACCATAGAGCAAGATGGTGTTGATCCATTGCCAGTAAGGAAAAGCTAAATTTTAGGGGATCAATATCACAGATACCCTGAAGGTTTATTTCAAATTGATAACAATGAGCCAAATCATCAGTGCTTTGATAATCAAGTTGAGTTCTCCCACTCAGCAGTATCTATTTCTATTCAATAATCCCACAGGTGGTAAAGATAATGGGAACTGGGAAACATATGTATTTATTAATCAAATTTATATAGCTTTAATTTCCTGTTTCTTATGTACTCAACAAAATCAGTAGTATTTATTGCTATATTACTCTGTTTAGGATTATGTTATGCAGAATATCTTCTGAATATTTGCTTGAGTTCAGTGAAGCTTACATTTTAGTATGCAATTCTCCATATAATCCTAAATAACTTGGTTCATTTATTTGAACAAGCTTGGAAACATCCCACATAGCCCAGTGATTCTCACCCTGTGGTCTGTGGACCCCTGGGGGGCACAGTATCATCTCAGTGGGTCTGCAAAGGTTTGAAGAATGTTATGATTTAAATCTTGAATTAAGTT
This sequence comes from Bungarus multicinctus, assembly GCA_023653725.1. NCBI lineage: Eukaryota > Metazoa > Chordata > Lepidosauria > Squamata > Elapidae > Bungarus > Bungarus multicinctus. Next base: position 118,574,293 of record CM042836.1, read on the forward strand.
TTAGTGGTCCATGGCCATGGTCCATGGCTACAAAAAGTATTTAAAGGCAGTCCATGGTGAAGAAAAGGTTGAGAACCATTGATATAGTCCATAGTTTTATTCTGTTCTAAAATAGAATGCAACCAGAATCATTCATCGTTGGGATACAAAGCCAACAAAGAAATGAAAACAAATCAAACTCAAGGCAATTAATTGTTTACAAAGGCCTAAAATGCCACTCTATAGGATCAAGTTATGAGGTAGCATTTTCCTTTTAGTTTCTTCTTCTAGCTATGGTATTCCACTGGGCAGCCTTTCTATTGCCAAATTAACAATATGTCCCAGGACTGAGAAAAAGGCATTCATAACCCTATAGTACTTCATGTTTATGTAGTTCTCCTACATGAAAAGCAGTCACACAATAACTAAGTGCTGCTTTTTCTGTACATAAACTGTATAAATTCTACAAATATATCACACATACGCACAATGTATGAGGTTGCTATGGTATATAATATTCTGAAACATCCCAAATTCTTCCCCCAGTTCAGAATCCAGGTCAAAATGCAAATTGGTTGATTCTACCAGATGTTACCTGGGACAGAATTGGGTGATGATATTTATTTCTAATTACGTTATTACCAAGATTTGAAACTTAATCATACTTGAACTGGAAGGCTGGAAGAAATGTAGACATGATAAATGCTGTGGAATATGAATAGGAGGAAGAACAAAATCGCCCACATTTCTATGATGCATTGAAAGAGAGGTACGATGTGAGCAATTCTGTATCTGAGCTTTTGAATATTTTGCATACAGAATCATTCAAGAAACTTTAATTACCCTTTCATTAAAATAATATCAGATAATATCTTGAAAATACTCTAAAGTATTCTGCCACTCTACTGTCATCTCCCACCCACTTGCACCTCCAAAGCCCCAACATACTCCAAAAAGAACAGAGCAGATGGTACAGAAGGAAGCAAGCAATAGCAAAAGCATCCAGCAGCAGCCTCTCACAGCAGCCCATCTCTCAGCCTGATCTTAACATTCATCAGCAGTCCAGCCCTCCAAAAATAAAAAATCAAAATTGGCACCCCACCCAAAACCAGTCCAAAGAACCACTGCTAAATCTGTAACAAGAATATTGCAGCCACCAACATGCTGTCAAACACTATAAAACAATGATTTATTCCCCCCTCAACAGCTATTCTTTGGCTTGCTGCATTCTGGTCCAGTCCAGCCCACTCCTGAACCTCAAATCCAAACAGTCTAAGCAGCCAGAAACAGTCTATTACATACATACATACATACATACATACATACTTACATACATACATACAGTACATATATACATCTTTCCTTCCTTCCACCAGGGAAATATATCCATTAATTTTTTTTGCAAACACGTCATGTAATAATCATGAGATTATTACAGCCCAGCCCAAATGTGTCTCCTTCCTCCTTCACTATCCTTTATTCCATTTATATTCCTTTGTTACATTCCTTTGTAATGTAGTCCTAATACAAATACTTTTCTGAAAAAAAAATCCTGAATATATTTTCATGTGCAGTATATATTTTCACTGGAAGATTTTAAACAACAGGAAAAAAATATCTGCATACATTCATCTGGACCCATTTTAGTTTGGTTTAAGGCTGGGCTTCAGCATGAAGACAGCATATGCCTGCTGATAATTGTGGCAGAGCTCTCTCTCTCTCTCTCTCTCTGTGTGTGTGTGTGTGTGTGTGTATGTGTGTGTCAGTGGTGGAATTCAAAAATTTTACTACAGGTTCTATGATCATGGCTTGGTGGGCGTGGCATAGCTTGGTGGGTGTGGCTTGGTGGGCATGGCAGGGGAAAGATACTGTAAAATCTTCATTGCCACCCCACCCCACTAACTTGCTTTCCAGCTCTGTTCTCCTGTTCAGAGCAACAAAAGAAGACTCGGCCAATTAGCTAGGACTCAGGAGGCAGAGAATAGATGGGAGCAGGGCCAATCAGAAGTGGTATTCCAAACTACTCAAAATTTCCACTACCAGTTCTCCAAACTACTCAAAATTTCTGCTATCGGTTCTCCAGAACTGGTGAAAATCTGCTGAATACCACCTCTGGTGTGTATGTGTGTGTGTGTGTGTGTGTGTGTGTGTGTGAATCACTATGCTTCTGGTTGCTTGGTGGCTTTCAAGACAGCTTATCACGGTATCCTTCTAGACTAGCTGAGGATTTTGGGAGCTGAGGGCACCGTGTTACAGTAGTTCTCCTCTTTTCTTGATAGCTAGTTTGTGCTGGTGTTGGCAGTGATTACATATTTGTGTCCTCATCTGGAGTGTGCTTTAAAGCTCAGAGCTGTAGCTCCTCCTATAACATCTACAGAATCTATAAGAAAACATCTAGGAGGTCATCTGACACTCCAGGATTTGCTATTTACAATCTACAGGTGATATTCAGTTGTAGATCAAAATTCCAAGACCAACCAAAATGATGCTGTCAATGTCCTACCCTAGTAACTGAAAGATCTAGATCTAGATAAAGAGGAACAGACTCAGGCTCAAAACCTAGTGGCTGTTGATTTTTTATTCTACTAGAGCTGGGGCCTTAGTTTTTGATGGGGCTCCATTCCTGTGCTTTAGACTGGTGCACAACTTGGGGGTCATCTTGAACTCATAGCTCTTACTTGGAACAGTAGAAATGCAAGCAGTCTTTGCTCAGCTCCAACTGGTGTGCCAGTTGTACCTAATTTGGATTGGGAGCCACTTAAATCTATCATTCATGTTGAAATTTATGTTGTAAGCTTTAAAGAATTATTCTGGAATCAAACAACTTCTAACTTTCGTTTAAAAAAATAATTCAAGATACTTCATGGTCCTTCACAATTACCAAGTTATCTGTTGGGCAAAACTCTGTTAAGTAAGGTCCTTCCAGGAAATTTAGACAGAACATGATAGTTTTTTCTTCAGAAATCAATGAAAGCACAAAGGATCCTTGATTTGAGCCAAATCTTAATTTTGCTTAAAAAATGATAATATGATGTTGGAAGAGAACAGACTCATCCTTTCACATACAGTCATAAGTATAATTCCATGCCAAAAGAAGGTGATGAGAAAAGAAACTGAAGATGGAAAAAAGATACTCAGAGCACAATTATTTTAATAAGAAAAAAAAATGGAGGACTTTAGAAAAAGCCAATGTCTGAAGAAAAAGGTTTTAACAAAATAAAATATCAAAGCCAAGAAGCAATTATGTAGTACACAGAGGAACAAATAGCCAAGGATGAGCTCATACAAGTAGCAGATTTATAGAGATGAAATCAAGAAAGCAAAAACAGTGAACTGAGATGAGCAAAGGATGCTGAAAACATCAAAAGGGATTCATCGAATACTAAAGAGTAAAAATAAAAGAAAGAAAATGAGAACACCAGCTACTCTGTGAAGATAGCAAAGGAAACCCAAAGGTGCTTTTTTCAAGAGGCAACTGGACTTTCTTGAGTTTTTTTTTGAAGACATTTCGCTTCTCATCCAAGAAACTTCTTCAGCTCTTAAGAAGCTTCTTGGATGACAAGTGAAACATATTCATAGAAAAACAAGAAAGTCCAGTTGCCTCTTGGGGAAAAAAACACACCTTTGGGACAATCATGACCTGGATGACTGGGAATCTCCATAAACATATAGCAAAGGAAATACATCAAGAAGAAGGCTAAGCTACTATTCTAACTCATTTTTTATCCTTGTAAAAATGATATATGTTCTAGTAGATGGTTGTGAAGAACTAGTTCAAGTGGTAGGATCCCACTCAAGCTTCATAGAACATGGTAGGAAATACCTAATGACTTTAATGAGTTCAAATCTCTAGGGCTAAGTGGACTGTATCCTAGGATGTTAAAGGAACTCGCCAATTGGTTGACCCAAAATCTAGATATTATATTTGAGAAATCTTGGGTAATATTGAATCAAATTTGGGAGATTTAACTTGACATCAACACTGGGGAAAATTTTATATTTGAGTGTTTTGTAAATAACTTGGAAGCAATGAGTGATTCTTGGAAATCCACATGTATTTGTGAATAAAAAAAATTAATCTCATTTTACATTTTGATGGTATAACTTCAAAGCCAAGCCAAAGCCAAAACCATACAATTCATTGTGTCTTCCGAAAAAACATCGATCAAAGTACCCATCTTTTGATTACAGATCTAAAGTAGGGGCTGAATATATTATTTTGGAAAATGAAAACAAGGTCAATTTGTATTGAAATAGAAGAAACCCTACATTCCTCAGCCTTTACAGCTATGTAATGGACTTTCCTTTATTGCTAATTGAAAAAATGGAAGGAGTAAAAATCAGATAGTCACCTTCTCTGAAATTATTTATGGGGAAAACTTTTCCCTTTTATGTCTGTGGATGCTTAATCAAATATGTGCCCTGTCATTTAATTCTGATGGAATGTACATTCATGCCCAATTGCAATACGTAATCCCGCTTATAAAACTAACCTCAAGTTGTTTGATGCAAGGCCCACATTTTAATCTTCAAAGAGAAATGAAACTGGAAAGAATATGAATAAAGTAGATCTGGGGTAATTAGAATGTAGATCTATTTTTTTTTCTGGTAAGTAGAGTTAAAGCCTAAGAATCAGACGCAAAAAATTGTCTGTATTCTTTTGTATTTTTAAAACCCAGTTAGCTCAATTTCCTATTATAAAAATGATTTCAGTGTTTCACAGGCGATTCTAATAAATGAAATTGTCTGAATTATTATTGCCCTTTTTATGTATCTATTATCTGGGCTCCATGATAGGAGCGCTTTGAGCACTTTTAATATAAGCTGTTTCCACCATATTAGAGTTCCCAATTTGGATATTGGTATATGCTGGATTTGCAAATTTTCTGACATATACATAAAAGGCCATGCTGAATTACAGTTTAATTACCATTATATATTTGTCACAGAACAATTTATGAATGATATTTTATAATTTCATTTTCAAAAGGATACATACTTAAAAAACAAACACCTGAATGTTTTGATAAAAATTAGTTATCAATAAATCATCTAAGCTTCCTGCCAGGATTTAATTTTAATGTACTTTATGCTCTGTCTTGCCCAGAATGCAAAATAAAATAAAATAAAATAAAATGACAGACATATTCCAGTTCTGACTTTGCTTTAAGTCTCCTTTGAAAAATGACATAGTATAACCATTTTTTTCTTCAAATTTTAGGTGTAATTTTGTTGAATAAATCCTAGTACAAGTTTATTCAAGGGCAATTTGCTATTCCATATAACAATCAATTAGTATATAAAGTGATTTAGTCCAAGTTAAATAATTAGGAAATATATTTCATGTAAATGTGCAAGCAGCAGCACGAAGTTCTCCTGTACTACAGTTCCAAAATTGTAGTACCAGAGAGCACCAACAGTTATAGTGCTCTGTAGGATAGCAGATTATAAAAATGAATCAGCAACATTTCAACACTTATTATTTTGGCTGATCCTAATCCATTGAATTCCAGGCTGAGTAGCATTTAGGGATGCTCATTTATTTCACTGTGTTTTCATGTGATTTTGTCGCACTTTTCATCCACACTGAATACTCAAGACCCCTAACAATAATTAGAATATAAAATAGAAATTAAAGATGAAAGCCAGAGTTAAAATTATTAACAAATAAAAGCCTGTTGGAAAAAGTGTCCCTTAGCTAAAGACAGAGAGAGTGGAAGCACAAAGTAATACAAAATTGTTGCCGGGGAGGGGGGAGGGTAAGGGTTTATTGGGTTTTGCATCTGGAGTTTTACTATCTGGAGTCATCGTAAGTTGTGTGGCCATATATATTTCATCAATAGAAAAGAATATTAATAGCATAAGATTGAATGATGGGGTCATTACTGCTCTCTGAGCTTGGTTGTTTTTTGCAGATGTTTTATTACATTGATGATGTTACCTAGCTGGGTAATAAAAGATGTGCAAGGAAACAGCTAAGCTCAATGGACACCACACATAATTTTTTTCTTAATAAAATGAATAAGTGTGTTCCACAATAAGGTCCACTTTCTTCAAAAGATGGCCTTTCTTGCAAATGAATGGGTCTCTGTAATTTGGAGTGTAATTGGAGTTCAGAAGAGCCTCTCTTCCTGATTTTACTGTCTGTCCCAAGTTTGCAACAAGAAACAGTCAGATCTTAAGATATTCAAGGCTTAAACATTCAGCTCAACACCTTAAATTAAGCCTGTGAGAAGATGGCAGTTAGTACAGATTACCATGCATGGACAGCTAGTTATTCTGGAATATACTGAGAAGTTTACCTGCCAACTTTTTAATCATTTGAAGTTTCTACACACTTTTTGGGACTTATTAGACAAAGAATAGAGTGCTATATTCAACATAAGATAAAACCAAAGCATAAATACTCAAATTCCACAAACTCAGCAGTAAATGGCATGAACACAATTGAAAAAATGCACTGATAAAGGTGACAATGTCCTAATAAGAATCTGACATCTAAGGATCAAGAAGCTATTATCAGAGTTGCTTGCATTTTGTATTGTCCTTACAATGATGAGCTAAGAAGATAGAGGACTGCTATAATGAACTGCTGCATAATAAAATTTATCACTACAGTACTAATACTGAGCATTGCACTAATACTCTTAGCACTTTGAAATATTGACCAGACAGAGACTAAGCAAAGCACTATCACATTTATAGGTTCCAGAGGAAGCACTGCAGCTGTTATTTTTATATTGGTATGCTGTAGCAAGGGAATGTTTTAAGAAAAGAAAAAAATGATTTTAATTAGCATTTTGCAACAAACCAATTAACCAACCAGAAATGTTCCATTCCTTGCTCACAAAGCTAGATATGCGAACGGTTGCATGATTAATTCTTAGAATAAAATATTTGTCTACTAAACAGATGCCCATGTTCTTTGTGCATAGAAATGTAGCAATATTCAATAACAATTCTAAGCCTGAGGTCATTTGAGAAAATTAGAATTCAACGAACATCTAGGAAAATCTGATCATTTGAAATGCTTTATTAATATATTTACTGGGTATAACAAAAACTCATCTGAAATGCTTTATTAATATATATATTACTGGGTATAACAAAAACTCATCTGAATGGTTATAGAAGTTTGGAAATTATGGCTAATGTGTTTTTTAATCTCCAACACTGGTGGCTTTAGTTTGTTATATGACTGTCATCAAAAGTGAACATTTGATAGAACAAGTATCCGAAACTCCTTTTAGTAGATTATTCTAGAATAGAACAGTAGACTGTTCTAGAATGGATAAGACCTTAAGGTGAATGGATAAGACTCATAGTCAGTTTACTTGGATATTAAGAGAATAAATCTGAGAATTTGCCATTGGTGCATACTGGTGCATTCCTGATACTGATTACAGAAATGATGTGCCTTACATAATTATTTTGTATGTCCCTATTCAAACAACCGTGAAATATGATCACTGTTTTATATAGATTGTCAAGTCTATATGTTTTGCTGTTGTATTTTATGACATTGATCAGCTGAGTCATGCTTAATAACTTTCTTCAGTCTTTTCAGCTTCTTTGGTGAAAAAAGCATTAATTTTTATATTGCAATACTGTTGACAATAGCTTAGACAAGTTAGACAAGGCTTAGATTTAATACACTACACAATATCTTCTACATACATAATTTTTATAGCAATTTAGATTTATATTTAATTCTAAAAGGTCATAATACTCAGGTGTGCAATAGTGCTATACTACTACAAGTTTCACATTCTAATGCAAACCCCGTCCCTGCCATGATTATATGACACCTCCCAAGTTTGAAAGAAATAACAGTTGCAAAGCTGTACCGCTATAGTTAAAATGTAGTAACTATTTTTTTCACTGAAACATATGTGAACAATGTCTAAAATGCTGGCAGCAGGGGGAGTATTTAGAACATAATGATTTCATTAATATGAAAAATAGGATTGCACTTCTGCAAATGGAGTAATTTTGTGACAACAAAAACAAGAAATCTGAACAGGGAGTTCAAACATAATGATAAAAAAAATCTGGGTTCCAATCTGCAGCACACAAAGTGATTTTGGAAGCATTTTGATGGCAAGATGATGATATCCTCACAGTGTCATCATCATGCCACAATTATGTATTTGCATTCCAACTATGTCACCATGGTTTACATTGACATACATTTTGGGTCATTTCCTCCCAAGCTCAAGTCCTCTGAGTATTTTTTTTTTTTTTGATGGGTGTAAATAACAATTTATGATTGTCTTTCAAACCTTAAGAGGAAACTGTAGTTGAAATAGATTTATTAATCTGATTTAGAGAACAAATGAAAAACATGATTATACATTCAGAAGCAATGATGAACAAAGGCTTTCTTGAAACTGGAAATCAAAGAAATTTCTGACATATTTAATGGGAACGGACAGTTTTAACTTAAGACATTATCCTGAAATAGGCTTTCATCATTGTAACTGAAGTGACCTTTACTGTAGTGTTTGCATACACAGGTATAGTACTGGCACAGCACAATATTGCATTGTTCTATGCCTATCATGTCATAGGAATTTCTGGTCATGGGAAATAATGGGTGCATGAGTGAGCCAGTGAGATTTTTCTAAAAAATCATTGCTTGTTAGTACTTTCATAATTCAACACTGAACATTTTGTGTTGATCATAGCAATAAGTAACAGTGTTAAAACAATGTATAATTTATTATGATGAGTAAACTCAGCCAACATCTACCCTGGATGACAAGAGTTCTCCAAAATCTTATGAGCCATTCTGTTCCTTGATATATTTTTTTTAATTGGAGATGTTAGGAACTGAATCTTAGCCAGTCTGCATGTAAACCATTTTACAAGTCAGTTTAAGTCTAGTTACGGCTAGAAACTAGGATATTCTAGAGCCTCTAGGAGGTTCTAGTCCTGCCCTAGATATGGAAAATGGTTGGGAGACCTTAGGCAGCCCAACTCTCCTGACAGGGTTGTTGTGGAGAAAGTAGGAGGAAGAATGAGTATTCAATATGTTTGCCGCTTGAAGTTGTTTACAAAAGTAATAGGCAAGATATAAATAAAATTTTATAACAGTAATAATAAAATATATGAAGTCTTTTTCATATTGTTCCATAACTATGGTTTCACATACCTGAACACCATCTGATGCAGGGATGTAACTTGCTCTCTTAAATGTATCTGTAACATTTCTGAGAATTTCCACAGAAACTAAAAGATCCCCTGCATAAAAATTCTTCCTCTGAGTTAAATCCAAAAGAGTCTTCGTCACCTGAGACATTCCTTCACCAGCCAGCGTCCTCTGTCCTTTTGCAAGATGTTCTTTAATCTATAAATGGTAAAGGAAAAGAAAAGCATCAGAACCTATTCTCGTACATTTTTTAAAAAGATGCTACGAAGTTATTTGCTTGCCTGGCATGTTAGGATAAACCAGAAAAGGGTCGGGGTGTGTGTGTGTAAAATTGTGGCCTGAGTGTCACTTTGTGATTGCTTGTTTCTAACTTCACACAGTTAGAACCTTTCCTGAAGTTTCATTGCTTTGTCTTCATTGTCCATTTGTGTTCATTTTTGGTGTTTGGGTACTGTACTGTATGTACATTAAAGTTACACTAAAGGAAGATAAGCATTTCCAAGTTCAAGAACGCTATTGTATAAATTGCTGAGTAAATGCTTCAAGTCAAAATATTTACACTGTCCACACAGAACTTTGTGTATTTACTATGACATTTAGGCACATGGAAATGATCAGAAACAGACTCATCTTTATGCCCACAGCTCCTCCTAGTTTAAGCCTTTTGCTTACAAGTCCTAGGCTTATAACATTACAGATATAATTTGCATAAATTAGTGTGTGTGTGTGTGTGTGTACATATTGGGGATAACTTAGCTCTCCACACAATAAAAAGCTGGTGCAGAGCTAATGAACTGGAGAATCTGGAGAAATATTATTTAAAAACAAAAACAGCTGTAGCTTTATATGGAGCTTTCATACATATTTTCTATGAAAACCAGACATCACTGCACAAATAAACCACTTTACGGTAGCAAATAACCACTTTATGATAGCAATCTACATTCTATTCAAGTCTCTGGGAAAGCATTGATTTATAGGTTCTTTTATATTATGTATGTCATAGAGATAAGTGTGAAAAGAATAGCACAGTAGAATCTGATTGACTCAGGCTTGCTGTTAGTTTTGAGCAATTTATCCCCAAAGATGAGAAACTGATGGGATCAAAACATGCTGGAATTTATTTTGGCACAGCAAAGTAAGTTCTATTTTACCCAGCTGATTTCTTAAGAAGCGAAATCCAACCCTTATGCAATTGCCAGGTGACACTCTCCCCCTCCCTATCTCCCTTGTTGTTTCTTTTGGATTTAAATGGATGATATGATCTAAACCACATAGAATCATTCTATGAGGCAGGTGGGCTGTTTCTAAGTGTGATATACAGTATAAACAAACACTTCTAAGAGTAATAAATGGAAAAATTCTCTTTTTGTCTGTGTAACTGGATTTGCTATCTGAAATTACTATAGAACTTCTCCAGGCAGTCACTGGAAATGGTGATAAGAACAAAAACTTTACATAAACACACATATTTTCTGCTCTGTTGCCCCTACTTAACACATCTTATTTGGAAAAGTACACACAACAGAACTGCAGAATAAAAGATAAACGGGAAATCCAGTGGCTTCAAATGGGGGGAAAATTAAACCAACAAATTGAGTAATTATGACATGAAGTCAAGGGATGATGCTAAAATATACATTCTTAGGGGAAAAAAGACAACCTTGGAGTAAACAACAAAAGGACTCAGAATTGTATGTAGAAGAGCAGTGTCTATTCTATCCAAAATTGCCAACTAAATAGATAGCAAAGTTCATACTACTCTTTTCTATATAATTTTTGTTCTACAAAACAATCTAGTAAGCAAAATACATTTATCTCCTTTATTATTTTTTTATAGTAACAGAAAACATCTTTGCAGTCCAATAAAATAAGTAGTCCCTTCACTCTATATTAGATATTTTGAATGCAAAATATATAGAGATAACTATGAAATATTTCCAAATTATGCACACAAAAACATTAGATTCTTATATTGCATACTTATCAAAGATGACTGAATATATTAATATTCTTTTGGAAGAAATTATTATTATTTCATTAATAAGTCAGTAGATTAAAGATACTATCAAGATATTTTGGCAAGAGCAATTCAGATTCAATTAACCATGTCTCTTCTCTTTTGTTCCTGTGATGCTAACAGTGGCAAAGGTGCATTAGGTTTTGAATTACTGGGCACAAGTTATTTCTTCATATAAGAAACTACCTACAATAGGAATATACGATTATTGCATTAATAATGAGCTTTTGGTCACTTAAGAAAACTGTTCTGATCAACATATATTTTTATTTTCTACATGAAGGTCATATTTGTAATGATCTTATATGTGGGCTTAGTAACTTTTCTAAATAAAGCAGCTTTTGAAACATTATTTCAATTGCTGTCTTCTACCTGCGGTCAAAATAATAGACATATACTTGCGATGCAGGATCCCCCTAGAGATCTATTTTGTTAAAACAACATTCTGTAAAGTTGGGCTAAGAGCAATAAATGTCTGCTTCATTTCCAGTTACCATAGTTACAAAAAAAAAAAAAAAAACCCAAGGTAGGATAATAAGCATATAAAAATGTTCTAAGTAAGTAATTGTATTATCAGCACTGTGTAAAAAATATATTGACCCAGTCATTACATTGTCCATAAATTATGTTGGTTATTAAAGAAAAAATGCAAATATAAGATATATATATATATATATATATATATATATATATATATATATATATATATATATATATATATATATTTGTTTTCGGAGAACCTGAAGAACCAAAGATCCACACACACATATATATATATATATATATATATATATATATATATATATATATATATAAAATATATGTATAAATGTTCTAAGGGATATTCACAAGATGAATTGTGAAAAACTCAATTGTTAAAAATGTATGTTTGTAGATTATCAGCAAAACTATTGATTTATTAATTTAGATCTTTTAGGCTAGAGAACTGAAGGGCAAATTAAGCAAGTCCCTAAGTCTATGAGTCTGGCTCAAATATAATAATAACATTCCTTATGAGTTAAATTTAATCACAGTGTGAAGCAGTTATGTTTTATTGTAGGCATTTCTATTTATAAATATTATTTGCCATTTGATTCTATCACATGGGTTGCTTATATATTATGACTCTGTATGGAACTTGCTTCTTTCCTTCCTCTTCTTGCTCAATAAAAGCTGGTAGTCAGGCAGGGTGGAATTTTACATATATATATATATATTTATATATATATATATTTGAATTCCATCACTGGTGTGTGTACGTGTATATATGTATGTATATATGTATGTATGTACACACATACACACCAGTGGTGGGATTCAATTTTTTTTACTACCTGTTCAGTGGGCGTGGCTTGGTGGATATGGCAGGGGAAGGATACTGTAAAATCTCCATTCCCTTCCACTCCTGGGGGAAGGTTACTGCAAAAATTTCATTCCCAGGGAATTTCATTCCCTCCCCATTCCACTAACCTGCTTTCCAGCTCCGTTCTCCTGTGCGGGACAACAAAAGAAGACCCAGCTAATCAGCTGGGATTCAGGAGGCAGAGAATAAATGGGGATGGGCCAGTCAGAGGTGGTATTTGCTGGTTTTCCGAACTACTCAAAATTTCCGCTACCGGTTCTCCAGAACTGGTCACAACCTGCTGAATACCACCTCTGATATATACTTTACAGGATGGGCTACTCTCTTGAGCAATAGCCCTTCCTTCCTTCCTTCCTTCCTTCCTTCCTTCCTTCCTTCCTTCCTTCCTTCCTTCCTTCCTTCCTTCCTTCCTTCCTATAAACAATACTTTTGTTACTGTAATTTTCTCCAAGGTATGTTAGGCTGAAAGAAAATGAAGACTTAATAACTCTTCAACTTCAAAGTTGACCAATGATATTTATATAGAGTCCTTGTAGCTATGATTTCTGCAGGGCTGGTTCTTGTCTTTGCCTCATTTTGAACTGTTCTGTGACTAACTTTAGCTACAAAATGTTGCCCTTCCAATTCAAGATGCCTACAATTCAATACAATATAAGGTATGATGTTGTTAAATGCATGTTATATCAAATGATACTTATTTTGGATAAAATATATTTTTGTTCCCGTTACATTTATGCTTTTGTAATTCCAATCTTAATATGTAATTTGAATTGTTTACTTTTAAGTATATATTCATGTGATATTTTGATTATAATATCAATGTGAAGCTTTGTTACTTTTTGTAACTGTTAATAACGAATTTTGAAATGTGCCAATTATCTTCATCTTTGAATTCTTCCAAGCAATTGAAAATAGTGCTTAAACAAATATGCAACTATAGAGTTGCTTAATTGTATAAAATAATTGTCATTGTTTTCCCTTTATATCTAGACAAGGTAGTTGACAGTCAGACATTTTTTTTCCATTTTTTAATTTTCCAAACAAAGCTACTTTGTTTGGAAAATATAATAGAAATAGTTTGCTTATGTTATAAAATAAGTGTTTTTTTAAATTCCCTTCCCCCTATTTTGTATTTTGTATTTTCCCTTCCCCCTATTTTGTATCATTTTGAGCATGGATCACTCATGATCCATGAGCATAAACAAACAGAAGAATCAAGTTCCTCCAATATTAATCCAACATGAAAAGGTGGGTCAATGGAAGATAATAAGGAAAGGCCAGATGAGTAGCGATAATGAGACAAGTGAAACAAGGTCAAATAGAAATAAAGACTGAAAGGGTACCAGTAGAAATAGGAAAAGAACTTAGGATAATCCTTTTCTGTTCATTTGCCATTCTTATGATTGCCTTCTTTTTCCTATACAAGCCTTAATATTTTACCTCACCCCTTTTTAATACCATTAGCCATTGCCAAGATAAGTCCTTGTTCTTAGATTCAATATTGACCAGAACAGACAGATTCCCATAATTTCAATAATTTTACAGAAGAAAAATATTGCTCTGTTGGCTTAGCAAGTTGTATCTGCCAATTTTATAGGGACAGCAGTCTTGCCTTCTGTGGCATATGTTTACCCTGTGTGAAGTTTATGTCCAAAATAACAGATGGCATGATGCTGGTTTTTATAACTAGATGGCTCCATCAGCTTTCCCACAAATATAGTTATAAAAAAACTAGACAATGCCTACACAAAGTTCTTAAAACAGTTTAGAAATTTTGTATTTTTTATATGAAGCAATATTACATTATGTTTGAAATCTATCTACCAATTTTATAGGGACAGAAGTCCAGAAATCTGTTATGGAATCTGTTTTATGGAACACCATTAAAAAATGAACAATGTTATACAGTATATCCTTGTTATTCCAGTTATTCAGCAAGTATAAACTACACAGATGCATCTACTCCAAAAGCTCAAGTTCCCTCTTGAACCCAGAGCCTGTGGAATCTCTTTAACTTTGTTGTTTGTGGAGTGTCTGTGTTACCCATTTTTATTTGGACTATAAGCAAATAATTGTTTTAAATCACCTCTTAATATTGCAATTATCTATTATTAATCCTGTTGACACTGAAATGTTGTGTGAAGAATTTGCCTGCTGTTGATGTTTAATCAAGGAGAACATCTTTAAGAGTTTGTCTTCTTTATCTTTATAATGTGAGCTGACAAGTGGAAAAATCAAGGAGGAGGAAGCTGAATTTCAAAAACCTAGGGTGAATGGTTACATTTAAAAATGGTATGTTGACAGATAAAACTTGGGGCCAAATGATATGGTTCTTATTTTAGGAAACGAAGGCACGAGGTGATATATTGTGACTGTACTTTAAATAAACTCAGCCTTTTAATCTATGCCATGGTTCTTTGGGCTTATATTAAAATCAATTACAGTCAATTGGGTAGCTATGCAGATAGAGACATTGGGGAAAAACAGCTAATCTGTGAACTGTATCTGCTACACTGAACACCTCTCAGAAATTGGTGGAGGAACTATTAATAATTAATCATCCAATCGCCTGAATACTGTTTAACTCTGTCACCTCCACACTACTGATTGTTCTGGCTTTTTAGCTAGATGATTTTCTCTCCCTCTCAATTCCTGCATCCACATAGGAAATTCTGTAGAAACCACACAGTTATGATTTATTCATTGTACTATAGGTATACAATTTAGTGCAATGTGCAAACCCAGTATATCTTGATATTTATCTGTTTATTTAAACAAAGTATATGTCTGGAGAAAGAGTGAAGAAGGCCAGGGATATATACTTCCTAAAGCAGGGGTGTCAAACTCACATCATCACGAACTTTTTCCTCCTTCATTAAACCGGATGTGAGCATGGCCAGCAGGCTCCTTTGTAGCATAGCAATGATATAAGAAGCTACTGGAGTCAGATGTCAGATGCAGAAGACCAGGTCCACACATAAAGATCCAATTAAACTGATTTATTATTATTCACGCCTATGAACAGGAATCTTCTCATTTAATGGTAAGCATCTGTTTGGAATTACATAAGGCTCAATGGAATTCAAGGGAGGTTGACTTAATTCACTTGTGGCTACATTAGGATTCTAAGCTGAACCCTCTTGTAACTCCACCCCCAGGTTTTGCCACACCTTCTCCTATACTTTTTTGAAAATGGCAAAGGCATCAATTCTCATTGCACAGCAAAAGGGAATAATAAAGCTTTCTTGTAATTTACCAATAAACTTCATGTATAACAATTTAAAGTGATTGATAATAAAGGGCTGGATAATGGGCGCCTCTGTCCAAATGGCACTCAACATGCTACTGAGATACCTGGGAATCCTTTAGCATACCAATAGTCTTATATTATGACTATCTGAAAATTTTGGGGAATGTCTGGTTTCTGATGTTGCCTTTTTTTTCAGGGGAAAATTAAAAGCTGAAAAGGCAGATCTACATAAGAACATAAAATGTAAAAGTAAAAGCATGGAGAAGCACAACATAATGAAAACTAATTAATTGATTACACACAGTTATCTTAGACACCAAATGATTGAAATGGACTAGAATTAGACACTTTCAGGCATAAAATTAAACTGTTTACTACTCAGGGCTTGAAAAACAGTGAAGGAATGGCATTGCTTGCAGAGTCAGGAAGGACATAACAAACACAGCTGGGTATAATGCAGTGATTGAATAATATCAATTAGACTTCATGGGCAATGGTTTAATATTATAATTATCCAAGCTAGTGCTCCAATGCAGAAGAAGAAGATGACAAATTTTATAGTCAAGTTCAATCTGAAATTGACAGAACACGCAAGGAACATGTGTTGTTTGTGTCTGGAGACTAGAATGTCAAAGTTCAAAATAGTAAGGAGAAAAACATGGTTGGACTACATGGCCTAGGAAAGAGAAATGAAGCAGAAGAATAGTTTTTATTTTGGTTAATCCATTGATTTTGTCATTCCTAATGTAGTATTGAAACAACCAAAATAATGTTTATATACAAGGACAAAGACATCTTCATACAGAGATCCCAGAAATCAAACTGAGTAAATTATTGGCACCAAGAAGTAGAATACTCAATTATGTGGAATGGAATCAAAGCCCTTGTTAAGGATTAAATGTGAGAAGAAACTGCCAAAGATGAAGAAACAGAAGAAGGAAAACTGGATGGCAGAACAAATTGTGCAAAGTGCAAGGAAGAGAACCCTGGCCAAAAAGGCAAAGAACTTAGGAAGGCATATAACAAAGAATTCCAGAGAGCTGTTAGAAGAGATTAAAAAAAAAGTACTATAGTGACATACCTAAAAATACTAAAGATGGAAACAGACACAGAAAAATAAAATA
This sequence comes from Bungarus multicinctus, assembly GCA_023653725.1. Classification (NCBI taxonomy): domain Eukaryota; kingdom Metazoa; phylum Chordata; class Lepidosauria; order Squamata; family Elapidae; genus Bungarus; species Bungarus multicinctus. The sequence continues at coordinate 118,591,180 of CM042836.1, forward strand.
TTTTAAAAAATGTCCAAATTTGAGTACCACCCTCAAATTAGTACACCAAAAGATACCAATGGATACCAGGTTGGAAGTTTAGAGGATTTCATAATGTATCTGCAGCAAGCAAGAGAAGAATCAGTAAAATATCTAGCAAAATTATGATAGCAAATCTGGAGAATCACATAGTGTTATAAGTAAAATTTGGATATTATACTTGAGAATATAAAGAACCAAACTGAAGCCATTTTGTGTTCGCAGTTTGACCTTTTAAAGCTCAGAAGAGTTATGAAATGTGTTTTTGTGAGACAATTTATTTGGCATAGGTTAGAGGACATTTGTGCTAGGGCGCTCTGACATTATAAATGTCACATTAAGGAATATTAATATTTCCTTCTAATTTTTCTGGAATGTGAAAAACAGGATATCTGAAAATATTGGAAGTTTTCCATGGAAGGTTGTATAACGTCCATATATGGAAAAAGGAAGTATTATGTAACCATGTGATTTGATAAACCTATATAAGTTGTATTCACTGAATGGAGGGCGTCTCCTTCCTCTTAGAAAATGTTTCTTTTCTGGAGTGAACTGAGTCTAATACTGCAGTATTTTCCCTAATAAAGCATCCTATAACTCAGATTATCAAAAGTCTATTGTTTCATTTTTGAATGCTTATAACAGTGTGCAATGGTTGGGAAGAGACAGTCTACATACCAATACCAAGAAACAAGACTTAGCAGAGTGTGCAATAATACACTACATAATATGTTCTTACTTTCATAGGTTAGCAGTCTAACCCAGATTAGAGGCTACCTGGAAAGGAAGATACAGATATCCAAGCAGGTTTTAGAAAAGATCTAGAAAAAAGAGATGTTATTGCTGATGTACAACCAAGTAATTGAGAGCTACAGAATACCAAGAAGTCAGTACAGTGGTACCTTGGTACTCAACTGCTTTGAAACTCATTGAATTTGGCACTCAACATATTTTGACAGGAAAATTTTGTTCTGGTATTCATTGTTTGCTTGGTATTACATGCACAAGCTAGAACTTGTCATTGTCAGCTGCCTTGTAATTCCTACATTATTTATTTGGTACTTATCATTTTTGGTACTCATTGCACCTCCTAGAACAATTAACAATCACTATCAAGGTACTACTGTATGTGTGTTATTGATAATTTAAAGGCCTTTAATTGAATTGACCATATCAAGGAATGATCTTAAGAAAATGGGAATCTAAAAAATATTCATTGTCCTCACATGAAATTTATATGTAGTTTAATACACCACGGTCCAGATGACAGCAATATTGCCATCACTATAGCAATGATTCTTCCTAGAACATAGACATAAAAATAAACAATCACAATGTGTGCTCAAAATATTCTCTTATACAAAATAACTTAGCCACAAACATACACAAGGAACCATTTGTTATATTGGAATATCATAGCAAATGTGATTGTCAGGTAAAAGTATCCACTTAAAAAGGTATCTCTTGTGTTGTTCTCCATCAAACAATCATCATTTAGTGATTCAATAATGAACTGTTTCTCTTTTACACAGGAGTAAAATTAGGCATCTTATGGCAAGTATATTATTACATCTCCAGGCATTTTTATATTTAAAATATGCACAGAGGCCTGTTCATGTTATCAGAGAAATAAAGCAGGGAGAAAGGCTTATTATTTTTCTGGCAGAGTCCAAACTGAAATTTTCTCCAGAGGGTATAATTAATATGAGTATATATGTATGCTCTGTTCATCCATGCAAGTCTAATAGCAGCAGCTGCTGTTGCTTCCTGTTACGTATGTGTGTATATGTCTTCCTTCTGACCAAATACCATTTTTAAAAATTTGTCCCAGTTTGAGTATTTCCCACAAGCATTTATCCCAAGCCAATCAAATCATGCTAGTCTGTTATCTCATTGAAATTATGACATCAAGTGATTTCTCTTAAAACAGTATCTTTGTGTATGTGGGGTGGGGCATCTTATTTGCTGGCATGCTTTGTTTGGACAGCCCTTTCGCTAAATACTCAGCATGCCTTGTAAAGGTACCCAGAACATGCTAAAATTAGCTGATGGCACTGTGAAGGACAGCAATCAGAACAAATACATGAAAGTCTTATACTGATATATTCTCTACTTGCTTACTGTTACTACTGTTGAGAAGCAGTTAATCTATAGCAATGTCTCGTATACAAAAGTTCATGTCACAAATATTATTAGTTTTAATGTGCCACTAGGCCTGCTTTAGGCATTTTAAATGAAATTTAATTTGACTTTAAAGGTAGTTCTGATAATTGGCTGATTTTTATTAAAACAACACATGGATGTTATAGCACAAATGATTATTTTAATCAACAAGAAGTTTGTTTGACCATAAGGACCATTCCCTTGACATCTTTGGCTCTTTGACCAGGCCGGCTTGGGCTGATTTTAGATTTGGGTATTTTAATTTTTATATTAAATTTTAGGGTTTTAGGGAGGGGTTTTAATTGTTTTCAGCCAGGCCCTTTAGTTTAATTTAGTTTTAACTTCTGTATATTTATTGTTTTAATTGTATGGCTGTACACCGCTCCGAGTCCTTCGGGAAAGGAGCGGTATATAAATAAATATTAACATAACATAATATTAACATTAATGTGGAATGGATTTCCTCTTGTAAATCCATCATCTCTTATCATTTTTACCAACATTTCTTTTCCACATGTAGTCCAACAAAGAGGAATCATGGAATAATTCCACAGAATCCTTTAGTTGGTAGTATGTGATGTTCGTCATTGAGAAGTTTGCCATTGAGATGAATTGACCATCATGGTAATTCTGGAATTATACACACTCAGGACTTCATTCTGGATGGAATGGAGTCTATAACTGCAATATGAAGGCCCCATGGAACAAAGTACTGAAGAAACTCCAGTATAAACATCTGTGTACTTGCCTTCCAGCCAGACATTTTTCTTAGACTGTAAAACTCAAAGACTGCAAAAAAAGGTGATATAATAGAGACAACTAGCTAGGCCTGAAAACAATAGAATATCTTGATTTTCAATGCTCTGTCAGGTACCCAGACCAATGGGATATTAAAAACAGTCTTGCAACTCTCCTTAATGATTCCTTTCTGAAATTATAAATTATTATCAGGAAGGAAAATAGATTTAACCGTCTCTGCCTTCATACTGATATGTACCAGCAAATCAAATGACCTCCCAAAAAGAACTTTTATATCCTGGTTCTGGAAAAGACAAAAGAAAAGTTGACAATTTGATTGTGAGAACAGGAATCCTGTACCGTAATACCAATTTCATATCTACTTGAAGTCAAAAATTCTACCTGACTCCTATAATGAACCATCTAGGGAAATAAATGAATTGGTAGAAGAAAGCCTTCAATTCCCAATGTTAGAGCAAGGAAATTTCATCAAGGAAAAAAAGGATTGAAGATATATTAATTTTGTAATATTATTTGGAACGAAAAAAATTGAAATCAGCTCTAATGAACTGCAACAGAAGCAAATAATTATTCACCTCACAGCTCTTTTATTCAAGTTCCATTTCATTGTAGCAGCTGCAATAATATGAGGAAAAAAAGAAAACCACTTTTGTGGACTAAATTTGTAAAAAAGAATAGAAGTATATTTTACAGGACAAATGCTATTTTTGATAACTATTGGTTCTCTCTCTCTGGTTTCCAACATATTAGAATGAGAAATGCTTTTCAGAGATTAGCTTTCTATGACCCAGAAAGAATCACCCGTAATTACCTTGTAATACTTTCTAAATGACCAAACAGGGACAGGAAAGTATAAACCTTTTGAGTGCTATTCCAAGTGCTTGATGCCAGCTGTTCATCACATGTAGATGAATCAGTTACTGAATTGACAGAACACTGATGAGTATGTTCCTCATTTCCTTCTTAGAGAAAGCTTCTGAGCATATTGTTTGTGCAATTAGTATTTTCTTTGCCAAAGACACTTGAAAGTGGTCAAATGATCAGCATGTATATCTTTGTGTATTTTCTCACACATCACCTACATTTCTTTAATTGCCTGTGCTTGCTACTATAGCGAACAATAGAAACAATGGAATGAAATGTAGAAAAAGTAATGTTTTTAAGACAAACAAAACAATTTTTTTTTGTTTCAAGGCAATAATAAATGTCCACTGATCATGTATATATTTTAGACTGCATGGAACATATAAATACACCAAAAGTTAGGTTATTTGAATTAAGTTGGAAAGGGGAATCAAGAGAATTGTTAGACAGCATTGGAAAGCCAAATCTATGCCTGACTTTTCAAAGTAGATTATGCACATGTGTCAAACTGATTCTTTATATATACAGCATAGGAGCGGATTTCTGACAAGTTGATAATTGGGATTTCTCAATCAATGAATATTTTTTATATTTTAATGCATTTTTGAATTTTAATTTCTTTAACAATAGTAAGTCAGTATATTATAATTGTGTACAATTCTATGAATTTAAACAACACTTTTAAGATTATTTGGAAAAATTGATACAGGTGGTTCTTATTTAAGTGACCACCTAATAGCTAACTCCATTATTAAGCAAAGTGGTTGCTAAGTGAAAACTGCAACTGTGGCTATGATTTTATTTCAGCTTCCTTTCTTTTACAAACCTTTGAAGATTATGAATGTGAGAATTGGTTGCAAAGTTACTTTTTAATCACTGTTGTAAGTGCAAATGGTTGCCTGATGAGGTAGTCTTTAAATAAGCATAATCTCTATTGTATTTTTGTTTTCATCCTTCCCCCCCTCCCCCCCCCCCAAAAAAAAAAAAAGGTATATGAAGAGAGATAATTCACAGCTGAAGATTATTGTATTCCCAATGAGTTGTTAGGTTCAGTATTCTTTCCAGGACACACTCCCTCTGATTGGGGAAGAAGGGAGGAAGAACAGCAGGGCTGCTTTGGAGATCCCAGACAGAAGTGTGCATGCTCTTCTACTGGCTACAGAGGAGGATGAATAGGGCAATAGCAGGAATTGCATTTTTAACTGGCATGTGCTTAATATGCATTTATACAAAGCTATAATCCCAGTGCAATTTAAATTATATAGGGACAAAAGCACCTTAGGGTAGTATTTATGGAGGGATCTTGTGAAAAGAGAAAAAATGGGGAGGAAAGTGCATTTGGAGAACGAAAGGAGAGAAATAGTTAAAAGATTTTTGGACTGGTTGTTTTTGCCCTAATAAGTACTATTAAGATTATTTGTTTTAACCCAATTGAAAATTTGGGGAGCCACTTAGAGTAAGTTGATTGGAGCAGCCTATAAATTGTGTACCAATAATATTATCATTATTAGCAACAACAACAACAACAATAATGTGCTTGGCAGATACCTAGGATGCTGGCAGCAACCCGTATCAACCATTAGCACTGTCAATGGTATTTGTGATGTATTTTTGAATGTTCAGTTGACTGAATTTCATGTTTAATGAATAAAGTAAATAACAATAACAATAATAACAATGAAATAATAATGAAATCATTGCAAGTCTAGACAACATTTAGTATGGAAGAAAATGAACTTCCATATGTTCAGAGTATCTGGAAAAGAAAGAGGATCTTTGATTCACTTTTCAAAAGCAATCTGCACTTCTATCATTTTTCTTTGGTTATCTCATGCACTAAATTTATGCCATCGTGCTTGTTCTCAGCTGATGTAGAACTGAGAAAAAAATGTATCCAAATTTATGGGTGTACCATTAAAGAGCTGAATGAGTTATAAAATGTTCAGTAGCTTCAGGAAATCTAATATATTCACAATCAGGATTCCCAGTAAACCTAAAAAAGTTTGTTGCTTCCACTGCCTATAAACATTTTATAAGAGAAAGAATAGAAAGACTAGAAACTATGCATTATTTTATAATTACATGAACTCTGAGGAAAGTAAACAATAATAATAAACAGAATAAAATAATAAAATAAAAGATGAAAACAAATGGCATGCATATTCCCCCCACCTCTAGCAATGTTTATTTTTCTTTAATATCCGATGATCTGACTGAATAGCAAAACAGTTTATCCCCTTAATGCTGTTGTTTAACAATGAATAAATAGAGCAAGTACTAAAGCTGGCTTTGCACCTACTGAATGCTGCAAGTGTTTGTACTCATTTGATATGCATCTAGCAAAGCTCGGCTGTTCCCAGAAGGCCACTCCGTGAAGGCTGAGAGAGCAGCGCCTGCTAGTGGTACCTGTAAGTCATAAAGAACAAGGAGAAGGAGGAACAGGGAGACGAGGGGATGGGGGGGAGTGCAAGGGAAACACAAGTCAAAATCAACAAAAGAAGTCAATTCAAAAGAATTACGTATCCTTGTTAAGAGCATGCATACAAATATTACATTATAATAGGAAGCATTGGCTTTTCCTTAGGAAAAACAGCTCAGCAATACTGGATCAGTGTAAAATATAGTAGTAGTATGAATTTTTATCAAATTTTATGTTGAGCATGCCATTATTTCCAGCAAATTAGCTTAAGAGTAAATCAGTAATTGTTTACTACAGGAACCACAGGGAGGGTAGGTGGGAAACATATAGATTTTAAAAAGTAATGTATATATTATTTAGTATTGGAAAATATCAGTTTAAAGAATACTGTAACCATATAAATTATAAAGGAGCAATGCTTTCTGATTTATAATAATACAGATTGGATTTTTTAAAAAAAGACAGTAACCATACCTGTAGCATTAAGAGGGCATCGATTGAATGCCATATCCCCTGCTGGCGTCCTTTTCCAAACCATTGATATCAAATAATCCTCTGGACATATTTCATAAGGTGCTGCAATTTAAAAACACTGAATATGAATTGTGGACTTGGCAGATACACACACTGATAGTAATTAATCAATTGAATAGCTTGGCTCCAGGAGTTGTGGGTGCTGGAGATTTTCAAAAATAGATTGGACAACCATTTGACTGGAATGGTATAAGTCTCCTGCTTCAAGCAGGGGGTTGGACGGAAGACCTCTGTGGCCCCTTCCAGTCCTATGCGTCTATGCTCTAAGTATAACATCATGTGATACCACTTTGCACCTCGGTTAAGTTTCCAGGTAGAATACACAGGATTTGCTATCCTTTATAAAGGTTTACATAGATGGGTCTGACTTTGCTGGTCTTCTCTAAATGTCTGGAAACCTGGTTCCTTCCCCCCAATAGGGAATGGGCAAATATATGGGATGAGCGGTCCAAACAGAAAGGAATATAAAATGGTTTGGCTTGTATATTCTGCTCTGTTTCCCACCTCCCCTTGTTCTAGGTATTTATGTATTCTCATAGGAAAGGACATTACTATCATTCCATACCATGGTCAAATCAATTTCTGACTCAACCTTTAAAAAAAAACTATATATAGATATCTACCTATCTATCTATCTATCTATCTATCTATCTATCTATCTATCTATCTATCTATCTATCTATCTATCTATCTATCTATCTATCTATCTATCTATTTATCTATCAATCTATCGATCTATCTCTATATAAATATCTCTATCTCTGTCATCTATCTCTCTATCTATCTATCTATCTATCTATCTATCTATCTATCTATCTATCTATCTATCTATCTATCTATCTATCTATCTATCTATCTATCTATCTATCTATCTATCTATCTATCTATCACTTTGGTTGCTTTTTGGCTCACTGAGAAATAGGGCCTGTTAGAATGACCTGCCCCAGGCAACTTATGGTCTCTCTATGGTTCTGGAGGAAGCTTGGGATTTTCCCTGAGGATATGGTAGACATTCAGTTGAAGCTTTGATCACAGAATGGAATGGGCTGTAAATGAAGCCTTAGATTGCATTGTCTCTACCCAGCCTCTCTCTGTGCACTGATCCTAGTTTTAGTTTTATAAACAGCTCTGGGAAATGAAGCACTGGAAGAGAGGCCTGGAGCATCATTAGAGAAAGAGAAAATTTGACCAGACCTGATCAAAAGCCCATATTTGGGATTATAATGTGACAGTAATGGTGGCAAAATGTCATTTCGCTACCTTTATGCATAGATAGATGACCAATGACCTTAATCAGGATGACTCATTCTTTGCTGAGTAGGGAGGAATCACAAGAACATCCACTGGGCTGCTGGAAGAATATTGTAGTGATCTCACAGATAAAATTGTTTCGATTTGCTGAGAGTTGGGCTCCAATTAGGCAAGCTAGTTGAGCTGCTTGGTGTATGGTCTTGTGGGTTTCCCTGTGTTGGGCTTCAGTCTGTAGCTCCAGATGAAGTGGACAGGTTCCTTCAAACTGTGAACTCAGTCACCTGTTTCTTAGATCCAAACCTTTCTTGGGTATTTAAAGCAGTTTAAAACTTCTCCCAGAAAGTGGGTGGTTCCTTTGACCCAGTGGTGGGATTCAAATAATTTAGCAACCAGTTCTCCGCCCCAATGATTTCTTCCAACAACCAGTTCACCAAACTGCTCAGAAAGTTAACAACCGATTCTCCCGAAGTGGTGTGAACTGGCTGAATCCCACCACTGATTTGACCCTCCTTAACAAACCATTGCTGAACTCAATAATCCCGGACCACTGCTGGACTCAATAATTTCTTTGTAGTCTCCAAGAAGGAAGGTTGTTAAATAGTTCCAAGGTATCATGGAAGACATGGACCCTTTCCAGTAAGATTTCAGGCACTGATATAGCACAAAAACAACACTGGTCATGCTTGTTAAGGACTGTTGATGGTCATTAACAGGATGATGTGTTCATCCTTGTGTTCCTTGATCTCTCAGCCAATTGTGATAGGGTCAATAATGGTATCCCTTTCAGCAGAGTTTGGGAGTGGAAGGCATCATATTATGGTGATTATCCTCCTTTTCCTATGGTCTGTTTCAATCACTATTGATGAGGTAAGGGAAAGGTTGGATTCAGGCAGCTTTACCCTTCCTGAGAAACATCCATATGAAGCCAGTGGACCCTCTGGAATAGTATTTCCCTAGACATCTGTATGGCTCCTACCCTGATGGTGTTCCAAAAGGCACTGAAAAACTCAGCAATTCTCCCCGGCCTTGGGACAGAGTGGTTGGTGAATCTGATTTTGTTCTACTATCGAATTGCAATAGTTCATTTACTGATCATTTGAAGTTGCAATGGCACTTGAAAAAAAAGGGACTTATGACCAATGTTCACACTTACAATAAAAATTCAGACCCTTGGGAACTGACTCATGTTTATGACAGCTGCAGTATCTTGGGATCATCTGATTACTTTTTTGCAACATTGTGACATATAAAGTCAATGGGGAAGCCAGGTTCACTTAACAACCATTTTTCTAACTTAACTGTAGCGATTAATTTAATAATGGGGGCAAGAAAGTTGTAAAAAGGGCAAAATTCACTTAACAACTGTCTCACTTAGCAACAGAAACTTTGGGCCCAATTGTGATTGTAAGTCGAGAACTACCTGTATTTTGTATGATTTTTTTTTCCTGGACACATATATGATTTTTTAAAAAAATATTGTTCTGACTTTTTTATTAGATCAAATGCAAAGAGTTGGTTAGAGTTGGCTCTTGTTTAGATGCATATCAACAAGTTAAAAAATAACATATTCATGTATCTAATTACTCTCCTCAACCCAATTGAATTTTATATTTATATTTAAGCAATTGTTTTCCAAAAAGTATACTGATAATATACAGTACTTTTTTCTTTGAAGAAGAAGAAGAAAAAGAATCTGCAAAGCTTCCTAGCGATGCACTTGCTTCCAGAATCTTTTCTTTTTTTCTTTACTTCTAGGAATGCTTCTGGGCCCCAAATGAGCCCATGCAATTCTTAGATGTTTTTTTTTTTAAGTAGATGATTAACCTAGAACTTTGTTTAAAAGTATGTTGACTTTTGACAAGGCAAAAGTCAAGTAGGGACAGCAAGAAGCATTTTGAAGACAGGTTAGAGAGTATGACCAAGAACTTTCTCTATAGTAGTGCTTTGTGACTAGTTGCATCCTGCACTGCAGCCATTTTATGAATGGACAGCCTCCCAACTGCATTGTGAGAGTAGTGATAACATGCTTTCAAAATTACAAACGGAAGACATTCTCCAAAGTACACCTGCTACTACTTTTCTTTTTAAAAGAAAGTTATTCAGGTGCCATGAGACTCTTTAAATACATTTACTGTATATAGTAATCCATTTGGTATTTTAAATTAGGATTTACATTCGCATCTGTAAATTAAGGTGACCAACCGTCCTCCTTTAGGGAGGGCAGTCCTCCTTTTGTAAGTTCTGTCCTCCCTCGAAAAGTGTCCTCCTACATGTTCTCCTTTTTGATATTTGAAGACTAATCTGTAAATCTCTGTATTTGATCGATGCCGATCCGATCCGTTGTGACGTATTTGTATTTGACGTGACGATTTGTCAAGGTTCGGTACAGTGCGGCGAGACGCGATTATGAGACGCATGTGCTCCACACAGGAGAATTGTTTTGAGAGAGTGTACCGTGCGCAAGAGTGCGACACACGCAAGAGTGTGCCACATGCAAGTGGCTTTGGGTTTTTTTCTTCAATTTATTTGTGTCCTCCTTCTCATTGTAAAAAGTTGGTCACCTTATGTAAATACATTGCACAAAGTTGTGCATTTTTTTTTCCTGCAACTACAGCTTCACTAATTCAGCATGTGAACATTTTTATGGGATGCTACACTGGGTTTTTTTTGCCCTAAGATGGCAAACACATCTAGTGGAAATGAGAGGTTCTGTGGAAGCAAGAAATGAGCACTTTAACAGATGACAAAATATCCCTGCAGATGTTTCTGTGAAGCTAATGTGAAGTGCATGAAATAGGTTGCTAAAATTATTTCAGTCAAAGCTCTTTCAAATCATGTCAAGAAAGCTGACAGTGCCAGAAGAACAAGAATATATCTTAATGGCAAACATTTAAGAAAGGGAGCTGTTTTCACTTCATCCTAACTGCTAAAAAAGAACTATTCTGAAGCCTGAGTATTTTTTTCAGAGATTCGCATACAGTGCTTCTCAGCCTTAATGTAGGGTATGAGCATAATTCATTAAATGTTAAACTTTTTTTTTTTCAGGTTCAAAGTGCTGGGGCAGATCTTTTACAATTTGATCTATTTTGCTTTTGGTTTTTTTTTTAAAAAACCCACATCTTATAATGAATATATGCAGTTATCTATGTGCATAATCAGGCCATAAACAGCTTTAAAAAAAACCATTTAAAATAAAGGGATGCATTACCCAGAGATAAAAGCCATCAAAGGAACAACAGAAAAAGCTGCTTTATTGTACTCTGCTGCATTCGTTCTTTTAGCTTAATATTAGTTTCCCTCATCAGTAGAAAATCCCAGGGTTCCTTGCAGCCTCTCTTCATTCTTAACTAATAATATCAGGGCTCGAATCTGTAAGCTTTAACAAGCATAATGCTGCTCTAACAGCAAGATGCACTCAGCTTTGCTTTGAACAGCAGACTGAAAGTGAATTTATACACTCTCTGAAATTTAGCTGGTTAAAGCAGGTGGCCGTTTAAGTCCAATAAAGGAGCAAAACAAACACACAGAAACATCTACCGTCATAAAAAAAGAAATGTAAAGAGAAACCTGGCTTTACTCCACTTTGTAAAAAAAAGCATTACAGACAAGCCAGTTCTAAATATATCATTTAAAAGTATATTGCTCATTTCATCCAGCTGAGTTCAGCAACAATGAGAATGGAATTTCAGTTATCCTGAAGATTCCACCAAGCATCTGTAGTTTGATTTGAGTCTGAGCTTATGAACTTTCAACATAAAGGGCAGTATGGTGCAGTGATTAAAGCTGTAGAATAAGAAAAGACCCAGTTTTGAGTTGATTCTCTACCAAGGAACCACACTGGATAGCTTATGGCCAGTCACTTTCACAAGTTTATTGTTGTAGGAAAGCCTGGAGAAAAGAATATTATAGATATTGTCTTGAGCTTCTGAAAGCAAAGTAAAATATAAATCTATGCAAAAACTAAAATGTATATAATTATGGTTATACCACAATTATTGGTGTTAAAATATGTGTATATTGTATTATCTCTTTCTCTCTCTCTGAAGAGAAATAGACATCAAATGATGTCAAATAGCAGACAAATAACATCAGATGACACTATTTATTTCATAAGAGTATAGCATATAGAAAGCTGTCAGTTTTTCTAATCATTGCATAGCCTGATACCCATAAGAAAAAGAAAAGAACGATACACAAAATTACTTGTTTGCAATCCTTTAAATGGCTATATTAGGTAGATACTATTCCCACATATAAATTCTGTAAACCAAACCAACAATGCTTTTGAAGTACAAGGAATAGTAATGGAGACAGGCAGAGCAGTCCTGAGTAGCTGTGACAGATCTGCTGAACTAGAAAAGAACTAAGAGAACACAGGCTAAAGGCAAAAAGAATTATGTGCTTGCTAAGACTTCATCCAATAACTTTAAAGAGGACCTTATCACTCTTGGTTGGCTATACAGGTGGGATGATGGATGGTGTCTTGTATGTATCTATGATTTTCTTGCTATCATTGGGAAGATATGCAGTCTCTCAAATAGATCTTTATGCCTAGAAAGTGATGGTGCAGTGATTAGAATGCAATATTACAGGCTAATTCTGCCCACAGCCAGGAATTTAATCCAGACTGGGTCAAGGTTGACTCAGCCTTCCACCCATCCCAGGTCAGTAAAATGAGGATCCAGATTGTTGGGGGCAATATGCTGATTCTGTAAACTGCTTAGAGAGCGCTGTAAAGCACTGTGAAGCAATATATAAGTTGAAGTGCTATTGCTATTGCTAGAAAACAGATGACTCTAGTCCATTTTCACCTGGAAAGAAGTCAGCCAACAACATCTGAGAAGCTGGGCTAAAAAAGCCATACTTACTATCAGAGATCAAAACTTTGGCATACACTTTTTCCTGTTCACATATTAACCAGGGGTGAGGTAGCAAACTTTACATAAAGTTTTTCAGTGATGTGGTAACTTCTGTAGATAATATTTTTATTTTGTATTTTTGCTAGATAGCAAATTGGATATGTCTCTTTCAATGATTTCTTCAAATGGATTACCATAACAGCAGTCTTGGTTCTAAAATATGGCTGCCATTTTATCATCCACTTGCTATTTGATATACTATCATATTCTGTTTATTAATTTTATAGTTATTAATGAATAACACATTTACATCTTTGAAATCATTTAAAATGTATAAACTGGTTTGGAGCTTATTTAAAAGAAGCTGACTAAAAGTAATAAATGAACAAAATTTTCTTCTAGGCAGAAGTAGCATTTTTATTTTGCCTATTTCCATATTATGCTTGTCCCTAGTTTTGTTTTTGTTAGCCATGCTGTGCAATAATGTTAGTCACATTAGACAAAAGAAAATGTAAAAGAACGGATTTTCCAGCCAGATCTTGCTTCATCCTTGCCTACTGGATGGATAGAAAAATATCTATCCATGAACTCTACATTGGTGATCTCCAGGAACAAACATTTCTCCCTGTCCCTCCCTCTCCTTCTCTCCCTTTTATATATATATTATAAAACAGGTTTATCAATTGCATAAAACCAACAACATTTTGTATTGCCCAGGGGTTTATTTATTTATTTTGTAATCTTAGGCATCTTGGCTTATGTGCTCCCTGCTATACTTAGCATGAGCTCTGTAGATGCCATACACTGAATAAATGAATGACTTATATCTTGTTGTTTGTTGTGAAATATAGGTATAAATCTAACAAATAAACAAGAATACTTGTACACACAAATTTCAGATTTATGGTTGTGACTAACATACGTCAGATTTTCTTTTTAGAAAAAAAAACCCTTTTCTGTTACTTGAGTTTTCACTCTTAAAATGACTCTTCTTTTTTTCAAAATGAAATCACTGTTCTACTTTTACAAAAGTGAGGATGCACTTTCATCTTTGGTTCAATATCTAAGCCAACATTTTGGCTTGCCTGGACGACATTGAGAGATGAGGGGTTTTTCTAAAAAGAAATATGCACTGTCTTGGGATGCATATAAAATATATAATATATTTAATGTACAGTGTATAAATCACATAATAAAGTTAAATGTTTACGATTTTGTGGGGCTGCAGTATTAGCTGCCCAGGGCCATGTGCAGCCTGTGAACCATAGGTTGGACAATCACATTTAAGCATTTTAATCATTAAATAATTATCAGATCACAAACATTTCTGTTTTATTGGTGATAATGGAATAAGATATCTTGTGTTTTTCTTGATTAAAAATGCTTTTAATCAAAATTAGATTAGATCTAAATATTTTTTAAAATCCCCATATGTTATGTTAGTTATGTTATGTTATGTTAGTTATGTTGTGTTGTGTTGTGATGTGATGATTATATTATATTATATTAATTATAATATATATTTTACTGGGGTGGGTGTAGAGGTAAAAACTTTAGGCTGTTGTTTGTGACTTGTCCTTATTTTTATAGCATTTAGAAAAGCTTTTTCCAAGTCTTATTCAGCTTAACCTTACAACAGACAAAGTATACATTTTCAGTTTTTCCCTTTTGCACATAGAAGGAGCTGTTCCATGTTGTGACAAACAATTCTGTCAAATTAATTTGAGCAATTGTTTAGCTGACTCCAAAGCCTAGCAGTCTATTTCTTAAGTCAATGCAAGGACATAGCTCTTCTACAGCATATATCCTGGGGATACACAGTCACTTCTGTCCCTGACAAATTGTAGAAGGAATTGCCATTTTGCATGCCAAGCATTCATGTTTTCATCAGGGCTTTTATGCCTGAAAGAATCCTCTGAATTGGCACAGTGTAATCTTAGATTATTTTCCTTCAATTATTCTCCTTCACCAGCTATCAAAACAGCAATGATTATATGTTACTAGCCTTATGCACAAAGCTAATAAGCATGGCAAAATTTCTTGTAAGATCAAACAAATTTAACAATATGATAATTATAAATCATGACATGCTGGTCACAATTGCCAACAAATGTACATCTCTAAGGCAGATAGAGCCTTGATTTA
The DNA here is from genome assembly GCA_023653725.1 of Bungarus multicinctus. Classification (NCBI taxonomy): domain Eukaryota; kingdom Metazoa; phylum Chordata; class Lepidosauria; order Squamata; family Elapidae; genus Bungarus; species Bungarus multicinctus. The sequence goes on from CM042836.1 coordinate 118,606,192, forward strand.
TGCTCACTTCAAATATTGCTGGTCTGTAAGTTCATAGGAGATGCTGTTCCAGTAGCATCACACCTAGTGAGAGAAGTGTGCTTCTAATTGAATTTGGAGCTGAAATTAATATATTAGTAAATAAGCCCTGACAGTCATCTATTATTTTAAATTAGGGGTAATCAGATACTGAAAGGAACTTTCTACCAAAAAAATTGTCAAGAAATAAAACAGGAGGGCCATTGATTAACAGACTGTCTACCAGTAGGCAGTGACACCTAGCAAACTTGGCTCTTCTTGAAGACAACATATGGAAGTTCAGTCCTGATTAGTGCTTGAATAAGAGATCACAGACACCGCCAAAAAGAAAAAAAAAACCACCCCATAAATACAGTTTTTATAAGTCCTAAAGAAAACTAGGTACAGAACTTCATTAGGATTGTCAAGAAAATTATAGGGCTTTGTTTCTGTAATCAAAAGTCATACTTGATTTGAGACATTATTGACACATGCAATACTCTCTCAATAATTATATGCAAAATAGCTATGAGCTAAAATGACTATTCAGTCCAGAATTATGCTAGACCCTTATTTTTCCTGATTTTCTTCACATGGGGTGATGCTATCTGGGGAGATATATTTCAGAAGTTCTAGAATGTATCCACTTCTGGAGCAAAGAGAACATTAGGGGAAAAATGAATTTTCAGGAATATGGTTAAATCACAGGAAAAGGAATTCTACTGTTCAGTTGGATTGCCCTTGTCAGTTTCTGAATCATAGGGCAAAAGTAGGAAGAAAAAATGTTTTATAAAATGGTTTAATTCAGGAAGAAATAAATTCAGAAAAGTCATTGCATTAATATAAGGTTACTTAGCATGGGCAAAATGGCTTAGAGCTACAAAGACTTAAGACCTAGTGAATTATCACTGTCTGCCCATAACTTCAGATCAGCCACAAAATCAGAGAGTGCTCAACACAGACTTCCAACTCCAAGGCTGAAAAAGACAGGGGAAATGTCTAATTTAACTTTCTGAATTTGGGGGCATCCCTCTGGCTTCCAGAGAATGAATTTTACATACCTTACTTCTTTGTTCCAGACATGACATGCACCATAAGCAGAGATAGTACCGTATAGTATATATCTGATATAAGTATATATCAAGATTATTGATATTTAAAATTACCAAACTGTCAATAAAATATTATTTAAAAATATGTGCAATTCAACATGCACTGTCATAGGGTTGTAGGTAATATTATAGAGCATAACAAAGAATTAGGTCTCCTTGAGTTCATACTGTGAATTCACAATTGGGGATAAGTGGAGCTTCGTTGCACATTTCTCCCAAATGGAGCAATTGGCATAAAAGAGACTCTTTCAAAAATATAAATAAGAATTTGAGGACTTTTTAGAAGCCTTAGAAGAATTTTGCATGGTCACTTCCAAAACTATGTACCCAATACCAAATTCCACGGCAAGGATCTAATGTGCCAAGAAAGAGCAAGGAAGAAGTCAAGACAAAGGAACAGTACAAACCAAAACTGACACAAATCAACAAACCAAAACTGATACAACTGTCTTTGATATGCCTTTCCACCTATGCTTTCTCATATATAAATAATGTGGCTTCTCCTTTTTCTTCTTTTATTGCTGTCAAATTTTTTCTATGGTATTCTGTAGCCCCCCCAACAGGGGACAAACTGCAATCACCACCAACGTTCATCTCATCTTTGCTCCAAACATTCATAAATACTTTCCAGTTGCAAGTTTTATGCATGGAGCTCAACAAGCTGTCAGCATTGCAAAGAATCTGCTAAAGTCTCCCATGGCTATGCATCACCAGTGGGAAATATGCCTGGAGCACAGAAGTCAGGGAAGTCTGTCTATAGAAGCCTCTTCTACAGAAGCTTCTTGTTCTTAATCAAGAGTTGCTTGCTCTGACCTTGTCAACCCTTTCCCATTATGTTTCTTGTAGCTTAGAATGAGGGCACGAGTGAACTAGTGTGTTTTCAATGATATAAAGCTAGCTGAAAACCTAGGGCAGAGGATAGACTCAGAATGCATCCTCTAAGAACAAAATGAGCAAGAATTAAAGCATGAGGGATGGTTTGCAGAAACACTGGGTTCCTGTATGTGCAGTATTTCCTGAACTGGACAGATTTCCAAGACCAGAAAGAAAACTGGCTTTAACACACATAAACCGGCAAGAAGACTAAACCTCGAAAAAAGACACAAAATCTATGTCTCCCTAAGCTGCCAGACCCCCTCAAAGTAACGTTCAAATAATAGTTTTTGATTGAACAATATACCAAAATAATAGACGATAAAACATTTAAGTAATATCAATAAACAAACTTAAATGCAATTAAAATTAAATCAGATTTAGTTTATGTTTTTGCTCAAGCCATTGGGGGTAGGATATAGGTTCCTTCTTCACTCCAAAAGTGGTTGCTTTTAGGAAAAGGAAACGTGATCTTGTTCTCAAGCTCCAGGCTTAGGGAATATATCTCTTATATATCATTGCTAATTCTTTGCTCTCTGTGCAAGTCTTCATTTGCTCTCCACAGAGCATCTTTCAATAAATACAGTTGAACAAACAATGGAAGGGTCTTATCCCATGATAGAAGTTTAGCTTTTCCCCATGGGCGGTGATCCAGACTTGATCAAATGTTTGTTAATTTGTTATATTGGTTTAGATAGCCTTATGGTATTAGGGTTTGCTAACATTTTCATCCAAGGTGAGCCAGCTCATATTAAGCAACCTCCTATGCATGGGAAGAACCATGGTATGCAGACAAGGAGCAGGTATTAACTACATGGAACTGGAGTTATAGAGGATAGCAGTTCTTCTCTGTCACAGCTGGGTCTCAATCACAAGAAACCCAATGGAGTGCTTGACTCACCAAACATGTCAAAATTCTCTGTTTTAGATATTGTGCAGTAAATCACTTATCATCCAAATGTGCCATTATTTATTACTTAGGCAAGAAAAGGTAATCTAAGGCTTCAACCATATTTTGCAATATGATTTTTATAATTCCCAACCAGTTAGTTAGATATAATATCCTAGAATATCTGAAGGACATCAGATTGCCTATCTCTGAGTTAGAGATTGATTTGCAAATGGAAGAGCTCCATTCCTAGGCTGAGGGCTGAGAATCACAGCGAAGCTGTAGTCACCTACAGTATATGTACCTGAACTACGAAAAAGGCTTTTTCCAGTATTCTTCAGCATGCTTTCTTGTTGCCACCAGCCATGAGCAAGGAGATGGAGTAAAGAGGAAGCAACATAGAATTGGGCAGCTGAGGACGGTAGGTCTTTGATAATAAATTTCCAGGAAAAATAATATTTTTTCCTCTTTCATTCTTCAGATTCGATTTTATTCTTCTGACAATTTGAAAATACATGAACCATGGTATATTCCAGTTTTCACTAAGGAATTCTTGTTGTGTTTTTAGTTTATTCATAGAATCTGAGTGAACCATATCTGCATATGTAATTACATTTTTATTGCTGTTATTATCTCTGACATAAAAGGCACTTAAAGGAGAAGCTAGAGGTAAAATCATTGGAGATACAGTATTTGAATGGATTTTGGATGTTTTATTGTTGATTGTTTTGTACAATGCCGTAGGTTTGCACTGATTTGCTAGTATGCAGGGTAAATATTTTTTTAAATGTCCAAAAGTGGTCCAATCAACAGTTGAGAGACGTTGGATCCCCAATTCTATTGGAACAGGCATGTCTTAGGGACCACACATATCTTTTGTATTCCCATAAGGTTGACTTGTATGGAGAAGATTGTACCAGGAAAGAACAGACTGAGATTAGGCTTTCTCCCATTTCACTTTGCAGCTCTGATCTCTATCATTGCTGATTATCCCACCAACTTATATATTGTTTCAAAGCAAGTTTTATAATGACAGATAGCAAAACTAGAAATAAGAGATTGTGAACATGCAGCTGCAGGGTCCACTGGACAATTAAGCTGTGGAATAATTCTGACCATGCAAATTTGTCATTAGGTTCTCTAAAGGCTTTAGCACCTTTTGTAACATATGCTGATTTTAGATTGATGGTTGCTTAAGGTCTAGCAGACTTCCCAGGACTTCATGTGATTTCACCAAGCGAAGGAGAATGGTTAGAAAGGGAGGAGAAATATACAGATCTAGCCTATTTCACTACCTGATTAGCCTTAGATAGGTATCTATGAGCAGGAACAAAAAATAAAGCACTATCTAGTCCTGACTCCATGCTTGCCTTGGGGGGAAAAATATCAATCCCAGTGTAATTATCTTGGATATTCACAAAGATCTTGAAATTACATACTAAGTCATCCATAATGGCCTCTTCTTTGTTAGTTTTCTGTCATACTTGTGTTTGTATAATTAAGTAGGGTTTGTTGTCTATTGTCATGATAATGAAATATATGTGTTTAATAAGTGGTGGGATTGGAATAACTTAACAACCGGTTCTCTGACTGGGTAGGTGTGGCCGGTTGGTCATGTGGCTAGGTGGGTGTCATCACTCATCACACCCAGCCCCGTCTTCCAGCCACTCACCTCAAAGGCAGAGGTAGGATTCAGTCGGTTGGGGCTAATCCCACCATTGGCTAGCCCTGCCCCTGCCCATTTTTTGCCCATTTTCAGGCTGGATTTTCCCAATTTTCAGGCCAGTTTTGGCCCAAAAAACAGCCTGCTAAATGGCAGGAACAGGGCCAGCCAGTTCACTGAACTGCGCAGAATCTTAACTACCGGTTTGCTTGAACTGGTGTGAACCAGCAGCAGCCCACCTCTGTATTCAATTAAGATACTACAGATACATAAAATGAAAGCATAGCATTTAAAATATCAAGCTAAAATACATAACAATTACATAACTGAATTAATTTGCTATACGCCAAAAAAAAGAAAAGAAAAGAAAGATAGGAATAAAAAGATATCAATTAATTTTGTCCAATTATTATTTTAGATGATTGAATGAACATTTGTCCTTCCTCTATTTGCCAAGGGAAAGATTCTGTAATTACCTTGGAGTACAGAGAACAGACTGTACTCAAATTTGTACATTTGCACATTTTCAAAGATATAGGCTGCAATCCTACACAAACTTTCCTAGAACTAAGTTTCATTAAATGTCTTTAGTAGACACACATAGGATTGTAATAAGCAGCATGTATTTAAGTTATATGAAATTTCAATGTAATTTTATGAAACAGCTTTACAGGTAATACATTGTATTAGGATTTTTCTTCCACAGTTTTCATTATTTAAGTTTCAGTGAAAAAGGTGGACTATAATTCAACAGCAGAGCATCTGTTTGGTCTGCCAAAAGGCCAAATCTGGATCCCAGCATTATCAGAAAGGAGAATGAAATAGCAAGTCATTATTCAGACCCTGAAGAGGTGCTGTGATATCAGCAGAATCTGATATGTTGGTTCTCTACGTTCTACGAAACCTGTCGAGTGATTGCCTTTCACACTGAAATGAAAACTCCCAAGTCCTTACCCAGTTTGTTGTTTCTACTTATGATGATTATATGAATTTAAGAGGAAAATTTAGAGTAACAACTTGGTAACAAATGATTGTAACAAATACAAATCTGATTGTCAGCATTTCAAATTTCATCTACTTTTAATACTTGTATTGAATATTAAAAAGTCTTCATGTATCAACCTGAAATAATTTATGAGGGACACAGTTAGGAAAGAAGTAGGAATGGCTTACAACATTATTTGGAGTCAATTATCAAACTTAAATCATTATCCATTATCCTGACCACAGTTCCCACAACACCACCGACTTCTTCTGTCCATTTTTCTTCAAATAATGATCAAGCTTTTACTGGACGGCAATTTACAAATATAGTTTGTTAATTGTTTTAGGAGTTTAAGATGAATTGTTCCCTTGTGATGAAATGTGCAAGAGGAGAAGGACTGGGAGGCATCTCAGCAATTGCACCATGGCTGTCAAGAGCATTTGTGTAGGTTGCTACATAAATGATTTATTGAAGCTTGTACACAACAATCTGGTCAATTAATCACCAGCACTAAATTAGTGCTAGATAAGGGTCAATGGTCAATTCAAGGGAGGGCTATTTTGGGATTTCTTGTGGTAATGCAAGCATTCTAAACTGATGACATGTTTTATTCCACCCTCAGTTCTGCCTGCTTTTTTCCTACAGTGGCTTCCCAAGCAAGAAGCAGCACACTCCAGAAATCCAAAATAAGAGACTGCACAGTCATGAACTGTATGGAGGAAGGAATAAAAGATTTAGAGTAACCCATATGTATTAGGTTAGAAGATTATAGTTTTAATCTGTTAAGATTTTTACCTATTAGATGTATACAAAAAAAGAACACGGCTCAATTGAATTTCAATGTGTCATCTTTGGGCTTAGGCCTAATATGTTTCATCTTTATTTTAAACCCTAGATGTGATTATGTTAAACCTGAAAACCATATTGAATCACACTCTACACATACCTGCTACTTACCTGGGCATCGCTGTTCGCTACACCGTCTAACCTCATCTCCACTTCCTTCACACTGTTGCCCAGTAGTAGCTGCACCTTGGCATATCCTTATTCTCTTCTCCCAGCCACCATCACAAGACTTGGAACACCCACTCCAGTGGCCCCAGTGATTCCACTGACCATTAGCTGAAGAGAAAAAAAATATAATAGTTTAATAAAACAACAATAATTATTACAAACAGACTGACCAAAATGGGTAAAACAGACATTTAAAAAGGACAGAACAAAGTTAGTTGAGAAAATACCCAGAATGAGCAGAAGCTAGCCAAAATTAAGCATATATTTCAGTTTAGTGGGAGAGAGCAAGAGCAATTTGCTTAAATCTAACTTAAACACAATATAGTGTTGTCCATATTGTAAGAGCAAAGAGAGGTGGCTATAGTTGAAAAAATGCAGTAACTGGGAACAAATCCCACTGAATTCAGTAGAAGTTGAATAGGTGCATTGGATTGCACTGCAAACATATATTGATGGCACCCTCATTTTCACAACATGATTGTAACATATAAATACGTAATATTTTAAATAATTACCAGTTTTCATTTACACAGCTATTCTAATGTTACAGCATAGTACAAATAATTTATTTTTATATATTCATCAATATTTCTTGTGTTCATCTACTGTAAATTTGTCACCATATTTTTTAATTAATGCTACCAAATTAAATTAAAAAAAAGACTAGGAAAGAATCTTTAGATTCTAATGATGGAAAAAGGGATTCTCATTTGCCACTTTGGCTTCAGCTTACAGAACAATTCTCGTCAACTTAATCTTTCAAATATCACCCAAGGAATTGTTCCATTAAAAAAAACTTCATTAATAAACAATTTCTAATCCTTGGAAGAGTTATGACTTTGCAGTAAAAAGCTATCCTTGAAATGTGTCACATGGTGGATTTCTTTTTCAATATCCTCAGTAGGAGGCAGTTTTCATAAGATTTTTGCCCTTCCCTTCAGCTTTGAATAGCAGCTGCCCTTAATTGATAAATTGTGAAATAATAAATAAAATAAAATGTTAGCAAATCAGTAGCACATTAAACTCACTTAAAAGCAAGTGAAAGCAACACTGAAAGTACTACTGTTCAGAAGCCATTTAGCAGTGCAGTCTTAATCCCTGGAACTTGATAGGGGGCCAGTTAAGATGATGTTGTGCTGCCCTCTACCTGCCATAGCAGGAAAAGCAGGTTTTTATATGGGGAAGGGGAAGTGCTTCTGCTGCAGTGATTGCCACCATGGCACCCAGACATTTCCATCAGTTTTTGCCGAGATGTCTTGTTGCTGAACAATGGGAAAATCTTTTTTTTTTTTTAGAAATGCCTGCTGCAGGCACAACAATCAGCTAAAGTCTCCCTTTCATCCACTGCTGACATTATAACAGATGGAGCTGCCAATTGAAGGTTTCAGTCAGTTGAAGGTATCCCCCATCCAACTGAAGGTGTCCCCAGGACTGAGGAGGAGGAGTTATTTTTCCCAATCTCACACAGGATTTCGTTCTGGTGCAATGTTATGCTATTTACTTTAAAGCCACTGTTTTCACATAAATGTCTGCCTAATGGCAGCTGATACAAAGTTGGCCCACCTTATACCGATAACATAATGAAGCTGACAGAAAGCAAGACTGAAAGCAAGAGATGTTTTATTTTGTGTGTAAAGGATGTCGCACACTGCTGTAGTTCCCCATTACCTCAGGAGATCATTCAACGTCGAAAGCAGAGGCCCAAATTCTTCGCAGGCCCTTATAAATAAATTCAAAATATCCCCATCAATAAGAGTGGCTTTTTCAATTCACTCCATCTCTTTTTGCAGTTTGAGGATATTTTTCTTTTCAAACCACTCTCTGCTTTCAAACAAACCAGCACCCACCCAAAGATCCCTTTTCACGTTGCTTATGCCAACATATATTATTCAGAGCAGCACATAAACAAGGTAGTGAGTACCGACACTAGAGAATTTTGTTCTGCCTGCATTTTTAAGCAAACTGACATGATCTCAGACTAATGTTTTCCCTTTGGATTAAACATCTTTGTTATGTACTACAGCTCTTGCTCTGAATGTTTCAAACCTGGATATTTGGACAGGAAATATAGATTAAAAATAGACATTATTGGATAGAGTACTTTAAAAAATACATTTAGAATAACAATCATTATAAAACCATTGTTTAAATAGCAATAGCACTTAAGACTCATAGTGCTTTTACAGCCCTCCCTAAGAGGTTTATAGAGTCATCCTATTGCCCGCAATAATCTGGGTACTCATTTTACCAACCTCAGAAGGATGGAAGGCTGAGTCAACCTCGAGCTGGTCAGGATTGAACTCCTGGCAGTAAACAGAGTTAGCCTGCAATACCGCATTCTAACCACTGCATCACCACAGCTCTTAAATGTAAATTCTTATTAAATGAAATGAAATGTAAGTTCTTACATAGTTTCCAAATTAAAATCTCACAGATTATTGCAGAATTAAGGTGCACCAGTTGCATGAACTTGCACTATCTGACACAGTTCCAAATTAACCTTCTCTGTCCTTGGTAGAGACAATTGGAAAGCAGTCTTGAAAGGAAGCTACTACTCCTGCCTTGCTGATCTGCCCATCTTCAGTTTTCAAGTGTGATCACAACCTGACAAGTTACTAAGAGCTGACTTGAATACATTTCTAACTTAGACTGGAAGATGAAAAAAAACAAGCCTGTAAAAGCAATAGTTGAAATCCCCAGATGTTTCCTCTATCCAATCTTTTGTACTGATCCTTCTCCTAGTACTAGTGAGAGGGGAAAAAAATTCCACTCAGACTTGCCAAAAAACCACATAAAATAAGAGAAGACAACGAAAGAAAAGGAAAGCACTGGCATAGATCCCTCTCCCTTGGGGATTTCATATATTGCATTCCTCAAATCCCCTTCTTTCCTCCTTACATATTATGGAATGATCCAAATGTGTTTAATTCCCTTTGCCCCAACAGGCTGCTCCTTCTATACTTCCTTTAATAAACCGACAATCCTAAAATCTCAAGAGGATTTACTACAAATAAAAGCATCAGAATAAAAGCAACTGGCAAAATGATCCCTTGCAGGTTAAGGTTCTGGAAGCCTAGCTTTGTGGCCAAAATTAAATCTGCAGCAAGGAAATTCGGCTCAGGTATGTGTGCAATTTTGAAAAGTTAAAAAAAAAAAAAAACTATGTAGAAACTAGTGGAGGAAGAGGGAGAGAGAAAGATGGTAAGTGCTAGTAAAATATAAAATGTATTGCTATAACATGTCTGAAATTAACTAGTCTAGCCAATAATTCTTTATTTACTAAACTTATTATAAACAGTTTCAGCAAAGACATTTTGGAATTAAATGTTTTTTACCTCAGCCAAAACCAGAAAGCACATAACCAAAATGGAATGTTATTAACTTAACTGGCATAAGACTTGTTACAAATTTAAAGCAAAAGAAACTGAACTGAAGCTACATGAAGTTATTCATAATGCAAACAAGTTAATTTAAAAAGGCATATTACATGTAAATTGTATGGATAATACAAAGTGTTTGAAGCAATGATTTAAAAAAAAAATGAAGGGAAAGAAAATAGAGAAATAACTATCAGAATTAGGAGAAGGAAAATTATTTTGACAATATTGGAAATATTTAGTAAAATGCAAGTATTACACTTTTTAAATTATGGTAATTTAAAATTGCATTTCTCATCTCCTTGGCTTATTATGCAATAATTCTTTTAAAGAGCAATTAAAAGCTGCCAGTCTCCAGGATTAAGAGACGTTCCAGAAAGAATGTTTAAAGTTTCTGAACTCGGAAATACTGAGCCATTCTTCAGTAATATACTGTCATTACAAAATGATTCCCTTAACAGATTAAACTTCAGCCCACATTTCTTCTGGGACAGGTATGATGCATGTAAAAAATGAGGTTTTAAATGTACCTTTCATTTTCTCATATTCTTTTTCTTTTTATAAAAGCCTGCTCTATAAATATATAGGAGTAACCTTCAATAACCCAAGAAGTAGTAAATAGTAGTAAATAGAGTTTCTTCCGATACATTTTTTTTTAAAAAAATCAGTCTTTATCTCACCCAGAAGATGATTTTGAAGCTGCTATAAACAACATTAAACTGTAAAGAAGCAAAAACAAAAAGGATGCAACTTATATATGGGAAAAGGGAAAAAGGGAAATCTCCCTTAAATTTAACCTGGTGACAACAAGGGCATATCCATGTTGTTGGATTGGCAATAATAGGGAGAAGATTTACTCTGTGTTCCTCTTGGATTTCTTTTCTCCCCCAAATTCTCAGCCTGGTCTACAGTCCTAGAGTTATAGCCTCCCATTCAAAACCTAACCAAGTCAAACTCTGCTAAACTTTCCTCATGGTTAGCCAAGGCCAGCTTGGTGCTGCTCCCTGCTGTAAATTAGTTTTAATAAGCCACTTAGGGCTTTAGAAGGCCAGAGTTTTTCCAAGTATTCCCAGAAGAGGACCAAGAGCCAATGCAACTACTTTAACTGATATATATGTTTTCAGCACTTGGCTCCAGTAAACAAGGTTACTGGATCTTTGGCACTAGTGGAGTCTGCTGAATAGTTTTCCAGGTATTTCAGCTGGCCTGAGAAGCAAGATCTCTTTTGGATGTTGGGCTTCAATTCCCAGCAGAGTTAGCCAGCATAATCATTGTTGGGAGTTGTACAGTGGTAATTTTTGGATTTTTCTTTCATTAGAGTAATCTAAATAAGATATTAACTAGTTTAAGTAATCTAGACAAGGTGTTATCTGACAAATAACTACACCAAGATATCTGTGTCCACAAGGTTTTGCAGCAGATGCTTATTTGATATGTCAAACTGCAGTCTAATCAGTCTAAGGCATTTCATTATTATGGGTCTTGTTGAAGCATTTTTAAATCCAGGCCCTATAACTTGTCCTTCCCTCTTCCATTATCTTAACACTGGTATTAATTAATTAATTAGTGTTCCACCTTTATCTTAGAATTAACTCAAGCTGGTGAACATATCCAACATACCTTCCTCTTCCTATTTCTCCCACAAACAACAATCCCACAAACAACAATTTTGAGTTGGGCTGCAAAAGAATGATTTTATGTTTACTATTCCCCTTCCCCTGGTATTCTAAAAATGAATATAAATGAGCAGAAGGAGAAAAAAATATGTTTGTCATGTATTAAACATGTAGCAACATTTTTAGTGAAGGATGATAAGAATGGTATATTAGACTACAGGAACAGAAGTCCAAGTTCAGTTGACTAGATCACAGGTTAGAAATTGCTCAAAAGCATACTAGATCATCTTGTGTCCCCCCAAGAACATCTCTTGTACCCCCAACAATATCTCTCAGCCTCTATGGCATCCCAGGATGTTAAGAGAATAAAGAAGAATACCCAATCTTTACCCACCACCACATAAGAAGGGATTGAGAGAATGTAATGTACCTGTACATTCAGAGTTGTAACATTCCCTGCTTTCTGCCCATGGACCTCTGCACTCAGAGCCTCCGTGTGCTGCTGCTGTGCATTGTCGACTTCTCTGCTGCGTGCCATTGGAGCAGGTCACCGAGCATTGACTCCAAGTACTCCACTCTTGCCACTGTCCATCAACTATTGCAACAGAGCAAAATAGAAATGAAATCCACTTGCCTTATAGGGCCCAGAGAGTTTTTTCTTTGAGTATAACTTGTTCATTTTAGATTTACATTTGGAATTGAGCACAGCAGCACTTTTTTGTACTGTGAGTTTCATGTTTATTCATATTCATTGATGATAATGATAACTTTGTTCTAGATCAGGGATCCATGGACTGGCACCATTCTTCAACATGCCAGCAAACAAAAAACAAAACTCCATGCTCAGGATGCAGGCAGCATGTGAAACCACACCTCCTCAGGTCCACAGAAAAACCTCTCTCCACAGAACTGGTCCCTGGTGCTCAAAAGGTTGGGGGCCCCTGTTCTAAATTTAACTTATAGCCTGTAAAAGGTATATAGATAGTCTCTAGGGTTTAGAATGCCCTGTTTACTGATGATCCATAGTTAAGTATGGAATCTATTGCATCAAAATTCGAGTTATGTAAATACACAATACTTCAGGTTAAATACACAATGGTTCGAATTCAATACTACTTATACAGTACTATGCAATAATACTGTCCCGGTTTACACACAAATGCAACTTAAGGGCAGAGCTTGGGAATGGGAATTAACTAGTTCTTTAACTGGGACTACATGGCATCATTTAACATTTGCTAGCCTCTACTTCATTTAGATTCTACTTTTGGTTTCCAGTAGATGTAGTGTTGGATAGGTGTAGGAATCATTTCTTGTCAGAACTGATGGCAACTCTTGTCTTATTCATTTCTTGTCAGAACTGATGGCCAAGTATCTCTTTAGAGGGATGGGCTATATTTTAGATTTAACTCAGAAGACATGCTTTAAAAAGTCCAGGATTGTGAGTACAGCTTTTTGAGACATATTAAAGACAACACACCTGTTTTCATAGGCAGGTGCTTTGTTCATGCTCCCTCTTGTTCTTTGGTATCTCTTTAGAACCTAAACTGAAGCACTGCACAGCAAAAGTGCCTTGCAATTTATAATGTCCCATTCAGCAATTGTATTCCAGATTCACATGTAAATGATATGGTCTGGGTGAAGCACACTAACTACCCAACACCAATGAAAGATCCAGAAGAGGCATCATGAGTAACATTTTGAATATGACAAGCAAATGATTGCCCTATATGAAAAGCACAGGAGCCTCTGTCACAAGGAGCTACACATCTACCTAAGCATAGGGTGGCCGCTGTCTCACACCAAAGACTTGATTTATGGCAAGTGGCCAAAATAGATTTACTTTTCTTAGGGATTTAATCAGTGGCACTTGATATCCTAACACTAATTAAATCCCTAAGTAAATCTGTTTTGGCCACTTGCCATGAATCAAGTCTTTGGTATGAAGCATATAGCCTAAGAAGTACCTCTAAGCAGTTCTGCAGCTTTTAATTTTTTTTGTTCCAAGTAAAGTATGTATGAAGCATGTCACTGATTTATTTATTTTTATTTATTTATATGCTGCCCTTCTCCGGAGACTCAGGGCAGCTTACAGTCTATGGAGCACCATGCTAAGTGCTTGGCAATAGCCTTCATTCCATTGTATATGCCTGCTTATTACTAGGGCTTTTTGCCCCTCCCAAGCAGCATTTTACAAAGTCAGCTTATGGCCCCCAACAATCTTGGGTCCTCAATTTACCTACCCCGAGAAGATGGAAGGCTGAGTCAACCTTGAGCCTGGTGGGATTCGAACCTGCACTAATTGCAGGCAATTGAGCTAAGTGCTAGATGATTAACAGTCTGCACCACCAAGGCCCTTGGAACTACTTGGAAAAGAAGCCATGTTGAAAGAAACTAATGTTTTCTTTCCAGTATATTGAGTTCAATATTTATTTATTTATTTAATTTATTTTATTCTTATGTTTATATACCGCCCTTCTCCTGGAGGACTCAGGGCGGTGCACAGCCAACCATAAAACTTTGTTACAATTTGCAAAAGTTAAAAATAAATTAAATATTTTAGGCTGTCTAAAATTATACCCTCCCCCAATAAGTTATTAAAACCCAAATTTTAAAATCCAGATTAAAACACAAATACTAAATTAAAAATCCCATTTCAGCCTAGGCTGGCCTGCTCAAAGAGCCAGGTTTTTAATGCACGTCTGAAAGCTCTCAGGTCCATATTATTGCATATTTCCGGAGGTAGACCATTCCCCACAGAGAAAGCCCTACTCCTAGGGGCCGCCAGGCGACACATAGAAGCCGACGGCACCCGAAGAAGGCCCTCCCTGTGGGAACGCACAGATCATTGGGAGATTACCGGCAGAACGCGGTCCTGCAGATAACCTGGTCCAATGCCATGGATTGCTTTAAAGGTCAAAACCAGAACCTTAAAGCGAACCCAGAAAACCTCCTCCTCACGCAGGAGAGACATCACATGGGAGCTTCGTGACGCCCCCATAACCATCCGCGCGGCCGCATTTTGTACCAGTTGGAGTCTCCATTGGAGTCTCCAAATCCAGTTGGATTTGTACTAATCATTAATCCCCTATTGGTCAAAAGTAAGGTAAGGTGCTCTTTCAGGTGCAATAAGATAAAATATGAGTAGATGGTCTAAAGTTATGGTAGATTTGTACTACAATTGCAAATGCCATTTCCATTAAGAAATATGACATGGGAACAAGTTAAAATGTGGTATTTACTCAAAGATATAAAATATTTGCACTTTATCCAAGTATTAAGCTCCTTTTTCATTTATGTTAATAATGGAGACTTAAGTGGTTGGACATAATAACTCTGGATAAGTGGAAAGGCTCAGGCAGTTTACACACTATTATTCTGAAAAGAGAATTGTGAGAAACACAGACAGACCACATAGTTGTAAGATACATCCCAATCCTCGGAAGTGCATTTTCATTATAAAATAATAGAAAACAATACTATGTGAATGCAGGCTTCTATTTTCTATTTTAAAAAATCTCCTAAATAACCAACAGACTATACACATTTATGGAGGACTAAAAAGTACTTTCATTGACTAGAAAACTAAAAAAAACCCAATCTGTCCAAATGGATGCATCTATTAAGTCTGTTTTGCAGCTTTATACAAAGGTGACATCTTATAAAGATCAGTTGTCATTTATTCCTAGTTCAATGCCACTGCAGAATGATGCTACAAGAAAGGTGACAAGTTAAGTAATGAACACAGAACATAACATTATTTATGAGATGTGATTATACTTTGAGAAATCAGTTGAAATGAATAATTAATGGTCCACCCAACATTTCTTGATACTGTGGCTTGTACTACATTGTTCTCTTTATACTTGATTTGTGTCTCCTAATGCTGTGTCTGTTAAATGGTTATGGTGATGCTCTATTAAATGGTATTTTTAAGCTAAAGGGATTGTTGCTACCAATGCTTAATAGTATTAACTACTTAAACTACATCGTTTCAAGAGCATTCTTATGGTTATTTCCTTTACTTTGTTTTATTCTATTTTCCTTCAGTGGAAATCACTGGGGTACTAAAACATAGAGATGAGATTTTCTCCCCAATAGCTCATACTCTAAAACAACACTTTCTGTGATGTATATATGGATATAACTAACCATCCTACTCATCAGTACATCAATATTCAGAGTTGTCATAGATTTCACTTAAATAATCATTTAATTTGAATCACTTCAGAAGGATCATTTGCTTCTATTTCAGTAACATGCCTCACATCCAAACACACTGAACACTGCAACTGAATAATATTTAATACACAGTAAATGGATTAACATATAGATTATTGATAATATTTGATAGAAATAGACTAATGCAGAGTTTTAAAATAATGTTAGTATTAAAAGTATGCCTGGAGAATACACTGAGTAGTATAAAAAAGAGATGTTCCTTAGCTGACCATTTCTAAAATGGTCATTATTGTTATTAGATTCAGCATCACCTATTTAATCTTATTTTTTGCCCCAAAAGCAAGCATTATATTATATCCTGTGCCATTAGAGAATTTCTTCAGATTTTTAGGATTAGCTAGTATGATATAAGGGACTGGAGCAAGCAGGAGAGGAAGCTATACTGCACAACTCTGAATCCTATACGGAATTCCCAGACCATCAGTCAATAATCAGTTTCATGTCAATATTATTTTACAGACTAATCTAATTCTCAAGATCCAAGAGCGACTTTGTGCAAAACTATAGACGTGTCTGACTTTGATGGAAATTCTTTGGTCTTTGAATAGAATCCTGTTATATATTATTTTATAAATCACCATTCCACCATTCGACAGTCCTCCCCATGCATACACTAACTGCATTCACAATATGTGGTTAGCTGAACCATGATTTACTGAAGACACTAAACCTAAGCAGGTTTACTAAACAATTCACATTTTAGTCTGATCAGCAAGTCTTTCTATTCAAGGAAGCAGAGGAATCACTGGAAAACAAAGAGCTGCCTTTCTAACAATAGCATCTTTTTACACAGCGGACTGTTACTGGATTGAAAAGCCATTCTTGTTCTGAGTTTTCATTTTTCATTCATATACCATGGGTCCCTTTAGTCTTTTTGGAGAACATTTAATGCCTAGCTATCTTCCTTTCCCATGGATGGATTTGTATTGATTTGGGACAAGGGACCTGGTGAAAGCTGATAAAAGTCTTGATATTTGTGTCCTTGGAATCTCAATTTCAGTTTTCACTGTGCCTTCCCAAGGATTGCCAAGCATGTGATTTTAAGGTCTAAGAAGCACAAATGTTTTCAGGATAAAGATAAGGTTGCTTGCCCAACTCTAACCATTCGTATTAATTAATTCTCCAGTTTACTCCAGTAATGAATCTTTTATGCAGTTTTTAGGCACAAAGTGTAGAAAAAGTGTTGGAAACGACAAAAGCAGTCCACAGAGGAAGGATGAGAGAGAGAGGAGGAGGAGGAGTGAGGTAGGGAGGAATATATATATATATATATATATATATATATATATATATATATATATATATATATATATATATATAGAGAGAGAGAGAGAGAGAGAGAGAGAGACAGACCTCATAAGCAAAAACAGTCATCCTATGCATGCTCACCAGGACACAGGGCAATATTGCAAGGCTTATGCTGTGTTTCAGGTCCATCACATGATCTTCCCCCATACTGAGGAGGTAAACATGACCTTGTCCTAGTTCTTTGGCCTCGACCACATGTGAATGAGCACAAACTCCAAGGTGACCATTCCTCCCAAACTCCATGTACTGTAATAAAGCAAAGAGGCTTTAAAAAGAAAAGAACACCAATAACAAAATGAATTCAAAACAAACAGAGCATATGATAAGGAATTACTTGGCCAACGTCAAAGAGAGAAAGAATAGCAACGCCACCATTTACAAATATTGATCAATGGATCTTAGAGAGCACGCTAGTACTGGATAGAAAAAAGCTCTCTCGAACACCAATCATTAAGCCAATTCAGGATTCTAGAGTTAGTGTTATCCAAAGGAAATCTAATTTAATACATTGTGGAATTTACAGATTTGAAATATAGATAGAGTCATAGCCTCTGAATCTAGTTTAGAGAGCTATGAGAATCCTAGACAACCAACAACTTCTTTATGAGTGCCATTAACTTTAAATTTCATTAAATTTTAATGAAGAGACCAGATCTACACACCAAAGGAATTCTAGACACATGATCAGGTTTTCCTCTAGAAAGGAATGTATTAATATTATGATTAAACAGCTTCAAGGATTAATGCTTCACTTTATGTTTGAAATAGAGTAATAACATATAACTTCTACTATTGAATAGGAATAAATAGTAAGATTCATATATGTGCTCTTAGAACAATAATACCTGGTAATACAGACTTCTTTAATAGTTATCTCTTATTATAAAACCATAATGACATAATGCATATTTGATAACAGTATGTTGAACAGTACAGCAAATTGATAATCATCAGGTAGATGGATGAGTTTGAAATTTACCCCATCAAGTGTTTCATCTTAACATAAATGTGAACTAATTGATCTTTGATTAGGCTATACAAAGTTGGAGGGAATGCTTAAATATTTATTAATGTATGACACTTTTCAAAGACTGGGCTTTCCCAGCCAAAATTAAATCCTTCAAAAAAGCAGATTACAATAAAACTAATGTTCTTTCTTTATTTTGTAAAAGTTCAAAGATGACCAAGGTGTGCTATAAAATAGTCCTAAACTGGTTCCACTCTAAGGTACTTTATGATAAAATGTCATCTATTTATCAGGCTTCAATTATAAATTATTTTCTCATTTTCACAGCTTCAACAATAAATTTAATTTGCTTGTGTTCAAATACAAATGGCACATTTATTCATTGATTGCTGATATTTCTGTTTTGTACCAAATAGTTCTGAGAATTTGTATTATGAAACCAATTAACCTAGCCAAAAGATGTCACTAGTAAGTCCAATTATATAATGGGACAAATATCAGGTCTCAGCAAGAAATAGATATATACCTGGTTTGCACTCTTTCAAAATGCAGGGAAAAAGTTCACAAGTGAATGCCACAACAAAAATGTTGTTCAGAGTTGAAGGTATTTTCTCTCCAATTTACAAGTTTTCTAAATCCAGAAGTTTTAGCCAATAGACATGAGTGTCCTATGTTTGAAGCTTGATCTGCATTTATTTATTGATTAGTTATGTTTATTTATTTTATTTATTTAATTAAACTTTTATACCGCTCCCTCTCCCAAAAAGGGACTCGGGGCGGTGTACAGCCTACTAAAAACACATAATAAATACTCAATAAATACAATTAAAATAAATTAAACCAAATTGATCCGGCTGTCTAACCCAAAAATAGAGTTAAAAATTAAAAACTAATAAAACCCCGATTAAAATTAAGTTAAAAAACTAAAAATACAGTTACTGGGCCAGGCCAGCCTGTTGAAAAAATAGGGTTTTCACTGTGCGCCGGAAGGTCAGAATATCCGTCATAGCCCGTATCTCCGGGGGGAGATCATTCCAAAGGGAGGGGGCTCCCACAGAGAAAGCCCGAACCCTCGGGGCCGTCAACCGACAACGGCCGGGCGGCGGTACCCCGAGGAGGGCAACCCTGTGGGAGCGTACTGGGCGGCGGGAGGTTGATGATGGCAGCAGGCGGTCCCGTAAGTACCCAGGTCCCGAGCCATGGAGCACTTTAAATACTGTCAGTACCACCTTGAATCGAATCCGGAAGGCTACAGGAAGCCAGTGCAGCCTGCGGAGAAGCGGTGTAACGTGGGAGCTCCGAGGAGCACCCACGATCACCCGCGCGGCTGCATTCTGGACCAGCTGCAGCCTCCGGAGACTCTTCAAGGGGAGCCCCATGTAGAGAGCATTGCAATAATCCAGGCGGGAGATGACGAGGGCGGAAGTGACTGTGCGAAGTGCACCCAGATCCAGAAAGGGCCGCAACTGGTAAATCAGACGAATCTGATAGAAAGCCCCCCTGGCGACGGCTGCAATATGTTCTTCTAAAGACAGCCGTACGTCCAGGAGGACACCCAAGTTGCGCGCCCCTTCCACGGGGGTCAAGACCTCTCCCCCCACGGCCAGCGAAGGAACCAGCTGGCTGTATCTGGGCGCAGGAAACCACAGCCACTCGGTTTTGGTCGGGTTGAGACGAAGCCTGTTACGACCCATCCAACTCCGCACGGCCTCCAGGCATCGGGACATCACTTCGACGGCTTCGTTGGGGTGGCCCGGGGTGGAGATGTACAGCTGAGTATCGTCAGCGTACTGATGGAACTCCACCCCGAAGCCACGGATGACCTCACCCAGCGGCTTTACATAAATGTTGAACAGCAGGGGCGAGAGCACCGACCCCTGAGGCACCCCACATCGTAGGGGCCTCGGGGCCGATCTCTGCCCCCCCGTCAACACAAATTGCGAGCGGTCGGAGAGGAAGGAGGCGAACCACCGCAACACGGTGCCTCCCACCCCTGATTTATCATTATCTACTAAAAATGACCAAAAGGAATGATTAAAATGTTAACTACCAATTTAGCATCATGCTTTCTTTTTATTGTAGTTAAACTATAAATGAAACAGAAGTTCTGAGTTCTATTTGGAGCCAATCAAGAGAAGCAGGACAAAAATGCTTGAAGCTAGCTGTTCAAACTTAAACAGAAGTGTAGGCTAATGCCATTTAGGTGGAACAATAAGATATTTTTTGCTAGTCTTGGACCTGCCAGGCAGTCTTTGTCTATTAGCAATAAAGTATAACTGATAGCTTTCCAGATAAAGTTCAGGATGCCTGCAGCTGATCAATAGAAACATCAGCCAAAAAATATATGTGTGGGAATAAACCAACATAATGTTAGTAGTTATTGAGTTTGTTTTCTTACTCAATAAATGGACGTGAGTTACCTCCTGCCATAAATTCTGAAGTTTTTAGTATTTTATTATTGTTTTCTCTGAATTATACCTTGAAAAACATGGTGCTCATGTCACTAGACATATGTAAATGAGCAGAGAATGTAAAATACTATCCTACTGTATATTCCCATAGGCATGTTTTTCAGTTCCAAGTTCAGATATCTCAATGTCTCCAGCCAACATTTCTCTTCTTTTAACCTAGTGCATTTATTCTTTCCATAACTAGTTTCATTCACTCTGAGGAAAATAAGGAATTTATTGTTTCCTATTAAGTTCAATAAATGCAGTCAGATTTGAACATGAATGACGTTGGTTTGACGTTAAGTGTACTAATCTCATTAATATTTATATTTTTTTTAAATGCATGAATGTAGTATTTGGTTTTCAAATAATGATTTAGATACTCAGTAAATGAAATAATGAACTCCATAATTATCTCTCCAGCCATGTGAAATCCTTCAGTCTCTATAAAATATGTTGACATTTATTTTAAGTATTCAGTTCTAAAAACTATTGCATCAAGTCTGCCAAGAATTCCATTTTCCTGAATGAAAAGCAGCAATTCAGTTTTTTTTTAAAAAAAAATATTGCAGCTATACAAGTTGGTCTAACTCTATTCTACAATCAGACTGTTGGAAGTATCCAACTACAACATGATACAGATTTTTTTTAGCAAAGTGGAGCTCCAATTTCAAGCAAAGAAAGCACAAAGTTTCTGCTGAAAATATGTTATGCAATAGGAGAAAATACCAAATTCATATCCCTTCTCTGATTAGATTATCTGCAATTAGCAATAATTGCAAAGTTAAGACTGGTATAACTATATCTGATAAGATTAAAAAAGTGACTAGGGGGGATTAACAACTGATGAGCAAACAGGATATGGGATACTTCCACCCCAAGTATTCATCATTTCTTGGGATGCTTTTAAATTACATTTTGAAAGATCTATTTATCCCAGACTCACTGTAAGTCAATAATATGTTCCATTTTAACTTATTTTCATTTAAATTTACCAATGTATGTTCAACTGCATGGACAGTTTTTCTTATATGGAGAAAAATCTAAGAGCATGGAAGCTCTCTTTCCAACCTCAAGTATGAAGTCCCTCCATCTAGCTAACTTCAAGCAATACATTTGATTTAATCTGGAGGTTAATGTTATAAAGAAATTTCAGATTTTTATTGCATTCCAAACCCCTGTTTAATTAGCATTATCCATTATTGAATTTGGTATGACAGAAACCATGGTTAACTGAGAGGGTGAAATTTGACAAAGTTTGTAATAATTAGTTATAATTCACTTATTTAAACATCTACATTAATCCCATTTCTCATATCCATTTTTTCCTTTCTCATAAACAGGAAGCTCAACAAAAAATAGCAGATGAAAATCTGGATTCCTTCACATTTCTTCCCCAATATTCTGTGCAAACATGTAAGACCATAAGCAATTTTTTAAAAAAATCAATTTATGTCACTCATTTCTATATCAGAATGTAATCTTGCAAGTAGTTTTCACATGATTTAATCATACTTACTTTATAATTAACATGTGTAGGATTGCACAAGAGGTATGTATACAAAGCAGCTCAGGCTCCAAATGACTCAAGTTTGAAGTTTGTGAATTTTAGTTTTTATGTGCCCTGGTTTGCTTGGAACACAAAACAAAATGCAAGTGTTTCAATTGTACCATGTTGTTTCAAACGAAGTTGTCTTCTCTGCAGTGGTCTATTGGAGAGATATCTTTTGAACTGTTTTTCCTGGATCAGGAATGGTCATTCCATTCTTGCAATTTGTTTAAAATGAGGGGAGTGAGTTGAGAATAACGCTTTGCAGGGAAGCAGCAGGCATTCCAAAGAATGAACTCATGAGCACCGTGCTTTCTGGATCCACCTATTTCTTCTCTTGCCTGCCTAACTACAAAGTAAGCACTACTTTCTTTCGGGGAGGTGGGAGAGGGTGGGGGGAGGCAGAGTACATTCCTATATGGATGATGGGAGTCTTGTGCATGTGTGGCCTTAAAAACAAAACAGGAAGAACATACATGCGGAAAAATACTAACACCATACAGCATTTCTTTGATTAGCATCCTGGGCTGAAGAATGTGGTTATAGTGTGTACATGCACTCTTCATGTTATGGTCCCTTGTTGATTTTGAAATTTAGGATGCCTTTATTACAATGCTATGAATCTTCATCTTCAAAAGCACACTTCATCTTTGAATAACAGATGAACAACATGCAGAGAATGTGTTTGTATACCTAAGCTTACAGTAGGAATAGAACAGAATAGAATAGAATAGAATAGAATAGAATAGAATAGAATAGAACAGAACAGAACAGAATAAATAACAGAGTTGGAAGGGATCTTGGTATGGTTGGTAGGTTTTTAAACACTTCTTTTGGTGTTTCTGATTTTGGTGTTTGCCTTCTTTTGGTGTTTCTGATTTTGAAACATTTGAAAAAGCAAAAAAAGAGTATTTCTAACTGGCTGATTTGCTGGATTTTGGGGATCTAATCATTGGACTGCACTATGCTATATTTTCTACCTTTTATTGTAGAGACCTTAAAATGTAGAGATTTAAAATGCAAAGGATTGTTGACTGGGTGGCTTAGCTAATGTGGGGATGTATTTCATCCATGCTCTTATATGATTATTTTGCAAAGGCATGGCTGAGCTTGTTGCTTTGACTCATGTAAAGACTCTTTCTTCTGACCTTTAGCACTTCAATGGTAAAAAGATCTATTTTGTCACCACGTTTTGTGCATGACTCATGGTTATTCTTTGATTCTCTTTGATTCCTGATTACTGAAGGTGTAAATGTAAGTTGCAGTTATGAAATAAAAGCTGGCAGTCGAGCAGGGAGGGATTTTTAAAAATATACTTTACAGGATGGGTTACTCTGTTGAGCAATAGTCCTTCCTTCCTTCCTTCCTTCCTTCCTTCCTTCCTTCCTTCCTTCCTTCCTTCCTTCCTTCCTTCCTTCTTCCTTCCTTCCTTCCTTCCTTCCTTCCTTCCTTCCTTCCTTCCTTCCTTCCTTCCTTCCTTCCTTCCTCTTTCTCATGAACAAGAACGATAGCCATTCCTATCAATTGAGGCATGTAAAATAGGATTATATTTTTAAAAGCCTTATTTTGAAACTTTTTTTAAAAAAAGAAACTGTGAATATGGTTAGACTGTTTTGTTTTGTTTCTTCCGGGATGTCCTTCTTTCCTAGAGATCCTTTAAAGGGAATTGAAATTGTTTTAGACAATACGTGTTTTGATAACTGATGCACAATTAACAGTGACAAAAGAAAGTATTTAAATTTGTGTGGCAGAACAAAAGATGAGTTAAATGTAAGATGTTACAAGATGCAAAGAAAAGAAAAGAGGAAGACTGGATTTACCTGATTTAAAATTGTGTTTTGTAGCTTGCTGTTTGGTTTCGATGAAACAATGGATATAATTGAGAAATAGAAGATTTTGGAGTTAGAAGAACATGACCTGATATTTTGGTGGCATGGACATTTGTGGTACAACAAAGTCAAGGTTAACATGGATTTTAAAAATCGTTATGTTAGATATGCCATATTGAGAATATGAAATAGATACAAACCCAGATTGTGTCTGAAAACATTTCTGTGGCATTTTGTAGACCAGAAAAATTAGGAATACATGCCTAACTTATTTTGAGAATGTTGTCAAGGGGTATATCAAATAAAATCAAGAGAAGAACTGGTGGCAGAGGGATATAGTTGCCAATGGTTCTCCTATTCACAATTATTAGAAAGATTTAAAGTATGGAAGTGAATATGGTTTCAACACTGTAAGACTGAATTTAAGATAAAATTGTGTATAAATGATGGACATGTAACTGCTAAAATATATAAACTTTTATAGGAAACTGAAATAGAAAAACAAATGAAACATACACACACATATATACATGAAATATATCATATATGTATGATAAAGTAGATTAAAATTTGGATTATAATAAACAGAAGAATGGAAAAATATAGGACTGAAATTTATATTATGTTATAACTTAAAGAGAATTTTTATAAAATGATGTATCATTGGTTAAAATGTAAAAAGGCACCTCAAATTTAAATTGGAAACGTGAGCAACAAAAAATGATGTTTTATCTTGTTTGGTGGACATGTTATAAGCTAGAAAATTCTGAATGTAAATACATACACTGATTCAAAGGACTTAAAAGATTAATATACAGCTGAAAACAGATGTTTTTCTTTGGGATTGTTGGATAAACAATTGGGGGGAAAATCATGGAACTTTGTTTTTGTACATGATAACTGCAGCAAGATTCAGAAGGAAAGGTTCAGCAATACCCATAATGAAAGAAGGGGTGGTGAAAATGGTGGAACTTGCTGAAATTGCTAAATGGACTTCTTTTCAGAAAAAAAAGAACATATTTACATTTATTTGGCTAATAAGAAATCTCTCATAGTTTTTACATAAAACATTAAAAATGAACATGATTTATGTTTTTTATGATTAGACAGGATAGGTTATAGAAAGTTATGTTGTAACCATAGAATAAGAGGCAGATTTATAGCTGTATTTATAACTGTTTTAAAAAAGACCAGAAGCTACTTCTTTGCATCTGTTTTCTTTTCTATTTTTTATTATTAATAAAATATTTTATTATTGTTGTTGTTATTTATTTTTATTCTTCCTTGATTTTTTAGATTTGTCTTGGATTTCTTTAGTTTTCTTTTCCTTTGTTACTTTTCATTAGTTTGCATTAGTTTTTATTTTCTTCTAAAATATGTGTATAATAAAGTTAAAATATAAAATATAAATATAAAATATAAAAATGAGGAAGCAGGGCTAAGGAAATTTTTTTGGGGGACACTTTTTATAGATTGCCAAAAGTTGTTTGAGACATTGTGAATTGACAATTCTTTCTCTTAACCAAACACTTCATCTCAGAAACCCAATTAACAATTTGCCTGTGGTTAAAGAGAGTGGCATCAGCATATTAGCCCTGACACCACAAAGCCCTTCAAATGAAAAGTTATGATGGAGAACGTTTAATTCCATATAGTTTAAGGAGGCTAATTTTATAAGATGCTCTCTTGAATGGACTTCCAGAAAAGTTCTATATGAAGAAGGTACTATGTGGCTGGAGCGAGAAGGCTAGTCCCCTTTCTAGATGTATTGAAGGCTAGAAGAGGATTTAAGTTGCGCAAATATGATACTTAAAGATAAAAAGGCTGTTTTTATTTTTAAGTAATCTCAAATTATGATTTTGAGTTGTCACAAAAGAGAACAACCAAATGGTCTCAGTTAGTTTAAATCATTTCATCTTCAGATTAACTTTGTAATCATGTAAACCAATTAGAGAGTAAAACATGTTCAATTATGTCTATAATTGTTGAGCTATTATCCAAAGTAAATAATATAAGCATGCTTTAAAATGTTGAAATGCAAAATATCCCCAAATAATGCATTGCTAGTTCCAAAAGAAAGGAAGTTGAACCAATGACTAATAATTCAAATCACTAGATAAAGTGCCTATTACTAGCCATGTATAAAGAGTAGTGTTTCAAGTGGTTAGCATTCAACAGTTCAAAAATATCCACAAATTCATTTATTGGCTGCTAACACTACCTGGACAGAGGGCAGTGTTATTGCAAACCCTTGATTCTCTTAAAGGGCCGCTGCAGTGTGTCCCGTAAGGTGATACACAAGTTCTGGTTCGCACCTGCGACCCTTGACCACAAGTAACTGAACATGTACTCCACTGGGCCCACTCTTCAGCACCAGATTCACCTGTATTCAAGACAATAAGCAAACATGAATACAATCATGAGTACAGAGCCAGAGCTAAATACTTAAAAAAAAAAAACAGGCAAAGAATACTTATGAAACAATTTTTTTAAAAAAAGATAGCATATTTTTAAAATAAAAGCTCACCTAACAAGCATTTTTGGAAAAAAACATACAATAAGTATATTTCCAAGATAAAAAGAAAATCAGATAATGGGTGGCATTAAGGAACAAACCTAATCTTGTGCATTAATTTATTTTTACAATATTTGTAGTGTCTGCCAAATTGTAACAAAACAAAATAAAAGCAGAATCTTAGAGTTCTTCATCTCTTTGTCAAATAAACTGAGTGAGGCCATTTCTCCAAAATTTTTGTGGGATAGGAAAGTATGACTTTTATTGCCAATTGTGAGTGGCAGCAGGAACACTTGTTTTAGTTTCTTGGGATGGGGATGGGGAAACATAACTTTCTCTCCCCATTAGGATTGATAATAGCAAAATGGTGACTGCCCACCATTTTTATCAACCAATTGCTAAAGGCTTAGCATCATTCTGACAGGGTCAGGCACATCTTGGAGAAATTTCCAATAGTCTGCAGAGCAGTTTTCCCCAATGTGGTAGTGAGAAAAAAGGGTGGGGAGGAAATCTATTTTCCCCATAACAACTTGCTTACTTACATAGAAATCTTATTTATATAGCTTTCCATCTCACAATCAAGTAACTCTAGGTGGCATAGAATAAGCTTGAGAAATGTTGGCTTAGCTTGAATGACTAAATGTGTCAACCATGTACAAGCATAAAACTATTAGATACAAAAGAATGACTAAATTATAACTGTTCCCTCAGTGTGAAGGTGCAGTGTTAGCAGAAAAAGACTTGTCTTAAATTTAAAGTATGCAATATGTGTTTTACTTTCAGACATAGTTACTTTTTTCTATTAAAAAATCCAAATTTTATAATGCAGGAAGGGCAAAGCTATTGAATGGTAACAGCAAGAAATGACCAAGATGTTACGAATGTGCTGCTGTGCTTCAAATTCAATTCTGAAAAGGTCCTTTAGTTTGCATGAGTTTGGAAATGTTGTACCTACCATAGCGGTTACATCATTTCTGGGGTTCTTGGGGCAGCTGGGTGATCCCAGAGAACAATGTGGCTGCATTAAAGAGTGGTAAGCAAAATAAAGCACTTTTTTTCTGAACTGTTTCTGAAGCTGTGCATGTCCATTTTTCATTTCCTCTGCTATGCTTCTGAATCCTACTATCAAATAAATGCAAACCACTCTACTCTTGTGCCCTAAAAAAGACCACGCAACACTGTTTTTTAGACAAGGGTTAAGCTAAATAAAAAGTTAAGCTCTAAGTCTTTGAATGGCATGTAATGAGCCACATGTCAAAAAGTGGGTGGGCTAAAGCAAAGGAATAGATATATCAGAGCAAAACTTAATATGATTAAATATAAATCCAACTTAAATTAAATGCAATCAGTATGAAAATGTTCCACATACTGAACATTGTCTTCTTTTGTCCCCTTAAAAATAAAACTCAGTAATGATATTTGAAGGGTACCTTGCTTTCCTGAATAATTACAAAGATATAGATAGTCACTTCTCTTATCAAGTTTCTATCCTTCCATATAAAGAATGTCTTTCTTTTATGCTGTTACAGAAGAAGACATTCACTTCATGCATATTATCCTAAAATCAACTTCAGCCTAAAATCTAGCAGCTCTATTCATTTCATTAAGAAGTGGAATGAAAATAATGTAAATCACTTGAGTGGTTATTTTCTGGTTTTGATTTGACATATGACGTCTGATATGATTATGCTTAGCCTACTTCTTAACTTTTTAAACAGTAAATAGCATACTTCTTGATTTTTCAAACAGGAAATAATGTTGAAACCACCAAAGAGTTGCTAGGATTTTCCCAAGCAAGAAAATATAGTATTTTTATCTTTCTCTATGCCTTTCTCCTTCCTTCCTTCCTTCCTTCCTTCCTTCCTTCCTTCCTTCCTTCCTTCCTTCCTTCCTTCCTTCCTTCCTTCCTTCCTTCCTCTTCCTCATGAATAGGAACAAATGTCTTCTATTCCTATCATGAGACATGTAAAATAGGATTCTGTAGTTAAAACACTATTCGTGGCATAATATACTCCAAAATATATTAACCAGCATTCTAGTAAGACATCTTTAGTTCAACATGTCTATCTGCATAGAAATCCCAGTGCTAATATGTTATATATTTTTTTAAGTTTCACATCTAGGGAATGAGACTTTGGCAATGTGGTTTCCAAAATATAACATGACTCAAGTATTTTCACTTACTGCATTGGTTGTGACAATTGTTGATGAATAGATTGATTGACAAAATGAAATTTATCTAACTAGAGGAAATTCACCATTATCATAGATATGACTGACATTAGGTTAAAAAACAGGGAGATGGATAAGGCACCTCAAATATGGATTGCCTATGGAGATTCATGGTTGTCCCAAAAGTGCTTTTTCAAGAGACAACTGGACTTTCTTGTTTTTCTTTGAAGATGTTTATTTTGAAGACAATCCAAGAAGCTTCTTCAGCTTTAGAAGCGAAATGTCTTCAAAGAAAAACCAAAAAAATCCAGTTGCCTCTTGAAAAAGCCTTTGGGTCAAATATGGAATGGGATTTGAAATTTTTGCACTGATTCATTCCTATCTCATTGTCTGCTTCCGATATGTAAGTAAGTAACAATAACCTTCAAGGGCGACAGAGAGATATATGTGCTCCTCTACGTTCAAAACTGGGAGCAGGAAAGGAGGGTACTATGGTTGTGTAATGTCATATGATGTAGTGAGGGAAAGGTAGGAAGCCTGCTCATCTGCGTCACAAAGATGACAAACTGTTAACAAAACAGTGACAAAAGTGTTAAATATTTCTCTTGTTCAAGAATAGTGGAATGAGCTAACAGTTGGGGATAAAAAAAAATCTTTTAAGGTGTGGTAAATACTGAAAGTATTAGGCTGTAAACAGTATGTGACTTCAGGAGGGATTCAGGTTTTGATACATGCAACTGACTTATGAACTACTCTGCTGCCTGTGGACGCTTTTCTAGGTCTGCCTTCAAATACTTCACAGACGGTTGTGAGATCATACTGAACAATATAAGCTGAGATCCAGAAGCCTGATTGGAAAGGAAAATCTGGATAATTGAGGGTATCACCTCATTTTGGAATTTTCCCCATTCTTCTCTGACCTTGGTCCCATAGGTTAACGATTCAATGGAGTCCCTGTGTGTACTGGGATAAATCTGCTAGGAGAGGATAGCATGGGAAGTTCACATCTACCAGTTACATTTGTAGCTTAAGTCAGGAAGCAATTTGTTGGTTTGTTATTGAACAAATCTAGGATTCATTAGATTGTGGAATAGGTTTTTGTCTGTGGCAAATCAGGGGGGAACAAGCATATGACTGTACTGTTCATGTATCAGGAGATTACTATCCACATTGTATACACCCCAGTACTGAGCTTCATGTACTCCATTGAATTAATTGGGCCTTACTGTCAACTGAGATTTAGCTTTCACTCAATGACTTTGGTAATGGGACTGAAGACTAAATAATAATCCTCTTTTTTGTGTCTAATTAAAAGTTACATTAGTACTTTCTTGATTGCACCAAGCCTATATAACTAAGACATGCAGAGATGGCAGCTGTGAAATACATACATATTATTTTTATAATACATGCCAGAATTCTACAAGCATATGCTGCCATCAGTTGTGCCTGAGCAAGTCCCACAAATTTTACTGAATGTACTCAACCCTTTGTAAAAAGAGTACATGTAGCACATAACCGACTGAATTAATTATATCTTTCCCCCAAGAGATTTAATAGATACTGGACATTTTGGAGGGCTCTGTCATACAATGGTTTTCATTAAAACATCAGAAGAAGCTTACATTCAGCATGAATTTATTTTGTCTGGAGCAGATTTCTAAGGTCTTGCTACTATTCTAAACACTAAGAGTGATCTGAACTATAAAATACAAAAGTACATTTAAAAAGTAGCCAAAGTAAAATGTATTGATTAAAATGGCCCACAAATCTATATCACACTTACCTGGATGACAATTTTAAATTCTTAATACCTAAAGAGAGGATAATATGGAGGAAAGCATAACTCATGGTTTGAGAATATATATACAGTCATGCTGCAGACATGTGTTGTTAGGGCCAATGCACACTAGTAGACTTTTTTTTTTTTT
This sequence comes from Bungarus multicinctus, assembly GCA_023653725.1. Lineage (NCBI taxonomy): Eukaryota > Metazoa > Chordata > Lepidosauria > Squamata > Elapidae > Bungarus > Bungarus multicinctus. The sequence goes on from CM042836.1 coordinate 118,636,681, forward strand.
TGAAACATGGTGATGATCAAATTCCTCCAACAAACATCTAGCACCTTCATTTAATATATTCCCCACCCATACTCCCCTTTCTTCATTGAAACTAAAATAAAAAAAGATGCATGATATGGATTCAGTAACATGTCTACTTCATTATGAATCCTTATTGGTCCATATCAGTGCAGGAAAGGGGTCTTTTCTTGTTTTGAAGGATGCAAATTTGTTTGAGAATAAAAATCTTACAGTTTCTTCATCTACAAAGGCTTCTCAGTTCCCTTCAATGGAAAAGGCAGGACACATATGGGAAAAACTGGTTTTCCATTATCCACTGAAGTGAAAATAGCTGCCTGAAAGCAGAAAAACTCTGCATTCACTAGAGAAAAGCACAAAATGTATTCTGAATGGAGGTGTTTCAATGTCAGCAGTGCATAGTTATCATAACCAGACACATGAATGCAGCATAAAAATAAGGTTTATTTTTCCCTTAAAATACCTCTTACATCAAAATTAGTCTTTCCCCCCATTTTTAATTAATTTTATTTAAAACAGAGAAATGAGTTTATAGATACCACAGCAAATCTATTCTGAACAATTTTAACTGCTACTCATAAATAATTATACGATATGACAAATAATCAAGATTTATCACCTAGGCTTTAAAAAAAATACATACAGGAAAATAAACAAGAAATAACTTCAAGTCACAAAAACAAATGAATGCCGTTTCTAATTCCGCTTATCAATCATTAATTTCCGAGCAAGTACAGATAAATGTAGATGCATGTTAGAAGAGTCTAATAATGCTATTGAAGGCAATACAACATTAATTTTATCACAAGAAAAGAAAAGGTTCACAGTGAATCACATATGCAATGATCAGTACTAAAAGAAAATCAGAATGGAAAAAGGAAGAGATGGACTAGATATTAGTAACTGTGTTGAAAAACGGAGCATAATATTTTGCAAAATGAATTAACCTACAATGTGCAAGTTACAAGTGGTTTTGCTCTATGTTAGACAAATGGGTTTTGTTTGGAAAGACTGATATAAGATACTTGATTATCAAATCAGGATTTTGGAAAATCTTTTGGGGAGTGTGTTTAAATATTAATTTTCTTTGTATCATAAGAACATTTACTCAGAAGGGTGGATGCATTTATAGCATTGCTCTTTATGGATCACTGTAAGTGTGTTGAAGTATGTGCTTATAAATTATTTCATCTACAGGCTACTATAGCAGACTATCACACCAATTTATGGTAATTCTGTGAAAATACAAATCAGACTAAGAAACGTGGGTCATAAGAAGCTGGCATTATATGGCTGCTTGAATATCCAGAAAGGCAGTCCTGTTGTGATTGCAAAAGAGAGATGTGATTAATATTCTTTTAAAAAATAATCAAGATAGTACATTTTCAGTGATGAATGGAGCCTCAGTTGGATCAAAGCTAAAAACTTTAAAGATAACCATGTAAGGTTTTTAACTATAATAAAGCAATGGGAGTTAAATTGAATTGGACTGGATCATATTGATATCTTCCAACTCAGATTATCAACTTTTCAGGCCTTAAATTATAGTTCAGAGAACTCCTGTTTTCTACCTTATAAGATTGAGAGATTATCAAAAATTATTTATATAAAAGTTTATTTGATAGAACCATGATTGTCTACACACAGAGCCTCTACAGCACAGGAAACTTTTCACAATGAAATTTACTGTAGGACATGTGGGAAAATATTACACAAATATGTGTAGAGAGCAGATCACATGGTTCTTTCCTCCAATATCAGAATATCAACATGGACAAAATCTACTTCATCAGCCCTGTGTTTGCTGTTGTTTTATTTGTGTTCAGGACCTCATTGCACAAAACTTAACCATACTGGAGAAGTAACTGTGTGTAGAAGAAGCTCTATATTGGCCAGATTATGGTGTTAATTTTGTGCTTGATGACTGTATTTGAGTGACTTGATGATATGTATTGTGCCATAAAATATGTCTGCCTTTAGGAAAATCAATGGCTAGATGAAATGAGAACTGCCTTGTATTAGGTTTCATCACTGTCCACCTAATATAATGATTGATAGGGAGTAGCTTTTCAGATTTGAGGGTAAAAAAATTTCCAGCACTGTTTGTAAATGCTGAGGGTTAAACTGGATATACTGCTGCTTGTGAAGAGGGTGCTATGTCACTGAGCACAGCTTGTAATTTTTAATCATGCCGCATTTCATAATATGAATTTATAGTCACTGTGCTTAAGAAATGCGGTATTCATTCTTGTTGAATGTTAATCATAGGGAAAGGCAGGCTAAAATCTTTTGCACATTTTTCTCTATGTCCCATTAGTAAAAATGTGGTTGATGTCTAAATAGACATGGGCATATCATGATACAAAATCTAAGTAGAGAATTGAGGCACTTATTTGTGCTATTTATTGAACGTAATTTGTCACCCAGTAATCTGAACCTGAAGCTGTGAAACCTCCGCCATTCACTCTACACATTTCTTTTTTAAACACACACAGACACACACTAAATTACATACTTTTTTTCTGAATGTGTGATTAACAATGGTTTTTTAAAAAATTAATACAACTTTCATATTAAAATAAATATGTTTTAAATTTATTGATCACATATGTATTGCACACTTGTCTTAGATCTTTTATTTATGAATTTTAACTGGTGGTTAAAAAAATAAGAATAAATGGCTTTTTAAAAGTATCAGCTTAGAAAACTGACAAATATGCAGCAAAAGATTATGGAGACATGCAGTGGCATTGCTAAAATTAAACACAGTAAGGAGATAAAAGGTAATTAATGTATTACCAGTTTGTGCCATAAATTTAGCAGCATCAGCTTGTTCCTGAGGGACCCTTTTTTCATGAACAGATCGAGGTCGCTGACTTTTAATTGTATGATCTCCCATCATTCCAAATTCTAAAGACAGAATAAAGGTTTATGAAAGCTTGTGCGTAGACATTTCTCAAAAGGTCACATACTATCTCATGCAGTTGTTTGACAAAAACACCTGAAGAGGGCATTAGTAGAACATCAGTTTACAAGGCCTGTTTTTGCTTTGTTTTATATTGTTTTAAATGCCTCAACCTGTGTTTGGAAAGAGGTTTTAATCTAAAATTTATTTAAAGTTATTTTTATATAAATATTTCAGAATTGTGACACATTAAAAAAAAAAAAAACAGCCGTGGTACAAAATCAGTTATTTAGGCTACACACATTATATTAAGAAATAATATTTAAATCAGTGCAAACCACACCAGAAAACTACCACCAACGCATTAAGTGGTGTCATTCTGCAATAAAACTTGGTGCTTCTTGCTGAGATCAATGGTTTTCCTGCTTAAGCCTCCCAACCAATGGAATGGTAAGGAAAGTTTCACGAAAACAGTACAAATGTATTGTAATGACAGGGCTAAAATGCCTTGTGTAATCTGGATGCAATAGCAGCTGTGTCTTACTTTCATTGCTTCTGAAAACTCTCTGCTACAAAAGACATGGAAGTCCCTGGGCTTTTTCCTCCCCGCTGTTCATTCTAAAACAGAATCACTCTTTGATTTTAATAGGGGGATAAAAGCCTATCTTAAAAACTCCTGCATGGAAATCATGAGATGCTATTTAAAACACAAGACAGCACTGCTAATTTTTCTCACTGCCTTTGGCAAATCACTTAATCTCCAGCAGTTTAAACCTTTTTTTTTTATTGCTCATAACTATGTGCCCCAACACCTTTAAAGTGCAGCATCACAACATATGGCATTATTTTAGAAATAGAAACAACTGTTCTGGCAGAATTAGCATCAGTGTGACAGGCTCTATTGTTCATTGCCACAAGTAGCATGCCCAGATTTCATAACCCAGAAACAGGCAGGCCTAAAGCATTAATTGAGCTAAACCAAATTTCCTCATTCTTTTTCTTAATCTTCTTTTATGAGCCAGGTAATCAGGAGCTGTGATGGTGCAGTGGTTAGAATGCAATATTGCAGGCTGACTATGCCCACTGCCAGCAGTTTGATTTTGACTGCTCAAAATTGACTCAGCCTTCCAAGGTCAGTAAAATGAGGATCCAGATTGTTGGAGGCAATATGCTGGCTCTGTAAACCACTAAGAGAGGACTTTAAAGACTATGGAGCGATATATAAGCACTATTGTTATTTAAAGTGATTGAGCCAGTTTGGTTAAAACACCAGCCTAGAAACCAGAAGACCATTTCCTAGCCCTAGGAAAGAGGCTAGGGTAAACAACTTCCAAAATCAAGAAATTTTCAGGGACTTGTCAATACAATAGCTAAGTCAAATATTGACTTGAAAGCACAATCCTGCCCCCCATATATTCATAATTGCTTTCATGAAAAAGTCTAAGAGTATGAGAGAATACACATCTAAATATACATATATTACACACAGGGAGTTCCATTTGAATGTATATTAATTTACAAAATTTAGTAACAATAAGCTGTGATGATAGCAGCAACTGTATTGTCAGTTGCAGCTGCTATACATAAAATTCTCATTTTAAGATATCTGTTCTCATGAAAACCATAATGCCTCCTGTTAGTAGAGGACAGCTATGAAGTTCATGTTCCTGGGAATTTTCTTTGCTCCTTACATAGGTAGTCCTCAACTTATGATCCCAACTCCCAACTGGAACTCTCGTTAAGCAAAGCGGTCACTAAAAGCTTACAACCTTTTAGCTATAGTCATTTAAGCCACTCATGCAGTTGTTAAGCAAATCCAGCTTCCCCCATTGACTTTGCTTTTCGGAAGACTCCTGGGAATACGGTAATTGCCTATGACATGACACTGGGAAGATATGGCCAGTGTAAATGCATGTAGGTTCCCAAGCACCCAAATTTTGTTTACAACCTTGGGGATACTGGAATGGCTGTACATGCAAAGACTGGTTATAACTCACTCTTTTCTGCCCTGTTGTCATTTTGAATGGTTGTAAGACAAAGACGACCTGTATTGATATAACTTTCTTGTCAAATATTAGGATAATTTCTTAAAATTGGTTAATTGTTCTATTTTGTTTTTTAAAATAGAATAATAAAAATATTTTTGCATTGCAAAGAGCATATTTTGGAAGAAATATAACATACATTTAGTCACGGCATGTTTTATTTTAGAAACAATGATTATGTAAAAATGTATTATTTCAAAGATGTTTGATATTTGAATAACTACTGTGGAAATGGAGTCAAAAATGACTCATTCCAATTATCTGTGTCTAAACCCACAAATGATAATCTGCCAAGGGTTAGTACTAGTTGGCCATTGGTTTCAAGTTCTGGTAGTCAATCAACCCAATCTCCAACTCCAAAATATGGTGACCTCCTGCTGCTCAGTTCCATTTTTGCGCCTGCGTTTCTTGCTTTCTGACAGTTCCTCTGAGCACAGAGAATTTTCCATCAAGTGGAAGAAGCAGCAGAAAAGGAACAGGCCAAACCTCTCACCCTATTGGTTCTGTCTGAAGTAACCAAAAACAGAAACAACAAAAACAAAAACAACGGCAACCAAGCAGTTGATTAGAATCTATGATAATAATTTTCTTGTTACCAACACTGAATCCTTCCTAAGCTGGACCTTAGAGGAAAGAAAGCGGAAATCCCAACTCCACCTTCAAGACTCTTCAAATCCTGAGACAGGAGTAAGGGTCTTTTCTGATTGCCTGAACTCCCAGCTAGTTCTTGAATTGTCCTTCCTCTTTCTCTCAGTAGAAGTGAAAATAGCAAGCCAGTGCCTTGCTAGCTTATCTAGGGCCATTTGAGAGGCATAAGCAAGTCAATGTTGTTCCAGGAAAGACAGAGTTTCTAATTACTGTTTAAATTTCCAATTTTGAATAGGGAACAAAAACTTTCTTGAGGTTCCATGTACCAATGAACCAGCTGTCACAATTCTATGCCTTTCAAAAACTGGACAATTTACAGTAATGTATGCAAGCTTAATGTAAAAGAGGGCAAATCAAACATTCAGCTGATCAGAGAGCAACTAGAATGATTGGGTGAGAGTGAAATTTCTTGAATTTCACCTGTTTTCACAGCAATATTTTCAGAACAAATATTTGCAACCATGAAATGGCTTTTCAGTAGGAAGAGCTTTCAGAGGCCTTGAGGAAAACACTATGTGGAATCATTCCTGATGAGAATAGGCCTTTTTTTAACAGCACAATTTTTTGATAAGGTATCACAAGACTATGCTTGTAGATATCAGACACATCTACAAATCATCTGATATTTGTTACACACGTTGCTTTCCTTTTATTGTTGTTTCATTTCACCATAAAGGAATCGGACACTCGTTTTGATCCATATCCTTTCTTCTGTTGTTTTCTAATTTATTTCTGTCATTGCAACATGAAAGTGCATAAAATGGCTAGAATCATTTGCAGCTTCTTATCATTTCCCAACATTTCACCTCAAGTGTTTTCTTATCTCTGTATTTTGCTGGTAGAATTTTGTTTTCATCACTAGATGGCAGGAGATGCCTTAACTTGAACTGCAAATACAGTAAGATCAGAATCTAGCTATCTTCCCCCACCCGCCTTTCTTTATTTCGCCTTCTCTCTCTGTTCCAGAAAATCAAATCCAAAAATTAGCAGCAGAATATTCTCTTGAGAAGAGCTTGAGTGAAAACAGAATCCTAAGATTAAAGACCTAATAAAGGATGAGGAAACTATGGCAATTCTGAGGGCTCTCTGCCATCCAGAAAATGCCTTGCTAAATTAACTGGACTGACATGACTGAAGTGTCAGAACAGATCACAACTGTACTCATTCCTAGTTCTGATGTCCCACATTTAGAAGCATAATTTGAAGTCTTGGCATACATATTCCCACATGCAGAAGGAAAAATGTGCAATAATTCATAGCATGAAGGCAAAGATCTCAATCAGGGCTGTCAAACTCCCGGCCCATGGGCCAGATGCATCACGTGCTGGCCACGCCCAGACCTGGTTTAGCGAAGGGAAAAAATGTCCCAATATGTCACGTGATGCTGCCATGATGAGTTTGACACCCCTGATCTAAATAAAAACAAAAAGGAACAATCAGACATTGCCTATAGTGATTTCATTGCAACCTGGACATTGGAGAATAATTTGGGGGGAATAAGAATGTTAACAATTAGAGTAATATAAAAATTATATAATAATAATAATACTATAGATGCATGTCAGTTTCAAAAAGTATAATTGAAAAGCCAGGAGGCCCTGGTTCAAATCTCATAACAATCACAATCTCAGGAAAATGGCTGAGACGAATCTGTTTCTCGTGTTCCCCTCTCTCCTTCTACTACCAGGTTATCAGAATAATACCGACTTGGCAAAGTTATTGTCATTATTGTTGAACTGATACATAGCTATGATTTAAATACTAGACAGCTATACATAAATAAATGTGCCAAGTATGACTACAAATATGGCTACAGTTCCTCTGCTTCACAGCATAATAAATTCAGCTGGAAGTATGAAAAATTTCCTCTTAATTTACAGGACAGCTAAATTGTGCATCTTATTCCTATACATGCAAACCTAAGGCAAGTGTTAGCTGTTTATTTTATGGGAAGATGGGATCAATTTCTTTGAATTATTCAGAATGTGCTGTTAATTTTGGCTGGATTTTCACAATAGCTGGTGGAAGAAGACTTAAATCTCCCTCTCCCTGCAGTTTAGGGCAATTTCAGTTTAAATTCCTCCCTGTCCCATCTTTCCATGATTAAAGAAACACATTAAAACTAAGCTGATGTGGCTAAATATTAACATAGTTTAAGCCTCTTAAACTTAGGTTAATAGGTTAAACCTCCCTCACTTTCCAGTCTGTTGCCTAGTGGGGTCCTTCTCTCTCTTTGTGTGTGTCTCTCTCTCTCTCTGTGTGTGTGTGTGTGTGTGTGTGTGTGTGTGAGAGAGAGAGAGAGAGAGAGAGAGAGAGAGACAGAGAAAGAGAAAGAGAGAGACAGAGAGAGAGAGAACAAGGAGAAGAAGAAGAAGAAGAAGAAGAAGAAGAAGAAGAAGAAGAAGAAGAAGAAGAAGAAGAAGAAGAATTATTCTTGAAAATGGGCAGCTAAGACATAAAACAAAATTCCTAAAACTGTTTTAATACAATTTAAAAACCAAGAAAGGGCAGAAATTGCACAAGAAAGCTAAATCTCACATGATTACATGATAGGTTATGAGAAATTGGTCATTTTCTTAACAGCAGGGTTTATATATATACATATAGATATACATTCTCTCACACACACATATACACAACCTAGTTGTCTTAGTCACTACAAAGGTTCTCTAGTAAAATCACATGGTAGTGCTCGTTGTCATAAAAGATTGCCAGCATAAGGAAATTAATTAAGGCTATTTAATTAATTCAAACCTTTAATTAAGGCCATTTAATTAATCATTTGAACTAATCACAGTGGTTTTTAACTTTATAAGAAAAACATTTGTTGGATAGATTTATGTCTCTTATTCTAGCTTTGTTGGTATTGTCTAATGAGATGGTGTAGACCAGGGATGTCAAACTCACATTGTCATGGCAGCATCATGTGACATATTGTGACTCTTTTCCCCTTTATCAAACCGGACATGGGCATGGCCAGCATGTGACACATCTGGCCCATGGGCTGAGAGTTTGAGATCTCTGGTGTAGAGTATCAATGACCAGTAGTATAGACACAGGGAAAAGGCCCTTATATCTGATGAGAACCTTAGCAACAGTCGTGCATGTTCTGTTCATAATCTTACACATTGTCCTTATTCTCCAATTTTGTTAAATACTCTCAGAATATTAAATTTTAAACTCCCTGATATTATAAACAGCATGCTGGCTGTTTAATTTTGGAGTTTGCAGCCTTAACACATTTAGAGAAGATCAAATTGGGAGCTGCAGTTCTACATTAGTGTTTCTCATCAAAGGCTGGAGTTCTGGGATTTATAACTCAGAAATATTTGAGGGCTTCCTCATCCTTTATTGAAAATTAAAGGAATAATTAATTTAATGGGGCTTACTTTTGAGTAAGCAGAATGAGAATTGCATTTAAAATATCCTTAATTCTTGCTTGAAAACAAACGTTTATATTCAAAATTATGTCATTTCATCTTTTTTTAAAAAATCTGAAGTAACCTGGAGCAACTGTTTACATATAACATGTAAATTGCATTTTATATTTTCCATTTTTGAATATAATATATTACATATTCAATCTTCTACTGAATTTATATATATTATCCTGTTTATATCTTTAGATTTTCAATTACTATTCATTTGCCTAGTCTATAATGATAGGAAATGTGGAAGAAAAGAGAAGACAATCAGCAATAAGCTGGGCTAATTCAATTCCGGTACACCAATAGAAGACTTGAAGAATCAAGTTAGGGGATCTACCTACATAGTCACTAGGAGTGAACATTGATTTGATCTCACATAATCAACTACAGAAACGTCTAACCTCCAGACTGTCAAGGCAAATGACATTAAACAAAAAATGTTTAATATTCACAGAATTAGAATATTAATATTATTAATATTTACAATCAATAATATGCTAACCATTGCAGATACAACAATTGAATCTATTTTGTTGTTATTTAAATGGATCAAAAACAATTGTTTTAAGGGATTTCTGCTTCATTTTACTTCTAGCAAGCTTTCACTGTCCAGGCAGATAGCAGAACTGAGTTAAGACCCTTGTTGTTTAGTCATTGGTTAAGAAATAACCAATGGGCATTAGGGAAATAATCAAATCTAAAAAGTACATAAAATGAACTTAGTATATTTTGTGCCAGTAACTACAGAACAAGATGAAGCACACTAATTATAGTAGCAACTTAAACCTAAAGCACCTTAAAATAAAATGGTGTTTAGAGCTTCCTGACTCTTTAAAGAAAATATTTCCTTACAGACCTTGCATTGCAATCCTAATTTATTCTCCTCAAGTTTTTTTGGTTAGAGTACATCCAAATATATAAAGAGGAAAACATAAATTATGTATTATTTCATTAACTATAATAAAAAATATTGTCCCCTCCTCAGTAAATTAAATTTTGCTGTAGTTGTCTTTGAAACCCCTTATCACCTTGCTATCCAAAGACTACAATTTTTGCTCAGTTGATTTGAAAAATGGCTATGCCTCACTTCCCAGATTTATTTACTGCAATATAAATTCAATCCAGTTCATTTGCTGATCATCAGTAAGCCTGCTAGCCAAGACTGTCATTATTGCTTTATATATTATTAATGCAAAATACATGCTTCATAGCAACAGCAACTCCATAGCACAAAAATTAGTTGGCCAGTATTTTGCCTATATAGGCCAGGAAGGATGGCCCGTGGTCAGCCATGTGCCAGGGCTTAGAGTCTACAGATCACTCTCCCATCTGACCTGAATGAAAAACTGAATGCTAGAAAGCAGTGTTTCCAGCCTCATTTTCATTTATACAAATGTCTCTGGAATACATATGGAACTTTATAGACATTCTTTAAAAATAAAGCTTCATAAATGGCTGCAGGCCAATACTTTATCAGGAAATGAATTTGCCTGCTTTCTGTTCCAAAAAGATAAAGTCAGAATAAGCTGGATCAAAACACAGTGTATTAAACTGATTTACAATTATATTTCAGGACATATTTCCCTGAGAGAATGTTTTATCTTTCTGAACTCATCCAGAGTTACTGTACTTCTAAAGAGAACTGGGTATAAAACTATACAATCAGAATAACATAGGAATCAAGTTTATTGTATTGAAATGAGATTTACTCTTAGGTTAAATGTACTTAGGACTTCAGGGCACAACTATCAACCTAAATATATTCAAAATACATTGCAAATGTATTTCACGAGGTTGGATTCTTACATACAGTAACTCTATTTAGAATAGTCATATAAGAGCCAACAGAGTTTGTCATTACTAATTTAAACTTCATTCCTTTTGGTGATCCTACTCTAAGGATAAGCATCTAAAATTCATCTGGTTTTACCTGTAAAGTATTTTTAAACTATTCTCTAGATCAGTGTTCTAAACCCTTCCTTTTTAAAAAACAATATGGCACATCAAAAATCTCATTTGTTTGGATTATATTTCTTAAAATTATTATATTAAAAACTAAAACTGATAATTTGTAGCATATGTATTTATTGAATCATATAAAAATAGCAATATTAAAGCTACATATTAATATAAATAAAATATTTCATGAAAAAAATTCCTGTATTTTTAATAATAAAAATGGTTAAACAACTATAATAAAGAATAATGAGAACATTAACATCATTTTAAATATTTGCAGGTATCTTCAATATTTGGCAAATATTTTATGAATCCTTGAGAGAGTCTTGAGAGGAATTGGAATTTAGTACATTCTTTCTCTCAATGTTCCTTTTAAAATTAAAATGGTTAACAGAGTATTGAAATATTTGAAACCTCTAGTATAATTTCCCTATATTTTACATTTGTACCACAGAATTTATTTTCAGTTTGGCTAGAACAAGGGTGTCAAACTCACATCGTCATGGTGGCATCAAGTGACGTATTGGAACTTTTTTCCCCTTCACTAAACCGGGCAGGGCCAGCATGTGACACATCCGGCCTACGAGCCAGAAGTTTGACAGGCCTGGGCTAGAAGATCAGAAATATTTGTTTATGTTGTTCTACTTTACTTAAATACATCCAATCCTAGCTCTTGGCTGTAGACAATGTCCTTAACCTGCATTTCACAAACATGATTTAGGAAGATGCAAATCAAAATAGTATATTTTTTTAAAAAGTAAGAAAATGATTATAAAAAGGAAATAATAGCATAGATCATATTCTTTTAGTTGCTTTGGTAGCTCTTCTATTGTTTAAGAAACATCTGGAAAAAAGTATCATTTGGAAATTTGGATTTATATGTGCCTCTTCCTTGGCACCATGAAAAAATTGTGTTGTGGTTCATTGGCAGCCTGCAGAGACAGCAGCAGAGTCGGACAGTGGGGCGGAACATGGGCCAGCCCAGGAGTCTGGGGAGGACTCGGACGAGGGTTCTGCATCCAATACAGAGATGGGACCAGGGCCATTTGGGTGTTATATGCTGGCTCCAGAGCCTCCAGAATCGGATAGCAGCGAGGCAGAGGAACAAGGGTAGCCTGTTCCCAGTGCATGTGTGCACAGAGCTGCCAGAGGGCAAGAACAGTTAAGATAAAAAGGGCAACTCGGGAGTAAGGCTTGGAGGTGATTGGCCTCCAATAAGACATAAAGGAGGAGCAAAGGGATGGGAACCTTTGCAGGAAGCAATTTTGTTTGCTCTGTTTAGATTAAACCTTGAAGCTCTGTGGACTTTGTACTCCGTTTGGCTCTTTACAGTTAATTTGGCACTTTGGTTGTTGGCAGCAATTCAAAGGAGATAAAGTGCTTATCTCAAGAGACTGTTTGGGACTCATTGTGGGCTGGGAATGAACATAATTCTTAGTGTTGAAATAAAAAGAGAGTTGTTTGGACTAAGTGTGCAATTAATTACAGTCTCAGGGAGCCTTGGTCAGAACAAATTGGCTGTGAGATACCCAGGTCATATAGTGGCCAGTGACTCACTCACTCACTCACTCACAGGTAAGTTGTTATGAGAATAAAATAAAGGTATAAAGCACCTTATAACTGGAGAGAAAAGACAGAATATAACAACATTTGTAACAACTAGCTAAATAAATAATACAACTGTCTAAATAAATAAATGGAGTATAATGGTTTTCTTCTTGGTAATCTTTCATAAGAATTGTTTTTGGCAAGTCCTAGAATATATTGCATGTCTGTACTGGTTGACAGAAGTTGACCCTTTATTACATTCAGTGACCAGATTTCCACCTAAAGAGGATTAAAATTAAAACATACAAAATAAAAAGATAAAAATAAAAGAAGGAAGTTTCCAGAACTATTCAAAGACATGTATGTAACTAATTTAACTAATGTCTCTTATGTATTTCTTGAGAAGAAAGGGTCCTCTTCATTGCCAGAGCATTGGATATTTTGATGGAGCTAATTCAAGCCTTTAGAAAGAAAAAGATTACTCGAGTACAGAAGTATGAGATGGCCTGGGAGCAGTGAGTTTTATAGGTATGAATAGAATTACCCTGGAGTTCATCAGTAAGAAATTACTATGTGAACATATGAATTTAAAGAAGAAATTGTAATGGTGTTTACTTGAAAGTAAGTCCTAAGAAATTCAATTGTCCTTATTAATCAGTAGATGTGTATAGTGTGTGTTAATTAAAAAGTTCTAAAGAGTT